>CAUIVZ010000016.1:13908893-16884850 GCA_961763995.1 Juglans cinerea
GGCTAAAGATGCCAAACAATGCCACAATACACGAGGTTTGTGAAAAGTGATTGTCTGATAATGAGCGTGCTAAGGTGTTGCGTGATGCACAGTGCTCCATGCCACAGATGATAACGTAAAATAATATTAACTTACACAGAGAGAACTGACCTGTTCATTGGTATCATTGTACTTCTTCTCAGCTTCATTTTTTGACTCCTCAAGCATTGCCTTATCTACTTCCCACTTGGACTTCAATTTATTCTATAAAGCGGCATAATGACTTAGAAGATAGGTAATGATGATGATGATGATGATGATAATAATAGCAAGAATCAATTTTATTAGAGTGAAATAAACTTTTGGGGCATGAAGTACTAATGGGACTGCTCACAAATGTAGGAGCAAAACATGGGAGGGAAGTTGCTTAGATAAAACCCACAATTCCATCGCAACACTGTTTTAACCTACTATTGGTCCAGGGGCACCATCGGATTTATGTGCCCCATTAATGCAGCTATTACACACCTAACCCTCTGAAATTTCTGCAGTATGTTTGCCAAACTTCAGCAAAAAGGCATGAGTTCATGTTGAATACATGCATTGATCTAGGGTCAGGATTACAATTCATCATTACAGAACTTGTAATGTTTTATGGTAACAATGCCATTAGTCTATTCATGCTTTGACTTAGGGTCGTCATTACAATTCATTGTGGACCTTGTAATGCTTTGAGTAACAAGGCCACCGGTCTATTAATGCGACGAGTAAGGACCTAAAAAAAAGACAAATTCAGAGATGCAGAATAGAGTACAATTAGTTTTAAAATGACCAAGACAATGAACAATTCTTCAGACCTGAAGAAACCAGGGTAAATGGGTGGGGAGACCAACATGAGAATCCAAGAAAGATGTGAACATCTATTGTAACAAGACTGCCCAGTTCCAATTCATAATCATTTCTCCAAATGTGAAAAAATACAAGTTAAAAAAAAGGGGAAAAAAACTAAAATGACCAATAAAAAAACTACTTGAAATGCAAAACAAAAGCAGTACAGGACAGGAAGATACATTTTCACTTTTGTGTGCATCTGCCACTTTACGCAATTCAGATGCTTCCTCTTGGAGCGAAGCCAAGGCTTCTGATGTTGTTGTCAACTCCTGAATAGTCTCTGACAGGAGGATGACCTGTGCAAAATTGGAATGTTAACCAATAGCTGAGAAATGATGTTAGGATAATGAATTATATAGAGCACATATGCAATATGATTATTAACTACTAATAAACTGTTAATTATAGGGTGGGCAACTAAAATCAATCTTTGAAACCAAACAGCAAACTTGAAATTAATCACAGGGATTATATAGTACCATCTTTCCCCTACTACATGGCTTAGATCAATTTTGGGCTCCAGGAAGAATTCCTCTAGGGGCTGATCCCCACACCACAATTCATGTTAGGGTCGATTGGGGGAGAGAAAACCGATATTATCGGTCTCGACGCGGTGCGGTGCGGTTCGGTTCCTTAGTTTGCCGTCGATGTTTACCATGAGAGAGCAAAAGAAAGTTGCAAGTGAAATGGCGACTAAGGAAGGAAGAAGACGCGAGGAAGAAGAAGAAGAAGAGAGGCCAGGAGGTTTATTAAGCCAAACGGCGCCATTCCATATGCTTTTTTTTAAGTTCCAAGTGGCAAAACGACGTCGTTTCACTTATTTAAGTGAAACGGCTCCGTTTTATACACATATATTTAAAATATATATATATAAAGGGTCGGCCGGTTTAGCGGTTTTCAAAGGGTTCGAACCGGCCGATATCGATTTTCATCAATTTCTGCCGCCCGCCGACCGGTTCCTTGCTCCGGCAGCCAGTCTGATCGATTCCCGGCCAGTTTAGGCGGTTCCTGTACACCCCTACTTGTACCTGTCTTCCACCTCATATATAATGGATCTTGAGAAACTTCCCCACTCTAATATAATTAACCAAATGGAATTTGAACTCATCCCCAGTGTTTTAAATTTCGTACCATACCGGCCGGTATGGCCGAAATTTTTCGTTTCGGCCGTCCGGCCGGTACAAGTACTATATATGTTCCATACCGGCTAAAATAGTACCGGCCCTACCGGACTAAATTTCGGCCTGTACCGGCCTATATTTCGGCTGGTACCGGCCGATATTTCGGCCTGTGTGTTTTTTTATTTTTATTTTTTTTAATCATTTTTTCAAACTACAAACTTATTTTTTAACCCCTAATTCAGACTAAACTATTTATAATTTATATATATATGTATTTATATATAATTTATTTATATATAGACTATTATTTTGGAATATAATTTTTATATATATTTATATATATAATTTATTTATATATCGACTATCCCGAAACATTATCCCGAAACGCTATCCCGAAACGGTACCGGTACCGAAATATTTCGTTCCAGTGCCTTGACCGGTACGACGTCCGGTACGGTATTCAAAACATTGCTCATCCCCCAAACCACTCCTCAAAAAGTCGCATTGTAGCTTCTCAAGACGGTTTGCCACCTTTGCTGGTATCGGGAGCAAGGACAAAAAATAAGTGGGTAAGTTGGATAGAGTACTTTTAGTCAAAGTGAGCCTACAACCTTTAGACAAATACAACCTCTTCCAAGATGCTAGTCTGCATTCCACCTTCAGAGGGTGGACTGGGAATTCGTAACTTGATGAAGTTCAACCAAGCTCTATTGGGTAAATGGTTGTGGCGGTATCAACTTGAATGGGGGGCCCTATGGAAGTATGTTATTGATGTGCAGGTTGGGGAGACATGGGGTGGTTGGGGTACGAATGAGGTACGTAGCCCATATGGGGTGGGTTTGTGGAAATACATTAGGAAGGGTTGGGAGATGTTTAGGAGACACACATTTAGTAGCGGGTGACGGCTCTCGGGTCAGATTTTGGTATGACAATTGGTGTGGTGAACGAAGCCTCAAAGATACCTTTCCTGCCATATTTGAGCTCGCACAAGAGAAGGATGCAGCGATAACGAACCTCTTGGTATTTTCGAGGGGTCCCCTCAATGGAATGTTGAATTCATTAGGGCAGCCCAAGACTGGGAGTTGGAGATGATCATAGAGTTCTATGCGGCACTGTATTATGTACATATGACTGAGGGCAACATGGATAGGATGATTTGGATTCCTTCTAAGAAAGACAAGTTCACTGTCAGATCTTTTCACAAAGTTTTAATGAGCCCAGGCATGCACACATTTCCATGGAAGAGCATTTGGCAAACAAAAGCTCATTCAAAAGCTGCTTTTTTTGTCTGGACAGCAACATTGGCAGAATTCTCACCACAGATAACTTGAGGAAACGTCGGATAAAGGTGTTGGATTGGTGTTGTATGTGCAAGAAAGATGGGGAATCGGTAGATCATCTATTTCTACATTGTGAGATGGCGAGGAACATGTGGGATTACTTCTTCTCAGGACTCGGTTTATCATGGGTCATGCATTTTAGTTTTGTGGATTTTCTAACTAGCTAAAGAGGTCTCTGTGGTAATTCACAAGTTGCAGCAATCTGGAAAATGGTCCCTGTCTACATGTGTTGGTGTATATGGCGGGAACGAAATGATAGAAGCTTCGAAAACCATGAGAAGACACGGGAGGAGCTGAAAGTTTTTTTCTTTAAAACATTGTTCGCATGGGTGGGGGCTATTGTTTGTAACGGACTAAATGTCCATGACTTTTTATTATCAGCTATAAACTCTAGTTAGGTATTTCTCATGTATACTCCCTGTATACTTGGGCTTTGCCTACTCTTATGAATAAAATACCTTGATTACCGATCTAAAAAATATATATTTGGAAGGAAGTCAATGCTTGTACCTTTGACCCCACTCTTTAATATATGGAAGGACTGTAATGCATGCACCTTTGAAGATCATGAGAGAATGGTGCTAGAGTTTGAAACCTCTATGCTTAGATCTCTCTATAATTGGGCAACTACCCACAAGAATACACTTTACTCTTCTTCTGTAGACTTTATGGAATCCTTCTCTCCTTATCCTTGATTAGGTGCTCTCTTTTGTATATTTCATGTGTACTTGGGTTGTGATCCCAGCGCTTTTTATGAAATTTGGCATATTTACTTATTAAAAAGGTACTAAACAAACATGTATTTTAGTAACACTCACGAGGAAATGGTTATTGCCAAAACATTCCAAACCTAGGCTTCAAAGAGCATCTCAACAAAATTTTCCCGACATAAAAATAGAGCTTCACTGTTCTCCCACACAATCTATGAAACATAATGTCTAAACAACATATACTAACATCTATCAATATTCCTAATGTATTGAAAATCTAAACGAGTAACCTGTCTTTCATAATTGGTCTGAGCACCACGCCATCGCTGATGCTCCTTCTCCAAGTCTTCTTTTAAGCCAGCAATCTGAATTTCCATTGCTAAAATTTGCGAACTATATGCAAAGACGAAATGTGAGACACCATACCATAGGCAATCACCAAATATGTGGGTAAAAAAACACTGACGTTTTAACTGATGATTCTTCCTTTAGATGTTTTATTTCTGCTAAAGCAGACACAAGGCTCTCCTCTTTCTCTGCAGTTATAGAAGCTACTTCTTCAGACTTCAAACTAGATTCATATTCAAGTTCAGAAACCCTCTCTCTAAGGGAAAGAACTTCATCCTCTAGTGATCTCTTTAGTTTGTTTGCCTGTACACGATTGGAAAGGGAATAAGAAATATCAGACAAATTAATACAAAAATTAAAAACAAGTGCATCGAAATTCACATAACACCAAAATACCTCAATCTTGAAGGTTTCATGGGCACTTTCCATCTGCTTTAATGCATCTTCGTTCACCTGCGCAATGCTCTTATACTGCAGAAGTGCAATATGTACTTGACCAATTAGTTTACTTGGCAATAAAGATTTGTTTTTCTTTTGACATGGAATTTCATCAAGACAGGGCTCCTCAGACCAGCACTAGGGAGTAAACCATGGGTATAGGGCCCACCAAAACCGTATATCACGTAATCCAAGGGAGCTTGTAGTGCAGAAACAAACTCAGGATGCCCAAGTCTATACCTTATTCAAAGGCGCCCCCATTCCACCACTAGGATACACCCTAATGGGTACTAGGCAAGAAAGAAATTAAGCACTTCAAGGAGTAAAATAAGCACCTGTTGCATGTGATCCTTGTTAGCCTGTGCTTCCAATTTCAATTTTTCAATCTCTTCCTTTGCCATTCGTAATTCGGCAACAATCTAAAGTGAATTCAACCAAAAAGTCAAACAAAACTAACAGGTACATATTCCACTTTGAAGTATTCGACCAAAGATTTAGCAAACTGTCCGATGTTTCAAAGAACAATTATCTGGCAGTTGTTGACTGGTCCTGATTTAATAAATTTTTTTATAAGTAGAATAAATTTTAACAGAACAAGTAAATTGGCATAGCCCAAGTGCACAGGAAGTATACAAGAGAGAACACCTAGTTACAAGTTAGGAGCTAGAAATGGATGAGAGAAAATCATGAAAACTAAGCCCAATAAATACAATAGCAGGAGCCCATGGGGATAAAGTATGGAAAAAGAAACGTCTAAGATCATCGTTTTCAATTTTAAAAGGCTTCTGGTTCCCACACTGTAGCAACTGAATCATGTATATCTCTGAACTCAATGGACATACATGAGTTTGGGCATAAGGCCCAGGGCATGTGGAGGTTTATCCACAATATGGGGGGACCTTTCCTGTCTCCACAACCTTACGAAATATATATACTAACAAGATTGTCATCAAATGTCATTTAGAAATTGCCAGAAAATGTTAACAATTGTTAGCTTTCTTTGCATCTTTACAAACATTTCCACTGCTAGGCAGACCAGAGGATTACTAAAGCCCAAAATAATACCGAAAAAAATAGATATAAAAAGTAAAGGTTGGGATTATATCATGAGTAGCAAAGGAGGAAATATATATCATTTTTAAAAAAAAAGTAGGACGAAATATAAAAGATGAAAGAGAAACAGATGCCTCCAATGAGACGGATTGGAGAACATATTGTTAGGAAAAATCCATTTTAAATTATACGACGAAACATCAAATAAATTATTCAACAAGGTTCAACTTAGAACCAAATCCTCAAAGAAGAGTGAATAAAATTAAAAACAAATTACAAGTCAAAGACAAATTAGCTAGAATGACCCACACTGACCTCCTTGCTCAAGAAAGATGAAGGTTCACTTGCACCATCTATGTCAACATCCTGCATACGCATACAAAATGAAAGAGAATAAAATTAAAAACAAAAATTGAAGTATGTTTCCAAGGAAACACGAAGATCTTTTCTTCAGACTTCAAATAATGCATTTTTAGCTGCCAATACTCTGCTTCTAGCATGCTAAACCTCAATTGAGTCCGCACCAATGACCTTGAACCATCGTACATAACACTTACAACAAGGACCAGAAATGGAATACCATGGCCCTAAATATCGTCAATGTATCGGCAGAGATACTAAAAATTAATAAGAATGTTTCAATAGTTAACCCTCTTCCCCCCCCCCCCCACACACACACAGACACAGAGAAGCCTCTTTCTCTTTTCAATCATTTCAAAATACAAAAACAAAAACAAAAACAAAATGATTCTGCAGTTGAAACATGAAATGCTAATGAAATTATATATAATCAAAGAATGGTATATATTTGAAGAGATCTAATACAAAGTGATTCTGAAATTCACTTTATGTTGATAAGAATGTCTCAATAGTTAACCCTCTCTACCCCCTCCCCCCCCCCCCCTTTCCCAGAACCTCTTTCTTATTTTTATCCTTCAGAAAAAAAGAGACCTGATTCTACAGTTAAATAACTCACACCAAAAGTGCACAATACTAATGAAATTATATGCAAGAAGAGAATGGTATGCATATGAAGAGCTCCAACATAGATATCTCAATTATTTCCAACTCCCAAAATGCCTTTGTCAAGGGCATGCAAATTCATGATTCGGTTCGCGTTGCCAAGCTGATGACGGTAGACTGTGGTCGGGCATCCAGGAGTGATTTGTAAACCAGACATAGAAAAGACTTATGATCATGTCAGTTGCGGATTCTTCTATTTATTGAAAAGGTGCAGCTTTGGGGAGAAATGGTGTAGGCTGTAGCGAGATTGCTCATTGTATTTCTTCCATGTGCTTTTTGGTATGGGTGAACGGTATGCCATGAGGTTTTTCAGAAGTAGTTGAAGACTACGACATTACTTTTTGTTTTTATTGTGGAGACGTCAAGTAGGATAAACTCTGATACAGTGCATGGGGTCTTCTGGCGAGGTTTCCATGTGACTGCCAGGATAGAGTAGTGCTTGGTGTAGATGACACCATAATATTTTGTGAAGCCAACCAGGATTATATTTGCATTCTTATTTTTATGTTTTGAAGCTATCTCCAGTGGGAAGGTTAATTTGACAAAGTTGGAATAGCTACGGGTTGTTACTATTTAGGTGGATACTCTTAATTGTAGAGTTTCAGCCTTACCCATGACTTGCCTTGGTCTTCCATCCCGAAACCCCTTCAAAGCAAAATTTATTCCAGATGGTATCATTGAAAAAATGGAACACCGCTTGACTGAGTGGAAGCAGTTATACTTGTCAAAGGATGGTAGAAGTGTATTGATTACGAGCACAACCAACAATTTTTCTTAGGGGGGGGCCAATTTTTCTATCGCACGAGATGTTTATGTAAAATGAAAAAATATTACAAAATCATCAAGCATATATAAAATCAAATCTCGATAATTTGGCAAATAATGTAGAAATAAAATTTTAAAAACACAACTTAATGTTTGTTTCAGATTTTTTACGACAATATTTCATAGAATAATATTCATCCATTATTATTTTTGTAAATATGAAATATTTAGAAATTTTTTTCTTCGTATAAACTATCAATTGATCTTTTAGAATGTCATATTTCATTCTAATATTTAAGCTAGTTTATCAAACTTCATGTAAAATCTATCTATTTTGGTGTCACATTAAGCATTGAATACTACAACTGAGACCTTAAATAAACGGTTCCTTGCTCAATGAAGTTTAGAGGATAATTTCAATTGGAGTTGGAAATTAGCAATTCCAATCAAGGTAATTTGATCATTGAGCAATTTTATTCTGCTTTTATTAATCTTTGGAGCGAGTATTCTGCTATTATTCATGTTAAGGTTCCCTCTACGGCCCTCGCGGCTCTTCAAGCGGTTCATGCTGAGAGTCAACGCGATCAGTTTTTGATGAAGCTTTGACCTGAATTTGAGCCTGTTCGAGCCGGTTTATTGAACCGTAATTCGGTTCCTTCTTTGGATACTTGTTTGGGAGATTTATTGCGTGAAGAACAGCGGTTATCCACTCAGATGGGTATGACTTCTGAAAATGTCTTTTCTGAGGCTGTGAATGTAGCCTATGCAGCACAAAGGAGAGGGAAGCACAAGTTGCAGTGTTTAAGTTGCAAGGAGTTCGGTCATATTGCTCGCAACTGTCCTAAGAAAGTTTGTAACCACTACAAGAAAGAGGGTCATGTCATCAAAGATTGTGGAGTGCGGCCCCAAAATCGCCAATCCCAAGCCTTTCAAGCTACTGTTGAGTCCTCGTCTTCTTCTGCACCCCCCACTGTAAGCTCTGACGCATCTGTTCTCACAACTGCCATGGTCCAACAGATGATTATGTCTGCTTTTACGGCTTTAGGCCTGCAAGGTATGGGTCCTAACTCCACATCTTCTTGGATTGTTGATTCAGGTGCTTCTAATCATATGACTGGTAGTAAGACAGGTCTTTATGGTGTTCGTAAGTATGGAGGCACTCAAACTATTCAAATTGATGATGGCAGTACATTTCCTATTACTGCTATTGGTACTTTGGGCTCTTCATTTCGAAATGTTTTTGTCTCTCTTGGATTATCTACCAATTTTATTTTTGTTGGACAATTGGTGGATAATAACTGTGATGTTCATTTCTCTTGTGGTGGTTGTCTTGTGCAGGATCAGGTATCGGGGACGGTGATCACGAAGGGGCCTAAAGTGGGACGTTTATTTCCTTTACAGTTTTCTATTCCTAATGTCGTTTCTCTTGCGTGTACAGCTACAACCAATAATAATGAAGTCTGGCATAAGAAATTGGGTCATCTTAATTCTGTTGTCTTGACTCATCTTTTGAATGGTTTTCTGGGCAATAAAGATTTATTTTCTTCTTCTCTCGTCTCTTTTGATTGTGCTACTTGTCATCTTGGTAAAAGTAAAACTTTACATTTTCCTGCGCATAGTAGTCATGCTTCTAATTGCTTTGAGATTGTGCATACTGATGTTTGGGGTGTTAGTCCTGTTATTTCTCATGGTCAGTATCGTTATTTTGTGACATTTATCGATGATTATAGTCGATTTACTTCGATCTATTTTCTCCGTTCTAAAGCTAATGTGTTCTGTTTTTCAAAAATTTGTTGCGCTTGTCGAGACAGTTCAGTACTTGTATCAAAATCTTACGCTCCGACCCAAGGGGGAGTACATGTCTCATTCCTTTCAGACTTATCTTCAGCAAAAGGGGATCATTTCTCAACGTTCTTGTCCTTATACCCCTCAACAAAATGGAGTCGCTGAGCGTAAGAATCGTCATCTCTTAGATGTCGTTCGTACTTTGTTGATTGATTCTTCTGAACCTTCTAAGTTCATGGTAGAAACTTTATCTACTGTTGTTTATTTGATCACTCGTTTGCCTACTGCCACTCTAAATTATGATTCTCCATATTTTCAATTATTTGGCATATCTCCTGAGTATCAATCATTTCATACTTTTGGGTGTGTTTGTTTTGTTCATCTGTCACCTGTTGATCGTCATAAGCTTGTTGCCCAGTCTGTCACATGTGCTTTTATGGGATATAGCCCTACTCAGAAAGGATTTGTTTATTATATTGCTCATGCAAACAAATTTCGGATCTCTCGGAATGTGATTTTCTTTGAAAATCAATCTTTCTTTCAGTCTCAGGTTATTTCTGATCCTCATGTTGCTTTTTCCCGCTTTTGATTATATGTCTTCTTCTATAGAGCGATTTAAACCAGGTGTGGTGTATCATCGATGTCTTCCCCCTTCTTCAGCGCCCTTTCCAGACACTAATCCGTCATCTGATTCTACGATACATTGGCGCTCCACCAGGGTTACACATCCACCGGATGGATATGATTTTCCTCATACCTCACTTACTGCCACTCTCGACACTGTTTCTGTTCCTCGTTCTTATACCCAGGCAGCCACCCAAGCATGTTGGCAGCAGGCCATGTAAGAAGAAATCCAAACTCTTCAAGACAATCACACTTGGGATATTGTGACTTGTCCATCTAGTGTCAAACCTATTAGTTGTAAATGAGTGTATTCAGTCAAGTTTTGGTCAGATGGCTCACTGGACAAATATAAGGCCCGTCTCGTGGCACTTGGGAATCGGCAAGAGTATAGTATTGATTATGAAGAGACATTTGCACCTGTTGCCAAAATGACTACTGTGAAGACTATCTTGGCACTTGCTGCATCGCAAGGGTGGTCTCTCCGGCAGATGGATGTGAATAATGTTTTTCTACATTGGGATCTGAAGGAAGAAATTTATGTCTCCACCTCTCGGCATGTTTGCTACACCTTCCTCTGAGGTTTGTCGACTACGCCGATCCTTGTATGGACTGAAACAGGCTCCTCGTGTATGGTTTGCTAAATTTCGTTCTACCCTGCTTGCTTTTCATTTTACTCAGAGTCAGTTTGATTCCTCACTTTTTCTTCGCAAGACTTCTGCAGGAATTGTATTGCTTATGGTATATGTTGATGACATTGTGATTATTGGCCTTGAGGTGCAGATTACTCTGACTGGTACATTGTTACACCAGCACAAATATACTCAGGAAGTGGTTTCATTGGCTGGTCTCCAATCGGGTAACCCTGTTCTTACTCCTTTGGAGGTAAATCTCAAACTTTGTCAAGAGGAAGGCGAGCTTCAATCGGATTCATCCTTGTATCGGCAGCTTGTTGGGAGTTTGAACCACTTGACGATTACTCATCCTGACATTTCTTTTGTTGTGCAGCAGGTCAGTCAATTTATGCAGGCCCATCGACATCTTCATTTAGCCTTTGTCCGTCGCATTATCCAATATCTGAAGGGCACCTCTACACGTGGGTTGTTCTTTCCTAAGGAATCTTCATTACAATTGGTGGGGTATAGTGATGCTGATTGGGCCGGATGTGCAGATACTCGTCGCCCTGTTACTGGCTGGTGCATGTTCTTAGGCAATGCACTCATTTCTTAGAAGAGTAAGAAGCAAGACAAAGTTTCCGAGTCCCCCATTGAGTCTGAGTATTGTGTTATGTCTTCTGCATGCTCTGAGATCACATGGCTTCGTGGGTTATTGAGTGAAATTGGTTTTCCTCAGCTTCATTCCACTCCTCTTCATGCTGATAATACAAGTGTTATTCAAATCGCTGCTAATCCTGTTTTCCATGAGCGTACGAAACATATCGAAGTCGATTGTCATTCCATACGTGAAGCCTTTGACAAACATGTGATTACTCTTCCTCACATTTCCACCGAACATCAAACTCCAGACGGATTCATTAAAGCTCTTTCTCGGCACCGGCATCAGTTCTTGGTTGACAAATTGATGCTTCTTGATCTCCCAGCATCAATTTAAGGGGGGATGTCACGGGGATATGATTTGATATGATTTGAGTATATTATTGTAATTTTAGTAACATTTTCCTTTATAATTAGATAGTTTCCTTTCTAGCTAGATATACACATAACCGTGTAAATACTTACCTTGTATAGATATTAGGCGCTGGAAATCTGGCATCTATTGTGTAAAATTCCTTCTATATAATGAAAGCAATCCCTATGGAAAGGGTATTCACACCAATTTGACACCAAGTACACTGAATGTATACAAGAAAACACTTTGCCCATATTATAAGCCCCTAATGACCCAAAAAGCCCGTGAAAAACAACCCAAAATACAACAAGCTCGACCCCAACCCCTTGTTTCCCATAAACAACACTTTACACAAGTATGCTTTAAAATGAAGGTATTTTTGTAAAATAGCTTATAAAAGTAACATCACTTTACAAAAATATCCTCATTTTGAAACATAGTTGTGAAGTGTTGTGTGGGTATCATTACTCAAAAAATGATAAACACAACACTTTTCAAGTCTATTTGGTGTGGTGCATATGGGGGGGTGAGAGAAATGAGCATAGATTTGAGGATTGTGAGAAGTCATTGTTGGACCTCAAGTCATTCGTTCCAACACTTGGACATTGGATTGTCTTACACAATACCATTGCTTTCTATACTTTTGTTTTTTCAGGATTTATCGTATTCATTTCCTTTTGTTAGGTATATTTCTTGTAAACTTCATGTGTACAAGGGTAACACCCTTTTTAATATAATAACATATATCATGCTTATAAAGAATATAAATGTACCATCACAGCTTCTCTGTGATATAGTATATCATGGAAATACAGATAAAAAAATATATATCATGGAAATCTAAACTGGAAGCCAGAGTACACTCAAAACAAGAAAAACAATACAAAGCGCAAGGGAAAGAAAGAACAAACTTTTGATGATAAAGTAATACTTCAAATAACAAGTACAGACCACGCAAAAAGGTGCAAACTTCTACCTTGGTATCTGAAGATTTGATTTTTCTCTCTAGATCAGACAGTTTCACCTGAGTGATCAAACCTAAGGAGTCAATGCTAGTAAATGATGTGATGAAAGCACAAGCCAACTAAAAATTTCAATTAGTAATACTAATAGAAACAATAGCAATAACACGCTGTTATAATTCAGTGAGGTTTCAATATACAAAAAAAAGGAGAAATAAATTACCTCAGCAACTGCAGCTCTGGATTCAGCAGCTGCAACAGCACGCAAAGCATGAGTTAACTCTTTTCCCATTTCTTCAACTTGTCTCATGGCATCTTTTATGGTCCGTTCACGGTCTACTCTGAGGTTCTGAACATTGTCCAGCTCTTCTTGCAACTGTTTCTTAGCCTCGGCCCATTCTCTCTAAAGAGAATATCATTTGAGATCATGAAGCAGTTAAATTTGATTCTTCATAGTAAAGAACTTTGAATACTGACAAATTCTTCATTATTAAGAGACAACAATGAACACAAAAGAGTTGACATGCGCAAAAAGAAGAACAAGAAGATAATGATCGTTCCTAGTAACAACCATGCAATATATAAAATTGGAAATGCAAAGGTCACATCTATATAAAAAGAGCAGCCGAGCAAGAAAACACTAAGTTAGTCAATCAAGAACTTATGGGAACAAACCTCAACTTGCTTTATGTGCTCCTCTTGTTTTCTCCTCTCAGAAGTTCTTGCCTCCTGCAGTTCCCAGGAAATAAAAATCATATAACCAAATGAAGCATCTGACACATCAATTATGGAAAAAATAAAAACCAAGTTAAACAAGATGAGCTACCTTGTGAACTTCCTCGGCACCCTGTATAGTGTCCAAACTAGCCTGCATAAAATTATATGAGAACAATACCACAGCTGATGTAAAGTAAAAGTCCCAGTAACCCAACCTGCAGACGGTAGACCCTCTCTGACAAACCATGAACTTCATTACAAGCTCTCTTCTCCGCACTGACTAACATATCTTTTTCATGCTTAAAAACAGATACCTATTTGGTAACAAGATATTAGGGAGTATAATCATAGGAGAATCTCAACTGAAGAGCTGATGAAATAAACACCTCCATAGTAAGCTTCCGAGAAAGGTCCTCAGCAGCATGCAAAGATTCAGAACTTTCACGCAGCTTTCGTTGATAGTCAATTATTAATTGCGAGAACTCCACATTTCTGGCTAAAATGCCATTGGTTTCAATTCTCTGGTATGTCATGCATTGCATAAAACTCCACACATCAGTCATGACACGTTGCACCACGTCTAGAACATAAGAAATGGAACATAATCTATGGGAAATGGGGGCCTGGGCAAATGGACAGGGAGGGAGAGGAAGAGAGAGAGAGAATGGTAAAATATATCAAACAGTGTTGGTGAAAGTGCTAGGCGCACTCAAGCGCAAACACCATCTAGAGCCTAGGATCAAAACGCAAAGCACAAGCGCCGAAGCACGTGCCTAATTGAAGTAAAGCGCACACTTCCAAAAATTGATGTAATAATAAAAAAACTCTCTATAATACAATAAAAAAAATGTTTAAAAAGGAAATTTCTAAGTATTATACAACATGAAAATCAAATAATCATTTAATTACTTAAAATTTAAACATCGCATTTTATATAATTCTCCTCTGCTTTACTAAATACACCCCATCTATGATATTTGGTAGCCATAATCAAATTAAATCACATGGTTGAATCAAATATACCAGAAAAGGCCATGATCAAACAAGCTCACGAATTGTAAGTATTGACTTCCATGCTAACATAAGCAATCAAATATTTTTTATAAGTAACATAAGCAATCAAATATCAATACATCTAAAAGGCCAACTTGGACTATTATATCGTGTCCAAAGCAGATACATCACATATGGAAACATGTGGCGCCACGGTACGTAAATGATCTTCAATATCAACTAAATGTTTACAAACATTTGTTTACATCATTTTCTAGGTCTTTAATTGAATGTTTATATTTTTTTTCAAAAAAAAAAAAATTACAAAAACATGCTTTTCTGCACTTTAAGCTCACACAAAAAGAACCAAAAAGGGGGTTTTTTTTATGCACTTAGCTTTTGGTAAGGGAAATGCTTCAGCCATGGTTTGTGCTTTTCTTAATGCAGTTTTACAAACACTGAGAATGAATGACACACCATGGGGAATGGGGATCAAGGTGAATGGGCAGGAGGGAGACAGAGAATGTTCAAACAATATGATCACCTGATGCTCAAATTCCTTCGTGAAGCTATCAAGTCTTTCTCTTGCAAAATTTGCTTCCAGAGCAAACTTGTCACGCTCTGTGCGTAATGATATAATCTCAGTCCTACCAATAGGACAACAAATATTTAGAATTTGATCAAGATGTGGGGAGAGAATTGTGCAAACGATTACAATCAAGATGGTTCAACTAAAGTTACATGATATAAGATTACACATTGAATATCAATTCACAGACATAACTAATGCAAGGTAGGTAGCATTTTAAGTTTACGCCTTCATTCCACATGCCACAACAATCCCAATTCTAGATACCCTGGCTTAGACCATAAATGAAAATCGACCCCCTTTTAACTAGGATTAAGCCTTTGATATATTTATAACATCATCCCCGAAATAGAGCCAATGACTGATCAAGGGAGAGGGTCCAGCATCAAAGGCTCCCCTATGTTCAAACCATGCAATAGCAAAATAAAAAAACTAAAACAAAATAAAATAAAAGTTTCTTACTCCCTCCCACAATACATCTTTCATTTCAATGAAACACTTCCTAAAACGCCCTTATATAGGCCAAGAGAGATGGATTGAAATTAAGATACGAGAATTTGAATTTGAAAGAAAATCAGGTTAAATTAGGAGTAATTTGGAAAATGGATAAATCCTTTTACTCCACAAAACTTTCATCGATTTTTGAACTATTAAAAAGAAAAAGAAAACACGTCATCTACTTTGAGACAGTAGTAAATAAAATATGTATTATAAAACATCACATAGAATTCACTGAACTTAAAATTTTCAAGTATTTATATGAAGCATGACCAACACAACCCCCTTTCTCATGTTGCTCCACAACTAAGACTGGAAATTCCCAATCCCTGATTTTTAGGGATACCGCTGCAGCAATTAGGATTTTATTATTAGTTGACTACGTTAATTTAGGAATAAAGCGATTCTGGAAAATTCCTGATATCTCTAAACTCTTCACCTTCCCTCTTCTCCCAAACTCATCACGTTCAAGCCCCGGTCATTCTCTGTGTGTGTGTAGACGCTGCTGCTTTGGGCACCTTCTTAGCTCAGACAGTCATCAGCTCTGTTGCCACACACAGTCAAAGCTTGAGGCCATGAACAAAGTTATTAGGAGCTAGTGATGCAATGGTAATGGAAGTGGTACAGTTAGAAAGACAGGGAGACACAACAGTAAGCTTGTGGGAGTCGGGGATCTTAGCTCTCCTCAGCAGCGATGTTTGTCCCATGTACCTTGATAACAAAAACAATGGGAATTGTTGATACCCATAATTTAAGTTGACTGGTTCCCAAATTAGATGGATATGTGCTGGCACTTTTCCCTAAGCAAAAGGCGTTTGGGCAGTCCAAATCGCTACCCAAATCAATTCCTAGTAAACATAGTCCAAAATGTCTCTTCCAGAACAGTTTGGCCCAGAACTTGGGCAAACTGGTTTTTAATTATAAAAAGAGTAATGTTATTTATCATCCTAAGTTTGAAGTGAAGAAGAGAGGGTAATAGTGAATGAGAACTTTTCTCTCTCTACAATATTTTCTCTCCGTACAGTTTCAGTTTTTGTTGTGGTTTTTTCCTTTTTGTTGGTAGTGATTCATTAATGGCTTTTCCTCCCTGAGGGGATTAGTGTATCACTGAATCACTAGGGTTGTCTTGTTTGTGGGCTGGTTTAGATGGGGTTGTGTAAGGAGGTATTCATTGATCAGAAGATTTTTGAGTTCAGAAAGGAGAATGCTAGGTGGTGGAGGATTATAGAAAGTAGCCGTCGTGGAGTGAAATATATTTCAGTGGATTGAGAAACTCTGGGTTGGCTGGGTTCTATGGTGAAGGAATGTGCAGTAACACTGGGTCCTCAGGAGTTTCTGCGAACTCGTAGAAAAGGAGACACAGTGTTAATAGTGAGGAAGGGACGTAATCTTAATGGTAGTTTTATCTCCATATCAGAATTTGGTCGTGATAAGAGGAGATGATTGCTTGTGATTCCAGAAGGAAGGAAGGGGGAGGGGTGGAAGAACCTTGGAGATATTTTAATGGAGATTTCTCCACCCTCTGTTTCAAACATTCATCAGATAGCTACTGCAAAGAAGAGCAGAGGTGAGGGAGGTGCTTCATTATCGTGGGCAGGAGGAGCAAGGACGTACAGTGAGGTGTTGAAGAAGGTACCGTATCGCGTTGCATTAGACGTGGTGTCAGCCGTAACCAATTCTGAAGACGTGCAGTGGTATGGTGGAGAAGAAAGCAGAATGCTGGGGTTAAATGAGGAAAGTGTTTTGAGGATGTTAGTTGGCTTGGAGGAGAAGGTTGGCAGCGTGTTAGATGAAATCAGCTACCTAAAACACTGCGTTAAGGGTAAGGCTGAGCTGAAGGAGGTGGTGGGCCGTAAGGGTGGGCCTGGAATGGGTCACGACAGTGTGTTGGGCCTTGGCAAGGTTCAGGCCGCAGGCCCTGTGAAGGCCTGGAGGGTAGTGGCTCCAGCTGGGACGGGGAAATCTTTCGGACCCGAGATATCGGATCAGGGACAGAAGTTGCCGATAAGCCCATTACCGGCAACCCTGCCGGCACAGAAGTGGCCGATGACCTCGGTCGACCGCTCTGGTTAGATGGTAACGGAGCTCCGACGGGAAGATTTAGAGGAGGGGGAGTTGTTGGTGGAGGCGATAGCGTTAGAGAATCTGAGAAATACCTCTGAGTCCTCTTCTCCAGGGATCTTGGCAGAGAATGGGCCTTCGGAGCTAAGTATGGTGGACGAAGGTCCTATAGCTGTGCACGAGCAGCCTGGTTCGTGGGAAAGTGAGAAGTCTTTATGCGAGGAGAAGATTACGCGAGAAAGAGCGAAGTCATTTTCTGATGAGGTCCCGTGTGTTTCTCCACTTTTGGTGATGAGTAATCCTGATGAGATATTTTCTGGGGATGATATTCCTTTTAATAATATGGTTTTAAGTGGTGAAACAAATAAGTTGGGTGTTTCAGAATTGATTTTGTTCCCTAATAACAGTGTGGGGAGGAGGGGGCTCTTACTCCTCTATGTACACTCCCTCCCAGTGATTATGGGAGTTGTTCGACGAATTGGATTTTTAAAAAGGTAAGAGGAGTTATTGAAAATTTCTGGGGTCTCTTTTGGAGGTTATGAGGAACAATTTATGGCCCTTCTTGTGGCTATTGAAGCTAGTCGTTCGAAATCAGCTACAAAACAAGATAGGGAACTTAAACGCTTAACATGCTCCATCAATTATGATGTTAAGGATGGAAGTAGTGGAAGGGTTAGATCAAAAGGGAGGGGAAAGTTAAGTTTTAATGAAGCCTAAGATTGTTTCTTGGAATGTAAGGGGTCTCAATGATAGGGACAAACGTCTTCATATCAAAGCTTTATTGAGATTGTGGAAGGGTGATGTGATATGTTTGCAAGAAACAAAGTTGGGTTTTATTGATAGAAGATTTGTGCGTAGTATTTGGGGATGTTCTTACATGGGTTGGTCCTATTTGGCTTCTCAGGGAGCATCAGGTGGTGTGTTATTAATGTGGGATAAAAGAGTGGTTGAGGCGATTGAGGAATGTGTTGGAGAGTTCTCAATTTCGGTGTTATTCAAAAATGTGAGCGACGGGTGGATTTGGGCTTTTGCAGGGTCTTATGGTCCCAACATAGATAGAGATAGACGACGGTTGTGGGAGGAGTTGGCGGGAATACACTCTTTATGGGATGTGCCGTGGTGTATGGGGGGGTGATTTTAACATTACTCGTTTTCCTAGTGAACGATCGGGGCATCATCGACACACTCAGGCCATGGTAGAATTCTCTGAGTTCATCTTTGATATGGATCTTATGCACCTCCCTTTGGTGGGGGGTGAGTACATTTGGTCTAACAGCCGTGCTTGGTCGAAGTTGGATAGATTCCTTGTCTCGCCATTATGGGAAGCCCACCATCCAGAAGTAAGTCAGAAAAGGTTAGCTAGAGTCAGTTCAAACCATTTTCCCATTCTTTTAGATTGTGGGGGCATTCATGGGGGTTGCCGGTATTTCAAGTTTGAGAATATGTGGCTTAAGGTGAACGGGTTTGTAGAGATGGTGAGAACTTGGTGGACTTCGTACCAGGTTAGTGGCACTCCGAGTTTTATTCTTGCAGGAAAGCTGAAGGCTCTAAAGCAAGACCTGAAGAAATGGAACTTCGAAGTTTTTGGTCACACTGACAATCAAAAGTCTATTTTGTTGGAGGAGTTGCAGGAGTTGGAGGGTAAGAAATTATTGGGAAGGGCCTCTGAGGAGGAGTTATTGAGGAAAGTAACGGTTGTGGCAGAGTTGGAAAGGGTGTTATTGTTAGAAGAGACTTCATAGCGACAAAAATCCAGAGCCCTTTGGTTGAAAGAGGGTGATAGGTGTACGAAGTTTTTTCACAAAATGGCTAATTCTCATCGACGTAATAATGCGATTGAGCTGTTACATTCAGGTACTCAGGTGCTATCTTCTTCCGATGATCTAGAAAGTCATATTGCACATTATTATGAGACTCTTCTTACCGAATTAGCAACTTGGAGGCCGAAGCTTGATGACTTACCGTTTGAGGCAATTGATCCGCAGCTTGTGAGTGTCTTGGAGAGACCCTTTGAGGAAGATGAGATTTTCAAGGTCATATCTGGTATGGCTAAGGACAAAGCGCCGGGTCCGGATGGTTTCTCAATGGGTTTCTTCCAAACTTGTTGGGATGTGGTGAAAGGTGATGTCTTGCGGGTGTTCAGTGAATTTCATGCTTATCAAAAGTTTGAAAAATCACTTAATGCGACCTTTATTGCACCCATTCCTAAGAAATATGGGGCGTCGAATATTGAGGATTTTCGCCCAATAAGTTTGGTTAGCAATATCTATAAGATTATTTCTAAGGTCCTTGCTAATCGGCTCAGTCCAGTGCTGGAAAATATTATCTCCAAGCCTCAAAATGCTTTTATTCGTGGGAGATATATACTTGATTCGGTGCTCATTGCAAATGAGTGTTTGGATGCTAGATTGAGGGAGGGAAGTCTAGGTATTCTTTGCAAGCTAGACATGGAGAAGGCTTATGATCATGTGAACTGGGATTTCCTTTTGTATTTGTTGAAGAGGTGTGGTTTTGGAGATAGGTGGATTTCTTGGATGCGTTATTGTATTTCAACGGCCCGGTTTTCAGTGCTAGTTAATGGCACTCCTACTGGCTTTTTTTATAGCTCGAGGGGATTGCGACAGGGTGATCCGTTATCTCCCTTTCTTTTTATCATAGTTATGGAGGCATTGAGTAAGATGGTGCAAGCTACTGTTAGTGGGGGTTTTTTATCCGGTTTTCAGGTGGGAAATGGCTCTGGTAGCCCTTGTATCATTTCACATCTCCTTTTTGCAGACGACACTCTGTTGTTTTGTGAAGCGGATGGGAGTCAGGTCCAAACTTTGCGTGCATTACTACTTTGTTTTGAAGCAATATCAGGGCTCAAGGTGAACCTTCACAAGTCTGAGTTGGTTCCGGTGGGTGTGGTCCCTAATATACGCAATCTAGCAAGTCTTCTGGGTTACAGGGTGTCCTCGTTCCCAATGAAATATCTGGGTCTTCCGTTAGGTGCTACTTTCAAGAGTAGAGCTATATGGGATGGGGTGGTAGAGAAGATAGAGAAAAGATTGGCTGGATGGAAAAGGGTGTATCTATCGAAAGGGTGTCGTCTCACTCTTATCAAAAGTACCCTCACAAACCTTCCCACTTATTTTTTATCTATTTTTCCTATGCCTGCAGGGGTCGTGAATAGAATTGAGAAACTCTTTAAGGCATTTCTATGGAGAGGCTTAGGGGAGGAGAAAAAAGTTCATTTGGTTAATTGGAAGACAGTATGTTCTCCAGTTGAGTACGGGGGGTTGGGTGTGTGTAATTTGAGAACTTTTAATAAAGTGTTGTTGGGGAAATGGCTTTGGAGATATCATTTGGAAGGGGATTCTTTGTGGAGGGAAACTATAGATGCTAAATATGGTGTTGCTTGGGGTGGTTGGTGTTCTAAAGAAGTGAGAGGGGGGCATGGAGTGGGGCTATGGAAGTTTATAAGGAAGGGGTGGATTAGTTTTGTAAATCATATTCGTTTTGTCACAGGTGATGGTAACCGAATCAGTTTTTGGCGGGATATGTGGTGTGGAGATCATACATTGGAAAGGGTGTTTCCAGCTTTATATCGTATTGCAGTTAATAAGGAGGTTTCGGTGGCGGATGTGCGATTATTTGCTCATGGTTCGCATCAATGGAATATTCTATTTAATAGAGATATTCATGATTGGGAATTATCTATGGTTTCAGATTTTTTCAGCTTGCTACATTCTGTAGGGTCTACTATGGTACAACATGATAGCTTGAAATGGAGGTTCCAGGATCACAAGAAATTCACAGTAAAGGCGTATTACAAAATTTTGATTTCACAGGACCATACCTCATTCCCTTGGAGGAACATTTGGAGGTCTCGAGTGCCCTCTAGAGTTGCTTTCTTTGTTTGGAATGCCGCCCTTGGGAAGATCTTGACCACGAACAATTTGAGGAAGAGAGGATGTGTTGTGCTGGATTGGTGTTACATGTGTAGAAAGAATGGAGAATCGGTAGATCATCTTTTACTGCATTGTGATGTAGCAAGAGGGTTGTGGGATGAGATTTTTCGACAGGTCGGTGTGGCTTGGGTAATGCCTAGGAGAGTGGTGGAGTTGATGGGTTGTTGGAGAAAATTGCAGGGCAGTCATCAAGTGGCAGCAGTTTGGAGAATGATTCCGTTGTGTATTATGTGGTGTATTTGGACGGAAAGGAATATGCGTTGCTTTGAAGACAAGAAACGAACAATGATGGAGCTGAAGAATTTTTTTCTGCATACTTTATTGCTTTGGTTTTCAGCTATTGTATTAAATGGGGATGATATTCATGAATTCTTATCTTTAGTTCATCGCTCATAGAATGTATTTAGGTGTTCAACTGTATACTTCCTGTGTACTAGGTACATGCCTATTTCATTCACATCAATAAAGTTTATCTCTTACTTATCAAAAAAAAAAATTTATCATCCTATTATCCATCAACCTCTGATGTGGCATCAAATGATTGGAATACTATTTGTTGTTTAATTATAAAGAGCATTGATGAAAGGATGATGATTAAGAGGATGATAATAGAATTTTTCTTAATTAAATGACATGATACATGAGAAAGTAAAATAAAAAATTAGCCATCTAATATTTCTCATGAGTGCTCTCACACTAGGAGCTAATACATACAGAAGGAATATGAAAATAGCACATAAACATATATAACCGAGCAAAGAATGTTAAATTATTCCTCTAATATTTCTCATGAGTGCTCTCACACTAGGAGCTAATACATACAGAAGGAATATGAAAATAGCACATAAACATATATAACCGAGCAAAGAATGTTAAATTATTCCATTAACTCTAGATTTATTTGTTATGAGCAATTTTGTTTTTTTTATAAGAAAGATATTTGTTCCGAGCAAATTAAATTGCTACTGGGCAATGAAGAAAGGAATAAGAATCAGAAAAATAAACCCAATGAATGGAAATTAGGAAGGGCATAAGTGTTGCAAATATTCTAGATAAAACTTACATAGCTGCTCATAAAAGTAGATAAGTGCTGTAGCAACAATATTTAACTTTAATGGATCACTGATGTAACTTCATTTACAATGCAAAAGCATTTAATGTCAATTGAGTTAAATAAATCAATATATTAACATGAGAATCCTAGCATACAATTAAGATGTAAAAACTTAAAAAAATGACCATGCATCCAAGACAGAATTGCGTTAGATACCTCCCTATATATCCAAAAACCAAAATAATTTAAAGTCTCATGCAAGCAATCAAAATCAAAGCTAGCACACAATGTATAAACTAAGATTTAGAAATTAAAAAATTTACCTAGACTTCACCAGTTCTTCTTCAAGGCATCTCCCTCGCTCCACAGCCTGTTCCTGGGCCTTCGTAGAAGCTTCCTATATATATATATATATATATATATATATAATGTGAGAGAGTACAAAGAAACAATGACATAACAAAAGTTCATTTTTTAGAAAACATTCTCTGTAACCACACCTGAGATCTTTCAAGAAGAAGCTTGAGATTGGTCCTGCCATCATCTGTGACAACCAATTTGTATTTATAGAGCCAGACACAGAAAACAAAATATGGAAACACAATAGGTGCACAGTGTGCTAAGAACATGCAATAAAAATCATGTCAACTAAGAATGTACACAATTTCTAATTTCTACAGGACCTTCCTATATGGCAGACAGCAGCTTCCAACTTGAAGACAAGCTCAGATTTGAAACAGAAAAGGCCCACAAAGGGAAGCCAAAATCTCAACACCAGCAAAATGCACTACGGAGATTGTAGAATTATAGAGAGATTTATGTTTAAGGATCTGTTAGCAATATTAGGGGCTAATATCTAGGAGATCTACAGCTAACAGATCAGTTTTTCTTATCCCATGATTTTAGGAGATTTGGTAGTCTGTTACCAAATCTGTAGATATAAGTTTCCTGTTTTATAGCTTTCAGTTTTAGGTAGTTCTGATTTCCTTTCTAGATTAGCTGTAAATATCCCTAAAATAGATGAGCATTATCATCTATATAAAGTGGGGCCTGTAACCTTATTTTCGATATAGTGGAATCTTACTCTTTCCTTCCACAAACAAGATGGTATCAAAGCAATCTCTGAACCCTAATTCCCTCAAATGACCAAATACGGGAAACGTGATTCAAGAGCTACCGTTTCCCAAATCACCTCCAATCAGGAAGCCATGGCTTCCAACAATGATAGTAACCTCATGCCCATTACAGGACACAAACTGAATGGGAACAACTATCTCCAATGGTCTCATTCCGTAATGATGTTCATATGCGGAAAGGGCAAAGATGATTATCTCACCGGAGATGCTGCCAAACCAAACAAGACGGATGAAAAGTTCAAAGTCTGGAATGCCGAGAATAATATGGTCATGTCATGGCTCATTAATTCCATGACAAATGACATTGGAGAAAACTTTCTTCTCTATGGAACAGCAAACGAGATTTGGGATGCTGCCAAGGAAATATATTCTAACAATGAGAATACATTGGAATTATTCGAGGTGGAAAGTGTTCTTCATGACTTCCGCCAAGGAGAATTAACAGTGACTCAATACTTCAACACTCTCAATCGGTATTGGCAGCAGCTAGACTTATTCGAGGAGCACAATTGGAGCTGTCCGAATGATGGAATCAGGTATAGACAAATAATTGAACGGAAAAGAATATACAAATTTTTGATTGGATTAAATAAGAACCTTGATGAAGTACGAGGAAGAATTTTAGGATCCAAACCACTACCAAATATCCGAGAAGCTTTTTCAGAAGTTCGGAGAGAGGAAAGTCGAAAGAAGATCATGATGGGATCTCAAGATTCTGTGACAAATCCTGAGAGTTCAGCACTTGTGGTGAGAGGGAGTCCATCCAACAACAACAACGATCACAGACCAAAGAAAGGGCGACCATGGTGTGATTATTGTCGACGTCCTGGTCACACCAAGGACAACTGCTGGAAGATTCATGGCAAACCAGCAGATTGGAGGCCTTCCCGGTTTGCCAATGACAAAGAAGGACGAGGCAACCTTGCTTCCATGGATGAAAAACCTCCACCCGAACCAACTCCCTTCAGCGAGGAACAGATAGAGATCTTGCAGAAAATGTTCAGCCAATCCTTGCCTGCACCAGTTCCCACTGTAGTTGGTACCGGATCCCTGGCACAAAAAGGTAATTTTTTAAGAGCTCTAAATGCTAACAAGGAGAGGCTCAGTCCATGGATTATAGACTCAGGAGCTTCTGATCATATGACTGGAGATGAGAAGCTGTTTTCAACTTACACCCCATGCTATAAAAATTTAACTGTGCGAATAGCTGATGGTTCACTCTCAAAGGTGGCTGGTACAGGCTCGGTTCAGATTTCAGAGAACATCACTCTTGATTCCGTTCTACTTGTACCAAAATTAAATTGCAATTTACTATCCATTAGTAAACTCACTCGGGATCTCAACTGTGTTACTAAATTTGGCTCAAATCTGTGTGTATTTCAGGTCTTGGACTCGGGGAAGACGATTGGCAGTGCTAAGATGTGTTCGGGGCTCTATCTTCTAGAGGTTAATGATCCTCCTCAAGCAGCAATTCATCAATCAGATTGTTCAGTGTCCAGTAGTCCTGTTTCTTTGTCTGTGAGTCAGTCTAATAATGATAGTGCAATTATGTTATGGCACTATAGGTTAGGTCATCCAAATTTCTTGTATCTTGAGAAGTTGTTTCCTTCATTATTCCATAGTAAAAATCCAAATGAATTTCAA
The DNA here is from genome assembly GCA_961763995.1 of Juglans cinerea. Lineage (NCBI taxonomy): Eukaryota > Viridiplantae > Streptophyta > Magnoliopsida > Fagales > Juglandaceae > Juglans > Juglans cinerea. Next base: position 13,934,201 of record CAUIVZ010000016.1, read on the forward strand.
TGTGAGATCTGTCAATTCTCTAAACATATTCGCAATTCTTATCCTAACAGATCCTACAAAGCATCTCAACCTTTTTCCATGATTCATAGTGATATATGGGGCCCTTCTAGGATAAAAAATGTTACTGGTTCTCGCTGGTTCATTTCATTTATTGATGATCACACTAGACTCACATGGGTATTCCTCATGAAAGAAAAATCTGAGGCAAACCTGATCTTCAAAACCTTCAACACCATGATCCAAACACAATTCCAAGCAAAAATTCAAATTCTGAAAACTGACAATGCCAAAGAGTATTTCAATTCCAGCCTTAATGATTATCTCATGAGTCATGGTATTGTTCACCAAAGTTCCTGTGTTAACACTCCTCAGCAAAATGGTATTGCCGAAAGAAAAAACCGGCATCTTCTTGATGTGGCTCAGTCTCTTATGTTCTCTACCCATGTACCAAAATATTTCTGGGGTGAAGCCATCCTTACTGCTGCGTACCTCATAAATAGGATGCCATCTCGGATTCTTAACTTCCAGACTCCCTGTCAAATTCTCCTTCAGTCCTTTCCCACTACTCGTCTCATCTCCACCATCCCATTCAAAGTTTTCGGGTGTTCAGCTTTTGTCCATGTCCATCAACAACACCGGGACAAACTTGATCCTAGAGCTCATAAATGTATTTTCCTTGGGTACTCTCCAACTCAAAAAGGATATAAATGCTACTCACCGGTCACTAAACAATTCTATCACTCCATGGATGTCACCTTCTTTGAGCAACAACCTTATTTCCCCAAATCTGATATTCAGGGGGAGACTAATTTTATCCTAGAATATCAGCTTTGGGATATTGAAGAATCACCTCATGTCTCTCATAATTCTGACCAAACTTGCCCATCACTAAATCATGAATCACTTCCTCCTCAAAATTTCTCCCTTGAGTCTTCTTACTTCCTAGAACCTCCTACTCAAGATCAAGCCAACAATCCACCTCAAAATCTGGACACACCTCAAAATCTGGACACTATTCAATCAACAAAGAGTGATGAATTGATTACCTACTCAAGGAGGAGAAAGAACCAAAAGGAGATGGAACAACAAGCATCTCTTGAGCAAACCCAAGAGTCTGACTCAAGTCCTAGACCAAGTGAAGATCCACCAGGTAACACTAATCCTGAAACTAATGATGACAGTGGCCTTCCTATTGCTGTGAGAAAAGGGGTAAGATCATGCACAAAACATCCGATATACACATTTGTGTCATATGAAGGATTGTCACCGAAGTTCAAAGCTTTTGTTGCCAACATCGACAACATCCAAGTTCCTAATAATATACAAGAAGCTCTCGGCTCACCAGAATGGAAATCAGCAGTGTATGAAGAAATTCATGCACTAGAGAAAAATGGAACTTGGGAAATCTCTGACTTACCAACCGGGAAACGCCCAGTAGGCTGCAAATGGATCTTCACAGTAAAATATAATGAAGATGGGAGTGTTAATCGGTTCAAGGCACGGCTGGTTGCAAAGGGATTCACCCAATCATATGGAATCGATTATGAGGAGACATTTGCTCCTGTAGCCAAGTTAAACACAGTTCGGGTTTTATTATCTTTGGCTGCAAACCTTGACTGGCCTCTCCACCAACTAGATGTCAAGAATGTCTTTCTAAATGGGGACCTAACTGAAGAAGTGCACATGGAAATTCCCTCCGGATTTGAGACACAAACTACATGCAACAAGGTTTGTAAACTTAGGAGATCTCTATATGGGCTCAAGCAATCTCCAAGAGCTTGGTTTGAAAGATTCACAAAGGTAGTGAAGAAGCATGGCTACTCTCAATGTCAGACGGACCATACACTATTTGTTAAACACTCTTCTGCAGGAAAACTTGCTGTCCTCATAGTGTATGTGGATGACATAATCCTAACAGGAGACTATGAAGAGGAAATCTGCACCATCAAAAGTTTACTAGCTGCAGAATTTGAAATCAAGGACCTTGGAAATCTTAAATATTTCCTAGGTATGGAGATTGCAAGGTCAAGAAAGGGAATCTCTGTCTCACAGAGAAAATATGTCCTAGATCTCTTAAAAGAGACTGGAATGCTCGGGTGTAAGCCGGTAGATACTCCTATGGATCCAACTATCAAACTAGGAGCTAAGGAAAATTGTGCACCCGTGGACAAAGGAAGATACCAAAGATTAGTAGGTAAACTAATATACCTATCTCACACACGACCAGACATTGGATTTGCTGTTAGCATGGTAAGTCAGTTCATGAACAATCCAAATGAAGAACACATGGAAGCTGTGTATAGAATCCTGAGATACCTGAAACTAACACCAGGTAGAGGATTATTTTTTGAGAAGAACCAAAGAAGAGATATTGAAGTGTTCAGCGATGCAGATTGGGCAGGATCAGTACAAGACCGAAGATCAACTTCAGGATATTGCACTTTTGTGTGGGGAAATTTGGTCACTTGGAGAAGTAAGAAGCAGTCAGTGGTGTCAAGAAGCAGTGCAGAAGCTGAATTCCGGGCAATGGCACACGGTATTTGTGAGGGAATTTGGTTAAAAAGGGTGCTGAAGGAATTAAAAATTTCAGATGAAGAACCTATGAAAATGTACTGTGATAATCAATCAGCAATCAGCATTGCCAAAAATCCAGTTCATCATGATAGAACAAAACATGTGGAAATTGATCGACATTTTATAAAGGAGAAGATAGAGGAAGGAATAATCAAGATGTTGTACGTGCCTACATGTCTTCAGACAGCAGACATCCTTACCAAGGCTCTATCGAGAAAGGTGTTTGATGATCTAAGTTCCAAGCTGGGGTTAATTAATATTTACCGCCCAGCTTGAGGGGGAGTGTAGAATTATAGAGAGATTTATGTTTAAGGATCTGTTAGCAATATTAGGGGCTAATATCTAGGAGATCTACAGCTAACAGATCAGTTTTTCTTATCCCATGATTTTAGGAGATTTGGTAGTCTGTTACCAAATCTGTAGATATAAGTTTCCTGTTTTATAGCTTTCAGTTTTAGGTAGTTCTGATTTCCTTTCTAGATTAGCTGTAAATATCCCTAAAATAGATGAGCATTATCATCTATATAAAGTGGGGCCTGTAACCTTATTTTCGATATAGTGGAATCTTACTCTTTCCTTCCACAAACAAGAGAGATTAAATGGAACATCTTCGGTAAATTAATAAGACTAAAGTCTTAATTTGCACAGAGAGAGAGAGAGAGAGAGAGAGAGAGAGAGAGAGAGAGAGAGAGATCAATGAATGGACCTGGAGCAGCTTCTGAAAAATGGGGCAGACATGAATCAAGTTTACCTTCCTCTTCATATAACCTTTTGTACATAGCAACCTGTGAAGAAAATAGCAAGAAAAAGATCTTAAGTCAAAACGTTTATATTATCAACAGTATGTCACATGGAGGTAATAATAATAAAGTACATATTACTTATCAAAAAAATATGGTACTTATCAACAATAATCCAATTAGGGTAAATTACACCTTACCCCTTCAAACTACCCTGTTCTTGCAAAACTTCAAATTGCTAATTACAGTTTCAATCAGCCCCCTCAAGTTAATGCCCAATTTTATAACAATTTATCAGGGAATTCCATATAAGGGTGTCTCTAGTGGGCATTATATCAAAGACTTGATGTGCTACTCCGACATTATATGTATTATTTGAGAATTCAGTGCCTGCTTCTTTGTATCCTCCAACTTTTTCCTTTTCATATAGGCAGATGGGAATAATTACATGAAGCAGTGCAAATGTTATTTCTTGCCTTGAGCCTTTGGACGAGGTTAGTTTTCTTTAAAGGACAGCTAGGTATGACGATGAAGACAATGAATGAGGCCAGAATGGTGCATTTGAAAAAATTCCATGTCATATTGGAGTCGCTTTAAAAATAATGATAAAGGGACCATTTAGGGATGTTAAGTCATTATATTGACCCAAGAAGCATGGGAAGCTCGTGGCACATTTCTCGTCAAATTAACATCTGATTTGGATATGGGGGTACATTAAACTGAAATTTCAATTTAAGTGATCAATTGCAAGTACTTCAAAGTTAGGAGGAACATTGAGAATGCAATGATCATTTCGAGGGACAAGGTGTAACTTACTCAACCAATTATAATAATAGCAAAGGGGAGAAATACACAAAGCCCCATCAAACTACCGCTCAATTTGCAATCATCGCCTCCCCCAAACAACTATCAGTTTTGGCAATCATCCCTTCAAACTACCAAAAAGTTGAAATGTACCTCTATTTCCCCTTAAAAAAGACTAAGGTGAGATTTGAATAGTGAGTTGAGATGAGATGAGTCGAGATAAAAGTTGAATAAAATATTATTAAAATATTATTTTTTAATATTATTATTGTTTTGGGATTTGAAAAAGTTAAATTTTTTATTATATTTTGTATGGAAATTTGGGACAATTGTAATGATGAGATGAGATAAATTGAGATCAACTTTAAATCCAAACAAGGTAAATTACACCTAATGACTCTAAGAAATGACAAAATACACTTGAAATTCAAACGAAATAATATTTTAAACAATAAACTATTTTAAAAATTATTTTTTAAAATTAACTACTTTTTTAATTTTTTCAAACTTTCTATTTTTTTCATTTTTTATTTTTTATATCCATAAACAAAATTTTATCAATCATAAGAATAGGCAAAATCCCAAGTACATGGGACATATACTTGGACTCCCACTCTTTTTGCACATGCAACACCAATCTATAACAATTATTCGCCTTAGGTTGTCTAATGTAAGGATTTTCCTCTAGGAAGCTGTCATACAAAGAAGATTGCTTTTATGGGAGCCTTTGTTTTCCAAATACTCTTCCACAGAATGGACATGCTTTGTGTATATTATTCTTTATCAACATATGTATGTCAAGCTTTTTTATGCAGGGCATTACCAAAATTAATAGTTTGAGTGGGTAATTGCAAATTGGTATACAGTTTGCAACTTTGAGGGGGGTTTGTGTATCTGTCCCAATAATAAAAATTAGGCTAGCAGCAAAACAAAGGAGGCATTAATTAAAGCTTACAGAGGTGTGGAGAGATTCAATCATTCGCCCTTGCTCCTCTGCTCTTTGTAAGACAGCAGCAACTTTAGAGGAAGATTCATCAGTATGTTGTTTAAGCTCCATTTCAAACTTTTCCTGTAATCAGTACGCATCGATGAAACAATGTTATCAATTAGAAAAAGTACCATTTTGCCAAAAAACAAGTGACAGAGAATTTGTTTTCAGGACAACCTTGAACTCCATCTCTGTACTTTCAACTTGATCAGAAAGACTGCGCAAAAGGCTCCTGAGTTGTACATTTTGCTCCACTAATCCATTTATGTCCTTAAATGTCAACTGATTAAGTGTTTCACCCAAAAGTAGCATCAATTATTGGTTAATTACTTCTACAGAGGGAAAGCAGAAATGTAAGGAGTTATGTTGAGGAAGAAACATTGCAAAAAACCTACCAGTCGTTCAGAAATCACTTTTTCAGTATCAGACTCTGCATTTGTCCCCGTAACAGTGCTACCATCATCAAAACTTTCCAGCCCAGTAGATCCACAACGAAATCGCATATCTTGACATTCCTTAAGAAGAACTGTCACCTAAAAATTCTCACAAACAATGCTAGAAAGTTAAGCTTGCACTGAACACTACCATAGGATTGCCCTGAACACATTTGGGAAAACACTGTCAACACAACTTCAATGGTAAATTTTTTGGATACAAAGTAACACTTCAGCAAAATGTAAATGATATTAGAAGTAACAGTAGAGCACAGAGTTGCAGCACAGTATCACAGGCACTCATAAAAAGGGAGCTGTTAATGCAAGACACATCAAGGCTCCATTATGCCTAGATGCATGTTTGATAAAACACAACACGAAACCAGTTTTTAAGAGTATATTCCTTAGATATGGAAAATGTTTCCCAAATGCCAAGACCCAACAATTAAGATATAAGCCGTTCAGTTTTTTTAAAGCAAACAGGAAAAAAATAGCTCCCTTTCTAATCTTCCCACATATTTTTTCATCTCTTTGTTCCATTTCCAACAAGTGTGGCTAATTGAATTGAGCAGGTTTTCCAAGCTGTCTTGTGGGGAGGAATTGGTGAGGAGACTAAGTTCCACTTAGTCAAGTGGAATAAGGTATGCAAACCGATTTCTATTGGAGGGTTGGGAATTCGTAATATGAGGATTTTTAATAACTCACTCCTTGGGAAATGTTATGGAGGTACCATTAGGAAGGGGAGTCTTTATGGAAGATTATTATTGAGTTGAAGAATGAAAGTTTGCGAGGGGGTTGGTGTTCTAATGAAGTGAGAAGTGCACACGGTGTTTGTTTGTCGAAGAATATTAGAAATGGATGGGAGGATTTTGCTCGTTTTAGTAGTTTCGCGGTTGGTAGGATCAGTTTTTCGCATGACTTTTGGTGTGGTGATTCAGCTCTTAAGACCATGTTCCCTCTCTCTTTCAGTTGGCTCTTAATCAGGAGGCTTCGGTGTTATTTCAGTAGAGCTGCTCATGATTGGGAAATTGGAGTTATTTCTGATTCTTATAGTTTATTGTATTCCTTGAAATTTTTTAATAATGTGGTGGACAATATGCTTTGGATGAAGACGGAGTGGGAAGTTTTCTGCACGATCATTGTATAAGGTTTTGTCATACTTAGTTCCCCTGGAAGTATATTTGGAAAAGTACGGTGCCACCTAAGATTGCTTTCTTTGGCGGGACAGCATCTCTTGGGAAAATTTTAACGTTGGATAAGTTGAGCAAGAAGGGTCTCGTCGTGATGGATTGGTGTTATATATGTAAGAAGAGTGGGGAGACGGTGGATCATCTTTTACTTCACTGTGAGGTGGCAAGAATGTTATGGGTGGAGATCTTCTTTTTCTTTTTGATCGATAAACAAAATTTCATTGAGCATAAAAGAGACAAAGGCCCAAGTATACGGGACATATACAAAAGCGTCGCCTATGTATGCTAGTTTAGCAATATAAGATAGTCATGAAAAGACATGCCATGAAAATCAATTACAATCAACCAATGGAGTAAAGTATTGAAAAATAAACTTCTACGCTCATCCATTGACCGCTCTCGATCTTCAAATACACCACCATAGAAAAATTGGGACCATCTTCCACACTGTTACAATCTGAGGGTTGCCCCGAATACCTCGCCAAGAAGGTAGGAGGCCGATTACCCTTTTCGACATCACCCAAGCTACTCCCATCCGAGCAAAGAAGTCATTTCACATGGTCATAGCAATCTCACAATGTAATAGTAGATGACTTACGGATTCTCCACTCTTTTTGCACATACAGCACCAATCCATGACTATGATGTGGCATTTTCGTAGGTTGTCTATTGTGAGGATCCCTAACGAGGCAGTCCATACAAAAACAATTCCCTTCAGGGGTGCTTTTCTCTTCCAAATACTCTTCCATGGAAATGGATTTATATTATGCGTGGTTATGGCATGATAGTAGGAGCGAACTGTGAACTTCCCTTTCTTAGAGGGGCGCCAAAAGATCTTGTCTTCAGCTCACCTCGTTATATGGGTGGAGTACATTCGATCATAGAACTCCGAGAAAGCATCAATTTCCCAATCTTGTGCATCTCTAAAGAATGAAATGTTCCATTGGGGAGTACCATTAGACAGGATTAAGAAGTTCGCAATTGAGGCTACTTTCATTCTTGTTATGCCATAAAATTCTGGATAAGCTTCCTTGAGTGTCCTATCGCCACACCATACATCATGCCAAAATTTGATTTTGGATGCATCACCCACCTCAAAACGGACATTTCTTGAAAATGTGTCTCATCCTCTTCTTATGCGTTTCCATAGTCCCACCCCATATGGCACACTTACCTCATTCGAACACCATCCTCTCCATGGTTCACCAAACTTTGATCCTATGACAGATCTCCATAATGCTCCCCGTTCATTGTGGTATCTCCATAGTCATTTGCCAAGCAAAGCTTCGTTAAAAGATTGCAAGTTCTGTATACCCAATCCTCCTTCAGGATAGGGAAGCACACCATATCCCATTTTACCAAGTGGAATTTAAACTCATTGATCATCCATCCCCCCCCCCCCCCCCCCCCCCACAACACAAGAAATCCTGTGCAATGAGCCACCTTGGTGGGAAGCAGAAATAGTGATAAAAAGTAAGTTGGCAAGTTAGATAGGGTACTTTTTATTAAAGTGACCCTATCTGGATAGGTACATCCTCTTCCAACTAGCCAGTTTTCGCTCCATTTTTTCCAGTACATCATCACAAATAGATTTCGATTTAAACGGGGCACCCAAAGGAAGACCCAAATATTTCATCGGCAGCTGGGATATCTTACTTTCCAAGATGTGAGTCATGCTCTCCACATTCGGAACATTCCCCACTATACTTCTGATTTAACCATGTTCACCTACAAACCCGAAACAACTTCAAAGCCTAAAGGGAGTGCCCTCAAAGCTTGAATTTGATCATGATTGGCGCCACAAAAGATTAGGGTATCATCAGCAAATAATAGGTGAGATATGTGAAGTGAGCTAGTATTTACCTCCCCCACTAAGAATCCGAATAAGAACCTACCACAACCCCTGAAATCATCTTGCTAAAAGCTTCCATTACAAAAACAAAAAATAGCCGAGATAGAGGGTCACATTGTCTCAAGCCTTGTGTGCTTTTAAGAAAGCCCTTTGGTGTGCCATTCACCAAGATAGAAAAACAAACAATAGAGATACACTGTTTGATCCAAGAACACCATTTCGAGCCAAAGCCACATCACTCAAGCAATAGAGCAAAAATCTCCAATTGACTCGATCGTGGGACTTCTCCATACAAGCTTCCACAAGAGCCCCAACACTGCTGACTTGAGTATATTATCCAAGCATTCGTTGGCGATAAGCACCGAATCAAGAATTTGCCTACCTCGAACAAAAGCATTTTGAGGCTTTGAGATTAACTTCTCAACCACCATGCTCAATCTATTCGCCAAAACTTTTGAAATGATATTGTAAATTCCGCTCACCAAGCTAATAGGGCAATAATATTTTACCTCTACACCGCCAAGTTTTTTTGAAATGAGAGCAATAAATGTTGCATTGGGACTCTTTTCGAACATACCATTTTCATGGAATTCATTAAGGACTCCCATTATATCTTCTTTGATCACTTCACAACAAGTTTGGAACAAAGCCATAGAAAATTCATTTGGACCTGGAGCATTGTCACCCGCCATGCTTCTTAACGCTTTTATGATTTCTGTCTATTCAAAAGGCCTCTCAAGTTGTCCTGCTTCTTGCAAGTCAAGAGCGTCAAAGTGGAGCCCATCTAGTCTCGGTTTCCAAGAGAATTGTTCTGAAAGCAAACTCTTATAATAGTTGACAATGTGATCTGTTATCTTGGTTTGGTTGGAAGAAGCCACTCCATCGACTATCAACGTCTCTATGGCATTGTTCCGCCTACGCGAGTTAGCCACCCAATGGAAAACTGGGTGGAGATCTTTAATAGAACAGGCATAGCTTGGGTAATGCCTAAGAAGGTGATCAATTTGTTTACATGTTGGCAAAGATGTAGGGTCAATTCACCTATTGAGGATGTATAGAGGATGATTCCTCTATGTATCAAGTGGTGTTTATGGATTGAAAGGAATGGTCGAAGCTTTGAAGGGAACGAGCATTCTCCGGATGAGCTAAGAAGTTTCTTCTTCCATACTTTATTTCTTTGGGCATCCTCTTGCGTATTTAATAGAGCTTGCTTCAATGACTTTCTTGTAACACTTTCTAGCTCTTTGTTAAGTAACTAGGTGTATGTTGTTTGTATACCTCCGGTGTACTTGGGCTATATGCCTATTTACTATATCAATAAAACGTTATTTTACTTATAAAAAAATTACATTAAATAAAAGCTGAAGCTCCTTTGTTTTCTATTTTTCCACAGCAGCATTGATTTTATTTTTTATTAGTTTTTCTTCATTTTATTATTTCTTCAATTATGTCTCTTGCCCTTCTCCTACATGTAGGGACTCTAGGTCTTCAGGGATTTAATTGGGTAGGAACCATTGCTGCCTTAATTTCCTTGTCTCTTGCGCTTCTCCAGATTTGACTTGAACTCAACATTAATTTTACTTTTTATTTACATTCAGCACCTTCAATTCCCCTTCAATCTCTAGCCCCTTCAACTTCAATTTCCCCCTTCACTCTCCAGCCCCTTCAACTTCCAGCCCGTTCAATTTCTTTTGTTTTAGTCTCCACACAAAACCACAACTCCTCCTCTACTCTCCCCCCCCCCCCCCCTTTTCAGTAATTATATCCTATGGTAAATAGTGAATGGGCTTGAACTTTACTTGGCAGTTACTGTATGACAGAAAGCATTTAGGGCAATGTCTACCTTCATTTAGGTGTTTTAAGTGCATGATGGTCGTCTAGGCCCCGTTTGGATACTTAGAATATCTCAATAATCTGTTAATAGCAGTGAAATAGTTTGAGTTAAGATGTTTTATTGGGTTTTAGGAAAAGAGAGAAAAAAAGTTGAATAAAAATGTTATAAGTTAAAAAAAAAATTTGAATATAATTTTTGTTTGAAAATTTGAAAAAGTTACATTTTTTTGTTGTGTTTGGTTTGAGAGTTTGGGAAAGTTGTAATGATTAGGTAATGATTAGATGAAAATGTTGAAGATCTAAAATTGAAAAGTGCTTGTGTTTGAGTGATGTTTGGGAAGAAAATATTTGAGAATATTGAGAACACTTTAGAATAGTTGTGTTGCCAAACAAGCCCCAACTAACCAATGCTAACCATTAGCAAACACACCTCTGTTTTAGGCTGTGTCATTTCTAGTCTTGATTCATGAGTTTCTGAATTTCCATGTCTATAATGGTGAATATCATCTCTTCTAAGCTGTGTAAACATTTAGTCTGGTGAGGAGCATGTGGATGTGATAATAGGAGTTGCTATTGCTGATGGAGATGTGACACTAAAAGTGCAGATGCTGATTAAAATACTTTTCAACAATCAGGACAAATAAGATTTTCACACAATCAATTTTGTTGAGCGAGGTATGTTCACTTTAGTTCTTCTTCAGGTTGATAAGTTTATACATGGTTTAGCTTTGTATTGATTGATTCAGTTTTCCATGTTCTTTACAGTGTTTTTTCATACTCAACCAAGCATTTGTTGTAGCACTTCCATCTTTAATTTTTATTATATGTGCAAGCTTGATAAGTCATGACAACAGTCGTGAAATGTAGACATAATGGTTCAGGACACAATTTCCAAATTCTAGGATGGTCATGTAGGTTTTGAAGGTTGTTTATGAGGAGAAGGCAAAGGAAAAGAAAAAACACAGAGGAGCCAGACCGAACGAAGTGCAAGGTTCCTGGACATATTCTAAAGATATGACTGTTTTATTTGGTGTTTAGTGCTTGGAGATTAATAGAATTTAAATACGTTTTCTGATTATTTGGTAGATCGAGTTATTGGTAGTGGGAAGGTTCACGTTGTTATTGGCTGTAGAGTTGTCACATTTGCTAGAAGAAGTTAGAGTAGTGCTGCAATGGTTAAAAAACTTGGAACTTTCTGCACATCAGGATATCTCGTAATGAAGTGCAAAGACTAAATGATGTTTCTGAGTGTAGCTTATAACTCTTGAGAGTATAGCTTCAACTAAAACTTTATTCAGTTTTTAAAGAATGTCTTTTTTATAAGTAAAAGATTATATTAATAAAAATAGGCATAGCCAAAGTACACAGGGAGTATTTTTTAAAGAATATTTATCCAAATTTTTATAAAAATGAAAGTATCAGCTCTTCCAAATTAACTTGGCATGCATTTTCACTATCAAATGCTTTTGCTCTTCATTTTGTAGGATGAAAATAAAAACTTATCAAAAATATTATTAGACTAGCCAAGACACTTATTGATCCACAACTAAAAACCAAGGATTGCACCTTCTGCATTTTTTAATGAAATCTTATTACTTATCATTGAAAAAAAAACATATCAAAACCATCACCATTTGATGGAAGCACAATCATAAGGCAGAGAAAGTGGATAAAAAGAATAGGAAGAAGTGATTGAGAACAATGCAGCTGTATATTTTCGGTAACTAAATGCTAACATTTATAGTGAGTGTTTAAAAATTTGTTCATGGCCTTTATTGTTATGCTTTGGTGCTGAAACGCAAATAATAAAAATGATGATGATATCATCATCATCATCATCATCATCATCATCATCATAGTAATAGTAATAACAATATAATAACTAGACAGAAGAACAAAACTTTGGGCATCAACTAATCGATTATCAGAACTGACAATTTTTGTCACCTACCTGTTTCTGGAGGTCAACAATCTCTTTTTGAGCGAGAGTATAGTCACGTTCATGTCTCCTTAAATCAGCCTGGAAGATATATGTGTCAACACAACCAATGAGAAATGCCATCAGAGATATAACTTAGATAAATATGTCAGACCTTCAATTTCTGTATGGTTTTCTCAAAGTTAGTCTGTTCAGACAGCAAGTTCTGCAGCTTCTGGTTGATTTCAGAGTATGCCTCTGCCATTCTTTCATGTTCCGCTGCATAAATATCAATTATTTTAATAATGAAACAAACATAACATGCCAAGCAACAAATTTAAAGTCACCAAGAATTTGCTTTAAAGTGAAAACAGTGTATCCAGATGAATGAAAAATATTAGCTCATGAACTTGAATAAAAATATGAAAAAACAGTATCTACAGTTGAAATAGAACAAGAGATGAGGGAGAGAGAGAATATAGAATTGCTATGGAAGAGATACACCCAGATTTTGAGGTCCTCTATTCAGTGTGAGTACAAGTTCGTTTGAATGCAAAAGAATTTCACAACATACAAGCAAAGGGAATTCAAGGAGCTGTGATGAATGGAAGATGACAGATGCCATGGAAGATGAAAAGGACAAGCTTTTTTGTGATCACTGTAATCAGTCGCAACATCGTCACAAGACATTTTGGCCAAATTCACCAATTGTCCCAAAAGACTGAGTTTATGGGAAAATGTGAATTTAATTATTTAACTTATTTTAACACCCACCTTACATGTGGGCAAACTCTTTCTTAATAAGTGGGCCCAACACATGAAATATTTAATTAAAGTGAGGTGAAGTGTGAAATATTTAATTTATATATTGAAATGTATAAAAGATGGGGAGAGCGAGAGAGTATGGAATTGCTAAGGAAGACAAACTCCCAAAGCCAGAGTTCCACCAGCTGTAAATTCTGATATAACAAGTGTCAAAGAATCAAAAAATAAATTTAGAGATCTTACAATAATGATAAAATCAACAAATAAAAGGAAGTAAAGCTAATCTTCTGGACAATCACATGACAATTGAGCACCAAATCTGTCACAAAAGGGAATAACTTTTCGCCCCAAGTAATGTGGGATCGCATTCACCACGTTCCTATGCTCAATTTGGGATATTCCAACCTCCCCCTCTTATATCCCTATATCCTCATGAAGCCATTTCATCCTAGGTGGCAAGGCTCAAGTCCCACAATTCTGGTTAGGTTTAACTATGATAGCATTTATAATAATCCAAGGAAAGCCAAAGCCACATTTAGGCTTATACTCCAAAAGGAACTTCTCAATGTTACAATTGGAGCCGTTTGGAATAGTTATAAAGAGCAATAATAACTTCTACCTCCCAAGCAATGTGGAATCTTCTTCACCACCTTCCTAAACTTAATCCGACTGATGTACAATTCTATGATAAAGATATTTACAATGGCATGTATTCGTTATTCAAACTAGACAACTTTTATTATGGATTAATAGTTGGGACAGATTTTCAGCATTTCCATATATACTCACACATGATCATCAACCAGTTGTCAAGCAAATTTGCATTTCAAAGGACAAGTGGCTTCTTCACCCAAGCAGCAACATCTAGGCCTCAGATTGGGTCTTAGACAAAGTTAGGGAGATTCAACATTGTGTGAGGATATTGTGCTATGGTTTCGAGGACCAATTTATAGCTCTCCTTGCAGCTATAAAGGCTGGACAGACTCACTCTTCACCAAGTCTATACTCCAAAAGGACTAGTCAATAATACAATTGGAGCTACATTAGAACATTATAAAAAGCAAAAACTTCTCATTCTCAAGCAATGTGGGATCCCATACACCACCTACCTTATCCTCTTATCATATGGGGTATCACAATCTCTCCCCCTTAAATTCTCAACGTCCTCATCAGGCCCATTCGTCGTAGGTGGCACAACTCAAACCCCACATTTCAGGTTGGGATATGCTCTAATACCATTTGCAACACCCCAATGGAAGGCCCAAACCACATGGCCTATACTCCAAAAGGACTAGTCAATAATACAATTGGAACCTCATTGGCAAGAATCTCTCCTTCGCAAGCAATGTGAAATCTCATACACGACCTACATCATATGGGTTGTCACAGAGTGAGATGAATTCAGCAAAGAAGAGAGCTAGAGAATTAAAAAAGCTCAAATGGACAATCAAAGATTGAGTAGGAGAGAGGAGTTCTAACCGTGGAAGATCAAAGGGGCGAGCAATGGATGTTATATGAAGCCAAAAATCGTATCTTGGAATGTGAGGGGGCGGAATGAGAAGGAGAAGTGCCTCAAAATTAGAAACCAATTATGTAGTTGGAGAGTAACGAAATTGGAATCTATCCCCCTAACCACTATTAGGAGTTTGTGAGTTTGTGGTGTTGTAATCAAATAGTGGCACTATTTACCATCCAATGGAGCATCGGGTGGCATCTTAGTGATGTGGGATAAAAGAGTGGTGGAAAAGTCAAAAGATTGTATGGGGGATTATATGGTGGCTTGCTTGCTCAAGAACATTGTGGATGGATATCAATGGGCCTTCGCAGGTGTTTATGGTCCTAACTTAGATTGTGAAGGATGTGTACTATGGGATGAATTGGCTGGCCTAAGCAGTATATGGGATTTACCTAGGTGTATTGGTGCGACTTTAAAGTTAACTCGATTCTCGAGTGAACAATTGGGTGGTTCTAGCTTCAATTCACCAATGGTAGATTTCTCTAACTTCATCTATGAACAAGATTTACTAGATATTCCTCTTGCAGCTGGCACCTACACTTGGTCAAGCAACCGAGAACACCCCTCTTGGTCAAGGATCAATAAATTCCTAGTATCACCTGAATGGGAAGCACATTACCCTGAACTCATCCAAAAGAGACTCCCCAGGTTGTGCTCAGATCACTTTCCCATCCTTCTTGATTGTGGAGGTATTCATGGTGGCCCAAGGTCCTTCAAATTTGAAAACATGTGGTTGAAATTTGATGGGTTCCTCGATCGAGTCCAATAATGATGGTCTTCTTATCAATTTCATGGCACTCCAAATTATATCATGTCATGTAAATTGAAGTCACTGAAAAAAGATTTGAAGGCTTGGAATGAGCAAGCGTTTGGCCATGTGGAAGCTCAAAAATCTACACTCTTTGAGGAACTCAAAGGATTGGAGGGATAAGAAGGGGAGAGCGTATTATCTCAGACAGAGAGGGCTCGTAAAATTCAAGTGTCTGCGGATCTCAAAATGGTTTCTCTATTGGAAGAAATATCTTGGAGACAAAAGTCGAGAGCACTGTGGTTGAAGGGGATAAATGCACCAAGTTTTTAATGGCATGTCTTTTCATGACTTCCTTGTTTCTCTCAACTAGCATGCATAGGTGATGCTCTTGTATATGACTAGTATACTCGGGCTTTTGTCTATTTTATGATCAATGAAATTTTGTTTATCAATAAAAAAACTATTAAAAGTGACCTGTCAGCAGAAAATGACCGCATATCATAAAACTAAATGGTGTGTTGCACCAAAAAAAAAAATGATAGTCGTCACAAAGGCAGATCACATTAGCGACTTTGAATCAAGTTGTATTCAAAGAACCCATGGCATGAAGAAGGAACTACAGATCAAGCATTTCACACATAGCATTCAGAAGATGATAGGTCCTTTCAAACACTATTAATGTGTTATATAGCTTTCATTATGCAAGACACCAAATCCCAAGATTACCATCCCAATCCCTGATACTAACTTACCTATCAAACAAAATCCTTGATGCTAAACCAGCACCCCCCCCCCCCCAAAAAAAATAAAAAATAAAAAAAAGAAAAAGGAAAAGAAAAGCTTCATGCATTAACATTTGAAAGGCCACCAACAGGATCAACAATCCACTCAAATCATCCTAGATGAGGGAAATCCTCGACAACTACGTCAATGTTAGAAAATACCTCTTTCATCCAAAATGACTTCAGCTTTCTCCTCTAATTCATATAAGACCTGCAAGACCATATTAAATCTAAATTGAGCACTCTATCTTAGACACACTATGAAAATAGCATCCAATGCATATAACAGATTTTTGCTCAACAATAAATTTTTTTTTTTACAAGTAAGAGATAAATTTTATTGATACGAATGAAATAGGCATAGCCCGTGTACACAGGAAGTGTACAAAAGAACACCTAAATACATTCGTTTTTCTTTTTTTAAATACCTAAATACATTCTAGGAACGAAATAATATAAAACTCAACCATAAATTGACAGATCAAATGATGAAACAGTTGACAAAAGGAAGTAGGAAGCATTCCAAAAGCTGGGTTAAAATTTAATTTGAAAGGGCAGTAGTCATCAAGCAAAATTTTATGAGCTTTCTGCAAAGAAACCCTGCAACATTCCATCACCAAAAACAATAAAACATACGAAGCCAGATATTGCAAATATTAAGCAGAAAGAAAGAGAGAAGCAATCTAAAACCTAAAGTAAATGCAATGAACTTAAAACCATAGGTTACAGTTGTTTTACAAAATAAGGCCCTGAAATGGAATAACCATTCCTCCCAAATAGCTATTCCATTGTTTCTTTTCCATAAGTAAAAATTTGATTAATAAAAGGGTATACATAGCCCAAGTCCACAGGACATTTTACAAGAGAAGTCTTTTATGATTGAAATAGAAGACAAACTATTTTTATCCTTGCAAGAAGATTATACATTAATCCCGAATGGCCCTTCCATTGCAATTTTTTAAGTAAAAAATTGATTAATAAAAGGGAATACATAGCCAAGTACACAGGACATTTTACAAGAGTTTTGTTATGATTAAAATAGACCACAAACTATTTTTTATCCTTGCAAGAAAATTATGCATTAACTAGTTGTATACCCACGTCATGCCTCGGAAATTATTGAGGTTTTAATTCTATTATTTCCCTATCTGCTATCCCCTTTCCTTTTTATTATAGTAATGGAGGCATTGAGTCACATGGTGGAAGCAGCCGTAAGTGGGGGATTTCTTGCTGGTTTTTCGGTGGGCAACAATAGTAATAGTATCAGTTCCATTTCTCACTTACTATTCGTGGATGGTACGCTCAGTTTTCGTGATGCTGTTAGTGGCCAGATTCAAACTCTAAAGACGGTTTTGTTGTGCTTTAAAGTTGTTTCGGGACTCAAGGTGAACTTGGGGAAGTCATAGTTGGTTCCGGTGGTGGATGTGAGTAACATTGCCTCTCTAGCAGAGTTGTTGGACTGTAAAATTGCCTCTCTTCCTATGAAATATCTTGGACTTCCCTTGGGGGTGTCATTCAAAGCAAAGAGTATTTGGGATGGTGTGGTAGAGAAGATTGAGAAAAGCTTATCCGGGTGGAAGCAGTTATATCTATCAAAAGGGGGGAGATTAACACTTATCAAAAGCACTATTTCCAATCTTCCCACTTACTATCTTTCTCTCTTCCCATTACCGGTGGGTGTGGCAAACCAGATCGAAAAGTTGTTTAGAGCCTTCTTGTGGGGTGGCATGGGGGAGGAAATTAAATTTCACCTTGTGAGTTGGCAAAAGGTGAGCTATCCGATTGTGAATGGTGGTTTAGGGGTGCGAAATTTGTGCCTTTTTAACAAGGCACTATTAGGAAAGTGGTTGTGGAGGTATCAAATGGAAGGGAACTCGTTGTGGAGAGAGGTTATTGATCACAAGTATGGTAGTGGGTCTTATGGAGTGAGCCTATGGAAATTTATTAGAAAGGGGTGGAACACTTTTGAAAAACATCTTAAATTTGAGGTGGATGATGGAGCAAGAACCCACTTTTGGTTCAATGTTTGGAGTGGGGAGAGCCCTCTTTCCACTCTTTTTCCAATTGTATTTAACTTGGCTAGAAATCAACAAGCTGCAATTTCAAAATTGTTGTGTCGTGCAAACGGGATGGTAACTTGGAATGTTACTTTTACTAGAAATGCTCAGGATTGGGAACTTGAAGAGCTGGCAGATTTTTATAACTACTTGTATTCAGTAAAGTTAGGAGGCATGGGGGTGACTGTATGTTGTGGATTCACACGGAGAGCAAAAAGTTTACTGTTAAATTTTTTTACAAGGCTTTGACAGTCCAACAACCCACATTTTTTCCATGGAAGAGCATTTGGAAGGTTTTAGTGCCGTCTAAAGTCGCTTTTTTTATTTGGACAGCTGCACTTGGGAAGATTTTGACGGTTGATAATCTAAGGAAGCGCAGTATGGTGGTCATGGAGTGGTGCTACATGTGTAAAAGGAATGGAGAATCGATAGATCATTTGCTTTTACATTGTGAGGTGGCTGAGGAGTTATGGGATACTATCGTTAGCAGAGCCGGGCTGAGTTGGGTAATGCCTCCTAAGAGTGTGGTGGATCTACTAGCGTGCTGGAACAGGAGGCATAATAGCACTCAACTGGCAGCAGTGTGGCGAATGATACATTTGTACTTAATGTAATGTTTATGGTCGGAAAGGAATGATAGATGCTTTAACAACAAGGAGCGTATAGTGGGGAAAATCTGGAATTTATTTGTATTCTGTCTTTTACAGTGGTTTTCTGCTATTGTATTGAAGGGTGGGAATGTTTATGAGTTTCTATCTTCTTTCCAGCTTACTAGAATGTAATTAGGTGTCTCACTTTGTATACTTCCTGTGTACTTGAGCATTGCCTAGTTTCATTCTACTCAATAAAGATTCTTATCAAAAAAAAAAAATTGATAATCTGGAAACCGAACAGTTTTAAGGCAAAATTGAACTTAAGAAAATAAAAAAGGGTAACTGACAGGAAGTGCAAGAGGCGGGAAGTGTAAGAGATAGCTAATGAAGTGGTAATAACGGGTGGAAGTCTAAATGTGTTAGTATTATAATTAGGGAATAATAAAATAATTAAAAAAATAAAATTCAAATAGACAAATGTGGAGGCACAATATTTTACAAAAAGGATGCATCAGCTTTTATAAATTGTAATAAATTAATGCACAGTGCAGAGATTACCCGTTGCAGAATGACCTCAGATTGCTTCCTTCCCAACTGCTCATGTCTTAGGGCATCAACAGTCTCTTGATATTTCAAATACACTTTAGCCAGCTAAAAGAAAGAAAGGCAAGCAACAAAATACAAATTTCAAAATTAGTTAAACAGTTTTTTTGTTTATAAACTCAAAATTAGTTAAAATTCAAATATACACTTTAGCCAGCTAAAAGAAAGAAAGGCAAGCAACAAAATACAAAATTTCAAAATTAGTTAAATGGTTTTTTTGTTTATAAACTCAAAATTAGTTAAAATGTGAGAACAAGTAAAAAGTTAAAGTTCAAAACCCACACTCCAACCATCACGCAGAAGCGAAGCTGCCAAGGCTGTTCCTGAAACACCTGCAGGAATCTTGGGGACAACCATGTGATTATCCTCAACCATGCAATTTGTTTCAAATGAATTCATCAATCTACAAAAGAAAAATAAATTCAATTACGTAAAAAATGGAGTCAAAGTGACTTTGTAAAATAAACCATCTGCATCTAGCCCTAAAATAAAATATTAGCATCATAAATATATTGAATGAGTCTAAATTAGTACTACATTACCCAGCAGATGATTAAGAAAGTTGAAAATCAGCACATAATGTAATTGACTAAACAAAATGAAGAGAGTTTAGTTTGTGGAACATCAGTATTACACACAGCATGGATATATATATATATATATATATATATATATATATGATAGGTACACTGCATGGATATTAATCCGGGATATCTCTTCAGCATTAATAACTGTCAAACACATAAAAAAAATTGATAAGTAAACGGTTAAATTATATTAATACGAATAGGCATAGCCCAAGTACACATGGGGTATACAACAAATAACACCTATTTAGGAGGAAGAAATAGAAACAAGAAAATCGTGAAAATCAAGGCCATTGAAATCTACAGCTTTGGCCCAAAGAAAAAGAGTTCTAACAAATAATAATCTAATCTCCTCCAATGCACCATAGAAGATGGCCTTAATGCCTCCAATTCTTCTCGGTGGGAAAATTTGAGAAAAGCCTCAATGACACTTTTATTACAATTATTCCCAAGCCTCAATGCCACTTTTATTACACTCATGGACTTATTTCCTACAGTGTTCATACTTGCACATGAAAAAGAAGCTTCAATGGCAGAGCTCATGGAGAAGGTTGGGGATTTATTCCAATGGAATGTGAACTTCACCAGGGCAGCCCCAGATTGGGAAGTCAGCAATTTTGAGAATTTTTCAGCTTTTATACTCTATGAGACCGCACACTCAAGGAGCTGATAGTTTGGGGTGGATACCTACCAAGAAAGGTACATTTTCAATTCGTTCTTTCTATAAGGCTCTCACACAACCATAGAATAATCACTTTCCATGGAGAAGAATTTGGAGAAACAAGGCCCCCCTAGGCAGCATTTTTTTCCTGGACAGCGTCTCTGGGGAAGATTCTGACAATGGATAACTTACGGAAATGGGGGGTGATAGTGGTGGAATGGTGCTGTATCTTCTACTCCATTGCGAGATCACTAGAGCATTATGGGTCGATGTATTCAGAAGGGCAGAACTAGCCTGGGTTATGCCTGCTACAGTGGTCGAGCTTTTGGCATGTTGGGCGAACCTCAACGGCATCCCACAAATTTCAGTTGTGTGGAAGATGCTTCCTATATGTCTTCTATGGTGCATTTGGTAGGAACGCAATGACAGGACCTTTGAAATGAGTGCAAAAATGATGTCGATCCTGTCTCTTATTTCTCTATAAATTTCTAAATCTACTATCTATATCTACTCCCTTGCTGCATCATATAAGAACCACCGATGAACATGCAGCCACTAGTTAAAAAAGAGCTAGTCAAATCCTTCAATGGAAAAGGGATCTGAGACCTTACTTCAAATTGCTTGATTCAGGCATTGATAAAGATGAAAGCTCAAAATTTTGAAGGACAGGAATAGAAGAATGAGAGAGAAAAGACAAGCCCGCTCTAAAGATCCTTTGGGAATGACAGAAATTACAACTCCCCCCAAAAGCACATGATTTAAAATAACCATACTTTTTGAATCCCTCTCAAGACACTTATATATTAATCCCAAGACCTTCCAATAAATCTTCAACTCCAATGATTCCCAAAAAAAATAAAAACAAATCAGAGATCAAATAAAAACATTAAAAAAAAATCAAATTCTATTATAAAAAAAAAAAAAAAAAAAAAAAAAAGATATGTGTCCGGGCCAGCTTGCGCACACCTCGACTAATCCCACGGGACCTTGAAGTTAACGACCAGGTAAACCTCCAGTGGCCCTGAGGGGACTCAAACTGGTGACCATTGGGGAGCAAAGAAGATATTTTCTCTTTTACGATTTGGAAATCAAAGATTAATCCATAAAGTTGTGCTAGTTACAAGCCTGGTTCTAACACAATGTTTACTGCGAGACCAATTATATTCATGAAAAGAGTCAATGTTCGAATACTTTTTTATGTAAGCTGGCGTGGAGGCTTGCCATATCAGCAGTAAGGCTTCCACATCAGCGGTATGTTTAGTGTGTCAATAAAGATGCTTGCAAATAGAAGTATTCACATTTACAAAAACAAATATACAGTTCAGATCGCATACAAGCATAAAATATACCAATTAAGCCAGCAACAAGAAAGAGAGACAGGAAAATTATTCTTGAAAAAACAAACCAAAACAAAAAATACAAAGAAAAGACTAAACTCTGTACTAGTTTACACCATAAAAACAACAGTACTGTCAAATAAATGCAAAAACAGCCGCCAGATCTAAAACTCCATTATCCCAGAGATACATACAAACCAAAAGCTAACTTTAAGAAGAAGTTCGAGGGAGTTTTTCTAATAGCTTCTTGTGCCTTTACCATTTGAATATTAGGATTGTACATTGTTGTTCAAATTTTTTTTTTTTAATTAATAAGAATCTTATTACCAAGAATAGGCACAACCCAAGTACACAGGATGTATACAAAGGAAATACCTACTACACTAGAAAGCAGGAAAATAAGATAGAAACAGATTCAGTACATTATCATCATTCCTTACAAAGATCTTAGCCAACAAACTCAAAGTAGAAAAGAAAAAATTTCGAAGATCTTCAAAAGAATGTTCTGTCTTCAAAACATCTCTCATTCCTTTCCAGCCATAAACACCACATTAAACACAAATGAATCATTCTCCATCTAGCAGCAACACATTTCCTTGCCTCAAAACCACGCCAACAAGCAAGAAGATCCACAACTTCCTTAGGCATCACCCAATATAAACCTGCCTGACCAATAACCTCATTCCACAAAGACTTTGCCACCTCACAATGTAAAAAAAGATGATTTACAGATTCAACATCCTTCTTGCACATGACACACCAATCAGCTATACACAAATCATGTTTTCTAAGGTTATCCATGGTCAATACTTTCCCTAGAGCAACCACCCAACTGAAGAACGCCACCTTAGTAGGTACCTTCACCCTCCAAATGCTTTTCCAGGTGAATACACAGCCAGAATGACACTTAAACACCTTATAAAAAGAATTGACTGAAAACCTGAAATTTTCAGCATGATCCCACAATAGCCTATCCTCTCTCCCTGCATCACTTTTTGAATTATAAATTCTTCCCAAAAAATCCGACACAACATTCACTTCCCACTCATTTGCATCTCTAATAAAGTCAACATTCCATAGAATATTATTATCCATACATTGAAGATTATCTGCCACAGCAACATTTTGATCCCTTGCAATCCTGTAAAGAGATGGAAAATCTGATTTAAGAGTTGATTCCCCACACCAAATGTCATGCCAAAAGAGAATCATTTTCCCTTCCCCCACCTTAAATTTAATGTTTAGAAAACTCTCCCCAACCTTTCCTAATAAACTTCCATAAACTCACCCCATACGCTTCTCTAACTTCAGTAGAACACCAATCCCCCCACCCACTCTCATATTTAACAGCAACAACATTCTTCCATAAAGCATCTCTCTCTTCATGATATCCTCAAAGCCATTTTCCAAGGAGTGCTTTATTAAACAACCTCAAATTTCTCACCCCCAATCCTCCACAAGAAACTGGTAGACAAACCTTGTTCCTAGTAACCAAATGAAATTTCTTTTCCTCTCATATTCATCCCCAAAAGAAATTACGATAAATTTTCCCCAGCCGGCAAAGGGAAAAGTGAAAGAAAATATATAGGAAGATTAGACAATGTACTCTTTATCAAAGTAATTCTTCCCTCTTTAGACAAATATAACTTTTTCCATCCAGCCATCCTTCTCTCAATCTTCTCAATCACCCCATCCCATATCAAAACAGATTTGTGAGGAGCCCCCAAGGAAAGACCAAGATACTTCAGCGGCAGTGAAGCAATCTTACACTCCAAAATATTAGCCAAATCTGAAATATTACTTACAGCACCCACAGGCACAATTTCAGACTTGTTTAGGTTCCTGAGACCCGAGACAGCTTCAAAACATAAAAACAATGCTCTCAAGGATCGAATATGTTCTTGGTTGGGCTCACTGAAAATCAAAGTGTCATCGGCAAAAAGAAGATGAGATAATTTCATGCTATTTTGTTCCTCATTGCCCACCTCAAAACCCGACAAGTACCTTCCTTCTACCGCCGCTTCCAACATTCTACTCAATGCATCCATGACAAGGTCAAAAAGAAAAGGAGATAGTGGATCTCCTTGTCTCAAACCACGTGAACTATTAAAATACCCAACCGGAGTGCCATTCACCAAAACAAAAAATCCCAAGATGTTTTTCAGCGAAGAATACTCATGGAGACCAAAGCTTGATGGACTGTTTTTTGACTCCATTGATCAGGCAAGTGCAGAATGGTTGGAGAGAGCTTTTGAAGAGGATGAAGTTCTTGATGTGGTTAGAGGAATGGCAAGGGATAAAGCTCCAAGTCAGGATGGTTTCTCAATGGCTTTCTTTCAATCTTGTTGGGATATAGTGCGGGATGATATTATGAAGGTTTTTCATGAGTTTTATACATTTATGAAGTTTGAGAAAAGTTTCAATGTTACATTTATAGCATTTATTCCCAAAAAGGTAGGGGGTGTGGAGATGCAGGATTTTCGGCTTATTAGTTTGGCGAATGGGGTATACAAGATAATCTCTAAGGTGTTAGCTAATCGTATGTGTGTGGCGTTGGGAAATATTATATCGAAATCTCAAAACACCTTTGTAAGAGGGAGACAAATTCTTTTGACTCGGTTTTAGTTGCTAATGAGAATGTGGACAACAGAATTAAATCAAATGAATCTGGAATTTTGATTAAATTGGACAAGGAAAAAGCGTATGACCATGTTAGTTGGGATTTTCTATTGTATTGCTTGGAGATATGGTTTTGGAGAGAAATGGTGTATGTGGATCAAACATTGTATTTTAGAACCAGCTCTCTTTTAGTCACAAGTTCAGGTATTTTATTATGATAAGTGCACCTTTATAAACATCTGGTATCTTTCTAGATTATTATGACTCCAGCATTCGAATCTGGTTATTCTTTTTTTTTTTTTTTTTTGAAGTAAACAAGTTATTGTTTAAGTTTCTCATATACTAAAATATGAAATGTTGACACACTGTCTATGTAACTCTGATCATCTCTTTCTCTTACAACGTTGCTGCCCCAATGACATAAAAGAAGATGCCATATGATCTGGCTCAGTTCAAATTGATAGACATAAAGAAGAACCTAAATGAACCTAATTTGTATTTTGGGTAGTTTTTCGCGGGCTTTTTGGGGTAGTAGGAGCTCCCTTGTATGGGTTAGGGATTTTCTTGTATACATCCAGTGTACTTGGTTACTCCTATTGATTTATATATAATACTTTTACTCATCAAAAAAGAAGAAGAACCTAACCAAATTTATCTTACCACATTTCTTTACAAGTAATCAAAAGTTTTATTGAAGAATCAAAACCCAAGTACACAAGGCTTATTGAGAGAATTGTGAGAATTGTTACTGATAAAAAAAAAATACAAGGAAATCATAAAAACCCAGCCATTAAAGTCTATATCACGGCTGTCCAAAGAAACAAGGCATTGAAGAAATAATTTCTAAGTTCTTCCAGCATCCGTTCCCAGACTTTTAAACTTTCTATCATTCTTTTCCCTCCAAATACACTATACTCAACAAAGAGGGATCATCTTCCAAACTGCTGCAATTTGTATGTTATCATAGAACTCTCTCCAGCTTGCAAAGAGATCTACTAACCTGCTGGACATAACCCAATCCAACCAAACTCTACCATATAAATCATTCCACAAGGCTCTAGCAAACTCACAACGGAGTAAAAGGTGGTCGATTGATTTCCCTCTTTTTCTGCAAATGTAGCACCAATCAATCACAATGATATGATGTTTCCTTAGATTATAAATCATGAAGATCTTCCTTAAGGAGGTTGTTCAAAAGAATCTTGAACTTCCTATTCTTGAAAGGGGTCCAAAGGTTTTGATCAATACATCCATGACATATTCTACCAAAGTATAAGATTTGAATCTGTAAAGGTATCAACCTCACAGTCCATGAGCTACCCTAGAAAAGCTACCATTCTACAAAAGGTAGCCATAGGATAAATCCAATAGATCAACCACTGAAGCCTCTTGCACACAAGAAATGCTATACATCTCTAGGAAAGCTTCCTTGAAGTCCCTTTCACCACTCAATACGTCAGGCTAAAATCTAATCCTCGAGCCATCACCACCTTAAGTTGTATGACTTAAAAAAAGACCAACCTCTTATGACATGTTTCCACAAGACCACCCTAAGTGACACAAGTAATTCCTAGTACACTAGTCACCCCAAGCACAACTATATTTAGAGCCCACTATAGCTTTCTACAAGGCCTCCTCTCATGTTGGAATCACCAAGGCCATTTTCCCAATAACAGCAATTTTCTTTTACGAATAATAAAATTTCATCAAGTAGTATTTCTTCTTTAAGTAAATTTCACCAAGAAATATATTAACAAAAATATTGAAAATTAAGCAAACCACTAGACGAGAAGACGAATTTGTTTTTTTCTTTTGATAAGTGAGACAGGGATTTACATCTGCCCAAACAAGCATATCCAATAAAGTCAAGAGCACATTCACCTATGCCACATCAGTGGACTAACACTATCAACATTTAAGACGTCCTATTTTGCAAGAAAAAAGCAGTGGCCAAGCCACCAAAGTACCATTAGATGAACCATATTGAGACATACATTTCAGTACTGAAATTGCTGTGTGGAAGAAGATTCAGTTCATTTGATTTCCTACTGTTTTCAACATCAGCTTCACACTTTTCAAGTTTTGCTTTCAGATCTGCAGCATCCTTTGAGGAAAAAAAAGACATAACTATAATTATAGGAAAAAACATCAAAAAGGACTTAGGTACAAAGTAATTGGGTATAGACTCCACAACAAAATAAAATGATAGAACAACCAGCTACTAAGTAAAGGCACACCAAAATAAACGCATATCATGAGGTTTTCAAAACAAAGCAAATGATAGGACCTGCAAGTACTGATCTGGAATAGTTCAAATGGGCGAGAACTAACTAACACCTATGAAATTGCATGCAATTATTTTTTTATGAGCAAATAAAATTATTTATTTGGTAAACAAAATAAAGCGAGGATAGCAACAAAACAATTGCTTCCTGATCCATTGAAATATTATTGTCCATCACAAATAAGTCAGGGAGCATACCTTTTCAAATTGGTTCCTTGCAGATACTTCCTTTTCAAGTCTCTCTTTATAATCAATTTCAACTTGAATCAAATGTGTCTGCTTAGGATAGCAACAAAATCTCAAAATCAAGACGAGGAAAAATACACCACGAGTCCAAATTTAAGAAATCACCAAATTAACAGATAACTTGTCACCTCTAGGGCTTTAACGACACCCTCAAGCTCTCCTGCCCTCTTGGACCATTCATCAGAACTTTCCTTGTATAGTTCAACAAGCTTATTTAGCTGCAAAGTTGTAATCATTTAAATGAAAAATAAGTGACTGAATTAGATAAAACTCAAATGGCTGCCATCATGCTTTTGGTAGTCAGAAACAAAAACAATGGAAATACATGACAGGTAAAATTAGGTAAAAATTAAATGGCCAGTCTCATGCTTTGATAGTTAGAATCAGAAACAACGGCCTACTTGAATAGAATAAACATAGAACAAACAACACAGAAAATAAATGATTTTTTTAATTAAATGCTAGATTGATTCCAGCAGTCAGTCTTCTTTCTATAGAGAAGAATCGTATCAATAATAGAAAGCAGGATTAACTGCGGCTGTTCAAATACACACCGGTCAAAACCATACATTAATAAGATTATTTACTCAATAGCATTCACAAGTTTTTGCATGTCCCAAAGAAATATAAATATTTTTTTGATTGGCACCAGGTGTTTGAGAACAAAGTCCTAACTAATCCCGGAGATGCACAGGCTCTTAGCAAGGAGTCTCCCGCAAGTACACCTCGGTAATTCAAGGGGAAGCTCTCCCAGTCCAATGACCCCTAGAAATTGTTTGCTCCCAAGAGAATTTGAACCTTAGACCTGGAGGGAGCATACCACTAAGACCAAGGCCTTTATCACTTGAGTCAATCCTTAGGGGTTAAGAAATATGAAAATATAAGCAACATATCTAAAATATATCCGCCGATTCTTTTAAATTGCAAACACATATAAAACCCACTGTTGAGAGTTCAGCAGATAATCGCTCTTCATTGGCAGCGGCAGCATCTTTAGATGAACACAACTCCTACATGTGTCAAGACAAATATTGATGAGGTAGCTGTCACAAAACAAATGGCAGCAAAATAATATAGAAGGTCAAAAAACATATCACACCTCCTGCAAGGATGTTAGTTTTGTTTCTAGTTCCCTCACTCTTTCCCTGTTCCATTGTAATGAACCAGAGCATTCGTTGTATTGCCTCTCAACCTAAAAGCATTGATATAAAAATCCAAAATTGGCACAGAAATAGTATTAGAATTTAAGCTTCACCAGTTACAAATACAACTTGTAAAGGCATTCTTACTTCTGCAAGCTTAGCAGACATATCAGCCTCAATATCATTATATTTTCTCCGCAGTTCATTGAGACTATCAACTTTGTCAGTCAACTCATCATTAAGCCAGACATTATGCCTCTCAACAAGCTCCTTTTCCTGCTCCAATTCAAACACATCTATGTTGTAAATGAACCACAAAATAAAGCAATAGATAGATGAAATTCAAAGCAGTAGGGCTTGTGTGCAGAACCAGCCATGAACATGCCAAAGGAACAGAATGTATATGAAAAGCAAGCACAATTCTAGAAGTCTTTTAAAATTGAAAAAAATGAACTATACTTATTATTGATGGACCATATCTATTTGTTCAAAATCGCTTGTTGCAAAGATGAATTTGTGAAACGACTAGGTTTTTATGGTTCTCAATCTTCAGCTTCTTCCAGATTGATTGGGTGATGCCCCAATTGATGGTGGAGTTATTGGCATAGCTTGGGAGGTAAAAAAAGAAGGCACTTAAATGCAAAGGTATGGCAGGTGGCTACTTTGTTAAGATGTTGAGCATAGGGAAGGAAAGAAATACCCGCAACTATGAAGATTGTGAAAGGACGTTGCCAGAGTTAAATATCTTTATGCTCGCATCTCTTTATGCTCGCATCTCTTTATGCAGATTTTTCAATTCTTGTTCTTCTCACTTGTTTTGGCCAGGTGTCTTTCCTCTATATACATATTGTGTGCTTGGGTTGCGCCCCTAGCACTTTTTGTTTGATAAAAGTTCTCATCCCTTTACTTATCACAAAAAAGAAGTGTTGCCCTATCTTGAGCCCCTGATCAGTAAACAATATTCACCCACTTAACCACAAAGTTTAATATACCCCTACACCATGTTGAGTTTTTTAAATGAGATAGGGAAAGAACATGGACCGATATACACTATTCAGAATATTTTTATCCTGTCAATTTAGACAACAGACAATGGAGAACGAGTCCTGTTAAAGAAACCTGTTGAAGTGTGAACCAAATAATATGCTTCTCATTTTCCTTTTTATTCCCATTTATTACTCAAACATTGTATCTGAAGGTTAAGCAACATTAAACAAGCACTGTAATGAAAATCTCTATCATAAGTGAAGAACAGTGCATAGAAAGCATAGCAGCTCTGTTCTGCCCACCTTTTTCTTATTATGCATTTTGTTCCGCTCATTAACAATATTTTGAGAAGCAGTAAAACAGAAAATATTATAAACAGCCAGAGTTCCATATCACAGCTTTTCCCGTACTATAAGTAAATTCCCTAATAACCTATTTTCACACAAGATTTTGCTATTCAGAATTCAATTATAATTAGCCCATGACAATTGTTGCACTTGCTATTTGTGATATCATGAAATCACACTCCAATTCCTATGGACACCCAAGGGGCAAAATTGAAGGGCGCCCCCATGTCAAATGCAGCCCCCAATTCTAATCACGAAATTCCAGGTGGTGAAAAATATTAAATAAAGAAACGTCGACAAGAGAAAAGAAGTTGCAAGGAAAAAAAAAAAAGGCAAAATATACAACCAGGAAAAAGAAAAAATTAACTTCTCAGAAGAACAAAAAATTTAAAGCCAGCCCCGAGATCTCAACTCACTACTAGATTTATAGAGAGCTCAACTCAGCTCGACATGAAACACAGCCTAAAGGAGTGTAGGTACCTGTGAAAGACGAGAGCGTGTAGCCTGCGCACGCGACAACTCAGCCTCGATTTCACTCAAACGGGACTCCCTTTGCGCAGCAGTGTCGGACAATTTGACCTTGGGAATCACCAACAAAAGGATAAACAACATTAAATTGATTGTTTAGCTTAAAAATACGAAAATCTAACAAACATAATTGTTAAGGCAATAAGATACGCAACTCACAATCTTATCAAGATAGCTCTTGCTAGTGGCATTCTTCTCACCGGTCTCCAAATCCTTCTGCTCCACCAACTCTATCAACTGCCTTTTAGACTTATGCAACTCCGACACCTCCGTTGTCAACCTCTCTATCTGCCCATCCTTTCCGATCTATGAAATTCCAAGACTAAGATTATTCCATCCAAACATGCAAAACACATTTGTACGTACACACTCATATAGAAACCCAAAAAAAAAAAAAAAAAAATTACTATCCAGCACACGTGCAGGTAAAGGTGTTCTTACGGATTGCAACTGGAGTTGATGCTTTTGGGCCTGGACTTGGGCGAG
Source organism: Juglans cinerea (assembly GCA_961763995.1). NCBI lineage: Eukaryota > Viridiplantae > Streptophyta > Magnoliopsida > Fagales > Juglandaceae > Juglans > Juglans cinerea. The sequence continues at coordinate 13,964,825 of CAUIVZ010000016.1, forward strand.
GTCGGAGAGGCGCTGATCGAGGGAGGAGTGAAGCTGTGCGTTTTGGGACTCGAGCTTGGAGAATTCTGCAGAGAGGGAGAGGTACTTCTGCTCGAGCAGAGAGCAGGTCTGCTCGGCGGTGATGGCAGAGGCGTCGGCCCGGGCCCTGACGGTCTCGACCTCCTTGTACAGCTCGGCGATGAACGCGTCGGCCTTCTCCGCCACCGCAGCGGCGTCTTCTGCGCACTGCGAGAACTCCTCGTCGGAGAGGAACAGATGCATTTTGTGAAATCGAAACCTCCCTAATCACAAAGATCGGCAAGAAAGAGAAACATGAAAGGAGCGTGAAGTAATAAAGTGAAGAAGAATGAGGAGGGAAATAAATGGCTATTAATTTGAAGGAGAGGGAAGCTGAAGAAGAACAGCCCTGTAAAAGTTGTTTTTCTTTCCTTCTTCCTTCCTTTCTTTTCTGAAATGTTTTTATTCATATTAACATTTTCACCTTTTCAACTCTTTTTTAGTATAAATTTTATAAAAGCATGTCTAAAAATAATTTATAAAAAAAATTATAAATTGATATAGTATATTATGATTCATGAAGTTGAGAAATTTTATTAATCATCTCCACACACTATACATAATACTTTTTTTTCTCTTATAAAATGTGTGATATATGAATAATGAGTAGAAGAATTCAATTAATTTAAAAAGAATAAAACCAAAAAAAATTTTAAAAAATAAAAAATATATATGTGTGTGTTATGTGAGAATGATAAGTAGTAAAACTCAATGATATTATATTGAATTTTACAATAGAGTTATTATATTCTCAAGTTGATGTATAAAGTATACATTCTACATCACTTAAATTATGATATTTAATTTTAAAAATTCAAATTTTAAAACTTTTATTTCAAATTAAATTATAACATGTAAGTACTTTATTAAGTTTACTCTATACATCGGTTTGAAAATAATTTATTTATTTTACAATATAGCATACTAAAGTACTGCTAATGAGTTATCCAAAACTTACCGATCAATTAGCCCTCTAGACATGACACCACCACGTTATGCCACATGGTTTGTTAAAACAAAACACACAAAAAATAAAAAAGATATTTGTAACTGTAAATTGTGCAACCGTCGCGTAATCACTTTGAAAAAAATGATTAAAACATGAGACTCACATGAAAAAAATTAATTTTTTTAATAATAGACCTCATTTTTTTTCAAAACGATTACGCGACGTTTACGCACTTTACGATTGTACGTAGAATTATTCAAACCAAAATAGAGTCCAAAAATATAAAAAGAGAAAGACTAAAATTCTAGATTCCCTTTACTTCTTTGGGGTTTGCGTTTTTAATTGTTTAAAAAAAAAACACATGGCATCACATGGTGGTATGATGCAAAGTTTTTATTTTCGTTCCATTCTAGCTGAACAGCCTAAACTTTTTGCGTTGGAATAATAACTGACACGGCTTAAGTGAGTGTTCTATTACGAACTAAATTTCGACCATTTCAGCTTGTTACAACATTTTTCTATTGCCTTTATAAATATTTTTTTTTCTAAAGCTATTGCCTTTATATATAAGCATTGCAATAATATTCTAGATCAAATTGAACCGACACCTGTTTATTAGTACAATTATATAATAGTATATATTAATAAACCAAGTCCCTGACCAATTAATTGTAGCTCATAGATGCGGAAAAAGAGATGAAAAAGAAGACAATTTCTATCTCCACGCAAAATCTCACATGGGATGTTTGAGGAATGATATTAGATGAAGATTTTATAAATAGTAATAAGATGGTTTGTAAATAATAGTGCGATAGTTTGAGTTAAGTATTTATTTGGTTTTGAGAAATGAAAGAGAAAAAGTTGAATAAAAAATATTATAAAATTAAAATATTATTAAAATATAATTTTTTAATATTACTTTTGTTTTTAGATTTAAAAAAGTTGAATTATTTTTAGTTTTTTGTTTGAAAGTTTATGAAAGCTATAATGATTAATTTGAAAGTGCTTGTGGTTTGAATGATGTTTGGGAAAAAAATGAGATGGGAAGATATATAAATTATTTTCAAACATCCCCTTAAAGATTTGCTAGGTGGAAGGCAATATCCCCCCACCCCCAGTCCCCCTTCGAAACGGGATAATCGAACATGGACAATGGTCGTGAGAGGAAGGCCCATACAAGCATAAGTGACAGTGCATTTGAGAGGGTTTGATGAAAACCACCACACTTGTAAAGTGGTGAGTATATTCTATTTATAATCAATTACAGTATAGGAAATAATTACAAATTAAATGACATCAAAACTGATTACAGAATAAATGGAAAGTATGAGTAAATTGATAAAATGAAATCTTCCTAGAATTAGGGGTCAAATATGTCACATATGGTAAGCCATAAAGTAAGGCTATGTATCCTCAACACCCCCCGCAAGCTAAGCGTCAGATTTGAACGGACGTGAAGCTTGGATCGAAAAAATTAAAAAAGAGAGCGAGGGACACTTTTGGTGAAGATGTCAGCAACCTGTAAGTGAGATGGCACATACTGCATGCGCAGTTTGCCAGTGACAACAAGTTTCCAAAGGAAATGGTAGTCTAATTCAACATGCTTTGGCCTGCTTGTAGGAAACAGGATTGGAACTTAAAAATATTGCACTTTTGTTGTTGCATAAGAGAAGAGGCTACTGCGGAATTGGGATCTTGAGGTCATGAAGAAGATGCGTAAGCCAAAGAAGTTCTGCAGTCATCGCAAGGGCATGATACTCAGACTCACAGCTGGAGCGTGAGACAATAGGTTGCTTCTTAGCACTCCAAAAAACTAGATTGTCACCAAGATAAATAGAGTAGCCCGATGTGGAACGACGAGTATCCGGACATCTTGCCCAATCGGCATCCGAGTAAGCTACTAAAGTACCAGGAACAGTGGACGAACGAAAAGTAAGGCCAAAGTGAAGTGAGCCCTTGACATAGCGAAGAATATGCTTAATAGCAAGGAAGTGATCTGCAATAGGGGCGTGCAGAAATTAGCTGACATAATTGACAACATAGGCAATATCTGGATGCGTGATGGTCAAGTACTGAAGGGCATCAACAAGAGATCTGTAGAGAGTAGGATCCTAAAAAGGAGAACCATCAGCAGATAGGTGTTGAGAAACAACCATGTGGGTGTGAACAGGTTTGCTGTCAAGCAACTGAGCTCGAGTGAGAATATCTTGTGCAAATTTCAACTGACTGATAAATAGACCATCAGGAGTGGGCAAAGCTTCAATACCAAGAAAGTAACTAAGAGAACCCAAATCCTTGGTGGCGAACTCAGAATGAAGCTTGCGAGTAAAACTGTCAAGAAGAGACGAGTTGTTGCCAGTAATAATAATATCATCAACATAAAGAAGCAAATAGATAATAATGAGAACCAAAGTCGGCCTAGTCTTAAAGATCTTTTGAAAGTTCTAGATAGTCAATTACAAAATCAAGAGCCAAGAAAATCAATGAGGCGATACAATCCACTTGAGACGAGTCTAGCAAGAGCCCAACATTCAAGATGGGCTTGAAGGATGAAAATCTAGTTTTGATTCATTTGATACAAGTTATGGAAGAGGGCAACAACATGACTTAAAGGCTTTGGGCACTTGAAGGCTTTCAACTTGTTTAATTCATTTAAATGACTTATTTTATCAATTTAGAATTATTGGGTTTAATTATGAGAAGGACTTAAGGGAGGCCTATTCAAAGGCATGTTGGAAAATTTATTATTTTGTTGAATTAGAGTTTCAAGAAGTACTGTAGCGAACTAGGGTTTCAAAAGTACTGTAGCCGAGTTACTGTAGCGTCGTACTGTAGCCGCGGCACAATTCACTCAGGGGTATTTTTGGAAGATGGGGCATTATTTTGGCTAGGGTTTTAATTATTAGGTTTTGGTTTAAATACTCTTTGTAGCCTCATTTTAATAAGTTTATGAAATTTGATGAATTTATTCATTGTGAGTTGAGTTTTACTCCTCTTGTTCTTAATTGAACTTTTGAATTAATCAAAGGTAAATCACAACGTTTGTGGCGTTCCTCCTTTGTAATCTGGGTTCTTGAGATGGGTTCTTCAACGGGTCTAGATTTTAATATAATCTAGGTTCTTGAAACGAGTTCTCATCGGGTCTAGGTTCTCCATCCACTGACTTGATTTTGGCTTTCTTGGGGAGTTTTCAAATTGATTGTGGGTTCAAGGGATTTCATTTCCGCGGGTTCATATCATTTGGTATTCAGAGCAAGGTTTCCAATCAGGTCTGATTCTATCTTTTAATTCTTGCATCTTTAATTTTGATTCTAGGGCTTCATTGTTCTAGGGTTGAAAAAAAAATTTAAAAAAAAAAACAAAAAGTAGGCTGCCTAAATTTTTAGGGTTTTTTGTTTGGCTGAAATTTGCATCACCTAAGGTTTCAAAATTCTAGGGTTTCTTGCATCTCTAAGTTTTTCAATTGCTTGGAGTGCCGTTCCATTGATTCTCATCTTATTCATTGTCAATTCTTGTGTGCTTGAATTCAATTGCTTGATTTTCACAATTGAATATTGTTGTTTGTGATTGAATTAGAGAAAAGAAGAGAAAAAGAAAAGAAAAGAAAAGAAAAGAAATGAAAAGAAAAGAAAAAAAGAAGAAGAAGAAGAAAAGAAAATGTAGCATATTCAAAGGTTGCTACATAGTTACAACAAAGAGAAAGCAAAACATTTGTTGATTGAGTTTTATCATCAAAGGGGATGAATACATCTTTCTAGTTGGTATCTTGTTTTATAATTACTCTTTCCCTCGTATAAATTCTTGAGTGTCGTGTCATTTTATTTCTTCATTGTTTCTTGTTCTTGTTTCTTGGATCTAATTATTAGTTGGGATAAAACAAGGTTGCATTGTCTTGATTGAGTTCAATTAGTTCTTAAAGAACTTGAGTGGGAAAACTCTTGAGGTAAAAGGCAAGAGAGTGTGAGACTATTATCGGATAAAAAGTCAATTAAGAGTGAAACACGAGTGGAGTGCCATTATTTGAGTGTAAACACGTAAGGGAGTGTGTGAGGTTTTCTTTTTTACCACTAACATTCTTTTGTGCAGCACTTTACAATGTCTCACCAGAGTGGCTCTTCACCAAAGGGAGAGTATGACAGATAACTCATTCTTTGTGTTGCAAGCCATGTAATAACAGTTTGAGCGGTTGAACTTGGTGTTGGGTGAAGTGAGGGATAATATGGATCATCAAGAAGCAGTATTAGAAATCTGCAAGGTGGAGAGATAGGAGGCGACGCCTAGTATTGAGAATGGGTATGAGAATGGAGAGTATGGTGAGGATGAGGAAGACCTAATATCTGAAGTTAGATTGGGTAGACATTGAGGAGTTAGGTGTGGAAGAGGACTTAGGGCAAACTTAGGGGTCAAGATGGAGTAGATAAAAACCTTGGGAGCATCAAAATGAAAATATCATTATTCCAAGGTAGAACTGACCCTGAAGTTTATTTAGAGTGGGAGAAAAGAATGGAGTTGGTGTTTGATTGTCATAATTACTCTGATGAGAAGAAGGTGAAGTTGGCTGTAATTGAGTTCACTTATTATGCGATTATTTGGTGGGATAAATTAGTGACCAATAGGAGGAGGAATCTTGAGAGGCCTGTAGAAACATGGAGAGAGTTGAAAGCTATCATGAGGCGGAGATTTGTACCTAGCCACTACTATAGAGACCTCTACCAAAAAGTACAAAATCTTACACAGGGGTCTAGGAGTGTAGAGGAAAACCATAAGGAGATGGATGTGGCTATGATTCAGGCTAATGTAGTGGAGGATCGGGAGGCCACGATGACAAGATTTTTGAGTGGGTTGAATAGGGAGATAGCCAATGTAGTTGGGTTGCAACATTATGTGGAGGTAGAGGACATGGTGCACATGGCTATGAAGGTGAAGAGGCGGCTAAAAAGAAAGGGTACATCAAGGTATACTTCGGTTTCTAGTACTCCTTGGAAACCAAAGTGGGACAAAAATGATCAAGCTGTAACAAAGGGGAAGACCGAACCACCTAAGGAAAAAGATGAGGGTGAGGCTGAAACCTCAAGAAAAAGAGAGAATGAGTTGAAAAATAATTGTGAGTTCAAAAAAAAAAGGAGAGTGAAATAAAAAAAAAGAGTGAAAAGAACAAAGAGAGTGAGAGGAAAAAAGAGAATGAGGCCGAAACATCAAAAGAAAGAGAGAGTGAAAAAGAAAATAGAGAGGTGGTTGAAAGTCAAGAAAAAAGAGTGGAGCCACAAGAGGAAAAAGAAAGAGAGATTGCAGAGAGAAACAGAAAGACAAAAGTGAGTTTTTATGCTAAGACAAACTTTTATACTAACGAATTTAACGACTCTTTGCCTAGTGTTGTTGTTTATTTGTTGCAGGGATATGAGGTCATGATTCCTAGCGGTGTGTTTAGTGGATTGCCACCTATTAGGGAGATAAAACACTACATTGATTTTGTGCCAGGTGCGACAATCCCTACCCGACCTTTCTTTGAAGAACATGAGTCGGTGACACACTTGAAGGGATAAGGTAAGTTGTTGACTAGAATGCATACTAAGCGGGAGGACTGTATTGAGACTTTTCCTCATGTATTCAAATACACACAAGGTATGGAAAATTTTGTGGTTGATGCTTTAGCAGGAAGGTATGTCCTTGTCTTCATTTTAGATGCAAAATTGTTGAGACTTGAATATGATAAGGAATTGCATGCTAATGATGATGACTTTGCTAGTGTGTATGGAGTACGTGAAAAAGCATCGTTTGGTCAGTTCTATAGACTAGATTGGTATTTGTTTAAAGAGAATAGACTTTGTGAGCCTACTAGTCTTATGCGTGAGTTGCTTGTGCATGGATTTGGTTTGATGGATCATTTTGGTGTAAAGAAGACTTTTGATGTGTTGCATGAACGTTTGTGGGAGTATCATTTGCCTTTCATTGAGTTTGCATATAATTGGAGTGGTCATTTTGGTGTAAATAAGATTTTAGACGTGTTGCATGAACGTTTGTGGGAGTATCATTTGTCATTCATTGACTTGTTGCATGAACGTTTGCGGGAGTATCATTTGCCTTTCATTGAGTTTGCATATAATTGAAGTGGTCATTTTGGGGTGAGGAAGACTTTAGATATGTTTCATGAACATTTGTGGGAGTATTGTTTGTCATTCATTGAGTTTACATATAATTGGAGTGTTCATGCTACTACTAAATTTTCACCTTTTGAAATTGTTTATAGACTTAATCCATTTACTCATTTAGATTTAATGTTTTTACCTGTTGACGACAGGAGTAGCTTGGATGGATTTTTTCAAATTCTTGAACAAATTAATGATAATGCATATGAAATGGATTTTCCAGGTATGTATCATGTTTTTGCTATTTTCAATGTTACTAACATTTTTTCCTTTGATCCAGGTGGAGATTCGAGGTCGAGTCCTTTTGAGGAGAGGGGGAATGATGGGAACCAAAGTGGGCCTGATCTTAAAGATTTTTTTCAAATTCCAGATGGGTCAATCACAAGATCAAGAGTCAAAAATATCAATGAGGCGATACAATCCACTTGGGACGAGTCTAGCAAGAGCCCAACATTCAAGATGGGCTTGAAGGATGAAGATCCAGTTTTGATTCATTTGATACAAGCTATGGAAGAGGGCAACAACATGACTTAAAGGCTTTGGGCACTTGAAGGCTTTCAACTTATTGAATTCATTTAAATGACTTATTTATTCAGTTTAGAATTATTGAGAAATTTATTATTTTGTTGAACTAGGGTTTCAAGAAGTACTGTAGTGAACTAGGGTTTCAAAAGTACTGTAGCCGACTTACTGTAGCGTCGTACTGTAGCCGCGGCACTATTCACTCAGGGGTATTTTTGGAAGATGGGGCATTATTTTGGCTAGGGTTTTAATTATTAAGTTTTGGTTTAAATACTCTTTGTAGCCTCATTTTAATAAGTTTATGAAATTTGATGAATTTATTCATTGTGAGTTGAGTTTTACTCCTCTTGTTCTTAATTGAACTTTTGAACTTATCAAAGGTAAATCACAACCTTTGTGGCGTTCCTCCTTTGTAATCTGGTTCTTGAGATGGGTTCTTCAACGGGTCTAGATTTTAATATAATCTAGGTTCTTGAAACGAGTTCTCATCGGGTCTAGGTTCTCCATCCACTAACTTGATTTTGGCTTTCTTGGGGAGTTTTCAAATTGATTGTGGGTTCAAGGAATTTCATTCCTGCGGGTTCATATCATAATGCCAGACTGCTGATGAAAGATAAAGAGAGAGGTGTTAGTACGACTGCAAGAAAAATCAAGTGTAAGGAGAAAAGGGCTAAAGGGTTGAAACCAGGTACGATGAGCTTGCTTTAGGCCATAGAAAACTTTCTTCAACTGTAATACATGATTAGGAAAGTGAGGATCAATATACCCAGGAGGCTGCTCCATATAAACATGTTCAGTGAGAGTACCATTGAGGAAGGCGTTTTTGACGTCAAGTTGCCGAAGAGGCCATTTGTTGGTCACAATAAGAGAAAGCACAACACGGACAGTGGTAGGCTTGATAATAGGACTAAAAGTTCAGTGTTGTTGAGACCAAGTACCTGTGTATAGCCTTTGGCAACAAGGCGAGCTTTGAGACACTCGATGGATCCATCAGGCAGATATTTGGTCCGAAACACCCATTTGGAACCCACAATGTTGGTGTTGGCAGGGCGAGGAACCAAAACCCATGTGCGATTTTGTTGCAAAGCTTGAATTTCTTCATCCATGACTGTAAGCCAGGCAAGATTCTTAGCAGCAGATTTGAATCCTTTTGGCTCAGTAGAAGCAAGAAGAGCAGAAAGAAGTCCAGAGGATCCCAAAATGCCAAGATTTGCCGAATGACGAGTTTTGAAAATCCCAGCTTTAGCTCGCGTGAGCATAGCATGGGAGCTCAATGGAAATGCAGGAGTAGAGGTGAGATCAGGAACATGAGGATCAATAATGGTCTCAATAGAAGGTGACCTAGGAACTGTGTGGCGAAGAGGGACCTGCAAGAGAATCAATAGCTTGCACAGACTCATCCACAGGGTGAGTACAAATAACACACGAGGAAGAGCCGGATTGAGGAACATGCTGGGAACAGGGCGCAGTGGAAGAGGAGGGCAGGTTGGTATGAAGGAGACATGGTTCCAAGAAATTGGAAATATGGAGAGAGGAAAGGGGTTGGGCCTGGGAGCTATCGAGGGAAGGGAAATGAGTTTCATCAAATTGAGCGTGTCGAGTGATATATAGCCTAGTGGTGGTGGGATCAAGGCAACAAAATCCTTTATAAGATGGATTGTAACCCAAGAAAATGCAAGAAATACTGCGGGGGAAAAGTTTGTTAGGCATATAATCACGCAAACAAGGATAAACACCAAAACCAAAAGGATGAAAATTCTCATAATTCGGAAAAGAACCATATAGAAGTTCAAAGGGTGACTTACCTCTAAGAAGCGGTGTGGGCAACTGGTTTATGATGTAAGCTGCAGTGCTAAAGGCGTCAACCCAGAAACGAGGGGAAAGGTGGGAGTGGAAAAGAAAGGTCAAGCCAGTCTTAGTCACATGACGGTATTTGCTTTCAGCGTGACCATTTTGGGCGGGTGTATATGGACAAGATAGTTGATGATGGATGCCAGAGGTACGTAGGTGAGCTTAGTAAATTTGGCACCGCCATCGCTTTGAAAGATCTTGATATGAGCAGAATGTTGATTTTTCACAAAATTTTGAAATTGAATGAAAATATCAAAAAAATCAAATTTAAATTTTAAAGGATAAAGCCAAGTGAACTGGGAATAAATATCAATGGAAAGAACATAGTAGGCAAAACCCAAATTGGATTTGACGGGGGAAGGGCCCAAGATGTCGCAATGAATAAGATCTAATACATGAGATGACCTATGTTCATTTCGAGAATAAGGCAAACGATGATTTTTCACAAGTTGACATGTACTACACAAAGTGGGAGATGGCAATAAAGACGTAAGATAAAGATGCCATTTTTTATTTAAAAAAAAAATAGAATGATTCACATGTCCAATGTGAGCATGCCATAAATCATATGAAGCATGTAGTAATTTATTCTTAAGGACAGAAATCAAAGCATAATTTCTGCGCTCCATAGACCTCCATCTCTTTTACCAGTCGCCACCACCCTTCCTGTTTGACTATTTTGGATAGTAAAAAGATTATTATTAAATGTAACGGATAGAGAAAATCAGACGTTAATTTACTAATTGAAAGAAGATTTTTAGTAAGATGATGGACAGCTTATACATCTAATAAATGAATATTTGGAACAGGAGAAAGGGTACTAGTGTGGGTAATGGGTAGAGATGCACCGTTTCCTACAATCATAGAGTCCTTACTCGTGTAATTAGTGGACTGATCCAAAGTAGATGAATTAGTGGTCATATGGGCCGAAGCCCCAGTGTCCAAATACCAGTCAGAAGACTCGGGTCCAGAGAGAGAACAAAAGGTGCTGAACACTTCGGCAAGATGAGCAGAGGAGTCATTTTGGGCATACCGCTTGTTGCATCAATCAACATAATGGCCCTTTGTGTAACAAATTTGGCATCGAGGTGGGCGACGTCCTTGCCCAGAATGAGATCGTCCATGGTTGGAAGAGTTGTTGTTGTGGTTATTGGAACGACCGCGTTGGTTGCCTTGGTTAGAAGAGTGGTGGCCATGGTTATTGGCTCGACCTCGATTGGTGGTGGTGAATGCCGCAGCAGTGGTGGCAGAGGGCTCAAGGGACCACTGGAATATCTCAAAGAGTTCGGCTTTAGAGACCAAATCTGCAAAATAGGGGAGCGGAGTGAGAGCCATCTGCACGGTGGAGAAGTTGGAGAAATCAAAGCCGAGGCCATAGAGGAACTAGTGCACTTTGTCGGTGTCGTCAACGGACCGTCTGATCGCATGAAGCTAGTCACAAAGGGCCTTGAAGGCACGGTCGTATTCAACAACTAGTTTGGAGCTGCGTTTCATCAGCTATAAATTGTCCTTGAGACGTAATTCACGGGCCTTCGAGCGATGTCTAAAAGTGTTCTCCAAAGTGAGCTAGACGTCAGGTGTAATGGAGAGGCCGACGACCTCAGCCATGGCTTCCTCGATGAGGGACGAAAGTAATAGACTGAGGAGGCATTGGTCTGTAACTTTCCACGCCAGGTGTTTGTTATTAGGCATGTTAGAGTTGGCAGATTCAAAACGAGGTGGCAGCACAAGGGTCCATCAACATAGCCCAACAATTCTTGACTCTCAAGGAGAGGAAGGAGTTGACTTTTCCATAGAAGATAGTTTGAGGAAGAAAGCTTGATGGTGATCATGTGGATTAAGGTGTTGAAAGGAAGGAGATTGGGAGAGGATTCAGAAGCCATTGGAAAAAAAAGGAGTGGGGGCTGTTAAACTAGTGTGGCTCGTGATACTATGAGAGGGTTTGATGAAAACCACCACACTTGTAAAGTGGTGAGTATATTCTATTTATAATCAATTGCTGTATAGGAAAGAATTACAAATCAAATGACATCAAAACTGATTAAAGAATAAATGGAAAGTATTAGTAAATTGATACAATGAAATCTTCCTAGAATTAGGGGTCAAATATGTCACATATGGTAAGCCGTAGAGTAAGGCTAAGTATCTTCAACAACATTTCCATTCAAGTAATGGGCAAAAGGCTGCACCACATTAAATGCGCTAGCATGGAATGCGAGCATGTGATCCTGCCTAGAAATCCTATTGCTAATAAGGAATTGCCACATTTAATGGAACATTATGGCAATCTGAGCTTACAAGACCCCAACAGGAAGGATATAAGTAGTGTAAAGCTGACAAATGAAAGAGGAATCACTCAGTACGCATTAAAGTTTTGAATACCGTTTCAGTTAAGGTACTGGAACGAAATATTTCGGTATGGGTACTAATTCGGGATAGTTTATATATAGATAAATCAATTATATATGTATAAATTATATTTCAAAATAATATCAATGTAAGTCTTAAAAAGTTAAAATATATATTTATAAAACTCAATAATACTTCTAAGTTCTCAATCCAAATATTAAAAAAAAATAATCACCCATCTTCATCACGAAAAGGGGAGTAGGGATTTGATTTTCAGTTCTCGAGAAAATGAGATTAAAAAATGTTAAGTAAATGGTCTTCAAATGTGAGAATTGGAATGAAAATTACGAAAATACACTGAAAATACAAAAATACAAAATTTTGGCCGGCACACTGAAAATTGGCCGATACACTGAAAACTGGCCGGTATTGACCGAAACGCACCGAAATGGCCAGTATTTGACCCCGTACGAAATACCTATCTCCTCCGTGCCGGTTACTGGTCCGGCATGATATTCAAAACCTTGGTACGCATTCTTAACTCTCTCTCTCTTCTCTCTAGTTCTCTGACGAGATCTGTCTTCTGACTTGGGCATCGAAGGGGTCCTGGACACACTCAACCACCCTCATCTTATTTCTTTTACAAGTTCATGGCGTGGTTCAAAGCTGGTGGTTAGAAACACGTCTTAACAATTGGCGCCGTCTATGGGATTGTTGTTTTCGGTCCAACAGCATCAGCGTGTTTGTGGAACCAAAGAGGACGCGCATGTAGGGTTAAAGGAACCAAAGACAAGGTCAGCTTTAAAAGAGGAGAAGCTCGAGAATATTGAAGCGGAGACGCCTGCGGCAACTATCGTGGGCCACCTCGCAAGCACTGCCTCCACCACCCAAACTCATCGACTAGGAGGTGGAACTAGGAACGAGCAGAATCTAAAACGAGAGAGGCCGACGAACCCCTCAAGTTGGTATTGTTGGACACCACGCACCCAGAGAGGAGGGCGAGGATAGGAACAAAGATAAGCCGTGAGATGTGGTCACGGCTGATATGGTTCCTTGCCAAACAACAAGATGTATTTGTTCCGATCCACAAAGACATGCCCAGGATCGATAGGGACATGATCAAACACCTCCTAAGTGTGAACCCCAAATGGTGGAGCTTCAATGCTGAGAAATACATTGCAATAGCAGAGGAGGTAGACCGGCTACTCGCTGCGGGGTTTATCTGGGAAGCCCATTACCCATAATGGCTTTCGAATGTGATCCTAGTTTGAAAGTCAAATGTCAAGTGGAGAATGTGCGTCAACTTCATCGACTTGAGCAAAGCATGCCCAAAGAACAACTTCTCATTGTCACGCATTGAACTAATTGTCGACTCAACAATCGGGCACAAAATGCTGAGCTTTATGGACGCCTACTACGTATACAACCAAATCCAGATAAGCCCTGAAGACGAAGAAAATACTGCTTACATTACAAGCCGAGGCCTATACTACCTAGTAATGTTGTTTGCTATTGAGAAATGCAGAGCCACATACTAGAGGTTGGTTAACAGAATTTTCAAGTATCAAATCGGTCGTAACATGGAAGTATACATCGACGACCTACTCGTCAAAAGCAAGGAGCCCGAGGGGCATCTCTACGATCTACAAGAGGCCTTTACGGTCCTCAGGAAGTACAGGATGAAACTCAATCCAACGAAGTGCACCTTTGGGGTAGGGTCGGGAAAATTTCTCGGATTCATGGTCTCATAAAGAGACATCGAAACTAATCCAGAAAAGATTCAGGCTATGATCAACATGAAGTCTCCTTGCACCATCAACGATGTACAAAGGCTTACACGGAAAATTGCAGCTCTGAACCGGTTTGTTTCCAAGTCAACCGACAAATGCTTGTCATTCTACCAAGTGTTGCGGAAAGTTCATGAGTGGAATGATGATTGCGAAGAGGCATTTACCCGGCTTAAGGAATACCTCGCTAACTAGCCCCTTTAGAGCCAAACCATATAAGGAAAAACCTTATATCTCTATCTATCAGTCACGACCGTTGTTGTCTCCGTGGCAAAAACTAGGGAGGAGGGCAAGATGCAAAGGCCTGTTTACTACACCAGTAGGGCATTAAAAGGAATGGAGACGAGATATCCACCGATGGAGCTATTGTCGTTTGCACTAATGGTAGCTACCCGCCGAGTAAGGCCTTCCTTCCAAGCACATCCGATAAATGGAAGCGCCGCTAAAGAAGGTTCTTCAAAGCTCAAACAAGTCCGGGCGCATAGTTAATTAATCGATCAAGCTAAGTGAGATAGCCAATATGTCCCCCGGACAACCATCAAAAGGTAAGCCCTAGTAAACTTTGTTTCAGAGATGACTGGACCATCTGGAGATGCACCCACCCCACTAGAAGGCAACTAGTGGCACGTCTATGTTTATGGATCGTCTTGCCGGAAAGAAGGGGTGCAGGAGTACATGTGATCCTCAACGAAGGCTGGGAGACCTACTACTTGATAATGCTTGAATTCAAAACCATCAACAATGAAACAGAATATGAGGCTTTACTAATATGTCTCACCATCGTGAGGACCCTGGGCGCGGCAAACGTGAAGGTGATGGTAGACTCTAAGGTTGTAGTGAATCAGGTTAAAGGGAAATACGTGGCGAAGAGCGAAAGACTCCAACTCTATCTGCAACAGGTGTGGAAAGAGTGTGACCATTTAGGGGAAAATCCCCTGAAAGGACAACTGGAGGGCAGATCGGTTGGTGTGGGCCGCATTCAGCTTAGACGACACGGAGCTACCATGGGCAGCAATCACCAGAGTTGTATAGGTCTCAATCGTGGGAATGGACATCTCGGAAATAAGGGATGTCGTACCTGAATGGGCTCGTGAGGTAAATCAGTTCTTAACCACCAGAGAGTTGCTGAGCCAAAAGGAAGAGGTAAGAAGAGTAAAGAATAGTGAGGCTCGATTTGTCCTGGAGAACGGGAAGCTGTACAAGCGGGGTTCCTCTCTCCCCCCCCCCCTCTCAATTAGGTGTATCTCCCTAGAAGAGGCATAGTACGTCATGGCAGAAATACATGAGGGAGTATACGGGAACCACTCAAGCGTGAAGATCCTAGTACGAAAGGCGCAGAGAGCCAATTACTATTGGTCCCAAGCCCTCAAAGACGTGGAAGAATTTGTTCAAAAGTATGAGAAGTGCCAGATACACGTGCTGATCCCGCATTGCCCGCATGAGGAGCTGACATCTATCACCTCTTCCCGGGCATTTGCGCAATATGTATATTGTTGGCTTAATGCCATAGGAAAAAGGCGGCATAAAGTTCATCCTAGTAACGGTAGACTACTTCACGAAGTAGGCGGAGACCGAGTCTTTTATGACAGTAACTGCCGCAAGCGTGACTCGGTTCCTGTGGAAGACCGTGGTGTACCGATACGACATATCCTAGGTCATATCTTAGACAATGGAAGATAATTTGACTTCAACCATTACAGGAACTGGTGCAACAAACTTGGTCAACGAATTGTGCATAAAGGCCAGATATTCTACCCCAAGACACCCTCAAGCCAATTGACAAGTGGAGATGACTAACAAAAGCCTGGTAGGGATCCTAAAAGAGAGACTGGTGGCCAAAAAGGGACCATGGGTGGAAGAACTACTCGGAGTCCTGTGGCTGTACCATACCACGGTTAAAATCCCAACCGGGCAAACCCCATTCGCTTTAGTATATGGGAGCGAGGTGGTCATCCCAGTGGAGGTAGGTATGTCGAGCTTTAGAGTCCATCATTTCAACGAAGGAAAAAATGAAGAAAATCTAAAAATAAATCTGAACTTAATAGAAGAGAGGAGAGATGAGGTCGAGGTAAGGGAGGTGACTGGCAAGAGAAAAACAGAACAATACTTCAACCGAAGAGTCAAATTGTGGTCCTTCTAAGAAGGAGATTTGGTGCTTAAGAAGATAGAAGTGACCTCCTAGGAAGAAAAGAAGCTTGGTTGAAAATGGGAAGGGCCAACGTGGTCACAACTTGCCATCGACCTAGAACCTACTATCTTAAGAGTTCGTCTAGGTACAGGCGAGTTAGCGGACGAATCCGCGTACCAAGCTTACGTGGTCTACTGTTCAGAGTAACTTTTATTTAAAAAAAAATGATGCAATCAAAAGAGAATTTGTCTCCCTCGCTTCTCAGATCATCTTCGTCTCCCCTTTGTCTGTCTCCCATCCCCATCGAAAATGAACAGAGACACAGATCAACTTGTTGTGCTCCACTTGAGTCCTTGGAGTTGCTTTAGTTTTCTCATCGTCTTTCCCATCTGAGTTGGACAAAGAAAGAAGACAAAGTTTAATCACTTTTGAAAGTTGTGGGCAAATAAAATTAAGATGAATCAGATTCATCATTCTGAAACCTAACATAACCACCAAAAAATGGGAAAAATGAAAAGAAAAAAGTTTTTTCTTTGAGAAATTTTATGACTCACAATCCAAGAACTCTGGTCATGGTCGTCCAAAGAAGGCATGGTTGATGGTTCTGATACGGGTAGGAGAACAAGCTCTCATCTAGTCAACCCAAGCACTTATTCAAGGTTCTTTAGAAACTTCTTCGGCCTTGAAATGGAAATGTATCCCCCGGTCGTTGTTGCCATAAAAATGGACGGTTCCAACATGGCCATATTAATTGCAAGGTTGACACGAGAATGGTGGAGAATCGAGAGAACGAAAATGGAGAAAAAAAGAGAAGGAAGAGAAGAGAAGGGAGATCCCGAATGAAACGCACAGTTTAGCTCACCACTCCAAAACGAACCGTTTTATTTAACATCCAGGTGGATGATTGGTGCACGATTGGTTCCCCAAATCAGCTGCATTTAGATTTTTCCCTATCTTAATGACCTTGAAAGAAATGAGGTGTTGTGCCCGTAGAATGCGGACCATCTCAAGCATATTTTGTATGGAAAAACCTCTTCGAATTGTTTAGAGAGAAAAAACTCCAACCTCTCTCTAAAAACTCTTCCTTTCCAAAACTAGTTTGAGGGTGTGGTAGCTTTGGTTCCTCCCCTCTCACTTCCCTCTGTCCATATTTTCAGTCTGTATTTTTTGTTTTTGTGTGCTTTATTTTCAGCTCTAATAAAGGTGAGTAGTTTTGGGTGATCCCATTCTTAGCATAGCTTTGTTCCTCTTCTTCATTTCTGAGATATGTGTTTTAGCATAGCCTCTTCTACACCTTCCCGAAAACCCTCTTTTTTCATCCTTTCTCTTTGACCCAAGTGAGCTGATGAGCCACCTAGAACCGATGCAATCTGGGGCAAGAGCTGGTTTTGAGAGGGACGGTGAGATGGCTATGGTCGGTGGTCGTGCGGCCGGTACTTGTGCTTAAGAGGAGCCACATGTGCAGTGGAGGCTGGTGTCCGTGCGAAAGCTGAGTGCTCGTGCCGTCTGGGCTCGTGAAGTCGATGCATGCGGTGGGCGTGTCGTCTGGGCTCATGCCAGTGCTCGTAGTGGGCGGCGATAACGAAGGAAACGAAGGAAGTAGTAGAAGAAGAAAAAAAAGAAAAGAAAAAAAAAAGGAAAGAAAAGAAAGAAAGAAAAGAAAAGAAGAATAAGAATAAAAGAAAGTAGAAGGGGGGCGGCGGGCTTGGAAGAGATGAAACCCTAAGCTCCCACTTGTAGTGTTTTATGTGTTTATGTATTTTTTAATGTTTTCTTTTTGCAGTCTTTGTCTTTAGTCAATAATAAAAAAGAAATAGGCTATTGGACTTGGTGTCCATAGCAGCAGAGTCCCGGACTCCTCCTCCTTGGGAGGACGGAGGGTACTAGTGCTTCTCTTCTTTGGAAGATGGGTCGTTTAGCTTTGTTTTTATAGAGAGCTTTCTCTCACAAACCGAAAGGTTTGTTAGGAGAGAGTTTTATAGAAGTTAAGACAATGTCCGCCACAAAGGAATTTGTGTGCGGGGATACCTTAGAGCAAATGCGTAGTTTGACTTGTAGTCTGGGTTTTTCCTATATTGATAAGTCACAGCTGTAACTTCGGTTTATTGAATGAAATGAAATATGTTTCCATAAAATAAAAAAAAAAAGTTTTCCTAAATAGGAGGCATTCTCATCTAGTCGTGTAGGTCAGATCTTTCAATGAAAATGTTTTATCATTCCTTTATTACTAACATGTCACAGGAACTATCTAATCCGATGCTTCGTGCTGGCATTGTTATGCTGAAAATATTTGCAAGTACACATAATAGTAACAAGTAGTAAAGTATTTTAAAGAAAACAGATATCGAACCTATAGTGAATAATTATGCTATTGGGTATTGAAATTTACTAAATTAATTACTATTTGAAAAAACCAAAATTTAAAGAATAGATTATCTAAATTAAACTGAAGAAAATAGCATTAAAATTAAGATTTTAAAAATAATAAGAATAGATCTAGAGCGTTCAATTTCACCTAGCAAATCCCACACAATTTATTCTTCCTTGTTATAGAATTCCAATTATCCCAAGTTGATGATAAAAATCCCTTAACTATTCAATATTTTCTCTCGAAAATACCAAAAATATCTCTATGTGAATTTAACTAATTGGAGACTCATTAAGTTCTTTGGATTTTTCTTGAAAATCACACTAATCACGGTAAAGTATCTCTACTTTCACTCAACTAATGGTGTTTAATCCTAGAGCTCTAATCACAAATCACCTCTTGGTCTCATTGCGATTCAATAGATCGAACAAGAATTAGTTAGAAAATTACAAGTATTAAGAAAAAGGAATAAATACTCAATCATGAAAATATTGAAAATACGATAACTTAGAATATAAATTGTGTGTTCAATGCTAGACTACTTCAAAGCTCTAGAGAATAAAATTATTTCATAATGAAATTGAAAAGAAAAATAATAAAACTAGTATTCTTCGTTGGAGTTGGTTGATGAAGCATGCGGCTCTCGCCTCTGCTCCCCCAGATCTGCCTTCTTAAAAGAAACTTAAAGAATAAACTTTGGACTATTTTTACTCTAAAACTCAGACTCTTTTCTATTCATCCTACAAGACGGAATTAAATAGATGTCAAAACTCAAATATGGAAATAAGATAAATGCGGTTACAATCTAGCCTAAAGATCCGGAAAATAGTTTCTAAAGATAAATGTTAACGTAAACGAAATTATCCTAAGAATAACAGAATTATATACAATGGAAGATTCAGTGATAAGCGGCTTGATTCATGGAGTTCGATAGGATTTGGTGGTTAGTAGATTGATTTCGGAATTCAGAAGGATCCCACCGGATAGATGCCATGTGCACTGAATAAAACTAGTCTCCTTGCCTATCGAGTGGAAAGGACTCCCAATCGGGATGATAAAACCCTCTCGCCTACCTACCAAGCGGTAAAGCTGCTCGCCTTTTCTAGTTGTTGCCCACGATGTCATTTAGGTTGGTTGCTTAAATTGGTCGTTTAGACTGGTCGCCCAAATCTAGTCGCCCGGAGCCTTGTGACAAGTCTTCGCGCCTTCTGGTCACGAGTCTCCTCGCCTAAATCTCCTCTTTTGTACCAAAATGCCATCCTTTAGTACTAAATCTTCTCATTCCTTTAAATCCAAGAAAATAAAGATAAATATATATAAATAAAATAAAATCAATAGTATTGAAGGAAAAATGAAACTTTTCATAAATAAAAGAGTAATAAAAATCACACTTATCAGGCACCTCGACGATTATAGGAGAGAACGTCTCTCCCAAGTGTCACAGTCTCTTCACGCCACCCAGCGCGGTCGAGTTCATCTCTCGCTTGGTTATTTAAGCCGATGCTCCACGCTTGCACCCTGGAGATTATAGGAGGGAACACCTCTCCCAAATGTCCCAGTCTCTCCTCACCACCCAGAGTGGTTGAGTCCATCTCTCGCCTAGTTATCTAAGTCGATACTCCGAGCTCGCACCCCGGCGATTATAGGAGGGAACACCTCTCGCAAATGTCTCAATCTCTCCTTACCACCCAGTGCGGTCGAGTCCATCTCCCGCCTGGCTATCTAAGCCAATGCTTTGTGCTCACACCCTGGTGATTATAAGAGGGAACACCTCTCCCAAGTTTCCCAGTCTCTTCTTGCGGCCCAGCACGGTCGAGTCCATCTCCTGCCTGGTTGTCTAAGACAATGTTTCGTACTCGCACCTCGAACATTATAGAAAGGAACACTTCTCCCAAGTTTCTCAGTCTCTCATTACCACCTAGCGCGGTCATAGGAGGGAACACCTCTCTTAAATGTCTCAGTCTCTCCTTGCCACCCAGCGCGGTCAAGTCCATCTCTCGCATGGGTATCTAAGCCGTTGCTCCAAGCTCGCACCCTGGTGATTATAAGAATGAACACCTCTCCCAAGTGTCCCAGTCTCTTGCCGCCCAGCATGGTCGAGTCTGTCTCCTGCCTGATTATCTAAGACGATGTTTCGTACTCGCACCTCGAACAATATAGAAAGGAAAACTTCTCCCAATTGTCTCAGTCTCTCCTTGCCACCCAACGCGGTCATAAGAGGGAACACCTCTCTCAAATGTCTCAGTCTCTCCTTGCCACCCAGCGTGGTCGAGTCCATCTCTCGCCTAGGTATTTAAGCCGATGTTTCAAGCTCGTACCCTGGTGATTATAAGAATGAACACCTCTCCCAAGTGTCTTAGTCTCTCCTCACCACCCAGCGTAGTCGAGTCCATCTCCTGCCTGGCTATCTAGGTCCATGCTCTGCACTCGCATCTCAGCAATTATAAAAGGGAGCACCTTTCCCAAGTGTCCTAGTCTCTTCTCACCACCTAGCGCGGTTGAGTAAATCTCTCGCCTTGTTATCTAAGCTGATGGTTTGCACTAGCACCCTAGCTATTATAAGAGGGAACATCTCTCCCAAGTGTCCCAGTCTCTCCTTGCCACCCAACATGGCCTAGTCCATCTCCCACCTGGTTATCTAAATCGATACTCTGTGCTCACACCCCACCTATTATAGGAGGTAACACCTATCACAACTGTCCCAGTCTCTCCTCGTCATCCAGTGCGGTTGAGTCCATCACCCACCTAGTTATCTAAGCTGATGTTCCGCACTCGCACCCAGGCGATTATAGGAGGGAACACCTTTCCCAAGTGTCTCAGTCTCTCTACGCTACCTAGTGCACGTGCAACGCTCGCAACAGGTTCAATTGAAGACCCCAACTCGTGTCAAACCCCAATGGGCGACACACACACTTGCGAGAAATACCTTGCAATGAAGGAGACTCAATCGAGCCTTAAGTCGAGTCGAGATGAAGAACATAGAATTACAAAAACTACAATAGGCAGGAAAAAACCCAAACATGTACTTGCAAAAAAAATCAACAGTTATGTATGTCAAGAATCACGTTCATTATGCATTCGATGTGCAACCAAGTACAAAATTCCTCTTGCCAAGGCGGGGTAGCAGACATGGCAGTGATATAAAATAATAAAGAAAATCATGTATACAGGCGTTATTAACAAGTCATGGATCGGAAAGCATCGGGCATCAAATCACATCCCAAGAAATCAAGGAACTGGAGCGAGGAACTGTCGGGACATAGTGTCTTTAGGTCGGGTTCAAGGAGGTTGACCTCAGAGTTCTCAAGAACAATATCTCGCATCTTTTCCAAGTTGTCTTGATAACCAAAGCCCCAAGCCCTGTTGTGGACAGTGTTATCCGTCGTTAACTAAGGAGAGATCTATAACAAGTCTCCCTGAGAAGAGGTCAACTAGGCCTCCAAGGAAGCAATGGTCACAGGTGAAGATCTCGCCCCTGGCCAAGGTCAGCTCGGATCTTAGGGCCCCGAGTTGTCCGTCTTGGGATCCAATCTCTTCCCTACCCCATCTAAGGGAGTCGTTTAGTCCCGCGAGCAACCAATCTTGAGATCTGACCCCTCGAGCCGCTGTCACTCCTCGAGCTCTCACGCACGCTGTAGTTCCAAGTCCTGGAGGCATTTCTTCACCTCCAGAACAACTTTGTCATGCTCCTAGTAGAACTCTCTTAGCTCCAACAGCTCGACCTCCTAGCGGGATAGCCTCTCCCTATCAGCGTCTCAACGTCTCGCTCCTCACCGAGCATCTTGAACTTAAGATGGTGGCGCCCTATCTCCTCATCCCTTTCGCGAAGGCTGGAGCACCCCCTCTGCTTCTTTTGCCACCGCCGAAACATGTCGATGAAAGCTTCCAGCCCATAGTTTCTCTTTGTCTGGGCCTCGAGTACTTCTTCTTAGGCCTAGGCTACAAAGGCTCCCATCATCAATCCAAGCTGCTAGGTGATCAATTTCCTGTGATAGAAGCTAACAAGAGACAAGAGCCCTTTGAGCACAGTTGTGTTGCGAACGAATTCGGCCTAGGCATCACCTCCGCTTAGGCCGACTACGGAAAAAATCCCGATGTGCCTTGTCCTCTTCCTCAAGGGATACGCCCTGGCCCCACCGGGGGGGACCCACATGCTGATCGTCGCTGGCCTCTCCTACAACCAGGTGTTTCAACGCCCATGTCCTTGAAGGCTTTACCGCGTCCTTGATGTCTCTGTCGTCGGCTGAGGATTCCAATGCATCCTCGTCAACAGGGTGTTTCATCAGAGTTTCTGCATTTGCCTCATTTTGTATTGTCCCTACCCCGGATAGAGCGCCAGATTGGGAGGAAGACGAAGAAGTTGTTCCCCCGCCTAGGTCTACAACCAGGGGTCATCTTGGTAGCCTCGGGGAAAATCTTTGGTGGCCGAGCCAAAAGTGAGGGGTCTCACCTCTAGACACTGTCAAGGGGAGTGAATGAGGAAAGCTCTCCCCTTGTCGATTCCCCCATTGCCTTAACCGTGGCCGCAACTGAAGATGTCTCATCTACAGGACACCGACAATTATTGAACCCACTGAGACGAGGTCTAAGAAGGTTATGAAGAAGGCCATAGTGAGCTCTTGCTCTACATGGTCAGAACCGTGGACTGCTCCTGACCGCCCAGTGGGGCAGGAGCTACTGTGTCAAATCATCCCTCGGGAAGGGAGTTGGGCGGTCGACTCCCATCGCTACTACGAAATCGGCCTCTGCTTGCTCCATGACGGCTTGAATGTAGTTTGGGTAGGATGGGCAGTGTTAAGTCTCCGCTCTCCTCGTTTGCTTAGCCTCTTGTGCTGGTTGTGGGAATGCCCCAATCGACGTGATAGGCTGAGCTCGTAGAGTTTGGCTTGAGCTTCCAGGGTGAGGTGAAGCCCCTTCCCCTCGACTACTAGTGGAGTTTGACAACCCACGCTTGGTCTCGACGCGATCCCTTTTTCCCTTATCCTCTACGACAGGACTACGGGCCTCTTCTAACCATGAAAATCAAATGTCTCCCTTAGGAAGTTGTGGCCAGAAACCCTCGATTGGCTAGGAATTACTATAAACCGTTCGATGTTCACCTTGGTCAGTAGAGCCTCACTCCAAACCTCCTTCTGGTACCCTTTTAGCTAGGCATAAACCCTCCCGATGTGTGCACGCTCATGGGCAGACAAGTTTATATTGAACTCCTTGTCGTCAGGGACAACTCCACACACGACCCAAATGGGGAATTCCTAACCTCCTCTCGACACAAAGAACTTCTTGAACCAATACTTGATGTGGGAGAATCGTTGTTCATGGTGGCCCACCCGAAATTTGGGTTGGGACCTAAAACTACACATGTTGCCCTCACGACCCTAAATCTGATGGGTGTATAAGAACTCCCTGGCTGTCAGGTCAGGATACTCCTTATCCTCCACACTCAGCACCATGCGCCAAACAACGTAGCATGACATCAATATCCTCCATGCATTAGGGTGGAGTTGCGTTGGGACTAGCCCAATGAAGTCCTGAAAATGCCTAACAGGCTGCAGAAAGGAAGTCGCTACTCGTTCGAGAACATCATAGAAAATAGAGCCACTTTCAAGGTGAACCCCTTTGAGTCCATGGTCCCCTGGTTGGGTCCCGGGATCTCCAAGGTAATGTAGTATAATATCTAGAATGAATCACACACAACATACATATCTGGGCGAGAGGTAGATTCTCACCAGTGGTATCCCTTAAAATATTGGGAGACATCATGGGACAGACGCCCCAAACTTTAAAGGGGGGTTTCGAGACGATGCTAATGTGAATCTCAAGATGAGGGACGAGAAGCATTCCTAGGAACCATCTCCTAGGGTTTGAGCAACGTTGAAAGATGAGTCAGCGAGAGAGGAGAGTAGATAATATGGGCAAGGAATGATCGGCTACTTGAGTTCGTTGCTAAAATAGGCCTCTAAGCCTATAGGTAGTTGAAGTAGTGACAGGTGTTAATAGAAATGGGGTGTCGGTAGGGGTGTAACCGGTCCAGTCCGGTTTTAGACAAAATTTAGGACCGAACTGGTATGTACCAGTTTTGTATTTTTCAAAACCGATTACGCCCCGTTACCCTCCTAAATCGATACCTCCGGTTTTACCGGTTTCCGGTCCGGTCTGATTTTTTTAAAATGTCAAAAACATATAATAAAGTGTTACTTCTTATGATAAAATGTTATTAATAATTTAATATATATATTATATTTAAAGCATATGATCAATTAAATTTTCATCTTTAATATTAAACTTTTATTTTATAAATTATAATAGCATTATCTTATTACTTATATATAATTATATTAATAACATATGATCAAACAAATTACAAATGTTCATATTTAAGATTAACATTTGATGTTATACTTTATAAATTATAATATGAAATTATTTCATATATGATATATAATTATATATATTATATATAAAAATTTAATATATAATTATATATTATATATAAAACTTGTATATATAAATATTTTGTATAATATATAAAATTAATTTATATATATATTCTCCAACCGGTCCGGTTCGGTCCCGAAAACTACGGAACCGAAACCGGACCGGATCCGGCCGGTTTTCATAATATAGGAACCGGTTCCAGACCGGACCGGTTTTCCGGTTTAAATTTACACCCTTAGGTATCGGGCGCAAGGTTCATAACTCCCATCCTATGGGTGAACGTGGAAAACGAGGCATTGCATGTTTCCCTAGGCACATGATCACAAACTACCACGGGTGCTGGTCATGGGGGTACGGAAATGTCGTAGAGGTGTCAAGGACAATTTCCATCATTCGCACGATAAGAATTAACGGGGTAACTGGAAGGGAATATTCCCTCCCCTCTCCCCCTTTAATGGACCGGGCCTATGTCTATAATGCTTCAAGGCCCAAAAATTGGGATAATCGAACCTGGCCCACTGATGCAGGAAGAAGGCCCGGATGGGCATAAGCAACGGTACATCCCCATCCGAGTAATGGGCAAAAGGCTGCGCCGCATTAAATGCGCCTGCATGGAGCGCGAGCATGAGATTCCGATTGGAGATCCTATTGTCGACAAGGAACTACCGCATTTAATGGGGGCAGTACTACAATCTGAGCTGACAAGATCCTAACAGAAAGGATATAAGTAGCGTAAAGTTGACAAATGAAAGGGGAATCACTCAATATGCATTCCTGACTCTCTCTCTCTCTCTTCACTCTGGTTCTCCCACGGAAACCTTCTTCTGACTTGGGCATCGGAGTTGTCCTAGACACACTCAACCACCCCATCTTATTTCTTTTACAAATTCAGGATGCGGTTCAAGGTTGGTGGTTACGAAACACGTCTTAACATTAGGTTTCTGAACTTTTGCTTTCTTCTTTGCCCAAAAGCATCTCCCACCTTCTCTCACTACTGGATTGAGTAATAGGAACTAGGCCGTTATGGATGTGGAACATGTGTGTCACAATCAATGGATTCAATTCTAATAAAAAGATTTAGGCTCAAGCTTAACTTTATGTCTGGTTCATGGTGATAGTTATTAATGTTGGTCATAGAGTGGCGAAAATGACACATCAAATGAGATAAGTTTGACGTTTGGATACAAGAGGATGTCTAAAATCTCACCATATTTCTTGTATCCAAATGTCATGAGGCTAAAATCAACAAATTCAAAATTCATTTGCCTGTGTCTTGATAAGTGTCATCCCCATTTGTTGTGAAAACGTGGGGATGACACTTATCAAGCAAATAAACAATCACACGACACAAAATTAACATGGTTCGACAGTGTGCCTATGTCAACAGAGTTGTAGATAATCTTATTATTTTGAGGAATGACAAATATACTTTGGAGCGAAATTCATTGTTCAGAATAGGCTATATTGTTCATTAAGTACATATTTATAGTGTCACACAATGGAAGCCCTAATTTTCACTTTTCTGTGTTATTCGCTCCAGCGGAGTGTCAAGCGCTTCTCGAGAGAACTTTTTGTTCGATGTTCGCTCGAACGAACTGTCGAACAAACTCTCTGCCTGAACCTTGCTTGAGCAACCTGTCGCGCAAACTCTCTGTCTAGCACTTCTTGAATCCAAGCTTGTGATAGGCCCAAGCTTGCACTCCCATGGCCCAAACCTTATTAAAACTCCACCAAAAAATGGTATTAAAATCATGGCGGGTCGGTTCATCAAATCAAGCTTGTATATTATATAGGAAAAATATAAAATATTACAAACGACTAAGGAGGATCTTTCCCACTATCGATATACAAAATAGTAGAATGAATAATTTCTAATGGAATGCTACCAAACAAAGAGTTTGTAGCTGCCCATTGCGTAACCGAGTGCGCAAATCGATTTTGAGATGGATCAATCTTATTAAAACTCCAGCCCATGCGAGATTTCAACGAGTTTGCAATATCTTTCGAAATTGGTACTATTTGCCAGATCCGAGCGAATATCTACTTGCATTAAAATATTTAAGATCGAGTATATGCATTATCCATATTAACGGATATGTTCTAGCTAAATACCTAGCTTCATATTGTCTTAAGCTTATGCTTATGGACCTTTCTATATTTTCATATAGTTTATGGTTTTTTATTTTTTTATTTTATTTTTTTATATATATATATATCTATTCTTTGGCCCATTTCAAAGTTATAAAATTTTTTTAAAAAATAATTATGTAAAATTGCCGTTTGTCCAAAAAATTTAAACTAATAAGAAGAAGTAGATTATCTTAACAAACTAAATTAATTATAAAAACACATAAAAAACTAAAATAATAAACCTAAAAAAGGATAAAAATAAAATAAAATTCATAAAATCAATTTTAAGAAAATAATTGATTAAATTTATAAATAATAAAGAGCATAATATACTTAAAACAAAAAAATAATAATAAAATTTGAAAAATAAAAGCCCATCTATGAGGGGTGGCCGCCCTTGACGACCACCACTTTGGGCAGCCTAAAAGGGTACCGAAGGTGGCTCATATAAGGTGGGTCACCCATAGGATGCCCTAACCAAACGGGTGGCCATCTCCTTGCAGTTGGTTTTTTTTTTTTGTCATTATATTTTTATTCTTATTTTCAAACTTTATTATGTATTTTATTTCTTTATTTCTCTTTTTATAATAATAAAAAAAGGGTAAGAGATAGTGGGCCACCGCAAGTGTAGGGGCGGATGGTGCAACCAGTCTGCCCATGCAGTACTAGGCCGCGATCTGTGCGTAAATCCAGCCTAGATAAAACTTGGCCCGTGTGCACAATCTTAACTTCTTGTTTGCATGTATTGGACATTTGTCCCACAACTATCCTTGATTGTAGATAGAAATGTACAAGTTGGAAAAAGTCATTGTTATCCTACAATAACTCCATTTTTATTTTATTTTATTTTATTTTTTATGTCTATGTAACTATTATTATTCTTCTTTAGGGCGACTTAATACAAATCGAGGTCTAAGGTAAAATTTAAAATATTTTTTATTTTTTTATAATAAAATGAAACATATATCATTATATTAAATATTGTTCAAAATTTTAAATAAAATGAGGTTTTGTTATAATTTTTTGAATAATTTTTTCTAATATCATGGGCCGGCCTTGCACCAGAAAATATTAAAATGAGGCTCTCTTTAAATTTTTATTTAATGTAATGATTTATTTTTTCTAAAAAATATTTACTTTTGGGATCCTTGTATAGGTGAGGCCTAAGCTAATAATAAGGCTCCGTTTGGATACTAAGAGTATCACAAATGATTTGTGAATAATAGTAAAAATAATAATAAATAATTTATAAATAATAATTAAGTAATATAAGAAATCGAGAATATCTAAAAATAGTTATATTCCCAAACCATTAGTGGCCTTACCCTTGGACCGGCTCTATTCTTCTTAGAGTATTAGCATTGGACTCATCAAATTTATTTTCAAATCTTGATGAAAAGTACATATTTTTCATATATCTAAAACCTCTTTATCCATAACTCCACATTAGATTAGCCAGTGAATTCATCAAAATAATAATATAATATTATTTTTTAATAATAATATTTTTATTTTTTTTCATTTTTTATAATTACACTAATCACATGTTAATTAATAATTTAATTTGATTCTTACATTATTATTACATGACGGTTGGAGATTAAACGTAAATAAAAAAGATCATTGGAGATTAAAAGTGAATAAAAAATAGATTTGATGAGTGAACAGTAGCCCTTTAAATTTGAAGAAACAAATACATTTACTGTAGTTCAAAGCTTCACACATATCTATTTGGCTAATCCAATGCAGATCTCTTTTGATGAAATTTATCATATTTTATATTTGGTTAGGCTTTTGATGAAGCCAATGCCAATGCCAATGCTCTGGCTATGAACTCTGTTACTCGTTTCAACTTACTAAAACCAAGAATGGTATTTTAATCCGTGTTCAATTTTTAACTTTAAAGTGCTAATTTTAACAAATACACGAAGACAAACATCCTAGGATTCAAAAATAAGGATAGGCATATTATATTTAAGCCTTGTAAGGCTTCGTTTGCTTCATAAAATCATCCTAACTCATCTCAACTCATCATTACAACTTTTTCAAATTCCAATACAAAATATTATAAACAATTCAACTTTTTCAAATCTCAAAATAATAATAATATTAAAAAATAATATTCTAATAATATTTTATCATCTAAACTCAACTCAACTCAACTCAACTCAGTTTAACATCCAAACACAGCCTAAAAACATTGGTATTGAATTATGTAAATTCAAATAAAATGGATAATTTAGTTAATAGAAAATAAAAATAGCTTTCATTGAATTATGCAAATATAAAATAAAATGACTTTTAGCTACATTAAATCAACTCTTGTGGTTATATTTGACCTTCACTGTAGCTCAGTCAAATCTATCAAACAATTATTTCTTCCGTCTGCACACTCTCTCTCTTCCCAGTACTGAATCGCATTTTGGTCGAGAAAATCGTCCTCCTGTCCAAGACCCATGCGTTTGCTCGTCCCAGTCATTTGTTGGCAAGTAGTAGTTCTACCAACCACCCAAAAAAAAAAAAAGGTAGTTCTACGGTTCTATCTTGTGCTGCAATTGAGCAGGTGTTTTTTTTATGCTTCTACCTTGTGCTCGTCCAGGTGTTTTTTTAGATGAAAATGTAATAGATAGGTATTTTTTTCAATGGTGTTGTATGAAATATTTAGAATGTATTTACTGCACTCCAGGACCCATCCACATCTTCATCCAAGTCTTATATTGTATAATATTAATATTTTCATATAGCTCTTAATTTAGAAAAAAATTAATAGAACAAAAAAAAAATTGAAAAAAAAATTATTAAAATTATAATATTTTATTATTATTTTAACTAATATATGGATAATCTAATGTGAGAATAAATTTTAAGTGAAATAGCCAAATACAAAATCATGTCATATTATGTAAATTTTGCATTTGCATTTACATAATTCAATGCTAATGCTCGGGGCACAAATGATTGTGCAAGGGCATACACCGATACAAGGGCCACGGCACTGCCACGTTAGGGCTCACTACCATATCAGCCATTGCACAGTCATACACGGACTTCCATGCTTCTAGAGTTTTTCTTTTATATTATTCCGAAAAAATAATCTGTACAAGTTCTAAATAGGCAAGTCTCATATAAATCCTTGTAAAAAAGTGAATGTCACTTATTTTTTTTTTGTAGTGGGACCCATATTTTTATAAAAGAATTGCATGAGACTTGTCTATTTGAGACTTATTACTCATTATTCCGTTGCGAAATCTCTTACTAGTGTGTTGTAATTTGTTGCATCTTCAGCTAATTTGGCTGGATGTAGTGCATCGAGATGTTTTTATAAAGAATAATGATATATTTAAGTCTTAAATATACAAATATCACCTATATTTTTTACAAAAGATATACTTTTTATGTGATATCTACTTTCTTACAAAAGCTTTACTTAAGATTTGTGTATCGAACTCCAGACCTCCCTTTTGGAGGCTAGGAGTTATGCCAACCACACCACGTGTCTTTGGCTAAGATTTGTATATTTAGAACTTGTCTATGACATTACTTTTATAAATTATGGTTTTTATTCAATTAGAGATCACTTTATTATATTGTAACGGCTTTCTCCGTGTGCTTTAAAATCTGGAGGTAGTGTGGTCAAGATGTTAACAAAAGTCAAGTCTTTCAAGTTCACCTGTACAAGAATGGAATCTTACACTCAAATAGTAGTTAGTTAGGGTCGAGTTATTACGCCAATGCACAAAGGAAAAATATTTACATCTACCCCACACAGACACACACTCAACGTATTGAGTGTAAAAAAAAAAAAAAAAAGTGATGTGAAGTGTGCGCAGGTGTGAGGCAGATGTATAGCATTTCCCATGCACAAATGGTCTAATTAATGATCTTAAACTAGGATTTTCATCACGCCCCCAAAATAAAAGACCTCGGTTGAATCGCTCGAACATAATATTAAGAGTGATCATGATATATATAATTTTTAATTAAGTAAATCTCTTGTATTTTTTTTTTGAAAAAAAAGTGAGATATATTATTAAAAAAATAATTTTTTATGTGGATCTTAAATTTATCTATTTTTTTTCAAAGGAAATACACGAGACTAAAAATATCAATTCTTTAATATTAGTGTTTGAAGGGAAACAAATTCTTCCTTTTGTATTTCTGCTTTTCTTAACTCATGATTTTAAGGAAATGAATATGGGTCTCTTCAAGAAATATCTCAGACAACAAACTACAATGCACATTCAACATCCACTGCCTCCAATCACAACTGCAAAAAACTGCCATTTAAGACGATACGAGTAATGTTACATACAATCGTAGAGTGCGCAAATGCCGTGTAATCGTTTTGAAAAAGAGTGAGGTCCACTATTAAAAAATTAATTTCACTCTCTCTCCCACTTGAACCTCTTGGGATCTTGATCCAACAATTTTTGTCCTTATCCAACATTTCATAGAACATACGATATTATTGTAAAGATTAAATTAGTCTTGTTTGGATATTGAGATGAGATGATATATGAATAATAGTGAAATAGTTTAAGTTAGGATGTTTATGGAGTTTTGGGAAAGGAGAGAGAAAAAATTGAATAAAAATATCATTTAAGTTAAAATATTGTTATAATATAATTTTTTAATATAATTTTTGTTTTGGTATTTGAAAATTTTGAATTATTTTTTACATTTTGTTTGAAAATTTGGAAAATTTGTAATGATTAGATGAAAAAGTTGAAATTTAAAATTGAAAAGTGTTTGTATTTATGGTATTTAGATATTGGAATGAGATGAGATGAGACGAAAGTATCTTGCTATCCAAACCTAAGTCTCTAAAAATCACTTTTAGGCATGGATTTTGTTTTTATCTCAAATGTACCAACTTATTGCAGTGATAATGAGAGAGAGATAGAGGAGTGAAGAAAGACCAAAAACGGGAGGATATTTGCAAGAAAAAGAAAGTGGTTAAGTGGAGAAGATACCAATCTTTATGTGGTTAACATCTTAAAAGTATAAATTATTAAGCAAACAGTATAAAAACACATGCAAATGTATCAATACAACTCAGAAAAACCACACCAAATCCAGGATACATTAGGGTATAAATATTCCCCACAAC
The DNA here is from genome assembly GCA_961763995.1 of Juglans cinerea. NCBI lineage: Eukaryota > Viridiplantae > Streptophyta > Magnoliopsida > Fagales > Juglandaceae > Juglans > Juglans cinerea. The sequence goes on from CAUIVZ010000016.1 coordinate 13,996,657, forward strand.
CCAAAAAAAGTTAGAAAAATAAAGTACAACTCAATAAAACAAAGCAAGATAGAAGGAAAGGTGGTCCTACTTTCCCTCTACCATTATCCCACACAGGCTGTTAAAGGAAACCCAAATAATGCAAAGTCTTGTTGATCACATGCAATAAAAAAAGCAAACTGACACCAACACATGCCATTGCCTTCCAATTGCTGCCAATCTCCTTGGCCCCCGGATCCCACCTTTTTACCACACCCATATCCCTATCCCTTCTACTCCCTAACAATCAATCTCTTCTAAATTATCTATTTCAAATACACACACTGTCATAAAAAAAAAAAAAGAAAGTCACAGCGTCTCACAAGTGAATCCAATTACTATCTTTTCAGTATTGTACACAACCATTAACCCCAAAATATAGTTAGCAAACTATGCAATCTGCTTGAGCACTTCTAGATTATCTTCTCTCCTTATTCTTTGATGTCATTTGAGTCTATAGAGCCGGTTCTGTGGTGGCGCGGCGGGATGCTGCCATCAAGGAACATTGGAGGTGCCTGTGGCAAGTGATCAGGTGGTCGTTGGTGAGGCCGGCGGCTTGCATAAACGAATGAACCACGGTCGGACCAACGAACCTGAAGTTCCTCCTCACCATGTCTTTGCTAATGCTCTCTGATTTTGATGTCTTCACAGGGATTTTGTGGCCTGCTTTGTATTGAGTGGAGATTGGCTTGTGATTGACAAAGCCCCAAATATACTTGTCAAATGACCCAAACTCTTTCTTAATCTGAGACAGCAAAATTTACATGACAATAAACGTTTAGAAAACTCGTGGAAATCCCTTTTTTTTGCAATATAATATGACAAAAATTTCTTCACATTTTGCATAGAGTTTAACTGGCCATGTGGGGCCTGCTTTTTAAAATCAGGGCAGTTTAAAAAGCTGTTGACAATCGATTCAGATACTGTAGCAATGCGCATTTGGATTTGTCTTTTCCTACTTGAAAGTCCATTTAAACCAGGAAAAATTGCATTTTAAGTGTGATCGATCATAAGGTCTTGAAAAGAAGGAACTGAAGACAGATTGAAGAGTGAAAAGGACCAATGGTTTGTGTGGTTTGATGCTTTTCCTATTTTCTGTTCTTTTTATCCCTTTCTGGTAGAATGAAATAGGATGCCTTAATAGTTTAATTACCTCAAGAATTCGGTTAGAGTTGTCGACGACACCCCTAACTCGGCTTATGTCAATGCCATATTCTGAACTAATTGACATCATTTGTTTATCACTCAACTTGGCAATAGTTTCTGCATCAAATCCTGAAAATGCATTCCTGAATCAAGAAAAAAATGTTTTGTATCTGTTAATCTCACGAGAAAATATGACACAAAAACTAATTCCATTGTGTGTGTTGGTGGAAAGAAAGAACCCAACCTGAAATCTTGGCGTTTTTTCAAGATTGAGCTCCAATCTGAACCAACCTGAGCACCACTTAAGACCAACAATTCAAGCAACATCCTGCTTGACAGAGAAGGGATAGGAAATCAGTCATATTATGGGCGTGTGTGTGAATGCGAGAGAGAGAGAGGAAAGAGGGACAGAGAGGCTTACTTGTCATCATGGACAGGAACTCCCCATTCTTCATCATGGTAAGCGACATAGATGGGATCTGTGCATGAAAAAAGAAGATATTGATCAACAAAGCTCATAGCATTTTCAAAGTAAAATAATAAGAATCATTGTACAAATGTTTACATACCTGAATAGGGAGTGATAAAACTGCATCTCTTCTCTTCTTCAGTGTTTTTTGTTGTGATATCACTCGAAGAATCAAAGGGAACCACTTTCTCAAACTTTTCAGACTTTGATCTTCCATAATGGGCAATTCTCATCTTTCTCTGAGCCTGAAGCAGAGCCATCTGTTCCCTCCTCCCCGCAGCAATGCTTCCTGGAGACTCGGTGATCAAAGATGAAGAGTAACTCAAGGATGCCTCCACAAGAGGAGAAACCCCAACACAACTCACTGCAGCTCCATCGCCATAAATAATACCCTTGAAACTTTTCGACTTCTTCCTCTCTAAAGTGGGAGTTTTTGTGGAAACTTTTGGGATGACAATCTTCTCTGCACTCAAACTCAAGCCATTGGGGTCATTCCCTCGCTTAACTGCAGGTGGTCTCGGGGATTTCAACTTTGGAGAGATTGGAGGTGTTAGCAAAGCCTTGGTTTTAGGACTAGTAGCAGAAGTTGGCAGAGGTGGTGGTGGTGCCAGAGGGGAAGGTGTTGGGGACACTTTCTTCAATGAATTACGCCTTTCCAATCTAGGAACAAGATTGCAGGTGGGTTGAAGGACCGGCCTGCCATTGATTCTAGCAACAGTGGGGGTTGGAATGGCATCAATGCCAACAGTCACTTTGGCCTTGGAGCTGCACATGGTGCAGAAGAAATGGCAGGAAAATTGAAGGCAGGGAAGGAAGGAAGGAAGGAGTGTGATTTTGAGGGTGGATGTGTGGCAGAGGAGGAAGGGGAGGCAGGTGGGGGTTTTATAAAGGGGAAAAGTGGGGACAGATAAAAGGGAGGGAACTTGTAACATGGGGGGGAGGTTGAGGTCTGCCATGTGCATGATGCTCTTTCTTCCTTCCATTTTCATAACTCCGGGAAAAGAACTAGTTTTAAATTGACATGTCAGAACAGACCTCCTTCCTCCATTATAGAATTCCTTTCAAGTTCAAGAACATGTCATTCTTAAATCTAGTTTAATGATCCAAAAGCCACCGTTTTAGACCAACTTCATCCTCTTTTCTTTCTGCCATTAATGCCAAAACTTTTTTTAACAAATGCTCATTCAGCCATTTAGGAAAAAGAAAATGACATTATACATATAATTCGTTCCCTTGAGTTACATATCCCCATATTATATAGCTTCAATAATGCTAAATACAGTTTTAAGGTGTGCAAGTCTCACGTTTTCTCTTTAAAAAAAAAGTGGAGAACACTATTAAAAAAATAATTTTTTCAATTTGGGTCTTAAATTTACCTAATTTTTTCCGAAGTGAGTGTGTTTGGGTGTGCACTCCAATACTGCACATATCATTTCTCTTGTTGCTTTTTGTGCCTATACTTACTACGACATATTTTAAGTGATTATATAAATATATATATTATATACTAATTATTTAAATATGTTATATAATATATGTGATTGAGGATGATAAAATTTAAGTCTAAGAAAATCTAGATATTACAATAACACTTTTTAGTGGCTTTTCATATATTTGTGTTCACCAAAGGTTTTTTTTTTTCCCTGTAATTTATAAGAGAGAGGACATAAAAAGAATTAATAAGACAATTTTCATATATTAATAATACAATTGAGCCGTTGGTTTAGTAGCGCACACAACTAACCTCTGGAATCTAAAAAAAAAAAAATCAAAATGTTTAAAACTTGTTACACCAATGGATCGTTTTTTCTGAAGACTTTCTTACTACAAATGATGTCATGTTGACCATCGTAAGTAAAATTCAGGACCAAGTATTACGTGATTTTGAAGTATGGATACATAGTACTTGGTAATCTAATTTTATCAGGGAATGTCAAATTATAAAATTGATATATATTTATATAAATAATGTTAATTATTTAAATCTACTTCTCCTCATCACCTAAATTCGAATCTGGAGATGAATGTTAAGAATATAATACAAATTGTTAAGACCTCATTTTGAGAATGAGATGAGATGAAATGAAAAATCTGTAAATAGTAGTGAAATAGTTTGAGTTAAGATATTTTATTGGGTTTTGAAAAATGAGAGAGAAAAAGTTGAATAAAAATATTATAAAATTAAAATATTATTAAGATATAATTTTTAATATAATTTTTGTTTAGGGATTTGAATAATCTGAATTATTTGTTGTGCTTTGTTTGGAAGTTTGAAAAGTTTATTAATAATTAGGTAATGATTATATAAAAAAATTAAAAATTAAAAATTAAAAATTAAAAATTAAAAAGTATTTGTGTTTAAATGATGCTTGGGATCAGGAAATTATAAGAAATTTTGAAATGAGATGAGTTTCCAAACGAAACCTAAATCTTCATATTTTCATCTATTTAAACTTTTAAAACAACTTATATTGATTTCATAACTTTGAGAGTAGATAATAGATGATGGCTTGAAATTATTATATCCTTGAATTTTTGGGATGTGGCCCCTTACTGAGCTATATTGGCAAGAATATTAGAGAGCGGGGGGGCCTCATTTCTCAGAGTCAGAGAATACGAAACCTTGCTTGAAAGTGAGACTAGCCCTCCCCCCATTATATATATATATATATATATATTTTACTTTCTACTTTTCTTTTTTAGGAGGCGGAATGCATGCACATGTACTGTTAGAGTCGACTGAGAAAGAGTTAGTGCTGCAATGTAAATTCAGATCACAGAGCTTTGGTGCTTGTCATAAGAATAGAAACAAACAGTAACGTTGACTGATAGTTGGATGCTGAATGAATCTGAAAATTACATGTTTAACAAGCATTTGAAACTTTTAGGGTTAATTATACTTTACCCCTTCGAACTTTCACTCAATTTAAAATGTATCTCCGAAACTAAAATTGCATTAAAGTGGACCCGCTTACTTTCAAAATTTATCAATCCCTCCCTTCAGTCTACTAGCACTGTCAAATGTAACACAAAGTGTCTCCATGTACTACTCATGTGCATAACATTCACTACAAAGATATAATTTTCATCTAATTTATTATCATTGACCATATAAAATAATATATGCTATCAATTAAATTTTTTTACTATAATTATATTTATAATGTTGATAGTTACTACTTACTAACTTAGACTTTACTCTTTAGTATGCATAATTATTAATAATTATCGATAGCATATATTATTTTATACTTTATATGGTCAATAATAATAAATTAGATGAAAATTATATTTTTACAGTATATATTATGCATGTAAGTAGCACGTAGAGGCACTTTCCGTTACATTTGACGGTGCTGATAGATGGAAGGGGGGATTGATAAGTTTTGAAAGTAAACGGGTCAACTTTGATGCAATTATTAGTTTTGGAGGTACATTATGAATTGAGTGAAAGTTCGAGAGGACAAAGTGTAATTAATCCAAACTTTTAAGGAAATTGATACACATACTGAAGAACATGATTTTTATAAATAATATATAAAAATAATATCGTTTTATAAAAATAGTACTCTCAATTTAAATAATAAGGGTTGTGTACTTAATTAACTTTTAAACTTAAAACTACAATGAAAAATCCTAAAGACTATTATCACTTTATTAAAATACTATTATTTAAAATAAATACTTTTGTTGATTTAATTTTAAATGTTGCATATCATCTTCTATTTTATATAAATTTGTAAAGATATTGTGTTTATATCCATCTATTCAAAGTTAAAATCATAGAGGATGTATTAAAAAATGGGGTTATTTGTAAAACTAGTACTTGAGTTTTCACGTTTTTACAAGTCTAGACTTAGGTTTTCAATTTTCACAAAATTGATACTTAAACTTTAAAAAATTCGCAATTAGATATTTTAGTCAATCTCTTGTTAGAAAACGTTGAAACATGGCGAGATTAGTGTGAGATTGATTGAGATATCTAATTCCGAGTATTTTAAAATTTAAATATCAATTTTATAAGAATTTTTTTTTATCAGTCATTATTCATTATCCCACACCCTATGAAAAATACCCTCACACTCCATGAAAAACATTCCTACACTCTATATATATAAAAAAGCTATAGATTTAAAGTGTAAAAATGAATAGTGGCTGATGCATAGAATTCCTTATTTTATAAAAATTAAAAGAGATAGCTAGATTTCAATTTGTAAAATCTTGAAAATCAAATACTAATTTTACAATTAACTGTGAAAAAAAAAATCAATTCGGATTACCATAAAAGACAAAGTCTTTACCAATTAATACTGCATGCATCATGTATTGTTTCCAATATTGCTACTATTATTCTTGGCCCATGTGGCATCATTGCTAGGTTTTACCAACCAATTGATACTACATCATCTAGGTGCATTCACAAGGAACCCATAAAGACAAAATGTCCGATCAACTCTAATTACCTCAAAAAGAATAAGGTGTGAAATGCATGAATCATGAATGAGACACTGTTTTCTATTATTACCTTATCAATTCTAGATCCCTTTGATACCACAGCCAGGTTTTACCTTACCTACCATCATTCATCCTAAATTCTTGCATTATAGTTCACTGTCCATTCACTAGGGGCCAAAAAGAACATATATTTACAAGAATAATTTTAAAAAAAAATTATAACACGGTCCGGCTTAGGTCTCATGTATGCATGGATAAAAGTTAGGGACTTAAATTTTGATGGAAGTAATATTTTTATATAAGAGTAATGTTAGATGTAGTCGTGGAGTGCGCAAGCGCCGTACAGTCTCTTTGAAGTCTATTTGAAAAAGAGAGGAGTCTACTATTAAAAAAATATTTTTGTTTCATGTGGGTCCCATATATACACACTTTTTTCAAAGTGATTGCACGGCCCTTACGCACTCACGACTGCAACTACCATTTTTGTTTATATAAAGAGATGAGATCAATTACATATGCATGCCAATTTTTTTTTTTTTTTTTTTTTTTTTATACCAAGTGGAAAAAACTTAACTCATGTGAAAACAAATTATAGCTAGTACTAGAGAATCACCTGTCCATAGAGTTCTTTTGTCTTTTAAATATGAGAGATATATAGATATATAAAGTTGAACATACAATATTATTTATTGTTATAATTTGTATAAATATTACAAATGCTGTAAAATATATAATTTTACTTCATGTTTGTCTCTCACTATAATAAAAACGAGTATTTGTGATGAGATAAACTATTGCTAATAAGCATTTTTCTTGTAGTGGATGTCTTTAACTTGAAACCTCAAATTTAAAAGATAAGACTTGATAGAGAACTTGATCTTTCAATTCACCCAATCCATAGTCTACCTTTGTTGTGTGATCACCGGGGCCAGCACATGAGCTGCTGCATGCTAATAATTGGTTTGAAGTTTGGTTTTTAGGGTTAGGGTTTGGAATAATATATATATATATATATATATATATATATATAGCAAGCAAGCAAGCTAGGTAGCTACCACGTATCAGCCTTTGGCATTATAAACTGATGGCACGAAAGGGACATCCCATGTGATTATGTAAGCTGACACTAGCATTATTCTAACGAACAACATACATCGATCATGCTTGCTTCTGAAATGTCAATCTGCCATCCATGCATAATATTCTATCCCTTTCATGCATGTGTTCTTCTTTTTTTATTTGTTTCTATATAAAATCATGTTCAAGGACCCCACATGAACTACAAGCTAGCTAGCTTCTTCTTTGTTTCCAAGAGGCTTCGATCGGCCATTAATCTAAATTATTCAGATTTGATTCTATTCTCTGATCATGATCTACACTACAACAAATTTGACTTTTAGGGACGAAAATTATTTAGGGATGAGTTCATCCCTAAAAGTAATTTTTTGAGACGAAATTTAAATTTTGTCTCAAAAAATTGATGATTTTACAAAACGTTCGACCCGATAAATATCCGTTCGAACAGGATCTTCTGTGACGAATTAAATCGTCTCAAAAAGTTTTGTTTGTTTGAACGGATAAAATCCGTTCGAATAGTAAAATCTTGGCGGAGAAATAATTTATTATTCCGGAGAAAGTTCAAAACCGTTCGAACGTGAAATTTTGTTGTTCGAACGGAAAAGATTTGGTGGCAAAACATGGTGGGAAGGTTTCTAGACCGTTTGAACTGAACATATTTAGTTCGAACATATTCAAACACCACACTTATACATTCGAACGTATAATATTAATCTAGGTACGTAACTCAAAATATAAAAAATATATATATCATATATATGAATTCATAAATTAATTTAATAATATTTTAATGATTTCTTTTATGTTAAATAAGATTTTTAGTTAAATAAATATTATCAGTCATACACCACATAATATAAATCAATAATTACTCCAGAAAAGATAAAATATTTAATTTATAACTAAAGCAAATTATCAAAACACCATATATACTATCCATAACTATAACAAAAAAAATATAAATAAAAAATAGAAACTACTGTGATGCGAGGTCTCTGCACATATCCTCGACTGCAGCTAATCGTCTCTCTACCTGTGTCAGTCGAGTACTGAGCGTGACCTGAGTTACATTACTGGCATGAATCTCTGTACGTAACTCAAAGATGCTATCAATAATCTCTGTACGTAACTCAGAGATGCTAGCAGTAATCTCTGTATGCAACTCAGACATGGCAGTATGCACTGCGTCGATCACTGCTGATGTGTGTATGCTGATCTCAACAAGCAGTATGTCGGCCATCTCCTCGCGAGTAGATGTGCGTAATGCCTCGGCCTGTGTAGATGCTTCACCAGCTGATACTCTATGATCTTCTAGCTATACATCTCTCTGAATATCAGCTCAGTCAGGAACAGGTCCACGAAAACGAAGTCTCGAGTGTCCCGTGCTCTGTGACAGGGTGGTGCTGTTGATCGGTCTCATCGGCTCCCGTGCACGCTCGGCAACTTCTGGCATGACCCTGGAATGTAGCAAAAATTGAGTGATCAGGATCCCAAACTGCAATATATCTGTTGTAATGTACTGAACCTCTGATCGGATTCTCTCAAATATATACACCACAAGGTCAATCACGAGCGACCTGTATCATAAATTTCGCTCGATCCATACCAACCTCGGTCTTTTGCTGTCGAGGGTCAATATTATTAGTGATTATCAGATTCATGATTTTGAAGAAAGAAGATAAATATGCCTACCTAATGCTCTTCATCCCATTGTACATTGGAGCATCTAGACCAACAATCAGGTCTCTGACCTTATGATCAGCAGGTGTATCGACCTCATTTGTGTAAACTGATCCCTCGTTCTGAGTGGTATCTGCATCAGAAGGATTAGACTCTCTAGGCAACAGGTTCGGATAGATATCGACCAACCTAGGAATACTGAGATATGCACCCAGTCCGTCTGCTGAAAATATAACAGGAGCTCCTTAGATATAGATCCTGGATGCCCCTCCATCATTTGGACTGGCACCACCGAACTCTTTATAGAACTCAGTAACGATGTCAATATAGGAAATGAGCTTCATTCCTTCTTCTCACTGATCTAGGATTGGTGCCCAACCACGATTGTTGAATACTGATGGGAGGGAATGACCCTCCCATATAACAGTCAGAAAATCAGATAGTTTTACTTGCCGCTCAAGTAAAACAGTCCACTCTCGAACTGTTTGGATCGAAGGTTTGGCTAATTTGGCACGTTTACGTCTCCTATAAGACATTATTATGAACCTGAAATTTAAAAATAAAATATATATTCAACATTAGTGATAAAATCTAATATGAGAAAAGATTCAAAAATTATATACTAATAGCAATTTAATAAAAAGATGAAAATAATTTAATAAGCTAATATAAAATAATTGGTTCGAACAGAATCTGTAGTGGTCGAACGGACATTATAATGTTCGAACGGACAAAAAATGGTCAAATGCAAAACATCTTGTTTGGTTCAAACCGTTCGAACGTCAAAAAAGTGTTCGATCGGACAGGTTAAACCAGTTTGAACGCGTTTGAACGGAAAACAGATTGAGCTTGCCCATGGCTGAGTCAACTCAACAGCCATGAAAACATTTAAAAATATATCGATTCGGTGAGTTTCTTTGACAAAACGCATACTACTCTTCATTTCTAGACATCCTACGGTGGATTTGTGGTGTTTAACGGCGCTATTGATGGAAAAATATAATTTTTCTAGAAAAAACCAATAAAACGATAAAACTCTAAAAATAAACGGTAAAATAACTTATAAAGAGCATACATTTACTTTAAGTGGAAGAGTGCTCGAGGTGGGTGATGATTACGGTGGCAGATGGCGGCGATTGATATTCGTTCAAACGTTTTCTCTCGTTTTCAAACGGTTGGGGATGACGGCGTTGAAATGGCTTCGCCCGCGAGAACATATATGTGTAGAATCGTTCGAACGCTATATTTAACCATTCAAATGGTTTTAAGATACTGTTCGAACGGTAATTATTTCAAATTTAGTAAAAGTGTATATTATAATATATTATAATTAATATATGTTTTAAATAAAATTTATAATACTATAATTTAGTATAATATATATACTATTATAGTAGATTATATATATTGTAGTATAAATTTAATATTATAGTATATATTATATATATATATAATATACTATGATAGTATAATATTTTAAATGAAAGCTATAGAAAAAAAAAATTGGCTAGGATTAGGTGACTAAGTTGATAAGGTTGTATAGGATTAAATGACTAAAATGATAGAGTTTATCCTATCATTAAGTTGGTAATTTTGGATGAATGTAAATTATTTATTGATTTTATTTATAACAATATTAAATTTATCTATGTGGTATTAGAGGTTGTTTAAATAAATTGTAAGTGAGAAAATTGAGTCACAAGGAATCTGCACTTATCTAGAGAAGAGGTTGATTTGAAATCTGTTATTGCAGTGAAGAGTTATCGCGAAATGTTAGCATTCCATCAAGAGACGACTTCGCGACCGTCAGCAGAGTACTATTACAGATCAAATTCCTACCAGACTCATTCCGTCAGCAGAGTCCTACTGCAGATCAAACTCCTATCAGATTTGTTCCATCAACAGAATCCTACTGCAATTGAAATTGATTTTTATATTGTTTATTTAAGGGATCCTATTGGTTATTATCAGTAGAGATTCAGTTCTGCATATTTTATAGAGCACTTTCTAGTGCATATTTTGGTAAGAAGATTCCTTGGAGAATTCTCATATTGTTTCTCTCCGAAAGTGGTACTAGAGTGTGAGAAAATTCTCAAGAGAATTCTCTAGTTTTTTATCTCTCTTTTGAGTGCGTGCATACTCTGTATCGGAGTTGAGGTGATCAAGTTTAGACACTGGAGTTCCAGGAGAAAAGCCAATGTTTTAAAATTGTCAGAGGTTCTGCCTGCTACTACGGTAGAAGACAAATAGGTAATTTGTCTGGTCAAGTAAGAATGTCAATTGACAAAGGTTTTGTAATTAAGCTTTACTTGTAATTGATTTTCAAATAATAAAATTGAATTTTTTGGGTTTGGCTGCCCCGTAAGGTTGTACCATTAAAAAGTTCTGTAAAGGGTTTTCCTTCGATACCAATCTTAGTGTTACGCACTTCGTTTATTTTATGTTATTGCTTAATTAATAAATTGATAGCATGCTTGACGACTAACCAGTTTGTTGAGTGAATTTGTAAATATTTCTGCTACATTACGTACAAGGGTACTTGGGTAATTTAAAAAACATAATAACTTATATATATTTTATTATAATATAATAGTAATATATTATAATACTTTACTATCAAAATATTATATATGATAACTAATAGTACTATATATACGAGTTTATACTTAACTAATATATATCATACTATATATTCCATTATACTTTACTATGCTATATATGATACTATATAGCTAGTGGCAAACCTATTAAGGGGCGCATGGCCCCCCCAAAGTTTGAAAAATATATATATATATATATTTATTTATTTAATAGGATTATATTAATCTCATATTGTGTTGGTCCTCTCTCTAAAAAATTATTTTGGTCCATTCTACAAAATTATTTTGATCATATAGATTATTTTGATTCAGAAATATAATAAAAAATATTTTATTATAGTTTTAACTTTGCTCGGCCCCCTTACAACAAATTCCTGGTTCCGCCACTGTATATAGCATAGAGTATATAGATTAATACTAATATATATGATCTTATAAATTTGTCTGTAATTTACTATATGATCTTAGTATATTTGAGGGTATATATATGTGAGTATATATTACTAGTATGTATGATCTTACATTTTCCTTTATACTTTAGTATAGTATAATATATATGATACTATATATATGATAGTATAGATTACTAATATATATGATAGTATATATTACTAGTGTATATGATCTTACATTTTCCTTTATACTTTAGTATAGTATAATATTGTTGATACTTTATAGTATATTATTATTTAATATGTATAATGATGAAAATAAATATTTTTAAAAATTAAGGTGATACATTCAAACTGTATCCATAAACCGTTCGAAGGCTATATTTACATTTGAACCTACAAAAAAACCATTCGAATGGTTTATTGCAGTGGTGAGAAAATATCCTGCCAATAATGACTCGTGGATTACCGTTCAAATGTATTTTTCACCATTCGAACGGTTTGTTGTTGTGGTGGTAAAATATCCCACCAATTAATGACTCGTGGATTACTGTTCGAATGTACTTTATCACCGTTCGAACGGTTTATTGTAGTGGTAAGAAAATATCCATCCAATTAATGACTCGTGGATTACTGTTCGAATGTATTTTTCACCGTTCGAACACGTCGCCAAAAATTTTTGCAAGCGGGAAAGCTTGCTCGTTGAAAATTTCTCGTGTTCGACTGCCAATTATTTCCGTTCGATCGGTAAGTGAGAACTTAAAACATTTCCGTACGCCATCAGTCCCTCATTTTGCTCTCTTCTCCGTTTTTTTTTTCTAAAATCTTCCATTTCTTCACACAATCATTCATTCTATCATCTTATAAAGAGGGTTGCACACTTATTTTGATTCTATTATAAAGGTATGGTTTTCTTTTTCATTTTATCTCCAAATCAATTATTGATTCTATATATATATATATATATATATATATATATATATATATATTGTGTAGGTGTTTATTGTAGAAATCTTAATATAAGTGTTTATTGAATTAAATTTGAAATATATGTGTTTATTGATTTTATAGTTTATATATATATTTATATTGCGTATGTGTTTATTGGATTATATTTGAAATATATGTTGTATATTTGTCATGTTTTGTATATATAGTTGCTATTCGAAGTATATATGTTATAATAATAAATATAAGAATTATTAATACTTAAATTCATATTAATGCTTAAAAGGCAATTAATTAAAAACTATGAGGACTAACTTAAAAAATAATAAAATTAAATTATAATTAATACTTAAAAATAATAAACATAAGAATTATTAATACTTAAACTCATATTAATGCTTAAAAGATAATTAATTAAAAACTATGAGGACTAACTTAAAAAACAATAAAACTAAATTTTAGTTAATACTTAAAATAATTATAATGTATAATTAATCTAATAAGTAATACTTGGAATATGATTTTGCAAGGATAGTTAAAATACACTTAATATTTAATATACTAAGGATACTTAAAAATACACTTAATATTAAAAAACATAATAATTAGGATACTTACAATTCACTTAATATTTAGGATATTGAGGATACTTAAAATACACTTAATATTTAAGATACTTAAAATACATAATAATTAAAATACGTAATTAAGATTTGGAGATTCTCGTATCTTCTATTCTCGTATCATCTTGTATTCTCGTATATTGTATTATTGTATTTTAATATCGTATCTTTTACTTTACATTGAGATAAATTTTAGACTCGTTCGAGAGTTATCAATCATGTTAAACGGTTGATTGATAACTCTTGAATTGTCTAGAGTGGACAGTTTGAGATTGTAAGATTATTCTTGCAAACTGTTCAACTATATCTGTTGCATTCGACATTATGATTTTGGTAGTGTCATCCCTTATTGTTCTCTGGAAATGTAGTTTCAGTGATGTGCATCGATGTATTATTCGTCGGTGTGCACGCTCAAATAAGCATATTTGAAGAACTGAGGGGAGATTCTACCAAAATTTTGTTGGACGTGACAGCTAATAGTTGGTAAGTTGACGATTATGATCTTACAATCTCGAATGAGATAGGACCAATTACCCAATGAAAGGAAGAAATTGCACAATATGTTAGATAATTGATTGTTTGTTGATGCACGTGACTATTTGCAATAGAATACTAGACATGGATAAGAGTTGGATGTGAGTTAGAAATCGGTTGTGTGAGGATTATAATGTATATGCTGAAGGTGTTAAGAAATTTTTGAAGTTCGCATCCTGTACAATTGACAGTGACAGTCGTATTATATGCCAATGCCGACTTTGAAAGAATTTGTGTTCTCATAAGATAGAGTTGGTGAGAGAGCATTTGTTTGTCAAAGGTAATATATGCATGTAAGAATGATTGTGTGTTATTTTGACGAGAGAATGAGCAGTTGAACGAGTGTCCCATTTGCCATAAATCAAGATGGACAACTGAGAAGCAAAATGTGCCGCAGAAGAACGTACGTCACTTTCCATTGATACCTAGATTACAACGGTTATTTATGTCACGTTCAACGGTTTTGGACATGACATGACACTCATTATCTAGAGTAAAAAATGATAATGTTTTTTCACATCCTGCAGACTCTCAAGTTTGGAAGGAATTTGACTTGGAACACTCATGGTTTGTTGAAGAAACTCGTAATGTTTGACTTGAGTTAGTAACAGATGTATTTAATCCGTTTGGGAACATGAGTACTAGTCATAGTACTTGGCCAGTTGTACTTATGCCGTACAATCTACCACCGTAGATGTGTATGAAAGATTCATATTTCATGATAAGTTTGCTCATTCCAGGTCCGAGATCACAAGAAAATGATATAGATATACACTTACAGCCACTGATAGTAGAATTGAAAGATTCATGGCATAAAGTCGTGTAAGATGTGAAAGAGCTTATAAAGAAGTATTATTTAGTACGTAATATTTAAATAATAAATTTATATTAATATTATTTAATATTCTAAATGATAATATCTTTATGTATATACTTTTCCAAAGATGGCTTTAAACTAAGTTTTGGTAGGAGAGAGGAGCGTAAGATTGTCGATGAGCTTATGTGTAATGCATTCCACAAGTATAAGGTGAGGTTTCACGAGCATTACAAGAAGTACGAGAACAACGAAGATGCACGCCAGTACCCTTTTCAGGATGTTCGACCTGAAGATTGAAAAAATTTTTGCGACATGTTTGAGGATTCATCATATAAGGTAAATTAAATGAATTCTTTATATATGTGTCCTATTTGTAATTTTCACTTACTAATTTTTACAACTTCTATGCAGGAGCGAAATTCTATAAACAAAATAAATAGATCGAAGTTGAAGAATCATCATCATGCAGGCTCAAGATCTTTCCATTGCCTCTCTTTGAAATTGGTAATGTATTTTTTTTATTCTATATAGTTTGATTTTAATATTGACTTTATATCTTAATAATGTCTCTTGTAGAAATAGTCATACACCAATCATGATATGAAAAAATTATATGTTGCATCACATACTAATAGTAATTGAGAGTGGACTTATCCCGATATTCGTGAGAATTATGTAAGTATTATAATTTGTTTTAATTAAACATATTTAAATTATTGTGTCAATATTAATTTTATATGTTGTGTGTAGAATAAAATGGTTGTCCTTCGTGCTGAAGTTGCATCAGATCAGAATTCATCAACAAGTGATGTTGAAATTTTTGCACAAGTTCTGGGTCAATATTCAGGATATTTGAGGGGTGAGTCGCTGTGTAAAGCCTTCAGGCTTTTCATCAACGTCATGTATTACTACCATTGCGTTAGAGAATGTGAATTCTTGGATTGAAGAATTGATTACAAAACAACATGAGTTAGATGCTCAATTGACGAAACAAGCAGACATGGAGATGTGCATAAAATAACAAGAAGATCAACAAAGAGAGATGCAACCCCAAATGCAAGATCAACAAAGAGAGATGTAACTCCAAATGCAGATGCTTATGTAACAATTCAGGGCTCCAAGCAATTTATTTTCGTGTTTTGCATATTGAACAATTACGTATTGATAACATTATTAGTATTATTATTATTTTATTTATTTAGTTCTGATTTATTAGATTAGTTTTATTTATATTGAACAATTTGTAATGTATTTTTGAAATATAAATATATATTTGGTTTTAAATTAGTATTCTTCATGAAAATACTAACCGTTCGAATGATCATCAAACGTTCGAACATATATACATTGAACACAACTGTTCGAATCTCACAAGTTAGAGTTTGAATGGTAAAAAAATTGTGCCTGTTCGAACCTCACTCTTTCCGTTCCAAACACATTCGATCATCAATTTGTTTGTTCCAACGTTTCTTCATGTGTATTTGGTCGAACAGACTGGTATTGATCGACCGGCCATGAAGTACCTGTTCAAACAGATATATTGTTCGAACGTTTTTTTGGCTGTTCGAATGAGTTTTTGAGACGAATTTCAATTGTCCCAGAAAACCATTTCCATTCAACTGTGATCGAACGATTTAGCTAAATTTCATCTCAAAAGATGTTTTTTGGGACGAATTTGTGATTTTCGTCCCAAAATACCTTTTGGGATGACCTTGGGATGCCTTTTTTTCATCCCAAAATATATTTTGGGAATAGTCGATATATGAATAAACTATATATAAAAATTATATTTCAAAATAATAGTTTATATATTAATAAATTATATATAAATACAAATATATAAATTATAAATAGTCTAGTCTGAATTGATGGTCAAAAAATAAGCTTATAGTTTGAAAAAATAAAAATAAAAATAAAAATAAAAATTTAGGCCGAAATTGAGGCCGGTACGACCGGTATTTGGGCCGGTACGAAACGTATATGGTATCTATACCGGCCCAGCGGCCGGTAACGCAAATATCGGCCGGTACGGTATGAAATTGAAAACAGTGCCCAAAAGACCTTA
This sequence comes from Juglans cinerea, assembly GCA_961763995.1. Classification (NCBI taxonomy): domain Eukaryota; kingdom Viridiplantae; phylum Streptophyta; class Magnoliopsida; order Fagales; family Juglandaceae; genus Juglans; species Juglans cinerea. The sequence continues at coordinate 14,013,481 of CAUIVZ010000016.1, forward strand.
TTTGTTGTAGTTCTCTACATATAATGTACGTGCAATGTTATTAATAAATGGCTTGGTGTGATTTATTAATGAGAAATGTTTTAGCCGGCCACAAAAAGATTTTACAAAAATAAGCTTACAAACTGACGTGGTTTGATATGGTCTCATAGATTATAAAACTATTTTTATTATAAAATAGATATAATGTATCATATGAAACTAGTATATCAATTTGTAAGCTTACTTTTGTGAGATATCTTTGTAGCCGTAACAATTTTATTTATTAATTGCCCGGCCTAAAAGTAGTAGAAATTAATTAAGTTTTATTGCAAATTCAGTGCCAATAAAACCGGTTAACTAAGAAGGTGGAAGCCATAATTATTAAGTACTATATATATATATATATATATATATATATATAAATGCTAGCCAGCATGTCAAGTACTTTCTTAATTAATGACCTTCAACAAGTAAAATTAACCATTCATTGAAGATGTAGAAACTAATTCATAAGATGCTTTCTCAATTAGTGCCCGCTCCATTAATGATGAATATGTAAACTTCAAGAGGGCCGGGCAACTATATATCTTTGTTTCGTTAGAAGAATAAATCTGTTTGCAAACACATTTTTTAACATACCGAATATACTATATATGAATGGGTGCTACAATAATAAAATATATTGGTATTTTATAATTTTTTAAATATTCTTTTCATGAAAAATAATAAAAGAAAAATAATATTAAAAAACCGAAAAATGCAAAAAATGAAAAAATTTTGACTCCATAAATACTTTTTTTTTTTTGAGAAATTCTATTTACAATTCCCAAATGGGGACGACATGTGCAAGTCCTTCATTAAATGAAAAAAAAGTATCATTTTGATAAGGATTTTATTATAATTTTAAAAAAATTTAAAGATAAAATTAACTAAACTTGCAATACAGTCTCCATTTGGAGACTGTACATAACATTACTCTTTTTTTTTGAGTAAATATATTTGTAATCGTGAATTGTGTAACTGTTATGTAATCGTTTTGAAAAAAGTGAATAAAACATAGGACCCACATGAAAAAAATTAATTTTTTAATAGTGAACCTCACTTTTTTTCAAAACGATTACGCGGTATTTACGTATTTCATAATTGTATATAGAATTACTCAGAAACTACGACCTTCACGCTCCACTAATTATTATGCAACAATATTGCGGGGGAGGAGATATATCCTCGACCACCACCTCAAATTAATACAGAGAGTTTCAATGCAGACCCTAGCTATTAATGTTGATGAATTATACTTTAGTCGACAAATCACCTTTATGATGACTGATGAGGGCCTTTTCTCGATCACAAATTGGGAAATTATAGAATCAAAATCATTAGAACTCATTTCTCGATTTGTTTTTATTTTCCACATTCTAATGATTATTTTGTTATATTAGTAAGGATTTCCATCCAGCATATATACCATTATCTTTTTAGTTTCATTAAATCTATTTTTCTCATAAAATAAAATACATAGTATTTATATTATATTCTCAACACTCCTCTTTATGTGTGTATTAGACTCTCATTCAATGAGTAGATGTGCCTAACTAATACGTGCGTAGAATATTTAATTAGATGAGATAGAGTGTATATTGGTCAGAGTTCGAATTTATAACCTCTATTCTGATATAATGTAAAACTGTCGCTTATTCAAATTAAAAATTTAAGTACTTGGGAGGGAAAAAAGAAATCTCAACATGCTCATAATTATGTGATTTATGATGAAATGGACCAACTTTCCCTATATCCAACAAAATGAAGGTGGATTGGAGTTCCCATGAGTAATTCTTTATGATCCCAAGATAGAAATTTTATAAGATGATGATAGTGACAATAGTCAAGTTTTTTGGGCGCGGAAAATGATGCACAAGCTAGCACTGAACAGAGCCTTTCAGAAACTGAGTGCAAAATGGATATTGCACATGCACTTGGCTGTCCCTACATAAACTTATAAAGTTAAAGAAACGGCATGCATGTGTAAGGTCGTTATCATTAGAGGAGGTTCAAACACATAGGCAGCCATGGGAGATATTGGAATATGACCTTTCATGCAGATTTTTTAGAACCCAGAAAACGGCCAAATTGGTGGCCGCCACGGATCATCATTGCATTATTGTGCCTGCAGCCTAGTACTACTCATCAATATTGGAGGGAATTGCTTGCTTTCTTAGTTGTCTTGCATTTAACATAAGGGATACAACTCATGATCTTTTTCTTTCCTAGTTACATATATATATATATATATATATATATATATATATATATCTATATCTATATATATATGTGTGTAATTATTGAGGATCCGAGGAAAAAAAAGGAAAGGGTACAATTCCATTTATTCTGTACCTATTATTGTACGTACAAGTGTATATATAGATATAGATATATATATATATATATATCTATCTATCTATCTGTTCGCCTAAAAGCTCATTTTTATTGTTTTTTTTATTGTTCTTTTCCCATCTTCTTTTTCGGCTATAATGAGAACATGTATTTAATGTTGTTATTGTTTTAAGTAGGGCTGAACAATTAAATCCCGTTCCGTACCTTATCCAAGTTTTTGAACAAAGTTACAAATCCGACCGATTTAGGCCCGGTTTAGATATAAAAGGGTCTTCCACTCATCTCAATTCATCTTATTTAATTATTATAATTTTTTCAAATTTTTACATAAAATATAATAAATAATTCAACTTTTTCAAATCTCAAAATAATAATAATATTAAAAAATAATAATCTAATAATATTTTATTCAACTTTCATCTTTCATCTCAATTTAATATCCAAACCTTACCTTAACTGACCCAAATAAAAAATGAGTGAAGAGTTCTAATTCCAATTTGTTCCACTTTAAACGGGTTTGGGATTGGGTAATTACCTGATACCCTTAAAATGATAAATATACGGTATACCTATTTGCAATAACACCATTTTGGATGTTTGTTTGAACTTAATCTTCATTTTTCCAGAATCGGGTCTCTGGCGTTTTCCAACTCCCAAGCGCTAGAGACCCGATTCTGGAATAATTTGCCAGAACTGTTGATTTCTACCAGCGCCACGTCTTTCTTTGCTTCATGAACCCCCAGGTTTGGCCTCCAAGAATCGAGGCCTTTGAGTTAGATCACGTGCCCAAGCTGCTATTCGCCGCTGTGATAGCTAGGAAGGTTGATATGAAAAAAGAGGTCTATATGTATTTCTTTCAGTATGATTTTGTGGGTTTTAGTTACGGTTTTATTGAATGTTGGTTTTTTATTTAATGGATTTAAAAGTTTTGCTTTTGCTTGAGGCATGATTTGGAGCCTATTGGTTTCTAGGCTCATTCCGAGCTTAGTGGATTGAAATGGGTTTGTATGTTTTGAGATTTAATTTTTTTTTAGGGGTTATAAGAAGGTTGTTGGTCTTAGTTTTGGTAATTGCTAGATTTTGAATTTTGACACTTATGATATGGGTTCTGTGGTTTTTTGGGTTGGTTTTGTTGTAGTAGCTTTTGGAGGTGTGTTTCGATTCATTAGTTTGAAGATGACGTGGATTTGTTTTGTTTTCAGAGTTTTGAAGCGAGCATCTTGTGTGCAATATAGTTTGGTTCTGAATGAAGCATATAGTTAAATCTTTTGTCCTGTGTAATCGGGTCGGGTTGGAACACCCGATTCTTTCGAAATATGTTTCAAAACAACTAATCGGGTAATCGGAATATACCTGAATCGGGTCGGGTCGGAATATGAATTTTCAGGCCGGGTCGGATGAACAATCCTAGTTTTAAGCTTATAATCATATAAGAAAATGACCATTATTTCCTATTAAAATGAGTATATCCTTATTGTAAATAGTCATTTTTGTCGTAAATAATCGTTTTCTTGTAGAATCAAAATTTATGGATTTTTAAAACTTTTCTAGGTTAATTAGAGTATTTTCAAAACTTATGTCTATTAATTAGAGTATTTTTTGGATTTTTTTTAAAGGAGGTTGAATTTTCTAGTGTAGGATTTGCAAATGAGTTTTTTTTTTTCTTTTTTTTTGCCAAATTTCTTGTTCATGTAGCCCATCTTAATGATTCAAGTAGCCCATCTTATTAAGGGTTTTTCCTTATTATGCTTTCCGTAGTATGTCAATTTGTAATAGAATCCATTCATCGATGAAGGTGACCTCCCAATTGACGGTCATGATGAAATTTTGTAGATCCTTGAGGACGTGCCAATTCAACCTAACAATGAAAAGATGACCTATGGCATTTAAAGTATGCTCGAGTAGCTTTTCAGTTAATTTGGTCTATTTTAAGTAACATAAATTGTATTTATGACCCAACAAAAAGTTGATTAGTTATGGGTGGTTGAACTAAATTCATCTCAACTTATCATTACAACTTTTTCAAATCTCAATACAAAATATAATAAATAATTCAACTTTTTTAAATTTTAAAATAATAATAATAATAAAAAATAATATTCTAACAATATTTTATCATCTCAACTCAACTCAGTTTAACATCCAAACATAGTCTTAATTAGGATTATGCAGATTGTACTAGCTTGTTTGGGTATGAGATGAGATGCAAATTTTATAAATAGTAATAAGATAGTTTGTGAGAGTAGTGCTAGACTAGTGCTACCCAACAATGATTGTTGGGTGTGTCACTTAGCACAAATTTATCTTTTTATTTTTTATTTTTTTCTTTCATATTTTTTAAATATATTTAAATATTTTTAAAAAATAAAAAAATATACCAATACACTAAAAATCACTTTCTTAATTATTAAGTAAAAAAATAAATAAATACATGAGCAATTAAATACATAAGTAGTCAAAGTGAGGGGACAAATTCAGCGACATTCTAGCATTTCTCAATTTGTGAATAGTAGTGAGATAGTTTGAGTTGAATATTTTTTAGATTTTGAGAAATAAAAGAGAAAAAATTGAATAAAAAATATTATAAAGTTAAAATATTGTAATAATATAGTTTTATAATATTATTTTTATTTGAGGATTTGAGAAAGTTGTAATTGTTTTTTACTTTTTATTTAAAAGTTTGAAAAAGTTGTAATAATTAATTTGAAAAAGTTGTAATGATTAGTTTAAAAATTTTATATTTAAATTATGTTTGAGAATAATATGAGATCAGATAAAATGAGATCAGATGAAAATTTTATATCTCATCTAAAGCCCCAAACCTGCGTGGATTCCAAATCATTAAATGCCATTGGCCCATTGGTCATCTTTTCATTGAGGAGAAATGATACTTACAGTCGTGAGTGTGCAAGCGTCGTGCAGTCGCTTTGAAAAAAGTAAATAAATAAGGGACCTACATGAAAAGAAATTAGTTTTTTAATAGTGAATCCCACTCTTTTTCAAAACGACTGCACGGCACTTGTGCATTCTACGACTGTATCTATAGTTACTCTTCATTGAGTTTTATGTCTCTTCAAAATTTTGAATGAGAAAAGAGAGTTTCAATACATCCGCAACTCTTTCGTTGCACACACTGCACACACTTTTTATTTTTTATTTCTTTTAAATGTTAGACGTCACATCTACGTTTTTCTCTTATCAGCTCTCTCGCTCATCTACGTCTCTCTCATCAAGCTCTCTCTTTCCTCAGGTCTCTCTCCGACCTCTCTCTCATCAAACCACTCTCTCTCATCAAATCATTAAATGCCATAGGTCATCTTTTTATTTGGGATTATGTGAGAATATAAGATCAGCAATGCTAAATCACCGAGTAAATCATTCGAGGATTTGTCCCGATACAATTTTTATCTATTTTTTTATTTAGTGATTAAGGATTTTTTTTATTTAATGATGTTATAAACTTTTATTTTAAATATTTAAGAATATGAAAAAATGAATAAAAATAAATAAATTGTTGTTTATTGGGACCAACTCGTGCTACATCCTCCTCTATGGATGTAGCACTGCTCATATCAGATTGGAATGGGTTGTACGGCTCTCGAGTATGCAACTTTCACATAATAATTTTTTTAAAAATATTAACAAATCTAGAATTCCCGTAAAAAAAATCTCTTGTACTTGATTAACACTAAAGATGATCAAGACGTTTCCATACCATGATTTCCTCTCTTTTCCATTATCCTCGGTTTCATCTTGGAAAATGAAAATGAAGTTAAAGCTAGCAATCGTGCAAATAAATTAATTAGAAGAGAGAGAAGCAACCAATTATACAAATTGAGGATGCGGCCAACAGCTTGTCAGTAAAATTCTCTTGGTGTATTATAATTTATATAGAAATGGTAATTGAAGTCGTGAGTACGTAAGCGTCGTGCAATTACTTTTAAAAAAAAATGAATAAATACGAGACTTATATTAAAAGAAACTAATTTTTTAATAGTAGATACCGCTCTTTTTTAAAATGACTGTAAAATACTTACGCATTCTACGACTGTATATAACATTATTCTAATTTATATGCTTGGCAAATATTTAACTTTATGCCAAGAAAAAATATAAGATTCTTGATCTTTCTTAGGTATATAAAGCCAACGATGAAAATCTCCATCAATAAAGTAGTTCCATTCTTTTCGGACAAAACAAGGCCTAACTACTAACAGCCACCCCACTTATGTTTTTCATAATTTTAGGATTTCTTTTGTCTGTCTGCAGATATATGATGATCATTTTCTGGAGGCTTTCTAACTATAGTGGAGCTTTTGAGATTTCAGGAACAGGAGGAATCTAACCTCGTTTGCATTTGGGGATGAGATGAGATTAAAATTAAAAAGTTGAATAAAATATTATTAAAATATATTTTTTAATATTATTTTTATTTTATGATTTAAAAAAATTAAATAATTTATTTTATTTTATATAAAAATTTAAAAAAATTATAATGGTGGAATAGAATTAGATAAGATATTTTTAAAATTTTGAGTTTTGTTGCTGAAATCATGATGATCAGGCACTTCAAGAAAAAAATAAATTAAAAAAAAGAAAAAGAAAAAAAGAAAATCAGCATGTCAATCATGGCATAGGTGATTATTAATATTTGAGAAATGTTTGGGATCTCGAAAATAGATCGATTTCTCTCAAAACTTTTTTTTATTTTTATTTTTACATATATGATTAAAGAATTATTTTTTAATGATGTTGTGAATTTTTTATTTTTTTTAAAATATTTATGATGATTAAAAAAATACATGAAAAAAATGAAAAATAAAACACACCATTCGAGACATATTTCGAGATAAATTTTTGGTGACTGAACCATTCTTAATATTTATGAGAAAGAAGAAAAGTCACATGTACGATAACTGCTTGCATTTTTTGAACTTACGAATCTTAGGGATCGAACCTGATCTGGTTGCCTAGCATTGAAAGCAAAGGCTAACATTTTTGTTTTTCAATGAATATTTTGTTTGAATAACAAAGGGCAGAGGACGCAGTTGGAAGTGGCTTTCTTATTTGGGTCTAACCATAATACTAGTTTACTGGTTCAGAACTGGACGAGAGGGATTTAGGGGTGTTTGGACGCAGTGATAAGACATAAAAAAACTTTGCTACACAACTTCCATCACACTTCACACTCCATATTTTTTTTAAATTTTTAATATTTTTTTTAAATTTTTAATATTTTTTTTAATATTTTTTTGAGTTTATTCTTTTTAAATTATTTCAAATTTTTTATTCATTATTCATATAATAAATACTTAATAAAAGAAAAAAATAATAAAAATTAAAAATAATGTGGAGTGTGGAGTGTTAGGAGGTTGTGAAGATTTTTTGTTTTACTATTGTAAACTATTATTGAATACATAATATCTATCCTTATTTATAGACGAATGGAGCTAGAGAAATAATAAAAATACAATAAATAAATTATACTAATTGTTATAAATTGATTGAGTAATGTTAGAGAGAAGTCACTATAGCAGTGCATACTTTGCACTCACTGCGTGGCTGCTTCTAGTTGATTGTTCCCAATACTCACTTGGGGAGATATGTGGTCTACATGATACCACATCATGTGTGCAAAATGGATGTTCCCAATAATCGATTCTATCTATATTTATTCATTCTAAATATGTTAATATTTTAACATGCCCCTTAAACTCAAGATGATGATGAAGATGTCATTTTGAGTTTGTGGATAAAATCAAGTTGCCGACCAGGTGGGTGAGACTTGTGGATCCGACTGACGAACCTACAAAAGGTGTCTCTGTGGCGCAAGTGAATGGCGGGTAGAAACAAACCAATATACAAAATTAATGATGAAAATGAGGGCAGCGATCCGTTAAGTACATAGAAAGCCTTTGAAGGACGTATGGTGAGTGTAATAGAACACAAAAGAACACGTTGTATATGAGACTTGTCACGAATGATGATATGTTAATTAGTGTGTAGAAAGCCTCTGGAGAACGTGTGGTGAATGAAAAGAATACCAAAGAACACTTTGAATATGAGACTTCTCACGAATGATGATTCGTTGAGTGTGTAAGAAGTCTTTGGAGAACGTGTGGTGAATAGAAAAGAACACTAAATAATACGTTAAATATGAGACTTATCACAAATGTGATCTGTTAAGTGCATAGGAAGCCTATGGAGAACGTGTGGTGAATGGAAAAAAACACCAAATAATACGTTGAATATGAGATTTATCACGAATGAAAAAAATGTTGCAAGAGACACTATGAAGTCGATGACTCTGATGCCAAAATGCCGACGACAACTAGCTAGTGCAGTCAATTGGTGGTCTAATATGAGAAAAACTATATTGAAAAGGGGATGTAATTGAGAAAATTTTGTAAGAGGTAAAGTTAGCAGAAGAACTTTAAAAGAACTAGTTCACAAAATTGAGCGTGACGTTAACCAATGACTTTAATACCATGTAGAAAATAAAATAAAATAGAAAAATGAGAGCAGAAGAGAGGAGGGAGACATATAATTTGAGGGCTACATTTTTATTGTTGTCAATTGTTCTTGAATATATAACATCTGTCCTATTTATAGATGAATGAGGCTAGAGAAATAATGAAAATACAATAAATCAATTATACTAATTGACACAAATTGATTTACATAATAAACTAAATATAGTAGAGAATAAGTTATATTACCTTACATACTGATAATATTCTAGAGTATGATAGTATTCTAACACTCAAAATTCTCAAAACTTCTCATAATTTCGTTCTCAAATATTACTTAAACACAAAATACTTTTTAATTTCAAATTTTTAACTTTTTCATATAATTATTACCTAATTATTATTCAAAGACAAAAACCTATATAACTTTTATAAACCTCAAAACAAAAATAATATTAAAAAATTATATTCAAATTAACAGTTTTTTAACTTTATAATATTTTTATTTAGCTTTTCTCTTTTATTTCTTAAAACTCAATAAAACATTTCAACTTAAATCATTTCACCACTATTTATAGAATCTTGAGAAACTCCAAATGTCCAAACAAGCCATTAGACCGCGAAAGAAAGTAATTTAAACCATCCTTACGTACTTATATATATTAATTTATATATCATTCACGAGAGAGAAAGTACTTGGATTGCTTGATTTTGTGACTAATATCTCTTATGTCAGGACGAGTATTGGTTAAATCTCGATGGTTAAATAGACATAATTGATAGACTAAGTTCGACATCAACTGCAAACTAAGCAACCTAAGGACTGAAAGTGAATCAAACCCTCAATTGGTTGGTCAATAGGCCCACTACGTACATACGGCCTCCAATCCCATCCTATTCTCTCCATATATATCAAGAGATCTAGAGCTTGAGAAAGACACTATTTGAGGCTTGTCTCGAGCTGTACGTTGCACACATGATGATCAAGAGAAGGTCTTCAATAGTGAATACTTTTATAGAATTATAAGAAGCTAGCTAGCTTCTACTATATTCATTACACGTAAATAGCTGGACGTCTCCCAATTATGGCAGAAATGGCAACAAGGATGTCGATCGTTACCTACGTACTGGACTGTGGATGTAGCCCGCTGCATGCTTTCGTTCCTTCCGTCTCGAAGGCCGGTTCAGTAATAGTTCAAGGCCAGCAGTGAACGAAATGTTAAAGTAGAGAAAGCTAGCTAGTGTTGTTCTGTATTTGGCCGACCAAGCAAAACTACAGCTAAGCTAATATATAGCTAAAAATAAAAAAAATGTTTTACCGGCAAAGATATTCTAAAAAAGTAAATATTTTATAAATTAACATGGTTTGATGTGGTAAATTAAATTGTAAAACTATTTTTATTATAAAATTACTTTTATTGTAAAGTAGATCTAACTTATATAGTATCATACGAAACCACATGTCAGTTTGTAAGTTTACTTTTGTGAGATTTAGTTCTTTCTGATTGTAGCTAGCATTTCTTGTAAAAAAAAAATAAAAAATATGCTCTTAATTGTTTGTTTTGTGAGCTGGCATGATTTCTTATTTAAGATGATTCAATTGGTCATTCGAATCAAAAGAAATATGCAACAAAGTCTTGATGATCAGGTGATATATGACTGATCTTCAGAATGATTTTGGACACACAGAGATACAGCTTACTAGTCCTAGAGGGATATCATGTGTCTCTTATATATCCTCAAACATTGTCACTGATAATCATCATTGAAAGAGATTTCTTAAAAGGAAGGACTTCGATCGTGGTCACATTCTTTCTTTATTTTGCAGGACTACCAATACACCTTGAACTGAAATCGATCTATCGCTAATTGGGTTGAACGCGGATGAGATCTATTTCCTTTTCCTCTTACAATTCGGTAGAAAATTAATGTTCTTCCTCTTGCCAAATTTTCCTTGAAAGATATAACAAAAGAAATTAAAGAAAGAAAAGACATGCACGACTTTGTTGGTTTAAGGTTTGGGAGCTTAAAACATTTCCTATAATTTGACTTTTTTAAGGAAACAAAGTGGTTAATGGACTTTATATTTTAAATTATATATCTTTGAGAAATAATACAGCTAGCTAGCACTGTTGAAACTTTACAGTTAGCCCCTTTTGACAGCACATGATGAGGCTTCCCCTTGATGCTGTCTTCACCACTAAAAACCCAAAATACATTATATATATATATATATATATATATATATAAAATTAAATAAATATAGTATTATTCTTTGACTTGAGAGTGATTTGCCAAATCTACATGTTTGCATGTCAACCTTATGTATGGAGAGTGGCTCTCACGTTTTCACTATTCTTTAAACAGGAAAACAGCATCAATTATCAAGAACTATTTATACAACAGACTAAGGCATAATTCAGCAAACACAGACACCTTTCCAGCTTACTATTCTTTAATTTCAAGCATCAATTATGATCAAGTTTTGTTATTTGGCAATCTTTATCATCCTTGTTCATCATCATTTAGTGGCCATTCAATCTATACATGCAGCAGCTCCTAATAAGGGTGTTTCCCGGAATCCGGCAGATTTCCTATCTTTAGGGTACTACCTTAAAAAATGCCCGGAGGCTGAGAGCATCATCCAGCAAAAAGTAGGAGCCTGGATTCAGAAGGATTTCACCTTGGCTGCCAGCATCATTCGTTTGCACTTCCACGATTGTGCTGTTAGGGTAAGCTTAGGGACATGCATGTACCTAACATTGATACAGTTTCTATCTATCAAATGAAAGTCCTAATAATTTTCCTTAATAAGAAGTTAATTATAAGTTTGAAAATCACTTTGCATAGAAAGGGAAGATATCATGTCCAATTACATTACACTAGATAATAAGTTAGTATAAATGTTATACAAACATACATACACATATACATACATACATGTGTTTGTGTGATGCGCGCGCATGTGTATGTGAGATATATAGATAAACTTATTTTCTCTGAAAAAAAATATTAGGCATGAGTTTTATATAGAGTAATGCTAGATATAGTCATGTGTTGTGCAAGCGCCGCATACTCCTTTTGAAAAAGAGTTGGATCCACTATTAAAAAATTAGTTTTTTCATGTGGGTCTTATATTTACTTACTTTGCGCGGCGCTTGCGCATTCTATGACTGCAAATATCATTTCTCAAAAGGGCTAATGCTAGAATATAAATTAAACAATTAAATTTTTACGTTCAAAATGATCTCCAAATAGTTTATCATGTAATTATACGTAGGTGTAGCTTTTTTGAAAAAAGAAATTAATAATTGTGCATTATTGCAGGGCTGTGATGCATCCATTCTGTTGAACTATAGAGGAAGCGAGAGGGCAGCATATGTCAGCAGCAGTCTGAGAGGTTTCCAAATGATCGATGACATTAAGGAAACACTCGAGAAGAAGTGTCCAAGAACTGTGTCTTGTGCTGATATTCTCACAGCTGCAGCTAGAGATGCCACTGTTTTTGCTGGAGGTCCATTCTGGGAAGTCCCATTTGGGCGTAAAGATGGGAGAATTTCTATAGCCAAAGAAGCCGAAATGGTTCCTCAAGGCCATGAAAATGTTACAGCTTTAATCCAAATTTTCAAAGCTAAAGGATTGGATATTCTTGATTTAGTCACCCTTTCTGGGGCACACACCATTGGAAGATCAACTTGTGGTCCATTTCTAAATAGGCTGTATAACTTTAATGGAACAAGAAAGCCTGATCCCTCTCTCAATACCTATTACTTGAAACTGTTGAAGAAGAGATGCAGACACTCAACTGACCTTGTTTATCTCGATGCCATAACTCCGAGGACTTTTGACACTGTTTTCTACACAAATCTCAAGAGGAAGGCTGGATTGTTAACAACAGATCAAGACCTCTACTCAGATCCAAGAACTGCTCCTTTTGTAGAAGCAATGGCATCTCAACCCTTCTTGTTTGAGAACCAGTTTTTGGTGTCTATGACAAAGCTTGGAAATGTTCAAGTTCTTACTAGGAATGAAGGTGAAGTTCGAGTCAATTGCAATTATGTTAATGGCCGTTGAAGGGTACCATTGTTCAGTACTTCCAAGTTATTTTCTCAATGCTTTTATTCAGTAACTCATGAAACCTGACCTTTTGTGATTTGAAATGTTGGGAGTTCGAATATTGCTTCATTAACTGTAAGCGACAGCTCTTGCATTTTGACGAAGATTTTGCTTCTTATAAATCGGAGTGCATATATATTATATATATATATATATATAGGTTAATTAGAATATATGAATTTTTGATAGTTATCAAACTTACAGTACTACTTCCTGTCAAATATTAAAATGGATTCATTTTATTATGAAATTGTTAATCACTCTCAAGTGGGAGATAAAATACATAAAAATTAGTGACTTTTACAATATTTATGAGCATTTGATGCTGTTAAGATCATCAAAATTCAAACAAAAACTTTTAACTTTCATCTGAGCTAATCTCATTTTAACTCACTATTCAAACCTCAACTAATATGTTGGTCAAGAAAGTCACTCGAATAAAGATACACATTGTAGTACACACGTTATGTGCCTTTTTATCTCCCACTTTAAGTTCCAAAATGAGCTGAGAGCAGTCACTTTAGGAGACCTTGATATGATATACACTACAAGAAAACTGCTTATTTGTAGCCAGTTAATTCCAGCGAAATGACTATTTACAGCTAAAATTAGTCTGTTTTGGTCACAAATAATCTTTTCGCCGCAATTAAATGGCCACAAAAACCCGTTTTCCTTGTAGTGATATTATATGTATAAATAATGTTGCAAGGCTCATTTAAATGAAGAAATTTCAAATGTTAATGGGAATTTGGATTCTCATCCAACCCACTTTCCAAGGAATATGAATTCCTTTGCAGTTGGTTGAAATCTACATTCCCATCACCTCTGGAGAGTTGTTTTACTTTAATAGATAAAAATAACCTTGATGAGGTTTTAAATTATATATATAGCATTTTCTCATTGAAAACTTTAATTTGTTATGGTTATTTATTGTTAATTACTTAATTTCTCTAAGTTGAATTTTGTTATCATTATTTACTAAATCTATTTTTGTTTCTTTCATTATGAACTTTTATAAAATCTCCCTATAAAAATAAGTATCTATTTGATTCCACAGAAAAAGGAAACAATCAGGTTTTATATGGATAGATAAAAAAGAATTTATGTTAGATACATACAAATTCTATTTAGGAAATGGAAGAAAACCACGAATCGAAGGTCCGAGTACTTAAAATAGACCGGACGCTAGGAATTAAAAGTTTAAAACATATATGTTTTGGAGAAATACTTTAGCTACAAAGAGATTACATAAAAATAATATCATAAACTGATGTAGTTTGATGTGATTCGTCAGATTAAAAAGTTATTTTATTTGTAAAGTAGATCTAACGAATAAGATGAAACATACATATTAGTTTGTAGGATTGTTTTTGTGTAATTCGTTTGTAGATGTAGCAATACTCATGTTCAAAACAAAATGGCACCGGAGAATATAAAAAGAGGGAGACTAGAACTCTAGATTTCCTCTACCATTTTATATAAGAGAAATTCTATTTGCAGTCATGAGTGGGGACTGCGTGTGCAGTCCCATTGATCAATGAGGATATAAAGAGAAAAAACATCATTTTAAAACAAATATTATTATAATTTTAAATTTTTTTATAAATATAACTATATGGGCTTGCATGAGTAGTCCCCAAATGAAAATTGTATGTAGACTAACTCTTTATATAATTTGTGTTTTATTTTTTTAATAAGCCACGTGACAGATCCACATTAAGCTTACTCAAATTATATAAAGTTTGAATGGAACATATAAGTATAAAGTACAGTCAATTTTATTTTCTTTGCTTACATAAATAATATACACATATTTTTTAGTAATGCTAGATACAGTCGTGGAATGCACAAGTGTCACACAATCATCTTGAAAAATAGTGAGATCTACTATGAAAAAATTAATTTTTTATGTCAGGTCGGTATTTATTCACTTTTTTTAAAAAGATTATGCAGCACTTCCGCTCTCTACGATTACAAATACCATTTCTCTATATTTCTTATTGGCACCGGACTTTGAAACTTTGTTCCAAATAATTCGAGAGTGCACAGATCTTTGCAAAAAGTAACTTTATTTGTATAATTAGTGCATATATCAGAAACCTTATATATTGAGCCTACAACTCAAATGCTTGAGCTGTGGTATATATGCTGGAGTTGGCACCCTAGTGAACTGGATTGAAGCTGGGCTAAGGTTGCTTATAGCTTTAAAGATTGGGTCAGAACTCTTTAATTGGATTGGGCCAGAGCTCAACCACTTGAAAGATTGGGCTTTTTAAACAGAATTTGAGTAATTCATTTTCCATGGAAGGATTTTTTTTTTTTAATAAACCTCTGCATTTCATTAATATATCATGTAATACAATTGATATCTCTATTTAGGCATCACACAATAAATTCTGGGAAGTCCTCAATCCAAGCTTTCTTTCCTTCTATAAACAAAGCTTTTTTTGCTAAGGTATGAGCAACCATATTTTTCTCTCTATGAGCAAACTGTATTGACCAGTGCGTATATATTGTTCTTAAAATGAAACCAAACATCTTCTACTAATGAACTATAACAAGTCAACATCTCTTCTTCACTACAAACTACCAAGATGACCTCCTTCGCATCCCTTTCAAATTTTACTTGCGGGAAATGAAGATCACTGCACAACTCCACTGCTATACTCAATGCTTGACATTTTGCAATGACTGCCTCTTCTATATGTTCTTTCTGATCGCACACAGCAGCTAAGACCTTCCTAGTCTCATCTCTAATTATAATCCCTATTCCCATTTTTTTTTTTGATCCAATGAAGCATCCCAATTAATTTTGAAATATCCACAATCTGGTTTTTCCCACCTTTGAATGTTTGCACCTCTGATTTACACTTGACTGTCTGAATTGCCCAAATTCTGCACTGCTTGGTAGTCCCTTACAATAGTCTTAGCAGATAGCATTAGTCTATTAGGACATTCCATTCTATTTTCAAAAACCACACCACTCCTTCGAAGCCAAACTTTCTTAAGAGTTACTGTCATCTCCACCAGCTGGCCCTTGTTTAGAGAACTCCTGCACTTATCACACAAAAACAGAAAGTCATGTTCAAATCTGCACCACTTTTGAACACAGCTTTTGTCACTTCCTCAGATGTCATTTGCAGCATGCCTCCGGAAGGAATTGACACTTTTTTTTTAACAGAACATCTATGCAAGAGGCATTATTTTTGGGAGTGGGTAGATCACCACGGATGAATATAGGGATTAGGTTATATAGCAATCTCATTTCATATACATCAACTTTGCTAGGTAAATTTTGGGATAATTACCTAATAAACACATCATTTGATGTTGACTTTAAAGTAAATATGAAGTCTCAATTTAAATAATGTGTATTTCATAATTTATTAAAGTAAATAATTATAATACTGACATGTTGATGCAGGGTTCCGAGTCTGATGAGCCCAGCTTGTGGGTTTCAGAATCAATTTTTGATTTTTATGAGTAAATCCTATCATCAGAGTTTTCTTTTTTTGTTGCATATTTTCTTAATTATTAGTCTCAATCTCTAGTTTCTGTTGATTTCCTAATCTCCAAAATAATTCTTATTTGGTTCGGCATCACATATTCTAACGACAAAAAATCAGTTCAGTAATTACTTAATTTGAGAATAGTTTGGTTTGAAATTTCATTAAAATTGAAGAACTAAATCAAATCACTTGACTTTCGTGAGATGGTTAATTGGTGAACCAAGACTTTGAGAGTGTTCACGTTAAACGTCTCGTTAAGACGTTTAATCAATTAGTAAATTGACTTGCTGGACGTGAGTGGAAAGCCCCAATCAAGTACTGTATTGCTGAAATTTGTCGAATATCAGGTAATTTCTAAATCCCAATTAATTAAACTTGCTTTGAGCACCGCTTATCACTATAACAAAAATTCAATTTTGAGACGATTTTTGTTTGGGATGAAATGAAAATTATCCCAAAAAAATGAGATGTAGGGATGAAATTCAAATTTCGTCTCTAAAAAATGATGGAAGATGTCATGTTCGAACGGTATGTGTAAAGATGAAAAATTTCATTCCTAATAAAATAACCATTCAAATATTGACTAAAAACATTCAAACAAAGTAAAATAAACATTTAAACGGATATTATATATGGTCGAACGAGAAGTTAAGTGACAAAATTTAGCAGGACATTGACTTACCGTTTGAACAACATACAATAACGTTTGAACGTCAAAGTTAATAAATGTTTGAACATATATTATATATGATCGAATAGGAAATTGGCGAGTTACGTCACTAAATTTAGCAGGACATTGATTTACCGTTCGAACATATTATTATAACGTTCGAACGAATAGGTTAATCAATGTTCGAACGTAAAATGAAGAGTTTGAATAGAGATTTATTGTAAAAATATCTAGCGGGAATTGAGAAATGTTAGAACGGTATATATTCCGTTCGAATGGTGATATAAATTTTTACAATTTTTTATGGCAACACAATACCTTACTTAATTATTGACAAATATTTAATTTATATAAAAATTAGCAATTAAATAATATATAGAATAGAAATCATTAATTAATTTAGAAAATACAAATACGATTTATAACTAAATTAAATTTACAAAACACAAAATATTTTCTATACAAAAAAAAACAAAAAATGCAAATAAAAGATATAGACTATTATGATCCCAACTCTCTACACACATCCTCGACTGTAGCTAGGAGTGTCTCTAGCTGTGTCAGCCGAGTATTGATCGTGACCTAAGTTGCAGACATGACGTCAATTTATGTACGTAAGTCAGAGATGGCACAATGTATCTCCGTACGCACTGCATCAATCACCACTGATGTCTGTCTACGGATCTCTACATGCACTATAACTACCATCTCCTCATGAGTAGATATGCATGATGCCTCGACCTACGATACTCCATGATCTAGGGTGTGCATCTCCCTGAGTAAAGACCGGCTCTGGAATAGGACCACAAAGACAAAGTCTCGAGTGACCCGTGCTTCGTGATAAGGTGGAGGCGTTGATCAGTCCAATCGGTTTCCGAACACTCTCAATAATATTTGGCAGGACCCCGACATGTAGTAGAAAACGTGTGATCAAATCCCAAATGGAAATATATCTATTGTAATATACTGGGCTTCTGATTGAATCGTAATGAATATATAACCCACTAGGTCGATAAGCACCCCATGAGCGACGCATATCATAACCTCGCTCGATCCATGCTAACCTCTGTCTTGTGCTGCCGATGATCAATGTTGTTGGCGATGATCAAGTTCATGATCTTGAAGAAACTATATAGATCTGCTTGTTTGAGGCTCTTCGTCCCATCATAGGGAGGAGTATCTAGACCAACAACTAACAATCTCACCTCATGATTAGAGAGGCCATTGTGTACATCTCTATCAAAGCCCTCGTCCTCAGCCATCTTCTCATCACCCGTAGCTGAAGATTCCATGGGCACCATGTTCGAATACACTATGCGCAATCGTGGGATACAAATGAAATCGGCGAGTCTATCCACTAAAAATGTAATTGAGGCTCTGTAGACCAAAAAAATGTATGCATCATCGTCATCTCGACTGGAACGACCGAGCTCTGTATAAAACTTTGAGACGATGTCGATATAGGAAACAAGATCCCATGCTTCATCCTTCTAGTCGAGGATTGGTGTCCAATCACACTCGAGGAAGACAGCTGGCAAGGAATGACCCTCTTAGAGAAGATCCTGAAAGTCAGAGACCTTCACCTGATGTTTTAAGAAAATAGTCCTCTCTCAAACTACTTCGCTAGAGGGTTGTCTTGGTCTGCCACGCTTTCATCCCCTATAAGACATTGTCAACCTGAAATTTAAAAAATAAAATTAAGAAAATTAGTTATAAAATATCATACGTAAACCTCACAAAATTATATACTAATTAATATAATTTAAAACTATTTTGTGTTATACCGTTCATACAAATAATTAAGCATTTGAACAGTACAAAAATTTCAAACAGTTACACAATCGTTCAAACGTTATTGAAAGCATAAAAGAGTTCGAACGCCAAACGTCTGTATTCAAACGCTTTTGATGTTCACTTAACCGTTTGATGCATGAGTCACACCCGTTCGAACGATGAAACCATCATTCGAACGGTTTCTGGATTGAGTTCAGCAATGACTGTGTCAAATCGGTGGCCATTGAAACGAGAGGAATCCACAGATTCCTTTCATTCTTCCACAAATTATATACATACAAGGCCGGGATGTGCATAAAAGCATCCCAACCTTGTGTTTTCCGACCACCTATGGTCTATATCGATGAAAACTATTAATTTTCCAATTTTCTATAAAAAATAATGACAATAACAAAATAATGACATGGCACTGGCGACAGCGATTCAAAGGCAGGAGGAGCGTTCGATGGGCTTGAAAGTGTGGGGTTTATAGAGAGAGAATGCGATCGATCAGGAAGTTCAGATGTTTAAATGTGTTTTACATTTGAGCAGTATTGTTCAAACGTTAAAATGAAATGTTCGACTGATGTTGTATACGAGGTATTGTTTGAACGCCAATATTTAACGTTTGAAGGGTACCTCATATGCACTAATATACTACTAACAATAAAGCTAAGAAAATGATAGTATGACTCTCAAATATGCCCACCAAATGTACCCACTCATATTTTTTTATTTTTATATTTTTTCTTAATGGTTAAGGAAGTGACTATTAGTTAAGAATGTTTAAAAAATACTTACAGAAGAATAAAAAAAGTCATTTGCAATAGTGTGCATATTTTGGGTGCACATTTGGTGTGCACCCTAACATTGTACATAAAGCTAAACCCACCGAAACTTGGGTCGCGATGGTGTCTACTGACATATTTTTTTGATTAAATATATACAAAAATTAAAAAAAAAAACATAAAAAGAAGGCATTATGCCTTATCGGTAGAATATTTCTACATGCCGATTGGGTGGTACACATTGTCAAGGAACGAAAGAGCTACATTTTGTGAGTGGCTAATGAAGATTAAATTACCGGACGATTATGCCTCGAATCTAACAAGGTGTATGCGAACAAACAATTGAAAAATTATTAGATTAAAAAATCATGATTGTCAAGTATTTTTACAAAGTATCTAGCCTGTTGGTATCCGGGGGTACATGATGAGAGATGTGCGCGTGATTTTGACGGAGTTGGGTGCATTTTTTAAAAACTTATGTGCTAGAATGTTGAATGTATAAGTTTTGGATCGTATGGAACGGGAAATTATTATAATATTGTGTAAACTAGAGAGTATTTACGCACCGTCATTCTTCGATGTCATGGTTCACTTAACCGTTCGTTTGCCATGTGAGACTTGACTTGTAGGACCATCTAGTATAGATGGATGTATCCTAATGAACGATTCTTTGGGAAGTTCAAACGCACAGTGGGTAACATGGCCCGCCCGAAAGAGTCAATTGTAGAAACATATATTGACGATGAGTGACATACATTATGTTCCAAATACTTCCATGGAGTTGACACGAGGTTTGATTGGCCGAAAAGAAATTTTGATGTTGACCAAGCAAGACAATGAAATAGGTTTTCTGTGTTTTCCCAATACGTACGTCCACTTGGTACAGCGCGTGGTTATGATCTGTGTGGAAGAGAGTTCGAGAAAGCTCAGTGGTACATGCTAAACAATTGCTCTAAGATAAAGTACCACTTGAATTAAGTTGTCATTATTAGTTAATTTTTAATTTTAGGTGATCATATGAACGTGCTCAAAGAATTGAGAGTAAATTATATAAACCAGAAACATGAAGAGGATTTTTGAAATGGTTTGAACAATGGGTAATGACATTACAGATGCGAGTTTGAACTATCAAAAAAATATTATGACTGTTTATTTTTTTATGTTTATGCTTTATTTAATATGTGGGTTACACAAATGCATGCGAGTAATCCAAACGATATGTCAGATGAACTGTATGCACTGTCACGTGGCCCTTCGAGATACGCTGCTCAATATTCTGTATGTATTTCTCGAGGAAGTAGTATCACACAATGAATTAAGAACACTATTGGAAAACATAAAATAATGGTATCCTAGTCGAAGGAAGTCGTGACGGAGAAAACATTGATTTCTATGGGGTTATTGTCGATATAATTGGAATGATATATATATATATATATATATTTTTTTTTTGGGGGGGGGGGGGGGGCTTGTGGTGTATTTGTTTAACCGTCATTGGTGGGATTTAGCCAATCCTCGAAGGGGAGTGCGCGATGATGGATATTTCTTGAGTATTAATATATCGAAAAAATGGTATGAAGATGATAATTTCATTTTGGTTTCCCAATCATCTCAAATATTCTACGTAGATGATCCTGAGTTAGGAAATCAATGGCGAGTGATACAAAAGTTTTCTCCAAAAAATATATATGATGTTATCCCCGAGGCAGAGAGACAAGATGAAGAACAACATGATCCCTCTACTCAAGAAGCATACCAAAAGAGTCAATCATTTTTTAACTTTTTTGTGGATTTGACCTAGTATGAGATGATTCCATTACATAGGAAAGATATTGAGGCTGAAAATGTTGGTGTATCAATTGAGCAAAATGTTAAGTCATCTAAGGTATCTATAGATGATGAAGGCCAATGGTCAACTGAAACTGATACAAATGATGATCGGTTTTGTGTTCATATGACACTTTATGACAAATATTTTATGTAATGAATGTGTCAGTGTTTTGAAATTATGACACCAAAGAGGAAAGAAGTTCACATCCTATCTCCACCGGTTCCTAGCTCTCCATCTGACTCTTCACTAGGGATTAACTCTACAGAAGAAGGTAAAAATATGATAATCATTTTGTTTCAATTAAGGTAATTCATACATATTACATCGTTTCTAACCATCATTTATTTCATTTCTACAACGAATATTATATTTTTAGAGTTAACAGTACAATATTGTCAAGGTTGAGGCACTACTAGAGGCATGACGTTGGAAAAATATCGTAAAGTGAATAAGATTAATGTTAACATTCCTGATGATCATACTAGAGGTGATCATCTTCATGAAGGACAACCAGCAGCTTGGCTTGCATTGCATGTGGTTGCTCTTACACGAACTTATGCACCTTTGGCTACGAGTTCATGGCAGAAAGTCTCTCAAGATGTGAAATAGCTTATAAAAAACGTTGTTTGGTAATATCTAAAATTTCTTAATTTATAATATTATTTAATATGTATGAAAAATATAGAATATGCAAATGATAATCTCTTTGTGCATATACTTTTTCAAGGATGACTTCAAACTAAATTTTGGTCGGAGAGAGGAGTGTAAGATTGTCAATGAGTTTATGTGTAATGCATTCTGCAAATATAAGGTGAGGTATTATGAGCATTATAATAAGTTCGAGAACAATGAAGAGGCATGCCAACATCCTTTGTAATATGTTGAGGATCCATCATATAAGGCAAATTAAATTAATTGTTTTATGTGTCCTATTTTATAATTTTTCGTTTCCTAGTATTTACAACTTCTATGCAGGAGCGAAGTTTTATAAACAAAACAAATAGATCAAAATTGAAGATTCATCATCATGCAAGTTTAAGATCTTTCCATCACCTATATAAGAAATTGGTAATGTTATTTTGTATTTTTTTATTGTATATTGTATGTTATTTGAATATATTGTAATGACTTTATATTTTAACAAATATCTCTCTTGTAACAAGAGTCTGATACCAATTATGATCTGACAAAATTATATGCCGCATCACATATTAATCGTAATAGAGAGTAGACTCATCCTGATGCCCATGAAAATCATGTAAGTATTATTATCTATTTTAATTAAACATATTTGAATATTTGTGGCAATATTAATTATTTCTCTTGTACGTAAGAAAAAATGGTTAACCTACGTGCTGAATCTGTGTCAGATCAAAATTCCCCAACAAGTAATGTCGAAAGTTTGACACAAGTTCTGAGTTCACATTCAGGATATTTGAGGAGTTTGGGTCGCTGTGTAAAGCCTTCTAGCTCTTCCTCATTGTTTGAGTATGCCACCAACAAATCTAGAGCATTAGAGGAAGCGAATTCTAAGATCGAGGAGTTGAGTAAAAGACAGTATGAGTTAGAGACTCAATTGATGAAACAAGCAGATATGAAGATGCGCATGAAACAACAAGAAGAGTTCAGGAGAGAGATGCAAGTCCAAATGCAAATGCTTATGCACCAGTTCAGTCCTCCAAGCAACTACTTTACTTATTTGTACAATGAACACTAGTACGGTTTTATTTATTTTGTTCCCACTTATGAGACTAATTTTATGTGTATTGAACAAATTGGAATGTATTTTTTTAATATATTATGTATGTGTATTTTATTTTTTATTATTGCATAAAATCAATTCGTTATTGTTCGAACGACCCAAAATCGTTCGAACAAAAATAGTTAAACCATTGGAACAATGAAACAGATAATTTGAATTTTCTCCATATTATCCGTTCAAACATCAATCGTAAACTGTTCAAATGTAAAAAGCATTTGAATGCTTACTAAATACATCGAAAGCGTTCAAACATTTTTGTCTGTTCGACCACTAAAGTTAACGTTGGAACGGTTTTACTTTTGAACAAATTTTGTTTCGGTCAACCACTCATTAAGTATTCGTTCGAAAATAATTAACAGTCAAACGTTATGTTTTTACCTTTTGATCGTAAATTTAGGATGAAACTAAATCGTTCCAAAAACAAATTTCCGTTCGAATGCGATCAACGATTTTGCTTATTTTTTTCCCAAAAGACATTTTTTGGGACGAAATTGATACTTTTGTCCTAAAATATGTTTTGGGACACTGTTATTGGAACGACCTTGAGACGATTTTTTTTTTCTTCCCAAGAAGTATTTTGGGATGAAATCAGAATTTTCTAGGACAAAAAATTCGTCGCCAAAAACCACTTCCGTTGTAGTTTATCTAATCCTAGTGATGCACTTTTTTAGGATCTTGAGCATAATTACTTGATAAGTACTTATTTGTTTCTTGTAAGATATTGAGCATTAAAGTCTTTTCTCTCTCCATACACAATTATGGAGAGTGGGTTGAGATGAGATGAAAGTTGAAAATTGAAAGTTGAGTTGAGATGAGAAAAAAGTTGAAAGTTGAATAAAATATTGTTAGAATATTATTTTTTAGTATTATTTTTGTTTTAAGATTTGAAAAAGTTGAATTCTTTATTGTCTTTTGTTTGGAAGTTTGGAAAAATTACAATGATTAGATGAAATGAGTTGAAATAGTTTCACTATCGATCCAAATCACGCCTTAATCACTCTATTGATCTTTGATCATCTTGTTTTTGGAGACTAGGTTAGTTCATTGATGATGGGTTGATGAGTACTTTGTCTGTGGTTTTGTTAAATATAATAAGATATGACCTTCTAAACAACCATGACCTTCTATAAAATAGAGACCTAAAATGCAAAACAAGATAATAAGGCGTTTTCTAAAACAAAAAAGTTTATATACCCATTCTAATCATCCAAAGTGAGAGAAGGAAGAAATCATTTTCGTGTACTAATGAGAGAGCTTCTTTCCACATAGAAAAGAATCTCATCAATAGTCCATATAATCTAAAAAAGGCTTCTCCTAAGATATCAATAGTCTTGGTTTGGATACAAAGTTCCTCCCTACTCATCTCATCTAATTATTACAATTTTTTCAAATTCATACCAAATTATTAGCTCTGAATTGAAGAGCTAATAATTTTATATATTGCAAGGATGATGCTATTGGGATCGATGTCCCAATTGATATTCCCAACCGATAAGTGCAATTCCAGTTTTTTTTCTTTGCTTTTAAATATTTTTTAACATCTTTAAATAATTTTATTTTTTTACAAAAAATACAAAAATTCAATAATATTCACTTCCTCTTACAAGATATTACGCTTCTGCCATAGGTCTTATTGTTTTAAGTTGTTATTCCTGTCATTAATTGATATTAAGAGTAGAGAGCAATTCAAGCAGTAGAAGAGGGAAGTTTAGTACCAGATTCTGTTACTAAGAAATATGATGCTATTCTTTTAACAGAAGCAAGAAAATGGACAAGGAAAATTAGAGGTCGCAGAGAAGAAATTCCTAAACCTATGATGGGACACAAACAGAAGAGGAAGATGGAAACTTTGGAATTTCCTGATATGAACAGTGATGAAGTAGTTCCTTGGGGGAAAGAAGCTGAAAAGGGTAGTAGGACATGGGCACCAAACTTTGAATCTATCGGTGGAGGCGGCTGATCAGCCCCGCCGAAGGTAATGAAAATCTTAAGTTGGAACTCCCGTGGGCTTGGGAACCCAAGTGGAATTCATGCCCTTCGTGACCTTGTCAAGAAGGAAGATCCTGATGTTTTATTTTTAATGGAAACTAAGTCAATTGTTATTAATATGGAAATGTTGAAATTCCAGTTACATTTTGAAAACTGCTTAGCCTTGGCCAGTGAGGGGAGGAGTGGAGGTTTAGTGCTTATGTGGAAGAAGGCGTGTGGTATCATTATTAAAAGCTATTCCAAATTTAATTTTGATGCCTTAGTAACTGAAGAAGGGATGGGAGCTGTAACATGGAAAATGACTTGTTTGTATTGTCATCCTGAAATAGCAAAAAGGAAGGATACATGGGACTTGCTGAGATCATTGAGAAGGGAGGGAATGTCATGGCTTGTGTTTGGTGACTTGAATGAGCTTTTAAATAGGAATGAGAAGTTTGGGGGAAGGAAAAGATCTGATAAGCAAATGGAGGAATTTAGACAGGTTATTGATGATTGTGAGTTAAGAGACTTGGGTTTCTTTGGATCAAAGTTTACTTGATTGAATAATTGAGATGAAGGCAGCTATACTTGTGAAAGGCTAGACAAATTTCGGCCAATGAGTTGTGGACCTCTTTATTTCCCTATGCAAGGGTTACTCATGGAATAGCTGCATACTCATATTATAATTGTCCCATTCTTATTCAGTTGGAGGGCAGCATTAAAAGGAGGAAGGGTGCAAAACCTTTCAGGTTTAAGGCCATGTGGACAAAGGATTCAACTTATGGCTCAATCATTGAGAGATCTCGACAATTTGATTGTGGTCTTAGGGGTATGCAAGACCTCATGGAAAAAATTACAGTGTGCAGTGAGAACCTAGCAAAGTGGAACAAGCATTCTTTTCAACAAAAAATTTCAGAAGCAAGAACTAGATTGCAATACATTCAGAATCAGTCTTTGTCTACTCATAAGAGGGAAGAACTGCATAAAGCTTGGGAATATTTGCAAGTTTGGCTGGAAAGAAGTGAGATTTTGTGGAGACAAAGGTCAAAGGCCCTATAGCTAAAAGAAGGTGATCAAAATACAATATACTTTCATAGGAAAGCTTCTCAGAGGAAGAAAAGAAAAGAGATTATAAGACTCAGAGATGATGTTGGAGCATGGAAGGAAGGGGAGGATAGAGATGAGCTGATAATGCAATATTTCCAAGATTTGTTCACATCCAGTTCTCAACAAGGAGAGATGGGGTTTTTAACAACTTTGAATGGAAGGGTGACAAATGAGATGAATGCAGAACTGATCAAGCCTTTCATGGCACAAGAAGTTGAGGAAGCATTGAATCAGATGAATCCAACTAAGGCCCTAAGACCAGATGGAATGGCTCCAATATTTTTTCAACAATACTGGAGCACTGTGGGAGGTTCAATAACAACTGCTATCTTACAAGCATTGAATGATGGCCATTTTCTAGGTTCACTAAATCATACTTTCATTGCTTTGATTCCTAAGAAAAAAAAACCAGAGAGAGTGAGTGAGTATAGGCCTATTAGTCTTTTCAATGTTATCTATAAACTCATTTCCAAAGTTTTGGCTAATAGACTGAAACAAATTCTACCTAGTATTATCTCAAAAACTCAACCAGCTTTTGTTCCTGGTAGGATTATATCATATAACATTCTTGTGGCCTATGAAATAATTCATTTTTTGAGGAATAAGAGAAGAGGAAAGGAGGGTTACATGTCACTCAAACTGGACATGAGTAAAGCCTATCATAGGCTTGAATAGAGCTATCTTGAGAAGGGTTATGCAGCAGATGGGATGTCAGGATAAGTGGATACAAAAGATTATGTTCTGTGTGAGATCGGTGAGTTTTTGTGTTCTTATTAATGGTGAGCCTACTAGTCCTATCTTTCCATCTCGAGGTGTTAGGCAGGGGGATCCTCTATCACCTTACCCATTCTTGTTATGTACTGAGGGACTCACATCTCTTCTAAATCAAGCAACACAAAGTGGTCTGTTGAGTGGGGTTAAAGTTGTCGAGGGGCACCTTTGATTAATCATTTGTTTTTTTGCAGATGATAGTCTTCTATTTCGTAAGGCTAATGTCAATGAAACCTTGGTAGTACAAAACCTAATAGAGTCTTATGAACAAGCTTCTGTACAGAAGATTAATAGGGAAAAAACTGCTATGGTTTTTAGTGCAAATGTACAACCTACCACTAGAACGTTTCTCATTCAGTTTTGGGGAATTCAATCCTTCCAACAATATGATAGGTATCTTGGTCTACCACCATTGATAGGAAGGGATAAATACAAAGCCTTTTTAGACATAAAACAAAAAGTTTGGCATAAGTTACAAAACTAGAAAGAAAATTTTTTGTCTAAAGGTGGAAAGGAGATTCTTATTAAAGCAGTAGCCATGTCAATCCCCACTTACTCTATAAGCTATTTTAAGTTGCCCTCTTCTTTGTGTCATGACCTAGAGCAAATGATGGTCAAGTTTTGGTGGGGCCATAAAAAGGAAGAGAAGATGATTCATTGGGTAAGTTGGAAAAGAATGTGTGCTCCAGAGTCTAAAGGTGGCATGGGTTTCAAAAGTTTGAGTATTTTTAATGATGCAATTCTTGCAAAACAAGGTTGGAGGCTAATGCCATTGAGGACAGTTTGTTACACAAAGTATTCAAGGCCAGATATTTCCCTATTAAAACTTACATGGAATAAAAAATGGGCTTAAACAGCTCTAATGCATGGTAAGGAATCTGGTCAGTGAAGAAAAGGTTGGATGCTAGTTCAAATGGAGACTAGGTAATGGAATATCGATCGAAATATGGAAGGACAACTGGATACCAGGGATATCATGTAATGCTCCGGTCACGGATGGCTCAGAGAGTTACTACTTGTCACTCAATATCATGTCTCAATCATATAGTCATAGACTCCAAAGTTTTCAATAACACGTACAACTCACTGTTTCAAAGCAACTAACCCAATATGATTAATCTAAACATTACAAAATCTCAAAATTAACATCAACCTTCCATAAGTATGCAAATGCGGAAGCCTTAAGTATCCTGAAAATCATATCTTAGACCTACAAAATTTCTAAAACCTTCGACCTCATTTGTTTTTTTATTCAGAAACTCTAGACCTCAAATTCCAAAACTCAACTGATAAAGTCCGTAAAATCTCAAACCTTAGATATCCACATCATGAACGTTATTCCCTAAAAGCCATAGACATCCATCAAACTCAAAATCTAAAGCCACGATATTAAAAACCTACATGATCTCACGTCGTAACTCATTTCCCAATGATCACCAAGTTTACTCACAAATCATCGTCTTATAAAAAATCACGCTTCCGTTGCTCACACTGATAACTTCGTAAACATTTCTAAAACTAAAATCCATAAATACTTCAACGCAGAGTTTAATCCATTTCAGTACCTACCCAGATAACTTTTACCACACTTTGATAACGTGATAGGACTCTTGTCTACCAAAGTTGTAACACCCCGTATTTTAGTGTATTTTTAATGAAAGAATTATTTTATTGATTCAAAAATTTATTCTCTTGTTTTAAAATTATTAGATTTTTAGTTGGGTTATTTTTATGATGTTTAGTTTACGAAAATTATTTTTGAAGTGCTTTCTCTAAATTAATTATTGTTATGCATTTAAATTTCTTCTCGTATTAAATTAACTTATTGTTGGGTTTAATTATTTATTTCCATTTTAATTATTACGTTTGAATTATTTTATTTCACTTGCTGTTTTAAAATCGTTTCCGTTGGATCATTTTTGTGACTCAAGTGTGAGGATTGGACCTCATTTCTTTCCCTACATTTTATCTTTCCTCTTTTCTTTTTCTTCTTTTCTTCTTTTCCTTTCTTTCTTTTTTCTTTTTCCCTGGCTCTCCCGCGCGTGACCTCCCCTCTCTCCTCTCTCCGTCCGTTCCTTCTTCTCCACCCAGCGCCGCCGTGAGCCGGCGATGACTGACACCGCCCGACCCATCTTCCCCCCCAGCCACCAACGACTTCACCCCTTCGATCTCAGCTCCTCCATCGCCGCCGTTAGCCACCACGAGCTTCTCCAAGCCGCGGCATTCATTGCGCCGCCGTCGCGCCACCATTGGCCACAATTTCTTCACCACATCATCCTCCACCTCCTAGCAACCCAATGGACCTAAGCCCAGCTCCGATCCGTCACCGGTGAAGCACATTCATCAACATTTCAGATTTGGGTATTTTTGATCTTCAACCACCCTTTGCGCCACCCACAGCCAACCACCACCACCACTAGCTTCACCGACATCCCTAGGCCCTACCTTATCAATCTCGGGTCTTCGTTTGCACCCGTTCAAAAGTAGGTATTTGAGACTCATGGCCACAGTGCATTTGGCACTGTTCTGCAGCTGCATTTCCACTTCTTGCACCTCCGTGATCCTTCGAAAATTACTATATAGCATTGTAAGTATTTTCCAAAGAACTCTTGTGATTTAAATGTATTTTTGCACTAAGACATTACATTGTGAACTGGTTGGTTTTGCCGGACTGAGTCCGAGGAGTACGGGGTCGGATGGATTGGTGGAGGAAGTCTGTTTGTGTTTTGGGTTGTGTTGATACTTGTTGGTTGTTGGTTATTGGATATTGTGTTGTTCATGTACATTGCATTTTGCACGCATGATCATGTTTGTAAAGGAAACTGGGTTTTCGTGTATTGCATTCATGTTCATGTGTTTAATGAAAACTGGATTTTCATGTGAGAATGATTTGTTTGTGTGTGTATCACGACCCCAAGCTGAGATGGGGCATTATCTCGGTGGAGCTCCTCTGGTCACTCGGGAGCGTAACATACTAAGTGACGTCCCCTGGACTGTCGTTGGGCGACAGTGGGATTGGACGAGATGGTCTCGTGCCAACTCCGTGGTCCCTCTGCTGCAGGGACTAGAGAACGCTTGGCCATGTACGCGCTGGGCGTAGAACTAGGCGTCGCTATTTGCGTAGAGGATGCTTGGCCATGTATGCGTTGGGCGCGGAACTGAGCATCGCTACAAAGCCAGGGTGTGCGGATGACCCATAGGGGAGATCATGGTGCATAGGATAAAATGGACTATTTTCTGGGAAAATGTGTCATGGATATTTTTGGGCCAACTGGGATTTTGGCGTGTATTGGAAAATATATCATTTTCAGGGAAAATGATGTTTTGAGAATAATGCATATTTCATCATATGCATGCATGTTGGTCGTATTAATGCATTTTTATTCCTGAGGGTTGTTTGGCTTATACTTGCCTACGGTACCATGTTTGGTAACGCATATTTTGATGCAGAGGAGGATGAGGGCAAGCCTGAGGAGACGGCTCCGCGCGAGGAGTGATCTAGGATCACTTGCTTATTTATTTTATTTTACTGTATTGTATTTTAATGTTGGATGACTGTATAACTTTTTAAATCTTTTACTGATATTTAAATTGTGTTTAAATTCTGATACTTAGTTGACTTAATTTCTCCAATGCGTTGTTATTGTACACTATTGCATGTACACACACTTAGCACTATCGTTGGGATGCATGACCGTGTTGTCATCATCCGGGTGTCTCGATTCCCGTGTCTCCTTGCATGGGGGTCGGGGGCACCACAAAAGCCATGCACACTCACTTGTACTTTTAGATACCCTCTTCCATTCTCAACTACAATCAATAGCCATTAAGTACTCATGTATAATGGCCACACACTACCACCCTCAACATCCTTACCATCCTTTTTTTTTTTGGAGTGATCCGGGAGCGCATAAATCCATACGCCAAATCAAACCCTTGGGGTGGATAGGGAACTGCCACCTCAAGTAGCAGATGAAGTCCTAAAAATTACTTTAAGTTCAGAGAATCATGAAGATTTAATGATTTGGAGTATGGAGAGAAGTGGTTGCTTCACAATAAAAAGTGCATATAGGTTATTTTCTGAAATGGAGATGGGAACTGGGTTGCCTAAATCATCCAATATCGGTAACCATAATAGAGTTTGGAAATTACTTTGGGGACTGAATATTCCAAATAAAGTTAAGGTGTTCTCATGGAGAGCTTGCTTGGAGGGCCTACCAACATTAGTGAATCTAAAACCGAGACTTCCAGGGTTGAATGAAGAATGCCAGCTATGTAATATGCAACCAGAGACTACCATGCATGTATTTAGTCAATGTGTACAAATCAAAGAATGTTGGTTGCAGTTGTTTCCATATTTGCAAATATCATATCCTAATGTGCAATTTTTAGTCTTTCTAAGCAACTTTCTCGAAACAAAAACTAAAGAAGAGGTGGAACTTATGCTGTTGTTGTCTTGGAACTGCTGGTATAGGAGAAACCAAAAAATTTTTTAGGACAAACTACTTCAAGCTGAATGGGTGGTTTCTCAAGCTATCTCAAAGAAACAAATGTGCAAGATTATCAAATTAGATGCAAGAACTAGGAAAAATAGAATTACAAAGTGGTCTCCTT
Source organism: Juglans cinerea (assembly GCA_961763995.1). Taxonomy (NCBI): domain Eukaryota; kingdom Viridiplantae; phylum Streptophyta; class Magnoliopsida; order Fagales; family Juglandaceae; genus Juglans; species Juglans cinerea. The sequence continues at coordinate 14,045,233 of CAUIVZ010000016.1, forward strand.
TTGCAAATGATGTTCTCAAATTGAATGTAGATGGAGCAATTTTTCATGAACAAGGTGCAACAGGTGTGGGTTTAGTACTAAGAGATAGCAAGGGAAATGTTCTTATGGCAGTGTCAAAGAAAGAATTGGCTGTGACAGATTCATATGAAGTAGAATTGTTTGCAGTCCTGAGAGGTATGCAATTTTGGACTGCAAGCAATTTTGTCTTCCTATGGGTATTCATGAATTACAGATTGAATGTGACTCACTATTGGTGGTTCAAGATATCCAAGCTCCAATTGGTTCTTCATCTTTGATGGGGCATATACTTCATGATGTTAAACAATTGATGCAAAGAGTGTCTAAGTGTTCTATCCATCATGTATTTCGAGATGCAATGTGGTGGCTCACAAGTTAGCTAGACTAGCTTTGAATATCCAGGATGTCAATGTTTGGTGTGATGATATTCCTATTTCTATTAAAAAACTGTTTGGGTTGATAAATAGTTGTAATGTTTGCTGTTTTTTAATGAAATGTTTGTGATGTTTCCTATATATATATATATATATAAAGACATGTAATCAATCCATGAATTTTTTTCTTATGAATTTGAAAATTCGGGATAAAATCGAAATTTACAATACTAATGAGTATTTTTAGAACTGTAGAATGTGTAATAGTATGGTGAGATTTTTTAGTGACTGGTGAAGTCTTATAATTATCTTGCAATTTAAGATTCTTAGACCAGTACTTGTACTCAAGCGGGAGCATTAATTTGTAATGTGTATAATGAAAAGGTACATGCATGTTACATGATTTCTCTGGTCCAAACATTTGGGCAATACTTGGTTGGATATTTCATTTGATTTCTCTGCTTTACATGTGTTTGGGTGTAGCACACGAGATGTTGTTCACTGATATTTATCCTTTAAATTAATTTTATTAATTATTTATTGTTTTATTTATTTATTTTGCAAGTAGTTTAATAAATTAAGGGCAATAGATCGGCTATACATATGGTTAAAGTGACTTGCAAGCTTAATTTTATATTGGTTGGATTAGAAACTTTTATGAACCATTATTATATTGTTTGGCAACAATTTGCTCAAAGTGGACGTTTAAGCCATTGAAAAATTATTCTTATCAGCTACTATCATCCCACACCCTATGAAAAACACTCCTATAATACCCTATGAAAAAACTATAGATATGGAGTGTGGGAATGAATAGTGGCTGATGCATAGTAAATCCCTAAGCTATTTACTTGAGTTGTTTTATAAGAATCTTTCTCACTAGCTGGCTGATGCATTATTTTTCATCACCAGGAATTTTCTGCGTTGAAATATTTACTTTGGCTGCAACAACTGAGTTTTTGCGACCAATTGCTAGAAGAATATACTTGACATGTCTTTTGCGTCTAATATGCAACAGATTTGGCTTGACGCAAATACCCCTATTTTGAGGAATATAAATACAAGAATACCCCAAAAATACCCCCAAAAAAGGTTCAGGCCAGTCCATATTCCTCGAAGGAAATGAACATTATAAGAGGCGATTTTATGTGCAAATCTAATAGGAGATTGTGATATTGTGGTTGAAAGCTGCATGATTTGCACTAGACTTGATTGTTTCCAAGAATTCAGCTTCCCATCATGTCCTTAACTTCCATATCCTTGAAAAAGAAAGTGAGGACTCATATATATATATATATATATATATATATATATATATATATATATCAGAGTATGCACAATTAAATGCAGGCGGTTAAACTGACCATATGCATGTATGCATAAACAAGATAAGTAAATACAGAAAATATCATTTACAATAAAGATAAATTACAAAGCTTAGTAAAACTATAAAACTTTTAAATCAGGTAGTGCATATTTCAACTTACAAAATTATGAGAGCAGAATATGAGGAAGGGAGGGGAAGGTAGATGGCAGAATGGGCTCTTGCTTAAAACCGAACAAAGGACCCCCTTTTATAGCATAAGGGGGTTCCTGTTTACAATAATTATTTTGCTGGTTTACAACTCCCACCCTGAGTTCTTACTTTGGTTGGTTCACCTCTTTGTTGTCTGTCTAGTACCCTAAGTAAGTCCCGTTTGCCAGAGAGCGTTAAGGGCAGTTTGGGTTGTCGGGTCGGATAAGGTATGGTGTTCGCAGGCCCCTGAAGTGCGAAGGTCAGTGTTGTTTAACACCAAAATAGTTAGAATGGATAGATCTAATTCAACCATTAGTTCCAGGTCGGGTATGCCACCTGACATTGTAAATGAAGAAGATTGCTCTTTCGAAGAGACAATCCCATCTGTGCTGGAATCCTGGAAGATCCCAAAACTTCCAATCAATTCCATTTACCGAACGTCTTGGGTTCAAAATACTTTTAATACTGCTCTTAATGTTCGAACAGTCGAACAAACCTATGCTCTTTCAAAATCTCAAGAAAAATGTTATCTTTTCCAAAAAGATGATATTAAAAAATATATTGAGAAAGGTTACAAATATATGCATGTTGGATCAGTCCAGATTGCAGCCAAACCGTTAACATGGAGAGGCATAAATGCATCTGTATTTTTCTGTTTACGTGATACTAGATTCAACCATTTTGAAACTAGTGTCCTTGGCATGATCCAGTCCTCCCTTTCTCAAGGACCGGTTCATTTTGATTGTTTTCCTGATTTAACTCTATCTCTTGATGATACTCATATTCTCAAAACTTTAACTTTGAATATTTTAACCTATGGTTATGATATGATTAAAGGTAGTAGACCCCTTGCTTTGATTTTTCAGATTTATTATCGTCTTTTAAAAATGAATTTAGATCCAAAAGCTATTGCAAAACCAACTGTGGGAAGTACTCTTTTGATCAAGAGTTCAACCCCAGATGCGAATATTCAAATTCCAAAAAGACTTTACAGGAAAGATATAACCCCTCCCAGTGAATGGACTTTGGAAAATGAAGTTCCTCTTGCCCGAAACATCCCTACTGATTGTAATCTAGATTACATCAAACAGTTTGTGGACGACACTGTTAAAATTAGTTTTGATCAGCCTAGCCTAAGAAGAAATTCTTTTCCTGGCTCCAGATCTTCTTTTGCTGGTTCTGTTTCTAAAAATCCAGTAAGACGAGACCAACATCTCAAACAATTCTTGGAAGATTCAGTACAAACAGCCCAGCCTGTTAATCCTATTTTAAAACTGAAAGGACTGTCTACATCCTCTCAGGTTACTTTTGCTTATTATTCTACCAAAGAGGGTGAAACCTCTATTGGTAAACCCATACAGGAAGAAGTAGATAAAGATGAAGAAAACTCATCTCTATCACCCACTGTAACACCCCGTATTTTAGTGTATTTTTACTGAATGATTATTTTTATTTATTAAAGATTTATCCTCTTATTTTAAAATTGGTCGGATTTTTAGTGAGTTTATTTCTGTGATTTTAATTTTGGTGAAAATTATTTTTATGTGCTTTCTTAATATTTATTTATTGTTATGCATTTAAATTGCTTTTAATATTTAAATTAATTACTGCGGGATTTCATTATTTCAATTTGACTTTACCATTACGTTTAAATTATTTTATTTAACTTGTGGTTTTAAAATCGTTTCCGTTGGATCATTTTCGTGACCCAAGTTATGAGGATTGGACCTCATTTCTTTTCCCTCTATTTTTCTTTTCCTTTTCTTTTCTTCTTCTTCTTTTTCTTTTTTCTTCTTCTTTTTCCTTCTCTCCCGCGCGGACGTCCCCCTCCCTCTCTCTCCCGTGCGTCCGTCGCCTCTCCCAGCCCAGCCGCCGTCGCGCCGCCGTGCGCGACACCGCCCGGCCGACTAGCACCCCTTCCCTCCGGCGACCTCACCCCCCAAATCCCAGCCCCTATCTCGCCGCCGGTAGCCCGCACGCACCCTCCAAAGCCGCGGCGTACTTTGAGCTCCAGCGCCGCCGTCGCTCCACCTCCGGCCACCATCTCTTCACCACTTCATCCTCGACCTCCCAGCAACCCATTGGACCCAACCCTAGCTCCGATCCGTCACCGGTGAAGCCCCACCAAGTCCATTTCCGATTTGTACATTTTTGGCCTAAAACCACCCCTTGCGCCGCCACCCACGGCAAACCACCACCACCATTGGCTTCACCGACCTCTCTAGGCCCTACCCTACCATTTTTGGGTCTTCGTTTGTCTTCGTTGAAAAGTGGGCATCTGTGACCCACGGCCACAGTGTATTTTACACTGTGGTGTTGCTCAGACATCGCCATTTTCAGTTTCGTGATCCTCCGGAAATTATTATATTGCACTGTAAGTATTTCTCCAAAGAATTCTTGTGAATTTAATGTATTTTTGCACTAACACATTTCACTGTATTATTCTGTTGATTGGTTTTGCCGGACTGAGTCCGAGGAGTACGGGAGTCAGATGGTTTGTTGGTTGGAGTGTTTGGTTGGAGTTGATTGGTTTGGTTATTGATGGTTGTGGATTGGTGTTGGTACATGTACATCTCATTATTTCATGCATGATCATGTTTGTAAAGAAAACTGGGTTTTCGTGTGGTGCATTCATGCTCATGTGTGATTTGGAAATTGTGTTTTTATGTGAGAATATTTTTGGGTGCGTGTGTATCACGACCCCAAGCCGAGATGGGGTATTATCTCGGTGGAGCTCCTCTGGTTACTCGGGAGCGGAATAAACTGAGTAACGTCCCCTGGATTGTCGCTGGGCGACGATGGGATCGGACGAGAGATTCGTGCCGACTCCGTGGTCCTTCTGCTGGCGGGGACTAGAGGATGTCTGGCCATGTACGCGCTGGGCGCGGAACTGGGCATCGCTTGTTGCGTAGTGGGTGCTCGGCCATGTACGCGCTGGGCGCGGAACTGAGCATCGCTACGAAGCCAGGACGTGCGGATGGTCCCTAGGGGAGGCCATGGTGCATAGGTTAATAAAGGATTAAATTGGCTATTTTCTGGGAAAATAGTGTGCGTGGATTTTGTGTAAATCATTTTCTGGGAAAATGTTTTACGGATTATTTTTGGGCCAATGAGACTTTGGCGTGTGTTGGAAATTGTCATTTTCGGGGAAAATGATGTTTTGAGAAAAATGCATATTTCATCATATGCATGCATGTTGGTTGCATTAAATGCATTTTATTTCTAGAGGATTATTTGGGTTATACTTACCTGCGGTACCATTTTGTGGTAACGCAGATTTTGATGCAGATGAGGAGGAGGAGGGCGAGCCTGAGGAGACGGCTCCGCCCGAGGAGTGATCTGGGATCACTGGTTTTATTATTTTATTTTGCTTATGGTATTTTCGGGACATGTGTTAACTTTATTTTGGATGACTGTATAACTGTTTTTAAACTTCTACTGATGTTTAGTTGTATTTAAATTCTGGTACATAGTAGACTTGACTAATTCCGTTGCTTTATTTTAATTGTACACCGTTGCATGTACACACACTGGCACTTCGATGGGATGTGTGACCGTGTTGTCACCATCCTGGTGTCTCGATCCCCGTGTACTTTTATAAGGGGGATTGGGGGCGCCACACCCACTGCTTTGGATATGGTTACTCCTAATGCCCCTATTCATCACAGTTTAACTGTTTTAAATAAACCATTTCAATATGATCTTGTCGCTCTTTTTAAAGAGTATGAGTCTGATGAAAACCGTGCTAGGCGAAAAGCCTATCATGCGAAATTTTCAAATATTGAAAAACAACGTGTTAAACGCAAATGGAAAGAAGAAATGAATAAGTTTCAAAGGCATATTCTTTTCTTTGATTTTGTTGAAAAGTATTATGTTTCTCAAAATAATTTAAATGTTATTAAAATTGATTTTGTCAAGGAAGAAGGAAAAATGGTTGTTCAATCTAGCCACCCACCTTTAGAGACAATTATTATTCCTTATAAAGGATTTGAAAGTAGCTGCTTCTCCTTTCAAAATCCTTGAAACTGTGTCCAGAGATCTTGACAAAGACAAGGTTATAAAAGAAACAAAAAAGATTATTCATCATAATAATTTTGCGAACTTTGCTCTTCACATGATCGGACAACAGCTTGATAGGATTGAAGAAAAAGTTGAAAAGCCTATTTTTGCTTCAAATCCTGTTTTCAATGTTGATAATCCTTTGGTTTTTCCCAAAGATCAGCCAAAGAAAAATATAAAAATTATTGAAAAACCTTTGATTATTTTAACAGATAGTCGGCCTAAAATTGACTTTAAAAATCCTCAGGCCAAAACACTGGATAAAATAGATCAAATGCTTACTGATCTTAAAAAAGAACAACCTTCTACCAGTGCTTTAACTAGCAATGAAAAAGAAGAAGTTCTTGTTGAAACCTCAGAAGAATCATCTGACGATGGCTCATCTGTAGCCAAGGATATTGATTTACTTGAAAAGAATTTTCAAGATTTTGATTTAAAAGTTAAAATTGCCATATTTTCTTCAAAAGGTCCTAAGCAATGACATTCTTGACAGGCTTAATAAAAAGGATTTAATGGAATTGTTAAAACAACAACTTTCAAACTCTCTAAGCAATGATTCTGAACAAAAACCGGACGCATCTTCAGAGGCTTCATACAGCAATGTGTTTGGTCATGATTCACCAGATACCCCAAAGTTATTTGATAATTGACCAATACTGTTATTTGCGCCACATGCCGAAAGCAGCGGTCCTTCAGAGACAGCTGGAAGACATAATGACGAGGATTATAATATCTTATCATCACATGCCGAAAGCAGCAGTTCACAGAAACAGCTGGAAGACATAATGATGACAAAACCTATGCCCCGTGCTTAAACAGTACCCACTGTTCACTCACGAACGTACTTTACTATTTACTTTAATTATTGTAAACAGGAACCCCCTTGTGCTATAAAAGGGGATCCTTTGTTCGGTTTTAGGCAGAGCTCATTCTGCCTTCAACCTTTTTTTCTTCTTCTCCATATTCTCCTCTCATAATCCTGTAAGTGCAAATCTGCACTACCTAATTTAAAAGTTTTGTAGTTTTACTAAGCTTTGTAATCTATCTTATTGTAAACGATATTTTCTTCATTTACTTATCTTGACTATCTTGTTTTTGATTATCTTGTTTATGCATACATACATATGGTCGGTTTAGCCGCCTGCATTTAATTGTGCATACTCTGATTTCTTCTTCTTCTTCAGTCTCCTTCTCCATTACCTCGTTTGTTTGCATACAAAGTGAAGGAAGAACTTATTGATATCTCGGGATTTCTTAATTACGAAAATTACACCTATGGTGATATTTTCAGTGTAATCAAGAAACTTGGTATTAGTATGTATAATGATCAAAGAATGCTTCGTGAATAAATGAGAAATAGTAAGACAGCCAAATACGAAATGGGAACATTTTGTGAACAATTTGGCCTTCCCTCTATTACTCCATCTAAGAGAAAGCATAAGTTTTCCAAACCTTATGGCGGTATTAGGAGAAAACCCCATGATGAATTTTATAAGAAAACTTATAAAAAACTATTTTCTAAATCTAAGCCATTTTCTAAGAAAAAGAATTTCAAAGATTCTTCACAAGGAAAATGTTTTACTTGTGGCAAGACTGAACATTTTGCTGATAAATATCCCAAGAAAGCCAAGAAATTGAAGAAAAAGCTTAATCTGTTGGATATTGATAACCATGATAGAAAAGAACTATTTCACCTCCTAGAAATAGATTTAGCTTCTTCATCGGATATCCTTGAATTCAGTTCTAGTGATTCAGAATATCACTCTGAAACTGAATCTCCTGATCCCACTGGACCAAAGCTAGGTTGCAACTGTAATGACACTTGTTGTAAGCCTCCTGGTAAGACAGTCAATGTCTTAACAAAGGCTGAAGAACAAGAGAATCTATTGTTAACTCTAATTTCCCAAATTATAAATCCTGAGCTTAAAGAATAATATTTTCTCAAACTAAAGAAGACGATGGTTCGACAAGAACCAGAAACTTCTAAGCAAATGATTAATTTTCAAGAAACCTTGGAGAGATTTCAAAAGAAAAAACCCAAGGATATTTCTACCTCTGATTTACAACATGAAATAAACTCTGTAAAAAGAGAAATCATTGAGCTGAGATATGAGATTAACAATCTTAAATCTGAAAATGAAGTTTTGAAACAAGAATCTTTAATGTTCAAAATTGATAAACAACTTGATCAAGACATTCCTTCGGAAAATGAGCAAACAAATGATTCTGGTTCAAGCCAACATGAACTGGCTACTGACAACCAGATATATTTGATTCGTCATACTATTCCTCCTAAATGGTTTTCCCGAGTTACTATTATTGTTTCTCGAGATTTTCAATTTTCTGTTGTTGCTATGATTGATTCTGGATCAGACTTGAATTGTATTCAAGAATGATTAATCCCTAACAAATACTTTGAAAAATCTTCTGAAAGATTATTTTTTGCAAATGGATATCAGATGAAGATCAATTTCGAGCTAAACAATGTTCATGTTTTCCAAAATAATGTCTATTTTAAAATCCCTACTGTTTTAGTTAGAAACTTGTCTGACAAAGTGATTTTAGGGATTCCTTTTATTTCTTCGTTATGTCCTTTTTCGACTGAAAAAGATGGTATTAATACCGACCCTTTTGGTCAAGAAGTCAAATTTAAATTTGCTTCTCGTTTTGAGATTGACCAGGATAAGAGTTTAAAATCTTTGATTCTTGCAAAAGAAAAACATTTGAATTTCCTCCAACAGGGAATCATGTATAAAAAGATTTCTGAACAAATATCCTCTCCCATATTGATTTAAAAAATTGATGATTTTAACAAACGTTTAGTTTTTTATGTTTGTTTTGATTTACTCAATGCTTTTTGGTATAAAAGGAAACACATCGTTTCTCTCCCTTATATCAAAAATTTTGATGAAAAAAATATCCCAATTAAAGCCACTGCAATCCAAATGAATAGCAAGACTTTAGAACTTTGTCAAAAGGAAATTGCTGATCTTCTTCATAAAGGAATAATTAGACATAGCAAGTCCCCATGGTCTTGTCCTGCCTTTTATGTCCAGAAGAATGCTGAACTAGAAAGAGGTTCCCCTCGACTAGTCATTAATTATAAACCCCTGAATAAAGTCTTAGAGTGGATTAGGTACCCTATTCCCAACAAAAATGACTTAATTGATAGGTTGAGTGATGTTGTAGTCTTCTCCAAGTTTGACCTAAAATCCAGATTTTGGCAAACCCAGATAGCCGAGTCAGATAGGTACAAGACTGCCTTTGTTACCCCTTTTGGTCACTATGAGTGGAATGTGATGCCTTTTGGTCTAAAAAATGCCTCTAGTGAATTCCAAAATATCATGAACGATATCTTCAATTCGTTCACTCAATTCACCATCGTCTACATAGATGATGTTCTTGTTTTTTCAAAATCTATTGATGAACACTAGAAACATTTGAATTTGTTTCTTGACATCATTAGATTAAATGGTCTTGTCGTTTCTGCGAAAAAGATCAAACTATTCCAAACCAATATTCGATTCCTTGGTTATGATATTTCTGAAGGCAAAATCAGGCCCATCCAACGAGCCATTGAATTTGTTGATAAATTCCCTGATGTCATTACTGATAAAAAATAATTGCAGAGGTTCTTAGGATCTCTTAATTATGTTGCTAATTTCTACAAGGATATGAGGAAACAATGTCGTCCTTTGTTCAAAAGACTTCTTAAAAATCCTCCTCCTTGGACAGAAAAACACACTAATCTAGTAAGGAAAATAAAGACACATTTCAATCTCCCGTGCATTGGTATCCCTACTTCTGATTCTTTCAAAATTGTTGAAACAGATGTCTCTAACATTGGTTATGGCGGCATTCTAAAACAATATGTTTCACCAGACTCTTCTGAACAAATTGTTCGCTTCCATTCCGGTGTCTGGAATCCTGCACAAGAAAAATATAATACTATTAAAAAAGAAATTTTATCTATTGTACTATATATTTCAAAATTTCAATATGATTTACTTAATAAAAAATTCCTATTAAGGATTGACTGCATGGGTGCTAAATTTTTTTTAGAAAAAGATGTTCAAAACATTGCATCAAAACATATTTTTGCACGATAACAAGCTATTTTAAGTGTTTTTTTTTATTTTGATATTGAATTTATCAAAGACACTAATAATTCTATTCCTGATTTTCTTACCCGTGAATTCTTGCAGACACCCAGCAATGAGAAAGAAAAAAGGAAAATAAAAACAAACAAATATTCCTCCTCCGCCAAAGATCAGTCAAAAGCTGATAAAAAATGAGCCGGCACAGTCCCCTGTGTCAACCAGCCTTGATATTGCCAATAGGTTTACACCTCTTGATAAAATTGTGCAACCCGCGACCTTTGCGTCAACGGTTTCTATGCCTTTTGATCGATATGCCAAGGCCATTGGATTAAAAGATAAAACACCTATTACCTCCCAGTTTTTCCTCCCAAAAGGAAAATCTGTCTATCTGAAGAAACCTTTTGTCTCCAACCTGTTCTACATAGAACCTAATCGGTCTGTGTAAACAGATATTTTCAAAATTGCTTCTTCATATTTTTCACCTAATTTTCACTGGATACCGGAAGATTCCTCAAAGAATCTCCAATTCTACTCTAGTATTTTACTCCTTATTAATTCTCTTGTTATAAAACTCATTTATGACAAGACTGATTCAACCAAACTCATATATCATAGTGCCCATATCCTCCGAGTCATTTCTGAAGAAGAGTGGGGAACTAACCCTTCCACTCCTAAACGACTCTCAGATACATCCACTTCTTTTACTTATTTTGATTATATTACTGCTTGGAACCGTTTTATGTTCTTCCAAGTACCTGATATGAGCCACTCTTGGTTCATTAATTTTAATACCAAATTCAAAGGAAGTTTCCCTTTTTGGTTTCTCCAATTGTGGAACCAATTTGGATTAACCCCAGAGAATTTTCCTGATGAGCTCTTCGGAGCCTTCAAACATTACACCATGATTGTCGGTCTCACATTAAACCGACACCTAGCCAAATTTCCTTACTCCCTCCATTTTTGTAAATCCTACAAAATACCATGGATTTTTAAATGGAATTATGAAAGGAATGCTGATGTTCTATCCCGCTCTTACTACACTAAGTGGTGGGATAAGTTTGCACATGTACATAAGACTATTGACCGGATGATAAAGGATTTTCCTCAGGCTGCACCAGACCTGCAGAATAAAGAAGAATTTCCAACAATTACTTATGGTTCAACTGCTCCTGGATATCCATTAATCCAGGCCCCTGTTTCCCCAACAACTTCCCAAAGAGGAAAAACCCCCAGCTTATCTTCTAAGAAATCCTCCAAGTCTAAAAAGAATACTGACATTCTTGAAAGGCTTAATAAAAAGGATTTAATGGAATTGTGAAAACAACAATTGTCAAAATCTCTAAGCAATGATTCTGAACGAAATTCGGACGCATCTTCAGAGGCTTCATACAGCAATGTGTTTGGTCATGATTCACCAGATACCCCAAAGTTATCTGATAATTGACCAATACTATTATTTTCGCCACATGCCGAAAGCAGCAATCCTTCAAAGACAGCTGGAAGACATAATGACGACCATTATAATATCTTATCATCACATGTCGAAAGCAGCAGTTCACAGAAACAGCTGGAAGACATAATGATGACAAAACCTGTGCGTCGTGCTTAAACAGTACTCACTGTTCACTCACGGACCTACTTTACTATTTACTTTAATTATTGTAAACAGGAACCCCTTGTGTTATAAAAGGGGATCCTTTGTTCGGTTTTAGGCAGAGCTCATTCTGCCTTCTACCTTTTTTTCTTCTTCTCCATATTCTGCTCTCATAATCCTGTAAGTGCAAATCTGCACTACCTAATTTAAAAGCTTTGTAGTTTTACTAAGCTTTGTAATCTATCTTATTGTAAATGATATTTTCTTCATTTACTTATCTTGACTTTCTTGTTTTTGATTATCTTGTTTATGCATACATGCATATGGTCGGTTTAACCGTCTGCATTTAATTGTGCATATTCTGATTTCTTCTTCTTCATCAGTCTCCTTCTCCATTTCCATTATTTTTGGTATATATATATATATATATATATATATATATATATATACGTACACACGTCATTCCGATAGAACAGGAGACAGCAAAGATCTGTTAATTAGAGGAAGGGAGGAAGTACTACCGACTACGTACGTACTATTGATCTAAGGGACGCACGTGAGCCGCCTTTGCACTTCAGAGTTTTGTTCCAACATGAGTGTCGAAAGATAGATTCTTGAGTGATAAGAACAAGGAAACACACGTGTGGTGGCTGTAGTCAGGCAGATGATCGTAAATCAAGATTTAGTAACTATGGCTTCATGGTTATGCATGGCATGCATTCACGCGCCGGTGGTTTGGAGCTACGGATGGAGGGGGTAGAGGAGATCAAGTAGGCGACGATTCCAACGGTAGAGGGCGTGTGTTTGAAATCACAATTTATTTCAAAGGGCTAGCTTAAGTGCATGTTTAGAATTGTGGGGGAAAATATAACTTATTCCTTTAGAACTTTAGAACTTATAACTTATAGTTTAAGTAATAAGTTTTACTATTAAAGAATTATTTACTGTTTGGTAACCATATGTTTAAAGCACAATTGTTTGAAAACAAATTAAAAAAGTGTTTTCTCATGTAGAAATGACGATCATTTGATTTTTTTTAAAGATTATCATCATATCTTTAAAAGTTTGAAAGTGTAATTATTTGAAACTTATATGAGTATTTTCGTCTATTGATAGTGTTTTTAGAATTTGATCTACATTCCGGATTATTTGAAAAAGCACGCTTGAGGAAAAATATAAAAATAATATATTTCTTTTTAAACGTACATTTTAGCTTATTTGAAATTAAAAAGGACTTTAATATGTAACACCCAAACAACCTAATTTTTTCATTAAAAAACTTTTAAGGGTTTTTTAAAGACTCTGAACGGAATCCCAAATAGGTCCTAAACTGATGGAAAAATGTAGATTTAATTATTATATTATTTAACATCTCTTCACGTGATGGCCAATCGATCTCCTTCTTAATAAGTGAGCCCATCATATGGATTGTGGAGTACTTGGTTAACTGGATGAAGTGTAGAGTAGGGTTAGAATTTAGAGCTGCTCTAATACATACCATAAAAGGTTTAGAAAAGCAGAGAATGAAATTAGCAGTACGTACAAAACATATCCTCTCTGTGAGTGATTTTCATATATATAGAAAGTACAAGAATTTAAACATTACCAAGAGATAGATAATTCAAATACAAGATTACAATTCAAATATAAATAAGGTAAGAAAAGATGAGATATGTCCTACAAAATAGGACCTGCACTTTGAACTTGATTTGGTTGTGAGCTGTGAAGATTTGGCTGTTGAGTGAGAATATTAATGATGTTGGGGTTCATCTGATTTTCTTGATTAACAGTTAGGTGGAGCAATGTAGATCTATCTTCAAATTAGCAAAGAGAAATAAGGAAAAAAGAGAAAAAATGGAGTGAAAAGTAGGAGGAAGATGGAGAAAAAAAGGAACTATGAGCCGGGGAGGCCGAATTTAGAGTAGGAGCGGAGCTTCTCCCTTTAGCCGGTGGACTTTTCCGGCGGGTGTTTGGGGGAGCTAGCTTTTATTTCTGGAGGAGCAGAGACATAGGCAAAACTCCAATATGAAACACTGTTTTAAAATCTCCTAGCTCTTCTCACATGTACTAATCCCTATATATTTTTTTTTGTCCACATCTCAAACGTTGCAAATTCAACCCACCTTGATCCCTGTCACCAGATTTCAAAATAGCATCTCGATTGTGTATGTATGGGCAAGAAGGGCATTACAGATTTACAAAGCAAAACCCATTAATACATGACACAAATGAAAGCCTGCTATAGCTATTTCCATGCAAGATCGTCTATATAGCTCAAATCATAATACATTAAACCAGACATAAGTGTAGACTCCATATACTGATCAAGAAGATCCAAGTCAGAGCTCCCAACTGAAGCATTCATGTTCTGGTTACCCTTAGCTAATTCACTGATTTGATCGGTTTCCATCTCACAAATCGGATGATACTCATTTTTCTCAAATTGCTGTTCTTGTCTCAATATTGGTCGCTCTCCTTCTATTATTGGTGTCCCACAGTGTTGGAGAGGAGCAGTATCCCTCTCATGATTTATGATCCCAAACCCGGATGAATTCAAGGAAGAGGAAGAGGAAGATGAAGAAATATAAGGTGTACAGCCAAAGTTTGAAGCAACATTAGGGTTTCGATCTTCAGTGGTGGTTATGGCCATGGTTTGAAGCAACGAAGGCGGAGGATTAGGTATTTCCATTTTCATAGAATCTGTGTTCTGAGAAAGTGTGAAAACTGAAATGGGTTGTTGATCATGGCGGCTTTGTGATATACTGCATGCAACCCTACCGAAGGCTTTCTGGTGAGAAGATATTAGATTGTGAGTGTTTGGGTCCAACCCTTGGGAGAGAAACCTTTTCTTGATGCACGAGTTCCAAAAGTTCTTCACCTCATTGTCTGTTCTTCCAGGGAGATGCTTGGCTATCTGAGCCCATCTACTTAATATTAACCCCACAAAACGCTATTAGAACATACAGATGAAGAAAGTTGGAGATCGAGAAGTATAAAGAAGAAATACTAAGCTTTCTTTGAAGAAATGAGCCTTACTTGTTGCCTACAATTCTATGAACATCAATGATGATCTGTTCTTCTTCTGGAGTGAACGAACCCCTCTTAAGATCTGGTCTTAGATAGTTTATCCATCTCAATCTGCAACTCTTTCCACACCTATGCAAACCTGCAATTTCAATTCAGCTTAGTTAGCAAACAATTCTTTGGTTTCATGCAAGAGAGAGAGAGAGAGAGAGAGGCAGCAATTACCAGCAAGTTTTGGGACAGAACTCCAGCTTCCATGTCCACGGGTGGTGAGATATCTGATGAGCTTCTCATCTTCTTCAGGAGACCATAGCCCTCGTTTAATCTTCTGTTTGTTGCAGCAACGATGGCTGCCCATGATCTTTTAGTGTATTTTGTTTGATCAACTTCTTGAGCAATTTGGCTAAAGCCTAATGAACCATGTAATGCATTGCAAAAGGTCCTCTATAATGTCCCCTAATGGCCCCACCATTGGAAAAAATAGAAAAAAATTTGAAAAGAAACGGAATGATCTCTTGCATAAAGCTGAATAATATAATTAGCACAACAAAGATGACTGCAATCGGGTTATGTTTCCTTACAAATATCAGTCTTCATGTTTGTAATAAATTGCTTAAGCTAGCCACGAGTGAATGAATATATATACTTGATTATTAATCTTTGGCCAATTCTCAGGTTACGTTTCAATAGCTACATTGTTCTCCAGAAGTAAGAGGAAAAAACTCGATCATCATGACCCTTTGGGCCCAAAAGAAAATTCCATTTGAGAAACGTGCTGGATGGATAACTTGGGTTGCACTCATCATGAGGAGGACCCAAGGGGTACTCTAATTCATGAGTGTGTGGTGGCTCTCTCTTCAACCATTAGACATTCCATCTCCAATTAATATAACGCCCCACTTTTTGACAACAAAACTCATCATTGACCAATATATATATATAAATATTTTATAGGTATGTATGTATGTACGTACGTATGTATGTATGTAGGACTCCAAAAATAAACTGATATATATGGGAAAGCCTTAATTTGGAATATTGTTAGAGTGTGAAAGCTATAAGTTTATAACTAAACTTTCCTGTTATAAAAAAGTAAAATAAGGAATTGAGAAGTGTTAGGTCTACAAAGAGATCTATCAAAAGTAAATTTATAAACTAATGTAACCTAAGATAAAATATTAAGGTCCCGTTTGGATTCAGTGCTGAGATGAGATAGTTTTCAATAGAAGATAAAAGTTAAAAAAATATTGTTAGAATAATATTATTTAATATTATTATTGTTTTGGGATTTGAAAAAGTTAAATTAACATTTGAAAAAGTTGAATTATTTATTATATTTTGTATGAGAATTTAAAAAAATTATAATGATGAGATTAGATAGGATAAGATCGATGAAACACTTTTTAAATCTAAACGGGGCCTAAATTTGCTTTCTATAAAAAAAGGTTTTATAATCTAATAAACTATATTAACCCATATCTATTATTTATAAGCCTTTTTCTTAAAAAACCCTTTTGTCTTTCATATATTTCTGAAGCTATAAAGAGGCCATGATCATACTTTAAACCTTCACCATTTTTATTTTTTTTTCCTTCTAAAAAGAAAACTAATCTCAAATAGTTGGAGTTTCTACAGTTTGAGGGACTTTTACTCAATATTATATGGCCGATCTTCTTTTTAATACTTTTATTAAAATGCCATATTGACATGATCAACGATATTCAATCCTTGAACATATATATAAGTTTATCACTATAATTCTGAAAAACAGAAAAGAAAATAGAAACTACAAAGTAAAAAGTAAAAACCACACATGACATGTAGATCAAAATCACAAACCCAAAAAAGTATGTAATTAGTTTATTTTATTCTTATGGCTGAGAGTGTGTGAAGATTTAAGCATCGATCTCTCTATGTCTCTGCTGATCTTATAAACACACAAATATAGTTGGATTGCTAATAAATATATGAGATTAAACTTCAAGAAATATAAAACGAATATTTAATTGATGAATGAAGTTTAGAGTCTTTAATTGATATCATGTGATCAGAGACCATGATTTGTCTTAAAAAATTCAATTCATGAAAAAAATAGATTTAATATTTATATTTATTTTAAAAAGATACAATAAAAATGTCGGTAAAGTCTTTAATATCACGTAATATCACTTTATCTTAAATATTTAAATGCTGTAAAATTAAAGTTAATTATATATATATATATATATATATATATATATATTTATCGAAGGACATATTATTATTTTTATTTAGTACTCATTTCCAGCTGGAAGATTAATACACCGCAGCCTTAATCATTTCGATAATGACACACAACCTTTTCTTCATGTGTTGTTATGATCGATTAGGCATTAATGGATTTTCATAGTATTTAGTCTGTAATTCATGCCGCGGTCCCATGCATGTTTGTTACTTGTTTTTGTCATTTTTATCATTTGATGTGATACGTTAGATTGAAATTATTAAAATAGATCTAACGTATCATACGAAACTATATCAACTTAGTGAATTTATTTTTATAAAATTTCTTTATAGCTTTAACACTTGTCATCAGTGATTTATCATCTGTGTCGTTTAATTACTTGGGATCTTTAAGATTTCAAGTCCTTTGTGTTGAATAAAGCTGGTTATTCGCATAAAAATTAAATGAGAAATAAAATAATTCTTCTAAGAAATTAAAATTATTTGAATAGTTAAGATAAAATTTATTAATAAAATATTGAGGTGCATGGCATGATAGCTTAGAAAATCACGACATATATATAGGTAGTATTAATTAATATTTGGATTAAAAGTGAAAAAATATTTCCATTAATTTCTTTGAACTTCCAGAAAATCTATTTGAAACAGTATTATTAATATTTAATCTGGTTCTACGTAAACATTATATATGGTGCTAGCTAGCGCCATGCACCCAGAGCCCTATATACCGTCGAGGAGTGTAAATTAATTTTGTTTTTCTTTTGATTTTTTTTTCAAACATTTTAAAACCTCTTTAAATATTTAAAATCACGTCTTTAACAATTAAGTAAAAAATAAAAAATAAAATAAAAAACGAATAAATCGGTATCTTTTTCCGGTAGCCACTGTCAGTGAGAGTAGCATTTCCCTTATTGTACGTGTATATAGTGTGATTACTTCATTCAGACTCTCTCCCAAAATTACTTTGGTATTCTAATTTATATTTTTAAAGTAAGTGATTAATTATTATATGATGCACGTACCAATCATTCAATTAATTATATATATATAGTTACTTGTTCCATTTTTTGTTTTGTTTAATTTGATGGCCGTTACGTTTCTTAGGAACCCTTTCTTAATTTTGGGCAATGTGGAGATTGGACCAATATCACTACAAACAAAAATGGCATTTGTGACATATTATTTGGGACGGTAATGACCATTTGGGATAAAAACAGATTCATTTTAGTAAGAAATAATCATTTTCGCAAGAAATAACTGGCAATAAATAAGTAATTTTTTTATAGTGTTAATGACTTAATCTTCTGATATATATATAGAATTAATATTTGGACAATTGGTTATATATATAGGGTGGCCCCCATCCATTGTTCCACACGCCATAACAATTAATTATCAAGTACTATTGTTGAAAACTTTGTACGGCTAAGAATGAGAGGCAAACATAACGGGTAGGCTAATGTTCTTCAACCAGCACCGTCGATCCCTTTCTGCAGATAGACTGAGTCTTAATTGATCTTTGTCAGCACAAAAAAATTAGGGTTGCGTAGCAGTCTTACCATTCTTGACGTTCTTTCATGAATGTCTGCAGATATGTCTCTATCTCATATTGTCACCAAAAGATTGCATAGTTTGAGTAAGCTATTGACTTAAAAAAGAGTGCTCTGGCCTTGTAATGACTTTCTTGTAACACCGATTACCAAAAATATTCAAGCAATGCTTATGCACCCCATAACAGCTAATTCGTCATGATCAGTTTCTTTGATCTAAAGGAATTATTTTTCTTGGGAATTGACTAAAAATAATCATAATGTTGAGTTATATTATATGCTAGTTTCATGTTTGCTAACTATTTGGGCTTGTATTTGCAAGAAAGGAAAAGGTTTTCACCCTTCTGATGAAGAAAAATAACAGTTAATTTGTAGATGGAGTGTTCTTGTGGATAATTAAGCTTAACACTTCAAACATATCTAGCTATATATATTGTAACTCTCTTTATTTATTACTCGACTATTTGACTAAATCATGAAATTCGACCAGCAACTGTTCATCTCTCTCTCTCTCTCTCTCTCTCTCTCTCTCTCTCTGTGTGAAGGTAACTTGGTTGATCACAAAATAGTGCGAGTATGAGTTTTGCTACAAATCAGCAACTGTTCACATTTCACACCTCATACATGATGTGGAAATTTATTTTTTTGTTTTTTTTATTCATAGGGCGTGGGGTATTTTTATACTGTGTGAGGTGTAGGGTAGTGAATAGTAACTGATGAGAAGAATTGTTCTATTATTTAACGCTATGGCCTAACTTACCCATAAGAAATTGTCGCCGTTCAAATTGTATAAAGTATTTATGGCAAAAAAACTTAGCTTACATAGCTAGGGAATCTATCTTTGAGGTAAAAATCTTCCTAATTATTTTAGGTGATTGACCAATTGAGAATTAACTAGATAGATCATTCTTTAAAGATTGATGATATATATGCCCTTGGTTGTCACATTCTTAATTAATCTGTGTTTCTTTTAATGATTAGCAAAAATACCCATGAAAGCAAGACATTAATCATGAAGGACGTAATAATGACTATATGGTGATAATTGGTTTTCTTTTCTTTATCCAGAACAGAAGTCTTCACCATTATAAGTACAGCTAATTGATCAATTTCTTCCTAAACGACATATTCCATGATGAGTCACATATATATCATGAAATCTAGAACTAGCCGAGAAAAGTCATATAAATTCAAACTTGTAGTAATTTCTTTCTAACTATTCATATAGTCACAAGAAATCCTGGTTTTTCAACCCTTGCGATGAAGAAAAAGGGTGCAGATGATGAAGTGCCTTAGCTAGCTAAGCTGCTGGATGTTTAATAAGCTTACAATTCAAGCAAATCAATTATCTAATTCTAACAGATTATTATTTTGAATGGTCTCTGATATATATATATATATATATATATATATATATATATATATATATATGATGTTTAGAGGGGACAAGAAAAGACAACTACCACTAACTTTGGTATGACTACTTGTCTCCAAGCAAAACCTTGCTATAAATTAAGGGATAAACATGACCACCTTAACCTAAATCTTTAGCTTAGGATCAATTTAATAACTTAATAACCTAAATATATATATATAATTTTAGAGGTTTTCGCTCCTGTTAAGCCACGTCATCGAGTTCGATTTTCTTCTAAAATTTTGAAATACCTTGTACTATTAGACACCAAAAGATTGGAAAAGTCATCATATTAACATTTTAGATATATATATATATATATATATATATATATATATATATGGAATCCGAAGAGTGTGGAACGCGTTCTATTCTGATCTCCTACACCTCATATTTCTTCTATATCTAAGTTTTTACGGTTAATAATAGAAGAGTGTATGTCACATTTAAAAAAGAATAATTCTACATATAACCGTGAAGAGCGTAAACGCCACGTAATTGCTTTGAAAAAGAGTGGGGTCCACTATTTAAAAATTAATTTTTTCATGTGGATTCCATATTTTATTTACTTTTTTTAAAGTGATTATGCGGTAGTTGCACAATTCACGGTTGCAAATATATTTTCTGTTTAAAAAACTCTACAATCATGTCGTAAATAAAATTAATAATTAAACATTTTTCAGTGCATGATGACACATGAAGTGCACTGCTAGATCTAGATTATATCAACAACTCGTAGACTTAACCACACGCTCAAGTGCATGTATATATACCATGACTAATATTAACTTTGACCAATATATATATATACCATGACTAACTATATATACATCTTATCGTCAATATATATAAGAGGATATATAGCACGAGCTAATTCTTCGATCTAGTGCCAGGCCATCAACACACGTACATATATGACTTGTTACACAACTATATATTCTTGATAATTAAATATATGTCGATTTGGCTTTAGGTAGCTAGCTTGCATTCATATGTCATCCTTGGCCAAGTTGTTACCCGTACTATAAGCCAGCGGATCGACGACCTGGCCGGGTTAGAAAAAAGAAGCTTGAATGCATATGCATATATTTAATTTATGAGACAACTTATTTTGTCCTAGCTCCGTTTGAGGCCTTAATATTAATTAAGCCAAGTCTTATACAATAGGAACTAAGGTCCCGTTTGGATACTGAAAGTGTTTCATCTCATCTCAATTCATTTCATCTCATCAATTTTTTTAAATTCTCAAATTTACTTAATAATTCAACTTTTTCAAATCCCAAAACAATAATTATATTAAAAAAATTCTAACAATATTTTATTCAACTTTTAATTTTTATTTAAAACCATTTCATCTCATCTCATCTCATCTCATTATTCAAACCGCACCTAATTAAGTCTTTCTGCTCTATCTTGCTACCTCTTCTTCTTAGATTAGGTGTTATTCAATTCTGAAGTAATATCTTGTACTTCAACTACAATTAGCTGAAAAAATTGAATCCACCATTTTGACAAGTTCTTACACGCTAGCTATATTGGTTGCCACAAATGGTTTGGGCTTCGTGGCCATGTTGTGGCCATTACTGAACATACATGGAGGCCGCCGAGTAGTTTTGCCCCATGATAGATAAATGGATGAAGTTGTGTTAGACATAACATCAAATCATGAATGTAAAATGTGATTTTTTCTTTAACAAGTAGAATGTAAAATGAACTAGGTTCCATCCACTGAAAGCTTATTACCGGTGATAAAAGACAAGTTGATTGCGAAAGTGACATAATGCAAGTCTGACTAAGTCATCTCTTGGATAATTTTTGGTCAAATTACCTTGGCTTCCCCCATCTCATCCCAAGATATCGGTTGTTATTGTACACAAATTCAGTGAGTGGGAAATGATTTTTCCAAGGTCCCTTAAAATCCAACGCGCAGCTCTCCGCATGTCCTCTAACATCTGTATCATCCTTTCCGATTGTCCATCAGTTTGGGAATGATAGGCACTGTTAAACTTCAGTTTGGTGCCCACCGCCTTTTATAAACTCTTCCAAAAGTGGGAGGTAAACCTCAGATCTCGGTCTGATACTATAGTCATAGAGTCTCCATGTAACTAACAATCTCCCTTACGTACAGTCGGGAGAGTTTGTCTCCGTAGTGGTGATGGGTAAGAAGCGAGCACTCCTAGTCTATCGATCTACGATCCCTAATATGGCATCCATTCCACTAGGGGTTCTTGGCAGTCCAATTACAAATTCTATGGTGATATCTTCTCATTTTTATTCAGGAATAGGTAAAGGTTGCAAGTTCCCTTCCAGCCTTTGGTGCTCCGCCTTTACCCATTGACACATATAACATCTCTCGATGAAGTGGGCGATATCTCGCTTCATTCCTTTCCACCAGAATCCTTTCTTAAGAACTTGTGTGGTGCCCCCGACCTCCATGTACGGGAACACGAGAATCGAGACACCCAGATGATAACAACACGGTCACGCATCCCAATGATAGTGCCAAGTGTGTGTACATGCAACAATGTACAATAACAACGCAGCGGATAATTAAGTCAATTAAGTACCAGAATTTAAACACAATTTAAACATCATTAAAAGTGATTTAAAGAGTTATACAGTCATCCAAAATAAATATAATACAAGTTCCAAATACAGATACGAGTGATCCCAAATCACTCCTCGGGCGGAGCTGAATCCTCAGGCTCACCCTCAGCCTCATTTGCATCGAAATCTGCATTACCATAAAACGGTACCGCATGTAAGTATAAACCAAACAACCCTCGTATTAAAAATGCATTTAATGCAACCAACAATAATGCATGCATATGATGAAATATGCATTATGCCCCAAACGCCATTTTCCTCGAAAATAAATATTTTTCAACGCATGCCAAAATCCCATTTTGGCCAAAAAAAAATATCCGTAAAACATTTCCCAAAAAATGATTTACACAAAAATTCATATCCAACACAATTCCCAACCAACAATTCAACATGATCAAGCGTGCAAATATGCAATGTACATGAACAACACAATTCCCAACCAACAATTCAACACAACCCAAATACATAATCAAACTTCATCCACTAATCCATCTGACCCCCGTACTCCTCGGACTCAGTCCGGCAAAACCAAACAGTTCACAGTATAATGAGTTAGTGGAAAAATGCATTTAAATCACGAAAGTTCTTAGGAAAATACTTACAATTCTATTTTATAATTTTTGAAGGATCACGAAGGTGCAAGAAGTGGCGGCACAACAACGGTACAGTGCAAAATGCACTGAGGCCGTGGATCTCAAAAACCCACTTTTGAACGGGGACAAACCAAGACCCAAGATTGATAGGTAGGGCTTATGGATGTCTGTGAAGCCAATGGTAGTGGTGGTTGGCCGTGAGAGGCGGCGTGGGCGGCGGTTGAAAGCTAAAATGCCCAAATAGAAAATGTTGATAAATGTGCTTCACCGGTGACGGATCGGAGCTAAGAATGGGTGCATTAGGTTGGTAGGAGGTCGAGGATGAAGTGGTGAAGAAATGATGGCCGGAGGTGACGCGATGGCGGCGTGCGAGCATAAAGGGTGCCGCAGCTTGATGCCGTGCATGAGGGGTGGGGAAGGCAGTGGGCTGGGCGGTGACGGTCACGGCGGCGCGCGTCGGTGGGCTGGGGGAGAGGAAGAAAACGCACGGGGAAGAGGGAGAGAGGGACGTTGCGGGCGGGAAGAGCTGGGGAAAAGAAATGGTGAGAAAGAAAAGAAGAAGAAATAAAAAGAGGAAAAAGAAAAGTGAGGGAAAGAAATGAGGTCCAATCCTCATATCTTGGGTTACAAAAATGATCCAACGAAAATAATTTCAAAACAGCAAGTTAAATAAAATAATTTAAACGTAGTGATAAAATAAATTAATTAAATCCAACAATAAATTAATTTAACAAAAATGAAGAACAATTTAAATGCATAACAATAACTAATATTAAGGAAACATATCAAATTTAATTTTCACAATTTAAAAATCATAAAAATAAACTAACTAAAAATTCTGACAATTTTATAACAAAAGACTAATTTTTTGAATTAATAAAAATAATTCTTCATTAAAAATACACTAAAATACGGGGTGTTACATCCTCCCCCTTAAATAACATTTCGTCCTCGAAATTGGCAAGGTCAACATTAAACTAAAACAGTAATAAGATTCGACTAAGAGAAGACATAAGAAGCATACTGCCAGAGTCAATCAAACAAATACAGATATTGCTCCCTCATGACGGCTTCTCTCTCCCAAGAGAAATCTTGTGCCAACGGATTGCCCCATGATACTTTCACCAAAGGTATTGTCTTGGACCTTAACATTTGCTCTTTCCAATCCACGATCTGCGTCGGAGCAACTTCATAAGTAAGATTAGGCTGAAGTTGAATGTGTCTAGGGTCAACAAAACGTGGCTTTTGATGTCCAAAACTATTCTTCAACGATGACACATGTAACAAATCATGAACTTCCCCAAAATAGTCCGACAATGCAACTCTATAAGCAACAAGCCCAACTTTCTCTATAATCTGAAAAGGGCCAACATACCTCGGACTAAGTTTTCCCTTCTTACCAAAGCGCTTAACGCCTTTCATAGGAGAGACTTTGAGATAAACCCAATCACCTACTTCAAAGGATAAGTCTTTTCTTCTTGTATTTGCATAACTCTTCTGGCAACTTTGTGCTTCCGCTATTTTAGTTCTTATAAACCGAACTTGATCTTTGATTTTTTGAATTATCTCAGGCCCAATTAATTTACTCTCGCCAACTTCATCCCAACACAAGGGTGACCTACACTTCCTTCCATACAAAGCTTCATACGGGGCCATCTGAATGGAGGAATGAAAGCTATTATTATAAGCAAACTCAATTAGCGGCAGATGATTCTCCCAACTTCCCTGAAATTCCATGACACAAGACCGCAACATATCCTCAAGTGTCTGAATAGTGCTCTCTGATTGACCGTTTGTTTTAGGGTGATATGCAATACTAAACTTCAACTTAGTGCCGAAAGCTGCCTGCAAACTTTTCCAAAAATGGGACGTGAACCGCGGGTCCCGATCCGATACAATACTCCTGGGTACTCAAACGCACTATCTCTTTGACATACAGCCGAGTTAACTTACCCAAAGAGTCGGTATTATTGATAGGCAAGAAATGGGCACGCTTGGTCAACCGATCAACAATCACCCAAACTGAGTTATTTCCACTAGGGGTCCTCGGCAAGCCCACAACAAAATCCATAGAAATATCATCCCACTTCCACTCAGGAATAGGGAGAGGTTGAAGTCTACTAGCAGGTCTTTGATGCTCAGCCTTAACTTGATGGCACGTGTCACATTTCTCAATAAACATGGCGATATCCATTTTCATCCCTTCCCACCAGAAATTTCTCTTTCAATCTCAGTACATCTTTGTGCTACCAGAATGAACTGAATAGGGAGTAGCATGAGCTTCTGCCAAAATTCACTCTTTAAATTCTGAATCTTGGGGAATCACTCTACGATTCTGAAACTGAAGAATACCATCTTTATCCAAGCTATAATGCAAGGGTCCTCTAGACTTCCTGACTCTTTTTCTGATAGCTAATAACTTAGGATCCCTTATTTGGAAAGTCTTCAATTCTTCAAAATCAACTACTCGGACATCCAAAACCGAAGATAACAATTCTTCTTCCTGCGAACTCTCAATAAGAAGTCTTCTCATCCCATAAAGGAGAGAGTCCAAATCTGATGACTCTGCCTCGTCCACTTGTTGAGACTTCCTACTCAAAGCATCAGCAACTAGATTCGCCTTTCCTGGATGATACTTGATCTCACATTGGTAGTCGCTAATCAATTCTAACCACCGCCTCTACCTCATATTGAGATTCTTCTGGGTAAACAAGTGCTTCAAGCTCTTATGGTTAGTGTAAACTTCACAGACTTCACTATACAGATAATGCCGCCAAATCTTAAGAGCAAAAACTATAGCCGCCAACTCCAAATCATGTGTGGGATAATTCCTCTCATGAATTTTCAACTGACGAGATGCATAAGCAACAACTTATCCCTCTTGCATAAAGACACATCCCAACCCGAACTTGGAAGCATCACTAAAAATCACAAAGGGCTTGTTGGCTCTGGGAGTGCCAAAACAGGTGCTGTTGTCAACCCTAGGAAACTTCTCTCCCATCTGTCTGAACATATAAACTCAGTATTCTTCCTAGTCAAGGCAGTGAGAGGTCCGGATAGCCGAGAAAATCCTTCAACAAATCTTCGATAATAATTGGCAAGTCCCAAAAAACTTTGTATCTCACATACTGTTGACGGGCGAGGCCATGACAACACAGCTTCCACTTTACTAGGATCTACAGCCACTCCTTCTTGGGAAATCACATGCCTAAGAAACTTAACTTCTTCTAACCAAAATTCACACTTACTTAGCTTATCATACAACTGATGCTCTCTTAACTTCCCAAGTGCCACATGAAGGTGACAAGCATGCTCTTCCAAATCTCAAGAATAGATAAGAATGTCATCAAGGAACACCACCACAAAAAAATCCAAAAAAGGACGAAACACCCGATTCATCAGATCCATAAAAGCAGCAGGGGCATTAACTAACCTAAAAGACATCACTTTAAATTCATAATGCCCATACCTTGTCCTGAAAGCAGTCTTGGGTACATCCTTGTCTCTTATCCTCAATTGATGGTATCTTGATCTCAAGTCAATCTTTGGGAAGACAGCTGCTCCTTGAAGCTGATCAAATAAATCATCAATTCTAGGAAGTGGGTACTTGTTCTTGATGGTCACCTTGTTAAGTTCTCGATAGTCTATACACATTCTGAGAGTACCGTCCTTCTTCTTGACAAATAAAATAGGTGCTCCCCACGATGAAGTACAAGGCTGAATAAACCCCTTATCAACTAGTTCTTGCAATTGAGTTTTCAACTCCTTTAACTCAGTCGGTGCCACACGGTAAGGAGTCTTATGCACAAGAACCGCCCCAGGTTCCAAATCGATAGCAAATTCCATCTCGCAAACTGGAGGCAACCCAAGCAACTCATCCACGAACACATCAGGGAATTTTTCCACAAGTGGAATATCCGCTAAAGACTTCTTCTCAGACGGTGTAGGCACCACTTGAACCAAACATGCATCTACACCACAAGCTATGTCTCTCCTTGCTTGAATGGCCGATATAACTGCCGGTCTTGCTTTCAACTTATTCCCCACGAATTCCAAATAGTCTCCTTCCGGAAGTTGAAAGCCGATTACCCGACTCCTACAATTTATGTTAGCACAATAACGATGCAGCCAATCCATACCCAGAATTATATCAAACCCCAACAACTTGAATACAATTAAATCTGCTTCAAGTGTCCTCTCACCAAAAACCAAAGGACAACCTAAAGCAACTTTGGAGCACCACACAATCTCGCCATTTGGAAGAGTCACAAACAAGGATTGTGATAAGGATTCTGTGACTAGATTGCACATCCGTGCAAACGTGGCGGACACAAAAGATTGAGATGCCCTAGAGTCAAACAAGGTACATGCATAAAAATCATATAGATGAATTCTACCTGAGGCAAACACATACACCAGTGAAATTAAAAAAAAACAACTCACGCCAACATCAAATCCAAAAAATTAAACTAAATGCATACCAGTAATCACCCCTGCATCGTGAGTCTCTGGAGCCTCATGATCCACATCACTGGGGGTCACAACATAGACCCGAGCTTGTACCAACTGCCTCTGGCTGTTCCTCCCACCATGCCAACCTCCTCTACTTCCTTGAGCTTGGTTGGGGCACTCACAAGCAAAGTGACCCAGCTGGCCACATCTAAAACACTGGATCCTCCTCTGACCGCAGTCGCCCTCATGGGCTCTATTACATCTATGGCACACTGGAGTTCGGCCTCCTGCACGAACACCGGAGGTTGTCTATGAACGAGCCCCGGTCTTCTGTACAAACTTGTGTGGCGACCCAGAACTACTCCCCTCGCCAACAAAACTCCGCCTCTTCTGACCCAGAGGGGAGCTTACCGCAAAACTATTTTTCCACTCCGCAATAGTGGCCAAATCCACCAACTTCTGAAAATCTATAATCTGGAGACAGGCTACTTGTTTGTGTATGTCATGTCGCAGGCCCTCCTGAAAATGCTCGGCTCGCAACTCCTCAGTGGCAATGAGGTGGGTAGCGAACCACCCAAGCTCCATAAATTTTCTGGCATATTGCTCAACAGTCATGTCTCCTTGAACCAAACTATTGAATTCTCGTGCCTTCTGCCATCTCACAGAAACAGGGATGAAACGGTCTTCAAATTCTTTCTTGAAATGCTGCCAAGACACAGCTGCAAAAGATCCCAACTCCATCTCTAGGAGTTGCTGCTTAGTCTGCCACCAGTTTGCCGCTTCGCCTTGCAGCAAGTAACTTTCATACAACACCATCTGAGCCTCCGTGCAACAACAGACTTCAAATTTCCTTTCAAGATCTTCAATCCACCTTCTGGCCCTTAATGGATCCTCATCACCAGTAAAGGCAGGGGTCCTATGCGCCAAGAAGCACTCATAGGTGCACCCAGCCTGCACCGCCCTATACTGATCTCCTTGTTGTGGCAGAAAATTCTGTTGGAGGAACTCCATCATCCTGTTTAACGCCCTTGCCATGGCGTAATTCCCATCTCCCCTCGGTAATTCATCCTCGGGCTCATTAGCTAGCCTTCTTGGTCTCACCATCTTCCTGTCAAGAGCAATCTTTAACCCCGCTTAAATCCCTGGACAAAATCAAACACAACCCAAAAGCAACACAAAAAATAAAATAACATAATATCAATTAACATAAAATAAAATAACAATAAACCCATAATATATCAGTTTTTTTTTAATAAATAACTTAACTCACAACTTTTTTTTTTAAATAAGAAAAATAATTTCTGGTACTACACCTAAAGCACATGTGGTTTTACCTAGAGCCGAACTGCTCTAATACCACCTGTGGCGCCCCCGACCCCCATGTACGGGAACACGGGAATCGAGATATCCGGATGATGACAACACGGTCACGCATCCCAACGATAGTGCCAAGTGTGTGTACATGCAACAATGTATAATAACAACGCAGCGGATAATTAAGTCAACTAAGTATCAGAATTTAAACACAATTTAAACATTAATAAAGTAGTTTAAAGAGTTATACAGTCATCCAAAATAAATATAATACAAGTCCCAAATACAGGTACGAGTGATCCCAAATCATTTCTCGGGCGGAGCCGAATCCTCAGGCTCACCCTCAGCTTCATCTGCATCGAAATCTGCGTTACCATAAAATGGTACCGTAGGTAGGTATAAACCAAAGAACCCACGAGAATAAAAATGCATTTAATGCAACCAACAATAATGTATGCATATGATGAAATATGCATTATGCCCCAAACGTCATTTTCTCCGAAAATGAATATTTTCCAACGCACGCCAAAATCTCATTTTGGCCAAAAAAAAAATATCCGTAAAACATTTCCCAGAAAATGATTTACACAAAAATCCATATCCAACACACGCTATTTTTCCAGAAAATAGTCAATTATTTCATTTTACCGTATGCACCATGATCTCCCCTAGGGACCATTCTCACACCCTGGCTCCCTTCGCCACGCGAAGTAATGAGCGATGCCTAGTTCCGCGCCCTGCATGTACATGGCCAAGCATCCTCTAGTCCCCGCCAGTAGAGGGATCACGGAGTCTGCATGAGACCATCTCGTCCGATCCCATTGTCGCCTAGCAACAATCCAGGGGACGTCACTTAGTATATTCTGCTCCCGAGTGACCAAAGGAGCTCCACCGATATAATGCCCTATCTCGGCTTGGGGTCATGATACACACGCACCCAAAAATCCTTTCACATGAAAACCCAATTTCAATAAACACAATTGAAAACCCAGTTTCAATAAACACATGAACATGAATGCAATTACACGAAAACTAAGTTTTCTTTACAAACATGATCATGTGTGCAAATATGCAATGTACATGAACAACACAATTCCCAACCAACAATTCAACACAGCCCAAATACACAATCAAACTTCATCCACTAATCCATCTGACCCCCGTACTCCTCGGACTCAGTCCGGCAAAACCAAACAGTTCAAAGTATAATGAGTTAGTGCAAAAATGCATTTAAATCACGAAAGTTCTTTGGAAAATACATACAGTTCTATTTTATAATTTTCGAAGGATCACGGAGGTGCAAGAAGTGGTGGCACAACAACAGTACAGTGCAAAATGCAATGTGGCCGTGGGTCTCAAAAACCCACTTTTGAACGGGGACAAACCAACACCCGAGATTGATAGGGTTAGGGCTTAGGGATGTTGGTGAAGCCAATGGTGGTGGTGGTTGGTCGTGAGAGGCGGAGTGGGCGGCGGTTGAAGGCTAAAATGTCCAAATCGGAAATGTTGATGAATGTGCTTCACCGGTGACGGATCGGAGCTAAGAATGGGTACATTAGGTTTCTAGGGGGTCGATGATAAAGTGTTGAAGAAATGGTGGCCGGAGGTGGCGCGACGGCGGCGCGCGAGCTCAAAGGGTGTCGCGGCTTGATGCCGTGCGTGGGGGCTCACGGCGACACGAGAGGGGTTGGAAATGGAGGGGTGGGGTCGGCGACCCGTGGGGAACGCAGTGGGCTGGGCGGTGACGGTCACGGCGGCGCGCGTCGGTGGGCTTGGGGAGAGGAAGAAAACGCACGGGGAAGAGGGAGAGAGGGACGTCGCGCGCGGGAAGAGCAAGGGAAAATAATTAGGGAGAAAGAAAAGAAGAAGAAAGAAAAAGGGGAAAAAGAAAAGTGAAGGAAAGAAATGAGGTCCAATCCTCACATCTTGGGTCACAAAAATGATCAAACGAAAATAATTTCAAAACAGTAAGTTAAATAAAATAATTTAAACGTAGTGATAAAATGAAAATAAATTAATTAAATCCAACAATAAATTAATTTTAAAAACATTAAGAACAATTTAAATGCATAATTATAATTAATATTGAGGAAACATATCGAATTTAATTTTCACAATTTAAAAATCATAAAAATAAACCAACTAAAAATTCTGGCAATTTTATAACAAAAGAATAATTTTTTGAATTAATAAAAATAATTCTTCATTAAAAATACACTAAAATACAAGGTGTTACAGCTTGATATATCTCCATTCCTCCAGGGTGTATCGAATATGGTGAGAATGAGTTTTGACTAGTATCTATTCTAAAATCTCTAAATTAGTTGGAACCACTTTCCTCCCTTTGAACAGCAAGGTTCCATCCTTGCCCAAGCTGAAATGCATTGATCCTTTGCCTCTATAGATTCTTTCGAATCCTCAAAAATTTTGGATCCCTTTCTTGATGGTCCTTTAGCTGGACGAAATCGCATACCCTAATATGTTGTAGGGTAGTGAAAATTTCTTTTGGTGGTTGATACTTTATCATCAGATGTCTCATCCCTTTCAAGAGTGAGTCCACTTCCAAGAGCTCTCTTGTGTCTCTCATCTTTGACTTGTGATTTAGGGCATCGTAAATTGGTCTTTTCCAGGTGGTACTTAATTTCGCATTAGTAGTCCGTAATAACCTCCAACCAGTTCCGTTGTCTGATGTTAAGGTTCTTTTGGGTGAATAGATCCTTTAAACTCTTGTAATAGGTATACACCTTGGCTCCTTCTTCGTACAGGTAGTGCCACCATATCTTCAAGGCAAACACTATCATCGCCAACTCCATGTCATAAGCTAGTTAGTTTCTCTCATCGTCCTTCAATTGTCGGGACACATAGGCTACTACCATACCTTCTTGCGATAGTAGCTGGCCAATCTTAGGAAACTCTTCACCTCCTGCACAGAGGTAGGTCACTGCCATCCTACCATTGCCTCAATCTTACTTGGGGTTAACTTAGACTCCCTCCTTGGATATCACGTGACCGAGGAACCTTATTTCATCCAACTAAAACCCGCACTTGCTGAGTTTGGCGAACGCTGAGTTTGGCGAACAACCAATGGTCCTTGAGTGTCTCCAACACCAATCTTAGGTGAATCTCATGCTCTTAGCATGTCCAGAATATACTAAAACGTCATCTATGAAGACTACTGCGAATAAGTCCAAAAACGACTGAAACACCTCATTCACAATGTCCATAAAAGTTTCGCTGGCGGGGGGAGGGGGGGTTAATTAATCCAAAAAGAATCACCGTCAATTCATAATGGCCATACCTAGTCTGAAAGACTGTCTTTGGTATGTCATCCTCCTTAATCCTCAATTGGTGATATCCTAGACCTAAGATCAATCTTAGAAATCACTATTGCTCCCTACAGCTGGTCAAATAAATCATATATCACTGGCAATGGGTTCCTATTCTTTATAGTCACCTTATTCAGTTCTCGATAGTCAATACACATTCTATGGGTCACATCTCTCTTTTTCACAAATAATATTGGCGCTCCCTAAGGTGAAATGCTTGGCCTGATAAGTCTTTTTGTCAACAACTGTTGTTGTTGACCTTTTAACTCATTCAATTCTATTGGAGCCATTCGTTAAGGTGCTCTCTGTACCGAAGTTGCTTCTAGTTATGTCTCAATCAAAAACTAAATTTTCCTAAAGGGAGTAATCTTGCCAATTCTCTAAAGACAAAAATTCCCTCACCATCGGTATGTCCTCAATTTCCTTCGGCTCTCTCTCCTTATGCACTAAATGCTCTAAATAGGCCTCAACCCCACTCCTCAAATCCTTCTTGGCCTGAAGCAAGGTAATTACCTTCGACATTGACCTTAGCTTGCTTCTGTGGAAGATCCTATCCTCCATTCTTGGCACACAGAGTGTCACTGTTCTTGATCAACAATCTATACTTGCAAAATGCCTAAAGAATCCCGACATGTCAAACACTATTAGGTCCGTCTCCAAAGGGATTCCGTCTATCTCTAAAGGACACTCTCTAACTAACTTAATACAATATACTATCCCTTCGTAGGGTAATGATTTAGAAACTTTTTGACGCATTGGTTTCGTAGCTTGAAAACCAATCGTCCTGACGAATGTAGTGGATATAAAGGATAGGGAAACTTCAGAGTCAAATGGTGTGCTTGTGTAGAATTGTGATATCCTAACAATTTTAATTTGTACAATTAACTACGATTTACTACTTATATTACATGCCTATGAACATGATTAGCTAGTTGTAAACTATGGTTTGGTACCAATGATGATGTCTGTATCCTTGGTCTCTGGGAAACCTTGTTGACTTATTCAATAGTGAGTGCGTACACTATGGATTGCATGGCTTGCCTACGGTCTCTGTGTCCTCTGCCTTGTCCTGCTTGCTACACTGGTAGCACTTAGGGGCAATCTTTCGCATAATGTCCCGTTTGCCTACACCGAAAACATAAGATCAGAGTCTGTTGGCAATCCCCCTTATGGATAGTCCAAGAGTAGTTGGTAGTCATCCCCTTGTCCAAGACAAAAGCTTTTGAGGATACTTGAATTGCTCCCTTACTAGAAAATGTCAATCTTTCTAGACCCATGAGAATTTTTGAATAACAAAAATTTCCTAACGAATGTAGTGAATACAAAGGATTTGGAAGTTTCTAAGTCAAATAGTGTCCTTGTGTAGAAGTGTTAACAATGTTTGTATGATTAACTATGGTTTACTACTTATATTACATACCTATGAGCATGATTAGCTAGTCGTAAACTATGGTTCCGTACCTATGATGAAGCGTACCTCCTTGGTCTTTGGGGCATCCTCGTTGACTTATTCGGGAGTGAGTGCGTACACTCTGGCTTGCATGGCCTGTCTATGGCCTCTACCTCCTCTGCCTTGTCTTGCTCGTTGCACTGGTGGCTCTAGGTGGCAATCCTTCGCATAATATCCCGTTTGCCTATAGCGGAAACATAAGATTAGAGTCTGTCGGCGATCCCCTCATAGGCTCTATGGCAATTACCGCAAACTAATATCCTTCCTCTCATGCATACTTCGAGAGAAGTTGGTGGTCATCCCCTTGTCCTAGACACAAAATTTTGATGGACACTTGAATTGCTCTCTACACCAGAATATGTCATTCTTTCTAGACCTGTGGGAATTTTGTTGCTCACGCTCGGCACTGGACGCTATGTGCACCAATTTCTGAAAGTCCTTGATCTGTAAGCACACTACTTGGGTCTTGATCCAGGTCTGCAGTACATCTTGAAATCTCTTCATCCCCATACTCTCCATGGAGATAAGATGAAGGGAAAATCTCCTTAACTCCGTAAACCAAGAAGCATATTGTTCTACTGTCATATTTTCCTTAACCAAACTAGCAAAGTCCATCAACTTTTGTTGCCTTACTATAGCCGGAAAGTATCGATCATCAAATCCCCTAGTGAGTTTCTATGGTGCCAAGGGTGCTAGCCAAGCAGTCAACACCCAAGGTTTGATCGGGTAACGCGTGCCCCATCTAGGTGGAAGTGCACGTGTAGGATACAAGTATAGGATCACAGTAGAAATAATAGAGGTTTAGTAGGTAAACTAGACATTGCAATACTAGAGTCTAAAACACATTCTAGCAATCATTACTGTCATTCCTAAAAACATTAGCATAGAGTTACATACAACTCAAAATGGTATGTTCATCGCCTAATAGGCAGCATACCGAATATAGTTGGTTGCCCCTTTCTAAAAGGCTAAGTACAACTCAAAATGATGCATGACTCCTAAGATAGATACGTGTCTCCGTCTTTAGGGTTCGGGCGGGATTGACTCTTCCTCTTTGAACATCACTCATGGTTCTAACTTTGCATCAAAGACTATGGTTCTGAGAGTGAAACTGCAGGTAGGTTAGGTAGCGATGACAAATATTGTAAATGAGAGATAATGCCCCTAAACATGTAATGAATAGTTCGTATAAATAGCGTAAGGTCACATATATGTATGCTTTGGGAGGAATCACCCTTTGAGGAATTACCTTCTTATGCATTGTACTTTAAAGCTTGAGTATTATTTAGGTGAGGAATGACCTGTCGCTCTAATAGCCAAATCTATAAAGTCATAACAGTTTCACTAGTACAACTACCAACACAGAGGTTCACCCCATAGATATTTGTCACACAAACCTTTCGTCACACATACTTATCGTCACATAGATATACATTACCTGATGGCCAAACAGGGGATGAGCTGCTCCATCTCTCGACATTAGGGAAATCCCATCTATCCAATCTACATGGTGCAAACCAACTTGCTTGTACCCTAAGACAGGTGAACTCTGGCACAGAAATAAAATATTGCGTTGGGGAACATCTACTCAGCCAACGAATTCTAAGACACCAACATACTATACATTGGGAGATTTTGCATCATGAATATCAGGTGAGGCCAACATGATACCCTCCCATCCCAATCATTCATGAAGATTGATGCAATGTACACTTACTCACACATAGATATAGGTATTCACTTTAGGATCATGAATCAGTAAAAGAAAACAACAAACACATTCAAAGTCTCAAAAAAATAGGAAATGAACATAAGATAAACATAATGATCCAAAACAGATTTATTCATGTTCAGAAAGGGGAGGGTACAGAAAATGCAAATTTCTATTACATACAACATTCACCCCCACATTTCTCAATCCTGTCTTAGAATCTAACCTACCTCATAATGTCAGGCTCACTACTCAATTGCGTCGCTCCTTCCTTGCTACCTCTGAAGATTTTGGCTGCAAGAGGTCTCCGGTGTCTAAGAACTTAAAAGTGAGATTTTGTCCCATATCTAAATTGCTTTTATAGGACGGGACTGTCAAACGTCATTCTGACATATCTTTGACTCCAGATATGCTTGAATAGGATTCGTTTGGCCTTGATTGTAGTACTGCAAGATTACAAAGACAGACAACCAGGGCATGGTCCGCACTTCCATACGGCATGCCAACTCCTCAGTTTATCCTTGAATGAGGGTCTTCCACATGGCATTGAGCCTTACCTTTGGGTTAAGATGATATAATTTCCTGAGTCGTAATCCTTCTAGTAGATCCACTCTGGATGTGATCCTTTAGGTGGAGTGTGGGTTGCTGCGTACGACACTGGTACTCTTCTAAACATCTTTTGTGTTGTTTCGAAAAGCTTCAATGTCTGCGTTGGTCTGTCCTAGATTGTTGCTCTCCCTGAGCAAGTAGTTCTTGTCCCATGAGAGCCATTGGGCTCTTCAGCTCGTCATTCTCGCTTGCATGGTGGGTGAGTTTTCTAGCTCACCTACCATGGGGCGAGACTCTCATCTCCACCTCACTCTGGGACTTATTTGCCGACTTGTATACAAGGTGTTTGCTTTCCCACCTATTGGACTAGTTGCATTTTGCAGCAATTTCCTTCACGAACCAATGGAGTATTCCTTTGTCAAGAGACCCACGGTCATGGTCGTGGATTTCTTAAGCTAGTTGTAGACGAGAGACCCATGGCCATGGCCGTCAATCTATTGAGGTTGTTGCAACCTCAAGGCCATGGCTTGGTTTTGGGTTTGCATAGAGATCCATGGCCAAGCCGTGACCATGAGTTTTCGTGGCCCATTGCCAAGACATGGCCAATGACCGTGGGTAAGTTGTCTTTCACTATTTGTTTAAATTTCAATTTGGATTTGCTTATTTGAAGTTTGATCTTTATTTTGGGATTTGAATATGGATCAAAGATCGGTGTCTATGTATACGTTTTTGGAAGACGGTTATTGAGTGACCAATGGCTATGGTGGATTTTTGCTGGGCAAAGCATATCGGAGGTGGGCTGAAAAAACCACTTGTTTGTTAGATTGGGGTGGATGGTCAGAGACAGGGTGGGGCTGAAAATTATTACTCCTCCGATGTTGGGTGGAGGAAGGTGTTATTCGCCCATATAGAGTGGGTAACACCCCTAGCCTTGGCGACCATGCTCTGGCGACCTATAACACCTGCTTCTCGTAGGCAGGGATGTCACGTGCTTACTTAAATAAAATCAGGCAATAGATTATATAACTTAAATAAATAAATGCAATGAGCCAGGAACTATATCAAATTGCTCCATCTAGGCCTAGCCCGCTTGCTCGTACTTATCATCCTCACCTGGGTGGTTAAAAATATGAAATAAAACTAATGAGTCAAAGACTAAGTAAGAAGCTCGTCACAACTTAAACATAATGAACCTAGGGATTTTTATAAAATATTTCATGTTGAGAATTTAAAATCATGACTATTCATACTCATACTTATGCAATGCATGACTTGTCTTCAGTTATCTGAATTAACTGACTGATCTGACTGGCCAAAACACATCCATGTGTGCAAGGTTGTGACCGACCTCACATCCTGTGGCTGCAAGGGGAGCTGCTGAGTATTATTCTGGCATACACGGTAGACCAGGCTTAAGTCTGTGGCTTGCACATTCACCCATGAATCGCATTGATACTATGCATCTGAATGACCATTTTATTAACCAATATGATCTTGTCTTACACTTGAACATAAGAAAACTTGCGTGTCTTATGCAACATGAGATGCGTGACATACATAATACGTATAGAATTATAAATTCTAAATTAAACTTGATGCGAAAATAGCATGATCATGGATTATGATTAATGACATGCTTGCATAAATCATGACAAACGTGGTACATAAAAAGTGGCTATCAAAGAACGAGCTTCAATAATAATTTATCTAAATTAACTAATATGTGCTAATCATAACTTATGATCAAGCTACTTATGTTGTTGCGTTGCTTCCCAAATCTTACTCCGTAACATGTTACCTGTACGAGGTATTAAAAGTTACTAAATTTTCTAGAAAAACATGTCATGACATTCTATTTAATAATTAAATAAATAATATAAAGAGTAATTTAATAATTTTTATATTATATGCTAATGTCATATAATTATTCTTTAACAACTTGAAATTATAACTTAGTAAATTAAGTAATTAGGCTTTATACAATATCTTAAAATAAGTCGCGAAAATCTTAATTCATAAAATAGTTTTAAATTTTCTTATGATTAACATACTTATTCAGTTATATAAAAAATCTAATAAATAGTAATATCGTTTAAATATTCTTAATACATTTCTTTATTTTAAATATACAACTTTAATAGTATAATTATATCATAATCTATTAAAAACACATCAGAATTTTGTTTAATAAAATAGACTCAATCAAACTTAAAGCATTCAAAAACTAATTTTAAACTCTTATTATTTAATATTGAAATCTAATTATAAAACTAATAATATAGATTAAACCCATAAATATTACTGTAGAAAAATATAAGTTTTTGGGCTAACATGAATAAAAACGGAGCCCAACAAAAAAATATTATGCCCAACACACTTGTTATAACAGTTTTTGTAACAAGGTATAATCAGGTCGAGCCTGATTTAAAATATAAAACAAATTTAAAACCAAGCCCAGCCCAACAACAAAATACGCCGAACAAGAACTCGGCCTAACTAAAGGGCGTTATGGGAATTAGCCATATACATGCAGGGGCTTTCGGGAAGGGTTGGAAACAAAGTAACATACGACTGAACAAAGAAAACACCATCACTGGAGGGATGGGCCGTGCGACTGACTCACCGAAGGAGAGAGATGAGGCGACAGAACGACAGCTGGGTGGCGGGACTGAGTTGAAAATCACGGTGGTGGTTGGCCGGCTTCTTTTGTGTGTGATGGAGTCCTGAGAGAGAGAAAATGGCACTGTGGTCTCAACCCGAGGATAAAGGAGTGGAGGGAGAGAGTGAGTTTGGGACAAGGGACTTATGGGAAGGAGTGCAGCAGATCTAGGATGATGGAAAGCGTCCGACGTTAGTTTTTGTGGAGGTTGGCTGGTCACGGCAACCGTGGGCATGTTGGGTCGTCACTGTCACTGGTTTGTGGTAGTAACCGAGAAGGTGGAGGAAGAGAGTTTCTGGCACGGTAGAGAGGAAACCAACGTTGGTGGTCCTTTTCTCGGCATCTTTGGTGTGCGACTGGTTGTTGGCTGTGAGGAGTAAGCATGCGGTGGAGGAGAGAGTGCGGTGCCATAGATACAGTGCTTGGTCTGCCCGTGGCGGGAGAAACGTGCAATGTGGGGATAGTTTTCATCCGTGAGTGGTTGCTATATGTAAATGTATATTCCTACGAGTATATATATCTGGAAATCCTAATGCAAGAGGAGGCCGGAGACGTGCATGGGGCTATTCAGGGGTCTGGAAGAGATGGAGAACATGGGAAGTTTAAACACATTTTAAATACTCTAATAATAAAAATAATAAATAATAATAACCTGCTTTAAACTACCCAGCTCGTAATAAAATTTTACAACATAGCAACAATAGTACTGAAATGTTTCTAATAATATTTTAAAATATAAATAAATGAATAATTTTTTTTTTAGTTTAATAAGATAATTCGATCCCTAAAACTATTGGGATCGGGTTGTTACATGACCAATGCTAACATACACCTTAGCGACCAAGGTTAACACACGCCTTAGCGACAATAGCAGTCAAG
Source organism: Juglans cinerea (assembly GCA_961763995.1). Classification (NCBI taxonomy): domain Eukaryota; kingdom Viridiplantae; phylum Streptophyta; class Magnoliopsida; order Fagales; family Juglandaceae; genus Juglans; species Juglans cinerea. The sequence continues at coordinate 14,084,645 of CAUIVZ010000016.1, forward strand.
CCAGTCTCTTGTACCTAAATAGCAAAGTCTATAAATATGCAGGCTGAGCTTCAGTGACCAAGACTGACACACCTTGGTGACCATAGCGGTTGAGCTAGCCTCCCCCCACAATGGCAGTCGCGACCTCCCACCGCAATTGTTGCCAGTGGGTTGTCTCTGGGAATGAGCCTCAGAGCCCCATAACCACCATGTGCAGATTGCCTTCGGGAACGAGTTGACGGGCTAGCTCTATGACCACTTAGTGCATATTACAACAAACAAACTCAAACTCTAAATGCCCAAAATAAACACACCAATGCGAGATTGCCTTGAGGGGGCAAGAAATCCACTTTGACCAACAAAAACAAAAACGATCACCAAATATGGAAAACGCGCTTTACACGCTCTTCGCTCATCAATGAAAAACCATCACATGCAAATATTTGTCATATGCTAGCAACATACGAACATACTAGAGGCCTTTATAGGGATTTACAAGTCTCCTCGAGGTCTGCCCTTGAAGATCTTCATTGCATGACACAACAACAGAAAACATGGGATAATTTCCTAAAATTTATTTTTCTACATGTTTCATAAACTATCTCTATCATGGTTGACTAAGATTTTCAAGACCTACTTAATGTACAAGTAGACCTTAATAATCGCATGCATATATTAGATATGAAATGAACTAGGGTCCAACCTATTGGAAGCCCATTACCAGTGATTAAAGGAAACTTGACTATGAAAGTGACATAATGCTAGTAGGTCTGAGTTACTCCAAAAACGGAATGAGATCTTTATAAAAGAAAGGAATTTCTACAAATTACATTGGAGGATGAGATATCTCTTCAAGACTCTCTACCATCTCAGGGGACTCTCTCTCTCTCTCTCTCTCTCTCTCTCTCTCTCTAGGAGTCATCAACTTCTTAAACCTCATTGGAATCCTATTTTCTTCATTTTGTTGAGAGCTTTGGAAGGACATGAGAGACTGTAAAATCATCCAATATAGTGAATTTTGACCCCAAACGACCCCTGAATGTAGGTTTTTATGTTGAACCATGTAAGTCTTTGTGTCTCTCTTTATTTATAGTTTATATGCTTCGTTTGTTGTTTATTTCATGGTTGTGCATCCGAGCACAACATGGGCCATATATTCAACCGTATTGTTGGGCTTCGACTCCATTGGAAAAAATGCATTAACACACCGGCCTATAGCTGGTTTTTTAAATGGATTTCTTAAAATGTGTTTCTATTAACACAGGAATAACATGAAGCCTAAAACAACAACACAATAAAAAGATAATAACTAGTGTAATGATCATAACCTAAAATTGCAAAATAATAAGGACGTAATAACATAATTCCAAATCTAAATTATTTAGGAAACATTAAGGTACTATGTAAGAAATGGAAAAATAAGCAAAGGAAAGAAGAAAATATCAGAATGAAGAAGAACCTCCTGTATTCTTCATTGAAGTCGTATATTTACCCTTACAGAAAAGGTGATATATGTAGTGCTCTGTACAATCCTTCCCTCACGTTCTGGAAGGAATATTCACACTCTGCAAATAACTAACTAAGCCACTAAAAACTATACACCTCAGCCAAGGACAAAAAAAAAATAACTAACTACAAAATTACATAAAAACTCTTCAGCTAGCCTTTCTCATGTGAGCTAAATTGGGGACCATTATGTAAAATAACTTCATCATTATACATCAGCTCGTGATCATAGAGAGGAGGATGATTATCATCATTCTCCAATACCCCCCCGCAAGATGGAGAATAGAGATTGACTATTCTCATCTTGGAAAGGAGAGTATTGAGCACAATAGAGGAGAGTGCTTTGGTAAAAATATCAGCCAATTGAGAGTGAGTAGGAACATATGCAGTCACAATGCTTCCCTCTTGAATTTTATTTCGAATAAGGTGGCAATCGACTTCAATGTGCTTAGTACGCTCGTGGAAAACTGGGTTGGCAGCAATATGTAGGGCTGCTTGGTTGTCATAGTGAAGAATGGCAGCACTTGAATGTGAGATGTGGAGATCAGCTAGAAGTTGTTTGATCCAAGTAAATTCACAACATGTTGCTGCCATGGCTCGATACTCAGCCTCTGCTGATGAACGAGAGACAATAGATTGCTTTTTAGACTTCCAAGAGACAAGTGAATTCCCAATAAAAATACAAAAACCTGTAATTGACAGTCGAGTTTCAGGGCATGAAGCCCATTCTGAGTCACAGTACCCTTGTAATTGTAGAGAAGAAGAAGAGGGCAACAAGAGTCCCTGACCTGGACTGCCCTTTAAATATTTTAAGACCTTATGTGCAGCATGTAGATGAGCATCAGTAGGCTGAGACATGAACTGACTTAGAACTTGTACTGAAAAACTGATATCAGGCCTAGTGATGGTTAAATACAAAAGCCTTCCAACAAGTCTTTTATAAATGCTTGGATCATGGAGAATTGAACCTGAATCCTTGCTGAGTTTTAAGTTTTGATCCATGGGAAGTTTAGCAGGTTTGGATCCAAGAGTTCCCAAGTCTAATAAAATGTCAAGGGCATACTTCCTTTGACATAAATGGATCCCTTGAGCAGATCTGGCCACTTCAATACCAAGGAAATAACGAAGTGAACCAAGATCTTTAATTTTGAATTGAGTGTTTAAGAATCTTTTGAGAGAACTGATGCAATCAAGAGAGTTGCTAGCAACAACTATATCATCTACATAAACCAACAAGGCTATGAATACATCTCCATAAACATTGTGAAGAGGCTATAATCTGATTTAGATTGTTGAAAACCATACTGAATGAGAGAAGTTGAAAACTTAGCATGCCATTGTCGAGATGCTTGTTTAAGACCATACAAACTCTTAAGAAGTTTGCAAACCTGTCCAGGTTTCCCTTTGGTATAGCCCGGTGGCTTATACATGTATATTTCTTCCTCTAACTCTCCATGAAGGAAGGCATTATTCACATCATATTGATGTAAGTGCCAACCATTCATGGCTGCAAGAGCTAGAAGACATCTAACTGTGACCATCTTGGCCACAGGGGAAAATGTCTCGTGATAATCAATTCCCTCCTGCTGTGTGTAACCTTTGGCCACTAGCCTGGCCTTTAATCTCTCTACTGTACCATCTGAATTAAATTTAGTTTTGTAGACATACTTGCACTCAATTGGCTCTTTTCCAGGTGGCAGATCAACCATTGTCCATGTCTGATTTAGCTCAAGAGCATCCAACTCAGCCTGCATGGCCTCACACCAACCCGAGTCCTTGACAGCTTGATTATACGTTTGAGGATCAACTTGAGATGAGATAGATGCAGAGAAAGCAACAAAAGTAGTGGATAAACAATGATAAGACAGAGATTTGTGCAAAGGAAAAACAGTACCTGGAAGAGAGGAGAATTGCTTGGTCAAGGATTGACTTGGAGGGGTGAAGTGAGCCTGTTGACAGTGGTAATCCTGCAGGTACTGAGGTGCCTTTCGAGTCCTTGTTGACTTGCAGATGGGAGAAGGAGATGGAGCAAGTTCTTCTGTGATGGGTGCAGATTTAGAAAAAGAAGAAGGAGATGGAGCAATGTCTTCTGTGATGGGTACAGATTCAGAAGAAGAGGAGGGTGAAGGCAGCTCAGGAATAGAAGTTCGACTTGGAGTAGCAGTAGGAGCAATGGACAAGTCAGAATTAGTAGAGTTAGGAGACTGAGAAGGAGATGAGGGGTTAAGGGCAGGTTGAATGACATGAACTGGTAGTGAATCTGGAAAGGAACTATAATCATCAGTAGTTAAAAAATCTGAGGTGGAGTCAGAGGTTTGTAGCTTGAGAAAGGGAAAATTGCTTTCATGAAAAACCACATTTCTTGAGATAAAAACAGTTTCATCATCAAGGTCAAGCAATTTATAGCCCTTTATACCGAAAGGATAGCCAAGAAAAACACATTTTCTGGCTCTTGAATCAAATTTGGTACGACTATGTGAAATTGTTGATGCAAAGCACAAACATCCAAAGACTTTCATATGACTATAGCTGAGTTTGCTCTTAAAAAGTAACTCATAAGGGGTTCTGTTGTGCAGCAAAGTAGAAGGTATTCTATTGATAATATATGCACCCTCCTATTCTATCTATCTCAACTTGAGATGAGATAGATGCAGAGAAAGCAGCAAAAGTAGTGGATAAACGATGATAAGACAGAGATTTGTGCAAAGGAAAAACAGTACCTGGAAGAGAGGAGAATTGCTTGGTCAAGGATTGACTTGGAGGGGTGAAGTGAGCCTGTTGACAGTGGTAATCCTGCAGGTACTAAGGTGCCTTTCGAGTCCTTGTTGACTTGCAGATGGGAGAAGGAGATGGAGCAAGTTCTTCTGTGATGGGTGCAGATTTAGAAAAAGAAGAAGGAGATGGAGCAATGTCTTCTGTGATGGGTACAGATTCAGAAGAAGAGGAGGGTGAAGGCAGCTCAGGAATAGAAGTTGGACTTGGAGTAGCAGTAGGAGCAATGGACAAGTCAGAATTAGTAGAGTTAGGAGACTGAGAAGGAGATGAGGGGTTAAGGGCAGGTTGAATGACATGAACTGGTAGTGAATCTGGAAAGGAACTATAATCATCAGTAGTTAAAAAATCAGAGGTGGAGTCAGAGGTTTGTAGCTTGAGAAAGGGAAAATTGCTTTCATGAAAAACCACATTTCTTGAGATAAAAACAGTTTCATCATCAAGGTCAAGCAATTTATAGCCCTTTATACCGAAAGGATAGCCAAGAAAGACACATTTTCTGGCTCTTGAATCAAATTTGGTACGACTATGTGAAATTGTTGATGCAAAGCACAAACATCCAAAGACTTTCATATGACTATAGCTGAGTTTGCTCTTAAAAAGTAACTCATAAGGGGTTCTGTTGTGCAGCAAAGTAGAAGGTATTCTATTGATAATATATGCAGCAGTTAAGACACATTCATTCCAATATCTCAAAGGAAGGCCAGCTTGAAATCTCAGGGCTCTTGCAATATTTAAGAGGTGCTGGTGCTTACGTTCTACAATGGCATTCTGTTCTGGAGTTTCAATGCAACTTGTTTAATGAATAATGCCTTTTGGTTAAAAAATTCTTTCATATCAAATTTTGCACCATTGTCACTTCTTAGGGTCTTAACTCGAACATTAAACTGATTCTCAACAAGATTGCAAAAGGACTCAATGCAAGGCCGAGTTTGAGATTTTGTTTTAAGGAGATAAGTCCAAGTACTTCGAGAAAACAACAATAGTAAGGAAGTACTTGGATCCATCATGGGCAGCAACAGAATAGGGTCCCCATATATCACACATAATAATTTCAAAAATTCTAGAACTTGTATGTGTGCTGATGGGAAAAGGGAGTCGATGTTGTTTGGCCATTGGACAGATACAACAAGGAGTCTCATTCATATTAGAAATCTCAGTGCTTACAACAGGATCTTTAATTAGAGATATCCTAGAGAAAGAGGTGTGGCCAAGTCTATAATGCCAAAGATTTGGCAGAGAAAAACTGCTAAACATAGATGCTGAAACAAAGGGAGTTTTATCTGAAAACTTGGTAAGGTAGTCAACAAGAGATGTTGGAGACACTTCAGTTTGCAGTAGATGGTAGAGTCCATGCCTCACTTCACCCTTCCCAATCGTTGTCCAAGACAAAAGGTCCTGAAGGAAACATGACTCAGAAAAGAAAACAAGACAACAAGCAAGTGAGTTTGCAATTCTTTTAGCTGAAATCAAATTGAATGTAAAGGATGGTACACATAAGACATTTTCCAGAAGAATATGATTTCCAAGCTTGACTGTGCCTATGTGTGTGACAGGTGCCTCATCACCATTGGGCATTTTGACAGAGTAAGAAACTTTATTTGTGATGCTTGTTAAAAGGAGTTTTTGAAGAGAAATATAATATTGTGTGGAAATACTAGACATTGTTGATGCCTTTGCTGCATTAGCAAAAGAATGAGAAGCTGTCTTGGCTAAGTTGGTAGAGGATGAAGACATCATTGGAGTCTCTTTTGGCTGCAGCAGATGGAGCAATTGTTGATACTGTTCCTTGGTCAAACCAATTCTGGAACTCGAGTTCTCATCTTGGTCAGCAAAAACTGAGTTAGCAAAGTAGGTAGATGATTTACCTTTGCTGAAAAACTTGTGCCCTGGAGGGTACCCATGAAGTTTGTTGCATTTTTCTGCTACATGGCCACTCATATGGCAGTGTGTACAGGTTGGTGACTCAGCATTTCTAGCTTTAAAACAGGTTTCTAAGGAATGGCCTGGTTGATGACAATGGGTACAATAGGGTCGGTTTTTAAGGGGTTGGCCAGATTTGGCATTTGGTTTGAAGGTGGGATGGAATTTCTTTGTTGCTAGAGCCATTGAATCAGGAGAGGGACAACTACTCAGCATGAGATGTTGCCTCTCCTGTTGTTGGATCAGGTAAAGAACCTTACCAACAGAAGGTAAGGGATCGAGCAACATGATTTGGTCTCTTGAATTGGTGTATGAATCATTAAGGCCCATTAAAAATTGTATTACACAGTCCCTGTGATACCTATCCGAAAGGATCTTCAATTTGCCACAACTACAATCAGGCAACGGATCAAACACATTGAGTTCATCCCAAAGAGTTTCCATTTTTCCAAAATAAACACTTACTGAATCTTGTTCTTGTTGCAGTCCTGCTAGTGCCTTCTTAAGTTGAAAGATACGTGCACCATTTTGTTGAGTAAAACGTTCCTGCAATTCCGTTCAGACCACAAAAGCTTTATCCACAAGGGCAATGCTATACTTGATGGAAGGAGAAATACAGTTTTGTAACCAGGAGGTCAAGAGGTCATTGCAGCGTTCCCGAACTTCAAGTAAAGGGTCATTTGTACTGGTGGGTTTGGAAATCCCACCATTGATAAAACCCAACTTGTTTTTGGCTCGAAGAGCCCTCTGCATAGCCCGAGACCAAGTTGTGTAATTATCAACAGTGAGGAGCTCGGGAACAAGGGAAACAGAAGGGTTGTCCCCATGGTCAAGTCGATAAGGATTTGTGACATCATTGAAGTTGAGAAAACGATTTAGGGGAGAAGACTTTTGAGCAGAATTGTCTGTAGTCATGGTTAATATGAATCACTGCTCTGGTACCATGTAAGAAATGGAAAAATAAGCAAAGGAAAGAAGAAAATATCAGAATGAAGAAGAACCTCGTGTATTCTTCATTGAAATCGTATATTTACTCTTACAGAAAAGGTGATATATGTAGTGCTCTGTACAATCCTTCCCTCACGTTCTGGAAGGAATATTTACACTCTGCAAATAACTAACTAAGTCACTAAAAACTATACACCTCAGCCAAGGACAAAAAACAAATAACTAACTACAAAATTACATAAAAGCTCTTCAGCTAGCCTTTCTCATGTGAGCTAAATTGGGGACCATTATGTAAAACAGCTTCATCATTATACATCAGCTCGTGATCATGGAGAGGAGGATGATTATCTTCATTCTCCAATATACTACTCCACCGCTGATGAAAACAATTTGCTCATCCAAATTATAAACAGTCACAAAAATCAAGTTTGTTGTAGTGAGTACTCTGATGATCAGTTTTAAATGATTTTCTCTCATCTCTTTAATTGGTAGACATTATTGATAATTTTGGTCTATATTTTTTGTGTGGTTACAGAATATATACAATATATATGTATCTTGATGAGATTAGTATTAATATCTATATATATGTTAAACCATGATATATAGTTGTCATCCAACTCAAAGAAAAAACAATCATCGAATAATATCATGAAAAAAATAAGCTATCTTTAAATTTATTATAGGATTCTTAAATTTGGCCTCTTGCATCAACGGGCGGGAACATTTATATCTTGACATATTCGTAGAAGTACTCATTATTATTATATATTAATTACATGCTGATGTGGTAGTTTTATCCTACTATCTCGAATCCTTAATAATACCATTCAATATTTATAAGTCTGCCATATTTGCAAGCTAGTATACTATAGGTTGTTTTGGTGTTAGTGGAAGAAGAGGTTTGGATCATGGTATTCTATCATATCATTGAAAATTTGAAAAATATAGTATTTTGTTAATAATAATGTTTTATTTATTTATTTATTATTTTGTTAATAATAATATTAAATATAATTTTGGAGTGTTGAAATCTCGCATATTATTATTTAAAAAAAAAGAGAGATTTACTATTAGAAAAACAACTTTTTTTATATATATCCTATATTTATTTATTTATTTATTTAAAATACACAAGACATGTATATTAAATATTACTTTTCCCTCTTAACATATGCTGCATGTCCTTTGTCACGATGGTGTTTGGTCCTTGTTTCGTAGCTAACGTAGTGATGTTAGTACAGTATCGATTCATTAGTAAGAGCAAACACATTAAAACGAGTAGGATTGATTGATTTGCAATAGACAAGTTGAAAAAATGTAATGATGATGTCGTCTACTCACCCATGTTTGCGTGTCAGCTTTGGATGCTTCTCTATTCTTGAGCTACGTTAAATTTTGACTCTTCTCTTTCAGTCTGCTCGATCATGATCCTCTAATATTATTGGCCTGAAAAAATCTTCTTGACACTCTACTATTTATCACACACTCAACACACTTAATATATTGAGTTAAAAAAAAAAAAAATTTGAGTGCAGTGTGTGGAGAGTGTAAGCAGATGCCAAGAATTCCTCTAACTTCTCTCTTCTTTGCCCTTTATCTAAATGTTAAAGGTGTAAATTCAGAATTATACGATAAGTAGCCCCCCCCCTCAAAACCCTCTCTGTATCACTCCCTTCCTGTAAACTAAGAGTGCCACGTATTTTTTATAAAAATAAATCCGGCAATAGATCCCATAATTTCATAATTGAAAAACAGAACTTTTATTATGCAGAAAAATATCTAATAAAACTGTCTTCCAAAACATTAAATGAAATAAACTGAAATAAATTCATATCATAAAAACATGTTTTATTTTAGAAAGTCTGAACTAAAAATAAATGTTCCTTCTACTCCTGGCCTGCCTGCTCGTAATCATCATCTTCACCTGGGTGGTTAAAAACATGAAAAACAAACTAAAATGAGTCGATGACTCAGTAAGAAATCTATCACAATGTAAACGTAATAAACATAAGATTTTCATGACAATTTTCATACTGAGCTTAAAATCATGTCTATTCATACTGATGCTTATGCTATGTATGACTGTTTTAACTGAATTAACTGATTGATCTGACTGATTTATCTGATTTAACTAATTTATCTGACTGGCCAACACACTTAACCCTGTGTGCAAGGTTGTGCATCGGCCCCACATCCCGCTGCAGCAAGGGGAACCGCTGATAGTATTCTAGCATACTATGGTGGACCATGACTGAGTTCGTGGCTTGCACGTCCACCCTATCTAAACTGCATTGGTACCATGCATCTGAATGGCCATCTTATTAACTGATATGATCTTATCTTACACTTGAATTTAAGATGGCTTACGTGTCTTATACACATGAGATGCATGACATAATACATACATAATTATAATTTCTGAATCTGAAACATGATGCGGAATGACATGATTGTATGCTATGCTGGATGACATGTTTGCATATGACATGAGCGGTTCATAAATAATGGTTGTCAATGAACTGGCTTGAATAATACATACATATAAGCTAATTGTGATGATCTTAATTTATGATCAAATTACTTACCTCGCTGCGTTTCTTCTTGAATAACACTTCGTAACTTGAGACCTATATACCATAAATAACTATCACTAAATTTGTTTGGAAATAAATAAATACTAATATCTTACTTAACTAAATTTAGAATTCTAAAAGATAGTCAAACAAATATTTTGTTTAACACTAAAATCAATAAATCCTAGTATTTAAATTACTTAAAATACTGATTTATAAATTTAGTAGAAAACTCTAGCTATTTTAAAATACTTCATAAAACTTAAATTCTTAAACTAAGTTTCATTTCTTATCTTAATAATTAAATCTTATAAGAAACCTAATAATTTCAAATATTGTTTAAATATTCTTAATATAATAATTTTATTAAAATCCTACTAAATTGACATAGGAAATATTAACTAAAATATTAGACTCAAAAGTATACTTTAAAATATATTTTCAATTCTTTAAACACTTTCTTATAAAATGAACCTTTAACTAATATATTTATTTAATTAAAAACTAACCTTTAAAAATATTAAGCCCAATAAAAATCACTAAAACTGTTGTTGGAATAAAAATAAGATTAAACTCAAATTAAAATATAAGTCCATTTAAACTTCATTAAAATCTGAAATTGTTGCAAATTCTAGCCCATACAAACATTACTACATGAGCCCAAACAAAGAAATAAGCCCATCGTACGCATGCACATAAGGGCCTAAGGCCCATCGGCCCTTCAAGAAACCCTAGGGTTCTTCAAGAACCCGAAACATGGCAACCCGAAAGACAAACAAAGTTTGAGAGAGAGGGAGAGGTCTGTGATGGAGGCTCACCGAGGGAGGGCTGACTCGACGGCGGCGCTGGATGGCGGGGAGTGATCGACGATGCGACGGGAGTGTCCCTATGGTGGTGCGGCGCCGAGTGAGAGAAAGAGAGAGAGAGTTTAGAGAGAGAACATGTCAAACTGAAAAGAGAGAGAGAGAGAGAGAGAGAGAGAGGGCTGTGGCGGTCGAGGCCTTACCAGAAGGGAGTGGCTCGACGGGGGCTGTGTGTCGGCAGCTTCTGTGTCGTCGGAGAGGGTGGTCTTGCTGTGGTGGCTGCGGGTCAGAGAAGAGAACTCAAACACAAGTGAGTTTTCTTTGTGTTTTTCGTGTGTTTGAATCAGATATTCTTTGTGGGATTTATAAAGACAATAGGAAGGCTATATGATAGGATTTTTCTGATGAGAGTTAGTCTCCTACTAGGACTCAAATTTACACACTACGGGATGAGAATGAGTATGAGATTAGGGTTAGGGTTTCAAACTTGAAACAAATTGGATGAAACTTACGGGTTTGGTGGTTTGAAGTGTTTAAACAGAGGCTAACAACGAGATGAGGTTCGGTGGCTAGAGGGAAAAATTTAAACTTTAAATTTCAAACCAAACTCTAGTAAATGTAATCTGATACACTTTAGAAATCCTTATTAAAACAAACTCTAACAAATTTTAAATATAACAAATATAATAGTAATTATAAAACAAATCAAGTAAATATAAATTTTGATAAAACTATAATTAAAATAATAAAATTTTAAAAATAAAAAGTTTACTAGGAAAATTACTCATATACCCTAAAACCAAGACTGGTATGTTACACTCTCCCTTCTCTCTAAAGTTTCCAAAACTCCAGATCCTTTGAAAGGGGGTGGGAGCTTCGGCTCCTCGCCCCCCCCCCCAGCCTCTTCTCTTTCTTCTCTGTCCATTTTATTTCTGTGTAGTGTTTTTTTGTTTTGTTTTTATGTTTTTTAGGCCGAATAAGGGAGGATCGCCGTTCGAGTCTTTCCAGCCATCACATCTCTACACGCACCCCGCTAGCATGACACCCAGCCGCCGATCTTCAAGACCACCAAATCCGGCGTCCATCAGAGTGGAGCGTAGCTCGCACGCGCGGGACAAAGTTCCAGACATCGTTGGCGAGTGGCCTTCACGCGCCACCAAGGAGCCCTCTCCCGATGCCACGCTCGGTTTCTATGGAACCTCTGACTCCAGGACTTCCAAGTCTGACCGTCGGCTTTCCTCCCAGCGTGAACAGTTTCTGCACGAGCCAATGCCGACCATTGTGCACTGTTCATCCGTTTTTATTTTTTTCTGTTTCTTTCTTGTTGTCCATTTCAGTATTTTGTAGTTGTTTTGTTTTTGTTTTTGGTGTTGTTTTTGTTGACCCGAGTGAGGTTTGGGCCTTTGGATTGGACGTAATCCGGGGCAAGAGTCTTTCGAGAGTGGCCGGTGATTGTATGGCCGGGCTGTTGTGGTCCGTACGGAAACTGGGTGCTCGTTTCCACCAGGGCTCGAGATGACGATGCTTGCGATGGGCGTGACGTCTGGGGTCTCACCAGTGCTTGTCGTCTTGTAGTTGTTAATGTGGTTATTTGTAGTTGTTTGTTAGTTTAGTTTTTAATAAAATAGGAATAGGCTATTGGATGTGAAGTCCATAGCAGTGTCCCGTACTCTTCTTCCCTGGGAGGATAGAGAGGGCCTTTAAGTTCTGTTTTACAGAGCGTTGTCTCTGTTATGAGAGAGCTTGATTAGAAGTTAAGACAATGTCCGCCACAAAAGCATTTGTGTGTGGGGAAACCCCAGAGCTATTGCGTAAGTTGGCTTATAGACTGGATTTTCTATGTATTGGATTTTCTTGTATTGATAAGTCACATTTGTAACTTCGGTTCATTAATGAAATGAGTATGTTTCTTTGAAAAAAAAAAGGTGTAAATTCAGTGTCATTGTTATTCAAAAACCATTTCTTTTCATGCTAGCATGACTCTTCATGCTACCCGTCCTTTTTGACAGTTCATCCCAACACTTACGTCACGTCATATAGCTCAAGACCACTCCCAAGCTACACCATGACCGTGTCATGTCACCAGACATCATGCTACGTCATTTCTACGCCAACTCCTAACACGTCACGAGTACGGTCCCTCACATACTCCTGTCACATCGTGACATCTCGTCACGTTCCCACTACGCCATTCCTACACTAACTCCTCACCCATCGCAAGCACGACTGCCAGTAACCATGTCACTTCGTGAAATTCCCAAGTCATCCTTTCGCTGCGTACTCTTACACTTGTTCTTCCACTTCACACATACTCCCAACCATAAGTCAAATACGGTGACACCTGTCACCTCAGACTACAGGCCGCACCATAACTGCTTCGGGACACTGTTCCACAGTTCCCGACATTGCTCATCACGTTCTACGCTCATCAACCACACAACCATCCTTATCTCTGCGACATGCCACACGTTGTATCGCTTCACTTCCTGGAGTACACTCCATGTGTACTCCCTTCTCACACGCTACGCCACATCACCACTATGGCGTACACACCATATGGTGCATCACTCCACCACATGGAGTACACTCTGCATGTACTCTCTTCACATTACTCTACGCCACACAAAGTACACTCTACGTGCACTCTTCCCATTCCACACAATGCCACGCCACCATTACAGCACAGTCCACAACACTACACAGCGCACTTCCCAACTACGCCCCACACTTCACAGCGCAATACACATATATGCCCAACACTTCACTACATAGCACATCACAATACAACGAACCCCACAAATACTAATAGCACAGTCCACAACCTAATCAACTAATTAACATCTAACATAATAACGAGAGATGGAGAGTTATACCATCCACGGGATAACCATGCGTTGCTCGCTGACCGTCACGGTCGATGACGTCAGAAGGGTTGTACGTGGTGGCTAACCCATGTACAGTGGTTGTTTAGGCGTTTGGATAGCTAGGTGGGGTTTTGGAAGGGCTCGTGGTGGCCTCATGGTTGCGACAAGGGGCAATACACGGCGTATCTAGCCGTGTACAGTGGCGGTTAGCCACGTACAGTGTCTGTCTTGGCCATTGGAGGTGGCTAGAGGTGCGGGTCTAGGCGTAGGAGGGTCGGGTCGTGGTCCTGGAGTGGTGGTCACGTGGTGGTGCCGAGGTGGCACACATTGGAGAAACGACGGCTCGTGGAGGAGCTAAGGCCGTGGGTCTCCAACAGGGGAAATCGGAGGGAGAGCTTGGTTGGCTTGGAGGAGCTCGGGGAGGAGTCACGGTGGCCAAGGGAGGTGCCTAAGAGAGCTAACATCGGCACACGGCGGCGCTAGGGCCGTCGGTGGCCTTAACCCATGTGAAACCCATTTTTATGGGTGTTGTGCGTGTGTGCGATAGAGAGGGAGAGGGAGGTCCATGGTGGTTGGGTTTGAGAGAGACGGTCACCGGTGTGGGGTGGTGGAGGTGCGGTGGCCTGGGTAGCCGCGCACGGCGGCGCACGGTGGGGAAATGGATTAGGAACTCGTGCGTGTGAGGGAGGCTATGGGTCTCGGGTCAAGTGGAGGAGGAAGGGGAGGGAATGGGAAGCTCATGGTGGTGCTTGGTGTCCGTGGGTGGCCGCGTACGGCGGCGCAAGGAGGAGAAATGGGTAAAAACCCATTTCGGCTACTTACCGTGAGGGGAGAGGGAGGGCTGCACGGTGGAGGCCAGCTTCGGTGGTGGAGGCTCACCGGTGTGAGGGACGCCAACGGTGGGGGCGGTGAGGCCAGGCGATGTGCAGCGGCGCCGAGTTGGGCCGTGGAAGAATCGGGCAAGAGAGGGGGAAGGCGTACGTCGTACGCGTGAGGGAGAGGGAGAAGAGAGAGTGGGGAGGGAAAAGTGAGGGAGAAGGAAGAGGGGTCTGGGTCTTTAATCCAATCCCTTTATCCGAGGATCTTCAAAATGATCTAACGGTGGGGGATTAAACTCTGATTTGAAAATTGTAAACATTAACTTAATTAAAAGCACTTAGAGAAATTAAGGTAGAATATTATTTAAACCAACTTTAGTTTCTAAAATAATATTCCTTTAGCATTAATAAAATGATGAAGTCTTATTTAATATATTTAAAAGAATAAAATCATTTAATTAATTAAATCTCTCAACATAATTTAAATCTTATAATATCTTAAATAGTTGAAATCATTTTAATAATGATATTAAAATGATTTCTGACAATTATAATATTTTTGGAGCTCTTCAAAAATATTATAATTATTATATTTAAAATCAAGCTTGATTCAATAACATTGGAAATACTCCTTATAAATATTTTCAGCTTATTTTAAACACTGGGCGTGCCTTAGAAGTCACATAATATCTTTGAAAACACGTCATCGGGGTTCGGCACGCATGACGAGGCTCGTAGTCGCTAGATAGAAGGGGTAGACAATCACATAATTTTTGCCATCGGAATTTGCTTACTTCAGAAAGAAGGAACGTATGTCAGAAAGAAAGAACGTACGTCAGAAGGAAGGAGCCTTATTTCAGAAAGGAGCGTACGTAAGAAGGAAGGAGTGGGGTGTTACAGCTATGGTGGAGGAAATAGAGTCTCTGCATAAGAACTAGACATGGGAGTTGGTGGAGCTTCCAGAGGGGAAGCGAGCGATAGGGTGCAAATGGGTGTATAAGAAGAAAGAAGCAGTATCAGAAAAAGTGGTTGAAAAGTTCAAGGTTTGTTTAGTAGCAAAGGGTTACTCACAGAGGAAAGGAGTTGACTATGATGAGATCTTTCCCCTGTGATTAGACACACTTCCATCAGGGCAGTGTTGGGTTTGGTAGCAAATTTTGATATGCAGTTGGAATAGATGGATGTAAAGACAACTTTGCTTCAGGGTGATTTGGAGGAGTAGATTCACATGGTACATCCAGAAGGGTTCAGTCAACTTGGATAGGAACACTTGGTCTATAAATAGAGGAAATCACTTGATGGGCTGAAGTAGTCTCCGAGGCAGTGGTACAAGCGATTTGACTCCTACACAATCAAGATTGGCTACAAGAGATGTGAGTATGATTGTTGTGTTTATGTAAAGAGCCTTGATGATGATTTATTTATTTTTCTGTTACTTTACATGGATGATATGTTGATGATTGTGAAGAGTATGAGTGAGGTCAACAAGTTGAAGATTTTGTTGAGTAGAGAATTTGACATGAAGGATTTGGGTGCGGCCAAGAAGATTCTTGGGATGGAGATTCGCAGGGACATAACTTTAGGAGATTATGGTTAGCTCAACATAGCTATGTTGAGAGAGTGTTGGAGAGGTTCAACATGGATAATGCAAAACCAGTGAGTACACCTTTGGCGAATCATTTTAGATTGTCTACCGCTCAGTGCCCGAAGACAGATGATGAAGTGCAAGACATGTCAAAGGTTCCATATGCCAGTGCAATGGGGTGCTTCATGTATGTTATGGTTTGTACAAGACTAGATTTGGCACAAGCTATCAGTGTGGTGAGCAAGTTTCTATCAAATCTGGGATGATAGTATTGGGATGCAGTCATGTGGATTTTCAGATACTTGAGGGGAACTATAGACTATGGCATCATGTTTAGCAGAAAACAGGGTGATTCTTCAGTTGTGGGATATGTGGATGCAGACTAGGCAGGGGACTTGGATGACAGGAGGTCTACCACAGGTTATGTATTTACTCTTGTGGGGTGGCCTATTTGTTGGATGTCCATGGTTCAGTCTCTAGTTGAACTATCTACTACTGAGTTAGAGTATATGGCAGTAGCTGAGGCTGCCAAGGAAGCATTGTGGCTTACAGGGTTGGTCAAGGAGCTGGGTATTCAGCAAGGTGGAGTTCAATTGCATTGTGATGGTCAGAGTGCCATTTATTTGGCAAGAACCAGGTGTATCATGCGAGGACCAAACACATAGAAGTGAGGTTTCACAGGATTAGGGAATTGGTTTCTTCTGGTGAACTATTGCTTGAGAAAGTTCACACTTCTGAAAATGCAGCTGGCATGTTGACAAAGCCAGTTACCATAGATGAGTTCAAGCATTGCTTGGACTTGATTAATGTCTCCAGATGCTAGATGGGAGGCGTCCCAACCTATTGTCCCAGGTGTAGTTCCAGGTTATGTTTTCTTCTTTCTCCTAAGGGGTGGATATTCGCCAATGTGGAGATTGTTGTAGTATGTGTCGCATATTGAGTGGAACACGTATACAAAGAAAGCAGGCTGATGCTGGAAGTGAAGCGGAGTGGAGTGAGGGGAGTGGCTAGGGTTAGTATAAATACATATGATGTAACCCTAATTTGCAGTTAGTGAAAATTTAGTCCCCTCGCTCCTGTGAATGTAGGCATATCACCGAACCATGTTAAATCTAGTGTTCTTCTTGCTCTCTCTCCTTCTTACGTATTTTTCATTGTTGACTGTCGCATGTAACACAACACCACTATACAGGAGCTGAAGAAGGACACTAACTCAAGTCTAATCTGCAATCTTTTCCACATCTTTCCCTTCAAAATGCACATGATGCTGCAAACACCACTAAGGGTCGTGAAAACTATACTTGAATTTTTCCTTTTCAATTTTCCTATGAAAAAAAAGTGAATGTTACACGGTTGTAACTATGGAATTTGTAGATTCACTTCGAGGGTGAGGACCTCCATGAACAAGAGAGAAAATAGAAGAGGGAAATACTTTGTATTGATTATCGATGATGAGAACATAAATTTCCACGCTGCAGGCGCTATATGCTCATCTGTAACAAACTGCACTAGGCTAAGACAAAGTCACCGTGCTAGACACTTAAGGAAATTAACAAACATGTAAACGACAGTCACCTACTAATGTAAATAATAGACACCAACTAAGGCCTTATAAGGCTCTAACTTGATTTGTTATGCATTATGCATAAATGAAACGACCCACACCACAACCTTCAACAAAGGACCCAAAAGCAACCTTCACATCTTCTAGATTACCCTAACTCCAGTTCAAGACCTTTAGTTCTTTTAGTTGCCTTCTCCCTGAACCCTAAGTCCTTCGCTTCTTTGGTGGCGCCATGGTAACCTCCTTCAACAGTGAGGCCTCAGCGTGTAACAATATCTCCCCCTCAAAACACCTTGCCCACAAGGTGTGGGTAGGTGTTTTTAAGCTTGTAGTAACTCTCCCAAGTTGCATCCTCCCTTCCTTGCCCCTACCATCTTACTAACAACTCAGTAACAGGCCGATTGTTGAGGGGCCGCACTCTCTTCGCCACAATCTCCTCCAGATTTGGTTCTAGAGTACCCTATGAACTCACGGGAGGTAACACAGCCATCCAAATTCTTCCTTCTCCCAACCTTTTCTTGACTTACGATATGTGAAACTCAGGGTTTATCTGAGAGGTTGGGGTAACCTTAGGCGATTCGCTACCACACCAACTCATTGCTACACCAGATAAGGGCCAAAGTACTGTAGAGCCAGCTTCAGATCTCGCCGTTGAGCCATCAAGGTTTGTCTGTAAGGTTGGAGCTTGTGGTAAACCAAATACCCTACTTTAAACTCTTGTTCCTTCCATTTCAAATTAGCATATCTTGTCATTCTGTCATGTAACTTGCTGAGATTGTGCCTAAGTAAATGAGTAATGAGATCTCTAGATCTAAGCTCAATGTCCACCTCTTCTATTCTCACAGTCCCTGGGATGTAGGATGTTAACCAAGGTGGGGGGTAGCCAACAACCACTCAAAAATGGTGATCTTAGTTGCTGAGTGTTAGGTAGTATTGTACTACCATTCGGCCAGTGGTACCCATTTGACCCAGTCTGTAGGGCTATCCTAAACGAAGCAGTGTAGGTTGGTCTTTAAGCACTTGTTTACTACCTCAGATTTTCCATTAGTTTGAGGGTGATATGTAGTACTAAACTCCAACTGCTCTGCTTGAACCTTGTGGAGTTCCCTCCAAAATACACTAGTGAAAGTGTAGTCCCTATTAGAGACAATAGACTGGGGCAGGCCTTGCAGTTTAAACACATGTTTGATGAACAATTGCCCTACTGCCTTAGTTGTATAAGGGTGTCCCAAGGCTATGAAATGGCTGTATTTGGTCATCCTATCAACCACCACCCATAAGGTACTGAACCCATTAGAACTAGGCAATCCCTCAATGAAGTCCATGGTGATGTGAGTCCATGGCTTAGAGGGAATTGGCAGAGCTTGCAATAAACCACTGGGAAAGATGTGGTCTGACTTCTGTTGTTGGCATACATCACAGTTTCTTATGTAAGCTCTTACTTCTGCCTACGTGCTTGGCCAATAGAAATCCCTTTGGGCCCTTTGGATAGTTTTGTCCCCTCTTGAGTGTCCTCCCCACATGCTGTCTTGCAGAAACTTTAGTAACTTAGCAATGAGCTTAGGAACCTTAGCAATGTAAACCCTGCCTTTATAGAATAGTATCCCATCTCTCATTGAATATTGTGGGTTCAACTCCCCCTTTAAGCACTTGGACATGAGTTCTTGCAGTTCTAAATCCTCTTCATACACTGTACCTATCTCCTTTAACCAATCCAAGGAAGGAACTAAAATTAAGGCCACCAAAATTTCTTCTTCTTCTTCTTCCCCTACTCTAGATAAGGCATCAACCACCCTATTATCTGGCTCCTTCTTGTATTCTACAATGAAATCATAGCCTAGTAGTTTACTTAACCACTTGTGTTGCATAGGAGTTCCTATCTTCTAATTAAGTAAGTACTTTAGGCTATGGTGGTCTGTCCTTACTACAAAGGATCTACCCAACAAATAAGGTCTCCATTTCTGAACAACCGTGATTAGAGCACACATCTCCTCTCATAAGTGGATAGCAAGAGAGCCTTACCCTTCAATGCTTGATAGAAAAAAGACATTGGTCTGACCTGTTGCATCACACTCCACTACAAATGGTTTTGAGAAATATGGCAAAATTAATACTGGTGGTTGGGTCATTGCCTTCTTCAGCTTTGTAAAGGCCAATTCAGCTTCTTCATTACACTGAAAATTATTCTTTTCTAGCAACACAGTAAGTGTTGCTGCAATAATACCATAGTTCTTGATAAACCTTATGTAGTAACCTGTGAGGCCTAGGAAGCCCTTAAGGCCTTAAGGGTTCTAGGTCTATGCCAGTCCATCATCACTTTCAGTTTCTCAAGATCAGCCTTCACTCCCTGGCCAGAAATAATGTGGCCCAAGTACCCTACCTCCAAGCACCCAAACCGACACTTAGACTCCTTGGCAAAGAGTTGATGTCTTCTCATCACTTTTACCAACAAGTCGTTGACGTATACCTCCATAGTCTTCCCGATCTGTTGTCTAAACATCCGATTGACCAAACTTTGGTAAGTCACCCCGGTGTTCTTCAGCCCAAAGGGCATCACTCGGTAGCAGTAGAGACTTCTGTTGGTAATAAATGTTGTCTTCTCTTCATCCGACTGATTTATATGGATCTGATTGTATCCTGAATATGCGTCCATAAAACTTAGCACTCGGTGTCCAGCCGTGGCATCAACGATAATGTCGATTCGTGGCAAAGGGAAGCTGTCCTTAGGGCAAGCTTTATTTAGGTCTATGAAATCCACACACATCTTCCATTTTTCGTTCTCTTTCTTAACCAACACCACGTTGAAGAGCCACTAATGGTAGAACATTTCCCATATAAAACCCGGGGCCAGGAGGTGGTCTATCTCCTCGGCTATGGCTATGCACTTCTCTGTACTAAAGGTTCTTATTTTTTGGTGTATCTTCTTTACTGCTGGATCAACACATAGCCTGTGCTCTATGACGACATTGTCACTTCTTGGCATGTCTTTATGACTCCAAGCAAATATGTCTTTGTGTTTGATCAGCAGTTGTTTTAACGACTCCCTATTTTCGGGGGGGAGCTTTGTTCCCACTAATGTCGTGGCGTTCGGTCGATCTGGGTGTAGTGTTACTATCTCTAGAGGCTCATTTCCATAGCCTACATTAGATTGTTGTTGTCCCTAGCTTCCATGTCCTGTCAAGCTACGATCAATGGTGGGAGTGGCGGTTTCCCTTCCAACCTATCCGCCACACATACGCCTGGTGCCCCTGTTTTGAGTTCTTGCACGTAGCATTCCCGTGCCAAGATTTGCTCCCCTCGAACCTTGCTGACGCTTGTTTCCGTTGGAAACTTCATTTTTAGATGGTAGGCATAAGTGAAAACCTTTAAATCATTCAAAGTTGGGCGTCTCAATATGGCGTTATAGGATGATGAGGCTTAGACTACTAAGAAGTACTTCATTGTTGTAACCATGAGTGCCCCATGGCCGACCATGACTTGTAGTGCGATGGTGCCCATTGGTTGGACAGCCTTGCCGGAGAATCCCTTTAGGGGGTAGGGTATGGACGTAGCCTATTGGGCTAATGCCCATTTTGGCAAAGGCATCCCAAAATAAAATGTCAGTTGAACTCCTGTGGCCGATTAAGATCTTCCTGGTCGTGTAGTTTGCAGTGTTACAACCAAGGTGTTGTCATCGGGGTACAGGACACCTCGAAAGAGATGGTGGGCGTGGTAACCAGTCTGGGGTGTTTGGAGGGTTTATTTCCATGTACACCTCATGGTACCTCGCTTTACGAGCATGAGCCTTTCTGCTGGATGTTGTCATGCCCCCACCGGCGAACCCTCCTGCTATGGTACGGATTTCTCCTAAGGGAGCCTAGTCTTGGCCGCGAAATTGGTAGGAGGCGTCATGCCCCAGTTCCCTTTCTTGCCTCTGCCATTTGGGGCTGCTGCTCTGCCTAGGCTGATGTCCTCGGCCTTATTCTCTCCTTGGCTTGACATGCTCTACCAAAATTCGCTCGAGTTCCCTGCTTTCCGCTAATTTGGCTACCCTTTTCTTCATGGTTGAGCACTCTTCTATCCAATGGGTATCCGATTGGTGGTACCTGCAATAGCATTGGCCCCTTGGGCGCACTTTTTTCCTTGTGGTTCCTGCCATTTCTTGAACGCTCAGATTATTATGGATGAGGTGGGGCCCTTGGTCTTGTTGGTAGGGTGCCTTTCTCGTTGCCCGTCTTGATGGCTCGACCCAGTTTTTCTATCTCTTGCATTGTTTGAGCTCTTGGTTTCGGGCTTCACCTCTTGCTTTCTGGGTTCTAAGAGGGCTATCCATGAATTCCCTTAGAGTCGGGCGGGTTTTCCTGGACAACTCGGTCATGAATGGACTTCGGGGCCATATACCTCCCAGAAGGACGACTAGCGTGATCTTCTCATCCTGCTCGTCTGTGGTCAGCTTCTCCTTGTTAAATCAGGTCAAATACGGTTTCAAACTTTCCTCCTCCCTTTGCTTAATGGTGAAAAGATAAGCGAAGGGTTGTCTACATCTCCTGCTGCCATGAATTGTGTTAAGAATTGCTTGGCCAATTCTTCAAAACTGTTGATATATCCTAGTTGCAAAGTTCCAAACTAGCCCCATGCTATTCCTTTTAATGTTAACGGGAAAACACAACAAGCTACCTCTCATGGGAAGCTGTGGAGAGTCATGTGTGATTTAAAATTCTCGAAGTGATCTACTAGGTCCTGGGATCCATCATACATATCGATCTAGGGAACTTTGAATCTAGGCTCGAGTGGTGCTGCCATCAATTCATCGTCGTAGAGAAGATCAGTTCGATTCAGAAGCTGCTTTACAGAGGAGGATCCTCCCATTCTTCTTGCTATCTCCTCGCATTTATCTATGAGGCTACGCAGCTTGTCATGTAATCTCTTCTTTTCTAACTCCTTAGCATTCATGCCTTTTGCACTATGTGCATCTCCTTATGTCTGCTCGTCGTGGGCATGTGGTGTTGTAGCATTCTGTCGTTTCAGCTCTTCATTCTCCTTCCGTAGTTGCTCAACCACCGTTGTCGTCTTTTTCAACTTTTCTTCAGCTTCTGCCAGCTTTGCTCCTATGTCTATTGTATTCAGCTCTTGGTCACGGGTTGCTTGGGATCGTGTGGTAGTTGGCATGTGAAAGTCACATTGAAGTTTGTAGAGATCCCACAGACGGCGCCACTGTTAAGGACATGTTTCACACCACTAACTGCACAGATGACCTGCAATAGAAGAGATGGTGGCACGGGGTGCCCAGTGGAACTCTGATGCCTAAGTTAGAGAGAAGTGGTCTCAATACAAATATCTGAATGAATGCCAAATATGTTACCACCTTTAGGTGTTATTTATATGAGTATGAAGGTGATAATAATGATTGGCCTTTTTATCAATAATAATAATAATGATTGGCCCCAAAATCTATCTTGGATAACTCTCGAATAAATTGGCAGGATAATCTTCCTGATCAAGTGAAGGCGTTATCTGTTCACTATATTATTCAATGTGTCCGTAGGTTCAATCCCTGGGCTTGTAGTGTAGACCCAATTCTTAAAGCCTCAGACTTAGGCCCGTTAACACATGGGGTTTTCCCTCCTGGGCCCTAAATATCCCTTCCAATGTATGTGTGTGTGTGTGTGTGTATATATATATATATATATATTATTAAGCTAAACTTATTAAAAGAAAATAATTATGTTAAATCAATTAATAATTTTTAATTAAAACTTGTTTCCTTTTATTTCACCCAACGTGTTTTTTTTTCTTAACAAGTACGTGATATATTATATAAATTTTAATAAATTTTAAAACAGGTTAAAGAGCTTAGCTATTCCTAACGTGAATATATAAGATAATAGAAAAATGAGAATAACATAATAGAATATCAAGTTACTCATCATTAAGGGGATGTTTGGAAAAGTTTTTCATCTTATCTTATCTTATTCTATCTTATTTTCTTCCCAGACATCATTTAAATACAAACACATTTAAACTAATCATAACAACTTTTTCAAAATTTCAAATAAAAAATAAAAAAAATTCAACTTTTTCAAATCTCAAAATAACAATAATATAAAAAATTATATTCTAACAATATTTTAATTTTATAATATTTTTTATTTAAATTTTCTCTCTTCTTTCCCAAAACTCAATAATACTTAACTCAAACTACCTCTTTACTATTCATAAACTATCTTATTACTATTTACAAAATTCTCATCTCATCTTATTCATCAAGCATCCCCTAAGAGTTTTGGAGATTAAAATGCTAGTATTGACAGTACTATTGAAAGGTTCATTTTACTATATAATGCCTCAAGACATACTTAACTAGTTATATAAAATGATAATTTTTATTTAACAAATTAGTTAATCTTGTATATTGCATAGATCTATGACTAGCTAATAATAAAAAAAGAAACATGCATGCATGTGTCTCTGCCTTCTCAGATTAGGATTCCCTAGAAATCGTCTATATTTTAAGGTTGAGAATAGGAGAGATGCTAGAGACATGAAATGGTATTGCAACAATTTAAGTTGTCCACGTGAGTTTAATAGACAACATTTTAGGACTGGGCAAAATTTTGAAAATTCTGACTCCGCCCGACATCAGCTCCGATTCCGATTCCGACTCCGATGGAGTCGGAGTGGTTGGATTTCAGAGTCGGAGTTCGGAGCTACTCCGAAATGAGTTCGGAGTTGAAGTCGGAGTTCGGAGCTTCATGGAGCTCCGACTTTCGACTCCGAAATTTTTTTAAAACACCCAGATGACGTCTGGGGTTTTCTTAAAAAAAAAAGAAACGACGCCGTCGTTTTATGGAACGGAGGGGGCCAAAACGCAGGAGCCCCCCTTCCCTTCTTCTTCCTTCCTCCGTCTCACATCTCTATTCCTTCCTGCGTCTCACGTCTCTACTCGTCCGCGATCTGCTACCGTGTTACGTCTCACGTCTCTCTCGCGTCTCGCATCTCCGTTGCGGCCGTTCGTCGTTGCTCCTCCGTGCGACTTCAAGCCGAGCTTCAGCATACGGTGAGAGTGACGGGTTCCGAACTTCCGAGCCCTAGAATTAAATTTAGTAGTTTAATTAATTAATTTTATGTAAACGTCTCTCACTCTCTTGTGAATTGATATTTTGTTGTGATTCGTATGAATTGATTTTGTAAATTTGTAGTAAGGAATTGTGTTTAATGAAATATATGATGTGTTTGTAATTTGTTTTGTATCCATGCATAGTGTTTGATAAAATGTGTAAGAGATGTGTAAGAGTCAAGAGATGTGCATAGAGTCAAGCTGGTTCATTTGCTACGTTTTCTTTACATGTAAAACAAATAACAAAGTCATTGAAACCACCCAAGCATAAATAGATAAGAAAAGAAACCACCCAAGCATGAAGCATCCACGGCAACATGCAGAAAACAGGCCCTATGAAAAAAGAATGTGTTCAATTAAAAGTGCAGGGGTCCAAAAGATTTCTATTTTATACTCAGTCTTTTTTTTTTAAAGAATACCTAATGAATATAACAAGCTGCAGATTATATCTAAGATATTTAGCTCATAGTATGATTTTATGTAATTAGTTGCTTTCCCTCTGTCAAGTTTTTGGTCAAAACTATTATTATTATTATTATTATTATTTTTGGAGGAGCATTTTTTTCCCTGTAGTGGATGAATAAACGTTATCCCCTGCTGCATAAACAAATTTGTAGAGTTTGGAATCTTGGAACCTATCCTTGTAAAATTCTACCACTAGTAACAAAGAATGGAGGGATGTCGAGAGACTGCCCATCATCTAGTACGGGCTAGGAGGTTGGTTACATCCAATTATCAAAGCAAAGGCAATGTAAATAAGGCTGTACATAACATCTTTGAAAAAAATAGATATATGAATAAATATCTAGCTAGTTTAAAAAGAAGCCGATTCTACAATCATTAGCATCACTTTAGCTTTGATCTCAATCGATGGCTTTCTTTTCTCCATGTGACACTCCAATACATGAAGAGAATAAAAAAACATGCAGGTCTTCTCTTTGTTCTTCTGATGTTCTTTCTTTTTCTTTTTGAGTGTTGGTCTATATATATATATATATATATATATATATAGGTGGAAGATCTTTTAATTCTACTCTCATGCTGACGTAAATGCAGCTTTTTTGTTTAGAGTGTTGTGGATTGGAAAATTTATATAAGTTGAGGCTAAAATGGAAGTATTCATCATTTATTTATATATCATGTAAACTATATATATCCATATATATATATATATATATTGGCCTATTCTGATTATTGGCCAATATATATGTAAACTATATATATATATATATATATATATATATTGGTATATATATATTAGACTTCCTCAATATCTAGCTAGTTTAAATTGTGAATCCTGTCTGATTATTGGCCTATTCTTCTATATATATATATATAGGATTCGAGTCTTAATTTATATATGCGTGTTATCTCATTTGGATTATTAAACTAATTTTATTTTTCATTATTATCTTTTCAGCTTCTTTGATTGTGACATGGATCGTCCACAAGGGGATGTGGCGGATGCCAATGCTACAACTCCTACACCAGTGGGTACTTCCACCCCTAGAGCCACATCTAGGGCAGCTACATCTAGAGTAGCTACATCTCGAGCAGCTACTTCTTGTGCGAGTAGTCGACTCCCACTCCCAGTTGATATAGAGGATGAGGATATGTTCAACGAAGAGGAAGAGATACCCATTGAGCAAGATCAACCACCACGGCCTTCTAACAAGAGGTCGTGGACATGTGAGCATTTCACCAAAATTCCTGGTGATGTTGCGAACCCAGTAGCAAGATGTCATTACTGTGGATCACTTTGTGGATGCCATTTGAAGAAGCAAGGTACCAGTGTATTAATAGCACATCTAAATGGTTGCCAACGATATAAGATAGCAAAGGGATTGCAAGCCACTGATCAAACCAACCTTAGTTACCAAACTTCTACAGCCGCTGATGGTACACAAAGTAAGAAATTGGTCATCCCTCAATATAGTGAGAAGATGTTGAGGAATATGCTTGCAGAGATGATAATTACTGATGAGATGCCATTTACCACAGTCGAGAAAAGAGGCTTTCGAAAGTTTCTAAATTTTGTTGAGCCACGATTTCCGATTCCATCACAGTATACAATGATGTGAGATTGTATGAAGAGGCATGCGAAGGACAAGGAAGAGATGAGGAAGATATTTATTACCACTGGCCAGAGAGTGTCGTTTACGACTGACACATGGACTTCCATACAGAACGTCTACTACATGTGTATCACAGCACACTACATTGACAGTGAGTGGATTTTGCATAAAAAAATTATTGGTTTTAAAGAAATTGTGGATCATAAAGGTGCATCCATTGGGGCAAAGATGGATGATTGTTTAAAGGACTAGGGAATTCAAAAAGTGCTGTGTATTACAGTTGACAATGCCAGTGCGAATGAAACAGCAATTGATTGGTTTAAGCGGAACACGACGGTGAGAGATGATGTCATTCGGGCCCACGAGTTTATTCACGTTCGATGATGTGCTCATATCATTAACCTCATAGTTGTTGAGGGATTAAAAGAGGTTGATGATTCCATAACCCGAGTCTGCAACATTGTACGATATGTGAGGGGTTCCCCTCAAAGGCTTGCCAAATTTAAAGCAATAGCAGAAGATCTGAAGATTGAATGTTCTAGTATGATGTGCTTGGACGTTTCGACTCGATGGAATTCTACATACATGATGTTGGATGTGGCACAGAAGTTCCAAAAAGCATTCGAGCGGATGGAGGTCGAGGATGGGGGCCTGAGGTATGCTTTGTTGGAGCCAGCAGGACAGGGGCTCGGTGCACCGGACGCACATGATTGGACCAGTGTGAGTTATTTTGTTGAATTTTTAAGAACTTTTTATGAGATAACCATGCGGCTATCTGGATCCAAATATACGACTGCGAACTTATTTTTCAGCGAGCTCTCGGAGCTTCACTTCCAGTTGGAAAATAGTTATACTGACTCTACTAGATTGTTATCTGCTATGGCTATGATGATGAAGATCAAATATGATAAATATTAGGTGAATATTGAGAAGATAAATAGATTGCTATTTGTGGCTGTGATCCTTGACCCCCGAGTTAAGTTGGCCGTTCTAGAATTTTGGAAGTGAAGGCTGCAGAGTTTATTAGATTGCTAAAAAGTGATGTTGATGACTTATATAATCACTACAGTACTAGTGCTCAGCCTTCATCCGCAGCTGGTAGCTCCTCACATTCGAGGCCGACAGGATCGACAGTTTCCTCAGGTGATACTGACCCATCTATAGGGGTTAGAGGCCATCGTATTATACGGCAGTATCATCAACTCATGTCAACAAGGAATATTATGCATTGTACATCTGAGATTGAACGATATTTTATGGAAGCTGTCGAGGCACCTAGTGATGTATTTTAGTTATTAACTTGGTGGAAAGTTAATTCCACCAAGTATCCAGTCCTTTCCCGTGTGGCCCGAGATGTGATAGTCATTTCTGTCACTACGGTTGCCTCAGAGTCGGCATTTAGCACTGGAGGTCGCGTGTTGGATGCTTATCGGAATTCATTGTCACCGTCAACCACGGAGGCCCTCGTTTGCACACAGAATTGGATAAGTGAAACGCCCAATTCATTGTCAATCATGTTCGGATTGAGTTTTTCGCGGATACATGAATGCTATATATGTTAGTTATGTCCAAACATACATGTCAATAATGTCTAATTTACTTGTTCTAATAACTCATCACAGGAAATTTGAGTTTTAGGAACAAAATCGTTTAGGGACGAATTAAAATTTATCCCTAAAAGTAATTATTTGATATAGAAATTATATTTCATCACAAACATGGAAGTAGTAATTTTTTACGCATTCAAACAGACACATATCTGCTCGAACTAGAGTTTTGGAAACGAAATATAGCGTCTTAAAAAAGCAAACCGTTCGAATGCTCACAAACATGTTCGAACAGTATAGTATTTCACATTCGAATGTTGAAATAACTATTCGAATAATATTCATGGCAGGAAACTATACACAATTATGGTGGGGGAAAGTTAGAAACCGTTTGACTGTAATATTTTCGTTCAAACAAAGTTTGAGACCGTTCCACGGTATGTAATTTTCTGTTGGAATGTATATCCAAGTATTCAAACGATTGTTTTAGTGGGAAGTTATAAATGAATCTGGCGAGATGCTTTCTATCTCATTCGAACGAAAATTTTACGTTCGAATACTTATAGAATTGGTTCAAATTTTAACGTAGAAAATAAAAATAAATTTAGTTATAGAAATTTATTGAAAGACATGATAATATTTTAACAATAAATATTATTTGATTCTATTAATTATACTATTCAAAAGATGAAATATCTAAGGATTATTTATTATTTATGGTAAATTAAATATGACACATTTGCCGTCCTAGAAAATTTATATAATTAATTTAAAAATTAATTAACGGTTTTTTTTATAATAAAGAGTTTGCAATTAAAACCAAAATTTCTTTCTAGAGAATGTCATTTTTTAAATTTCAAATGCTAAGTAAAATGATAAAACTGATTTGTGATAATAAACAAGTTAGCTATATATAAAAAATAAAAACGATATAGTAATTAAAGTGACAACGTTGATACAAAACAAAAAGATCGGTACAAAATAATACTACTGTGTAAGATTATTCAAGTCCTCCTGCATCATTGTAATGCGTTCCTCAATCTCTTGTAGTCGAATCATGATGGGCACAATGATTATCTCCACAATCCTTTCCATTTCCTGGATAAAAAATGTGCTATGCTTCTCGAGCAGGGATCGCATGTCCTTGGTAGTAGTCCCTGCAGCCTCTGTATTAGCACCGACATCCGTAGAAGCTAGATCATTATCTGTCGTAGTACCACTGC
This sequence comes from Juglans cinerea, assembly GCA_961763995.1. Taxonomy (NCBI): domain Eukaryota; kingdom Viridiplantae; phylum Streptophyta; class Magnoliopsida; order Fagales; family Juglandaceae; genus Juglans; species Juglans cinerea. The sequence goes on from CAUIVZ010000016.1 coordinate 14,113,924, forward strand.
AACTTTAATCCGAGCCTTTCGCAAGTAGCCCTAACTCTTACTAGAAGTGATCTTGTTAAGGGGCCTGATCTGTGGTTGATTCCGCTCTGTCATTAGCACATCAACCCCCAAACTAACTACGAGGTTAGAGATCATCGATGCATACGGTAGACTACCTCCAATCAAATATTGTAACTCAAATCGGATGAGAATGAGGAAGTACAGAGGCAGATCAATCAGCTTTCCTCGTGCTATCTGTAGCATAAGTTGAGCCCGTTAGATGCTAAAATTAGTCTTGTGTTTCCTTGGATCAATATTATGTGAGACAATCAAATTCAGCATGCAAAATAATCAACCTATTTGATCACCTTGTTGCCATCATATGGAGGAGCTGAATCGTCATGGATCAACAAATGAATCTCACTATGCGTTGGATCCTCGTCTGCTGGAGCCTTATCCTCGATGGCATCTTCATCATCTATCCCTACAGTCGGTTGCTGTGCAGAATATGCACCCACCACACGGGGGATCCCAAGAAACTCTGCGATACTGTCTGCTGAGATAGTAATACTGACTCCCCGAATAACAAACAAGATGGAGTCCTCATTAGCCACCTTCTTTGCTATGGCCCAATAAAACTCACCGACCATAGTTGGATAGGCCACCCCCCTCTGCTCACAGATCGGGCCCCATCCTTTATTGTTGATTATAAAAAATAGGCTGCTTCCATCCCAGAAAAAATCGCTAAAGTCCTCTATAATGATCTCTCACTCAACCAATATCGGCTTCCTTAGCTCACTAGCTTCACCACTAGGTTGTCCCTCCCTCCCAGGTTTTACTCCAACATATGCCATTAATTCAGTGTTCATAAAACAAATAAACAATGAATATAAATAAAAAGAAAGTTGTAATTATGTTATATTGAGTACTGTTCGAATATAAAATATGCAGTTTGAACTAACAGTTAGCCTATTTGAACAATAGATAAAATCATTCGAACAACTACGAGGCCCTGTTCGAACGGTGTAAATTCATTCAAAAAAATAAATATACAGTTCGAACACCATCATCATACGGACATGAACCGTGTATGAGATATCATTCGAACAAATGTTTATCTGTTTGAACAGAGTAAAATTGATTTGAACGAATATTTGAGTTAATTCTTTATATGTTCGAACATGTGGTGTCACGTTCGAACTGCAAAATCATTGTTTGGAAAAAAAAACTATTCGAATAACTTTGAAGCCGTTTGAACAGCTTTGAAGTCGTTCGAAAGAGCAAACCCATGAAGATCCATGGCTGAGTCGACTCAGAACCGAACGTAAAAATCAACAATTCATCAAGAATTATTGGTTTTAAGCATACAAATAAACATGGAGTGAAGCCTAGACTTCACTCCATAATTTATACGGCCAAATGCCGTGTTTGGCAGCCTGAAAACACCAAACAATGGTCGGATTGGAGGTGAAGTCCAAACCTCATTTTCAACATATAACAACCCTAGTTTGAAGCATATATATAGATACAAGGATGGTGGGCCATACCTCTTAGACGGTAAACAATAGTCAGTATAGTCATAGTGTATTCATAGTTATATAGCATAGTATATATAGTATAGTCATAGTTATATAGTATAGTATATAGTAATAAAAGACAATTATTTGAGTTATATTTATATAGTATAGTATAGTATATGTAATTTTTATTTTGATCACATATAGTATATATACTAGTTATATAGTATAGTACTATATAAACTAGTTATAATATACCGTACTAGTTATATTTATTTAATATACAACGGAATAGTTATGGTATACTAGTTATACTATATATATACTAGTTATCCTTTTTTATTTTTTAAGTTATATTATACTAGTTATCTTATACTAGTTATAATAACTATATAACTAGGATAATACTAGTTATATTATTCTAGATATATTATACTAGCTACTTATATTATATTATAACACAATAGTACTAGTAGTTACAGTATATTATTTATATTATACTAGTTATAATATTATATTATAATATACTAGTGATATTATACTACTAGTATTATAGTATTTGTAGTATTCTATATAGTGCGCATATAGTATAAGATGTCATAAAATGGAAGAAAAAAATATTTCATTCGAACGGAATATCATACTATTCGACCAGTGTAGAGTTGTATTTGAACAGATACACTATTGCGTAGAAAAGCATTTGAATGGAAGGGTTTGGCATAAAGATTGGAGGGAAAAATTGCCGCCAAAAATTGGAAACTTTACCCACTCGAATCCAATATTGAACCATTTGAACCTAATCGTCTAGGCGATGTCACATACGCGGAAAAATATTCTTCCTAATAACATATACATTTGAGGAAATATGCTGAGGAATATTCCTTTCATGTTGTTCGAACAGAACATAAATCTTTGGAACAGTTACAGTTCTTGGTTGAAATTAAGAGCGCAGAAAATACAGTGTCATTCTAAAAGTTTCAAATTCGAACTTGTAAATAAGCATTCGAACGCGAACATTAAACTTAAATCGCCCCAGACTTCCATCATCTAGGAGAATTGTAGGGATTGAGAGAGAGAGAGAATTCGTTTTGCAAAAAGGGGATGCTGAAATCCTTCTACCGAGAGAGAGAAAGAGTGAAGGGTAGAGAGAGAGGGAGAGAGAGAATTTGTTCTAGAGAGAGAGTGTTTCAATCTTAGTGTTTTTGTGTTGATGGTGTGAAAATCTATTGAGGTTTTCATTTTTTTTTATCCCAATAGTAGATTTCGAATTATAGTAGGGTTTTGTATATTTAGTTGTTGATTAATTGTTGAAAGCTCTCTAACTCTATTAACTTTTCATATATAGGTTTTGGGCATTTGGATAAACTATTGGATTGCATGCTCTTGAGGTAAGGTTTTTTATTTTTTTGATGGTGGGTTTTTGTAAATTTAGGGGAATTTTGTGTGAATTAATGGAACTTATTGTGAGTTTTTTGGAACTTCGTGTGAATTATTGGTGATAGTGATAAATGTATTAGATTTTGTGAGTAAATTAGTAGATATTTTTTGTATTTGTGAATAAAGTTGTGATTAAATTTATATTGAAATATATGATTGAAATGAATTTTGTGGTTGAAATGAAATTAATTTTAGGGATGTTGCATAGTGTTTGTTAGAAACAAATTTGAGATTGAATTATACAATTATGTTTAGCATATCTAGCATAATGTTTGTGAAAATTATCATAAACTCTAATTGATTATTTGTGAATTTGGTTTAGATATCTATGTAAATTATCATAAAGAAATCAATTGGTTATTTTTTATATATTTAGTGCCATAGTTCACTAATTTTATTTATTATAATAAAAAAAATTATTAAAAAACACAAACTCTTAGATCAAATAGGTAAGTGCATAAATCACTTATTAACACATACAAATAACTATAAAACAAAACACTAATAAATTTAGTGCCATAGTTCACTATTAGATTATTATAATAAATAAAAAGAAATTTATTATATTACCACATCAAATATCAAATAGAAATTAAATGCATAACTCACTATTAGATTATATTAATTGTATCGAAGTAGATACTTCTTATGGAAGTATTTATTAAGTGTGTTTGCATGATTGATTTCATATCCAATTGAACCTTAGACTTGTTCGAGAATTGTGCCCTATTGTTCGTGAATAATGTTTGGGTACAACACTTAAATTGTCTAAAGTGGGCAATTTTGAATTCTATCATCAATATGGAAGATGTATATTCAATCTAAACTCTTGTGTTAGTTTTAGAATTTTCGGTTCAGTGTTTTCTTCATTCTTCGGATGTGTGGTCCGTAAGTTCCTTGGCTCGTGGATAGGGTCGAGGACTTTTTGCGACTAGCATACTTAGAGAATTGTAGGGAAATGCTATTAAAATTTGGACTGACATGGGAGTTTTGGATAGAGTATATATGCAATGTAAATGATAGTCTCTTGAGTAGGATAGAACCAACTACCATATGAACTCTATACAGGCAGTGAATATAGAAAAACTCAGGATAGTGTCTATCCCTGACTTTGGTTTTTTGTAACGGTAGTTGATTAACGGAAATACATTGGATAAGAGTTGGATGCTACTGAGAGATAGACTTGGTAGAGACTATAAGAAATATGCACAAGGGGTGAAGTTATTTATGGAATTTGCACGCAGGAGTGTTGACACTTGAGATTTTATAAGATGTCCGTGCAAGAATTGTAAAAACCTTAATTCTTATAACTTGGTGGTAGTGGATGAGCATCTATATGTCAACGGACTCAATCATAAATACTCACCATGGCGAACCATTTCCTCAAGGAATCAGATTCCGCACTTAGTCCAAACAAATGGAGGAAGATAATGACACTTGTCAAGAGAAATACAAATGTATAAGGAGAATGTAGTGAAAACCAAGCAAGTGAATAGGCTTCTTACATAATTCACTATTCCATCCACTCAAGCACTCCTTGGCCAACCAAAAAGAGGGTTTAAACCCTACTTAAACCCAAAACTTGATGGTGCAAACCAAAACCCCAAATGGTTAGGGTAACTGAAACCGTAAACCTCAAAACCCTAAACACTTGTGGTTGGTTTTGACAAGTAATTCCCACTTGGTTTAAGCCACTTTCACAAGCAACCAACCACTCAAGTACACTCTCTTACACCCTCATCCACTCTCTTACACCTTGGTATTTGCATTTGACTAAGAAAATCAGCTATGGACTAAAAACCTTGTTGAACCCAAGATTTCAAGTTTCATATAATTATATATTTACATATAGATTTTTATGATAAAAAATAAATTTAAGCATAAAGGAATTTCAAACTCAAGTTGTCTACATAATGAAGCCAAGCATATCAACGAATTAAGCATGGGCAAGAAAGAGAACAAGCTTACAAATAAAGCTCCTAAAGTAATTTTGTACATCTCTTGATAAAATTGAAATTAGATTAAGGCTCAAAATTAATCTTTTCTCATAAAGCATCAAATTTCATTTTCCACATGTGCACGACATATTTAAAATAAAAAGTTTGAAATTTGAATTTTTTAAAAATAACTGATTGTCATCTTTCACATGTGCATGTTTTATTTGAAAACTTTGGAAAGTGGCTGATGCTCTTTTTGACATATACAAAAGGTAGATGACTTTGTTTGAAAAGTAAATAGTACTCCTTTTGTCATATGCGAAAAGTAAAAGATTAGGTTTGAATATTTTCACAACTGATTGATGCTCTTTTTGACATATGCAAAAGGAATATGATTTTGTTTGAAAAATTGAAAAGTAAATCATGCTCATTTTGTCATCTGCGAAAGGTAAAAGATTAGGATTGAAAATTTTGAAAAGTGAATGATGTTGTCTTGGACAATTGCAAAAAGAAGAAACTTTTATTTGAAAATTTTGAAAAGTGAGTTGTGCTCTTTTTTGACATGTGAATCTTTTTAAATTTGAAAATGAATTTTCATATGCATATAAATAGCTCAATTGAGATCTTCAAATTTAGAACACAAAAACACATCACTGCAAGTTTTACAACATTCATTCAAGCTTTCAATCTCTTTTCTCTAAGCATTGAGTCTTAACCCTTGTTGTAACACCCGGACCCAAAATTTGTATAATTGGACTATGGATTTTATTTATTTATTTATTTATTTGAGCTTGATATTTTAGGTTTTTATATTATGGATTAAGTAGTGATTTTCTTTTTATTTGGAGATCTTGGCCGTTTGTTTTAATCTTGGAAAAGCTTTCGGTTTATGAACAGTTCCTCACCCACACGACTCTTTTCCATCCGCATGCACGTTACTCCCTTTTCTCTAGGGTTTCTCCATCGCCAATAAATACATATATAAATATATATATATATATATATATATATATATATATATATATATACGCACCTACATGTTAGTTTACAAAGCCTTTAGCTGCCGCAGAAACTCCCACGACAGTCTCCACCCACTCACGCACAGAAGCTCCATCCACAACCATCGTCCGTTTCGATCACGTCCCTCATTCCCTCATCCTCCAGTGTTGCACGTTGCGTGAAGCCCAGCAGCTGCATCTCTTTGTGTCAACCACGGGACCAACGTGGAACTGCCACCAGCAACCTCCTTGCCCAGACCTGCATGAGTCCTCTGTCCGTTTGCCATACGATGTGACCACCACCTTGTAGAAACCGTAAGCTGCAACCTACACCACATACCGAGAGTCACTCCAAGGAGGATACTCAGCCGTCGCCACCGTGCGCTTATGTAGTGCACCACCCATGACCAGCAGAGGAAGATCATCACCACGTGTTGAACCACGTGAGATGCCGAGCCCAAGTTTCGCACAACGAGGGACTCACCCTTGCACGTCGAAATCCACCATTAGCCATCCCGCAAAAACCTCTGTTCCTCACTCCCGAAACATAGAATCTGTTCCGCCTACCTTGAGCCACTGCGACAACTGCCCAACGAGAGCTCCTTCATGTTGAGGCCCTAGAAACTGCCGGCGAGATTTTCTGTCAACCCAGGTCCGCCTCACTCCACCTACGCCGCATGGTAATCTCCCTCTTTGTTTTCTCTCTCATGCTCGGCTTGCTCATCCCGTAACCTCTCTCTCTCTCCGTTTCCCTCACCGTATTGCTCTCTCTCTCTCTCCCAGTGCCCCACCACCGTGATTTGCCACTGCCCCCAGCTGTGCCGCCGTAGACTTCCACCCAAGCCACCGCTGCACATATTTTCGGTATGCATGGCCCCTGTCACGTAAAGTTTGATCCTAGGTTATTTTCTCAAAGAGTTATGAGTTTTCTTTCCCAAAATGCCCTTGATTGGGTATGTACCTATCATGTTTTTATCATCTGCTATGCGTGGGTTTTTATTTGCAGTATAAGAATTCATATTTACGGATAGAAGTTAATTTACTAAATATATGAGTTTTAAAATATGATTAAGTTGATTACCAAAATGAATATAAGTTGTAGTTGTTTAATTTTTAAGATATTTTGGTATAAATATATTAGCTAGTATTAAATCTTATAATTTGATTTCATTAGTAAATAAGTTAGATTTTGTGTTTTAGTCGGACTAAATATTTGGGCATAGATGAATTGAGAAATGTGACGATATTTGAGGATTACGTGAATTTAGTTTTTGAGGAATTAAAATAGGTTATTTTAGAAGTTTAGGATTAAATATAGAAATATGTGATTAATTGGAAATTTACGAGAATTACGTGATTATTTTATAGGTGATGATTAATTATTGTTCGACATTTTGAGGAAAATTCTGAAAAAGCTAAGAAGTCCAGGTAAGCGGGGTTCCTATGCTAGACTTTGCATTAAAATAAAATGAGCTGAGGTTATTTTTGAAAAATATACATATTTGATTATGAAAATAAATTTGAACTACCTCAGTTATTTGTTCTGCATTACTCATAGATTTTGTTTAAGAAGAAATTATTTTCTATCATGACTGGTGTAGACATGAGCTTATTTTTGACATTCTGTTTCTGAACATTGAAAAGAGAGCGAATATGAAATTTTGTGCATAAACCTCTAGCATAACATTCTGTTTCTATTTCTGTTCCGTTCTGACCTTACCACGGGTGTAAAATTGTGGCCTCTGTTTGGGTTGTTACCAACTTTTTTGTTTCTGGTGCACCCACTTTGGAAACAAAGTGGTTTTCTGCGTGGTCTTTCCTATGTGCACACTCGGGGCTCCGAGAATGAATAACGGGAAGATTCACATTCTGTTTCTGCTCGGTTGGCTACCGGGGTTTGCACAACCCTACCACGGGGGTTAAACATGATATTTGTTCTGATATGATAAGATAAGATGTGATGTTTCAGTTTATGCTATGCCAAAGGGATTTTGATTATGAATATTTTTGAACTTTCGCTCTGATATTTTTGATAACATGCTCTGACGCTGCGTTTTAAAAAATAATATTCTGATTCTGCATTCTGAAAGAAAATATTTTGTTCTACATTCTGAACTCTATAAATGCCCGTGTTTACACACTAGTATATGTCCTCTGTTTACTGAGTTGTTGATAACTCACCCCTTATCTCCAAATATTTTTCAAATAATTTTGATGATCCAGCTGGAGAACAAGAGTATGAAATTTTAGCAATGTGTGATGATCATAGTGGAATAAGTGCCTGAGGGTACAAACGCTTATTTGAGAGTCGTAGTAGTAAATTGAGTTATTTTCGGTTATTTTGATTTGATGAATTAATGATATTTTCGAGTCTTTTGAGATTTTTTAATTTATGTTATTGAGAATTTCTTTATTGTCCTTATGAATGAACAAAGATTTTTGGGTTGAGTAAATGAATTGATATTTTTTTAAAGTTTCTGGATTTCATAGTTGTGTTATTGAAGTTGATATTAAGTATTAAAACCTAACTCTCCGGACCTCCGGGATCGGGGCTTTACAGTTGGTATCAGAGACAGGTTTGAATTCTGCATACTATAAACCTTGGAGGTTTAGATATCTGTAGGTTCATAGGATGTAAAAATTTCAGTATAGGAACTTGAGAACTATAAGGATGATTATGTGGATATTTAAGGTTTTAGATTTTGTAAGACTTTATGATTGAGTTTTGAGATTTTGATGTTTAGGGATTTTTAGATCCGACAAGCTTACTTTATGGACTATAGAAGATAATTTTTATAAGATTAATTCAATGTTTAGATTTTTGTGGTTTAGATTGTAAAGATGTATGAGAGTTTAGAGCGATGTCGGGTTTACAATTATAGATGGTAGGAAGGACTATATGAGTTGGTTAAATATATGGCTAAGGATGGGTAAAACAAGTTTAAGATTTTAGTGATACATTTATTTAGTTTTAACTTGTTTTAAATATTTTAACTGGTATTTATATTTTGTTTAATACATATTTTGTTTTCTTTCCCTAGAACGTTTAACTGAGTTTAAGATCTCAGGATGACTGCTCGTCGTCGAGTTCGAAACTTTGGAGATTTGAGATTTTTCAGATTTTATGGACTGAATATTTGGAGGTTTGAGGTTTAGAGATGGTACATACTTTAAAAATGATTTTGAGGAGATTTAAGGTCGTAGAATTCTGCGGGTTTCAGGATATGATTTTTGATGATATGTATGATTTTAGCACTTGCGGACCTATGGAATGAGTTCCACAAAATCTGAGGTTTTAGATTTTGCATAATTTAAGGAAACAATTCTTATGACATTGGAGATTTTAATTTCGGTAGGCATATTATGTGGACTATAGAAAATAATTCTGACAGGTTTTAAGGTTTAGATTTTTGGTTGACTTCGTGGAACTAGTTTTGATTAGGAACTGAAGATTTAGACTTGTGATATTGATGTATTAGAGTCTACATACACGTTGGGAGACTTTGCAAAATTAAATCTGGAAAGTGTATGGACTGGTTAAATGTGGAGATTAGTTTTTTTCAGATGTACTTGATTTGAGATACAATATGTTTAGGATTACAAGTTGTTAGAGTGCGCAGCGGAAGCATGGTTTTGGTGATATGATAGTGAGTTTATTTTGTTACTCATTGAGGTTTTATATTAGGTGGAGAATTTGAAATTTATTTTTGGGTCTTTAATTGTATTATTGAGGTTCATATTTTAGACTTGAAATGGTAGTGTGCGAGATCGTGAATGGCTAGGGAAAATATGGGAGAATATGATCGACAATATTGGAGAGTTAGAAGTTGGAATATTGGGTTCGAAAATTATGGAATATTAATTAGGTTCGACATTATGATTAACGAATGGGGTAGGCATGGAATCACTACTCCGAGTGTAGTGATGTTTTGGTGTGATTGTTTGCTATGACTTGTTGGATTTGATGCTTAGATCATAAAACTTGAATGTGAAGTATATGAGTGTGTTGCCCAGATGACTAAAACAAGAGGGGGGTGAATTGAATTGTATTTGAAAATTAACAATTATAAACCAAATGCTCAATATAAAATATAAACAAAATACGAAGCAATGGTAAATATAAGGAGTAAGGATAAGAGAGAACAAACTCAGTATTTTAAGGATGTTTAAGCCCATTGTCTAGGTCCTCGCCTCAAGCAACCCATTAGGATTCCCAAATTCACTATTCAACCTCTTTTAGGTGGAGATAAAAACCTATTACACATTTGAGTAGTACTGCTACAAAGAATCCGTGTAGAACACCCTCTACACTTACAATCACCTTACACGTGGTGATTCAACTATTCCCTGTATAGAACCTCTTCTACACACACAAGGGTTATACACACCCTTTTACTAATACAAGAGCTGATAGTGGGTAGGTTATCAGAAAACACTCCTCAATGAGTGAAGTAAGAATAATACAGCGCAAACTATATCTCTCTCAAAATGAACAAGGGTTAAGGCTTAATGTTTAGAGAAGAGAGACTGAAAGCTTTGAATGAATGATGTAAAACATGCAATGATGTGTGTATGCTCTTATTGTTGTAATGTTCATTTGAAGATCTCAAATGAGCTATTTATAGGAATATGAGATTTTATTTTCAAATTTAAAAAGATTCACATGTCAAAAAGGAGCACCACTCACTTTTCAAAATTTTCAAATAAAAGTTTCTCCTTTTTGCAATTGTCAAAGACAACACCATTCACTTTTTAAAATTTTCAAACCTAATCTTTTACTTTTCGCATATGACAAAATGAGCATTATTTACTTTTCAAAATTTTCAAGCAAAATCATCTACCTTTTGCGAATATCAAAAAGAGTATCAATCACTATTCAAAATTATCAAACCTAATTTTTTACTTTTCGCATATGACAAAAGGAGCATTATTCACTTTTCAAAAATTTCAAATAAAAATCATTTGCCTTTTGAATATGTCAAAAAGGGTATCTACCTTTTGCACGTTCCGTCTAAAACTTTTTGAATAATTCTTTGATATATTTTGACTGATTAATGAATGTTTCATTTTTTGCTTGCTTGATTTGTAATCCGAGAAAGAAGTTAAGTTTTCCCATCATACTCATTTCAAATTCTTCCTACATACTTTTAGCAAAAACTTGGCACATATTTTCATTAGTAGCACCAATTTTATATCATCCACATAAATCTGAATAAAAAAACTATCATCGTTTTCGTGTTTAATGAAACGGTTTGTGTCAATTTTTCCGTTTGAAAAACCTTTGTCAATCAAGAAACCACTGAATCTCTCATACCAAGCTCTAGGGGCTTGTTTCCATATAGTGCTTTTGTGAGATTCAAAATATAATTTGGAGAAATATGATTTTCAAAACCTGGAGGTTGCTCAACATATACTTCTTCATTTATAAAACCATTTACTTTTACTTATGGAGAACTTCATGCATACATGCAAAAACAATTAAAATCATTTTCCTTAGGTCCTTCATTTATCAGTATTAGAAGAAACAAGATTTTTAAGTACCCATATGGCCCTAATAGTCATTGTATGTTTTCTTCTAATATGACAATTATAAAAAATTATGAGCATTTCTATTACAAAAATTGAAGTTAGTATGTGATATATAATAATAACTTGAGTGATTGTAATAGTATCTTTCTTTGAAATAAGATTTTTTATAAAAAGAATTTTGAATATTAGACTTTGATTTAGAAGAATTATCAAAATTTTTTTTATAAGGTTTGTATTTTTGTTTTGGCATGATCCTTGTCAAAAACGCATCTTTGACTACCAAGATGTTTTTCAAAATTTCTTTTTTCATTTGTAAAGTTTTTAACAATCTTTTCTAAATTAATTAGTTTCTTCTTCAACTCATGATGTTTCTTAAAACAACAATTTCGTTTGTTAAAGAAGAACTTTTCTTTTTCAAAATAGTATATTTGATGCCCAATTCCTCAAGTTCCTCATATACCTCTTCCAAGACATTTTGCAATTCCTCATATGAAGAATTTCAATATTTTCAAGATTTGTTTTCTGAAGGTCATCTTTAGCTATACGACAAAGATTTGCAGATTCTTCATTGCTTGATTCGCTGTCTGAACTGCTTGAATCATCATCCCATGTAACTTCATTGTTTTCTTCCCCTTGTTTCGATCTTTCTTTAGTAGAGGACAATCCACCTTGACATAGCCTAGTTTATTGCATTTGTAACAAGTTAAAAAGTTATTTTTGCTTGTTTCTTTCTTGGAAAATTTTTTGAACGATTTCCTTGAAGGAGCTTTATTTCTCTTTAAGAATCTTTTAATTCTCCTTGTTATCATTGCAACTTCTTCATCTTTCTCATCACTTTCCTTATCTTCATCACTTTCGCTTTCATGAGGAACAACTTTTAGTGCCAAACTCTTCTTTGACCTTCCTTCTTCTTCTTCCTCTCTTTTCAATGTGTACTCATGGGTGGTAAGTGATCCGATGAGTTCATTTACTTTGAGTTTCTCTAGGTCTCTAGCTTCAAGAATCGCCATCACTTTTGATTCCCGACGTTTTGGCAGAGAGTTGAGAATTTTTCTCACTATCTCCAAGTTGGAATAGACTTTTCCGAGAGCTATCAAGCTATTTATGATGTTAGTGAAATGAGTGTACATACTAGAAACAGATTCATCATCATTCATTTTAAACATTTCATATTCATGAGTAAGAATATAAATTTTTGATTCCTTGACGTGCGAAGTTCCTTCATAAGTAACTTCCAAGTTATCCCAAATTTTATTTACCGTCTTGCAAATCATTATTCTATTGAACTCATTTCCAATGAGAGCATTATATAAAAGATTTATAGCCATTGAGTTCAATATTGTAATTCTGTTGTCTTCACGATCGAACTCTTCTTCCTTTTTGACCCTTACTGCATCAACAACTTTTGTTGGAATATATGGTCCATTTACTACACATCTCCAAATTTCTCGAACTTGAGATTGAAGGAAAAATTTGATTCTAGCTTTCCAGAATGTGTAATTGTCTCCACAAAATAGTGGAGGCCGACTGCTAGATTGACCTTCACCCAATGTATCTGCAATGTTAGCCATAAAATCTTCACGCAAAAGATATTTAATCTTATAAAAGAGCCCTTACTTTGATACCAATTATTGCTAGATGACTAATACAAGAGGGGGTGAATTGGGTTGTCTTTAAAAATTAAAAGTTATAAACCAAATGCACAATATAAAATATAAACAAAATACGAAGTAACAGTAAACATAAGGATTAAGGGTAAGAGAGAAGTAAACTTAGTATTTTAATGAGGTTCAGCCTCACTGCCTACGTCCTCGGCTCAAGCTACCCCTTGAGGATTCTCAAAGTCACTATTCAACCTCCTTCAGGTGGAGATAGAAACCTATTACACCTTTGAGCAGTACCGCTACAAAGAATCCGTATAGAACACACTCTACACTTGCAATCACCTTACACATGGTGATTCAACTATTCCCTGTGTAGAACCTCTTCTACACACACAAGGGTTATACATATCATTTTACTGATACAAGAGCTGATAGTGGGTAGGTTATCAGAAAAAACTCCTCAATGAGTGAAATAAGAACAATACAGTGCAAACTATATCTCTCTCAAAATAAACAAGGGTTAAGGCACAATGTTTAGAGAAGAGAGACTGAAAGCTTTGAATGAATGTTGTAAAACTTGCAATGATGTGCGTATGCTCTTGTTGTTGTGTTATTCATTTAAAGATCTCAAATGAGCTATTTATAGGTATATGGGACTTCCTTTTCAAATTTAAAAAGATTCACACGTCAAAAAGGAGCACCACTCACTTTTCAAATTTTGTAAATAAAAGTTTCTCCTTTTTGCAATTGTCGAAGACAACATTATTCTCTTTTCAAAATTTTCAAACCTAATCTTTTACTTTTCGCATGTGATAAAATGTGCATTATTTACTTTTCAAAATTTTCAAACAAAATCATCTACCATTTGCAAATATAGAAAAGAACATCAATCACTTTTTAAAATTTTCAAACCTAATATTTTAGTTTTCACATATGACAAATGAGCATTATTTACTTTTCAAATTTTTCAAACATAATCATCTACCTTTTGAATATGTCAAAAAGGGTATCAATCACTATTCAAAAATTTCAAACCTAATATTTTACTTTTCACATGTGACAAAATGAATACTATTTACTTTTCAAAATTTTCAAATAAAATCATCTACCTTTTGTATATGCCGAAAAGAGCATCAATCACTTTTGAAAATCTTTAAAGAAAACATGCACATGTGAAAGATGACAATAAATCATCTTTTAAAAATTCAAATTTCAAACTTTTAATTTTCAAATTGTCATGCACATGTGGAAAATGCAATTTACTATTTTATAAGAAAATATTAATTTTGAGCCTTAATCCAATTTTAAATTTTATCAAGAGATATACAAAATTACTCTAAGAGCTTTATTTGTATTGTTCCCTTTCTTACTTTTGCTTGATTCGTTGATGTGTTTGGCTCTATTGTATAGACAACTTGAGCTTGAGACTCCTTTATGCTTGAATTTATTTGTTATCATCAAATAAATATGTAGATATATAATTATATGAAGTTTGAAACCTTGGGCTCAACAAGGTGTATGGTTTTAGATTTCATGCATGTAAATCAAGGTTTAGTCTCATTATTTTAAGTCAAAAGCATGCTAAGTTTTGAATTCTATGTTTTTCATACAAATCGATTTTCATTTGTTAAGTAATGTGATGTGATTTTCATTGCTAGTCAAGCATGCTACCCACTAGGTTTGAGTGATGAACATGTTAGAAGTGAAATTTGTGGAGTCCTTGGAATTGGAATGCAAATGATAGACCAAAAACACCAAGATTGGATTATATTTGACCTAATCTTGTTGTTTTATGTGATTGTTTGAAGTTGTGAGTTTATGCTTTTGTGTAATGCTTGATCTAGTGTCTTGGCATGATTTTAGACTAGGGGTTTGATGGGATGCCCCAGATTTCGCTTGGGACTTGACAGACTTTGAAGTGTCGGGATATGCAACACAGGGTTACCTGACCGCATTCAGGATGGATAAAGATGCAATGCGTCTAGCAATATGCAATATTCATAGCGTATGACTTTTTTTCTTGAGCAATATGCAATATTCATAGCGTACTAGATGTAACATATCCCAAAATGACATAAGCATACTTCAGAGTCATATGATAACAGAAGTCTAAAAGTTACAGTACTTGTTCAAAATGTATGTAACGACATGAGTACTGGAGATAGAGTTCCTTAAGTACAGTAATAAAAAGAACATAACTACTAAGCTAGCTTGATGAGTTGCTCTTGCAACTCAGCTAAGATCGTCTTGATCCTATCTAAAATTTGGAGCGTTGAAGTGATAAGCTCCTTGTCGTCACGTCGTGGCCAAATCGACCTCCTCTAGGTGATCCTTTGCTGGCTTTCTAGGTCCTCACGCACGACTTACCATTCCGGGGGGAATGGTAGTTGGGACTACCGAGTGAGAATCTCAGCAAGTTAACAACCAACTTAAATGCTGACATAAGTTAAAAACTGACGTGAATTGAACTGACATGAATGGAAAGCTAAGGTGAACTGAAAACTGAACATAAATAGAAATGACAAGCACCGAACATGAAACTGACTTAAACTGAACATGAACTTAGAATCTTGTTCAACAATAACTGGTTAATTAAACATGACATGTGCTTGACTGAAAATATGGACGGGACATGCCTTGATTGAACAGGGTTTAACATGAACTAAAACTAACTTGAACGTGACATGAACAGAGTGTGAACTGAAAATGCTTGACATGAACATAACTGACATGAACGTGAACTGAAAATACTTGACATGAGTTGAACTGACATGAACATGAAATGCCCTTAGAATCAGAATGATTTCACTAACTATTTCGTCAAAAATCGGTTAACAACCAGAATGATTCCTCCCAACGTATTTCATCTAAGATACTAAAAAAATCAGAATAATTACGCCATGAGTATTTTAATGGAGGCACCTTAACAATCAGAATGATGATACCATGAATATTATATTAGAGGTACTCTAATAATTAGAATGATTACGCCAGAAGTACCATGCGTGAATTATCAATAGAGATACTCAGACAACTACAATAATTACGCCACTACTACCCCACGTATGATTGACTGAGAAAATATTTCTTGATGAACTTGTATGACTCATGACGTGGTGTAACATGACGTGACATGTTCGTGTGACTAATGGCATGGTATAACATGGCGTGTAATAGATAAACATGTATTGAAAATAAATCATGGCATGGCATAAATGGTGTATAACATATAAACATGTACTGGAAATAAATCATGGCATGGCATAACATGGCATGAAATAGATAGGTATTTACTTGAAATGAAAATATGGCATGATATAACATAACATGTATATAAGCATAACAAATATGAATGATGGTTTCTTACCACTATACATACACAAGTATCCTGAAAGTAAGTTAGAGGCCAACTTACAATGACTGTAGTGTAATGTGTGAGGTGTGAAAGTGAATAGTAGCCGATGCATATAATTCCTCTTTTGTCCTAATACCAAATATGAAATCAGAAAAAGTTAAAATAATACCCAACCATATAAACCCAGTAATGGCTAAAACATACTTAATGCAAATGTCTTGATTTTTGTTGCAATGTTTTGAAACTTCAAATCACATATTCAAACCAATTTATGCAACATCTAAAGATCATATCCTATATTATAAAAATTATACCAAGAACACAAAATATACATTTCACAAAAAGCATAAACTCCTCATGCTAAAAATGTTAAAACATCCAATCTCAAACAACTCTTTGATGCACTTGACTATTTCCTCTCCAATAAACTTCAAGTATTCCGAAAGTCTATAAACTCAATCTTAACATGTTTATAAATCTGACCTAATAGATAAACATGCCTTGACCATCAACCATGAACACAAAATGAACATTTAAACTACTTGGCATGCTCACATGGTCCAAAACGAGTACCATGTGTTCTTGACTTAGAACACACACTCCAAATCCAAAATATTAAACAATTAAACCTCAGATAATAAAAATATATGCTGTTAATCAAGTTCTAAACATGACCCTATCATAAAACCTAAAAATCATATGGCAAAATTTTCATAAGAACCTCAAGCAATCCGAAAGCTTCAACATCTAGCCATATCCGAACCTTTTCATGTAAAACATGCTTCCAACAATTAATCAAACCAACTCTCTTAAAAAAAAACCTCTTAGCATCTAAATAAAAGTCTTAAGAATATCATATTAGAATTTCATGGGCATTGGAATATGTTTTAAGAACCAAACATCACCAACATCTCGAAACAGAAACTGTTTTGTATGCTCTAGTTTCAACTCTAAAGAAATTATTTATAACTCCTTAATAAAAATGATAACATGCTTTGAATCAACTCATAACATGTATAAACATGTGTTATAATTTCATCATATCAATATCAAGTCCTAAATTTAACAAAAAGTTCATCAAAACATCAAGATCTCCCAACATCATCCAATCGTCAGCTAGTATGATATCTAGGTGTTCAAACTCACTCTTCACCAAAAAAGACTCAACAAAAAATAACAAAAATAGATCAATGTAAACTAGACACAAAGAGGAACAATTTATATGTTGGACGTTTTGTGATAATATACTTATGAAAGCTTCAAAGCATCCAAGCAAGATCGGCTGGAAACACTACCAGAAACCTCATCTCGAGTTCTCTCCAAGAAAGTAAAGGTGCTGGCATGGAAGAATTATATAGGACTAGAAGGCTTAGAGGGGATGTGATAATGACCATTTGATGGTGGTTTTTTTAGACAAAACCATGCGCAAAACCGTGGGCAATAGCCCATGGTATTTAGCCTTGGAAGCTGCTGAGCGATGGGGATTGATGGGAGTGCTTCTTTCAACTCCCATCCGCTACTTTGGGCTGACAAGGATAATGAAAGTACTCCTAGGGCAGTGGGGGAACGTTCCTCAAGAAGCCATGCTTGGGTGGTGCTTTTCAGTGGGCCTTAATGGGCCTAAAGCGATTAGGCCTCATTTAGGATTTAAAGAGGGTTTGGTTTGGGGTTTCTATTTCTAATAAGCCCAAATCTAAATTTTCTTGGTCCAATGAATTTAACAAGATATAAAAGAATACAATATGGTGTAATTACATGAATTTGAGTGGTTAATAAAATGAGAAAGTAATGTAATCAAGTGATTAATCACTAAATTAAAACCAGCCAAAAATAGGGTTTAAGAAACCATTTAGGGTTTTGACTTTCACCAAGATCTCAGGGTTTCAATTGGACCTCAATGATTTGGGATTTCAACTAGGGTTGGAACCCTCTTTGGTTGGAATATCATTTGGCTTTGGTGTCATGATCACAATACTTGATTTTCCTTCATTTCCTTCACATTTTCATCTCATGGTTCCTCTTAGGGCCAAGATTTACCAAGTGTGGCTAAGATCTTGTCAGGTGTCCAAATAAAACTTCTCTACATTGTGATTTGAAAATCGGCTGGACTAGGTGCCACATGGCGTTATCACAGATGTTACTATTCACTTCGAAAATGGCAAAAAAAAAAAACATAAAATCCTAAATAATCATACGAACCTAGTGGTGCAAATCGTTTCGCAAAATTTGACACCAAAGTGCCTCGAAGAAACTAAAAGGCATTTTCAAATAGTTATCATCCAGAAAAATAAAAACTGCATTATTGCGTCGTAAAATCTTAAATAATCATCTAATACTAACGAGAAAATTGTTTCTCAATCTCATACTCCTAAGTACTTTAAATAAATAAAACAAAGTTTCTGACTCCATAGTGGGTAAAAAACTTAGCTAACAAACTAAAACTTTTAGATAGCTGGATTCCTGAAACTTTTCTGGGGTTTTCACGATGTTCCTAAAGTCTAAAAAATTTTATCCACTGAATCTCTAGCGGGCTGTTACATTTGATATTTTAGAGTTGTTAATTTTAGGTTAAGCATGTTAGTGTGATAAATGACCTAGTATAGCAAGCAAAAACATGTTTTTGTCAGCCTAGAGCAATTCTTATAGTAGGGATTAGGTTTTTTTAATAATAAACTCATATTTGGACTTAGGATGAAATTTACATGAGGTATGTAAATTTTGGTATGTTTTTGGGTCCATTTGCAATTTTCTTAAATTTAGGAGGTAATTTGCAATATCCCAAAAATTAAGGGGTGATTTTGTAAATTAAACCCAAAGTTAGTTAGTTCTGTTTTTGCATGGATTAGGTGATAAATCTTACCCTAGAAAGTCTCTCATTAAGCCTACGCTACGCTTACGTTACACGATTTTCTATAAGTTAGCTTCTAACTTTCTGTAGTAATTTTATGTATGTAAGGTGATAAGTTGCATTGATTCTATTCATGCTTTATTTATGCCTATTTAGTTATTTTATAATATGTCATTCCATGTCATCTTATTATGCTACATGATTATCAGTTACATGCCAGAAATGCCATGTCATAAACCTACAGGCATGCCACGAAAATATTTCTAAGTCATGCATGAGTCATTTTATTTTATCACAACTCCAAGTACTAGGATGTGAAGTTATCCTCGTGAAACTCCCCTATCCACTCTGGAGTATTTAAAATGGAATGAAATCCCCTGAGTTGACAAAGTACAATCAACAAATTTCGTATAAGACTTAAGTAACTGCTTTTTAGAATGAAGTCAAGCACCAAATATCGGTGGTTGCCAAAACATGCTACAAGTACAAGTTATGGATTTACCCCTTCATGAATGACATACTCAAAACTGGTGCAAGGATTTGTAATGTAATATGGTACTGGCAGGAGGACATGGTCTATGGGGAGCTCATGTGGAGTGTCCACTATCACGTAATCAAACATGTATATGTGTGAATGTCTCATGTTTACACAAGCAAGCATGTCATGTTTATGTCAAGTTATTATGTTTCTAGGTTAGTTCATGCATAAGCAAGTACATGTTCATCAAGGATACATGTAATATTACTGTTATGCATACTTATTTATATTATTGGTAGCTTAAGAGTTTTACTTGCTAAGGTTTTATAAATCTCAATATGGTAGTCCCAACTACTATTATTTCTAGAATGGTAGACGATATATCAAGGATCAGAGAACCCGCGCTCCCCCTGCTGTACTACATTGAATAGGCCGAGGAGGAGCCTCGTGAAGCTCATGGAGTTGATCCTCCAACTTTTGGATTTTATTTTAGAATTGATAGTCAAGCTGCGTGAACAACTTGGTGTTTAGTTTAGTTTTATATTATGTCTGTAACTATGGAGATATGCTCCAGTACTACATTGTTTAGATTACAGACTTGTTGGATGGATGATATGTCTTTTGATATGCGAATATTAATGAAAAGTGTTCATGTTTTGGGATTAGCATTCTGGTACAATGTGCATTGCCAAAAAAAAGTTGTGTTGTGATTACTGCATATTGTTAGAAACATGAAAGATGCATTGCATTTTTAACTATCATGAATGGGAGTATGTGACCTTGTGTTGTATGTCTCGACTCTTAAAGCTCCATCAAATCCCAAGTAAAATTTGGGGTGTCACAAATCTAGTATTTTCATATTTACCAAGGCTGACTTCAAAATGGTTTCGGAAGTACTTAAAACTCTTCTAAGAGAATCCTAGCTACTGCTTTGAAATTAAAAAAATAAAAAGTTAATTAATACAAACCAAAACCAACTTATGAAGTCTTAACAAAAATCAAATTCTATATAAGATTCTGTGTGGGTATACAATATATACATATCTATAGGAGATTATTAGTGTATATATATATATATATATATGTCATCGAACTTAATTAAAGCAATAAATAAATAATAATAATGTCGTGAAAAAATAATATTTTCTTATTTTACTAAGGTGCTTTGGTGTTAGTGGAAGAATGAGATTTGGATGGTATTATGTCATATCATCGAAGTTGCCAAAAATACAGTACTATTGCATTTTAGTTAAAAAAAAGTTACTCGTACGTCATGAACTAATCATTCGTTTCCTGAAAATATTGCTCGCCCATGTTTTTGTCATGGTGGTGTTTGGTCCGCGTTTCCAAGCTAATAAGACAAGTTTCATAAATGTTATGATGGATGCCGGGGAATAAATCTAATTACTTCCAGTCACCTAAGTTTGCGTGTCAGCCTTGCAACGTGCTTCTCTATTAATTCTTGTGTTATGTTAAATGAGTTTTGCTATTTTAAAGTTTTTATATTATTATATATTGCTGACATGTTATAATTTAATTTAAAAAGTAAATTTTAAATTTTAAATTTTATAAATTAAATCTTATCATCTAAGTGATGTGAATGATATACTCTACACGCCAACTTGATAATAGAATAACTCATGTTAAATTTTGAGTCTACTCTTTCTTTCTTTTTTCTTTTTTTGATAGGAAATAGACTTCATTCCAATCATGAAGGGAGTTACAACTATGACTGGTCAATACAGAAAAAAACTCTAATTACAATTAGCCAAACTACACATTTATTGTAAGCTTCCCCGTACAAAAATGTCTTTACGATGGGTATTGCTTTAACTTCTAAATACTTTCTATTGACAAAATTGGTTTGTCTAAGAGTATCACTCTCAGTAAAAGTACAAGATAACCATCCCTCATCTCCAAAGGAGGAAAGGGTATCCATCATCCATCCTCCCTTTGGAGGAGGAGGAGAACCACCCGCATCCTCTAAAGGAGAAGAAGGAAAACACCACATTTGGACAAGAGTCCAATAGCTTATTTCTTTTATTTTCTAACACAAATAAAGACCAAAATTACAGACACTCGAAAATACTTCAAAAAATGAAAATACACTAGCCAAGGAAGCTGTAGTGACACGTGAAGGACACGTGCCATTCTAGGAGCACACTGGACAGTTGATCTTAAAGATACCGGAGTTGCTGGCACCAAAAACGTCGCGCGTGGCGTCATCAGTAGAGTTATCACGGTAGCGCGTGCATGGGGGCCACGGTCGATCCGCGCGTGTGTGAAACACGCCGCTTCGTTTGGCGCTGCCTTCGGTAATCTAGAAGATCGGCAGGTGAGGAAGACCATGGTGGGGACTTGCAAGACTTTGGCCATCGGAAAATCTCAGATCGACGTTTCTCCTTTATCTGACCTGAAAAAACAGACAAAGAAAACACAGACCAGAATGGACATACTAGAAAAAAATTGGGCAAGAAGGAGGGAGGGGGGAGGTGCCGAAGCTCCCACCCCCTCTAGTTGGATTTAGTTTGGGTGGATTTTTACAGAGAAGTTGGAGGTTCTCTCAATAAAGGATGTTATGTGATTGTAGTTGAGTCTACTCTTTCAGTATTATATATTGGCCTTAATTTTACTATTGATCTCTGATCTTCTTTGTCCCCTTATCTAAATGCTAAAGGTCGTGTAAATTAAGCATCATTGTTATTCAATGCAATTTCTTATGCTATCATATTTATATAATTAATTATTTTAAGATTTTAATTATTTAATATACAAATAAGTGTAAACTAGCTAGCTGGCTAGTCCAGTCTCGCTGAGACCAAAAAAAAAAAAAGAAAAGAAAGATCCATCCTCACATGCCTTGCGGCCTGCCGCTAGCTTGCTAGAAATTAATATAAATTAAAGTCTATTTACAATTTGAAGCTTAGATAAATATCCCCTTAAATTGTCATTCAAATTTGAAAGTTTCAAGTGAAAAGAGATCTGAAAATTCATACATATAGTAATAATTGGTCTAGAGTTGTTTATTTCTCTATTGAGATTTTGAGGCCATCAAATTCAGATAGTAACGCGTAAGAGGGTCTTTTTTCCTCATACCCATACATGCATCAAGTGATTTTAATGTACTTATTACAAGTAAAAAAAGATTCACACATCAAAGTACTTTTACATCATTCAGGTAAATTTTTTAAATAGCATTAAATTCTTAGTATCTTTTCTAGAGTCTATTCTATGTGTGTATACATTTTATACTTTAAATTTCAGATTACATGTCCACAAGAATGATCGATGCAAAGATGATTGTGGAGTTATATCTGAACTTGACTTCTAAAGAATTATAATATAATAATTATAAAAAAAAAAGGAATTATAATATAATAGATTATATATGTAGAAAAAATCCTAGTCTACTACTTAAAAACAACTCATAAAAAAAAAAAAAGAATAACATAACAAATCTCTCATTCAAAGACATCAAAACATTTTAGCGTATAGAAAACTGATTATTTACGATCAATTATTTTTAATAAAATAATTATTTTTAATTAAAATAAATTTGTTTTCGTTATAAATAATCATTTTTATTGTAAAAAACTTCACAATTTTTCTTGTAGCTAGCCTAGCTAGCTATATTTAGAATTCCCCAACCCCATTACAGCTTGCTTTCTCTAATTTGTGTTCTTCCTCCTCCATTGTATCACAAAGTGTCCCGCCCCTTGTCTCTGGCAAACATGCTGCAAACATCCCACAACATCCTATTGCCAATCCAAACACCCCAAAAGATGCTAAACTATCTTTCCTGCCGGCGGAGACAAGCATCGGACTGAACACGCCACCAAGCACGAGTGCTTCTCTTGTCATCGACATAGCAGAGTTCCGAACACATGTCGGAAACAGCTCTATTGTGTATAAGAACAGTATATTAACCACTGTACAGGCGCTGAAGAAGGACACTAACTCAAGTCCAATCTGCAATCTTGTCCACATCTTTCCCTTCAAAGCACACATGATGCTGCAAACACCACTAAGGATCGTGAAAACAATAATTGAATTTTTCCTTCTCAATTTTCCTATGAAAAAGAAAGTGAACAACGCAGAGGGCAGCTCGGACATGGCATTGAAAGTGACACCCAGATAGAGATTGAATGCCAAGTTTCCCAGACCTAGTGGCATGCCATAGTAAACAAGTCCGACGCCAAAAGCTATGACCATAACCGCCGACATCCTTCGTAAAGCCCATTTTTTCTCCACCAAGATCTTGACAGTGGAGTAAAGATTGGAATTGCAAGTTTCTTGCTCAAAACACATTCCGGAAAAGTTCCAGTTTGAGCTGTCATGGTGAGTTGAAGCAATACTTTTCAACGTGGCCATGGCTTCTTCTTCACGTCCACTCACAAAAAGCCATCGGGGAGACTCACGAACAAAGAAGTGAACTAAGATGGAGTAAAATATCCCAGGGATGGAACTCCAGAGATAGAGAGATCTCCATGAAGAACCTCTGTTCATGTAAGCCATGGCTGGAAGGGATAAAAAGCCTAATGCGAAACAAAAGAATCCCACGACCCCCACCTGGCCACGCCACCTTTTCCCCACAAGCTCAGTTGAAAGCACAAGCGCACAAGTACCGATTGTAGAACGGAAAAACCCGCAAAGGAATCTTAAAGCGGAGTAAATCCATATATTTGTGGAGAAGATCACTGTTAGCAGCGAAGATAGTGACATCATTAGACATGAGAGGAGGAGCATGTTTTTGCGACCGAGTGACGAGTCAGCGAGTGTGGCAAGAACGAGTCCACCCACTAGGCCTCCCGTGAAGAAGGAAGATGCGGGCAGGCCAGGTACAAAGGAGGCGGCACACTCCAAGTTCCATTCTGAGAGGATTGAAGTGTCGGCGGGCAAATCCCAGGCCCATGAATTAGTGGGCAGATTGCAGATATTGGAAACCGAGTTGCATGACTCGTCCCCGAGCTGAGTACAGTGCCATGTTGGGTGTGCATCGGTGAAGACGCTGATGAATGTTTGCTGTGCATCGAAGACCCATGCAATGGATACAAGCACGGTTTGAAGGAATTGGGGCCACCCGAAATTCCCAATGACACTCTCGATGGTCGAATCAAGGGATGGTAGGTGTTTCACTAATGGTGGGCTGTCTTCGGACTCACCCGAGTCGGCTAGGGAGAGAAGCGGATGAGTTGAATCAGCCATTGGGACCTTGAAATTTGATCTTGATCAGGCAGGAGAGCTGTAGGGACTAGGGAGAACGAGCTGCGAACTTTGAAGGTTTTTATATAGACTATAATATTCTTAGAATTAGTCATGTCTCTGATCTATGTATCCTTTCAAGCATTTTGAGATAAGCTAGGCGTGGCTGGCCTGTTTTGGATTGTTGTTGTCAAGCTATTTGATGGTTTTAGTTTTATAATTATTATTTGTGCCTTCTCTATCCACGAGTTTGAGTTGGACATATAAAACAAGCTGAATAAATAAAGATAGAGAGAAACAAAAAAAAAAAAGGAAATCGGTGTCATGATAAACCAATGAAAGGTACAGATCAAAACGAATCATATCATGTAATAGTAATTTATTTGATGGGTTTAGACAGGCGGAATTTTAATTGCTGGTGTATTTTTGGCTCTTTGAGCACCAACTATATATTCCTGGTTTATGGTGTTCTAGTATATATAGCTAGCCTCTACTATTAATTTACTCTTTTGTTGAGTGGTATCTATTCATCATGTAAAAACTATTAATTTACTATATAAGTGATCTATATTACATGGAAATTACAAGAAAATAGACTTTTTACGGCGGTACAGTTCACCATAAATAATTAATAGGTAGAATTGTGAGAATTAATGTAAGGCCTAGTTTTTTTTTCTTTTTATTTGTGAGGCCCGGACCGTGCTTGAAGGCCCAACCCTTTTTCTTGGAGGTGTGCGAACGACTCCGTTTTGAAGGTAAGTGTCTTCTTCCTCAGCTCCCGTTTCTTTCTCCCTCTCTTTCGCATTCGGTTTCAATTTCTGGTTTTCATCCATGTCCCTCTCTCTCCCGTAACCCACTCCCCTTCCCGAGTTCCTCACTTCTCTTCGTTGGGTCTGTTTGTGAGTCTGAAACTCATGCCCTAATTTTCCAACACACTTTCACTTTCGGTTTTTCCCTCAAAATAAGTTCCTCACTTGGTCGCATCTCTCCATTTCAGCAAATCACTGAGTTTCTCTCTGTCGCGTTCCTCTAGTTTTGCGGTTGGTGTTCCCTCTTCAGACGGGGCTCTTCCTCTTCCACTTGGTATTTTCTTTCCTGCCCGCAAGTATCTCCTTCTCCCTCTCTTTTATTCTGCAATTAAGACCCTGAATTACATTCTCTCAGCCGACCCTCTCTTCCTCATCACTGCAGATTTTTGTTGTTGCCTTGTGGTTTGGGTATTGCGTTTTGTGGGTCCTCGGGTGTGTGTTCGTGTAACCATTGAAGCCGCTACTGGAGATTTTAGTTTCCACGGGTAGGCTATTTCTGTTCTCAGTCTCTTTCGCACGACATGCACATATTCTGAGTTTATTCTCTCTTTTCCAGTTCTTACACTTACTTACCTACGTGATGTTCTAGCTGATTTTTGGTGCTACGTTGTTGGGTGGAAAACAAATTTTTGACTGGTTGCCGAGAGCTACTTCAGTGGTTCAGCGTTTTGGTGGTTTTTCATTCGGTGCGTTTTGTGTTGTCGTAGTACTGTGAGTACGAAGTTCTACTCGGTATCACGTAAACTTTGAGCCTTCATCATAAGTTTTTCACTTCGTTGTGTATTTTATAAATTTTGGCTTGTTGGTTTGGTGTTTTAGAAATAACTAGAAGGGAGTTTGTTGGGTGTCGATTAACATCTAGAAGTGTTTGGATTTTTCCTGTTGTGGAGTGGTGAACGGAGAGAGTGCAGTGTGTAGTGTCGTCTTGGTTAAGGGTAGGAATGACGTGATCACTGGTATGACTCCTTTGTTTTACTTTAAAGATTTTGTTTTATTATTACTTCTAATGGTTGGTTTTGAGTTAAGGCTTTGAATATTTTGGTTCATGTTTAAGACTGTTTGTGGTCTCAGGTACGCTTTCTTTGTTTTCTAATAATGCTTTTGGGTTATTTGACTCGGGAGCGAGACATTTTTTTGTTTCAACGGTTTACTCTTGATTTTGCACTTTAGAAACTGAAAGGTTGAAGCACAAGTTAGTGGTTGCGACCCCAACAGGAAATTCGGTAGTCTGTAGTGAGATTCTATCTGGATGCCCTCTTTCTTTAGAGGGAAGATTGATGCCAGCAGATTTAATAGTGTTCCACATAGTTGGGTTTGATGTGATTTTGGGTATGGATTGGCTGGCTTCCTACCACGCCAGTATTGATTGTTCTAAAAAGGAGGTGGTGTTCAGAACCCTAATGAAAGTGAATTTCGGTTCACAGGGTCGAAAGTGAGATTGGTTCCACCCATCATTTCTTCCATTCAGGTTGGAAAACTGTTGCGTGATGGTTGTCAGGGATTCCTAGCCTGTGTGGTAGACGCACCAAAAGATGAGTTAATGTTGGAATAGATACCTGTTGTGAGTGAATATCTAGAGGTTTTCCAGAAGATTTATCTGGACTTCCACCCGAGCTGGAGGTAGAATTTGCTATTGAACTAGTCCCAGGCACGGGACCCCTTTCGAAAGCACCTTACCGTATGGCGCCGTCTGAACTAGCAGAACTCAAGGAGCAGTTGCAAGATTTGTTGGACAAGGGTTTCATTCGGCCCAGTGTATCACCTTGGGGAGCTCCAGTTCTCATTGTGAAGAAGAAGAAGGATGGATCGATGAGAATGTGTATTGATTACAGGGAACTTAATCGGGTGACCATAAAGAATAAGTACCCACTACCCCGTATAGAAGATTTGTTTGATCAGCTTCAGGGTGCTCAAGTATTTTCAAAGATTGATCTTCGATCGGGTTACCATCAACTGAAGATCAGAGCAGAAGACGTGGCTAAGACGGCATTCAGGACCCGATATGGCCATTATGAGTTTTTGGTCATGCCTTTTGGCCTGACTAACGCCCCAGCAGTATTCATGGACTTGATGAACTGGGTATTCCATGAGTTTTTGGATAACTTTTTGGTAGTTTTTATTGATGATATACTGATATACTCCAAAAGCAAGACCGAGCATGAAGAACATTTGAAGTTGGTACTTGGGACACTCAGAGATAAGCAGTTGTTTGCTAAGTTGAAGAAGTGTGAATTTTGGCTTGATTCAATCACGTTTCTGGGACATGTAGTTTCGAAAGATGGCATTTCAGTGGACCCAGGAAAAGTGGAAGCAGTGGTTAATTGGTCGGCACCGAAGAATGTTCATGAGGTTTGAAGCTTCTTGGGATTGGCGGGTTATTACCGTCGATTCATTGATGGGTTTTCCAGGATAGTAGTTCCTCTCACTGCACTCACCAGGAAAAATAATAAGTTTGAATGGACAGCAAAGTGTGAAGAAAGCTTCCAGGAGTTGAAACAGAGATTAGTGACAGCTCCAGTGTTAACAGTTCCCACAGCTAGAAGTGGTTTTGTTGTCTATAGTGATGCATCTAGGCTTGGATTGGGGTGTGTACTGATGCAACATGGGAAGGTTGTAGCTTACGCCTCACGCCAATTGAAAGTGTATGAGCAGAATTATCACACACATCATCTAGAACTCACGGCAGTCATTTTTGCACTCAAGCTTTGGAGACACTACTTGTATGGGGAAAAGTGCGAAATGTATACGGATCAAAAGAGTTTGAAATATTTTTTTACCCAAAAAGAATTAAATTTGAGGCAAAGGAGATGGCTTGAGTTGATCAAGGATTATGATTGCACCATTAATTATCATCCAGGCAAAACTAATGTTATAGCCGACGCTCTAAGTAGGAAGTCAATGGGACCGACAGTTGCAGTCATTACCACTCAGCATAGGTTGTTAATGGACTTAGAAAGAGCCGGTATTGAAGTCATTGCTAGTGATACAAATGCTTTCATGGCTAGTTTAGTAGTCCAACCTGCCTTGATAGATAAAATCAAAGCTGCTCAGAAAGTGGACTCAGTGTTGATGAATTTGGTGGAAGAAGTCGGGAATGGGGACAAACCTGATTTTAGTGTTTCCGAGGATGGAGTTTTGAGGTTTAGAGGTAGAGTATGCATACCTGCTGATGATGAACTAAAGAGGGTAATTCTTGAAGAGGCACACTGTTATTTGTACACTGTTCACCCAGGGAGTACCAAGATGTATTGGGACTTGAGAGAGTCTTTTTGGTGGAATGGTATGAAAAGAGATGTTGCTAAATTTGTGGAACAATGTCTAACATGCCAACAAGTGAAGGCGGAGCATCAGAGACCTGCAGGGTTATTACAGCCACTCCAGATTCCAGAGTGGAAGTGGCAGCACATCTCCATGGACTTTATGATAGGTCTACCAAGGACTTTAAGCGGACAAGATGCTATATAGGTGATCGTGGATTGCTTAACGAAGACCGCTCGTTTTGTGCCTATTAAAGTTTCTTATAAACTGGAGAAACTAGTTGAGCTGTATGTACGGGAGATAGTGAGGTTACATGGAGTACCGGTATCCATTGTGTCGTATAGAGATCCCCGTTTTACTTCTAAGTTTTGGCGAAGCTTACAAGAGGCAATGGGTACTAAGTTAAGTTTCAGTACTGCTTTTCACCATCAGACAGATGGACAGTCAGAAAGAACTATTCAGATTTTAGAAGACATGTTGAGGGCGTGTGTGATGGATTTTAAGGGAACTTAGATGGACATTTACCATTGGTTGAGTTTGCTTATAATAGTAGTTTCCAGGCTAGTATTGGGATGGCACCCTACGAGGTTTTGTATGGCAGAAGGTGTAGATCTCCTTTGTATTGGGATGAAGTAGGTGAAAGGAAACTTCTAGGGCCAGAGATTATTCAGCAGACCACAGAGAAGATAGATACCATTCGGGCTAGAATGAAAGCAGCTCAAAGCCGGCAGAAGAGTTATGTAGATAAACGCCGCCGCCAG
The DNA here is from genome assembly GCA_961763995.1 of Juglans cinerea. NCBI lineage: Eukaryota > Viridiplantae > Streptophyta > Magnoliopsida > Fagales > Juglandaceae > Juglans > Juglans cinerea. The sequence continues at coordinate 14,143,636 of CAUIVZ010000016.1, forward strand.
TTAGAGTTTGAGGTCGGAGATAAGGTATTTCTTAGGATTGCACCAATTAAAGGAGTTATGAGATTCGGAAAGAAGGGTAAGTTGAGCCCTAGATATATTTGACCATTTGAGATTCTTGATCAGATTGGACCAGTGGCGTACAGGGTGGCTCTACCACCTGCATTCTCAGGAGTGCATAACGTGTTCCATGTGTCTATGTTGAGAAAGTACACCCATGACCCCACCCACATTATAGATCATGAACCCCTTCAGATTCAAGAGGATATGACCTACACCGAGGAACCAGTGCGGATTTTAGACAGGAAAGAGCAAGTGTTACGGACTCGAACTATTTCTTTGGTTAAAGTAATGTGGAGTAATCATGCTATCAATTAAGCATATTGGGAATTCGAGGAAGAGATGCGAGTTAGGTATCCTCACTTGATCGAAGGGAATTCTTATAGCTTGTAGCAAATTTCGAGGACGAAATTCTTGTAAGGGGAGGAGGATGTAAGGCCCAGTTTTTTTTTCTTTTTATTTGTGAGGCCCGGACCGTGCTTGAGGGCCCAGCCCTTTTTCTTGGAGGTGTGCCAACGACGCCGTTTTGGAGGTAAGTGTCTTCTTCCTCAACTCCCGTTTCTTTCTCCCTCTCTTTCACATTCGGTTTCAATTTCTGGTTTTCACCCGTGTCCCTCTCTCTCCCATAACCCACTCCCCTTCCTGAGTTCCTCTCTTCTCTTCGTTGGGTCTGTTTGTGAGTCCGAAACTCATGCCCTAATTTTCCTACACACTTTCACTTTCGGTTTTTCCCTCAAAATAAGTTCCTCACTCGGTCGCATCTCTCCATTTCAGCAGATCACTGAGTTTCTCTCTCTCGCGTCCCTCTAGTTTTGCGGTTGGTGTTCCCTCTTCAGATGCGGCTCTTCCTCTTCCACTTGGTATTTGTTTTCCTGCCCGCAGGTATCTCCTTCTCCCTCTCTTTTATTCTGCAATTAAGATCCTGAATTACATTCTCTCAGCCGACCCTCTCTTCCTCATCATTGCAGATTTTTGTTGTTGCCTTGTGGTTTGGGTATTGCATTTTGTGGGTCCTCGGGTGTGTGTTCGTGTAACCATTGAAGCCGTTACTGGAGATTTTAGTTTCCATGGGTAGGCTATTTCCGTTCTCAGTCTCTTTCGCACGACACGCATATAGTCTGAGTTTATTCTCTCTTTTCCAGTTCTTACACTTACTTACCTACGTGATGTTCTAGCTGATTTATGGTGCTATGTTGTTGGGTGGAAAACAAATTTTTGACTGGTTGTCGAGAGCTACTTCAGTGGTTCAGCGTTTTGGTGGTTTTTCATTCGGTGCGTATTGTATTGTCGTAGTACTGTGAGTTCGAAGTTCTACTCGGTATCACGTAAACTTTGAGCCTTCATCATAAGTTTTTCACTTCGTTGTGTATTTTATAAATTTTGGCTTGTTGGTTTGGTGTTTTAGAAATAATTTGAAGGGAGTTTGTTGGGTGCCAATTAACATCTAGAAGTGTTGGGATTTTTCCTGTTGTGGAGTGGTGAACGGAGAGAGTGCAATGTGTTGTGTCGTCTTGGTTAAATTGTTGGCGATTGCTTGGGAGTATGAGCTGCTTAAATAGGGGTGATTTATTGATTAGTTGAATAGACATTGGTTTTGATGGTTGTATTGGACAATATTAAGAGTTGTATATGGTACTTTGGGTCGAAATGCGGGCTATCCAATTTACTATAAGGTTGTCTTAGTGAGTTGTTGTTGCTATTATATGGTTTGGGGTTTTAGATTTTAATTATTAGATGGAAGTTATGCCATTTGTCGTTTAATACTCGGTGTATATTTTTTGTTTCTATCAATAGGTGACGAGATTAGATTTTTAAAGGTCGAATTCAAGACATAGATAATACTCTGCAAGAGTCAGGTAAGCGGGGTTCCTATGCTAGGCTTTACATGAATTATTGAGACTGAGGTTGATTTTCTGAAAACTTTGCATATTTTGTGATGAAATGAGAACTTGAGAAAAACAAAACTAACATCGGTCGTTTATTTGCATAGTCATGAAATCTGTGTGGAAAAGGAAAATTATTTTCTGACATGCATTGTGTAGATATGAGCTAAATTTTGTTATGATGTCTCTGAAATCTGAAAAAGAGCGATATTTGAGGATTCTGAAAAATTGTGCATTTATTTAGAAAGAGGCTCCGACTTTTGTTTTCAGTATAGAGAGAATGATCTAATTATGTTTTGGCACTCTGTTTATTTTCATATGGCATCTGAAAAACTTTGGCATGGTGTACTGATTTTGTATCTGACTTTGTCTCTGCTCTGCTCTGTTTGGGTTGGTACTAACTTCTCTGTCTCTGAGTGCACCCACTTTGGAAACAAAGTGGTTTTTATTGTTGTCTTTCATGTGTGCGCACTCGGGGCTCCGAGAAGAATAAGAGAAATATTTCACCTCTGTCTCTGCCCGGTTTGGCCACCGGGGATAGCACAACCCTACTACGGGGGTGAAACATGGTCTCTACTCTGTAAGATGCTCTGTTTTGATTTGACGATGATGCTCAGTTTATGTTATGTCAAAGTACTGAGGATGTTTACTTGTCTTAAAATCATCGCTATGTTACTTTTGAAAATATGTTATGTTCTGCATGATAACTCTGGAAAATATTTTGTTTTGCATGCTATACTTTGTAAATGCTCATGTTTGCATGCTAGCATATATCCTCTGCTTACTGAGTTGTTGATAACTTACCCCCTATCATTATAATATTTTTCAGATGATGTGGAGAGTCCAACTGAGGACCTGGATTAGATTGGTGAGCATGATTAAGCTAAGGAGAGGATGTTAGAAGAAGAAATTATGATGTCCTTTAGTTGTAATGTCTTTTAGATTTAATTATATCTTGGGTTTAGTAAGATTTATGAAATTATTAGTTTGGTTTGTTATGACTACTGGGAGATTTTGGACTCCTTAGTTTATTTTGCTGCAGTAATGACTTTGTGGAGTTTTCAGTGTGGTTATTTAGAATACTTGATATTGAGTTTTGCTAATAAGGTTTTGGAGTTTTATTTTAGTTGTGTTGGGAAACAAGTTCTTAAGAGGCAAATAGTAATTCTCCAGACCAACCGGGTTTGGAGCGTTACAATTATGCTCTCGTTTGGATAGCGAGATGAGATGAGATGAGATGGTTTTAGATGGTTTGAATAAAATATTATTATAATATTATTTTTTTAATAATATTATTATTTTAAAATTTGTGAAAGTTGAATTGTTTATTATATTTTATATGAAAATTTAATAAATTTGTAATGATGAGATGAGATAAGATGAGATGAAACCATCTCTTACTTTTCCCGATCACGAAGTCGCGGCAAATACATCCCAATCTTTTGTTGTTGGACAACAGTGCAGCACTTAAAATTCTACCAACTCAGCTTATGCACTATTCAAGTATATATGTTATTCAAAGCTTATTTCCACCATGATATAATATGCTTATAGAATTAACATTAATTAGCAAAGAACAAAACCGCTTTATCATTAAATTCCCACAAAAAAACAAAAAGGACAATTCAAAGAATAATTAATGGAGAAACTGTCTGCCATTGGATTGATCCAACCTAGCAACACCTTGCATTGCATTGTTCTCTGTCATGTTCTGACGAATACATTATATAACCAAGGCCGGCAGATAGCTGGCCGACTACAACTTTTGTGTTGTACTGCATGCAATGGATCAGAATGACTCATCCACATGCATTATCGACAATATTGTGTCTAAAGTAATTAATTAAGCTTTTCCCTTTCATCTTCAACGTACGTATGCGTTTATAAACTCCATAAAATAATATTGAAGTACTTGACAGGAGAATTATTGCTTCCTAAAAGAAATGATCGAGTAATTAATTATACTCATTTTACAACACATTTCATCGTACATGTTTTTATAAAGTGATATCACTTTTATGAGGTATTTTTATCATTCATTTCAAAATATGATTGTGTAACATGTTGTGAAAAGTTACGTGTATTTATCATTTTCAAAAGAAATTAAAGAAGAACCTTTCATCCAAAAAGGAGCAAATCGTACTTATCAAAAGTCTCCTCTCTGTTTTGTCTCCCGAGAGAATAGAAGAGGTGTGAGCGTTTCCTTCGAGGCTTTTTTTGGAGCAAGAGGGATAGAAGAACTTTGGGGTCAACTGAGGTTAACAGAGGAAGAGAACCTCTCGATTGAGTTAGATGGAGGAGGGGCTATGGAGAAAGATGTTTGGTCGGCAAGGTGGGTATGGAAAGTTCAATTAGCAAAGCTATTATTTCATCCACAATGGCAAAAATGTGGAGGCTGAGCAAACTGACTTATTTTCAAGAGGTTGGGCCAAGTGTTTTTACCATTACAGTTGCAACACATGTGGATAAACAGAGAGTAGACTACGATGTAATTCTACTTACTACACAAATCTGGCCAATAAAGAATTGAGAGGAGAGGAGAATGATTATCATAGGAAGGCTGGGGAAGGCGTGGCTGCCATCTCATAGGCCTAAGTCCAACAACGCCAGAGACGAGCAGTGAACCAGAACAATATGTAATAAGTGAAGAACAAAAGACCTTGTCTGATGGTTGATAAAATCAGCAAGATGGGCCAGGTGTATGAAGGGCCCATGACTTTAAGGCCTTTAGTTGATGGGCCAACCATTATCAGGTTTAACCATTTGGAATCAGTAAACAAAGCAGAGAAGGATAAGGATGGGACTCACGGCTCACAGGAGCAGCTGGAGAATATAAAGGAACAGGCACGAGGCAATTGGAAAAGAAGGGCTCGAGCAACTTATTACTGAAGGAAATAAGTACAATGCTAGGATGCACACTAAATGTACATCTCAAATATGCACATCAGTGTAAATGATTTTTTTTTTTTCTTTTTCTTTTTCTTTTTGTTGCTTTTAAATATTTTTTAAACATTTTTAACCATTAAAAATAAATTAAAAAATAAAAATTTACTAATAATCACTTTCTTAATTATTAAAAAAAATAAAAATATATGAGTAAGTACATTTGAAAGTCATGAGTATTTTCCTAAGAATAAAATCACGGACAAGACTCGAGGGGAGAATCACAAAGCAGAGAGAACGGGAGAAGGATTTATACGTGCGGTTGAAAACACGGGGATGGGCAAAGAAGGAAAAAGTTAGAAAAAAATCAGAACTTGGGCGGAGAAGTACTACAACTAGCAAGAACAACATAGATTGAGGAACCAGCCCACGAAAGGTTTCAAATTAGTAGGGACCCTGACGAGAAGAAACTGGGAGAGGAGAGTCTTTTCAATCACGGTAGGTCTACAATGAATTCAATGGATCCCTCGCTCTCTATATATCTCTATAACGCTTGATTGGGGTTTACAAATGTTTGTTCAACACGAAATCGCAACATTTATGGCTTGTTTGGATAGTTAAAATATATAAAAAAATATCGTGAAATGTTTTGAATTAAGATAGATTTTGAAAAATGAAAGAGAAAAAATTGAATAAAAATACTATAAAGTTAAAAAATTATTTGAATATTCTTTTTGTTTTAAAATTTAAAAAAGTTGTATTATTTTTTTGTATTTTGTATGAAAATTTAATAAAATTGTAACGATCACATAATGATTAGATGAAAATGTGGAAGATTTGAAATTGAAAATATTTGTTCAACAAAATATCTGTAAATAATAGCAAAATAGTTTGGGTTAAAATATTTTATTGAATTTTAAAAAATGAGAGAATGGTGAATAAAAATATTATAAAATTAAAATTATTTGAATATTACTTTTGTTTTAAATTCTGAAAAAGTTGTATTTTTTGTGTGTTTTATATGAAAATTTAATAAAATTGTAACGATCAGGTAATGATTAGATGAAAATGTGGAAGAGAGAAAGAGAGAGACCTTAAACTATTACACCAAGAGTGTAGATAAAAAAATGATGACAAGCAACATTAAACTATTAATAGTTTAAGGTAATGTTACACCAAGAGTGTAGATTGTTAATAATGATCACTTTAAAGCCTTTTACAAGTTGAGCAATGTTACTTATTGTCAAACGTTACACTTTCGTATCTTATTACGTAAAAACAAAGTACAAGATATAGCAAATACAGGAAGCTATTTACGTCTGTACAACATCTACGGCTAAAAACATGTTTGACCCTTAAGCGAAGGGATTCCTAAATCTAAGATATCCATAGCTGGCTAATTACATGACTCACGCCTACACTCCCTCTCAAGTTGGTGTGTAGATATCTCTAACGCCCAACTTGTCAAGTGATTCAAAGAAGTTTCTACTAGAAGCTGCCTTAGTAAGAATGTCCGCCAACTGATCTTCAAATTTAATGAAAGGGAACTGAATAACCTTCTCTTCCAGGTTTTGTTTGATGAAATGTCGATCCACCTACACATGTTTGGTGCGATCATGTTGAATTGGGTTGTGAGATATGTCGATGGCAACCTTGTTATCACATAATAAATTTATTGCAGAACCAGGAGGAAAACCAACCTCTATTAGCAGACTTTTAAGCCAAAGAAGTTCACACAATCCTTTTGCCATGCCTCAGAACTCAGCTTCAGCACTGGACAATGCCACTACCTTATGCTTTTTACTCCTCCATGTAACTAAGTTTCCTCCCACGAATGTAAAGTAGCCTGAGGTAGACTTTCTATCCAAGATATTCCCTGCCCAATCCGCATCTGTGTACCCTTCAATATTCAGATGATCATTCTTAGAGAACATTAGTCCTTTTCCTGGTGATGACTTTAGATAGCGGTGGATTCGAATTACGGCACCCATATGATCTTCACTGGGACTATGCATAAATTGGCTTACCACACTTACGGCGCACGCAATGTCTGGACGAGTGTGAGATAAGTAGATAAGCTTCCCCACTAGTCTTTGATACCTCACCTTGTCGGCTTGTGTCTGGTCCGAGTATTCCCCAAGCTTATGGCTCTGCACAATCGGCGTATCCACGGGTCTACACTCTAGTAATCCCACTTCAGTCAATAAGTCCAGTATATATTTCCGTTGAGATAGAAATATGCCCCCTATTCCCAGAAAATATTTAAGTCCTCCCAAGTTCTTCATTTCAAATTCAGTAGATAACTGTTCTTGTAGTCTCGAGATCTCTTCGGCATCATCCCCCGTAATTATCATACCGTCCACATACACTATTAACGCTGTCACCTTGCTTTTTCTGTGTTTCAGGAAGAGAGTATGGTCAAAGTTACTTTGGTGATAGCCATACTTCCTCATAGCTGAACTAAACCTGCCAAACCACGCTCGCGGTGACTGTTTTAGTCCATACAATGCCCTCTCCAGTTTACAAACAATTTTGGTCTTAGTAGAGCCTCTATATCCCGACGGAATGTCCATGTACACCTCTTCTTCAATGTCGCCGTGAAGGAAAGCATTCTTTACGTCGAGTTGATGTAGTGGCCAGTCCAAATTTGTTGCAAGAGACAATAAGACTCTAATAGTATTCAGTTTGGCTACTGGTGAGAAGGTTTCTAAATAGTCTATGCCATACGTTTGAGTAAAACCCTTCGCCACAAGTCTCGCCTTGTATCGATCAATCAATCCATCAGCCTTGTATTTTATAGAGAACACCCATTTGCACCCCACTAATTGTTTCTCTTCGGGTAATGGGACCAACTTCCAAGTATTATTTTTCTTTAAGGCTTCTAGTTCTTCTTGCATTGTTTGTGCCCACTTTGGATCAGATAATGCCTCCTCTACGCTACTGGGAATATGACAGGATGACAGTGTTTAAGTGAAGGTCTTGAGAGGTTTGGACAGACCCAGAGTAGAAACATAATTTGCAATTGGGTACTTGGACTTTCTTTCTTCCTCATCTGGAGAATATCTAGTTGGTGGTTTCCCACAATTGTGTCTAAAAGGCAACACATAACTAGAAGAAGTATCAAGAGTATTAGCATGTAAAGGTGTAGGGGTGGTACGTACCTCAGGGACGTTCTCAAGAGGAGTAGGGTCTTCGGGTACTGGGGAGTGAGGGGACTGAGAGGACTCTGTATCTACCGGTTCTCCATTTTTGGCCTCTTCATTTCCTTCATTTTCTGGTTCTTCATTCCTCAATTCTGCATCATGTTCATTTTCGGCCTCTTCATGTCCTGGTTCCTCATTTAATTCTGCACGTTCTGCATGTTCATTTTCTGGTGGTGATGCATCGTTCAATTCAACCCCTCTATTCTCAGTTCTATACTTACCCGCGGGAGCCATTAACCAATTTGGCTCTTCTCCATGAGTCTCCCCTGAAGGGAAGAATTGGGTACTAGTCAAGAATAAAAATTCTCGGACTCAAGGAAAGTGATGTCCATGGTGATATAAGTTCGGTTGGTAGTGGGATCATAGCACCGGAAGCCTTTTTTATGTGAACCATATCCCAAAAATAAGCACCTAACAGCACAAGGGTCCAATTTAGTACGTTGATTCTTGTGGAGGTGGACAAAGGCAACACAGCCGAAAATTCTAAGAGGAAGCATCAATATGGAAGGTAGGGATATATGAGTAGAGAGGACCTGTAAGGGAGTTTTAAAGTGTAGAATTTTAGAAGGCATACGGTTGATTAAGTAAACGGCTGTAGCCACAGCATCTCCCCAATGGCAAGTCGACACCATTACTCCAAGGAGTAAAGCATGGGAAGTTTCCAGAATGTGTCTATTATTTCTCTCGGCGACACTATTTTGTTGTGGTGTCTGGGAGCATGAGGTTTCATGGAGGAGACCATGTTGTTGGAAGCAGGCCTGAAATTTTTGGTTGATGAATTCGCCACCATTATCGGAACGAAGAATTTTTATCTTGGAAGAGAATTGAGTCTGAATCATGGCAAGAAATGCTTGAAAAATGGTGAAAACTTCAACTTTGGTTTTCAGTTGATAAAGCAACAGTTACCAATGACAGTAGTTATCGGAGATGGTCCCCACACATCAGAGTGTATCAAGGCAAAAGGAGTATTAGTTTTATTCAAGCTAATTGGGTATGAAACTCGTTGGCTTTTAGCCTTGATACATGTATCACATTTAAAATCTATTGCCTGCAAACTGGAAAATAGGGCTTGGAGTAGATGCCGGAGGTGGCCAAAGGAGGGGTGCCCCAAGCGCCTATGCCATAACCAAATTTGCCGTTCTTGACTACTGGGTTGATGGTGCGTGTGATTTGCTCGGCCTGGGCTTAAGTCATCCAAGTAATACAGTCCCCCCCTCTTAGTACCACGCCCAATAATCTCCTTGCTGAGAACATCCTGGAGAAGACAAAAAGTAGAGTATATCAGTACTACAAAATTAAGTTCTTCAGTAACTTGACTCACAGACATCAGCTTATTAGAGAGAGATGGAACAAGAAGCGTGTGAGCTAAAGAGAGATAAGGGGATAGAGGCACGGTTCCAGCCCCGTGATTGGGTAAGTTGCCCCATTGGCATTGGCAATGTAGGTCCTCCTTGGCATAGTTGTGTTGGAGAAGTCATTTGGATCAAATGTCATATGGTCCGTCGCCCCGGAGTCAATAATCCAGGCACCATCATTCCGAGCAGTCGAGCTACAAAAAACTTGACCACAATTACCTTGATCCGGGCTTGGAGTGGGATGTTCAGCCACGTGAATAAGGGATAAGTGAGGATCAGCAGTAGCCACTACTGCTCGACCTGGGACATCTTCAACCGCAAGAGTATCCCGTTTCTTTCGTGCTTGTAATTCATGCCACCAATCCGGGTAGCCATGCAGTTTGAAACAGGTGTCCCTGGTATGTTTTGTACTCCCACAGTGAGTGCACTTATCAGAATGACTCTTGGATCGTGAGTATGGCCCAGACTTTAGCAAAGGTTGGGACTGACCAAATTTCATGCCTTTGATGGCCATAACAGCACCACTAGCCACTGCCTCCGCTCCCAAGACCATCACTGATTGGCAGAGATCTTCCCTTCGGACGTGAGCATACACCTGCTCAATGGAGGGGAAAGGTTTCATGTGTAGAACATCACTTCGAACATGATCCAGGCGGTCATCTAGTCCATCGAGAAAAATGTACACTCGCTCCTCCTATAGAATTGAGTTGTAGCTTTGGATGTCTTTTGCACATTCCATTGGGTTCGGACGACGAAAGTCGATTTCTCGCCACACACCCTGTAAATTGTTATAGTATTTTTCTATAGATCCAGCTGCTTGTTTCATGCGAGATATATGACGTTTGAGATAGTATACTTGCGAGGTGTTAGTTCCATCAAAATATGTTATGGCAGCAGTATCCCATACCTGCTTAGCCGTTGGGTAGCGAATAAAATTCACGACCAAGGAGTAGTCCATAGAGTTGATCAGCCATCCTTTCACCATGGCATTCTCAGTGCGCCACTTACGGAAGGAGGGTTCAGTTTCTGGTGGTGGGGGGTAGTCTCCATTGATATATCCCAGTTTGTCTTTTCCGGAGATGTACATCTCAACAACCTGGGACCATAAACCATAGTTGGAACCATCCAACTTGATGCTGATTGGAACCATCAGGGAATCAGCCGTGGGTAATGAGGAGGTTTGAGCCCTTGTCAAGACCTTTGTCATTTTTTATGTTAAATTATCGAGAATAGTTTCGGTGGAGTCAGCCATGGATGCCGAGCAAGAATTTGGAACCCTGCCTATTCAAGAAACAGGGAACCCAAGATCATGCTATGATACCATGTCAAACGTTACACTTTCGTATCTTATTACGTAACAACAGAGTACAAGATATAGTAAATACAAGTATTTTAGGAAGCTATTTATGTCTGTACAACATCTACGGCTAAAAACATGTTTGACCCTTAAGCGAAGGGATTCCTAAATCTAAGATATCCATAGCTGGCTAATTACATGACTCACGCCTACATTACATGACTCACGCCTACACTAACAAGCTAGATGGAAGATACATTCTACACACCATTGACATGTCATACTTTAATTTATAAATGGATTTAATTTTAAACTTCTTTTGCCAATTAAATCATTATATATGTCAATGGAGTGGAGGGTGTTTCTTTCACACTGGCTTGTAAATATAATTTTTCCACATATAATAGGTACAACTTGAACTTTCATCTCCTTAATGAGATGAGAAGACACTCTCACGTTGACATAATCTATTAGCTCGCATTGAAAGCTGAGAACTTAATTCATATTTGAAAAATAAGTGGAACGTTCTATCCTTACATCACTAAGATAATTAACAGCAACCCAGCAACAGAAGGGGAGAAAAAACAAAGGGAAGGGGGGAAAACAAAACCAAAAACAAGAATATTTTTTTTTTCCAACCGGGAGCAAAAAGTAATGGTGTGATGCTTGGTAGTACACAAGGGGATAGTGTGGAAGGACTCAAAAGAGCTCAAGAGGTCCTTGGCTTAACTTTTGGCCTTTAGAACAAATGATTGAAGATCTAACCTTGCACTGACAGCAGCAGTAAAAGATTCTTCATCTTGCTTTTCTTTTGCAGCAGCAATATAAGCTTTTCTTGCTTCTTCCATACTGCGCATCTCCATCTCATCCAAATCATCCTTTCAAACAAGCATAAATGTCTCATTCGCAAAATATAAAATAGCCGAAGAGTAGAAGTTATATGTATTTGCAGACTCAACCCAGTCCCTCTCAAACAACATATTGGTTAATTGTTTGTAATGTTTATCGTCTCAAATTCCTCCTAAAAATATATCTCTCACATGACCTCACAGTTCATTGTTCTTTGCTTTCTTTGTTGTTTCAATTTGTGAATCATCATTTAGAGAGCTATGTACTTTCTAAGGGCAGCCAAAAATAAAATAAAATGCAGCTGTAAAGATGTTGTAAGAGAGTCTTAGTAATATACACTGACAATTCCTTTTTTTGATTTCTTTATTGTCTCAATTTGTGAATCATCATTGCAAATTGAAATAAACACCGATTTCTCATAGAGATTCTCAGTGTACAGTTTATACCAGCCTTGAATTAAGGTTTTAGTGAAATCTAGGGAATAAGGATTTCAAAAGTAGTCAGAGAGAGGATATGACTTGAAGTAGAAAAGGAAGGGGAAAAACAGAGAGAAGAAACTAAGGTTGATCTCTTCAGTGTGAATGGTGATGTGAAAAAGATGGGCAGAGTGGTTATGGGCTCAAAAGATGATGTAGCCAGAAACCAAAAAGAAAAGAAGACGGCAATGAGAAAGACACCCCTTCCCCAAACCTGCGCAGACCACCATTCAATTTTCAGTTTCACTCGTAAACTTTGAGTCAATGCAACTCCGTGTTGGGTCGTCATGAGCCTCTCTCAACCCCAAAGTTAGCTTAAGATGTGAGGTTTCCACTCACATTTATAAACTAACCACCATCTCCTTCCACAACCAATGTAGGATAACCCCAATAATCTCCCTCTCACACATTTGGCCCTGTGTCGCAGCGACAACCCCTTTCTCTCTCGGACTGTTAGACCTAATTGTTGGTAAACCTCGGTACTGATACCAGTGTTGGACAAAGCATTGAAAGTGACACCCAAATAGAGATTAAATGCCAAGTTTCACAGACCTAGTGGCATGCCATAGTAAACAAGTCCGACGCCGAAAGCTATCGGTACCATAACCGCCGACAACCTTTGAAAAACCCATTTTTTCTCCACCAAGATCTTAACAATGGACTAAAGATTGGCGTTGCAAGTTTCTTGCTCAAATGACGTTCCGAAAGAGTTCCAGTATATAGTAATGTATAGTATATTACATATAAATAATCTATAGTAATCTAAAGTATATTACATATAGTATAGTAATAATATTCTTGATAGATAATATATTCACAGTATATAACAACTATATTATCAATCTCTGTACGTAAGTTACAGATGCTAGCATTAATCTTTGAACGTAAGTCAGACATGGCAGTACGGATCTCCATAAGCACTACATCAATCACCACTGATGTCGGTCTACTAATCTCTACACACACTGTATTTGCCATCAACTCACGAGTAGCTATGTGTGATGCCTCGGCCTGCATGGTTGTCTCACCAGTCAACACTCCACAATATCGCGGGTGTGCATCTCTCTAAGTATCAACCGGGTCTGGAATAGGACCACGAAGACAAAGTCTCGAGTGTCTTGTGCTTCATGACAAGGTGGAGGAGTTAATTAGTCTCATCGACTCCTGAACAAGCTCAGCAATATCTGACATGACCCCGACATATAGCAGAAATAGTGTGTCCATAAACCGTTGTAATGTATCGGGCCTCTGATCCCTAATGAATATATAATCCACTAGATCGATATGAACCCCATGAGCGACGCGTAGCATAAAATTTGCCCGATCCATGCCAACCTTTGTCTTATGTTACTGAGGATCAATGTTGTTGGTGATGATCAAATTCATGATCTTGAAGAAATAAGATAGATCTGTCTATTTGATGCTCTACGTCCCATCATAGGGAGAAACATCTGAACCAACAACCAACTGCCTCACCTCATGATTAGAGATGTCATCGAGTGCATCTATATAAGATCCCTCATCCTCAACCGTCTCCCCATCACTCGAAGCTGGAGACTCTCTGGACACCACTTTCGGATATGCAGTGCGCAATCAAGGAATATCAATAAAATCAGCAAGCTCTTTATGGTGTATGCCCCTCGGATCGTGTATGCCCCTCTGTCATCAGGTCTGGCACCACCTAGTTCTTTATAGAACTCAGAGACGATGTCAATTTAAGAAACGAGGTCCCATGCTTCGTCCTTCTTGTCGAGGATTGGTGTCCAACCACGATCAATGAAGACTGATGTCAATGAATAACCCTCCCAGATTATAACGCCCCGACCCCAACAAATACTAATCTATTTCCAAATCCCAGAATATATACTTTCAAAACTTCAAATCAAACGTAAATACTTCAAATTAATAAACCATACATACCCACATATCAAATCCTCAATACCACAACCCAAATAAAATATCAACTTTTCTTCATGTCTCAAATAACAAACTAGAATAAAATAAAATTGACATAAGTCTCCATAAACCGTCTAAATCCATTGAAATCAACTTAATAAATAAATAACATCCAACAGCAGCGCTAATACCCCGAGATACCCAATAACTATTCACAACTAATCTTGTCCACAAACTCTAATACTGATCCTCAGCTGAACCATCAATGTCATCTGAAAATATTATGAAGATTAAGGGGTGAGTTTTCAACAACTCAGCAAGTAGAGAGCATATCCTAGCATGTAAACATGAGCATTTATACCGTTCGGTATGCAAACAAAATATTTACTTTCAGAATGCAAAAACAACATATTTATTTTCGAAATGCATAAACAAAATTTTGTACAAAAACATTAGAGCGAAATATCCAGAAAGACAAACTTATTCCCAAAAAGAAAGTTCATTGGCATATTCAAACTGAAACAATATACTCATATCATCTCATAGCATCACATCGGGACAAATACCATGTTTAACCCTCGTGGTAAGGTTATAAACTGCCATTATACCCGTGGCTGGGCCGTATTCCATGTTTCACCCCCGTGGTAGGGTTATAAACCACCATTATACCCGTGGCTGGGTCGTATACCACGTTTCACCCCCGTGGTAGGGTTATAAACCACTATTATACCCGTGGTTGGGCCGTATACCATGTTTCACCCCCGTGGTAGGGTTATAAACCACCATTATACCTGTGGTTGGGCCGTATTCTATGTTTCACCCTCGTGGTAGGGTTATAAACCACCATTATACCCGTGGCTAGGCCTTAACAGAAACAGAACGGAACATCATCGGAATCAGATCACATTTAGATACAGAATCAGAACTTCATACTAAGGTTTTCAGTTGACACATCATATCAAAACAAAATACTAAATAGCTTCAGATCATTTCACATGTTCGAAATAAACAGAATCCAAAACATCTTCATTTATTTATAGCAAAAAATTTTAGATTTTCATATTCACTCTTTTTGCATAGTTCAAAAATAGAACGTACAAAATTAGCTCATGTCTATACCAGTCATGACAGAAAATACTTTCTCTTATATAGAATTTATGCATATGCAGAATAAACATTTGAGGTCGTTTTGAGATTTCTTTTCAAAAACAAACAAGTTTATTTTCAAAGTCAACCTCATTTCATTTCTTTTATGCAAAATTAGTATATGAACTCCGCTTACCTGACTTCTATGTATTAGATATGCCTTGAATCTGTCCTCTAACAGTATCACAACCTAAAACAATAAACGTATACCACATAATTAATAATCCAAACAGGTATAACACTAAGCTCAATTAATAAAAACTTAACCCAACCCCTTTTTAATCTAAAATTCTCCATAAGGTAAATATGGACAGCCTACTTCAAACCGTCAATATTTTCACTCTAGCACCACCAAGTAATTTCCACCCAACCGCCACTTAACCCAACCCGAACAACCTAAAAAATAACCCAAAAATTAACACTAAATAGTCCCAATTACTAGCCCAAAACAGTTTCACAAAACCAACCAAATAATCATACTCCTCAACTTCAAGACTTCCAACATAAGAAACCACAATACAACAGATAAAACACCAACACACCATAAACTTACATAGGTAATAAATTGTAACAAGCTTACTGCAGTAGTGCAATTCTGACCAACGCTACAACCATATCAACAACACTTTACCACATTTCACAATCCAACCATATAATATCCAAATACTACCAAAAGTTTCGGAAGAGACTTACCTAAAAGAGTCACAAAAGCTTCGAACCACCCTGAATCAAAGCAACCCACTGAAGTCTACACCCAAAAATTTTCACATAATTCTCTAGTGAAAAAGATAGTGGTTTGCACAAAGAAGGATTAAGGGTCTGAGTGTGTGCACGGCAAGCCAAGACAGAGTGGTTGTGTGCGAAAAACAAACCGAAGAAAAATAAAGTAAAAGAGGGTTTGTGTGTGTGCAAAAGCAGGGGATAGAAATACAAATTAAGAGTGAGATCAGTGAGTGGGAGGAATAGTAACTGACAAAAGCACTCCAAAGAGAGGACTCGACGATGGCACTAAGATTTCGAGACCCACGAAGAAGCTGAACAGTGCCAAAACCCAAAGAAAAATCATGAAAACGCCTGTGAGGCAAAGGGGAAACAGAGAACAAGAGAGAGAACGATGGCTCACCATCGAGGAACCCAGCCAATAGTGACGAGTCTCCGGGGACACACGAAAGGCAGAGGAATTCGCAGTGCTCGCAAGGATGAACTGAGATTTGTGTAAGAAGAAAGAAAGAAAGAAAAAATCTGAGTAGCTCGAAGATATGGTGAGGGAAAAACTTCATGTGTTGAACCGAAACAAAACTGTGGAGACGTGGGGAGCAGGTGCACGGGATGGAGGGATTTGCAAAACTGCAGTGCAAGGGAAAAAAAACCGTGGAGAAGAAAAACAGTGAAAGTAGAAAAAGACCTTACCAAGTGACGTCATTTCAGGCTTCGTTCAAGTGTTCACTTGTCGTGGGCCGGGCTTCATCAAGTCTGGGCTGGGCTTTGGCCCAGGCGTTACACAGATAAGAGTCAGAAAGAGAAAAATCTTCACCTGACGCTCTAATAAAATAATCATCTCTCAAACTGTTTTGATGGAAGGTTGTCCTGGTCTGCCATGCTTACATCCCCTATAGGACATTATCAACCTAAAATTTAAAAAATAAAATATATATATGCAACATTAGTTATAAAATATAATACATGAATATTCACAAAATTATATACTAATTAAAACAATGAGAAACTGTTTTCTGTAATACCGTTTGATCGAATCCCTAACCGTTCGAACGTTCTAATTTTTACAGTACCGTTCGAAACATATATGTTCGAACACTAAAATTAAATTCAGTTCACACGTATGGTGAACCGATCGACCGTTCGATGTTTGAGTTCCTCCCATTCGAATGCATACAAACTCGTTCGATCGGTATATGGATTGAACTTAGCCATAGCTGAGTCAACTCAGTGGCCATGAAAATGAAAGGAATCCACTGATTTCTTTTGTTCTTCCAAAAATAACAAGTACACAACACTCATTTAACAGCTTACGGTGGATTCCCGGCCACCTATGGTGGCCATCAACGAAAAAACTAAGTTTTCCTATTTTTTACAAATAATCTAACAAAACCTATATAAATCAATCATTGTTCGAATGTAAGGAATGTACCTCTTGAAATGACTGAGTCTTCGACGGTGTTGGTGACGACAGTGTTCGACTGAGTTGGGTTACGTTCAAAATTTTGATGGTTGTTATGGGAGTGATGACGGCTTTCAAAAGCCTCCCCCAATTCCTTATATGCACAGATCCGTTCGGATGCTATGTTATACGTTCGAATGGTTTTAAGACTATTTTACCACTCGAACAATAGTATGTACTGTTCAAACTATATTTATTTCAAATTAGTAAATTAATTGATTTTTTATATTTAACATATCATATTGTATATATCATTATATGATATTATATGTATAATATATCATATAGTGATTTCATATGTAAATACTATAATATATGGTATTAGTATATGCTAATTATAATATCATATAGTATATTAGTATATACTATATGATATAGTATTATAATATAATATCATATAATATATACCATATTATTATTATTATTTTAATGAAGAGCGGGAAGTCACATATCCAGTAGTGACCCCTATCAAGGCCCATGGGAGAAAAAATCCAACAAGACCACAACCAAGAAAACAAACTAAACATACCTATATATCAAAATAAGGTAACCAAAACCACAAAAAACAGGCTACTAACACCTTAAAGAGGGAAGGCCGGAGAAGTCCAACCAGAGCAATCCACTAAGAACCCGAGGCATGTTACAGTTATTAGAGTAAACCAATTATGCGCCTGAGGCACCCTCCTTGGCTAACCATCCGCCACCTTATTACCATCACGGAACACATGCTGGAAACGGCAATTGAGAGTACGAGTTAAACCAACAAGATGTTCCCAAAAATCCTCCAAGTACCAAACACCACATCGCCCTCTATTCCACCAAGAAATAACCACCATCGAATCAATCTCTACTATCACATTTGAAATATTTAATGATTTGCAAAGCCAAAAACCTTTAAGGAGCGCCAAGAGTTCCGCTCTATTGTTAGATCCAAAACCAATAGGATAGGCAAAGGCCTGGACAAGCCGACCTAAATCATTACGAATAACACCACCAATGCCACAAGAGCCCAGGTTACCGAGACGACTACAATCAGTGTTCAACTTGCACCACCCCGGCGGCGGCTTAAGCCACTTTACCACTTTGCAACAGTTAGCTTTTGGCGCAACTGGTTTAATCCGCAGGGCCACCAGGATCATGCCATCCCGGCAGGACAACCTATTTGCCTAATGACAAAGGGAGCCTATCCACACACAAATAGAATGAACAACAGCTTCATGAGTTTCCAAATTACCTTCCATTCGTGCAAGATATCTTCTCCTCGAAAGACGCCAAGTAACAATGATGGGCATGATACCGATTATAAAATCCACCTGGGAGGAAGAGCTAGCACGCCTGAACCAAGTCACAGAATTAAATTTTCAAGATCTACCAAAAGGAATACCATACTTTTTGAGGAAATCCACCCTCAAAGAAAACATGGTTAATATCTTCATGATGGCCTACAATACAATAATCACATTTGGAAACAAGAGAAATGCCAATACGACGCAATCTATCATCCACACTCAAGGCCATATGCCAAGCCATCCAAAAATGGATTGACATTTTTTAAGAAAGACTTTTATGCCAAATCCAAGCGTGCCAATCAAGAGAGGAACCTCTAAAATGAATATAATGCCATGCAGATTTGGTAGAGAACATACCTATCTCTATAGGAGTTCAAACTAGTACATCTTTTCCGGAATTATGCCCAGAGAAAGCGACTAAAATATCATCCACATTATCTTGACCTGTTAAGTTCTCAAGAAGATCCACATCCCAACTATCCGACAACCTACACTCTTTAACTTTCAGCAGAGGTGAACCCACTAATGGCATCTCATTAATTAGAGGACCATTATCTCTCCATTTATCATACCAGAAAAAAAGAAAAAATCTCTTCTTCTCTAATATTCCATTTAGAATTATTCAACAGCGACGGAACACAATTAGCAACCATTCTCCAAAATCTTGGCCCTTTAGTAGCATCTATTAGAAACCAAGGTTTCGATCCCACATATTTAGTTTTGAAAAAACTTAGCCCATAGAGAAGTACATTGTAGAAGATTCTAAGCAAACCGCATATGTAAGGCTCTCTGAGTGTCCTAGAGATGTCGTAAACCGAGTCCCCATTCTTCCACCGGGCTGCAAATATGTTTCCAAGCCACCCATTTCTTTCTATCTCGGCCATTGGATTCTCCCCAAAAGAAAGAACTCATCAACCTGTGAATTTTGTTAATAGTAGCTTGAGGGACCGCTAAAATAGCAAAAAGGTGAAGGGCCATGCTAGATATAACATGCCTTAACAGAACAAGTTTTCTGCCAGTAGACAGAAGCCTCATCTTCCAACCACTGATGTTTTTTCCTCACTTTATTCACCATGCCTTCAAGATGAGACTGCTTAATACGCCCCAGAATTATAGGCACCCTTAGATATTGTAAAGGGAAAGTCCCCTCCATGAAACCAGTATGTCATAATAGACTCCGCTTGCGAGTAAGAGGAATTTTGTCCGAGTAGTATAAAGTTGATTTATGTTTGTTAATAGTCTGTCCCTACCACTGTTCATATTGACTCAAAATTTGCTGAACTACTCTAACCGATCTCTGACATTCATTAGAAAAAATAACTACATCATCAACATACATCAAATGAGAAACAATAGGTGTACCTTAGGCCTGATGAAAATGGCCAAATTTGTTCTCTGCCACGCTACAATGAATCATCCGGGATAGGACCTGTTGCTAAATGATAAACAAATAAGGTGACAGAGGATCACCTTGATGAAAACCTCGGCCTCCGGGAAGAATCCCTTGACTGTACCGTTCATCATAACCGAATACCAGTGGCTTGTAATACAAGAATGAACCATATCATAGATCTGAGTAGAAAAACCAAACCAGTGGCTTCGCAAGACCGTTCTCAAATAATTCCAATCCACGCGATCATATGCTTTCGCTATATCCAACTTCAACATAATATTTCCACCATGAGTTTTTTTACTAATAGAGTGAACAATTTCCTGGGTGAGGCTAATGTTCTCAAAGATACTTCTTCTAGGAATAAAGGCTCCTTGCTCCAAAGAAGTCAGGCAAGGCAAGAGACCTGTTAAGCGATTCATAATAATCTTGGAGCAAATTTTGTAAAAAACAGAGCAAAGGATAATGGGGTAGAACTTATCAAAACCTGTAAGCGAATCCACCCTTGGTATTAAACCAAATATGACACCGTAAAAAACATGGGAAGATGCTTGGACGTAAAGAATTCCAAGACTGCATTCCACACATCAATTTTAACCACCTCCCAACAGCTTTTATAAAAACCCGAACAGAACCCATCAGGACCCGGAGTGCTATGAGTCGATATGGAAGACAAAGCATCAAAAACTTCCTCTATTATAGGTGCACGAAGAAGGAGGACATTCTCCTCTTTTGAAATGACGGGATCAATGAGATGCTCAAGACTAGGGTGCTCAACCGGAATATATGCCATATTATAATCAATCATATATCACTATAATATAGTACTATATATTATAGACTATATAGTACATGTTATATCACTATATGATACATAGTATATGCTTGTATACAATACTTTATGAAACTAATGCAGATGATTGACCGGTTTTGTGTTCACATTACACTTGAAACAAACCTTTTATGTAATGAATGTATCAGTGTTTCAAAATTATGCCACCGAAGAGGAAGGAAGTTCGCATCCCATCTCCACCTGTTCCTAGCTTTCCGTGTGACTCATCACTAGATATTGACTCTATAGACTAAGGTAAAAATGTAATAGTCATTTGTTTCAATTTAGGTCATTCATACATATAACATCATTTCTAACCATCATTTACTTTGTTTCTAAATGAATATTATATTTTGTAGAGTTAATAGTATAATCGCGTCAAGGTCGAGGCACTACTAGAGGCGTGACGTTGGAAAAATGTTATAAAGTGAGTAAAATTAAGGTTAACATTCCTGATGAACATACCGGAGGCGAAGGACAACCAACAACTTGGTTTGCATCGCATATGAGTGCTCTTACACGAACTTATGCACTTCTGGCTATGAGTTCATGGCAGAAAGTCCCCCAATGTGTGAAAGTGCTTATCAAGAAGCGTTATTTGGTAATGTTTAAATAATTTATTTATATTAATATTATTTAATATGTATGAAAAATTTAGAATATTCTGGGTGATAATATCTTTGAGTATATATTTTTTCAAGGATGAATTTGAACTAAATTTTGGTTGGAAAGATGAGTATAAGATTGTTGATGAGCTTATGTGTAATGCATTTCACAAATATAAGGCGAGGTGTCATGAGCATTATAATAAGTTTGAGAATAAGGAATATGCATGCCAACATCCTTTCTAGGATGTCTGACCTTCCGATTTGACAAAACTTTGTCACATGTTTAAGGATCCATCGTATAAGGTAAATTAAATAAATTTTTTTACGTGTCCTATTTATAATTTTTGCTTCCTAATATTTACAACTTCTATGCAGGAATGAAGTTCTTTAAACAAAACAAATAGATCGAAATTAAAGATTCATCATCATGGACCTCAAGATCTTTCCATTGCCTCCCTAAGAAATTGGTAGTGTTATTTTTTATTTTTTATTGTACATAGTTTGTTATTTGGAGGTATTCTAATGACTTCATATCTCAACAAATGTCTCTTGTAGCAAGAGTTAAATACCAATTATGATCTGACAAAATTATATACTGCATCACATACTGATCGTAATAGATAGTGGAGTCATCCTAATACCCGTAAAAATTATTTAAGTATTATAATCTATTTTAATTAAATATATTTGAATATTTGTGACAATATTAATTCTTTCTCTTGTGTGTAGGATAAAATGGTTGCCCTACATGCTAAATTTGCGTCAGATCAAATTTTTTCAACAAGTGATGTTGAAATTTTTACACAATTTCTGGATCAACGTTCAAGATATTTAAAGGGTTTAGATCACTGTGTAAAGATCCTTGTGGGACTACCATGGTAAGATTTCAAGAAATCTCAGTAAGTTGAAAACCATGATAATTGATACAATGTCTGTAGAGACAGTGAATTTTCCAATATAAACTTAAGCTTTAAGGTCAGTAAAATATATTTATCGAAATAATAAACCAAGCATAAGAAATACCGTAGTTTTAAAATGAACCCCGGGCAACTTATATATAGGAATTCAAGCAAACATCATCCAAAACAGCGGCCATGAAGCTTGAAAGTAAATATCAGGAACCCAACCAGCAATTAATTTTAAAACTTGAGTATTTGGAATACAAAGCATTTAACTTAATCATATTGATTTCTAGTCAACATAAGTGTTACTAGTGTGTTTAAAAGTACAACATCCCAAGCAAAAAATACATATATTCTTTTAATATGGCAACTGTTTTAATGCCTTAAGCAACATGATTATATATGCACTTAAAAAACAAACAACATGGAACCAACCAACATGATATTACATAGGGATTATTCATTCAAAACAATGTATAAGATATCGTAAAAACCAAAGATCCACGTAAATGGTCTCTATATGAGGACTTGAAATTGAACTGTAAACACGGTGGAAAATATT
Organism: Juglans cinerea; assembly: GCA_961763995.1. NCBI lineage: Eukaryota > Viridiplantae > Streptophyta > Magnoliopsida > Fagales > Juglandaceae > Juglans > Juglans cinerea. Next base: position 14,166,443 of record CAUIVZ010000016.1, read on the forward strand.
TTCCTCGGTCATTCACCACGCACTAGTAGGCGTCACCGGGGAAGACGACCCACAAGTGCTTGGCGAAGTAGTGAGGAGTGTAAAAAAGCAACGACACAAAAGGACAATCCACTGAAATCGAAAATAAAACATATGACAAAAGTTTCGTAGGGGAAAAATAAAGGCACATATTTGGTGTAAACCCAGAAACCATGAACCTGTATTCTATTACTATCAACATAACATAGGCGATAAGCATAAATCGAAACGGGATGCAGCATATCTCATGATCATTTAACACTCATTGTAAGCGCTGTCAAGGACGTCACTTATCTCATAGTCATTGATGCTCTGAGTTTCCATGCCGAGACTACTAACATTGCTTGAAGTCCTCGTACATTTTGGGTGCAGGTGTTAGAATCCTTGCAAATGAAAGGGGTTTCTGTGCTAAATACAGGATAGACGAGAGGGTGAAAGGGCTCAAGAAGAGAAGGTGAAAGCTTCAGACTCTGAGAGAATAAGAGAAAGGGGCAGCCGGTGAGGTGAAATGGTTCAGCTTAAGCTCCAGACGTTAGGGTTTTCTTTCTTGGAGTGATGGCTAGGGCAGACGAGAGAGAGAGAGAGAGAGAGAGAGAGAGTGTTGAGTAGCATCAGGAGAAGTAGAAAGTTGTAGAGACCTAGAGTGAAAGAGTTAGTGATGACCTACAGAAAGATAAAAGGATGGGATTGGTGTCATTGGTCCTCCGTTACATGTTGCGGGGATTGTTCTGGCGTTTGGTGACCATCAAGCTGTCCACATCTATGCCAGATGAAGCAAATGGAAGTGGCGGAAGGGGCGTGTTTTGCACGTCTCAAAAGCTCAACCAAGGAGGAGAAGCTCAGTTCCGCCACTTGTGAATGCCTCACACGTGGTGGAAAGCCTCTGCGTATGGTCAGGCGGTATGTGTGTCCGTGACTATTCTCAAAACGGTGTCATATTGGCGGGGTTGGATTTTTTCGTGAGAGTGCTTACACGCTTCTGAGGATTCTCAAATCACTTTAGAGCGTGTCCAAATTTCTCCTGAGCATTTGGTCGGGCTTCACCGAGGGTACGGGCAAAATAAGACTCCGAACATTTGCTCGACTAGCTTCTCAATACAGTGTGGGAATGAACTCTTTTTAGCTCGGATGCAAGTTAGGACGAGGAACGTTTTCTATGTATTTGCTTGGACTCGTACTACTTTGCTCGTAGAACGTGTTTTGGACACCAGCTTGCCTACGTTTACCTACCTAATCCTTAACTCGCCCAATTTCTTGCCCATGAACGTGCTTGTCTCGTGCATTACTCTCCCGATGCTAATCCCGTCTTTCCCATGCCCGCCTTTTTCATTGCCTGCCCTTGTCATTTCTCACCTAGATATTGTGCATTCTAACTTTACTCGCTCATCATTTTATTTGACTAAACTCATATTCATCTCATGATTCACTTATCTAACCCCTTGCCTGCCTAATACTCTACTGATCATCTAGGCCATTGCTCGCCCAACATTTTATCTAACTCATTCACTCGGTGTTCAGTTGCTCGGTATTCTCTTCTCGGCTTAACTCAATTGCCCAGTACACTCACTTTGCTTACCTTGTTCCTTGCCCATAGAACACTTGCTTGCCTAATGCCAAAAGAAAACTTTAACTTAAAAGTGCCCCAACCATCCCTTCTCCAAATGTAGGAAGGTCTCACAGAAAAGTTAAGATTAAATTTCTACTAATTGGTATGGTCATCTAGGGTGCTTGTCGAGGTTAAGAATTGTTGTATGGTATAAGATATTTATGTGTTAGGGTTGGGGGAAAGTTGGGAAAGGCTCATAATGGTTAAACACATTACAACACTTGGAAAGGCTTGCAATTATGAGCTTTCAATTTTTGAAATGATCCAAATGTGATACCCATATTGAATGGTGAGTGTAGGTGGTCATGTATAATTCCTAGATTGCTTGAAAGGGAGATGTTGTTGCTATTTTAATAATTTCAATGGGGCTAGCTCCAATTATATCATTGACTAATTCTTTTGGAGTGTGGCTAAGATGTGGCAAGTTTTCCTTAGAACATTATAAATGCTACCAAAACATATTTCAATCAAAAGTATGCAACTTAATAAGTAAGGGAGTCTTGTAACGCCTTGAAAGAAAATCGATAGACAAACTTCTTTAGACCTTAGAAAGGTCATGAAATCCCAAAAGGATTCCACGAATCAAGCAATCAATTAGGTTTTAGTCCTTTAGCTTATTAGAATCTTGATCCGCTACGAAGACAGAATTGCCTTTTGATTTATTTGAGGCGCATAGGAGTTTAATTTTATGAAATGAATTGCACAATTAGACTCGTAGGAATATTTAAGACTTTAAAGTACAATAAAAAGTTACGATTTTTTTAGGTGAAAAGTAACTCTTTTGGAGAGCACCACATGGCATTTGGTTCAAATAACTATCAAGTCACCATGTGGGATGTTCAAATTAGCCTAGAATCACTAGAAATGTTTTTTGGACACATGGCACTAACTTAGCCATCTATTTGGAAATCCAATTGACATTTGTCAAGAGAAGTACAAATGTATAAGGAGAATGCAGTGAAAACCAAACAAGTGAATAGGCTTCTTACACAATTCATTATTCCATACACTCAAGCACTTTTTGGCCAACCAAAAAGAGGGTTTCAACCCTACTAAAAACAAAAACTTGATGGTGCAAACCAAAACCCCAAATGGTAAGGGTAACTGAAACCGTAAACCTCAAAACCCTATACACTTATGGCCGATTCAGACTAAGTAATTCCTACTTGGTTTAAGCCACTTCCATTAGCAACCAACCATTCAAGTATACTCTCTTACACCCTCATCCACTCCCTTACACCTTGGTACTTGCATTTGACCAAGAAAATCGGCTATGGACTAAAACCCTAACCGAAAGCTTCTTTAAACCCCAGATGGAATGCATTCGGTTACACCTTTGTTAGTCTAGCAGAAACCCTTAGTTCCCCTAAGATTCTCCCACAAGCTTTCCCCCACTTACAAGACCATATCATGGCTGGCTTTCCACCACATTTTCAGCCACAAATAGTACCAATTATGGAAGGTCAAGAAGCAACATCACTACTAAAATACACCTCATTCGGCAGCATGGATGCAGCCCACATTCCAGCAGATTTCCCTTCTCATTTTTTCAAGCAACCCTCACCTCTTGTATCACAAACTTCAACCACCCAAGGTCAGCCCTTGTACCCCCATGCCAGCCACTCATTTCCTCCCACACTTGCATAATCTTCCTTTTCTTCCAAGAGAGAAACCGAGGGAGCTAGAGGAGAGAAAATTCTGCAACCCACTTTTCTTGAGTTATGGCTTTTGTACGTTATTGATTCTATCTCAAATCTCTTATATTTTGTTAATTTTTAAGTCTTGAATACTTGGTAGAGTGTTGGTAAAATCTTATTGGAGGTTGATGGTTGACTGTTGGAGTCTGGTGATGGAACTGCTCGGTTTGGATGTTGTTGAACCTTGGAAGTTTTGTGATGTTTTCATAAAACGTTTTGTGAATCTCAGTTCCATGATGTGTTTCCAAGATTTTTTTGTGTAAGTTGAAGTTTGATGTAGAGCATATTAGGTTTTAATAAAATGGTTTTGCATGATCTACTAAGTGTTAGAAACCGAATCCTCCAAATGAGTTTTTGTTTGTTTATTTTGTCATTTTAGCCTTATGATCTTGATTCTATGGTTTTGATTTTTGAAAATATTGTTCTTAAAGCTTTGATCTATGGATTAGGTTGAGCTTTATGACTTAGATCATGTTAATTTTTTGACAAACATGAAAAGAATATGTTTTTATGCTAGGTTTAGAGGCTCTCAAATGTAGTAATGTTTTGGTGTGATTATTTGCTATGACTTGTTGGATTTGATGCTTAGATCAAGTTAGAACTTGAATGTGAGGTATATGGGTGTATGGTTTTAAGATTTCATGCATGTAAATCAAGGTTTAGTCTCATTGTTTAAGTGAAAACCATGCTACGTTTCAAACTTTATGTTTTTCGTGCAAATCCATTTCCATTTGTTGAGTAATGTGATGTGATTTTTGTTGCTAGTCAAGCATGCTACCCACTAGGTTTGAGTGATGAACATGTTAGAAGTTAGATTTGTGGAGTTCTTGGAATTGGAATGCAAGTGATAGACCAAAAACACCAAGATTAGGTTAGATTTGACTTAATCTTGATGTTTTGAGTGATTGTTTGAAGTTGTGAATTTATGATTTTGTGTAATGCTTGATCAAGTGTCTTGGCATGATTTTAGACTAGGGGTTTGATGTTATGCCCCAGATTCCGCTTGGGATTTGACAGACTCTAAAGTGTCGAGACATGCAACACAAGGTTACCTGACCCCATTCATGATAGATAAAGATGCAATGTATCTAGCATGCATCTAGTAATATGTAATATTCACAGCATATAATTTTTTTTCTTGAGCAATACTATATACCAGATGTAATATATCCCAAAATAACATAAGCATACTTCAAAATCATATGATAGCAGACATCCAAAAGTTACATTGCTTGTCCAAAATGTTTGTAACGACATGAGTACTAGAGACAACGGTCATTAAATACAGTAATAAAAAGAACATAACTACTAAGTTAGCTTGATGAGTTGCTCTTGCAACTCAGTTAAGATAGTCATTATCCTATCTAAAAATTGGAGTTCTGAAGTGATAAGGTCCTTGTCGTCGCGTCGTCGTCTAATCGACCTCCTTTAGGTGATCTTCTGCTAGCTTTCCAGGTCCTCATGCTTGACTTATCATTCTGGGGGGATGGTGGTTGGAACTACCACGTGAGAATCTCAGCGAATTAACAACCAACTTAAACTAGCAGTATACAGTTGCATGCATGACAGTAAAAAGACATAAATGCTTACATGACGTAAATTGAAAAATAGCATGATATATGCTGACATAAGTTGAAAACTAACATGAACTGAACTAACATTGATTCAAAGCTAACATGATCTGAAAATTGAACGTGAATTGAAAGGACAAGTACCAAACATGAAACTGACCTAAACTGAACATGATCTTGGAATTGTTTTCAACAATAAGCTGGTTGATTAAACATGACATATCCTTGACTGAAAATATGGACGTGACATGCCTTGATTGAACTGAATTTAACATGAACTGAAATAGACTTGAATGTGACATGAACTGAACGTGAACTGAAAATGCTTGACATGAACTGAACTGACATGAACGTGACATGGACTAAACGTGAGCCAAAAATACTTGAGATGAGTTGAACTGACATGAACATGAAATGCCCTTACAACCAAAATGATTTAACAAAATATTTCGTCAGAAATCGGTGAAAAATCAAAATGATTCCTCCCAACGTATTTCATTCGAGATACACAGAAATTTAGAATGATTACGTCATGAGTATTTTAATGGAGACAACCTAACAATCATAATGATTACGCCAAAAATACCTAGTAATAGTTTGAATGGAAATACTTTGACAATTAGAATAATTACGCCATGAGCATTTTAGTAGAGGTACTCTAACAATCAGAGTTATTATGCCAAAAGTATCTTGCGTGAATTATCAATGGAGATACTCAGACAACCATAGTGATTATGCCACTAGTACCCCATGCATGACTAATAGGAAAAATATTTCTTGATGGACTTGTATGACTCATGATTTGGCATAACATGACGTGACATATTTGTGTGACTAATAGCATTGCATAACATGGCATGTAATAGATAAACATATACTAAAAATAAATCATGGCATGGTATAACATGATATGTAACAGATAAGTATGTACTTGAAATGAAAACTTGGCATGACATAACATAATATGTATATAAGCATAACAAACATGAATGATGGTTTCTTACCACTATACATACACAAGTATCCTAGAAGTAAGTTAGAGTCCAATTTACAGTGACTATAGTGTAACATACGTAAAAGATATGAAAGAGCATGGACTGAAATGAGATAATTCTAAGGGTTAGAATATCCCTCTACATGTGGCAAAATTACCATTTTATCCCTCTACATGTGAGAAATGACAATTTTACTCTAAATTAAGGGTTTTGCATACTAACTCCAAATTCTACGAATTTTGTCCTAGAAAAATTATATGCATAAGCCACTATTCACTATCTCACACCCCACAGCCTATGGAAAAAAAAAATCTATAGGAGTGAGGTGTGAAAGTGAATAGTGGCCGATGCATATAATTCCTCTTTTGTCCTAATACCAAATATGAAATTAGAAAAATTTAAAACAATACCCAACCATATATGTTTTTATAAACCTAGTAATGGCTAAAACATACTTAAAGCAAATGTCTTGATTTTTGTCGCAATTCTTTCAAACTTCAAATCACATATTCAAGCCGATTTATGCAACATCTAAAGATTATATCCTATGTTTTAAAAATATAGTAAGAACACAAAATATACATTTCACAAAAAGAATAAACTTCTCATGCTAAAAATGTTAACACATCCAATCTAAACAACTCTTTGATGCACTTGGACTATTTCCTTTCCAATAAACTTCAAGGATTTCAAAAGTCTATAAACTCAATCTTAACATGTTTATAAATCTGACCTAATAGATAAACATGACTTGAACATCAACCAAGAACCCAAAATCAACATTTAAACTACTTAGCATGCTCATATGGTCTAAAACGGGTACCATGTGTTCTTGACTTAGAACACACACTCCAAATCCAAAATATTAAACAATTAAACCTCAAAGAAAAAAAATACATGATGTTAATCAAGTTATAAACATGATCCTATCATAAAACCTAAAAATCATATGGTAGAATTTTCACAAGAACCTCAAGCAACCTGAAAGCTTCAACATCTAGCCATATTCGAACCTTTTCATGCAAAACATGCTTCCAACACTTAATCAAACCAAGTCCCTTAAAACAAAAACTCTTAAAATCTAAATGAAAGTCTTAAGAAAATCATATAAGAATTTCATGGCCATTGGAATAGGTTTTAAGAACCAACCATCACCAACATCTCAAAACAGAAATTGTTTTGTATGCTCCAGATTCAACTCCAAAGAAAATATTTATAACTCCTTAATAAAAATGCTAACATGCTTTTAATCAACTCATAACATGTATAAAAATGTGTTAGAATTTCATCATATCAATATCAAGTCCTAAATTTAACAAAAAGTTCATCAAAACATCAAGATCTCCCAACATCATCCAATTGTCGCCTACTATGATCTCTGGGTGTTCAAACTCACACTTAACCAACCAAAACTCCACAAAAAATACATCAATGTAAACTATACACAAAGAGGAACAATTTATATGAAGTAATTTTTGTGAGAATATACCTATGAAGGCTTCAAAATATTCAAGCAAAATCGGCTAGAAACACTGCCAGAAACCTTCTCTCGAGTTCTCTCCAAGAAAGTGAAATGAAATTGACAAAAAAATGGAGCTGGAATGGAAGAATTACATAAGACTAGAGGCTGAGAGCAGATGTGATAATGACCATTTGATGGTGGCTTTTTAAGACAAAACCATGCGTGAAACCTTGGGCAACAGCCCATGGTATTTAGCCTTGGAAGCTGCTGAGTGATGTGGGTGGTTGTTTGACCTCCCATCAGCTACTATTTGGTCTGACAAGGACAATGAAAATGAAATTACACCTAGGGCAATGGGGGAAGTTCCCTCAAGAGGCCATGCTTGGTTGGTGCTTTTCGGTTGGCCCTAATGGGCCCAAACCGATTAGGGCTCATTTAGGGTTTATAGAGGGTTTGGTTTGGGGTTTCGGTTTCTAAGAAGCCCAAATCTAAATTTTCTTTGCCCAAATAATTTGCCAAGATATAAAAGAATAAAATATGGTGTAATTATATGAATTTGAGTGGTTAATAGCATGTGAAAATAATTTAATCAAGTGAGTAATCACTAAGCTAAAATTAGCCAAAAATAGGGTCTAGGAAACCGTTTAGGGTTTCGGTTTCCACCAACATCTCGGGGTTTCAATTCGATCTCAATGGTTTGGGATTTCACTAGGGTTGAAACTCTCTTTGGTTGGAATAACGTTTGGCTTAGGTGGCATGATCACAATGCTTGATTTTCGTTCCTTTCCTTCACATTCTCATCTCATGGTTCCTCTTAGTGTCAAGTGTCTTATATTTATTCACCAAGTATGGCAAAGATCTTGCAAAAATTTGGACAATCCACACTGTGATTTGAAAATCGTCTAGACTGGGTGCCACATAGCATTATCACAAATGTTACTATTCACTTCAAAAATGGCAAAAATAAACATTACACCATAAAATCTTAAATATTTATACGAACCTAGTGGTGCAATTCGTTTTGCAAAATTTGACACCTAAATGCCTTAAAGAAACCAAAAAGCATTTTCGAACAGTTATCATCCAAAAAAATGAAAATTGTATTATTGCGCCGAAAAATTTAAATAATCATTTACAACTAATGACGCAAACCGTTTCTCAATATCATACTCTTAAGTACCTCAAATAAATAAAACATAATTTCTAACACCATAGTGGGTAAGAAACTGACTAAGCTGACAAACTAAAACCTAGCGATAGTCGGATTCGTGAAACCTTTCTGGCATTTTCACGATGTTCCTAAAGTCTAAAAAAATTGATCCACTGAATCTCTGGCGGGCTGTTACATTTGATATTGAAGAGTTGTTAATTTTGGATTAAGCATGTTAGTGTGATAAATGGCAAAGTATAGCCCTAGAGGAGTTCTTATAGTAGGGATTAGTTTTTTAAATACTAAACCCATATTTGGACTTAGGATGAAATTTACATGAGGTATGTAAAGTTTGGCATGTTTTGGAGTCCATTTGCAGTTTCTTTAAATTTAGGAGCTAATTTGCAATATCCCAAAAGTTAAGGGGTAATTTTGCAAATTAAGCCTAAAGTTAGTAAGTTCTATTTTTATATGGATTAAGTGAGAAACTCTTACCCTATAAAGTAATTCATTTAAGCCTATGCTACGCTTATGTTACACACGACATTATGTAAGTTAGCTTTTAACTTTCTGTAGTATTTTTTATGTATGTAAGGTGGTAAGTTACATCAATTATATTCATGCTTTATTTATGCCTACTTAGTTATTTTATAATATGTCATGCCATATCATATTATTCTACTACATGATTATCGATTACATGATTATTAGTTACATGCCATAAATGCCATGTCATAAACCTACAAGCATGCCACAAAAATATTTCTAAGTCATGAATGAGTCATTTTATTTTATCATGACCCCAAGTGCTAGGATGAGAAATTATCTTAGTGGAACTCCCCTATCCACTCTAGAGTGTTTAAAATGGAGTGAAATCCCCTGAGTTGACAAAGTACAGTCTACAGGTTTCGAATGAAACTTAAGTAGCTGCTTTTTAGAGCAAATTCAAGCGCCAAATACAGGTGGGTACCAAAACATGCTACAAGTACAAGTTATGAATTTACCAATGTGTAAAGCCTTCAGGAATGACACACTCACAACTAGTGCAAGGACTTGTAATGTGATGTGGTACCGGCAGGAGCACACGGTCTATGGGGAGCCATGGAGCATCCATTATCACTTAATCAAACATGTATATGTATGAATGTCTCTTGTTTACACGAGCAAGGATGTCATGTTTATGTCAAGTTATTATGTTTCTAAGTTAGTTCATGCATAAGAAAGATGGTGTTCATTAAGGATACATGTAATGTTACTGTGATTTATAAATCTCAACGTGGTAGTCTCACTACTATTCTTCTAAGAATGGTAGACGATGTATCAAAAATCGGAGAACCCGTGCACCCCCGGCTCGCAGGAGCATGTTGAATAGGCCATGGAGGAGCCTCGTGAAGCTCGTGGAGTTGATCCTCCAACTTTTGGATTTTTTTTTTTAGAATTGATAGCTGAGCTGTGTGAGCAACTTGGTGTTTAGTTTAGTTTTATATTATGTCTGTAACTATAAAGATCTACTCCAGTACTACGTTGTTTTGATTACAGATTTGTTGGATGGATGATATGTCTTTTGATATGTGAATATTAATGGAAAGTGTTCATGTTTTGGGATTAGCATTCAGGTACAATGTCCATTGCTAAAACAAAAGTTATCCGTTGTGATTACTGCATATTATTAGAAGCATGTAGGTGTATTGTATTCTTAACAGTCATGAACGGAGGTATATGACCTTGTGTTGCATGTCCCAAAACTTGAACCTCCATCAAATCCCAAGCAAAGTTTGGGGGCATCACAAATCTAATATTTGCATATTTATCATGGCTGACTTCATCCTAGATTATTTGTCCAACAAGAATCATTGTAAAATGGTTTTGGAAGCACTTAAAACTCTTCGAAGAGAATCCTAGCTACTAGCTACGAAATTTAAAAAAAAATAATAATAATAACTTGTTTGTGCTATAGAAATCCAAAGAACTTATAAAATTAGTTAATTAATACAAACCAAAACCAATTTATGAAATCTTAACAAAAATCAAGTTGAATAAATGTTATGATGGATGCCGGGGAATAGATCTAATTCACTACAAGAGATTGTGTTTTTTGAGACAAAAAATTGTGTGTAACAAAATCCAAATTTTGTCCCAAATTATATTTGGAGACAAAAAAATCTCATCTCTATTTTGTCTCGGAAAAACCGTCTTAAAAAATTTTTGGAGATAAAAATCAAATTTCATCTCAAAAAATCATTTTTAAAGATGAAATTGGACGGATCCAGTCGAAACCAGTTGAATGGAATTTTTTTTTTAGACGAACCGATTTCGTCTCAATACATTGTTCGAATGGAATATTTTTCCGTCCGAACCGAGACGTCCATTTGAACAATATGAAATATTCATTCGAACTAATGACCATATTTGATCATGTTCGAACGAACGGAGTGTTCGAACAGATTTTATGCGTTCGAACTAATAAATTTTTCAAACGACTTGTGTTCGAACAAAAATTATGTATGTTTGAACAAAAATCTTATTTTCGGAAATTTTATCCGTTCAAATGTGGTTTTGCATATTAATGTTATTCGAACAAATAATTTATTTTTTGAATGTCCGTATTTCTCGTTTCCAGTTCGAATGGGTTAGTTTTTGTTTGAATGGGTATATTTTGGTTCGAATGGAATCATAAATGGTAATTTACCATTCGAACTGGTTATTTACCACTCGAAATGTATTAATCATACAGATCAGAATTTAATTAAAAATATCATATTAATATTACACAAATTTTAATTCAAATATCAATTGTTCAAATGTTTTGGAACATCATAATATAAATGCAATTAAAGAAAAGATAAATTTTAAGACTATGGTAGTGGCATAGAGTTTTGGGACATCATTGACTGGAATTGTTCAAATATTTTTTGGTTATTCAACTGCATCCTCTCTTCTAATCTTGCCTCCAAATCCGTTGCTTGATCTAATCGAGTCAGCAACTTTCTTACCTTGGACCTCAATCATTCTATCTCAAGTGCTGATTCCTCAAATTCCTTAGTCTTGTCGTCATTCGATCTGGCTCGATAATAGGATGATGATGATGAAGATGGTTTTACGCAACTTCCTAAGCCCCTCAAATATCCATAACGTGATCCAAGAACTTGAGAAAGGATCTGAGCATCGTTGACAGATGATGCATCAGATGGATCCGCAGTAGTTTCCTTAAGAGATATCATCTTGTCCTACAAAAATAGAAACATTAAAGTTAGTATAAGTTACAAAAATATTATGTGATAATGGAATTAAAAAAACTTAAACTTACATAATTTGCCACTATTTCGGGACTGGCCCAAACACCATCATGTTTTTTATGTGTTTTAGCACACAATTAGGTCAGATCATAGTCAGTTGGACTTTCTTATTTCTGTAAAAAGAAAATATGTATTAGAACTTAGATCATAAAAGTGTATTATATGTTAATATTTAACGGGCACTAAAATAACTTACCATTTTGTTAGAAAAATGATGAAAAGATCGAGAACCTGCATGATGGTTTATCTTTAAATTTGATCTATTTGCTTTGTTCACAGTACTTCGTTGCTAAAAAAAATATTAGTCTATATGTTTAATACATCTGTGATATACTATTAAAAAAAGATAGCAGCGATATTACCTGATAAGCAGGATTTTCAAACATATCACAAACCTTCTCCCATTCGTTTGGTGGAATTGCTTAGAATGGATTTTGACGCGCCTTTATTGTAGTACTTAACTTCTTATAATATGCATGGCATCGACCTTTGTACCTTCAAAATGCATTCGACATCAATTCCCCAACCCTTAATCGATCCTCTCTTTGGCCAAAATTAAGCTCAAACTCATCATTTCGAAAATTATAAACATTTAGTATAAATACAAAGTAACTTGAAAGTAACATGTTATATACTTAGTTGCTTGAGATGTTGCTTATTACCAAACAACGCTTTTTGATGTGGTCTTTCACATCTTGAGGAACTTTAGACTAAGAGGATGTAGCAATCAGTGCATACGTGCTAGTAAGTGTACCAACATAAGAAGCAAGCCACGCTGCCGAATCTCCGGAGCCACCGGTGTGATCATCAAGAATATCAACCTTGATGTTACCCACTTTCCTTACTTCCTCTATGCAGACACCCCTCGTAGTGCATTTATCTCTGCGCTTGCTTACAACAGATATATATACAGTAATTAAAGCATAACTTTTTAATTAAATTATTTTATTTTATAAATATATTATTTAAATTGAGCATAAAATATGATATTTAATTTGATAAAATACATTGTTCTAGGCCTGGTGATGTTGGCTTACTATTCATGACAAGTGAATCACACGGGGAGTCAGTAATGGATAGGGAAGGTACACATGTTGCTTTGCGTTTGGGAGGCATATCTATTTGAAATTGTAACAAATTATTATTCAAACAAACGTTACAAATATTATAAGAATAATACTTACAAAAATTTATGTTTGAAATTCATTCACTATCCGTTTTGCTAGACCAGTCACCCTCATCCTCACTAGACACTTCAGTTGATTCATTTTCTTTCGATATTTCACCCTTAATTACTTCGGGTTGAACATCTTCTCTACCTAATAGGACCATATCATATTGCCTTAGACCAATAAATAGATTAATGCTCAGTTCATTTTCTTGATATGATTCTTCATTTGCTGGACTATCAACTTCTTCATATGGTTCGTCTACCTCTGGAATGTAATTATATACATTTATTAGTGCAAACTTCTCAACCACCCGCCATGGGTTTCTATACTCCGGATCATCTAAATAAAAAACTTAATTCACTTGGCAAGCGAGAATGAAAGGATCGTCCTCATACCATGTGCAAGATGTATTGACACTCACAAAATAATCATCGTTACGCACTCCCAACATATGATTTGAGACATCCCACCAATTACATTTAAACAACCAGACCATATATCCCTCCACGTACTTTAACACTATGATATCTTCCACAATTCCGTAGAAATCAATGTTATCATCTCCATGGCTTCCTTCGACTACGATCCCACAATTTTGAATTTTCCTATATCGTTCTCTATCAATTGTGTGAAATCTATCTCCAGGCACCAAACATCCTGAGTACTGGATGGCCCACCTGGACGGACCACATGCTAGAGCATACAGTTTTGGTGAGATTTCTTCTGAATTTTCATCATATTTCAATGCAACCTATATCAATAAATATTATTATATAGAAATTAGCGGTATGAAATTCGTATTATAAAATGGGGCTTAACAGTAATACCGTATGTTCAAACCAAGAGGCAAATTCCTCTTCGTGCGTATTTTCTACGTCAGTTACACCATTCGAGCAAAATAATTGTATATGTTCGCTGCGCATATTCATGTGAATGTTTAATTTGTATGAAGTTATATTATATTATTATACATAAACTTAAAGATAATATTAATTTAGAGGATCATTACTAACCTCAAGTAGTGATCAATCTTTGTACAGTTATTCACGACATACTATCGAGCTCTTTCAAACTCTCGCCCACATAGATCATAGCCCCCCTTGTACGCCTATGAGACGCACGGTCTAGGAAAATACAGTCAATATCGATGAGACTCTCATCTCTCATACACCTTCATAATTTCGGTCTGGTCTTGTAAATCTAGTATCAGCCCCACGAAAATACATTGAACAAAAGGTATGCCACTCATTATCAATATATGATTTTGTAATCGAACCTTCTGGACGAGCTTTATTCCCCACAGATCGCTTAAGTTTTCCCAAAAACCGTTCAATAGGATACGTCCATCTATACTGAACCGAGCCAGCAACTAAAGCCTCATGAGGTAGGTGCACAGCCAAATGAACCATTACATCAAAGAATGAAGGCGGGTACAAACTCTCCAATTTGCACAATATTACTGCAATGCCAGCTTCCATTTTTAACAATGCATCAACTTTCAACGTTCTACTACAAATGTCTCTGAAAAATCCCCTAATTCTGTGAGAATTGTATGAACATCTCGAGTAAGCTTTCCACGCACACCAACCGGTAACAGATGCTACAGAAATACATGACAATCGTGACTTGTAAGACCAGTTATCTTCTAATCATGTTTTCGAACAAATCTTGTCATATTTGAAGCACAGTCATCGGGTAATTTGATTTTCATAAACCAATCACAAAATTTCTTTCTCTGATCATTTGAAAGTGTATACCATCCGATGGATATATAAACTGACGATCCATTATCTTGCAAATGCAACTCCGGCCTTATCCCCAGCTCCTTTAACTCTTTATGAGAGTTAGCTATATCTTTTGTCTTCCCTTCTATTGACAACAGAGTGCCCAATATATTCACATATATATTTTTCTCGATGTGCATAACATTTCGATTGTGGCGCAGTGTCAAGGTAGACCAGTATGGCAATTCAAAGAAAATACTTTTTTTTGTCCAATTCATCTCCACTGCTTGTCGTTTTCTCTTTCGAACCATTGTATCTTTCCCAAATCTGTTTTATGAAACATCCTCCAATTGCGCCATAATATCATTCCCAGACAACTCTGGCGGTGATGCCCTGCGATCAACCCTTCCATTAAATATCGCTCTATTTGAACTCCATCTATGATCATGTGGTAAATAAAGACGATGTCCCATAAAACATAATTTCCTACCATGACTCAACCACTGAGATTGTGTATCTTTATTACAAACAGGACAAGCCATTTTACCTTTTGTGCCCCACCCAGACAAATTTTCATATGTTGGAAAATCATTTATTGTTCACATCATTGTAGCATGTATCTTGAACTCCCCTGACGAGGCCACATCATATGTACTGACACCCTGATCCCACAACTCTTTTAACTCTGCAATCAGTAGTTACAGATATACATCTAATTCATTCCCTGGTGACCTTGGCCCTGGGGCCCCTTAACAAGATCACATTCAGCAAGAGCAATGGGCACTTGCAGAAGACTGCACCAGAATAGCCTAGTGATCCTCCCACAGATCCAGCTTCTAGTAGTACTACTGCTGTTAAGAGACAGCCTCCTGGGGCTACTTTGGATCAGGTACAAGCTCTGTTCGTATAGTTCATTGAGCCCATCATAAAGAAGCTTAGGGATCTAGAAGAATGTATTAAAATGTTGCAAGAGGATGTTGATCTACTAAGGACTCAATGATCATTTTAGTTATTATTTTACTTTTTTATGTTGTATTGAACATTATATATTTGAGATGTAATTAATGTATGGTTTTTATTTTTCGTGTTTACTACTTTGTTTATTTTTTTCATTTTAATTGTCATTCATGATAATATAAAAAATGATACTATCTTTAAAGTTATATTTATATAAATTTAACATAAAAGAAATCACTATAAAGTTTTGAAGTTAATTACATAAAATTAATTTATGAATTTCTAAATATTTTAACTCACCGCAAATCATAATATATAATATTTACAAATTTTTATATTTTGAAAATGATAATAAATTAATGGAAAAAATATTTATTACTTTAATGGAAAAAATAGATGCACAAATCCATACTAATAAAAAAATTAATTGAAAAAATGTTCGTTCGAATAAATAATTTTAAGTTCAAACGGTTACTAACTTTTCCCGGGAAAAGTAAATTGATTTCCTGCCAATATTATTATCCGAACAGATTATATACTGTTCGAACAGACATTAATTTCATGTTCGAATCTATTTTGTTCCGTTCGAACGGTTTTCCTTTTTTGAGATGATTTTGTTCATCACAAAATATCTTGTTCGAATGGATATTTCTCTGTTCGAATGAATTTAGTAGCTCAGGCATTTTTGGAGACAACTTTTAAGGACAAAATTTAATTCGTCCCTAACAAATTTCGTCCCTAAAAGTCAAATTTCTTGTAGTGATTACTTCTACTCACCCAAGTTTGCGTGTGAGCCTTGGATCATGTTTCTCTATTAATTCTTGAGTTATGTTAAATGAGTTTTGCTATTTTAAAGTTTTTATAGTGTAATTACACATTACTTACGTAATATAATTTAATTTAAAAGATAAATTTTAAAATTTGAATTTTATAAATTAAATTTGAATTTCAATAAAACCCATTATATTCATATATATATATATATATATATATATATATATCGTTGCAAAAGACTATATTTCTTATAGTGTATAAGAAGAAATTTGAAGGAAGGATAAATGTGGAGAAACAAAGTAGAAATGACCAAGGTAAAGAGGAATTAAAGGGAAAAAATGAGGGGAAAAAAAAGCCAAGCACCAAATTTTTATTGTAAAAATTGATTTTTTGGGCTGCCCATTATTACCATGGGTGGGGCTACTAAGCTGCCCAGTTTTTACCGCTGGGCGTGCCGCCCAATCTCTTTTTTTTTCTTTTTTTTTTCACATTTTTTTAATATATTTAAATATTTTTAAAAAATACACCAATACATTTAACTTAAAATCACTTCCGTAATCACTAAATTAAAAAAAAAAAAAAAAATAAAAATTTGACCAGCAGTCAACTAGGGCAGTCAAACAAAGTGGGCAAAGAAGCTTTTCCCTATTACCATTGCTAATTCAGATTTTCTTCTTGTATTATTGTAAAGGGATTCTCTTGCATGGTTAGTTTTTTAGTTTACCACCACAAATTGAATCACATGCATGGCGTTTAGTAGGATTCCAGGGGAAATTCTAAATTATTTTTAAAATAAATAGAATCAAAATTTGAAAACAGTAATAAAATAGTTTTTTAAGAGTAAAGAAAAATGGGTAGCCAAGGATCTTGCCACCATAAGGCAGTATCCAAAGTGGCCAGATCCTAAGGGCATGTTTGGATACTTATAATATTTAGAATACTTGTAAATAATAGTAAAGCACACTACAATAAATAGTGGCTTTTGGGACAGAAATTCCCGCAAATATTATTTGGTAACAAATAATTACGTTTTGCCACCAAATTCACGTCGTCAGAAGATTCTCACCGCAAATAACTCTATTGGACCATTTTATTTGTCACGAGTTACAATCTATGAAAATTAAAGACTTTTTCCCACAAAATTAAGCTCATCATAAAAAGTTTGCAGGCAATACTTTTTTACGATAACATATGCATTCATTAGTGACGTAATTGGTTGGTGACAAAAAATTTACAGCTCCCACGAATACTATTTGGTAGCAAATAATTACATTTTGCCACCAAATTCACGTTGTCAGAAAATTCTTGCGACAAATAATTATATTAGACCAAATTTATTTGTCACAAGTTTTCATCTGTGAAAATTAAAGATTTTCACAGATAATTACGTTTTGCTACCAAATTCACGTCGTTAGAAAACTCTCATTGCAAATAATTAAATTGGACAAAATCTTATTTGTCATGAGTTTTAATCTATGCAAATTAAAGATTTTTTTTAACAAAATTAAAATCGTCAAAAACAGTTTGTGGATAAGATTTTTTTCAGTTCTGCTACAGGCAACCGAGGGTGGGGAACCCTCGGGGAATCGGCTGCCATGTATTAAAAAAAAAAGAGAAAAAAATTGACAGCAACATAAGAAAAAGGGAGAAAAAGTTCGTGGAAGGCGTCGTCTTCGTCTGATCCCAAATCTCATACCATATCTCTCTACCTCTCGCGAAGAAGAGAGACATTAAAAGATGGTAGCCATCAAAACCATTCAAACCTTTTTCACTGCAACCAAACATGGAATTTTCCACACAAAAAGACCCCTAGACACAAAGATTTCTTTCCTATGCCTCAACAAGCCCAACGATGATTCAAATGGAGAAAGACCGAAAATGAGGTCACAGAGTTTGAAGGCCAAATGGAGAAATACTGGAATGAAGGGATGTTCTTCAAGAACCTGGGGCAAATGACACCAGCAGAAAAATCAGAAGCAAAAGAGGAAATGGAGAAGATATAAAAGGCTACTAAAGAGAATGCCGGATCAAAAACTAGGAGGAATATTTACCTCGCATTAATGGGGCTAATAGTCATTAGCATTGCAGATTCTTTCCTGTCCTTTCTTCTGATTGGTGAAAGGTCGCAATTCTTGGAGCAATTCTAGTGGCTTTGCTCTCTCAGTTCATCTACGAGCAGAGGATTTTATCAGAAAAAGAAGATTAGTAGAAGGGAAAGACCGGTGAAGAAAAGAAGTAAATATCCTTGGTTATGCGAGGCCAAAACGCCCCATTTCATTTTCCACGAGGGCAACGGTTCCCCCGCGGTTCCCCATTCCGATTGCCTATAACATTTTTCCATTTTTTTACAATGACATATGCATTCAATAGTGACAAAATTAGTTGGTGAAAAAAATAAAAAATCTTGGATATTAACCCCTTCTTCTCTTTTCCCTCTCATTTATCTTTTCTCTCTCTCTCCTCCCTCCCTCTCTCTCAGCCGACAACCCCACCTTCCCTCTCTTCTCCTTCGGCCATAGCTACGCCGTCGCAGTGCAGCCACGCAGTCACCGGCATCAGCCTCCCCTCGTCGGCGCGAACCTCCCCTAGGCCCCACGTTTCCGGCCTCCTCCCTCCATCCCGAAACAACCCCTCCCTCACACGATCTGCTCTCCTCTTCAGCCCAGCGCCACCGCAGCCTCCCACCGTTGCCGACCACCACCACCACCACCTCGCCGGACCACCCCCACCTTTGATCTGCCTTCCCGCACCCCTCCCTCCCTTTCCTCCTCACTGAATTGAGCCCCCTCCCTACACGAGTTCTATACCATCGCACAGCCCAGATCCGCTGCTAGCGGCTGTCGCACCACCTCCTCGAGGCTACCAGCCATCCACCGACACCCCCTGCTCCCCCATGGCCAGCCCAAGTCCCCTCTCCTCCCAGATCTGTGTATACCTCTCTCTCCCTCTCCTACGTGTGTCACGGCCTCCACCACCCATTTTGGGTTCTGCTCCCCCTCCACCACCCATTTAATTTTTCTAGTTCTATCACACTCATTCTTTATTGTGTGGTGAATTGTGCAGATGGAATCTTTAGTCTGGATAAGAAATCTGTGGAACCATTACTACTTCAAAACAAGGTAAGCTTTTATGGCTTAATGAATTATTATCAGTTTGTTAATGTTGTCAAATGCATTTCATGCATATTTGATAAGCTATGCTATGTTGTAAATTGCATATTTGAAGAATGTGCTCTGATTGTGCTAGTTGAATATGTATATACTATGGACGATTAGTTGAATATGATGACATGATGTTGTGTACATAGAAACAAACTTGCATGCTTTTTATTGTGATCATATCTTAGTTACTCTGTCCCTAGTAATGGAAGTAGATCTTTGCAATACAGGTTTTAGGCTCAAATTGATCATAGCCGAGAAATGGGTAAAACTCTAAAGTAAAGTTAATCACTTACAGTAAAGCAGCCCCTTAAGCCTAATTTCTTATTGTGCTAGTTTTTCTTGTAATGATGTCTTGTGCTCTGATAATCGAGATTGGGATGGGAAAAATTCTACCGATTAAGTTGTGGCTTGGGTAGTTTTAATCATTGAAATTAATAGTTGCTAGCTTATTTTTTTTCCCTCTTATTTGGTTTTAGATGCTAATTTGTGCATGTTTATGCCTTGTATATTAGTCCATATTTTATACTCCTACTTTTGATGTTGGATGGTCAATGTCAATTGAACATCAATAAAGCTAGTTTGAAAGTTTTACACCTATTGTGATTAAGTTTTTTCAATTATAATGGTCTCTTTTTTTTTCTTTTTTTCTTTTTTTTTTTTTTGTAAGGGTTGCACCAGTTGGTAGCTAGCAATCAAAGTGGGAATATGAGAGGGATCAAGATGGGCCAACTCGGGAATCAAAGTACTTCATTAATCTAATTTATGTTCATAGTTTTTTTTTTTTTTGTCAGTTTTATGTTGTCTCTTGTTTGTAAGCCTAGAGATTTCCACATGTGTACTTAGTCAATGTGGTCAAATGCAGTTGTAAATTTTTCTAGTTTTACTTTTCTGCAATTATAAGCTTTTCTAATTCTACTTTGCGATTCTTTTGTTTTCAGCTTTACTTAAGTGCATAATATATTATTACAGACGTTAGTGTATTGGTAATATATTATTCACATTTTTTGTATTTTAGCTATAAGGTTTTGATACTATTCTACTAGTATTTTTTTTTTAATTTCATGAAAGACTATTTCCGACGAACATAACTCGCCGGAAATATTTGTCTGGTCCCAAATGCATATTTCCCGCGATTTCCATGGCAGCAGATAAGTATTTCTAACCCTAGTTAACCATGGTTGGCAAACTTTTGTGATGAAAGTCTCCACTTCTGCGAGGAAAAGAATACCAGGAAAAAGAGTATTTCTGACATAAATTTCACTCGTAGCTTTAAGTACTTTAAGTTGCAACGCATTTCTGAGGAGTTAGCTACGACTTGAAATGGCGGGAAAAAATTATTTTGGACAAAAATATAGACTAATTGCGACAAAATTGTGCAATTTTAGTTAAGATGTTTTATTGAGTTTTGGAAAATGAGAGAAAATTTTAAATAAAAATACTATAAAGTTAAATAGTTGTTTGAATAGAATTTTTTTAATATAAGTTTTGTTTTGAAATTTGAAAAAGTTCTATTTTGTGTTTTGTTTGGAAAAGTTGCAATGATTAAGTAATGATTAGATGAAAAAATTAAAAAATTGTAATTGAAATTTTTTTGTGTTTGATTAATTTTTAAAAGAAAATATCTAAAAATACTTGAGAATATCTAAAAATACTTGAGAATACTTTAGTATTCAAATGGACCCTAACGGCAATCGTGGATGGTAGTGCATGTTGTGGGGAGGAAAGACCTCCCTTTAATACCCTATAGCTAGTTTTTAAAATAAATTTCTAAAATGTATTTGAATTAACACAGAAATAACATTAAGCCTAAAACAACACAACACAAAGACAAGAACTAGTATAATGATCATAACCTAAATTTGCAAAATAACAAGCTGGAGGTATTAACATGTTTTTGTCGGCAAAAGGAGTTCTTATAGTAGGGATTAGTTTTTTTAAATTCTAAACCCATATTTGGACTTAAGATGAAATTTACATGAGGTATATAAATTTTTGTATGTGTTGGGGTCCATTTGCAATTTCCTTAAATTTAGGAGCTAATTTGCAATATCCCAAAATGTAAGGAGTAATTTTGTAAATTAAGCCCAAAGTTAGTAAGTTTTGTTTTTATATGGATTAAGTGAGAAATTCTTACCATAGAAAGCCTCTCATTTAAGCCTACGCTACGCTTACGTTACACATGACTTTCTGTAAGTTAGCTTCTAACTTTCTGTAGTATTTTTATGTATGTAAGGTTGTTAGTTGCATTAATTATATTCATGTTTTATTTATGCCTATTTAGTTATTTTATAATATGTCATGTCATGTCATGTCATGTTATTCTGCTACATGATTATCGGTTACTTGATTAACAGTTACAGTTCATAGATGCCATGTCATAAACCTACAAGCATGCCACGAAAATATTCTTAATTCATGCATGAGTCATTTTATTTTATCACGACCCCAAGTGCGAGGATGGAACTGCCCTATCCACTCTGAAGTGTTTAAAATGGAATGGAATCCCCTTAGTTGACAAAGTATAGTCAACAGATTTTGAATGAGACTTAAGTAACTACTTTTTAAGGCAAAGTCAGGCACCAAATATCGGTAGGTGCCAAAACATGCTACAAGTACAAGTTATGGATTTACCAATGGATAAAGCCTTCATGAATGACATACTCACAATTGGTGCAAGGACTGTAATGTGATGTGGTATTGACAGGAGCACACAGTTTATGGGGAGCCGTGGAGCGTCCACTATCACGTAATCAAACATGTATATGTATGAATGTCTCGTGTTTCCACAAGCAAGCATGTCATGTTTATCTCAAGCTATTATGTTTCTAAGCTAATTCATGCCTAAGCAAGTTCATGTTCATCAAGGATACATGTAATGTTACTGTTATGCATACTTATTTATATTATTGGTAGCTTAAGAGCTTTACTTACTAAGATGTGGAAGTTCCACTTACTATTCTTCCCAGAATGGTAGACAATGTATCGGGAAACCGAGAACCCGTGCACCCCCTACTGGACTACGTCAAATAGGCCAATTAGGAAGAGCCTCGTGAAGCTAATGGACTTGATCCTCGAACTTTTGAATTTTATTTTAGAATTGATAGCCGAGCTGCATGAGCAACTTGGTGTTTAGTTTAGTTTTATATTATGTCTGTAATTATGGAGATATGCTCCAATACTATGTTGTTATGATTACAGACTTGATGGATGGATGCTATGTCTTTTGATATATGAATATTAATGGAAAGTGTTCATGTTTTGGGATTAGCATTCTGGTACAATGTGTATTGCTAAAAAAAAAGTTATTCGCTCCGATTACTGCATATTGTTAGAAGCATGATAGGTGCATTGCATTCTTAACTGTATGAACGAGAGTATGTGACCTTGTGTTGCATGTTCCAATGTTTAAACCTCCATCAAATCCCAAGTGGAGTTTGGAGGCTTCACAAATCTAGTATTTGCATATTACCAAGGTTGGCTTCATCATAGATTATTTGTCCAACAAGAATCATTGTAAAATGGATTCGGAAGCACTTAAAACTCTCCGAAGAAAATCCTAGCTACTAGCTACGAAATTAAAAAAAAAATAGTAACTTATTTGTGCCATAGAAATCCGAAGAACTTATAAAAATAGTTAATTAATACAAACCAAAACCAATTTATGAACTCTTAACAAAAATCAAAATTCTATATAAGATTCTTTGTGTGGGATTGTCATCGAACTTAAAGTAAATAATAATAATAATAATAATAATAATAATAATAATCTTTTCTTTAAATTTATTATGGGATTCTTATTTTGGCCGTTTGCCTGATACCATTCGATATTTAGGGTAGGTTTGGGGGTGAGATGAGAATTTTATGTTTTGTTTTAGTGTTTAAAATATTATGTTTTAATATTATTATTGTATTGTATTGAATTGAGATTTGAAAAAGTTAAATTGTTTATTATATTTTGTATGGAGATTTGAAAAAGGTGTAATGATGAGATGAGATGAAATGAATGAAAATTTTATGTTTTGTTTTGATTACCAAACCTGGCCTTAGACCAAATTATATAATTCCTAGTTTACTAGCGGAAAAAAATAATAATAAAAAAAGGGTGCTTTGGTGTTAGTGGAAGAAGAGATTTGGATGGTATTTTGTCATATCATCGAGGAGTTGTCATATCATGAACTTAATCATTCATTTCCTGATGTATATTGCTGCGCTCATCTCTTTGTCATGGTGGGGTTTGGTCTAGTTAATAATGTAATTAGTGGTTGTGCCTGCCCGCGAACCACCGACGTGGCAAAATGCCACATTATCAATTATATTTAATTAACAAAAAAAAAAACAACAGCAAATAAAGAGGGGAAAAAGCAGCCGAACGAGAACGCAATTTTGTTTATTCAACAGATCTCTCCCCATTTCGTTCTCTTAATAGTATCCAACTTGCAGAAGCAGCCCCTTATCACAGGCCAATTTAACAAATAATTACAAGTACAATTATCTTCATATACTTCCAAAACAGGAAAAATAGTTCATTTCGCGTGGCAAATAAGAAAGGAAGAAAGGTCAACAAGCATCTATAAAAAGACTTGGTATAATTTTGTGCTATTTTAAAATTTTTATAGTATGCTAATTACTTGGTATAATTTAATTTAAAAGATAAATTTTAAATTTTAAATTTTAAAAATTAAATCTTACCATTTAAGTGATATAAATTATATGTTCTGCATGCCGACTTGAAAATAGAATAACTTGTGTTAAATTTTGAGTCTACTCTTTCAGCCTTTAACTATTGATCGATCTCTGATCTTCTTTGTCCCCTTATCTAAATGCTAAAGGTAGTGTAAATTCAGCATCATTGTTATTCAATACAATTTCTTATGCTATCATATTTATATAATTAATTATTTTAAGATTTTAATTATTTAATATACAAATAAGTGTAAACTAGCTAGCTCGCTAGTACTCACTACAACAGAATGTATCTTTTGTGACAGAGGAAACTGTCACAAAAAAATGGCAAACCGTCACTAAACATATTTGGTGACGGTTTGAAACCGTCACCATGACCGTCACCTAAAGTGCGTCACAAAAAATATTTGGTGACGGTTTACTGTTTAACCGTCACAAAAAATATTTTTAGTGACGGTTGGAAGTGTTCCGTTCGGTACAACGTTCGAACGTTCCTTTTTTTGTGACGGTTATGAACTGTCACAGAAAATCACGTTCGGATGTAAAATCAAACGTTCGGACGTTATACCCGACCGATTGGTGTTCGAATGAGAGAATTTGACGTTCGTTGAATATCGTTCGAACGTATCATATTTACATTCGGACGTTAACCCAACCGATTGGCGTTCGAATGAGAGAATTTGACGTTCGTTGATTATCGTTCGAACGTATCATATTTACGTTCGAATGTTAATGCGTCCGAACGTTAATTACAATAAACGTTCGAATATTTGTTCGAACGTAAACGTAAATGTTCAAACGTAGCACGTTTAATGTTCGGACGTTATTTCGAATGTAAACGAAGGAGCGTTCGAATGCAAGTTCTTTGTTCGAACGTTAATCGCTTTACCGTTCGAACGGTTTGTTCGTTTTAGCGTGAGTACGTTCGAACGTATAGTTTGACGTTCGAACGATTCAATTGTATTTACGTCGAACGTTTGTTAGAGTATGAACCAACGTTCGAACGATTTTTATTTACATTCGAACGTATAGATCAGAAATACTAATTTCATAAAATTTAAAAACATAATACCAATTGTATCATATTACATACCCAATTAACAAGTAACAATGTCTTATAAAAGCACAAAATTAGATATTAAAACTAGTCAGAAATATTGATAAAATTTATTTCTTCTTTTTCCCTCGCCCACAGGGATTCTGTTGCAACGACATAACACGCTCCATTTGCACCATCATCTCCCGTTGCACTTGTTCTTGCACTTCACTGCGTATTCTTTCCTCCTGGTCTCTCTGTTGGTTCTGCAAACGCGTCTCTAAATGAGATTGTCGTTCTAAGAGAGACTCTAACTGTTGTTGTCTCGACCTCATATACTCATTCTCACGCCGTGCAGCTTCTAAATCTGCCGTAAGATTATTAATTTGTGAAGCCGATGAGGTTGAGGAGGATGAACATTTATGCTTGATAGATCGTCCCAAACCTCTTGCCATACTAGACTGCGACCCGATCACTTGCGTGAATATGTCTATGTCACTAGGAGAGGATTCCTCAGAAGCCGACTGCATCTCCAACATTTTGCTCTGCAATTTAAAAGGTAATGATCGTAAATAATTAGTAACGTATTAAAAGAAATAGAAATAAAAAATAAACTATTAAAATGTTATATAAATAATTTATTTAACAAAATTAACACTGCTTACATAATTATCTGCAGCGACAGGATCCATCCACTCACTATGCTCATTAGTGTGAGCAGCAGCATACATGAATGAAGGAAAAGTTTTCAGGATCATCACGTTTCTAACAAAGCGACAATATTAGCAATTTTAAAAAGATAATGTTAGTACTATCAGAAAGAATATCAGGAAAATAAATGAATTCTATAATTTTTTAATTACCATTTTTTCAGCAAGACGGTGGAATGACCTTGAACCGGCACGATGGTGGACAGTCAGAGCGGATCTATTCTGTGCATTTGTAGAACTCAAGTGCTACAAAATATATTAAAAATGTTAATTGTAATATGTATACATATAATATATAGAACGAATATGAATGTAAATAATTAAAAGATATAAATGTAAAATACCTGATAATCTGGAGATGCGAAAAGATCACAATACTTTCTCCAATCATCTAACTTCATCTGCTGAAAAGGAGACTGCGCAGCCTCTTCCAACGTCTCAAACTTCTTGAAGTGGTCATGACATCGTCCTTTGTGACGTCGGAATAGTGTAGCCATCAACTCATTAACGGTTCTCAAATCCTCGCTACGGCCAAAGTCGAGGTCAAATTCATCCTAACAAGGGAATCAGGTAAAAAATATAATATATTAATCTAGGTGAAAAAAATGTACTGAAAAGTAAACTCACCAGCACACGACTTCGAATGTGCTTCTTAATCTCATTAGGAACATCTCGCCATGAGCGCACATAAAATGGAGCATAAGCTCGAACTACTGTGCCAATATAAGAGGAAAGCGCTGCTGCACTATCATCCACTCCTCCAGTGGAATCAGGAATTGTGATCTTCAGTTTACCGAGCCTTCTATTTTTTCAAGAGAGATTCCACGTGTATAACCACGACCGCGACGTGCAGATGCATCAACTACATGATAATAGATATACTATAATTATAATTATATAGTTATTTAGAAAAAAGTATTAACTATATATATAATTATCAACGACAATATTTCCTTACTGGTAGGTGTCGACTGGCTGTTGTTCTCTTCTGTGTTAGCTTGATCTTCAGGAACAGATTCCTCGAGTGGGGAGTCCTCAATGGATTCAGGACTTGGACTTGGCGGAGGCACATTTCTTCGTTGTCGTTTTGGCGGCATTCTTGAAAATAATTAATTATATCAAAGAAAATTAATTAGAAGAAATTATGAAAATTGAAGATATTTTATAGTCACCTAGCTATATGAATAAAATATTTAGTACTTTTATTCTTCAGATGAATTTTCCATGCTTGTTTCAGAATCTCCATCAATAACATCTTCATCATCATCATGCACCTCTTCTTCATCATCTTTATCCACCTCCTGCCCGGATTCTGATTCGTCTTCATCTTCTGACTCGTCTTCTTCTTCTTCCTCCTCACTTACTTGAATTGAATGATCATTTAATACAGACGGGTCGAGATGGACGGGTGGGACATCATCTCTACACAAGGGGAGCAACTCGAGTGCACCGAGGTCAACAAACAAGTTAATACCCTCTCCATCTTCCTGGTATGCCTCAACAATCGGAGTGTCATCGTCATCTCCACTATTCTCGTAATCTGCACTCATTCCTGCTTCATATATATTTCGAGGAACAAATTTTTGTACGACTCGCCAAGTTATCTCTCCACTATCTTCATCAGCACTTTTCATTGGATCAATCAAGTAATAGACTTGGGTAGCTTGACAAGCCAATACGAATGGATCATCTTCGTACCATTTAGATGCAGTATTGACACTCGTAAAGTGATTATCCCTATGTATCGAAACCCGACCACCGCCTAGATCCCACCAATCACATTTAAAGACATATGTTACAGACCCACCCAGATATTTCAATCCGATAATATCACGTATGACACCATAATAGTCAATATCATCTGTTCCATGACTCCCCTCGACCAACACACCACAGTTTTGAGTCTTTCTATTACGTTCACGGTCCAAAGTATGGAATCTATAACCTCGAACCGTGCATGCAGTATATCGAAGTGCTCTATTTGAGGGACCACGGGCCAATGCATACAATTCAGAAGAAATTGATCCGGGAACACGAGCACGTTGTTCCAAAATCTAACAATTGAAATAGTATATATTTATTATTTCATTATCCAGAGTTAAAAATTTCACAATATAACATATATATAATTTTAGTTCATACACGTTCTTCAAACCATCCGGAAAATTCTTCCTCGTGTCTTGCCTCTATATTTTCTACGCCTTCCGTCCTAAGTTTGTCCATGTGGTTACTGTTATAACATGTTGCAAAAGAAGTATATTTTGAGCACAACAATTCTAATTAATTTAAAGAAAACTATAATTATTCAAAGCAATGAAATGACATACCTAAGATAATCATCAATCTCTCGGCAGTTATTTAGCACATACCACCGAACTTTACCCAACTCTCCATCAATTAAATCGTAACCTGTTTGTGCACCCAAGGGTCGTACATTCTGGGAAAACACTGATAGCTCACGAGGAGGCGGAGTAGCAAGATCAGCTCACGATATAGAGAGCTGTTAACCATTCATCTCTGCTATTGAACCCTCAGCTTTGGCTTTATTCCCAACAGTGCGCTTCAATCGACCCAAATATCTTTCAACTGAATACATCCAACGGAACTGCACCGGTCCACCCAGAAGTACCTCTCGCGGTAAATGTATTGCTAAATGGACCATGACATCAAAAAATGATGGTGGAAAGATCTGCTCGAATTTACATAGTATAGTAGCAATGTCTTCTTCCAATTTCGACAACACATCTCGATTTACTACCCGAGCGCACAAATCCTTGAAAAACATACATAGTTCAGATATGGCGACACGTACATTAGATGTCAGCTTCCCACGAATTCCCTCAGGTAATAACTTCTGCAAAAATACATGACAATCATGACTTTTCAATCCATTGATTTTCCAATCATCAGGACTCACGCATCTACCAATATTTGAAGCATAACCATCTGGCAACTTCACACCTTGCAACCATTTGCAGAAATCCATCCTCTCCTCCCTCGTCATCGTAAAACATGCATGTGGCATGACCACCCTATTGCCTTCCACCCGCAAATGCAGATTATGTTTAATTCTCATTCTCTCAAGATCTTTCCTCGTCTTGATCGTGTCTTTCGTCTTTTTGTTAATACTCATCAATGTACCCAGTATATTATCGCAAATATTCTTCTCTATGTGCATTACATCCAAACTATGTCGCAACTTGCATGACGACCAATACGGCAAGTCAAAACAAATACTACGCTTTGTCCAATTCAATTTTGCTACGGCTCGTTTTCTCTTGTTCTTTCCCCGACCTTTGCCAAAATTGTTCGCTCTAACATGTTGCAGTTGTTCCACTATCTCTTCTCCAGACAACTCTTTTGGTGCAATCCTATCCTCTACTCTCCCATCAAACTTGGCACATTCTCTTCTCCATGCATGATTTGCTGGTAAATAATGTCGATGACCCATGAAACACAACTTCTAAGAATATTTTAGCCACTCACTAGCAGTTTCTTTATTACACGTCGGACACGCTAACTTCCCTTTCGTACTCCAGCCGGAAAGATTTCCATACGCCGGAAAATCATTTATGGTCCACATTACCGAAGCATGCATCTGAAAAGATGTCGACTTAGATGCATCATAAGTTCTAATGCCTGTTTCCCATAACTCTTTCAGCTCTTCAATCAACGGTTGCATGAATACGTCAATATCATTCCCAAGTGATCTAGGGCCAGGGATGAGTAAAGTTAACAAAAAGTTTGGCGCCTTCATGCACCTCCATGGTGGGAAGAATCAATACCACGGGCCAAGTGCTATAACTTGTACTCATATTCCCAAAAGGGTTGAATCCATCGGTTGTGAGTCCCAGGCGCACGTTCCGAGCTTCTAACCAGAACTCTGGATACTGATTATCGAAAGACTGCCACGCAAGTGAATCAGCTGGATGCCTCATATATGCGTCATTCTTAACTCTTTTCTCCTCGTGCCACCTCATATCATGAGCTGTTTTCTTACACATATATAGTCTTTGCAACCTAGGTTTCAAGGGAAAATACCGCAACACCTTAACCGGCATGTTTTTCTTACCTTTCCACCTCGACTCTCCACATACAGGACATACTTGTTTCTCCTCGTTCTCCTTCTAGAACAATACACAATCATTCTTGCATGCATGTATGGACTTGTACTCAAATCCTAATTCCTTTCTCAACTGTTTCGCTTCGTAAAAGTTCTTGGGCAATGCAGACCCTTCAGGAAGCACCTTGTTAAATAAGTCCAATACCATGTTTATTGCTTTCGTCGACATCCCACACAATGATTTAATGTGAAGCAACCGCACAATAAACGACATTTTGGAATGTTTTGTACAACCTAGGTAAAGCTCGCGCTTTGCATCTTCCCACAATGAAGGAAAATTTTCACAATCAGTCCCTGATCCACCACTTGAGGCATTGTCGTTAACCTCATCCATAAACATCCCAGCTCCAATGTCACCCAACATCTCCTCCATCTCATCATGCTCATAATCATCATCCATGTGCATGATCGACCAATACATCTGCTGACCCTTCATACGGCTCACCATGCAGTACCCATCGCGTATACCCCAGATCCGTACCGTTCACAAATATATGACGCTCTACTTCATCCAATCCTATCGCACACAAATTTTTACACCCTCGACAAGGACACTTAATGTAACCACGACTATCAGCAGAGGCCCGTGCAAAATCAATGAAAGTTCTTACTCCACATGCATAGGGTACGTAATCATTTCCAAATCTATCGTCCAGACGCATCCAATTTTTGTCCATTTCTAAAAACATCTATATATTAATAACACGTACATTGAAAATTCACATGCATGTCATGCTCCAATTCTCATTGCTTTTTTGATAAGGTAGTTGGTCCTATCCCATTCGAGATTATATTCTCCATATTGCACAAATCTCGTCACTCTACTAATTTCCACGTTAGTAGAAATTTCGGCAACACCTCCCCATAGTTCTCCAAGTATACATGTTCAAATATCGGGATTGTGACCCTATGAACAGTATACCCGAAGAACAGTAGAAGAAGACACCGAACGTGTCCCAAAAATGTGCAATACAGATAATATAATCCCAAACTGTCCACACTGGACAATTCAGGAATCAGTGGACACATAAATGTACACTGATTCCCAAACGGGTCTAAGGGTATTTATGCAATGTCACACGCATCTAGCAAAAAATCATACAAACAATATCTCCATGTTGTTTAAATTAACAATGTCACCTTCAAGTAGTGTTATATTGTTAAATTAAAGAGGGATGGAAGATTATGTGACCCTAAGTTTCGTGTCTTGTACACAACGAAGGAGAATGATCTTGAAGAAATGTTTAAATTTTAGTCTAATTACTTAACCGTCACAAACTGTCCAACCTTGACAACTCTCAAGGCCGAAGAGACTATGACAGTCAAGCAATTAGACTAAAATTTAGAGATTATAATTGTTATATATAATTTTAAAGGTTATTATATAATTTTAACTATTATCATTCCACAATTATAATCTTAATTGTTATACTTAATTGAGTGAGTTATTTATTTATATAGACAATAAGTATATAATTTTTATATAAGCATCTATTTGATCCTTATTTTCTTTCTCTTTAGTTTATAATAAATAAGTATATTTACATATTCCAACTCTACTTATTTAGTAGGTTCAAGACTTTTTTATTGAAGAGTATTTTAAAGTTATTTTAAAATTATTATCATTCTTTATAATTTTAATTGTTATACTTAAATTTCAAAGGTTATAATACAATTTTAATTATTATAATTCTTAAAGAGTTACTTTTATTTGTTATTACTTAATTTGAAATATTATTATCACAATATTTCAAATCCATATCACAACATATTCACAATAACTCACAAACTATTTACAAACTATACAAATAATAATCACAATATTTCAATTGTAAGTATAAAATAACATGCCACATGTATTAACAAAGCTTAAGGACAATATATTTGTAACAATGTAAACATATTCAAACGTCATTCACAAATAATAATTTAAATATTTCAAGTCCATATCACAATATATTCACAATAACTCACAATATATTCACAAAATAACATGCCACATGTATTAACATATTCCTAAACTTGAGTAAGCAATAAACATGTATTAACAAAGTCTAATGACAATATATTTCTAATAATGTTTCTTCAAAACGTCATTCACAAATAATAAACACAATATTTCAAATTCATATCACAACATATTTACAATAACTCACAAACTATTTACAAACTATACAAACAATAATCACAAATATTCAAGAGTAAGCATAAAATCACAACAACATATTGATAAAGTTTAGAAATATACCTAGCACTCACAATATCCTCTTACAAATCAAAATCTTCAAACTTCCCAAACTAAGCAATCCTTCAAAAAAATACAACACTAATTTATTAGAAATATTCTATAACAAAAACACATTCTATAAATATCATAAAATTCAAAAAAATACAAGAAATAAAAATTTTTTCTTACCAAAACTCAACTCTCTCTCACTCTCTAACCCTCTCTCTCTCTCTCTCTCTCTCTCTCTCTCTCTCTCTCTCTCTCTCTCTCTCTCTCTCTCTCTCCTGCAGGAGCCTCGGGCCGAAACAACTTTCAACTCTCTCTGTTGCAAGCACGGGAGAAGAAGAAATGATCTGCTTCCTCCAGTGCGCGTACTGATTAAGTTCTAAAATTATTAGTTTAAACGTTCGAACGTTTAAGTTGTACGTCCGAACGTTATATTCTAAAATTATTCCCGCCCAGAACGTTCGGACGTTTACAGTACACGTTCGAACGTACCCTTCTTATCATATAACATAAAATCTAGCGGGAAAGTTCCCGCACTTTCCTCATATATGTTCGAATGTATCACAATTTTTCGTTCGAACGTTCGTAGATTTACAGATGAACGTTCGAACATTTAACTTAAACGTCCGAACGTAAATTTCATCAAAGTGTTACCAAATTTTGAGCGGGAAATTTCCCGCACTAATTTAACTAACGTTCGGACGTTAACAGATTTGGCGTTTGGATGTACATAATTTTCTGGTGATTTTCATCAAATAACGTTCGAACGTATAGTATAAACGTCCGAACGTCTGAATAATCACACAGATACCTTAATCGAGCGGAAAATTTCCCGCCTCTTAGTTTAACAAACGTTCGAACGTACGATTCCTACTATACTAACTTATAATATAATATATATACTACACTTTATATATCTATAACTATATACTACATTGTATAGTATGATAGGATAATACTTTAAATGAGAACATAAATGTATATAATATATAAACTATACCATATATATAAATCAATAATATATATTAAATTGTTACTTAATAAATTCTTTATTATATACTAACTTATAATATAATATATATACTACATTTTATATATCTATAACTATATACTACATTGTATAGTATGATAGCATAATACTTTAAATGAGAACATAAATGTATATAATATATAAACTATACCATATATATAAATCAATAATATATATTAAATTGTTACTTAATAAATTCTTTATTATATACTAACTTATAATATAATATATATACTACATTTTATATATCTATAACTATATACTACATTGTATAGTATGATAGCATAATACTTTAAATGAGAACATAAATGTATATAATATATAAACTATACCATATATATAAATCAATAATATATATTAAATTGTTACTTATTAAATTCTTTATTATATACTAACTTATAATATAATATATATACTACATTTTATATATCTATAACTATATACTACATTGTATAGTATGATAGCATAATACTTTAAATGAGAACATAAATGTATATAATATATAAACTATACCATATATATAAATCAATAATATATATTAAATTGTTACTTATTAAATTCTTTATTATATACTAACTTATAATATAATATATATACTACATTTTATATATCTATAACTATATATTACATTGTATAGTATGATAGCATAATACTTTAAATGAGAACATAAATGTATATAATATATAAACTATACCATATATATAAATCAATAATATATATTAAATTGTTACTTATTAAATTCTTTATTATATACTAACTTATAATATAATATATATACTACATTTTATATATCTATAACTATATACTACATTGTATAGTATGATAGCATAATACTTTAAATGAGAACATAAATGTATATAGTATATAAACTATACCATATATATAAATTAATAATATATATTAAATTGTTACTTATTAATTCATCAATAAACACCATAAACTCATAAACTATTCATAAAATTCACAAACAATAATCACAATTATTTCAAGAGTAAGCATAAAATCACAACAACGTGTATAAACATATTGCTAAACTTTAGAAATATAACAAGCACTCACAAAAAAATCAATTAATCTAATTGTCAATAATATTATATAACATCCTAAT
This sequence comes from Juglans cinerea, assembly GCA_961763995.1. NCBI lineage: Eukaryota > Viridiplantae > Streptophyta > Magnoliopsida > Fagales > Juglandaceae > Juglans > Juglans cinerea. The sequence continues at coordinate 14,200,949 of CAUIVZ010000016.1, forward strand.
ATATAACATAAACATTTATAATATAATATATTATAGATAAAATTTTGGAAATTAAATTGACAAACGTTCGAACGTAATAATAATTACGTTCGAACGTTCTGTGTATATAGGCCAAAACCGAACGTCGAAACGACATTTCCAAAACGTATCCATCGTCTACTCCGTTGCACGCCGCCACGCCTCCGTCACCGCCGCCGTCAACTCCGCCACAACCGTCACTAAAAGGTAGACATTCATCTTTTATTCAAATAACATGTATTTTATTGAGATTTGGATTGAGTTTTGTTTAAAACCGGATAAGTGGTGGCCGGATTTTCAACTTCATTTTCCGGCCACCACGGCCAGCCATTGGCCGAATAGTCACCGTAGAAATGTTTCTTGAAGTGTATACTTCATTTCTACGGTGACATTTCGGCATTTAGAACCTTGTAGAGAAATTTTTGAGATTTCAATAATGGCTGAGTCGACTCAGCCATTCTGCATCGTAACGTTCAAACGTTTCACCAAGACGTTCGAACGTACGACGTTTAAATTACAAAGCCGTTACGGCTTATACGATCGAACGTTCATAGTCTTACATTCGGACGTCATATTCATCAATTTTCGGTCTAAACGTTTAATGTATACGTCAGGACGTACTACTTTTTAAATATTATTAAACGACATACGTTCGAACGTGAATATTTTACTTTCGCACGTAAATCACATACGGTCGGACGTTTAATTATAACGTCCGAACGTAGTTATTTTCTACGTTATTCATGCTTCGACGTTCGGATGTTCGTATTTACGTTCACACGTAAAAAAATTCGTTCGAACGTATAACATAAACGTCCGAACGTACGTCAGCCAATATTTATTTACTGTTTATGTTTGAACGTATATGTTTTACATTCGAACCTATTTATTTTACGTTCAAATATAAATTTATTTATATTATTTTACGTACAAACGTATAAATAAACGTCCGAACATTTTATCTTTAAAGTTGGAACGTACAAAAGTTTGTCTAATTCATCAGCATCTAATCTTGCCTTATTCTCAAAATTACCTTATAAAGTGAGTCTACGGTGTCATCATATGTAGAGAGTAACGACGAATCTAAATGTGCCAGTTGTCCACTCAATCATTGCTTTGCTCCTCAAGATTGTGGAATGGAACAAATCTTCCACAGAAGCTGTCCTTGTCACCTGTCATCCCTCCTTAACAATGAATGGTCCACGCGTTCATTCAATCTACAGAGTATCATATTGTACGATTTTACTCTTATCTTTCCAGTAACATTGAGGCTGCTAATTTTTTGAGTGATGTTAGAGCCACCGCTGGTGGCTCTATCATTTTCCATTTTTTATACCCATAAATAAATCATCTTCGATTACTGGTCCATAAGAAATCGTGCATTGTTATACGATGGTTGGGCACAGCTTGAAAAATTAGTATCACAGAATCATACGTAATCAATGAAAATGCTTTCATGGGTTGTGATCTTGCTTGGTCGCATTATTATTTATTCTTTAAAAAAAATAATGTTAATATAATTTTCTTATGAGTCTATTCTATGATGCAAAGATGATTGTGGAGTTATATCTGAACTTGACTTCTAAGGAATTATAATATAATAGATTATATATATAGAAAAAAACCTAGTCTACTACACAAAAACAACTCATAAAAAAAAAAGGGAATAACACAACAAATCTCTCATCAAAACATTTTAGCCTAGCTAGCTATATCTAGAATTTCCCAACCCCATTACAGCTTGCTTTCTCTAATAATTTGTGTTCTTCCTCCTCCATTGTATCACAAAGTGTCCCGCCCCTTGTCTCTGGCAAACATGCTGCAAACATCCCACAACATCCTATTACCAACCCAAACACCCCAAAAGATGCTAAACTATCTTTCCTGCCGGCGGAGACAAGCATCGGACAGAACACGCCACCAAGCACGACTGCTTCCCTTGTCAACGACAAAGCAGAGTTCCGAACACATGTCGGAAACAGCTCTATTGTGTATAAGAACAGTATATTAACCACTGTACAGGCGCTGAAGAAGGATACTAACTCAAGTCCAATCTGCAATCTTGTCCACATCTTTCCCTTCAAAACACACATGATGCTGCAAACACCACTAAGGATCGTGAAAACTATAATTGAATTTTTCCTTTTCAATTTTCCTATGAAAAAGAAAGTGAACAACGCAGAGGGCAGCTCGGACAAGGCATTGAAAGTGACACCCAGATAGAGATTGAATGCCAAGTTTCCCAGACCTAGTGGCATGCCATAGTAAACAAGTCCGCCGCCAAAGCCTATCACCATAACCGCCGACAACCTTCGTAAAGCCCATTTTTTCTCCATCAAGATCTTAACAGTGGAGTAAAGATTGGAATTGCAAGTTTCTTGCTCAAAACACATTCCGGAAAAGTTCCAGTTTGAGCTGTCATGGTGAGTTGAAGCAATACTTTTCAATGTGGCCATGGCTTCTTCTTCACGTCCACTCACAAAAAGCCATCGGGGAGACTCACGAACAAAGAAGTGAACTAAGATAGAGTAAAATATCCCAGGGATGGAACTCCAGAGATAGAGAGATCTCCATGAAGAACCTCTGTTCATGTAAGCCATGGCTGGAAGGGATAAAAACCCTAATGAGAAACAAAAGAATCCCACGACCCCCACCTGGCCACGCCACCTTTTCCCCACAAGCTCAGTTGAAAGCACAAGCGCACAAGTACCGACTACAGAACGGAAAAACCCGCAAAGGAATCTTAAAGCGGAGTAAATCCATATATTTGTGGAGATGATCACTGTTAGCAGCGAAGATAGAGACATCATTAGACATGAGAGGAGGAGCATGTTTTTTCGACCGAGTGACGAGTCAGCGAGTGTGGCAAGAACGAGTCCACCCACTAGGCAACCCGTGAAGAAGGAAGATGCGGGCAGGCCAGGTACAAAGGAAGCGGCACACTCCAAGTTCCATTCTGAGAGGATTGAAGTGTCGGCGGGCAAATCCCAGGCCCATGAATTCGTGGGCAGATTGCAGATATTGGAAACCGAGTTGCATGACTCGTCCCCGAGCTGAGTACAGTGCCATGTTGGGTGTGCATCGGTGAAGACGCTGATGAATGTTTGCTGTGCATCGAAGAGCCATGCAATGGATACAAGCACGGTTTGAAGGAATTGGGGCCACCCGAAATTCCCGATGACACTCTCGATGGTCGAATCAAGGGATGGTAGGTGTTTCACTAATGGTGGGGTATCGTCTGACTCACCCGAGTCGGCTAGGGAGAGAAGCGGATGAGTTGAATCAGCCATTGGGACCTTGAAATTTGATCTTGATCAGGCAGGAGAGCTGTAGGGACTAGGGAGAACGAGCTGCGAACTTTGAAGGTTTTTATATAGACTATAATATTCTTAGAATTAGTCATGTCTCTGATCTATGTATCCTTTCAAGCATTTTGAGATAAGCTAGGCGTGGCTGGCCTGTTTTGGATTGTTGTTGTCAAGCTATTTGATGGTTTTAGTTTTATAATTATCATTTGTGCCTTCTCTATCCACGAGTTTGAGTTGGACATATAAAACAAGAAAAAAAAAAAAAAGGAAATCGGTGTCATGATAAACCAATGATAGGTACAGATCAAAACGAATCATTACATGTACAAGTAATTTGATGGGTTTAGACAGGCGGAATTTTAATTGCTGGTGTATTTTAATATATTCCTGGTTTATAGTGCTCTGGTATATATAGCTAGCTAGCCTCTACTATTAATTTACTCTTTTGTTGAGTGGTATCTATTCATCATGTAAAAACTTTACCATATAAGTGATCTAATGGAAATTACAATTGAAAATAGACTTTACAAGAAAATAGACTTTTTTGGGCGACACAGTTCACCATAAATAATTGATAGGCAAAATTGTGAGAATTAATCCAGATAGTGAGATGAAATGAGATGAGATGAGATGGTTTTAGATGAGTTGAATAAAATATTGTTAGAATATTATTTTTTAAATATTATTATTATTATAAAATTTGAAAAAGTTGAATTGTTTATTATATTTTGTGTGAAAATTTAGAAAATTTATAGTGATGAGATGAAATGAGATGAAACTAGGCCTGTACAAGAAGCCCGATGGGCCAATCAACCCTCATGACCCGATTGGATTCACCCGACAATAGTCGGGTTCATCGGGTCCAAATCATCAAACGGGTTCGATAATTCTCATGTCGGTTGAAACTGATCATCGACGGATTCGATCTTGCGTCAATCTTCGGTAGATTTTGAACAAGCAACTCGCAAAAACCCGTCGATCTTGCGTCGATCTTCGACGGATTCCCCATTGCTAATCAGACCCACCAACATTTTTCTCTGAGAATAAATCAAGCAAGCTACTATTTTACATTTAATTTTCTTATTCTATTGAATATATCCTTTAAGGTCTCAAAGACCGGTACGAGGTTCCACCCAAAGCCGCTGCTTCCTCCCGAGGTGAAGGTCATCGATGATTTCAAAGAAAATTAAATAGATTTTGAAATAGATCTCAAAGAAAATGAAATACATCATAAAGAAAATGAAGTACATCATAAGCTTCATCACCGGTGAGGCTTCCGACAAGTTCCAGAGGTAGAAGCGACGATCAACGACGATGATCTGTAGTGGGCCCTGACCACCCTCGGCTTCGAGGACTATGTGGAGCCCCTCAAGGTGTACCTGCAGAGGGACGGTGGGTTTGGGAGGGGAAAGGCTAAGCTGCAGAGGAGAGGAAGAGGAAGAGGAGGAACGGATGATGTGGGAGAGGCCGAGTTTGCGAGGAGCAAGAAAGGGGCGTGGGTATGCAAATGAAGGTGAACGGGTTAAAGACGATAAAAAGCAAGACGAACGGGTTTGATCCGATCCGACATTTACAGGTCGGGGCAGGTCGAGCTGAAACCGTCTTCCTTGCGGGTCGGGTCGGGTCCAAATTATTATTCTAAGAGGTGTGATCACCAAACGGTATACCCCTTGGAATGACACCCTCTAACATGGTGATGGTTCTCATGAGGGGTGATGTTTAAGGAAGTGTCAATAGACACAACCTTTTGATTTAGTCAAAAGGTTGTGTGTGACTAGTAAAGTGTCAAGAGACACAACCTTTTGATTTAGTCAAAAGGTTGTGTCACTTCTTAAGGTTGTGACCTTTGGGTTACCTTTGGTTTCCCAATGGTTGTGTCCTTTTCAATAGGTTGTGTCACTTCTTAAAGATGTGACCTTTGGATTACCATTGGTTAACCAATGGATGTGCCCTTTGCCAATAACTCCATTTGAAGTACATGATCGCCAATATCATCATTCTCTTTCATACTAGTCCGATTATACTTATCCAATAATAACTGTATATAAGTATCTGACCTTAAACCATACTTTGCTTCAACTGCATCTATTATTTCTTTAGCAGTTTCATAGTCTTCTAATAAAGGAATAATATGATCACTCATGCAATGCAAAATTAAAACTTTTGTCCATGCATTGTGTTTTATCCATTTATCTTTATTTGAAATGCTGCTCCCACTTTCACTTTCATCATTTTCTACAATTTCTTCACTTGGCTCTGGTGTTATTAATGTATATAAGGACTTTTCATGGGTTAGAAGAAAAGTTATATGCCTTTTCCAGGCCCGGAAATTTCTTCCATTCAATTTTTCTATCCCTGAGGGATCAATACTTTTCTTTGGTGCCATGAATAATAAACCTTAAAAAATTAATCAACAAGAAGAATGTAGAAATAATAAATGCGTACTATTTAAATACAATAGTTCAATTGTGAAAAAATTAAAACTATTACAAACTTAATAGCAATAATATCCCTTGGATTTAATCCAAGGTGGCAGCCTAGAAATTCTCCTATTATATTTTATATAAGGAGAATAATGAAAGTGACGTCCCGATCGAGGATATCCACGACCTTTCCTTGATGTTTCACCTTTTTCAAAGAATTTCTGGTGATAATTTCGACCAACAGGTGCTTTGTAATGCTTTGGCTTGAAATTTGGAGCACAACGGCTTTTGAACGAACCAAATCGGGCTTGAAATGATCTCGAACGGGTCGATTGAACAAATCTGTCACGAACCGGTTCAGAAAACTGAGTAAACCGGTTCAGCCGGTTCAAACCGGGTTCTGGAGAAAACCAGCAGTCGGCAGCTCGGTCAACGGCTTGGTCAACAGCTTGGTAAGAGGCTCGGCTCGGAGATCGGCTTGCGGCTCGACTTGAAGGGGGAAAAACAGTGCCGTTTGGATGTGACCATTGTGGCTCTTCAGTGCCGAAAACGACGTTGTCGTTTGTCTCCTTTGGCTGAACGACAATGTCGTTTAGTCCAAATGGAATTTGAAATTCCTTACCGTTGGACCAAATGACATTGTCGTATGGATCTACCGACTGAACGACACTGTTTTTTAGTCCCTCCCGAGTTCGAACTAGGTGACCGTTGGACGAAATGGTACCCTTTCGTCCTGGGTTGTCTTCAACCTTGCGCTGGGATGTTCTAGAGACTGTGAAGCTCTTGTCTTCACTTCCATCCGACCAGATGGTGGCATGTGACGAAGACTCCGATGTACTCCCGAGGTCCACGAAGTTCGGCGGCGGTGAGGGGCTCCGGCGACCGGCCGAAACAGTGACAGTGTGTGAAAATGGGCTATTTAATTCACTATTTCTTTGTGTAAAATAATGCCAATAATTTCTTCAAAATAATAACAATTCACAAGATTTTGAAGATTACTAGTTTACTGTAGACCCCCCACCGTGATCTGAAAAACTTTATCTCTCGAATTTTCAAGCAAACGAAGATGATTAAAATATGCAAGTGTGGTTGTCAAACCAAGCACTTGCCTATTTATCGTCTTCGCAATGCGCGATAAAATTTCCTCTGACATGACTAGGCTCTTGATACCACTATAGAGAAATAAATAACTAAAGGAAGCGGAATTACAACAGTATGGTGACACTCCCGTGAGGGTACTTGTCCCACAAGTTGGTGATGAACAAAGGGAATGAAATGTATTCATTTGTGCACCAATGACCCCTATTTATAGGCCATCATGCACCGGTTGGCAAATGGCACATCCATTGGTTAACCAATGGTAACCCAAATGTCACATCCTTAAGAAGTGACACAACTTATTGAAAAGGGCACAACCATTGGGAAACCAATAGTAACCCAAAGGTCACAACCTTAAGAAGTGACACAACGTTTTGACTAAATCAAAAGGTTGTGTCTCTTGACACTTTACTAGTCATAATGGCAAAAGAATTATATGATGCCGGTCATTCTCTCATTGACAAAATGCAAGTTACAACCATACTAAATAGTCTTCCTTCATCTTAGGATCACATTATTACTTCTTTAACACAGTGGAAATGAAGTAACAATGATATCGCTTCCAGTACTTTTAGTACTTGAAGGAGAAAGGATGAAAAGAAGGAATAAAGATGGTGAATCATCCAATTTATTGATGGCTCAGGACAAGCGTTCTACACAGAATAAGATGAAGCCAAAACAGTTTAAGAAAAAGAAATGGTTAAAAAAAAACAAAATAAACCATTTTCTGGAAATTGTTTTAAGTGTGGAAAGAAGGGTCATTACAAATCACAGTGTCCTAACAAAGGAAAAGCACAAGAAAGCAAGGAAATTGTTATGACAATCTCAGAAGTAATGCTAGTGGAACCAGTGATAGATTCATGGTGGGTTGACTATGCAGCAATAAGACATATATGCAGGAACAAATATATGTTTGTCAAACTTGAAGATAAACAAACTGGAGAGCATAAAGTGTATATGGGCAACAATCCATATTGCGATGTCTTGGGGCAAGGTACATGTAAATTCAAAGTGAATGATTCCGTTATTTTACTTAGTGATGTTCTATATGTACCTAGTATTCGTAGGAATTTAGTATCAGTGTCTGTACTAGATCAGAAAGGCTACACAGTTGAGTTTAACTCTGGAACCAATGTAATAAGTAAGGGCAATGTGTCAATGAAAGGCGTGAAAGATCACAATATGTATGTACTGAATGTTGATATTAATAAAGTACCTATTTCTGAGTATTTGAATGTGTCTACAGATTGTGCATATTTATGGCATTTAAGATTAGGTCATATAAATAAAAATAAAATGATCAGAATATATAAAAGTGGATTAATACCACAAATAAATTCAAATAATTTTGATATATGTGAACCATGTATCAAATGAAAAATGAGTAGTAAATCTTTTTCAAAAAGTTGGAAATCCACGGATTTACTAGAAATTATACATTCTGATATTTGTGGACCTTTTAAAACAAAAACTCATAGAGGAATGGAGTACTTTATTACTTTCACTGATGATTTTCTTCAAATATATGGGCTCTACTACTCTGCAAGCATAAATCTGAAGCAATTGAGAAATTTAAAGAATTTAAATTAGAAGTAGAAACCCAGTTAGGTAGACCCATTAAAAGTTTGAATAGTGATAGAGGAGGAGAATTTGAAGGTTTAGATAATTTCTACAAATTGAATGGTATAAGACATATTTATACTATGCCATATAAACCTCAACAAAATGGCATTGCAGAAAGGATAAATAGAACTCTATTGAATATGCTGATGATGGGGTGAATATATATCGATTTGAAACTACTTATGGACGGGACATAAACCAGACTTAAGTAAGCTCAAAGTGTGGGGTTGTAAGGCACAAGTGCTTATCCCAAGGCCACTAAGGGATAAATTAAAAAGTAAAACCTGGGAATGCAGGTTTATTGGGTGTGTAGAAAATGGAAGTGGTTACAGATTTTATCATTCTGAAAGAGGATTGATGTCGTTTTCTTGGAAAATACGAACCTTATTACTCATGTTGATCAAATAAATTTATTAAATGATTTAGAGAATCAACAGATCTCCACGGAATCTAACAATGAAAATTCTGATATTATTCAAATCCAGAATAATAAAAGAAAGTCAGATAAAAATCAATCTTCAGGTATTAATGTTGGAGACAGTGGGAGTAAAAGATCCAGAAGACCATCAATATTATTTCAAGATCATTATGCACTAAACACGAGTTTGGAAAATTTAGATAATGATCCTGAAAATTTTTCTGAGGCAGTCAATAGTATTGATTCAGATAAATGACTTGAGGCCATGAAAGATGAAATAGAATCAATAAACAAAAATAATGTTTGGGAGTTAACAGATCTTCCAAAAGATAGAAAAGTTATTGGCTATAAATGGGTTCTCAGAAGAAAATTTAAAGTTGATGGCAGTTTGGAAAGGTACAAAGTAAGGTTAGTGGCCAAGGGATATACTCAACAATCAGGTGTAGACTGTGTGGATACATATTCGCCTGTGGTGAAGTTCACATCCGTAAGGATCATCATGTTCATTGTTGCCAGGATGAATTTAGAATTACATCAGTTAAATGTAAAAACAGCTTTTCTCAATGGTGAATTAAAAGATGATATCTTTATGATTCAACCAGAAGGATTCCAAATTAAAGGACATGAAGAGAAAGTCTACAGGTTGAAGAAGTCACTGTATGGACTTAAGCAATCTTCAAGACAGTGGTACTTGAAATTTCACCAAGCCATTTTGGAAATGAGATATGAAATGAGTCCATTAGATCACTGTGTATACATATGGAAAAATGATAATAAATTAACATTATTATCATTGTATGTTGATGATATATTACTGGCAGGTAATTGTCTAGATATGATGCATGAAACAAAGGAATGCTTGAAATCTAAATTTGAAATGAAAGACATGGGTGAAGCCGCTTATGTTCTTGGTATAAGAATTTCTAGGGATAGAAATTCATATCTATTGTATTTAGATCAAGAAAAATATCTAGAAAAAGTGCTTAAAAGATTTGGTATGAAAAATTATAAATCTTTAAGTACGCCTGTTTGCAAAGTTCATATTTTAAATAAAAGTATGTGCCTAAAAGATGATGAGGAAATAAGTGAAATGCTTAAAGTTTCCTATGCTCAAGCTGTGGGAAGCCTCATGTATGCAATGACAAGTACCAGACCAGATATTTGTCATGCAGTTGGATTGATATGTAGATTTCAATCCAATCCAGGTAAAGAACATTGGCAAGCAGTGAAGCGTATATTAAGATATTTACAAAGTACCAAAAATTTGAAATTGTGCTTTGGAAACAGTGATCTAGAATTAATCGGGTATAGTGATGCTGATTTTGGAAGTGATGCAGATGCTAGAAAATCTATAACTGGATATATATTTCTATTTGGTGGAACAACAGTTTCTTGGTTAAGTAAGAAATAAGGCTGTGTTGCTAAGTCTACTATGGAAGCAGAGTATATTGCTTGTATAACTACAATGAGTAATGCGGTGTGGATAAAACGCTTTGTTGAAAGCTTAAATTTGGGTACATCCACAGAACCAATCAATGTGTTCTTTGATAATCAGTCTGTTATTTCTTTGATAAAAAGTGGAACACAGAGTTCCAAGGGAAAACACATTGATGTGCATTATCACTATATTTTAGATATAGTGGAAAGAGGTGAGGTCAATGTTAATTTTGTTTCCTCGACCGAGATGGTAGCAGATCCAATGACCAAAGGTTTATCTCTGGAGAAATTCAGAGAACATGTGACTAGAATGGGATTGAGAGAAACTTAGATGAAGAAATCTCATGGTCAACATGCATAACTCAACAAATTCTGGGGACGCCTAGAAAATTGGAGTTATGGAGATACTCAAATGAAATTTTTGGTCATTTGTAAAGTCACTGATAAGGTGATCAAGAAAAACCTCAGGAATGGCCTTAGGGTGAGTACTTGATGAAATTTCAGTGCAGGTTGATTAACCAAGTAAAAGGTTGATCATGGTAAAGTCGCTGATAAGGTGATTAAGGAAAGACTCAGGTGAGTAAGTACTTAACGAAAATTCAGTGTCATTCACTAAATTTTTAGTGAAATGTGATTTGATTACCTAAGTAAATGGTTAATCATTTGCAAAGTCGTTGATAAGGTGATTAGGGAAAACCTCAGGAATATCCTCTACAGGAAGTACTTAACGAAAATTCAGCGCAGGTCGATACATGTGTTATGTATTCGGCTGAAGTCGTCAATTGTGACAGGGGTATGGATTGTTGATTCAGTCACGAAGAATTGATGCCGTTCACAAAAATTTTTTTTTAGTGAAATGAAGTCACCCCTAATATGTGATCAGTGGGAGCACATATGGTAAAGGGTGGGGTCAGATAAGGTAATGACAATAAACGTGTGCAAGTAAAGGCTTGTCATGCTCTGACGCCGATCTGCAAGAGTTGCAGATGAGAGTTGAGTAGTGGAATGACACCTTCTAACATGGTGATGGTTCACATGAGGGGTGATGTTTAAGGAAGTATCAATAGACACAACCTTTTGATTTAGTCAAAACGTTGTGTGTGACTAGTAAAGTGTCAAGAGACACAACCTTTTGATTTAGTCAAAAGGTTGTGTCACTTCTTAAGGTTGTGACCTTTGGGTTACCATTGGTTTCCCAATTGTTGTGCCATTTTCAATAGGTTATGTCACTTCTTAAGGATGTGACCTTTGGGTTACAATTGGTTAACCAATGAATGTGCCCTTTGCCAACCGGTACATGATGGCCTATAAATAGGTCATTGGTGCACAAATGAATGCACTCTATTTCCTTTGTTCATCACCAACTTGTGGGACAAATACTCTCACAGGAGTGTCACCATATTGTCGTAATTCCGCTTCCTTTTGTTATTTATTTCTCTATACAAATTTGATCGGACCGGGTCTCTGTGCAGTCCTAGAAGAAACCATATATCTCTGAAACCAAACATGGCCTAAGTATTTCTACAACTTTTCCCGATCAAGAAGTCACGGCAGTTGTCTCATCTTAATTGACCATTTACAGCGGGAAAGAAAAAATGGTATCACCATGAACAACTTATCTTTTTCGAAAAAATACATCCGAATCTTTTGTTGTTGGACAACAGTGCAACACTTAAAATTCTACCAACTCAGCTTATGCACTATTCAAGTATATATGTTATTCAAAGCTTATTTCCACCATGATATGCTTATAGAAACATTAATTAGCAAAGAACAAAACCGGCCTGATCTTTATCATTAATTCCCACAAAAAAAAAGGACAATTCAAAGAATAATGCAGAAACTGTCTGCCATTGGATTGGTTCAAACTAGCAACACCTTGCACTGCATTGTTCTCTGTCATGTTCTGACGAATACATATATAATCAATACTTATATTTAATAAAAACAAATTGGCCAAGGCCGGCAAATAACTGGCTGACTACAACTTATGTGTTGTACTGCATGCAATGGATCAGAATGACTGGTCCACATGATGCACTATCGATAATATTATATTGTGTCTAAAGTAATTAATTAAGCTTTTCCCTTTCATCTACAACGTACGTATGCGTATATAAACTCCATAAAATAATATTGAAGTACTTGACCGGAGAATTATTGCTTTCCAAGATAAATGAGTAATAATACCTGCACAATACATTTTACTATATATATATTTTAAAATGATGGTATTTTTATAAAGTAATATCACTTTTATGAGGTATTTTATAAAAGAGAAAATATATTTACAACTATAAATTGTGCAACTGCCGCGTAATCGTCTTGAAAAAAAAATGAATACAATATAAGACTCACGTGAAAAAAATTAATTTTTTAATAATAAACCTCACTCTTTTTCAAAGCGATTACGCATCATTTACATACTTCACGATTGTATGTAGAATTATTCATTACAAAATTACCATTTATTTCAAAATATGGTTGTGTAATATGTTATGAAAAGTTATGTGTATTTATCATTTTTCAAAAGGAATTAAAGAAGAACCTTTCATCCAAAAAGGAACAAATCCTATTTATCAAAAGTCTCCTCTCTGTTTTGTCTCCCGAGAGAATAGAAGAGGTGTGAGTAGTGCTTCCTTCGAGGCATTTTCTGGAGCAAGAGGGTTTAATGATTCTTTTCAGTGAGGGAATTAGCAGGTAGAAGACTGGAAGGGACAGAAGAACTTTGGGGTCAACTGAGGTTAACAGAGGAAGAGAACCTCTCGATTGAGTTAGATGGAAGAGGGCTATGGAGAAGGTACAAAGGAAAGGAGAAAGATGTTTGGTTGGCAAGGTGGGTATAGAAAGTTCAATTAGCAAAGCTATTATTTCAGCTACCTAATGGAGATTAAGCTAGTGTGTGACAGGGGACTTTAATGAGATCTTAACCCAAAAAGAAAAGCAATGGGGGAGTTTAAGAAGTGAAGTCTTGATGGAGAACTTCCGGGGGCTTTAGAAAGAAGCAATCTATTTGATTTAGAAATGGTGATGTTTTTGCAGCTGTTTCATATTGCCGCAAATAGTTCGCCGTGATCTACATACTTTTAGCGACAAATTAATGTCGTCATAAAAGGAGAAGAAACACGTTGGAATTGACTTTTTCCGGAAAAAAATATTTGTTGTAACATTTTCGTCGCCGAAAATAATAGTTTTTAGTGACAAATTCATACTTGCTGGAAGTGAAACGGCGAAAATGAAAAAATATGTGGGTATTATTTTTAGCCACGACTTTAACTCGTCGCAACAAGTGTTCTTTTTTCACCAAATTTCACTTGCCGTACGTGATCTCACTACAACAGAGTGATTCATTTTGTACGGACGTCCTTTGTGTAATCAGTTAGGTATTTTCCACCATGGTATGCTTGGAGGAAAAATTCGTGGGAAATGGAAAAATTTGTTGTAGTGACAGCTATGTCTAGTTAGAGATTACCCTTATTCTTATTCTTATTATTATTATTATTATTATTTAGAGAGTCGGGTCGAACCCAAGACCTCCATTTGGCTACCCTTTGGAGGTTTGGGTGTAATGTCATGGGATGATATGCCTTTGGCTACCCTAATAATTATTTAGATAGAGTTTCCTCCAATGTGAGACTTCTTTCAACCCATCAATCGAGGTCCGGGTGTGATGTCATGGGCCATATGCCTTTGGCTACCCTAATAATTATGAGTAATGCTACATATAGTCGTGGAATGCGTAAACACCGTGCAATCGCTTTAAAAAAGAGTGAGGTCCACTATTAAAAAATTAATTTCTTTTTATGTGGGTCTCATATTTATTCACTTTTTTCAAAGTGACTGTACGGCGCTTGCACACTCACGACTGCAAGTATTATTTCTCAATAATTATTTAGTTAGACAGTGTTTTCCTCCATATGAGACTTGTTTCAACCCATCCGTAAAAGTGGCAAGTATTCATTATGGATGTGACCGGCCATCCAACAATGCTGTTTATAACTCAAGTTAAAAAAACATGTGCTTTTCAACACAACGTCACATATATAACTTTTCAGCATACACGAAGGAAATTACTTTAAAAGATTCCATGAACCAAAAAAAGAGACAAACTCTTGTTATTACACCCACTGAGATCAATAATTGTGGAAACTGAACCCACCCCATTCCACCTACCTTTCATATCAGCACCTCTCAACTCTTCATGATCAACTCTTCAACAACTCTCAAGTCTTGGACTTCCCTTTCACATAGCAAGGTTTTTTTTCTTTCCATTTTAACTGTTAGTATTAATGGCTGCTTATTTAACTTGCATATGATTAATTTCTCTATATTTTATCTGTTAGAGGGCTGCCTTGTATGCTAGAAACACGAGTTTGAGAGGTAAAATTTAGTAGATTTGGGGTTGCAGTTTATTTTTATTTCTGACAAGTATTTGGATCCGTTTGAATTTGAAGATGATTGTCCTGTTTTCGTGCAGTGAAAGGCCGAAAGGGAGACTAATTGGACCTTTTTGTTTGGATGTAGAGGAAGTTTGACGGCTGCATTCTGTGAGATTGAAGTGAAGAAACCATAAAATCTATCCCTTACATCCATCTGGATCTGACAATATTTTTCAGGTAAAATTCATGTGAAACCAACCAACACCTACCTCAATATGTGATGTGTGTAGCAAAGACAGGCTAGGAGAGATGGAGCTTCAACATTTCGAGCATAGGCATCCATTGTCCCTTCTTGAAGTGGCGAAACAACCTATTTTATGTCAACTGTGCAAGGAAAGAGTCTCCGGTCCTAATTACAGTTGCAAAGAGTGTGATTTGTTCGTCATTCGTAAATCTTGTTTTGAATTACTTCCCGAGTTGAAGCACCCATCACACCCAAAACATCCTCTTACTCTCATCTCTTCAAAAATCAATTTCGAACAAATCAGGGCTGATTATATGTGGTTGTTGCAAACGAAGATTTGGGGGGTTCACTTACAGTTGCTCTCTATTGGTGATAAACATCAACCTGACTGTAACGGAACACCATAAGCCACAGCAACAACTGATATGAAGAACTTTTCCAGTTTTCAAGTTACTAATACTTCGGGCCATCTGTTCTGTCTGTTATATTGAATCTGTTATATTGAAGATGAAAGTCAAAGTCTAATTGAAACAGAACACTACAAGCCACGGCAACAGTTGATACAAATTTGTTCTGTTCGTTAGCATTGTGATATAATTTTTGAATTTCAAATAGCTTATGTATAGGAGAAAGTTGTTATCTGCCTGTATATTTAAAAGGCCGTATACTCTGTAATTTGATTGTATCGAATAAATATTTTATCCATTCAATTTCTGTGCCTCTGAAGTTTTAAATGGTATCATCTGCCAGTAAGACTCACGTCTAACCGATCCAATTCAAGATGCCTGCGTCTACCCTTCCCACCTTCAACCCGTCTTCCTCCATCAACATCACTAAACTCACACGTCTAAACTTCCCAACATGGAAAGCCACCATGCTACCCTACCTCAAAGGCCAAAAGGTCTTCGGCTATATTGATGGCACAATCCAACAGCCAGCCAAAACCAACACTGCCTCTAATGGCTCTACAACTCCCAACCCGTCCTTTGATATCTGGGAAACCCAAGATAAACTTATCCTTAGCTGCCTCAACTCTTCTCTTACAGATGAGGTATTGGCCCAGGTTGCCCACTACAGCACATCTGCTGAAGTTTGGACAGCTCTAAGTTCTGCCTTTGCATCACAGTCTCGTGCTAAAGCAGTCAATGTTCGATCTCAACTCTCTACTTTGCTGAAAGGGAGTCAATCTGCAACAGATTATTTCATGACGATCAAACGTCTCACGGATGAATTGGCCAGGCTGGTCAAGCGTTGAAATGTGATGATATTATCACATATTTACTTGCTGGACTTGGTCCAGAATTTGATTCTCTTGTTTCCATGGTTACTCATCGTGAAAGTACTCCTACCTTGGAGGATCTCTATTACATGCTCTTGACGTGTGAGGCTCGCATCCAGCATAATAATCAGGCTTTCTCCACAGCCACGACTTCGGCAAATATTGCCACACGGCAACAACCTTTTTCAGGAGGACGTGGTCGTGGCCACCCATCAGCTCCTCGAGGCAGGGGGCGTAATCAATTTACTGGCAACCGTGGAAATGGTCGCAGTGGAAACAATTTATGCTGTCAATTATGTGAGAAACCTGGTCACACGGCATCTCGTTGCTGGAAGCGATTTAATCCCCACTTCCTGACTCCACCACCTCGTTCAACACCTCAAGCAAACATAGCCTCCACCCAACCTCAGCAGCAGGTGACTGAACAATAGTGGCATCCCGACACTGGTGCCACACATCATTTGACCAATGACATAAGTAATCTGAATATCCGAAGTGATGATTTTTGCGACACTGATCAAATTCAAATTGGTGATGGTACAGGTTTGAAAATCACCCATACTGGAACTGCCTCTTTATCTACTTCATCTTCATCATTTATTCTTGATAAAATTTTAGTAGTGCCCCAAATTACCAAAAATCTACTCTCTGTTCATAAATTTACTGAAGATAATCATGTCTACTTTGAGTTTCACAGTTCTTTTTTTCTGATTAAGGATTACTCGGGGAACGTCCTACATAAAGGATCTGTGTCCGATGGCCTTTACTGCTTCTCTCCCTCTCTTCAACGCTGTTTTTCCTCTGCCTTTGTTGGTGCTCGGATCTCTGTTGCAGACTAGCATCGTCGTCTTGGTCATGCCTCCTATGTTACTGTTCGACATGTGCTTGGCAATAATAATTTACCTGTTGGTTCCAATAAGAGACAAAATGTTTGTCCTGAGTGTGAGATGGCTAAAAGCCACAATTTACCTTTCTCTCCTTCCATTCATTCTGTTTTAAAACCTCTTGAATTAATTTACTCCGATGTCTGGGGACCCAGCTCGGTTGTTTCTAGTTATTGATCTCGTTATTATGTTTGTTTTTTTGATGTATTTACTAAATTCATTTGGGTATTCCCTTTAAAATTAAAATTTGATGTTGAAACTATTTTTATTCAATTTCAAAACTATGTCGAAAGACATTTTGATTTAAAAATCAAGGCTCTTCAAACCGATTGGGGGGGTGAATATCGACGTTTAAATACTTATTTCAAAACCTGTGGAATAAAACATCGTTTAGCTTGCCCTTACACACATGAACAAATGGGTTCCGTTGAACGTCGACATCGTCAAATTGTTGAAATGGGCTTAGCTTTACTCGCTCACTCAAATTTACCAAAACCTTACTGGGAAGACGCTTTTTTAACTGCGACTTATATTATTAATCGTCTTCCTTCAAAAGCCCTTAACAACAAATCACCTTTTGAAATGGCATATCATCAAAAACCCAACTACTTATTCGTGCGTGGTTTTGGATGTGCTTGTTGGCCCAATTTACGTGCATATAATAAACATAAAATTGATTTTCGTTCTAAAACTTGTATTTTTCTTGGTTACAGTCTCTCACACCAAGGATACAAATGTCTTGATTTAGCCACAGGAAAAATATATGTCTCTCGCCATGTCATTTTCGATGAGTCTTTATTTCCATATCAAAAAGAGAACTCCAACTCCACTCCTCCTGAACCAGAAATTTCTTTCTTACCACTCTCTATCTGTCACTCGAGTTCCCCAACTAACAATGCAGGCTCACTCATATCTTCACCTCACCAGTTGCCAAGTGATCAAGCCGTTCCGCAAAATCAGACACATTTGGGTATTTCTTCTACTTTGTTATGCTCAGATAATGCTCCAGTACCAGCAAGGGATATCACTCAAAATTCAAATATTGTTGGTGACAATTTTTTACATGATTCTCCGCATATCACTCCAGCTATAAACCAACAGCCCCGCATGCTTACACAATCTCAGACAAACTCCTTAAGGCCAAAAGCACCTTACGTTGGTATGGCTCGTTACCCATTGCCCCAATGTTTGCTTACTCATCATGCCTCCTCTCTTATAGAACCTACTTGTTTCACTGAGGCCTCTAAACAACAACAATGGCGTGAAGCCATGGACATCGAGTTCAATGCTCTCGTCAAAAATGAAACTTGGGATCTTGTTTCACCCAAAGAAAGCAATAATCTTGTTGGGAACAAATGGGTATTCCGAATTAAAAAACATGCAGATGGTAGTGTTGAGCGTTTTAAAGCGCGACTTGTGGCGAAAGGGTATCATCAACAACAAGATGTTGACTACACGAAGACCTTTAGTCCCGTGGTTAAGCCAGGGACCATTCGGTTATTATTATCTATACCTATTACAAAGCAATGGAGTATTCGGCAAATTGACATCCAAAATGATTTTCTCCATGGCCTCCTGCAGGAAGAAGTTTTTATGCAACCACCTCAATGGTATATTCACCCTGATTTTCCCAATCATGTTTGCCATCTAAAGAAGAGTTTATATGGCCTTAAACAAACTCCCCAAGCTTGGTTCTCTAGGCTAACGGAAAAATTGCAGCAAATGGGATTTATTGGTTCCAAAGCGGATACCTCTTTATTTACACTTCATAACAATAACTTCTCTATTTTTATCCTCATCTATGTTGATGATATAATCATTACTGGGACCTCTTCCAATGAAATTGATAAATTTATTAAGGAACTTGGCGCTACCTTCCCAGTGAAGGATTTGGGCAATCTATCCTATTTTCTTGGTATTGAGGCTTTGTTCGTTGGCCATGATTTATTCTTGACTCAAAGAAAATATGTTGTTGACCTCTTACAACGAGTAAAAATGCATGAAGCAAAGCCTTGTTCGACTCCCATGAGTACAACCTGCATGTTATCTAAGTTTGATGGCCATGATATTTCTGATCCTCAGCTTTATAGAAGCACGGTTGGTGCTTTACATTACTTGGGTTTCACTCGTCTTGATATCGCTTTCACAGTTCACCGTGTTAATAAATTCATGCACCACCCAAAGGACACTCATTGGCAGGCTGTCAAATGGATTCTTCGGTATCTTAAACTCACGGTAAGTTATGGACTTTCTTTCACCAAAAATAATGATCACTCTCTTCAAGGCTTTAGTGATGCAGACTGGGCTGGTGATAGAGATGACAGGCGTAGTGTGGGGGCATACTGCATTTTTCATGGATCCAATTTGATCAGTTGGAGCTACAAACAACAACAAACTGTTGCTCGTAGCAGTACTGAATCCAAATATAAATCCCTCTCCAATACGGCAGCTGAGTTACATTGGCTTCAATCCGTTTTACACGATTTGCGGCTTCCATTAGTATCCACTCCAAGGTTATGGTGTGATAATATTGGAGCTACTTATTTATCCTCTAAACCAATGTTTCATGCTAGAACTAAACATATTGAAATTGATTTTCACTATGTCCGGGATCAAGTTTTAGAAAAAAAAGCTTCAAGTTTCATTTCTATCAACTAAGGATCAGCTAGCAGATTTATTAACAAAACCACTTTCTTCCGCTCGTTTCAAACTTCTGCAGGATAACCTTCATGTACAAGACCTGCCCATTCGGTTGAGGGGGTGTATTGGTGATAAACATCAACCTGACTGTAACGGAACACCATAAGCCACGGCAACAACTGATATGAAGAACTTTTCCAGTTTTCAAGTTACTAATACTTCGGGCCATTTGTTCGTCGAATCTGTTATATTGAAGATGAAAGTCAAATTCTAGTTGAAACAGAACACTACAAGCCACGGCAACAGTTGATACGAATCTGTTCTGTTCGTTAGCATTGTGATATAATTTTTGAATTTCAAATAGCTTATGTATAGGAGGAAGTTGTTATCTGCCTGTATATTTAAAAGGCCGTATACTCTGTCATTTGATTGTATCGAATAAATATTTTATCCATTCAATTTCTGTGCCTCTGAAGTTTTACACTCTCACTGTGAGTTCAATCTTTGTATTCAGTGCTCTTCTCTGCCCCTCACCAAAGAACTGAAGTTCACGAACACCCGTTGACCCTTATGCTGAAATCATTCAAATTCAGTTGTGACCGTTGTAACGAGGAAGGTGCTGGCAAGTTTTACTTTTGTGCTCTGTGTTCATTCGTTGTCCACCCACAGTGTACTTCCTTACCATCAATTGAACAACCGCCCACCCTCGAAACTAAAATTCATGACCACCCTTTGACACTATTGTAGAAATCGTTTCCATTCACTTGTAATGTTTGTGGGAGGGTAAGCTGTAGCATGTTTTACTTTTGTAACATGTGTTCATTTTTCGCTCAGTTGGGTTGCGCTTCCTTACCACTGGTAGTCAAAGTTATACGGCACAAACACCCTCTCAACCTTACCTATTCCTTTCCAGCCACTCAATCGAGCCGCGTAGTTTGCAAACTCTGTGTTGACACAATGAACACGAACTTCGCGATCTATTATTGCTCAAGTTGTGATTTTGTTGCCCACCTTCATTGTGCTACAAGCAAGGAAGAAAGAGATGAAACATTTGATCTGCAGAATTTTGAAGATAAAGAGTTTAGTGAGTCATCAAAAACTATGTTGGAATATGAAGATGTAGGAACTGATGAATCCATTGGCTCATCAACGTTTATTGTCAAAATGAAAAATGTTGGGCAGACGGAATTGAAATAGCTACAAAAATCAAACATTTCAGTCATGAGCATAACTTAGAGCACATTGACAAGCATGGGATCAACCAGAATTGTGATGGGTGTGTGGGGTCCATCTTTCCTCCTTTTTACACTTGCGTTCAGTGTGGATTCTTTCTTCATAAATCTTGTGTTGAATTACGAAGAAAAATCCGAAAACCACTTCACCAACATCCTCTCTTGCTCCTCCCAAGATCACCTTATATTGAGAGCCTATTTATGTGTAGAACTTGTTGCCGTCGCTGTAATGGCTTCGTTTATCATTGTGGCAGATGCGATTTTGACCTTGATGTCCAGTGTAGTCTAATCCCGTATATGTTTAAACATGATAGTCACGAGCACCAGCTTATTCTTTCGAAACTATCATTTGGTAAAAAGTGTAGTTGCTGCAATTCAAGTCAAGGATACAAATTCCTCTGTGCTGATTGTGAATTCATTGTGGACTTCAAATGTTTAACACAGCCATATACGACAAGATACAGAACATGAGCATCCTTTCACCATTTGCTATGCTCCAGAAGATGACTCTGGTGAATATTATTGTGATATCTGTGAAGAAGAACGAGACCCGAAATGTTGGTTCTACTATTGTGAAGATTGTCTTTACCCTGCTCATCCCAAATGCATTCTTCGGAATTTCATAAATGTCAAGTTTGAGAAAGCTTGCAAATTTGATATCCACCAACGTCCCCTTACTTTGGTTCGGGAGGCTGAACATGAGCCACTGTGTAAGAAATGTGGCAAAGCTTGTACAAACCCCTTGTCTTATGAATGTGTCAAATGTACAAACCCCTTGTCTTATGAATGTGTCTTAGAAATCCCTTGAGGCCTGTGTATCCATTTTCACTTTCTTGTTGGACAAAAGTTTGTTCTTGCTAGTTAAACAGTTTAATTTTTTAGAGATTAATTTTTCCTCTTCGTGTAAAATAATGTCGTTGGATTAAATTTACCTTGATATTTACATTTGTAACAATGATGAGATGGATCGATGACATGCATGGTATTTTCCTTGAAATGGAAAGTGAAAAGTATGCTGATTAAAACCTAAATCCATATTTCCCAAGTAGCCACTTTACTTACATCAACTACGAGGTTTGGCTGGCTGGTTCCTTCGAATTTTCCCATTGACTACCCAAAGCAAGCCTTTTCTATCACTTGTCATATAGGTTTGATTTTTCTTAAAACATGTTATGTATTTGGTTTTATGTTTTTTTTTTTTTAAGCAAGTTTATATATTAATAACAAATAGAGGAATACAAGAGCAAAGGGTGGGAGATCCCAATAAACACATCTTAATAACTAGTACAGTGCAAAAGAAAGAAAAAAAAAAAAAAGGGAATTTAGAGGAGTTAATGGAGAAAACAACTGAAAATAGCATTGCAGAAGTTATGTTTGAATAATATTTGAAAATGAAATAGATGAGAATACTTAAGAATACTTATGTTCCCAAAGAAACCCTTACAATTATCAGTTTTTTTCATAACCCATTTGATTACATGGGTCAAATTCCTCAACCCTTTTTTCTATGTTATGCAAATATTTTGTGGTGTCGTGTGCATATGTATATGGAGAGAGAGAGAGAGAGAGAGAGAGAGAGAGAGAGAGAGACCTTAAACTATTACATCAAGAGTGGAGATAAAAAATGATGACAAGCAACATAGATAGATAATTGTTAATAATGATCACTTTAGAGCCTTTTTACAAGCTAGATGGAAGATACATTCTACACACCATTGACATGTCATAATTTGATTTATAAATGGATTTAATTTTAAACTTCTTTTGCCAATTAAATCATTATATATGTTCAATTCAGTGGAGGGTGTTTCTTTCACACCGGCTTGTAAATATAATTTTTCTACATATAATAGGTACCACTTGAACTTTCAGCTCCTTAATAACTGAAATGAGAAGACACTCTCTCTCACATTGACATAATCTATTAGCTCGCATTGAAAGCTGAGAACTTAATTCATATTTGAAAAATAAGTGGAACGTTCTATCCTTACATCATTAAGATAATTAACAGCAACCCAGCAACAGAAGGGGAGAAAAAACAAGGGGAAGGGGGAAAAACAAAACCAAAAACAAGAATATTTATCTTTTTTCAACCGGGAGCATAAAGTAATGGTGTGAAGCTTGGTAGTACACAAGGGACTAGTGTGGAAGGACTCAAAACTCAAAAGAGCTCAAGAGGTCCCTGGCTTAACTTTTGGCCTTCAGAACAAATGATTGAAGATCTAACCTTGCACTGACAGCAGCAGTAAAAGATTCTTCATCTTGCTTTTCTTTTGCAACAGCAATAGCAGCAATATATGCTTTTCTTGCTTCTTCCATACTGCGCATCTCCATCTCATCCAAATCATCCTTTCAAACAAGAATAAATGTCTCATTTGCAAGATATACAACAGCCGAAGAGTAGAAGTTACATGTATCTGCAGACTCAACCCAGTCCCTCTCAAACAACAAATTGGTTAATTGTTTGTAATGTTTATCGTCTCAAATTCCTCCTAAAAATATAGCTCTCACATGACCTCACAGTTCATTGTTCTTTGTTTTCTGTTGTTTCAATTTGTGAATCATCATTTAGAGAGCTATGTACTTTCCAAGGGCAGTCAAAAATAAAATAAAATACAAATGCAGCTGTAAAGATGCTGTAAGAGAGTCTCAGGAATATACAGTGACAATTCCTTTTTTTGGTTTTCTTTATTGTTTCAATTTGTGAATCATCATTGCGAGAGCAATGCACATTCCTGTAAGAGATTCTCAGTATACAGTTTATACCAGCCTTAAATTAAGGTTTTAGTGAAATCTAGGGAATAAGGATTTCAAAAGTAGTCAGAGAGAGGATATGATTTGAAGTAGAAAAGGAAGGGAAAAAACAGAGAGAAGCAACAAGGTTGTTCTTATCTGTGTGAATGGTGATGTGAAAAAGATGGGCCCAGTGGTTATGGGGCTCAAAAGATGATGAAGTAGCAAGAAACCGAAAAGAAAAGAAGACCATGAGAAAGACACCCCTCCCCCAATCCTGCACAGGACACCATTCAATTTTCAGTTTCACTCGTAAACTTTGACTCAATGCAACTCAGATCCCAACTTGAAGTCTCTCAGGTTAGTTACACCACTAGAGAAACGGGTATAAATTTGGACAGAATAATATATAAAAAGGCATGGATAACCTCAACATCTAAAACAAATGCAATTAAGAATTAATGGAGTTTTATTTTTTATATACATTCCCATATAAATAAACACCGATTTTTCACAGAGAATGGTATCAAACATTAAACTTCAAATTAGGGTCCAAGATACACTGAGTAGAAGTTTATATGTATAAGTGAGAATAGAATCGTAGTTTATTGGGAGACATTGTAATTTACCTACCCTAACGAAACTAATTCTTTCTCTTGGATCAAGTAAGTCCTAACCCGAATATAAATACTAAAACAAAAGCAACAGATAATAAGGCACAAACTACTACCATGGATATTTAAGCCTAGACTCGAAAGACTTTGTGGCCTCTTAATTAGAAAAAGCCCACAGCCTTCATCTTGAGCTTCCAAACAAAGTGGAGAAAAAGTTAATTTGGCTATTTGCTAATAATAATTTGTAACAATAACCAGCCAAAAAGGACTAGAAAACAGAGTATATGTTGGGAGAAAAAAGACAGAGACGACTACGAGCTTACAATATGAGGGAGATGATCCAAGTAATTCGATGTTATGTCATCATCATCAGCATATGTAGCAGAATCATTCTTTGTCAAGCCTTCAAACAAAAGCATAAAAGATGAAATTCCTCCTTGCATAGAGTCCAGCTCCTGCTGGAGCTTCTCCACTTTCCTGTTGGATGTCATTGCTTCCCACTGTATCTTTTCAAGCATAGCTTGCTTGTCTGCAAGCTTAATCTATGTGAAAGAAGAGCTGTTAGTAACAACATGAGATGATTCACCCAAAAGAAAATATATATGTGTGTGTGTTTAGTTTTTTAATAGTATGCTCTTTTTTCCAAATTGAGCATGCATCCATATGTGACTACATGTAATGGCCGAAAACCAGGTTTCTTCTTAAAGGAAAAAATATATATTTAGTCAGAGTTCAATGCATTTGATATTAAAATAATCATAATTCATTCCATACCAAACATAGTCTATGGAAATAATATTCCAAAATTCTTAGATAAACATTGACAATAGCTCCTGATATTATGTAATGTTGGACTAGGACCCAAATCGTTGCTGAAACTAACTCTAAACTTGATTAACACAACCTTCAAGTGTTCAATCTGTATACAAACAATCTAGCAGCCCCTGCCATATTTTCAAACATCCATATCAACAACGTTTTTTTAATGAATAAGAAAATAAGATCCATATCAACATATCAACAACTTCATCATGTATCACGGTGCAATGACAATATTTGAGAAATTTTTGTTTTCTCTTCTGTCACTAGTACAGGATACCATACCACAAGTTGGCACCCACAATGCCAAAACCTAACTTTATAATATACTAAAACAAAGTAAGCAATAGTTTGGTACCTTTGCATCAGAAAGTTGTAGCTGAGTAGACTTTATTAAAGAGTCTTTCTCTGCAGCCTGGTGTTTCAGTTCATCGAGTTTTGCATGGACAGCATTCAACTGATTCTTTGAGATCTCCGCAGATTTCAAAAGTTCATCTTTCTCTGACAATCTCATTTTCAGATCCTCCACTTGCTCCTTTAAAATGGCCAACTCTTCTCTATCCTTTTCTGCAGCCAAAGCCCTTGACGAAAAAACTGAAAAGCTATCAGCATCTGGGTTATCGCTACTGTTAATACCCTGGTCCTTGTCTCCAGGGTCCCTTCTCTTTTTGGTGGGTATGGATTGAGCTGCATTCCGCCCTTTTGATTCAATTACCTTCAACATACGAAAAGATCAATGTCAGCACCTATTTGATAATACGTGAACAGAAAATTACTGCCTGCTACAAAGCCACAGTTCTGGAAAATAATACTACCAATTAGAATACATATCTGATCATCTGCAATTAGATATGAAATTCAGGACATAACCATATTATCCACAGAACTTCCAAAACTACAAATAATTATAGAAACATGTACTGTAACGTGTAGAGAAATGATTACATATAATGCCCACCCCTTGGAAACACAATGGGCCTATATAATAGTCCTGCAACTTTAAAGCCAAATGGTCCCAATCAATTTTAGAAAATATTTTGCTCAGATCGACTTCAACTTGGGACCTACTCAACTTTTTTTTTTTTTTTGGGGGGGGGGGGGGAGGCACTGGGAAAGGAACCATTCTGACACCTTCCCAAAACATTGATATATACGTTTAGGATCACAGGCAAAACATAGCCAATCAAATCACTGATAATCATGCAAGTATCCAAACTTTTCTATAAGAAGATTCCACTTTTTTATAAAACATTACGTCTTCATACCCATTTCAGTAATATACTTATAAAAAAAATACCCATTTCAGTAATAATTATGCACAACATGAAATATAGAAGAAACCAAATGACTTAGCTCAAACTGCTTTGAGATCTCATGATCTGTGTTGTGGGCAACTGACACCAGAGTATTACATATAGCATTATTTTGGCTTGATTTCTTATTATACTCTATATGGACAAATAAACTTGGTTATAGTTTTTCTTTTGGCTTTGCAATATCTGATTCTCCATTTTATCATCCTACCTGAACCACAGAAGCTGATAACGAATCTCAAGCATAGAACAAGTTAATATAGATCAACTCTTCTCATTCATTTAGGGAATTACCTTTACCCATACAAGGACAAAAGTATGTGAAGGTATAATGAGAAGAAAAATCCACCCGTGGGTAGCCCAAGTGGTAGGGCGAACTTGTGTGCATGAGCCCCATGTCACAGGTTCGATTCCCCCTGGGATCAAACTGCGATTTACGTGGGAGGCCATGGCGGTGGGTTACTGTGCTAGTCTCCCTGGGGGTTTAGGTTTCATGGATGAGTCCTAAGGGTCTGCCGTGGGGTGGTTCCCCGTCATAAAAAAAAAAAATGAAAAGAAAAAATTTGCATTTGCAACACTTTGACTACAGTAACTAGTAAGCTTACAGCATTAGTCGAAGAAAAACATGAACTACTTTCACCCTCCATGAATAAGATCTACAATTTCATAGCACGTAATAATACCTATATCTTATTTTCACTTGATTGTTCAACAAGAAGCCAAAAAAAATAATAATAATAGACTCAAATAATATTCCACAATGGCAACACAGAAACATCACAAACGCCACTCTGAAAATGCCGTTCTCCTTATCCTAAGTCCAATGAATAAACAACATACATTTTATGAAATTAAACATATATAACCCAAAATTCTCAGAATTCTAAATCAAGTAGAAGCAAGCAAAGTACAGAACAATATTAGTAACGTTGCAAAGATCAGACCCTGACTATGAAACCTTACCTTTCTAGCTAAGGATTCTCTTGAGGGCGTCTTTGTGTAGATCATGGAACCCCGCCGCGTAAACGAACTGCTTGCTTTCCGATCCTAACAAAATTCATAACCCAATGAGGAAAGGGGGGAAAACTAAAAGGCAAAGAAATGCTCCATCTCTAAAAGATGATAAAAGACAAAGAAAATGCATTATCGATTCTGGAAGTTGCCATCACTTAAAACCAAGAAATTAAAATCGAAAAAAAAAATATATATATATATATATATATAATAAATAATCGACGCCCTTAGCCAAATGCCACGACTAAAATTTCCTTAAATTAAGCGTCTTCAAAAGCTGAGAGAAAATTATAAACTTGTCTTTATTTTTTTTCCTTTTTACTGAACCATTAGAACCTAACAGCACCCAAATGCTCCATTCCATTACTGAACAAAATTTTAAAACTTCACCTCATTGAAAATTCAACTAAAAAAAATCCATACATCATAAGAAAAGCCCAAGGTTTTTGCTTGCCTATACCCATTTTCACGGAAACCAGATACCAGTGAAGAAAAACCGAGAGAGAGAGAGAGATTACGATGAGAGACTGAACGAGAGGGACAATCTCGACGAGGTCATTAAAGAGGTCCCGATCCAAATTGCCGCTCTGACCCGTTGAGGTGGCGGTAGAGTTAGCGAGTGAGGACTGAATTTGCCGGCGAGTCGGGGACGAGTCGTTGTCCTCCCCAGAAAGCCACGATTTAGGGTCCCCGAAATTGGGATTTTCTTGCAAATCCCCGAACCTCTGTGCCTCAAACATTGTTTCTTCAGATTAACAAAGGTGCGAGAGTGAATTGCAGGCACAGAGAGAGAGAGAGAGAGAGAGAGAGAGAGAGAGAGGGTTTTGATTTTAAAAATCGTGCTGTTTTTCCTTTTCCGGACGCGGATCTTGAAGGGGAAATGCGAGCTTACGAAAATAACCCTAGCTTTTCAAGAAACCACCGCCAGTTCAGCCCTCCGTGAGTAACGACTACTTCGGTCGGCCACTTTAAAACGGACAAATAAACATTTTTCGTTTAAATTGAATTAGAGCAGTTATATCCGTACAATGAGTTAGTATTTTGTATTTTTTGTTTTTTATATTTTGAAAAGAGTTAGTCTACAGTACCTAGTGCCTCGTGAAAGCTCATACAGTTATGTTTAAAAAAATTTTAAAATTACAATAATACTTTTTTAAAATTATTTTTTTTCTTTTTATCCTCATTCATCAATGAGACTGCACACGCAATCTCATACTCAGGACTGCAACTAGAATTTCTCTTTTGAAAATTAAACAGGACATCTTGATATCTATTGTTCAAACACTGTACCATTCCAAATAAATTCATTTCAAACTTTCTAAAATCTAGCAACCTAGTTCATCCTCTATTGTCGCTCTGTTGTTACTGGATGACGTTCTCAATTCCCACTTTGGATTTGTGAGTGATTAAAGTTTCAAGACATATAACACAATGTTACATATTCGTATATGACAGTTAATATGCAATGCTTTTAACATGTTTTTAACAGTATAAAATAATCGTAGCGGAAAAATAAAATGACAATGATTTGAGCAATATATCATGGTACCAAAACATGTTTATTTATCCCAAAATAAGTAGTTTTAATATCCATACAAAAGTAGGATCCCAAAACGATGACCATTTATGATCATCAAAATAAAAGTCTTATGCATCATAGTTAAAAACATTATCATTTCTACTCTAATATATTTTGAATGTCCTCAAATAACTTTAAAACATCTCTTATAAACTTCTTGGCTGCTTCGAGACAACTCTCGATCATAGGGCTCTTTCTATAGGGGGCCCGTCGCGCTCATGTTTCCCCATCCTGCTCGCTATCCTCTAATCCTATCACAGTTTCTTCTATGTCGAGGGGAATGATAGTGGAAACTATTACAGTAAAATTTTGAGAAATCTCAACAAGTTATATCAAGAACATACACAAAGATAATATAAACGTGCATAAGTTAAACATGAATATGGATGGGAACATACAATTTCATGAAAGCATATTTTTCTCCCATCTAGATTCCTCTTTACAAAAAACCAATTTTGATCTTGTAACAATATAGCCTCTTGTATTATATTACCATTACAGATTCAATTGCATGTAAACGAACTTAGCACAAACAATGACGGATACCTCACAATCACCTC
The DNA here is from genome assembly GCA_961763995.1 of Juglans cinerea. Taxonomy (NCBI): domain Eukaryota; kingdom Viridiplantae; phylum Streptophyta; class Magnoliopsida; order Fagales; family Juglandaceae; genus Juglans; species Juglans cinerea. The sequence goes on from CAUIVZ010000016.1 coordinate 14,230,564, forward strand.
TATAAACTGTGGGCACCTAATAGTTACTGCACCACATTGTCTTTTGACTAGCTGTGAATACGTCAAAAGAGAGATACCCAGGCAGATCGACCCACCTTCGCCATGAGTTATCTTAAACTCTTGATAGATCGACATGCCTTCACCAAAAGCTTACGATTGATACGATAGCTTGTAACTCCTTCACTGTACTTATCATATATTTCACCCACTAGCATTAAGTGCTAATACTTCGCTCCGTAAATCTTATGGTCCCATTCAAAGTCCGTTGACTGTACTTTGTCAACTTAGGAATAACCACTCTAATTTAATCACTCCAGAGTGAACAAAAGAGTTCAACTAGGATCTTCCTCATCCTAGCATTGGGGTCGTGTCAAAACTTATTTTAATGCACGACTCGTAAACTTTGCATGGCATGTGAGCATGACACATTATCATAGCATGGCATGTGAATATAACACATTATCATAGCATGGCATGTATCATGATAGCATGGCAAGAAAAATATCACATAAACATGGCTAGCTCATTTGGGTATATCACATGAGCACAACTTATAATGATTCAATATAACACTTAAGCAAGACTTGCAAAAATTGAATATGTTACATAGGCATGAATCCAATCAAGCACAAGAGTCGGACATAAAATAACAAATCGAGCATACACATGATTAAACATAGCAAGAAACTGAACATGCAACATAATAATCAAGGACTTAGCGATCATAGATAGATACAAGTAACACATATGAAACTTTTAAACAAAAAACACGATCACATTATCCATGATAAGTTAGAGACTAACTTATAAAAACTCCTGATTTAATTAAGTATCCCAACGAACAACCAAGCTAAAAATATATAGTCTAATCTTAGAACTTGAAAGAAGCTCCCAATTTACACACTAACTCGTGCACTTAGAGGATTAAAAATTCTCTTACTACCTTAACCCTAATTGGCCTTGGGAGTTATCCAACCTTCCAATCTCTTCTTTTAATCAAATGTTACAGATTCACACACAACAAAATCCTGGGTAGGCCGAATGGCAATTGGATAGCCACCGAGCTTCACCTTCACAAGCAAAAACCCTAAGAGACCGAGTACATCAAGTTGTAACAAGCCTTCTAGGTCATGACTCCATATTCGCTCACTCAAATGAAAACATTTAAAGAAAACCCTAGTGATGGTCGACTAGCACACGCTCACTCAAGAGGACTTGTCTTCAATCACTTTACCTTCTAGCATTCAATTTTTGAAAACCCTAGAGACAAAATCATACTCAAACCAATTCAAATATGGTCTAAGTTCTCATGGCCAAGATTTACTATCATCATGGTAACTTTTTCTCTTCTTCGTGCTTCTTAAATCCATATTGCAAAGTCATAAAATTAAAACGGGTTATTGCAGGTTAAGCCGGTTGACCCGTTTATTAATCGTATCTTAATAAGTCAACCTATTTTTTATCTGAACTCATTTATATCAAACTCAAACTCGCTAATTTTGTGTGGTGTTTATGTTGGTTTCACAGGCCGTGTCTCATATTACCACCCCTACAAGAATAACACCTCCATTGCACACCACCGCGATACACCTTCGTCCACCCACCACAAGGCACTACCTAGCATCTCTCTCTCTCTCTCTCTCTCTCTGTGTGTGTACGCGCGCGCGTGCGTGCTTGTGTGTGTGCGCATGCATGCATGCATGCGTGTGTGTGATTCGATATATGGTGTGCTCATTTTCTTAACCTCTTTGATACCTTGCAGGTGTTCGTAGAAGACAAACTCTTTGCATGATAGTTTGCATTGAGAGGTAAGTAATGTGATGTAGTTGTTATTTATTGCATTAACATTATCGTAGAGTGCAACATAAGCAACACTATAGCGTTGAAAATAATAGAAACAAATTATGAAAACACATCAAGATTTAGATATTTTTTAGCCTTTTAAACAATGCAATGCTAAAAAAAAACCAATAATACTACATACTTGGAAAATATGCAAAAGTGCATACATCAATAGCCGTCACGTGCTTACTCTTAAAAAGGAACCATACTTCTAAATAAATATTTGGTGATAATAACATACAAATTTCAAGTCATTTAAATTGCTAGTAATCCAACATATAGATGTTTATTTCAAACTGAGTGTAAATATATTTACCTTCATCTAGAGAGTAATCAAGGATGCCCATGGTCATGGTTTATTGCTTTTTTACAATATTTTTCTCTATCTTAATCAAGCAGTCATAAAAATGGAGGTTATCATTTGCCATGAGTGGTTAAAATAAGTGTTCAACTGTTGATTATTGGTTGCTTAAATTTAAGTGTTGAATTGCCAATTATTATTGATTAAGTTGAAGTTCTTATATGTTGATTATCCTATATTTAAATTGAAGTGTACAAATGTTGTTAACTAGCTCTTTAGTTCATATGATAAAGTATTGAACTCAAAATATTTTTAATTTCAGTTTTTTTTTTTGTATATGTTATTTGTTTATATAACACAATGGCATATGTTATATTCTCCTTAAGCATCAATACATTTATATTAACGACATTGATGTGCTCGTACAAGGGGATAAAACTAGTTGGTGTTCATTCTTTCGGCTAGATTGATTTGCTTTCCAGAGGAGAATGGAAGCAAATATTGAAAATAACGAGGTCGATAGTTTAGACAAGAATGAGATGGAAGGTGGAAATACTCATGTCAAAGAAAGTTGGGATGCATTTTTCATTGTAAGAAGAAAGGGACATCCGATAAAATTGGAACGATACAGAGAAGATTAGCATGGCCCCTGCGCAAGGATGACACGCAAAAATCGAGAAATGGTATCAGAGACTATCCCAACTAGAAATGTGGGACTTGAGCCGTGCCACCTACAATGGACAGGCCTGACGAGGACGTCGGGAATTTAAGGGGGGTAGATTGTGATACCCCATATGATATAGATAAGGGTAGGTAGTGTATGAGATTCCACATTGCTTGGAAATGAGAAGTTCTTGCTCTTTATAAGTTTTCAACGGGGCTCCAATTGTATCATTGACTAGTCATTTTGAAGTATAGGCCATGTTTTTTTGATGTGACAAGAAGAAGTTCTAAAACCGATCTTGAGGGAAAGTTGAAATATCTCACTCTCGCATGTGTCCGGCAAGGCCATCTATAAGCACGGTTTCAAATATTCTCAAGCCAAGACCAATGGGGAGATTTGGCTACAAAGCTAAGATAAATCCAACAGTATGTCCTGATAGAGGGTTTTGTTTGTTTTGTTTTGTGTTGTGCTTGAACACACACATATCTTGAGTCCCAGAAATATAACATTTATGAGATGTCACAAGAAGTTGGATGAAGAATCGAAGAGGAAGTTGGAGTATAATGATATGGCAAGTATAGGTTTGAGCAAAAACTACAAATCTTTTGTAGTTGAGGTTGGAGGCTATGAGAATTTGACATTCGACGAGAGAAATGCCCACAACTATATCCGTGAAGCAAGACTACTTCGACTAGGGTTGGGAGGAGCTGAAGCACTTCTAAATTATTTTACAGAACTCAAGAGAAGAATGAAAGTTTTTTTTATATGATTGATATGGACGATGAGAACCAGATACGAAATGTATTTTGGGCAGAAACTCGGAGTAAGGCTGCCTATGAATATTTTGGCGATGCCATCACCTTTGATACTACATACTTGACAAACATTTATAAAGTGTCGTTTGCTCCTTTTGTGGGATTCAACCACCATAGACAATCAATTCTACTTGGTTATGACTTGATTTTTTTATTTTTTTTTAAGAAGAGGACGGCACCCCCATTTTATTAAAAGCTCTCACTTATGTTGGAGGAAAACCATGGTAACAATTCTGACACCTGGGGGTTACATATAGACATACACACCAATCCAAGAATCCAAACCAATATAAACCAAAGAAACTATTTTATACATCCCAAATAAAACTATTATGCTCGAAAGTAAGGTAAGCCCCATCTATTAATACGTACAAGACCCTGAAACCGACCCGGTTCATCATTCTCCTCAGAAAAATCCAAAGACACTCCCCTAGTACCTTCCTTGGCCAAAAAAGCTGCCACCATATTTGCTTCACGGAAAACATGTTGCACCTTTGTATTAAGCAAAGAGACAAGCTCCTGCACTTCTTCCCAAAACTCCCATAGATACAAAAATCTACATACTCCAGACAAAAACCAACCTACCACAACCTTTGAATCTGACTCCACCAAAATATTTCTCAAACCCAAATTTCGGCACATCTTCAACCCATCTAATAGAGCTCTACATTCAGAAAGTGTGTTAGCAGCATGCCCATAATGACGAGCAAATCCAGCCAAAACTCTACCATGATGGTCCCAAACAACTCCCCCACCTCCAGAAGGCCACAGATTTCTTGCAGAACCTCCATCTACATTAAGTTTGTAAAATCTCATCTAAGGCCGATTCCATGCTACCCATTGCCCAGGTCTGAACATGACAGGAGCCATAGGACAATTAGACGTTGCAACAATAAACCATCTTTTGGGTTTAAATTTTTAAATCTACAAGAACTAGAAATACCCATGAAAAAACCTTTTACAACCCGAATAACTGCCCCTCCAATCAAATGAAATTCCTTACATTCGAACTGCACATCTAGCTCGCTAAATTGTCCAAGTAATAATAATAGGAGCCACACCACGTAACCACCTTACTTGAGAGTTTGATGATGCCCTCAACCACCAAATATTAATAACTCCTTGCTACAACCTCACTCGCGGCAATCGAACACTAAAAATAGCTGCAAAATAGTTCCAAACATTCCTTGCCTCCTCACCATCACATAACACATGATCTAAAGTTTCAACCTTAGGCACCACACAATACTCACATTTTGAAACTATCGGCACACCGAGACCTTTGATAGTCTCATCAACTGGTAAAGCTTTAAGTCGTGCTCTCCAACAAACAAACAACATTGTTTTTGGCACATGCTGTTGCCACAACCACTTTCTCCAAATACAAACTAGATCATGTTGCCGAATTAAGTTCCACGCAGATTTTGTGGTAAATATCCCATCCGCCGATTTAATCCATACAAAGACATCATCACCTTCTTGAAAATAAACCTATGCGCCTTAGATTTTCTCTACCAAATCCTCACTAACGAGTTGACGCAACTTACAAAAGTCCCACCCAGCCTCATGCCGCAACTCACCCAGCGTGATCCCAGGATCACCCACCACAGCAACTGCATCACCAATTGCCCCATCTCCCAACCAATTGTCAAACCAGAAATTGGCATCCCCGCGTCAAATCAAACATCTTGTATTACTTAAAACATGTGGTAAAACCCGCAACACCCCATTCCAAAACCAAGAGCCTCTAGCAGAAGAAGCTAAAAGCTCAATATGAGAATTTTCCACATATTTAGCTTTGAAAAATTCAGACCAAATAGATCCTCCATTCAACATTTTCCAAGCAAACTTCATGAATAATGAACCTTGAACATCCGACAAATCTCAAATTCCCAACCCTCCCTCTTCAACCAGTAAGCATACCCATCGCCAAGGCACCCATTTCCTTTTTGTTTCCTCCCATTTGAACCCCAAAGAAAATTGGAGAAAATTATTTTCAACCCTTTAAGAACACCTTTTGGCACATTCATCACTGAAAGCATATGTATCGGCATACTATTCAGTACATGCTTTAATAACACAATCATGCCACCAAATGATAAAAGTTTACTCTTCCAACCCGCAAGCTTTTTTTGTACCTTTTCAAGAAAACTATCAAACATTCTTAATCTCAATCTCCCCACATGTAATGACACCCCCAAATAAATACAAGGCCAATCCCCTTCCGTAAAACCAGAAATTCTCATTATATCCTCCTTCCTTGTCAATGAAAAAGAAGAGGAAAAATAAATGGAAGATTTAACTGGACTCACCATCTGACCAGACATGCGTTCATATGACTGCAAAACACACATAATATTTCGGTTGTGGCTTGATATCAAGCGAGTATTTAAACACATTTATTTGGTTGTTTGAATCTTGCCTAAACTGCATGAACGATCGAGCTCCAAACATAATCATCACATACCAAAATAAGAAATTGCAGAATGTGATTGCGAAGGTATTTCCATCATCCCACCAAAGACTTTATGAGTACTGACCTTCGTGAAAAATAGGTTTTGGACAGGCATGTCTAGTACTCAACGTAGTAAGAGCATGAATGCATTCTTCGATGACTAAATCAATTCGAAGATGACATTGAAGTAGTTCGTTGATCAATGTTAAGTCGAAAAGTTGAGAATGAGACCGCAATTTACTTTAGCTCATTTCACACTCAGATCCCATGCATAAGCCAATTACTCCATCAAAAGACAATTTTAAGCAGCCTACATAACTGTAAAAGTTAGACAAGTCCAAGAGGAGTTTAGGGGTCTATTATATTGTTGCCCAATTCTCGTGAGATGTAATAGTGTACTTTCTACATACCATGTGTTACGGAGATATGATTTGGGCATAATTATTGTATTTTTAGTAATACTTTCCTTCATAGTAAGATACTTTCTTTTATAACTAGATTATACATAACTGTCAATTAGGAAGTAAATACTTACTTTGTATAGCAGAATAGGCACTGGAAATCTAGCAACAAATGTGTAAACTCTCTTATATATATTGAAAGCAAACTTTCTGGAAAGGGCATTCAGACCTATTTGATATGGTACCAAAGCCCCTCATTTGATTTCTGTCGTTTTGGTCTTAATTAATGGGTGTATTTTTTATCACTTTTCTTTGGAGGAATTTTTTTTTCCTGTTTCCACAAGTTCTTTCTTGCTCTTCATGGGAGTCGCTAGGGCTACAACCCGATGCACTCCAACCGGGTCTGGGCCCGGTCCGACCCGACCCGACCCGGTACTGTTTGCTCGCCAACCCGGTCCGACCCGACCCACACAGTACCGGGTCGGGTCGGGTCTTTTTTTTTTTTTTTTTTTTAAGTTAGTGACCTGTGTTAAGTTACAGCTTAATGAAATGAATATAGCATGCAAAATTGGTTCACTAAGATCTCAAAAGACATCAAAAAAATATTGACATAAACCAATGAAAAAAAAAAAAACCAAAAGAAGAAGAATATTAATTCTTCCAAAAAATAAACCAAAAGAACTAGAACTAATAAAAAGAAGGAGCCATCTATTACAAAGCCATCTATTACAAAAACTATCTAAATTAGAACTAATAAAAAAAATGTACATAAGCCATCTATTACAAAAACTATCTAAATTACAAAAATATGAACATTAACGGATAAAAGATTGAAGAGCATCCAACAATCAAATAACAGCAGCCTCCCATCTCTTCCTCTATATCTGTCATTATGAAAAAGTCTAACACCAAATCAATAATAGCACATCAAATAATCCAAGTCAACACAAAGTGGTTTAATTTCTCTAACAAAAGAGTGAAAATGAAAAACATAACATCATGCAAACCATAAGCCTTGAGTTACTCCTCATCAACGTAAGTAAAACTTGATTTTGGATCAAACTCTAAAAAAACACATGATAATTATTAAATGATATAAAAATAAACAGAATGAAAAAGTTTAATAAATATGTAAATAAGAAATAAGTTTATTACCCAATTCCGCCTCAAAGCTTTCAATATTATCCAAGGAGGCACGAAGATCAATGGGTATTGGATCTCTCAACCAATTTTGTGTACAAACGAGTGCCTCGACTGTTCTTGGAGATAGTGAACTACGAAATGGGTCAAGCACCCGACCCCCTGTACTGAAGGCTGATTTAGAAGATACAGTAGAAACGGGAATGGCCATCACATCCCATGCAACTCTTTCCAAAATAGGATATTTTACTTCATTGATCTTCCACCAATCTAAAATATCAAAATTTGGAGCTCGTGTCTCACAACCATGTTCCAAGTACTGATCGATCTCTGATTTTTTCATCAAATTAGATTCAATTATTTCTTGCTCATACTCAACTCAAAAACTCTGTTGAGTATCAGAATCAATCATACTAGGATCAACTGAGGAAGAAGGGTCAGAATAGGAAACTCCACTTGAACTCCCATACACAACATTATATTCTCCATAAATATCAATCATCAATTGTTTCATTTTTGTCATCATTTCTTCGACTAAATTACCACCATATATTTTTTTGAACCAAAAATGCAAAAGATTAAATTTGCATCTTGGATCAAGAACAACAGCAATAAATATCATCAAGTTAGTCTTCTCGATTGATCCCCAATATTTATCATACTTAATCTTCATATTCGCCGCCATACATTTCAACACTGCATCATTACTTTGACACATTTTTTACAAATGTGATTGGATGCCACAAAGCTCTTGGAAGTATGCATTAGATGTGACATACAAAGAACCAGAAAGTCTCACAGTAGCATCATAAAAAATCTTCAAAGCTTTATCAATACTCTAACTCTCTCCCAATCACTAGAGTTTGGAGGGCTCAAGTTCACATTACGACAATAACGAAAAAAAGAATCATCATCCTTCTCTAATCGCAGAAATGGTTTTTTAAATGCTTCTGCAACTTCTAGCATTAGATAAGTCGAATTCCATATTGTGGAAACATCAAGGCATACCAATTTCGTACAACCAATTTTCTCTTTCTCTATACACTTTTTGAATTTATCCATTCTTGCGGGAGATGATCTAACATACCTAACCGCATTACGCACCCTTGTAATTGAATCATCACAATCTTTGAGCCCATCATTCACAATGAGGTTCATAATATGGGCACAACACCTAATGTGAATATACTTCCCTTCCAACAAATGACCTCCTACGAACTTCCTCAAATACTCAATGGCAACATCGTTTGAGGAAGTTTTGTCAACTGTAACAGTAAAGATCTTGTCAATACCCCAATCTTGTAGACATGAATCTACATACTTTCCAATAGTTTCTCCTTTGTGATTAGGGATCATGCAAAAGTTTAGAATTCTTTTGTGTAGTTTCCATTCACAGTCGATAAAATGTGCAGTAAGACACATATAATTTAAGTTTTGAATCGACGTCCATGTGTCAGTGGTTAAACTAACCCGTCCAACCGTCTTAAATATTTTCCTTAATTTCTCCTTCTCCATTTTAAATAGTTTAATACAGTCTCTCGCCGCAGTAGTTCGAGATGGCACTTGGAACCTTGGTTCAAGTGATCTACATACTTTCCTAAATCCCTAGGCTTCTACTATCCTAAATGGAAACTCATCACAAATTATCATTTCAGCAATTGCCATTCGTACAATTTCTTAATCAAACTTATGTGCATTTGCCGAGTTATTGACATCACTATCTCCAATTCCCTCAAGAGCCCCCTCACGACTCATAGTCTGTTGATCCGTAAGTCTAATTCTATGAGGATGTTGCTTACAAGTACCAAGATGTTGTAGCATACTTGATGTACCATGTCTTTTGGGATGACAAGAGTAAATCTTGTGACAATAATTACACTTCGCTTTTGGGTCATTTAAAGGGCATTCATCTATTTTAGTGAAATGATCCCACACTGCTGAGGGGTCCTTATTTGCCCTTTTTTTACGAGGAGGGACTGGGAGACTTGTGTCACTAGACAAGTTAATATTTGAAGCCATTTGTGATCGGTTTTCCAAAGGAGTATCAGTCTCATTATCTCTTAAATTTATACGAGTGTCACTTTCGAAGCAATCCATATAAGAGCTGACATATAATATAACATATAAAAATCAAGCTATTAGGATATGAATATGACCCAAAAAATTTGCATATTGTGAATCATTCTCAACATGCAGATATTGAGATATTTAGATGTATTCTATCTAAACTTTTACGAGGAAAAACAGATCATCAACTAAACCTTATTGGTTCTAACACTAAAATCATATATGTCTGCCACCACATTCAGTTTACTACTATGACATACATGCATTTACAACTATTTATAAGACATTTCTATTTATATGTCAATAAGAAAATGCTATTAATAGTCAAATGATTATGTAAGTTTTTGAAACATTCTTTATTAGGGATCTCATATATCATAGCCAACACTATCTTTGGTGCCTATATTATGCAAAACTCGAAAATAATTGAATTTAGAATAAATCAATAAAGCTTTGATGTAATGTAATTGAGATTTTATTTTCAAGTTTAGTGTCATTTTGCCCTGCATCCAAATAAGCATTAAATATATGCAAAACGTCACAAACACCCTTAATTGAAAAACACATGTATGTAAAGCTGTTTAAATGGAAAGGGTACTGCATATGAAACAGTATTAAGGGGTGATATCATAATTCCAACAAAGTTAAACAAGGTCTTGCACAAAGCTTGGAAAGGGGCAGCAAGGGAAACCAACCTAACTAAAGTACATATGAAAGGCATACGTTCTTCTTCTACTCGTATTCAACCTCTCTCTCTCTCTCTCTCTAAAAGACTTAATTTCCTCTCTAGACACCATTAAACCACCTCCAACACCACCCTCCTCTCCATACAAATGAGAAAGAGAAACATAAACAATCTTTCTTTGTTGTTCCATGATTTCCCTTGTGTTCTAAATTTTGCTCTATTTGGATTTGGTGTCGACTTGCATGCTGAGTAGGAAATTTGTTTACTGTTCTCAGGAGGGTTACCACACATTTCGAGGGGGATTCTGGAACTACTTCAGCATGGGTAAGAAATTTAAGAATGTGTATTGGTTTCTCATAATCTTTCAGAGGCTTGTGTCGACATAGTACAATTTTATAAACACCTAGCATTGCAGCTCAGGAAAATTAAAGAACACAGAACTAATGAAAAAATGACCAAATTAAGCAAATTTTCCTCAAGCATAAAATATCATACAAAGTCTAAAATATAGTTTTTTGATTGTTTTGTTGGCAGTGCAAATTTCTTCTACGTCTGAACTTATTTTAGGTATAAAGACTGTTTATATAGAGCTTAAAAAGATCTTGTACACTATGTCAGAGGTTATTAGTCATTGCTTAGAACAACAAGAAAAAGGAAAGTCGTGACAATCTGGTTAGTGTATAACATACACAACCAAGGGAGATAGAATCCTGTTGTATTCATCATTTCACTTCATTGTAAATGGTTTTTATATCTATAATACTTGGGATGAAACAACTGAAAAGGATAAATGTCCTATAAATTTTCACATTTCTATGCCTCCAAACTATTAATGGCACTGCCTAGTTCCTCACTGATACGTTTGTTTTTGTGTTCAGGAATGGATGCTCAAGTATCATATGCCTTTCACTTTGAGAGAAAGTTACACCCCGAGATTCCATCAATTCCATCAATTCCAACTAATTAACAAATCAACTTCTACACATATTTCCACCTAAGCTGCCATCATATGAGAACTGAGTCAACACTTATCTATTCACTTGCGATATTTTTAGGGATTTTATTGTCAACAGAAATTACCGCATATTAGAGCAAACCCATAAAAGAAATTATGGATAAACAAAGACAATCACCGCATAAAGAAAACTAGGGTTTCCGACGACCAAACAGAGAACACACAGAGCACCAAACAACAGAAAATTATGCTTATCACTTGTGATCTACCCATCAACAGACTGAAGAATCCTGCATAATTGCTATTTAGAACATATCTACCCATCAACAGATATATTTTAATCCCTATTTAGAACAAAAGTAATTAAAGAGCAGCGCGCAGGAACATCAAATGAGAATAACAAATGACAGCACGGAAAAGAACACATCAACAGAAGCATAACAGAGAACAAAAAGCAGCAGAGAAATGTAATAGAACGTCCCAACGACTGAGAGAGAGAACGCACCCGTTTGCGATGACCTCTGAGAGAGAGAACGCACACACAGAGCACCAAACAAAGCTCGAAGTTAGAACAGAGAGAGAGAGAGAGAGAGAGAGAGAGAACGCACCCGTCTGCGATGACCTCTGCGATCGGCGACGGCGACGGCGAACGGCGACTGAGAACGGCGACACTGACTAGGGTTTCTGCATCGGAGAGGAGAGTGTTTTGGTTGTTTTCGTGAACTGAATCGGTTTCGACGGGTTGTTTGGATTAAAACCCGATTTCAAACAAATGACCCGATGAACCCGTATTTCACGGGTTGAGGAGGTCGGTTCATTCGGACAGGTCGGGCTTACGGCCCATTATGCACAGCCCTAGGAGTCGCTGCTTTTTGTAGTATCAAACTTTGTGGGTTTGAGTTTTGGTGGTTGTCGAACCTGTTTTTCTAAGTTGCGAACTCTGTTCTGTGTTGTGGGCTACTTCTCTCGGTGGTTTTTCATGGTGGCTGCGCATCTTTGAGTCTATCGACAACATCTAGTGGTGACTATGTGGTGGTCAAGTTGTCAACCACTTTTGGGGTGGCTAACGACGGTGCTGGGCTCGACGTCTTCTCTGTGTGATATCAGCACTTTGGTTTGCCGATTGTTTTTCTCGGCAGGTATCATCACTTGGGCCCTTTTGTTGTGCTACTTGGGCTTCTTCATTGTGGGCTGTTTATTTTTACATTAATTGGGCTTAATCATTGCATTACTTGGGCTTATTATTGTTGTTTAAACTTAGGCCATCTGTTTGTTTTCTTTGTCGTGCCTGCCTTGGTTTATTTGGTTGGACTTGCTACTATTTTCTATGTGTCTTTCATCATGTCTATTGAGAATACTATTATTCGCTTTATTGGGAAGAATTTTCCTACTTGAGAACTTCAGTTTAAGATGTTTTTTAAAGGAAAGGAATTATCAAATCATATTGATAGTTCTACTAAAGTCCCCACTGATGAAAATGAATTTGTACAATGGGAGGTCAAGGATGCTAAGGTGGTCTCTTGGCTATTGGGGACAATTGAGCCCCATCGTGTGACCAATCTTCGCTGTTTTACTACGGCTCAGGCTATGTGGGACTATCTCCATCGTATTTACCATCATGATCACAGTGTTTGGAAGTTCCAATTGGAGTTGGAAATTAGAAATTAAAATCAAGGTAATTTGACTATAGAACAATTTTATTCTAATTTTATTAATCTCTAGAACGAGTATTCTGCAATTATTCATGCTAAGGTTCCCCCGGCGGCACTAGCGACTCTTCAAGTGGTTCATGCTGAGAGTCAACGCGACCAATTCATGATGAAGCTTCAGCCTAAATTTAAACCTGTCCGGGCTAGCTTATTGAACCGTAAGCTGGTTCCTTCTTTGGATATTTGTTTGGGAGACTTATTGCTTAAAGAACAACGGTTATCCACTCAGATAGGTATGACTTTTGAGGCTATTAATGTAGCCTATGCAACATAAGGGAGAGGGAGGAACAAGTTGTAGTGTTTTAGTTGTAAGGATTTTAGCCATATTGCCCGCAATTGCCCTAAGAAATTTTGTAACTAATGCAAGAAAGAAGGTCATATCATCAAGTACTGTCGAGTGCAGCCTCAGAATCGTCAATCCCAAGCTTTTCAGGCTTCTGTTTAGTCCTCTTCTTCTGCACCCCCACTGTAAGCTCTGATTCATATGATCTCACACCAACAACTGTACAACAGATGATTGTGTCTGCTTTTACGGCATTAGGCCTGCAAGGTACGGGTACTAACTCAACTTCTTCTTGTGTTGTTGATTCGGGTGCCTCTAATCATATGATTGGTAGCACGATGCATCTCCAGGGTGTTCGTATGTATGAAAGCATGCAAAATATTCAAATTGCTGATGGCAGTACTCTTCCTATTACTGCTGTTGGTAAATTGGTCTCTTTGTTTCGCAATATTTTTGTCTCTCCTGGATTATCTACCAATTTGATTTATGTTGGCCAATTGGTGGATAATAACTGTAGTGTTTATTTCTCTTATGGTGGTTGTATTGTGCAGAATTAGGTGTCGGGGACAGTAATCGCGAAGGGGCCTAAAGTGGGACGTTTATTTCCTTTACATTTTGCTATTCCTAATGTTTTTCTTTTGCTTGTACGACTATTGCCAATAATAGTGAAGTCTGGCATAAGAAATTGGGTCACCCTAATTATGTTGTCTTGACTCATCTTATGAAACATGGTTTTTTGGGCAATAAAGATTTGTTTTCTTCTTCTAATGTATCTTTTGATTGTGCTACTTGTCGTCTTGGTAAAATTAAAACTTTACATTTTCCTATGCATGGTAGCTGTGCTTCTACATGTTTTGAGATTATGCATATTGATATTTAGGGTGTGAGTCATGTTATTTCTCATGGTCAATATCGTTATTTTATTACGTTTATCGATGATTATAGTCAATTCATTTGGATATATTTTCTCCGTTCTAAAGCTAACGTGTTTTTTGTCTTTTAAAAATTTGTTGCACTTGTCGAGACGCAGTTTGGTACTTGTATCAAAACTTTATGATCTGACTCTGGGGGGAGTACATGTTTTATTCTTTTCAGACTTATCTCCAGCAAAATGAGATCATTTCCCAGCATTCTTGTCTTTATACACCTCAACAAAATGAGGTCGCTGAGCCTAAGAATCGTCATCTCTTAGATGTCGTTCGTATTTTATTGATTGATTCTTCTGTGCCTTCTAAGTTTTGGGTGCTTTATCTACTGCTGTCTATTTGATCAATCGTTTGCCTACTGTCACTCTAAATTATGATTCTCTTTACTCTCGATTATTTGGCATACCTCCTGGTATCAGTCCTTTCATATTTTTGAATGTGTTTGTTTTCTTCATCTGCCACCTGTTGATGGTCACAAGCTTGCTGCCCAGTCTGTCACATGTGCCTTTATGGGCTAAAGTCCTACTCATAAAGGATTTGTTTGTTATGATGCTCATGCAAAGAAATTCTAGATCTCTCGAAATGTGATTTTATTCGAAAATCAATATTTCTTTCAATCTCAGGTTATTTCTTATCCACCTATTGCTCTTTTACCTGCTTTTGATGATGTGCATTCTTCTATTGAAAGGTATAAACCAAGGGTTGTGTATCATCGACGTCTTCCACCTTCTACAACGCCCCTTCCGGACACTAATCCGTTATCTGATCTTGCGGTTCCTAGACCTCGGCGCTCCACCAGAGTTACACATGCACCATATATTTATGGTTTTCCTCATACCTTGCTTACTGTGACTCTCGACACTATTTATGTTCCTCACTCTTATGCTCAGGCAGCCACCCATGCATGTTGGCAGCAAGCCATGCAAGAAGAGATCCAAAGCTCTTCAAGAAAATCACACCTGGGATATTGTGGCTTGTCCTTCTGATGTCAAACCTATTAGTTGTAAATAAGTGTACTCAGTTAAGTTTAAGTTTGATGGTTCACTGGATGGATATAAGGCCCTTCTCACGGCTCTTAAGAACCGCCAGGAGTATGGTATTGATTATGAAGAAACATTTGCACCTGTCGCCAAAATGACTATTGTGAAGACTATCTTGGCACTTGCTGCGTCACAAGAGTGGTCACTCCGACAGATGGATGTGAAGAATGCTTTTCTGCACAAGGATCTAAAGGAAGAAATCTATATGAATCTACCTCCCGGCATGTTTGCTACATCTTCCTCCGAGGTATGTCGACTCAGTCGATCTTTGTATGGACTAAAATAGGCTCCGCGTGCATGGTTTAATCAATTTCGCTCTACTCTGTTTGCTTTTCATTTTGCTCAAAGTCAGTTTGATTCCTCTCTTTTTCTTTGCAAGACTTCTGCATGACTTGTGTTGCTTCTGGTGCATGTCGATGACATTGTGATTATTGGCTCTGATGTAGAGTTGATTCAGCAATTGCAACAGCATCTCAAGGCCTCCTTTCATATGAAAGATCTTGGTCTCCTACAGTATTTTCTTAGTCATGAAGTGCAGCTTATTCCAACTGGTAACTTGTTACACTAGCACAAATACACACAGGAAGTGATATCTTTGGCTAGTCTCCAATCGGGTAACTTTGTTCTTACTCCCTTCAAACAAATACACGCAGAAATGTCAAGGATGGATCTGATAGAAGCTCGCCTTCCTGCTAACGAAACTTGAGATTTACCTCCAATTTATGCAATTATTAGCCCTAACATTTCTTTTACTGTGCAACAAGTCAGTCAATTTATGCAAGCTCCTAGACATCTTCATTTAGCCACTTTTCGCCACAATATCTGCTATTTGAAGGGCACCTCTAATAACGAGTTATTCTTTCCTAAGGAGTCTTCTTTACAGTTGGTGGGGTATAGTGATGTTGATTGGGCTAGTTGTGCAGATACTCATCACTCTGTTACAGGGTGGTGCATGTTCTTAGGCAATGCACTTATTTATTGAAAGATTAAGAAGCAAGACAGAGTTTCCAAGTCCTCCACCGAGTATGAGTATCGTGGCTTTGTGGGTTATTAGGTGAACTTGGATTTCCTCAGTTTCATTCCACTCATCTCCATGTTGATAATACTAGTGCAATTCAGATCGCCACTAATCCTATTTTTCATGAGCATATGAAACACATCGTAGTTGATTGTCATTCCATCCGTGAAGCTTTTGACAAGCATGTGATTATTCTTCCTCACATTTCCACTACACTTCAAACGGCTGACATCTTCACTAAAGCTCTTTCACGACATCAACATCAATTCTTGATTGACATATTGATGTTTCTAGATCTCCCAGCATCAATTTGAGGGGGGGATGTTACGGAGATATGATTTGGGCATAATTATTGTATTTTTAGTAATACTTTCCTTTATAGCTAGATACTTTCCTTTATAACTAGATTATACATAACTGTTAATCAGGATGTAAATACTTACCTTGTATAGCAGATTAGGCAATGGAAATCTGGCAACAATTGTGTAAACTCTCTTATATATATTGAAAATAAAACCTCTAGAAAGGGCATTCAGACCAATTTGATACCATGTAACAATTGAGGTCAAATTGAATGACGGGTTCATTAAAAGGGCAAAGTTTTTGGTGTACTTCAATAATGATGAATTTGAAGTCAAATGCACTTGTAACTTGGTTTAGTTTAAGGGAATTTTGTGTAGACATTCCCTACGCATATTGACTTGGCTGAATAAGGATGTGTTGCCTCATCAAGTCTGGCAAGCCTGCTGCGCAGCAGGGAGTGGCAAGGACACCCAGCCCCAGTACGGAGCGGCACACCCACCATCTCCTTCCCGAGGATTGCCCCGACCAGGTATATATACCCCCTCCTCTAACCAGAGGAGGGGTTCAGACACTTTGACACTTCAATTCATTATTCTCTCAAGGAACTCATACTGACATTAGCATCGGAGGTGTCTTCTACCACCCTGAAACCCTCATTTCTCTCTAGTTGCAGGTGGACAAATTGGGCCCCCGTGGAGTTGTTCGGGCTGCAAAACACAACATCAACATGAACCAGTTGCTCGCCTGGTCTTAACGAACAGATTTCCTACCCAAATCTATGAGACACGGGCAAACGAGGCATTAGGTACTAAATTACCAAAAAGCCGGAATCGAATTTGAAATTGACTCATTGAATCAAGTAATTCACCAAATAAGTTTCAATTGGATATTTCAAAGTTAACACAAAATATAAAAACACATATATACCATTAAGTAATTCAAGCATTTTAAATCATTTACAAACGAATTAAGAATATGAACTTATTGATTACCTATAATAAGAACGCAATTAATGTATCTCTTATATATCATCTTTTTTTGTCTTATTCTTATTTATGAATAAAATAAATATCCTTTAATTACATGATCATAGTTCTTTGGGTATAACCACATATTTATAAAAAAATACTCATTTATCTCGTAAGTTTTCTCTGACCAATAAAGTAAAAAATTAAGTATTTTATCTTTTTACTCTTTTAAACGATGAAAGAATTAATATATGCTGAAATCTTTTATATTTTATGTACAAAAAGAAAAAAAAAAGGCTCATATATGATTCTTGAAGTACAATTGAAAAACAAAAACACAATTTTGAATCAAATGGAGTTGACTCAAATTGGTTTGAATCAATCAATTGAACTTGTTCGAGTTCGTCGATTGAATTATTTTTGTGTTTGAAAAACAAATGCACTAAAATTGTTTAATTTATGACTGAATTGTTTGATTGTAACCTGGCCTTAAACTATCAAAAAGTTGCATTTACACATTGTTCAAAGAAAAAATGTTGAAGCCATTTATTTTCTTAGGTAGCTAGAATTGGCAGATGAATTATATGCAAAATATACTTTTTGAATTTGTT
Source organism: Juglans cinerea (assembly GCA_961763995.1). Taxonomy (NCBI): domain Eukaryota; kingdom Viridiplantae; phylum Streptophyta; class Magnoliopsida; order Fagales; family Juglandaceae; genus Juglans; species Juglans cinerea. The sequence continues at coordinate 14,248,747 of CAUIVZ010000016.1, forward strand.
ATCAATGACGAGGTCAAAAGGCAACATGATCATAAAAGGACTCCTTTGATGATGATCTTAATCATACAAATTTTGCAGAGAAAAATAATGGTTTTTTTCTTTTTTGGCCAAACGGAAAGTGTTTCCCAGGTGATATACGCAAAGTATAAACGTTTGGAAAGAAGTCTGCGAAAAGTGTAAAGTTGGCGAAGTAGCTGATACCTGACTTTGGGGCTTTGGGTACCTGTTTTATGGTCATTTATTACACTGTCTAGCTTTATGAGCAAACTGTTTCTTTTTGCATTCATGCATTCCACCCCTATATCTTCTAGTATGAACATGACTAATGACTCTCTCTCCCTCTCTCTCTCTCTCTTTCTCACTCTAGTTCTCCCTTTGAAAGTTACTATTTAATAAAAGGGTTGGCCTTAATTCCCTTTCTATGATCTGAGAGTATTGCAGCAATGCATTCCGCACACAAGTTTGAGTCGTTTCCGAATCAAGTAAAAGCCTCAAAGGTAAGATATAGTTATTTTGAAAAGTTTTTGAGGCATTATTTTATTCATTTGCTTCTTTATGTATTTCTTATGTTCTTAAAATTTGGGTTTTCTTTTCTTTTGCTTTCTGCGTTTATCTGTGTATATTAGCTTTTTAGTTTTGCAAAGCTTTCTGTTTTTTTTGTTTTCATATGGTCTGTTTGATTGCTGATAAAAGGTGGAATGGAAAACAAAGAATTTGTAAACCCAAGAAAACAAAAACCGTTACTCTCTCTTCCTATTAAAATAACTGGAGTTCACATGGAGGAGTTTTACCTTTTCAGGTGAAAACTTCATAGAACTATAAATTCATTACTTCACTTTCCGTTCCCTTTGTTCTGTTTGTTTATCAGCAATAAGTAAAGGGATATACTTTAGACACAAACGAATTACACAACAGTAAATCTACAATTTGATGTGATTTGATGTGGTACATCAGATTATAAATGAACTTTTATTGTAAAGTATATCTAACGGATCCCATGAAACCATATCAGTTTGTTGGTTTATTTTGTGTAATCTCTTTGTGTATGTAGCGGTTCTCGTAAATAAATGTTAATAGAACTACTAGGTGGATGCCCATTAATAACTAGCACTGCGGACGGAAGTGGAAAATTTTGGGGAAAACCTTCCTTCCAATTAATGGATGAAACTATTAGTTTAATCTTGAAATTTGTAGTAATCATGATACAGGTGAGCACATTATATTTCGGTCAGCAATATTGGGGTCAAACTCCAATGTAGTTGCTTTTTGCTTGCATTGAACCATCTCCATGACAGAAAGGGCTATGTGTATATGTGGTGTCCCTCAATTTTCTTGGCTAAACATCATTGTTGCTTTGCTTTTTCTTTGACTTTAGTGCTAGGCAGTTTGTTGTTAGCACATTATTATTTAATTATGAATTTGTTATTATTGATTAAGTGGAAGTAAGGGGTTCAGCCCCTTTGGATCGCATTGTGTGTTTTTTGCACCTGGCATGTTGAACCAAACCTGCTTGCTGAAATTATAAGGTGGGAAGAAATTAAATAATTAGAATTGAAAGCTCAAAAATCTGTAACAGCTTAATTAAGAAAGAAGAAAATGTTACTATGTGAAGTTTTCATATTTGATTAATTTGTTTTATGTAGTCTCCATGCAGTATTTCTTCAATTTGGTTAACAATACCGTGTTGGGTTTATGCAGCAAATTTGATAGAGTTGAAAAAAAGGTTTTATAATTGCTTATTATGTCTTTCACCAAAGATTTAATTTTGCTACGCTATTACGACCGGCTTAGAAGCCTTATTTCTTGTTAATTACGCGTTCGTTTTCGTAGATGAGATGAGATGAGTTGAGATTAAAGTTAAAAGTTGAATAAAATATTATTAGAATATATTTTTTTAATATTATTTTTGTTTTGGGATTTGAAAAAGTTGAATTGTTTATTTTATTTTGTGTGGGAATTTGAAAAAATTGTAATAATTATATGAGATGAGATGAGATGAGTTAAGAAGAGTTGTGAAAACAAACGAGTACTAATTCATGAACCGTGGGTTTGTTGGGTTTCCATTACTGGGAAAATTTCATAATGATGATGGACTGTTTTATATTTTGTTGAAATGCAGCAAATATTTATTTTCAATTGAAGGAGCTAGCCCTTCATATCATGACACAGTGAAATGTGATTGGATAAACTGGACCAGTGAGCACTGTTAGTGATCTTCAGCTAGCTCCCTTCAAATTTCTTTTGGCTTGTTCACAGTGGAACTTAGCTAGTGTCTGGTCTTTCTTTTAAGTGACATTGAAATGATCTCATGACTTGACATTCATATTTGATACATGCACCTCCAAGAGAACAATGATGCATTGTTCCTCACGTAGTCTTCATACACGGGCCAAAGATACCACATCACTCATCGTGTCACAATGAGTGCACCTTAATGATATGGAATTTTAATTTTTCTGTAAGGTTGTATCGTATGGACAAAGCTTATATTTACAGCACTTTCTATTATTGCATCTTTGGGCCCTTTAGGCCTCGTTTGGATGTTGACAAACGAGCCCTTAGCCTCTACAAGTTGTTTCTCACTCCTATCTTTGTTAATGCCCATATGCCATTCCATTCATTCATGACATGAAAAAACTAGTGGATAAAAATCCTATAGTAACTTTTTCCTTTCATTTTTATAATTGGGAACATATGTACCTGCCAGGTGATAAATACATATGATGTTGTTCAACTCCTTCCTATAAGCTCCTTCAAATTCAATGACAATACTGAGGAGATGAGAGGGACGAAGACAGAAAAAAAGACCAGCTTGAAATCTGAAAGTTCAATCATCTCTGGTGTAAGAAGGGAAGGCTATGAGGTGGATTCAGATTTACTTCCAGGTGATAGTCAAAATGAAGATCCAGACAGAAACCCTCCAGAAGTAAGTAGTTTAATAGCTTGGGAGGATTCAGAGGATAAACTAGCAGAATATTTTAACTGTCCTAAAGATTTGAAAGGGAGTGAGGAAGGAGAAAACCTTTACACTAGAGAGAATATAATGGAGTATGAATTACCAGAGCTGGATGTTTTCTTTCATGAGAGCAGTTATCAGTTTGTTAAGGACATTTGCATTGACAGTGGAGTGTCTTCTCAGGGCAAGTGTTTGCTAGAAACTTATGAGTTGGACCATACTACTCTCTCTTGCATACTCAATTCTGATGTGGATACCAGCAGTGAATTAACAGAAGAAACTCTGGATACAGCTTCATTTGGGACAAATGGGTCAAGACATAGCACTGAACAGGACTGCAATAAGGATGTAATCAAGCAATGTGGTTGTGAAGGCTTGACGATGAAAGGTGAAATAGATATTGATGCAGGACATGAGATTTCTGATCAGTCCCATAAGAAGATAATCTCTAAAATTCTGCTTCTAGATAGAGAGGTAAACCATTTCTTACTCCCTCTGTTCAATTCTTCCCTTCTAAAACTGTTTACCTTTTTGCAAATAGCATATGTTATCTTTCTAAAAAGAAAAAAAATCTTCAAAGAACCTGAAGTTGATACCCTCATTATGAGCTATGGTTATCTTGGCTATCTTCTTTTTTGGCTGTGTGATTTGAATGAGGTTGAAAATTTTTCAAAATCCAAGTTCATATTAGTAAAGAGAACAACTTGGTTGCTTTGAAAAGATTGAATCGTTTGATTCATTCAAAGATTTTATATTCTGTCTGATGTAATCGGAAGAGTCGAGGAGATTGAGCACCAAGTGGCATGCCACTGAGGATAATTGCCGTCTGTTTATTACATCTAAGCAGAAGTTATCCATATAATAGAGGGTAAAACTAAAAGTGACATCAAGTGGAAAGTCCTACCTATGCGTTAATGAACCTTTTGTGATTATTCCATGTTCTCCCTACCGTTTTTCTCAAATTCGTTTTTTAGTTGAAAATTTGTATCTGTCTGGCAATGCTGGAATTCAGTTTTGCAATTGTCGAATTGTTCGCCCCTAAGAACAACCAGTGCTTGCATTTCCTGTTCCACAATCTTAAGTATTTGTTTCATGAATAAAGATCTTTTATGACTGGATATATATTACTACTTACTAGAATCACCCTTAAAAACCACGTTCAACTTTGTTTCGACACGAAAAAGCAAAGATATTGAAGATTTCTTTGTGTAACTGAAGATGACAAAATTGTTTACGGGTGAGGAGAAGGAAATGGTTATAGAGAATTCAACAAAGTTAAGTTATTTTTTGTAGGTTTTCGTTTTGCTTTGGTTTCCTTTCGGTCTTGGACAGTCCTTCCCTAGTTGAGAAGGGCACAATCGCCAACTGACCAAGGCCGTCTAATTTGGTAAGAGCTTGCATAGATAACCTGCTGATGCAGTGTAATTGTAGTTGTTGATTTTGGCTTTTTAGTTGATTTCTTCTTTTGTTCTCTGTTTTACATTTATGCCCACCACCACCACCTGACCCAAATGATCTGGTGAAATGGCATACTCCAGTTGTTCCACTTTTACCAGGAACAAAGTTTGTCATCCTTGAAAAAATTTTCAATATTCTTATATTATATATGTTTATATCTCTTTTACTTTGGGCCAGCTGGAATTGTGGAGCTTGTGTACACATGCACATGCTATGTCTCTCTATCTCAATGTAGTTTTCTAAGGTGCTGGTACAGTTGGAATTGTACATCAAATCACCTCTGTTTTTATGATGCCAACTACATTCCTAGGATGACTTTGCCTAGTTTCGGTACTAAGAATATCTCAGATATTCTTAGAATACCTCACTACTATTCATTATTTTATTGCTACTTTTCACCTACTTTTCACTACTATTCAAGATTCTATCATTACTTTTTCACTACTATTCACAGAATATCTGAGAATACCTGACTTAACTTGCAAAAGCATAGTAACAAGAGAGACTAATGTAAGTACCATATATAATAAACTCTTAAGTGTTATGTGCCTGTTAGGATGTTTGTGATGAATTAACCATAGTTAAGCCTCAAATGATATTTGCATCTCTAATCAGTGTGACGAAATGAAGAGGTTGGCAATCCTTAGAGGCGAGTCCCCTGCATGAATGTTATGAATGAGTGGAGATTCTAAACAGATCTTTGGAGTTCTTTTTCAAAAAAATGTATTAGATTTTAAAGTTTTTTGAGGACCTGTAGGCTCCATTTAAGGAAGCAGTATCGGAAAACTTGATGGCATCTTCAACGACTGAAGCAATTGACAACAGCCACCCAATTTTCAACAGTGAGGTGGAGGATGAGAGCTTCAGTAATCGTTTCAATTCATCTACACCCACAATAAACAGCGTCGAGGATTCCCTGCTATGTATATCTAAGCGGTCAACTAGCAGCACAGCCAGTTCCCGTTCATTTGCTTTTCCCATGTAAAATTCTAACTTTTTACTTACTCATTGTTCTATGAATTGAGATCGGTTGCTCACAGTTTCGCTTGCATATGAACAGATTGCCTGCTGAGTGGAATGGCAGCCCAGTAAGAATGGTAAGAGCTGACAGGGTTCAATTAAGAAAGCACAGACGTTGGAGACTCTGCTTTCCCTGCCTTCAATTCTGAATGTACTCTCTTCCCTTTGTGGCTTTTGTTTCATTATGCATTTTTTTCCCTTTTTTGCCAAGGCATTGGAGTGTATAGTGCGCTTGTCACAAAGAGTATTCATGATTGTTGTTCCTTAGAATTTTGCGTACATGTTATTATTATTATTATTATTATTATTGGTATTTTTTTTTTTAATTTTGTGGACTCATTTCTGATGTATCTTGTTGGACTTCTTTGTGTGGAGACTCGTTTTGTTTGTTACATTCAGAATCTCAGTAGTAAGCTCCTAAAAACTGAGATTGAGAGTACATGCACGATCCAAAGTAACAAGACCAATCATATGTTAAGAAAGTTGTAAACGGTAAGAGAAACTTACCATATTACCATGCGGATTGAATGAGACAAGACAATCAGCGAAGACATGGTTAGCAATTTACACATTGCCATCAGAGCAAGAAGATCAATTTGGAGACTAGGGGGATTCCACACTGTTGGATCTTGTAGTCGAAGGAGACACCATTGTGCAACAATTTCTATACAAAGACAGAGATCTTAGTGGGGATCCCATGACATCAAATCAAATATGCAAAAGGGAAGATACATGAGTGGTCTCTAAAAAGGTTCCAAGCAAATTTTGAGGTAAAATTTCCATCTTGAGTGTGCTTACAAACTCTAGTATCAGAACCTGGATTAAGAGTCACAAGGAAATTTATGACTGCTTGCAATAAAGAGCTGCCACCAATGCTCAAGATATTATTAGATTATGAGATAGGGCTACAATCCTAAGGGACAAGGGAGCGGTTCTTCACTAAGAAATTAAGAATGAAAGCAGAGGAGACAAGGGATCCCCTTGCCTTAAACCCCTTGTAGAAGTGAAGTACCCTAACTCTCGGAATGTGCGTTAGTCTTGAATCCAAGAATACGAAATTATTTTCGGATTTATATTCATTATCATTCACCATAAAACAGGTCATGTAGGGCACCACCATACTAATTATAACGATGAAAACAACAACAATGCTTTACTAATAATTTAATCTACAAATTAATATAGAGGGGAGGCTTCCATCCACGCAAGGTTATTCCAAATCATAACAACAATAGAAATTATTTTAAAAATTTTCCAACAATAAAATGATGATAAGAGATTGGTAATCCTTTTAGAAAAATGTTTCTAACGATGATATGAAACTAATGATTTTATGTCAACTCAAATTAATAAACACTTCGGGAATTGCTTAACCACTCTCAATGGTCTATTTGTTTTTTTAGTGTACTAGTTGCCTACTTCGCACACTAGATTTGATGAGAAATGTATTCTTATTCTTCCTATACTAAAGGAATCCTTCTACTTATCATCTATACTCCACACACTTGCATGTTAAAGGAAAAAATAAAAAGGTAAAAAATAAACAATACATGTGTTGTATAGGGATGATTAGATTTTTGCTTAATATTGCTCTCGTGGGAATTTTCAAGCAATGTAGATCGGACATGAGCATTTAATATCAAGTTTGTCTCTCTATATATTGATACATCCAATTCGATAACATAATTACAAATAATTATTTGAAAACAAACATTTCCTAAATGCAAAACTGTTGGGCTGGATACACAAACTTCTAAGTCTTATGGTTTGGTAAACATCTATGAAAGTCATTTTCGAATCTTTTAATTATTGGGAAAAAACTGATAGATAATGCAATAATGTATGAAAACCGAGATGACAATATTGTTGTCATTGTTGTACCATTAAGTAGGAGCAATACCATTGCAAAGTAGGCTATGGTACTGAAATAGTAAAAAAAAAAAAAAAAGAATGATAGTAAAATCATGTACATGAAGTGAAAGTGAAAATTTGACCATTCTCAAACTATCCACAGGGGGGGCACCACATGACATGACACTATCATATATGATTAGCTTCAGGAATAAAATGTGGTACGTACTGCAATGCTTTACTGCAATGTGGGCAATAAGTATAATGCATCTCACTATGCACTACATAAAGTCTATTTAAAATATGCATCGCATGAAAACGCCCTACGTGGTGGGACGTCCATGGTGGAGAAACCTGTGCCACAGTTGCTATCTGAAAGGTCGACAAGTAAGACATTCAAGGTATATTATAATTAAATTTCAGATTAGTATTAAGTGAAGTACCTTGGTTTTTTACATAGTGTCAAGTGCCTCAAATAGAAGTATATGTAGAACTATGTGTTTTGCTTAACTCTTAAACTCGAGAAGCACCCTATTTGTAAATGGGATTTGATTTCTTTGAAAAAAATGTAGGAGAAGTCCAGAAGAAACAATTCAAATAGACAAAAACTGAAGGTCAAACATACCGGTGGGCGGAAATCCTTTATACGGATATTAGAGGAGAAGGTTTGTGATAGTAAGAGGTATAATATAAGTACCTAAATTGTTTTTTCGTTTAACTTTACTATTAATTATGTGTTGTAGCGGGAGACGACACCAAATATGGTTGCCTTCTATAAAGAAACACATTGGTCAACACGGAAGGGTAAATTCATCAATGCCACAAATGAACACAATTATGTAAGATTGTGTTTAATTTAATTTAAGTTAGACTATAGGCAGCATACAATTTAACAGCATAGCTGATTTTCCTTTCATCGAAAGGTGGAGAGGTTAGGTGAAAAAGATCCTGAAGATAATGTGATGAAGCGGGTGACACTATCTTTAAAGAAGTGTTGGGTTTCAGATCTGGGTATGCAGTAGGGATGGGGCACATGGTCATTCCAGACCCCTCTCCTTCAATGAACAAGTTTAGAGCATTTATTCATCTATCGGAGGAGAATCAACGGAACAAGAGTGATGCATAAATGTACAAGAGAAAATTAGACCAGATGATGGGTGATATTGAAGTGTTGAGGAAGAATTTTTCAGTATGAGAAAGTCATGAACTATTGGATGTCTGAGTTAGAGGGAGGCAATGAGTCTCATAGAGAGACTTAGTGAGATGCTTGCTGGGGTTTTTTGTGGATGCTTTTTTGTGGGGTTATTTTTTTTTTTATTGTTTTTTGGATATGTAACAATCCAATGGTCGTGGACTTATGTCCCTTATGAAAGATTTTGCTAGTTGCATAGGACGTGTTAGGGTGGATATCTATAAACCAGTGCAGGAAAGTTAAGATGTGTAGTTGACTGAATTTTGTTGGTAGTCTGATTTGAATTGTTGGGGGATAAGATATCACTTTTGGTTGACTACCTTGACAGGGAGAGCTGTGGTTATTATGAAAGGGAAAGTTCTCTTACAGACATGTTACTGATTTAATGCATGGTTTGTCATTTGCATAAGGTTTAAAACTGACCAAGTAGGCTAATATCACTAGTTTTTGAAATATACAAGTTGGAGCAAATCTTAGCTTAGCCATATGGATCATGGAATGTAGAGCAGGAGTGGTGGAGATGAGGAGCAGTTTCAGATAATAAGCATTTGCTGGGGTTGTATTTCTTCGATAGCATTAAGAATAAAACTTGCAGCTACTGCTTTTCAAGTTATATATGCAAATATCCAGTTCTGTGAAATATCACACCCTCAATTGGGGGCACATATCTAAAGTTTTAATTTACTAAACAGTTTGGTTAGTTTATATGCTAAGATAATGATAACGCTAAGTAGCACAAGTAGGTTAAACTCACTTCTAACTACTTTGGATATATGAAAATCAGAAAACTACTAATGCTGCTTGGTCAGTACCACTGATAATATTATTAATACTAATGTGTATATGTTAGACTTGGTTGAGCCTTCTGTACATGAAAAATAAAAGTTTCGTAACTCTATTATACTATCCCAAAGAGAGCTGTGGTTATTCATTTCATCTTGTATTTGATGTTTGGAGCATGAGTACTTTAAAGCGATACTTACAAATACTGAACTACAATTCCCAGAAGAAAACCAGTGGGTGGGCATGGTTGGTTAGATTTCAGAGTTGGGTTGTGGGGAAACAAATCTAATAGTAATTCCTACATCGCTTTAATTTCGTGCATCATGTGATGATGCTATAGTATTGGTTGCAAATATGTTACACAGTTTATACTCTCATAGTTAGCATTGCTATGGTAGATTCTAAGTCTTAGAATATGCAACTGCAGTACTTGGAATAGCATAAAAGTAATGGTAGGTATATATTATTAATTCCATGGGTATTCAACTATTGACATTTGGCATTTTCCAAATTCATCACATAGGTAAATTTTTCCCCATAAATCTATATATGCTATATGGGCAAGAGTTATTCAATTAAACATATGTGCAAGCATGTTACAACAATTACTATAGAAGCTTCCCAGCCCATGTCATGTCATTCACCAATTAAGTCTCTTGACTTTGACATAGTTCTTTATGACATTTTCAGGTAACATTTAGCATCATGCTTTGTGGAGCAAGAGGCTGAAATCTGATTATCTGGAGAACACATTACAGCAACATCACATTAATGCTTAGTCATCTGTCTATATGTCTTGACACTTATCATAGATGCTGTTGGCACAAGAATTTATAATTTTCTCATGTACTTGAATTTGAGTTGCAAACATCTTATAATTCACTACAAGAAAATTGTTTATTTGCGACCAGTTAATTCTAGTGAAATAATTATTTGCAACTAAAATTGGTTGCGAATAGTCTTTTGGTTGGAATAAATTAGTCATAAAAGTCCGTTTTTCTTATAGAATTATAGGTTTCATGGCCTTGAACTACTTGGTTTCAATTAATGTTGGCAGCTTTGTATATATGATGGTGGTTATATATGTATAATATGTTGGTTATGAAAGTCAATTTCGGTTGTTATATTTTGAAGTGATATGTTCAGCCAATATACTTGGATTGTTTATACAAATACAGTGAGTTTAATAGATTTAATTTCTACTACAACAGATATGGCCTTTTCCCAGGAGATCGGTTGTCCAAATTAATCATTTTTTCTGCCGGAAATACTTATTTCCGGCCTATTTAAATCGCAGCAAGATCCCCAGAAATAACTGGCCGAACATGCTATAATTTCTTGAGACTAATTGTACTGTCCGAAGTAGTAATTTTTCTGGCATGACCGACGCGTTGGAAATATTATACTTTCTGCCAGAAATATGTGAACATTCATCAACTTCCTTCGCGAGAATAGAGTAGCTCCCATATATTATTGCGCAGGAAATTACTATTTTTGGCAGTTCTTGTAGCCAAAAATAAATAGTTTCTACGCTGGAATATCATCGGAAATAACTTACTCTGAAGAGTTTGGTTTGTCCGAATTAATCATTTCTTGCATTACTCGTTACTGCAATAACTTTTTTCCCATGTTACATTTGTTGCAGGAAAATATCATTTGGAACAAAAAGGCTCATCAGAAATGTGAAAGATTTCTTTACAAGAATTAACTTTTTTTTTCCGTAGTCGTGGTTTGCCAAAATAACTTAATTTGGACATAAAATTTTATTCAGATAAAGTTAATACCGATCAAATGCCATTTAGTCCATAAAAAGCTATTTTGGCAAAAACTCACATTGTTCCAAATCTCTTTAAATTAATCTATTATCTAATTCAAAAGTTATAGTACGCTACATAGGATTCTTTTTTTCTTTGTTTCTTTCTTTGCAACTTTCTTATTTCTTGTAAGAAATATGTTGGTCAAATTGATGGCCTTTGATCAGTTTGCAGTTCAAATTCTTTGGTTTGCGATTCAACATCTGTGGTTTACAGTACTGTAGCTGCCCGAAACAACATAATATTTCAACGTTCATAACTAAAACACTGTAGGACGTCAATTTATATATCAACATGCATATTATATATATATTGAATATATAGTCTGTTGTGTGATTGCATGTCACCAACATGCATATATTTCCAAAATATTTTACTGCCCGGGAGTAGACTACACAAACCGACATATGCATCATGTATTATATCCATTTAACACTAGTGCAAAACATGCATACAAGGTAACCCAGTTCATTCTATCTCTTTGCTAGAACATCTATAAAACTGCATACATGGAGCTTTATTATCACCCTTGGGAGCTTGTGTTTGAACATTTGAAACCTGCAAATGTAGCATTACACGTCATTTCTTCATATAAACCAGTAAAATGTGAAAGTAAAATGCAATTCCACAACCACAATATAAGCAGGCTATCACATGGTTCAGTTTGAGTGCAAAGGTCGAAATTAAACTGCTGTTACAGTTCTGGTCGTTTGTGTGAAATCATGCTATTTTTTGTTGACTGTTTCGTTGAGGTATGGGTATATCAAAGAGAGTATTTTATATGATGCTATGAAAATTTAAGCTACATAGGTTATAAAAGGGTACCAACTTAATGCAAAGTTGGTACCCTCTTATACAAAGTTTTTCATATTAGAGTGACTTTTCACAAACTATTCAGAGCTTGTATTTACTATATATAATAGGGATCAAACACAGATAGAACCTATCTTAGGCAGTCTCGTACTTTGTACATAGTCAAGCATGCATGTCTCATGATTCTTTTAATTTCTAGACTGATTATAATTCAATGGTTGCTGACATGTTATTGTACTATCCAGGTTAAATTACTCCAACTGATGTGCCATGTGTACAAGTCAATTAGTCAATATAAGCATATGGATGTATTTCTAACATTCTTTGGTCCTTAACATGATAGTAAAATAACAATGCTAACCACAGTGCATAATGCATTAAAAGTAATAATGTCAGCAATGAAATTATTACTGGTATACTTGTACCGTGCTCTAAAGGCCATGGGCTGGCATATTGGGCACTTCTCTTAGGGGAAAACAAACTTTGTGCTCCACGGGTATCTTTGTTCTAGCTGCTTCATTGCCACTCCCAAACCAACTCCAATCAAAATATCTGAACCGGCATGCTTAATAAACATTGAATCTGCATGCAATGGTTAACACTAGTCCAACAAATCCTACCAAAAATATCCATCAAAAAGTTTAGCAAAAAACACACACATGGGAGGATGCCTATGCATCTCCTGGAGTCTCACGTTGAGACTCCCTCTGGGACTCTAATTGACTAACACGTTCATGTAGCCTGTCACACTCAGAAAAACAAGCCTTCATCTTTTCCAGATCAATCATAAATGTCTCAAATTTCTTTTTGAAGCCCTCAGCCTCTACCTTTATTCTTCTCATTCTCCTCCCTAAGACGTTCAAACTCCCTATTGGATAGTAATGATTGAGATGGTTCAGGTATAACTAAGTGTCCTAAACCTCTAACATAGCCCGATCGGGTTCCCAACACCTCCTTAAACACTGCATTGGCATTGTCATCAGTCTTATCTTCTGGTTCCATCTCATTCATACGCTCAAGCATCATATTCTGCATTAGAATCATCCACAAATCAGTATTATGCATTATCAATTACGAGCTAAATGGACCATTAAAAATTAAAATGATCTATAAAAATTATCACTCACGTAGTTGTGCTCAGCAGCTTCAGTAATAAATTTACCCTTCTTTGTAGACCAATGCACCTCTTTATAGAAAGCAACATAATTAGGAGCTTGTTCCCGCTTCAATTTATTAAACAACAGTTAAATCAATAAACTGTAGTAAATGAGAAAGAATAACAAAAAATGCTTCCTGTGATGGATAACTTTACCTTTTCCTCCATTAGCCTAACAAATGACTTCCTGCCACCCGTGTGATTTATCCTTTGATTTTGCCTATTACTTTTGTTCCTTCTTGATAGGTTCTATCATTGACACAAACATAGGGTTTATAGGCATTGTATGAAATTATAACGACCCCAGTGATCTTGTCATGGCACTAGCTCCAATATGTTAATAATATCTAAAGACTTAGAGTTCGGAATTTGTTACCTTAAAGTTCTCACTTGCCCACCTCTCACATAAACATTCCCACACAGCTTTGTTAACCATTTTTGTCCCTCCAGAAATGGCAGCCTCATGTGTTTCATACTCCAGGTACTTGCAGTGTAATAGGTAGTGAAAATCATTGTACTTTTGAGCAAGTGCCATTGCCACTGTCTCTCGATGGTTGCTTTTTGTCCAATCCAATTCAAAATCAGCCTGAAAGTCAAACAGTTAGTGTGACTCTGTTTAAATAAATAAATAACATTGGATACTTTTTTTGACTAATATGCCACAATTAGTACCCGGACACGATCTGTTAGCTCCTCCTTGTTCAGTTTATCAACGCGACTCCAGCTTGCATGCTGCATGTCAGCGTATTGTTTCACAATCCATGTCACGCGTGTTGAAAACATTGTTGCATTCTGACATGATACTCCTCTTTGCCCTTCCTTAATCTCTACCGCTACTTTCCCAAACTTTCGAATGCGATCAAATTCTGTGCACCTTGCTGGTCCCCTTCCACGCTTCCGAGTGGGAGGAGCTTGTGAAAAATAACATACCAATCATTATTATCATATTATTACCACAGGGAAAATAAATGTTATTGTTCTATTTAATATTACGAGGATTTTGATGGATTGAAAAATTATAACGTACCTTCAATATCCGTGTTACATATTTCAACCTCATTCACAAGAATTGTGTCCTCTGCTCCGACATTTGGTCCTTGAGTGGATGCATCTGAAAATGAAATAGACTCATCCCTTAGAATGCATGCTCGAGGTTGTGCATATTGGCCTCTACCACGTGCTGATGCGCAATTCCCAGCACGTCCACCACGTGTATTCTTTGTTCCTTTCATTGTAGCTGCATCATATAAAATTTAAAATATCAATGTTGAGGAGTCTACAAAAATGTTAGCAGATTTGATATGTTGATAAACATAATAGTACATCATATATGAATTACCATAAACCAGTAGAGTAATTAACAGTTATGCTATATATATAAATAAGGGCACTACAACAGATAAGGTATCTACGTGGTATTATTATATATATGCACACTACAGACATTCCTATTGAACACTGTCAAAATCAAGAAAAGTTCTGAACCTACCACTTTCTATATCATCAAATCCCTACTTTAATTACAAATTATCATTGCATCTAAATTTGCAGTGACCAAAAACCTTATTTAGTGGTAGTGAAAATCATGATGTATAGTTGAAATATAACATTCATGCATGCACATTTCATGTAAGTTAACTTAGTCTTTTACAAATAAGAATCTCACGAATGAGAAATATTCTTATTATCCTTTGACATACCTAGCATAAAGTGGAAAAAGTATGATATTTCCAAAGATATTTATATATAGAAAGCCCAAACACAGCTCAAGTTTAAATGAAAGTAAGGAAAGGAACCTAAAATAAATTTGCATGAAAATGTAGTCGAGAGAAAGAACATATTTTTCCCAAGAAATATTTTTTTACTGTATTACACAACAAATTAACACCAACTGAGTCACACAGGTATACCCATAGAAACTTCACAAAAAAAAACTTATGTTCTTGCTTTTGTGTGAGACTTTGAAAACTTTTTTAGCTGATGTAGGACTGTAGAAATTTTTTGGGAGAAGAGTAGGGTTAAGAGAGAATGGTTAAGGAGGACTCACACGTATTTGTTTGCAGTGTGAAGGCTGTAACCCTGCTTCTGTCGCAAGTTGGCCTGGTGTTACAAGTCATCTTCTGCTTTGAAAATGTCTCCAGTTTACCATAGGAGAAATGGCGTGGCACTGTGCCTTACTCCCTCAGCCCACCAGCTGCATCCGAATGATCTTGAGACATTTTTATATTACTTCTCAAACCAGGAAGTTAGCCATGATTTATATGTATGGTCAAGTCTCCAGTTTACCAAACCCAACCAGCTTTCTGACATGAGTACTTGTCCTTGATAAATGGGCTTGCCAAATTTTCAAGTTTCCCACGTATTGTAGATTTGTTTACCGCGCAATGAGGGTGCACTAGATATTTTCTACTTAGGCATTTTTTAGGTTAGGCAAATCATGTATATGCCTTGTTGCACGTGAGTATGTGATAGTTGCTGTCTCAGATCTTAGGCATAAGCTAGCCGTGTTTATCCCACATGGCTTAAATTAACCCAAGTTATTTTAACTTTAGACCATGTAAATTTCTTAATTCTTCCATGTATTTAATTTTAGACCATCCACTATATACTACTACTTTGCATAGTTTATATTGCAAATCATCAGGACAATTGATTAGAATTATTTCCTCTTTATAGCGTAGTGTGAAAGGAACAAAATCCATCGGAAATAAAATTATTTCATTTTCTTTAAAATAATATTGGATAGGAAATGTTACCTGCTTGAGTATTTGCCATGGTAAAACTTTTCTTTTAGCGAGGAAGCTTCAGTAGCCAACCACAAGGTCTTCATTATATAACTCGGTTGTTTTTATTTTCATTGTTTATCCTAATATATATATAACCATTCCCACTATATCCATTACCATGAGTCAATTACTATTAGGGAAACAGATTATATGCTAAGAGTTCCCTAGCATGATCCTGCATTACCAATTACGCTACTCTTTATCAAGTATTTCCTTATATATATTGAACAGGTATGAACAATGTTTGTAACTTTTTGAATCCCATTTCAAGTTTGGGTACATTTGTGCCAATAAAAACTGTGCAATGGAGAATGTAAAAGTCTAAGCAATAATGGTCAGTAATAAGATACCATTCAACAATATAGACAAACTAGATATGTTCTAATTCATGAAAGTACCTCACTTTAAATGGAGAATGTGAAAAAGTGTTCAAGGGAAACAGCACGAACAAGTTGGGAAGATACCCCACAATAGGTCAGTTTACAAGCAGTGAAATATCTCATATTTACAAATGCCTAATATAGTAAAATGCATTACAAATGTTTTACAGTTCTAGAATGTCTATTGGCAAACACAATGCATCTTGGGAGTTTAAAAACCTGCTTATCTTTTGTTAAAAGTAAATCAAAGTATAGGTAAAAGAGAAAAATCTCATTCAACCAGATTTATTCCAACATGCAATTTATGATCCTCGAATATGAGTAAAAGTTTGAAAGGCCAGCATAGGAGATGTTTGTTTATATGGCTGTGATGTAAAATAAATATCCACCTGTGCAAACATAATTCTCACTCCCATACAGTTTTTAACATTGGCTGATTGTTTGGGCGGCTCTCTAGATTTAACATCTAATATACAAACAATAAGCACCATGATATGAAAGACAAGAGAAATCCTCACTCATCATACATAGTTCTGCATGCCCATAGACGTATTGTGATCAACAGAAAGACACCAACGTAACATTCATATTGTATATAAGGTTTCGACAGCGTATTGTAAAACCAAATGAAACTATTATAAAAATTAAAACAAATGCCTAGTACATGCAACTAAAAATCCCTATTAGTCCTCACTTGAATTTGAAGACGAATGGAAGTCTTCGTCATTCTCAGATTCGTAACGGTCAGTATTGTGATCATCGCCAGAATCGTCACCATCCACATCATCATCAATAAAAGTATGGTCGGCATCAGTGGGAGTAGAACGATGTAGTGTAGTTACCTCATTAACTGGAACTAGTTCTTCATCATCTCGAAACAATTGATTCGCTATGCCACTATCACTTTCATTGGTCGTACCATTATCGTTACTAGCATCTTCCTCTTGATATGCATCACCTCCAGAGGAGTCCTCACCATCGTCTAATGTGGTTGGCATCGGTGGAATGTCATAGACATCCCTATTTGTTATTTTTTGTACCACTTGCCAATTCCTCGCCATACTCAAATCTTTTAAGTAAAACACTTGTGAGCACTGAGACGCAAGGGCAAAAGGCTCATCCTGATACCACTTTCTAGATGTATTCACACTTGTAAGATGGATGCCTACATGTATGCCACGTCTATGATCACCAACATCCCACCAGTCACATTTAAACAAGTACGCAAGATGCCACCCCATGTAGCGTAATTCAAAAATATCCATCAAGACACCATAGAAATCAACCGGCATCGACTGATGTACACCTGCAACAACGACCCCACTATTTTGGCTGCGTCGATGTTGTTCGCATAATTTTGTGTGAAACCGTATTCCATTCATGATGCATCCACTATATGACCCAATCCAACGATCTGGTCCGCAAGAAAGAGCATAAATTTCATCTGTAACTTCATCCGGATTCAAGTTACGCAATTCTCGAATCTATTAAGAAGCATAGAGCTCAATGTTAATAAAAGATGACATTGCAATAAATGTCACATATTTCTTGAACCAGAATTGTATCTATGTGCACGTTGGATATAATCATAACTTACATGGTTCTTGAACCATTTCGGAAATTCTGTTTGGTGCCTATGATCAACATTGTTGGTGTCCTCTTCTTTAATCTTGTTATAGTGCTGACTATGAACATAGAAATTTCAGATCTAGTAAGTTTATAATGTGTTTTATGACAGAAAGATTTTAGATGAAAAGTTTGAAGTTTTCATGCTATACTTACTTTAGGTAGTGTTCAATCTCAGGACAATTGTTAAGCACATACCACTCCGCTTTTGCAAATAGCTGATCATCAAGTCTTTCAGTGGAGGGCGAACCCATCGGTCGAACCTTTTGGGAGAAGACACTCAAACTTCCCGGTGTATGGTCTTGACCAACATCCACATTTCGTTCTTTTCTAGTAAAACTTGTCTCAATGTCATGAAGATACATCGAACAAAATGTAAGGCACTCAACATGAATATAGGCCTCGGCAATTGAGCCTTCTGGTCGAGCCTTATTTTTTACATAGCGCTTGAACTTTCCTAGCGAGATATCACTTTGTAGCCTCTGTAGAACATCAATGTTCACTACCCGTGCACATAGTTTCTTAAAGAATGAACTTAACTCAGTCAAAGCTTCTCGTACATCACTAGTAAAGTATCCACCAATCACAACTGGCAATAATCTTTGCATGAAAATATGACAATCATGACTTTTCATGCCTAAGATCTTTGATTCACTAACATTAACACATCGGGCTATGTTCGCAGCAAAACCATCAGGGAACTTAACACTTGCTAACCACTCGCAGAAAGATCTCTTCTCATGTTTAGTTAAACTGTAACAAGCCAGTCTCATGGAACAACGATCACCATCTTGTTGTAAGTGTAATTCATTTTGTATGCCTAGGTTGGCCAAATCCCGACGTGCATTGGCTGTGTCCTTGCTTTTCCCATCATTATCCATCAAGGTTCCTAATACGCTATCGCATATGTTCTTCTCAATATGCATGACGTCTAGGTTATGCCTCAATTCCAAGGATTTCCAATAAGGCAACTCAAAGAATACACTTCTTTTGGTCCAATTCAACTCGTTGGCTGTGCGTTTCCTCTTCTTCGATAACTTACCAAACTGTACATCTGGCAATTATTTCAATTGTTCAAGGATAGCCTCTCTTGACAAATGTATAGGTGCTTGCCGATGGTCGGTACTACCATTAAATTTAACTCTATTAGATCTCCACCTGTGCCCCGGCAACAACCACCGTCGATGACCCATGTAACAATGCTTTCGCCCATGTACCAACCACAATGAATCTGTAGCATCGTTACAAGTAGGACATGCCATCTTTCCCTTTGTGCTCCAACCAGACAGATTAGCATACGCTGGTAAGTCATTAATGGTCCAGAGTAATGCTGCATGTAATCGAAACGAATGTAATGCAAATGCATCATATGTCTCAACACCAACTTCCCATAGAGATATCAGTTCTTCGATTAAAGGGCGTAGATACACGTCAATATCGTTGCCAGGTGCTTTTGGTCCAGGAATTAACAAGGAAAGCATGAGGTATGGATCTTTCATGCATAACCAAGGGGGCAAGTTATATGCTACGAGTATCACTGGCCATATACTGTAGGGTTTTGCTATATTGTTAAATGGATTAAAACCATCACTCACTAACCCAATTCTCACATTACGAGGATCTGAGGCAAAATGAGGGTACTGCATGTCAAATTCTTTCCATGCCTTCGAATCTGCAGGGTGCCTCATTACATTAGAATCGTTGACGCGTTCAGTAGCATGCCATCTCATTGCCCCGGCAGATTTATTAGACATAAATAGTCTTTGCAACCTTGGGATCAAAGGGAAATGTCTCAGCACTTTGTGTGGAATTTTCTTTTGCTTAGTACTGCTTAACACCCATCTCGAAGTGTTGCATTTTGGGCACTTCTCTTTATCAGAATGCTCCTTCCAAAATAAAACACAATCATTTAAACATGCATCTATCTTTGTGTAATTAAAGCCAAGGCCACGTTCCAATCGGCATGCGTCATTGTATGAGTCTGGGAGAAGAGCGTCAGGAAATGCAGATTTCAGGAGCTTGATGACCATGTTAAAGGATTTAACACTCCAACCACCAACTGTCTTGATATGAAGCAACTTTACGATAAAAGAAAGCTTTGAAAACGTCAAGCATGATGGATAGAGTGGACGGCGTGCATCTTCTAACAATTCTGAAAAGCTTACAGAAGAACCACCAGGTGTCACACCATCAGTACCAGGTATTTGAAAACCTCTGGACTGGTCCATAGAGGCTCCAGCCTGAATGTCATCAAGCATCTCATCCATATCATCAATATACGCATCATTTTCGCTTGCCTCATCACCTTCTTCTGAGGAATTAACATCCAACACTTCCTCCTCACCATGGAATATCCAATTCTGATAAGATGGATCAATCCCTATAATAAATAAATGCTCCTCGACCATATTTATTGGCTGGAAGAGCATATTACGACATCTACGGCATGGACACCTAATGTCAATGCCCCCTGGTGCATGGTCTCGAGCCATATACATGAAATGGTTAACCCCCAATGCATACTCGTTAGACATAAACCTATCTTCAATATGCATCCACGCCTTATCCATCTAAACACAATGCGAGAAAAGCAAGTATTAAATGAAGTCTACGTTCATTTCTTTGTAATAGAAATCCATTTAACAAAACTTATAATGAAAGTGAGGATATATTTATAGAAAACGTGATGAACCATAAACGACTGCGCAGTGTACACACTAGAAGGTACCAGAGAGAGAGAGAGAGAGATGGAATTGGGAACATGTGTAAGTGAAAAAGTTTTAAAAAAGTTCAACAAGGGGCTTCACTATAGTATGATAACTATCTGGGTTTTTTTTCAACGTATCGAGTAAGCATTGACAAGATTGTAACAGTAAAAATTTGGGGAATGGCAGTTTGTGCTGAAGTAGAGGCCTAGATTATGTTACAAGGTACGTAAATCCATATAGGTACCAAAGAAGTTGCATAAGTAAGAGGCAATGTTATAATAATCTTTGAAGTTTTTAAAAACATGATTACTTTGAGTGGCCAAATAGTATTTTATAAGTAGGAAATTAAAAACCTGCTAAGCATAAATCCCTAAGTCAGCAACATTAATGTACAAAAGGTAAATTGGTTCAAGAAGTCACATGTAGTATAGTGTAAATTGGTTCAAGAAGTCACATGTTGCTTGGTAACTAGTTAACCAAATTACCAAGCAACATGCAATAAATAATTTCGTATATGTGTTGAATATGCTCCAATAGGTAATTAAAATGCAATAAGTTAGTGAAGCTGTGATCTACAAACTGTAGTTATAAGTTCAAAATCTCATATATGTTGATGGGTGGAATGTCAATTATAACATAGACATCAACGGAAAAGCAAGTGTAAAAAGTGAAATTATGAAAACTGACACCTTTGAGGTTGATATAAACATATTGGAGCTTATATTGGCTCACCTGGTCAATTTAAATATGCAACCACACATTAGTTTCTAATTTTCACATACTTTGGTTAATGGGTACAAACGAAATTATCCTTAAAATAGCAATTTAAGTTAGCAGGGGAAAGGCCACATTTAACAAAATCATTCATTTAACTAACAAGTAAAGAGTGTGGGTACATGTGTATGTGTAACAAAGAGTGTGGTCAGATTTAACAAATTCATAAATTTAAGTATGAGTGCAGATTCTCTCAATTGTCAGTGCAGATTCATATGCTGAAGTATGAGTTGGGTGCATGTGTAATAGAGGGTGTGGTCAGAGAAATATTTAGTCAATTCTATAGGGATTAAGTCAAACAGTAACACCTAGAACTACACAATGGAAAGATGTTTAATATCATCCATTTGACCAGAACATCTGAAAATCAATAGTTTGCATAACAAATAAAGCACTAGATATCTTTTTCCATTAGAACCAGTGCACCCAGTTTTTTAAAAGTAACATGTTATCAAACATGACATTTTCCAGCACGAGCAAATAAGTATATTTATGAAGTAGGGGTTTCTAGAGTCATCCTCAATTTAGTAGGGTTCCAAAACATGCTTGCGATATCAGCAATTGATATTGAAACCGAACCATATCTACCAACAAGTTCAGGAAATCCAAGGCTGGACATAAGAAATAATTAATCTTAAAGGGGTGAAATGAGAACATATTGCCGTGTACTATCAATAAAGGAATGAAAGCAGCTTCCTATGGCATTAAAGAATCATTTTCTGATTCTTTAGGAGTGACCTTCGAGCAAAAAGTAAATCAGAGTGGTTGTGGCCTGCTTGTTGGAACGATGACAGTAGGTAATCGTATTCTATACACACATCAGTCCATGTTAAATCTCTACAAAAAATATATATATATAAAAGAGTTTAAATACCCATAACACAAGGAAATTGTTGGAATCATACCTAGAATGAGGAATAGTTGCACGTCAGGATTATAATAAAGGTAGTCTTAGTCTCTGCCCAAATGCGTTGAAAGGTAATCACTTGTCAACTTTATCTCACTATCGGGATACTGCTTCTATTATAAGCAGAAGAGATAGAAAGTCAATTAAATACGACAGTGAAAGATGTGGGTTAGTTGTACAGAACAAACTTAATCACAAATGAAAGCATATATCAAACCACATATAAGAAAATAGTGCATGCAAAGGTTACAATGATGATGTAAATATTGTGGGAAAAATGAAGGAAAATGGTAATTAGTTGATTCCAATAATATTCAGACCGAGATGGGAGATTTGGGGATAGTCTTTGAAAATTTGGCAACAAATCTTCAATTTCGGGGAAATACTATTCTAACAGAAAAGTAGCAAATATAAACCCTTAAAAAATGTGAAATTTAACACGAAATTGGAAATTAAACAGGGGAGAAAAACTCACATAGCAGGATGTGTCATTCACACGGATTTGCCCCAGAACCGTCGAACATGGCCACACCATCGAATGATAACTTCAGAGGTTCTGCTTATTGCCCTCCACTGCGGCCTCACAAGCGAGACTCAGCAACTAGGTGGCCGTGAACCGCATTAAAACTCAAGTGGTTCGATTAAACCATCTGATAAGGGGGCTCAAGTGGTGGAATGAACATTTTAATTTCGGGTCTGGCAAAATCATTCTAGGAGAAGCTCTCAGATTGAAGGATTTGTGGAGAAGATGGATGGTTGTGGTGAGTAGCTGGCAGTGAACGATGGTGAAGGACAGGCTAGGGCATGAGAGTTAGGGAAATTTTGCCTTCGCGGGAGTCAATGTATTCCGCGGGAGATTCAGAGCAGAGGAAAGGGAATAGACATCGAGGGAAAGGATTAAAAACATTAAAGTTGAAAGTTACTGTGGCGACTGATGTAGCCACAATAAGCCCAAGAAAAACTGTTATGTTTCTTAAGGCAATATGTTCTCGCCGTTAAAACACAATACTCGCCGTAATAGATTATATTTGTCCATAATTATTATGACAAAGTCATTTCCGTCGGAATAAGTTCGTTATTCTGGCACTGCGTTGAGGCGACGGAAGTGGGATGTCAGTATTACAAAAAATGCTTATTTCCTACAACATATTTATCGCCGGAAATGAACTCGGCCGCAAAAGCAACTTTTTGTTGTAGTGTAAGAAACTTTTATATAGTGTTCAGTTGGTGAGGAAACAAGTTTTTTCCACAATCTTATTTCCAGTAAAATATTTTCGTGGGAAAGCATATCCCTACAAGAAAACTACTTATTTGCGACTAGTTATTTCCAATGAAATGACTATTTCCAACTAAAATGAGTCTGTTTTCGTCGCAAATAGTCTTCTTCGTCCCAAAAAAATACCACAAATATTCATTTTTCTTGTAATGCATGTACTTAAACATAATGGATTCATGGGAAAACACTAGACCATAATGGCAAATAACAGGCAGATAATACTGTAAACGGCGGGAACTTTTCATGGAAAAAAAAAAATTCCCGTAACTTTGTAGTTATGGGAAAAGGTGTTTGAGTTTTTTGCCACCAACACTACTGACCGAAAATGAAATGGTTGCAATCATATAAGTTCACAAGAAATAATAGTTTCCCACCAATGTATATCATGGAATGACTAATTTCCACCACAAATCCTCTTAGCAAAAACTTATTCTCATCACGTACTATTTGGGAAAAACAAGTTAGCCATTTCTTTTTTCACGAAAACAATACATGGATAAACGAATTTGGCTACGAATAAGTCTCATGGGAAATACGTATTTCCAATCATACAAGCTGGTGGGAAATAAGTTTTTTCGACAAATGTCAAGGTTGGGAAGCATAATTGTCACCAAAAGTAATCATCCCAAACCTCTTTTGTCAAGACGTATTACGTGAAAAAAAAAAACCTTTATGCTACCAAAGTTGCGACAAAACGGCTCATGGATAATGAGTTCATAGATAAATGGCCTATTTGTCATCACAATAGTCTGGTTGGCAACAGAATTTGCCACCAAATAAAACAGTTATTGCCGCAATGGCATGTCGTGGCAAAAAGATAGTTTTTTCCATGAAATAATATTTTGGTGGGTAAATTATTATTCGTCATAAATTATATGCCACGAGTGTCCAACCACAAAAATTGGTAGAAATTTTTTTTTTCTCACTTAACCTTCGCTTGTTTCGACCACTGTCTCTCACAGAAAAAACCAATATTTGTTGTAGTACATATTTATCTTCCTTTTTTAAAAGAGTGCATGAAATTTGACATTTCTTCGGTTTAGAAGTATACAAATCATTTTAATTCTAGTAAACCTATCATAATAATAGTAAACATATCATTATATGTGATATTAAAGATTATATTAACTATGAATAATATTTAATACTTTAAGGTTCCATTTGGATAGATAATACTACTCCATTATCATTTATTATTTTTTATTATTTTTTATTTATTTTATATTATTTTTTATTACTATTTAATATTTTATTATTATTTATAAAATATCTGAGACTAACTTACTATCCTATCGCAACTTAAATCTAATAGTAAAGGAAAAAATTTCAGGATTCCACGTATTAATATAGCATGGCTATGTTGTCAAAAGGTGGAAATAAATGACAAAGGATAATGGCGTACGTCACGATAACCGTAAGAAATTAAAGGACCAACCGCCAAAAGGACCACTACCATGTGCCAAACTACGAGGCACTTAAGTGTCAGTCCCAATCAAAATGGCAACATTGCTTAGGTCCACATCCCAAATGGTCCATCGCCCCTTAAGTCTTCGCTTGATATGCCCTCTTAATTATTTTAGGCTATAAGATGGGCTACGAAGCCTCTTCAGCTTGCCAAATATCTTACCAAAGGTCACGTTGCGTAGAATGTTTATCTTTTTATCTATCTATGTATAAATATATATATATATATATATATGTATTTATTGAGAGTAATGCGTGTATCTATCTACCGTTAATTTTTTTTTTTATATGAATCTTAAATTTATACACTGTTTTAAAGATAGTACTCGAGATTTAAACTCTTTAAGACTGTAAATATCATTTCTCATATATGTATATATATATATGTATATATATATATATATAAGCAAATTAATCATGATTCTTACACAAGGAATACACATGAGAGAAAACTAGTTGGTGAATAATATATATTGTTTATGTTTTTTTCATGAGAAATAATATTTATAATTATAGAGTGTGCAAGCGCAGCACAGTTTTTTCAAAAAATAGTAAATATAAGACTTACATAAAAAAATTAATTTTTTAATAATAAATCTTACTCTTTTTCAAAATGATTGCGCGACACTTGTACAATTCATAACTGTATCTAGAATTACTCATTGTTCATATACCCACCATCCGTCACATGAATAGTGCATAAAGAGTAAACACTGTTTTTTTTTTTGAAACCATACCTCTGTATTCATTCATTGAACTATAACCTCATTACAGGATCTCTCCTTACATATGATACTCCTAATACAATTAGGAATCTCTTCAATCCAAACTATATCTGAATGCAAAAGTAAAGCTTCATGAGCTAAAGCATGAGCTGCCTCATTTGCTTCCCTATAAACAAAATTAACACTCCAATTCTCTGTAGCTTTTAACAACTTTTTGGCATCTTCAATTACACTCCCATAAGAGGAATAATCCTCATCCCCTTTATTGACAGCATTCACTATAACTTGGGCATCACCCTCGAATAAAACTCTGTTGAAATTGAGCTCTCTACACACTTCCATGGCTTTCCACAGTGCAAGACATTCAGCTGTTGCAGAATCTGTCAAGAAATTTTTCTGTTCTCTTGCAGCAACCAAAATCTCCCATTCCTCATCTCTAATAACCACCCCGAGCCCCACCTTTCTGTCTTTTTTAGACACTGCTGCATCCCAATTTGCTTTAACAAAGGACTCTCTTGGTCTGCTTCACAGAACAGCCCCTCTTTCTACTCTTGGAACTGGAGACTGTCTTGCATTCTGTTGAACCAGTTGGAAAACTCTCAATTCATCTTTGGCTACTTTTATAACTTGGCTTGGACTTTTGAAAACTCCCTCAAAGATGAACTCATTTCTTCTTAACCAGATGTTCCTCATAACCATGGCAGTCTCCTCTAACACATCTTTGCTTACCTTCTCCACCAAACTGTCCCATAATTCTAATAAGTCAGTTTCATATGAGCTCCACTTCTGTATGATAATGTTTGATTCTGACCAAACATCTGCTGCTGCTGGACAGAACCAAATTGCATGCATCACTGATTCATCATCATTTTTGCAGATTGGGCATTTTGAACTGTCTGTTATTTTCCTCAAAGACAGGTTAACTCTAGTTGCTAGTAACTCCTTTATAGCTCTCCACATAAAAAGTTTGACCTTCCCTGGAATATTCAATCCCCATATTTCCTGCCATCGAGTATCCCCTTCTCTGCCCTTTGAACTTTCATCCTTCATTGCTTCTTTCTTATTCATTTCCATCTGGTATGCACTGCTAACAGAAAATTGTCCCTTCTTGGTACCTCCCCAAATCATTTTATCTTCAGAATTTAGCTTGCTAATAGGGATGCTACAAATCTGTTCCACTTCTTCTTGATTGAAAATTCTTTCTATCAGCTGCATATTCCATTTTCCCTCAGAGATCAACTCATTGACTTTTGCTTCCTCATCTAGTATCGAGCAAGGAGATTGCACACAGTAAGATGAGGGTGTTTGAAGCCATTTCTGCCCCCATATCCTTATGCTACTCCCATCCCCAACTCTCCACCTTAAACCTTCTTTTAACAGCTTCAAAGCCCCCCATACACTCCTCCATATAAATGAGGGTCTGTAACCCAACTTAGCTTCAAACAAAGAGACTGAGCTGAAGTATTTTTCCTTGAAAATCTTGGCTGCCATACTCCCTGGATTCTGTAAGAACCTCCATCCTTGTTTGGCCAACAGAGCCACATTGAAGCTCTCAAGATCTCTGAAACCCAAGCCTCCCCTCCCTTTTGATTTTCCAAGTTTTTCCCAGCTGCACCAGTGAATACTGCTGCTGCTAGACTGGTTGCCCCACCAGAAGTGTGCCATAAGAGAGTTTAATTCCTTACATAGGTTTTTTGGAAGTTTAAACACACTCATAGTATATGTTGGAATTGCTTGTAATACTGCCTTGATCAAAACCTCCTTTCCTGCTGAAGACAGAAATGAGTTCTTCCAATTGCTAATCTTCTTCCACACCCTTTCTTTTACACCTCTAAATGTATTGTACTTGGATTTCTCTACAACAGGAGGCAAACCCAAATATTTTTCATAGCTACCTTTCATAACTGAGCCTCCTAGCACCAAGATCTTCCTTTTTTCTTCAGCCCTTGAGTTTGAACTGAAAAATACTGTTGTTTTCTCCTTGTTCAAAAACTGCCCTGATGCTTTTTCATACTTCAATAATAATTCTTGGATTTTAATCTACTCACCTGCTAAAGCTCTTCCAAACAAAATGCAGTCATCGGCAAAAAGTAAATGGTTTACACGAGTTCCACTTCTTGCTACAGTTACTCCTCTTGTATAACCCCTTATATCTGACTGATTAAGCAGTGCACTAAGCCCCTCAGCACAAAAAATGAAAAGGTATGGTGACAAAGGGTCTCCCTGTCTCAAACCTCTCAAAGGAAAGAACCTTGACCCAGGGCTTCCATTGATTAAAACAGAATAGCTCACAGTTGAAACACACTTCATAATGAGTTCAATCCATTTCCTGCAAAAACCCAACTTCCCCATGACAGCCTCTAGATAACACCATTCAATCCTATCATAAGCTTTAGACATATCTAATTTGATAGCCATATTCCCTACTTTGCCTTTTTTCCTAGCTTTCATTGAATGAAGCACCTCATAGGCCACCATTATATTATCAGTAATCAATCTTCCAGGTATAAAGGCACTTTGGTTGGGTGAAATTACTGCATTCAGAAATATTTTCAACCTATTTGCCAAGACTTTTGACATAATCTTGTAAGCAACATTACAAAGGCTTATAGGCCTATAGTCATTGGCCACTTTTGGATCTTTAACCTTAGGAATGAGAGCAAGAAAAGTGTAATTCATAGAGGGATTCAGAGCATTACCATTGAGCCATGACAAGACAGCTTTGCACACTTCATCACCTACTACATGCCAATGCTTTTGATAAAAACATGGTCCAAATCCATCTGGACCTGGTGATTTTAATGGAGCCATTTGTTTAAGAGCTTCCTCGACCTCTCGTCTAGTGAAAGTTTTGGTTATGCAATTGTTCATATCATCTGTCACATAGGGTACCACCTCCCTTAAGCTATCTTCAATATCTTCAAAGCTCGGGTCTGAGGAGGTGAAAAGGTTCTGAAAATAGTTGTTAAAAACCATTTCAACCTTCTCAGGAATGGTCTGCCTTGTATTATAATCATCATAAATCTGCTTGATCATATTCTTTTTCCTCCTTTGGTTTGCACAACTATGGAAGAACTTAGTGTTTTGATCCCCATGATTGTACCAATCCATCTTAGCCCTTTGTCTCCACTTCAAGTCCTCTATCTCAAGACAGGTCCCTATCTCCTCTTGCAATTTCTTTATCTCCACCATATTGTGACTCCCTTCATCTTCTTGTAATTTTTTAAGTTTTTCTGTTTTTTCCTTTAGAAGTCTCCCCTTATCTTGAGCAATCTTCCTACTCCACCTTTGAAAAGCTCCTCTACTGTCTTCCAGTAGCATCTGCAGTTCCATGTCTGTGTCCCTCCCTGTTGTTCTCACTTGCCAGGCTCTTTTTATAACTTCTTCACAATCTTCCTCCAAAGACCATCTGGCCTCATTTCTAAACAGCCTCTTCCTCTTCCATACATTTGTATATTTCTGGTTCAAACATAGTAAGATGGGTCTATGGTCAAAGCACCTAGCTGCCAGAACCTCTACCCACCCTTCCTTAAACATCCTTTTCCACCTTAAATTAGCTACTGCTCTATCAAGCCTCTCCTTTGTAAAAGTCTCATCCCCATGCTTATTACTCCAAGTAAATTTATCACCCTTCCACCCCAAGTCAAACAGACCTCCCATCTCCAATGCTTCTCTAAACCTGCCCATTTGTTTCTCTAATCTTGGTTTGCCCCCCTTTTTTTCATCATGTGTTAGAACTTCATTGAAGTCCCCCACCACACACCAACCAACCTTATCTATTGGTCTCAAAGATACCAACAACTGCCAAGCTTCTGCCCTTAGTCTAGTTTCAGGCTGCCCATAAAAGCCTGTCAACAACCATCTCTCATTACCTTCTTCATTTGTAATCCAAGCATTAATGTGTCTATTGGAATAGTTTAGAATTTCCACTTTCGTGAACTGATCCCAAAGTAACATTAAACCCCCTTTCCTTCCCTCAGGTTCCACCACAAAACAGCCCTCACTCCTCACTCTTCTTTTAATACTATCACATTTATCACTCCTCAACTTTGTTTCCATGAGGAATATCACATTTGGCCTCTTTTCCTTTACCAATTGGCAAAGGTCTTGAACTGTCCGAGGGTTGCCAAGCCCTCGGCAGTTCCAACTGAGAGTTTTCATAATGATTGGTGGGGCTGTTCACCAGCCTCCACCAAAGTTTGTGACTCTTCATGCCCCTCACAACAGGTACTTTTTTGCCTCTTCCTCCCCCTTTCCTCCTCCTTCCCTTCAGCAGTAGGACTAAATAATCTCTTTGAAAGGCTAGACACACTATGAGAAATAGTTATGTCACCTTGTTCTCTTGCTCTTCTCTTCCAAGCTCCTATAGTGTTTCCTCTCCCCCTCATCACACTTTTGCTATTTTCAACTTCCTCTCTCAGTAAACTCCTCTCTTCCCTCCCTTCCTCACTTAATATTTCCTGACTCTCTATAGTAATATCCTTCACTCCCTTATTTGCTGGTGGACAGACCAACGTACTCCCCTCCCTTTCAAATTCCTTAGCCTCTTGACCTAGCTCTCTCCCTTTCTCAATTCCTGAATCTGACTCTACCCCTCCCTGAGCTTCATTCTGCTCTTGTAGAACCTCCTTCACCTTCATTATTACAGCTGGTTCACCTCTCTCTTTGCTAGCTCCATTTCTAGTTGGGCTCCATCTACTCTCTCCTTGTTTTTGGAACTTAGCTCTCACTCCAGCCCTCATCCAAGCACCAAACTGTATCTCCTCCCCATCCTTCCCCTTGCATCATGCCTCATCATGGATAATGCACCCACACCTGAAGCAGAAATGAGGAAGTTTCTCGTATTTAACAGGTATCCAGAGAACCTGCCCTTTTATAGTAATGGTTCTTCCCCTAGCCAATGGTTTTTTCAAGTCTAATTCTGTTAGGATTCTTAGAAAGGACCCCCATCCACTTCCATCAACCAGAGTCTCCACTTCCAGAACTCTACCAATAGTCTCTCCCATCACCTCTCTCCTCTATCCTTATTCATACATGCTAAAGGTAAATTGTGTAGTTGAATCCACATCCTTTCTCTGCTAAAATCCATCTTCTGTGGAGGGATAGACCCATTCAGCTGCATTATCACAAATATCTGGTTATCAAATAACCATGGTCTACCTTGAAGAATACGTTGTTTATCAGCTTGGTTGGCAAAAGTTATAACAAACATATTTGTTCCAACCTCCTGGAACTGAGCTTTTCTACTAATTCTCCATACTTTTGCCATTGTATTTTCTATCACCATCCTACTAATGCTTCTCTCCACCCACACTTTCCCTACCAGACTGCAGTCTTCCTTGTTTTTCAATTCCTCTAGTATCTCATCATCCAAATCGATGCATTTAATTTCCTCCTCCATTAGTTTCATACTTTCCCACCTCTTCTCTAGCTCATTCATGTTTTACCCAGCCTTCACCACCTTGCTGGCCACCCTCACTATCAGAAAACAATGGAAAAACCAGCGTCACCTCCTCTGACCACCCTTTTCTGCCACCTTCAGTACTCCCACTCAGCCGTAACGGATCCGTTGTGCACGTTCCTTGCCTCTCTGCCACCTCCAATTCTGTTAGAATATTTTGTGGACCCCACTTCACCTCACTCCCCTTCCCGAGAGAAAAAAAGAGAGAGAAGACTCACCAATAGTTTCAAGTCTTTTGCTGATTGAGAGTAAACACTGTTTACTCCCCTATATATGTACTCTCCCGTATATCAAGCATTTTTGTAAGCTAATGATATGTGCAGATAATGTTAAAGATATAATAAGAAGAGAAAGTATGAGAGATTAGCAAATATCTGTTTATAGTAACTACATGGAATTTTTATTTATTTTTAATCAAACCACTCACATTATCATTCATTCAGTAATCTCAGAGTCATTACAAAGTTTTTCAGTCATTACAAATTGCTCTACTTGTGCAGGTACTTCCTCAATCCAAATTCTATCCTTAGGGAAAGAAAAGGCTAACTTTGCTAGCATGTGTGCTGTATTATTGGATTCTCTATATGTGAAACAAATTCTCCACTGTGGCCTATCAGTTAGCATATTTCGAATATTTGCAATCACACTTTCATAACTAGTATCAATCTCATCCTTCCTATTTACATGCTTTACCACATATTGGCAATCCCATTTAAATATAACTTGTGACATTCCCAAATCAACACAAAATTCACAAGCCTTCCTCAGGGCCAAAGCTTATGCAATTACTGGTTGTATCAAACAATTTGAGATCGAGCACATCACTTCCACGTTGTCCCCCTCATTGTTTCTAACTATTATCCCCATGCCAATCTTCTTGTTCTGCTTATCTGGTGCCACGTCCTAGTTTGCTTTGCACTTGAAACCATTTGGTTTTTTCCAATGACTTGCAGATCTATCAGCTACATATTGATGCCTTTTTGCATTTAGTTGTTCGTGTGCAGCACTAAATTCCTGTTGACATTGCCTGGCATTCTGCATAATGCTTCTTGGATGCTCAAACTTATCTTCAAGTAGTGGTGAATTCCTTCTCATCTAGAATAGTCTCATATCATATGCCACTAAAGCTAAATCTTCTGGACATAACTGCTCATTTAGCTTTTGCCATAAATCCAAAAATCTGACTTCATGACACCCCCATTTCTGCACTGGACTGCCTATTTCAAACCACACATCTGATGCAACAGGGCAACTCCATACAATGTGTATAGAAGACTCATCTTCCCTCCCACAAATTGGACACAGGCTATCCACATCAAGCTTCTTCTTAGCCAGATTGACCCTAGTAGGCAGTATATCTTGTCTTAACTTCCATAGAAACATTTTTACTTTCCCCTCCACATTCAGTTTCCAGATTTGTTTCCAACCTTCTGCTAGGTCAATTGAGGCTGCTATCTCTCCTTGAATCATTCTCCTCCTTGATTGCTCTAAATGGTAAGCACTTTTCACAAAGAACTTCCCATCCTTTGCATATAACCATATTTGTTGATCTTTAAAACTCAATCTACTAAGATGTATACTCATAATTGTCTCAGCTTCAGAATTATTGAAAGTATCAGTAATCAGTTGAGTCTTCCATTCCCCTTTCCCTTGATCGATAATTTCACTAACAGTGGCTTCTATATCCAAATTAAAAACTGGAGATTGTACCTGGTATGAAGTAGGAACATGCAGCCATCTATCTTTCCAAACTTTTATCTTTTCCCCCTACCAACTCTCCATAGCAACCAGCTTTGAGCAAGTCCATAGCAGACAACATGCTTCTCCAAATAAAAGAAGGTCCACTCCCAATTCTTGCATTTAACAAATCACCATGCTTAAAATAGTTGTCTCTCATTACTTTAGACACCAAAGAATGTGGCTGTTTTAGTAGTCTCCAACACTGTTTTGATAGGATTGCCTTATTAGAAGACTTTATATCTCTAAAACCCAACCCCCATCTTTCCTTGGATTCCCCCATTCTAACCCAACTCCACCACTGAATCTTACTCATATTCTCCTTATGGCCCCACCAAAATTTAGACATAATGGAAGTGATTTCCATACACAGCTTTCTTGGTAATTTGAATAGGCTCATGAGAAAAGTTGGCATAGCTTGAATCACAACTTTAAGCAACACTTCTTTCCCTGCTTGTGTTAAAACTTTATTCTTCCAGCTTCGCACTCTCCCCCATATCTGACTTCTAACAACCTTGCAAGTATTAGAACTAAAATAAATTGTGGTCTTATTCTTGTTTAAAAATTTCCCTGACGCTTTCTCATATATGTGGAGAAGTGCTTGAATATTATACCATTCTATTAGATTGGCCCTTCCAAAAATAATACAATCATCAACAAATAATAGATCATTTACCCTTATTCCCCGTTTTGAGACAACAACCCCTTTTGTTAATCCCCCCCACTTTCAGCTGAGTTTATGAGAGCACTTAACCCTTCAGTACACAAAATAAAAAGGTAAGGGGAAATAGGATCCCCTTGCCTTAAACCTCTAGTAGGTTTAATGATTTATCCTGGCTGCCCATTAACAATTATAGAATATGTAACTAAGGTTACACATTTCATAATTAACTTGATCAATCTCTCTTGAAAACCCAACTTTCTCATCACTGTTTCATGAAAACTCCATTCCAATCGATCATAAGCCTTTGCTATGTCTAACTTTAGTGCCATGCTTTCTGATTTTCCTCTTGCCTTGTCTTCATAGTGTGCAATGTTTCATAGGCTATCATTACATTATCTGTAATGAGGCGCCCAGGAATAAAAGCACTTTGATTGTTGGAGATGAGGAAATTCAGCAACTTTTTTAACCTGTTAGCTAAGATTTTGGATACATGTTTGTAGAAAACATTACAGAGGCTTATAGGTCGAAATTCACTAACTGTAGTAGGAGAATTAACCTTAGGAATTAAGGCTATCTATTTATAATTAAGGCAAGAATCCAATGGTCCCCCATTTAAAAAGTTTAAGGTAGCATTACATACATCTTCCCCTACTATATCCCAATATGATTGATAGAAATGAGTTCCAAAACCATCTAGTCCAGGAGATTTGAGGGAACCCATATGCAACAATGCTTCATAAACTTCTTCTTTAGTGAACTCCTTGAGCAGTTCTTCATTCATATCAGCAGACATCCTAGGCTCAATGACACTGGTACAATTGTCAATATCCTCCATTGATGGATTAAAGGAAGTAAAGATTCCTTTAAAATACTCCTGGAAAGCCCCTTCTATATCTGCCTGTTCAGTCAATCTTCTGTTTTGAGAATCTCTAATCTGGTTTATCAAATTTTTCTTTATTTTGTGATTAGCATATGCATGGAAATATTTCGAGTTTTTGTCTCCCTTTTGATACCAATCCAGTTTAGCTCTTTGTTTCCACTTTATATTTTCTTTTTCCATCAACAAACTGATTTCCTCTTGCAACTTCTTAATGTTTTCTAAATTATGGACTCTTTCCTTCTGTTGGTCTACTTTCAGCAATTCAGTCTTCTCTCTAATAGTTTTACCTTCATCCTGAGTCATAGTAGAACTCCACCTGATTAGATCTCTTCTAAAAATATATAACTTTTTATTTAACTTGTAGGAGAGAATCCATCATTGTTGCTTCTATATTCCATGCCCCTTGAACAACATTACTACCTTCCTTCTGTAAAGTCCATTTTGCTTCAAATCTAAACACTCCTTGCTTTCTCCTCCATACCTTCATTTTTTTCCTCCATCACAAGCAGTAAAGGCCTGTGATTAGACTTTATAATTGGTAAAACATACCCCACCCCATTTCTAAATACTTCAAACCACTTAATATTAGCCACCCCTATCCAGTCTCTCATTAATGAAAGTTTTATCAACATGTTTATTAGACCATCTATATTTTTCCCCTTTCCATCCTAAGTCAAAAAGATCATTACTCTCGAGAGCATTTCTGAAATCCTCCATTTGTGGTTCTGGTCTCAACCTACCCCCTAATCTTTTAGATTGGAAGATCACTTCATTAAAATCACATTGGAGACACCAAGGCTGGTTTGTAAGTGGTCTTATAGCTGATAATAACTTCCATGTTTCCTTTTTTTTACATAATTCAGAATGCTCATAAAAACCTGTCAAGTACCAGTCATTTCCTTCTTTTTTAGATTTAACTCTTGAATGAATATACTACTGAGAGAAATGCACTATATCTACATCCACATCTTATGTCCATAATAATGCCAATCCCCATTTTCTATCCACTGGTTCTACCACAAAACAGCCTACACAATTTAACCTGCTTTTTATTCTTTCAAACTTCTTGGCAAGTAGTTTTGTTTCCATAAGAAAAACTCTTGCCTCTAATTTTTTCATGAATACCAGGTACCAGGACCGGAGTTCGGGTGACTACCCTTAGATCCTATCATGTTAAATGTTCTCTATCTTTGCACTCCGTAACAGCCAATCTCCCACCATGGCCAATCATGCTCCATTTTAACTTCGTGTGAGCCTTGCGCATTCATTTAAAACCAACTAATACGACTCCCTTCGGGACTACTCTTCTTAATGTTTAGCTTGAGTTTTGGAGTCGACATGTTCCCTTGTCCGAGGAATAGAAAGTGGAGTTCCTTAGATAAACTCCCCACAATGATATGCAAAAATGTCTCTTTTGTTGGTGCCTTACCACACTAGTCAAATTAAAGTGGTGTATATCATTTGAGAAGTTTTAATCATCTGTTTGATGAAGATCCCTTTCTTGATGTGGGATTAGTCTAGAAGTTTCCCTAATTTCCATGTCGTTATGATGGTTTCTTCTAGATAGCTTAAGAGTCCTGCTTACTTTCTTTCTTCTCTTTGAAGAAAGGAAAGTAAGGCATGGGAAAGTCTTGGTTACTCTTAGGGAGTAATTGAAGGTTCGAGTTTCACTAGTCCATAGAGGGCTGAGTGAAGAGGTAGATAGGAAAGATATGGAAGAAAAATAGGAAAAGTTTCGACTTTCAGAAGAAGAAAACCATGTAATAAGTTTAGAAGCCAATAATATGGAAGAACTGATGAAATAAGGTGGAAAAAGCATTGTAGGCAAGTTGTTCTCTGATTGAGTCATAGGCAAAGAGTTGATATCTTCGATGATGGGGAAGATATGGAAGATTGGAAAGACCTTTTCTTTTCATGAACTCAGTCCCAACCTATTCATTATTTCTTTTCAAAGTTTATTAATCTGTTGGGTGACAAACTATGGGTTCCTATTAAATGTGAAAAATTACCTCGAGAATGCTTTACTTGTGGTATATTAGTGCATGGTACGTCAGGATGCAAAAAACTTAGAGGTGAATCATCACAGCACATGAAAGAGGCAAGACAATTTGGGGCATGGCTTCGTGCAACCTCCACACCAAGGGGGAATCTTCATAAGAAACAATATGATAAGGGCATAGATGAGTCTACTGAGAGTGACTCTGTATGTCCCCTGAGCGATGATGGTGATGGGGGAGTTGGAATTACAAAGCAACAAATAACTCTGATAGGTAGTACTGTGAGATTGGAGGATTCAGGTATTAGAGAACCTGACATCGAGCAACATGGGGGTTCAAAAACTGAACTCCAACACACTAGAGTACAGAAGGATGTTATGACAGTTACTGATAACTATGGATGTACTGATATGGATGCTACCTCATATTTGATTCTAAATGTGGAGTAAGTGAGAGCAGTTAGAGGGGATGAGCAAGATTCT
Source organism: Juglans cinerea (assembly GCA_961763995.1). Taxonomy (NCBI): domain Eukaryota; kingdom Viridiplantae; phylum Streptophyta; class Magnoliopsida; order Fagales; family Juglandaceae; genus Juglans; species Juglans cinerea. The sequence goes on from CAUIVZ010000016.1 coordinate 14,285,657, forward strand.
TCAACCTGTGAACAAAAGAGAGGTCACAAAAGAGGCAATAGTGAAGGGTTGGAGGATAGGGGGTCTAAACAAAAGTGTTATGGGCCCATGCTTCCCACAAGAAGTTTTTCCAATGACAAGTTTTCAACATATATATTTAAGCGATGCATCAATCAAAGTAGGGTGTTAACGTCGTGTTTCGTACACCTTTGGGCCGAGTTCCTATAACTCGGGTCTGAATCTTTATACCTGCACACTCCAGAAAATAGAAAAAGGGGGGAGACTTGGTGGCAGCCAAAGAGCCTCCGATGCTTAACTCAGTATATATCCTTAGTAGTTTGTGCTAGAATGCAAGAGCTTAGAGAGAATTATTCACACTTGGGGGCCGGCTTTTATACGAGATTTTTTTTAGGGGTGATGGACATCTCATACCTTGCCTTAGGATGCTCATGTCACTTCAACTGTTGTTTAGTCAAAATCCTTTAATGCAACGTGGCTCCTGGAGTGGCACCATTAATGTGGTGTGGAGTCCAGGTAGTGGCGTCATTAATGCGGCGTGGCTCCCTAAATAGACTTTAGTCTGCAGGTGATCATCGATAAGGCTTTCTATATCTCTTGTCAGGAGATCAAGAGTCCTCTACATCTCTCACCCGCTTATCTATATAGGTTCTCGAGTGTTAGGTATCGTTGGGGGGTGTAAGAGCGGCAAGTTCCATCTGTCCTTACCGTTTATCCTTCCCGTGTGGGGGTTCCTTCACGGGTTGGTTTAGCTTGCGGGCCAAGTACTCCTTAAGGACCCAGTGATTTCTTTAGAGAAGGTTTGTTGGGCCGAGTTAGGCCTATGAGATCCCTCGTGGGCTTGTCACACGGGCCTGGGAGAGGGAAAATTTCCTTACGGTTACCCCGTAAGTCCTATCAGACTGGTTCGGTGAAAATTTATTCTTGCCCTTGTCATATTGTTCTTACCTTTATGTAGTTGTGTCCATTGAACTTTTGGGCTTTCAAAATAGGCGATACTACTCTTCCTAGCTTTGGTTGCACGCCCTAGATTGTTTATACTTGATTCGTCCGATTACTCTATCATTAATGGTGTCACTTGCCTATTCATCTCCCAATTTTTGTGGCAAGTTCTCTGACAATTAGATTTGGCGCTTGATTGCATCCGTTCAGTTTCCCTGGCATTGATGGTGTTAGGCAGCTCTCCCTCTCCCACGTCGCATCATACAATACTGTTGCGGGATTCGTGCCCATCTGCTGGTTTAGCGGGGCGCGTGAGGTCCCACGACCTAGTGTTACCTGCGTTTGTTGCCATTGTCTTCCTTCTCTGAATCCCTCATGCTTTCATTCTTCCCTTTCTTCCTCTCTTCTACTTGTTTATTGCCTACTCTTCCTCTATCTTCATATTCTCATGGCTCCCAAGAACTCTTTTCGTGCTACTCCCAAGAGCTCCAACTATGCCAATCCCTCCGATTCCTCATGGGCTCCTGGGGGTTTAAACCCTTCCGAGGTTCGTATCGAGTCGCAACATTCGAAGGGTATTCCTGGCGGTCAGTGGTGACTCCTAGTGAGCTGGGGTCTTTGAAATCAAACTTCAAGCTGCCTGTCATCGAAAGTTTGTGGTGCCAACACCCTAAGAAGGAGCAATGGACTCTAAAGGCTAAGCCTCGAAGGTCGCCTTGTACCCCAGCACATTCGCTAATGGCCTTCAGCTACCCTTTTGCCATCCGGTTCAAGACGTGCTTGACTACCTTCACTTGGCAACAGTACAACTCCATCCAAACGCGCGGAGGATCTTGGTGTCCTGTTGCATCACTTGGGTGCAGGCGTTGGAGGAGGTGGGTTTAGAATACCTTGATCTTACTGCTCGCAAGTTCATCTTCACCCACAACCTCTTGAAACATAACGACAACACATGTAGCTTCCGGTCTATTGGCTCATCTAGAGCCACTGTGCAATCGGGTGAAAGGGTGGAATTGGCGTTTCTTTTTTCTTGTCAGGCAAAGGATGGGAGTTTCCGATCAGCCAAGTCAAACGACTTGACTATCCCGTTCACGCCATCTGGTGAGTTGTCGGCGAGGAAAAAGGCTTTCAGTCGTTAGCAACTCCTAAAGAGGTGAGTCAAATTTAGATTGTCAGGGCCTAGGTGAAGGCACACCCGAATGATGTTTTCTCCAAGGCCCTATTGGATGAGAGTAGCCTCCAACGAAACCTAGCTCCCCCATCCAACATGTGCTTTGCCAATAGATGTATACCCATGCAACCGGTCATTCCCTAGGTTCGCAGGTGTTCCCCTAGTCCTTTGAAGGAAAGGAAAGGGAAGAAACCCAAGATGGACGTTCCCGCCCACAGCAGCTCTGACTTGGCACCGATGCCTCCCCGGGGATAGTCTTCTATTCATGTGCTTGTCTGGCATCCAAAGCCATCCTCGAAGAAGGGTGGGAAACCCTCCCCATCTCCGAAAGATGCGTATTCTTCTTCTTCACCATGCAAGGTGGGTGGGGCTAAGGCCCTTCAATAGGTCCAGGCCAACCCTTCGATGGCTAATGTTTCTCAACCCGAGGGGTCCCTTCCAGTTCTTTCCGAGGTTCCTTCTCCGACCTCGCCAAGCAACACGAGGGGGATCGAGAACCTTTCCCAGGGGGAAGAGTTACTCTCCTTGCGGTTTTATAGAGTCCTTTTGGACCCTCCTACCCTAGTGTCCCAAATAGTGGTCCCATCTCCTGAAATAGATATCGAAATGGTTCTCTCGCCAATGACCAAGGAGCGTCCTAATGGGGGCGAGAACTCTCTTGACCGAGTTTCCATCCCAGAACCTCCCATTGCTTATTCCCTCGAATTCGAGATTGTCTCGACTGAAGCCATTTATGAGGGGGTAGAGGTGCGAAGTTGTGTTTGGGATGGAAATGGTGAGAGTGGTGTCATGGGCTACTAGGATTATGGTTGATACGTCTGAAGCTGAGACCGTGGAGGTGCCAGTTGAGGTCAATAACACTTCGGCTGTTGTCGCCGACATTGGGATTTCATTGCCCTTCACTTGCACCATCATGACCTTTGTATCAACAGAAGCCGAGGTCGAGGTCGTTGTGGTGTCAATTGGGGCCAACGAAGTTCCGATTGTTTTGGCCGACACTTGGGCTTCATTTGCATTCACTGACACCATTTTGGCCTTAACGTTGACATGAGTTGGTGCCAAGGTGATGATGGAAGGGGCGAGGGAGACCGAGGCAGCTCTCATCGGACCTGATATTTGCACGTTGACAACTGGTGAGACTATGGTTGTTCCAACCGACCCAGGGGTCGGTTGAGGATCCTGAGCATGCCACAGAATGAAGCTGAAGGTCTGGGAGGTCCATCCTCGATGGAGTTTGTGGGGGGCACTGACACGACGAGTGGCGACAAAACTTTGTTTGGGACACCCTTTAAGGGAAGGAATTACACTGCCCCGAGGTCGACGGTGGACAAACCCTGTTGTGAATCTGTCCAAGAGATGGCCAGGAAGCTCAAGGAGTTCTTTTCCGAGGTTGACTATTAACTTTTCTTATTCCTTTTTAAGTCTTCGTTTTGGATAATGAGTGTTGTCCGATCGAATCAAAATCCCAAGCCTTTTGTGGGGGCTTCTTCCCTTTTATTTTCGCATAGTCTCTTCTCCGTCTGCTTACAGGATTGTTCTTGCTCGACGCCTTCCCTTTCTTGTATACCTGCTCCAATTCTTTATTTCTTGGTTCGTTCAAGGCCCGGAGTGTGTCCTCGGTGTTGATGAAGTTGTTGGCTTGATCCATAAACTCTCGCAGCGTGGCAGGAGTCTTCCTCGCCAATTTTGCCATGAACTGGGATTGAGGCCATACTCCTACCAAAAGTACTGCCAAAGTTATTTTCTCATCTTGGTCATCTATCATCATTCATTTTTTGTTGAACCTGTGGATAGGTATGCTTTCAAGCCCTCGTCTTCCCCCTACTTGATGGTCAGGAGATCTGCCGCAGGGCATCTCCTTCTTCTTGTTGCCATAAACTGTGTGAGGAATAGACGGGCCAACTCCCCAAAATTTTCTATGGATCCAGGCTTTAGAGACCTGAACCATACTCTTGTCGATCCTTTCAAAGTTAGCGAGAAAGTCCTACAGGCCACCTCCCCTAGGAAACCATGCAGATTCATCTCGGCTTTGAATGTCTCCAAGTGTTCAAGGGGTCCCTGGTTCCATTGTACATGTCCATGAGGGGAACTAGGAACTTTGGTGGTAGCAGCACAGCCACCACCTCCGTGCTGTAGGGCAAGCCAGTGCTAGTGAGCAACTGGTCTACTGACGATAACGTACCCATCTTCTTTGCCATCTCTTTGTATTTCCCTTTGAAGTTACGCAACTCGTTCTGCATATTCCTTCTTTCTTCCTCCGCATCACCTCTTCCTGTGTTTCTGGATTCCACATGCTCGTTGTTGCTTGGCTCTGCATCATTATTTTGTCCATTGGTGACCACTCTGAGGGTCTCATTCTCCCTCCGGGGGGTCTCTACTTTGGTAGTTAGTTTTCCCCCTAGCCGCTCCATCGCTACGAGCCTTGTTTCCATGTTTACCAATGTTGCTTCTTCTTATCCCTAAATTTTCTGGGAACAAGTTGTCGTAGGCATACGAAGGACACGTGAAGTCTATAAAGATCCCACAGACGACACCACTGTTAATGTCATTTTTGGTACACCTTTGGACCGGTTTCCTACAACTCAAGTCTGAATCTTTATACCTGCACACTCCAAAAAACTATAAAAAAAAAAAAGGCACTTGGTAGCAAGCGGGGAGCCTCCGATACTTAATTCAGTATATCTCCTTAGTAGTTTGTGCTAGAGTGTGAAAGTTTAGAGAAAGTTCTTTGTACCTGGGGGGTCGGCTTTTATACGAGGTTTTTGTGTGTTGGGGGGGGCATCTTGTACCTTGCGTTAGGGGGCTCATGTCACTTCAACTATTGTTTGGTCAGAATATCTTAATGTGGCGTGGCTCCTAGGTGGCATCATTAATGCGGCATGGAGTCTGGAGAGTGGTATCATTAATGCGGCGTGGCTCCCTGAATAGACTTTAGCCTGCAGGTGATCATCGTTGAGGTTCTCCATACCTTATGTCAGGAGATCGAGGGTCCTCTGCATTTCTTGCTTGCATGTCTGTACAGGTTCTTGAGTGCTACGTGTCATTGGGGGTGTCAGCACGGCATGTCCCATCTGTCCTTACCGTTCATCTTTCCCGCGTGAGGGTTGCTTCACAGGTTGGTTTAGGTTACGGGCTGAGTACTCCGTAGACCCAATGATTTCTTTAGAGAATGGTTGTTGGGCCAGTTTGGACCCTTCGAGGTCCCTCATGGCTTGTCACAAGGGCCTATGGGAGGGAAAATCCCCTTACAAAGGGCATAAGTTAAGCGTATTGTCCAAAGCTGCACATGTGACTCGCACGCCAACACACATTCACGCATGTAAACAATTTGTGTTGTACTAATAGACCTTCTAACCTCAATAATTTTAGAAACAACATTGATCATCTTAAATCATTAGATGAGCGATGCATGCACCTGTATAGTTTCCCAAGTCACATCTGCAATTCTACATCCCGTCTATTTGATTCTAACTATCTTGTTATGTTTTTGCTTCCCCTATATGTAAAATCCTATAGTAACAATAGTGAATAACCTTATACAAACGTCAAACTAATTTACTACAATGCATCATTACCAATTGTGGCTTTTAATCGTAGCTAGCTTGTTGGAGATCATTTTTGTTTATTTTTTTAGTTTTATTTTATAAACAAGGTTGTTTTCTCTTATATGCCCAATTTACTTTATTGCATCTTTAATTATGAAAATATACTATTATGACAATGAGTAAAAAGATGGTAAATTCAAACTCTTTTATGCAAACTTGATCGTAATACCGTTCTTCATTAAGATACATGTCATTATTTAAGGTCCTAGATAGGCCTAGGCTCACATGCAAGATAGCATGCCAAAGGGAAAGGAAACCCTATTCTCTCTAGTTTTTCTCTCTACACAGCCGCCCCCTTCAAAAACCTCAAATCAGAGGAGGGTGGTTTCAGCTTTGGCTCCTCCCTCCCTCGTCCCTCTTCTCTCTAGTTTTTCTTTTATTTTTTTGGTATTGTTTGTTTTTTAGTTCACAATAGGGCGAAATGCATATATGTTATTCTCCAGAGCCAGGCGACCACACGCACCCCACTACAAGATTCCTAAGGCGTCGATTCTTCAGACAGATGAAGAATCTCATCGAACAGACCCGCACGTGAGCCACACGTGCGGCCCAAAGTGCATGTATGACATCCACGCACTACCGCAAGGGGAGCTCTATCACTGTCATGCGCGGCTTTTCTAAGACCAGAACCATCGGTTTCTTCAGACCTGACGTTCTGCCGTACTTCCAGGGTGGCGCGTGTCCCTCACGCGCCACCATAATCTCGGTGTTTGCATTTTTTATATTCCCTAAGGTTGAAAATACATATCTACAGCTTTCCAAGCTATAATTCGCTAATTTCCATTTATCTTTTACGTTTTCTGTTATTTCCTTTGTTTTATGTTAAAAAAAAAAAACACAATCACTTGGATTTTGTCCATAGAGTGTGTCCTCTACTCATTTTAGACAGAGTGTGGGGTTGTTTTATTATGTCTTATGACAGACTATGGGGTTTGTTAAATATGTCTTAGGATAGAGTGATGTCTCTCAGACGGTTTGTTTGTGGAGAGTTATAGCAATGGACTAGATCATGTCAGTCACAAAGAAATTTGTATATTGAGAAGCCTTAAAAGCAGTGGTTGACTTGTATTTTATATGTCTCAGGTCAAAATTATAATGTCCCGCTATGAATGAATAGAGTTTGTTCTACTTTCAAAAAAAAAAGATAGCAAGCCAAAGCATAGGCGCCCAACTGAATAGGGCATTCACCCTAGCCTGCTATTGTAATTGCCTTGTAGATTTGAAGGCTAGCCAGGGTGGAGTTTGCCAAGCTGAGGAGAAGAGGGATAAACGACAAAGAACAAGATAAAATCTATTTAGAAACCTTATTTTTTACATACCTGGCACATCGTTGATGTGGAAGCTTTCCATATCAACTATGCTAAGAAATTATTAGTGTTTCGATTTTTTTTTCTTTTTTAAGTTATAATACATCCACTATAAGTGGTGTGGTAACCACTGGCTTATGTATAGCAAAGTTCAAACAATAATTGTTGTGGACATCTTCCTCACTTCCCACCACTCGCAACCTGCAACAATAATAGAGAAAAAGGCTCAAAGGTATAGGGACACCTCCGATACCAAAGTCAGGGGATTATTATGGTATTGATTGTAGATGAGAATAGAAATATTTGCATACCTTTTTGGGTGTTAGTCGTTAGATATATAGAGAGCGGCTATAGGCCTCCTTCAAGGACTCATAACTGCCTTATCTTCTGTTTGAAACCATATTGGGACTTATTATTTGAATTTTCCTCTTGTTGTATGTGATTTATCTAGTCAGTAGAGGGCTATCGTAACACCCTGGTCGTTGGGAGTTTGTTAGCTTCTCACTTGCTCTGTAGTGAGCCTGTGGCCATGATTTATGGCCTGTGCGGTATTCTTAGCTAAGGCCCAGTTATCTGGGCTCGACCCTGAAGATCGTGATGGGCCTAGAAGATGGAATAGGAAATGTGTCTCCTCCAATAATGATACAACTATAATCATGTTTTAAATTGAGGGCATTTCTTATACGACGATGGTACATTTATAAGTTATTTTATAGAAATTTCCCTCATTTAAAATATATGTTATATAAAGAGTTATAAGTTACATGTACATCATTTTTCAACTAAAAATTAGCCTACTACTCTTTACTAAAATTAAATCATTTATAAGATATACCCTTCAATCATTTCATTGGAAATTATCCCTTATTAGATGGAGTCTCATCAATAGATTGGAGTAATTCTTTGTTTAAATGGTACGATCTGTATTCACAGAAATTTCTTATTAATAGCCTGTGCATCCCCAAGTATGAGCTCAAAAATGTAATTTAGGGGATTAGATATAACCTCAAGAAAATCTAGAAAATAAACCTTTTAAATATTAATTTATGATTGAATGTTCAAATTACTATATAAAAAGCATGCATAGTAAATAATACATGTATAAAAAGATTATCATATAATGCAAAGCATCTGTAAAGATGGTTTCTTTTAATTTTTAAGTTAAGATATTATAAAAAATTATAATAATTACTAATGGCTATTGATTTCATGAATAACTCAAAACGTATCGTCCAAGATTAATATAATTAACAACTGCTTCAAAGAGAGAAGTACCTAAAATCATTATCAAGAAAAGAGATCTTTCACAAAATTTACAACATATACACAAGTACCAAAATTCAAATATTTTTTGTGATTTAAGTGCATGAAATTCAAGCATATGCATACAATAGCCAAAAAAAAAATGCTACAACATATCAAATTTATATCATTTTTTCTTCTTTATTTATTTTTTTGCTTAATTTATAAAACTAAAATATAAAAAAATAATGTAAAATAAGTTCCCTTTTAATATATATATATATATAGTGGCACACTTATATTGATTGATTAATATAAAATAATTATAAAAATGATTGTATATGTATCATTTCCCAAAGGAAAATACTTTAGTCACACATGGATTAACAAGAGTAAACTCATAAACTGATGTGGCTTGATGTGGTAAGTCAGATTGTAAAATTACTTTTATTATAAAGTAGATCTAATAGATTTCGTAAAATCACGTCAGTTTGTAAATTTACTTTATTTACCGTCATATCCATCTTTGTAGAAAGGCACGTGAGGCTCATGCATTGCCTCGAGTACACGTGGCCACCAAATGTTGTCCCACACAACGTTCTATCTATTTGAGAGTTGCATTATCGCCATTTTCTCCCTTCTTTGATGACTCCTAACAACAAGCGCGCAATAGTAGTAATGCTGAGTTGACACGGATTGCAACTTCATGATATATATGGTCCTTGATTACTCCTTACTCGCTTTATTAGCGTTGTTGCGTCTTCTACTCCTCATTCCTGTTTATGCCCAAATAATCACTTTCTATGCATCTTTGAATCATATTAAAAAGGCTAAATATATATTAAGAAAAATTAGAAAATTTCGTTGGTTTTTTTTTTTTTTTTGTTATTTTTTATTTGGGATATGAATTTTGAACTTTTCATAATACTCATATTTTCACGTCAAAATTTCTCCATCCGTCTGTATTATCGTAAAAAGATATTTCACAAGAATATTTAACAAAATAAAATAATACTACTATGTCGCCTCATTTTGTCCCTTCATTTTGACCATTTATGTATTTTTTTATTTTTTATTTTTCCATTGATTAAGAAAATAATTATTAATATATTGGTATATTCTTCTTTTTTTTAAATATTTAAATAAGTTCAAAAAATATAAATAAAATTTGTAGTAGTGGGCACGACCAACTGTCAAAACTGGGCAGGACACTAGCACTACCCATAGATCAAATTGTAATATTTATTTTTTAATAGAAAGTAGATCTAATTTATTATATTTACTTAGTAATTTTTAAAATTATACTTTTAGAAATTTTTTATTGAATTAGTACTTGTGCTGTAACAATGGACAAATTGGCGTACTGGTGTTACGTCGCTGTGGTGATAGGGGCGGGCTACAGCTACACAGTTCCTCCCAGCACATGATGCCCCGCAGCCCCCCGGCCTACACTGGAAGAAGGTTGGCGGGGCACGAGGACCAGGTCCCATCCAAATTCAAATTCATCACACACAATGCCCACCGAGTCTGAGCCTACACCCAATCATCCTCGGCCCACCCTATAATGCGCGGCTCCCCCCCCCCCCCAGTAAGTGTACGTTCCTTTCTTCCTACGCACGTCTTCATCACCCATTTATCAATTTCCCAGAGACGGAGTAGCACTCCCATCGTCACCCACCAACTGTTTGTGGGGTCGCCCCACCCAGTGATAGAGCCACCCGCACGCCACACGACAAACCGACCTCTCTCAGTTGTCACGCCCATCTCGTATGCGCGCGCGTGGCCCCGGACCCAACTTCGCATTCAAACCAAGATGCCCGTCCCCGTCGACGGCATGGATGATCTTCCGCATGGCACTGACTGATTTTCTCGATGCTCTTCTCTCGTGGGTCCATCACAATTTACCCAACCTAACCCACTCATGGCGTCCGTACACACTTCCTTCCACCCAGATTTTATAAAACAACGACGTGGCGCATTCCGAAGCCCTGTGTTATGACCCATAATTTAAGCCACTACTTAAAAAGATTAGAGTGGATAGAGCTTGGGATTTAATATTTATGGCAAACCAAAACCAATCTCTCTCCTCTCTGCTCTCTCCATTTCCTCTATATTTCGATCATTTCCATTCGAATACATTGACAACCGGACGCTTACAAAATTACATAGGGTTAGTAAAGCAACACAAGCGATCAAGCTCAAAACACTAAACACCTTCTGAATTCCATCAAAATAAACCCAGAAACAGGAAAAAAAAAAAAAGGAAACTAAAAAAGGATATCAACAATTTACATAGAAAATCAGTCCTTTGAATAATTCCATATAGCCCTCTCTTTGATTTTGTTTGATTTTTTTTTTTTTCATAATAGTTAAACGTGTGAGAGAGAGAGAGAGAGAGATTTACGGGAGATATAGAGTTGTGTGGTCTTGGTCGGTCCATTGACTCTGACTCCAGTATGCTTGATCAACAGCGTTAGAAAGATCGAACAGACCTTGATCCCCACTCACTTGCCAATCCCACGATCCGAATCCTCCACCACTTGGTCTGTTTTGCTGCAAGGATGATAGATCTACCTGGACCGTCTGACCCAGCAGATCACCCGTGATCTCGTCGCCAGCCCTCATCACCTTCTGCTGCTGCCACAGTTGCTGCTGCTGCTGTTGATTTTCTTGAACCTCATGACGATCGTGGCTTTGTTGACTCAACCTAAACGGATTGATGTCCGAAACAGAATTGAACCCAAAAGGCAATGCCTCGTTCGACGCCGTAATCAGGCTCGTGAAGCTTCCGATCTCCGAGAATATCCCGCAGTCGGGACCTTGTTCCAACTGCAACGCCGGTTCGAAACTAGGGTTCGATATGAACAACTTGGAGTCATGGAGGCTCAGCAGATTCGAAGATGAGCTTAAAGAAGGCACCTCGGTCACAGCTGAGACAGCCTCCGTGGCAGTGTTGGTGTTTGTGGCAGTGAGACTGGAGCTCTCGCTGCTAGAATTCGAGTTAGTCTTGCGCTCTCGCTGCTGCAGCTGCTGCTGCTGCGGAGTAGATGCGTCGGAGGAAGCCGACTTAGGCTTGGAACGCTTGGCCTTACGGCAACCACCGCCGACCGGGACGTTTCGAAGGACTCCACCTTTAGTCCAGTACCGGCGGCAGCTCTTGCAGAAGTGGCGGGGCTGGGAGAGGTTGTAGTTGTTGTAGTAGCAGAACTTGGTGTTGAGCGAATCGCACCGCGGGCACTTGAGGGCCGCCTGGTGATGGCCCTGTTGCGGGTGGTGGTGGTGATGATGATGTGGCCGCCTCCGGTCCCCGGCTCCTCCTCCTACACCGCTACCGCCGCCGGTGACAGTTCCGAATAACCTCCCGCCCCCTCCGATCGAATGGATGTCTTGCATTTCCGCTCCGCGACCCTAGCACGCCTAGAAACCTCAACTTTTTCACCCAAGATCTTTTAGAACAACAACGCCGGAGCCAAAAAAAATGGCACCCAGCAATAGAACTTTTTGATTATATTCTCGGGAAAGATTTTGTTTTCCCGGTAAAGCGCTGTCACAGTGGCTGACTGTGACTGGGAAAGTTCTTTCTCACAGTTTTATGTGCATGTGTGGGAGAGAGAGAGAGAGAGCGCGCAGAATGAGTTTCTCTCTAAACACTCTGACAAATATCGCTACATGTGTTCCAAACTCCCCTGTGCAATTACCACTAAGCCCCTGCGAACTTAGAAAATGCCAACGATGCTCAATTATTCATAATCGAAGCAGTCGCCCTAAGCGTGGGTGTTACTGTGCAAGTGTGAACAAGGGAGATCAGCCGTCCACGTTGACGGCGGAGAGGGACGGAGAGTTTTCGTCCACAAAATAGGGTTGTCGGCTACACAAACGTTATCTGGTGTGTAAATTACAGTTAGGTCCACCACGCGCCACGTCGCTGACTCAGGCACTCATTCCTGACAATTTCGGGTTCTGGTGAACCATGGTTGTTTTACGTTTCCGTACCATTGAATCTGACCATGCTAACCTGTAAGTACTGGCAGTGATGGATTGTTAAAAAAATATTAAAAGTCCGAGTATGATCTATCTTTACTAGGCTTCGTTCGGATGATCAACTGCTCTCAACTCATCTCAACTCATCATTACAACTTTTTCAAATTCCAATACAAAATATAATAAATAATTCAACTTTTTCAAATCCCAAAATAATAATAATATTAAAAAATAATATTCTAACAATATTTTATCATCTCAACTCAACTCATTTCAACATCCAAACTCACAGAAAAAATATTTACAATTGTGAATAAAATATGAGATCTATATTAAAAATAATTAATTTTTTAATAATAAATTTATTTTTTTTAAATAATTATGCGACGTTTACGCACTTCACAATTATATATAAAATTACTCAAAATAAAATAATTGAATAATGTTAGTTATTAGTAATCAAGTATTATACTAGGGAGATTCTATATTTAAAGGGTATTGCTATATCACACTCTTCTATTCATCACACACTTCACATAGTTTTTTTTTTCTTTTTTTTTCTCACCCCAGCACGTAGAGTGTGCTGGGGCTGCTTCACACAGTAGTGTGTGAAGCAGATTTATTCATATTTAAAAGAGAAAAGCTGGGAAGCAGTCTGGCTGCTCCTCTTCATTAAGCAGCCCTCCAATAGTTGTGTACCACGTAAACACTTTATAGTATTTAATCTATACTTGTATACACATGATCAAAAACCCATATAGCCCCTCTCTCTCTCTCTCTCTTTCCATCTGGATATGTCCTCTTTCTCTATCATCTTCTTCTCCCTCCTCCAGAATACCTCCTGCATGCCCCCCTTTCTCTCGCGAATAATCCTCTCTCATTTTCTTAATTCTCCTTTATATACTCCATGGCTCAAGACCCATTTCTCTTCCATTAAAATCCTCCACCAGAATTGTTATGATGCATATGAACAATCCAAAAGGCAAAAAGAAAAGGAAAAAATCACATACGTACCCATCACAAAGGCTATCCCTCTAATCCCAAAAAAAAGGTTCTCTAAATTAAAATTTTTGTGTTTTGCATGGCTGTAGGGGCGTTTGCCTGTATTATGCCCTAGTTTATGCAGCATATTTTAAAGACAGTGATAAAAGAAGGGTGATGCTCTTTCAGATATAAATCATTTTAGATTTGTGCTGGCATCATGTCGGCTAGAGATGAGAGGGGCAGCGATGGGCTCTGGAGATGACAGGGGCTGCAAATTTGTGAAGGAGATGAGGGTCTGTGAAGGAGATGACTCAAAGTCTGCGACAGGCTCTGGAAGGGGCTGTAAGGCAACCCAGACAGAGACAAAATGAGAAAGAGGCTTGGAGAGCAGAAATGAGGAAGAGCTTGGTCTTGTGTGTTGTGATTCTTTGTTGCGAGTTCTAATTAGTCTATTGTGTTTTTCCTTACGTGTCACCGTCTCAATAGAATGCTGCTCTTCTATCTTTAATAGCCTGACCGTCCCGCAACCTTTCTCTATTTAAAAAACTAACTTTTTTATGTATATTTTATATTTATTTATTTTTTAAAAAAAGTGTACATGATTATTACATAACTCATAACAATATCTAATATTATGTAAAATAATTATTAAAAAAAAAATGCTAGTGAAGCTTCAAAGTTTTCGAGCAAAATTATGGCTATGAGTATTTTGAATAATGTGAGATCAGTTATGAGTACGGTAAGTTTGAAGAAAAGAAATAAAAAAAAAAGGTTACGAGTACGGTAAGAATTATACTAATCTTTTAAAAAGAATAGAACTTATAATTAAAAAATTAATTTTTTTTAAGTGAATTTTATATTTATTTAATTTTTTTAAAATATACGTGATTGTTGCACAGTTAAACTGTATCTAGTATTACTGGAAATAATTATGAAAAATAAGAAAATGCTACTGTGAAGCTTCAAAGTTTTCAATCAAAATTATAGTTCGAATATTTTAGTTTTTTTTACTGAATAATTAAAAAAATAATTGTTAATAAACTATATATTTTTTATTCTTAATGATTAAAAATGTTAAAAAAAATTTAAAAAAATTAAAATGCACCTACAGTGAGTGTCCTTATTTCATTTTCAAAGAAGCATGATGGTGTAGCTGTACGTCTAGGATAGAGGTAATCCATAAGAGTTCTAGTGGGTTGATCTTCATATTCACTCATTTTTTCGGGACTAGATGGATTGTCAAATAAATAATTTAAAAAATTTGATTCTAACTCTAGCATAGGCCTACAAGCAAATCTACTCAAGGCGTTTCTATATCTGTGCATGCAAGGTAACAAATTACTAAAAAAATAAAAATACTATAAAATTAAAGAAAAAAAAATAATGCAGCAAGCTAAAAGAATGAATGATGTTACAGCTTTTACAAACTGCTGAAAAGAAGAATTATCTAGCAATTCTTCTACCGTCTCCTCGAAAACGGTGCCAAAATTTTACTACACCCAAAGAATAATACGGTAGTTGTAGCACAGATTTGGGGTATCAATTCCACATAAAGACAAATTAAAAGAATAGCAGAATGAACAAAAAAATGAAAGAAAAATATTAAATGATTAATGGAGAACAAAGATTAATTTTAAATGTAAATTAAAGTGAAGCAAAGTGACTAACGACAAAAGTACTCAAATTTGAAGAACAATCAAGCGTCGGGAATCCCTTGCACAAATCCAGTAATTTAATTATTCTTAATTCATTGAATAACTCAATTGGAAACTCAATTTTCAAAATTTCCATTCTGAAGGTATAGATTTATAATCCAAAATTAAATCAAATGTAACCCTTTGAAAACTTATTCACCACTTTTAAAATAAGTAAATTATTATCCCTATTGAGAAAATCCAACAACGATAATATACTCAGTGAGCAATATTGTAACAAAAAATTAAATCAATATAAATAAATAATTGATCCAAAAATAATCAAAGAACTAATCGTTTCAATAGAAAAATAATGACTGAATCCATAAACAGAATAAATTCTATAATTATTCGGAGAAGAAAACATTAACAATGAATTCAGAATGATAAAACAAAAGAGTTTTAGTAATTGAAAATCAAATACATAAATTAAAAATACCATCTAATGTGCAAGTTCATCCCTAAACTTACTTGAGAATTTACTTACCCATAAATATAATGGACAATAAAAATCTCAGGAGAAAAATAAAGCAAACCGCAGACATGGAAATTAATTATGTATCCTCGTTCTTCAGTACTGAGCCGTCTCCCTCATCAAAAACTCTCAATTTCGTACTAATTAAATGCTTATATAGGGTAGGAAAGAAACCCTAATGTCTTCATATTCCCGCATACAAAATCACCTAAATTTTAGAACTCATCTTGACAACCGCATACGTGCTTCAGGAATTCAAACTAGAAATCCTTATTAGCAACAAATTTGTAGCCCTTTAAGATACATTTCCAACGCATCAAGAATCGTATCAATCCGATATTTGAGTTGAAAGTTATGATCAAAATACTAAATTATGTACAGTCTGTCTTCTAGCGAATTTTAGACTGATTTTTTCTCTTGATCTGAATTACTCTCAAACCTCATCATTATCCTTATTTGAAGAGTCCTACACTCGTTGGAAGTTCTTAGATTGTTCCAATGTCTTGCACACTTGAAAGTCCTTTAAATTTGATTGGGTTTTGACTTGCACTTTTATAGACTCTGAAATTGAATATAAAAATATGTTCAGAGTATTCCAAAGTAAATAGAAACTCAATTCAAGAATACAAATTAATTCCTATGATTTCTATTCATATTTTAACATTTTAGTGCAATAATATGGTATTTAGAGTGTATTTTCGCACACTAATCACACCCCCTCAACTTGCTTATTGCTAGTCCCTAGCAATTTTCATGCCAAAATAATGAAAAAGACCAAAGAAAATTACACACAAAGGCCACCAAGTCACACTTTCTAGATTCACATATCAAAGCAATTTTAGGAATTCAAAAACCCTATCACAAGCAATCCACCTATAGCAATCAACAAAGTGTGTGTGTATTCCAAACTATATCCATCTAACCAGAAATCCTGACACATGCAACATCAAGCCTCCTTCTGATTGGGTTAAATTGAATTGTGATGGTAGCTGTCGAGGTAATCCTGGTAATTCAGGTGGCGGTGGTGTCATTTGAGACTGCCTTGGAGAGGTAAAAGCAGCTTTTTCTAGCCATTTTGGGCAAGGAACGAATAATAGTGCGGAATTAGAAGCTATCTTGGAAGAAATTCGGTTGTGCAAACGGTTTCGGTATTTGAATGTGGTTATTGAAAGTGACTCACGTATTGTTGTGGACTGGCTGCGGAAAGGCTCATTTTCTCTTTGGTATCTTTAGGATTTTTTGGAGGATGTTTGGGCAAAATTAGAAGGGGTGAACTTCATGGTGATACATCAGTTTCAGGAAGCTAATAGTGTGGCTGATTTTCTTGCTAGAGAGGGGGAAATGGGTAAGAGCGTGATTTACGAAGAAGGGAGGCATGCGCTACCTTTTCTTCTTAAGGGGATTATTCGTTTGGATAGATAGGGTCTTCCATACTTCTGTAAATAGGATTGTTTAGTGTGCAGGTGTGAGAGTTTGGTTTTTTTTTTTTTGGGTCGTACATGTTGGGTTAATTTTTTTACGAATGTCTATTTTGTTACCACGGTATTCCTCTGTCAAAAGTGAGGTTTTCTAATAAAATTGGGTCAAGGTCAGGTCGCGAGTGGCTACCGGCTATTTAAAAAAAAAAAAGTGAATGGTTCAACTCCATACTCACGGGTATAAAAGTGTTTCGTGTGAAGATTCTCTCTATGGAGTTGACAATGGGTGTACCCGAACTCTCATAGAAAATTAGGTAATTATGTACAAGTAATAAGCAAATATTGATCTTATGATAGGAACACTAACAAATGAGATTTCCACCACTCTTTCCAAAAGCTTACTTAGGATTAGAACGGTCAACACAAAATGTTGTAACGTGGCTTGGGTTATGGGCTATATGAAAAAAATATGCAAAAAATTCAAAAACTTCCAAGTACATGCAAATGGAATCTTATTAAATATCTCAATAGACCACACTTCTCACTTGATGTACTCTCCAACTTTTCAGGTCATCGAATAATAATGTTTTTCCTTTTTCTTCCTCATCTCTTTTTTTTTTCTTTTTTTTCTATGATTTGATGAACAAACACACGCCACTTTGGTATTCTTGCCATTTCTATCAAACCTTAACTTTCTTTTATTTTTTAAAAGAACTCAATACAAAAGAAAGAAAATGTAAATTCCACACCTAGTATACACTTTGAAGTAAAAATGGTAGAAAAATCAGCGTATAAACTATACTCCAATGTGGATAAGCATGGATAATGTGGGTATATGAAAAGAAAAAACTACATGTGTTTATTGGCTTAAAGTTGGCTACTAGGGGTCTATGATGGAAAGGGTTAGCTTGAAAGGCTCAAACGTTAATTCTAAGTTGACATTCATCATATCCCAAGTATATCCACCATCTAACCACAAATCATGTAATAATATTCTCAAAAGAAGTGCCCAATGCAATAGATCAATGAACGCTTATCACAATTTACTGTATTTGTAGACTCTCAATCATCTCCAAAACTCATATGAATACTTAAGCAAAAGAGTTCTCTAGTTACATATGTCAAACCACCATTTTATCATAAAGCTTGGATGAGTGCATTATTTTTAAATGTTTCAGCAAAAAATTATTATGGTGGATTTGGTGAATTCACGAAGATGGCTATGAATAAGAATGAGTACACATGGGAAAATGATGCACGTGTGATGCAAATTAAAAAAAAATTGACACATGAAAATATGCCACAGAGTTCCAACAAGCATTTTAAATACTAAATTTGCACCACCACCCCCAACTTAAATGAAACATTGTCCTCAATGTTTAAGAATCAAATTTGAATGGAGAGTAACTAAAAATGGTAGAATACACCTAATGAGTGACGTGGGTAGCTCACTAACACCAAAGATGGTAACCTGAAATGACAAAATGAAAATAACCTGCAAACAAAAACAAAGAAAACAACAGCAAACCAAAAGGAAAAGAAAGAAAATAAGAGAAAATAAAAATAAAACAAAACAAATAAAGAAAAACATACTTGCGTGGTGTGGTCAAGGTTGATAGACCAGATCTACAATTGGAATGTCTTCCACTTCCGGAATTTGCCTATCAATTGATACTTTAAGACGGTGACCAATTTACTTTAAAGATCCGACCATCCTTAGAATCCTCTATTTCTACCGCCCCATTTGTAAAAACTCTTCGCTACAAAAGGGCCGGTCCACCTAGACCGAAGTTTTATTGGGTGCTTATGGAGTCTAGAATCATATAAGAACACTCCATCATTAGGCTTAAAACTTTTTTCTCAAATTATTGTTATCATGAAACGCTTTCATTTTAGCCTTATAGATTCTAGAGTTCTCATAAGCATCATTTCTCAACTTACCTGCTTCTCACACGTTAAAATTGAAATTCTTGATGGCCCAATAAACTCAATGCTCGAGCTCTACAGGTAAGTGGTAAGGCTTTCCAAAAACAAGCCTATAAGGTGACATGCCTAAGGGAGTTTCGAAAACTGTACAGTAGGCCCAAAGCGCATCAACTAGTCTCAAAGACCAACCTTTGCGATCCGGGTTGACCATTTTTTCTAAAATTTGTTTAATTTTCCTATTTGCAAGTTCTACCTGTCCACTTCTCGGGGGTGGTAGGCAGTAGAGACCTTATGTACCACTCCATATTTTTTCATCAAAGTCTCAAAAGAACGGTTGCAAAAATGCGTACTCCGGTCACTAATTATAGCATGTGGTATACCAAATCAAGATAACACACTCTCTTTGAGAAATTTAATTACCGTCCTATTATCATTGCTCCTGCAAGCTGCTACCTCTATCCATTTTGACACATAATCAACTGCCACAATAATATATTGATATCCAAAAGAAGGAGGAAATGGTCCCATAAAACCAATGCCCCAACAATAAAAAATTTCAATCACTAAAATTGGATTTAAGGGCATCATATTACGACAGGACATAATTCTTAACTTTTGACACTTTTCACATGAGCGATAATAGATGTTTGCATTTTTAAACAAGGTGGCCAATAAAATCCACACTGTAGAATTTTTACAACGGTTTTCTTCATTGAAAAGTGGCCCCCATAAGGTTGGAAGTGACAAAATTCCAAGATGCTAGCAATCTCCTCATCAGGGATGCAACGTTTGTTCAGGACAGTATTTGAAAAGAAAATGGTCATCCTAATAGAAATTACGTACCTCAGTCATGAACTTCCTCGTGTCCTGAGTGCTTCAACCCACCGGTATCTCACCTGCAACCAAATAATTCACAATGTGAGCAAACCATGATAGAGAAGTAATAGAAAGTAAATGCTCATCGGAAAAATCATCCCTAATTGGCAGGTGGTCAGAGGTGTCCTCAAATGTAAGCCTCGAGAGATGGTCAGTCACTACGTTCTCCACTCCTTTCTTGTCTTTGATGGTGATGTCAAATTCCTGCAAAAATAAAATCCATCGTATTAGTCGCGCCTTAGTATCCTTCTTTGTAAGAAGATAATTAAGGGCTGCATGATCTCTGAAAATAATAATAGGAGAACCAATCAAGTAAGCACGAAACTTATCCAAAGCAAATACTACAACTTGCAACTCTTTTTTAGTGGTGGAGTAATTCATCTGAGCGCTATTTAGAGTTCTATTAGCTTAGTAAATGACAAAAGGCTTCCCCTCCCTTCGCTGTCCAAGAACAACACCTACAGCAAAATCACTAGCATCACACATAATCTCAAAAGGTAAAGTCCAATCAGGTGGCTGCATTATGGGTGCTGAGGTCAGCTTGCCAATTAACGTTTTAAAGGCCACTTGACAAGCTTGTGTCCACCCAAATGAGGCATATTTAGCTAGGAGGTCACATAGTGGTCTAGATATGGTGGAAAAATTATGTATGAACCTCATATAAAAGCCCGCATAACAAAGAAAGGATCTCAAATCTTTTATTGTCCTAGGTGTAGGCAACTTAGAGATTAATTCAATCTTAGATTGATCAACCTGAAGAAATAATATGCCCTAAGATAATACCTGAAGGTACTATAAAGTAGCATTTTTCCCAATTCAAAATCAATTTCTTCTCCTCACAACAAGTTAACACTTTCTCTAAATTAAATAAACAGGCATCAAAAGAAGATCCAAAAACAGTCAAGTCATCCATAAAATTTTCATGCAATTTTCAACCATATCACTAAAAATGCTCATCATGCAACGTTGAAAAGTAGCAGGTGCATTACACAATCCAAATGGCATTCTATGAAAAGAATAAATGCCAAAAGGACAAGTGAAAGTGGTTTTATCTTGGTCTTCTAATGCAATTTCAATTTGATAATAACCAGAATAACCATCCAAGAAACAATATAAATGATGACCAGCCACACGCTCAAGAATTTGATCAATAAAAGGGAGAGAAAAATGGTCTTTCTAGGTGGCAGCATTCAATTTTCTATAATCAATGCACATCCGCCACCCAGTCACAAGTTTTGTAGGGACTAACTCTCTCAAGTCATTCTTCACCACAGTAACACCTGACTTTTTAGGAACAAACTGTGTAGAACTTACTCATTTACTATCAGCAATAGGATATATCATTTCTGCATCTAATAGTTTCAATACTTCATTCTTCACCACTTCTTTCATAGTGGGATTAAGCCTACACTGGGGGTTTCTACGAGGGCTAGTTCCTTCCTCGAAATTAATTTTATGAGAACAGATCAAGGGACTAACACATTTTATATCAGCAATGTTCCAACCTAAGGCTTACTTATACTCACTTAGTGTTCGAATTAATTTCTCACCTTGAGACTCAGACAATTCAAATGAGATAATAACAGGAAAAGTATCACATCGACCAAGGAAAACATGCTTTAAACCCTTAGGCATAGGCTTCAATTCCACTTTGAGTGCTTCCACATTTGAAGAAATTTGTTTTTCACTTCTCTCAAGCAACTCCTTAAACTTCGGTTGCTTTGCTCAAGTGCCATAATCCTGAGTTCTATAAAAAATAGTACAAATATCAACTACATCAGATGGATCACTGAAAGAATCAAACTCAGAATTAATAAGAAAATACTCAAGGGGATCAAAATCATGAGCTGTACAAACTCTCCTGTCCATGAGTGAGTCAATCATATATGTCTGGTGGCTCTCGTCATCATCTTCTGGCTGTTTTGCAATATGAAAGATATTCATCTCGAGAATCATGTTTCCAAAAGACAGTTTCATGAGCTCATTCATGCAATTAATAAGAGCATTAGCAGTGGTAAGGAAAATCATACCTAAAATCAAAGGAATTTTAGAAGTAGTATCATTAACAGAGCTAGTGTCAAGGATTAGAAAATCAAGAGGATAATAAAATTTGTCATTTTGAATTAGAACATCCTTTACCAGACCCCGGGGTACTTTGACTGAATGGTCAGCCAATTGCAATATCACAGTGGTTGGTTTGATTTCTTCCAACCCCAACTACAAATAAATAGAATATGGCATTAAATTCATGCTAACTCCTAAATCTAGCAAAGCTTGCCTAAACTCATGAGTTCCAATGATGCATGCAATGGTAGGACAATCAGGATCCTTATACTTGGGAGGAATCCAGTACTCAATTAGAGCACTAACTTGCTCTATCAGGAATGTTGTCTTCTTCACATAGTGTTTCCTCTTAACTATACACAAATCCTTGAGAACTTTGCATAAGTAGGAACTTGCTTAATCACATGCAAAAGAGGAAGATTGATTTTTATCTGCCTTAGATTCTCTAGGATTTCATTGTTAGGATCCAAAGTTCACTTGCTTGGTTTTAAAGTTTGAGGGAATGGTACATTAACAAGACTCTTTGTCACCTCAAGTTCCTTGGGTAGCTCGGCATTATTACTATCTTGATCATTTTCCACATCCTCTAATTTGTTCGTTGTTGGGATGTGTAAAGACTTACCACTTCGTGTCACAATGACATTCATATCTTTCAAATTCTCTTGCGACATGTGTTGACCAGGGGCTGCGGATTGAGCTTGAGAAATGAACTTATCTCGCTCATTCACACTCAAGGAGCTCATCAATTTGAACACTTGGCTCTTTATCTCATTGTTTTCTTCAACAACCTGTGTAATCAAAAATTCAAACTTTTGGTTCGTCTTACCATGTGCCTCAATAAAAGCATGCATAGTGTCTTCTAAAGGACTCCTAGAAGATGAAGGTGCATGATATGATACAGGATATGATCTAGGGGTTGTGCAGGCAGCTGGTTTTCAGACTTCCAGCTAAAATTGGGGTGATTGCACCACCCCAGATTATAAGTATCAGAGAAATGTGAAAAAGACTTCTTGTACATACCTAAGACATTACATTATTTCTCATACATCCCTCTCATCTCAGCAAGTGTGGGACACTCTTGGGCGAGGTGATCTACCCTGCTACACACAAAACATGGTCCAAAAGATTATGCATGATTACCCACGTGTGTTGGCTATAAGTCCTTAGTCTTTAACACCTCTAACTCCCTAGTGAGCATCTCAACCTTAGCTTTTAGGTTATCATCTTCCCTGAGATGGTAAATTCTACCACCATTTGGTTTTCTTGCAGGTCGTGACCTATTTGTGCTCTCAGTAGCACTAAGTCCAGTCCAAGTGTGAGCTTTTTCAGCAAGCTCATTGAGGTATTCTATAGCCTCATCATGATCTTTCTGTAAGAACTCACAATTACACATCATCTCCACAAATTGGCGCTCTCTAGGTGTAAGTCCCTCATAAAAATAGCTCACTAAGTGCCAATTCTCATACCCATGGTGAGGACACATACTCAACAACTCCTTAAATCTATCTCAAGACTGATAGTCTCACTGTCCTTTTGTGCAAAGATGGAAATTTGCCTTTTTAAAGCGTTAGTCTTCTGTTGGAGAAAATATTTATTAAAGAAGACCTGAGTCATCTCATTCCATTACCCAATAGATCGTGGTCTCAGCGAGTATAGCCAACTCTTAACTCTATCATTCAAAGAGAAAAGAAAGAACTTAAGTCTCACAATGTCATCAGTTGCATTTTGACTATGAAAAGTCACAACTACTTTCTCAAACTCCCTAATGTACACATATAGATTTTCATTTTCCAAGCCATGAAAATTATGGAGTAACTGTATCATCCCTATTTTAAAATCCAGTTGACGAGTATTAGGTGAAAACATGATGCATGATGGTGTGGTTGTGCTTGTAGGATGGAGGTAATCCTGAAGAGTTCTAGTGGGTTGACCTTCATGTTCACTCATTTCTTCGGGACTAGATGGATTGTCAAATAAGGGATTTAAAAAGTTTGATTCTAACTCTAGCACAGGCCTACAAGCAAATCTACTCAAAGTGTCTCTATATATGTGCATGCAAGGTAACAAATTACTAAAAAAAATAAAAATACTATAAAAAGAAAGAAGAAAAAAATAATGTAGCAAACTAAAAGAAGGAACAATGTTACTGCCAAACTGTTGAAAAGAAAAATTATCTAGCAATTCTTTTACCGTCTTCCCGGCAACGGCGCCAAAATTTGATTACGCCCAAATAATAACGCGGTAGTTGTAGCACAGTTTTGGGGTGTCGAGTCCACAGAGAGACAAATTAAATGAATAGCATAAGGAACAAATAAACTAAAGAAAAATATTAAATAATTAATGGATAACAAAAATTAATTTTAAATGTAAATTAAAGTGAAGCAAAATGACTAACGACAAAAGTACTCAAATTTGACGAACAGTAAAGCGTCAGGAATCCCTTGCACAAAGTTTGTATTTTAATTATTCTTAATTCATTGTATATCTCAATTGGGAACTCAATTTCCAAAATTTCCAATCGGAAAGTATAGATTTATAAACCAAAATTAAACCAAATGTAACCCTTTGAAAAATCATTCACCACTTTTAAAATGAGGAAATCAAACGACGACAATATACTCAATGAGTGATATTGCAGCAAAGAATTAAATCAATATATATAAATAATTGTTCCAAACATAATCAAAGAACTAATTCATTCAATAGAAAAATCATGACTGAATCTATAAACAGAATAAATTTTATGATTATTCGGAGAAGAAAACATCAACAATGAATTCAAAATGATAAAACAAAAGAGTTTTAGTAATTGAAAATCAAATACATAAATTAAAAATATCATCTAATGTGCAAGTTCATCCCTAGCCTTACTTGAGAATTTAGTTACCCATAAATATAATGGACAACAAAAATCTCAAGAGAAAAATAAAACAAACGACAGTCATGAAATTAATTTCGTATCCTCGTTCTTCAGTACTGAGCCGTCTCCCTCTTCAAAAACTCTCAATTTCGTGCTAATGAAATGCTTATATAGGGTAGGAAAAAAATCCTAATGTCTTCATATTCCCACATATAAAATCGTCTAAATTTTAAGACTAATCTTGGCAGCCACGTACGCATTTCAGGATTTTGAATTTAGAAATCTTTATTAGAGAAAAATTTGTAGCCCTTTCAGATATCTTTCCAACACATCAAAAATTGCATCAATCCGATATTTGAGTGGAAAGTTACGATCAAAATATTAAAGTATGTACATGCTGTCTTTTAGCAAATTTCGGACTGACTTTTTCTCTTGATTCGAATTACTCTCAAACCCCATCATTGTCTAAATTTGAAGAGTCCTACACTCGTTGAAAGTTCTTAAGTTGTTATAATGTCTTGACCACTTGAAAGTCCTTTGAATTTGACTGGGTTTTGACTTGCTCTTTTATAAACTCTGAAATTAAACATAAAAATCTGCTTAAGAGTATCCTAAAGTAAATAGAAACTCAATTCAAGAATACACATTAATTCTTATGATTTCTATTCAAATTTTAACATTTTAGTCTAATAATAGGGTATTTAGAGTGTACTTTCGTACACTCATCACACGTGCTTGCTATTACTGGGCTCCGCCTCTTCGTTTTGTCCTTGTTGAGGTTTCTTGAGCTTCTCATTCTCCTTGCAAAGTTTTTGCACTTCGCTGGTTCTCTTTGTTACCCAATCCTCCATTGCTTTCAGTATCGCCTCCATGACAACTTCCTCTGTGCCCCTCCTTAGTTGTCTGGAGCGAGTTGTCATAGGCATACAAAGTACACCCAAGATCTACAAAGATCCTACAGACCGTGCCACTGTTAACGTCGTATTTCGTACATCTTTGGACCAGGTTCTAGCAACTCAGGTCTTCAAAACTGGGCCTGCGAAAACGAAGAAGAAAGCAGTTGGGAGAGGGTGGCCTTGGGGCCAAGGAGTCTCCGATGCCAAGTCAGTAGAGCATTTTAGAAGTTTGTAAATAATAAGAGAGTCTAGATACCAGATACTAGAGAGTTTTTATTGTACCTGAAAACTGCTATTTATACTAGGAGTCTGGGGGACAGACCGTGCCTTCCCCTGCGGAGCCCATGTCCTTTTTACTGTTCATTGTATCAGAGTCATTTAAATGCGGCGTGCCTCTGTGACGATGCCATTAATGTGACGTGTTGCTTGGGTAGTTGTGCTATTAATGCGGCGTGGTTTCCCAATTTGCTGGTGTCTTCGGTGGTCCGTCGATATTCCCATGTCAGAAGATCAAAGGTTTTTTGTCTTTCCTATTCTGCCATGTATGAGTCCCCATGAGAGGGGTGCAGCCAAGTGGCGTCAGGATTGTCCGTCCCATTAGCCATCATTGTCTAGTTTTCCTTGCAGGCGATTTGCTTCATAGGAAAGTTTGAGCCCTGGGGCCGGGTATCGGGGTGAGATCTATTACTCTCGACTGAACGCCCAGTGGGCTTACGAGTGAGGGGGAAATCCCCTTATAGATATTATATTTAGTACTTGGTTATCTCATTTATTCAAGTTGAAAAGTCTGAATGCAGTCGATTTGGGGGACCAATTGTGCACCAACCTCCACCTGGATTAAAACGGTTCGTTTTATTTAAATGAAATGGATGACCAGTATGCGGGAAGGGAATTTAAATGAAAGAAAGTGGAAATTTAGAAGGGAGATGGAGAGAGATGGTTGGCCAGTATGCAGACACTCGAGCAAGAGGGAGATGGAGAGATCGTCGGTGGCATAGGGGTTGGAGATCTGGACGGAGACAATAACGGGATCGCCGGGCCTATACACTTTTTTGTCGGTTTGGAGCTTCAGAGTGGGCTGAAAAAATGAACAGAACAATCCCCACGAACAAAAATTAATCTTCCAGAGGAAGAAAAAAGCCATGCCCAAGTACAGATTGTGAGAGACAAAAAAGCCCAGAACCATCCCCGCCCCTCCCACCAAGAAAGATAAAAAAGGAACCCAATTGAGAGAATGTGGGAAACACAACAAACCCATAAACAACAAAGCAATAGAAAAATGTTTAAAACACTGGGTTTGGTGACATGCCCATATCTGCAAAAGAATTTCACAAACACAAGGAAGCAAACTGAAGGGAGTGTTTTTAAGGAAACTGCAATTTTTCTTCTGTTTGCTCCAAGCCTCCAACTCTTGACTCTTTGTTTAAACACCCTCTTTTGTCCCCAGAAAGGGAAAAAATGATCACTTTTGTCTCCTTGGAATTTTCTATATCTCCCTCCAACAGAAACAAAATTTTGTGAACAATTGTTTTATTCTCCAATGAGTTCGGAAGATGAGACCTTGGGGTGGACCTCGATTTCTAAATAGGAATGATACCTTGCCAAAGTTTCCATCACTATTACCTGGTTCATCTGCATTTGGCGGATGTCCTCAATCATGGGTATGAATAAAAGCCCTTGTCCCATCGTTCTTTCTCTTCTCTTCTCTTCATCTTTTCTAATATAATATAAAAATGACATCTTACACCTCAGCATTTGGTACGCGGTTGGGGCACCAACCGCCTGTACCTAGCAGAACTGTATTCATATAACCTTAAGTTGTACTAATCTCACGCGCTCTTATTAAAAAATAGTGAAGCCCCATTTAAAGGCAGGATATTCATGTGATTATCATATTTATTCATTTTCTTAAAAAAAATTATAAGGGAATTGCATACGATAGTAGAAATAATTTCTCAAACAAATATGGGTGGGAAGAACAAAATTTAGAACAAACAGTACCATTACTCTTGAAGTTATTACATCAACCTTGAACATATTAAAATTGAAGTTATAATTGAAAACTTAATAGGCACGAGGAAATTAATATCACAATTTTATATTAAAATCCCTGAATAAGGTGAGGAAAGCAAAGACGAAAAGCATGAAAATCTCTAAAATTGAGATTGCATTCAAATATTTAGAATTAAGCGTTGTTTGGGAATATAAGTATTTTTAGATATTTTCTTTCTAAATATTACTTAAATACAAAATATTTTTCAGTTTCAAATTTTTAACTTTTTCATCTAATCATTATAATATTTTCAAACTTTCAAACAAAATATAAAAAACAATACAACTTTTTCAAATTCAAAAAAAATTATATTCAAATTTTTTTTAGCTTTATAATATTTTAATTCAACTTTTTTAATATTCATTTTTCAAAATCTAATAAAACATCTTAACTCAAATCATTTCACTACTATTTATGGGGTTTTTTTTTTTAATCTTTGAAATGTAATTTGTAGAAGAATATTTCACATGATAACAGAGCAGAAGCCCTGTATTCGAATCCTGATTCTATATTCTATACCATTTAATTAAATATTTCACGTGTTGGGCTACTCATTGAGGGGGAGTCTGGCCCACACGTGAGAGAGAGTGTTAAGATATAAAATAAAAAATAAAATCTACATCTTTCTATCAGTTTAAATTTTTAGGATAAGTGGTATGTTCACAATATGCACTACATGTCGATGAATAAAATATATTTACAAGATATAATGTTCAATATCTTAAAAATAATCGATTACAAGATACATGTCGACATCTGAGTACGAAATATTCCTTAATCCCTTGCGGCAATTGAATGATCCACAATGAAGTTTAGATGTCTTTGGTGTTAATGATAAATATTATAAGTAACTATAATCCATAATGAATTTTAACTATAAATCTTATAAAATAATCGATTTTTTAAAAACCTTAAAATGTTGGCTCTAGAATTTACTAAAATTTAAAGGAAAATGCTACTTAACTAGCTCCCTCAATATTTTCGCTCAAAATTACCGCTCGAGCATTTTAATTTTTTTTTACTTAATAATTAAAGAAGTAATTATTAGTAAAATTATATATATATTTTAATTTTTTTTAATAATTAAAGATGTAAAAAAAATACTTATTTTCAATACACTAGAGGCACGCCCAAGTCCCAACTCTTACCCAGCCCCCTAACATTGTCCAAATCCAAAACATATATTATTTTTTCAAAAGAAGAACTTATTCCTTACAATATTTTACTAATTACTGTTGATGACAAGGCCCTGTTTGGATTCTGAAAGCATCTCATCTTATTATTACAACTTTATCAAATTTTCATATAAAATATAATAAACAATTCAACTTTTTCAAATCTCAATTCAGTTTTTTCAATTCTCAAAACAATAATAATATTACAAAATTATATTCTAATAATATTTTATTCAAATTTTATCTTTCATCTAAAACTATCTTATCTCATCTCTTAATCCAAACCGATACTTAGTTTTTTGTACCCTTTTTTCTCTATCTTCTTTTATATTCACTAAAACGTTAGAATATTTTAAAATTACTGTTGATGAGTTACCTTTAGTTTTTTTGGGCCCTTTTTTTCTTTATCTTCTTTTAAATTCACTAAAACGTTATAATAGTTTTAACAAAATTTAGAATATAAATGATTTGTACAAGTCCCAAATAGACAAGTTATATACAAGTCCTTGTAAAAAAGTAGACTCCACCTTAAAAAAATATAAAAAAAAATATTATTCATTAGTAGAACCCATTATTTTACAAAATATTTATCTATTTAAAACTTGTATATAATATTACTCAATTTAGAAATACTCTCAGTTTATCGTACGATGTGGCAGCAACAAAGCCACACACAATTGCACCTGGGATGCAGTTCAATTTTTTTTTTATGCGTTGCGGGTGGGGGTCCAACCTAAAACCTCCATTTTGGAGACTTGCGTATTATGCCATCAGGCTATGCATTAGCCTTTGGCTGGAAGCAGTTCAATTGAAAGAAGGCTTTGTACCCAACTAATTAGTCAGAGAATAATTCTACTTATCATCTGAAATTTATTATTCAGATGACTTTTTTAACGTGGCACCACCATGTGATTGTGATGCAACGTGATTTGTTAAAAATTAAAAATATGAGTAATAATATACACACAACATATTATACAACACATTACACAACAACGTTATAAAATAAAGATATTTTTATAAAATTATGTTACTTTTATAAGATATTTTATAAAAATATCATTCATTTAAAATATTGTTGTGCAATGTGTTGTACAAAATATTGTGTGTAAATTATTTTCCTAAAAATATATATACAAAAGGTAGAAGGAATATAGAATTTCAATCTTACTCGTTTTGTATTTTTAGAGGTCATTTTGGTTTGCTATATATATATATATATATATATATATATATATATATATATATAATAAATCACATGGCACTACGTGAGGGTGCCACATGGAAAGGATCATTTAAACAATAAGTTTAAAAAAATTCCTTTCAATTGTTCTTTTTCTTATTATTTATTTTTGGTAATAGTTGGTTATATGGGCACAAAAGTCTACCAGTTTAAGGACAAACTATCAAACGATTGGAAGCTTTTGCAAAATACATGTCATGCAACACAAAATGCTGTCTGTCTTTCTTTGTAATATTAAGAATTAGAAACTTCACTCCGGCCATAGACAATTAAGTAAGTAGTAGGATAAATAAATAAATAAATAAATAAATATATATATATATATATATATATATATAGCTTTACTACTCATTATCTCACGTATTATATTTTCTTAATTTTATTTTTAATTTTATTCCTGCTAAATTAATTGAGTTTTTTTTATTTATCATCTCTATACCATAAATAGAAAGGTAAAAAATCATATGTGATTTGTGATCTTGAAATCATAAGTAAAATTTTTCATATATATAACTTTTAACAAAGAATGTTATTTGAGTATGCACACAGGGCGAGAAATTATCATTTTCAGTCATATTGACCGATGTCGTATATTTTAAATAATTTTATAATTAACCCAAAAATGAAAAAACACTTGAAATTGAATATTTATACATGTTCTTCATCCTGCTTTTCATCATTGTTAATTACTCCAATTAATTATCACATTTTTAGAGACCTTTTGTTTTAGTTCTCAACTTATTAAATTATTTAGAATACCATACCATTAAAAATGATAAAATTCAGATTAAAAACAAGAGTAATGTTAGATATATATAGAAATTATAATCACAAAAATTTATACGTTGATGTATTTTAATATAATATAAAAGATTTATTTTATAATAAATTTTATCATTTAACAAATCATATTAAACTTCGTGAATATATAATAATACTCCTACTTATAAACTTTTATTTATATTGAAAATTTTCGAGAAGATATATGACTCGTTTGGATAATGAAATGAGATGGTTTTAGATAAATTGAATAAAATAATATTAGAATAATATTTTTTAATATTATTATTATTTTAGAATTTAAAAAAATTAAATTATTTATTATATTTTATATAAAAATTTTAAAAAATTATAATATAAAAAAAAATTCTATATCCAAGAAATGCAACATTTTTCTAATGCACGGACACAATTATTGTGGTGTGCACTGTCCGCCAATGCTTGTGGACCAACGTACGGGGTAAATCAGCCGTCCATCGATGCACCGACCGGCGTGATTAATGCGCGCTGGTGGCCTATGTTTCAACGTCACTCACTGATCTATACGGCCTGCATTCTTTGCTGTCCTTTCAAGTAGTCGTGCTGCATCATGTATAGCTAGCTAGGGCCTCAGAAGTTTCAGTTTTGTGTCATCAATTTTATTGTACTCTTTTCTTAAAAGAGAAATAATTTGTACAAGTTCTAAATAGACATATTTTATACAAGTCTTTATAAAAAAAATAGATTTCACTTTAAAAAATATAAAAAAAAACTATTATTTATTAGTGAGACCTATAATTTTACAAAAAACTTGTATAAAACTTGTCTATTTAAAATTTGTATCTAGGATTATTCTTCTTGAAAATGAAATAAGAAAGAGAATATTATTTTACAATCATAAACATATTTTATAATCGTTTTAAAAAGAAGTAGAATTTATTATTAAAAAATTAATTTTTTTATGTAAATTTTATATTTATTTATTTTTTAAAAATGATTATATAATTTTTATACACACACGATTGTAATTATCATTTCTTAATAAGAAAATTGTATTATGTTAAAAGTTCTATAGCGGTGCTACTTTGCTGCTTGAGTAGCACCGCTCAAAGTGACCGCTAGTTGAAATTAGTTTATTTTTTTTAAATTTTTTTATTCATATTTTTTTTATCATTTTAAAATATTTTTAAAAAATATAAAAAAATCAATACACTAATAATTAATTCTTTCACCATTAACTAAAAATTAAAATTAAAATAAAAAAGTGTCAAAATGAGATGTCAAATTTAAATGTCAAACTAGCATTTTCTAAAATTCTATAAACTTCCTTGTATCTGTTTTAAAAGTACTACTATATTTACTTCTCCACCAAACAAACATTAACCAAAGATTGTAGAATTTTAAGGTTTATTTTTTCCTCCATTCCTTTCTATAATTGTTAACCAAAATAAGAAACTTGTGTCATGTAATGTTCATCTTATTAATATCCCAAATAAAGTTTCCAATACTCAAAATTAAATCTTTATTTTGTTTTAGATATAAGCTGTCTCATTTTTTATACATTCGACTTACATGGCCTGTTTGGATGGTGAAATGAGATGATATGAGTTGAGATAGTTTGTGAATAATAATGAGATTATTAGTTAAAATTAGATAAAATGAGATGAGATGTTTCATCTCACCTCTGTATCCAAACTTGATTATTTAGATGAAAGTTTAAAATATTATTTTTTAGATAAGAACCTTTGGATAGTGAGATGTGAATTTTTGGTTTTAGATAAAAGTTTAAAATATTATTTTTTAATATTATTATTATTTTAGAATTTAAAAAATTGAATTATTTATCGTATTTTATATAAAAATTTAAAAAAATTATAATAATAAAATAAAATGAGATAGATACGAAAATTTGAAGTCATATCCCACTTACCAAACCTCAACTCCTAGTCTAGTAGTACATACAAATATAAGAAACCAAATGAAGCCAACAATGTTAGGAAATCGATGTGCATATTTTTATAATGTCACTGTTTGATTGGATTGAATAGAGTCAAAACTGTGAGGCACTCATAATAATAGTAAAGAAGTAAAAAATAAAAAATAAACTCAAAAACAAGATTGCATTTGATTTTGATTGCTCGAGTGAACAGGTAATTTGATGGAAACATGCTCACATGCACATAGGACGGTGGTGGGGGTGGCTCTAGATAAGGTCTTCTGGTATTTGTCCACATCTCTCTCTCTCACAAGTTTTTTCAAACATGAAAGATCTATTGATATAGGTAGTACCTATACCTTGTTTGGGAATGCAAGCAAAGTAGCCTAATATAATATTTGGGGTCCTTTTACATAGGCTATATGTCTACTTGTTATGCAACCTTTACAATCACTTATTAAAATTGCAAAAAAAAAAAAAAAAAAAAAAAAACACAAGATATGGTGTTTGATGGGTCTTCCTGGTTGTTTCCCTTTAGTGGGTGTCACAATCCTAAGCCATCAGCTTTGGACTCAACCCCTAGGCCCAGTCGGTTGGCTTGTAGACATCTCTTCAACTTCTTACCCACAATCTTTTGTTGTGCAAAACAATCACACTCTGACGGTGACAAATTAAATTAAAAGTAAGTACTATCAAGCACACGACACACTATATATATGTAGTTCGGCAAATTTCTTACGTCTACAGAACTGTAGAAATTTTATTAACTAGAGGAGATTATAATCACTCAATCTCAACTCACACTCTCTAGGGTTTTTGCTATCTCACACAATATGCACTCACTTGAAAATTGTTCTCTCTCACAATATGCTGAAAGTCGTACAAAATAAGTCAAATATAATATATTTATAGTAAATGACGTTGGAAACCCTAATCTGGCAAAAACTATATTATTTGATCGAGCGGCGTGACGAGCGCGCCTCGAGCGAACAGCCAATGAACATTGACTTGAGCGGTGTATCGAGCGCATATCGAGCAAACACTAGAGTTTGTGTCTCGCTAGAGCCCGTTGCGCGATAATCGAGCAAACTCACTAGTTAAACTTTGTTCGAGTGCCATGTCGAGCGACATCGAGCTAACTCATTGTTTCTCAATTTTCTGCTCACAAACCAGTTTCCACATGCAACCCAACATATTTCCCTTTGGCCCCAACCAATCAAGTTGTGGCTGGCCCTAGAGCATTCCTCTGTTTTCTTCATTTATATTTCCTTTCTTAGGGAAATATACATGTAAATCCCAATGGTTTCTAAGCAAAAGTGTGAAAGCGGAAAACAAATCTATGCTCGTAATTATATTAGCAAAAAAAAAAAAAAAAAAGACCTGAGGTTTATCCTTAAAAATAGTGAGGTTTATCCTTAAAAAATGGGTTCTTTTTTCATATAGACTCCAAATTTATTCAATTGTTTTTTTAAATATGCGAGATTTAGATATCTTAAGATTGAACAAATTATTTTTCTATTTAAAATACAGTCTGAACTTTTATTATCCAACCATCCCACATGATTTAAGTGTAAGCTCCTCTAGGTTGTCCCCTCCAGGAGCCAATCACAAAGCCCCTAAGAGCTTATATACACACGATTAAACTTGCACTTAATTTTAGAACAAATCTGGTTGAAGGGGTCAATGTCTGGATCCAGAAGGATTAAAAAAAAAAAAGATTTAGAACCAGCTTTTCGAAGTTGGGATACAGTGAAGTTCCATGTGAGAAATAGTTTTCTATTTTTTTTGCCCTTTTCTACTTCTTGTAATTGCAACTCTTTATTCATTCTACCAGAGCGAGATTTACTCTGCAGGGTGGATATGAAGGACCCTACCTTAAAAAGATTCCGCAATATATATATATAAAAAGAAGAAGCAAATTTGGTATGTACATCCTTGAAGTGGGTCTCCCACGAGTCCATTCAAACCATTTCAAATAAAATTGAAAGAAGAAACTCAGAATATTAAAAGAAAAAAAATGTGTATGAAAATCTTCATCGGATCATGGGGCAAAGTTCGATATTGTATTTTATCGTTATAATAAGTATAGGGTCTATCTAAAGCTTGTTATTTTAATAATTCATCTTGGAGAATGTTTCTGGTCCGTCCGTACGTGGTTTGGGTAAGGAATTTCAAAGCCCCTAGACCTCATCTCTTTTTGTGTATATATATATATATATATTTTTTTTTTTTGCGTCGGAATGTCGCTTTGACAGATCGGTTTGAGTTGGAAAGTTTTGGACATCTTCATCTATTACAAGTATTTGATCCAATTGTTGACTGACATTAATTCTTGAGGATTTAATTTGGTTTAAAAACTAGTAAAATAGAGACTCCTAATATTTTATATATATATATATATATATATATATATATATATTATAGCATAATTAGTAGATTCCCAAGCAAATAAGCCAATATGCAACATATAATAATATAATGATGTTAATTAAATAAAATAAACTCCTGTAGTGAATAAAAAATGATTCTAGATTTTCTTTCCCAATTCAATCAGTGTTCCTATATAGTCTAATGGTACTTATATTCATATATATATATATATATATATATATATATATATATATATATATACACACACGCGTACATACACACATATATATTGTTGTTCATTTATAAGACGTATTTTAGATGATATCTAATCAAGTGATTAGGATAATAATCAAATCGAATTCTTGATTTAATATGATCGGTTGAAATTGGACAATTACCACTTGTTCCAAAAGCTTAAACTGATGGGAAGATATAAATTTTATTATTTATTTTATATTTTAACACTCCCCCTCACGTGCCGGCCAGACTTCTCCTTAATGGGTTGCTCAATACGTGAAATATTTAATTAAATATGGTAGAGTGTAGAGTCGGAGTTCAAACTCAGGACCTCTGCTCTGATATCATGTGCAATTACCATTTGTCTCAAAAGATTAAGTTGATGGAAAGATGTAGATTTTATTATTTATTTTATATTATAACAAAAATTAACAGGAGATATTGATTGTAACCTCAATATCACCGAGTGTGGTCCTTGCTCTTCATCTCAACATATACACCCCCATTCATGCCAAAGACAAGGTGTCCTAGACGGCCTATATATTGCTTAAACTAAAAAGACTAGCCTAGGTCATGACTAATTTGAAAATGAGTTGTATTTTTAGGTATTTTGTATCTTGTAGTCACTCTCATCCTCACCGATACTCCTATTTTATTATTGTACATTGCCGAGGAGAAAATAATACAAAGAAAAAAAGACATTTTTCTTAATAAGCTGAGGCTAAATGGTCCTCCACCATGATCATGGCTAGCCGCAGTTAGCACTAGTGGAACCAAATAGTACAAAAACCTCAAGATCATGTTGGTTATAGCTAGCAATATATAGCATGATTAATGTAGATATAATAGGGGTTTTGAAAATTTGAAGGATGGATTTGTAGTCGGTGCCCACTTCAGTGACTCATGTTAAGGGAAACTTTTGCCATCTTCATTATATATTTTGACAAAAAACATAACCCACCAAGACTACATATGCATACACAGCATTAATTGCATACACAGCATTAATTGTCATAAAATGCTACTTTGCCCACTCTATTTGTCTCCTCATTTTGACACCTGATGTATTTTAATATTTTTTTAATTGTTTTCTTTACTTAATAGTTAATGAAGTGACTATTAATGTATTGATATATTTTTTTTATATTTTTTAAAAATGTTTTAAAATATTAAAAAAAATATGAATAAAAAAATTAAAGAAAATAAAAAGGAAACTTTTAATTGGTGGTAACAATGAGTGGTGCCCTCTGAGCGGCATAGTAGCACCTCTCTTAGTTATCTTATGTGTTTGTATATGTATTTGTCTTAGAGACAGAGAAAGAATGAACACACAAAATATGGATGGGGATACGATTCTAATGTCCTTGCCAACAGTTTTATGGTCCCACTAGCTTAGCTATCTGACGATTAGAAAGCTAGAAAAATATGACATAGACATATTGAGAGAAACGGTGTTCTTCATTTGAATTTCATCTTCTATGATCTTTCAAGTTGATATATCACATTTCAAAGTCAGTTGATATATGAAATTACTTAAAACGTATCATATCAGTTGATGACTGATGTGATCGAGGATAACAAAATCCAAGATTAAAAGAATTATATCATTATTTCTAGCTTTGATGTTAATAATTATTTTACAATCCGTCTTGACATTATCCAATGGACAATGGTCACACAGGACTCATGAGCCTAGTTTATTTTGTATCAACAATTATCTCAATGTTACAAATTCGTCGAAAGTACAGCGAATTAAAAATTACCGAAATTGATCAAATGCAGCGACTATTGAAAGTATTTGCGACGATTTTGAGTACTGGAAAAACCATTTTTTATGTACTCCGAAGTACATGATATTAAGTAATAAACTTTGTAAATATCATGATTTTTCACATATATATATATATATATATATATATATATCTAAAGAATTTCTTACAACAACATACAAATTAATATGGATGCAGGATAGGAGTCTAATGCCCTGCTGCACAGGACACTGATCTTACTCATCACCAATTTCTGGTCCCCATTCCCGCATGACAACAAGAGATCAAGAAGCAAGATTTTTGTTGTTTTTTGTTTTTGGTCTTTTGTTTTTTCCTTCTTTCGTTTTAAAAAGCTTTGACGCTAAAGGAAGACGAACCCTAAGATCTAGTGGTTACATCATATATATATATATATATATATAGAGAGAGAGAGAGAGAGAGAGAGAGAGAGAGATGTCATGACTTTATGAATAATTTCACTCCACTAATTCCAGCTTATAAACATGATAAAAATCACATAAAACTCAACCCCACAACCTAATACATGTAGCAATTAGTGATCTAAGCAGCTGTATAAAAATTGTGAAATAGTAATATGTATATGTGAAATTGTGAATCTTTTTTATGATTGTTATATGTCCTAATTAAGAGTTCGGGATTCAGAAATTAAGGATCATGAAGTGTAAAGGGTCAAGCTAAATAGTAAATTATCAAACGGTTTGCATTTGACAAAGAAAAATTCTATCCATCATCCTATTATCATCCTCTTATTCGGTATTTAATGATTGAATGACGAGTAATGAATGATAAATAATTTTATAATTATTTAATGATACGTTAAAAAATGATGAAAGAATGATAGAAAAAAAAAACAAAGATGGTACATAGCATTTCGCTTTGGCAATAATCTTTATGACTAAGAGAAAAGATAATTAGTTGCCAACAAGGAGACATAAATGATATGATACAACGCAACGAAAATAGCCATCATAGGTCACCTACGACTTCGATGACACCAATGAAAATAGCCATCTACCTAAAAAGATACTAAATGCATCATCAAATAATGTCATCATCCTATGTGTTAATGTGTAGTGGAATGACTGTTGTGAAATACTATGCAAAGCACACACACCAACGATGACAAATAAAGTAAAAGTAACACAATCAAGAACACGACACAGTATTTACGTGGTTCGACAAATTATCTACGTCCACAAGAGCTGCAGAAATCTTATTAACCAGAAGAGATTACAATTACTCAATCTCAACTCATACTCTCTAGGGCTCTTTGCTCTCTCACACAATATGCACTCACAAGACAATTGTTCTCTATCAAAATATGCTTGAGGTCGTACAACACAAGTCTAATATGATATATAGTGAGTGGCCCTGGAAACCCTAATCTGGTAAAAACTGCGTACTTCGCTCGAGCGGAGTATCCAGCACGACTCGAGCGAACAGCCAAATGAACATTGGCTCGAGCGGAGTGTCAAGCGAATACTAGAGTTTGTGTCTCGCTCGAGCGGAGTGTCGAGTGAGACTCGAGCGAACTCTCTCTGACTTGCCTTTGCTCAAGCAGTCTATCGAGCGATGTCGAGTGAACCTTGGCTCGAGCCAACAGTCGAGCCAACTTCAGCAAACACTTTTTCAGCTCCAAAACCAGTCTCCACATATACCTCAACAATCTCCCACTTGGAGACTGGGTCTCCACATGCCAGCCACTGTTTCCAGTCAAGCCCTACCATCTCTGTAGCTCATAGCTCCCGTCTTCAAGCTAGAAGACGCACTGAAGTCAAACCCGACTTCAGTCTTCCACATACATCACCCTTAGTCAGCATATCCACAGGGTGATTCACAACTCCCACTGCACCAGGAGTATCGAGTCTTAAACTGATCTTGACAACCTTAGCCAACTTTCCCAGGCTTTCATGAGGAACGACAAAGCTGACTCCCTTTGGCTTCCTCACTTGTTTTGTGCGATCAAGCCTGTTTTTTTGCACTCTTGTATTTCCCTGCACATTACTGGACCCTGATGTTAAATACAAAGAATTAGATCTCTTACCATGCGCTAGGACCAGCGCACCGTTAGTGATCTTCTAAGCTCCTCCAGAGAACGCTACTGTAAAACCGTTGTCATCAAGCTGTCCCATAGAGATCAGGTTTTCTTCAGATTTGGAACATATCTGACTTGCTATAAAGTCCACACGTTCATGTTTAGAAGTGTGATGTGCACATCACCCACTCCCACTATATCCAATGCCTCTCCATCAGCCGTATACATCTTCCCAAAATCACCAGCAACATAATTCTGCATGATTTCTCGATGTGAAGTGCTATGGAACGAAGACCCTGAATCCAACACCCAATCATCAATCATACTGTGCACCGCAAGAAGTAAGGCATCATGAATTTCTTCTGCCACTACATTCACAGCATCATCATCAGAACTTTCTTGTTCCTACAGTTTCTC
Organism: Juglans cinerea; assembly: GCA_961763995.1. NCBI lineage: Eukaryota > Viridiplantae > Streptophyta > Magnoliopsida > Fagales > Juglandaceae > Juglans > Juglans cinerea. Next base: position 14,325,110 of record CAUIVZ010000016.1, read on the forward strand.
TTGATGTGGCCCGGCTTGCCACAACTCCAGCATGTGATCTGTTGCCCAGATCTCATCTTGCTATTTCTCCTGCTCTTGGAGCTTGACCTGCCATGTCCTCTGCCCCTATTGTCAACAATCAGGGCCGATCCAGAACCCGATGACTCACCTGAGTCTCTCCTACGTACCTCTTCAGCAAGTACCATGTCACGTATGTCATCATAGTTCAGTTTTGACTTGTCGGCTGAACTACTCACAGCTATCCTCATGGCCTCCCAACTATTTGGCAACGATGCCAACAAAATCAACGCTCTGATCTCATCATCAAACTCAATCTCTACAGAAGATAGTTGATTTGTGATCGTATTGAATTCATTCAAGTGTTAGGCTACAGACATACATTTCGATATCTTCAGATTGAACAATTTCTTAATCAAGTGCACCTTATTGTTCGCAGATGGCTTTTCATACATACCTGATAAAATCGCCACGAGATCCACCGTGGTTCTCTCCTTACTGACATTGTGTGCCACTGTCCTGGACAAAGTCAGCCGAACAAGACCTAGAACCTGTCGATCTAACAGGGTCCACTCAGCATCAGCCATGCTCTCCGGCTTCTTTCCCAACAGTGGAAGGTGGAGCTTCTTCCCATAGAGATAATCCTCAATCTGCATCTTCCAGTACCCAAAATCAGTGCCGTCAAACTTCTCGATCCCGGGTGCATTTACTTTATCTCCAGCCATCATTCTCTTTCAGATCCAACTGGCTCTGATACCAGTTGTTGTGAAATACTATGCAAAGCACACACACCAACGATGACAAATAAAGTAAAAGTAATACAATCAAGAACACGACACAGTATTTACGTGGTTCGGCAAATTGCCTACGTCCATAGGAGCTGCAGAAATCTTATTAACCAGAGGAGATTACATTCACTCAATCTCAACTCACACTCTCTTTTTGCTCTCTCACACAATATGCACTCACAAAATAATTGTTCTCTCTCAAAATATGCTTGAGGTCGTATAACACGAGTCTAATATGACATATATATAGTGAGTGGCGCTGGAAACCCTAATCTGGCAAAAACTGTGTACTTCACTCGAGCAGAATGTCGAGCGCAACTCGAGCGAACAACCAAATGAACATTGGCTCGAGCGGAGTGTCAAGCGAACACTAGGGTTTGTATCTCGCTCGAGCAGAGTGTCGAGCGAGACTTGAGCAAACTCTCTATGACTTGCCTTTGCTCGAGCGGTCTGTCGAGCGAACCTTGGCTCGAGCCAACAGTAGAGCCAACTTCAGCAAACACTTTTTCAGCTCCAAAACCAGTCTCCACATATACCCCAACAATGACGAGTTCAAATTTTCATATGCTATGGTGTGTTTGGGTAGAAAATTTTGGATTTGTCATCTTTTTTAGTGCATGCTAGATTTTTTTAAAAAAAAAGAATAATGTTAGATATAGTCATGGGTTATGCAAGCGATGCGTACTACTTTTGAAAAAGAGTGAAGTCTACTATTAAAAAATTATTATTTTTATACGGATCTTATATTTATTTATTTATTTCAAAATGAGTGCTCGGTACTTGCGTATTTTATGACTGCAAATATTATTTCTAAAAAAAAGGGATGTGTTTTGCATTTTGGAATTGTGTTTTATAATTATTATCTAGAAGAAAAATATATTTTATTTGTGATTCTTAAACTGCATGAGAAAATAAGCAATTTTTCATAGAATAAACACAATCAATATGGAACTCAAAACTCAAGAGTGGCACAAAACTCTGGACTTTTAATTGTTGTCGACAGCGAATCTCAGTCCCACATCGAAAGATTTGCGGTAATTCTGTACCTTTATAAGTCATTGCCATGGTACTGGGCTTAACTCGGGTTACGTGGGATGATGTGGATGGGCCTCTATTGGGTCCAGGAAAGTCCCCGGGCCATCTTAAGCAGAAATGCAGTCTCGGAAACGAGAGATTCGTTGAATAATGGGAAATTCGGTCGCATTCGTGTGTCGGGCAGAGACACGTGTGGAGCCTTATGGATCTTCCCACCGACGAACATTGGCCGATGACACAGTTATTCACATGGTCCTTTGGACTAACTGAACGGGGCTTACTCCCTCGTAGCCCAACCCCTTCTTTTCACTTAAAATGTAACTATTTTTATTTCTATGTTTAATATAATAATAAAAATTGAAAATAAAAAAATTTCTCATTTTAATTTTCGGTCTAAATGTAAATTTTTCAGTTGTATTAATTATAAAAATGAAAAATGACAAGTTCGACCATTAGATTTTAATAGAAAATATGATTGTAGTTGGATGTAGTTGGTACTTGCTAATTTTGATAAACTCATAAAATGTAAATGAAAGCTTTGATATATGATTTTTATTTATCATCTTTTTATTATATGATTTTATTATAGGAGGAATAATTAAAAAAGTATTTGAATACCAAAGCCATTTGATATCAACAACGAAATTAGGGATCATGATATTTTTACATATAGATATATATATTGGCTGGTTATGATAGAGTGATGATTGTTACTGGTCTCCCCAACTTAATCAATGTCTGAATTTTATGTTCTTATCTTTTAGTTCATTGGGTTCTACATTAAAAACATAAAACAAAAAACTTAAAAAATATGTTATGAACCCAACTAAGATTGGGCCGGGCATGACGGGCCTCTGACTTAGTTGTTATCTTTACTTTAATTTATTTGTTTAAGTTGTTTAGTGACCCATGGCTTAGTTATTGTTATTTAGAATTGGCCTATGGCCTTAGTTGGCTGTTAGGAAGTAGGTCATCATCTTCCATCTAGTATATCTACAGGAAATGGGGGTCCTTGTTTGGCATCTTGAATCTGGAAAATACTATGAACAATTGTCATTTTCATTTGACAGGAATTGGGAACCTAAAATACCCCAAGGCATAGCTAGTATCATTATCTTTCTATTATTCTTTTATTATCAATATTACTGTCCTTATGTGAGGTTTATAACAATTAGTATCTAGAGCCACCGATTCGTTATGGGTGTAGTACGACTAAATAAACAGCAATTGTTGTTGTTAGAGAAGATTTTGGAAAAATTAGAACATATGAGTGAAATACTCGATAGAATGCAACAAAATTCCATGAAGAGGCAGGAATCTTTCGTGCAGTGGCACGAGCAGGAGGATGAAGAAGAAGAGGCAGTAGAGTCTATGGAGGACAGCGCCGAAGTTACAGCAAAAGACGAAAATATTCCAACACAGGTGGAAGAAATCGTCCACACCACCATTCCAAAGAATCTTCGTGAAATTGTATTGGATCGCAACAACATTTCCAATCGGAATACAGTGGTCACCGTCGAAAATGCTATGGAAATGGATCAGCTTATTGCGGTAACCACGGGAGTTTACTCTAACGAAATTTTCCTCCATCCTTTCCATGTCCAACCTCAAATCCCTAACCCCAAAATAATGCTCTTCATTGGCAAGAAGCATGATTCCCCGTTCACAGTCCTAAACGTCATTAACTCCTCCATTTTCATGTCTATATTCGAAGGCATCCCTGAAGATCTTAACCATCCCCCCTCATTCTCGGGCAAATTAGTTACTAGGTTTTGGAATTTTGACCTTGGCATTTGCACCATTGCTACTATCACCACAGCTGTTGGCCAACGACTGCTTCGATTGGTGCTCGACGGCACTTCAGATTTAAAGGCCAATTCCAATCCACAGTGGCTCATGGCGCAAGGACTCGTTGATCGTTTTGGCTCATCGGGTCCATCTGTCGCAAACGGCATCGCGGGGCCTAGGTTCTTCTCTACCGTTGACCACTTCAAGGCCTACACTTATGGCATCGGCACCGGCATGGCCATCATCGGCTCCCTTGCCAATTAGAAAGGCCGTTTCATGTTCGTGAACACCAACCCACTGTGCGACGAGATCTTCGACCAGGTGACCAAGAAGATCGAGCTCTACAACCCCAACCAGAACGCACACTAGCGAACGGGTGGGTTCCTCACCAACAATCGCTGCCCCAAGAAGTTCCGCTCTCACAACAAGAAGCTCTGCTTCGCGCCTCCGCAACCTCCTAATTGCGTTGTCATCCTCGACACCGAGAGGAAATCTTCGGTGGCCATGGAGGTCGAGAAGTTGCAGATGGAGGGACTCTTTGTTCTCAAGTTAAGTTCATGCACAATGAAGGATGGAGGGACTCTTTGTTCTCATGAAGGAACCTATGGTCTTCATGCACAATGAAGACAGGAAGTCCATTGCTGAAAAATATCTTTACGTTGCTAAACACCAAGCACAAGCTCATAAGCTGGCTATTGAACCTGGGAGCCCTCATATATTTCATACCTGTGGTGAAGATGGGTTGGTGTCGCATTTTGATCTGAGAACTCAGGCTGCCACATAACTCTTCACATGCCAACTTATTGATGGCAGAAGGAATTACATGTCAGTTATCCCTTTGCATGCCATTTCTATTGATCCAAGGAATCTGAATCTCTTTGCAGTTGCAGACTCTGATGAATATACTCGACTTTATGAAAATTGCAAATACAAGTGGGAGGGATCAACCGATTTTTGGGTAATCTCTAATTCCTTGAATTTTTAGTAGTTAGTTGGGTGTGATTCGAGCAAAGCCTTGCTTGTCTGTCGGTGGATCCCGTGGATGAATTTTCGGTATAGAAGAGTAATGGGGTGTTTATTTGATGCGAGAGAGTTGGTCATCACTGCTGTTCATTATATAGGTCTGCATGAATTTTTTAGATAGATGGAGAAGATTGAATCGGTTCATGGGGTGGTATGTAAGGATATTCTTGAGTCTGCATTTGGGTGGAGGAACATTGATGAAGAAGACAACGTGGGTGAGTTTACTGAAAAAGGTAAGGGGAAGAAATTTTTTGCTCACTATATGTTTGACATATTGCCACTTAAAGTGGTGTTTAAGCTCCTTAATAGAGGAAGAAAAAGAAATCTTGTGGATTGTACTACGGGAGTCGTGATCTTTGCAATAACTTTGACTAAGAGAGTATTGTGGCTGGCTGAAATTCGTGATGATGGTCACTTAAAAAAGTTGGGGTCAGATTGGGTTTACCTTGGGTGAGGAATTTGTTCTTTGTGGTAATACTCCACCGGAACTAGTACTTCAGGTATTCTATATTTTTTGTGCTGGGAGGGGAACGCAGAAAGGACTTATGAAAATTGGAATTTTGTTTACCTTAAGAATTCGTGGATGATACTAGTGGAATTCTACCTGCAATTAATCATTCGCCTTGTAATGGTTTAACATTTGCAGATTTTGTCATGCCATTTTTTCTCTTTATTGTTGGTATCTCACTTGCACTTACCTATAAGAATTTGTCATGCAGAGCTGTTGCAACTAGAAAAGCAAGACTATGGGCTCTAAAGCTTTTAATGTTAGGCCTGTTGCTTCAAGGTGGCTTCTTCCATGGCCTTAATGATTTAACTTATGGGGTGGATATTGAGCATATGGGATGGCCAACTACAGATAATTGCAATAGCATATCTGCTGACTGCATTGTGTGAGAATTGAGTGAAAGGAGATGGTAATGTTAAATTGGTGTCATCTCTGCTTCGGAAATATCGATTCCAGTGGGCTTTGGTTTTGATGCTTAGCACTCTATACCTTTCCTTGTTATATGGCTTGTATGAGCCTGATTGGAACATTCATCCAGTGGATTACAACAATGTGCTAGTTGAGAATATCACTACTCATGCTCCACTGTAATCTCCTTACACTCGTAGTATTGTCCTAGAATGTTTCGAGTATGTTTGCATGTAGAGCGGCAACATGAGCATGAGTTATGGTGCAATTGTGCTTAAGATTGGTTGGGATGCATATGGAATATGAAGTTGTTGAAGAAAGTGTATATGGTTGGGAATCTGGCATTTTGTCGGTATGGCATCTGTAATCTTGGCTTTGTATTTTTTGGAGTAGGGCTTCCACATGATGTTGTGCGTCTTGCATGTCACCTTCGTCTACCTCGACATGAAGCTTCTTGGCATGCTTGGCCTTCTCTTTCATGGGGTTGAAAATGCATTCACTGTTTGGGCAAGTTATATGATTCTCCTTGGTAATTAATTGGCAGAGTTTCTTCAATATCTGAACCTTGAGGACAAGGTTCTTTTAAGGGGGGAAACTTGTTATGAATCCAACTAAGATTGGGTCGGGCTTGATGGGCCTTTGACTTATTTGTTATCTTTACTTTAATTGATTTGTTTAAGTTGTTTAGTGACCCATGGGCTTAGTTATTGTTATTTAGAATTGGCCCATGGCCTTAGTTGGCTGTTAGGAAGTAGGTCATCATCTTCCATCCAGTATATGTAAAGGAAATGGGGGTCCTTGTTTGGCATCTTGAATCTGGAAAATACTATGAACAATTGTCATTTTCATTTGGGAGGAATTGGGGACCTCGAATACCCCCAAGGCGTATCTATTATCATTATCTTTCTATTCTCCTTTTATTATCAATATTATTGTCCTTACATTGAGGTTCATTACAAAATATCTGAGAATAAAAAGAGTAATGCTATCTAGAATTATTTAACGGTGATAAATGTGTCATATCTTACATAATGAAATGAGAGTATGGTGTATAGAATTTTTCAGATAAAAAACATAAAAAAACACATAATTTTTGGGGGAAAAAAACTAGGGGTGTTGCAACCTTGACCAAACCAAGGCTGCCTGGGTTGTCCAAGGACTCAAAACAACATGACCTTAATGGCCGAAAAGGCAGCAAGGCCGTGCTACTTGGGTTATAACCCACGCATGCAGCCTGGGCTGTAAATTGAGGTGTCGCCTGAGATAGGTGCTATCTGGTGTAGCCTCCAAGTAGGACTGTTCACCCCGATTCTGGCCTGGGTTTATACCCGATTCGGTTTTTGAAATCTAAAAATTCGGGTCCGGGCTGTACCCGATTTATTTTTACGAAAGCTTATATGTTATTAATTTTTTTTCAAGAAAAAAAGTGTTGAAAAACATTTTTCTTAATCTAAAAGTCTATATTTTATTACAATTTTTTCAAGAAAAAATGTAGAAAACTAAAAATATATCAAAATGGAAAACTAAATTTATGTCAAAAATAGCTAAAGCTATACGCCTATAAACAACTAATCAACTTTTTAACTAAATTCATGTAAAACAAAAAAAAAATATTCAATATTCATCATGTAAAATGCATGCGATATACATGATGTAATCCACTATATATTACATTGTTTGAACTAATTTGCTAAGAATATTACAAAACACATACATTGTTTTAATCAAACTTCAATACACAACAAATTGTCTGCAAAAAACCATAAATTTTCCATCAATTAGCTATTCTTCCACCAATCACAGAATGGTAATTTTGACAAGCTCTCTTGGCTAAATCAGGATCCTGAAATGTTACCTAATTACAAACATAATGTAATTAGAAATCAAAGGACATAAAAAAAAAAAAAAAGCAGACATTTGGCTAAGAACCATGACTTGGAAGATAAATAGCATATCAGAAAGATGCATCAACTGAGTAACTACATATGCAATGGCATGTACCATCTGACCAACTGCTGTTGCGACTACAACAAGTAGGTTTCTGTAACCATTTCCAGGATATGTTAACGGGAAACATATCCTACCCAAGAAAACCCACATTCAATATGGCCACCAACTTTCCTGTTTGCTCTTGAATCATGAATACCATTACTTAATCAATTGCCAACGTCATCTTTAATGAACAAGCGGCTTAACAAGTGTTTAACCTTAGCCTCTATCATATTCGCCAACTCATTCCATGTACACTGTTTCAACCAAAACCTCATTGACACCATTTTGTATCGTGGATCAAGCACAAAAACAACATATATCATCAAGTTGAACCTATCTGTGCTACCTTAATACTTGTCATACTTACTTTTCATATTTATGCCTATGGTCTTAGTGATAATATCATGACTCGTGCACATGTCATTTAATGCATGTTTAATTGTGCAAAGTTCCTAGAAACATACATTAGTCGTCATATACAAAGAACAAAAAATGTTCAATGTAACATCATAAAAAATTTTCAACAACTCTACAAAAATCTATGCTTTGTTACAATCATCACTAGTGGGGTTCATAAATTCATTATCTACATACATATAATAGTGTTTAAGGGCTTTTTTGTGTTTTCTAACGATACTAAACATCAAATATGTAGAGTTCCATATAGTAGGAACATCCAAGCAAATCATCCTCCCACTAATATTTTCATTTACCACACAAGCCTTGAGCTTGGCAAACCTTGAAGGTAAAGACTTCACATATCTGACGACATCTCTAATTCTTGTTACAAATTCATAGACATCTCTCAAATTGTCCATAACAATCAAATTCAATATATGGACAGCACACTGCATGTGAAAAAAACTCACCACCAATATGGTACATTCACTATCCTTTATCCTCCTCCTCATGTAATCAACATTAACATCATTAGAGGAGGCGTTATCAACTGTGATGGTCAAAATCTTATTAAGCTCCCAATCATGCAACCCCAAGTCTAACACCCACTCAATAGTTTCGCTCCTGTGGTTAGGACTTTGGCAAAACTTGATAATTTTTTTTATGAAATCTCCAACTGCAATCAATAAAATGTGTGGTAATACACATATAGTTCATATTTTGCACCGATGTCCACGTATCAGCGGTCAGACATATTCTTTGACCATCCAACAATTTCTTTAGCCGTATCTTCTTTTCTTAATACAGCTTAATAAGATCTTTTTTTGAAGTGGTTCGGGATGGAAAAGTAAATCGAGACTCTAAATCAGCAACAAACTCAACAAATCCTTCTTGCTCCACTAGCGTCCTAAAAAGCATTTCATACCTAATAAAAAATATAGTGGTTGACACCTTAAGTTTTCCTACATCATACTTCACTAGACTTTGTGGGCTATACACTCTTCCCTTCGCATCTTTCTTAACACTGGAGGTTTGACTTTTTTCAACTCTTTTAACTCTAAGAGGAGAAGTTTCACATACATTCTAGAGATGTTGTATCATGGATGAAGTGTCATTCTTGTAGTGGCAACTATATAGCTTAGCGCAATAATTGCACTAAACTTTTGGGTTATCACAGTCAATAGGTTTCACTCTAATAAAGTGTTCCCATACCACCGATTGGTTACTAGGTGTTTTTTTGAATTTCTTGGGTAAAGGTGGGATGGAATGGGTAGGGTGTTGTGTTTGTGTGGATGAAGGGGTTGGAAGAGTCCCATGCTCCTCTACATCCACTAGAACAGAATAGGAGTCGCCACCAATCCTTTGGGTTGTACCAAAATTACAACTCATAGTATTTTATTCCATCTGTTAAAGTTACAACAAAATCAAAGAACAACAGGAAATAAAAACACAGAGAATAATTTGATTCAATAAAGAGGCTCAAGGTAGTCTAAACAAGCACTGGATATATTAAGAAGGTCATATACAATAAAATGTATACCAGATTTTTAACACAAAGACAGGATTTATATATATATATAAGAGAAATCTTTGCACACTAAGATCATTTGTAATAACTGGATGTTAACAAACCCAGACAATCGATTTAAAGATCAATTATATGCTTGTGTTCTTAAACAGATACAATCAAATAAATTTGGCAGTCCTGGAAACCAAAAACATTATAAATAGTCTCTTTTTATGGCTAAAATGCTTTTCACCCCCAGCTTTGTTCTGCAGAGCTTATGCGCTAAGAATAAAATGAACAGTTTTGAATCTGTCTGTCTCCAGCTTGATGAGTCTAAACAAAAAGCTAGAAGAAGTCTTTGAACTTGAGTAGTTCTTCATGTGTTCATTTTTCTGCCTACTTTTTAGGGACTTTAGGTAAATTGGCAAGATCAGCATAATCAAATATTTGTTTTATGATTTGAAAATTCAGTTGAGCATTTCCTAAGAATTAGCAATTTAGATTAATTTGAAAAATGAAAACAAAGTTCATGAAAACTATATATAGAATTAGGCATTTATATACTTGTGTGACTAGTGTATGTAATTGGGTGCATACTAAAAGCAAAAGTAGCACAATCATTACTAGATGAAAAAGGTATAGTGTTCATTTGGCACTTATTCAGTTACGTACTCCATGTTATTGTATGAATTAACTACATGCCAAAAAATCTTTTTTTTTTTCTAAGCAAGCATATTATAAATATATTTAACAGTTACATGATACAATAGTCAACAGGGTGGAAGGCCCCAACATTCAACCCAAACTAGCAAATACAATACAAGAAATAAAAAAGAAAAAAGAAAAAAGAAAAAAGAAAAAAAGAATTTGGGGTCAATGACATTATCCCCACCCATTTTCCACAAGGGGAAGTCGCTTAAAGCGGTTTTGATATAGTCCGATAAATGGACTGTGATACTACGACTAAAAGTCGTAGTGAAGATATTTGTGCTACATTTTGCTGGTTTGGACTGGCTGTAAGAGGCTTCCACTACCTCTTTCCCATGATCATTTGTTAGGATAAGCGAAAACATAGGTAGATAGCAAACAGGAGAACCATCGAATCGCCGGAGGACGATGGTTAGGGACTGTGGCGGCGCATGGGGAACACGCGCGACACTAGGAGTGTGGAGGTTGGTCGGATCTGAAGAATCCGAGGTTGCTGGCCCCAGAAATGCCGCCCGTGGCATCATCTCTGTTCAGTGGCGTGTGGATGCCACGCGTGCTTTGATCTGCACGTATGACTCATGTGCCGCTCCGTTTGGCAATATTCTTCTACCGTCTGAAGGATCGGCGACTGGGAAATCCTGTGGTGGGGCTCGTGGTGGTCGCTGGGCTCTGGAAAGTAACAGATCGGCTCTTCTCCTTGCTATGGACGGAAAACAAAATAAAGACTGTAAAAAAGGGGCTACACAATTTATGGACTAGCCAGATAGAAGAAGGAGGGAAGAGCCAAAGCTCCACCCCATTCTGGGCGGAGAAGATAGGATCTTTGGGTGGGTTGTGGTTGAGAGCGAAACACTGGAGAGAGAGAAAAAGAAGAAAAAAGTGGTCTTGGTTTTTTTTTTCATGCCACAATCTTTTTAATCGTTAGAAGAAATAGTTTAGTACTACTTTTTCTTTAAAAGTGAAACAAGGATCTCAGAATGCGTGTTCTATTTGAAACCTCATTTTCACTTTAATTAGTGCTAATTAATTAGTGGGCAGGTGAACCCATATGGAGGGAAGCTGCGTAGAAGGCTTTTCTCCATGTAGTAACAAAAGCAGGAATGCCATTCCATCAACAATCACCGTGTATTTTCCCAGACGGGAAATGCTATACATCTGCCCCACACCGGCACACACTTCACATTTTTTTTTTTTTTACACTCAATATGTTGAGTATGTGCCGGTGTGGGGTAGATGTAAATATTTTTCCTTCCCAGACTATCCCTTTCATTCTTCGTTTTCATATATAATGTAAATATATGAAACTAAAAACACATTATGTGTTCTTTTTTCTTAATGTAGTGGGTTTACTCTTTTCCTTCTCCAGAAAGCTTTTGGGGGTTAAAACTAAAAACATGCTACTGTTCTTTCAAACTATAACAGAGACAAAGTAATTGTACTACTGATTCATGAGAACAACAGATATTAAAATTTCATTCCCTAGTCGTGATTCGTGAAGATAACCAGATACTATACAACATCTACCAATCTATAATCAAACACTACCAGTCGAGAAAAAACCAACAAGCTAGAATCAAAAGTACTTAAAACCAACACTCTTTGAACACAAGATGAGATATACAATAATCCAAGAGTTACAAAAGCTCAACACAGAGAGAGAGAGAGAGAGAGTTACAAAAGCTCAACACCGAAACTGCTAACGATTTTTTCTATCGAATAGTGCAAGTTTTTATTTTTGTTTTTTATTTTCAAACATTTTTTAAGTTTTAAATCCACTTAAAAAAATTTAAAAATAAAAAAATTCAAAAACTCATTAAAAAATCACTTCCTTGACCATTAAGTAAAAATAAAAAATAAAAAAAAAATCCGATACAAAATGTTAGTAGAAATCTTCGGTGGAACTACCATATCTCATATATTTTATACTAGTGAATGGTCAAATTATCTTCTAATTATGACTGATATGCTAGTATGAAAAATCATATTTTTAAGTCGGTGTGTAAAACACACCTAGTAAAGTACTTATATGGAATAATTTGATTTGGATCAATGTGATTTGGAACATAAATTTTAAAATTTGAATCTTATAAATTAAACAAATCTTACCATTTTTTTAATAAAATTCAGACTTCATTCAATATTGGAACAAATCTTACCATTTAAGTGATGTGGATGGTGTGCCCTACACATCGACTTGAGAATAGAATATCCCCTCTCTCTTTCTGGATGCAATCAGACCAATGTGTGATGGTTCTTACAGAACATAGAGCCTTACTCTCTTAGACTCTCGTCTGAAGAGTGGTTAGTTAAAAAGGTCATTTATGTTTGCCATGGAGGAGGAACTCTCTAGTTTATACGAGGGTCTCAGACTTAAAGAAAAGGAAAAACAAGAAATCCTCATCTCGGAGGAGGAAGTCCTGACATCGAAAGAAAGCAACAAGAAATGCCTTGTAGTACTTGTCGTTATTGACAAAGAGGTTAACAGGGGTGCATTATGTGATACTATGGGAAAAGTATGGAAGGTTGAGGGACACACAACCTTTAAGGAGATTGGCATGAACAAATTCTTGGTAGAGTTTCATAGTGCAACCGAGAAACACAGGGTCCTTCTGGGACATCCCTGGTCCTTTGACAAGTTCCTAGTGTGCATCCAAGATTGTGTAGGTTGCACTGCCCCCAAGGATATTACTTTTACTAGGGAGCCTTTCTGGATACAGCTTCATGATCTACCGTTTGCTGGGATGAACAAAACCATGGGAGAAAGATTGGGTGTAACTATAAGCTCTGTGATCACGGTAGATGTTGATGCTAATGGTATGGCATGGGGTAGTTACCTGAGAGTGAAGGTATATTGGTGATAAATGTCTCTGGATCTCATTCAAATATGAGAGATTACCAATGTTCTGCTTTCAATGTGGTGTCATTATGCATGTTAAACTAAGGTGTCCAAGTTCTGCTTCTAATGGAGGAGCAACCAGCTCAATACGGTCCATGGTTAAGGGTCGGTCCCCAGCCAAAAGCTGCCCATAATTTCAGTAGAAGGAGGGAAGGGTTTGAAGATTCAGACAATTGGCGGCAAAACAAGTCTAAGGCAAAGAGTATTGCCTCGGCCTCAGAGCAAGTTGGGATGGGAAATGACGATAAGGGGGCAACTGACTAGGCCTCAGAGCAAGTTGACCTCGGGAGCTCTGACATGGTCAGTTGATTGGGTCTAAATATGGTAAGGGTGCTAAGCTTGGTTTCCAAGTTCAATCTGCCTTACCAATTATGGTAAATGTAGCAAGCCTCAAGACTTCCCCCCCTTTAGTTGGTATGCAAGTAGAGGATACGACAGTTTCCAGGCTGGCCCCCTCACCACGTTTCCTCTCTCCTCCCAGAATGATGTCTATGCAGTAGACCCTATCCCAGGGGACAACCAGGTCAGTTCTTCCTCTCTTATATCTCCTGAAAAGGCAACCAAGTTAGGCAACCTGAAGGGTGCTCCTAACTGGAAAATGAGGGCCAGTTATGTGTTGTACATAAACCCTGTATTTATGTGTTGGTTGGTTAAGGGCCTTTTTTCTTTAATATAGTGGGTTTACTTTTTTCCTTGTCCAAAAAGCTTTTGGGGGTTAATCTAAAACATGCTATTGTTCTTTCATACTATAACAGAGACAAAGTAATTGTACTACTGATTCATGAGAAAAATAGATATTAAAATTTCATTCCCTAGTCGTGATTCGTGAATATAACCAGATACTATACAACATCTACCAATCTAGAATCAAGCTAGAATCAGACACTCTACCAGTCGAGAAAAAACCAAGATAGAATCAAAAGGACTTGCAACCAACACTCTTTGAACACAAGCTGAGAATATACAATAATCCAAGAGTTACAAAAGCTCAACACACACACACATATATATATATATATATATAGAGAGAGAGAGAGAGAGAGAGAGAGATCGATCTGAAGGAAGGAGTGATTCGAGTGCGAAGGGTTTCAGTCCTTTTGATTATTAGCATAAAACGACATTGTTTGGATATTGGGAGATTTTTTTAAAAAAATCCAAGTACCATTTAAACCTGGGTTCCGGGTTTCAAAAGTCGATACTCGAACTGGGTGTACCTGGATTTCCCTATGCGGTTATTGGCCCAGATTTGTTCCGGGATGGAACCCATAACTGGAAACCAGTTATTCGGATTTCGGACCGGACCAGAAAAAAAAAAATTAAAAAAAAATCCGGCCCGAGTGTACAGTCCTACCCCCAAGCCTCACCTGGGTTACTGGGTAGGCCTAGGTTTTTTGTTCTATTATTTCAATTTTTTATTTTTGTTTTACCTTTTAATTGAAGTGTTTTTTTTTTCAAATTTATATGATTTTAAAATTCTCATTATTATTTTAACACATTACATGTCACGTATGTTTTCTATTAAAAACACTAATGAAAATTAGATGGTGGGTCTTAATTAAAAAGAATTTCAAGTCTAAGATTCCTCAGTTTTAGTCCATTTGCAAATCACCCGCGGTTTCAAATTTTTACAATTTACTCCCCAAGTATGCAAAGTTTTGCAATTAGGCTTCGTTTGGTTATACAGATGAGATGAGATAAGATGAGAAATATATAAATAGTAGTGAAATAGTTTGAGTTAAGATTTTTATGGTTTTTTGCGAAATAAGAGAGAATAAGTCGAATAAAAAAATATAATGTCAAAAGAGGGTTAGAATAAAATTTTTTAATAAATTTTTTATTTATTTATTTTTTTTATAAGAAATAGATTTCATTTCATTCATAAAGGAAGTTACAGCTGTGACTAGTCAATACAGAGAAAAACTCTGAATACAAGCCAAACTACACATCTGTTATACGTCTTCTCGTACACAAATTTATTTGTGACGGACATTGTCTTAACTTTGAAACTCTTATAAGAGAGTATCAGTCTCTATATAAAACAGAGATAAAAAACCAACCCCCACCTCCAAAGGAAGGAAGGGTATCCAAATCGGTTTCCAAACCCCCATCCTCCAAAGGAGGAGGAGGAGATAACCACCCCATCCTCCAAAAGAGGAAGGGTTCCCTTGCTATGGACATAAGTCCAATAGCCTATTCCTTTATTAATCAACACAAACAGTGAAACACAAACACTAAGAAAACACTGTAAAAACGATGAAAACCCAGCACAAAGAGGCTGCAGGAGTGCGTACAGGACACGCGCCAGTCGAGGAAGAAACTGGGTAGACGATCGTAGATGAGCCGAAGGTGCTGGATCTAGCGGCACCGCACGTGGCGCCAAGAAAAGAAACTGCACGAAGGCGCGTGGAGGCCACGCGCAACCTTCAAACTGTGCGAGAAGTATATGCACCGCTCCTTTGGACGCCGCGTTCGGTAGGCTGATAGATCGACAGTCTCTAAATCCCCCTGTGGGGAGAGTGGTGTCCTCCGACCACTGGAAAGTCTCCGAACGAAACTCCTCCCTTATTTGGCCTGTAAAACCAAAAAAGCAAAAAAATAACAAAAAACAGAGAATGGACTGGGCTGAGAGGAAGGAGAAGGAAGGAGGGAGGGGGAGGAGCCGAAGCTCCCACCCCCCTGATCGGTTTATTCTGGTGAGTTTTCTAAAGAGAAAAGTTAGTTTTCTAGAGGGGAGACGGCTTTTGATATAATTTTTATTTTTGAATTTGAAAAAGTTGAATTATTTTATGTATTTTGTTTGGAAATTTGGGAAATTTGTAATGATTAGATGAAAAAATTAAAAATTTGAAATGTATAATTTTTCTGTTTGAATATTGTTTGGATGTTGAGATGATATAAGATAAGATGAAATGAAATGGGATGAGATGATTTATAAAATCAAACCAAGCCTAAATTTCTCTCTCCATCTCCCGGCAATTCATGTAGCGTCGAGGTTGTCAAGTCATAATAACACAACATTTCCTCAACACATAAAAGGACCGCCCAAGTGACATGATCATAAGCCTTCTTATATCAATTTTGAACAGCACCCAAAGAGTTGATGGCATAAGTACTAGATCTGTTATCATGTTTGACGTTATCCATCATGACTTGACAAGAAGGCCAGCCTCATTGGTGTTATCCATCATGACTTAACGAGAATGCCAAACTTAGTGCATGTTTGAAATTGAGGTTGAAAATAGAGCTTATAGTTTATAGCAAAAGTAATAAATTATATTTGTTAATGTCGTGTTTCGTACGCATTTGGGCTAGTGATAGTCTCCAAATTATCACACCCAAGCGTAGAAGTGGATCAGGTGTAATAAAAGGGAAATCCCAAGGTCGTTTCCTCAGGGACAAGGGTGTCTCAAACAATTCTATGCTTCATGAATTTAGAAATCAAGATGTAAAGAAAAAGGGTTGGATATCCAGACAAGTGGATAATTTCTTTTGGTACGAAAATGGTTATTACACAATGAACTATTTATTATCAATGGAATGTATGGTTGTGCATGGAGGATTTCAGATTCACAATTGTTGGGAAATTTGGTTAAACAGTAAGAATTAAAACTCAAGAAACTAAAGCAATCAAAGTAAAACAATCGTAATTTCAATTTTATCAACTTCAGATTAGAAAAGCATTTAGGTTTTAAAAACAAGAGACAATACAAAGACAATTTAACAAACACTTGGGTTGCGGGGTAGCACTTCCTCTGATTCAACACTCCACAAGGATTCTTGGGTACCACTCATCAATCACTAACCCAATCAAGGCATTAATAATTTGGAAATTTGGAAATATACGTTTAGAGTTTTTGTGCTAAAACTTGGAAAATTCCTCACTGTAGCATCTTCAACCAATTTACTTTAACATTCGGCAGAAAGAAACCTTGATTAATTCAAGGTTCTGTTGTGCCTTATATCAACAACAGAACAAGAGCAAGCAAATCTTTCAAACTCTCAATTTTCAGAATTTGGTTTTCAACAAAGTGAAGCATAGAAATCAACATTTAAAAATCCAGCAGATATTGAGGACAAATGGAAGCTTTTAACGCAACCCAAGCTTCAGACTTAGCCTATCTTCCCCATTGCGAATGTGGAAGAACAACAAAATAAAAACCCTAAAAAAATTCGATGTTTCACTTAAGAATGTAAAAACAGAAATCAAACTTTTGCTCCTAACCAACCCCCCTTCTCCGGTATCTTTGCTGCTTTTTATACCCATTTCCAGCTCCTCTTTCTCTCTATGCGCCACTAATTCTTCCTTCTCCAGCTCGCTCCCGTAACCGTTTCTTCCTTCCTCATTTCTTTCTCTTGCCCTTCGTGACCATGTCTAGAACTTTCCCTTCTTTTCCTTTAGGTTGGCTTACATGTGCTATAATCTGCAATGCACATATAAGAGTTAAGCCTGCATTTGTCTAAGTCCACAAAACTGAGTCCACTTCTATTTATTTAATGGGTAAACAGTCTTTATAAATGTCGATAGCCCAACTGCTATACATTGTTTATTTAATACTCTTTTTACAAATAAAACTTATTCAATCAAGTGTAGTAAGAGTATTTATAAAAACATAATTTCCCTTTTATCACACCCCCCATCTGACTTTTTGCTAGTCCCTAGCAAATAAAGTGACTAACAACATAGAAAGAGTTGGTTACTATCTGACACTTTAAATTCCAAAATTCATGCCACGAATTTAGACCTGTTGGGTTTAAGAACACTGAAAATGAGTTGAACATAGGCTTAGTATCAATAGAAAGGTTTATACATTGATTAGTCAGTCGACCAGGGTGAATGAATGTACAAAGATTTTGCTTTGCCTTAAGTGCATGGGTGTGAGGTCAAGTTCCCAGAACTGGCTACCAAGAGACATTAAAAGTTTTAACTACAACAATTGTTCAAAGACGACCACATGATCTTACTTTAATTCAAAACCATTGTAGTGGCGGCTTTCACGCTATTACACTTTAAAAGGTTCATTCTTTCTTACATGTTGAGGAGCCCCAGTAATAGGCAGTATTACACAAAAGTAAAACTTATGTATGTATGTATGCATGTATTATTATTATTATTTTTATCTTTTTTCAGATCCTTTGTAACGCCCCGGTCCCAGAGGTCCGGAGAGTTAGCTCTTAATACTTAAAATTTACTTAAATAACACAACTATAAAATCCAGAAATTCCATAAAATATTAATCCACTTAATCAAACAAAAAATCTAAGTTCCTCTATGGCAACAATAAAGAAATCCCCAATAACATAAATTAGAAATTCTCTAAAAACTCGAAAACATCCTCAACTCATCAAAACAAATACCTGAAAAAAAAAATCAGTTTACTAACTACGACCCTTAAATAAGCATTTGTACCCTCAGACACTTATTCCACTACAATCATCACAACTTGCTAGACTTTCTACTCTTGTTCTCCAGCTGAATCATAAAAAATATCTCAAAAATATATGGAGATAAGGGGTGAGTTATCAACAACTCAGTAAGCAGAGGAAATATACTAGTGTGTAAACATGAGCATTTACAGAAATCAGCATGCAGAACAAAATATTTTCTTTCAGAATGCAAAATCAAAATAATGTTTTCAAAATGCAGCGTCAGAACATGTTATCAAAAATATCAGAGCGAAAGTTCGAAAATATTCATAAACAAAATCCCTTTGGCATAGCATAAACTGAAACATCACATCTTATCTTGTCATATCAGAACAAATACCATGTTTAACCCCCGTGGTAGGGTTGTGCAAACCCCGGTAGCTAATCGAGCAGAAACAGAATGTGAATCTTCCCCTTATTCATTCTCGGAGCCCCGAGTGTGCACATAGGAAAGACCACGCAGAAAACCACTTTGTTTCCAAAGTGGGTGCACCAGAAACAGAGAAGTTGGTACCAACCCGAACAGAGGCCATAGTTTTACACCCGTGGTGAGGTCAGAACAGAACAGAAACAGAATGTTATGCCAGAGGTTTTCAGAAATCACATCAGATCATATCAGAGTACAGAAAATCTTCAGAACAGAACAAAAATCATATCACAACATAATTTATGCACAAATTTCATATTCGCTCTATTTTTCAAAGTTCAGAAACAGAATGTCAGAAATAAGCTCATGTCTACACCAGTCATGACAGAAAATGATTTATTCTTAAACAGAATCTCATGAGTAATGCAGAACAAATAACTGAGGTAAATCAAATTTCTTTTCAACATCAAACATGTATATTTTCCAAAAATAACCTTAACTCATTTTATTTAAATGCAAAGTCTAGAATAGGAACCCCGCTTACCTGAACTTCTTAGCTTTTTTCAAAAATTCCTAAAAAACGTCGGACAATAACTAATCGTCACCTATAAAATAATCACGTAATTCTCATAAATTTCCAATTAATCACGTATTTCGATATTTAATCCTAAGCTTATAAAACAACCTATTTAATTCCTCAAAACCTAAAATTACCAATCATCACTTTCTAAGATCGCCAAAGCCAATTTAATACTATGACTAACACATTTAAAAGTCAGACCTATTTATTAATGAAAACAACTTATGAAGTTTAATACTAAGTGATATAATTCTCCCAAAATATTTTTAAAAAATAAACCATAACTATTATTAAAAAGACTAAACTATATCTAAAATGTAGAAATAACAATACAGCAATATTATTTACTCTTAAAATAAACCTTTACTTAATAACATGTTAAAATACTTAAGCGATTTAAGGTAAGTACAAGTAAAAAATTCGTTAAATAATACTAAACAAAAAGCTTTAATCGTAATCTAAAAGTTTAAAATAAAATTTCACAATTACTAAAATAATTTGCTACCAAAGTACACTTGAAAATCCTATTATTGTATGTAAACTTTTGTTATACCACCCGTATAAACCACGTAAAAACAGACCAAAATATATCAACTTCAACACATTCTAAAACTAAGGGTAAATTTGTAATTCATTTTCAAATACCATGCAAAAATAAGTTTACGTAAACTGCAAAAGCATTCACGCAGACTTGGTGCAAAAACCGAAAGAACAGGGACGCGAGGCACTCACCGCCAAGGGAGGAGCTGCGCGCGACGCGTCGAAGAAGGTCACGGTGGTGAGGCACTGAGAGAGAGATGAGTGAGAGACCTCACGCAGAAAGAGAAAGGGACGGAGAGAGAGCTCGGTGTGAAAGGGGACGAAAACTCACCGTGGGGCAGCGAGGCTTGCGACGGTCTGGGGGCTAGGCGTCGACCTGGCAGTGTCAGAAGGTGGAGGCTTGTCCTCCGGCGTCTTTTGATGGCAGTGGTGTCAAAGTTTGAGGGGCTGACGACGTGGCTCACGGTGGGGATGCTTCCCCTGTTTCGGCGTGCAAAAACAAAGTCTTTCACGTCCCAACGTATCAGCGGCTTGGTGCGGAGGTTCAGGGCAGAGCAGCGTCAAACATGGTGGTTTCCATTGTGCGGGATGTGATTCGAGTGTTTCAGGCTGGGCTCGGTCGTGGCAGTGGTTGGGATGCAGCGCGGTTGCCTTCGCGTTGCACTACGGTGCAATGGTGATCTGTGCAGCGGCGCCACGGGTTAAACCGTGTTGCGATACGGGCTTGGCTCGTTTGGGGTAGTGGGCACGGTGGTTTCGTGTGGGTTCACGGCGGCTTAAGGAGGTATAGACTAGGTTCGTCGGGAAGGCGGCTGCGGTGATGCTGGGACGGCGTGGGTCGTGACCGAGCTAGAGGGTGAGCGCTGTTTGCACAGAGGAGGAAAAAGAAAAAAATTGCTGGGCTAAGGTTTCGCGTAGGAGGGCAGCTGCGGAAGCTTTCTTCGAATACTTATAAATATAACTATATGCAGGTGGATGAACAAGAAAGGAAAACCCTAGAGAATTAGACGTGCGTGTGCATGCATACCGTGAACGAAAGCGTGCGTGTATGCATGCTGTGCGACAAAAAAAATAACCCGTGCGAAAAAAAAAATAGACAGAAAGAGAAGGAATTAAAAACGAAACATGCAGGAAAAATAAAATAAACGGCCAAGAATTCTAAATTAAAAGAAAAAAAAACGCTACTCAAATACGTAAATTAAGAACTTACAAAAAATCAAGCTCAAAATAAAAATAAAATAAAACCTAAAGTCCAACTATACCAATTTTGGGTCTGGGTGTTACATCCTTGGCTTGTCTCTTTTCTCATTTGATTTATTACTTTGTCAGATTTCTTCCTAAGCCATTAGGATATGGTTCATTAGAGTCCTAAACAACTGAAGTATTTGACCAACAATTAATGGCCCAATTGTGTCAACCTAGGTACTTTGGGTATGTGTGTGTTGTTCAATAACCAGCAAAACGTCAACAAACTTCCCTTGGTTTGAGCAACTAAAGAGAATGGACAAACTCCCCTTCTGACCTAATGTCCAAATTCAAGAGAAAATCTTAAATTTTAGGTATTCCATGACTCCAACAAATCAACTCAAAGCACTCAAGTTCAAAAATAAGGATGCTAATTCTCTTTTACTTTTTAACAGAATTATCAAGGGTGGATCAACATGTGTCTAAGATATGCAAAACTAAACTCTCCCCCCCCCCCAACCCCTCTGATGCCAGTAGATATTAGCATTGTCTTCAATGATAACAAAATATCAGAAGCTAAATAAAGAGAAGAACAGTCAATCAGAAGGAAAAAAAAAATGGGAGAAGAAAAAGAAAATACCTGATTGGAGTTGAAATGAGCAGCAAAAGAAAGAAACAAAAAAATTGAGTAACAAAAAAAAACGAAGGAACAAAAGAATAGAGCAAAGAAAGTTAATCACCAGACTCCACAGTTGGATTGTTACTTGGGTCAAGCAAATGGAAAGTGAACTCTTCAGAGGAAATATTAGAAATGAAAGACTTGAGCCTTTGATCATTTACTTTGAAAATGTTACCATTATGAGGATTCAGGATTTCCACAACACCATGGGGAGAAACAATTTTTACCACGTATGGACCACTCCATCGAGACCTCAATTTGCCTGGAAACAAGTGTAAAGAGAGTTGTATAGCAACACTTTCTCATCACGTTCAAAAGTTTTGTGCTGAATATGTTTGTCATGGAAGTTCATCCGTTCCTTGGTCAATTTAGAGTTGTCATAAGCATCCCTTCGTAGCTCCTCCAACTCAGCCATCTGCAATTTTCTCATAATTCCAGCCTGGTCAATATCAAAATTAAGTTGTTCAATGGCCCAATATGCCATATGTTCTAACTCAACAGGCAAATGACAAGCCTTATCATACACTAGTCTATATGGAGTCATGTTCAAAATGATTTTAAAGCAGTTCTGTATGCCCAAAGAGCGTCAGATAAACGCAATGACCAATCCTTCTTGTTAGGATTAACTGTTTTCTCAAGAATGTTCTTTGTTTCCCTATTCACTAGTTTAGCTTGTCCATTGGTTTGGGGATGATATGGGGTAGAAACTTTGTGATGGATGCCATATTTTTTCATTAAGACTGAAAAACGTTTGTTACAAAAATGGTTGCCATTATCACTGATTATGGCTCTTGGCATGCCAAACCTTCCAAAAATATTTTCTTTTAAAAATTTTAAAACAACCTGATGATCATTGTTTTTGCAAGGGACTGCCTCAACCCACTTAGAAACATAATCAACAGCAACTAGGAAATACAAATGACCATAAGAAGAAGGAAATGGGCTCATGAATTTTATGGCCCAACAGTCAAAAATCTCAATCACTAATTTAGGTTACATAGACATCATGTTTCTCTTAGTGATTCTCCCTAATTTTTTACAGGATTCACAAGCTTTAAAAAAATTGTAAGCATCTTTGAACATAGATGGCCAATAAAAACCACTTTGAAGGATTTTACCTACTGTTTTGTGAGCTAAAAAATGCCCCCATAGGCTTCTGAATGGCAGAAAGATAAAATAGCAGATATTTGATTGTTAGGAACACACTTCCTAATTATTTGATCTGAGCAATACTTAAAGAGATTAGAATCATCATAGAAGAAATACTTAGCTTCAGTCTTTAGTCTTTTGATGTCCTGGGGAGGGGTTTGTCCTGCGACCAAAAAATTCACAAGATCAGCATACCATGGTAAATTTTCTATTGAAAATAACTGCTCATCAGGAAAATAATCAGAAATTAAAGAGGACAGCTCAGAAGTTTCAGATGTAAGCTGAGATAAATGATCCTCTGCCACATTCTCTACTCCATTTTTGTCTTTTATTGTGAGATCAAATTCTTGTAGTAGGAGTATCCATCTGATCAGCCTTGGTTTTGTATCTTTTTTGGACAGTAAAAATTTAAGTGTTGCATGGTCTGTAAATATGGTAACAGGAGAAAGAAGCAAATAAGATCTAAATTTATCCAAAGCAAATACAACAGCTAGTAGTTTTTTTTTCTGTGGTGGAGTAATTTCGTTGGGCAACATTCAAGGTTTTACTAGCATAATAGATGACATATGGCATCTTATTTTTTCGCTGCCCAAGTGCAGCTCCTACAACAAAGTTACTAGCACCACACATTAATTCAAAAGAAAGTGTCCAGTCAGGGGGCTGAATAATCGGTGCAGTGGTGAGGAAAGATTTTAACTGATCAAAACAGATTTGGCATTCATTGGTCCATTCAAACTTGACATTATGCATCAAAAGTTGAGAAAGAGGTTTAGATATAGAACTAAAGTTTCTTATGAATCTCCTATAAAAACCAACTTGGCCTAAAAAAGATCTAATTTCTTTTACACATTTAGGCACAGACAAGTTTGAAATTAAGCCTATTTTAGCCTTATCAACCTCAATACCTCGTGAAGATACAATGTGTCCAAAAACTATGCCCTGCTAAACCATAAAATGAAATTTTTTCCAATTTAACAGCAGTTGTTTTTCTTCACACCTGGTTAGAACAACTTGTAAGTTAGTCAAGCAAGAATCAAATATTTTTCCAAAAACTAAAAAATCATCCATAAATACTTCTACAATATCTTCCATCAAATCACTGAAAATGCTTAACATACATCTTTGAAAAGTGGTTGGGGCATTGCATAATCCAAATGGCATTTTTTTGAAGGCAAACGTACCAAAGGGACAAGTGAATGTAGTTTTCTTTTGATCCTCAGGGGCTATCTCTATTTGGTAGTATCCAGAAAATCCATCTAAGAAATAGTAATACTCATGCCCCTCCACTTTTTCTAAAATCTGGTCAAGGAAAGGTAAAGGGAAATGATCCTTCCTAGAGGCTGTATTTAGTTTCCTATTTAGGCACTAATTCCCCCTTGTCATTTTCTACCACAGTCATACCAGATTTTTTGGAACAACTTGAATTGGGCTAACCCATTTGTTGTTTGCTATGGGTTATATGATGCCTATGTCTAACAATTTTAGGACCTCACTCTTGACTACCTCTTTCATTGTAGGATTTAGTCTTCTTTGCATCTTCCTAGAAGGTTTTGAGTCCTCTTCTAGATATATCCTATGTGTGCAAATTAGAGGACTTATACCTTTTATGTCAGCAATGGTCTAGTCAAATGACCGCTTTATGATGTGTCAACACATTCATCAGCTTACTCTCTTGGTTAGAAATCAGTTGAGCAGAAATTAGTACTGGGAATGAGTTGTTGGG
This sequence comes from Juglans cinerea, assembly GCA_961763995.1. Classification (NCBI taxonomy): domain Eukaryota; kingdom Viridiplantae; phylum Streptophyta; class Magnoliopsida; order Fagales; family Juglandaceae; genus Juglans; species Juglans cinerea. The sequence goes on from CAUIVZ010000016.1 coordinate 14,349,806, forward strand.
TCCCAAGTAAGCATATTTTAGTTCTTATGGCAGGGGCTTTAATTCCAACATTGGAATTTTTTCTATGGAAGGCTTTGCTAGTGCTGGTAGTAATGGTAGTGGCTCAAATTTGAGCTTCCACTGCAACTCAGTGGAGTTTTCTGCAGCAAAAATAGTGGAGATATTTTCAGTAGGTTTAGTCAAACAAATGGAGTTTTCTAATTCTGCCCACTGCTCAACACAATTATAACTCAACAAAGGACTTTCAGCAAGAAGATTTTTCTAGGCACTGACTTCATGTATTTCTTCTAATTTTTTAGGATGCCTGCACAAATTAAAAATGTTCAGTTCTAGAGTCATATTCCCAAAACTTAATTTTAAGACACCACTCCTACAATTAATTATGGCATTAGAAGTTGCGAGAAATGGTCTTCCTAATATCACAGGTGCTGAAGAATTTGAGTGGGTTGTTAGTTTCATGTCCAATACCATAAAGTCTACTGGGTAATAGAACTTATCTACTTGGTCCAAAACATCTTCGACAATTCTCCTTGGTATTTTGATAGATCTATCAGCTAGCTATAAAATTATGGAAGTGGATTTCAGTTCCCCTAACCCCAACAGTTCATAAACACTGTAAGGCAGCAAATTAACCCCTGATCCCAGATCTAGTAAAGCTTGGCCAATTTTTGAATTTCCAATGACACAAGAAATAATGGGTGAACCAAGGTCCCTATACTTAGGTGGTGTGTGATTTTGAATTATTGCACTGACTTGCTCAGTGAGGAAAGCCTTTTTCTGCACATTTAACTTGCATTTCACAGTGCATAATTCCTTTAGAAATTTAGCATAAGCAGGAATTTTTTTAATAGCAGCAAGGAGAGGAATATTAGTTCTGACTTGCCTAAAAAATTCTAGGATTTCAGCATACTGTTTTTCTTTATGTAGAGAAAGGAATCGATGTGGGAATGGGGCAGGTATGAGACATGCATTTATTTCAGACTTTGATGTGTTTGGCTCACCTTTATCTTGAGGAAGATTAGTATTTTTTCCTAAGCTGCTTGCACTATGTGCAGGGATGTCCACAACCTTACCACTCCTTAGAGTTGTGATGTCTTTTACTGCTTTCACATTAGCTTCTTCAGCATTACTCTAAGTGTGTGGATTTTTCCCTTACGGGTTGGGTTGTGGTTGAGCTGTGAATTTTCCCTTCTCTTGGACACTCAAGGTAGTGCTCACTCTTGTGAGAGTTCCTCTGATGTCATTGATGGCTTGTGAATTTTGATTGTTTATTGTGGTCTGACTTTGCATAAACTGTTGAAGACTAACAGTTAGCTGTTGTAAGGAATCCTCAACATTCTTCTTTTGCATTGGGGGAGTTTGATTGACAAACTGTGAAGGTCCTTGCCCTGATGCTGGATAGGGAATGTACTGTGTTGGTCCCTGGTTTGATGGTGCAGGTTGTTCATTTCATGCTGAAGTTTGGATGGCTTCTCCAACCTGCATTGTATGTATTAGAATATGATCTAGAAAAATTTTTAGAAATCATATTTACAGTATTAGATTGATCAAGCAAAACTTCCTTAAAAGCAGGAATTGTCGGGCATGCACTAGTCACATACCCTGGATCCTCACATATATTACATTTTTCAGAAGTTGGTGGTAGAACTAGCATCTCATTGACTTTCTTAAGCTCTATAGACTCTAATTTGTTAGAAATTAATGTATGTCTAGCATATAGATCATCAGCTTCTTTCAATTGGTATTTATCACCCCCATTAACAGTTTTTTGATTTTCAGTTCTATCATATAATCTACAAACATCCCAAGATTGAGCATTCTCAGCCAAGTTGTCAAAATATTCAAAAACTTCCTCAGGTTCTTTTTTAAAAAATTCACCATTGCACATTGTTTTAACAAATCGGCTCATTTTTTGTTGCAACCCCTCATAAAACAAAACTAATAACCCTCCAATTTTCATACCCATGATGAGGGCATGCATTTAATAAGTCTTTAAACCGTTCCCAACAGTGGTAAAATGTTTCCACATTTTTCTAACCGAAATTCATAATTTGCCTTTTTAGGGCATTGGTCCTGTGCATTGGAAATAATTTTTTTAGAAATTCAATTTGCATTTCCTACTAAGTCCCAATAGATCTAGGTCTTAATGAGTTCAGCCAAGTTTTAGCCTTCTCTTTTAAATAGAATGGAAATAGCTTTAACCTAATGACTTCTTCAATGTATGTTCTATCCATGAAAGTTGAGCATACTTCCTCAAATTCTTTGATGTGAAAATAGGGATTATCCGATTCCATGCCATGAAAATGTGGCAATAGTGGAATCATCTCAGGTTTGAAGTTAAAGTTGTTTGCATTCAAAGGTTGAATGATGCAAGAAGGTGGACTGGTCCTAACAAGCTGCAACTGCTCTCTAAGTGTTCAATTTTGATTTAACATTTACCCATCATGATGATCATTTTCAGCCATGATACTCTGATTGTCAGATGATGATTCCAGTGAGATGGATACAAAATCTGAAGATGTTAACATCGTGTTTAACAAGCGTAGAAGTGGATTGGTTGTAATAAAAGGGAAATTCCAAGATCATTTTCTCAAGGACAAGGGTTTCTCAAACAATTCTATGCTCCATGAATTTTGAAATCAATATGTAAAGAAAAAGGGTTGGATATCAAGACAAGTGGAGAATTTCTTTTGGTACGAAAATGGTAATTACACAATGAATTGTTTACTGTCAATGGAATGTATGGTTGTGCATGGGGGATTTAAGATTCACAATTGTTGGGAAATTGGGTTAAACAGTAAGAATTAAAACTCAAGAAAGTAAAGCAATCAAAGTAAAACAATCGTAATTTCAATTTTACCAACTTCAGATTAGAAAAACATTTAGGTTTTAAAAACAAGAGACAATACAAAGACAATTTAACAAACACTTAGGTTGTGGGGTAGTACTTCCTCTGATTCAACACTCCACAAGGATTCCTGGGTACCACTCATCAATCACAAACCCAATCAAGACATTAATAATTTGGAAATTTGGAAATATACATTCAGGTTTTTGTACCAAAACTTGGAAAATTCCTCACTATAGCTTCAACGAATTTACTTTAACATTCGGCTAAAAGAAACCTTGATTAATTCAAGGTTCTGTCGTGCCTTATGTCAAGAACAGAACAAGAGCAAGCAAATCTTTCAAATTCCCAATTTTCAGAATCTAGTTTTCAACAAAGTGAAGCATAGAAATCAACATTTAAAAATCAAGCAGATATTGAGGACAAATGGAAGCTTTTACCGCAACCCAAGGTTCAGACTTAGCCTATCTTCCCCATTGTTAATGTGGAAGAACAACAAATAAAAACCCTAAAAACAATCGATGTTTCACTTCAGAATGTAAAAACAGAAAGCATACTTTTGCTCCTAACTGACCCCCTTCTCTGGTATCTCTGCTCCTTTTTATACCCATTTCCAGCTCCTCTTTCTCTCTCTGCACCACTGATTCTTCCTTCTCCAGCTCGCTCCCGTAACCGTTTCTCCCTTCCTCATTTCTTTCTCTTGCCCTTCGTGATCGTGTCTAGAACTTTCCCTTCTTTTTCTTTAGGTTAGCTTACGTGGGCTATGATCTGCAATACACATATAAGAGTTAAGCCGACATTTGTCTAAGTCCACAAAACTAAGTCCACTTCTATTTATTTAATGGGTAAACAATCTTTATAAATGACGATAGCCCAACTGCAATACATTGTTTAATTTAATACTCTTTTTACAAGTAAAACTTATTCAATCAAGTGTAGTAAGAGTATTTATAACAACATAATTTCCCTTTTATTAGCTAGGTTTCAGCAACTCAAGTCATCAAAGCTGGGCAGCGATGTGGCTGGTCCATTCCTTCGCTGCGATGGGGTCGGGGTACGTTTTTGGGCAGCCTCAAGGCGGGATTCACTCTCCATCGCGGGAGGGACAAGGCGGCCTCTAGCTCAACCCGTCCCTTTGTTCCCCTCGGGAGGTAAGTTGTTGGGTAGTCTGTTATTGGACCCACTCCCGCTCGTTGACATCGCAGGGAAGGGTAAGTTTAGGTCAGGCTGGCGCTAATCCCACACTTTGTAGTAGCAAAGGTCGGGGTAAGTTATTCGGGTAACCGTGGGGCAGATCTCGCTCTTCGCCATGGGGAGACAAGGTGGCCTCTAGCTCGACCCGTCTCCTTGGTCCGTGGGGAAGTAGATTGTTTGGGTAGTCTGTAACTGGACCCGCTCCCGTCTGTTGACGCTTTTGAGGAAGGTAAATCTTCATTTTCGAGTAGGTGAGGACTACCAGTACTCCCTCAGGGAGAAGTCGAAATGCCTCAAGCTAAACTGCCCATTTGCCTCGGATGAGGTAATTCGGACAGCGATGTGGCTGGTCCGCTCGTTCGCCGCGATGGGGGTCGGGGTAAGCTTTCGGGTAGCCTCGGGGCTAGACCCGCTCTCCATCGCGGGAGGGACAAGGCAACCTCTGACTCAACCCGTCCATTTGTTCCCCACGGGAGGTAGGTTGATCGAAAAGTCTCCTACTGAACCTGCTCCCGCCTATTGACAAGGTAGGGAATGGTAAATTTTGGGTTAGGCTAGCGCTGAACCCACTCTTCGTAGTAACGAAGGTCGGGGTAAGTTATTCGGGTAACCGTGGGGCTAGTCCTGCTCTCCGCCGCGGGGAGTAAGGTTGTAGAAATAAATCGAAGAACGGGAAAACCGGCCCGAGCCAGTTGGTTCGGTTCGAGACTGGTTCCTTCATTTTAAAAACGGGTCATAACCGGTCCGATCTCGGTTTTATGTTTTCTAGGACTGGACCGGACCAATTTGCATATTTATATATTTTCAATTAATTTTTAATGTTATATATAATATTTTTTATATTATATATAATTTTTATAAATTATAATTATATACGAAATAATGTTATATTATAATTTATAACATAAAATTTTAATCTTAAACATGAACAATTATTTGATCATATGTTTTAAATATAAAATATATATTAATTACATTTTATGGCTTAATAAATTCTCAACATATTCATTTTGACAAATATATTAGCAATACTAATATACATTAGTATATTAATTACTATATTATCATTAACATATAGTAATAGTACTATACCAATAGTATTACTATATACTAATAGTATTAGTGTATTTCTAATATTTTTATATATTATATATATATATATATATAAGTATAAGAGATTAGAGATTTAATATATATTAAAGTCCGGAAAACTGGACTGAACTGGACTGGGATCGGTAAAACTGAAAGTACCGGATTAAGAGGGTAACCGAAGCAGTATTGATTCTTGAAAATGTAAAACTAGACCAAACCGGAGCAGTTACACCCCTAGCAGGGAGACAAGGTGGTCTCTGGCTCAACCCATCTCTTTGGTCCGCGGGGAGGTAGGTTGTTCGAGCAGTCTGCTACTGGACCTGCTCCCCACTTGTTGACGCTTACGAGGAAGGTAAGTTTTTGCCTTCGGGTAGTTGAGGACTGACCCGCACTCTACCGCAGGAGGGATAAGGCAACCTTTTGGCCTACCTTTCCCTCTGGTATCTCGCATGGGAGGTAATTCGAACAACGATGTGGTTTGTTCGCTCCTTCACCATGATGAGAGTCGGGGTAAGTTTCCCAAACGAGGAGGTTGAGCCTTTTGCTTACCTATCATCCTTCGTGGGAAGGTAGGTTGTTCGGGCAGTTTGGGACTGGACTCACTCCGGCCCGTTGACATTGCAGGAAAGGGTAAGTTTGAGTCAGGCTGCCGCTAATCCCACACTTCATCATGACGGAGGTCGGAGTAAGTTTTTTGGGTAGCCTCGGGCCTTGACCCAATCTCCGTCGCGGGAGGGTAAGGCAGCCTTTGGCTCAATCCGCCCTTTTGGCCCCGCGAGAGGTATGTTTTTTATGGGCACCAAGACGGACCGGTTCTTGAAACGAGTTCCTCAACAGGTCTAAATTTTCCATTAGCTTGATTTTGGCTTTCTTGGGTGAGTTTTCAAATTGATTGTGGGTTCATGGGATTCTATTCTCACGGGTTCAAATCAGTTTTTGTCTTCGAATGGCTGAAGGCCAACCCATACTCCTCCGCAGGAGGGACGGAGTAACTAAGTGTTCTGTATTCCAGGGGTGCAACAGCTTGTTTCCTTGGGAGTCTCAGAGCCTGTAGGAGCCCAAGCGATTAGTGGCGGTGACCACGTTGGGGCCTTCCCATCGGGGGTCCAGCTTTCTCTCTTCTCGCGTTGTTGTTCCTGTTTCTATGAGTACGAGGTTTCCGACTTTGAATGCACCCGGACGCCCTCGTTTGTTAAAACATCGCTCGACCCTCCTATTGTTGGCGGCGGTTCTTACCTCTGCCTTTAGTCTGACTTCTTCCATGGTTTCTTAAGGCCCAAGTATTCGGCGTTAATGAAATTGTCAGCCTAATCCATAAACTCCCGCAGCGTTACAAAAGTCCTTCTCGCCAGCTTGGTCATGAACCGGGATCATGGCCAGACCCCTCCCAGAAGCGCCACCAGGGTTATTTTTTTCGTCCTAGTCATTGGTGGTCATGCACTCCTTGTTAAATCAGGATAGGCACGCCTTCAGACTTTCCTTCTCTCCTTGCTTAATGGTGAGGAGGCACCTTGCTGGGCATCGCTTTCTTCGGCTCGACATAAACTGGGTCAAAAATAGTCTAGCCAACTTGCCAAAACTATCTACAAAACTGCGCACCAATAATCCGAACCATACTCGTGCTGGCCCCTTTAGGGTTCACAGGAACACCCTGCATCCCACCTCTCCAGGGAAGCCCTGTAATGTCATGTGAGTCCTGAAAGTTTCCAGGTGCTCAAGAGGGTCCCTCCCCCTTGATACATCTCCATGGTGGGGATCCTGAATTTCGGTGATAAGGGCACAACCATCACTTCTTCCATGTAGGGTAGACCAATGCTTGTGTGCAATCGATTCATCGACGGTGATGTGCCCACTTTGTTTGCAATCTCTTCGTATTTCCCTTTGAGATTGCAGAGCTCATCTTGCATGTTCTTCCTCTCCTTCTCCATGTTTGCTCCAGCTCCCGCATTTCAGGACTCCACGTGCTCGCTATTACTGGGCTTTGCCTCTTCGTTTTGTCCTTGTTGAGGTTTCCTGAGCTCCTCATTCTCCTTGTGAAGTTTTTGCACTTCATCGGTTAACTTTGTTACCCAGTTTACCATAGCTTTCAGTCTCGCCTCCGTGACAACTTCCTCTTTGTCCCTCCCAAGTTGTCTAGAACGAGTTGTCGCAAGTATATGAAGTACACGCAAGATCTACCAAGATCCCACATACAGCGCCATTGTTAACGTCGTGTTTCGTACGCATTTAGGCCAGGTTCTAGCAACTCAGGTCTTCAAAGCTAGGCCTGCAAAAATGAAGAAGAAAACAGCTGGGAAAGGGCAGCCTTGGGGCCGGAGAGTCTCCGATGCCACAGTCAGTAAAGTATTTTGGAAGTTAATAAATAATGAAAAAGTTTAGAGACCAGAGCTTTTTCGTACCTACAAATTTCTATTTAAGTCGGGAGTCTGGGGGGACATATAGTGTTGGCCCCGTGAAGCTCATGTCCTTTTTATTGTTCCTTTTGTCAGAGTCCTTTAAATGCGGCGTGCCTCTGCGATGGCGTCATTAATGTGGCTAGGTGCTCGGGTAGTGGTGCCATTAATGCGGCGTGACTTCCTGATCGCTTTATTATGCAAGCCCTGTTGGCCGTCCGTTGATGTTCCCTTGTCAGAGGATCAAAGATTATCTATCTTTCCCATTTTGCCCTGTACGAGTCCGCATGAGCAGAATGCGGCCAAGTGGTGTCAAGCCTATCTACCCCATCAGCCATCATTGCTTACTTTCCCTTATAGACGAGTTGTTTCGTGGGCAAGTTTGGGCCCTGGGGCCGAGTATCAGGTTGAAGTCCAGCACTCTCGATCGAGCGCTTAGTAGGCTTATGAGTGAGGGGGAAACCCCCTTACACTATTATTAAAAAGTTATTTACTGTTTGGTGACTATATATTTAAAACATTTTCAAATATGTTATATTTGTTTGAAAACAAATTAAAAAAGTATTTTTGAGATAGAAATGACGATTAGTATTTTTTTTAAAGATTATCACCATATCCTTGAAAATTTGAAAATTGTAATTATCTGAAAATTATGTGGGTATTTTCACCCATTGATAGTTTTTTAAAAATTCAAATTATGTTTCACATTATCTGGAAAAGCACATTTGAGGAAAATGATGTTTTTCCACATCGAGTTTCTGCAAACGACTTATGCAGACGACTGCATCGAGTTTCTGCAGACGGCTTCTACAAACGACTGCATCCGAACAACTCTTTTGCAAAGTTTTGCTCTTTTCATTTTTTTTTTTTTTGGGGTTTTTTCTTGAGATTGAGAAGAATTTGAGATTGAGATTGATATAGTTTATTTGTCCTCAGATCTGAGATAAATCGATGTGCAAAAAGTTGGATTTGTATTTTTTTTTTTTTTTTTTGGTAAAGGTTGGATCACACGGGTTTGACCCAATTCTATTTTAGTCGGGTCGGGTCGATTCTATTTGGTGCCTTAAACGATGTTGGGTCGGGTACAAACCCGGTTGTGCTAGGTCAGGTTGCAGCCTTATAATTTGATTTGGAACATAAATTTTAAAATTTAAATCTTATAAATTAAACAAATCTTACCATTTATTAATAAAATTTAGACTTCATTCAATATTGGAACAAATCTTACCATTTAAGTGATATGGGTGGTATGCTCTACACGTTGACTTAAGAATAGAATATTCTGTCTCTGTATCATACCAATGCGTGAATTTTCTTAAATAATTCATATTTGGGTAGATTACTCTTATAATAATGTCTTGCATCGGTTTGTTGTCATCAAATGCCGATGTTTAATTTCATGCTTTGCGAAGAAACCCCACCATTCATTTGCAATCGCCTCATTGTGCATATAATAATATCATCATTACCGGATCGACACTTTATAATTGATTAATAAAACACCAGAAAGCATCTTCCATCAATATATATTGTTTTCAATTATTTGTTAGACCGCTGTTTTATTGATTTTTTAAGGTAGACATGATGCTGGAAAGAAAAATATACTAAAGGCTGATATTTTTAGTGGACTGTATATTCTTTGTTGGGAGTTGGATTTTGATCAATACTGGAAGTCAGCTTAACTGGCCATCAGCTGTCAAAATGCAGTTAGTGCGATCTAATTTAATTCGTCCAACACCATTATTCTCCTTGTATGTACTAGTGACATGCATTCATTTTAGTAATTAGTTGCACTTGAGCATTTAATCGAGGGATTTTTTTTGTTTTTGGAGGACGTACGTGGAAGCTTACTTACCAAGATAGAGGTCCTTCGGACCTAGACTAAACCTGTTGGTAAATTTAGAATAGATTGCAAAGCGGAAGCGTTTACCTCAACCGAAAAATCTTGGATCTGATGCGGTTGTTCTATAGATTTCTCATCGTTGTTGTTCATGCGAAATCATTCTCATCGATAGTGAAGTGCACTACGTTATAAGACCAGAATAATACTTACATATTCCACAACCTAGATTTCAGGATTAGAAAGAACTAAAATATTTGAGAGAGAGATTAGAACAAAGGACAAAACGAAAGAAGCTCTCTATGAGCTTTCTATTTGTTTCCCCCATTGGCTAGATATTAAAGGCTAGCCCCTCATCTTGTAATGAAGTGGCCATTTCACCACTCCAATGCGTGTAACGTCCATCCATAATTAAGTTGGACATGAAAGGCCAAGGGGTGCAGTGCGCCCACTGCATTCCTACAAAACCCTAGATAGATAGACCACATGACCCTCTAGGACCTCGTATTGGGTATTCTAGGGGAACTTCTAATGCAGAATCGAACCCATAATCTATCACTGTAACAGATTGTAGTTTTTGTGATGAAAGAAACCATCACAAAAAATAAAAAATAAATCGTCACAAAATACTTTCTGTAACAATTAAAAACCATCCACGTACTGACAACAACTTCATCACAAAATATATATTGTATCAATTTACTGTTCAACTATCATAAAAATATTTTTTATGACAGTCAAAAGTCTGTCATTCACTCTATCATGCAAACTTGATGAAAAATTTGTGATTGTCCATCTTCATTACAGAAAGTACATTTAAACGTATGTCTTCACGTTCGAACGGGAACCCGGTTGACTCACATTTGAACGTTACTTTTTCTAACGTTCGATTATGGTAATGCGAACTGTTAATAAAACATGTTCACACGTATATTTCTACATTAGAATGATACAATATTTTTGGTCATGCAAATGGGCCAAACATACAAAAATCCAAAATTACATTCTAATATGCATTTTCGGCCCAACTAAAAAAAAAAAAAAAAACTCCAAATTTTTTCAGTTTTGAACATCAGCTATTTAACTTTATTTACACATTTTATTCTTAAAAATAGCCTAAAGAAAAATTGAAAAAATTATCAAAATTATCCACACCCATCAATGAAAATTAGCAATCATCATAATAAAATAAAAAACAAAAAATAGAGAAAGAAAAATTGAAAAAATGCAATATCATCCAAATTTTAAATAAAAGAAAAAAATAAAAAAAGAAAAGAAACAATATTATGTATCATTGCATATAATATTATGATTTATCATATAATATATTAGTTAATTGATAGCATATTAGTTAATGGTATATTTAACATTTTATATGGTCAATGGTGACAGGTTAGATGAAAATTATATAATTAATATATACAACTACTATATAAAATAAGATGTAAAAAACTTTATAGACACTTTGGTTGGTCCGGTCCAAAAAACCAACACCCTGTTAGCGGACCGAAAACCAAAATCCTAAGGTTATATGAACCGAAACTGACCAATATACTTATCGATCAAGTCTGGTCCATAATGAAGAATTCGGTCCGATTAGGTTCTTCGGTCTGGACTGGTAAACTTACACTGTTAAGAAACATGCAGAACAAATGATATCTATACTGGAACATGGAGATGCGATTGGATTGATAACTCTTAAACGGCATTTCTTTTTCACCCCGATTCGCTTAAAGAATCAAACTAAATAATTATATTCCAATTTTAATCATCACTTTTTGAGGTTGGAGAGCCAATGGAGTGCAATAACAATGAAAGACCCACATTTATTCAAGATAATTCTCCTTAATTCTCTACAAGACAGGAAGCTTGTATAAACTTATTATCTAACGTCTTGTACGCTTGTAAGACGGATTATAATATTTGAAAGAGAACTAAAATATTTGAGAGAGAGAGAGATTCGAACAAAGGACAAAATAGAAGAAGCTCTCCATGAGCTTCCTGTCTGTGTCCCCCTTGGTTAGCTATTTAATGTTAACCCATCATCTTGTAATGAAGTGGCCATTCAATGCGTGTAACGTCCAGCCATAATTAGGCTAGACATGAAATGCCAAGGAGTGCTCCCACTGTGGGCCATTATTACAAAACTCTAGATAAATAGACCCTCCAGGACCTTGGATTAGGTAATCTAGGAGAACTTCTAGTGCAGAATCAAACCCAGGATACATCACTACAACAGATTGTAGTTTTTGTGATAGAAGAAACCATCAAAAAAATAGTAATAGTGAACAGTCACAAAATGTTGTCTGTGATGTTAAAATCATCCACGTACTTACTCAACCACTGAATCAAAAAATATATATTGTCGATTTACTGTTTAATCATCACAAAAATATAACGGTTGTAAATCTATCGCTTGCTTTCCATGCGAACGTACGTGATGACTAAATTCTGACGGTCTATCTTCGTCATAGAAATAACATTCGAACGGGAACCCGACTGACTCACATTCGAACGTTACTTTCTCTAACATTTGATTATAGTAGTGTCAATGGTTAATAAAACATGTTCTCCCGCATACATTGTTCGAACATTGGTAATGTGATGTTAGAATCATGTGATGTTAGAATGATACAATATTTTCAGTTTATCATTAGTTCGAACGTGAGGGGATACACGTTCGGATGTGCAAGGATACATTTGCACGTTGTATAAAGCTACATTTTCGAACATAATATTCTACGTGTGAACGTTGATACGTCCAAACGTTTACTGTTGCACGTATCAAATGATTTCTGTTTGGACGTAGTTTCAAACGTGAACGCCACGTTCGAATGTATGTGGGGAACATGTGAATTTATTTTCAATCAGAATTAATAAATAAATAAAATTAAACATGACACTAATTTTCCAAAATGTATCATTGCACAAATATTAGACAATCTTTGAAAATTATTTGAGACTTAAGGTTATGTCTGGCTAGTGAGGTGATCTCAGATGATCTATGAATAATAGTGAAAAAGTGATAAAATAGTAATTATAAAATATTAAATAGTAGTGAATAGTAATAAAAAATAGTGAAAAGTAGGTGAAAAATAATGACAAAATATTGAATATTCCACTACCCAAACACAGCCTTAGGCTACAAAATAAAATCAAATAAAAAAAAATAAAAATTGTTTGAAACTAGCTAGATATAAAATATATATATATATATATATATATGTATATATATATGTATACATAGATATTTGTATGTATATATCTAAGTTTATATTAATAACTTAATATTAATACTCATGTTTAAAGTTAAAATTTTCTTTTATATTAATTTTATGTTATAAGATAAAATTTATACATTGTATCAATAAGATTATAAGAATAATTCTATCTTATATCAAATTTTATATTAAATTTATAACATTAATTCTAAATATAGATAAAATCAATCCATTATTCTTTCACAACTTTTCTCAAGATTACCTAACTCAAAACTAAGACCGACAATGAATCATATAGACCTAGTCCAAAGATCATTGTTAATGAGGTTCATCTCATTTATATAAATAATAAGAGTTAGATCTCATATTAATTTACTTAGATAATGAGAATTTAAAGGAAAACAAAAGTGGAAAATAAAATTTAAAATTTAACTATGAGAAATCAAATATTACTATTTAAGTGATATGAATAATGTGTTATACAAACCTTACAAAAAGTAATAGCCCTCCCAACAAATATTCGAACGTATGGAATTTCTCTATTATACGTGTGCACATTAAATACAAAACGTTCGCATGTGCGAAAAATGAAGTAATATTACGTTCGCATGACTTTTGGCACACATGTTTGCACATGCTCATTTAAGTCTATTCGTAAGTTAAGAAGACACGTTCAAACACAATCTAAGTTACGTTCGCACGTCATGTGCTAACACTTACAACATCCGAATGTGAAACCTCATTTCCACCGAAACACTTGTTTCATCTTGCCGCCCTTCCTCCGTTCAACGCCGCCATATTAAGTTTCTAGGTGGGTTTCGAACCGAAAACCAACACCATAAAAAGGGTATACCCGCAATGTACCCTTCATGTCTACGGTATCCATTCGCCCATTACTGCCACGAAACACGAGACTCGTAGATGGTTGAGTTGACTCAAACATCTTTGACTTCTGCGAGTTTTCACGTGCGAATGTCCAAACGTGCAATCTCAACAATTATACGACGTATGAATGGTAAGATGCTACGTTGGCACTATACCCATATCCCATGACAACATTTGAACTTTATGTAATACATTTGAATACATTTGTCCAAACGTGCGAACTTTATGTAATACATTTGAACTGAACCCAAACATTCAAACGCATGTCTATGTGGTTTGAACTATGTGATATGTTTGAACAAATGGATACATCTTAATAGTGCGGACATTATCAGATATAGTTCGAATGTTTTACTTGGCGTTCGCATGTTAACTCCGTAGTTCGCACATAATGTTCAAAATTCAAATGTTATAAGTTAATTAGTCCGCACGTTGTTTCCAATAGTGCGAACGTACTTATCCTAGTTCGAACACCTGTTCGACATAAATCTATTCTATGAAAATCTATTGTTAATATTTATCTATGTAGTTATAGTTATCTCAACTTCATTGTACTTATCTAATGTAACTAATATGGTTTATAAATACAATAGTGCCTCTCACAAATATTGTTATAAGAGATTTCCTCAATCTTGTATAAAACACATCTTCTATAGATTGTTTCTTGTTCTAACCTATTACAGATTCTTTATTTCATAAAAATATATAATGACAAAGGTACTGATGAATTTATTTATGTTTTCTTTACAAGATTTTTAGAATGTACGTCTCAAAAGCTCACAACCTGAAAATGCGGTAAGGAAGGAATCTCAGACCCAACGAGGACTGTGGTTTGAATAGTTACGAGAGAACAAGAGATCAAAATTGACAAGCTCGACTCTATTACTTGGGAGGGCAAGACTCTGAGGTCCATCTTCGTCGCCAAAAGCTGGACCAGATATGTGCATGCAAAGGGAAGATATACCCATAGATGGTCTGAGAATTCTACATCCAGATGCGGGACATGCCATAGTTCGTAGATAGTCCCACCACTTCTATGCGAGGTGTTGAGTTCAAAGTATCGACATATGTCTTTGCTTGAGCTACTGGGGATTCCTCGAGTATCAGAGTCCTCGACATTAGTCGATCAGGTTGAGGAAGCACTAGATGTAAGGATATCAGGGACAACTGGGTCCCCTATTGAGGATGTGCCGAGAGACTTCGATGATGCCCCGTCAGATAGTATTAGGACTGTTGGTCAGGATGATGACTATAATGAAAACTTTCGGGCTCTTACGAGGAGATATCTCACTTCGTTCGAGACAAAGAACTCAATCAAGAGGAACACACTACTCCCGTTTTTCAGGATGTTGCAACAAACATAAATCCGGTGGCACATAAGGCCAGCTTCAGTTAGACTCGTGCGCAATTCCTTCTACACTTGGTACGTGGAGATCCTATTTATTGACTTGCTATTATGGATAATTGCGAGGATCTGCGACGAGGCCAATGTCATGTCCACCGATAACCTTCTATATGGGATTTCATTACTCGATTGTTATTGCAGCGGGGAGTAGTGTTCCACACTGAGCAGATGAGCACATTAGATATGACCTCACATCGGCGAAACCTTGGACAGGCGAATGCGCTTGCTCTGTGGGTCTGGGCCTCCACCAGATCTTGTGCCATGGACACAAATAGAGGCTGCTATTGCTCCCCACGACCAGAGTACTCGTGGAGAACCGCCAGTTGGCTCAATAGGGAACGCGTGTCCTACCTGGGCCGATGCTTTGCGGTCAGAGATTACTGCAAATGTTGGGGTTCTTCGGGCATAATTAGAGGAGAAGATATCTTTTATTGGTCATCGTTTAAATATCCTAAATGATAAGCTCAATACATTGGCGAATAATTTCATGACTTCACGAGCAATAACAACGACTAAAATATTTATTTATATGTTTTTGTCTTTTATGTAAACAACAGTGACACAAAGTATATTTCGTGTTTATGTATTTTATTCATCTAAAGTCTGAAATTTTAAATTCCCTTCAAATAGTATGTTCCTTGTTCATCTTTACATACGAACATGACACTTGAGGGAGTTTCAATAATTTATCGTACTATCAACACGGGAGTATTCCCGCCATGTAAAATATTACATTCGCAAGCAATATGGCTTCGTGTGAACTTACTTTAGTTGGAATGTAAGATGGTACGTTCGAATATTATTGTTAGAAATTCAGTTGCCACCTTCATTTCCCACCACAACTATTTATCACGTTCGAATGTAAATTGCTAATTAAATATATTTTGTTTTTATAAAGAGAAAATGATATTTGGATTTATAGGATGTGCAAGTTTCGTGCAATCATTCTTCTTCCAAGATAATACTAGAACAGCCAAATGATCTTCACTTGTTCGTAAAATAGATGATACTGCATGATTTAAGAACTATCCATTCCTTTTCTTTTCTCTTTTTGTGATTTTTGAGACAAAATCAAGGACTAAAATGTTGTTGACACTACAGGAAATTTCCCTTCTTGCGGGGAGCGAAATTCCCGCATTTATCTTGTTTTCTCGCAGCAAATTTTCAGAAACTGCGAGAATCACTCTTTCGCTAATCGGTCGAAAGTAAGACGTCTGCTCAGTTGAGTTTCGGTGATAAATCATGCCAGGCCGCAATTGCTGCACCTAACTCGGCCAACATTTCTCGCAGCAAAATTGTCTTGCCACTTTGGGAAAAGGGCAATTACGGTGAGGAGGCGTCGCAAATTTGGGCTCATTTACGGCGATTTTGCGGGTTTGTAAAATCCAAAATTCGGCAATTTTGGGGCTGGCGGAAAGAAGCTTTCTTCCCATTTCGGTGAATTTGTAGACGCCGCAAATTTTGGGATTTTACATACGGTGAAAGATCGAGATCCCCGCAAATTTTTTTTTATTCTACATGCGGTGAATTCGATTACCACGCCGCAATTTCTGGTGCTGATCCATACGGTGAAAGAGCGAGATCCCCGCATTTGGTTTTGATTCTACATGCGGTGAATTAGATTTCCACGCCGCAATCTCAAATGGATTTTACATACGGTGTGCATGTATGGCGCAGGAAATGCCAAATATCACCGCTTGCTTTCAAATTTACAGATGTACGTGTGGGTTAATGGATATGCGGTGAATAAATTATAAGAACCCACTCGCAGAATCAGATCGATGGGTTTTTCGAACGCTGCCTTCAAACAATAGTTGAGATCAAATTTATGGGTTTTTGGATTCACTGATGCAGCAACGTCGTTGCAGGAATTTATGGGTTTTTCGATTCGCTGGCTTCAAATCACGTTAAACGTGAAAGCTGATGCTCATGTTCTTCACCCAGGTTAGTTTGCAAATCATTCAATATTGGCTTAGTAATTGAAACAACATCTATCGCAATTCTCCTGTATCATCTTGGCATGCATATTGATTCTCCACCAATCATAAAATATATTTTATTTATATTGATTCCTTGCCCCAGTATATGTTTCATGAATTTATAATAACCAATCATAAAAAATTCTTCTTCTTAAATTTAAAGATCATGATCAGGAAATTAGATAGATGCAGATGCATGTAATTTATATATATCCCAATAGCTCAATACGTACTCTATGTGACTCATGAATTTGCCAAAAATAAATTACAAGCTTGGAGCAGTATTATATATAATAAGATCTAGGGAAATAGCATATATTAGCATCTAGCAGTACTTCAAGTCTATTTAGAAATTTAAGATTACGTCCTGATCATTTCATGCATATCGATGATTCTTTATATAAATCATGGAATTAAAGAAACATAGATACATGTATCTATACTTTGCAATGGTTATTAATTTCTTAACATCTTAATGGTAACAGGATCTAATTAGATTAAGCATTCTTTACACCACACTAACTCAGAAAAAATAAAGAAGATCAAGAAGAAGAAGTCTAAAGAGTAGTAATGTAACGCCCCAATGGAAGACCCAAACCACATGGCCTATACTCCAAAAGTGCTAGTCAATGATACAATTGGAGCCCCACTAGAACCTTATAAAGAGCAAGAACTTCTCCTTCCCAAGCAATGTGGGATCCCATACACCACCTACCCTTATCCATATCATATGGGGTATCACAATCTACCCCCCTTAAATTCCCGACGTCCTCGTCGGGCCTATCCATTGTAGGTGGCACGGCTCAAGTCCCACATTTCTGGTTGGGATAGTCTCTGATACCATTTGTAACGCCCCAAACCCGGATGGTCTGGAGACTTACTACCTGTCTCTAAAGAACTTATAATCCAACACAACTAAAATGAAACTCAAATCTTTAATAACAAAACTCAATATCAAGAGTTCTAAATAACCACCTTGACAACTCCACAAAGTCATTACTGCAGCTAAAATAAACTAAGGAGTCCGTAATCTCTCGGTAATCATAACAACTCAACCAATAATTTTATACCTCTTTCTAAAACCCAAGATATTAATAAAGCTCAAAAACATTAAAACTAAGAACATCAGAAGTCTTTCTTCCAACAACATCTCCTCAGTTTAAACACATTCAGAAATCTACTCCAGGTCCTCATTTGGACTCTCCACATCATCTGAAAAATATTATGAAGATAGGGGGTGAGTTATCAACAACTTAGTAAGCAGAAATCATATGCTAGCGTGCAAACATGAGCATTTACAAAATAGAACATGCAGAACAAAATATTTTCCAGAGTTAACCTGCAGAACAGAACATATTTTCAAAAGTAACAGAGAGTATCATCATCAGATCAAAACAGAGCATCAAACAGAGCAGAGACCATGTTTCACCCCCGTGGTAGGGTTGTGCTAACCCCGGTGGCCAAACCAGGCAGAAACAGAGGTGAAATCTTTCCTTTATTCTTCTCGGAGCCCCGAGTGTGCACACAGGAAAGACCACAATAAAATCACTTTGTTTCCAAAGTGGGTGCACTCAGAGACAGAGAAGTTGGTACCAACCCAAACAGAGCAGAGCATAACAGAGCAGAGCAGAGCAAAGCAGAGACAGAGTCAAATACGAAAACCAGTACACCATGCCAAAGGTTTTCAGATGTTATATCAAAATAATACAGAGTACCAAAACAGAATCAGACAGTTTACACACGCTGAACACAAAAGCCAGAACATCTTTCTAAAATAAATGCACAACTTTTCATATTATCAATATCGCTCTTTTTCCAGATTTCAGAAACCACATGACAGAATTTAGCTCATGTCTACACAATGCATGTCAGAACATATTTTTATCTTTTTCGTACAGATTTCATGAGTATGCAAATAAACGACCGATGTTGGTTTTGTTTTTCCCAAGTTCTCATTTCACCACAAAAAATATGCAAAGTTTTCAGAAAATCAACCTCAGTCTCAAATAATTCGTGTAAGGCCTAGGATAGGAACCCCGCTTACCTGACTCCTGAAGCGCATTATCTATAACTTGAATACGGTCTCTATCCGTCTCGTCACCTATTCATAAAATAAAATAAACTAAATATTAAAGTCCAACAATACAAAATTGGTCTTAGCCAACTCTAGACCCAAACTCTAGATCATAATTCAGCAAATTTAATCAAACTCCAACAGCCAAATAACAATCCGGACAGCCCTCACTTCGACCCAAAATATTCTATACCAATCTCAGTATTGTCCAATACAAGCATCAAGACCAATGCCAATTCAAATTCTAATAACTCACACTTATTCCAACAATTCGCAGTCCCAAACAATTACTAACAATTTAACCAACACTAAACAAAGCACACTTCTTCCCATTCACAACTCCATAACAGAAAAATATAAACTAATACCTCCAAAAATTAACCTGCACTCAACAAAGAAAATTAATTCCCCTCTAAATATTCTCTCAACCATCAATCCAACCAACCCCCCCTTACTCCTCGGACTCAGTCCGGCACAACCAACAAATTCACAGTAAATATGAATTAGCGCAGAAATACATTTAAATCTCAAAAGTTCTTTGGGGAAAATACTTACAATGCTATAATATAATTTTTGAAAGATCACGGAGGTGCTAGAAGCGGCAACGCAGCAACAAAACAGTGCCAAATGCACTGTGGTCGTGGGTCTCAAAAACCCACTTTTAAACGGGTGCAAACGAAGACCCGAGATTGATAGGGTAGGGCTTAGGGATGTAGGTGAAACTAATGGTGGTGGTGGTTGGCCGTGGGTGGTGGCGCAATAGCCAGTTGAAGTGCAAAAACATCCAAAACGGAAATGTTGATGGTGGGGCTTCACCAGTGACAGATCGGAGGTGGGGTTGGGTCCATTGGGTTGCTAGAAGGTCGAGGATGATGTGGTGAGAAGATGGTGGCCGGAGGTGGCGCGACGAGTGCCGCGGCTTGGTGATGCGCGTGGGAGCTAACGGCGGCGCGGCTGGGGCTGAGATTATAAGGGGGTGGTCGCCGGTGGCAGGGGAGGCGAATGGACTGGGCGGTGACGGCCACCGCCGGCTCACTGTGGCGGGCTGGGGGAGAGGGGCGACGCACGAGATGAGAGAGGGAGGGAGTGCGGTGCGCGGGAGAGGAAAGGAGAAAAAGAAAAAAAAAAAAAGAAAAGAAAAAAGGAAAAGAAAAGAAAAGAGGAAAGAGAAAATGTAGGGAAAAAAATGAGGTCCAATCCTCATATCTTGGGTCACACAAATGATCCAACGGAAACGATTTTAAAACAGCAAGTAAAATAAAATAATTCAAACGCAGTGATTAAAATAAAAATAAATAATTAAACCCAACAACAAGTTAATTTAATTCGAGAAGAAATTTAAACACAAAACAATAATTAATTTAAAGAAAGCACTTCAAAAATAATTTTCGTAAACTAAAAATCATAAGAAATAACACAACTAAAAATCCAACAATTTTAAAATAAGAGAATAAATTTTTAAATTAATAACAAATAATCTTTCAATTAAAAATACACTAAAATACGGGGTGTTACATCCTTCCCCCCTTAAAAAAATTTCGTCCTCGAAATTTGTAAGGTCAAACGTGACGCTAAAGCAGGATAGAAGATACAACCCAAAAACACGCTCGAAAGGATCATACCATCAACAACTCCCAACAAGCATGAGTAATGTTCTCTCAAGTCTATTTCCATTGGCAATTCCATCATACTCATATTAGTCTCCTAGTGGCACATCACGTCCAGTATTCTTAGGGTGGCTATGCTATCCAAAATCTTATCTTTCCACAAGAGCCTTAATACAACATCCAAGTAATCCCAATGATTATTATTATTATCGTAACACGATCTGCGCTAACCTCAATCGACTCCTATGTTAAAACTCACAAACCTTCATTGTATTCTACAAGTTGGTAACCTTAGCTACTTCCAAAGTTAACCATCAATAAACATTTCCATCATCCAGACCTATTCCCTCAAAATCAACAAGAATTATATCCTAATTCCGCACCACCAATAGTTTAATCTCTAATTACAAGTATCATTATCAAATTCTCAAATCACCACTAATTTCTTAAGATCAACACAAAGTTTGAATCCTTAATTATAACCAAAATATCGCGCTCCTGCTGCGCACTCTGATAATTTACCACATGCATAAAATTTATGTCCTCATAAAGCAATACCATCGAGTACAAGGTGGCTCCATACCTACTAATCAGAAAACTCTTATGACATTTGGTAGAAAATTCTTGACCTCTAAAACCATACACGATTACACACTTTCCTCAAATTCATCAAGAATTCATTCTTGAATCTGCACCAACTATTATCCTTGAATCTGATATGGATCTAATCCCAAAACTTGCCACTAAAATCCCGAACTAATAACAATCATTTCCTAAAGTCTGCAAAACCTTAAACTTTTGGTGAAATTCCCGTAAATCTATCCTTAAAATTTGTTGAACTTACAGTCTTCTATTCCAAAGCCTCGTGTCATACATCCATGAAATCGAAAACCTCAGATATCCTACTCCCCAAATAGATCACCCAGACCATGCCGTTCCTTTCAAACCTTGATATTATAAAAGCACACCAAGTCGATCAAAGTTCAAGTTTACTCTGCTAAATATAACAATAGCATTATCAGTTGTACCATCTTCCTGCCATAACTTAATCATTAACCCGCTCTTCAGCTTCAAACGAAACGAACAAAATAAAATAAACTTAATAAATAAAATAACATAATTTCAATTCCAATAAAATCAAATCAAACAAACCGAATAAATTCATTTTAAATAAAAACAATAATTTCCAATTAAACCTTTAAACTTCTCTGGTACTGCACACATGGTT
This sequence comes from Juglans cinerea, assembly GCA_961763995.1. Taxonomy (NCBI): domain Eukaryota; kingdom Viridiplantae; phylum Streptophyta; class Magnoliopsida; order Fagales; family Juglandaceae; genus Juglans; species Juglans cinerea. Next base: position 14,371,572 of record CAUIVZ010000016.1, read on the forward strand.
TTACCTATTCTTAGCCATATCTTCAACCAACTCGTACAGTCACTCCTATCATCTCATATTGTAAACCCAACATCGCTCTAAACTCCAGTACATCTTTAGAATCCCAAACTTAAATATCCACATGATAATCCTTAAATTCCTCAAGTTCCTACACTGAAATCTTTACATCCTATGAACCCACAGAAATCTAAACCTCCAAGGTTTATAGTATGCAGAATTCTAACCTAGCTCTGATACCATTTGTAACGCCCCAATGGAAGACCCAAACCACATGGCCTATACTCCAAAAGTGCTAGTCAATGATACAATTGGAGCCCCACTAGAACCTTATAAAGAGCAAGAACTTCTCCTTCCCAAGCAATGTGGGATCCCATACACCACCTACCCTTATCCATATCATATGTGGTATCACAAGTAATGTATGTAAGCAATGAATAATTTAAGCTTTACCAATAGCAAATTATCTTTGAGATTCCTCTCATTTATGTACTCTGCCAAACCTGTATTCCTGGACTTTTGTGCTAAATTTAATATAATTCAAACACCATAGATTTTACCAATAATTATCATGTACATTGCCATCCAGTTTTCATACAAATGAGCTTGAATCTGAACATTTCATTTACTTTCACATCATACATTATAGCCTGTTTCTTGTAATTGTCATGCAATTCCTTAAATTCCTAAAAACGTCTACTGCCACTAAACACATGAAGAATGTGTGCATCTCATTGGAATTGTTGTCAACATGGTTATACATTAATTTAAACCCTATACATTCATTTAAACCTAGGAGTGAATCCATATATGTCACATCCAACAGGCTCATTGATGCATCAAAAAATTCCACTTGGCTGATATCAACATATGAGAGCAGCTTTCTACCTGAAAAATACACATGTTTCAAACAATTTTTGATGTGCTTGAAGTAATTGTTAATGTCTACTTACAAATTACAAAGAATCAACCAAAAACTAAACTTATGCCAGTCATTGCATGTACAAACTAAAGCAGACAATAATTCATGCAATTCATTGCATGTACAAACTAAACTTATGCCACTCATTGCATGTACAAACTAAACTAAGCAAAAGCCTCCAATAATTCATTCAAATCTGTTATATCATCCATATTTCATAGGAAAATAGAAGATGCATCAGGCAATGGCATAAACAAAACCAGTTCTACTCTAGGCTCAAGAATAAATACCCTTCTCTGTTTATCAATGTAGAAACATGACAGTTTTGAGGCATGAGCTCCAGGAGGAGATCATATCAACCCTAAACCAAACTCACATATATTTGATTTAACAATGGTCACAACTTATCCATCTGTAGGGTGGATACAATTTTCAGCCCTACATATGTGAGTTAAAACTACATATCATATAACACACACCTAAGCACAAAATGGATGACCTGTCCAAATATCTTTCCCATGATATGATATCCAAGTATATCATATATCATATTACCCATTGTTTAGTTGAAAAGCATATGTAACATTGTTTATATGATATTGATGTAGTAGCATTAGAATGATTTTATAAAATCAAATCAAATCAAATTGAGAAGAGAAGTTTCCAAAAGGCAATCCTTCATGTAATAAAAAGGTCCTATAAATGTACATAAAAGATGTCAATCTAGAATTGATAGTGTAGAACGGTGATGATAAATGTTAAATTAGCATATATAGATAAATGAAAGTGGGTATCACCACATCACAAATCGTAATGTTAATTTCTGAAATCTAAATATGTTGGAAGTAATATGGAGGTTGCCAATCTCAACTTTTACTAATTATTGCTTTCCTTAAAAACAGAGCAAGTTGAAGTCAAACAATATAGAGGATAGTGGTCCCTTTGCATACAATTTCCAAACCTTCCCAATTTTTGCATGATTGATACATTTTGCACTAAGATTCAGAATATCACCATCTATTAGTATTACGACTGATATTTAATTTCCTTGAATCCCAAGTTGAAGTACATATCCATGCAAAAAAGTTGATTTTCAGTAAGTACTTCATACACGTATACAAAACAATAAAATTTGTTTCCATGGCATGGTCACCTGAACAGAGTAGATGATTGAGCATGTGTTATATCAGACACAGAAAAAGTTCCAGACAGATCAACATCCAGATATTCAAACTCTTCCATTACAATTTTACAAGTGAAATGCTTATGTGCAATTATCTTCTCTATCAGTTTAAGCTTAAAGTAAGCCATAAACTCGACAGCACTGTGGACTTCAGTTATCTTCCCCACCAGTTTTAGCTTTATATAGAATAAATGGAGTAGCACTGTGGAAAAAGAAAGATGCAATGTGTGAGCAATTAAATAAATGGAGTAGAAATAAATAATCAACTAAATATAATAAATAAAGTAGAAATCATATATGTTTTGACATAAACAACTCATTTCTGGTTCACAACCCTTAGCTATGCACATAAAATCTACATCAACAGACCTATTTGAGAACTAAAAAACAAAAACACTCAATTGGTATTAGAATAGAAAAAGGGAAGGGAACGATAACATCAACCTAAGTCTGGCAAAAAAGAGAGTTACACTGGAAAGTCTAAATCCTGAAATTTTTAATGTTCTAACAATGAAAGCGATGTTAAACCTCTTAACAATGCTGAGGTTGAAACAGGAGAGGGCAGTTTATACAAGGGGGGCAAAGTACGATTAATTTCAGTTGCTGTCATCATAAGGTTATGATCGCGTGTACGCATATGGTTATCGGTCTTTATCTGTAGTAATGGTCTAAGAAAATGAAGTCTCCAACGAGATGTTCAAATCATGAATCATGAATCTACTTGATTAAGCTCAAATGCATAAAATAATATAATAAGCAATTAAACATCTTAATTATCAGAACATGAATAATATTAGCAGTACACATGGCTGATCGATGGAGATATTATATATATATATATATACACACATATATATTTATATGTAGCATATTATATAGATGATCAGTTTCTTCTTTACTTTACAGAAGAAAAAGTATACAAAATCGTTGAAACATAGAATATAATTTAGGTGTATTAGCTACCATATGATGCAGGTTTTTCTTGCAGACAACTTTAGACTGATGATGCAGGTTTGTACTTATATTCAAGGTACAGCCTTTATATAAGCATTAAAACAGGATCTGTCAAATGTTAACGTTTTTTTTTAACTAACTTTTTTTTTTGTCTTGGGCTGGGGGGGAGGGGGAGCTTATCAGGTGCCAAATTCATGATTAAACATTACAGTTCAGGTAATAATAGGAAGGCATTACTTTAGTTTATTTAATTGTTCACCCCTCATCGGTTCTTTTCAATACCAGCACAGTAATACCAATAAATCTTGGTGGTAGTCAGACTAAATATATTGGTATACGTGGCCTAAACCTATTCATTGATCTTCTTAATCCTAAACAACTTCCCTTTGAGGATAGTAAACAGCCTGGTGATTGTCTTTGTATCCATTGTCCCCTTCCATGGAAAGTTTTATCACTTCACCTCAAAACCCTTTTCAAGCAAAAGTACACAATATATATCTCCATGCTAAACTAAGTGAACTGAAACTCCCAGACATGAAAGAGCCCTGCAGTCCAGCTCTACTGAGTAATCCTGTAGATGGCCAGGAGTTGAGAACTTGAGGTCTAGATCTCAAGAAAGTAGATTAGAAGTGATAAGAGGCACACCTAGATATATACTTACATGGGAAGCTTCCACTTAAAACAACATAATGATCAATTATTGTTTTCCTACCTTTTCCTCAAGTGAGAAGACAATATTGGCCCGTAAGTAAGACTCACACCAACAGTTCATGGTCAGGAAGTAAAATCACATCTTGTGGGGAGAAAGCTTCCATAAGAGAGTTCATTTACTCATTGTCATGCCCAAAGTCATTGCATCTAGATCGTAATTATGACATAGGATTTAGCTCAACTGAATGACAGAATATATACAGTTCTAACCAATCAACTCCAATCCAATTCTTACTTGCCAAACCGCTTTCAATTATTCAATTTTGTTTAAGTTTTAGGTTATAAAGACAAATGGACATAGCTCTAATTTTTTGGTATAGGTGGCAAAGATTAATGCTGAGGCAAAATATACATGTCTAAAGACCCTTATCTCTTATATTACGTACTTTGTTGATAGTAAGTAGATGGACCCCAGTTCATAACCTTCAAATTTTTCTGTAGTCTTTGAACTGGGGTCCAGGAAAAAAAAATGAAAAGATATATTTACATTTTTATGCTAAAACTACAATATAGCACAGAAATTTCTCGAGCTATTGTTTTCAAAAGTTGTCAAGTACCAGATAAAACACTGATGTAACAGATTCACAATCAATTTAAACTAGTATATCACCCAAAACAACATTCGCCAAACAACATAGAAAAATTTCAATCAATTTACACTTATATGCTAAAACTTCAATATAGCACAGAAATTTCTGTAAGTGTTGTTTCCAAAAGTTGTCACTGCAATTTGTAACAGATTCACAATTTATACAAACTAGTATCTGAATTTTTTAAGCAAATGACTTTACCTTTCTCTTGCAAATGAGCCCAAAAATAAAACTAGCCAACTACATGTACCCAAAACAGAGAGAGATAGACACGGAATGAAGGAGAGAAATACCACACAGATTTTCCAGGAGATGAGATAGCTTGCTGAAATAGGGATCGAGTGGAGAAGCCGTGAGCGACGGTGGGACACGATTGGGCAGCCTATAGAGAGAGAGGGACTGAGTGAAAGTTAGAGAGAGAGAGAGAGACGGACGGTGAATTGATTGTGAAAGAGACAGAGGAGACTTACCGGCTAGGCAAGGAGGCGACGGCGTGCAGCAGGGAAGTCGATCTGTCACAGAGAAAAATCGATGTTGTTTTCTCAGACCTTGTTCAACGTGAAGGCTGGGATGGACTGATGGAGGGGTTTTTGTTCTGTTTCGGTGGTGAAGGCAGGGTGGCTAGGCACGGCTGGTTCATGCTTGGTGGTGGAGGCTCACAATGGCTGCAGCAAAATTGCTGGGAAGACAGAGATCGGTATCGGCAAAAATGGGTTTCTGTAATTTTACGGAGATAATTATGTATGGACGCTTATGACTTAATGCGGTGATTAACATGTCGCCGCATTAAGAAATAACTTGCTATTTTTGCATCTTACATGGTATTATTATTTGTGAAGAGACAAAGTCGCCGCAAAAAATATCATGTCGCCGCAAAAAGTATGTTTTATGGCGAATTTCACTGTCGCCGCTACAAAAATGCCGCTACAGTAAATTTTGGTCTGTTGCGGCTAAAAATTACTCGCCCCTTCAGTTTTTGGCAGCAAAAACTGCTTTTTCTTGTAGTGTGACCTCAAGGGTTTAGACGAGTGGCTCTTTGAGTTGGAGTTGAGGCGCCAGCTTTGAAATCATCCCCCAGGTTTAAATCCTCCCACTATGGTCCAATACCCTTCGGAGTTAGTTATCCAAAAACTTCATGTAGGTTGGCAGGAATAGATGTGCTTGGTGATAAGTTAGGGACTGAAGTCATGCATGCCCATACACATTGCCAAATAAAAAGAAAAATAATAATAAATCAACTGATGATGCTGCTGCTCATGGGTGATTGTTTTCCACTTGAAGTGATCTTTTACTATTGCAGTGATGTTTGGTGAAATTTTAATGAAGTTTAGTACTTAAAAAAGAGATTTTTTATAACATATGCAATAATCTTGTTTCTTTTATGAGTATCTGAGGGGCATGGGTGCTACTTATGCTTTGAGGTATATGCGTATTCTCTGAATTTTTTCTGAGTGCTGATAATGATCTATGATCTGTCTTTTAGATGATGCTGGTGGGGGCTGGCCTGGACAATGAATTTTGACAAAATGTTGAATTTTTTGGTAAGCATAATTTGTTTCCTCTTGAAATGATTCTACCTGTGCTATGCCACCCAAATTCAAGACTTGGCCCGGTTTGGATATAAGAAGCATTTCATCTCATCTCATCATTACAATTTTTTAAAATTTTCACATAAAATATAATAAACAATTCAACTTTTCCAAGTTCAAAAATAATAATATTATTAAAAAGTAATATTATAACAATAATTTATTCAACATTCAACTTTCAACTTTAATCTCATCTCAACTCACTATGCAAATCGCACCTTATGTTAATATTATATACCAATGTATAAGTTAGTTAGCCCTAGGCTTTTCATTTGATTGGACATTGAACCAATTCGCATAGTAAAGTATTTATTTGGTGATTTCCGGCCCGGCCTGTGATCTTGCCATTTTCTTCATCTAAAGTTTGTAACTCTTGAAATGATATATCTTTTAAAAAATAGAAGGAAAGTTTATAGAATAAGTGAAACAGCGAATGCAACATGCAGGAGTTGTACATATTCATATACGACTCTTCAACTAAATGAATTGCATGCTTGTGCAAGAATTTATTCACAATAGTTTATGTATTTGTTAAGTGTTAGATGCCTATGGCTTTCAATCTAACCTTGCATGGCAACTAACATAAATTGGCCCATTAAAGACAAGAGTAAAGAGTTCTCAAATCAATACCTCGTATATTTTCACAATTCCTCTTAACTCATTTCATCTTATCTCATCTAATTATTATAATTTTCTCAAATTCTCACACAAAATAAAATAAATAATTCAATTTTTTCAAATCTCAAAATAAAAATAATATTAAAAAAATATATTATAATAATATTGTATTCAACTTTTAACTTTAATTTCAACTCATCTTATCTCATCTCATCTGAGAAAACAAACGAGACAAGCTTGGGATGAGCTTTGGATTCAGACATATATCTTGAGTTTGATCCCGACTACTAGGTTACTTGGATTACAAGGTTTACTTCTCAAGACTGGGTCCGAAAAGTCCTTATCTTAGTGGGGGCTCCATGTCATTAAAAAAAAGTATATACTATTTGGTAGGCCTGGGCAGAAAACCCGTGGACCCGTCCCATCCGAATAATTCGAATCGACCCGACAGATAAAATGCGGGCCAAATGTATTTGCAGCTCGAACCCGTCAAATGTCGGTTTTAACCCGTCTAAAGTGCATGCTTCGGATGCTCTCTAGCTTTTTGATCCAACGGTCACGAATCAACCCTTTCTTTCTAACACTTAAGCCAAATGCCATATGTACTTCCAGACTTCCAGTTCCATCTTCGCAAGACACAACTCGAAACAACCATCTCTCAACACGAACAACCATCTTCTCCACATATCTTCATCTTCTTCAGCAATCTGTGACAGGGAGTCTTGCCAAAAGTAAAAAAACTCCTTTGTTGAGACATTGGATCATGCACAAGCAACTTCTTCAGCAATCTGCTACGGGAGTCTTTGACAGATGGATCATACTGGAGTTGCTTGTGGATAAAAAACTCCAGTATCTTCAGCGATCTGTGACAGGGAGTCTTTGACAGGATTTAACCAGCTCGTCGTTGTCAAGGCCAAACTCATCTCCAAGATCATCGAGAAGAAGATCAAGGAGGCCGGTGGGGCCGTGGTTCTCACTGCTTAGGAGGTTTTGCGATTTGTGGGTTCAGATGCTTTGGGATTTTGTGTTTGATGGTTTGATTGATATGAACTTGTTTTGTTTGTTCTTTTCTTTGGGTTTGTTCTTTGTCGTAGTTTTTCGATTTTGTGGTCGCAGAAAATGATTTTGTGGTCGATAACAACAGAAGATCATCAGAGATAATGATCAATCAAAGAAATTACAGGTGTGTAAATTCCAAAGTCTCGTTGAAAAGAAGAAATATAGAGCCTGCAAATTTTCTCTATTTGATGATTTACGACACTGCCATCTTTGAAAAATAATAACACAAAATAAAAACTTTCAGCGGGTCGAACCTGACTTCCAGCGGATCGGATCGGGACCAAGTTGATCTGCTCTTCGGGTCGAGTCGGGCTCGGACACTGTGCGATTTGGTCGGTTTGCAGGCCTACTATTTGGATTGGCCTTAGTGCTATGATTGATCTTGTTCTGCAATTGGTTGAATGTAGAGGATGACAAGGAAGAAAAAGAATAAAGGTTTAAACTACTGGGTCATTGTTTTGATTCTATTGGAAATGTTGGTTTAATGATAGTTGTAACAACTAACTTATATGAGTAATTAAATTGAGGGTTTTCCTTTTTCTTTCTTTCATACATTTGTTTTTTTTTATTATTTAGGTTTGACTTATATCCTGTTAAAAATTTACTGAATACATCGTGTTAAAAAGTGAATAGACAAGATTGGAAGGACGTTGATGAGAAAATTAAATTATTCTTCACCTAAAGCAATCTAATTGTCCATTCATTTTTCAAACAGGATGTATCCAATAAATTTTTAATAGGATGTAAGCCAAACTTTCTTTTTTTTGCAGCGGTGACGCTCGGGGGGCGGGGGTTGTGTAACGAATGTTTGTTTGTTATGTAACTCAGCTAATATTATGAAGGACGAATAGGGTTAAATATAAAATTAGTTCTTATGATTTGTCTCAAAATCAAATTATTCGGTCAAAAAATCCATTAGATCAAAACTATTAAAAGCATCATATTAAAGCATTGACATTGGCTTCATCAAAAGTCTAGCCAAATGTAAAATATGATGAATTTTATCAAAAGAAAGCTGCATTGGATTAGCCAAATAGATAAATGGGAAGCTTTGAGCTACAGTAATGGATGTGTTTCTTCAAATTTAAAGGGTTACTGTTTACCCATCAAATCTATTTTTTATTCACTTTTAATCTCCAACGGTCTTTTTATTCACGTTTAATCTCCAACTGTCTTGTAATAATAATGTAAGAATCAAATTAAATTATTAATTAACATATGATTAGTGTAATTATAAAATATGAAAAAAATAAAAATATTATTATTAAAAAAATAATATTATATTATTATTTTGATGAATTTAATAATTAATCCAATGTAGAGTTATGGATAAGAAAGTTTTAGATATATGAAAAATATGTATTTTTCTTCAAAATTTGAAAATAAATTTAATGAGTCCAATAATCTTAGAAAACTATCAGAATTTATAAAAAAAGGTACACTCCTCCCCATGACTCGGGCAGGGCAACCCATATTGACGCGACCTCTAACCCCCAAGCTAGGTAGCCGATCCGTGATCCGTCAACTACTACTCTTGATTGCCCATTTGACAAAATAGGATCCATTCTCAAGCTTTTTTATATCTGGAGGCATGCACATTTGTGGCATAGTTTCCACATGATTAAAACCATTTTCAACTTTCGGGTTTCATTGAAATTACATATCAACTTCACCTATGTAAATTTCCCACGCTAGCAGCAACGAAGCTTGCTGATGTTCACACGTGAAATGAGACTCCCTACCTTATCATCCCAGTTTAATGGGATGCCCCCAACATGACTGATATTCATTATTTTACTTATTAATTTCTTTTTGGTACTAAAAGAATTAACTCTATATATGGTTAATTGCAAAGCCAATACCTTAGTTTTCTATTGATCATGTCATTTGCCAATCATGCCTTTAGGAGTTAGAAAATTTAGTTTTCTACGGAGATATCTAATTGCGAGTTTTTTGAAACTTAAGTATTAATTTTGTAAAAGTTAAAAATAAATTACAAAAATCTAAGATTAACCCAAGTAATATGTTGGGCACTTTTTTTTATTGACTGTTCAAGATTTCGGGCTAAGAGTGTGAATGCAAAGTTTCGAGCATATGATGTCTAGTTGGAGTTGGTATCTTGTGCATTTATTTGTGAAAATATATGGATAGCCAAAGACGCACCAAAAATCGGTTCAAAGTTGTAATTGTTCTAAAACTGACTATAACCATTTACTTTTTTTAGTGGATTGGATTTATAGATGCATGGTTACCAAAACATGTAGAATAGTTTTACTGTTTTAAATAAGAGAAATGATAGTTGTAGTTATGAGTGTGCAAGCGCCGCACAATCATTTTTAAAAAAATGAATAAATACAGAACTCATATGAAAAAAATTAATTTTTTAATAGTGGACTCTACTCTTTTTCAAAGCGACTGCACGACACTTGCGCATTCCACAACTATCTGTAGCATTACTCTTTAAATAATTCTTAAAAAAGTTTCATTTTTATTAAAATAGCATTACTCTTTAAATAACTCTTAAAAAAGTTTCCTTTTTATTAAAAATTATGATTAATTATTGCTTTTAATTTTATATTTGTTATGAGGTTGCTTAGTTATATTTTTCTATTAAATATTTAAATTAAAAATTATTCCATTGCTTTTTGTAAGAGCATGCACTTCATGTGTAACTTTTTTTTAGGTCTACTTGAAATTTGATTACAAGAACCCAAAAATCATAAGTTTAAAGGTAAAAAATATAAAGATATAAGTTTTAAATAGATAAGTTTCATATAAATTTTTTATAAAACAATAGATCTTACTTATAAATAATAGTTTTTTTATATTATTTTAAGATAAAGTCTACTTTTTTATAAGGGCTTATATAAGATTTATATATTTAAAATTTATAAAAATCATTTATCTAAAATATAATGGTCGGTCATCACATGCTTATCATTTATGTTATTTCCAAAAGGACATGCTTTCATATCAGCTATTAAAATTTAAAAAGCTTCACATCGAGTCATGTTGATGCTTTACCTTTCAGAAAATGGCCGCTCGGTGACATGACCCTACACCTAAGTCCACGTGTCAGCTTGTGACTATGGGAACTAAATTTCAAAGCTCAAAGTCTTCCTTTCATGTACGGATGTTCATGTACTGCTTCAGTCCATCGGCTTTTAAATTAGGAAAATGCTGCATGCCCCGCTGGGGGCTCCCGCTGGGCATGCAGCATTTTTTCATCTATATTTTTTTCTTTTTTTTATATAAATATTTTTTAATAATTTTAAATATTTTAAAAAATAAAAAAAAATATTAAAAAATACTTTCTTAATCACGAAATAGAATAAAAAATAATATTTATTCTACTTCGTGATTAATGAAGTATTTTTTAATATTTTTTTTACTTTCTGATTAAGGAAATATTTTTTAATGATATTTTAAATTTATTTTATTTTTCAAAAGTGTAAAAAAAATCTATATAAAAAATAAATTAAAACAATATACATAGAAAAATACATGTTAAGCCCAACGGAAGCCACAGCGAGACTGTAGCATGTCCATTTTAAATATTTAAAAAAAATCATAATATTATTAAAAAATATTTTCTTAATCATGAAGTAAAATAAAAAATTATAAAAAAATATTTTTTATAATTTTTTATTTTACTTCGTAATTAAGAAAGTATTTTTTAATATATATTTTTTTACTTTCTGATTAAAAAAATATTTTCTTAATAATATTTTAAATTTATTTTATTTTTTTAAAATATTCTAAAATATTAAAAAATTTATATAAAAAATTATTTAAATAAAACACTTATAAAATAATCTACAGCCCCCAGCGGGAGCTCCCAGCGGGAGCCCCCAGCGGGGGCTGTAGCACCACCCTTTAAATTATCATTGTCTGATCAAATAAGCATAACTCAACTTAAGAGATAAAACAAAAAAAAAATAAGATAAGTTGATTCAGATTGTTATAAAGAAAGACACATAGATTTTTAAAAAGGAAAGTGACTCAAATTTCTAACAAGAAAATATTTTACAAAATAAGTTGGATCTCTATATATATATGAGGAGATCCCCACAAAATGAACAGACTCTCCACAAGCTCTCTCCACAGAAGTATCATACACCAAACTTCACCACACATAACGATTCCAAATGATCTCCTCTAAATTTCTCCATTGTATTTAATGATATGTGAGCTATTAGATATTGTAAAATCACCTATTATAGTGAATTTCACCCCCAAACAAATCATAGACATAGACATTATGCTAAATCACGTAAATTTATGTATCTCTCTTCATTTACTTTTATTTGCTTATTTATTATTTATCATATATGGATGAATGCGAAGAACATCGTATCGAAGCCCCAATCATCTCGTGGGTCGGAGATAATTTTTTTCTCCATTCCGATTGGTAGTACAAATTAAGGTATTAACAGTTGACGCCGTCTGTGGGATCGACTAATCTTCTGCACCGGAATTGGGAGAAAGATATTCTCCGACTCACGAGATCGTCTTCAAAAAGCCAGACAAGATCTCCTCAACTTTGTTATTTTTCTTTATTTAAAATATATATATATAGAGGAAGAACATAAGAAACAGACGCACTTGCACCATGCACTGCGCATGTACGATGCACATCGTACGTAGGAAGGGTGCACCCACTTCCTTCATCATGCGGAACTTGCAGCCACTGGTGGCTCACCGATGACACATCGTACGTAAGAAGGCTTTCGCCATAAACTCACCAGATCGAAGCGTTGTGCACGTCGTGCACAGTGTGGGCAGAGAACAACAAGTTGTCAGAGGCCCATGCATAGGCATCTGTGAGTTTGCAGGGGAACTGCAGGTTATTTATGTTGCCAGCAAGGTAGTTCCTCGACCACGGAAGTCGATCACGTCGGGCACAACGCTGCGGACAGAGGATCTATGCGTGTTGCTGGGCAACTTGAAAGACCACCACTTGCCACAACCATGCACACTGAATTTTTCTATCACCAGCACAGTGATCCTCACCACCATAGCTCTACTCGTCGTGGCACTCTGCAAGCAGTCGGCGAGCTCAGCTAGACCACACATACTGTCGAAAGCCCAAAATTAAGCAAGGCATTTGTGCACCGACAAGGTAAACGACAACTACCACCTACCTCGCCAGCATTTCTTGTTGCTGTCAAAGGAGATCCTAGACCACATAAGGGTTGCTAACCAATTCCTTGTCGCTGGAGGACTTAGACGCCAGCAGGAGGTATTCACGGTTCTACACCTCCAATGACAAAAGTGGGCCGCTCAAGTCGTCGGCAGCAACTACCTGACCCATTGGAGTTTTCTGTCCCTACCATGGAACTCCTACTGCAGACCCGCAACAGAGCTTCTCGCCATGGAAGTTCCTCCCACTGGTGCTCGCCACCCAAGTTCCAGTGTTCACCAATAAGTTCTTCGCCACCATCACCATTTGTGAGCCATGGTGCAACCACAAAGACGATGAACACGGCCCACGCCCATCGTTGCTCACCACCCCTACGACGAGCAACGTCCATTGGGAGCAACCAAACCCATGCCCCTCGACAAGCAAATAGGCCAATGCCCCTTGGTTGTTCGCTAAGGGGCGTGGATGGCCAACGCCACTAGGCGAGCAACAAGACCAACGCCTCTTAGCAACCAAAAATTCTGAAAGTACTAGACCAACTCCTCTGGGAGAGCAACCCCACCAATGCCTCTCGAAAAGCAAAAATTCAACAGTCCACCGTACAAGACCAACACCTTAGGTGAGAAACCAGACCAACTCCTCTAGACGAGCAACAAGACCAATGCCTCTTGACAAGCAAAAATTCAACGGTTCACCGTGCAAGACCAACGCCTTGGGCGAGTAACCAGACCAACTCCTCTAGCAGCGAACAATCCCAGTCAGGAAAAATGGAAAGCGGCAACAAAATTTCTCTGGAATATACTTTGCTGGAAATCACCCGTGCGGCGCAGAACACCACTTACAAAGCCCCTCTCGGGCATCTTAATCTGTCTTTATCAGAATAGACAGTTTGGTATTGCGAACATCCCGGGCCTTCATCAATGCCAAAGTATGGCTGCCCACGGGCATCGCCTACCACACTCTAACATAATGGCTCAAATTTGCAAATCTCAAACTTGTAATTTGTATCATTCTAACCAATTTGGTTTTAGGTGAAACCTCTCAAGAAGGTCGAACTAAACCTCTCGTCACAACAATGCGGTCGAGCATCCACTCAAACACTAAAGTTCAGTCCCTAGACTCATAGTGAGCAACAGCCCCTCCAAAGTCGAGTCCCTAGACTTGCGGTGAACAAAGGCCCTCAAACACCAGTGTCGAGTCCAAAGACTAGCGATGCAACCAATGAGTGTAGAGGTTACAAGACCCCACAATCCCAACAATTATCCACTAGTGTCAAGTCCAAAGATTTGCAGTGCAACCAATAGGCGTGGAGGTCACAAGACCCCACGATCCCAATAGTTAGCCACCAGTGTTGAGTCCAAAGTTTCGCGATGTAATCAACGGACGTGGAGGTCACAAGACCTACAGTTAGCCACCAGTGTCAAGTCCAAAGACTCGCAGTGCAACCAACAGGCGATGAGGGCACAAGACCCCACGACCCCTACAGTTAGCCACCAGTGTCGAGTCAAAGACTCGCGGTGCAACCAATGGGTGTAGAGGTCACAAGACCCCACGACCCAAGCAGTTAACCACTAGTGTCGAGTAAAAGACTCGCGGTGTAACCAATTGGCGTGGAAGCACATCATCTTCTCCAACAAACGCGAAGTGTTTATGCTCATGCCACAACCGCCGCCAGTGGGTTACCTTCGGGAAGGAGCCACCAAACTCTACAACTGCCTCGCACGAGTTTCCTTCGGGAACTAGTCGACGGGCTCGACAACCACCTAATGTGGACCCGGGGAATCAATGGGCTTCCTGACCCCTTAAGCACGGGTTACTACCAACAAACAACAAAACAAGAACACCAACAACAATTTACACCAAAAGAGTAGAAAATCCACTACTATCAACAAAAGTAAAAACAATCACAAGAATACATACAAAAAACCAATCATGATAATATGCACTCTTCGTCGACAATAAACAATCTCTTATGGCAAACATCTACACAAATAAACAAACTCAAAATCGAGCTTCATGCTCACACCTAATACGGTCGAGTACATATCCCACCAAAGTAGAGCTCCATGCTCACATTTAATGCGGTCGAGTACACCTCCCGCCTATCTCCCCAAGTTAAGCTCTTCATCGCTTAGCACAAAACAAACAGAAAACCAAGGACCAAACTGAAAATCAGGGATCAATTTTCAAAATTTATTCTACAGATTATTGACTTGAAGATTCTCAAGGCCTTCTTGTCTAGTAAAATGCCCTTAAAACGAACAGACTCTCCACAAGCTCTCTCCACAAAAGCACCCTACGCCAAATTTCACCACACATAGCAACTCCAAAGGATCTCCCATAAATTCCTCTATTGTATTAAGCGATTTGTGAGCCATGAGAGATTGTAAAATCACACATTATAGTGGATTTCACCCCCCCCCCAAACAACCCATGGACGTAGGCATTATGGCGAACCACGTAAATCCTTATTTCTCTCTTCATTTACTTTTATTCGCTTATTTATTATTTATCATATGGATGAATGCAAAGAGCATCGTATCGAAGCCCGAATCATCTCGTGGACTGGGGATAATTATTTCCTCAATTCCGGTCTGTTGTGCAAATTAAGGCATTAACAATTATGTTTTTGAAACAAAATTTCATCTCAAGGCTGATAAGTAATGTCACGTAACTCTAATTAATTGAACTATATCTCATATGGTTATAAATATCAAATTCCTTAATTATCACGTTTGTAATTCAGGTTCTATTTTGTATATTATTAGATATAGTTTTAAGGTGTGCAAGTCTCGTATTTCTTTTGAATAAAAGTGAAGTCTACTATTAAAAAAATAATTTTTTCACATGAGTCCTAGATTTACCCAATATTTTTAAAGAGAGTAAACAGAACTTACACGCTTACACGCTTTAACTGCAAATATCATTTCTCTTTTATACAAAATATAGATTTTTTAGTTGGGAAATCTCAAATTTTGTTATATGTCAACAATCCTAAGGGGAAGATGGAAAAAAATCCGGTTTATTTGAGTTGAGAGTCATTCTCTATGTTTTTTTCTCAAAGAATAATCTTCGTGTTAGTCTAACTATTACATCGGGTCCCTAAATTAAAAAGGAAAACGAGGTATTCTACTTATGAGCCATGTGTAAAAAGTAGATTATATTTGAAAATCTTGACTTTTTTTATGATGAATCTCAATTTTTTAAGAGACGCATAACTATACGTTAAAATTATATCTGGTATAACTCTTTTTATATAAATTATAAAAGAAAATTTATAAAAGAAAAAGAAAATAGAACTCCAACTCACGATTTTATCGAATGGTTATGGAGAAAGTGATGGAAAATGGAAAAATGTAACCCAAGAAAAACAAAAAAAACTCATTGAAATGATCAGAGAAGTGATATGTTGAGAATGATAGTTTTTCATTTAGCTCTTTTCAAACTTGAAACATATGAGCACATGAGAGAGAGAGAGAGAGAGAGAGAGAGTTGACACTTACAAATTAGCTTTAAAATTGATCTGCATTTTCCTCTCACTCTGGTCTCCTATGATTTCTCTTTCCTACAATATTCATAGCAGCTGACTCAGAGCTTTTGAGGGAAAATGATCAAACTGATCTGTCGTATTCCATGAGTTTGTTTGGAAGGGAACAAGAACTTGTTTGGAAAGGAAAGATGAAAAGATATGAGAGAGACTCAGCTTTGAAAATCAAATTTTTTTGACCATTCATCTCACCATGTCGGCACCTCTATGGTCTGTTTTCGTAGCATTGCTCTTTTAGACGCAAAAGATTCTAATTTTTTTGAAAATCTTAGACTATAACACTAACACATAAAGCCTTGCAAACCTTTAGAAGTGGCAATCACCCCATGGGGGCCAGTCCGATGCAGCAAGATCCATCGCGGCCGGGGTAGCCTCCAACCACCCGCACTTGGGTTGCGAGGACCACCATGATGCCGGCCGGGTGGGCAAATCTACCCCAAATGGGATGGACAACCACTCTTATTTTGTTTTTCAAATTTTAATTTTAATTTTCTTAATTTTTAATGTGTTTATTCTAATGTGGACGTACGTACGTGTATTTTAATTATTTAATAAAAACCTCATGTATCAACTTCGTGTTGAAGGGTATAAATTCAATCTGTGTAAAACTTATGAATTGTTTTAGTACATAAACTTGTATTATTAAGAGCCTTTTAGCTTACTTTTAAAAACAAAAATATTTTAGCTGTTTCTCTTTATAAATATTTTTTGTACATGATTTTAAAAAAAAAAAACAAAAGAAAAAAAGAAATCACGATTACATTAAAGAAGGGGTATCCGAAATAAATTTGACAATGTTTTATTATTAACATCAAAATTGAACAACCTTTCTCTTGATGACTAACGCTTGTTTTTTTAAATTTTTTTATGAGAAAGATAAACATTATATTAAAACGATAATGCAAATGTTGGGATAGAGGACCCAACAACCGTTTGGATATAGAAACGCTATCAACCCATCTCATATCATCATTACAACTTTCACAAATTTCTATACAAAATATAATAAATAATTCAACTTTTTTAAATCCCAAAACAATAATAATATTAAAAAATAATATTTTATCAATATTTTATTCAACTCATCTAAAACTATCTCATCTTATCTCACTATCCAAACGAACTATAAAGCCAAAAACAAAAACCGGAAATGGCTATATATAGAATTGGTCTCATACTTCATAGCATAAAGTGAAGAAAATGTCACAACTTGGGTGATCTTTAGTGCAACTTAAAGTTGGATATATTGCCTTGAAGAGCATTCTATAAAATCTCAGATAGATGAAGTAGATATTGTTGAACAAGTTTTGCTACAAATCAGCCAATGTTCACATCACACACCCCAGACTTACAGAGTGTTGGGTGTTTCATAGGGTGTATGAGTGTTTTTCATAGAATGTGGGATGTGGGATGGTGAATAGTAGTTGATAAGAAGAGTTTTTCTTATTGAACACCAAATTCATGTTGCCGAAAGGGAGAGCACAAAGCTCTTGGACAACCAAGACGCAAAAGCCAGCAAAATTATGGCTGAGCTCGACGGCGAGTAGGGAGCTCACTCATCGAAGGGGGCGCATGCCAGTCAAAACAATATTTTAACCAGTTGATGTGGTAGACTTGGAACCAAGTGACTCCGGGATGGCGCCTACGTGGTGGTCGATGGTATATGATAGTAAATCAAAGCTTCGAACGTCCTATAAAATCGAACAAAAAAATAACCAAAGCATTTAGAAAAACACAAAAATAACTATACTTGATACTAGAGGGAATGCAAAGGTGACCAATAGCATAAAATCTCATACAGAGAGTAATGCTAGTATGTATTATGCATTTTTAGTCATAGTTGTTGGATATAAATGTTCAATGGGCAGTAAAAGATTTTTAGGCGACTAAAGACCAAAATCATGAGAGATTCATGTGGTAAAAGACGAGTAAGGATCAAACTATATTAAACACACCGTATGAGTTAAAGGATAAAGTCAACCACCCGTATCTATCTAATGTCAGGATGAGTCTATAGAGATAAATCCTAGAAAAACATATGCCATATGGAAACCTTGCTAACCATATCTCAATAATATATGAATCTCTTAATGTAAACCCAAATAAGATATCCACGCAGGATAGGCGCTATTAACAGCGCTATTAACAGTCGATGTTAGAGAAGGTAACATACCAAAATAGGCACTGAGAGTCGAATCTATGGAGAAGTCTTGTCATATTAGGTCACATCTATTATGTGCGACGGCTAGGGTTTCGTAGGAATCGGGAAGTGTCTTAAGGGAGGAAGGGTCTTAATGTAATTTTCTTTATTAAGTCAGGGTACTTTAGTCTGTTTATTGTTGTTGGTTTCCATTGGGGCAGAGTCATGGGCTGTAGTCTTGACTGAGTCCAATTTCTATTTTAGTGGTAAGTTGATAGAAACGTGGGTAATGCTTTTGGGCGGAGCCAACGTGTAGGAAGTGGGTTGTTCTGCTTGTAGTCTTATTTAATGTTTGTAAGCTTGTTGAATGAAGAAAGGCATGATATCTTTTTCAATCTCAAATTCTGAGTTTGAGGAAGCACCTCGAATGGCCAAAGACATTTACATAATTAATTTCATCAATTATTAAGAATCATAACAACATCAACCTTTATAGATAACCCACTAGGCACATACCATTGATTCATAGATCCTTTAGTTATAGCAGGAGTATATTACACTTCATTGACTTAAATATTGAAGGCATCTCCTATTAGGCACCCAAGTTCTTTCTGATTGCAAGTTTCGAGGGTAGGTTTGGGGAGTGAAATGAGAATTTTGTGTTTTGTTTTAGTGTTTAAAATATTATGTTTTAGTATTATTCTTGTTTTGAGATTTGAAAAAATTGAATTGAGATTTGAAAAAGTTAAATTGTTTATTATATTTTGTATGGAGATTTGAAAAATATGTAATGATGAGATGAGATGAGAATTTTGTATCTCATCCCACCTCCAAACCTGACACGTCTTAAAAATTGCATCAACAATAGTCACATCACATGTAACATATTTTAAAATCTATTTAAAATAGGTTAATAACAAGACTCGAAGTAGTTTAAAATTGAAGAAAAACATTTATGTTATGTTATTTATGTATACAAAAAAATAAAAATTATATACACCACACTACTATTTCACTTTCATCTCATCATGTAAGAAGTGACGCATTTATTACCATTTGATGATCATTTATTGATTATTTTTTATCATCAAATGATAATAAATGTGCCACATCTTACATTTATAAGATGATTAGGGGTGTAAAAAAATTGGTGAACCGGTAAACCGGGCCAGACCGGACCGAACCGATGGGTTTGGTCCGGTACCGAGTTTGGTTCGGTCCGATACCGGTTTTATTTTTCTTAAAACTGGTCAAAATCGGTCCGATTCCAATTTTTCTTTTTCTAAAACTGGACCGGACCGAACCAGACTGGTTCATATATATATATTATAATTTTTTATATTGTATATAATTTTTATATATAATATATAATTATATATAAAATAGTTTTGTATTATATGATAAATTACTAATTAATATAATATTAAATTTTAAAATCTTATATCACTATAGTCTATTATATTAATAGTTATACTAATATTATATCATTATATATTATAATATACTATAATATATCATTATAGTCTATAATACAATTATAATATATATTATAATACACTACAATATATTATCACTATAGTATTATATACTATTATATATATTATAGAATATAGTATATTAAAATTGAAAAATCAGATCGAATCGTACCAAACAGGACAGGTTACACCCTTAAAGATAACAGTGAGATGAGAATGTGGTATGGGACGTGCTACGTCCACCGCTCCCAGCTCCCAACTCCCGCTGGGAGCTACCGTTAGACATATTGTATTTTTTTTTCTTTATTTTATATGTATTTTTTAACACTTTTAAATATTTTTTAAAAAATAAAAAAATATAATATTATTAAAAAATACTTCCTTAATCACTAAATAAAAAAAATTAAAAAATCATAACGGTAGAATAGAACGATAGAAATGAACGATAAGAATAGTAATTTTTTAAGTGAAATATATAATTATTTATAAAAAATATATATATATATATATATATATATATATATATATATATAGTAAAATATCGCGAGATTTTGTCGGCGGCGTATGAAGAGAGAGGAGTCGGGAAAGCAAAAAATGGAATGCACACTCGGCCCTCTCGTAATAAACCAGGGAGGAGGACTATAGAAAGAAAGAAAGCAACCATCAACACCTTTACGGACAGTCGCCGACGCCACGTAGCTTAATATCCACCGCCGGATCTTCCACACTTAATTCCCTTGGACCCACCTGTATCCCCTCCCAGCTGGCCCCTATTTATTGGCTAACACGACCCATCTCTCTCCCTCCCTCTCCCTCTCTCTTGCTTTCGACCCAACCCACCGATTAGAAGCTCCCTCTCTGTCTGTACTCGCGCTTATTCACTCGCCGGGCCGGGCAGGGCTCTCGGGAGACTTGTAACGATCTGTCACCAGAATTTCTCCTGATCTCCGAGTGCTTTGTATTAACTGGTATTGCCGATTTTGAATTCGATCCCTTTGAAGTCCAAGATCTTATCGTTTTCATTGCTTGGTGCTTCCGAGTTCGGCATTGGTGAAGATCGAAGCTTTTTGTTGGGTAATGCGCGTGGAGATCAGTGTTCTTTTCCGGGGGCTGGAAATCGTGCTATTTGTGGTAAGGTTCGGTGAGCTTTAGGAAGGATTTGGATCTTTCTCGTTTTGGAAATTATCACGGTTACGGAGCCATAATGAGAAATTCCGTTTTTTTTTTTTCTGTTTCTGAATTTAGGGTTTTGGTTTTCATTCTCCGTTTCCACTTCCTGATCATGAGCTGATACAGCTGAATGACAACAAATCGCTTTGCATGGGGGGAAGAGGAGCGAGATGTGCAGGATAGAGAGGAAGAGCTGTGAATATAAGGAGGAGGAGGAGGAGAAGAGAGAGAGGAGAATAGAGATGGGTTTGAAGGCAATGGGTGGTGGGGGAGAGGCTAGGGTTGATAAGCTGAAGAGCTCGATGTCGAGGTCGAGGATGAAGCTATGGATGATACGCGCCACGACTTCCGTTTTGCTCTGGACCTGCGTCGTACAGTTGACGGCATTGGGGGATATGTGGGGGCCTAGGGTTTTGAAGGGCTGGCCCTCTTGTTTCTCCCAGGAGTCCTCCGTTAACAACGCTGTTAGTGTGCCCCTTGTTCCACCCCGTGTTCTTCCGCCCAAAAGTGAGCTTCTTTCCCTAATTGATTGGGTATTTTACTAGGAATATGTTCTTCTTTGTTGCTTTTGTTTGGGTTCAGCGGTTTATACGTTGGAGTGGTGATCTAATCAGAGGCGACTTTCTTGAAACCTGGAAATGTAGTTTTCTGCATTTCATTTTCACTAGTTAAATGGGGCTTTTGAAAGCTTTTTTGTCATTTTCATCTTTGTATTTGGGATGTTGGGAAATTCTCATTTTGGGAGAAATATTTGATTCTCAATTCTTCCATGTGATAGGATTCTAGTGCCACATTATCATTATCATTATTATTTGTTGATGATCAGTAGTACATCAATCTAAGTTTTGGTGTGTGCTATTTAGGGGTTTATAAGAACAACGGTTACCTTATGGTCTCATGCAATGGAGGACTCAATCAAATGAGAGCAGCGGTGAGTGTTTAACTATCATGCCTCCATTTGCAGATGACCTTGTATTCTAACTTCTGATATTTTAAATATGGAAATGTATCCATCCGTATGTTGATCAGTCTTATGTTTATCTGTTTCAGATCTGTGACATGGTTGCTATTGCAAGATATTTAAATGTCACACTTATAGTCCCTGAGCTGGATAAAACATCCTTTTGGGCTGATCCCAGGTGTGTTTAACTTTTCTCTCCACTCCCTAGTTATGAAGCATGGTTCTCTTTCTTTGTGTCAAATGAATATTTATGTATAAATGTTGCAGTGAATTCCAAGACATATTTGATGTGGATCATTTCATTACTTCCTTGAGAGATGAGGTTCGAGTATTGAAAGAATTGCCTCCCAGACTCAAGAAGAGAGTGGAACTAGGAAGAGTTTATTCAATGCCTCCAATCAGCTGGTCTGACATGTCTTACTATCATAATCAGGTTTGTTTTATATTGTTGTTCTGGACCTAACGGTAGCCCCTTCTGTTTGTTAAGAACATCAGATTGTATGTCACAAAACCTAAACATTGTTGAAAATGCCCCGACTATTGCTGGCTTGGATTTTTTTCTTGGGAACTTCTATATCTTTTTCTTTGGAATGTAGGATTTACCTCAACCATTAGCAACAATTATTCGATATTTAGCATTATACTTGACCAGTTATGATCCTTTTCATTTGTCGAGATTTCTGTCAAAAGTAATGGTTACTGTTTGTGTTTGTGTCATACAGATTCTTCCTCTAATACAGAAGTACAAAGTTGTACATCTAAATAGGACCGATGCTCGACTGGCCAATAATGGCCAACCTTTGATGCTCCAGAAGCTGCGCTGCAGAGTAAATTTTAGTGCTCTGAGATTCACTTCTCAGATAGAAGAGTTGGGTAGAAGGGTTATCAAACTTTTAAGGCAAAATGGTCCATTCCTGGTACTTCATCTTAGGTATGAAATGGACATGTTGGCATTTTCTGGCTGCACTCAAGGTTGCAACAATGAGGAGGTGGAGGAGTTGACAAGAATGAGGTGAAGCTTTGTGTATTTCTCTAATGAGCAATCAGACAGGGCTGTCTGAACTCTCAAAATTAAATTTCATCCTCAGTCCATCTCATCATTTGCATAATTTTACAGGTATGCTTATCCCTGGTGGAAAGAGAAAATAATAAACTCTGAATTGAGAAGGAAAGATGGTCTGTGCCCTTTGACACCTGAGGAAACTGCTCTGACACTCAGCGCATTGGACATCGATCCTAGTTTCCAGATTTATATAGCAGCTGGTGAGATTTATGGTGGAGAAAGGAGAATGTCAAGTCTTGCGAGGGCTTATCCAAAATTGGTGAGTAGATAATTTTGAGGCAAAATCCTAGACTGTGGTGCTTGGTTATTGTTCTTCCTCCTCTTTACAGCTTGTCCTGGGTTTCTTAATACAGGTCAGAAAGGAGACACTATTGGAACCGTCTGACCTTAGGTTTTTCCAAAATCACTCATCCCAGATGGCCGCATTGGATTATCTAGTCTCACTGGAGAGTGATATTTTTGTCCCTACATTTGATGGAAACATGGCCAAGGTTGTTGAAGGCCACCGCAGGTATTGTAATTACTTAACCAGTTTAGTGGTTTCTTTTAATTAGGAAAAATGAATTTTGCTAATTTAAATCACTACAAGTGCCATCCCAGTTTTCTGTATTTTTTACCAGACTTGTAGTTTGTGCATGACACTTAAAGTTATATGTTTTTTTGACTGAAAAGATTGCCAATTTTGGGCAACAAGGGAGGCTTGTGATGTGGTCTCTCTATGTTTCTGGATTTACTTTATATTATATGCTTTGAATGCTAGTCCATTTTAATTGTGCTGAAATATTTCATTTCAATTGAGACATCTGTTTTCCTTTTCAGATTTCTTGGATTTAAGAAGACAATTTTATTGGATAGAGGAATGCTGGTAAATTTGATAGACCAGTACAATATGGGAACACTTAGTTGGGATGAGTTCTCATCAGCAGTGAAGGAAACTCATGCATATCGAATGGGTAACCCAACTAAAAGGTCGGTGATCCCAGACAGACCCAAAGAAGAGGACTATTTCTATGCCAACCCAGAAGAGTGTTTGCCACCGTCAGACGAATCTTTCAGTAGTACGTAAGCACTATGTCAGGATATTGTGATATTCATTAGTGTTCTTCTACAGTGCTTTTTCAGCATAGATCTTTAGATAGTTCTCCACACGGAGGTACAATGATAATGAAGAAACTTGTTCCAAAGAGAAGATTACATGGATTTAAAACTTTAAAGAAAGCCTGGGGAGGATCTATGGAAGCAGCTAGAGGACAGCAATTATCTTTTTTTATTTTGCCAATAATTGATCCAATTCATGTATAGAAGCTACCCTGCCATTACAGGGTGAGAGCAGAAGGATCTGCATTGTACACTGGAGGGATGCAAATATAGATTTGGTTTATGCAAACTATGGATTCATGGAAGGTTAATATACCTCTTCCCCTCCATTTTCTTTCTTCTTTCTTTTTTTCTTTCTTTTACCCTCTCGGATTGGCCACGGTCTTCTGATTTTCTCTAGCATAAATTACATTATAATCTTATCCTCTACACATATCATTGCCACTGCCCTACTGCTTGGATGCACTAGTACTTCATGGAATGATAAGGTGAGGTGTGTATGCAGTTTTTGCAAACCACTACATTGTTTAATATGTTGTGTTCAATATTACCTTTTGGGTTTTAAGTCATCAAAAAGGGCTGGCTGGCTCTTCCAGTTAAATAATGCCCCCCTTTTCAAACACTAGGGTGGTTGTAATTCGTGGAACTGTGTTAACTTGCAGACAAAGCATGAAAAACAACTAGGTTTAGGTAAATGTCACAACTCACAAGCCTAGCACGTGATAATGACAAGCCAGCCGATGTAGCCAGTCAAATAATATATGTTCTTCAGGACCATTTGGTGGTCAGTGGGGGAGTCTGGGGAAGATGTGTTTGTCTGTGGGTGTAACTGTAACACGCTTGCTAAATTCTTGTCAACCTGGAGATTTTGTGCATAAATTGTTGGTAGAATATGCAAATTTGCAGACACAGATCATATGTGAAGTGATAAGTTGTATAAACAACTCTATGTTGAGATCCTTTTCAGACTATTTTATTGGGATTCAATGTAATCTTAAATGATTGCATGTGGTCCTTTTCTTGATTAGGTGGCAATGTGTTTGCTTTTAATGATTTTCCCTCTTGAGAAAGAGAGAGAGAGAGAGAGATCAGGTGGAACTTTTGCTACTTTGTTGGAAGACGCGTGAAATATGTAGTCAGACTAAATTATCGGTGATTGATGATAAAGATGTTGTCAAGGGTACCACTAACTTAATTATCGGTGATTGATGATAAAAGATACTTTCCCTTTCCCTTTCCCTTTTCCTTTTCCTTTCCCTTTTCCAAGGGATATTGACAGGGAGAAGAAGAAGAAGATCCATCGAGACAATTAGCTTTTATTGCTCAGTATTTATGTAGAAGTTGACCAAATTAATTTCTCCAAAAGACTATAAAAACAAATAAATTTAAGTTATGTAATGGAATATATTTATCATTTGATCTTTATTTATATGCATGTGATATTTTCCATTCACTTTAAGATATTTTTTATTTTTAAAAACTCCATTTCATATTACTTTTCGGTATATGTAGCACTTTCCATCACTTTTGGATACTTGTTATTTTTAGTTTTTTAAAAAAATAAAAAATTGATGAGCAATGTCACGATGTTGTAGTAGAAGAGTAGTAAGATTATAGTGCAGTATGTAGAATTTTTTATAGTTAAAAAATAAAAAGTTGTCAATCTAACAGATTTTAGTTGCATAAACTCATTAATCCATCCATAGTTTTTAACTTTAGGATAGAGTAATATTAGATATAATGTTAACTTGTGTAAATCCCGCACACTTAAAAAAAAGTGGAATCCACATTAAAAAATAGATTTTTTATTTGAGTCCTAAATTTGTCATTTTTTTTAAATGGAGTACATATGATTTGTCCACATTAAGACTGTATGAATAATTTTCATTTAAAATATATAATATAAAAAAGGTGTTGGCAAGGATTTAAAGGGTAGTTTTTCAATTAAAAAAAGAGGCGTGCTACACTCACGGTGGGTGTAACACGACATATTATCCTGAGAACATATATTTTTTTATATCCTTACATATTTTTTAAAAAAATCATAACATCATTAAAAAATACTTACTTAATTACTAAGTAAAAGAAGTGTTGGTAGGCATCTCGAGACCCAGTACCCCAAGCATTTTTGTAAAACAAAAAAAAAAAAAAAAAAGAAGTCTGAAAAAAGGAAAAAATGGTGAATTTCATATAAGCAGGCCAAAAAGGCAAACAATGATATTGTTCACACCAACTATATAGGAAAGAAAAAATATATTCATCATTATTTTTCACATCATTCTCTTATCAGATGTGACATTAAATGATAGGTTTACAAGTGAAACATAATAATAATCTTCAAT
Source organism: Juglans cinerea (assembly GCA_961763995.1). Taxonomy (NCBI): domain Eukaryota; kingdom Viridiplantae; phylum Streptophyta; class Magnoliopsida; order Fagales; family Juglandaceae; genus Juglans; species Juglans cinerea. The sequence continues at coordinate 14,398,134 of CAUIVZ010000016.1, forward strand.
CAACTAATGCCGCATCATGAGATGATAAGAGGATAATAAAAAAAGAAATGATGAGTAGCATTGCTAAAAAAGATGCAACATATTACACTTTTTCTAATTAATGAATTTGTTTAATAAAAAAAGAAATTAATTCATTTGTAATAATAAACTTAATCGTAATTAATTATTAATATTTATTGCAATTCAAAATTGTTTTATATCGGACAAAAGAGAGTTTGTTTTCATTGGAATGCTTCCTGGAATTTGCAAGGTTTTTTTTATAGGAAATAGACTGTATTTATTCATGAAAGCAAAATTACATATGTGACTAATATATACAAGGAAAAACTCAAATTACAAGTCAACTACTCACGATTGGGGCTCCACCAGAATACAAATTTATTTGTGACTGATATGGTCTTAACTTTTAGAACTCTCTACAGACAAACTGTCTGAGAGACCACACTTTGCCTAAAGTAGAGATTTCAAATCCTACCCTCCAGAGGAGTAGAGGACTTTCACTCTATAGACAAAATGTCTAAGAGACTATTTCTTTTTTATTATTAACCTCAAATAAAAGAAATAATAGAAAACGTAAATGATAAATGAGAAATTTGACCAAGAATTATATCAGAGTTTTTTCCGAAGGAAGAAAAAGAAAAAAAAAAGGGGAAATAAAAGATAAGATGAGTGGAAAAATGAGAACAAAAAAAAAAGGTGGTTATAATTTCTTGAAATGAGTTATTCTATTATAAGCCGCTATGTAGAGCACATTATCGAATAAATTAAATGGTAATGTTTAATTTGAAGATTTAAGTTTTAAAATTTATCGTCCAAATCAATTATATAATGTAAATATTTTACTATCTGTGCTTTACAAACTGGCTTGGAAATAAATAAATAAATAAAAAATTCAGATTTTAAAACTTATCTTCGAAATTAAATTACATTATGTGAGTATTTTATTAAATGTGTTTTAGATCCTGATTTGATAATAAAATAACTGTTCTTAAGAAAATCAAAAATAAAAATTGTTTGGGATTATTCTTGTAGGTCCAAAAAATGATAACTGGGAATCCTAAGGTGTGGCTACCCTTGATTAATTGATTTGGTCAGGGAAGGGATTCAGAATTTCAGATCCATACGTCTCCAAACATCGTTTTTGTCACGAGAGTACCAATGTCTTGAAGTGGGAGAATTGAGAACCATTAATATATAGTCCTCTCTCAAAAATAAATTATTTTTTAATAATGTTCCTAGGCTTTCATTGAATGATCCAAGAACCACCTAGGACGATGGAGGGCCACTACTTTTAATATGTTCAATTATCACACGAGCGAGTAAGAATTGGCCGGGTACTACAGTCGTGAAGTGTGCAAGTATCGTACAGTCGCTTTAAAAAAGAGCAGGGTCCACTGTTAAAAAATTAATTTCTTTCTTTTCATGTGAGTCCTATATTTATTCATTTTTTTCAAAGTGACTGTACGGCGCTTGCACACTCACGACTACAAATATCATTTCTCATATGTATATAGTTTAAGAGTGTGCAAGTCACACGCGTTCTTTTTGAAAAAAACAGAGTCTATTATTAAAAAAATAATTTTTTATATCGGTAGCAAATTTACTCTCTTAAAGGAAATGCGCGACATTTACATGACCTAAAACTGTATTTAGCATTATATATATATATATATATATATGCATGCATGTATGTATGAAAAAAAAGGGTAGAAATGAGATTCAATTACAGCCAATAAGTGAAATTACAAAATATTTTTTCTAATTAATTTAGATTTTCTTTTTAAATTATATTTATAAGTCAGCATGAATAACACATTTAGGAAAGTGCTTACATAATATAATTTGTTTTAAAAAATAGATTTTAAAATTTAAATATTACAAATCAAATCCTATTATGTAAGTGATGCGGATTGTGTGTTCTGCACATAAATTTAAAAATAGAATAACTCCTTTTATTTTTTTATTTTTTTAATGAGTTAGAGATCCAATAAAACAAATTATCATGTAAATGGGAATGGCGTGAACAGAATAATATTATATTTATGTTTGAGATAAATATTTATTCCCATTAAAATATGAATCTAACTTCAACTGGAAAGCAAGAGATTGTGAAGGGCTGTGATAAAACTAAGCATTATGACTTCATTCTAGGAGTCTGTAGCTGATGAGAGTTGGTGTCCATTGAATTGGGGAACATCGCAAGTGTTGAGCAAAAAATGGTCAATTTGGAGAAGAAGACACCCAATTTTCACTTGATCCAACGTTTTCCAAATTTTGATGCACCACCTGATCCAATGTAGTTCAAGATATCACTATTTATGGGGGGCTCCTTGGTAATTGTACATTTAAATCTTAAAATTAATTAATTAGCCCATGTGTTTCTCTAATACCACCACTAACTAATATCTATTTTTAAATCAAAAAGTTCTATATACAATCAGTTTACGTATTCTTTACGCATTGATTGACTACATCATTTTTTTTTTAATATAAAATAACTGAGCTAAGGGACATTAATTTATGCAAACAGAGTATAGTGTATACATTGACGTAGCCAATCACAGGTCTCTACACAGCTAAGGGACTGAGCCTGACTAAACCTTTATTACTCAAATCCAAGCCCACAATGCCTTGGTCCACCACTGTGATGTACTGAACTGTGACATGGATTGGAGCTTTGCAAGTGGATATATAGAGCTGGAAATCCTCATAAGAGCTGCAAATGACATTTTTTATCTCCACATGCGCAGCTTTGGGTATGGGCGAAGATGGATTGTTCCTGTCCATTGTATGCGTATTGGAAGGAGATTGATCCCTTACCTCAACTTGTCGTAGTAAGGAGGGAGAAGAATACCACACGTGCAGTGGGCGAAGGTCTTGCCTCCACCACACTCTTCCTCACACCTACTACATCCATAATGGAGTGGCAAGTATTGCATGTGGTGGATGTCTCTTGCTTACATGAAAGATGAAGCTGAAGTTATATCCCACCCACTTTGTGATGAGACTTTTTAATTTATTATTTTTCCTTTTTTTTTTAATTAATAATCTTAGTACCCTTGGTGATGATTGGGCACACGATGCCAGATGGTCACATCAACAATTTTCATCAAGGATTTAAGTGAAGAGTATATTTTAAATTGAGATTATTTCTGTAAAACAATAATACTTTTACGAGGAATGATATGCATCAACTACTATTCACTCTCATACTCTATACTTATAGTTTTTTTTTTCTTTCATAAGATGTGGGGTGTGGAATAGTGAATAGTGACTGATATGAAGAATTTTTCTACTTTTATAAGTTATTTTACAAAAATATCCCTCATTAAAAAGAGAATTATGCAAAAAAAAATATATATATATAAATAGTTGTAAGTGAATGATTTTCACCGAAAACGAATTTTAAAAAGCTTGTCTTAAATTTGCACAATAAAAAGCAGGGGTCCAAGTGTCAAAAGGAGAACAAAAAATAGGTGGTTGTCATTAATTTCATAAATATTATAAAACCTCCATAGGAAATTATATGATTCGATTCGTAAATGCTTGTTTTATCAGGTATTCGAACATGTCATGCTGGCTTGTTTTGGGATGAGGAATACCCAAGACTCAAAAAAAAAAAAAAAAGACCGAAAATTTAAAACTTCAGAAGATAGAGATCAGCCCAAGATTGAATGCGTGTCTAAAACACTGAATTTTAAAATATATATATATATATAGACATATTTATGGAATTTAATGAAATAACAAAAAGGTTATAGCAGACACCTTTTCAATATATATAAATTATCTTGTAATATTTCACAAGTCAAGAAAAGTAGTCTTGAAAGAAACTTTACATGAATAGAAGAAGCCTTACATGAAAAAAGAGCAGCTTCTCAACATCAATATGGAAACCTCTGTGATGATGACAACAAATAGATGAACAAATCATACATTATTTTGCCGGGAAATCTGTGGATCCGATCATCTAACCGTATTTTAAATCCCACCGGAAGATGTGAATAAACCCTCCTCCAAGATGATATAGGCTACCCCAAAAAAATTCTATGATATATAAATAATAATAAGAAAGATAAAGATGGCATTGTCAAATTAGGTTTTGCCTGTTTTGAGCTTCTTAAAATCTCGGTCAGAGTCTTCGTCATTCGCGACTCGAGTGCATGTTGTTCCTTGTTTGCCAGAGGGAACACCAATATCCTAGGGGAAAATGGTTGACAAATTTTAGGCATATTTACATAGTTCCATGAAGATAGAAATTAAATTTTGCAGTAATTGTAGAAAAATTCCACTTGAAAATAGACTTCCAATACAAGAATTGCGGGATCAATATACCTTAATGGCGGATACTCTACTGTTAGATTGCTTCCCAAGCTCAATTTGCACTGAGATACTGGCCCGCGATAGATCCACTCCGGAGTTCTGGAGTGCTTGTGTCAGAGTACTCAACAATCTGTTCAATACCAAAGATGCCTTCATTATCTTGATTCATAATCAACATGCTGTTACAAAATATGGTTCTCAAATTGGTTTTAACCTATAACAGTTGTTAGCATTGAAAAATTACTATAAGACAATCCCCATATAGATCAGCAGAACTTAAGCAGATGCTTACAGTAAAAAGTGGCAGAATGACATTTTTGGTAAACTAGAGTTCAGCAATATTTCATTGCACACACGACAAAAAGGTTTAATCCTATAATCTCCACCTTATAATGAATAAAAATAAAAATAACGGCCTACGACTATGCAATGCTACTAGCACTTGTAAGTTGTGATAGCATCTTACAACCATGTTGAAAACATGATTGCAACTACTACAACATAGTCTATATATTCAAATTTTAAAAAAGGTGCTAATCAACACATGACGGCATGAGTTGCATCTTCTCCCTAATATGCAGATTGCAGAACTGCTCATTAAGCTAAAGGCAAGATAGCCCAAAACCAAGATCAAAGGATGTGGTTCGGTGCAACTGTGCAATCGCCATCTGTAACATCTGACCTCAAATGATAGGAGTCTGGTTGCATGCGAAAAGAATAATTGTACCCTAGAAATCATGCCTGACGTTTAGACTTTTTCATTACCCAAAGGCCAAATCTGTTATTCAATAAGGTTTTTCAACTTTTCATGGTGTCTATACTAATATTTATCTGACGTGAATCTGCAATATTAAGAAGCAAAGCGAGATTCAGAGTTCAAAGTACATGTGCAAACTAAATAGACTTGCCTTTAAAAAAAAATGCAAGATGCACAGGCCTAATGATTATGAAAAATGCAAGATGCATATATCTAATGATTATGTAAATTAAACATGCACTTACCTTTGGGAGTACACACTTGAGATGCTAATGGTACCACCTTCAACAGTCAACTCTTGTTCTTTCAGCTTATCACTAGTAGTAATGCCCCCATTAGTGCCTGATCTCGTCTCACATAACCGTGGTTGAGGCTGAGACAGAATGTTTTCTGCATCTGATGCCAATTTAGAAAGGATTTCATGTACTGCAGCACTACTCTTGACTGTAGTGAAGAAGCTTGGTTCTGGTGACATAGGAAGGGTCACTGCTTGATTGGTTATTCCAGGATGGTGATCCATCTGTTTAAAGGTAGTGGCAGCACTAATGTCAGGTTCAATTGGTTTCTTTTCACTTCCAGCAAAAGTTGGAGAGATGGAGATAGTTTTCTTATCAAACCTCCCAGCAAACATTAATGCAGGAGCAGACCCACTTACTCGAGATTGATCAACATGACTTTCAGCCGGCCTGTGATTGTTTCTCTGCTACAAACAAGTAGACACCGTCATATAGTTTTTAGCACTAATATGAATTAATATGATCGGGCTTAAATTGAAATATAAATTCCCAAAATATATGATCATTGTGTGTGCATGCATAGGTGTACTTATATTTGGAGGCCCAACTCACTTCCGAAAGACATATTTCACCAGGTATATTTGGACACACACAAAATAAATAACTAAATACATATAAGAAGCAAAGAAATTCACCCATGGCATCAATTTAGCTGGCTCATGATTCCATCCTTGGTATGCCCCCTCATACTTCTCCACTTTCTCCTGTAAGAACTGAATGTACTCAATAACCTGCAAAAAGATTGAGAACCCCCATATCCAACTGTTAGGACATAGCAAGGTGAAGGAAAGAAATCAAAGAATGGATTACTACAAGAGATTAGTTTACCTCAAATAAAAAGGATGCCTTATCTCTCTTTTGGTCGCTGAGAGGAATGAGTTCTCGCAGCATCTGAAATCTGCATTGTTACCATAAATAATATAAGACGTCAGCAACAACCCCATTGGTCGGTAAATCAACTAATTGCCTCCAATAACAAGGTCCGTGTCAATAAACTATGCTCCAACAAAACCTTTGTATTTTTTGTTTAACTTGAGCGAATGATGTGATTATTTATGGATGAAACAATAAGTTTCTTTGAAAACACAAATAGAAAACAAGGAAATCAGATCTGTCCTAGTATGCAAAAAAGGATTTGTGAAATTTAGCTTAAGTGAAAATATCAGATAGTAATAGCTATGGATGTTTTTACTATGTTTCTAAGGAAGTCTGGAAGTTGAGCAAGCTAGTGAGCAAGGCAAGTAGATACAATCATGCCTTTGTTTCTTTCATATCACTGAAATGTTCTTTTCTGAGATTTGTTCAAAATATCACAATGAATTAAAGCTTTTTCTTTGGTAGCCCTGTTTATGCATTCAATACTATAAAAGAATGTGTATAAATGATTTGTGTGTCTGCTTCCTCTATGTGATGTAATTATAGTATATACGTGTTAAATGATGAGTGAAAGAGAGGGAAAGAAGCAAAGGAACCAAAAGGGGAAGAAAGGGAAGGAAACTGATATGATGTGTAGAAACACATGGAGACAATACTTACTTTATTCATTGATGTACCATCATATAAATACACTACATACAATTGACAATTATACCCTCACAGGTTACACTAATTACAACCATGCCCTCTAACATGATGTATGAATGAATGTCAACGGATTTTAATGTTTTCCTTGGCTTTTGACTGTTGAGTAATGGTACCAGAGGATGATGGGCAGATGGCAAGCTATCTTCTATGGTCCGCCAAGAATGGCTCACTCGAGTGCACCTAGTTTATCGAGTGATGTCCATCTCCTTGACTAGGTTCCACCTGCGGCCGCAAGCATATAATCATAATCTTTGAGACCGCCAACCCTTACACACAGTGCATAAATGTGTGTTGGCCACCCAGAGATTAGAGGAAAATGATTTATAATGTGTGAATGCTATTAAACTACATACATGTTCCTTCAAAAGTGAAAACTTAGTTATAATCTTTGAGTATTCGACTCATTTTGTTTTTATGTTTTAAACATCTCAGGTATCGGGGAGATTGAAGATGGGTCAGCAAGCCAGAGTGTTATCTTATTATTAGAGAGCTTTATTTATGATGGCTTTTATAAAATTGAGAAACTTTATCTACTTTTCAGCTCATGGGTTTTGTTATACTTGCTATTGTTTTAAGTTTTATTAATGAGATTTTCAGTTATATTTGAGTTCTTTATGGATCTCTTATAACTTGGCTTATGGATTGGAAATGAAAGTAGCATATCTGACCCGGAAGGGGGGTCTTGCACTATCAATCTACGCCCCAAGTACAATGAACCAAAAGAAAGTTCATGAAGCAGATAGTTCAAACTCCCGGGCATTCTATTCCTTGTGAAACACGGTACTGTGTTTATTGGAAAAGAGAAAAAAAATACGTTGATTACACCTTTGATGCAGGAATTGGTTGAACTGATCTTTGTATAGCGATACATCACAAATAATATGCATGAAGATGACGAAAAGTATAAGAAAAATAGAAGTGAAAGAACATTAAACAAGCAGGGATCAGCAATGCTTAATCACTATACAAGTTTAAAATAAATTCAAAATACAAACTCTCAGAAACATGCAACAAATACAAAGATAAAGCCACAAACGGGAAAGAGGCTTCCAATGTGAGGGAGGAAAACATGCCTGTCATTGATTTTGCTCCTTCTACGCTGTTCCGTGGCAGAATGCTTCGACCGTGGCGTGTTAGCCTTCTGATCAGAGATTTTCCCGTCCACCTTTACCTTTAATTCCCCTGTATAAACTCACACTTCTTCAAATCAAATGAAAAGGAGGGAACCAAGAAGCAATCTTTTTACGTGGGAAAAAAGAGCAGCAATCTTTTGTATGGCATATTACACTGGCTATGATTCCTGGAGTAGTAGTACGCGAACAAGTTTAAGAATTGATGGAACCCGAGCAGGTTTATTTGACAATACCTTTGTTGGTAGTAGCGACTATAGCAGAGGGCTCTTTCTTTGGGACAAACGTCTCTTCTTCATCGTCCAAATCATCTTCCAGGGTAATACCCTTGGCGGATGTTATCACGTCTACGAAGCTCTTGTTGTTCTGCTCCATTGCCCTGTTTACATTCCCATAGAAGTCTGTCACCCCTTAGTTCGTTAAACCAAAAAGCAGCGAATAAAATGAAGAGATAAAGCAGGAGAAAATGACTGACTCGGAGGAAGAGAGAGAGCTGAAGCTGTTGCGGTGGTCGTTGTTCGTAGACGACTGTGACGGCCCCTCCCCCTTTGTCCGTTGCCGCAACTTCGGCCCTGCCTCTGTCAATGCCGAAGTAGACGACGTGACAGACAATCAGTCAAACTTTATCATTATTATACGAAAAATACTATAGCTATAAAGAATTACGAAAAAATAATCCATAAACCGACGTGGATTAACGTTCTTTCATCAGATTTATTTTAATTTGGATTGGCAAGACCGGTTACCGGAGGAGAAATGATAATTACTATTCTATAATAACTTTTTTACAACTAGCGTAATACAGTAATATTATTTTAAGAAAAATACTATAGACACAAAAGGATCCTACAAAGGGATTCACACACTGACGTGGTACAATGTTCTCTTTTTTTTTTCTTTTTTTTTTCCTTGTTTTTTTTCCTCCTCTCATGCGTGCCCCCTCCCCTCCTCCTCCCCCTTTCCCTATTTGTCTCGGCCCGTCTCCACCGTTCGCGTCGCCGCCATAGTGGTTGGGGACCACCTCAGGGCCGGCCGAATCACTGGGCGAGACAGAGAGGGAAAGGGGGAGGAGGGGAGGGGCTCGCGCACTGCCGTGAGTGGGAGACGCTGCCGCTTAGACTGCCGGCAGCTTCTGCCAGCCTCGAGGTGGTCCCCAACCACTATGGCGGCGACGCGAACGGTGGAGACGGGCGGAGGGAGGAGGGGAGGGGAGACGTGGAAGGGAGGAAAAAAAAAAGTGGGGAGACTTGGCTAGCACACTGTGAGTGTGTGGGATCTCTTTGTGTCTGTAGCAGCCCTCTTATTTTAATATACTAAATTACCTTGTGATTTTATCCTTTCAATCATATCATTATGTATTTTTTAAAATTTTTTATTTAATAATTAAAAAATGATTATTAATGAAATTATATATTTTTAATAAGACAAAATGTTAAAAAAATATTTAAAACAAAATAAAAACAAAAAACTTTGCACTAAAGGTACTCACAGTGATAAGTGCTGGGCCGACTAGCATGATGAAAAGTATAAAAATAAAAAGATAAAAATTATTTTTTATTAATAGAATCTACTTTATAAAAGATCAATTTGAAACTTTTACCTACCCTCTTCCCATTACACAGCTCAGTATGATCCTACTTTTTAACGCATATAGAGAGAGAAAAAATGAGAAAAAATCATGATTACTAGTTACTACTACTAGATGGACCTGGTTTCTCAAAGTTAAAAGCTACAAGCTTTATTAGAGTTCTAACTTCAGCATTTCATACGAATGCGGGTCTGTAAGAATTTATTCTCCCCCGGATGATCTATGCATCTTTCAGGATTCATAAGAGGCACCAATTAATATTCTGTCCCCCTGAACGTATTGCACACTATCAGCCATGCCTCACACCTAATTAATGTCTTTACCATCGCATTCTAAGGTACACGGATTAAACAAATCATTGCTCTTCATGGAATGGTTGTAGAGACATGCAGGGGAACAAGGAAGCAAAACCAAATGATGAGAGGTGAATTTGCAACGCTGGGTGGCTCACAAGGTGCACCGGGTGATGACCATCTCAATGGACTAGGTTCTATCTGTTAATACCAGGTGAAACCGTGGTATTAAGGACTACTAATCCTAACACACAAAGCATGATAGTGGGTAATGGACAAATAAAAAAGAGAATAATAAAGTGTACATATAAATGAATGTTACAGAATTAAACTCTCCTTTATAAAAAGATGATTTGTTCAGTGAAGAAAGCGAGTGAATATTAATGAGAATGAAAATGTCAGATTGAAAATCTATATTCATATGATTATAGTACGAAAGTATTACTTTATTTTAATATGTGAATGTTCCCCAAGTTTAAAGTAAAAACGTAGTATATGTAGATCGCGACTCATAGCTAGCATTAGTGGTAGTAGTGATTGTGACAAAAATTATAATAATATATACCAGCCAAAGAATTTTGAGGTTAGACCAAAGATTTTTTCATGTGAGAAACATTTTATTAATCCGTTCGTTTCATTTTTCTCGTGGTGCATGGTTGCATGTCCATACAAAGCCAGCTAAAATTATGGGGTGAGTGGCTAACCACAAGCTGGAAAAAAAGAGCGGAAATTCGAACAAGTGAGACTGTGAGAGTGGCAAATTGATTGTTTTTTTATACGAATTGCATGCATGAATGTCTAATGTGAAAACAAAACGGTGAATATAAACCACGACCATACCTCTTACAGCGGGCTTTTCTCCCATGTTCTCCTTCCTTGTCTTTCCCTTTTTCAACGTATGAGATTCTTCCCACAACGTGAAACCACTGGCTGTATAAGAAGTACTGCAGTTGGAATTCTCATCATTCCTATCCGAACTGCCTGCTCGTGGCACCGTAAATATTGACCCATCTGGCTTAGGAACCGACGTTTGATTAAAACTGGAAATGTGACTTATACTGTAAGTCCCAATTCCTCCCGGGAGAATATGCTCGTCTGAAGGAGGTGGAGCTGGCGGTGGCAGCCTTTCCACAGCTGATATCTCAACCACGGATTCTTCCTTCGCACCGGTCTTTCCTATACGCTCTAGTGGTTGTAGAAAATCATGAGTTTTGAGGTACCCTCCTGTTCATGAATGAATAAACAAAAAGCTCCTATAGATTCAGGTGACACTAAAATCTAAAGACTGTAAATAACATGTTTGTGGCCACAAGAAGGTCATCAGGTACTTCACTGACATGTAATGACGTGATTTGTAGATGGTGAAAAATATATGAAATTATATTTTGTGCACAAAATCGATCATTAAAAACTATATGAAATTAGCTGCCCAAAAACCTATAAATCAAATATAATTTTAGATAGAAGTAATTCTCATGTTAAATTATGATGATATCTTCATGGGGAAACTTAAGTGATCATGAACAAGAAAGTAAATTTTTTTGGGGAAGGTGGAATAATAAGTTGAGTTGAGATGAGATGAGATGAGATGAGAGTAAGTTGAGTTGAGATGAGATCAGTTGAAAATTGAATAAATTGAATAAAAGTTGTTAGAATATTATTTTTTAATATTATTTTTATTTTAAGATTTGAAAATTTTAAATTGTTTATTATATTTTGTTTGAAAGTTTAGAAAAATTATAATGATTAAATGAGATGAGTTGAGTTGAGTTGATATGGTTTTTTAATCCAAACAATGTCTTATGCCCGTTATAATTGATGGATTGGCTTGAAAACAAGACTGCTAATCCAAGAAAAAGGTACTCGTCTTCGAAAATAAAAATCCAAGAAAAAGAAAAGAGAATAATCAGTGGAAGAAATCAACTATATATACATATATTAATTCAGAAATTATGTCCCCAAAAAACCTACAAAATTTATGGGATATAATAAAAAACATGCCTCATTAAATACTCAATTTAGCTTTTGCACGCCATCTACATTGTTATAGACTGAAACTACTGAAAGAGAGATACTGGAACAATAAAAATAAGAAAAAATAGATTGAATACTCAATTTAGCTTTTTCATGAATGATCATTATCAATGGCGTGATTAGTCGGCCTGATTTGGATAGAAAAATACTTTCGTCTCATCTTATTTTCTCTCATCTTAACATCCAAACACACAACCACTTTTTAATTTAAAATTTTTAATTTTTTATCTAATTATTACTTAATCATTACAATTTTCTTAAATTTCTAAATAAAACATAAAAAATAATTCAATTTTTCAAATATCAAAACAAAAATTATATTATAACAATATTATAATTTTATAATATTTTTATTCTACTTTTTTTTCTCTATTTTCAAAATTCTATAAACATAAATTTAAATCATTTCACTATTATTTACTAAATATTTAAGTACTATTTACTTATTATTTTTAGGGTGGCTCTACAGCTACCGCTCCCAGTCCCGCTGGGAGCCACACATAGTGTAAACTATAGTATTTTTTTATTTTACTTTTTTATACATGTATTTTTTAACACTATAAAATATTTTTAAAAAAAATAAAAAAATTAGAATATCATTAAAAAATATTTACTTAATCATTAAGTAAAAAAATATTAAAAAAATTAAAAAATATATATAGGCGGTAAAAGGAACATTATTCTTATCTTTATCTGCCTATCGACAGTTAACCCCTCTAGCAAACATGCACCTGAACTGAAGTCCGGGTGCATGATATGACCCAATTAAATATAATAAATCATATCGTCTAAAAATCCGTATGGGTCCCATTACAACCCCCACCCGACCCAACACAACCCATTATCAAATTTCATAAAAGGGACACAATTTTTTTTTTCTTTTACCAACCATATTTTAAATAAAGAATATTTTAATAAAATAATTTATAAAATAATATCATTTTATAAAAATATTTTTAATTTGAAAATATAATTATACATAATAATTTAATAAAAATAATTGTGTGCTATAAAATTTACAACCTGGCCCGCTTATTCATGGCCCTGATTTATCATTCAATGCTCGTCACGTGTCCGCACAATGGTAATGCGAATATTTTGAAGCCAGAATTAGATGCGTTGGTGACGGGTACGTGTCAATAAATTTACGGGTTCCTCGTCCAATAATTTTCATAAATGTAAGATTTAGGTTGCGAGTGAGATAATTTTAGATATTTTCTAAAGATTAATGTCACATATAATTATAGAATACGTAAATATTATATAATTGTTTTAAAAAAATATAATATATATTATTAAAAAATTATTTTTTATATGAATCTTATATTTATTAATTTTTTTTAAATGATTGTTTGATACTTGTGCATTCATGATTACAAGTATCATTTCTCAAAATAATGATAAAATAATAAATAATAGTGAGATATTCTGAGAAAATATGAGATATTCTCAGTACTCAAACTAGCGACAAATGTTATAAAAAAAATTCTCATTATCTTTCTTCAATACACTTATTTTTATTTTTTATTTTTTTAATAAATATGTAGTATAAAAATGATGAAGAAAAGAACTCAAATTTAAAATTTAAAACTCGTGGAGAAAATAGAATCTTTTTCTTTTCATTTTAATTTTTTAGAATTTTGAAAATAGCATAAAAGAGTTAAAAATATATTAAAAAAATCATATTTACAATTTTAAAATATGTAATTGTTACACATTTTTTTAAAAAAATAAGATAATTTTAAAACTTACATAAAAAATATTTTTTTAATAATAAATTTTATTTCTTTTATAAAAAATACGTAAGACTTACTCGTTTTAAAATTGTATATAACGTTATTCTAAAAATATTTTAAAAAAGAAAGATTTTACTTATCTTTCGTATACCATATATTTGTTTTTATTTTTTATTTTTTATTTTTTATTTTTTCCTTTATTAAATATGTAGATAATCAGCAGAGGAAATTGATGAAAACTGAAAAGAATTTTATTAGTTTAGCATAAATAAAAAATAAATAAAAACAGATAAGTGTGTGCCGTTGGCAAGAGGTGAGAGAGTACCTTGGGAAGGTGGGCTTGGATCTTGTTGGACATCAGAACGACTGTAAAGTGACAGAAAGTCGTGCGTTGGTTTTCGTCCTGTACCCCATATTTTTTTATTTTTTTACAAAAAGGAAGAACAGAAAATATTTTCCGTGTTACTTTTCCGAAATCTTATTCAGTTATATCGACGAAACAAAAATTGGAAAACGAAAACTTCTGTTCCGAAAATACCCTCGGTTTTACTGGGACGTGGTTGAGGATGCTCCATCCACGGCGCAAAAGGATTTTCCCGATGTGATTCTTTTTCCAGTAATTCGACCGAATTAAGAAAACATATGTCCTTCCGAAATTAAATTCTCACGGTGATTGAGTGAATTCTCCGTCAAATGATAGATGAATCCTTTCGAAATTTCGGAACTCGAAAGCCATATCCTTATCGATTCTTCTCAGATCCTTGTAGTGTGAACAACAGAATCTCCTCGGACAATTTACGCCTCCGCTACGAAATCAGAGAGGTGCATTCATTTCCTGGAAGTAATCGGATTATGATTTGGAAGATGAAAAGGATGTAATTGCTCTGAAGCAAAGCCGGGAAACGGAAAATCGAATCACAGAATTCAGTGAATCTGCAATCGGAATTACCGTTTAAATCACATTAAAATCCTCAAAAAAAAATTTCAGAAAGAAAAAAAAAACTAGTAAGAAATACGAGAAATTCAAAGTGGAAAAGGTATGGAAAGAAAGATCCATTAAAAGGAAAATGATTGCTTACTTTTTTATCTGAATCATAAGAATTGAAGTGCATTTTCAGCCTCCAAGCGCTCAGCAAAACGAACTGGATTTGAATCCTTTTACTTAACTCTCTCTCTCTCTCTCTCTCTCTCTCTAAAACGAGCAGTACGGCGAAAGGCTGGGCCTCGGGTCTGGACTCTCTCTCTCTGTCTGTTTGTCTGCTTGGTTCAACATCTTTTATACAGTTTCTTCCTTTCTGCGTTTTCGCTCTTTTAAAAAAGAAATTAATAAAATTAAATAAAATCAGTTGGCTTGTGCAGCTGTGCTCCGTTAGGTTACAATGCCGTCTGATTAACGTCGTTTTGGTGGGGAGACGGTGCTAGCTTTTTTATGACGGTCTATAACGAGCAGTGTTATACTGCCGCCTGAGTAGTACAGTTCAATTTAACTGCTAAGCCAATTTAGTATTTTTATTTTTGTTTAATTTTTTTATTTATAATTTTTTATAATTTTAAAATATTTTTAAAAAATATAAAAAAAATCAATATATTAATAATTACTTCCTTAATTATTAAGTAAAAAAAATTAAAAAAAAATTAAAATTCAAAATGTGTCAAAATGAGGAGATAAATTAAGTGGACAAAGTAGCATTTTCCTATAACATACCCTTAAAAAAAACCCTACCATAAAAATGGGTATTTTTTTTTTTTTGTGAGGTCTATATTTTTATAAAAAACTTGAATGAAACTTATGTATTTTAGATTTATACCTAACATTACTCATATTATTAATAAAAAAATTTATTTTTTATAATCTTAGAGTATGTTATATCAGCACAATCTCTTTTGAAAAAAATTAGGAAACAACTAGGACTTACATGAAAAAACATGGTAAGCTCCATTTTTTATCAAATAGATTGTACGGGATTTGGACATCCTAAAATTGTAGCTAGCATTATTTTTTATTTATCTGATGTAATATATTTTTAAATAATTTTTTATTAAATAATTTATAGAATAATTTATTTACTACGTCACATTAACTAGTGTGATTAGAAATAATAATTATAGAATGAACCACTTTAGCGTACGATCTAAGAAGAATAGCGTTTGATGAGCAGCTGAAATAATAAAAGAGAAATATTTAGGTCCCATTTCCTTACACAGATGAAATGAAATAAGAAATATGTGAATAATAATAAGATAATTTGTGTATATTATTGAAATTGTTTAAGTTAAGATTTTTATGGGATTTCAGAAAATAAAAGATAAAAAATTGAATAAAAAAATTATAAAGTTGAGGGTTAGGAAGTTTTTTAAGATTTGAAAATGTTGAATTATTTTTTGTGTTTTGTTTGAAAATTTGAGAATGTTGTAATGATTAGATAATTATTAGATGAAAAGTAAAAAATTTGAAATTAATTTTTTTTTATTTGAATGGTATTTGGATATTTAGATGTGATGAGATAAGATGTGATGAAATGGTTTCAAAGGTTTGTGAAACCAAACCGTCTCATCTAAGGTCTAGTCTAGATAGTGAGTTGAGATGAAATGATTTTAGATAAATTGAATAAAATATTGTTAGAATATTATTTTTTAATATTATTATGGTTTTGTCAAAACAGTTTTGAGATTTGAAAAAGTTGAATTGTTTATTATATTTTGTGTTAAAATTAGATAAAGTTATAATGATAAGTTGAGATTACTTCTAAATCCAAACTTAGCCTATAAGCTTATAAAAAATTTAAATTGATTTGATTTGATGCAGTATCTTAGATTATAAACTTTATATTATAAAGTAAATTTCATGTTTCACGTTGAATCAAATTAATTTATAGATTTAATTTTATAAAATATATTTATATAAATAAAGGAAAATAATTCACGTAATAAAGTGTGGTCCAATGTTTGTACAAAAACAGAAACATTATGGGATCACGGAACTCAATGATGTTTGATGTTTTCTGCGTGGTTGATACTTGATTGGTTTTCAATGTTTGTTCGGCAATCCCGATTATTTATTTATTTATTTAATTTTTCAGCGATCCCATGACAAAATCCTCTCTGCCGACTTTGTCATTTGTGGATAACGAAACCACGAGAGTAAAGATTCTGAACAGCAGATATCTAGTCACGTGAATTTGGAGTGAAACAAAGTTAGTTTTATGGTGGTTAGAGTAATAATATTATTTTTAGAGTAATGCTAAATAGAAGTTCAAATAGATAAGTTCTATACAAATCTTTTGTTAAATAATATATCTCACTAATAAATAATAATTTTATTTTACACTTTTTAAATGTGGGATCTACTTTTTTACAAGAGTTTGTATGTGGCTTGTCTATTTGGAACGTGTACAAATCATTTCTCTTATTTTTATTTTAAATTTATCACTTTTAATTAATCAATGAGATTTCAATAAAGAATAAATAATAATAATAATAATAATAAAATATTATTTATATAGTGACATATACCATCCTATATAATATCAAATATTAGAAAAGATATAAAAGATTATAAATAATTTAAAAATCATAAACATTCAACTATTAATAATCTTTACACAATTATATAATAAGATCTATATTTTTTTAAATTAGTTGCTTATCTATCACTTCTCTAAATAACGTTTTTTGGTAATTTGTTACAGGATAATGTGAGAATGATATCATGAAGCCTCTACACCATCCATATGACATAATTTGATTTGTAGGATTTAATTTATAATGCAAATGATGTGTAATATAGAAATCTTAAAATAGAGTTATTCATAAAAGAAAATTAATTTCCACAAAATGAGAGGCAAGATAAAGAAGGGATTTGAGTCTTTGACATATGGGGCAATAAGGGTTGACTTCATCCTTCCGGTCCAAAAGAAAAGAAATATAAGATGAATTAGTAATAGGCTTACAACTAAAATCGCACTTTATTTATAATTCTTAATAAAATAATATTTTTTAAATATTTAAAAACAACAAATCAAAACAAAGATAAACGATATTTACAGTCGTGGAATAGGCAAGAGCTATATATTTTTTTTAAAAAAAGTGAGTAAATACGGTCCTTGCATACTTCACTATTTTCCAAGAAGATTGCACGATTCTTGTATACTTCACGACTGTATCTAGCATTAATCTAAGATAATAGTCAAACTAAAATTAAAAAAATATTGAAAAATCTATTTATCATTCCCACACACAACACTTTTTTTCTTTTGCCAAATATGTAGTATATGAATGTTGAGTAGAAAAATTCAATTAATTTAAGAAGAATAAAACTAAAAAATTTAAAAAAAAAAAGAAAAAAAAAAAAAAAAGCTCATTTAAGATTGACAACACGAGATGAGAGATGGTGAATATAGAAAAGGGCCTTGGAGATGAACGTTAGGGCACATATCCCTACCAAAATGGTGGCCGTTACAGTTGGTTTGGAGGATGATGGGATCCTGAAAGACAAAGAGGAGTCACGTGCTGTGGCTCTTCTATCTTTTGCAGATTGTGCCGCAAAAACCGGAGTCCTCATTTCGATCTTTCACCTTTCATTATCTATCTTGCAGCATCGAGGCCTTCTCCATGTGCCCCTCCAGAGTCCAATCTCTCTATCTCTCTCTCTCTCTAAATTTTTGTTGTTAATGTTGTTACTTGTATCCGGTCTTAGAATATGTATGTCGGGCCCACTTCTTTAAAAAAAAAAAGTAATGTTATATACAATTTTAAAATAGATAAATTTGTATTCTCTTTAAAAAAAAATGTGATTCATTATTAAAAAATAATGTTTTCATATAGATTTCAGATTTATTCATTTTTCTCAAATGGAATACGTGGAACTTGCATACATATCTTAAAACTGTAAATATCATTTCTCTTTTAAAAAAATTGTGGTCTACCAAGAAAATTTTAGTTTTTTTTTTATATGAATCCCATATTTTCTTTACTTTTTTCCAATAGAGTGCATGAGACTTACGAATTCTAGAACTGTATAAATCGTTTTAAGTTGAATTAACTTTTTCTATGCTAAATTTCTAATTAGAACAAATATTTATTTTAGTTTTATATATGAAAATAGCAGGCGTTGGGGCTTTTTTCTTTTCAAAATACAATATTGAGTAAAATCTCGAGTATGTAAGTAGGTCTTAGAGGAAGTACTTCATGAGATAATTTCAAGGCAGCTCATCATATATATTGTTATATAGTAAGGTGCGGTAAGATAAGAAAATAACAAAATCAAAACCATGATTTGGTGTACATTTAGTGATGAGAAGATGACAAGCATTCACGTATATAGCGGTGTCCATAAACTCCATACATAGATAAAATTTGGAGAACATGGCACTCAATTCATAATTAAGTTGTACCCATCATCATCATCATCATCATCATATATAATACTTTCAATCTTTTAAAGAAAAAATCTACTGATCTTTTATCATTATCCTCTCATCATCTCATGATGTGATATTAAATGATAAGTTCACAAATGAAATATAATAAATAGTCTCTGATCATCTAATGTCACATACGTGGCTAAAACATAGGAAGTTTCTCGATAATTTTTTCCTCTTTTAGAGAAAGTCTATACTTAGTCCGGTTCTTTCACCAACACCGCACACCGTGATATGGCGAACCCGGTTTGACCGCCATGTCACAGTTTTGCAACGAAACGGCTCGAAACCAAACCCACCCACGCCCTTCTCCTTAGCACAGAAACCAAACCCAAACCCAAACCCAAACCCACGCCCTTCGTCTTCTCCATCGTCTTCTCCTTTCTTCTCCTTTAGCGCATAAACCAAACCCACGATGAAGCTTCGTCTTCTCCTTTAGTGCAGAAACCAAACCCAAACCCACGCCCTTCGTCTTCTCCATCGTCTTCTCCTTTCTTCTCCTTTAGCGCATAAACCAAACCCATGACGAAGCTTCGTCTTCTCCTTTAGCGCAGAAACCAAACCCAAACTCATGCCCTTCGTCTTCTCCATCGTCTTCTCCTTTAGCGCAGAAACCAAACCCAAACCCACACCCTTCGTCTTCTCCTTTAGCGCAAAAACCAAACCCACGTCCTTTGTCTTCTCCTTAGCACAAAAACCCTAAACACCACGCAGAAACCCATGAGTCTTCCGAGTCCTCTCCGAAGCTCCGAATCATCTCAGACGGCACGACAGTGAATCATTTCAGGTTGGGTAGATTTTTTAATGGCTTGTATTTTTTTTTCTGAGGGTATACAAAGTGGAGGAACTTGAGGTGATGGGGGAAGAGAACCCTAGCAATGGATGATTTGAATGAACAAAGTTGCAGAATTCGGTGACGGATGGACAGTTAATCTGGGGAATTTGATTAGCTGATTTAGATTTTTAATTAGTAGGGTGGATGATATTTTTGTACCTTAGATCATCTGATAATTAGGGTGTAAAATGTTTTTGAAGATGAGTGTAATTGTTTTTCTTGTACAAATCACACTTGACTACTGTATGATACGAACTCTGTAAAAAAAGTTGATTTTGTTGGAGTTTTATATCCTCCAATGGACATTTGCAAGATGCTCATCTTCTCTTTTAGTTACACTCTGTCCAGCCACGCCATCCACTACAATGTTCAGTTGGTGTTGGTAAAGAAACGGCGGAGGGGCGAATCCGAATGGAAGATTTGGGCAAGAAGGTGGAAAATGTGGGGAGAAGGTCGAAAACGTGAAGTAGTCTTCCAAAACGAATCGTTTTGAAAAAAAAAAAAAAAAAAAACAAAAACCAGCTCAGCTGGTGTGTGGTGTTGGAGATTCAAGTGGGCCTATGAGTAGAATTACTCCTTTTAAAAATGCCATGAGCTAGCTAGCTCTATTTATAGTGACCCAAAGTACAAGAGTTTAGCTTCAATTATTTCCTATATCTACTCTCATCTTATTAATTGGTATGAAATGATCTTATAGGATAAAATATTCAAATTTTTAAGTCATAACAAAAAATGAAATAATATAAGTAAAACGAAAGACCCTACGAATTGATTATTAGAGAATTATTCCTTATGGTAGTTAATTTCACATATTTCTTAAATCTAATGCCATCTCACTTGACCAAGTGTAATCTATATCTATTAGCTATTATATATGAGCAACACTAGATACAGTTTTAGAATGTGCAAGGCACGTGTATTCCAATTAAAAAAAAGTAAAGTCTACCATTAAAAAATATAAATTTATCATGTGAGTACTATATTTATCTATTTTTTCAAATGGAATGCATGGAACTTGCACACCCTAGATATGAAAATATCATTTCTCAATGTGTGTGTGTTTGTGTTTTTTTTTTTGGTGAACTTCACTTCCTAAGTTATTGTGTTTGTTAGAAGATTCTTCCTCATAACCCAAAAATAATTATAATATATCAATAACTCCTTAATTTACAATGGTATTTAGAACTTACAACATGGTTTATATGTCAAAAGAAAATATCAAATGCGGCCAAGCAAAAGAACCATTTGTAATTTATGTGATTTAATGTTCGTATCAGGTTTATGATTCGCCTCCACCATTGGAAAGGAGTGAGGCCCCTCTCCCAATTGGCGCCTGTGAAGGGAGAGGGAACCTTAACTCCAACATACACTAGATGGTCACGCGCCACCCTACCACTGTTAACTTGGGTTTCTCTAACTCTCTTGTTTTATAAAAAATATATATATTGTTAGTTTTATTCGGAAAAAATTATTTTAGTTTTAAACTCCATTGTTTATAGTTTATTGTTATTATTTGACGTGGCACTACACATTACATTTCAAACACGTGTGCAAATAGAATTGGTTGTGACGTGGCAGAAATGTCACGTCTTATAATCCCATTAGAGATCTAATAAGTTGATAGAAGGATCCATTTGTTAAAGAGAAATGTACGTTACTTATCATTCTCACATCACACATTAACATGTGATTTTTTAATTTTATCTTTTTATTTAAACATGCATATTTACATATTAATATGTGTGCATTTAAATAGAATGACAAAATAACAAATCACATATTAAAATGTGGTGTAGGGAATTATAAGTATATTTTTTCTTTGCGAAACAAAATGGCAACACTAATTTATCGCAAGAGCAAACAAGTATTTCGTTAGTTTTCTTCTACTCATCATTTCTATACTACATATTTGATTTTATTTTTTATTATTTTAAGCAGGTGTGTGATATACTAACGATGAGTAGAATTTTTATTTTGTTAATGCAGAAGTCATATTCTCGAGCTTTGCTACACAACTTCCACCACACTCCACACTCCACATTTTTTTAAATTTTTTAAATTTTTAATATTTTTTTAAAATTGTTTTTGAGTTTATTTTTTAAAAATTATGTCAAATTTTTTATTCATTATTCATATAATAAATATTTAATAAAAGAAAAAAATAATAAAAATTAAAAATAATGTGGAGTGTGGAGTGTTAGGAAATTGTAAAGATTTTTTGTACTCTTTAATATTAATTAATTATTTAAGTTTGTATTGCGTTTCGTATCAGAATTTCCAACTTGTGTAATAAATAAAAGAAAATGTTTGGATGCCCTTTAAATATGTTTTCAAAAGTGCCTCTTTAGTGTATTTTATTTTTTTAAAATGTTTAAAAATTTACCTGAATTTGTGTATGTATTTTTTCTTAATATTAAAGAATTAAAAAAAATAAAAAAACACTAAAAGGCACTTTTAGGAACATATTTAGAGAGCATCATTTTCCATAAATAAATAAAAGTAATGCTAGGTACAAGTCTCAAATAGACAAATTTCATACAGGTCATTTGTAAAAAAGTAGATTCGACTAATAAATAATAGTTCTTTTTAAGTGGTGTCCACTTTTTTACAAGAGCTTGTATGTGGCTTATCTATTTGAAGTTTGTACATATCATTTCTCATGAGTTCTGTTACATACAATCATTTTTGCGTACTCTTTACGAACTTCACTGATGTGATTGGCTAAAACAGTTATTTTATATTAAAAAAATGATGTAACCAATCACATTAGTAGGGTACTATGTAAAGAGAGTGCAAAAATGAGAACTACACATAAATATTTTTTTTTCTGAATAAATAAATCTCAAAGTAGGCAGGGGAAGAGAGGTGAGGACTGTCCTGCTTGACGTTGCACACAATCACATGACCTAAAAAAGTTGGAATGGTCAAGCGCACTTAAGAGCACTCCCATTAGAATAGCTAAAGATAAATAAAATCCTTCAAATAGTTATTACAGATGAAAAATTAGCTACATTGAATTAGTGATCTAAACCAAGTTTTAGCTATAATATATCCAAAATTAAAGTCAAATTTGCTTGTAACTACAAATGGAGCAAATCTTTAGTTAATTATTTTTTTTGGAATAATCTCTCTTTCTCTTGATATTTTGTCATAAAACTATCTCAATATCTTTCCCTCTAATTATAGATGAGTTTAATTATACTTTTGTGGTTATTAACATTAAATGATCATTGAAAATATAATTTCTTAACTAATAATTTAATTAGAATATGATTACTAATTAATATATAATCATAAAATAGTAAAATATGATAAAATTAAATAATTTAAAGTTAAAAAAAAAATTAATATTATTTTATTATTATATAATAAATAAATAAATAATTTAATGTAAAAATTTGATATCAACAGAATAGACAAAAGCAAGTTGACGTGACATTAGCTAAATTTGGTTTGGCATTGGCTCTTCATTGAGAGTTGCTCCAAAAGCTGCTGCTTGAAAGGATTTTGGACAATGAAGAGGTGTGTCCTCCGTGTCGTTTTGGAAGAGAGAGAAAGAGGGACTTGTAAAGACTGAACTGTGCAGAAATTTTCATGCTTGTCTCGTCACGTCGGCACTGGGTGGCCCACGTGACCTGAAACTACCCCTAACTCACGTGCAAACCAAATTCTACGTCATTGTCACCATAAGAATCAAGATGGCCCAATTCCAACCACTCCGGTGAAAGATGAGATGATATAAAATTAAAATAAAAATTAAATAAAATATTATTAAAATATATTTTTTAATATTATTTTTATTTTAAGATGTAAAAAAAATTAATTATTTATTTTATTTTGTGTAGAAATTTGAGAGGATTGTAATGATTAGATTAAATGAGATGAGATGAGTTGAGAGGAGTTGTGAAAACAAATGATTAGAGTGAGTAAGTTTGGCATATTTTTTTTTGAAAAGAATATAAGTAAATTTGGAAGAGAAATGCTTGGGGACCCAAAAAAAGTTCCGAATGGGACTTTTATTTTTTTATTTTTTACCGAGTGATTAAAAAAATATTTTTTAATAATATTGTGAATTTTTTACTTTTTTTAAAAATGTTTATGATGATTAAAAAAATACATGAAATACAAGAAGTAAAAAAAAAATTGCCTATTTGGGACACTTTCAGGCTACATCTCTCGGGAGATGTAGCACTGCTCAAATTTGGAATCCACGTAAAAAAATTATTTTTTTAATAGTGGATCCTCGTTTTTTTTTTAAGGGATTATTCGGTGATTGCACATTCCATGATTCTATCTAGCATTACTCGATGAAAAATGAGAGCATAAATTTAAGAAAATTTTATTTAATATCCTTTTTATTATCATCTTCTCGATATTTTGACTTAAATGATTTGTCTACAAATAAAATATAGAAAATAATTTCCGGTGAGTAACATTACATTTAAAAAGCTGGTTAAATTTATTTGTAAGCGTCTTTATTAACACACCAGACATACAATTTATGTACAAATATGACACATCGACTTGTGTAAAAAAGTATTGATATTTTAATTCTTTTTATTAATATAATGAGTCACACATTACGCAAATAACGTAACTCCATTCAACTAGCATGCCATGTGTACCATAGATCTAGATTTCCAATATCCACTTTGTGTCATAATTCTCGTCTTATAATAATCTTTCAAGTCTTAGTTTGATCCAATAATTTAATTTCTGTTACATTTTAGGTTTTATATTTTTTTTTCGTTTAAAAAATTATATATAAATTTTTTATGTTTTTAATGTTTTGAACAGTTTTTTTTTTTAAATGTTCATATTTGTAATATTTTTTATTTTCTAATCAAAAGAATTATAATGTCCTAGTATTGTATAGGCTAGAGTTGAGCAAAAATTTGAAAATCCGACTCCGCTCCGGCTCTGACTGTCATAGCCGGAGTTCGAGTTTTTTTCTCCTGGGAAGTCAGAGTCGAAGGTGTTGGTTGACCGACTCTGACTCCGTTCCGATCCGACTCCGACTTCGATATTTTACATATTTTATAAAAATATATGTATTTTTCTATATATTAATCATATAAATTTTATATAATTGTATTTTATATAGTTAGTTAAACTCAATAATATACTAGCATGAGCTAATTATTATAAAATAATATATTTATAGTATAATATATATAGACTAAATTGACTAATAATAGTTTAGTATATGTAAATATCATACTATTACAATATTACTACCATGTAACAACACTAAATCACTAATGTATAAATATAATAAGATGTAATACTAATGTTTAAACACTAAAATGCATAATAACATGTAATACTAATGTATAATAAGATGTAATACTAATAGATAAAGACTAATCTATAAATTTATAATAACATATAATACTAATGGATAATAATTAAAGTATTGATCATATAAATTTTATATAACAATATCTTATATAGTTAGTTAAATTCAATAATTAACTAGCATGTGCTAATTATTATAAAATAATATATTTATACTATAATATATATAGACTAAATTGACTAATAATAGTTTAGTATATTTAAATATCATACTATTACAATATTGCTACCATGTAACACTAAATTACTAATATATAAATATAATAACATGTAATACTAATGGATAAACATTAATCTATAAATTTATAATAACATATAATATTAATGTATAATAACTAAAGTATTAATCATATAACTTTTATATAACAATATCTTATATAGTTAGTTAAATTCAATAATATACTAGCATGTGCTAATTATTATAAAATAATATAAGTATACTATATTATATATAGACTAAATTGACTAATAATTGTTTAGTATATACAAATATCATACTATTACAATATTACTACCATGTAACACTAAATTACTAATGTATAAATATAATAACATATAATACTAATCGATAAACACTAATATATAAATTTATAATATGTAATACTAATATATAATAACTAGTGTATAATAACATGTATACTAATGTATAATCACTAGTATAATAACATTAAAAATAGAATACTAGGTCTAGTATATAATTAAGTTAGGAACTAATATAATAATATGTAATACTTTAGTAGAATAACATATAATTAAATACTATAGTATAAGTCTATAATACTAATAGCCTATTAATGACTATAGGAATAACTTACAAGTTAGAAATTAGTATAAAATATTATATTGAGTTTGAAAAAGCAGTGGTTCTACCCTAACACAATTAATTATATTGAGTTTGAAAAAATATTTACTATAATTATATTTATGATGTTGATAGTTACTACTTATTAACTTAGACTTTACTCTTTAGGATGCATAATTATTAATTGTTGAGTGGAGACTGGAGAGTCACTGGAGACTGGAGAGTCACTGGAGACTAGAGAGTCACTGGAGACTGGTTTTAGAGTTGGAAAATCGAGAAATAGTGAGTTCACTCGTCTGTCGCTCGAGCGAAGCTCTAATTGTGAGTTCACTCGAGGTGCGCTCGAGCAAAGCTCAATCTGTGAGTTTGCTCGAGTCTCGCGTGACAGTGGGCTCGAGCGAGACACAAGCCCTAGTGTTCGCTCGAACCACGCTCGACACGTCGCTCGAACCACACTCGACACGTCGCTCGAACCACGTTCGACACGTCGCTCGAGGCAATGTTGATTGTGAAACTTATTCCCTAGCAAAACGGCGTCGTTTTGTCAATGAAAACGGTGCCATTTTGTTCAAAGTCATCTAATATATTCCCCCCTCCGCCCGGGATTTTGTTCAAAGTCATATGATCTATTCCCCCTGGCACGACCTCACCCTCACCCTCATAATTTTCCTTCAAAAAACCTCGACTTCTTCCCCCACGGGCCGCTGTGCAGAGTCCAGACGTCGTCACCCACTCTCTCACTCTCGACCTCAATCACTCTCACGCCCACCACTAGGTAGTAGATTTGTAGTCATCTGTACATTACCTGTAGATTTGTAGTCATCTTATATAGTCATTTGTATATTTGTAGATCCGTGTTTGCAATATGTTTCTGCTATGATTTTTTTGTGTGTCTGATTTGGAAATTGGGGCCACATGTGTCTGATTTGGGATTATGAGTTGTTTCAATCTTGATTTTTGTTGTCCACTGATCAATGTCTCAAGTGCAGACCACTGATCAATTAGTTAACCAAGTGTGCATGTTGAATGATTATTATACACTAGTTATACATTAGTACACATGTTATTATACACTTGAGACATTATAACAAAGGTCATAGTGTGCATGCTGAATGATTATTATAGTCATCATCATCCTAACATGTATACTAAATGGTTCAATTTGTAAGTGATGTTTACTTACTCCTACTATTCCCCATTTTTTTTTTGTTTCAGTCTGTATTTTTGCTCAACCACATACATGCTAATAACACCATGTATGTAGGTATTACCTATGCTCATGATATTCTCCAATTTTTTTGTTGTTGTTTCAATTAGGGGTGTAAACTCAAACCGGAAAATTGGACCGAACCGGACCGGTTTTACCGGTTTTGAACCGGTCCGGAACCGATTTTTAAAATGTAAAAACCGGCCGGTTCCGGTCCGGTTCTGGTTCTGGGATTTTTTGGCCAGGGCCGAACCAGTTGATTAAAAAAATAAAAAATAATATTTTTATATATAAGTTTTATACAAAATATTTTATATATATTAAATATTAATATATATAAGTTTTATATGTAATGTATAATTATAAATTTTATATGAAATTTTATATATAATATATATTCATATATGAAATAATTTCTTATTATAATTTATAAATTATTACATAAAATGTTAATACTAAATCACTAAAAGTTTATAACTAATACTAATATATAACTTATAACTATACCAATAATCTAATATTAATACTATTATATAGTCTAATATATTAATAAAAGTATAAAACAGTTTTTTTTAAATCATTTTTTTTTATAAACAAATTTTTAATGACAAATTGTAAAACTTACATTTTAAAAAAAAGGGAAACCGGACCGGACCGGACCAGAAACCGGTAAAACCGTAAGTACCGGTTTAGGAGGGTAACCGGTACGTAATCGGTTTTGAAAAATACAAAACCGGTACATACCGGTTCGGTCCTAGATTTTATCCAAAACCAGACCGGACCGGACCGGTTACACCCCTAGTTTCAATCCTTATTTTTGATTTGTTGTATTCTATTTTAGTCATTTAAATCATGAATGTTGAAGGCACCGCAAGCACTCCTACGTCCACCGCCTGTTGAGGCTCCCATTATTGAAGAGTCTAGTGAAAGATTAGACTCTTCGATTGGCACTCCTAATACCTTTCGTTCTACCCCCCACCTTCCACCAGGTAGTAGAAACCTCAAGAATAGGTCTGAGTGGGATCACTTCACAAGAGTCATTAATTGTGATCCCGATGAACCTATAGCCACTTGTAACCATTGTGGGAGGTTGTGGAAATGTCATCCCAAGAAGCAGGGCACTTCAACTTAAAAGCACACATCATCATTAGCCCTAAAAATCATAAGAGTAGATTGGACAAGAGTCAACAATTCTTAGTCCTGGAAGCAAGAGTTGAAGGAGGGGAAGGGGAAAATACACTAAAGATGACCAAGTATAACGAGGAAAAATTAGGGCTACCCTTGCTAGGATAGTGATAGTTGATGAGTTGCATTTTTAAATTGTTGAGGGTCAAGAGTTTCAGGACTACACCAAATCCCTTGATCCTAGGTTTCTTATTCCTTCTTATTTTATGGTAATGATGGATTGTATGAGGCTATTCTTGAGAGAGAATGAAAGTTTGAAGCAAATGTTTTTAACTACTAAGCAAAGAGTGTGCTTGACTACTGACACTTGGACGTCTATCCAAAACATCAATTACATGTATGTCACGGCTGATTTTAGTGATAGTAGTTGGAAGTTACATAAACAGATAATTTCCTTCAGTCTTATTAGTGATCACAAAGGGTCAACGATTGGGAGGGCGTTTGAGGAGTATATGCTTGATTGGGGGATTGACAAAATTCTTACAATAACGATGGACAATGCTTCCTCTAACGACTCTGCTATTGATTGGTTGAGAACAGTTGAAGTTGGAAGATTAGAGTGCATTGCGGATCACTACTTTATTCACATGAGGTGTACTACGCCTATTTTAAACCTTATTGTCCAAGAAGGTTTAAAAGAAGTTGATGAGTCAATCACAAAAATCCACAATTTGATTAGGGATGTGAAGTCTTCTCCCCAAAGACTTGCCACTCTCAAGTCTTGTGTTGAAAGGTCAAAAGTCTCATGTAATAGTTTCTTATGTCTTGACGTACCTATTAGACGGAACTTGACTTTTCTTATGTCAGATGTAGTTGAGAAGTATAAAAAAGCCTTACGAATTTTGCTTGATGAGGATCCGTACTCACTGGTTTATTTGTCTGAAGATGGGCATAGGAGAAGAGGATTAGGAGCTCTTTTACTTGATGATTGGGAGGCTATAAAAAAATTCCCAAGTTTTTGGAAGTATTTTATAATGTCACATTGCGTATTTCTGGTATATTATATGTCACTGCGAATCTATATTTTCAAGATTTCATTAATATTCATGCCAACTTGAATAGTTTTGTGATAGTAATAATCGACGCTTCAATGCTGACCTTTAGAATGAAAACAACATATGATGAATATTGGGGGGGGGGGGGGGGGATCTTGGAAAGATAAATAGGTTGTTGTTTGTTGCTGTCATTCTTGATCTGCGGTACAAGTTAATTACTCAAGCATATTGGTTCAATCAAACATTGAGTGATGAGAATGGTGAGAAATTTATTGAAATCCTCAAGAGGGATATGGAACTTTTGTATGAACTATGAATAGTATGTTACGTTTGGTGGTGGGTACACATGTGGGTCTAACTCAAGTATTTCTGACACTCGTAATGAGAGTAGTATCTCAATAGGGAGTAGCTCTTCAACTGATCCCTTGGTTTTTTTGAAAAAATTCCATAAAGAGCAGAAATCAACAAGCTTGATGGACTATAAGTCAAAGCTAGAACAATATTTGTTGGAGGATGTTAAATCCCTACAGAGAGTTTTGATATTTTAATTTGATGGAGGGTCAACTCCACCAAATATTTAGTTCTTGTTATAATGGCGAGAGAATCATGGCCATTCCAATTACTACCGTAGCATCTTAGTCAGTATTTAGCACAAGAGGTCGTGTCCTGGATCCATTTTGGAGTTCTTTGGCTCCTAGAACTGTGAAGGCTCTTGTGTGTATGCAAAACTGGTTGAAGTCCACTCCAATGTGCTTGAGTCAAAATTATTCGGATACAATTGATGATGTAGAGAGTTATAAGTTAGATTCAGGTAATATATTTCAAATTTAATTAATTTTTTTATATATCTTGATTTGTCATTTTTTTATACTAATTTATTATATTTTAACATCTTATTGTAGAATTGACCAACAATATGACGAGTTTACTACATGAAGACAATTGAGGCCTGAGTTGTATTTGTGAAATTGTGTAATTTGTTATTTGCTCAATTTTGTTTTTTTTATTTTTATAAATTTATGTAGTATCTTATTTCCTCACTAATTTTGTTCTTTTTTCTTCAGACACAGCGAATGACACTCACTTTATTGGAACAAGTTATTTATTTATTTATTATTGTTTTTTCTTTTGTTGTTGGAATTAGAAGTCTTCTTGATGGATGATGGATGATGGATGAGTTGAATGGATGGTAAATGATGAATGATAAATGATAGATGTTGTTGGCTTTGTTTGGTTTTGTTTGTTGCTGGAATGAGACATGGGATTTAAATTGTGTTGTTGGTTGTAGTTGGGAAGTTGGGACAAGAAACAATATTTGATGGCTTCTAAGGTTTTAGTTTTGGATTGTAAGTTTGTAACTTCTTAATGTAGTAAATTAGTTCTAGATCTGGTTACATGTTTTTAACTTGTAGTGATTGAATGATTTAGTTTTTTTAATTTTTGTTATATTTTTTGAACTTGTAGTGATTCTAGTGAATGATTTCTAGTGAATGATTTAGTTTTGTAATTTTGGTTATGTATTTTTCGTGGATATTTGATGTCTATCATCATAATTTTGGTAATGTATTTTTAATGTAATTTTGGTTATGATTTAGCTTTGCAATTATGGTTATATTTTAATAAAATTGAAATTTGAAATATATATTTTTTTTAAAAAAATTGAAATATGGAAGCCCAAATCCGATTAATAAGAGTCCAAAATTGTCAAATTAAAATTTTAAATGGGCTAAGAAAAAAAAAACCCAATAAAAAATCCAACTCTAACTCTGCTCCGATAAGTTGGAGTCAGAGTGGAGTCTATGAGAATCAGAATTAGAGTCAAATGTTGGATTCGACCTCCGACAAAGTCGAAGTCAGAAATAGGGCACTCCGACTCCGAAACAGTTGGTGCTCAACCCTAGGCCCTTTAGGGGATGGCCGTTAAAATTGATAGTATGAGGGTTGACTGCAAATTGGATAATGATTTAAAAAATTTTGTTTATTTGTCTCAACAATTTTTTGTCACGTTAGAGAGATGAATGGGTACACATACACGTCTTCAATGAATACTCAAGAATATAATGAGAAATGATATTTATAGTTTTAGTGTGTGTAAGTTTTGTGTACTCTTTTTGAAAGAAGTGAAAAAAATAAAGGATCCACATAAAAAAAATTATTTTTTAATAATAAACTCTACTTTTTTTCAATGAGAATGTGCAGAGCTTACAAACTCTAAGACTGTATCTAGTATTACTCCTATATAATTTCTTAGAGTATATAAAGTGAAAACAAAATCCATGTATTCTTGTTTTAATTATTATGCACAAAGGGCCATGAAAATATAATGCACACAAAACTAAAAGAAATGAAATGCGTGGCGATAGTGCCAATCTCTGTCAAGATCTCTATCATCAAGCATGAATTCTTGTCTCTATATAAGTTTAGTATGTTATGTAGCATTCATTGTGAAATCTTGAAGTATAAACTCAAGCAAATAGCAATTTGTTGGATTATCAGATTAATGGAGGTTTAAAGCATAAAAGACCTTAATAGTACTTGATTTTTTTTACATAAATTAAGCTACTAATTTACACCAAACATAAAACAATAATATTTTTTCTCCCTCTTTTCTCTTGGAATTTATAAAGAATTTAGTTGTCTATTTATCGTTCTAATCAGGTCATTTAGGACACTAATTTGCTTCATAATTTATTTGAACATAAACTAATTTCTTTTTGTTTCATTATTAGATGAGTGGAGGTGAAAAAGAGAAAAATCTTGTGTTTTGGTATTTTTTGACACAAAACTACTTTGCATTTTAAGTAGGGGTGGGCAATGGGGCCCGCTGCTCCTCCCTCGCATGCTGGGGTAGGCAACCCTATCCCGCAGGCAAGACACTGGCAGGGGCGGGGGGCGGTATGGCCCTAGTGGGGCCCCGCCCCATCCCCCGCCCTGAACCCAATTTTTTTTTTATATAAATATATTTTATAAATATTTATTATTTTTACGATATATAAATATATTAATATGTATTAAGTAGAACTTTTACTTAATACTTTGTGTAAGTTGTAGTGTATTAGGGTGACATTTTTATAGATTATCTTGACAATTCTCACACCTACGTAATGTGAAACTCTTGTATTACACTACAACTCACACAATATGCACTATCAAATTTAAAAACTTCATAGTTTTTTAATTATATTCATATTTACAAATTTAAATTTACAATTTGAGTTCAAAAATATGTTTTTGATATTTTTTTATCCATAAATAATTTTTGAATATAGTGGACTGTAGTCCATTATTGAAGTGGGCGGGAGGCGGGGCAAATTGGGAGTCCGCCCTGCCTCTGGTGTAGGGGCGAGGTATGCGGGAGCGGGGGGTGGGGAGGGAGCTACCCTGCACCATATGATGCACCCCTAATTTTAAGAGTTTCATATATAATGATAGAGTGGACAAATGCAAAAAATTCTGTGTTAGATTGTTTACGTCTTTCTAACAAATAAGATACAAAATCTTTTTCTTTTACAAATAAACAAGGTTAGTGTGGAGTCGTAATTTACAAATCACTACCGATTGCGTAGCTTTATTTTTTACAAGAAGAAATTAATCTTAAAGAATATATGCACGCTTTGTGATTTAGAACTGGTATCAGATCGAGATCTCTCAAAGTCATCATGTACGATCTATAATATAAGGAAAATGATGCATCTCCATCTCGATAAAAGTCACCGATATATTTTTTTTATTTAATTGTTAAAGAAGTATTTTTAAATAAATTTATAATTTTTTTAAATGTTTAAAGTGATTTAAAATAATGCTTAAAAAAATACACAAAATACACTTCTCGGTAGAACTCTCGAGACCATCTCTCGGTGGCCGTAGCACAATAATAAATACTTAAATAACTTAATTTATGTAGGAAAATGCTAGTTTGTCTTCTCACTTTATCCATTCATTTTGACCGTTTATGTATTTATTTATTTTTTAATTTTTTTAACTTAATGATTAAAAAAGTAATTTTTAATGTATTGATGTATTTTTTTATTTTTTAAAAATATTTAAATATGAAAAGAAAAATGAGAAAAAAAAAAGAAAACGCCAAAATAGCCTAGCGGTTAAATGGAGCAGTACTACTCAAGTCTCAGGCAAGAGAATAGCACCACTCATTTATGTATCCGTCACTATTTTATTCTAAATTTTAGTATTCGAATAATAATTCAAAATCCTTCATCACCTAGATTTGGGTTCAATTAAATCTTATACAGCATGACAACCAAACGGTCAGTTCAAGAGAATTGACTAAAGTGGTAAAAATCTTGCAAGAAATTCCTTGTCGAAAGCCAGTATTTGCATCTCAAAATTAGTTAAGGTTAGATTTGGATTATGAGGTGATCTCAGATGATTTGAGTTGATATGTGAATAATAGTGTTTTGTAGATCCCATTGAGATGTGTTTGAATATAAATAGATCGAGGTATACGTTTGAATGTATGAAATATATTGTTATGCGTTTAAACTAGGACTGTTCAACTGGGCCGGGTTTTTTCCCGGCCCGGTCCGAAACCCGGAAAACCGGGATCCGGTTCCGGGTTTCGACCCGGATTAAATCCGGGCCGAAATCCGGGTTAAAAAACCCGGATCTATCCGGCCCGGATACGGTTACAAATCCGGGTACCGGGTTTTAAACCCGGTACCCGGGTCTAAACGAAACCCCCCCCCCCCCCGAGTTCTGTCTCTCTCGCAGTCTCGTTATCTCTCTCTCTCTCGTTACGAAAACCCTAAATCCTCAAATGGTCGACACCTACAACGGCGTCACCGTCCTCTGGGAACACGTCGTCACACAAAGGCAAGCTCAAACTTTCTCGTGGCGTCCTTTACCAGAAGAAAAACGAGGCTTCACTCTCCGAATCAAGAAACGCGACAAAACGCTGATTCTTGATTCGTACTTGGATTACATAATGGAAAAGGCAAACGACATACGTAGAAAGAACCAGGACCGTCTTTTGTACACAAACTCGAAAGGTGGATCCTTGGACTCGAGGGGACACCCGTGGAGCCTGTCTCGTTTAAGCATCCAAGCACATTCGAAACCTTAGCCATGGACCCGATAAAGAAGCAGGAGATCATGGAGGATCTTATGGGCTTCGCCAACGGTCAAGGATTCTACCAAAAGACTGGGTGGGCCTGGAAAAGAGGGTACCTGCTTTATGGATCGCCGGGGACAGGGAAATCAAGCATGATCGCAGCCATGGCAAACTATCTGGGTTACGATATTTACGACTTGGAGCTGACCGAGGTGCATACCAACTCGGGCCTGAGGAAGCTGCTGATGAAGACGAGCTCTAAGTCCATAATTGTCATCGAAGACATCGATTGCTCTCTAAATTTGACGAACAGGAAGAAGGCTAATAGTACTAGTTCGCAAGCGAGAAGCGCTTACTATGATATGGGTGAAATGCGAGGTGGGGGTGGCTCAGGTGAAGATGGTGGTAACAATACGATGATGCTGTCGGGATTGTTGAATTTCACGGACGGATTATGGTCGTGCTGTGGGAGCGAGAGGATTTTCGTGTTCACCACAAACCACATCGAGAAGCTTGACCCGGCATTGTTGAGGAGTGTTCACCACAAAAATCCGGGTTCAACCCGGAACCCGGAATCCGGGTTTTGAAAAACCCGGATTTACCCGGGTTCCAACCCGGGTCTGACCCGGATCAATCCGGCCCGGGTTTCGGCCCGGGTTTGAAACCCGGATCCGGATCCGGGTATACCCGGGTTCCCGGGTTGGAACCCGGATGAACAGTCCTAGTTTAAACTTTTGATTGAAAGTTGAAAAAGTAATAGGTTCCGTCAATAATTAGTTTGAGATATATTAAAGTTATCTTGACATCTAAATATATTGGTTCGGGACATAGGTAAGACTTTGTTTTGGACACCGAGTACCAATAAAAAATGACACATTCAAACAGAAGTAATTATCCATGAAGAATGTCAAAATCCATGTCTCTACTTTTCACAATTTCACTTATTTTCCAGGGAGCAAATTATACTTTGATCTGGCCGATATCATTCCTAAATTATCAAAGTTGTTGCTTATCTCTAACTTAAGTAATAAAATACAAATTATATCTAGGTGATAATATTTTTTGTATTTTGTTTAAGGGTTTGAAAAAATTATAATAATTAGATGAAAAAATTAAAAATTAAAAATTAAAAAATATTTTATATTTAAGTGATATTTAAAAAAAATATCTGAAAATATCTGAAAAAACTTAAAAAAAAAAATTGTATTGTCAAACAAATCCATGTAAACGTGCAATCTCCGCATAATGCGCACCGCATCACGTGATAGAAAAAAAATGTCTGGCTACCACGTGATTTTGTCATCCTCACCTCACGAATCACGTGGCCAACTCACTTGGCGATCTTTGTGTCCCCCACCATATAAATAATAAAAATTAGAAAATGTACCTAAAATTCTTAAAATTTTTAAAAAATTAACTAAAAAATAATAAAGTCTAGGGGGAAGTTTGCTAAGATTTAAGATTAATTCTGTAAATATTAAAAAGTTAAACTAGCAAATTACAAAAGATTAATTGATTTATGATACATGATATATCATTTCTAAAATGGTTGAAAGTAATTGTCAGCTAATTAAAAACTGATGCATACCAAATGGTTATTCTTTTGTTAGTATTCTAGTAAGATATTGAAATAGATATTTTACTGTGAATATTTTAGAATGAGTAATATTAGATACAGTCTTAAGATGTATTGAATCTGTGCATTGCCTTTGAAAAAAGCATGTATAAAGTTTATTAAAATTCAATATCTTACACGCCCATATTTCTATGAGTTTATACTAATTCAAATTATATCACTTAATGAATAAGTTATAGTGGGACACAAATACCTATAGATTTCATGATGACCAGAAATCTATTTAAGCACGAAGAAGATTAAGGATTCTTAATTACAATATAATTGTACATCTAGTTAGAGGGAGACACTCAGAGATAAAGTTGTTAACGTGATCATTTTCTTATAGTCAGGTCAGATTTTCTATCGAACTGCAATAGAAAGAGAGAAGTTTTCTAACTATAATTATTTAATGTCATAGATTATAGTAAATCAAAAATCAAAAATCTTAATATTTATTGTTTCATTTTAAAATATTTAAAATGGATACACTATTAGAAAATATATTTTTTATGTGATTTTTAAATCTATATACTTTTTTAAAAAATAATGTACAAGACTTGTACTACAATTTATTTCCCTTTTAGAATTCATGTATCAATATTAGCATATATAAAAAAAAAAACAATTCATGTATCAATATCAGAAAAATTAAAAATCATGGTATCAATTAATAAAAGAGTAATGATATATACGCAATATATTATACAACATATTGTACAACAATATGTTAAAACGAGGATATTTTTATAAAATAATGTTACTTTTATAAAGTGTTTTATAAAAATATCTCTCATTTAAAATATAGTTGTATAAAGTGTTGTGTTTAAATTATTTTTCTTAATAAAAACGTTAAAATCTCAATACAAAAATAATTAGGAAAAAGCGAGTTCGTGAGAAATGAGAAGAAGCACGCATGTGAAAACTGATGTGACAATACCCCACTTCCCATGAATGCATACCCCAGAGAGAGAAGTGGGGGATTAGGTCCGTCCGTTCGTTTTGCCTTTTTGTTAGTACGTAGTGCACGTGAGCGGCAGCCAGTGTTCAGGTGCGCCCATTCCCTACCGTTCATCTCTACCCCTCACTGGGCCCTAATTGCCTACCGGCTCACGTGCGGTGTGGACACCCCTATCCTGAGTATCCTCACGCTTTCCGCTTCTTTTCTTCTTTACACTTCCCAATCTTCTTCCGTTTCAATGTTAACGTCGTCTCCGTCTATTTTAACGGCTTTTGTCTAATGCATCCTCTCTCTAAAATAGATGTGCTGCAGGCTGCAGCTATAAATACATCACATTAAATATAAATATAAATTGACGTGATTTTATATGATATGTTAAATCTATTTTATAATAAAAATAATTTTTTAATTTAATGTATCACATCAAATTATGTTAATTTGTGAAATTAGTTTTATAAAATATTTTGTGACTAAAATAATTTTTATTATATGAATTTTAGACAATATATTTCGATTAAAAGATTGATTTGTTGTCAACATTCACATGCTATGATGCTAGTTATAATACCCTAATCTTAATATATTGATATGGAAGACATATATTGATAATTATTATTTGATATTTAATTTTGGCTAATGCTTTGCTGAATTGTTGGGAAGGGCGGAACAACTAAGAAGCTTGGGGCTATGGCCTTCAAAAATTGAATAAAAATTGTCCTTTATAAGAAGTTGAAGTTTTTAAAAGGAAGAAGTTTTCAAGAGGGTAGATTATATAAAATTTAATTTTGGCCCCCCTAATTCTTTTTTGGTAAATTCGTCCCCAAAACTATATTTCAAGTTTGCCATTGTTAGTGTGTACTAAGTACACACTAACAATATACTATTTGTTGAGCCAATTAATTTTCTCTATTTTTATTTCTCTCCAGGCAATTTTGCTCTCAACCAAATATCCAAACATCCCATCTTCTTTGACCAGAGGGGGTGGAGCTTCGGCTCCTCCCTCCCTCCTCTGTCTGGTTTGTCCAAAAACTATCAGGTCCATTTTTTTCTAGTTGTTATTTTGTTTGCCCTCCATAACAAGGAGAAGCGCCAATCTACTTTTTTTGGCACCCCACGACCGCCACGCGTTCTACCACAGGACTCCCAAGCCGCCAATCTTTAAGACGACAGAAGTAGAATGTCGAAAGGAGCGGAGCGTGTGTCACACGCGCAGCTCAAACCGCGTGTGAGATCCATCGCAGGAGTGCTTGTTGCCACCACGCGTGACATTTTCAGGGCCAGCAACCTTGGATCCTTTAGATCCAACCATCCTCCACTCTCCTAGAGTGG
This sequence comes from Juglans cinerea, assembly GCA_961763995.1. Lineage (NCBI taxonomy): Eukaryota > Viridiplantae > Streptophyta > Magnoliopsida > Fagales > Juglandaceae > Juglans > Juglans cinerea. The sequence continues at coordinate 14,436,650 of CAUIVZ010000016.1, forward strand.
CACGTGGCCTCCACCTACTGCCACAGTCCCTAGCGGTCGTCTGCCAACGATTTGGCACATCTTCTATTTGCTATTTTTTCATGTTTTCGCTTTTCCTAATCAAGGATCGTGGAAAAAAGGTAGTGGAAGTCTCCTGCAGCCAATTTAGATTAGCGAAATGCAGCACAAATCATTTCCCTACGACTTCTAGTCGTAGTATTACAGTTCGTTTAACAGACTGTATCAAAACTGATTAAAGCGGCTTCCCCTTGTGGGAAATGGGTGGGGTCAAGTCATTGGCCCTAGATCTCACCCTATTGACTATTGTATCTTGTAACTGTTGAATATATCTATAATATGCTTGTTTGGAAAAAAAAAATACTATTTTGACTCTTTGAGCATTTAGAACTGTACATTTGGGGATGTTTGGAAACAATTTCCATCTCATCCCATTTTATTTCATCTCATTTCCTTCCCAAATATCATTCAAATATAAACTCTTTCAAACTAATCATTACAATTTTTTCAAATTAACCATTACAACTTTTACAAATTTTCAAATAAAAAATAAAAAAACAAATAAAAAAATTTAAATCCTAAAACAAATATTATATTAAAAAAATTATATTTTAATATTATAATATTTTTTATTCAACTTTTTCTCTCCTATTTCCCAAAGTCAGATAAATACTTAACTCAAACTATCTTTTAACTGTTCACAAATCATCTTACTACTATTCACAAAATTCTCATCTCATTTCATTCCCCAAGTATCCCCTAAAATTATCTCTCTCCAATTCTAAACTCTGAAATTCTAAATCTAATTTGCATATGATGAACTTTGGAGGTAGATTATAAAAATTTTCTTTATACATGAATTTAAGTAGTTTATAAAACCAAATCACGTATTTAATATGATTATTATCATAATGATGAGATTTGGTCTAGAGATATATGTTATAAAAAAAATTTGATTTTCATAACAATTAAAGAGATTTTTATGTCATCTCATGTTTATATAATTTTCCGAGACCTATACTTTGTATTCAATTCATTAAGAATAAAAAAAATATAATCCCAGAGTCTCACTCCTACTTTTCATGTATAGCTTTCGGCCAATGTCAAGTTCGATCCTGTCGAGTTTCGTTCCGAAGTGACTAACATCATACTTCTTTGCATCCTTTTGTCAAACACTTTACATGTAGCCAGACTGTAGCCTCTCGCATTCGCACGGCTACACACACCAACATTACAATCCCAAACATAGAAATCAATCACCACCATATGCCCTTACATCACCTTTATGAGCCCCGCCATCAACCTAATCCTCTTGAATTAGACAATAATCCATCATCACCATCCACAGCACAACATTCCTTTAATCGTTTTGTCAAAATCACCTCCAAAACCATACCCTCTTGACATATCCCTAACTATCACCTATTTTGTGCGAGAATTTGAAAAAGTTGTAATAATGAAATGAGATGAGTTGTGATGATTTCTCAATCCAAACGGGACCTAAATCTTCCAAGTGAATGACTTTTAAAAAATAGGAATCATCCCAAATAAACCCAAAATGATGTAACAAGCCTAGCTTATATCCAACAAGTTTTGGATGGGTGAGTTAGAATAAGTTTTAAGCACCTCTAAAACGTAATCTAGATTATATATATATATATATATATATATATATATCGGTTTTCTTCTACCTGACATCAACCAAGCATCGTCATTCGTTAACAAGCTTCCTTTCTTGAAATTTGGAAGTGGAAAATAATCTTCAGTCATGGATTCCTTTAGACTCAGCGAGCGTGACTGCAAGTTTTGGTTTCAGTACCCATCTATTTTGGGCCTACTGTTTTCAAAGGCTTAGTTCTGGCCCATAGTTGGCACGTTACAACCCAATTTGGTCTAATTTTAGACCGATTGTTTTCCAAAGGCCCATTACCCGGTCTATTTCTAGACCTCTTTGCTTCGGTATATTGTTCAAAGAGTAACATTAGTAACAAATTCTAAATACACAAGTCTTGAATAAGTTTTTATGAAAAAGTGGATCACACAAAAAAAAAATTTAATTTTTTACATTTTTTCATAATGGAGTCTATTTTTTTTTTAAATGTGTGCACAAACCTTGTATATATCATTATTCTTATTTTAAGCCCATGGTTGGCTGCCCAAAAAATAAAACAAAAAAAAAAAAAAGAGAGAAAAAGTTCAAATTCAGAATTCAAACTCAAGGTTGTAGGATTTTCACGAGAGATGTTAGAGATGAAGCCAAATAAAAAACTTGACTCGATTATTGTCTTAATCAAGAGATTTTATTTTTATCTCGAACAGTTTAGAGTCCAAAAATAAGTCAGGAAATCTTAAATTTATAATTTTCTTTATCTTTATCATAGGTTTATATTTTACTATCAAGGTTTTAAAGAAAAGAAGAAAGAATTTCCATCTATATTTCTCTTATCTTAGCTTTCAACTAAAGAAAAGAATAACTTTTCCGGAAGGGACTGTGATAGAAAAAAGTGTAGATTTAGTGGGAAACGTTCTTTTCCCACCAATTTGTGTTGTGGGAGACTCGTGACATGTAACTGGTGGAGAAAAATTCTTTTTCCACCAAATTTTGAGTTCATGGGAAAAATCATCTTTTTGCCACGACATGAACGGCGGATAAAACATTTTAATTTCGTAGCAAATAAGTTCACTAACATGACCTCGTGGTCAGTAATAATGTCGTTATCCATGAAAGAAGTTCGTGGAAAATCTTCTATATCCATGAATTTTCTTAGTCGCAAAAGTGGTGTCTTATAAGTTTTATCCACCAATTCGTTCATGGCAAAATATTATTTCAGACGATGACTTCTGGTGGAATTTCCACCACAATCAATTGGTTGGAAAAGAGCATTTTCTATGAACTTGAGTAATTGTAAATAGTTATTGCCAGTGAAGCTCATTTGTAGCAAAAGTGATCTTTACTTTTTCCCACGGGAATTAATTCATGGCAAAAGAGGTTTTGTCATGACAATTGTCGGTGGAAATTATTTTTTCTCTAAGTTTGGTTAAATAGTTTCCATCAAAATCATATGTCAAAAAAGATTGCTTTCCCAGGAACATTAATCATGGGAAATACGACTGTACAAAAAACCTGTTTTGTGACCAAATCAACTCTTCTTAAAAAGTTTGTTGTCACTAATGTCTGCTACTATGAAAAAAATTGGTTTCCTACCAATCAATTCCACAAACTATCCAACCAAAAATCAACTCTTCCTACCGTTATCCCACAAACAGGCTTGTATTGAACCCCTTTCAACACAATAATCCATCAATAAATGTAACCAACACCATATCAAACTAATTAAACCAAAAATTCATATTACCAATATATATTATACATAATTAATATTGTAATTTACAAATCTGTCCACTGGGTTAACCAGTCAATTAAGACCATCAAAATACAATTATGTTTGCAAATAGAACCCAAGTACAGGAGGAAATTGCAAATCCTTGTGCCAACAGCATGGATGACAAGTTTGGGACTAAAAGACACATTATTGCTGTAAACACATGTTGCAGTAATGCTGATTCACTGAGACAATCTCCATTCTGGAATACATCAATATTCCCCCTCTTAATCCATAAAGCATGGTGTCCTAAAATTCACCTGAAAAAAATTGTCATGTACTTAACTGTATTAGCCAATAGAAAACATTTATTTAAAGGCAAAGGTACTAGTTAGGACATTACTATAGCAAAACCAAAGGGCAAATTGATGCAAATAGTTAACAATTAGATTAACCTACTGGTCAAATAAAAGCTGACGTCCAGGTTCTTTTCCCCTTCATTTCATACACCTATTCCCAAGTCTGGCCATTCATGTTGGGAGTTGATGGCAAATGTGATGAGAACTATGTCAAACTCAAAATACTTATATGGTGGAGGGAGTGACATGGGCTGGGAAGCTTACTGATGATAATTGTTGTAACATGTTGTACATAGGTTTAATTATCCATAGTGCATTAATCACAAATAATGAGGCTTCCCAAAAAGAATATCCTAGGGTGATGCATGGAAGATGACAAATGTCAAGAGTTGAATCTCAAGAATTTACATATATATATATATATATATATATATATATATCTACCAACTTTTATGCTATTTTAAATACTGCAGTGATATATACGAAGAAAATTTTTGCAATTTATTCTGCTATAGCATGGTAGCTGTACATGATCCTGCCCTTCACATTATATTTCTTGTCAATTAGTTATGGTTCTCATGGCTGACAAGTCATCAAGCATGGACCAAAATAGGAAAAATAGATCATCATGCATGGATAAAGTCCTCATGACATACAGGTAATTAAAGCATGCATGGAATAGTATTTGAGCTTGGTGCCCTCACAAACCAACCAACCAACCAACCAACCAAACCACCCAATGGTTTACAAAGAATTGTAGTTAAGTATTTGTAAATGTAAAATAAACCACAAGTCTCTCTGGGATAATAGAATAAAGTTATGAAGCTATTTCTTTTTTACATGGCACTGGACTCATGTAACTTTGGCTTAACCATCAATATATATACACATATCTATATATAATATAAACTTTACTACTGACCATGCTAAATATATATTTGATTACAACATAAATCTAACATCTCCACATTATACTACGAGAGAGACCAAAATAGAGGTATATTCCGACTCTCACATATCCAACTTGTTTTAAATGGGTCTAAGCTACTTGAGAACCATAGTCTTACAATAACATGGTCAAACACTAACCAAACTACATTATGCACATTAACACCTTTAGATATGTGCTAACAAAGGATGTAGTATGATAATTCATCCACCATGTATTTGCATAATGAACTTGAATAACAGCAAATGAGCTGACAAATTTATACTTACTCCTATCAAAGGAATATAGTGTTAATATTGCCAGCAACCTAAAACCCTCTTCATCTCCACCAACTACTGGTCTATCATTCTATCAAATTTCTAGCCAAGTTATGAGAGAGCTTATATCAAGGCAGATCCTGTCAAAGCCAATCACCCAGATTCCTAGTCTAAGATCATGCGAGTATTCTTACCAAGATTAGTGCTACTGATTTCTATCATTAATGTAAATAGATGATACAGCTTGATTCTTGCTAGCCGTTGTAAATCTCTCCATTCTTTCTATACTTAGATTGCTGTAACTTCTTACTTCTGATATGTAATCTGTATAAATAAGGTTCTAAATACATCAATAAAATAGAGGAAAATTTCCATTGTATCATCTTCTATAATTCTCTACATGGTATCAGACGACCAAAACTCAAACGAGAATACAATCCCTTCTCCCGACATGCCTTCCTCTCCAAACAATCAACCTTTCTCTCCCACCGAAATCCCACTGGTTGCTCTCAACATTACAGCCCAAATCAATGAGAAATTAACTTCCTCCACCTTTCCCCAATGGCATGCCCAATTTGAAGCTCTTCTAATTGGGTATAATCTTTTAGATTATGTCACAGGCACTTCCGTATGTCCTGAATCTGATGGCACTCCGTCATCTACCTTACCAATAACCCATTGGGTTCGGCAGAACAAATTAATTCTCTCCGCCCTCCTTGCCTCCACCTCCACCACGATCACTCCTCTCATTGCTACCGCCAAAACGTCATGCGAGGCATGGAAAAAATTACATCACATGTATGCTAGCAGGTCCCGAATGAGGGCAATGCAACTCAAGGAAGAAATTACCTTGATTCAAAAGGGAAATCGATCGATTCCAGAGTATCTTCATGCCGTAAAGGCACTGGCTGATGAGATAGCTCTAATCGACCATCCCATATCTGACGATGATCTCACCCTTTACATTCTTAACGGTTTGGGTTCTGATTTCAGGGAAATAGCCGTTCCAATCCGTGCAAGGGAGAAATCCCTGACCTTCGAAGAGCTTCATGACCTTCTGGTTGGACATGACAGCTACCTCCGGCGGCTAGAGTCAGCCACTCAACAGCTTGTGGTGTCGGCAAACTACACCAACCGAAAGCAAACTTCTGGAAATCCTTCACAGAAGCAGCATGGCAAGCCCTCTGGTTTCTCACGAAATCAGGGCCAAAATAAAGACAACCGGCTGAATACCAAATACACGTGCCGGCCCAACTCTAATCAGAAGAGATATCAACCCAAATGCCAATTATGTGATCAGATTGGTCATACGGCCAAGTTTTGTCCTCACCTAAACTCTAATGCAGTGATTGCCAATTGTACTTCAGCTTCTCATGTCACAGCAAATAAATGGCTCATGGATTCCGCTGCATCCCATAATATCACTGGAGATCTCAACAATTTATCCATTCATTCTGAGTATGATGGTACTGATGAAGTCGTACTTGGTGATGGTTCAGGTTTGGCTGTCTCACACATAGGATCCCTTACACTAAAATCACCACAAAAGACTTTTATTCTCAACGATACACTTTGTGTTCCAAGCATTTCCAAAAATATCATATCTGTGCATAATTTTACATCACAAAATAATGTGCTTATAGAATTTCACCCTTCTCATTTTCTTGTGAAGGACAAGAGCACGGGAGTGACCTTGCTAAGAGGTGCAGGTGAAAATGGTGTCTACATCTTCCCGGAAATACTGGTGGTCTCTCCAAAGGTTGCAAATGTGCATGAACGAACCTCTCTTGCCGGGTGGCACAAACGTCTTGGTCATCCGTCCTCCAAAATTGTTCACAATGTTGTTCGTAATTTTTCACTTCCAGTCACAACAAATAAAGAATCTTTTTTGTGTTCTTCATGCTCCATCAATAAAGCTCATCAACAACCCTTTGCTTCTAATAGTCTATTGAGCAATGCCCCTCTTGAACTTATATATACTGATGTTTGGGGTCCCGCCCATTGTGTTGGTTTAGATGGTTCCCGCTATTATCTCTTTTTTGTTGACCATCATACCAATTATATGTGGTTTTATCCTATGGAAACAAAATCCGGGGTTGCAACAATTTTTCCCCTATTCAAAAAGCTTGTTGAAAACCGGTTTCAATGCAAAATTAAAACCATATACTCGGATAATGGAGGAGAATATGTGCGCTTAAAATCTTTTTTCTCTCTTCATGGCATAAGTCATTTAACCACCGCTCCACACACACTACAACGAAATGGTGTCTCGGAACGACGTCACCGTCATCTTGTGGAAACCTGTCTCACATTACTTCACGATGCCAATTTACCTCTCATATATTGGCCTCATGCTTTTCAAACAGCAACATATTTTATAAATCGTCAACCCACATCCTTGCTGCAAAATATATCACCATACCAGGCTCTTTTTGGTCAACAACCCAATTATCTCAAATTGAGAAAATTTGGTTGTTTGTGTTATCCTCTCACCAAACCATACAATAAACACAAAATGGAGCCCAAATCCATCCCCTGCATCTTTTTGGGCTATTCGCTCACTCAAAATGCTTACCGGTGCCTTGATCCAAATACACGCCGGCTCTACATCTCACGGCACGTCTTATTTGACGAGGCCCAAAACCCACTGACCAAACAGCCTTCCCCTTCACACTCTCACTCGACTCCCACGTAGGTTCTTCCTTCGGTTCCTATTGCCGTGCCACTCGTGATGCCTCCTATGCCAACAGTGTCTCCGGCTGATGATCCCACCATGGTCACGACATCTCCAGGTAATCCTCAAGTCTCTTCTTCCTTTGATTTCCATGCTCCCTTTAATTCTGATTTCAATGTTGGAAATTTGGCCACTCTAAACCCTAACCTTCCCAACCCATTGCTGAATCTGCATCAACCCTCAACCACCTCTGTCCCAGACCAAAATCCCCACCCACCTGAGCATGAATCCCAAACTTTCTCACCAAATCCACCCCCACCCATCTCGCGGACCCATCATATGACCACCCGGTCCATGAATCAGATATTCAAACCCAAACAATTGCACAATGTCACAAAGCATCCCCTACCCGAAATCATAGAACCTACCTGTGTGAGTCAAGCTATTTCTCAACCTCACTGGCGTACGTCCATGTCTCACGAATTAACTGCCCTCATGCAGCATGGGACATGGGACTTGGTTCCTCCTCCAAGTCACTGTAATCCGGTAGGCTGTAAATGGGTCTTTCGAGTAAAAAGCAAACCTGATGGGTCTGTGGATAGATTTAAAGCCCGTCTTGTGGCTAAAGGATATCATCAACGTCTGGGAGTGGACTATCAGGAGACCTTCAATCCTGTGGTTAAGCCAGCCACGATTCAGACTGTTTTATCCATTGCTGTGATGAATGGTTGGGGTTTAAGGCAAATGGACATCAATAATGCCTTTTTACATGGGGAACTTGGTGAAATTGTTTACATGATGCAACCCCCGGGTTTTAAAGACTTAACCAAACCTGACCATGTCTGTCGTCTTCGCAAGGCCATTTATGGCCTAAAACAGGCACCACGGGCATGGGACTCGGCCCTGAAGAATGCCCTGCTCCAGTTTGGTTTCAAAAATTCACAAGCAGATTCTTCATTGTTTATTTATAAGCATGATTCAATTATCTGTTATCTTCTGGTTTATGTGGATGATTTAGTGCTTACTGGAAATAATTCAAAATTTATGACTTCTATCATTGAGCAACTCGGCTGTAAATTTTCTTTAAAGGACATGGGGTCCTTACATTATTTCTTAGGAGTGGAAGTCTTACCCACTCAGGATGGAATTTTGCTTTCCCAACATAAATATGTCCGGGATTTACTGTCAAATACCAACATGCTTGGGGCCAAAGAAGTCTCTACTCCTCTCTCCACCAGCATACCTCCCAAACTCAATGATGGAACTGCTTCTTTTGATAGCACTGAATATCGAAAGATCCTTGGCAGTCTACAATATCTTTCCCTTACTCGCCCAGACATCTCATTTGCTGTGAATAAATTGTTTCAATTCATGCACAAGCCCACTCAGACACACTGGACAGCAACAAAGAGGCTCTTGCGCTACTTGAAGCAGACTATCTTTCATGGTGTTAAACTGACATGCAGGGCAGCTCCCACTCTCACAACTTTTTCAGATGCTGATTGGGCAGGAAATTTTGATGATCGCACTTCCACTTCAGCGTATATTTGCTTCCTTGGTTCCAATCCCATCTCTTGGAGCTCCAAGAAACAACGTGCAGTTGCACGATCTTCAACGGAAGCTGAGTACAGAGCTCTTGCTAATGCTGCCTCTGAAACTGTTTGGATACAATCTCTTCTTCAAGAACTTGGTTTCAAGCTCACCTCAACTCCTTCGCTTCTTTGTGATAATCTTGGCGCTACCCATCTTAGTTTCAATCATGTTCAACATTCAAGGATGAAACATATACAAATTGATCTTCACTTTGTTTGGGATCTAGTTCAATGAGGCACAGTTCAAGTCCGACATGTCCACACTCAAGACCAACTTGCTGATTTATTAACCAAACCACTATCCCGGCAGAGAACAGAAGCTCTCAGGAACAAAATTGCCCTTGTTGATGGCAGATCCTGTCAAAGCCAATCACCCAGATTCCTAGTCTAAGATCATGCGAGTATTCTTGCCAAGATTAGTGCTACTGATTTCTATCATTAATGTAAATAGATGATACAGCTTGATTCTTGCTAGCCGTTGTAAATCTCTCCATTCTTTCTATACTTAGATTGCTGTAACTTCTTACTTCTGGTATGTAATCTTTATAAATAAGGTTCTAAATACATCAATAAAATAGAAGAAAATTTCCATTGTATCATCTTCTATAATTCTCTATAGCTTAAACCTGTATACAATGAAAGCAGAATTGATATTAGCCTACTTGGTCTAGTTTAATATATACACAGTCTACAAACCATTAATTAAATGCACAAATTATAGCAAGGAATTACTCCTTCATAACCACAAGTCTCTCTAAAGTAGCAAGACATTCAAAAGTCATGACTTACATATCATAATCCAATACAAAATGCTAGCAAAAAATAAACCAAAACAACTTTTAATTTTCCTGCACTGGATCAAACATACCCAACCTAACAATATCATATTCACTGCAAATAGGAAAATATTTCCCTTTCTACAAATCGCAATGTCCATTGGATTGTTACCATCCACAAAAAACATCCACAAAAAGAGTCTACAAAAATTACTGTTGGACTTGGGATGCCTAAGCATCTTACTTGGTCTCTCTATGAGACTCAATATTTTCCTCCAACTTAGATACCCGATAGTTCATTTCTTTCTCATACTCAGAAAAACTCCTCTTCATAGCCACAATATTAGCCATCATCTAATCTAGTTTGCTCTTACACAATTCCACATCACTCTTGTTCCGTTTATTCTCATGCTAGACGCATAAAAGATTTGTTCTTCTTCATTGAAGGAGAGGGGTCAGAAATGACCATGTGCCCCCATCCCTTATGCGTACCCAGATTTGAACCCTAACACATCTTTGTGATCTTTCTCATTCAACGTCCTCTTCGGGATCTTTCTCATTCAATTTCTCCACCATGAGATTATGAAAATAATATGAAAGAAAATATGCTATGCTTTTAATTTTAATCCAATATATAGTCTAACACAAGTTAATTCAAACACAAGTATTTCTCACATAATTGTGTTCAGTTGTAACATTGATGAATTTGCCCTTCCGTGCTGACTAATGTGTTTCTTTATAGAAAACGACCATATTTGGTGCTGTCTCCCGCTGCCACACATCATTAACCATGTATGTTAATATTCAAGTCTTTTCGTATTTATAATACTCATATTATACATCATAAAAGATACAAACTTTCTCTTCCAAAATCCTTACAAAGGATTTCCTCTCGCCGGTACACCTTTAGTTTTTGTCTATTTGTAATGTTTCTTTGAGACTTCTCCTACATTTTCCAAGAAATCAAGTCCCATTTTGTGCATTTACTGCTATAATTTAAAAAGGCAGCAACATATATATACATATATATATATATATATATATATATATATCACATCTAACACAAACAAAAAAAAATTACAACGTAAATAGCCATACTTGAAATTGAAATTTAATTACAATATATCTTGAATGTTCTGCTTGCCCACCTCTCACAAAGCAACTCCCAAACAGGTTTTCCCACCATCGGTGTCCCACCACGTAGGGCCTCCTCATGTGATGCATATTTTAAATAGATTTTGTGTAGTTCATAATGATATGCATTATACTTTTCGGACAAATGTGTTACAACCATTTCCCGATGGTTGTCTTTCCCCCAATCCAATACAAAATTTGCCTGCAAGTTTAGTTATGCTTGTTGTTACATATTGTCATCAAAAACACATTAAGATAAATGAGTAAAGAACTACATTTTAATTGGTTACTATAAAATAACTGTCCTATCCTAACATGGTCAATGAGCTCTTGCTTCTCCTCCTCAGGTACAAAACTCCAACTTTCATGCCTTATGTCGACATATACTTTAACGATCCATGTAACTCGACCAGTGAAGATGAAGGCATTCTCACACGATGAACCTCGATGGCCATCCATTATATCCAAAGGAACCTTACCCACCTTCCGGAGGTGTTCAAATAGTGTGCTCTGCGCAGGCCCTCGACCCCATTTCTTGATAGGTGGATCTATATCTTGAAAAGCTATGGAGTTAAATCTAGAATTAAAATACGATCCACAAGCCATAATAAATGCTCCAATTTGACTTCTATATGGATTGATCACAAAAGATGCATAACGTTTATATAAACGGTTGGTATACTTGTATTAATACTCCCCTCTCCACCCTGTGCTACTTCCATGGACTCTAATATGCCCGCACCTCCTACGGCCTGAGTCAATTCATTTAAGTTCATCTTGTCTCGTAAAATATTTCTCGGAGGTAATGCTTCTGCATCTAGGCTACTACATATGATCAGTCTTGAGTGTCGGACTCACCCCATCCTTCCCCTCTTTACAGATTTCCACATCCTTGCGTTTGCTTGAATTCAATTGAAGAATGTTGTAACGTGCAACTAAAAATACTAGTAATCACCTATTAATATAGTATTTACATACTAAACCCAGCTAAGAAATCATTCAGCCTCTAGATAATGAGTAAATCATTATAAATAGACCACTAGAGAGCATGCCTTTATTGATGAACAATTTTAAATGTTTGATATTCACTGCTACACATATATGTATTTATAAGATTACTAATATTACAAGTAATATTCACCCACCTTGGGAAAGTGCAAATGTTGCCCCTTGTAGGATTGCACTATGCCTTTCAGGTTAGTGTCAAAGCTTCATAAGTGTTTTGGGAAACTTCCATATGTGTTGTATTTTTCATTAAACTTTGGGCCATTAACTATATATTTTTGTGCTGCCAGCTCATTGAACATATAAGCTCGAGGTTCAAGCTCTTAATCTACCAAAAGACAAATTCTACTCAAGTATGTTTTTTTTTATAGAGTATGTCTGTTAATGGCTTATTTTCCTTTGTAGTAGAGATATTTTTGTGTCTAATTTTAATCATCCTATTTGCATATGAATCATATCATTGCTAGATATGATTCCCAATTAGCTAATCTATTTCTATGGCCTTGTCTAATGCTAAGTGGTTTTAAAATTATAATTTGCCTAACCTTTGAAAATCTTGACTTGATATACTTGTAGCTTTTCCGTCCATTTAGCATATCTAATAGATTTTAACTTAATTACTAGCTTCTTATAAAGTGTATTACTATTACAGATATAAAATTTTCAAAACCAAAATTTGAATTAAGTTCTGTTTTTGTTTAACAATCAACCATGTATCTTACATCTATGTATTAAATAGCGATATAAACACTTTAAATCTTCTACCGAAATCTCATCTTTATAGGGAAACATCTAAGGAAACAACCAATAACCTCTACTAGCTTTGCAGTATCTATTTGATACCCAATAAGATTTTTTTCAAATGCCAAAAGTGCTGGCACATCTGTGTTCTATACCTTTTGAAATGCAAAATATAAAACTGAAATATCTAAAAATCAGTTGGCAGACTTGAATATTCAACCCAATATTCTAAATAATCCCAAACACAAATAACAAAAAACAGTTGAAAATGAAAGGTATGTAGTTAGGTTGTGTGAAACATAGCAAAAGACTGCACAAATTATCTATCCAGGCAGAAGGAGGAGAATGAATATATTAGAAAAGTAAAACTATTTGTACTTGGTTTTGGGTCTGGATTGCGTGTCAGAGGTCAAGGAGAGAAGCAGACCAAACAATCCATAATGAGAATATACTTTCTATGTCTGTTTAGTGGAAGAAGAGAAGCAGCTCCAGCATAGGAAATGAACACCCCCTCAAGAGCTAACCACTGGAACTTCTACTTTCTCGATGGAACAAGAACAGAAGCAAATAAGCCTTCTTTTCTGGACTACCAAAATGTTGTCACGTTGTTTCTCTTCAAAATTAAGCAAAGTATAAATTGAAGTCCAGGAAACACTCAAGAAACTGTCAGCTGTCTAGGAAAAAAGGAAGCCAACTGCTTTACAGATCACAAGGATATGACCCTTGACGCCCTCTCCCAGCCAAATTAAAATTACTATCCCTTATACAATCTCCCGCCTCTTTATATATGTGCTTTAAAGTATTGCTCTTCATCATGCACGAATTGGAGACATATACGTTACTCTCATTTTAGGCCTTTCGCTGCAACATTTAGCAAAATAATTAAGTTATATTGTAACTTATAAAATTACAATTTTCCTAAATTATACCCTTGTTAAAGAAGATTTTATCATTTTTACCTTTAAGCCTAGTTTGTACAACACATTTGTTAGGATTTGTGAAAATACCATAAATAAATAACATAGTTAGGTACTGCATGAATGTTAAATTTATTTCATTTGTCCAATACATGACTAATTCTTGTGCTTAGGAGATTTGTCCATAATACCTGGTTCAGCCAGCAAAACCTCATATTTAATCTGTCTTTTCTTATCACATTAACATATGTTGAAAATTAACATGTGTTACATTAATAACATGGTTAGGTGCATGAAGTTATACCTAGTTCAACCAGCTTAGCCTCATATTTAATGTGTTTTTTCTTATCACATTAACATATTTTAAAAATTAACCCCACCTAAATATCTACGTTACTTTTGGGGTTTCTGCATATAGCTCCAGTTTGTTTGCATTTCCTGATTTGCATTCCTAGCCCTTGGTTTTTAGAAAGTGTATCGCATTTTCCAATGTAGTTACAACCTATGTTATCCATCTGGAATGCAATATATCAACTATGTCATCATATGCAGTTTGAATATTATTCACTTATACATTTACACATCATCCCCATTTTGTGACCATATAACTCAATTTCAGAAATAATACAAAAAAATACGTTGATCTCCTACATCCCCTAGCTGACACTTCAAAGAAGATTCTCATCATCCCACTGCAACAACTTTCGTGCCATGACCTTTGATGTAGGTGGACCAAGAACCTCTATTGATTTAAAGTAACCATTGAATCTGCACACAATGTAATTCATAATCACATGAGTAATTCTTTACTTCTTTTACCTAACTAACAACCTCTTCTGATTCCTAAGTGTAAAACGCCAAGCAACGTTTGTCTTTATTCATCCATATCACGTTTTATGTTATAGGCACATGTATAGAATCTTCTTAAATGTAAAATAACACTTTGGTACAACTTGTTATAAAATTTAATATCTACCAACAGCCTAAACGCAACACTCATCTAAACTTATCTAAATAGTTTAGATGCCTGTCATTGTATATGATATCCAACCAAGACTTATACAATATATAATAAACGAATCCCACTAGTTTTCCCCTGGAGGATATTGGTATACAGTTCTTGAATTCGGCCTCCACGGACTTCCACTTAAGATAATCACATGTTTTATGCAAAATCTACCTTTAAGGATGAACCAACAAAGTCCAAATAATAGTATCCATGTAGTCAATTATAATAATACCTGATGCATTACAATGCAATTGTCACAATTTGGTTTTTACACTTAAATCTTACCCACCTATAATCGACATCGAAAAGTCATGCGTCTTCTACGATAACCACGTATACAAAGTAAGCTACTAGAATAGGTTATCAATACATTTCGTAGTTGCAGTTAACAACTTACTCTTATCATGGGTTGTGAATTGGAAACTATGAAAATAATGCATGGTACCACAATGGGTGCTCATGGATGGTTTATTCAAAATGAAAGGAGAAAGTGGATAAGGCAACCCAACTGTTCATCTAACATATGGATTATTTATCATGTTGCTCTAAATTCAATAAACTATAAATCAAGCAAGTCGTGTCTACAAAATGTTAATTTGAACTTAAATTAACATACTCAATACAAATTAGAATTACCGTCATCATCATCTGTCTCCTCATGAAGATGTTGCCCAGACTCGCTACTGGAGTTATCATCGTCATTTATGTCATCCATCCCCAATTCATCGCCTAGTGGGTCATCATCAATAAATACATCATCATCAACTGGTTCAGATGGGACTCGACGTGATATGATTGCTAGATCAATGGACAAATTCTCTTCATCAACTCGATTTAATGGATCGGCCATGACTGATTCACTCTCGAGAATAGGGGGATAGTTCTGGAGATGTGTGTAACCATCATCTTCTGCTTCACCCCCAGACGATTCGTCATCATCAACTGTAGTCATCAAGCAAATGTTGTAGACATTCCTATTTGTAATCTTATGTACAACTTACCAACTTCCCCCCAATGTTGGATCCGTGAGATAAAACACTTGCAATGCTTGGCACACAAGGGCGAAATGCTCATCTTTATACCATTGCCTAGAAGTATTCACTATCGTCAAGTGGTCCCTGACACGTATCCCTCTTCTCGGGTGGCCAATGTCATAACAAGCACAACTAAACAGATAAACCTTGCGCCAACCCATATAGCGTAATTCTATAATATCATGCAACATTCCATAGAAGTCAATAGGGGATCCCTGGTGCTGGCCATGAACCACCACCCCGCTGTTTTGGGTGTGACAATGCCTTTCACGCTCTTTCATATGGAAGCGAACTCCATTCATTATGCATTCGGCATATGATGCAACCCATGGATCTAGACCACATGCTAATGCATATATGTCATCGGTTACCTTACTTGGTCTAATTGCACGCAACTCTGGAATCTTGGACATAGGAAAACACAATTTTTTTTTTATCATTATATATAGAAGGGAGACATATGTATGCTAAGTGGTTTGGTATCTTACATGTGATTTGAATCATGATGGGAATTAACTCTGGTGCCTACGGTTGATGTTATGAAGGTCCTCTTCTTTCAATATGTTATAGTGCTCCCCTGCATATGTGTGAGCAAACGTTACCAGGAGAGTAAAAACTATAAATTTCAGTTAATCCAGAAACTTTCCAAGCATGATGTACTTACTCTATGTATTGCTCAACCTCCGTGCAATTATTAAATACATACTATTGAGCCTTGGCCATTAGTGTGTCAGACAATTTCTGAGAGCTTGCTATCCCCAATGGTTGAACCTTTTATGAGAAACCAGATAAACAAGTCTCATTTCCCGACCCAGTCGAACCACCAACAATGTCACTATTGCGTTCCTCTTGGTTATATCTAGTTTCAATATCATGAAGATACATAGAGCAAAATGTAAGACACTCGAGATGAACATATGCCTCAGCAGTTGAGCTTTCTGGACGGGCTCTATTGCGAATGTACCTCTTGAACTTCCCTAGATATCTTTCAAAAGGGTACATCCATCTATATTACACGGGTCTTGCCAGCAATGCCTCCTCTAGCAAATGAATGGCTAGGTGCACCTGATATAAAAAAATGCGGGAGGTAATATCATTTCCAGTTTACAAAGAATGATGGGAATACCCACTTGAAGCTGATGCAACACTAATAAGGTCAAACTTCGTAAACATAATATTTTGAAAAACGAGCTCAAGTCTATTAAGGCTTGACGCACATCGGGTCGTAAGAACCCACCAATCACAAAGAGCAACAGTGTTTGCATAAAAATATGACAATCATGGCTCTTCATTCCTTTGATTTTTCCATCACTAATACTGTCACACCGTGCAATGTTTGAGGCAAAACCATCCGGGAATTTCACTTCTGACAACCACGCACAAAATTTCCTTCGCTCATTTAAATTTAACATGTAGCAACCAGGACTCATAAAAATATGATCGCCATCATGTTGTAAATGAAATTATCTCCTTGATCCAAGATTTGCTAAATCCCTACGCGCATTGGCAGAGTTCTTGGTTTTCCCTTCAATATTGAGCAAAGTTCCCAACACGTTATCACATATGTTTTTCTCAATATGCATAACGTTCAAGTTATGTCTCAACCCCAAGTCTAACCAATACGAAAGCTAAAAAAATATAGATTTTTTTGTCCAATTTAGTTGATTGCGCGTTCGTTTCCTCTTCATAGAAGATTTAACAAACTGGATATGTGACACTCCACGTAATTGTTCTAGCATATCCTCTCCCTCAATCCTTGATGGTTAGAGTCGGTGCTCTTCATACCCATTAAAAGAACTTTTTTTCGTCTCCAAATGTGATTTGGTGCCAACCATCGTCGATGATCCATATAGTAATGTTTGCGCCCATATACCAACCATTGTGAATTTGTGTCAGCTGTACATGAAGGGTATGCCATTTTTTTCTTTGTGCTCCAACCGGAAAGATTGGTGTATGCGGGGAAGTCATTGATAGTCCAAAGTAGCACTGCATGCAACATAAATATTGGCCCACTATACGCATCATAGGTATGAATACTTTATTCCCATAACTGATTCAACTCATTAACAAGAGGACGTAAGAACACATTAATATCATTCACTGGTGACTTAGGGCTAGGGATTAGCAAGGACAACATGGTGTATGGATCTTTCATTCATGACCAAGAGGGCAAGTTGTAAGAAACAAGTAGTACTGGCCATATGCTATACGGTTTGCTTATGTTATTGAATGGGTTAAACCCATCACTCGCCAAAGCAAGTCTAACATTGCGAGGATCTTGGAAAAACCTATCATGTTTGTGATCAAAGTCTTTCCATACCCTAGAATCTGCTGGATGTCGCATGCATGTCGGATCGTCAACCCGAGCTTCTACATGCCATCTCATGGCTTGGGTTTTCTTCTTTGACATAAATAGCCTCTGTAAGCGCGGCTTGAGGGGGAAATATCGGAGAACTTTTTGTGGTATTCTCTGTTGCTTACTTGTGCATACAATCCATCTAGATGCGTTACATTTAGGGCACTCATTTAACGATGCATTTTCCTTCCAAAACAAGGCACACACATGTATCTTTTTATAACTAAAGCCCAAGCCACGCTCCAAGCAACAAGCATCATTATATGAGTTAGGGAATAGAGCATCATGAAATGCAGCTTGCAAAATATTTATCACCATGTCAAATGACTTCCTGGTCCAACCACCAATGCTCTTGATGTGAAGCAAATTGACGATGAATGATAGTTTTGAGAACTAATCACATGAAGGATAAAGTGGACATCGTGCATCGGCTACCAACTCCTCGAAATTAAGGTTTGTTGGAGTATTAGAGGTGGATGGTTGATCATGTGGATTTGCATTTCCTTCATTTCTAGCTGAATTATCCATAAACGACCCATGTCGAATGTCATCTAACATCTCGTCAACATTATCAATATAGTCACTGTAAGCCGATGCATCATCTTCTGTTTCGTTAGAAAATGTAGCATCTAGGAAATGATCATATTCTCCATAGAATATCCATTCCGTATAAGTTGGATCAATCCCTATGATGAACAAATGATCTTCGACTATATGAATAGAGTGGAAAGCTCTATTTTGACATCTCCTACATGGACACCTAATGTGATCAGATCCAGGTGTGTGCGCTTGCACCATAGCTAGGAATTGTCTAACACTTTTAGCATACTCATTGGATTGCAATATATCTTTGATATGCATCCAAGCCTTATCCATTGTATGCAGGTGACCAACTAGTAGAAAATAGATTGTTAGGTCCAAGAAGACTTAGTGCAATGACTAGGCAAGACTAAGATCATAAATATTAGTCTCCATACTTGGAGACAAGCTTTGACTCTCAAAAAGACATAAGTAAATATATTAGTTTTATTAGCAATGAAATTCTATAGTTTTCATTATAAGGGAATAATCAATGAACTAAATATGATACATGTACTTTGCAGTGGAGTTATATAGTGGGATAGATGGCAAACATTGCTGATAATGTAAATATATACGTGGTCCATCTTTAATTTTTTTTTCATTGCTTTTTGTGGGTAGGTATAGATGAACAGCTATGTTTAATTGGTATGTTTTAGATTCGATGTCTAACTTGTCTTAAAAACTATGAGTAACCATACCTACTAGCTGCTCCATTCTCTGTAGACTAGTTAAAACCGTATAGGGTGATAAGATCACATATAGAAATGACTACTGTATTTGGGTTCAACATGTTCTTCTGCATCGGGATAATCATTATACTACAGTTAAAGGAATATTATTGGAAATGTAGAATTACTTAGGAAAATTACCTATAGTAATTCCACTTATTTGCAAATGATTACTTGAGATAGCTTTTTAAAAATTGTCTGTTGACTAGGCGTGGTAAATAGGGAATGTTTGACTTGATTCAATACAAATCAGTCTACGAGACAATTTTGCACCATGATCTCCACAACCTACAGAAGTTGAAATAAGCTTTAATTTATTTACAAGTCTTGACAAATAAGCTCGAGGAAAATAATAACCCAAGAAATTGCATGATAGCTTTATTTACAAGTGTTGAGAGATAAGTTTTAATTTCTCAAATTCTAATTAGAACTGGAACAGTACCAACACAAAAGAAGTGGAGCTATGCACATAATGTCCATGGAGGGACCCCAGCATGAGCCACTTAGGGTGCAGAAATGCAAGTACACCATCAAAACTGCATATACATGATAATCCTAAATATATATTTTTCTTATTAATGTGAACATTTGTTCTATCCTTTTTCATGTTACTTTAACTATAGTGGATATACATATATAGCCTTTGATAGGCCATATAAGAAGCCTGAATGAGCTGAGGCGTGTGCGCCAAAGGCATTGCCAATTGAAGTTGCATTTACAATAAAGTTAATGCATGTAAATGCAACTGGAAATTGGATTCTAACTTACGTGATATTAAAACATGATTCATGCAGGCAAAGCAAAGTTGAAACAATGCAACAATTAATGTAGAGGGATGCTAGAGATCCCTGACAGTGATCATTATATTTCTGACAGAGATCCCCATATTTTTCCCTTTAACTGTCTACGTATCTATGTTTCTAGGTGATTTATAGTTATTGTTAGCCAAATCCAGAAAAATGCTATATCATTCTTCTATAGCTAAAAAGGTACCAGACTAAAAATGCCATATAATAACATTCAGGCAATGGCTTTTCTATACATTGCCTAAATTATCTATCGAACTAGCTAACATATACCTAGGTTCTATTACCAAGATTCGTATTTGGCTATGAATTAAATACGATTAAAAACTTCAAATGTCTCTTCAAGTCTAGCTCGGGAATGGATGGAAATTAAATCGTGATTGTGCTGCCATCACCGAGTTCTTTTCTTTTTGCTCACTCAACAGTTGGAGTTTCAGTACAATATCATTGAAAAATATTTGGAGTTGAAGTTGAAAATTAAGAGAGTCTTGAACCCCAACTTGGTTATTTACAATCTTTGATGAGGGTTGCAAAGCTGATAAACCAACAACGCTGATTAGCTAGACAAATCAATTGCAATACGCAATCAGCTTCCTTATCATGAGAAGCATTTGTCTCTTTACGAAGTTGTATGGTGTAAGGTGGTTGGAAATGAGGAAAATATTTGTAGTTGTGTTTCCCACCTTTGCTAAGTGTTAAATGAGAGAGCCATGAGTTCACATGGCCGTTATCCATCAAATATGTTGTCGTTAATGAAGTGAGATTTAGTACACCAAAATGTTGTGGAGCAGAAGGGGAGGAGGATATGTTTTCTATCCTGGAAAACAAGAAGGTTGTCTTATTTTCAGGAGGATCAAGTCCTAAACAAAAATAGAGACCCACAGAAAAGAGAAGATCGTAAGCCAGCTGGAAACTCTTCAAAGCCATATTCTACTTTTGAAAAGGGTGAGAAGATAATCAAAGAAAAAGGAAAAGAGCACTAGTAAATAGTCTGCACCAAAATACAAATAAAGAATTTGGATGCTATGGAACAAACAACTTTGTCTTGATTCTCACGTGGGCATGTTTATGATCTTTTCCTTTCCCCCTTTCCCGATTCACTTTGTTTGTTTCTAGACAGAAGTACAACACCAAAACTAATCCCTCAAAATACAAAATGAAGGTTTGAACTAAGGAAAAAGAAATAAAGAAAGCAAAAATTGTGGTGGAAAAAGTTTTAGGTTGGATATTGTTAATTGGTCGGAAACATACCTGTAACAATCACGGAAGTGATCCAATACATAATCACATCTTTTCTTTCATTATTCCCCCAAATGTTGGTCCAAACAACTAATGATCCTTATAATGATAATACAATTAGCTAAGTTCCGAATGATACATATTTTGTGTTTTGTAACTTTCTTAAAAAATAGACCAACGTTTAGGTGCCTAGCTCTTTTATGTGGAAGGTGAATATAACATATACTTGAATTATTTAAATGAATTGTTTGTCCATAAAATCACTAAATACACAGTATAAACACATGACTCACTATAGAGAGTGGATTGTCATCACTCATAATCATTAAAATGGGGAAATTTTCTCGAAGTTTGTTTTATGAACTAGCTACAGACAATATCTTTATTTGATTATATACACAAATATATTTTGGGCAAATTGTCTTGGTCAAATCCTACTTGTCGTACAGTTGATGCAATTACAACAAAATTGCATGTTTTCTTTTGGGGAGCCACACTGGGAAGTGGCAAGTTTTTTTTTTTTAATAGGGTTCTACTGCCTTGGACTAGTACGGATTGATAGTAATAAGCTTAATCTTGCTTTAGGATTTAGGAAAAACAATGGGCAAACCTCAATATGTTTGATATTTTTTTTTCTAGCACTTCTGGTTCCATCTCTCTTTATGGGTGCTATTGGTAGTCAAGTTTTAGGTGGGGGGATAGTTCAAAAATGCAAAAAGGCATGTATGGAAGTATCTTTTGTAACTTTCAATGAGTTCAACACTAGTCAGGCTCTCATGTAATTATTCAAAATGTAATTATTTTACATTTTTAGCTCACTGATGATCAGAGTCCTTAGTTTTTATACCATTAATTAAAAATAATTCAAATTCAGAATATTTTAATGCAGCATGCCTTATAGCATTTGAGGCTTTTGATTGACTTTGTTTGTTTGAGATAGAGTGGTAGTTGGAAGATATTTCACAACATTTTTATAGAATGATTTTTTTTAGTTAAAAAATAGAAAATCTCTCACATTTTCTCGTGGAGAAATCGACATGATGGAAGGGAAATACTTGTTTTGATTGTTTATGGGGGCAAAGTGCATGCCACCAGAGAGCAATATATCATCGATCGAGAAGTTAAGCATGCATGCATGCCTAGTCAAGTCATCAAGAATCGGCTACTCCATTCATTCAATTTCTCATGTAGGCTGAGACAAAATGGAAAGATTTAAGGAAATAATGTCTTTTATTGGTTTCGGAACCACAAAGCTCGTGAAAGGCAGAATACAAGGTTCAATAATGATGTTCCCTTGCAAAGAGGGGTTGGTAATGGCCATTACCAACCACATAATTGAAGAATCCATCCACACCAAGTACTCCATAATGGCTAGTGTTCGTGACAAACCATAAATGACAAATGCCAATGATGTAATTGAAAGAACTGATTTGATCAGATAATTGCCTAAAATCAAAAGAGATAATAGGTGGCTAAATGGATATATGTGATGATATAACCATGCAAACAAATACTATGAAAAACACAGTTGAAGTTTACAAAAAAATTTAGCAAAATCTAAACCATGCGTATGAGTCCAAACTGTAATTCCAAATTAAAAGCAACTAAAACCCATACATGAAGATTATTGAAACATAAAACAGAGAACTAACCCTTACATAAACTATTCAGAGTGTGAGAGAGAGAACCTGCGAGAGTGGTGAAGCCATAGACCAATTAGTGGACAACTCCGATCGAGAACCGTGCGGACCCTTTTGCTCACTCCAGCAAAAGTATCTTGAGCTGGAATCCATGGAAGGACGATGTGACATGTTCTGTCTTCGCTGGAGCTCAGGGTCCAACTAGCCTAATACAATCCACGAGGTCGGCGACGTTGGAAGCTCCTCCGATGCTTCTGGGCTTGAACGTGGTGGACACAAGTCATGGGAGTCCCTCCAACTAGTGGACGCCGACATTCTTCTCTGCAAAATTCTCTCCCCCAAGCCCAAATTTACCCAATCCACAAGCATCAATTACGGGATGTGGCCAAGAAATGTGAGAAAATACCAATGGTTTCACCTTCAATTTGGTAGATCTTGGTATGAGGAGAATGGCAATTTTACCACATGAAATGGGAGAGAATCCTATTCCCACCAAGTTTTCGTCCAAATGCAACCTCAGTTTTTACACCCCGTGTATATTTGGACATTTTCTTTTCCGGTGACTTGTTTTCGTGGGAAAAAGACACTTATTACAACGAATTAGAGTGGGCTGTAGTGATGTCGATGAAAAAAGTAGTTTCGTATGCCACAGACCGATTTTGTGGCATCAAGCAAGTATTTCCCACCATGATTTGTCTTGCAAAAAAAAAAATGGTGGAAAAAGGCCTATTATGTTGTAGTGTCAGTGACCACATCACATAATTTTAAGTCTTTTTTTTGGACAAATAATGCATTTCATCTTAATATAATCCTATATTTTTAAAGTTAATTGCAATAACATGTAGAATATAATGTTGATGATCTCATGAAGATCCTATAAATCTTTGTTTTGTTCATTTGAAAGTGCAAGCGAATAGGAACAAGGGGAGGTGAGCAATTAGGGCTGTAAATGAACCAGTATGTTCGATAGTCTGCTTGGTACTCGTCTGGTTAAACTCAAATCGAACTCGACTCGTAAAAAGAAAGTTTGACCGTGAAAGTAGATACCCACTCGATTAGTAAATGATAAATACCTGACTAAACTCGACTTGACTCGACTAAGGCTTGTTAAGGCCCGCTCGTTTATGCCCAAGTTGACTCGATTAAAACTCATTCATATATTGATAAATATATACATATACTTATGTATATATACATATATATTTATTAGTTAATAATATAAGCATAACACTTTTATAATTAAATATATAATATGTAACCTAATTACTTATGCCTATATATTGAATATGCTTCATAGTTATATTTTATAATTTTTAGAATAATTAGTCAATAAGATTTAATAATTTCATATACTAGTATGTGAGAACCATATCTGAAATAGATATATGCTATCATATTATGTGTATGTATTAATAATTTATGTAGACATATAATATATTGTTATTAATAGATATATGCTATCATATAATATATTGCTATCATATTATGAGCAGGGTCAGCTTATGCAGGCTTTCGCATCTCCTATTGGTCATGACACAAATAATAAAGCGGAGTTATTAGCGCTCCTAACTGGTTTGCGACTTCGCAAATCTCTCCATATTCTGAATGTGATTGTAGAGGTTGATTCTTTGGTGATTATCTCTTGGTGGAATAGGGGGACATGTGGGATTTGGTACCTGGAGGATTATTGGGAGGAAATTGTTAGCTTGGCTCAAGTCATTACTTGTCGGTTTCAACACGTGTTACGAGAAGGAAATAAGATGGCGGATTGGTTGGCAAAGGAGGGTGCAAATGGCTTCGATTTGACCTTCAATTCTATTTTGCCTCGGGTCCTTAGAGGTTTATTGCGTTTGGATTTGTCTGGTATTCCATCATTAAGATGTCGGTGAGTTTCTTTGATATTGGTAGTTTTTTTTGTGGTCTCTTTTAAAGTCTTGTTTTGTTGTGACTCCTTTATAGGATTATTTTTGGTTATTCATTGCGTTATGTTTGTTGGTTGGGTTTAGTCTTTGATTGTAACCACGGTATTCCTCCGCCATAAGTGAGGGCTTATTAATAAAATTGGGACGGGGTCACTATTGGACATGTGACTTCCGGCTCTTCTAAAAAAAAATATATATTGTTATTATGGATAAATATCAACTAGATATATATTAATTATTTATAAAATCTTATAATTCAATAGAGGTTCTATTTGATAGTTGTACAAATTTAATATTAGATTTTTTATTTATCTAATTTATTGATTATTAAATCTTATTCAAAAATTAAAAAAAAAACCTCGAGCCTCTATTAATTAGATTTTTTGGGACGAGCTCGAGTTTTAGTTAGGAGTTTAACTTACCGAATCGAGCTCAAACAAAGATTAAATAAAAATCTCGAGCTCAAATTTTTTGAGACGAGCCGGGCTCAACAAGCCAAAGACCGGCTTGACTCAGCTTGATTACAACCCTATGAGCAACGCTTGTTGAATGGGCATGCAAGACTTGCAAGATCAAGGTTAGCAAGGCAAGCGTAGGATAGATGACCAAAGTGAAGGGGCAAGACTAGCAAGAAAGTGGCTAGCGAGGTAAAGATGAGGGCGAACGAGGAGTTGTGTAAAATGCAGATGGACAAGAGAAAGGCAAACAAAGGAGGAGGATGGTTGAGGGTAGTGCCATCAAATGCATGGCTTGAGGCATTAAATGTAGCTCACAATGCTACAAGATGTTACTACGTTTCGATGTTTAGATGAGCTGAGTAGAGTTAAGTTGAGTTATGCATAGTAATATTTCGTGGGATCCATGGAAATGAGTTTAACTTTTTTAGGTTGAGATGTGTTTAACTTTTTAGATTGAAATGTATGAAGTAAGTTGAGAATAATTTAATTTTTTTATGAGAAGTTGAAAAGGTGGTGAGTTTCATCAATGATTTATTTGAGGTGAGTTGAGTTTGGTTGAACAACAAAACACAGCCTGAGCTTGTTTGAGAACACAAATTATAATCTTACCTTATCTCATCTCATTTCAAAATTTATAATAATTTCATTTCCAAATGTCACTTACATACAAACACCTTTCAATTTTAAAATTTTAACTTTATCATCTAATCATTATAACTTTTTGAAACTTTCAAACAAAAAAATAAAAAAATATTATAAAATAATATTCAAACAATTTTTTAACTTTATAATATTTTTATTTAACTTTTTCTCTTTTATTTTTCAAAACCCAAAAAAACATCTTAATTTAAATTATTTACAAATAATTTCATTAATATTCACAAAATTCTAGTCTCAAAAGCATGCCCTAAATAAAATGGGAGATAATACGTACGCAATTAATACGATGGAAAATATGCACGGTAGGTGATTGCCATGATGGCTGAACAAAACCAGTCTTATAGGTAGGCGATGTTTGGATGTTCTGAACATTTCAAAATTTGTAAATAGCAGTGAAATAGTTTAAGTAAAAATATTTTATTGAATTTTAAAAGTTAAAAGTTTGAAAATGGTTTGTAAAAGTCAATAGATAAAGTTAAAAATTTGTTTGAATATAACTTTTTAATATAATTTTTGTTTTAAAGTTTGTGAAAATTATATTGATTTTGATATGTTTTCATATGATACGTTAGATCTACTTTACAATAAAAATAATTTTACAATCTAACGTATCATATTAAACCACGTCAGTTTATGGGTTTACTTTTATAGAATTTTTTTATGGCTAAGAAATTTTTGATTGATTTGTGTGTTTGAGTAATGATTAAATAAAAAAATTGAAAATTATTTTGTATTTGAGTAATGTTTGAGAATGAAGTTATGAGAAATATTGAAAATCTTGAGATATTTCATGTTTGCCAAACATGCCCTTAATGTAGTAGCTAGCGATAGACAATGGCCAATTGAGTTTTGCTACTCATCATCCCCCACACCATATTTATTTTTATTTTTTTTTAAAATTAAAATTTTTAATTTTTTTTATTCTTCCTAAAATAATTGATTTTTTCTACTCATTATCTATACACCACACATTTAATAAGAGAAAAAAATTAAAAAAATTATATGTAGTGTTTGGAGTGAGGATGATGAGTAGAATTTTTCTACTATGAAGGATGCTGCTATTTAGTCCCATCACTTTGTCCCCTCAAAATTACTACTAGTGTATTTATTTTTTTAAATGGTTAAAAATATTACCACTAGTGCATTTATGTATTTGTTTTTCCTTAGCATTTAAAAAAATAAAAATAATAAAACACACAAAAAATTAATTTGAACAAGTGGTAACTTTGAAGGAGCAAAATGATGTGGCTACTAGCATTATTCTACTATAAATATTCCAAATAGAAAGATAAGTTCTAGGTTTGATATCACGTAACCCATCCAAGTTCTCTCACAGCTATTCAGCTCGTTTTCTTTTCTAACTTGGAAATCGAAGCTGCCACAGGCCGAAACTCCTTAGCCAAGTTCTGTTTGATTTTCTTGCAGAAGCGGAGGCATGGAATGGTGGTCTTGGCATTACGAAATTGTATAAAAAACATAAAAATGAAGTGATAGAGGCTAAACAATCTTACAACCTAAGCTTCTTCCAACACTACAAGAAAAAAGGTCTATTGCGGCGATTTTTTGTCTGCTGGAAATAATATCGCCGCAATAATCAATTATTCACGGCGGTTTTCAATTCGACGCTGCTTCGAAGGGGCGCGGTTTTACGGCGAATTGAACTTGCTGTGAATAGATGACACACTTGTTAATCCTTATCTGCGGCGAATATACTTGGACGCAAAAAAAAAATATGAGTAATCTTTTTTACGGCGAGTTCAAGGCACCGCAAAAAAGATTTTGCGGCCAAAATATCTCGTCGCAAATAAGCATATAGACTCTGAAGAATTGGCGACAGACTTGAAAACGCTACAAATAATCTATCGAGGCGAACAAAACCGCCCCGAATAATATTTGCGACGCTTTATTTCGACGCAAATAATCTTATTTGCAGCGTTTGTAAAAATCGCAGTAAAAAATAAGGCACTATTTACGGCGATTTTAGTGTATTAGCAACGATTTTATTCGCTGCAAATACTTTTTCACAGCGATATGTGACCGAAATCCCAACGTTATTTGCGACGTAATGAATAATATTAGCAGCGGAACAAATCGCTGCAAATAAAAATTTTTGGCGACGAATTTGGTATTTCGCTGGCTAATCTTTTAAAAGGCTCTACAATTGCGATGAAAGGCCGGCGCAACATAAATCGTTGCAAATAGATATTTGCAGCGATTTTTGGGATTATTTGCGGTGAATTTAAGCGCCGGGAAAGACCATGTTTCTTGTAGTGCAAGGTAATAAAACTTTGGCAAGAGAAAGTAGAAATTAAATACTAAAACATTAAGAGAAAACTAAGTTGGTAAAACAGATGAGATGAAAAATCTATAAATAGTAAAGAGATAGTTTGTGAATAGTAGTAAAATGGTTTGAGTTAAAATATTTTATGGGTTTTGAGAAATAAGAGAGAAAAAGTTAAATTAAAATATTATAAAATTAAAATATTGTCATAATATAATTTTTTAATATTACTTTTGTTTTGGGATTTAAAAAAGTTGAATTGTATTTTGTATTTTGTTTGGAAGTTTGGAAAAATTGTTATGATTAGGTAATAATTAGATAAAAATTTAAAAATTTAAAATTTAAAAGTGTTTGTGTTTGAATGATGTTTGGTTGTTGAGATGAGATGTGATGGATTGAGACCATCTGTGAAACCAAACGGTGCCTAAGTTTATCTTTTAGTGGATAAAATATTACTCTTAGCTATTTGAAAATTAGGACTGTAATCGAGTAAGCCAGACTTTGGATTGCCGAGTTTGAATTTGAAGTTTTTTTTTATTTAATCTTTATTAGACCTCGGTTCGATAAGCTAAGTTTTAAACTCGAGCTCGAGCTCGATTCAAAAAGGAGTTCAAGTCGAGTCGAGCCAAGCCGGAGTTATATATTTTTTTAGAATAAAATTGATTAATAATTAAGAAATTATATAAATAAAAAATATAAATTTAATAAAATTTTTACAACTAACAAGTAGACCCTTTATTAAATTTGAGAATTGTAAAAATTTATAAATAATTAATACGTAATTAGTTGATATTTATCCATAATAACCATATATTATATATGCATACATAAATTACCAATATATATAGATAATATGATAGTATATATGAACGTTTCATGCAAAGTTCATATATACTAGTATATGAAATTATTAAAATCTTACCGATTAACTATTGTACAAATTATGAAAGAATAAATATAGATAGAAGCCACTATTAGGAGTATCCATTTTGCACACATGATGTGGCATCATCTAGACCACACATTTTTCCAAGTGAGTGTTGGGAACAATCAATTAGAAGCAGCCACGCAGTGAGTGCAAAGTGTGCACTGCTATAGTAGCTTCTCTCTAGCATTACTCCGAGTCGCTGTAAAATGTGAAAGCTTCGTTACATTACTTTTTATAGTCATGGAGAGAATCTAAATAAATACCAATGGCTCTTAGAGCCATTCGTGGGAGATAATGGAAGGAAAATCAAATTACTGAGGGCTTATAAGAGAATACAAATATGAACACAAGGGGAAAAAAATTGAGAAGAAAATGTTAGATCCAAATACATTCAGTTAGAAACCTGTTTGTAGGGCATTTCCCTTCCTAAAATCATATGAGTGTTCCATAAAATGTTAATGAAACAACAAAGATACCATAAAATATACCAAATCAAAGCACCCATATATAAAATATAAATGTCACAAAAAGTGACGCAAACCTAATCAGTTATTAGCAACAAGCTATTTCATTGTAATGAATCAAGGTTCTTAATTAGCTCCTCCAGCCTCTTCATCCTCAACCTCTCACTTTCACTCACCAGCTGCTCAAATCATAAAACGTTGCCAAAAAAGACAATTATTAGACGGCAAAATTAGGTTATACAATGATTCATATACTTTTATTTTAAGCAGAAAGTTATGATGCTAACCTCTATTAACCTGGTTACAAGTTGTACTTTTTCCTTGTTCTTCTCATTGAAAGCTTCAAGAGCTTCTTTGTATTCTTTCTCCTGTATCAAATTATAAACCCAAATTCACTGGTTCTGATTCGGTTCTCTCTTATAAATCAAAGTAAGACGTTGGATTATTCAATGTAATATGCACAACAAAACTTAATAGAGACCAAATTTGGTATTAGATAAGTTCTTTACCCACTTCTGGCAGGTATGCCCCATTGGATTGGCTAGTGCTTCAAGCTCTTGGTAGATCCCATCCATTTTATTTAAGATCATAACAAAATAGAAAAAAATGCAGTCTTACATTTTTCACAACAATTATTGCACTCAACCGACTTTATGTATCTACAAATAACACCTTAAAGTCTCACAATTACAAATGCCAATATTACAACAAAAGACTTGCTAGTACTGAATATTCTATTAAAATAATAGTACTGGATATTTGGTTGGCTTGAATTATTCAACTGGCCTGTGTCAAAGACTTTTAGAGGGCCACCTTTGAGTTATCAAATAATTGAGGGAAAAAAGCGTATGAATTTCTTGGAAATTAACAAATTACCTTGCTTTGCATTGAAAAGGTTCACGAAAAACAAATGATTCTAAAAATTTTCGGGTCTCAGATGAAAACACCTTGTCGCAAGCTCAATCTTCAATGGTTTTTGTTTCAGATCTTGACTTTCAGTGATTGTTTGAACCTATATAAGCCTTGTAAAAGTTCATGGGAATTAACATTGAGAAAATAAACCTCGTTGGTAGTATCTAAGTTTTCTAGGCATTTTACCTCCTCTCCAATATATTTAAAAAAAAAAACACCTCATTTTCCAATATCAATAAGAATTCAAAGACGCTTAGGGAAAAAAAAAGATTGCAAAGACGTTACCACAAAATATAACAAGATCTTGATAACACAATAACAAATCATGAACAAGCCTTCAATAAGACATAATCCAAAACCTTCCATGTATGGCCATCTCTTCTGTGAAATAACAATAATAGTGAATGCTTTGGCTATTGACTTGACATCAGCCACCAAAAATACTTAACCACTTCATCAATAAAAGATATGCCCAACACCCAACAGATTATATGAAGATACCAGAGTTCTAGATAAATTAGTAATACTAAAATTTATTGGCATCCTTAACCCAACCTTTATGGCAAGGTAAATCCCAGTATCATAATGTATCTGACCTCCAAAATACATACAAAATAATCACACATGTTCATATTCACAATCTTACAGACCAGTCAGTTTAGAATACAGATCGTCGCAAGATTGAAAAATAGAAACCCCAAAGAAAAATTAAAAGAAATTAAAGAAGTCCAAAGAGATAATTTTAAATCTATTTTTCAGTATTACTCTGATGAATGGCTTCTCCAATTTCTGACCCATGTTAAGAAATGCAAGAAAATAGAAACATTTTTCCCAATGAAATAAAATTGGAGACAGAATTTGCAACATTGAGGTAGAATGATTTCACAGAACCAAAGAAAGATTAAATTCCATCTGACCTACCTCACGAATAGTGGCCAAACGCTTGGTTTCTTCTCGAAGCCCAGAGTAAGGCCCACTTCCATTCCTTCAACCTTACCCAGGAGTAGCACCCATCAAATTCCCTTTTTTAGTGTACACACGATAAATGAGTAAACAAACACACGAGAAACCAGACAAGATTTAACAGACGTGAAGCCAGAGCCAGACAAGATATCGTCGCTTTCTGGAACTTGTTCTATCAGAAAAAATCTAGAAAATGAAATATAAAAAATAAAATAAAAACTTGTTTTGGGAAACAAATACCTAGTTCCCTTCCGTCACTGCTTCCACACGTTGACCAAATCTTCACTTTCTGCAGATCCCAGTCCCAAACCAGAAAAAGAAAAAAAAAGTTATCCAGGCGGGGCCAAACACTGGATTCGCACACGAGTTGAAGAAAAGTTTTGGTCTTTCAAGGTCTCAAATGACGGGAAATCCAGAAAGACTGGATATCCAAATATCATTTGCCGTAAGTGTGGGCTGATTGAAGTAGGAACGACGATGCGACAACGATCTGAATTAGGCTGTGATGGGGTTAGCTGAAATGGAAATCAACGATGGCGCCACACTGGAAAGGAGTCGTTCGGCCAATCAAGACATTGCCGGAGTCGCTGGACCCTGAGTTGCCGCCCATGGCGTCGACGGAAGATGAATCGCGGTGGTTTGAGAACCCCACGCGTTTCCTTTAAACCACGCGCCGTTGGGCCGCTCCGATTGGCTCCCAATTCGGTTGACCGCAAGATCGGCGGGTGAGGCTTCTCCCGGTGGTGCGTGTGTCGGACAATGGTCACCGAAGAAGCTCAAAACGCCTTCCCCCTTTATTCGGTCGAAACCTTGAAAAAAAAAATTCAAACGAAACCACCGAAGACAGAGGGTCGGCGAGCAGAGGGAGGAGAGGAAGAGGAAGAAGAAGCAGAAGCTCTCCTGCCCCCCCCCCCCCCCCAGCTGGATTCAAATGAGTGAGTTTCTAGAGAGAAAGTGTCTGGTTTCTAGAGCGAATTTTCTAGAAAGGGTTTGGGTTTGCTGCGTTTACCTGCTATGGGGTCCCAAAGCACGTTAGTAACTTAACGTAGATTTAACGAAAGTAGATGGAAAACAATAACTTCCATTTAATGGCTATTTGATAACCACTTATATAATAGTAATAGATAAAATGTGCTATGCTTATATTATTAACCTATATGTATACACACATTTATCAATATATGAATGAGTTTTAATATAATCGAGCTAACAAATCAACTCGAGCATAAACGAGCAGGTCTTAATGAGCCTTAGTCGAGTCGAGTTAAGTTTAGACGCCGGGTATGTGTCATTTACTAATCGAGTGGATATTTGTTGTCACGAGTGAACTTTTTTTTCACGAGTCAAGTTTAATTCAAATTTAATCGAGTGAGTATTGAGCGGGCTATTGAACAGACTGGTTCATTTACAGTCCTATTGAAAGGTTTTAGGTTTACAAATAAAATTAAAAAAAAACAAAGCTTTCTATTCTTTAGACTATCTTCGCCCGCCTAAACAACAAAGTCTACGAGGGTTTGTGTAATATTTTGCTTAAGAGAAAACATTTGATTGCCCGCAAAATGAGTCAAAACACAAGATGAAACTAAGAAAGAAATATGGAGGAGACTTTTTTTTTTTAGCAGATGACTGACTCCATGGAGTGAGCTTAATAGTTGCATATATAACTCCCCAACCCACTTCATTTCAACATGACTTCACATTTCTCCCGTTCGATCTCTCTCACACACTCTCATTTCTCTTCTCTCCCCCTTGGCTGGCCAGCTCCTCCCTACTCCTCATTGCCTTCATTTTGTACACTTTCTCACCTCCCAAACACCACAGATCATTGCTTGCATCTCAAGCCCCTAATCTTAGAACATCAAGTAGGAACTTGGGGGAAGGAAATTAAGGAGCATCTCCATTGTGAATATTTAGGCAACCATTCTAGTTTTACATTTCATGTGGATTTGTTGATGAAATGAGTAAGGTTAGGTACAAGCTCCAAATAAACAAGTCTCATACAAGTCATTTGTAAAAAAGTGGGTCTCACAAATAAATAATAATTTTTTTTACATTTTTTTAAGGTGAGGTCCACTTTAATTTTTTATAAAGGCAGGCGTGGGATTTATCTATTTGAAGTTTATACAAATCATTTATCTTTTTCAAAGTCTTACATGTATATATGCATATATTAATACTTCCTGAGCATGATTTTTAAACATATCATCTTAAAGTTAAAAGTTTTTGAACAAAATGCAAGAGGTTATGGCTCTTTAGATTTTTTTGAAGTTTTCTTTATCAAAAGTTGCAAACTCATCTGGCAAGGGTAGTCAACCAGTCAAAATGATTTGAATAAAAATGTTCAACACATAAGTTGTACAATTATTTTGTTAGGCTTATTTCCTCTATTGATAGTCATCCCATACCCATTTATTTAATCTACATAGTTTTGTCTTGATAAGAAAAGAATCTCATTAATAATTAATTTAGCACCAATGACTTGCTTCATTGTTATTTTATTTATTGCACATCTTTCTCCCTTACTATTGGGCATTGCATATTCACAAATACAATATACAACCATTTGGACAAAACACGAGAGAGGTTTGGATAGTGAGTTGAGATGGAAGTTAAATAAAATATTGTTAAAATATTATTTTTTAATATTATTTTTATTGTATTTGGTTTGAAAATTTAGAAAATTTATAATGATCAGATGAAATGAGATGAATTTTTTCTTTTATGAACTGAGAGAGATAAAGACATAAACTGAGTTCCATAATATAACTCGCTTGCATTATATACTTTATGATTCAAACAGTAATTTTAATCGCTTTCGGAATGCTCTATCGAAAGCTTAGAAACGGTCCATCAAAGTGCAATATTATCCATTACAAGTCTCAATTTTAGTATTTGCAAAATCCTTTGTGGTCTTACATAAAAAAAACTATCTTTTGGTGGTCGTTTCCTCGATTAAATTGAGAAATATAGATCAATACTTATGTTTTTAGCTCTATTAACTCTTTATTTGCTTTTAATTATATGCGCGATATGAATGCAATAAATAATTCTATTTGAAAATCTTTACATTACATATCATCCACGAGTCATAATTTGATTTAGAAGATAAATTTTAAATTTTAAATTTTACCAATCAAATTATGCCATGTAGATGATATGTTTGGTTGTTGAAATCAACTTAACTAATTTCAAACCAATTATTGATGAGACCCACTACTTTTTTATATTTCTATAAAAAAAGTTAAAGTCAGCTCAATCTATTTCATACATTCAAACATATATTTCAATCTATTTACATTCAAACACATTTTAACGGGATTTACAAAACATTACTATTTACAGATCAAATCAAATTATCTGAAATCATCTCAATACCAAAACACAACTTTAGCAGGGGGCAATATATGTTTAGTTGGGGCTAACGTATTCATTAAAAAAACAAAAAACCTAAGACTAGGGGTGTAACCGGTCCGGTTTTGGACAAAATCTAAGACCGAACCGGTATGTACCGGTTTTGTATTTTTCAAAACCGATTACGCACCGGTCACCCTCCTAAACCGGTACTACCGGTTTCCGGTCCGGTCCGGTCTGGTTTTCCAGTTTTTTTTAAAATGTAAATTTCATAGTTTGTCATTAAAAATTTGTTTATAAAATAAAAAAACTGAGTTAAAAAAATCTGTTTTACAAATTGTTATTACAAAAAATATGTTTTAACTTTAAATAAAAAAATCTGCTTTACTAAAAATTACTTCAATAAAAAATCTGTTTTACTACAAAAAATCTGTTTTACTATAAAAAATATGTTTTACTACAAAAAATCTGATTCACTCCAAAAAATTGTTTTACTAAAAAACTGGAAAAAAAACTGAAAAAAATTGGAAAAAAACTGTTTTACAAACTTATAAATATAACTACTACATTCTGTAAGATACGATTAATGGTTAAATTCCATGTCAAGTAATATATAGTCACGACTCATAATCTTCATATAACTCCCTCCTGCTCATGATGCCCTTAGAGTTCATACAAGAATTTCAAGAGTTCTTTATCGAATCAACTTGCATTATAAATTATTAAAGTTACTAATCATTATTATTTTTTCTTAATGGTTAAAGAAGTGATTACTAGTACAGTAGTACTGAATCCTAATATCACAAAATCCAATCATAAAAATCCTAATATCACAAAACTGAAAACCCAATCACATATTCACAAAAATCTCAATATAACAAAACCTAATCACAAAAATCTTAATATCACAAAATCCAATCACATAAATCTTAATATGTAATTTCCAAAAAAAAAAACTTACCCAGGGGCAGATTCGGTAGAGAGACGGCAAGACTCCGAGAGAGTTGAGAGAAGACTAGAGACTAGAGAGAGTGAGACACGGGACTCGGGAGAGACGAGACTGAGTGACGGGAGAGACTGAGAATTGAGCTGAAAACGGCGCCTGCATGAGAGACAGGGGCTGGAGGCTGGAGCAGATAGGCGATTTTAGTTTTTTACTTTTTAGGGTTGAAGTGTAATGACTAATGATTCAATGAAGGCTGAAGCTTGCGGGACCCGGGTTAGTTTTGATCTATGTGTTTTTTTCTATGGATTTTTTATTTAATTAATATTTGATCTATGTGTTTTTTTCTTAAATGATATTATGAATTTAATATAACTATATATAAATATTTGTAATACTGATACATTTAATATATTTTCAATGTAATATATTTAATATCATGCATATAGCCGGTTCTACCGCCTATTATTAAGTTTATTACCCGTCTTTGATATTAATCTTATTATTTATTACCTGGAATTTACGTCTTTGGTATCAGAGCCATTGGTGATTATATTGTAATTATATTGTGTTCTTATTTTACTATTTTTACCGCTTATTTCCTATTTTAACTGTTTAAGATGGATTTTTATTATACTCATAGTACTGGCTATCGTGATTTTTATGAATTAAAATGTAGATAATACAATTTAAGACTTGAGTTAGAGATCTCAATGAATAACATAAAAGATCTTAAGTAACAACAATAATTGATGAGACAAAATTATTCATTAATGATGGCTAAATATCATATATATCAAAGTAGACAATTGGCAATAGAATATTATGAAGCTGATTGCACTTTCTTAAGAAATGAAATTAAGAGTATAAGAAATCATTTGAAGATCCTTGCTTTAAAAAAAAAAAAAAGAGTAAGAAATCACTGATACGGATTTTTACAAAGATAACCTATAACTAAAAAGAATAAGGTATATTGGGAAGCTTGTGATGGTAAGCCATGAAAAACCGATGGTCAGCCCACTATTGCCAGAAGGCTTTTAGGGTGGTCCCGGTGGTGTTCCCTCAAGTTCCTAATCTACTTAATCCTTTTTGGAGATAGGAAATCTTTGCTTAAAACCTGTTTCAATGAATTTCTTCAAACATAATGAATCTACCAATAGTATCCCTATATAACCTGATAACATCAACCAAGAAGATTATAGTATAATCGATATAGAAAGAAACTTACAAAACTGGACAATTCCTAATGTTCCAAATCATCAGATATACAAACAATCTATTTTTTCTAAAATATCATTTCTTACTAATTATACAATCAAAACAGTAGAAAAAATTATTAGTTTAAATAATGATTATGAATCGTTACACTTATTAACCAAGGAAACAATTAATCGTCACAAAGAACAGAGATATTCTTTTATACATATTCTACCTCAGTATTACTCTGTTTAAGAGATGGAAGGCACTATAATTTTCATGATTCCTTACTTGGAATTGTAGAATCAAGTCTGTTTGAAGGACCAGTTTATTTTAATTGTTATCCTAATTATTCCCTTTCATTATTTGATACCAATATCTTACATTCTTTAATATTAAATATTAAAACAAATGGTTATCATATGATGAAAGAATCACATCCTTTAACAGTAGTTTATAGGATCCACTATAAATTAATGAAAACAACATTAGAGCCACAAGCTCTTGTTACTAGTCCAAAAGGTTATGCATTACTATTACAATCTAGTACACAAAACTCTAGTCTACAAATCCCTAAACAAATCAATTGGAATCAAATTACACTTCCAAACGAATGGCAATTAGAAAATATTATCCCATTATCTAAGATAGAAAATAATTCTAAAGATGATCTAGAATATATAGAACAAAAAACAGACGGAACAGTTCAAATAGCTTTTCAACCCTTTAGGAGATCATTTTCACATTATTCCTCTCCGGCACCCTCCAATTATCATACACCTAGATCTATTCTTACATCAATCCCTAGAAATAAATCTCAAAATTCTGACACCAGATCTTTTGATACTAGATCCCAGAATCTGGACACACAGATTCGAGGAATTATTCCCGAAAATATTATCGATACATCAGTATATACTGTTAACCATCCTGATAAAGCATCCACCTCTCAGAATCCTGAAAAAGAACAATATTCTCCAACATATTCACAGGTAGTTGGAGATGATGCCCAAATATATACCCTGGATAAAGAAGAATTTAAAATTAACAAGGAATATCTCAAACAAGATTATACGAAAGAAGAAAATAGTCACAAAAGAATAATATTTTTCTCAACTTTTACAAAATTAGAAAGAGATTATATTCAAAAAAAATATTATGAGGATTTAGAAAAAATACAGACTAATATACCTTTCTTTACATGGTTCGAAATATATAAATCAAATCAATTATCCACTATAAACAGAACTACAAACCAATAGATTAAAGGAGAAAATAACCAAATTATTTATGAAGAATATCCCATTTTGAAGCTATCAAGTTCAATCAAAGAAACACTCAAATTTTAGCCTCACCAATAAAAAAACATAATATTACAAATACTGATAAAAATTTTGATAATATAATTCAACAAAACAATTATACCAATTTATATTTAAAAACTATGGGCAAACAATTAGAAAGAATCGAAGCACAAATATCTCCTATAAAACCTACTATTAAAGAAGAAAAAGAAACCCCTTTGTTTGTTCCCCACGAGATTCCATCTCATTTAAAAACTACTTTTTCTAAAAGTAAAAATGATTTATTAGAACAAATCTCTAATAAATTAGAAAAATTAACTATTAATAATTCTGCTTCTACCTCAAAACAACCTCATATTAATGTATTAAGTAAGACAGACTCACCTGTATTATCTGACTCTGAAATTAGTAATATTGAAAACCAATTTAAAAATTTAGACCTACAAATAAATAAGATTAGAGGAGATCATGTTAATAGCTTTTCAGCTAGAGATTCTAAACATCATGTTTCTATTACTCGAAATTGGTATCCTAGACCCACTCCTCCAGATATGGAATTCGAGGAAAGAGAACATATAGTAAGATCTGCTTTCGCACCAGATGTATTATATGAATGAAATATAGATGGATTATCTGAATATGAAATATTAAATCATTTCCAAGAGATGATTATGGTTGCCAATGTCTATAAAAGTAACAGAAAGACTGATCATCAAGTAGCACACATTATTGTCACAGGATTTACTGGCCAACTAAAAGACTGGTGGGATCACTATCTTTCATAAAAGTCACATATATTAAATGCTTATAAATATGATGAAAACATGCAAATGATTAAAACTGAAAATGATTTACCTATAGAAGATGCTGTAAACACATTAATATATGCATTAACTAAACACTTTATTGGTGATCCTGTTCAGTTCAAAGAAAGAACTAGTGATTTATTGATTAATTTGAAATGCCCACAATTATCTGATTTCCGTTGGTATAAAGATATATTTCTAACTAAAGTTATGATCAGAAATGATTGTCAACAACCATACTGGAAGGAAAAGTTCATAGCCGGACTTCCATATTACTTCGCCCAAAAGGTACGAGAATCATTACTAAGACCAGATGGTACTATTGATTTTCATAATCTTACATATGGTGATATAATAAGTAAAATTAATAGAACCGCATTAACTATGTGCAATGATTTAAGATTAAAAAAGCAAATGGAGAAAGAAAAGAAATTTGCTAGAAAAGAATTAGGTACCTTTTGTGAACAATTTGGCTATACTTCATTATTAGTCCCTTCAAGAAAACATAAAAAAGAGAAAAATGTCTATAAGAATTATTCTAATAAAAGACGAAAATACAAAAAACCCTATAAAAAGATAAAAGAGAAACAAATATATAATAAGCCACTAAAAAATCCTAAAAAGACTAATAAAAAGAAAAAACAGATTGTTTGTTACAAATGCGGAAAAGTTGGACATTATAAATCAAATTGTAAAGTCAAACAACAGATTAATGAACTAGATATATCCGAAGCATTAAAAGACAGATTATTAGATATTTTTATAATACATTCAAACGAAGAAGAAGAAAATAGTTCTACAAAGGAAGAAGAAATCTATCAATTAAAAGAATCAAGTTTTTCAGAACAATCTTCTAATAGTGAATCAGAAGAAGATGAAGTGCAGATTTGTAATTGTCTAAATAAGGATAAGTGTATTTGTAACAAAACCATTAATGTACTCTTAAAACAAGAAGACATTATATTAGAATTAATAGATAAAATTAGTAACCCTCATTTAGAAAAGTTAAAAGATACTTTTAGTAATCAAAGTTCTTCAGTAACGGCATCTACAACACCTTATAATTTTTCAGAAATAATAGGAAGATTTAAAACCGACAAACAGAAAATTACGATACAAGATATACAACAAGAAATTAATGAGATAAAGCAGGAGATTAAAAATTTAAAAACATCAAATCTTAAATTAAAAGTTTCAAATGAACAATTATTACAAGAAATTATACTATTAAAAATAGAGAAGAATGGAAATAATTTTCATAATAAAGAACATGATAAAGAACAAGGAGAATGCTCAACTTTAGCTATAAGAGATGAAATAGATAACTTCATTAATATCCTTGAAAAGATAAATTTTCAAAAATTGTATACTAAGGTAACAATTCAATTAACCAAGAATTTTCTTTTACGACAATTGCCCTCTTAGATACAGGAGCAGATTTAAATTATATACAAGAAGGAATAATACCCTCTAAATATTTTGAAAAGACAAAAGAAACATTATCCCAAGCTAATGGAACAAAATTAAATATAAATTATAAATTATCCAATGCACACATTTGTAATAATGGAATTTGTTTTAAAACAACATTTATTTTAGTAAAAAATATTAATACTAAAGTAATATTAGGAAATATTTTTCTTGCTCTACTCTATCCTTTCTCTGTAACAGAAGAAGGAATCTTTACTAAAATACTTGGACAGGAAACCCAATTTAAATTCTTATTTCCTCTAGTATCAAAAGAAATTAACTCTTTAAAAGAAATTTCATTAACCAAAGAAATTAATTTTTTAACACAAAATAGAATTAAAACAAAAGAAAACCAGATAAGTTTTTTAAAACAAGAATTAAAATACAAAAGAATCCAAGAACAACTAAAAGACCCGTTATTAACCCAAAAAATTGAAAATTTTAAAATTATAATTGAAAATGAAGTATGCTCTAACCTGCTTAATGCTTTTTGGAATAGAAAACAACATATAGTTGAATTACCCTATGAAAAAGATTTTTCTGAGAAAAATATTCCAACCAAAGCTAGACCTATCCAAATGAATAATGAATTATTAGAATACTGTAAAAAAGAAATTAAGGATTTAAGATCAAAATGATTAATAAGGAAAAGTAAATCACCATGGAGTTGTGCTGCCTTTTATGTTAAGAAACAGGCAGAATTAGAAAGAGGAGTTCCTCGCCTAGTCATCAATTATAAACCTCTCAATAAAGTATTACAATGGATTAGATATCCAATTCCCAATAAAAAAGATTTATTATCTCGACTTTATAATGCTATAGTATTTTCAAAATTTGATATGAAAAGTAGATTTTGACAAATTCAAATTGCTGAAAAAGACCGATATAAAACAGTATTTACAGTTCCTTTTGGACATTTTGAATGAAATGTTATGATATTTGGATTAAAAAATGCCCCTAGCGAATTCCAAGATATTATGAATGAGATATTTACCCCTTTTACTCAATTTTCGATAGTTTATATAGATGATGTATTAATATTTTCTTCATCTATTGAACAACATTGGAAACTTTTAAATACTTTTGTTCAAATCATCAAACAAAATGGATTAGTAGTTTCATCACCTAAAATGAAATTATTTCAAAATAAAATTAGATTCCTTGGACATGAAATTTATCAAGGAACTATTACACCGATTAGCAGAGCTATAGAA
This sequence comes from Juglans cinerea, assembly GCA_961763995.1. NCBI lineage: Eukaryota > Viridiplantae > Streptophyta > Magnoliopsida > Fagales > Juglandaceae > Juglans > Juglans cinerea. The sequence continues at coordinate 14,478,641 of CAUIVZ010000016.1, forward strand.
TTTGCCGATAAATTTCCAGACGAAATAAAATATAAGAACCAATTACAGAGATTTTTAGGAAGTCTCAATTATGTCGCAGGCCATTATGTAAACCATTATTTAAAAGATTAAAAAAGAACCCACCTCCATGGACAGATAAACATACTAATATTATAAAACAAATTAAAGCTCATGTTAAGAAGTTACCAAGCTTAGGAATTCCATCACCACATACCTTCAAAATTGTTGAAACAGATGCCTCTGATCTTGGATATGGAGGAATTATGAAACAAAAATTATCAACTGATTTGGAACAAATTATTCGATTCCATTCAGGGTGTTGGAATCCTGCCCAAAAGAATTACAGTACTATTAAAAAATAAATTTTAGCTATTGTATTATGTATTTCTAAATTTCAAGATGATTTACTGAATCAAAAGTTTTTACTTAGAATAGATTGTAAATCAGTCAAGGAAGTTTTGATTAAAGATGTAAAAAACCTGTCTGCTAAGCAAATATTTGCCAGATGGCAAGCTATATTAAGTATTTTTTATTTTGATATTGAACATATTAAAGGAGAGTCTAATTCTCTTCCTGATTTTCTATCCCGAAAATTCTTACAAGAAAAATCATGTCATCTTCAAAGTCAAAAGTAAAGTCCAAATCTTCATACGCACGGCCACCATCTCCTCCTTATCCTTCACCTTGTCCTTCTGCAACTCCAAGACCTTATACGGTATTGGGGTCATTACCGCAAAACATTAGACCCTCTTACAATCCATTTTCACCATTAGCTTCTCCAAAACTGCCAACCTATTCCAAAGCAGTTTCTCCCTCTTCCTCTTCTCCTTCCCAAATTATCAATCCTCCATTATTATCTCAGCCTTTTTCATCTCCCATTATCATTAAGTCTTATTGACACCCAGTCTTTTCTATTGAATCTGAAATTCAACATCTGTCTAACCCCCAGAAATTACTTGATGCATTTCTTTTACCAGATTGGCATTATGTTCCGCAAAATATTAAGAAAACCCAGCATTTTTATGAATTCATATTAGTAGATACCGACTCAATTATCCTCTCTGAAATTCCTTATTCTCTTCAAACTTAACCTTCTCCACCTGCATCTCCAATTATTGCTTTTCATAAAGCACCATTAAACAGGTCCTCACACTGGAACAATAGGGAAAAAATCCCTATTTAACAAGAAAGTTCTCTCATCCTTATGATCCTCCTTATTATGATTATTAGCACGCATGGACAAAAATATTTCTCAAGCAAAATAAAAACTTGCGTCACTCTTGGTTCCTTCATTTTGACAAATTACAAGAAATCAAAACACTCCCGAAATAGTTCTCACTATGGTGGGAATATTACGGATCCGAACCTCTTCTCCTTCCTCTTCCCCTTCAAGAAAGTCTCCGAAATTTTATTTCACAAAACGACAGTCCACCATCATTAAACCATTGTTCACCTCTTCTGCTCTTTTTCCTCAAGACCAAATTAAGTTGGATTATGAAATGGGAATATGTCATTAAATCTCATCCCTCTCTCAAAACCATTACGTTTCTAGCCCGCCAAGTTTTCGTCAAATGGTGGAAAAAATACAATTATGATCATGTATTAAAGATGTTTTCAAAAATTACCAAAACTCCAGAAGTTCTAGTCCAACGAAGCAGATTTCAAGCACAATTAGCATCCATTACTAACAAGAAAGATTTGAAAAAATTAGCTAAAGCAATGTCACAAGTTTCAGACAGTGATGATGAAGAAGAAGCACAACACCAAGCCAGATTATCTCCACTACAGCAATCCGCATTATCACCAGCTCAACAGGCCTTTCAAAGTAACCAAGCCGCCTCTCCCTCTCAAGATTACTCACCTTATCATCTAGTACAACTGATGGATTCTCAAGACCCATTTGAACTTGAATTAGCAATTTACGATCCTCAGAATATGTGACTCCAAAAGATTATTAATTAGCATGACAGATGGAAGTTAGTCATAGTCAGGAATATTATCCCTCCAGAATATTATTTGTGTACATACAAGTTTACGTATCCTGTACTGTATTTGTTTTTAGCGTCGACTGTACTGTATTTGTTTTTAGCGTTGGCTGATACTGTTCTTGTTTTTAGTGTCGGCCGGTACTGTTCATGTATTATTAGACTTACTGTTTAAGTGTCTATATAAAGGGGTTCACGAGTAAGGAAGGGCATTCAGAATTCCAATCTGAAATCCCTTCCTCTCTCGCCCAAACCACTCGAGTCTTCCCCACTCTATAAATCTTCAAATTTTCCTTTCCTTATGTCTTCAGCTTCCTACTCTTTTGAAAATTAGACTCCTTGTAAGTATTATATTTTTTAATGAAGAAGTTTATTTCATATCTCTTTTCTATATTATTTACTTCCTCATGCATATGGTCGATTATACCGCCTGCCTTATCTGCAATCATGCATATGGCCGGTTCTATCGCCTATTATTAAGTTTATTACCCGTCTTTGATATTAATCTTATTATTTAATATTTTATAAATATACTTCATATATTAATTTACAAACTTAATAAATTATTAAGTTTATTAATCTTTGATAGACTATAGTAATTTAATATAACTATATATAAATATTTGTAATACTGATACATTTAATATATTTTCAATGTAATACATTTAATAGACTATAGTAATTTAATATAACTATATATAAACATTTGTAATACATTTAGTATAGTTATATATTAGTATTATTAGTCATAGTGATTTAGTATAATTATATTAGTATAACTATAATTATAGTCTATATTAAACTATTAATATTAGTTAAATAGTTATAGACTTATATATTAGTATAGCTATATAATATATTAGACTATATAATAGATTAATAGTATTAATATTAGTCTATTAGTATAGTTATATTATATATATTAGTATTAGTTATAGTGATTTAATATAACTATATTAGTATAACTATAATTATAGTGTATATTAAACTATTAGTATTAGACTATTAGTTAAATAGTTATAGACTTGTATAGCTATATAATATATTAGACTATATAATAGTATTAATATTAGCCTATTAGTATAGTTATATATTAGTATTAGTTATAAACTATATATTAGTATTAATTATAAACTTTTAGTGATTTAGTATAGGCTGTATAGCTATATTAGTATAAGTATAACTATAGTCTATAGTGATTTAGTATAACTATATTAGTATAACTATAACTATAGTCTATAGTGATTTAGTATTACTATATTAGTATAAGTATAACTATAGTCTATAGTGATTTAGTATCACTATAGTCTATAGTGATTTAGTATAACTATATTAGTATAAGTATAACTATAGTCTATATTAAACTATTAGTATTAGACTATTAGTTAAATAGTTATAGACTTATATATTAGTAAAGCTAAATAATATATTAGACTATATAATAGTATTAATATTAGACTATTAGTATAGTTATAAGTTATATATTAGTATTAGTTATAAACTATATATTTAATATTAGTATTAGTTATAAACTTTTAGTAAAAACTTTTAGTATTAATTATAACTATAGTCTATAGTCTATATTAGACTATTAGTATTAGTTAAATAGTTATAGACTTATATATTAAAATATTAATATTAGTATAGCTAAATAATATATCAGACTATATAATGATATTAATATAAGACTATTGGTATAGTTATAAGTTATATATTTAATATTAGTATTAGTTATAAACTATATATTTAATATTAGTATTAGTTATAAACTTTTAGTAATAATTATAACTATAGTCTATAGTCTATATTAGACTATTAGTATTAGTTAAATAGTTATAGACTTATATATTATAATATTAATATTAGTATAGCTAAATAATATATCAGACTATATAATAGTATTAATATAAGACTATTGGTATAGTTATAAGTTATATATTAGTATTAGTTATAAACTATATATTTAATATTAGTATTAGTTATAAACTTTTAATAAAATCTTTTAGTATTAATTATAGGTATAACTATACTCTATAGTCTATATTAGACTATTAGTATTATTTATAAACTTATATATATTAGTATTAACATTTAATGTAATAATTTATAAATTATAATATGAAATTATTTCATATATGAATATATATAATTATATATATTATATATAAAAATTTCACATATAAATTTATAATTTTATATATTAATATATATATAAAATATATTGTATAAAACTTAATAACTTATATATAAAAATATTTTTTTTTATATTTTTTTATGAACCGGTCCGGTCCGATCCCAAAAATTCTAAAACCGGAATCGGATTTGGGATCGGACTGGAACTGGCCGGTTTTAAGATTTTTAGGACCGGTCCCGGACCGGACCGGTTCAAAACCGGTAAAACCGGTCCCGACCGATTTTCCGATTTAAAATTACACCCCTACCTAAGACTAAGCAATGGCCCCCTTGTAAATTTCTAATAATATGTCGTTCGGCATTACTCATTCAAAAATCTATATATGATTTCCCTCCCGCCAAATCAATTTACCCGCCAAATCTACAGCCCCCCAAAAGTCAAAACCCTGTACCGAAGAAAAAGAAACCACAAAATTCCACCAACACAAGCCAAACATATTCCCAGAGCCGCCATGAAAGTTCGGTCAGTGAAGCTCAGGGAGGCCCACAAGGTGACCGCAAACAATGGCCGCGGCTCATTCTGCTCCGTCCTGTGGGACCAGCAAGCCCTTCACCTCGTCACGGCCTCCTCTTCCGATCCCTCCATCTCCATCCACGACCCTCTTCTTCCCTCAACTGCTCCCAAGATCCTCCGCCACCACCGTGATGGCGTCACCGCCCTCGCGATTAGCCCCAACTCCACCTGCCTCGCTTCTGGATCCGTGGATCACTCCGTCAAGCTGTACAAGTTTCCAGGTATCCTATTGGTGTTGTTTCCTTTTTATGTGCAATATAAGTTTGTGCAATACCGCGTCTGGGGTTCATTTTGGGACTTTGGACAGAAAAAACTTACATTTCTAAATATTGACTATGTTACTTAGAATTGGATGATTTGGAAACTAGGTTTGATTTTGGGTTTAGGGAAAAATTAGGTCTAATTCGAATTCTGTTTCTTTATTCCTCTATTTATTGTGGTTACTTCTTTATTTAGATTCCGTAACTGGATGGTTTTCAAAAATAGTTGATAAGATCAATTGTCAATTCTAGAAGTCTTTGGTAAGATACTAATATCAATTGTGAATTTCCACTATTTTTCAGTTTAATTCATTGAATTCTTGTTAGTTTACATCTTGGAGGCCTCAGTCAAGTATAATAATCTTAAATTTAGCTTGTTTTATTTAGTCTGATTGATTGCACGAGACCTTTTTTTTTTCAGGCGGAGAGTTTGAGACTAATATCACTAGATTCACGCTGCCAATACGAGCCCTTGCATTTAATAGATCAGGGAGTATGTTGGCAGCAGCGGGAGATGATGAAGGGATTAAGCTAATCAACACAATTGACGGTTCAATCGCCAGGGTTCTTAAAGGACATAAAGGACCTGTTACTAGCTTAGCTTTTGACCCTAATAGTGAATACTTAGCATCAATTGATTCGACTGGGAGTGTCATTTATTGGGAGCTCCATTCTGGAAGAACATTGCACACTTTAAACGGCATAGCTCCTGACACTGGTTCAGACCTTTCTGTCATGAATGTAGTTAGCTGGAGTCCCGATGGGGAGACCTTGGCTGTCCCAGGTTTGAGAAATGATCTGGTGATGTACGATAGAGATACGGCTGAAAAGCTGTTTTCATTGAGAGGCGATCACATACAACCTATTTGTTTCTTTTCTTGGTCACCCAATGGTAAGTACTTGGCCACTTCTGGTCTAGATAGGCAGGTTCTGATTTGGGATGTGGCTCGGAAGCAGGATATTGACAGGCATAAATTTGATGATAATATATGTTGCATGGCATGGAAGCCCATTGGCAACGCACTGGCTATTATTGATGTTATGGGAAAGTATGGTGTATGGGAATCAGTTGTTCCTTCGTCAATGAAATCTCCTACTGACGATGTTCCAAATTTGCAATCAAAGAATAGTAACGGTCTCCTTTTGTTTGAAGAAGATGAAGAAGACGTTAATGTATCTGGTAGCCTAAGTGATCTTGGTGAAGATAGTCATGGTGAAACTGAAGCTCCTTGCAGGAAAAGGCTACGCAAGCAGTCTACATATGAGGAAAATTTCAGTGAGGGTGGTAGCGAGGAATGGAGCTTGCCTCCTAAGGTTGATTCCCGTAAGAAAATGAATTGTAGAAACAAAGAAAGCTTGAATAGGAACGAGGGGCTAAGAAGCATAATGACATCGGCTAGGATGAAAATGCAGGAGGCATTTCAGCCAGGTGCTACTCCAGCGCAGCCTGGAAAAAGGCGCTTTTTGTGCTATAATATGGCTGGAAGTATAACCACTATTGAACACGATGGATACTCCCATATAGAGGTAATCCATGCCTTTGGTTAGTTAGTCTCAGTTTCTAGTCTTTCCATACTTGGTTCTTTTTTCGCACTCACTTTTTCTTCAGAGCTTGTATGTAGCCTGGAGTGACTGAGTTTTGGACTAATAGTTCAGTGATTTCGATACAGATAGACTTTCATGATACTGGTAAAGGCCCAAGAGTTCCGTCAATGACAGATCATTTTGGCTTTACAGTAGCTGCATTAAATGAGAATGCAAGTGTTTTTGCAAACTCTTGCAAGGGTGAGAAGAACATGAGTACTCTTATGTATCGCCCATTTAGTACCTGGGCAAATAACAGTGAGGTATGATCATTTACCTTTTGAGCATGTTCATGCTAAAATTTGTGTTAGTTAAGAAATGTACATGGCCTATGTTATTACTGTGTGTCCAGACTCCACAATGAATGTGAAGTTTTCAGTGTTCTGACTTTGTATGTGTATTGCCAACCCAGTGGTCTATGCGATTAGAAGGGGAAGAAGTGAAGGTCGTTGCACTTGGTACTGCCTGGGTAGCTGCAATTACAAGTTCTAATTTTCTTCGCATCTTTACTGAGGGTGGTTTGCAGGTTTGTAAAATAAACCTCATAAATATATTAATCGACCTTTTGTTTTGTTTGGTTCTTCCTAATGGGTTGAATTGCCAGGTCTTCTCAATCATGATATTAGGGATTTATGCTATCAATTTTTTGCTCTCATCCTTGGGTATTTTCCACAATGACAAAATGGTGTAATTTCCCAAGGATGGGGGATAGCATGTATAAGCAGCACCAAGTAGGAAGAGGGAGAAAAACTTATAAGCAGATGTAGTGACCTAACTTGAATGAGTAATGGAGATAAGAGAAATATGTATTCTTTCGTTATTCATCTAATTTATCTTCTAGTGATACATTTGTAAAATGTAAAGTAGTTCTTCAGATATTTGTGGGTTTCTTTCTGTTAAATAACTCTTATCATGCATGGAAAACTTCATGTATACATTTTTCGGTTTTGCAATTCTAGAAAGTAAAACAATAGCTGAACAGTTGCATTGTAAAAATCAATAATAGAAAGATTGCCTGTAGGAAATAGGAGTGTTCCATTTCTGGGGGAAGATTCAAAATTATGCATTTTTGGGTTCATTCAGCTGAAAAACGAATGGGCAAGTTCCCGTTCAATTAATGGGTTCTGTGGTTCCTGAAAATATGATTTCGCATAAGTTCTAATGTATCAGTCCTGTATTTAGACTTTTGTGAAATGATAATAATAACGAGCTCTTTCTGTGCACAAATGTTTTGATTCATTCGATTAATTGCAGAAACATGTTCTTTCACTTGATGGGCCAGTGGTAACTGCAGCAGGCTTCAAGGATGAACTTGCAGTTGTCACTCATGCTTCTGACTGTCTTCCCTCAAATGATCAGGTCTTGTTTCAATCTACCATTCTCTGTTTTGAGGGTACTGATTAGTCCAAGGCTCAATCTTGAGTCGTCTTCATACAACTTAGGACAAGAACATTTACAAAGGCCACAACCAATAGTCCTGAAGTATAAGTTAATACTTGTGTAAATTTGTGGACAGAATGGTTTACTGTCTGCATGGTGAAGACTGTGTCAGACTGTCGGCATTCTTGATCGGAACTTGTGATCACTTAATATATTATACTTGCTGACAATTAAATGTAAGACCTTCTGTAACATGCAGATGTTGGAGTTCAGAGTATTCAACATATCTAATGGAACCCAGCCTCTCAGGGGACGTCTGCCACTAACTCCTGGTTCACATCTAACATGGTTTGGGTTTAGTGAAGAAGGCCTTTTAAGCTCTAATGATTCTAAGGTGTAATCTCAATTCTTTTCTCAAGTCATGTGACTTTTTGATGCTGAAGACTGCTTTTCTTAATTTTAGATCTTGATTTTAAAATCTGTAGGGCGTGTTGAGAGTTTTTACTAACCAATATGGTGGCAGTTGGCTCCCACTCTTCAGGTTAAAGATTCTTCTAAGAAAAAGAAATTTATTCTGCGGGTTAAAATTTTTTCCGTAATAACCTCCTGGCCCTGTAATTTATTTAGTAATGATTTGCTATGCAGTGCTAGTAAAGAAAAGTCTGACGAAAACTATTGGGTGGTTGGGTTGAATGCAAGCAAGCTGTTTTGTATTGTTTGCAAATATCCAGACTTATTTCCCCAGGTATAATAGCTCATGACTTCTCATTCTGCTTCATCTTTTGTCAACTATTTCTTGACTTTCTCCCTCTCTTCAGGTGATGCCCAAGCCGGTTCTCACTCTACTAAATCTTTCGTTTCCTCTTGCATCCTCGGACCTTGGAGCAGAAGCCCTTGAAAATGAGTTTATACTGAACAACATGCATCTCTTACAGGTTTGACCTTTCTTCCCCTTATATTTTCTCAGCTTATTTTCATATTATTGTCTCACCCATCTGTTGTTTTTCTAGTTGTAATCCTCATTTTATGTTAATGTCTGGTTTTTGAGAAAGAACTACTTGCTTTATATTTTTACAACTGCTGTCCAGCTGCTGAAACTTTTAGATGTATATACCTTGCAGATTCAAAAGAGAATGGAAGAAATGGCTGGTGCTGGTTTGGATACTACTTCACTTGATGATGAGGCTTTTAGTATGGAAGTAGCTCAAGATAGATGCATCTTGAGGCTTATTGCATCCTGCTGCAATGGTGAGTATTTACGATTTGTGGTAACATAAAAAGAGGATTCATCTTTTACCCCTTTCTATAATTTAGATTCTGACAAATAAAATCAATTATCATTGCCTTGCTTACTTGCGGTGGTTATATCAGGTGATAAGCTTGTGAGGGCTACTGAACTTGTGAAACTTTTAACAATGGAAAAATCTGTGAAGGGTGCAATCAAGCTTGTTACTGCACTGAAGCTTCCTAACTTGGCTGAACGGTTCAATAGTGTATTGGAGGTAAGCCTTTTTCTGAAGGGTGCGCAGCTCTTTATTGGTCAAGAAGTTGAATGTTTTCATCTTCTCTGCGTATAACAGGAACGGTTGCTTAATGAAGCTAAAGAGACGAAGCAAAAACCTCTCCCAAACTCAGTGGCTCATGTTGCAGTCAACAAGACCTTAACTTCTGCTGAAAAAATCAAAACAACGGAAAGTGCTATTCCCTTGTCATCACCAAAATTGACCGCTCCTCTGTTTACCAAGAAGGCCAAATCACAGGAGGTTGCTAGAGTTGGAATACAGAAAACGGAACAAAACCAAATTCCAGTGTTGGATGACACTGAAAAGGATAAGGAGATAGAGGAGGTAAAAAGCCATGGGGAGGTAAAGAAGTTTGGGGAAATGTCTGGAATACAACCAAATCGCTCATCTAATCCATTTGTGAAGTCATCAAACAAGGAGGCGAGTAAATTAGTGGAAAATCAAGTACAATCTCATCGCCCATCTAATCCTTTTCTGAAGTCATCTATCAAGTGAAGCCCCTTCAGTTTGATCCTTTCAATTTTGTAATGTGAAGGCTGCAGTCTCAAGAAAAGATAAAATCAATCCATGTTATCCGGCATAACCTGAGCTGAAATGGTAGAACTATGGATGTCTTGTTCTGTGGTTATGTATTTGAGAGATAATAGGGGCTTCATTCTTGTCTTATGCACTTGGTGCCCTCACAGTTCATGATTTCATTATATTGTAGAAAGCAATGAATCATATTGTATATCTACTTTGATGTAAATGCCATTCTCTTTCCAATTATCATTTCTGTAGCAACTGATCTTATCAAAACCCGGAAAATTGGTGCCAATTAAGTAGTTGGATGGGATGAAGATGCTTGTTTGTTTAGCCAATACCTCCGACATGGGACCAAGGCCTAGTTTGTTTTTACAAATCATCTCATCTTATCTAATCATTAGAATTTTTTCAAACTTTCATATAAAATATAATAAACAATTCAATTTTTTTAAATTTTAAAACAAAAATAATATTAAAAAATTATATACTAACAATATTTTATTCAATTTTAAATCTTCATCTCATCTCATCTGTCTATCAAAACGAGGCATAAGTCTGTGGTGATAAGTACTAACCTCCATATTTGGATGGAGTGAAAAGATTGTGGTGTCACTTGAATTCGATCACTCATGCTGCAATTTGCAATTTAAGTCCATCTCATATCCTCCATGCAAATGATTAGTCTTAACAGATACATGTTTACATTAGCAATGGTGACACCTTTATTGATTACATGCTAGAATATTAGAGAGATTAATAAGATTTCTTGATTAATAAGTGAGCAAAATTGCCTCATCCTTGCTTGCCAATTTGGTTGTTGATAGTTATATTTTGTACACTTTTGGTTTTATATTTATTGAAGATTTGCTATTCTTAGGACAACAAATACATATGAAACAAATTAAAAACTTTACACTTTTCTTTTTCTTTTTCCATGAGAATTTTGCCTGATAATTACAACCTCGAGAGATGTATGGTTAGTTGAATGAGATGAATAAATCTGATTAAAATTATATTAAAAACTATTACAACTTATGGGTCAATTGTAGATTTGGTAGATTGACCCACAATTAACTCATTTATTAATCTAGTTATTTGAGTCAAACCGGTTTAACCTGAATCTAATAATACTAAACTAATCCAATTATTTAATTTTGTGCTGAATTTGCATGGGAGTATACAAGTGGCATCAAACACATTAGTTTATTTATTTCCAAGTCCTTCACATTCGAGTGCACTATAATTAAAGAGACGTGCTATGTCCACCGCTCCCAGCTACCGTTAGGCAAAAAAGTTTTTTTTTTGTTTTTTTTTTTTGTTTTACATGTATTTTTTAACACTTTTAAATATTTAAAAAAAAATATAAAAAAATCATAATATTATTAAAAAACACTTCCTTAATCATTAAATAAAAAAAAATTTAAAAATAAAATAAAAAATCACAGCAATAGAATAGAGCGGTAGAAATGAGTGGAAAGAGTAGCATTTTTCATAATTAAACTCTCAAGTGTCTCCAAAGATTTCAGGTGTCATGTCATGTCATGTCATAGTGGTTGCTATAGGAGCTCTAGACAATCCTCTAATTGGACTGTCAAGGAAACAAGAACAAGCTTCTCGTGAGAGATGAGCTGCTCCCTTCCTCTTGTCTCTCTTATTTCCTTGCCTTCTTATTTGTCCATCTTCCATCTTCTCCTCCTTATTTTTTTTCTTCTAAATTCCAACAAAAATAGTCAGTTCCAAACTCCACTATAAGATTACCTATTCCATCCAAATTCAAACATGGAAGTAATCCAATAATGGACATACGGGTTATTTAAAAATAATCCTATACGGCGCCGTTTCAACATACGGGTTATTAAAAAATAATTGAGTTGTTGTTTCTCAGTTTGTATTTTGATTGCCATGGACTGTGCCGTTTAGGTCAAATTTTACCCTAAACAGAGCCATTTGTATAATGAGTTAGAGCCCTTTTTTTTTTAATTCTTCTCTTGTTGGCACATAAATTAATAAAAAAATTATTTAAATTAGTAAAATTAAAATTAAGTAAACTATTTAATGTGGATTATATAATTAATCATTAAAAAATTAATTAATTATATTTATCTTTATGATGTTAATTGCTCATTTGCTACTAACATAGAGTATGTAAATGTATTATGATAGTTATTCCATAATGGGCTTTATTAAAATTTTAACATTTTATATATAATTAATGAATAATTGTCATTGACCATATATACATGCTTTATACTTTCTTGCAACTTAGGTATTTTACAAAAAATTTATCTAGTAACTTAATCAGATATAGTCTTGTAGATATTAGTAATTAGTTAATGGTGATGAGTTAGTTAATTGATATAATACATTAGTTAATTGATAGCATATTAGTAATTGTATATTTAACATTTTATATTGTCAATGGTGATAGGTTAGATGAAAATTACATAATTAATTATACAATTATAATATAAAATAATATATATAAAAAATATTTTAAAATATGTATATTTATATTCGGTCGGTACGGTCTGGGGTGGAAAAACCCCACCTCGGGACCAGACTAAAAGCTGAAAACTTTGCAAGGCATTCCTCCACTCCCACCCAATGTAAGTACTAAATCGAGTGCTAGTGATAGTGGTAATAGAATTAGTTCAATGGTTTGTGATCACTTCAAAAAAATACAAAAAGGTGATCCGACTAAACCTAGGGTTGCATGTAATTACTGTGGTGCTTTGTATGCATGTGATACGAACACCAACGGTACAAAATCCATAAAGTATTACATTGAAAAACAATGTAAGAAATGTCCGTTTAATAAGATGGATAAGTCTTAAACTACTTTAGGTTGGAAGGCCAAGGATGGAAGAAACGGTAGTGGGAGACTTATTCCTATAGCATTTAGTGTTGAGGCATGCAGACAAGCCTTAGTAGAGATGATTATTCTTGATGAGTTGCCATTTAGGTTCGTTGAAGGTGAGGGTTTTAATTATGCTTGTTGTTCAGCCTAAGTGGGTAGGGATCTCATCTCATGTTAAGATTGCTAAGAATTGTTTTAGTGTGTTTATGAGGGGAAAAAATAAGTTGAGAAGTGCTTTTCGAGGGCAATTGTTTTCCCTTACCACAGATACATAGACATCCATGCAAAACCTCAATTATGTGTGTCTCACTGCATATTTTATTGATGATGATTGGAATCTACACAAGAGGATTCTTTCCTTTTCTTTAGTTGAAAATCACAAGGGTGAAATACTTGATAAGGCCATAGAGATGTGCTTGTTTGATTGAGGCGACTAAAAGTACTTGCAATCACTCTTGATAATGCAAGTTCTAATTTATTTTATTTTATTTTTTTATGCAAGTTCTAATAACGAAGTAGTTTCTTTTTTGAAAAAGAAAACCAAGCATAGGAGGGATACTGTTTTAGAACATGAATTCTTGCATGTTCGATGTTGTGCCCACATCTTAAGCTTAATTTTTCATGAGGGGTTAAACGAATATGATGAGTCTATTGTCAATGTGAGAGGTGTTGTGAAATACGTTAAATCCTCTCCTCAAAGGTAGAGTGCATTTAAGTCGTGTGTATAACTAGAAGAGATTACATGCAAAAGTCATGTTTGCCTAGATGTCCCAATTAGGTAGAGCTCCACCAATCTTATGTTGGAGAGGGTTGGAAAATTTCAAAAAACTTTTGAACAGTTAGAGGAAGAAGATTCGAGATTCCTTACCAGTATTGGAGATGATGATGATGACGATAATGACGATGATGATGTGGTGAGGAGGAGAACCTCAAAGAAGTTAGGGCCTCCCAACAATGATGATTGGGAGAAAGTAAGGTTGTTTGTGAGGTTTTTTCAACTATTTTATGATGCAACTTTACGTTTCTCGGGAGGTGAATATGTAACTTAGACTCAAAATGAGATAAAATGTCAGGATTTGACCCGAAACCTGACTAGAAATGTCAGTTGGGCCGAATGTAAAAAAATTGGCCTATTTGGTATTGGGTTGGACCAAATGGACTGATAGTTAACGGTCTGATACAGTTCATAGGGGTATTCAGTCCGATCTGAGGTAGAAAAATGGTGCCCAAAAATCCCCTATAGACCGATCGGACTGGACCGAATTAACCCCTAGTTGAGAAGTTGAAGATGTAGGTGTTGAAGCTGAAATTGTGAAAAGATTATATTGAAAGTTAAGCCGGTATGTAGATCATAATTTATAATTTGAGTTTAAATTAAACTATAAATTATGTCATGTAAGCACTTTACTAAATATGTTCTACACACTGACTTAACTTGAGAATATAAATTTTCATAAAATAATTGATTTTGTGATAAAAAAAAATATATATATATATATATATATATATATATATATATATATATGTTAGTTATTACAAATACAAGATTTTTGAGTTGAGCTCTTCATGTTTATAGTTTACTTTATCGAAACAATTCGATATAATCTTTCCACAATTAAGCAAAAGTTATTGATATAAATTTATTGAAGTGTATAAAAATGAAAAGTATGTACAAATATTATGTTTAAATAAATGTGTATATATATATTAATTTACTCTTGAAACCTCCTTCCCTCCTCTTTGTATAGTTTATACAATCTTTAACTCGGCATATATACATAGCCAAGTAAAGAGAAGACAGAGGAAAACCAAGAAAAGAAAAGCACAAATTAATTAAATTAATTCAACTTAATGCAGCTTACTTTCTTTTCACCTTCATGGAGAAATGATAGTTGCAATCGTAAGTGCGCAAGCGTCGCGCAATTACTTTGAAAAAAGTGAATAAATACGGAACCTACATGAAAAAAAAATTAATTTTTTAATGGTAGACCTCACCCTTTTTCAAAACGACTGCACGACGCATGCGCATTACATGACTGTATGTAGTATTACTCAAGATTTTGGAAGAAGAAAGAGACCCAGGACAACTGAGAACCCATAAAGGTTAGAGGGAACTCAGGTAATCCTTCATCAGAGTGAAGATGGGATTGACATAAGAATATTCCTCCAATCTTTGAAACAGAATTCCATCCATCCGGGCTTGAACTCCATCAGAAAATTTTAACTCTTCCAGTAGTTCTTTCAGTGTTCTGTCAACTCCAACAAGGGTATTCCCTATGCCACTTAAGATTTCTGGCAGTGTTGGGAAGGGTCTCGAAAGCTCCACTACAGTAACCTAGGCTCCATCAAACCAAACCCATTAGAAAACAATCTCTCAGGATAATGGAAAGCAAAACCATACAATATTTTTCACTTTTAATATGCACATAATCTACACAAGGTGATTGTGAATCCTAAGCCAATTACATACCATAACAATATGTATGAGCAGGCTTGTGATTTTGACAGAATCAATAATCAGCAGTAGATTTCATTCCCCAAGCAAATTCATGACCAAAAACTGGTGAAATAGTAAACAAAAAACCTGTCCGTCCTTTGGTAAATTAGCCTTCATTTTTACTATAGCAATAGCCCGAGAAAGCCCACCAATAGCATCTACCAATCCTCTTGAAGCCGCATCTTTACCTGTCCAAACCCTTCCCGGTGCAACCTCCTCCATCTTATCTACCTGGAAAAGAAATGATGAGACATTGCATAGACTTTGGACTTTGAACATGAAAAACGAATGAAGCAGCTGGAATTCTTGATGAACATCAAAATTATCAGCTTACAGGCATTGATCTGGAAAAGGCTGCCTTGTCCCGAAATCGTTTATATGCCTTCTCTGCAGCCTTGGCAAAGAGTTCAGCTTCATCTGGCCTATATAAAAAGTTGATAACTAGTTACTTGGATCATAGAGGTACACTCAAAACTAAAGCAACAGAATGAAGCAATTTCCTGCAAATAAGGAACATTAAGGGTGGCCTCAAAAACATCAAGATTGAGGCAGTCATACCGCACAGCAGCTACAACACAGTGAATGCAGAGCCCGGATAACCGATTAAAGTGAATAACAAAATTACAATTCTCTTGCATTAATAAACTAAATAGAATATTCAGTACTCATCATTTGATCAACCCTAAAGTTTTAAAAGATCAGACTTTAAAACCCTTGTTTTTTAATGAGTAATAAAACTTAATTAAATGGTGCAAAAGAAATTTAAAAGCAGTGTTTCTTACCAATCACAGAGAGAGAAATGCATCTACAAAAAGTACAATTTCTCTTTTGATATAGAAAACAGATTGAAAAATTGTGTATTTGAGTATAAGGTCCTTGGACTTTGTTAACTAGTATTGACACAACCCAATCTGCTCATTCTCAGGATTCCATATTGCACAAAATCAGCCACGGAATCATCACCATAATTCTAGGAATAGTCATTGATTTGTAAATATTAATTCTTCCCTTATATTTGTTTATTTCCATACTTAGTCTAGCCTCTTGTATCTATTTAAATCAGAATGTATCATTGTATTAAGCAAGTCATTTGCAATAAAATTATTCAGTTCTCTACATTTCTGACATGGTATCAGCCTAAATACAATCCATTCCCTTCCCAAGAACTCCATGGCTTCCTCGTCCTCCTCCACCTCCATGTCTTCCTCTTCAACCTCCACTGTTATCTCTCCATATACCCTCCACCCCTCTGATTCCCCTAGCCTAATCCTCGTCTCTGGTCTCCTTATAGGAGACAATTTCCCAAAATGGCAAAAAGCCATGACTTGAGCACTCAACGCTAAGAACAAACTCAGTTTTGTTGATGGCTCTCTCCCCACCCCTAATCCGAAATCTCCAGAATACAACCAATGGAACCAAACCAAGGACATGGTTCTTACCTAGATTTTAAACTCCATCAGTCCATCTCTAGCCAACTCCCTTGAATACCACACCAATCCACGAGATGTTTGGATTGACCTTCAATCTCGTTTCAGCCACGGCAATAATGCCTGTCTCTATCACCTCAAACGTGAGCTTTCCTCCCTGCAACAAAACACCACCTCTATTCATGAGTACTACAACCATATCAAACAAATATGGGATGAATTAAGCCATCTTCAAAACCACACTGACCTCACGGATTTGCAAAAACAAGCCGATGATGAACGCGTCTTCTAGTTCCTTCTTGGCCTAAATGATTCTTTTGCTCAACTCAGAACCCAAATCCTAGCTATGGAACCCCTTCTCCCCATCACAAAAGTTTTTTCTATCTTATTTCAGGAAGAGCAGCAGCGCCTTCTGCACATCCGCCCACTGCCGACGGATTCCATGGCCTTCGCAGCAGCTCACTCCGGCACCGCCCGAAGCCATCTCCGTTGCACTGAATGTGGCAAAACGGGTCACACCCGTGATCGATGCTGGAGAGTTATTGGATACCCATCTGGCCGTGACCCACGCTTCAAGCCGCGCCCCTCACTGCTCGGAAAACCACCGTCTGGCTTGGCTCCGATCGCAAATCAAGCTTCTTTCTCCTCAGAATCTTCGCCGGTCCGGGATTGACGCCGGAGCTCTACCAAAAATTGCTGGACTTGCTCACCCCGACAACTCCTTCCTCCAACTTCGTCGGTAACGTTACTTCTTCCCCCTCCTTCTTTGACAACCACCACGACTGGGTCGTGGACAGTGGCACTAGTGCGAACATGTGCCACAATCGCCGGCTGTTTTTTGATCTCAAGTCCCCTCCCCCTTCTCTCTCGGTGAAGCTGCCGAATGGCCATACCCTCTCCATTATGGGTATCGGCTCTTGTAAATTGTCCCTGAATCTTACCCTCTCAAATGTCTATTATATCCCTGACTTTCATTTTAATTTCTTATCTGTCCCTCAGCTCACAACTAACACAAATTGCATTGTTTCTTTTTCCTCTAAAATTTTTTTGTTTCAGGACCCATAGTCGACGAGGCTGATTGGAGCGGGTGATTTTTGCAATGGGCTTTATGTGTACCGGCCCAACAATGTTCTGGCTCTCTCCGTACAATCCATTGCTAATAAAGACTTATGGCACCGACACCTAGGTCATCCTTCTCGTCTTCTTATTCCTCAATTATTTAAAAATTCTCATGTTCTTTCAAATTGTGATGTTTGTGCTCGTTCTAAGCACACACGTTTGCCTTTTTCCTCTAGTGATAATAAAAGTTCTTTTGCTTTCAATAGAATATTTTGTGACATTTGGGGTGACTACCATACTTCTTCTATTTGTGGTTCTCATTATTTTCTTACTATAGTTGATGATTTTTCCCGCACCACTTGGATCTATCTTATGCGTTATAAATCAGAGGCATATACAAATCTCATACATTTTTTTTGCCCTTGTTCAAACTCAGTTCAATACCACGGTAAAAAAAATTCGCACTGATAATGGACAAGAATTTCTTTCGCAAAAATTTCAATCCTATCTTCACAATCACGGCATTATTCATGAACGTACTTGCGTTGAAACTCCGCAACAAAATGGCGTTGCGGAGCGAAAACACAGGCAACTTCTCAATATTGCTCGTAGTCTTCGCTTCCAAGCACACTTGCCTCTCAAATTTTGGGGAGATTGTGTACTCACAGCGGCATATCTCATTAACCGCACACCGAGTCGCCTTCTTCAAAATAAATCTCCTTTTGAAATTCTCTTCAACACCATTCCAAATTACAATCACCTCCGTGTGTTCGGTTGTTTATGTTACGCACAAACCCTTTGTGCTCATCGAGATAAATTCTCCCCTCGTGCCTCCAAATGCATATTTCTCGGCTATCCCATTAATCACAAAGCATACAAACTCTATAATCTCGACACACACAAAATCTTTCTTTCTCGAGATATTACCTTCCATGAAGACATCTTTCCTTTTCAAGATCTTCCAGATATTTCTCATCTCTCTCTCCCTATTCTTCCCTTACCCGTTCCCGAACCTATCCTCTCATTACCGGTTCCCGAATCAATCCTACCAACACCACCCCCTCATTCTTCTCCTACCACCTATCCCTCTACTTCTCTTCGTCCTCGCCGCACTGCTTCTCGACCAGCTTACCTCCAGGATTATGTTTGTCCGACTCTACACGCAGAGCCCACGACATCATCACTCGCTACATCAACCTCAGGTACTGCTCACCCTTTATCTGCTTTTCTTTCATACTCTCGTTTCTCAACTTCTCATCTTACTTTTTTACATGCTCTTACCTCTTCTGTTGAACCTTCTTGCTATTCCACTGCCCTTCGTCATTCCCACTGGCGTGAAGCAATGTCTAATGAGCTCCGTGCACTTGAAGCCAATTATACCTAGACACTTGAACCACTCCCTCCTGGTAAAAAGCCTATTGGTTGCAAATGGGTCTTTAAAACTAAGCTCAAAGCCGATGGTTCAATTGAAAGGTATAAAGCTCGCCTTGTTGCAAAAGGCTACACTCAAGTTGAAGGCCTCGATTATCATGAGACTTTTGCACCTGTTGCAAAAATGACTACTGTTAGGTGCTTGTTAGCTGTAGCCGCTGCTCAGCAATGGATCATTCACCAACTCGATGTCAACAATGCTTTCTTACATGGTGATCTTGATGAAGAAGTATACATAACACCACCTCCTGGATATTGCCCTAAGGGGGAGACTTGTGTCTCTAGCCTCCGCAAATCCCTTTTCGGCCTCAAACAAGTATCCCGCAACTGGTTTTTTAAACTAACAACTGTGCTTCTTGATGCAGGTTTTACTCAATCTCAAGCAGATCACTCTTTATTCACCTTGGTCAAACCCACGAGTATCACCATTGTACTTGTCTACGTTGATGATATTCTGGTTGCTGGAAATGATCTTTCCCAAATTGAGACATTCAAACATGCACTCTCTACCAATTTCAAAACCAAGGATCTCGGTCCCCCTCAAATATTTTCTTGGTCTCGAAGTTGCGCGTTCACAAAAAGGCATCTTCCTGAATCAACGAAAATATGCTCTTGATATTCTGAAAGACAGTGGTCAACTTGGCGCTTGGATCGCTTCCTTTCCCATGGAACAAAACTTGAAGCTCACAAATCAAGATGGCGCCCTTCTTTCTGACCATAGTGCCTATCGGCGACTCGTGGGACGACTCATCTACCTGACCATCACTCGGCCTGATATTGTCTTTGCAGTGAACATCCTCAGTCAGTTTATGCATGCCCCCCGTCTTCCGCACATGCAAGCCGCCACTCGTGTTCTTCAGTACATCAAAGGTAACCCAGGCCAAGGCATTTTCTTTTCCTCTTCCACTACTTTACATGTAACTGCTTATACTGATTCAGATTGGGCCAGCTGTCCCACTACTCGTCGCTCTACCACCGGCTATTTCATTCAGCTTGGCACAAGTCCTATTTCATGGCACACCAAGAAACAAACAACAGTAGCTCGCTCTTCCGCTGAAGCTGAATATCGTGCCATGGCCGTCACCACTTGCGAGCTCACCTGGTTAAAACAACTCCTCGCTGATTTTGGTATCTCTCATCTTGAACCTTTCAGCATACATTGTGATAATCAATTTGCTCTGTACATTGCTCATAATCCTGTGTTCCATGAACGTACCAAGCATATTGAGATTGATTGTCACATTATTCGAGATAAGATCCGGTCTGGTCTCCTCACTGCAGTCCATACGTCATCACATGAGCAAATTGCAGACATCTTCACCAAAGCCTTAGGACGAGAACTTTTTCATCATTTTTTATGCAAGTTGGGCATTACGGATCTTCATGCGCCAACTTGAGGGGGAGTATTGACACAACCCAATCTGCTCATTCTCAGGATTCCATATTGCACAAAATCAGCCACGGAATCATCACCATAATTCTAGGAATAGTCATTGATTTGTAAATATTAATTCTTCCCTTATATTTGTTTATTTCCATACTTAGTCTAGCCTCTTGTATCTATTTAAATCAGAACGTATCATTGTATTAAGCAAGTCATTTGCAATAAAATTATTCAATTCACTACATTTCTGACAACTAGATTGGATTGGATGTCAACCTGTGGAGGCACCATTTGTGACCATTGGTTGATCTAAAAACCTGCTACTTCCCAGAAAAGAGTTGGCAGCCTGGTTAGAGAAAATTAAGAAATCCAAATTACCAGAGGATATCTGAATAATTGTTGCATTATACCATTGCACTATTATACCGGAGGGTCAGTTATTTTATCATATCAAAGGATTATCATAGGTACTACTGGAGGGTGTTGGTTTAATAGTCAAGCTCACTCTCATGCAGTTTGGTGAATAAGAGATCATGAGTTCGATCCTCATACCCACCAGCTTCCTACCATTATCTCCTCTGTAGAGTTAGGTGCTACTATGGTCATTTTCAAATAGAGAATATCATCCGTCCCCCTTCTATCATCATAGGCATTTCAAATATGAATTTGAAATAAGATCAATATATAAAGATTCTGAGTATTCCTCTAGGCAGTACTTGTGCTATGTAATCAATTACTTGTCCATTTCATCCATAACTTCTCAAGCCCAAACCAATACATAATGTAATTCCATTTTCAATTTTTATTGTGTGGGTGTAACAATTTGAGCATTGATGTAATACATAATCATTGAAATAGAACAATTTATACACCATCAGCATACCTATTAGGCAGAAGACATTCAGCTTTTAACGTGAACATGAGTGCTTTGTACAGCAGATCTACTAATATCCTGCCATGTTTCACCAAGGATTTATAAAGCTAGCAAGCCACAAGGCCTCATTACCTGAAAGGTCTGTGTTCAGCTGCAAGGAGCTCAGCAAATCTTCCCCTTGATATAATTTCTTTGTTGAGGCCAACCTTCTCATAAAGTTTTCCCAGGTTAAACTTCCCTACAAAATTTAACGAAGCATTAGCATCAACAACTTTTAGGAACCAAGTTTTAGGCTTAGAAAAGTCCAATTTGACCAACCATAAGGGAGAGTGCAATTTAGTTTCAAGGAATGTGGAAGATAGATTGAGATTAACCAACTTCCAAATGAAAGCAATTTGAGACCCAGGAGTAAAACATGATATATAATTGAAAAATTGGTCGTATGAACTTCTTTAGTTCAGATCTTCCAGTTCATTTCCTGACTAAGACCTTGAAAAAAACTAAACAAACTCAAGCCTAAATACCACAAGCTCAATCATGATTGAGAATAGAGTCGCTGGAACCATTCCAGGAGTGAACTTGCAGGTTCACAGCACAAGAAGGCACACTATGAGCTTCACTCCAGTTACAATCTTCCATAAGAGGTTTTACTTTAATGAGAAAACCATTAAAATACAAACTAAAAAGGTACATCTAAATTTTTTATTAGTCAGTTTTGATCTTTTTTAAATATGTGGTATGCCAAGTGTTGTGCCTCCAGAGAGATTGCAACCATGTACGTCTCATTCCAGAACAGGGTTCCTGAAGGACATACGATAACTAATATTCTTCCCTTTTGTAATTTCTGGAGAGTTTACTGAAACAAACCAATCAGAAGGTTTTTTATGGTAAGAGGATTCAATGCAGAAGTTAATCGCCACATACTAACCTTAACTAACCAAAACTTTTAGCATATGCTCTCTCTAAATTTCATTTTCTTACTCCCCCAGCCAGCTTAAGTTTCTGGTATTTAACTGTCCTAACAACTTAGTATCACTATCGATTAGGTTCACTATTTTTTTGTTTGTTTAAAGTACTATTCTTTGGTCCACCTGTGACAACTCCAATGGAACCAATCAAGGTTAGATTTTCTGCAACAATAGTCCCGGCTGCCATCGCCATGTAGTATCCTCCACTCTCTGCAACATCAGACATTGATGCAATGACAGGTTTTGACGCAGCCAAAAGTCTGATTTCCCTCCAAATTCTGTACACCGTAAACATCAGGGGTTAATAAGTTAACCATAGAATATTTTCTTTAACGATTCAACACTAGCAATCAAAGCTCTTCCTTTGTCAATCTTCAGATCTTATTACGGAACAACTTTTCTCGCCTTCTCTGAGTTTTATCAGCTGACTGCTGAGGATAAATTCAGGGGTGTTGGGTTCTGTTCAACCCAGGTGGGTGCAAGGCTGTTTTCTCCAACTCAAATGCAAACTTTAAATATACAGTCAAGAAATGTAATAATGATGAATGATAAATAATGCAGCCACCAGAAGCAGCTCGGAAACAAATTTGGAATAGAAATTAGGCATTTAACCAAAAAAAGCAGCAATTATATCTTAAATATAATTGCTATAGCTTTGTATGTTGGACCACATGGTGTGCTTAAATGCCTACCTCCTCTTTGCCTAGTTAAAATCATTTGGATCACATCAAGCAAGTAGACGGAGAATGTTTGCTGTCACCATGCCTTAATAGCCACAGTCTACACATGTTTTCAGTCTCAAAAAAAGCTACTGTGGGAGGAACTTCTAGGCTGTTTTAGGGGCCACTTTGCGGGAAAAGTGACTTTCAGGAGCAGCAGCTGGGGCTTAGTTTGCTAGCTAGATGTTTAAAAGGTGATCAAATTGATTGGAGCATATAAGATTCTGGGAGAAACAAGAAGGATGCATGGGACACTTTTCACCAAACATTTCTAGCAGATGAAACTACTAATCTATGGGGCTGACAGTAAAAAAAAAAACTTGTTGGAGTTCTTATAGGAGTTTATTCCTCATTTTGATCGCTCGTGCATTTAAGTTTTTTTAATTACTGATTAAAGAAGTAATTATTAGTGTATTAGTATTTTTTTGTTTGTTAAAAATGTTTAAAGATATTACAAAAATAAGAAAAAAAAGGATTTTGCCCTAGGTTGAAATCATAGAAGTCCAACTTACCTCATCCCTCATCCCTTCTCTCAGATATCCTAGAAAAGATCTTCTCAGATCCATCATATTCAGGCATCAATTAGAAAACTTTTTCAGATTCAGCAAGACATCTAGTCTCAACATACCGTGTTATGTTAATTTATAAGATGGATCTATGCTGAAGGAGTTCTATTTTTTTTTTGTTGATAATTTATAAGAAATTTTATTACCAAGAATAGGCACGACCTAAGTACATATAAGAGTTATATTTCTTGTTTGTATTTATGGTTGTTATTTGTAATTTCAAGACAATGTTACTGTGTGGATAACTTTGAGTTGAAACTACTTTAAGGACAAGGTGCTTTGTTGCGTTTTATGAAGTGACTATGGGTTATGTTATTTAGAAGGCAACATGTTATGTTTTATTGTATGTAGTGAAACATTGGATGTATGAAACAGTTATGCAATGTTCTCAAGTTATGAATGTTTGGGATTTATTTTATTCTGGTACAAGTAGTTAACGATACTTTTTACGCTTTAATTTTATTCATACTATTAGAAGCATGCTAAGTGCATTGCATATTATCATGTACGAAGGGAGTATGTAATCCAGTGTTGCATATCCTAACATCTCGATCTCCATCAAATCGTAAGTGGGGCTTGAGAGCGTCAAAAGGTGATATCAGAGTGATTACGTCCCTAAGTAAACCCAATAGTCACTCAGGGTTCAATACTAGAACATAGGCTTGAATTATTAGATTAAGGCTTGAACTGTTTAGGATATGGATTGGGATTTCGATCTGATATGCGTAGGCCTATATCTCGATAGGATGTTCAAGATCAGTGGATGTACTGAAGAACAGAAGGTACAGTGTGTGGGGCACATGCTCCAAGATGAGGCTGGTATCTGGTGGGATACCAAATTGTTGCCGCAGTTGGGTAATATAGCAACTTAACATGGGATCGATTTAAGGAGGAGTTCAATAATTGGTTCTTTCCAGAATCGGTTAAGCAACAGAAAGTACAAGAATTTGCAACCCTTGTGCAAGGAAACCAGACGGTAAAGCAGTACGCTACCAAATTTATGGAGCTCGGAAGATTTACTCTACACCTGATTGCAATAGAGAAGATGCAAGCTTAGAGGTTTCAAGGAGGACTGCAACCAAGAATCTGCAGTCAATTGGCATGCCTGTGTATTTCTAATTTTCAAGAACTAGTGGATGTTGCTTTAATAGCAGAAGCAGAACATAGAAGTCTAGCGCCTTTGGACAACTTGGAAAGGAAGAGAGCACTTCCATTTTCTGTTGGGGGAAGTGCTGATAAGAAGAGAATGTTGGCAGGAGCTGATAAAGGGAAGAATGTAGTTGTGGGTAGACCAACACCTTCTCAATTACCCGTTTGCCAAAAATGTGGAAGGAACCATGGTAGAGAATGCAAATTGGGGCCATCTGATAAAAGACTGCCCAAAGATGGGTCAAGGAAGCAGAGCTACACCAGGTTCTAACAACATACCAAAGCTGAGGCCACCAGTGCAGGCCAAGGTATACGTTGTAACTCCTGGTGATGTAGATGCTAATACTCCAGAGATAGAAGAAGGCTGGAGTAATTACTGGTAAATTTCCTAACCACCTCTATTATTAGAAGTCAATTATGATTGGTAGTTAATAGTAGTTTAAATTATTGTTGTGATTGGGCAATGTCAAGCTGTTGAGTTATACCGCTTGTGACTTGTTCGATTCGGGCGCGTCGTAGTCATTCGTGTCTACTACGTTTGCACGACTATGTGGTCTACAAACTAAATTGCTACAAGATCATGTTTGGATGTTATTTCTTTAAATCTGAACTGTATGTGGCGTTAAAAGGGGTATAAATGTTGGTTAAACTATGTCTTAGGAAATGATAATTTATAAGTAGCGATTATATGCATATCAAGTATGGTGTAAAGCCTGAAATAAGATTAGTGGTTGTTAAGGGTTTCGGACCTAGCATAGTTACCTTGAGTAATGTATGTCAAAATGTCCAATGAGTTTAATTAGAACAATAAATTAATGGAGTTTCTGGAAAATGGTTAAAGTTGGGGCCAATTTACAAATAGTGAAAAAGTATAGGGGTTATTGTGTAATTAATGAAAGTTTAGGGACCAATCAGCAAAAAGTCTTTAATGTTATGAGTAAACTTATTTCTAGTTTTAAGTAAAAGGTTGTTAAATCCTAACTTTATATTACAATTACGTAGAAACATGAACGTGTAGCACAATAGTCTGGAAGTTACCCTTCAACTGTTCTCGTTGATTTTATGACTTGTGATTGAATATTGGCTGCTGTTACATTATAGTTTATTTTATTTAAATTTAGTCATGGAATGCCATATTCAAAATCATATGCATGTTTGTCATCACTTTCATGTAGCATTGTTTTATAAAGCAAAGTACACACTTTTGACAAAGAAAAGCCACGACCCCAAGCTGGGATGAAGGATTATTCTAGTGGAACACTTTTATCTATTCTGGAGTGTATAAAGATGGAGTGGATTCTCTTATGTTGGTAAAGAAAAGTCAACGACCTCGAATGAGGTAGTAACGATCTCAAAGGCGAGGGAAAGTGCATTCTTGCTGGTGGGGGCTAGAGAGTAATTGAGGCGAAGGATGTTTCGCGAGGTCTTGAGTATTCATGAGATGAAGTCACATCAATAGACATTACTCGTGGTATGATGAATAGACCCAGGACATATACATGGATTTTAGGGGAGCTGTGGCGTAGGGGAGCAAGATTAAAAATGGATGATTCATATGAAAAGATGTTCAGGCCAAATTGGTCCGAATGAAAGAGATGTTTAGGAATATGGATGAAAAGTTCTTTTTATGATATTCAAGCATCATGTTCATGCATTTATATACACGTTAATACTTGTCATGACATATTATCATGAGACAAGTTTTATGGATTACTTGCTAAGCTTTTATAATCTTATTGTGGTAGTTTCACTACAGTCCTGCCTTCTAGAACTGTAGAAAATGTTGTAGAGATTAAGGGGTAAATTCTCAACGAGTAGACACATTTGGATGAGGTGGACTAGGCTTGGATGTAGCAGACGTGGAGGACTTATGGAAATGTTTCCTTTTTTGTATTTGTGACTAGAACTTGTAAAACGTAGACAATTTCGTAGTTGAATTTGGGTTTAGTTTGAAGACAATGTTTCGGGTGTAACAACTTGTGATGTTATTATGACATGAATTGGAATGTATTCTATTATGGTAACAATTATTTACTATTACTTTTCCGCAACTACTATTACGATGAGGACATGTGATCTTGTGTTGCATATTTCGATGTCTCGATTTCCATCAAATCTCAAGTGGGGATAGAGAGCATTATAAGGTGGTCCTTAATCTTACCATGGTAGTTTCACTATGGTGTAAAAAACAGGATGGTTCAAGGAGGATTCACTTGAACAAGGATACGCTGATATAGAGCCCAGAGGTCTGGCTCAAATGAACTTATTTGGAGTTAAATAGTGAACAATGATGATGTATTAGCTTGTGGGGATCTTTTTACTTCATGTTTCTTAATTCTCTGGTACAAGTTTGTAGTGTATTGTTACCTTTCTACTGCAAGTACTTTCAAAACTTAAATTACTTGATAACATTTTAAATGCACATTATTATTTACATGAATGCAATAGGATGTGTGAGTATGAGTTAAGACTGTTCATCCGGGCCGGGTTTTTTCCCGGCCCGGTCCGGAACCTGGATAACCAGATTCCGGTTCCAGGTTCCGACCCGGATCAAATCCAGACCAAAACCCGCATTACAAAATCGAATTAATCCAGGCCGGATCCGGTTATGAAACCCGGGTACCGGATTTAACATCCGGTACCCGGGTTATATATAAAAACGAAAACCCTCGTTCTTGAATCTCCCGTGAGATGTCTCTCTCTCTCTCTCTCTCTCTCTCGCTCAAACTCCAGCTCCAAGCCTCCAAACCCTCGTCCCTCACTCCCTAGCTCTCCATCTCTCTCTCTCTCTCTCTCTCTCTCTCTCTCTCTCTCGCCCAAAGTGTCAAATAGAAACCCTATCTCCGAAACCACAACCATCGCCGCCGGTGCTATCAGAGGCCACCATCCACAAAAGACAGAAGCCTTTTCGCTACTTTCGGTATGTTCCTCGGTCTCTCTCTCTCTCTGTTTTGAGCGTTTAGATCTATTCTTTTAGGGGGAGGTTTCTTTCGTATCTAGAGTGTGTTAGGGAAGCCGAAACCCTAGCCATCGTCGCCGGTGACTAGTAGAGCTGCCGTTTGGCTAGATCTGTTCTTTTCTTTTTGGGTTTTATTTCGTCGCCCAGATTTTTGTTTAATAGATAAGAAGTAGCTACTCCATATATATTATAAACATGATTATTCGGTTGTATGTGTTTTAGACTTTGGGGTGAAAGTGATGGATTAATGTTTTCTTAGATCTCCTATTTTTTTGTTTGTTTTCTTGCAGATACTGCTTCGAGACTTAGGAGTAACACCGTCTATTCTCATCAGAAGCGTAACATTCGGCCGCTGCTAGAAACGAACCATGAGATTAGGCAACCAAAGGAGTGGACTTATTGATTCCCGTTTCAATCTGTGTTTTTCATATCCTTGTTTTTTGGGAGTTTTAGGAAGCAAAAGAAATTTGGAAGCTTTTAGTTTGCTATAGGAATAGTTATCTTAAGATACAGTGTCTGAAAGAATGAAGAAAGAAATGGTGAAGAAGATGAAATAATAGGTTTTTGGGTGTAGGTTTAGAGGTAATAAATGTCGAATTCGATGAAGTTACAGCTCTTGTTCTTTCGATTGGGATTTTTTTTTTTGTAGTTTGAGAATGAGCTTTGGGATCGATTGGAAGAAACTCATGGGGTTAAAGAGGAGGGGTTGGAGCCCATTATGGTTTGTTTAGTATGGTGAAATTACAATCATCATCCAATCCCTTCTCCCCTGAAATTTGATTTCCAACCTGTCTTGCCCAGCATATGCATATTACAAAAAAATTTAATAAATAAAGGCTTTTACTTGAAAAGCTAAAAAAAAAAAAAAAGAAAAGAAAAAATGGTACAACCCGAATTTTCGAGTTTCGAAGACCCGGATCTACCCGGGTTCCGGCCAGGATCTGACCCAGACCAACCCGGTCCAGGTTTATCCAGGTTCCCGGGTTGGAACCCGGATGAACACCCCTAGTATGAGTTGCATGTTCGACGTTTCGTCATTTAAGGTAATGGGTGAAGTTAGGGGCATCACAAGGCTAATGCCTGAGTGCAACCAAGTAGCACCCAAACCTAAGTCACACTTGGAAGGGCCCTTTTATGGAGTGTGATCTAGGTTTTATTTTTCTTTTATTTTTTCTTCTTAATAACGTTTTTTTTTAAAGCTAGTGCTTATGTGGCGTTTTGATCAAATTATGAAACGATTTATTAATAAGTTATATTAAAATTGAAAGTATAAGGAACCAGAATTTTAAAATTAGAATACAGAAAATAATCTTTGCAAGCAAGTTATGAAAACTATTTTAATATTTATTCCTATTGAAAAATTCGAGAAATTGCAAATTGCACATGACCATGAAGAGTTATATAGTGATATATGTATGTATGTATATGTATATAAATATATGGTACGAAGTAATGCTATTCATAAGTCTCTACATTAGACATCATCTAGATGGTACAATTTGTTGTATAAGATTCAAATTTTAATATTTATATTTTAAATTAAATTATGACATGTGGATAAGTGTATGGTGTAGAAACCGATGAATAGAATTATTCTCATGGGTATTGGATGGGTGGGGGGACTAATTTTCTAGATGTATTTTTGTAATTATCCAAGTGGCCCCCCTAAAAGTACTATGGATTTTGTTGTTCATGAAAGAGGAGAAATCAAAAGGCAAATGAAAACCCTAGTATCATAGGGAAACGCCAACCCATAATGCTTCTTTTGGGTGTGCTTCGTTCATTTCATGTAGGGGTGTAATCTATCCGGTTTGGCCTGGGAGAGGTCATGGATCGAAAATTTCAGTCCATCATTTTTGTTGAACCAGATTGTTAGTTATTGATCTGGATTGTCCATGAACATTTTTTTCCTTTTTTTGATAGAAAAATTAATACAAAAAGTTAATTAAATTAGTAAAATTAATATTGCGTGATATTTTTAACATTTTATATATGGTTAATAAATATTAAATAATTTCATTATATATAGGGTCAATGGTGATCCCTTGGATGAAAATTACATAATTAACTTGTACAACTATTATATAAAATAATATATTATATATAAAAAAATATTTAAATATATATATATATATACACATTTGGTTGGTCTCAGTCTGGTCGATTTTTCGATTTGGACTGATAGTCATACACCCCTAATCTCATGCATGTTCAAATGTTGCATAGTGTTTTAGATTGATGAGAATGTTTTGTTAGAGCCTTTAAAAATTTGTGAGACCCGTTAAATTATGTTCGGATATGAAAAACTTTGTACTAGAGTTTTTAAGGATGATATTATAAATATCTTTTTTGCTTTAATTTTAACAAAACCAAGCATAATATATTTATTTTTATAAACTATGTACAAAAAGCAAAATGGATCAGCCTTAGGTATATTATGGGAATAGTCTTCCTTATTTGTATCTCTTTAAATTTTAATTCTAGTAAATTATATTATTTTTAATTAGTTAAATTGAGACACCTTAAATATGGGTTGATTTTGTATATATGTTTTGAATAATAATATATACAAGTTCTAAATGTATAAATTTTGAATAATGATATATGCAAATCTCAAATGTACAAGTTTCGTGCAGGCCTTTTATAAAATAATAGATCTCATGATTAAAAATTATGCAAAACTCACTTTCCTCGATGGGGTCTACTTTTTTATAAAATGATTGCATAAAATTTGCGTATTTGGTACTTATCCCTGGTATTATTCGTATGTTTTTTAGAGGTTGGGATTTGATTGGCTTATACAAATACACATTTTATGCTCTTTAATAAAATGTGAGGTCTTTTTTTTTTATTTTTTTTTTAACTTTTTTTTTCAATGTTGTAAACAAAAACTACATAACAGAGTTCATCTTAAAAAAATAAAACATTTTCACCCAAAAAGGTATACCACTGTCCTCTACTCTTTTTTAAGTAGACTCAAAATAAGAGTAATTGAATGTACAATCCCATTTGGGCCTTGAGACAAAAGGTTTTGGTTTTTTACCTAACGATAATCACGTTTAAAACACAGCTTATAATACAAACTTTGGTTATTATAAATATTATCAGTTGAGAAGCTTTTGGTCTACACAAAAAATTTATAAAAATAAATTTAAAAATTGATATGGTTTAACGTGATATGTCATATTGTAAAATACTTTTAAATTATATGTAATGTGTGAGGGGATTTTTTCCCGGCCCATGAATAGGCCCGACCATTTGGGAGAATTCACTAGAAGACAAAATATGAGAAAATGAGAGGAGACAAGAAGAGACTAAGACATGTAAGTGTCAGGTGGCATGAGAAAATAATGTCAAGAGAGGAAAATAAGAGATTTGACATAAAGTAAGGAAAAACAAGGTGTCAGGAGAGAAAAAGTAGGGAAGTGACTTAAAGCAAGTAGAGGGCAAGAGATAAAAGACAAGAAACCTACGGATTAAAGGGACTTCGAATGATTCCGACTTTTGGGTTCTAGGTCGACTTCTTTAACCAGAGAGCAAAACAAAGAACTTCTTCTCTAGCGAAATGATTATTATGAAAGGTTATGAGAGACTATAAATAAGCTTATTATAGTAGAATCTCTCATCCCCAAACCCCTGTGGATGTAGGCCTAGTGTCGAACCACGTAAATCTGTGTGTTCATCTCTCTTTCTTTTCTGCATTTAGATATTGTTCATCACCATGAATATACGAACCGATACCGTACAACCGTACCGAACTATTGTCGGGAGATCCAAACAACACCGATCAAGGTCCAGCGCCTCTCAGCACGTCCCGAGAATGGATCTCCCTTTCCTTCTGGACTGTGCACATTTTTTGACGTTGAGATAACGTATCACCGACGACAAATTTAGAGCAGGGGAGTGTCCGTGCCAAAAGGTTTTAAAAAAATATTTTTAAATTTTTTTTTTTAAATTCTGTAGAGAGAAATGATATTTTTCTCCAAAAGTTTAGAATAACTCCCTTAATGTCTATTAAATATTTTTTTAAAATGTGAAAAATATATAGTTTTTGTTACAATCTAATTCCAAATGCTACAAAACATATTGTACTTTTCTTATAAATTTTAAATTTTGGCTTCAAAGATTTTTTGAAAAGTAAAAAAAATTATATTAAAAAACTCATAGCATCTCAATATTCTTCTTAGAGTATTCTTCAAAGAAAGATATATCTTTCTTTGTAATTACCGTTGATCAATAATTTTATTGTATCTCAAATTATCTTTATAATACCTTTATATTATAGATAGTACAATGCACATTTGAAAAATATATATAAAAAAAAATTAATTATTTCAATACTAATTCACCTCCAAAAATAAATTTATGGATTTTTCTATGGATATCAAATCATTTTAAAAACTTATTATTTTTTTAATCTCTATATAAATACAATACTTTTTCCTAAAGTGCTACAATTATAAATAAATTCTATAAAAATAAATTCGACATAATTTTATACAATACATTATATCTAATTTATAATAAAAATAATTTTATAATTTATCATACACGTTCCCTTATAAAATTATTACTTGGAAAGGTTAGAAATGAGAAAAAGACTGGTGGCCTCATTTGTTGGCTGGGTATGCAAGGAAGAAGTGTTTTGGGCTTTGGCTTTGCTTCTCGTTTAGAGAACATGAGCATGAGGAATCTGAATAGACAGCACGGCTGCTGAAAGCTCTCTCTCTAAGGACCAGTACGTTGGGTCCCCACATTAATGCCCCCGTGTGACGGACAGACAAAACAGATAGACAGGCATATGAGAATGGCCCACAATGCCTTCCGGGCATAAGAAACCTTTGTCTAATGGGTGGCCCATGTCGTGCAGAAATGTCATCAAAACCCTCTTCGTCCCACGTTGGGGAAATTTTGAGCTCAAACTTTGCTCACATATATGATCACATTTAGCATTTGTGATTAGGGATGAAAATCGAAACCAAACCGACTAGTTTTATACATGTTTAAAATCGGCCAAAACCGACCGATAAAGGGGGAGAAAACTGGCATGTTCGATTTCGGTGTGATTCCGATCGGTTCATCAGTGTCCTGTTAGTGGTACGATGAGAGATAATATCGAGAAAATAGAGGTCGCATTGTCGCGATGAGAGAGAGAGAGAGAGAGAATGGTGGCGCATCGCAATGAGAGAAAGATATGGTAGGTGTGATGAGAAAGAGAGATTGGTGGCATTGTGTGAGAAGGGAGAGAGTCCGAGAAAAACGAGAATCGAGAAAAGAAGAGGGGAGAGGGAGGGTATTAAATCCTAAATCCAAACGACGTCGTTTGGTGTATTAAACCAAATGACATATTTTCATTCTCATTTTTTTTCTAAATGGTACGTGTTTTACCTAAGATATATAAAAAATATATATATATTATATTGGCCAGTTCGACGGTTTAAACCTAGTTCAAACTGGGACTTAATCAGTTAATATCGGTTTCATCAATTTTCTATTGCTGGCAGACTGATTCTCTGTCGATTTCGGCCAGTTCCAAACTTCAGCAGCCAGTTCATGTGGATGATGGCTGGTTCCATCGGTTTCTGTACAACCCTATTTGTGATCATAAATATGTTTGCTTAAATGTACTTAACAGCTTTGAACATGAATTTCCAGTTTATTAATTACTTTTTTTTAACAGTTTATTAATTACTTGAATGTAATATTGTTGGGGATAAAGGCAAAGAAGGTCTATTCTCTCGATTACATCCAAAGCAAAATAGTGAGAACTAACCATCGACCAATAGAACTAAGTGGTGATGAAATACTTAAAAAAATTTACATGGTTACATTTAATCTTGGAAGCATCATCAGCTGCCCATGCATACGTAATTTAAAATCTATATTATTTGATCACTAAATATAATAAATTAAATATAAATGAAAGAACATAAATAGTTATATAAGAATTAAGAAGTTGAAACTACTCAAATTTTTTAATATTTCAAATAATATAATATTTATTTTTTACTTAAAACTTAAAATATTACCAAGTTTATGGATATTCTAACATAATAATATATGACAAAGCTCATAAAATTCCTAACTAAATATGTCATAGATTGCAGTTTTCCTAATCATACACGCAGTACTGATTCATTTGCTTAGACGAAGTCTTGCATAAATCTCTCACATACTTCAAGCCTTAATAGCTAGGAGAATTTGCACGAGCATATTGACAGATTGGAGAGCTCTTGATCTGCTCATGTCTACCAACATTAGTATTCCTGCTTCGAAAATCATATGTGCTATGAGTTGCAGTTTTCCTGCTCATAAGCTGCATTAATGAGGCTCATATGGATGGATATGGTGTTATGCAACACATCAAAACTCATGTAAAGACATCCACAAGAACATCATGCTGTTTGTCTGTCTCTCTGACAAACATGGTAATTCTTGATTCAACTTTTACAAAAGATCAAGCTTTGGAATATATATGAGCATGGTGAAGTTTTTTTTTTTCCAGCCCATCCTACTGTTCTCCTACAAAGCATCCTCAAGAAGTGGAAAAACATGTTTCATTTTGATCTTTTGCCCATCCAGATGTTTTTTCTTACCTTGGCAATGGCACCACTCTGAGCTGAAGCAATATTATTACCTTTTCTTGCCATGAAAACCGTCTGATCTTCTTTTTCTTCCTTTATGGTTTGAGCTCCGATCTGCACCTTGGCCTTGTGTTTTTGTTTATCTGATTTTTTCTCTAAACGATGCTTGTTATCAGTCTCTTCCTCCTCGTGCTTGAAAACAGCCAAGGAATGACTTGGGCCTGAAGAAGCATCAGAAGCCATTGAATCGTCACTATCATCATCTCCATTACCATCATCATCATCATCATCATCACCATCATCGCCATCATGATCCTCATCATCATGAGTACCGTTATCACTATTATCATCATCATCACCATAAATGGGGGAGCCAATATACATTGTCCACCCAGATTCACTGCTGTGACATTCTTCTGTACCTCCAAACATTTGGGAAGACTCCATTGCTGGAAGCAAGCAAGAAGAAAGAAACTGAAGGATACTAACCAAAATTAAAACTGGGAACTAATTAATAAATGGCAAACTGGGGATCAGCTGTTTTAATTTAGATCCCTGAGAAACCACTGATGCTTTTCTGAGCCAAACAGCTTTCACCACAAAGAACAGATATACCCATAATACATTATGAAAGCTGCTACATTGAAAGCACAGTCAGCTTT
Organism: Juglans cinerea; assembly: GCA_961763995.1. Classification (NCBI taxonomy): domain Eukaryota; kingdom Viridiplantae; phylum Streptophyta; class Magnoliopsida; order Fagales; family Juglandaceae; genus Juglans; species Juglans cinerea. The sequence goes on from CAUIVZ010000016.1 coordinate 14,513,741, forward strand.
CTTTGGCAAGATAAGTATTATATTAAAATAAAAGGTATTACAGACACTAGAAAGAGGGAAAACCAACAAATATACCAAACAAGTTAATATAGAGCAATAAAAGAAAAACGAAGTCCATTTAATACAGCCAGGATAATTCTCACCACACAACCATCTGGAAATCTAAATAACCATAAATTCTCTGATTTTCACTGAGTAGAAGACAGCTAGAAGCTGTCAATGAAAGTGAAATGGACCTTTACACAGGGCAAAAAGACAAAACTGTTGGGTTGTTTTCTATACCTTCAGGTTTTATATAGAAGATGAGAACGAACCTTAATAAGGGGGGCTTTAAATGCAAAGACAGATTGGCTAAGTCTACAAAACTAGAGAGAATAAAGGACCCATGTTTTCAAAAAAGACACCAAGATCTCATTTACTACCTAATTAATTCAGCTTTCACATCTCTACTTAATTCATAGTGAGAAAATGAGAGTAAGTAGGCCCTTTTAACTGTGATACAATACAGAGAACCCAACTGGAGTTTAGGCATCTGAGAGGGACATGTCAAGTATCAGTCTGCTACAGCTTTTCTGTCGTCCAATTTTGCTGGTGACTGTTTCCTGAGAAAGCAGGGTCATGTCTTGCTGTTGGGGGTAAGAACAAGGATTTTCTTCCTAAAATGTTTATTTGCTCTTTCACGCGAGGAGAAATTGGCTTAAAACTGCTTGGAATCCGGCTTTTTATGTTCACAACGGTTTAAGAGCTATCTGTGGAGAAAGATCTTCCTTCCTTCTGATGATCTCTTGTTTATTTTAATGTGTCCTATCTTATCTACATTTCCATATTTGCCGTACTTAAGCTCAAGAATAAAGAAAATGATCCCTATGTTGACTGTTAGGCTAAGCCATAACACTAAAAAAATGATCCCTAATACTTTCCTACCCTTTTGCTTTCATATCTTATTTCTTAATACAATGTAAGCTAGAATACAATGTAAGATAGGGGTTGCTTCCCTATGTTACTTTTACACGCTTTTGCTATGGTGTCTTATTTATTAATTAGGAAAAAGATTCCTTTAATTTTGTCCAAATCAGGATTTCTACTATTTTTTAATGCCAAATACAGTTATGAGTTGTGTAAGTACCGCACATTCTTTTTTAAAAAAGAGTGATTCATTATTAAAAAATTAATTTTTCATATAAATTTCATATTTACTGATATTTTTTTTTTAAATGAGTGTACGACACTTACACAATATATCATTTCTCATAATATATTTATCATGCTTACACAATATATACGACGATAAATATCAATTCTCGAAAATTTATGGTAGTTTTAATTGCACATTGTGAGTGTTTCCCAGGAGTAGTTCTAATGGGCGAAATAATAGCTTGATAGGACATAACTTGCTAGGTCAATTGACTTCTCTATTAACATGTGAAGAGACTTTTGACTCTTTAATTAATCAAACAAGGAAATCAGATCTTTCACATTAATTTACATTGTATATGGCCTAATTTGGATAGGGAAAAATAATCCAATATCTAATTAGTGTGAACATCTTGTACATATATCTCTCAAAATTAAACTACGAGTCCATACAAAGTATTACAAAATATATGTATCCAATATACTAGTTCTAGGCCTTTTCACATTGGGCAAAACATAGTGCATTATTTAACCTAACAAGGATTAAAAAAAATGTGAATATTTTCTTCGTCTTAAAATTTATCATTTTTAAACAAATTCGTTGATGTAACATATTTTAAGTATCTGTTCATTTAAGTGACAGACATATGAATCCACTCAATACGGATTTTATAAATTGGATTAGAACTAAAACTTGTCCACCTTGACAAATTTGATCTTACACCACAGCTGCCTAAAGAGATTTGGGGTGAGTATATATAGCTAACTTGGCTGGTCTTCCAAAGTTTAGACATTATTGGAGTTTTTAGAGTTTGGACATGTTGTTTGTAAGTAGTATATTGTCTCTGAAGTATTCTTTGAATTAAAGGAAAATGCTAGTTCGCCCCCCGGATTTGATTGTTAGTGTATTTTATTTTATTTTATTTTATATGTTTAAAAAATTTATGACTAGTGAATTTGGGTTTTTTTTTTTTAAAAAAAATGTTCGAAAAAAAGGTAAATTGCACTAACGGGCATGATTGCCAGCAGTAAGAGCTGGACGACATAATAGCATTGCCCATAGTTAAATAGTTGTTTAGGGCTTGGTTGAGATTTTTGTAACGCCAGAATATTATTTTGCACTTAATATTAAATTATTAATCCTATGCGAGAATGGTATAAAAAATAAATTTGAGAATCTTGATGGAGTACGATGGCCTTTTTTCCTCATTGATAAGGGCAAGAACAAATTGAATTGTAATTGTTTTAATTATATGCCTAGAAGTTTTTATCCATGCGCTGTCTAAAGAGTTGTAGGCATGTTTTTGGCCGTTCCCCACTTAGACAAATCCTTCCTACGACTTATTTTGGTATGAACAGACAGGGTGAGACCAATGTGTTGTTCTTGCTTCTTGTCTTGGATTTCTTCACGTGGGGATCACATCCTTTTGAATTTGTTCTATTTTGACCTCATTTATTTACAAAGATAAGATAAAATGAAAGTTAAATAGATGAATAAATATAGATAGAAGTCACTATTGGAAGCATCCATTTTACATACATGATGTGGCATCATCTAGACTATACATCTCTCTAAGTGAGTGTTAGAAACAATCAACTAGAAGTAGCCATGCAGTGAATATAAAGTATACACTACTATAATAACTTCTCTCTAACATTACTCTAAAGAGATAACTGAGTTTCGTGAGGATTCAAAGGCGTGTGATATTGTAGTAGGTAAAAGGACAAGTATTTCAAAGCTGGAGACAATAGACTTACGTACTGAGTCAGCCAAATTTTCACCTTGCACGCACGTGCTTTTGTAGTTAATTTTTTTTTATGTTTTTTGCAAGATTCACGTGGGGATCATCATTAAGAAAGAAGCCAACGTGTAGTGGTCAAATGATATATGTTATGCCATTTATTATTTTGTATAGGAAACCTACAGTACTAGATCGATCATCGATCATGGTAGCTTATGAAAATATTAAATATACATGAATTACGCTATTATATAAATTATATAAAAATAATAATTAAAAAAAACAGATTTAAAAACCCGATAATTGACGTACTAACAAGCATATCATAAGATTTTCGTCACATGATCCGTTAGTATAAAAATATATTTATACACTGACTTGTAAGTAGCAAAATTCTTTTAATTTTTATTATTATTAGAGTTATGCTACGCTGATCAATTAATATGGAATTTTTTACCGTTTTAAAAAAAATTAAAATATTAATATATATTTTTTTATGGTGCCTGAATATATCATGAGTGTGTTAGGTGCATCAATAAGATCAAGACTGTAAAATAGTATTATCCACTTATATTTGCTTAATAAGAGAGAAAAAAAACAGTGCCGAATCAGCATACACGTAAAAAACTATTGGCAAGACTTTAGAGTTTCCTCCAAGCTCGAATTAGACTTTCTACCACACTAATTAAAGCTTTATAAAATAAGCTGCGATATTATATTGACAAACAAGACAAAGATAACACAAGTAACGTTAACATTATTAGCTTGCATTCCCTCTTTTATTCATAATATATTTATATATTTATTCTGGTCAAGGATATAAATAATTTGGTCAGGTAAAGTAGTAAAGTACTAGTACCATAATGCATGGCTGAAATTCCCTTTTATAATTAGGTCAGGTAGATCAGTTCTTACCTAATCTCTAGAGTTTAAAATAAGAGATAGATGAATAATACTAGATACAATATTAGAATGTGTAAGTTTTGTATATATATTTTTTTTTTAAAAGTAGGGTTGAGTACTAAAAAAATAACTTTTTCTTGTGAATTTCAGACTTATCTATTTTTTCTTAAAAGAAATGCGCGTGACTTACATATTCTAAAACCATAAATATTATTTCTCGTAAAGGATAATAGAATTTTATCGCTATAAATATAAAGTTTTGAAAAAATAAAACATGAATGGATTCGGATTGTACTGTTAAGAATGTCTGGGCTCCTATTTATTTGGAGTCTTGGATTGCACTTTCTATCCTTTTTAAAGGCACCAAATAAATAAGGAGTCGGGAGGTAGAATAGTCCGCTCAATTTGACTGATAGATTAAATATGTATTTATTTTTCATATTTTTTTAACATATTTAAATATTTAAAAAAAATAAAAAATATAATAATACATTAAAAATAACTTTCTTAATTATTAAGTAAAAAAAATTAAATACACAAACGGTTAAATTGAGGGGACACTTGCCATAAATAAGACCCACTAGAATCTTTTATCTCCCCCATCCAATATTGCCACGTACGTCCTCCTCCCTCCTTTTACATTTTTACCCCCTCAACGTTTGCCTCCATAGTTCATGGCAATGGCATCTCTATTGCTCTATGTTTTCTCTTTTTCATGGTAATTCTTTAGGGACTATGCCCTAGTAGTTAAGAGGATTGAACCCCCAACCTTGGACCCCATGGCCTCTAACGACCAATGGTCTTGCCATTCAGCCCAAGGGCCATTGGCCTCTTCTTCTTCCTCTCTTCTCCTTTATTTTTTTTAAAAAAAAAAGAAAAAAGAAAAAGGAAAAAAACACAGCACCAATGGTTAATGGTAGAAAAAAAAAAGAAAGAGAAAATGAGAAAAACACAACACCAATGATTAATGGTAGCAAGGGAAGGGAAGAGGCTGGAGGGTACGGTGACAACGGTCTTTTCCTACCCTAGCTATGAAGAGACAAGAAACTCCCAAAGGAGGCCGATGAATTGGAAAAAAAATCAAGTAGACTAATACGTATCACTGTTAAGGGTTGGAAAAAATTAAGATCTACTATTAAAAAATAAGATTTTTTTTAATGTAAATCTCATATTTGTTCGTAGTTTTTAAAGAATGTGTGCGAGATTTATATGTCTTAAGACTGTGCAAATTGTTTTCCTATACATAAACTTTGCTATAATGGTCATGGTTATCATTACTGATCAAATATTCGAGATTATGAGGCACTAAATCTTACCAAGTGTGAAATCACTACTTGTACCAAAAGCTTAACCTGATGGAAATGTAGAATAAATTATTTGTATTATATTTTTAACATTCCCTCTTACGTGTGGGCCAGACTCCCTCTCAATGAGTGACACAATACGTGGAACATTTAATTAAATGAAATAAAGTGTAGAGTCAGTGTTCAAATTGTTGCGTCGCTCGCTATCCGACAAGGTCTCTTGGTGGCAGCTACGTACGTGCAAGGAGGGGTTGGGTCGTGACCTAGTGGTCACTGTCGTGACCTTAAAATAGGGGCTGTTTGGTGGCTAGGCAATGAGCCATGTGTGGAGGGTGGGTGCTTTGTGGTGAAGGACGATGGTGTTGGGCTGTCCCATGGTTGCCAATTGGTGCTTGGTCGTGAGATGAGGGAATCTGAGAGAGGGGGAGGCAGTTGGGCTCACTGCAGGAGGGGGTGAGATTCGAGGAGGAGGAGAACTTGGTGTATCGTGGCATGGGGGTGTGACGGGGCTTGGTTGAGCTGGGTTTCTCGTGCGGTGGTTCGTGGCGGCGGTAAACAGTAGGGAGAGGCAAAATTGAGAGAAACATAGGGAGTGTCATTGGGGCTAGGGCATTGGCTACTGGGCTGTGAAAGGGGAGGGGTGGTCGCGGTGGTGGGGTATCGTGGTTCCCCGTGGTGCGGCTTTGTTGCTACCATTCACGATAGTGGCAACGGCTTGCGTAGTGGAAGGCGAGGGAGATCGAGAGGGACAGAGAGCTATGGGGGTTGAGGGAGGAGGGGTTGGTTGGCCGGCGAGGCTTGACGGCGTGCTCGTGGGGCTGCTCACGGTGGCGGCATGTGGCATTATTGGGTAGAGACGAGGGATTATGGGTTGGGTTTCGGATTGAGGGGAGGCGACAGCGTGGAAAAGGGAGAGGGAGCATCGGACGTGGAGGGTCACTAGCATGAGGCGACGGTGGAATGGTTTCAGCAACGCGGTGGAGGCGAGGGAGAAGAGAGAGTCACGGGGAGGGAGTTACGGCGTGGGGTAGGGGAGAGAGAGAGATCAGGAAAAGAGGGAGGGCATCTAGGGTTTTAATCCTAGCCTTATATCTAGGATTCCCTAACCTAGATCCAATGGTGGATATTAAATATAAAGAAATAAACTAACTACATAATAGGAAGATGAAATAGAAATGAAATGAGACTATATTAAAATCAAACTTTATTTTATTAATCCCAAAATAATATTTTGCATCATAAAATAAAATAATGAGCTTTCATAAATATTTCTTAAGAGAAATAAAACATCCAATTCAAACCCAATCAACCTAACGTACACTTCATACAACACGTCCAACTACACAACTTATCCAGACACTTCACAAACATACACAACATACAACCAAATCGTAACTACACCACATCCAATCACTTCACATAGTTCCCAAACACTTTATAAACTACACAGTGATCCATAATTTAGCCCATCACTTCACATTCACAGTTCACTACATAGAACACATTCACAATAGTTCCGCCACTTCACAATCACAGCCCCATCACAACTTTGCATTTAATTCCAACACTCCATAACAAGATGTCATCTCACCAACTACATCACATTTGCGTAATAACCCTGTCACTTCACACTAAAGACAGCTACAATACAAACTGCACAATAAAGCTCGACTTAAATTACACAGCCACGTCACAAACTGCTCCAACCACAGAACACACTTCACAACTACACAATCATCCCAACACTTCACAAGCAGAAACACATCACAAACTCAACATTTCCAATCCACAACCACAACACATTCACAGCACCATTTCAATTTCAGCTTCACAACATAATAAATGATCGGGGAAAGAGATAAATTATACCATAATTTTGGGGCTTGAATTGTTCCGTCGCTCTCTGTTCATCAAGGTCTCATGGTGGAGGCTACGTATGTCCAAGGAGGGGCTGGGTCGTGGCCTAGTGGTCATTGCCGTGACCTTAAAACAAGGGTTGTTTGGTGGCTAGGCAGTGAGCCATGTGTGGAGGGTGGGTGCTTTGTGGTGAAGTAAGGTGGTGCTGGGTTGTCCCACTGCTGCCAATTGGTGGTTGGCCGTGAGATGAGGGAATGTGAGAGATAGGGAGGCAGCTGGTGGTATGAATCACATTAAAGTAGGCGGACTTGATGCCCAACTTAATTGTTATTTGTTATTTGAATTAGTTGTTGTTGTTAGTGGCCCATGGGCCTAGTTAATGTGAGTAGGTAGTGGCCCATGGCCTTAGTTTGAAGGTTGTCGTTTAATGAGAAAATCTCTTAGGCAACGCCTTCAACAATCAGCCACCAATACATTCCCATACGGTGAAGGCGCCACAGCCACATCGCCGCCTGTCTCAGCCAGCCATTCACTTCCGTCATTTTCTCAGATCGGCATTCTGTAAGTGTGGCTATGCATACACTGAATGGCATGGTGTTAGATTTTGGGAAGGAGACAAACCTAAGAGGTAAGAAATTTCTGGCTCACTATCTGTTTGATGTTTTGCCCCTTAAAATTATTTTAAGCCTTTTGATAGAGGAAGGAAAAAAATAATGATGGAGGGAGCTCTTTCTCATTCTCTGCTGGAGACCGATTCAGAGCTTGGTGCTCAACTGATGCTCAGGGGCGGTGACTCTACCTCTCTCAATTCGATCTATATGAATCCAGCACATTTGATGCTTGGTTTGAAGAAGGTGTTTAAGAAATTTCGGTGTTGGGCTCAAAAAGAAGGGTTATTGTATGTGCTGCTAAATATAACCCAGACGAGAAGTTGCAATTTTCGGGCAGGGAAAATTCTGATTCTGACATTGCTGCTAGTGGAATTGAGGGGCCGGAGCCTTTACGGGGTAAATCGGGTTTAGTTTCATTTTATGGGTTGCCTCACCAGTCTATAGAGGAAGGCCAATTGCAATCAACCCCTTTTAACGAGGGGAAGATCTCGTTTCTTTGGGTGTTAACCCCTGTCGCATTGATTTCATCATTGATTCTTCCGCAATTCTCTTATCTGAGGCAATTGAGTATTTCCTTGGGGATGTGCTGTTTGTAGAACTTGTGACTTAGTTATTATTAAATGTCCTATTTTTCATTGGTATTTCAATATTCCTGCTTGTAACTGACCATGTTCAAAGGCCATATTTGCAATTTAGTCCAAAGAGGCGGGGTCTCTTCACAGGTCTTCGAGGGTACTTAACAAGTGCTTTCTTCACAATGGGCTTCAAGGTCATTGCCCCTATCTTGGCTGTCTCTGTCAACAGGCCGATTATTGGCCTGCCAAGCCTAATTGCAATGGGTTACAAATTTATCAATATTCCTATGTTTTCAATTGTTATTAGCACCTACGTTAGTTTCAATTTTACCACTATGCCTAGTATTGCGATGGCTGACTTTAGAATGCTGAGTACCACAGCTACTGGATGGACCATTGACGTATATGGCCCAATTAATGATAAGGTTGGAGACACTGCTTTTGAGATCTAGGTATCTATGGTCATGTCCAAGGAGCTAGTGTACACATCTAACATGTTTCATATATTTGAAAAGATTGATGGCATCTCTTTTGAGACCATGTTCTTGTGGTGGGGCATGAAGGAGAAGCTCTATACTGAAGTCAAGGCCCAAGAAAAAAATTTCATGCAATTCATGAGAAGAAGTGCAGTAACACCATCTGATAATCTTGAAAGTGCTACAAATCCTATGTCTAAGCATATTAAAAAGGGGTATTTAAGCAACATATTAGACATGGGTGATAATGAAATGAGTGAAGTTGAAAAGGATGCTAACTCAACGTCTTCGAAGTGGGCTCGAGACCACGAGGCTCTGGTCTTAGATGCTTTAGTTAGATTCAACAGGAATGTTTTGTGGGAATGATGCTCACGGGTCCTACTGTTGGGGCCTTGATTTTGATGGGCTCTTGTTTTTGTGGAAATGCTGTAGTTAGTTCACTGATCACAGGTATTAGCACTCCATTGGTAGATAACAATTGGCAAGCTATTAGAAAGCTTCCAAGTACTCGTAATATTTCCCATAAAGAGCTTGCAGACTTAAGGGGGCTCAAAACTGCGTTCAAGTTACTGGTGAATACCTCACTTTCCTTGGTGGTGGAACTCAGTTCAAACATGGTGCTTTTCATTACATTGACTTAGATTATCTATTCAAAGAGATGTTCTTGCAAGGTCATTTGTTCCCAAAGATGAGCTCTCAAGTATCGGCTTCATCCGCTCAGACTGCAAGGGAGGGTCTTCAATACTCACCCTTTCCTGTGACACTAGCAATGCCCACAAAATGAAGCAATGTGGCTTCTATCATCCATGTCGGTTCACGAGCCTATGTTGGATTTTGACAGATTTGAATAGCAACAGAGGTGGAAATGCTAAACTGGAACCTTGATGACAAGGTTCTTTAAAGGGGAAAATTTGTTATGAAACCCATTAAAGTGGGTTGGGCCTGATGCCCAACTTAGTTGTTATTTGAATTAGTTGTTGTTGTTGGTGGCCCATGGGCCTAGTTAATGTGAGTAGGTAGTGGCCTATGGCCTTAGTTTGAAGGTTGTCGTTTAAGGGAATGGTTTCCCAGTATATGTAGAGGGAGGTAGTCTTGTTGAGGTTTTGGAATGTTGTTAAACTTTATGTTATTTGAATCTATGGAGGAATTGGGAGCCTCAAACTTCCCAAGGCGTAGCTATTTTTATCTTCTTCATTGTTCATCCCTTTTATTACTATAAGTCATAATTCTCCATACATTTCCATTGCCATTCTCACTAGGATCATTACAGCTAGGCTCACGACAGGAGGGGGTGAGATTCGGGGAGGAGGAGAGCTGGGTGTGTCGTGGCATGGGGGTGCGATGAGGCTTGGCTGAGCTGGGTTTCTCGTGTGATGGTTCGCGACGGTAGTCAACGCCAGGGAGGGGTGAAATCGAGAGAAAGAGAGGGAGTGTTGTTGGGGCTAGGGCGCTAGCTACTTAGCCTTGAAAGGGGAGAGTGGTGGTCGCGATGGGGGGGTATGATTGCTCCCCATCGTACAACTCCATTGCTGCCATTCACGGCGGTGGCAGCAGCTTGCGTATTAGAGGGCGAGAGAGAGAGAGAGAGAGAGAGCTACGGGGGCTGAAGGAGGAGGGGTTGGTTGGCCGGTAATGCTTGACTGCGTGCCCTTGGGGCTGTTCATGGTGGCAGCGCCCGGCATTGTTGGGTGGAGAATTGGGAATACGGGCTAGGTTTCGGCTTGAGGGGAGGCGACAATGTGGGGGAAAGGGGAGAGGGAGGATCGAAGGTGGAGGGTCACTGGCATGAGGCGACGTTGGAGGTGGTGATGGTGACGTGCGGTGGCGCGGTGGAGGCGAGGGAGAAGAGAGTCACGGGGAGGGGGTTACGGCATGGGGTAGGGGAGAGAGAGAGAGAGAGAAGAGAGAAAAAGAGGGAGGGGATCTAGGATTTTAATCCTAGCCCTACATTTAGGTCCTTAACCTAGTTCCAACGGTGGATATTCAATACAAATAAATAAACCAACTATATAAATAAAATAGAAATGAAATGAGACTAAATTAAAATCAAATTTTGTTTTATTCATCCCAAAATAATATTTTGCATCATAAAATAAAATGATGAGTTTTCATAAATATTTCATAAGAGAAATCAAAGCATCTAAATAAATAGAGTTTTCAACATAAAATAAAATAATGAATATTAAATAACATTTCTAAAGAAATAAAATCATTTAAATAAAATGATTTGCTAAAACTATATTATTTTTGGGGCTCCAAAATATGAAAATGCATACTTTAAAAACTAGGATTGGTTCAATAATACTAAAAATACCCTATTTAAAATAATTATGAACATTTAAGATATTTCAAAGAATTTAAAACACTAGACACCATTTAAATACACCAATTCAAGATTTAAAATGTAAAGACGAGACTCGTGACAAATAAAGAGAAAAAAGAGCGGTTTGTCACATGACATGACGTGTGACATATAAGTAAGTACTGGAAATAAATAATTGCATGGCATAACATAACATTTATGGTAACAATAAACTTGAATGATGGTTTCTTACCACCACACATATGCAAATAACATGAAAGTAAGTTAGAAGCTAACTTATAGTGATTGTAGCGTGACGTAATAAAGCACGAAATAATGGGAACTATGAGATATTTTTAAAGGTTAAAAACTTTGCACTAACATTGATGGTGGTTTTTTCAACCAAAACCATGGGCAAACAGTGGGGAATAACACATAGTTTTTAGCCAAGGAAACTTTCATGTCAAGGGTGGTGGTGAGGTGGCTGATAGCCCTTCCATCAGCTACTGTTTGGGATGACAAAGGTAGCCAGAGGAAACTAATTGCAGTGGAGAAACTTCCCTAAAAATTCTTGCGTATGTGGAGCTTTTTGGTGGACCTTAGTGGGCCTAAACCGGTTGGGTCTCAATTAGGGTTTCAAGAGGGTTTGGTTTAGGGTTTCGGTTTCTAACAAGCTCAAATCTAATTTTTCTTGGCCCAATGAAATCACTAAGGTATAAAGAAATGCATGAGCATGTAATAACATGAGTTTTAGTGGTTAATAGCATGTGGAAGTGATTTAATCAAGTGATTAAACACTAAACTAAAAATAACCAACATTTTAGGGTTTGGAAAACCATTTAGTCGGCTTCCACAATTTTTTTGGTTTTCAATTGGATCTCAAATATTTCAGATTTCACTAGGGTTGAAACTCTCTTTGGTTTCACACAAAAAAAAAATGAATGGTTGGATGAAATAGTGTTTGGCTTAGGTGACATGATCACAATGCTTGAGTTTTCCTTCCTTTCCTTCATATTTACATCTTATGGTTTCTCTTAGTGCCAAGTATCCTAAACTATTCACCAAATGTGGCTAAGATCTTGCCAAGTATCCAAATAAAACTTCTCTAGACTGATTTGGACGATCCACATTGTGATATGAAAACAACTAGATTGCGTGCCACATGGGTTTATCACATATGCTACTATTCATTTTGAAACATTTGAAAATAAAAATTGCACTATAAAATCCTAACTATTCATACGAACCTCAAAGTGCAATTCATTTCACAAATGTCAACTCCGAAGTGGCTCGATTAAATCGAAACGTGTTTTCAATCAACTATCATTTAGAAAGTGAGAATAGTTTTATTGTGTCGTAAAATTCTAAATATTCATTTGAGATTAATGGCCAAACTGTTTTTCAATGTCACACTCCTAAGTACCTCAAATAAATAAAATCGAGTTTCTGACACCAAAGTGGTTAAGAAACTGACTATACTGACAAATTAGAACCTACACGATTGCTCGATTCGTGAGACTTTTTCAGGATTTTCACGACGGTCCTAAAGCGTAAAGAAATTCATCCACTGAATTTCTAGCAAGCTATTACAGAATTCTAGATTTTACAACATTTCTAAAGTCTAAAGAATTCATCTATCGAGTTTCTTTCGGGACGTTACATTAGGCTTCCATTTTTGTGTTTTCGGGCACCATTTTATTTTGAATACATTTTTTTTAATAAGCCACTTGGCACGTCAGAAGGCAAAGCGAGTGGTATGCATAGTAGCATTACTCTTACAAAAATGAGATAAGAATCTTGTTTTTCCAATTTTAAGGTCGTGAGTCAGTTATATTAACTACTCTTAGCCATTTAATAATCTTGATTGTAATTCAAGTCGCATGCTTTGGAGATGCGAAGAAATCTAAATCGTCTGCTAAACCAGGCCAGTGCACGTCAAGTGTTTTATGTTGGATTTACTCCTCATGACTTAGCATGCAAGACCGAATCTTCAGCACATAAAGATCTTCCACAACAGAAACCTGATATACAACAGTATTCAAATTCAAATGTTACGTCTAGATAACGTGAGTTCAAATGTAAATAGATTTAAATTATAAATAACAACATCTGTAACCTCTATATATAGTGAATTACATTACTCTATTTTGGCACTGAGAACCAAAACAATTCCATACACTTTGTGTTATCTTTCATGGTATTAGTTACACTCTAAGCTCACCACGCTTTTCCTCTCGATCCTTATAGCATCTTCCTCTTTCGTTCCATTCACTTTTCGTAATATTGCTCAACTTGTTACTATCAAGCTCGATGGTTCCAACTGTCTTAGTTGGATCTCTATTTACTGTTCCAGTCCTTCACACTTATATGGGTCTCGTTGATGGCTTCGGACTGTGCCCTCCAAGCATATGTCTCCTGACTCTGCTTCAGGTTCTTATCTCAATCATGTTTATTCCTTTTGGGTTAAGAATGATCAATTAATCTTGAGTTGGCTTAATACCTCTCTCTTTGGATCTATAGTACCTACCGTATACGGTCTCCATACTTCTCGTGAAGTTTGGCATTATCTTGAGTTCAAGTTTGCATCTCATTCTCCCTCTAGGATTACTCAACTTAAACGCCAACTGCAAACTCTCATCAAGGGTCAAAGGCCTATACTGACTTTATCACTTTTGCCAAATCTTTGGCTTCCCAACTTTCTACTTCAGGTCGTCCTGTTGCTGATGATGACCTTCTCTCGTACATTATTGGTGGGCTAACTCCAGTCTTCAACCCCTTGATTACCTCTTACTCATTTGCTACTCATGATTCAACACTGTCTCTTGCTGATTTCGCTGTTGAGTTATTGTCTTTTGAACTTTTGCTAGACAACCAACACTAACAGATTGCACCTAGACCTAATGTTGCTTATTTTTCGCGCAACTATTCTCAACCCTCTCACAAAAATCAAAAGCCTTTGTATGGTAAAGAAGCTCATAACAACCAGTCTTCCTCTCAGCAAGTTTTTTCTTCCACTCCATGGGTGTCTCGTAGCTTCTCTCAACAGTCTACCACACCTCGCTCTCCTTGCCAAATTTCTAGAAAGACTAGTCACTGTGCGCTTGAATGCTACCATCTGATGGACTATGCATATCAAGGTTGTCATCCCCCTACTTAGCTGGCTCTAATGTTTTCTCAGTCCAACTCTCTCTAATAATGATGCTAGTTTGTCGACAGTGGAGCTAATGCTCATCTCACTCCTGACCTTGAAAATCTCAATGTTCATGAACCATATACTGACAATGAAAATATTGATGTATGCAATGGTACAAGTTTGGATATACACAACACTGGTTCTCTTACTTTACAAACTTCTTCTACACCTTTCAAGCTTTCTCGTGTTCCTTATTAATCCAATGCCTCTGCCAAGCTTCTCTCCATAAAAATTTTTTGTAAAGATAATTCATGTTTCTTTATCTTAACTGATTCTTTGTTTTGTATCAAGGACAAGTACATGGATCACACTCTATTTCATGGAAGGAAGGTGGTCTCTATCCTATCTACCCTAAGAAAGTCCCTAAATCTCGGCTTCTTACTGTTTTATTAGGTGTCAAGGCTCCTGTTGATGTATGGCATTCCCGTCTTGGTCATGCCTCTTTTTCTACAGTTTCAAGTCCTGTGTCCAGCCACAAATTCCCTTTCTGGGCTTTACTCATCATTTTGTTGTTAGTTCTTCATGTCAACTTGGCAAAAGTAAAAAACTTGCTTTCCATCGATATACACGTCTCCACTGCTCCACTTCAGCTCATTCACACTGATGTTTGGTGCTCTCTAGTTGTATATCTCAACGATTTTCACTACGATATACTTTTTGTAGATGATTTCTCCTGTTATACCTGGATGTACCCTATGTTTAATAAATCATATGTCTTTCTATCTTTTAACAAGTTTAAGACTTTAGTGGAAAATCAATTATCCTCCTCTACTAAACAATTACAATCTGATGGTGGTGGAGAATATGTCTCCAAAAAATTTAGTCATTTTCTAGAGTTTCATGGTATTTTTCATAGCATTATGTCCTTATACTGCCCAACAAAATGGACCCATTGAGCGAAAGTATCGCCACATTGTGGAAATGGGTCTCTCCATGCTTGTTCATTCTCATTTACCACTGTCTTTTTAGGTTGAATCCTTTCTTGCTGCTGTTTACATTATTAATAGACTTCCTACTCCAATTCTACGTAAATCAAATCCTCACTATGAACTCCATACACAACCAGATTTTTCCTCTTTTCGAACCTTTGGTTGTCTATGCTTTTCTCTGTTGCATCCCTATAATTCCCACAAATTAATGTATCGTAGCAAGTGCTGCATTTTTCTCGATTATGGCTATCATCATAAAGGCTGCCGTTGCCTTGATCCCATCTCTAACAAGCCCCTTGTCACTTGGAATGTTGTGTTTGCTGAAACTGTGTTTCTAGGTACTTCCATGTCTCAGAGTATCACTTCATTTCCTCCTGCACATGCAGCTCGTACGCCTATACTTCTCCCTGCTGTTGCTATTCCTACTAAGGTTCCCATTGCTCTATCCAGCTCAGGTATGTCTTCACCTCTTGAGCATTTAAATTCTGATTTTCCTTACTAGTCTCCACCCTCTCTCCCTGCAGCTTCCCTTAGTTCTATTCCATCTTCTTTATCTGACCTCCCTCCTCTTTTCTCACCACCTACTTAGCTTCATTGTCATCCAATAGTAACTCGATATCATATGGGTTCTCTCTATCCTAAACCTTTTCCAGATTACCAACTATTTTATCCTACCAAGCATCCACTTCATGCTCTTAGCAGTGTCATTCAACCTGCTGAACCTACTTGCTATTCCCAAGCTTCTACTTCCTCTGAATGGTGAGTTGCTATGAGTAAAGAGTTTGATGCTCTCATCTCTAATGGAACCTGGACATTATGTCCTAAATCCACTGGCCACAAAATTGTACGTAATAAATGGGCCTACAAGATTAAATGTAAGTCAGATGGTTCCATCGAGCGCTTTAAGGCAAGACTAGTTGTGAAGGGTTATGATCAACAATCAAGTACCATGTGTGTTGTATACGCAAGGCCCTTTATGGCTTGAATTAGGCACCACGTGCATGGTATTATAGACTTTCTCAGGTTCTTATGGAACTCAATTTCTCTACATCTGCACTAGAATCCTCCTTATATATATATATATATATATATATATATATATATATATTATCCCAACATCATATTATCATTTATGTTCTTGTATACGTGTGTTAACGTCGTGTTTCGCACATGTTTGGGCCAAGTTCCAACAACTCAGGTCTTTTACAACGAGCCCTACACAGAGGAGAATATAATGCAGCTTGGAGATGGCAGTCTCAAGATCGGGGAACCTCCGATGCCAAAGTTAGTAAATGCACTTGGAGTTTAGTAAATAAGCAAGAAAGTCTAGGGATCAAAGAGAGTTTCCTCATACTTGGGATCAATTATTTATACCACAAGCTTGAAGGGCTAATCATGCCTGCTACTATACAGTCCAGGTTCTTCGTACTATTCATTTTGTCAAAAGCTTTAAATGCGGCATGGCTCTACAACGGCCCCATTAATGTGGCGTGGCTCTGGGACGACGTCATTAATGTGGCAAGTTGTCCGGGTGGCGGAGCCATTAATACGGTGTGGTTCTCCAACCTTCTCCTCTCACTCTGCCTTTCTCCTGGTCCGTTTATGCTCCCTTTGTCAGTAAATCAACGGCTCTCTGTATGTCACGTCTGCCGTGCAGGCAGACACTTGATGATTGGACACTACCTGAGGGACCTCAGGCTGACGAGTCTCATCCTTTTTGCACCATCTCTCCTGCAGGTCAAGGACAGAAGATTCTCCCAGTGGGTCGGACCTATAGCTTTTGTCTCGGGCTGGGCTTGGCTAGGCCTCTTGGGCCTTGGGGGGAGGGGGGAGGAATCCCCCTACAGTTGATGATATTCTTATCACAGGCAACAACACTTCTACTATTTTCTCTGTTATAAAAAAAAACTGTAGCAATCTTTCTCTATGAAACAACTGCAACTCATCAGACCTCAAATGGCTTACACCTACAATAGTCAAAATATGTTTTGGATCTTCTTTCTCGGGCTGGTATGATTGGTGCCAATCCTTATGCTGCTCCTTTTGTTAGTGGTACTAAACTTTCTAGTCTTGATAGTTCTCCTCTGTCTGCAACTGAAACTTCTACATATAGACAACTTGTTGGTGGATTGTAGTACTGTAGTCTTACTTGGCCCGATCTTGCATATTCTATTAATCAGTTATGCCAATTCATGTACTCTCCTACTACTTCACACTAGGTTGCACTCAAAAGGGTCCTTCGCTATCTTAAAGGAAGTGTTGATCAAGGTCAGTTATATCACAAATGAGAGTCTCAACTTAACATTTACTATGATTCAGATTGGGTTGGAGATATTGATAATCACCGCCCAACAACTGGCTATGGTGTCTTCTTTGGCTTGTGCCTTGTTTCTTGGTGTGCCAAGAAGCAGTCTGTGGTCTCTCAATCTAGTACTGAGGCTGAATATTGAACTCTCTCTTATGCTACAACTAAACCTATTGGATACGCATGCTCCTGTAGGAACTCCATCCATTGTTGTCTTCTCCAACAACCCTGTGGTGCGATAATATTGGGGCTATTACATTGGCCTCTAATCCTATTTATCACGCTCACACCACATCGAAATAGATTTCCATTTCATTAGGGAGAAAGTGCTCAACAAGGACATTGTCATCCAGTTTATCTCAACCATTGATCAAGTGGCTGATGTCATCCAGCTTTGCAACTCTCCACGACAAGCTTCATGTCATTCCTCCTCCCATCAGCTTGCGAGGGCTATTGGAGTTAATCCTCATGACTCAACATGCAAGACCGAGTCTTTAGAACTTGAAGATCTTCCACAATAGAAACTTGATAGGTATACAACAATATTCTAATTCAAATATTACGTGTAGATAACATCAGTTCAAATGTAAATAGAATTAAATTGTAAATGATAACATATAGTAACCTCTATATATAATGAAATACATTAGTCTGTTTTAGCATTAAGAACCAAAACAATTCCCCCAAACATCAGTTCAAATGTAAATAGAATTAAATTGTAAATGATAACATATAGTAACCTCTATATATAATGAAATACATTAGTCTATTTTGGCATTGAGAACCAAAACAATTCCCCCGTTTAGATTTTAAGATGAGTCTGACATTTGTCTAAACCCTCTCCATTCTCTCTAAACTCCCCCAAACTTCAGAATCGGCTCGAGGGGGTGGGAGCTTAGGCTCCTTCCCTTAGTGTTTAGGTTTTATCTTTTGTGTTTTTTTCAGGCCAAATAAAGGGAGAATCGCCGATCGTGACTTTTCGGCACCCAATAGCCAACACGCGCTCCACCAGGAGGTTGCCCAGCCGCCGATCTACACGTCCACCAAATGCAGCACCAACCGGAGCTGAGCATAGCCAATACGCGCAGGACGAAAATTTCGGAGCTCGTCTGCATGTGGCTCTCACGCGCCACCAAGGAGCTCTCTGCCATTGCAACGCGCGGCTGCTCCCAAACTGGCAAGTCTGGATCTCCCAAGATCGACCGTCTGTTTTCCCTCCTGCTGCCTTTTCGTGCACTATTTTTCCTTTTTACAGTGTTTTCACATTGTAGTTTAATTTATGTTCTGTCTTTATTTTCAAGAAAACAAAAAACCCAAAAATGTTGTACCTTCGGACTTTGGTCCGAAGGGTGATGTCCCCCCTCTACTTAGGAGGTGATGATGGGGTTAGTTTCTCCATACTTCGATTAGTCGGGTATGGAGTTTTGATACTTGGTTACTGCAAACTCTGTCGTGGACAGAGTTGTGCTATCTCTTAGACTTCGGTCTTTAGAGATTTGGCATTTGGACTAGACTATGTCAGTCACGAAAGTGTACGGAAAAACTACTAACGTTTGTAATTGGCTTGTTGTTTAAGTCAACTTTGTATGTTCTCCTTTAATGAATTGAATGAGATCTGTTGTTATAAAAAAAAAAAGAGAACCAAAACAATTCCATAAACTTAGTGTTATCTTTTAATAGGGCAAGGCTAAATTGATCAGAGAATTTGGTCAACTACCACGTCTATGTGTGTGTTGCATTCGAGAAAGTTTTATTGGTTTACATACCAAATATAAACGTACTCTCACCTTTTAGATTGAAATTCATGGAGAGAATCTCATTCGTTTCTTAGAATCAACCTAGTAAAGGGTATTGGTCCAAGTTTCTATTGAGCGAAGGTGGATTATTACGAGAAAAAATCGCTTAGAAGACCACGACAACTCAATCACAATTTTCATACAATTATACAGTAAAATAATATTATTAAAATTTATATAGACATTTTCTTTTATTTGATCAGTTCTTATTTAATTTTTTTTTAAAATATAATATTATTTTCTTTGAAAGTTGTATGTGTATAGGTCACAAATGCTTTCATGTATTCATACCACTGCTCAAAATAATAAGATAGGTTAGCATCGAGGAGGATATTGATCAGAGTTTTGTAGGTGAATGAATATTCAAGGTCCCACATAAGTGATTTGAGATGCAAGTGCAAAAATCATGAAGTTAATGAAGTTATTGATGCAAGTTCAAAAAGATCAACTCAGATCATCTGAGATTACCTCTGATCTGAGATCACCTCAACAACTTGCAACTAACAACAGTGTTGTCACCTTTTGGATTAGTTTCTTCCATGTTAAAGTAAGTAAGCAGGTTTTTATGTGATGCATCCAAAAAGTCCTCAACCATTTTTCTTTTTCTGGCAGCTTGTTCCTTAGACTCAGATGAGAACACTGTATACTTTTTTGCTTCACTTCCATGGTTTAAGCTACTCGTTGTAGAACCGAGAAATTAACTTCTTTGTTATGATCATTTTCACGGTAAATAGATACCATAGGGTTTTCGATACCCACGCTTGAATTGGTTTCATTAATAATTTGTTTATATATAGCTTTAGAGTTAGTACAAACAAATCAAAATTAGTATTGTAAGAACAAGAAGTGACTATAATTACCAAGTCAAATCTTCCACCACTACGTTGCCTGTGTTCAATTTGCCATCCTTGAAGCCTCTCAGAAAAGGAAAATTGATGTGTTGTCGACCTTTGTAATTGTAAGAAAATCAAACAATCACTACGAAAACAAGATAACGTTATTACACACACACATATGTTCACAGAGATATAGAAATGATGCAAAAGTGTTTTGTTTTTTGAGTTACTCAACCAGTAACTAAAGCATATCAATGAATAGGCTATAACGAAAATACCTTGTCCACCATTAATATAACATCAATATCACAATATTCAGGAAGTTGGAAGGATACCCTAATTTCTCTTCCAAGACGGGTTGGTGCATGCTTTCTCTACAATATCGGTGCAAGTGATTTGAGATGCAAGTGCAAAAATAATGAAGTTAATGATGCTATATATAGCTCTTAAGCAGTCCCCATTTAATAGAATTTCTCATTATAGAAATGGGAGTCTAGAAATTAACCAATTTATTATCTAATTTATAGTAGAACAATAACTTATTATTATTATCATTTTTCATACTTAAATTCCAATCAATTAATAACTGAAGTAATTGCACATTAATAAATTGGTGAATATCTATTGTCTCTTATTTATAAAACAATTTGATGCATTATGAGGTACGTACAACATGCCTGCCAATTTACATTTGTCATTCAAAAATTAGCAAGATGTTTAATTCTGATCATGGTGTAAAAAAGTAAAATGTAAAAGGTGAATACGGCTAGTTGTATCTCTGCATTTAAAACATAATCTAGCCTCTAGGTGAGGCCAGGCATATCTGCCAAGTTGAACTGTAGTACTACTCCATTAAGTATGGCTAGCAATCTTACCTTAAATCTTACTTTTTTTTTTTTTTTGGTCATTTTACATGAGTTTAATGTATAAGCTTATCCATGGAGACAATCTAGCTAGAACCTTAACTTACGTCCCCACCTCGTCAACAAGCACATGGCTTCCAAGTATGTTTCTTCATGTAGGAATGTCAATATAAATAGATGCAAATGCACATGAATGAAGGCCACTCTCATTTCTCTCTCACAAGCTCTCTCTCTCTCAAGCTTTCTCTCTAGGGTCTCAATGGTGCTCATTTCAGAAATTAGCGCTCATGAAAATAACAAAGAAGCAGAGACACAGATTCTTGTGCCATTGGCATCGGGATGTCGGAAGGGTTGTTACTTCGAAAGGGGCCAACATAGTTCCCTCATGCGATTTGAAATATTGGATGATGGGGTAATTTAGCTAGCTAGGTTTCTCCTACTTTTGAAAATTTTATAAAAGCTTTATATAAAAAGTGTGGACCTTTTGGCTTGATCTAATTTTTGGTGGGTTTGTGCCTCTCTCTCTCTCTCTCTCCCTTCAAGAAGAGTTTCATGGTTGTGAAAATCTTTTATGGTACCCTTTTTCATCATATTTCAAAATCTACATCAAATGCTGCAAAACAAGCAACTTTAGGTTAAAGGTAACCTTGAAGTTGCAGTACTGCATGCACAAGGGAAGTGGTTGTTCTGAGTTTACATGAAAATAGATAAATAATCTGATACATGATATTCCATGATATCAAATCTACAAAGTTCATATTTCTAAGATTAGTTATTATTATTTTTTAAAAATTTATTTCTTATAATGAAGTAATCGCTCATGTTTATTGCTTGCATGCTTTGTCCTCAAACACTGCAGTTACAAATTTTCTTTGTTAGCAAACACATCGGGGATGATTTTGTAAAGTATGCAAGCCTTTCATTAAATGGAAAAAAATATAATTTTGATAAGGATATTATTGTAACTTTAAAAAAATTAAAGATAAAATTGACTAAGTTTGTAATGCAGTCCCTATTTAGAGACTGTACGTAACAGTGCTCTTCTATAATATATTATAGCTTGTCATCTATCAAAATGAAAATTCAAAATTTATAAAGAGAGAGAGAGGTTCAAGGAGGAGTAGCTCATCCGAACTCTTGATTCTATTATATATAACAGATAATTATGGTCAATTCGAGTTTAAAAAAAAAAATTAGCTACTATTTATATATTGCTGATCATTAAAATCAAAATAACGAGAGCTTATATGTATATATATATATATATATATATATATATATATACACTACAATAACTTTTCTAGTATATTTAACATGTCAGCATTTGATCTTGCGCGCTAAATGCAATAAATGGATAAAGTTTAATTATCATGTATTGTCTTAAAGTTCAATTGAAGGTACCGATCATACATCACAACTCGTGAAATTTATAATCATCTCTAATTATAAAGATGACAAAAACAATTGATGCATTAAGTGATTATGCTAACGATAAACAATTAACTGTTTTGTATTAATAAATATAATCCAATCTTAGTATATTAATTCAATTTCATTAGCATTAAATAGAAAATGGTTGACGGTTAACGATCAACGATCGTATCTTTCTACGATCTTGACTAATGAATACAATCAAATTCGATCGACTAGATCACGTCAATCACAATTTCGTTAGCATTATTAACGGTAAACGATTAACAGTCTAATATTAATAAATGGGACGTGCTACGTCCACCGCTCCCAGCTCCCGCTGGGAGCTACCGTTAGGCAAAATTTTTTTCTTTTTTTTTTTTTGCTTTTTTTACATGTATTTTTTAACACTTTTAAATATTTTTTAAAAAAATAAAAAAATCACAATATTATTAAAAAATACTTCATTAATCACTAAGTAAAAAAAAATTAAAAAATCACAGCGGTAGAATAGAGCGGTAGAAATGAGCGATAAGAATAACATTTTCCTTCATAAATATAAATGAATCGTTAGATGTTAACTTAATTCTATTAGTAGTAGTAAATAGTATATACATACTTAAATAAGTACCGTTAACAATCGTCTCTTATATTGTGTGTAGACCTTGTGCCAATATATATACATATAATGATGAACAATGTATTAAAATTCAAGTAGTATTAAATGTTAAGTCTTAGAGTGGGTATTTCCATTAATTTACTTGATGAATTAATATTCTCCTAACATCATATATAAAATCTACCAAATATTTTCTTCAGACAATATTATTTGCATATCATTTGAAAGAAAACAATATCCATCACTATTGTAGAAATATATAAAAAAATAAATAAATATATATTTTCATGTTTAGAAAAATGTACTTAATGCATTGAATAGTTTAATCACAATTGAATCTTGTAGGAAGATTATAATTTGGTTTCTATAGATGGATTATTATATTTTCCATAGGAATATACTCAATATAATTTTTGACAAAATAATGTGAATCTAAATTCCTTTAAATAAAAGTAAAGTGTGGTAGAAAAACTTAAAAATTCCCAAAAGTCAAGGTATCTGTATTTCTTCTTTTTTAATTATTTGCTTTTTTCCATCTGTCTTTCTTTTATTCAGTTATAGGATTTAACATTATAACATGCACTGAAGTGTTTGGCCTAGCTACACTCACGATTAACTCAAAGAAACAAGATCATAATTGTTGACGTCGTATTTCACGGGTTTGGACAACTTCACGCCCCCGGTGCAGCGATGCGAATTATTTGGAGCCCCCAATAGTGTTCCGGTGCAGTTGTATGGTGGCGGCTCGTACATCCATGGTGGTGAATGGAAAATAAGTACTGTGAAAGTAAAAAGAGACGACACAAGATTTACGTAGTTCAGCAATATGCCTACGTCCAGTGGGTTTGTGAAGAGAAGTCTCCAATATAATATATATTTATTTACAATTACTCATGGATCCTCATGCCTCACTGTGTAGAGAAGTTTGGAGCTCTTCTTGTTGAGGGCGATATCTTCCTTGAGGGGTTGCTTGAAGAACAATATATGATTAAGGGAGAGCTCAGTCCCTCTCAAGAGTAAAAGTCACTCATTTGTGTCTCTCCTTTTATCTGGATGTATACTTTATATATGTACGCATTTGTTGCGTGTGTCAGTTTCCTTCCTTGGCCTACTTTCTTTATGGCCTGCTCCGATGCTCCCTACCATGATATGACTTTATCCCATTGGCGTGTCTAACTTGCTCTTCTTGATCCTTTCCTATCTCCCTCTAACATTCACAGGTCTCATGTCTCATTCACATCCCTTCTCATCTCTTCCTGGTCCCCCCTTTTTTTCTTTAGTAATGGCTTGGTGGGCTGGGCCCTAATTTTATGGGCTAGTGTATTTTTTTTCCCCCTCTACAATAACTATATATACGGAATAAGGCGGCCGGCTAACAAAACTAGAAGAACTTGTTGATCAATTTGAGTGTATTTGCTCAATTTGATGATTTTATTTTATGATGAACTTAATAGATGTGACGTCTCCAACATTTGGGATTTGGGGAATGTTTGGAAATAATTCTCATCTCATCCCATCTTATTGTATATCATCTCATCATATCTCATTCACTTCCCAAACATCATTTAAACATAAACACTTTCAAACTAATTATTACAACTTTTTTAAACTAATCATTACAATTTTCTCAATTTTTCAAATAAAAAGAAAAAATAATTCAACTTTCAAATCCCAAAACAAGAATAATATTAAAAAAATTATATTCTAATAATATTTTTACTTTATAATTTTTTTTATTCAACTTTTTTTCTCTAGCTCCTTCCCCAAAATCTAAAAAATACTTAACTTAAACTATCTTACTACTATTCACAAACTATCTTCCTAGTATTCATAAAATTCACATCCCATCTCATTCTTCAAGCATCCCCTTAACGGAGAAATCGCATCAAGGAATTGGAGTATGATCTCCATAAACTCCTCCAGGTCTAACTCCCTACTAATCAACTTCATCCAAGTGGGATTGTTCTTCTTCATAACTTCATGTCATAGTTTCTACCATTTCGGGTGTGAATAGTAGTTGGGACTACCAAGATAAGATTTTTGCAAATCTCAGATAAGTTATTGTGATACCCCTAGGTTATCGCTTGAGATGTAATGGAGACTTGGAGCGTCGAGAAATGCAACACATGGTTATATACCCCCGTTCATGACAACTAATATGCAATGTATCCTAATATGCAACTAGCAGTATGCAATAATTGTTGCGGAATAAGGGTGACTTATAAAAAAATTTTGTCAGAATTAACTAAATATCTCATTAGATCAATTAACTATCAATAGATATTGCCTTACTTAAGAGGTTTGCATAGTAAGGCATAAGTTCAAACATAAAGTGAACCTCCTTAGTAAAAATATTGTATCAAAGTCTCTCAGTCAAATCAACGCTCTCATCCACTTTATGGTGTATAGAGCCATCACTATAAATACTAAAATCAAATCCAACCTCCGCTCAGGGTCGGGCTCATCCTCAACCATCTAAAGCCAATAGTTCACCCTATTCGTCGTATGCTGGTCCTGACACAACTTCTACCATTTTAGGGGGAATGGTAATCAAACTACCACAGTGAGATTCCTTGAAATCTTAGTAAGTTAAACAACCAATATACACTGAGATAAGATATGAATGATTAGTGATAAACATGAGATTCATGCATGATTTGTAGAAAAATCCGTATCTATCTCCTATCTAGATTCCTCAACATTTTACAAAAAACCTTTAATGCACATTTTCTTGTAGAGAACATTTTTCACTTCATCATTTCAAAAACTTTACATTTCATCGTTATTAAAGTCATCATTAGCATAACGTATGGTATTGCCACAACTTCCATATATGCACTGTGAATACCTCTTGGTGATTATAGTACAACTCATGTTGAAATTACGTCTTTATCTGCAGACATCGTAACCCAATGCATTGGTATCATAACATCATAATGTATGCATACACTAGTATTAGGTGTTAAATACGACTTCACTTTGGCATCCTTTAAAAATAATTCATTTGAAACCCGTTGATGATTCTTTATCAACCTAAGGGTTACCACACCATTTTTACTCACTCCAGAGTGGACATAGGAGTTCCACTAAAATAATTCATCATCCTAGCCTTTGGGGTAGTGACAAAATTTATTTTCATGCAATGCTTGAAAAATGTATTTTATGACATGTGCGTATATCGTAACTTCATGAAAAATGACATTTATAGATGCAATATGCTAAAATTGTGAGAATTTCATATGTCATGTAAGTAAGTAATCAAATTTTCAATGATGTTTCATATGATGTTTTATGCTCAAAATGACATTATAAAATGAATCTAGCACTTATACAAGAATCATAAATAAATTATCTAAGAGTAAGTTATAACTTACTAATTTTCCGGGTACTTAGGAAAATGGTGCGGCTGTAATAAAAGTTATTCTAAATTTATAATTGTAAAACTAAGAAAAATGTTCATAATCAAAAGGGTTCAACCAATGATATTTGAAAAATTGTTCTACATTTTCTGAAATTACCACTTAGGTCTTAAATTTTAACTATTTGCATTTTGGCCTCAAGTTTCACAAATCTCATATTTTCCATGTTCTAAATCCATATATAACCTTAGAATTACAAGAATTTCTAAATTCATCCAACCACTGGCATGCATACTTGGGCCATTTTGTGATTTGAAGCCTATAATCTCTCTGGATGCATGTGTGATCAAGTTTCATCAAGTAGCAAACCTTAAATTTGATCTTGAAACTAGGTTCATAACTTAGATTTAGGTCACACGAGTTTATCCCAACACTTATGCATTGAATAACACCAAATCATCATAAAACCTTCAAATCGAGTGCATGCATGATGTTTCTAGCTTCTCTTTGCCAATAAAAGTTTTAAAACCTAAATGAGTCTTGGATTACAATCCATAACCTGGTGATAACTGGTTTCTAAATTTTTATAAGGCCATCCTTGAGGAAATAGATCATGATATGCCAAGGTTACTATCATACAAGTCGAAACCAAATGCTTATATGATCAACACAAGATAATGGCTTATATACTTATCATGACATGTTGTTTTCCTCAAATTTAAAACTTCAACCAAATATTCAAGATGTTAACTACACTTAAGATAACATATAAAGACATGTCATTGCTAAAGTTTCATACCAAAATAATTTAGACATGCAAAACTTCAAATCTAGCATGAAATGCATCACTTCAAGTAAAACCTTTTATAACTTAATCAAATCCTCATTCTCATACCATAATTCAAAACCTAACGGGTCAATCTAACACCCAAAAAAATATAAGGCAAGCTCACTTACAGAAATCGTGACCCTTGAGCTCTCAACACTCAACTCACTTTAAGAACCTCACTCAAGCTACTCGGCTCCAACATTTTCTCATACTTTGAGTGTTTTTCTCTCAAGAACACTAGAGGAAGGTTAGAGAAAGTTGTGTGAAGAAATGAGGGGTGAAGGGAGGTATTTATAGGACTCCATGGAGGGGTGAAGAGTACACGGAATGGCTGAAGGGTGTGAGGTGATTGGTGGTTATGGGCGATGGAGGTGTTGAGTGCATTCTTTCCAGTTGTGTCATGGCTTGGTTAGTTGAATAGTGGCCTAAAACTTCATAATTACCTCAAGGTCAAGTGCTAGAAGATGGACATAGGTGCAGGGTTGAGTAGTTCTAGAATTTTAGACAAAAATCACTAGGAAATACAAGTGATGGTCGACGGGTTTGGGGTTTCAAGGTTGTCCAGATTCTGAGTTTCCTTTGTCCCATTCCTTTTGTTTTATTTGAGGGCATAATTACCACCATTTAGTGGCTTTCTCAAGTGGGTAAAGAGGTGGATTTGAGTGCCAATTGGTTAAGCTTAAGCAGAAAATGAAAAGGAAGCTTGAATGTGGAAGGGTTTTGGTCAATATGAGCTACTCCACCTATCCCCTTGTGAATCAGTTTTTAGGCTCGTAGAAGGGGATTAGCCAATCTTGCAATTGGCTATTTTGGAGAAAATTTTCAGAGCTAAAATTCAAGGGTATTGGCATGTGGAGGGGGGTTCGTTTTTGGTGTAGAAATATTTTTGAAAAAGTCATGGGCAGTTTGGCTTGGTCAAGTCCCATTTCCAAGATGAATAGTTGGGTTTTTGGCTTGATTTATGGTACTATTTTTGGCCAGCTCTTAGGTATTATTTTTAGGGGATATCATAAGGTTTGAATGGTGCATAAATCTACTTGAGAAACTCGTGGAAGGGGCATTGGTTTTGGTGGCTTGTTGAAGGGTTGCATGGTTTTGCACCAAGGGTGCTGATTGGTGGGTTGTTGTGGAATTGACATGCCTTTGCTTCAAATGAAGTGGCTTGGGTTAATTCTAACCTTCAAGGGTTGTCTAAGAGTGATGCAAAACAATTGAGAAAAGGCAAAGATTTCAGATCTAAAATTATGAAGAAAAGAGTTTCAAGAAAACTATGCAAGTCATGATGCTCGAGTTACTATTCATGGGAGAGATGAATAGTAATCCTCAACCCAAGTTAGAAGCCTTACCATTGTGGAAAGAGAACCCTAGGGATGTGGGATTGGGGCTTGGGTAAGATGGAAACCAATGGTATGGTGTGACCAATGGTATGATGTAAGTTGGTCTGTAACCTACTCTTCGATGATAACTATATGATGATGTATAAACAAAGCATTCATGTATAAATATTGATTTTGAGCATGAACTACCTTGCATTTATCTCATGATTATTTGGATTCTATGAGGCATGTGATGTTTTACATATTCAAGCATTTTGAAAAATTGACAGGTTCAAAAGTTATGATAATTCATGCAAAGTTTGATTTCTTAAGCAAAAACACATGCCATTCAATATGTTTGTCATATGCATAGCGAGAAAAAAAAAATACTTTTATCACGACTCTAAATGTTAGGATGGGGAAGTATCCTAGTGGAACTTCTCTGTCCACTCTAGAGTGAATACAAATGGAGGGGTAACACATGGGTTGACGAAGAACAATAAACGAGTAATGGTTGGATCTTCTTTAAAGGATTCTAATGTGATTGTCATATGTAAATGGGTACCCAGGGCTAGTGGGAACAACTATGAATGAAAGTATGAAAGTTTAACTGTGCATATATGATGAAATAAATCCAGCAGGTACTCACAATGCAAAATGGGGAGTTATGATGTTACCATATGTTAAGCAAGATGTTTTGGAAAGAAAAGAAAAGAAATGCATAACTTTATTTCTTTGAATAAGTGTTCTCTGTAAGAAAATGTGTTATATTGATCTGGAAGTTATTCAGAACCTGTTTCTACAAAGAAGTCTGAATAAACGAAAGAAAAGTATGTTTTTTGCATATATGCATTTCCTATTTATTATTTATCATATCTATGTTATCTCATTGTATGTTGGTTGCTAAATTACTGGGATTTTCATGAAATCTCACCCCTTTATTTTCTAAACTACGACGACAGAAGTTGTAGCAGGACCATAGGATGGATATGGACGTGAGTCAACTGATTTGGACCATAGACAATGAACTGGACCTGGATCGACAGTTAGAGATGATGCTCATGTTTATAGAAATGGCCCTGCATATTATTCAAGTCATCAGACAGATGCTCTAAATAAGAGTCTTATAAAGCCCCCTAACCAAGAAAGGAATAAGGAGATATATGTAAATCTCCATTTGTTAATGTTTAAAATGTAAACAATCCTACGAGGCTAAACGATGGTTATCAAATGATTATGAGGTTATGTTTTAGATATTCTAGTGCAAAATTTTTATGAGCTTGACTTTTCGCTGTAATTATTGCATACTACTAAATTAGTAGTAGATTACAGTGCATGTTATGAATGGGATGTGTGACCAAGTGTTGCATATTTTGACACTTCAAATCTCTGCCAAAACACAAGCAGAGGTTGGGGGTGTCACAAGAATCACACAATGAGTTTAGTTATAACTATTTAAGGATTTTAGTATTTTATTTTTTTAGAATAACTACCAAGAAGCCAATAGTGGTATGACACTTGGCATCATTGATGGGCTAAGCTAAAAGGCTAATTGTTGGATGGATTTAGAAGTAGCCCAAGAATGGCTTACTTAGAGCCTTAACTCAGGACTTCAGCTCTGATACAATATAAAATTACCACTTGTTCAAAAAATTTAAGCTGATGAGAAGAGGTAGGTTTAATTATCTGCATTATATTCTTAACACTACGAAACAATATGTTTAAATTCTAATCAAGTTTTCTCAATAATTTCTATATAAAATAATATGGGCTAACAAACCCATGATCGATAGAGATTTGTAGGTGAAGGAATAAAATTATACATTAATCCATATTTTTGGTGTCTTGTTCATTGGTGTAGGAGAAAATGGGACTACATACCTGCGCTATTTCTGATATAAAGACGCACAAAACTACTGATGATCAAAAGCAATAAGCTAGAGATTTCAAGCTTGTTGTATGTCTATATATGTTGAATCAAAGACAAAGAGATGGGATTTGCAAGGAACAAGGGGCGATCATCTCCAGCCATGACAACAACTATTCTTGGCTCAACCTCTTCCTGAGTCCTCATTTTGGTGGTGGTTCCAGGCTTATCATTCGACGGCAAGGCTCCTGCAGGAGGCTGTGCGAGCATGTGGCAACGAGAGCAAGCAAGGACGAGCACCGCAACGGCCATGACTAGGAAAACAAAGGCAAGACCTAAGAAAAGGTATGGGACTGGAGAGTCTGAGGACCATCTCAGGATGGCGTACCTAGATATTGTTGGAGTAGTACTTGCTGCTGTTGCGGCGACCATCCTAGCTAGCTTGGATTTTTCCTTGATCTCCAATGAAATGGGGTTGCTCGATCTTCTTAGTATATTGATCTCATTCATATATATTGTACTTTTTGACAGAATTAAGATAAGTTTCAGTTAATGTTCAAAAAGAGGATTGCATCCTTTTCTCCAAACGTGTTGTCGGGAATCTATAACTTATCTGCTAAGTCATTCTTGAGTACCGCATAAGAGAAATAAACGCACAAATATATAGAAAGTATTTAAAAATTTTCGAATAACATTAAATGATTATTAAATTTTATAAGGTCTACTTCATGTATCTATCTGTCTTTCGTTTGAAATTCTCGAATTCAGATAAGGAACTGAGCATGTATTTTACTATATGATGAGATGTTAAATGGTAGAAGTGTTGTCAAAAATCTACTTATCTGCTAAATCGTTCTTGAGTATGAGCGAAATAAACACATAAAATAAGTGATAATGAATTATTTAACACTTGGTTCAAACAAATGGGAAGTATTTAAGATTTTCAGATAACATTAAAAGTGGTTAACAAAATTCTAATAAAGTTTGGTTCATGTATCCATCTGTCTTTTGTTTGAAATTCTCGAATTTAAATAAGGAATTGAGCATGTATTTTACTGTATGATGAGATTTCAAATGGTACGAGCGGAAGGAATAACACATTTATTTTGCTTTGGAATAAGCATATATATATATATATATATATATAGAATCTATGGGTAAACAAGAATCAAATTCGTGTAGAAATATTTCTCGGTCACATACTGTGTACGTAATTCAATAAGTGGGAAAAGGAAGATGGAATATTATTGTGGTCTTTTTGTTAAGAATAATTTTACTTATCATTCTCACACACTACACCTATTTTAATTTTTAATTTTTTAATTTCTCCTATTCAAGTATGTGGTGTATGGATGATAAGTAGAACAACTCAATTAGTTTAACATAAATAAAATAAAATAAAATAATAATAGAAAATAATTTTAAAATATCTAAAGTGTGTGGTGTGGGATGATAAGTAGAATCTGTCGTTTGTTAATGGGCCATTACACAAACCCTTTCAGCCTATTCCGAATCCTTTCTTTTATTCAATCCGATTTGTTTTTCTGGAAAAGGAATCCGGGTGTTGATCTTCAAAGTTGATCGGATTCTTATTCCTTATATGGATTAATCTTACTTTAAATGATTTATACTTGGTGAATGCAAGCTCCAAGCTCCGACTATTCTACTCGGTTTGTTGGAGAACATGAGTACTTCCAATAAAAGAAAAATGGGGAAAATTATTTATCTTATATATTATAATTTTATAAATACTAATAAATATAAAGTTATTTAAATTTACGAGTTTATGCGAGTTGAGTTGAGCTGAGTTATTTAATAATTGGTTATTATATTGTATATACGAATGGCTAATTTAATAAACGAGTTGAGCCAAATTCGAATTTGTCCAAATCAATCTTGCATGTCCAATAATTTTATATGTTTTCATGAACTCTAATTTCCATGGACCAATTTCGAATTCTCAAGTATGATACTTAGATTATTGAATTCATATTCGTTCTCAACTATAACATATTTGGAATACTGTTACATCCACAAACAAATTACATAAAAATAATCTTACAAATTGATGTAGTTTCATCTAATCCATTAGATCTACGTTACAAGTAATTTTATAATCTGACGAACCAGATCAAATCACATCAATGTATGAGATTGTTTTTGTGTAATCCTTTTATAATTAGAGTATTACCCTGTGTATAATGAACCCCACTAATTGGGTCCGGCCTAAGTCAAATAGTGGAGCTGGAGAAGTACTTCCGTAATGGGCCAAGCGGATGGGCTCATATTATGTAGTCTTTTAGTGTTTAGTCTGTGTTCGTAGATGGGCCGGGAAAGTGTTCCTTGGGCCATTAGTGATATTTAGTTTGCTTTGTTTAGTTGGTATTCCATAACTGGCATTCGGCCTTTTTGTTTGTTGGCCCATGGTCTTTGACGTTTTGCTAGTCTCTGTTATCTTGCCTAGTAGTATATGAGCCATGAGAGAAGAGGGGGGCAGATAGGGTATTTATCTTTGAAGAGTAATGCTATATGTAGTTATGGAGTGCGCAAATGCCGTGCAGTCATTTTGAAAAAGAGTGGGGTCTACGATTAAAAAATTATTATTTTTTCATGTGGGTCCCGTATTTATTCATTTTTTTTAAAATTGATTGCACGGTGCTTGCGCACTCACGACTGCAACTATCATTTTTCATCTTTGAATAGCTAAATTCTGGAATGTATTTGGAGGTTGGATTGCCTCGAAAAATCTTCTATCTTCTATTTGAATGAAGTTTGATTGACAATAGCCTTGTTCATCTTTCTTGTTGTGGGTTCATAACAATGTGTTAATACTTGATAATCATTAACAAAGTGTCCAAATGTATCTTTTTGGTATTCAACAACAAGATTGTTCATCCGGGTTCCGGTCCGGGTATACCCGAGTTTCCGGGCCGGAACTCTGATTCGTTCCAGGTTGATTTTTTTTTTTTTTTAGTTTGAATGTTTTGATGTTTTAAAAGATCTTTACAAATGGATATGATTGGATTGCTATATACAGATTTTCTGCATAAACCCTCCTCAACTCTCAAGCTAATGTTGACCGTAGCATACAGACTTGTCACGTGTATGAAAAGGCTGATCCAGATTGATTATATTGGGTTTAATAAAGGGTCTATTCCACAATAGTCACTTAACACATGTTAACGTTATAAGAATTCTAGTTTTACTTTTCTTACGACAGGTTTTATATTTTACAGGTGAAGAGGTAGAAACAAATCACCACTCAAAGATGTAGTTTTCATAACACTTTGTGTATCGGGTTGACATGAAACAAATTTTGGAAGAGTTCAATTTCTGAAAACATCAAAACATTTAAAATGAAAAAAAAAAAATTGGGTACTGGGTTGTAACCCAGGCCGGGTGTACCCAGGTTTTGCAACCTTGGTTTCGAACCGGAACCCGAAAGCGGAATTCGGTTTCTCGGTTTCCAGCCCGAATGAACAGTCCTATTCACCAACTGTGAGGGAAGAAATCTCCAGGCCCACATATAGGACTCGGGACGGGCCGGGGGCAGCCCTTGTAACCTAGGAAGCCCAAGAGAAATGGCCCAAGATAGGAGCCCCAACAAAAGGATAGGAGATCGAGCCACGTGGCTCCCCTAGCAGAGGCGCCCCCTATCCTGACACAATAGAACGGCCTGGCACCCAAACGCATATACTGTCAGAGGCGTCCATGTCCCTGGCACAGCTATCAGGATAGCACGGGAGGGCAAGCAAGCATGTCCGGGCCACACCGCATTCAATGATGCGAGAACGAGTACGCATGGCAAGACCATGTCGCATTCAAGCACCCCGGGGTCAGTATGGAATGGCGCGCCCACCTAGGTGTCAGCAACAACCTAGGGCAAACTTGACAAATCTGACCGGGGGCAAGAAGTGATGAGCAATTCGATACGAATCCGCACACCCGCCACAGCCACTTCGGGGCAGACCCCCTTTCAGGAATAAATACCCATCTTCCTGCCAAGTAGGGGTTACTTTCTCATTCTTCTAAAAGACCACCTTGCTATTTGATTCTAACACTCTCGTTCTCTATTCATCTTCCACAACCTTAGACTAACCTCAGCGTTGGAGGTACCACAGCTCCCGTGCTCCCCCGTTTTCCTCCTTGCAAGGAAGAGCTTGAGCACTGCCAGCATGGAGTGGCCCAGTCATGCAAAACATGACATCAACATTGGAGCCGTCTGTGGGATTTTCTCCTGCAAGTAACGTGTCATTCATATGCCGGCCACAACGGGCTCTTAGGCCTCGCGGCGGGAAGAAGAACGATCTAAGGCGATGGAACGAAGAATCAACGAACAAGCTGCGACAATACAAAGGCTCCTGGAAGAAATGGTGGCCCTCTACCGGGAGAATGCCACCTTGAAAGGGGCGGACGGAGAACTGGAAATTAGATTATGTAATTTCCATGGACCAATTTCGAATTCTCAAGTATGATAATTAGATTATTTAATTCGTATTCATTCTCAACTATAACATATTTGTAATGTGGTACCTAACCTATTGCTTTTTAGATTACACCAACGATGATAGAGCCACTAGGCCTCGTTTGATTACGCAATTCAGATTAGATGAAATGAGATGTTTTGTTGAAAGTTGAATACAATATTATTAAAATATAACTTTTTAATAAAATTTTTATTTTAGGATTTGAAAAAGTTGAATTGGTTATTATATTTTGTATGGGAGTTTGAAAAAATTATAATGATGAAATGAGATAAGATGATTTTGTATATCCAAACCGGCCTAAACTGTCGTGTGTGTGTGTGTAATGAACCCCACTAATTGGGTCCGACCTAAGTCAAATAGTGGAGATGGAGAAGTACTTCTGTAATGGGCCAAGCGGATGGGCTCATATTATGTAGTCTTTTAGTGTTTAGCCTGAGTTCGTAGATGGGCCGGGAAAGTATTCCTTGGGCCGTTAGTGATATTTAGTCTGCTTTGTTTAGTTGGTATTCCATTCCATAACTGGCATTCGGCCTTTTTGTTTGTTGGCCCATGACCTTTGACGTTTTGCTAGTCTCTGTTATCTTGCCTAGTAATATAGGAGGGTTTAAGAATGGAAGAGTGCATGTATCAAACACTATTTTTATAGTGAATCTTACACTTCGTATTCATGTGGACATAGGCATTAGTATAAAATCTTTCTGCCTCAATTGTTTTTTTGCATTTGGTATATTTATCAATAGAATTAATAGTGGAGATGGATATTCGTCCTATTGACCAGAACTATTTTCCAACCTTTTGACAAGGTGTCATGAGTTCTTCATTGATCTAAAAGCTTTGATTTAATTAAATCATTAATCCTTAGGATCGTAACATTTTGCTGTGCTAGTTTCGAGTCCAACATTTACGACGGTCTACGCATTCAACATACACTAACCAAATAGTAGAACATAT
This sequence comes from Juglans cinerea, assembly GCA_961763995.1. Classification (NCBI taxonomy): domain Eukaryota; kingdom Viridiplantae; phylum Streptophyta; class Magnoliopsida; order Fagales; family Juglandaceae; genus Juglans; species Juglans cinerea. The sequence goes on from CAUIVZ010000016.1 coordinate 14,549,405, forward strand.
TCTTTCTTCTTTCTTTTTTGTGACTTCGTCACTCATTTATCATTTTCAATGTCTTAAAACTATATTCATATATCGTAACAAATCATTATAATCCAACTTATAGGTTACTCCTTTACATGACTCGAACTAATAATATTAGCTTTATCTAAAACAAAAGTTAAAAACCTTTAAATTTTAGTTAAATCCTTCACTCTTAGGATCAATATACCACAATGGTACAAGGAGATGAAAATAAAGCTTGTGCCTTATAAGAGGGAATTGTTCATTCCAGAAAATGCTCATGAAATTGTGGTCGGGAACCTGTCCACAACGACAAAAATATTAGTCTTGTATATATCCGACATAAAATCCATTGAGATATCCCCTACAAGTGTATATTCTAAGTTTTGTTGGCTTGAGGCCAATCTCGCAAGTTTTTAAAAAAATATAATAATAGACTTACTACTTCCTACCACTTATTTAGTCCTCATTTTATTTTTTTAAATTTTTTTATTTTTTCTTTACTTAATGATTAAGGAAGTGACTATTAGTGAAATTGTACATTTTTTTATTTTTTTTTCTTAATGATTAAGGATGTTAAAAAAAAATAATAAAAAATTTCAAATACACTATATAAGTAAAAAAATTTCAAATTTCAAGGAAGTGACTATCATTATCCTTTAAAAAAGCCCCTTATATATGTCCACAAGAAATTAAACTCCTTCAACTTGGTGCAACATCTTGTGAACCAGGCTGTGAAATGGCTGAACTTTCCTTCCATTCCAGTCTCATCTTTCAGTTGTAAAGTCGTAATCCAATGAACTTCACAAGCCATGCATTTCCATTGAGATATGGTAGTGTCGATGTTCTGTTCCAAAACTATATCTAGACTTCATAGATCATTAAGATTTAATAGAGAAAAACAATACGATTATTAAATGTATGTTAATCACTCTGGTGGACAATCTTAGAGTTTAGCTCATCTTTGAATGCCGGTGAAAGTCGTCTTTGGGTGGCCACTATGGCAGCCACCCAACCGGGCAGCTCAGATCGAGCAGCCCATGGGAATGGCCACCGTTAGCCACCTCTTGGGTGACCCAAATTAATTTAGACTCTTTGAACACATATATTTCCTCTTTGATATTTCACTTTATTGGTTTCTTTTTTTCCTTAACTAGTTGTAGAAATTTGTTTTTATTTCTCATTTATCTCTTATTATAATTTCTAGCAGTTTGTTATGTAAAATTGTATTTATTATTTAAATTATGTGAGCTTACTTTTTACAGAACATAATATATGTTGATCATTTTTTTTTTTTATTTATTTATAAACGACCAACTTTCTTCATAAAGCTCTATAAAAGAGAAAGAATGCACTGAGTTATGTCCTCCAATACAATTAATGTATCAAGGATGGCTATTGCATTTTTTTCCTAGAGCATGAGCAGTTTTATTCTTTGCCCTTCCCGTGTGCTTCACTGACCATGTATCAAAAGTTGCCAATATTGTTCTTGTGTCTGCCATAAGCATCCCAGTGCAAGTGCCATGTTCTTATGAGCTTTGGATTCCATTGACCACTTGCATTGCATCACCTTCTAAGATTATGTTCCCAAAGCTCTGCAAAATATGGTGGCTTGAAGAGCAGCATATGATTCTGCTTGCAGAGGGTCAGGATAAAGATCTCTCTTCATTCTTATAGTTGCAAACACAGCACCTTCCCCGTCACGTATAATGACACCAATTCCCACCTTAGAGCAGTAGTAGTGGTTTAGCCATTCTTTAGGTAAAATTTGACTAGGAAATTTACTTTTTCTAATTTAGCTAGCCACTTTTCAACAACATTAAATGACAAACTCTCTAAATCTATCACTATTTTATTAAAATATTGATTTTGAAATTTTCATTTATTTTATTTCTAATGGTAATTGAAATATTTATTCGTTATTAAAAAAGTACACATTAATTTTCTAACTTTCAAATTATTTTAACGGGTATAATTTTTTAATGGTCTTATTTTTCCCTCACTTTTATATTCTTCAAACGGATATGTTTTTCCAACGGTCATGTTTTTTCAACATATTTTTCTAACGGATATATTTTTTAACGATCATATCTTTCCGACGGATATTTTTTTTAACGGTCATATTTTCTAATGTTTAAATTATTCCAACAGATATAATTTTCTAACGGTCTTATTTTTCTAACGGCTATATTTCTCCAACGGTTATATTATTCCACTATAAAGCATAACTGAGTTTTATTCACTTCAACTCAACTGAATTTGTAAAATCGTTTTTTTCATTTTCTCCCAATGGATTGTTCGCTTTTTCGAAAAATGCCACTTCTCAATTCAGATTCTAACTGTAACATCCCGTATTTTAGTGTATTTTTACTGAAGGAATTATTTTTATGAATTCAAAATTTTAATCTCCTATTTTAAAATTATTGGATTTTAATTGGGTTATTTTTATGATTTTTAGTTTATGAAAATTATTTTCGAAGTACTTTCTTTAAATTAATTACTGTGGGATTTAATTATTTCAATTTGACTTTACCATTACGTTTAAATTATTTTATTTAACTTGTGGTTTTAAAATCGTTTCCGTTGGATCATTTTTGTGACCCAAGTTATGAGGATTGAACCTCATTTCTTTTTCTCATATTTTTCTTTTCCTCCTTTTCTTTTCTTTCTTTTCTTTTTTCCTCCTTATTTCTCCTTCCCTCCCGCGCGACCCAGCCCCCTCCCCTCTCCCTCCGTCCGTTCCTTCGTCAGCCCCTAGCACCGTCGTGCGCCGGCGGTGGTCGACACCGCCCCTTCCGTTCCCCTCCCCATCGGCCGGCGACCCTTCCCCGTGAATCTCAGCCTCCCTTGTGCTGCCGTTAGCCACCACGAATCCATTGAAGTCGCGGCGTTCCATGCACCACTGCGCCGCCGTCGCGCCACCTCCGGCCACCATCTCTTCACCACTTCATCCCCGACCTCTTGGCAACCCAATGGACCCAACCCCGGCTCAGATCCGTCACCGGTGAAGCACAATCAAACCCATTTCCGATTTGTGCATTTTTGGCCTAAAACCACCCCTTGCGCCGCCACCCACGGCAAACCACCACCACCATTGGCTTCACCGACCTCTCTAGGCCCTACCCTATCAATTTTGGGTCTTGGTTTGTCTCCGTTGAAAAGTGGGTTTTTGAGACCCACGGCCACAGTGTATTTTACACTGTTGCGTTGCTGAGCCGCCACTTCTTGCAGCTTCGTGATCCTTCGGAAATTATTATATAGCACTGTAAGTATTTTCTCAAAGAATTTTCGTGATTTAAATGTATTTTTGCACTAACTCTTTTTAACTGTGAGCTGGTTGGTTATGTCGGACTGAGTCCGAGGAGTTCGGGGGTCGGATGGATTGCGGACGGAGTTGATTGTATGTTTTCATTGTGATTTGTTGGTTGTTGAATATTGGTGTTTTGTCTTGTTCACTGCATTTGCACGCATGTTCATGTTTGTAACTGAAAACCGGGTTTTCGCATGATTGCATACATGTTCATGTGTTTATTTGAAAACTGGATTTTCATGCGAGAAATGATTTTTGGGTGTGTTTTAAACGACTGGATTGACTGGTTTGAGAAAAAAGGAAAAGAGACTGTAGGGATGGTGGTAAGCAGAGATGGTGGTATAGTCACGCCTGTGATTCCCGCCTACGGTGCACGCGATAGGGATGGTGGTAAGCAGGGATGGTGGTTGTGTCCCGCCTGTGATTCCCGCCTACGGTGCACGCGGTAGGGATGGTGGTATAGTCCCGCCTGTGATTCCCGCCTACAGTGCCCTGTTAAGTATTCGTTGTGTGTGTTAAGTATTCATTGTGTGGAAAAGAACTGTAGGGATGGTGGTAAGCAGGGATGGTGGTAGAGTCCCGCCTGTGATTCCCGCCTACGGTGCACGCGATAGGGATGGTGGTAAGCAGGGATGGTGGTTGTGTCCCGCCTGTGATTCCCGCCTACGGTGCACGCAGTAGGGATGGTGGTAAGCGGGGATGGTGGTATAGTCCCGCCTGCGATTCCCGCCTACAGTGTCCGATAAAGGGTTTGTTTTGTGTGAATCATTTTCCGGAAAAATGTTTTACGGATTATTTTTGGGCCAAAATGGGATTTTGGCGTGTGTTGGAAATTATCATTTTTCTGGGAAAAAACGGTATTTTATGGCTAAGTGGATTTTGTCGTATGACTGCATGTTGGTTGCATTAATGTATTTTTATCCCGAGAGTTATTTGGTTTATACTTACCTGTGGTACCATTTTATGGTATCGCAGATTTTGATGCAGATAAGGATGACGAGCCTTAGCTTGGCTCCGTTGGTGGAGTGATCTGGGATTGCTCCTGTTTATCAAGTTTCTTATTTTATCAATTTATATATTGCCCTTGTAATTTATTTGGGATGACTGTATAACTCTTTAAAGGTAAATTGTTTTGAATATTTATATTTAAATTTCTGGTGCTTAGTTGACTTATTTATATTATCCGCTGCGACTTTTATTGTGCACCTTTGCATGTTGCACACACACTTGAGCACATTTTGTTGGGATGCGTGACCGTGTTGTCATCATCCTGACGTCACGATTCCTGTTCTTTTGTATGTGGGAGTCGGGGCGTCACACTAACAAAGAATTTGACATACCGAAACATATTTTTAAGGAAGAAGGTTCAAGCTCACGTGGTTATTCTAAAAAATACACAGATTCAAAAGGTTGCTGATCTGCCAATCTATCCTCACGAATACTTTCGAATGAGGTTTCGAACGAGTCATTCTCTTTTTCTTCGTATCCAATCTGTAGTAGAATCTCATGAACCTTATTTTTTCCCGTGATGAGATGGTTTTGGTAGGCTTGGTTTTTTCTTCCCTTTAAAAGATTACAGCTGCTCTTAAAGTGCTTGCATATGGTGTCACAGCTGATTTTATGGATGAATACTTGAATATTTGAGAGACTATTGCATTAAGAAGCCTAAAATTTTTTGTTAAAGCAGTTGTTTCAATTTTTTGTAAAAAGTATTTAAGGAAACTCAACAATAATGACATTGCTAGATTACTTGCAATTGGTAAGACACGTGGATTTCCAAGTATGTTAGGGAGAATCAATTGTATGCAGTGGAAGTGGATAAACTGCACAACTGCTTGGCATAATATTTACTCTAGTCATATCCACGAACCAACAATTGTTTTAGAAGTAGTGGCTTCTTAGGATTTATGGATTTGACATACTTTTTTTTGGATTACCTAGGTCTCATAATGATATAAATGTGTTTGATAGATTATTTATATTTTCTGACTTTGTTCGAGGGTGTACTCCGACTGTCAATTAAACAGTTAATGGCCATAACTATGCAATGAGGTACTATCTTGCTTATGACATATATCCGAAATAGGCAACATTTGTTAAAACCATCTTAGCTCCCCAAGAAAACAAGAAAAAAACTTTGTTGCAGCCCAAGAGTCAGTAAGGAAGGATGTGGAGTGTGCTTTCAGAGTGCTTCAAGCACGATTTGTTATAGTTTGTGGTCCTGCGTGCTTTTTTCACATTGAAATGCTCAACAATATTATAATGGCATGTATAATTTTAAATAATATTATCATTGAAGATGAACGGGCTGATAATATATCTGAAGAGTTTAAATGTGAACAGTTGGCATAAAGCACATATGAGCAAGTTTCACTCGGTCCTACAACTGAATTTAGTGAGTACATTCAACGCCATCATGATATTAGAGATAGGAATGCCCATTGTCAACTCCAAGCAGACCTCGTAGACTACTTACGACAACTATATAACGAAGCATAGGATTTTATCACGTATGATTGTAGTAATGTTTTATTTTTTTTCTTTGTACTATCATTTCCTTGAAGTATGTTTAAAAGAACATGTAACCATTTCTCTCATCCAAAAGAATGTAGTATGGTTTTTTTTTATTTACTCAAATCCTACAATGACCTTTTTAATGATTAGTCAAACTGTAATAATTTTTAATTATCGTTTTTTTTGTTCTATCATTAAGAACCTCATATGTTCAACATAAATTACTCATAAAACATCAAATAAAATGTATGGTTCAAAACATCAAATAAAAGTTACTCCACAAAAAAAAAAAAATAAATAAAAAATCAACAAACCAACAAACAACTAGCACCCAAAATAGATGATAATTAATGCAAAAAACGTGACAACTAGTTTCTCTTAGCACGACTTGTAAGGATTTTCATTTGTTGTTGAGGATAGTATTCTTATAGCATTGGAGGCATGACACTTGTATTAGTCGTCATAATTCTTTCTTCTTGCCTAAGATTTACTTCCTCTTGCCTAAGATTTACTTCCTCTTGCCTAAGACAAAACATCTACTTGTCATGCTCACGTGATTCTTGCACAAGCGTGATTTTATTCTTTTTCATTCATCTCATTTAGTATCACGAGAGAATCCAAATCCGTTATTTCTTTAACATTATCCTTAATAGTCAAAACCACATATCTTCTTTTGCTTATTAGTAGTACTTGAACAAATAATATAATAGTCAAAACCACATCTTCTTTCTTTTTTTGCCCACTAGAGATTCTTGTGCCAATCTTCGAATAATTCTTATGGAATCTTTAATATAATAAATCAGAAGTAATACCTTTTTATATTTATAAGATTGAAAAGTATATCAAATTAGATAAAACATACATTGGCATGAAACTAATGAACCATAAAAGAAAAGATGAAAAACATACATTGTCTTGCTCATTAAAACCACTTTGATGCATTCCTTCAACTTGTGTCAAGCAACCACAAAACTTATTTACGGCTTGTTGAATCGTTGACCACCGATTCATTAGAGATGTGTAGTTACATGTAGTATCAAGTTTCTTGTTTCCTCAAAGTATTTATGAATTCTTTTCTATAACATTGCATGCTTTTGATTTTTTCCTTACACCGCATCTAAGGAAACTTCAAGCCATCCCTCCACAAGCATCAAATCTTCATTGTTACTAAAATTTGTACCTCGTTGTGATTTTCATCCAATAGGTTCAACCTCAATAACCTCAACTCGGGGTGGAGATAGGTGTTGTTCATTTATCTCATTTGTGGACTCTGAGAAAAACTCATTGTTATTTAGAAGATTTGTGAAGTATGAATCTTGGCGAGTTCTTGAATCTATTCCCATTAAAGATGTATAGTAGGCAAGTTGAGAATAGAGAAAAATCTATATCAAGTCTTTAAATTAGCAAACAGCATACCACTCTTTTCTGCAATGGTAATACAAATTTCAAGGTAGAAATCAATGGTCCAATACCTATACGCAAAGGAGTCACATATAAAATTAGCACACTTATATGGCATAGCTTGACTATCTCTTACTTATATGGCATAAGTACATTATCAAATCGGGTAACTATAGATTGTGAGTCCAAGCAACCAGAAGAAAATAATAGCTCTGAGACAATGTTTAAAACGTAAACTCGACAAGTCAATTTTTTTATAACAAAAAGTGTTCACTAGTTTCACAAACATGCTAAAAGGACCTTGGGTCACCAATCCTTTCAGGCATGCATATATATTGAAGGAAAAACTCTTGGTCCCAGAGATATAATCTTGAACTACCTTACTACCCAAATGATTCAATTTTTTTTTTTATTTTTATAATTGTTGTATGCTCTAGGTATAACGATAAATAATCACACCAGAGGTGGAAGAACAACTACGAAAATCATACTTCTCTCTAAAACATATTAGAGACTCCTCTCTTGCTTGGCATGCTAAATTCTTAAAAAAAATATAGATAAAGATAACATACCGAATTCAACTCACAGCATCTAATTTCAGTTCCAATTCTACAATACCTCAATATAAAACAATACAATCAAACCTCACAAGGGGAATTGATCATGGAAGGCATGGTCTTATTTTTCTGCACGCATGGGCATGGGCATTAGAAAACAAAAATTATATGTTGCACGCATCAATAGCAGAAAACACAAGAAGACAGAGTGCTCCAAAGAAGAAGAGAAAGAAAACCCCACCAAAGTGCTTGTTTTATTCTTGTTTTCTTAAAAAAATAAAATCCTGGGGCACAAGAAAGTGAAGAACGTGATGCCAAAAATGGGTTTGTGTTATATTATAAGAATTTAAAGCCCAAACACATAGCATAGAAGAAGAAGAAGCAGCAGTTGAGGTGAGGTCAATTAGGTTTCTTGAGCTCTGCAATTATTGGAAGCAAACAAGGAAAAACAAAGAAAAACGAAGTGAGGAAGAAAAATGAAGCAAAAGGTCGTGGACAGCATGGGCTTACCCGAAGGTGTTCGGCGACTATTTTTGTGGTTGTCCGATGCTTTCAACTGTGAACTTCAAATGTGTGTTTTGCCTAGATGGTAGCGCAAGAAATCCTTTGAGTGGGAAGAATATTTTATGTAAAACAAATAAATGGCCAACGATTTTGGTTGGCTACATTCGGCCAGTCAAAATTCAAATGTTATAATTTACTGTACATTTAGAGAGTTTGATGTGGGTTTTTTTGAGCTAACTAGCTAAATCTTGGCTAAATTTTAATTATGCCTAGTTCACTACTAGTGCTCTTACAACGTATTTTATCCAAGGCAGCATCCCAATTTAGTTTGAAAACTCCCTAAGGAGGAGCCTCCCAACAATCATTCAGAACTTCTTGTCTAGCATCAGAACTGCTAACAGGTTGTTTAAGTTATCTGAGCTCTTCCAACAGATACTTGGATTGTTGTACTCTGGTATTCGAATGTGTGAAAGTGTCTTTGAAAACAAATTCATTCCTTCTTTTTCAGATTTTCCACGATATCCAAGCAAACTCTTCCATTTCTTCATTGGCTAAAATAGCATTGTCTCCACTATGTCCTTGAAAGCCTGCCTTTGCAAGATACTTTTTTCTTAATCTTGTTTGCACACTGCCCCCACACATCTCGGGTTGAAGTACATTCCCAAAGAACATGTTTCATTGTTTCATAATCTTGGTTACATATAGGGCACATTGGATTTTCAACAGCTCTGCTTCTAAGAAGATTGGTTCTATTGGGGAGGGCAGTTAAACAGGCTCTCCACAAGAAGGTTTTGCTTGCATTTGAAATGGCTAGATGCCATATCTTTGTCCATTCTTCCTTCTTTATCTGCAAATTTGAAGATTTGCCTTTGATTCGATCTTGAAGCTCTCCTTTAAGGTGATAGGCACTTTTTATAGAGAATGAACCAGTGGCAATGCCTCTATAGATTAGTTTATCATGTCTGTTACAGGGGCTAATGGGTATAGTTTTGATAACACCATCTTCATCTTTTTAAAAAATTACATCCACCAAAGACATATTCCAATGATTTGTTTCTTTGTCAATTAGATTAGAAACCTTGATATCAACATGGAGGAATCTGGTTAAGCATTAGTGTTTGAAAGAATTTGGTTGAGGGATCCACTTATCAGACCAAATACTAATAAATTCACCATTTCCTATTCTCCAGAAAATACATTCTTCAAGAAGAGGCCTTGCAACGATGAAACTTTGTCATATGTAGGAAGGTCTACTTCCTAGCTTTGCTTTTGAGAATGTAGTTGCCAGGAAGTATTTTTCCCTGAGAACCTGCTTAGCTAAAGAGTAAGGGATTTGAACAAGTCTCTAACATTGCTTTGCTAGCCTTAATATATTGAAATTTGCAAAATTCTAAACCCGAGGCCTTCTAAGTTATTTGCTTTCCTCATTTGATCCCAACTCACCTAATGAATTTTATTCTCCTGAGCTTACTGACCCCACCAATAGTTCTTCATCAACTTATTAAGCTCTTGTAGTAGATGCTTTGGAAGCTTGAAAATTCCAATGCAGGAAGTGGGAATGACTTGAATAACTGACTTAAGCAATATTTCCTTGCCTGTTTATGATAGGAACTTCATTTTCAGTTAGTCAATCTAGTTCTCACCTTATCAAGTAACCTTCTAAAAGTGTTGGCTGTAGATCTACCCACAAGTGTTGACAAGCCCAAGTACTTTTCATAGGAATTAGTAGCTCTGATGTCTACTATGCTGGTGATGATTTTTTTGGTTTCTTCACTAGTGTTCTTGCTAAAGAAAATGGAAATCTTATCTTCATTCAGCCTTTGACCCGAGACTTTCTCATATGCATCCAATAGATTGAATAGTCTGCTCCACTTCAAACAACTTGCCTTGCAAAAAAGTAAGGTCAGTCATCAAACCAGACTCTTAAGTGGTTAATATGAACTTGACCCCAACCAAAGGAAGGTCAGTGCATAAGATGAAGAGGTAGGGTGAAAGAGGATCATCCTGCCTAATCCCCCTATATGGAGTAAAACTTTCTTGTGGGATTCCATTAATGAGAATGGAATAAGAAACTGTAGAAACACACTGCATAATGAGATCAATCCACCTTTGAGAAAAACCCATCTTCTATATCACAACCCTTAGAAAACTCCATTCAATCATGTCGTATGTTTTGCTCATATCAAGTTTTAGAGCCATGAAACCCTCTTTACCTTACATTTTGGTTTTCATTGTGTGCATGGATTCGAAGGCCACTATCACATTATTAGTTATAAGTTTGTCAAGAACAAATGCACTTTGGGTAGAGGAGATGATATCTAAGAGTAAAGACTTTAATATGTTTGCCAACTCTTTGGCAATGATTTTGTAAAATACATTGCAAAGACTAAAAGGTATGTACTCGGTTACCTTTGAAGGAGTTTTTGTCTTTGGGATGAAAGCAATGTAAATATCATTTAGGCTTTTTGACCATATTCTACCATTAAGGGCCTTTAAGGTCTAGTTTGGTTTCAAAAATCTTTCAAACCATCTCATCTCATCTCAACATCCAAACACCATTCAAACACAAACATTTTTCAGTTTCAAATTTTCTACGTCTCAAATTTTTCATCTAATCATTACTTAATTATTACAACTTTTCCAAACTTCCAAACAAAACACAAAAAATAATTCAGCTCTTTCAAATCCTAAAACAAAAATTATATTAAAAAATTATATTCTAACCCTCTTTTAACTTTATAATCTTTTATTCAAAATTTTCTCACCTTTCCCCAAACCCCATAAAATTCTTAACTCAAACAATTTCATTACTATTCACAAATTATATCACTACTATTTACAGATTTATTGTCTCATCTCATCTCATCTCATTTGTATAACCAAACGAGGCCTAAAACAACAGAACACACTTCTGGACCAACTGTTTCCAAGTAGTTTTGGTAAGAGACAGCAAGGAAACCATCTGATCCTAGAGATCCTAAAGGATTCATATTAAACACAACTTCTTTGACTTCTGTGGTAGAGAATTCATGAGTAAGAATAGCATTTATATCATCTGTTTCTATGGGTTCTAAGGACAACAGACATGATTCTATACCTTCTGGCTTGGATGTAGAGAACAACTCCTGAAAAAAATTTGGGAACATGTTACTAATCTCCATTGGTTCTTTGGTAGAGTGACCATCTTCATTTGTAATTTTGTGGATAGTGTTTGTTTTTCTCCTCTGACTAGCACACTTGTGGAAAAACTTAGTATTTCTATCTCCATCCTTTAACCAAGTTTGTTTAACCATTTGCTTCCATTTTGTGTCTTCCACTTCTAGCAACAGGTCCATCTCCTTTTGCAGACTTTTGACCTCATTGTTTAGATTAGGGGTGTAAATTTAAACCGGGAAACCGGAAAACCGGTCCGGACCGGTTGGTCCGGTTTTGAACCGGTCCGGTCCGGAACCGGTTCCTATTTTATGAAAACTGGCCGGATCCGGTCCGGTTCCGGTTCCGTAGTTTTCAGGACCAAACCAGACCGATTGGAAAAAAATATATATATAAATTAATTTTATATATTATACAAAATATTTATATATATAATATATAATTATATGTTAAATTTATATATATAATATATATAATTATATATCATATATGAAAAAATTTCATATTATAATTTATAAATAATAACATAAAATGTTAATCTTAAATATGAATATTTGTAATTTATTTGATCATATGTTATTAATATAATTATATATAAGATAATGTTGTTATAATTTATAAAATAAAAGTTTAATCTTAAAGATGAAAGTTTAATTGATCATATGCTTTAAGCATAATATATATATTAAATTATTAATAACATTTTATAATAAGAAATAACATTTTATTATATGTTTTTTACATTTAAAAAAAATCGGAAAACCGGACCGGACCGGAAACCGGTAAAACTGGAGTTACCGGTTTAAGAGGGTAATCGGGGCGTAATCGGTTTTGAAAAATACAAAACCGGTACATACCGGTTCGGTCTTACATTTTGTCCAAAATCGGACCGGACCGGACCGGTTACACCCCTAATTTAGATGGCCAACATTGGCATATTGTAAATGTTTGATCATGTCTAGCTTTGTACTAATGAGTTTTCCCCTACCTCTATAAAGATCCTTACTCCACTGCTTTAGTCTCATTTGGCATCTTTTTAAATCAACAGTAGCTGCCTGCATTCTATTAGAAGAGCTTATAGGAACCTGCCAGGCTTTCTTTATCACAATGTTACAATCTGCCCTTTTAACCCAGCTTGCTTCATATCTAAAAATCCTCTCATTTATCTTTGTTATATGTTGAGCTTGCAAAGAAATAAGTAAAGGACTATGATATGAGCAGTTGGCAGCAAGGTTATTAACAGTATAGTTTTCATACAAATTCAGCCATACTATGTTTCTTAAAGCACGATCAAACCTCTCCTTTGTGAAATCACCACCTTCTTCTCTGTTGTTTCTTCAGTGAATCTGTCCCCTAGGTAACCTAGGTCATTGAGACCACATGCCTCTAAAATGGCTCTTAAACTTTCCATCTGACTATATGGCCTTCTGGCAACACCAAACTTCTCATTCTGTTTGAGAATTTCATTGAAATTCCCGACACACAACCAGGGTATATTCTCTTGAGGCTTAAGAGCTTGAAGCAAATTCCAACTTTCCTTTCTTTTAGTTGTAACATGATTTCCATAAAAACATGTGAACAACCATTTTCTCCCTTCTTCTGGCAAGGTGATAATTGCATATATGTGTCAATTGGTAAAAGATTCCAGATTCACTTCCAAGTGGGATTTCATAGTAGAGCTAAACCCCCACTCCATCCTCTATTGTTAACAACAAAACTATTTTCAAACCTAATCTTGTTTCTGATCATTTCCACTTTTTCCCTACAACACTTAGTCTCAATAAGAAAAACTAATTGTGGGCTCTTTGTTTTTACTAGAAGGTGAAGCTCACGAACTATCAGAGAGTTCCCAAGACATCGACAGTTCCAACCTAAGCAATTCATTATTGGTGGTGGGGCTGCACAACAGCCTCCACCAATCCATCCTGAATTATTTTCCTTTTAGAGTTGAGCATGGGTTTTGACTTCTTGGGAATAGGATTGCAATTTAGAACATCTATACCAGCTACAAAGGAGCTTTTCTTTGTCTTCACACGTGGGTATTCTTTAGTCATTATAGCCTTATCAACACTTTTAATAGAAAGACCCCTAGCTCTTCTTTTTCTTTTCCAAGTAGAGACTTTAGTATGTTGATCAAGTGAAATATTATAAATCTGATGGAGATAGACTTATTGGTCTACTAGAACTTTTACCTAAGGAAGATTTCTTTGGATTAGGAATTGGGGTAGGATCTCTCAATTCAAAGTCCACTAGAAAAGGAATATTCTCCGCAACGTCATATCTGATTGAATATGTGTAATAGCACAAGGGGAAGGTTGACTTACCTTAATAGGATCATAGCTAGTTTGGGAAGGAAAGACTTCCCTCTCTTTTTTAAATATCCTGGTTTCCTGGGATTCAACTGAGGGAAGCAGCAGACAACCATTGGCCATACTGTTCTTGAGATTGGAGACTTGGATTTTATTTGATACATTTTCTATCCTTGTGCTTCAAAATACCACAATTGGAGCAGAAGTTTGATAGTCTTTCATACTTGAAACTAATCCACATCTATTTGCCACCAATGTTCAACAATCTACCATGAACCAGAAGCTTTGATATATCAAGATCTACTCTAACTCTCATAAACTTTTCCCAGCCGAGGCCCTCATTATCAACATATACATTGAGTACATTGCCAATAGATGATCCAATGAGAATACCCATCTCTCTTGTCATGCCAGCGAATGGAAGATTATGTAATTGAACTCAAGAAAGTATGCATGTAAATTGAATCTTTGTAAGACTTTCTCCTTGTCATAAAAGGTGTTGAAATTCCAACAGAAACATGTTCTCTCCCACCTCTTTAAAAGTAATCCAGCCATCATAATTCCAAATCTTGGCCAAGAGTTGATTTGAATACCTCTTTATCCACTATTTTATCATTAATGATCAAGGCGAGAAGACAATGCTTTCCTCTTGTCTATGAGATTTGGCAATATCTTCTGATAGTGTGATCTCTTGTCTTTCTTCTTCTGTGAGTTTCAAGCCTTCCCACAATTTTGTTATTTTCGCCACCATTCTGAGAAACTCTTAAGACTAGAGTCTAAGAGACAGAAGCTTTGTTAGAGCAAAGCAACAAACCCCACCCTTCAGAGAAGAAGAGGATGAAACATATGTTAACCACGTTAGGAAACTTTTTTAATGGATGGCAATATATTTCCCTTTTAATTATTTTTTCCAAGAAAAAAAATTTAAAATTGATACAATTATTTATCTTGGAAAACTTGCAACTTCTTGGCTTATTTTATATCTAAAACATTTTATTCATCCTCCATTTAACTATTATTCTTTAATCATCGTTTAAAATAATTAATAAATAAGTAAATAATAATACAATTATTAAATACTAAGTAGCGATTATAAAAAGATGATGATTATAAAATTAATAGATAAAGTTTTCTTATATAATATTCCCAAAACTTTTTATAAATAAATATTCACATAATATTAAGATATTGCCTTTGATATTATTTCAATTTTCCACATTTCTTTATCATGAAATACTTTTTGAAATTCTACGTCACTTCATAAAAAAAAATAGGATAAATGATATACGGCTATGCACAATTTTCTTTTAGAGTCTTTTTAAATAATTATGTTCTAAATGAATGGTATTTATAAAATAATTATAAAAATAACATATTTCTTATTAATATTTTTATTTTTAAAAATAATTAAATAAAAAAAATTGTAAAAAAAATCCAGTTGCTGTGAAAAATATGTTCCACTTGTCAATGGCCATACCGAAACAGTGCTCCCACGTTCCATACTTCCACGACTGCAGTCTCTTTGTAATTGGTGGCAGCCAAAATCTGTACAATCTATCTCTAACACGTACTCTTCTGTTTCGATCTATGACATCCCACCACGTGGGCTTCCTCGCTCCCCCTCCCTTCCTGTCGTTACAAAAATAATCACCATAGCTACAATAATCCCAAGATCCCCCTGAAAATATCCAGCCCCCAACTACCCATTTTGATTTCAAGAAGCTCCAAAAGCACAGAGGACAGAGTTTATTTTTTCAGTTTATAGAGCTTTGTTTGCTTTAAAGAAATCGTATTCACCGACTATCCGTTTTGTTTTCAAGAAGCTGCAAGAGCACTGTGGACAAAAAGTTTCTCTGTTCAGTTTGAAAAGGTTTGTATGCATTAAAGAAATCATTTTTCTTTGTTTTAGTCAAGTTCGACTACAATGATTTTCTTTGTATTCTTGTCCTGGGCAAGTCTAGTTTCAACTGTATTTCTGTTCAATTGACTACTTTGGCATACAGTTTGATTAAGGTGCTGCTTGGGCAGTGAGATGAGATGAGATAATTTTAGACGAAAGTTGAGAGTTGAATAAAATATAGTTAGAATATTATTTTTTAATATTATTATTATTTTGAGAAGTTAAATTGTTTATTATATTTTGTTTGGAAATTTGGGAAAGTTGAAATGAAGTGATGAGATGAGATGAGATATTTTCGGAGCTTAATTCGAAAGAATATGTTGTTGAAGAACTGACTGTTATGTGGATTTTCTCTACTCGCTTGCTTGGTCTCTTATGGGATAAAAATGTTACTGGATGTCAGTTAGTTCTTCTTCTCTGTTTTCTTTTTTGTGTGTTTGTGGATGGGTAGATTTTAGGAATGTGCGTCTTGAGACTTTGTTGCATACTGATAGTTTTATGGACGAGAATGTGAGTTTTAGTATTGTCTTAGACGTCTTCCGAACGAGGTATGATAGTTTTTTGTTTACTTCATTAATTGCTTTGACACCTGGTGAAAACATCCTTTGCAAGATTCAATTTCATCTTGATTAATTCAAGATGACTTAAAGAAATGCATCTTTTCAATTCACAAGATCCATCTGTTTCTTTAAAACCTTTCAATGTTCTTGCGTTTCTTAATGTATGTGTTTCCTTGAACCTGCAATCTAGTGTTGAAGGTTGCATTTTCTAATCCCAGCCGACAAGGTCTAGAA
Source organism: Juglans cinerea (assembly GCA_961763995.1). Lineage (NCBI taxonomy): Eukaryota > Viridiplantae > Streptophyta > Magnoliopsida > Fagales > Juglandaceae > Juglans > Juglans cinerea. The sequence goes on from CAUIVZ010000016.1 coordinate 14,565,847, forward strand.
GAACTCTGACTCACTGATACAGGAAACAGGATGAAAGTCCCAATAGTATTCATACTAGTCTATGGTGCATGTGGAAGCTTCATGCTCCCTACATACTCATGCACTCTGATAAGTATGCATCTCGATGTTCAATTTTGAACTTTTACATCTTAGCCTTATATAATATTTCATTATAGTTTTGAGTTATGCCATCTCACTAGCAGTTTGATTTTGTATGTTTAAACACATTTTACTTTTGACTGTTTTGTTATATCTACTTAATATTCTCTCTTCGAAAATATATTTTGGGTTTTTAGATGGCTCAAGACCCTTCTTCTGGTGCTGAATCACCTCGGCGACGTTCTGGTCTTTTGCGGGATCAGGTCCAGCTGGTTAAAAGAAAGGACTCTGATCGCCACGAAATTGTCCCAATCGAAGATCCGCTGTCATTTGAGAAAGGTTTCTTCATTGTAATTCGCACATGCCAGTTGCTGGCTCAAAAGAATGAAGGCTTAATATTAGTAGGAGTTGCAGGTCCTTCTGGAGCTGGGAAGACTGTGTTCACTGAGAAGGTGCTCAACTTTATGCCCAGCATTGCTGTCATTACAATGGACAACTATAATGACTCTAGTCGAATTATTGATGGGAACTATGATGGTAAAGTTGAATCTCTTCTGATTGATTACTTGAACTTTTATAGTGGAGTGATCAGCATTTTTACTTCTGTGGATTTCGAGTATGGTCTTGAAAATCCTTACAGGCATCAATTTTTCATTAGTTTCTCAAGCAACTGCATTTTTCATTCTATCGGATTCCCTTTGAGAAGACGACTGAGCGAGTGACAACCAACAATATGCTTTACTGTTTCTACATATGGTTGGGGATCTCCTTAATGACTAGCAGAGTTGGCTGTTAGGTCTTCATAGTCAGTAACATTGACAAAGAATACTAGTACACATTACATAAAATTGAATTTTTGGGATATCTCTAAGCATACTATGGGCTATTCAGATTAGTATCTGTCTAAGCAGTTAATCCTGAACATAACTTGCATTATTGATCTTAAATCCATCTTTATCATTCCTCCCTCCTCTCCACCTCCTCTTCGTCAATCCCACTTTCTTGATTGGCAAATCATGGATACATGATTAACATTCTCATTCACCAAGTACTGTGGCTATTGTATTCATCTTTGAAATTTTTTATAAATGGATTTTATTCTATTCTCTTGTTATGTCAGAAAAAAAATTGAGATTCATTTAAGTTGAAAAAAAATTAGTAAATACTTTTGGTGAAATATGCTGCAGACCAATGAAATTTTGATCACTTCTATCACAAAATGTTATACATTTTTGTAGCTGTTCTTAAAATATAATTTTTTCTTCTTGTTTTTTCTCCTGAGGTTATTATTTGCTTACCATTAAAGATAATGATTCAAGATGAGAGAAGGATTCATGGAATATGATCTCTAATTATTGTCATGTTTTGTGACAGACCCACGCTTGACAGATTATGACACATTGCTTGAGAACATACGTGATTTAAAAGCAGGGAAACCTACTCAGGTCCCAATATATGATTTCAAGACTAGCTCTCGCATAGGTTACAGGTTGTGTCTCGCTTAAATCTTTCTTTTCCATTGGACTATTGTCTAGGGTCAGTGACATCTCCACTTATTCTGCCTACACACACAGGGAAATAAGACAGAAAGAAATAAAAACTAAAAATGTTTTCACCATCAAGGTTTTTATTTAGAGTCTTACTTAAAATACCTAGAGTTTCATAAATTTATAATTTAAACTGGCTCAATCAACATGCATGGCTCATTTCTCATTGCTTGGTCACACTGATTCTTCTTATAGGACAGTTGAAGTCCCTAGCTCCTGCATTGTGATAATTGAAGGCATCTACGCCTTAAGTGAAAAACTGCGACCTTTGCTAGATCTTCGTGTCTCTGTCACTGGTGGAGTTCATTTTGACCTTGTCAAACGGGTTTTACGGGATATTCAACGTGCTGGCCAAGAGCCTGAAGAAATAATTCATCAAATCTCCGAAACGGTATTTTCACTGATTCTGCATTAGATATTTTGCTTACAGACTTTGACAGAGTTTGGAACTAAGTATTGCAATTTTAACTCATCTATAATTGTTCTCATCATTTTTTTTCTTTTACACAGGTATATCCCATGTACAAAGCTTTTATTGAGCCTGATCTCCAAACAGCACATATAAGAATCATCAATAAGTTTAATCCTTTCACTGGATTTCAGAACCCCACTTATATACTAAAGGTGAACCTTTTATTAACCAACCTGGAGTTTTTATGGTTAATTTGTTTTTAAGTGCATCATGATTTTGTTTGTTTCATCTGACTCTTGCACCAAGTGCTTTGAACTTTTGTAGTCAACAAGGGCTGTGACGGTGGATCAAATCAAGGCCATTATTCCTGAAGAACATAAGGAAACTACAGAAGAAACATATGACATATATCTACTACCACCAGGTGACGATCCTGAAGCATGTCAATCATATCTGAGGATGAGGAACAGGGATGGCAAGTATAATCTCATGTTCGAGGTAGGGATACTGTAAAATCATGCTTCTTTATTGCAGGGATTATTTATTTATTTTCATACTTTTAGGCTTTTCCTGTTTTGTCCCTCCTGCAATTAGTCAACTGTTGTACAATGGATAAAATATTGCACTTCTTATAACACTACATTATGAAAGGATATCAGACATCCAGTGGTTAGTTCATATTTTCTTCCACCTCCAATCAAGAAAAAGAAAAAAGAATCTACTTGTTCCGTCTTGATTTTAGGTTTTATTTTATCATACGATATTGGATGCTATCACCTGATTCATCATTTTATTAAACTTCTTTGCTGCATTGGCTGTATCTTCTCCCCTTCACCTCTTGCTTGAGTGCATTGTTAAAGCCTCTGTACCAGATTTCCAGAGGTAACACATCACGTCACACCTTTTGCTCATGAAGAGTGTAGTTATAGATATTATTACAAACATGGAAGCTTGTATGTAGCATATACGTTACATTATACCTAAAGGCTCCCCTCTCCCCCCGGTGCATGTACTTGTTTCATATGAATTTAATAAAATTAAGTAGCTTTTAGTGACTATATCTTGATACTCTTTTTTCACTCTTCCTGCAAACAACATTGTGTAAATTTGTGTTCTATAATGAGATTGTAACTTTTAAGGAATTTTTGAATTTTTGCATATTTTGCAATTGTGAACACTTAATAAGAAATTATGTTGACTTTGTGATTCCCTTTAATGTCATAGAACATGAACAATCAATATTGTAAAGGGATAATGTTCTTTAGTGGCTGATGGAGTTTGCTTGAATGTTCTCCCTTTGATGATTTAAATTTTACAAAGGGACCTATGAAGACTGAAAAGTGCCTGAAACTTTAGATTTCTGACAAATCCTGCTTCTTGTTTCCAGGAATGGGTTACAGATAGTCCATTTATAATATCACCTAGAATCACTTTTGAGGTTAGTGTTCGCCTTCTTGGTGGGCTCATGGCCTTGGGGTATACAATTGCGACCATCCTGAAACGGAGGAGCCATATCTTCTCTAATGACAGGGTGAGCGTGAAAATTGATTGGCTAGAACAACTTAATCGGAAATATGTTCAGGTATTCTACCGATTACTTTGTTCCGTTGTTCGAGTTGACTTGGAGCCTATTACGCCAATTCCCTTCTTTATTAGCGTTGGGTTCTTTTGTTTTGTACCTAATGATTATGCACGAGTTTTCTGCTTCAAATGTTTCTTAGTTGAATTTCCAAAGCTAGCATTAGTCTTTATTTTTCCTTTTTCTGGTGTTAAGGTTCAGGGAAGAGATCGTTTACATGTTAAGTATATCGCAGAGCAGTTGGGTTTGGATGGTTCATATGTTCCTCGAACTTACATAGAACAAATTCAGTTGGAGAAGCTTGTTAATGATGTCATGGTATGACTTCCAACTGAGCTTGCAGATATCTGACGTGTTCATGGTCCTGATCTGATGAGTTTGCAGGCATTGCCAGCTGATTTGAAGACAAAGCTTAGCATAGATGATGATTTTGCTTCAAGCCCTAAAGAAGCCCTTTCACGAGCCTCTGCAGATAGGAGAATGAAGTATCTCGATCGGTACTCTCTAGTTCTAGCAACAATTTTATGCTTCTGCAGTCTGAGATGGGAAGAAGCTCACATGTTCTCCCTTTGGACTATTTATATATTATCAGTTTTTGGCTTAAAAAAAGGCCCGAAACTATTTAAAGTTTATGAAAGTCTGCTCTCAAAATACTGTTACATTTTTGGCAGATCACACTCGTACTCAAATCGACGGGACAAGAACCTGCCCAAGCTGACAAAGCTTTCTGTTAACAACAGAAGGTTTGATGGGAGAACCCCAGAATCACCTGCAACACTTGCAAATCCAGTGAGTATATGTCCGATTTTAGAGTTATCCGATGCTATTCTATTGGTATTTTCTTTGACAACTTTGAGCTTACCATTCTGTCGTCTATAAGCTAGAAACTATAATAGAAGGAAGGAGGGGCAAGATTATATCAAATTTTCCCGTATGTCTTTTTGCCTTTTTAGTATAGAGGAGTTGCAAGACATGGTATCACCATCAACCAATACCATTGGTGAAAAAATATATATCTTTGCTTCAGATTGGTTTCTGTTTCCTTTATTGCCCTTTCCTGGTTCTGTTCTCTGTATTGCCTTCATGCATCAGTTTACACGGCATTAGTTTCGCTCATCAATTTATTTTTGGTTTCATTTAGGGAGTTCTCACTCAACTCTCAGAACAAATTTCTACACTGAATGAGAGAATGGATGAGTTTACATCCCGTATTGAAGAATTGAATTCAAAGATCTCTATCAGGAGAGTTTCAGCTAGTCAACAAAACTTGGCTCTGCAGGCTGAAGCATCCAATGGCAATGGACCCACTTCTCTTTTTGCGACTGGCTTGGGGAATGGTTCATTGACTGGGTCGATAATGCCCAACTCTTCATCTTCTTCCCAATTGGCTAGGGAGTCCCCACTAATAGAAGAGGTAACCTAAAGAATATCATCTCCATCTTTTTACTTGGTGAGGGGCAAAACAAAAAAAAGAGATAAAGGACTGTTGTGTCACATAGCACTTGTAAAGTTTCTGTAAAATAGATTAGGAAATTATAAACTGAACCGTCCTGAAAACAAGAAAAAAGAGAGATTATTTTATCAAAAATTAAAGAATACTCAATATAAGATCATCTTTTATTATGTAAATAAAATAATTATTTTTAAGTGAGTTAGTAGCTCTCTCAACCAAAAAATGTTGGAAGTTCTGGTTTTGAAGATATGAAAAAGAAAAAATAGAGAAAGTAAAAGGATTAGGAAGAGGGGTTTGGATGATAAGATGAGTGTATCAAGGACAGACTTTGCAAAGTGGAGCGGTAAAGAACATTACCCCCTCAGTTTAGTACTAAATTATATACCTTTTTCATGTGGGTGTGAATAACATTTATGAGATTACATTGAATCTCCTTTCACAAATAGCAAGTGATCTTGATATATTATTATCGATTATTATCGATTCTTTCTGATCTTGATATATACTTTTTGGAACACTAGTCAGTAGGAACGACATGTAAACTATCCCTAACAAGTGAAAGAATGGGCGTAAATAAATATGAGATTCAATTCAAATTGCAGTGGATGTTTGGTCAAATACAAATTCAAGATGATTGTCCATAACTGTTTGTATCTATGCCACAATTCAAGTTTAATATTCCATTGCACACTTTTGATTATGGTACCTGTTTCCTGAACAGATACTTCTTATTACCCGGGGACAACGGCAAATCATTCATCAACTGGACAATCTGACCACTTTTCTCCATGAGTACAGGGGAGAGAGATCACAACTTGGAAGAACAGATCATACAAACAGAGTGATTGATGCCGATTCCATCAGCTTCCCTCTTATTCTAACTTTGGCAATTGGTGGTTTAGGTATCCTTTTATTCAGAGGTTTGGCATCTGAAAAATAATCTTCTTGCCAAGCTCCTCATTTTTCAGCATCCATTGACATTTACACGATCAAACTTTAGGGTAGAGAGAGAGAGAGAGAGAGAGAGAGAGTGTGTGTGATTTGATCATTGATAGTTCCATAGTCCCAATTCCTGGCACTACTTGGGCAAATCAAACTAGTATTATCCTTCCTTGATACCTTTTTTCTTAAATCTTCCTTGGTACTTGTTTGCAACTCTGTTTAAAATAAAGGGCAACTATGTAACATTTGAAATTCAAATCATCAAATATTTTGTATTTTTTATAAAATGACGTGTAGTTAGATAAATTTCATTACTCAAAGTGCTCTCCCTCACAGCATTAACTTTGAAGTATCCAAAAAAAATTTAACATTTTTCTATTTTAAATGAGAAATGATATTTGCAGTCTTAAAATTTGCAATTTCCATGCACTCATGTGAAAAGAGTAGTTAAATATGGGATTTCTATGAAAAAAAAATTATTTTTTTAATTATGAACTATATTATTTTTCAAAAGTTGTATGCAGGACTTGCATAACCTAAAACTGAATTCAATTATCTGATTATATATTAAAGCGTGAGAGAAATGGTTTCATCGTGCGTTAAGATTTGGTTCATTATGTATAATCTATATTTTTAACAATGATTTTGTTTTTTTAAAATAAGTTAATGTGACTTGCATACTCTATGATTATATCTAATATTACTCAATTTAGCATAATTAATTATGACAATATCTTGGATGAAGAAGAGCATTACGTTTTGGATACATCTTGGATCAACCACGTGGCTTTCTCATTTGTACAGCACTTTCATTAAAAAAATAAAATATAAAAAGAAAAAAAATTATAAAAAAACCAAGTGGATATGTAAGTTTTTTGTGACTACATTTAATATTTTCTTATTTTTTTATCGTAACAAGGCAAGGCATACAAAAAATGTGTAGATGGTAGACAAAATGATTCCATATTTTTTCCTCTCCATACGATTTGTCCTTTCTCAATTATTCTTGCTGTTAGCAATTCTCTTAATTAGTATTATGGGGTGTCGATTTGTAAGGATGAGACTGAAGAAGTTGATCCTCTTGGAAGTAAAATCTTTTGAATTATCAATGAAAGGTCATCGATGGGTTCGCATTGTTGAGAAATGCAATAAGGTGGTGAAGGAGCTTGTATTGGGTACCCTCACTAAGAAATGGGTAGTGAAGACATTAGAGGAGTGCTCTCGGTCGAAAGAGGAGTTTATAAGAATCTCTTGTGATGGCAGTAGTGCCTTTATAGCTCAACGCAACACTAATGTATATGGGAGGTATTTAACAGTAATAGAATGTAGTGGAGGTGGGAGACGAGGTATCCTCATCATCCCTAAAGAAGTGGAAGGGCAAGGATGGAGGAAGATGCCCTGGAGCTTAGGGAGCTATATGATAGTACCTCAAACAATGCAATGAGGAATAGTATTTCAAGTGTGCCCAATAGAGAAGAGGGAGAAATAGAAAGAAGAGCATTACAAAGAATAGAAGATGATAAAGAAAAGTTTACAATAACATAGGAGAGTATGGCAGCAAGAAGATTGTATAAGGCAGTGTTGGAAGGTCCGACAAGGGTGCAACATCGTAACAGGAGCAAAAATGGAAATATGGAGGGTCAGTTTGTATACATTGGACAGAGTATACAAAACCACCAGAAAAGGACATGTTTTGAATTTGATGTGGTTTAAAGCTCCAAGGCAAACATGTAAATGGCAATTGCCAATTGTGCAAGAAGCATGTCCAAGGACCTTAAATATCTGAAAAGGCATTTGTTGAAAGTGAAAAAGACAGTGAATAGACTTATAAGGAGAGTGGTCGACAAGATGAGCCATAAAATAGACTTGGGCCAAAAGCAAATGGGACAATTACAGAGTTCTAGCTCTTTGGACTCAAACTTGGGCTCAGGAATACAAATGGGCCACAATATTCATGAGCCAAGAAAGAGAAACAAAAAGTCCACTGGCGGGTCAAACCTGGGTTGGAAAAAGTCCACAATTCATAGCTCTCCTTGTAGCTATAAAGGCATGATAGACTCATTCTAGCTCAACTGGGAAGCTCACTTCGGTGAAAAAGAGAGCTAGAGAATTAAAAAGGATTGATTAGACAATAAATGATGGAGCAAGAGAGATGAGCTCAAACTGTAGAAGATTGAATGGAAGGGCAATCGATGGTCTTCTAAATCTGTTTTCCAAGTGTAGAAGCTATCAAAATAGTACATGGATGAGTTTCATGGTCATTTCCACAGGTACAACAATATTCACGTAGAGCAAATTTGTATTGAGTTACGTTTGTGTGGGGAATTTTTGTTTGTAAAGAACTGTTTATACAGCTAAAGAGAAACAAAAAAAAATGGTTATGTACTGTACTGATGTGGAATTTATTAATAATAAGGATGATTTTGATTTTTTTGGATGAAACAAAGTTTAAGAATGAAGTGGAATTGGTTTTCTGATTGCTTGTCAAATTAAAAGAAATGAAAAATATGAGTATTAATAAAATGGGTGCAGGAAATGTAGAGATTGCAGAAATATCAAAACCAGTGACACAAAATGTCAAACACTTGGGCTACAAGAATGTTTCCTCATTTTCCAAACTCTAATTAAGTAGTCGAACTCTATAACTCAATGAAGATTTAAAACCAGATTTCTATTCCTAAGAAGTATCTATAGAATGCAAATAAATCTACCATGAATACCAACCATGAAAACCTTGAAAATATTACCAAGTTTTTGTTGTGCCTTCCGTCAACAGTAGAACAAGAACAAAAGTTTCTGGGTTTGACTTATCTCAACAAAATCAACTTGCAAAACTATAGAATGGGTTTTTATCATATCAAAATCACTTTAATAAGTAGCTTAGAGCAAGAGAATCCATATCTTGTAGCTCAAGCTGAAAACTTAGCTTAACATCATTCTTTCAGGAAATAGAAAATAAAACAAGTAAACTCAAACTCATAGAGGGGTTGCTAGGTGCAAACACCAAGCTACAGAAGAGAAAATATTCTCAGAACAACTACTGAGAAATAAAACTTCCTAAACAAAAGTCTGAAAAAAATGCAAAAAAAAAGAAAAAAAAAAGAACCATCCCCTAAACGTAAATCGCAACTCCCTTTTATACCCATGCGTCCTTTTTCCTTTTTCTTCTGATTGGCTGCTTTCCCCCATTAAACCATGATCCTACGCTGCATTAGACCATGATCCTACACTGCATTAGACCACAATCCTGCACTGGGTGCGTCTCTGCCAACTGCGTGAGAGTCTGTTGCGTCTGCTACAATGGATGAGTTTTTTTTTTTCATTCTTTTTTTTTCTTGTCTTTCCTATCCTTAGCCACATTCTGGAGTCTTCTTTTGGGTGTTGCACGTTCTAGTTGAGTATTTTCAAGAATACCCATGTGCTTCACTTTTCCAATAATGCCCTGCAATATATAAGTAAGATATGAGAGGAGTAAAATTTGGGGGATTAATTTTGGTGTGGATTAGCTACATTGTAACTCTTTTCAAGTGCAAAATATCAGAATTTATTAATTGACTCAAGTTTCATAATTACTGTATAATTAAGTGCTTAACTCAATTTTTGGTTAAACATTTTATTCACTTAAACAGCTTAATCATGCAGTTTTAACACTTCATAAGCAATGGAGAGTTTTTATAAAGTCAAAAATTGTTTCATGGAATGTAAGGGGGTTAAATGAGAAAGAAAAATACCTCAATGTTAGAAATTAGCTTCGTAAATGGAAAGTAGATATATGGTATGCTTGCAAGAAACGAAGCTTAAATTTATCCCCCTTCGCATTATTAGGAGCTTGTGGGGTTGTAGTCAAGTTGGGTGGTATTACTTGCCATCCAATGGAGCATAAAGAGATATCTTAGCGATGTGGGACAAAAGAGTAGTGAAAAAAATAGAGGATTTTTTGGGAGACTTTATGGTGGCTTGCTCATTTAATAATGTTGTAGATAGATACTAGTAGGCTTTCGCTGGTGTTTATGGACCTAATCTAGATCGCACACGAAGCTTATTATGGGATGAGCTAGCTGGAATAAGCAGCATATGGGACTTACCTTGATGTATTGGCAGCGATTTCAATATCACTCGATTCCCGAGTGAAAGATCAGGTGGTTCCAGCTTTACCCCAACAATGGTAGCCTTCTCTAACTTCATATTTGAACAAAATGTATTGGACATTCCTCTTGCAAATGACTCCTTCACTTGGTCAAGCAACCAAGAACACCCATCCTGGTCAATGATCGATAGATTTCTAATATAACCAGAATGTGAAGCACACTATCCGGACCTTATTTAAAAGAGACTCCACAAGTTGTATTCTGATCACTTTCCTATCTTCCTTGATTGTGGAAGTCTTCATGGAGGCCCAAAATATTTCAAGTTGAGAACATGTGGTTCAATGTAGAAGGATTTCTCGACAGAGTTCAACAATTGTGGTCTTCTTACTAATTTCATGGAAACCCAAGCTATATATTGGCTTGCAAATTGAAATACTTGAAAAAAGATCTTAAGATGTGGAATGAGCAAGTGTTTGGTGATGTGGAAGGCCAAAAAATACTCTCTTTGAGGAACTCAAGGAACTGGAGGACACGGAAGGGAAGAGGGAACTATTTGAAGCAGAAAGGACTTGTAAAATCCAAGTGACTGCAAACATTGAAAGAGTTTTTCTTATTGGAAGAAAATCGTGGAGATTAAAATCGCGAGTATTATGGTTTAAGGAATGTGATAGATACACCAAGTTCTTCCACTGGGTGGCTAATTCACATAAGAGAAAAAATGCTATAGACACGTAGGTGATTGGTGGGGTGGCTTCCTCCAACCAAACTGAGATCACATATCATATTGTCAGTTACTATGAGAATGTGCTCTCGGAACAATTTTCTTAGAGACTGAGATTAAATGGGTTTGCTTTTGAAGTTCTTGATGCGCAGGGAACAGAACAACTCGAAAGGCCGTTTGAGGGGTTAGAGGTCAGGCAAGTACTAAAACGCTTGGTAGGTGATAAAGCTTCAGGTCCAGATGGTTTCTCCATAGTTGTTTTTCAAACATGTTGGGAAGTGCTTAAAGACGACATGATGGATTTTCATGAATTTTATGAAAATGGAAAGTTTGAAAAAAGCATAAATGCAACTTTTATAGAGCTTATACTGAAAAGCCTGGTATTGTAGAGGTAAAAGATTATCGTCTCATTAGCTTAGTGAACAGGATGCACAAAATTCTCTCCTAAGTAACAAATGGTTTGGATAGTAGACTCAAGTCGGGAAAGTCGGGGCTTTTGTGCAAGCTGGATCTGAAAAAGGCCTATGATCATACCAACTGGAGATTCTTACTCTACATGGTCTACTTGGATCCATCATTGTATCTGTACGACTTGTTTCTTTATATTGGTGAATGGCATGCCAAAATGCTTCTTTAAAAGTTCACGAAGATTGAGACAATGTGATCATTTTTCTCTGCTACTCTTTGTTTTTGTGATGGTAGTTTTTAGTAAGATGATTTCAGGTGTCGTGGAGGGTGGGTTCATATATGGATCCTTAGTGGAAGAGGCAACTATTGGCTCTCTCAACTTCTCTCATCTATTATTCGCCGATGACACCTAGTTGGAAGAAGATGTATTTATTTAAAGGTGGTAGGGTCATCCTAATCAAAAGCACTCTCTCCAATTTGCCAACTTACTTCCTCTCATTATTTCTCTCTCCGCTAATATTTATGAGGCGAGATAAATGATGAGCTTAAATTTTACTTCGTGAAATGGGCCACATTATGCTCTCCCATTATAGAAGGAGAATTGAGTATTCAAAACTTGACATCTTTCGACAAAGTCTTGCTTGGCAAATGGTTATGAAGATATCACCATGAACATGGGCCTTGTGGAGAATTGTCATTGAATTAAAACATGGACAACCATGCAGAGAATGTTGTTCTAATGAGGTGAGTGGGCCTTATGGAGTGGGCTTGTGGAAGCATATAAGAAGAGGCTGGAATACATATGCAAGAAATATCCACTTTACTGTGGGTAATAGATCCAAGGTCAAGTTTTGGCATGATGTATGGTCTAGCGATAGGGCACTCAAGGAAACTTATCCACAAATTTATGTTCTAGCACGGATGAAAGAAGCCTCGATTGTAGGCCTACTAATCATCTCCAATGGGATTTTCCAATGGAATCTTACATTCCTTAGACAAGCACAAGATTGAGAAATTGATGTTTCTTCAACGTTCTTTGACATTATGTATTCCACCTATTTGTCAGGGGGAGTGGAAGACAAGATTTTTCGGTGCCCCTCTAAGAAAGGGATATTCATAGTTCTTTCTTTCTTACCAAGCCATGTCCACGCGCAACAGAAATTCATTTCTATGGAAGAGCATTTGAAAGACCAAAGACCAATACACCTCTAAACGCAACATTTTTGTATGGACAAATTCTTTGGGGAAGATCCTCACTCTAGATAACTTGAGGAAATGTCAAATCATAGTCACAGATTGATGTTACATATGCAAGAAGAGCGGAGATTCCGTTGAACATCTACTACTTCATTGTGAGATTGCCATGACTTTATAGAATGAAGTTTTCACTCGGTTGAGACTAGCTTCGAGAGGCATTCAAGGCAAGTCTCAAATGGTATTCATATGGAAGATAGTCTCAATATGCCTATGGTAGTACATTTGGAAGGAGAGGAATGAACAAAGTTTTGAAGATCATAAGTGGACAATGGATAAGCTTAGAAACTTATTTTTTTAATACTTTACTCCATTGGTCGATTGTAAATGATTTTCATGGCATAACTTTTCATGAATTCCTTATATCACTAAACTAATACGCTTAGGTGTTGCTCTTGTATATGTCTCATATACTTGAGCTTTTGTATACTCTTTTAATCAATAAAACTTTGTTTATTGATATTTTTTTTTTATCATAATTGGGGCACATCTCACTTATAGAATATGACGTCGTTTTGAAGAATATGAGTAAAATGCTAAGACCGTAGCTCGCATGATCGATGACAGAAAGATGTGCATGGTGGAGATAAGAGAAGCAAACACCAAGGCAAAATGAGATAGAAGTGAACAACTTGCTCTTGAGAAGAAGTTCGAAGATGAAATTACGAAATTAGATCTTGTTGGCATGAATGCAATGCAACAAGATTATTTCCAAAGTCTTCAGAATGAAATTTACGAGACTTCAAAGAATAAGTTTACAACTACATCTACATCTGAGGATCCATCCATTCCTTTTGGAGGTGTGTAATTTTTCGTCCAACCTATGTCGACGTTGTAATTAACATTAGTAGATATTTAACGACACTTTGCCTAAATCTAGTGGCTGCCCCGCATCAATTCTGTAACTAGATGTGGTTTAGGCACTTTTAGTTTTGTGATTGGGCATTATTTTTATTTTTGGTGACGGGTTGATTTTTGGTGATTATGCTGATTTTGTGATGGGCTGAAATGTTATTTACAAAATGTAACATTTTGCGATTGCCCATAGTTCAGTATGATTTTGTACTGAAAATGTAAAATTAGATGTGCTGATTTTGTGATTGCCCCTACTCCGGTCTGATTTTGTGCTGAAAATGTAAAACCAGATGTACTGATTTTGTGATTGCCCATAGTTCGGTCTCTATCCATTATCTTTGTTTTTAATTTTTGGTGATGGACATTGTTTTAATTACCTAATGTAGATTGTAACACTGTTTTAAATTGAGGAATCTTAACACTGCTGCTGCATCCGAGTGGATCTGCTATTCATGAAAGCTTGGACTTGTTTCTATTACAAAAAGGGTAGTGAAAGCACTTTTTGTTTGGGTAAGTAGAAGTTCTGTATTTTTTTTTTTTTTTTCATCCAAGTGAAAGCACTTGGACTAGTTCTGATTTTGTGATTGCCCATAGTTCAGTCTCTATCCATTAGTTTTTCATCCGAGTAGATGTTCGGTTTGGATATAAAAATAGTTTCATCTTATCTTATCTTATCATTATAAATTTTTATACAAAATATCTCACCTTATCTCACCTTATCTCACCTCATCTCACTATCCAAACAGAGCTTAGAGGTTATTTTGTGAAATTAGAACACTGCAAGGAATTGTGGAATTGGATTTGTTTCTTGCATCGAAGTCTTTTTGGTCTACCAGATGAAAATTTAAGCACTTTTTTTCTTTACAAATATCCATTACTACACTACTTCAAAATAACTGGATTTTTGTGAACCAAGAAAATGAAATCATAAGGTAGAATTGCAAAATATGTTAAAAATAATATTATATTAAATTAAAAATATTTTATTATTATTTTGATTAATATATAAATTTTGAGTGAAATAATTAAGTAATTTAGATAGTGATATGAAATGATTTTAGATGAAGTTGAAATTCAAATAAAATATTATTTTTTAATATTATTATTATTTTAAAATTTAAAAAAACTAAATTATACATTATATTTGAAATGAAAATTTAAAAAAATTATAACGATAAAATAAAATAAAATAAATTCATCCAAACCACTCCCCAATGTAAAATCACTCGGCATGCAAATTTTGATTTTGCATTGAGTCGGGCTACTCTGCCGCCCAGAGTAGCCTGTTCTACTTAATTGCACCTTACATTTGAGTTTTTTTTTTATTCACATTTTTTTAAAATATTTAAATATTTTTAAAAAATAAAAAAAAGTATATCAATATATTTATAATCATTTTCTCAATCATTAAATTAAAAAAAAACGAGCGGTACATTGAGCGGTACCATTAGGGGTGTAAACTCAAACCGGAAAACCGGTCCGGACCGGTTTTGAACCGGTCCGGTCCGGAACCGATTTTTAAAATGTAAAAATCGGCTGGTTCCGGTTCCGGTTCCGGGACTTTTTGGACTGAACCGGACCGGACCGGTTGATTAAAAAAAATAAAAAATAATATTTTTATATATAAGTTTTATATAAAATATTATATATATATAAAATATTAATATATATAAGTTTTATATATAATGTATAATTATAAATTTTTATGTAAAATTTTTATATATAATATATATAATTATATATATATTCATATGAAATAATTTCTTATTATAATTTATAAATTATTACATAAAATGTTAATACTAAATTATTATAAATTTATAAGTAATACTAATATATATCTTATAACTATACCAATACTCTAATATTAATACTATTATATAGTCTAATATATTAATAAAACTATAAAACAATTTTTTTTTTTAAATCAATTTTTTTTTTTATAAATAAATTTTTAATGATAAATTGTGAAACTTATATTTTTAAAAAATCGGAAAATTAGACTGAACCGGACTAAAAATTGGTAAAATCGAAAGTATCGATTTAAGAAGGTAACCGATCCGTAATCAATTTTAAAAAATACAAAATCGATACATACGTCATAAATTTTATTCAAAATCCAACCCAACCGACCGGTTACAACCCTGGTAGCATTGAGGCGACGGAATAGCTTTTCTCTCTCTCTTTCGCATTTGCATGATCGAATGACAGTGCCTTAAAGCCTTCGCTTTTTCAGTGCGTCGTACCCTGATCCATTGCCATAAACTTCGAAACCCCTTAACCTCTGCCGTGTCCCTTTTTCTCATCCGTCCGTCGCTGCCATCATCTGCCGTCCAACGCTTGCCAGTCTCGATTATCGAAGGCTAAAGCCCGCTGCCATCATCTGTATGCTTCAACGATTCGAATCGAGGTCCACTTCTCTCCCTCTCCCTCTCTCTGTGTCTACACCTAATTTGGTTTCACTAACCATCTTTCCCAATGGTTATGTTAATGTACTCGTTTTTCCTCGTGTAATATCAGAATATTATAATAGTGTCCGACATCCGCTTCGTTTTATGGAGTCGGAAACGGAGCCGATTCTAAGGGTATCGAAGTTGGAGGCCCGACTCGGCCTCCTATTAAGTCAGAGTCGGTGTCGGTGCACAATTCAGCCTGGGCAAAAGCGATCCTAAACAAAAGCACTAAACCTGACCAACCCCTTGACCTTTTGGTGTTTTTGAAACGCATTCTTATCCCATTTTCTGCTTCATTGCTAAGTTGCAGACTATCTTCCTGAGTTATCAACCATGCCTACTATCAGCGTGGGAAGGAATCGACTGTTCGCAGCCCTCGGAAAAACTTACAGTGAGATTGATGATTTTTTTTATATGTATTTCCTTGCATTTTTCTCTTTTCGAAGGAAATTTGATGAAATGGTTATGCTTTTTTTTTTTGGGAATATCACAGCGCAGGAAGAGTTCGAAGACCTTTGCTTCAGGTTCGGTATCGAGCTCGACGACGTCGTAAGCATTTCGTGCACTCTTTGTCCTCTTCTCTCTCTCTCTCTCTCTCTCCTATTTTTTATTTTTTATTTCTTGTTAATATTAATGGTTTCGAGATTATTGGTACTTTTATTGAGAATATATTTCATTTGGCTGTCCCAGACTACCGAGAAAGCCATTATTAGAAAGGAAAAGCATTTGGAAGAGGAGGAAACCAGCGAAGACGAAGAAGTTATCTACAAGATTGAGATCCCTGCCAATAGGTATTTTACTATTTCATATACAAAACGTAGTTGTTCTTTTTTATAAGTATTTTTATTGGCACCAAGTGTCCGAAACAAATCCCGGACTAATTTTGAGGGTGGACAAGCACTCGGCAATGAGTTTCTTGCGAGTGCAATTCGGGTAATTCAAGGGGCAAACTCGAGTACACCGGAAAATTTATAAGTTTTAAATGATAGCAGAGAATTTACATTTACTTATTATTAATTATAGGTTTATTAGAATATTAAATTTTCAAAAGAAGCTATAGAGTTGCTACAGAGTTTATCTTTATATTTGTTCAGTTTGATTGGTTTTTCCTCTTAAGTGCTACAAATTTTTTTTTGTTCTCATTAAATAGTTTTTTGGCTTTGCTTATTATATACTTGAGTCGATTTAGATTGGGTTCACATGTTACATTACAGTTTTTAATGATCTTTTATACTCTTACTTGATTTTTTTTTAAAGTTAACTGTACTTTCTATTTCTTTTTTCTAAGGTGTGTAAGTCACTTTGCTTATTTATGATAAGTTTATTTTAATACAGGGATCTAGTAAAATTTTGAGTTTCTTAACTTGGTTTATTTTTTTTGATTGTTAAACAAAATTTTATTGTGCATAAAATAGACAAAGGCCAGAGTATACGGGACATATACAAGAGCATCACCTATATATGCTGGTTTAGCGATACAAGGAAGTGTTCCTTAGGACTTATAATGTCCTTTGTTTTTTTGTAAGTAATTAATCATTATTGATAAGCAGAAAAGGCTCAACTCAAGTACACGAGTATACAAGAGACACACCTATTTAGAAGGTGAAAAAGATACAGGAACTTATAATTTCCTTTTCTAACATTCATTATTGTTTTTGCTTCTTGCATACTATGCTCTACTTATCAACAAGAAAACTAGAAACAAAATCAGGGATATGCTTAAAATTTGAGTTTCTCAAGTAAAATAATTTCACAATCTTACCTAGAAAAAATAAAATAAAAATAAAATAATAACTTTTTCTTTGCATTGCCCACATTCCTTGACTTAACGCAGTTGAGTGAACTCAATTTAGGCCTCGTTTGGAAACCCATTTTTCATCTCATCTCATCTCATCTCCTTCCCAAAACCCAATAAAACATCTTAACTCAAACCATTTTACTACTATTAATAGATTTTTCATCTCATCTCATTCTCCAAATGAGGCCTTAGAAAGACTATGAACTGAGAGGAACTTCCATTTATTATTTTTCAATACCCTATTCCTTTGGGAAGCCTTTATAGATTTTAATGGGCTCAATTTTCATGATTTTATCTTATCTTTTTCTATTTCTAGTTAGGTGTTTCTCTTGTAATGTCCCATGTATTCAATTTTAAAAAGGCCATATACCCTTTGTGTTTTACTTCATAGGTATACCCTTTGTGTTTTTCTAATATAATATTCTATTACCTATCAAAAAAATTTCTATTTGATTATAGCAAAAGCAATCCCCGAATCTTACATTCTTAACTTTTGTTCGAGTTTTCAATTTTAAATTTACTCCCTAGATTTCATAATTTTGTCAATTAGGTCCTTCCGTCATATTTGCATTAACTAAACTAATGGAAGTGCTTTCATGGCTTGCCACATTTCCAATTGGATAGGTGGCATATCACATGAAATAATAAGAAAAGAGAAATACTTTAGCCACAAAGGAATTACACAAAAGTATATCCACAAACTGATGTGGCTTGATGCAGTACGTCAGATTGTAAAGTTACTTTTAATGTAAAGTAGATCTAACAAATCACGTGAAACAATGTCAGTTTGTGAGTTTACTTTTGTGTAATCTCTTTGTGTATGTAGCAGTTCTCATAAGAAAAAATATAAAATTGTTTAGGGCAGGCTTGGGGCACAAGACAAAACACAAAATTCTCATCTCATCTCATCATTACACATTTTTTAAATCCCCATACAAAATATAATAAATAATTTAACTTTTTCAAATCCTAATACACATTTTTCAAATCCCAAAACAATAATAATATTAAAACATAATATTTTAAACACTAAAACAAAACATAAAATTCTCATCTCATCCCCCAAATCTGCCCTTAGAAAGCTAAAAGTCATTTAAAATATTCTAAAATCATGTAATAGATACAAAAATTAAACAGAAATGTCAAAACTCATGAAAACCTAGTTTTTAACAATAAGTAAAAATAAATCAAAACAAAGAATGAAAAATAAAAGACCAATATATTCTAGAAAAAAAACATTAAAAAATAAGAAAGGCAAAAATATGTGTAAGATCATACAAAAATATATGAAAATATAAAAAATGTAAATAATATTTTTTTATAAGTAAAAATTTATTAATACAATAGGTGTAGCCAAGTACGCTGGATGCATACAAAAGAAAACACCTAGCTAGGGAGCAGAAATAGATACAAGGAAGTCATGAATATTAGCCCATGTAGTGGCAATGTTGGCCAGCTGGACAAATATAGGAGGCATGCAGCTGATTAAAGCGGTTTGGAAGATGATTCCTATATGCATCGTGTGGTGTTTGTGGTAGGAGCGCAATGCGCGGACGTTTGAAGACAAAGAGATCGCTAGAGGAACTTATAGCTTTATTTTACAGTACTCTATGTACCTGGGCCATTGCTGTTGATTTCAACGTCATGGATCTACATGACTTTCTTGTCTCTTTTTGGCACCTTCTTAATTAGGGCATATAGTTGTTCTTGTATTTGTATCGGGCTTTGCCTAATTCTTTGATCAATAAAATTTGTTTACTTATAAAAAAAAAAAATAGCCCATGATAGGGAAATGATCCGAACAAAGCCCAAGAGGGAGAAATGAGAAACCTATCCTCTAGACCAAACCTGATTGGATCGCCATGTGAATGATCCTCCAATCTCTTGCACGAAGATGCACCTCCTCCGATCTCTCACTTGGGAATTGGGTAAGGTTGAAGCCACCACCAATGCACCAAGGCATGTCCCACCAATCCAGGTTTGGCCCATAAACTCTGGTAAAGGCCCACTTGAGATCATCTACCACCTTTTTTAGAAAAGCAAACCACTATAAATTCCCCAACACACTCCTCAATACCTGTAAACTTTGAACGATCCTATGAGAAATATACCTTAGTCCCTGGTTCCAGTTAAAATCTTGGGCTTCATAATACAACTGGTTTTGCCCTCCCTCTATTCTTCCCTCGACTTGGACTACCTCCTTTAGTGTCGTAGTTGATTGCCCAAGTAAGATGCTTTAACTCATTGCTCTTCTTAGATCTTGATTTTGTTCCAAGTGACCCGCCTCAATTCCAATGAGTAGTGCTGTGAATTGGTCCTCAAATCCTTTGCATGTAATCCCCACACTGTTATATCTCGTTAATCTTTTGCAAAACTCAATCCGATGATGAATCAGCTATATTGTTGATTAGTGGAAGAGATATCAGGGGGACGACATCTTCCACAGACGTAGCTCCAAATTGTATACCAAGCCCTAAATATTCCTCCTCACAAGGCACCAATGACAACCCCATCATTTCCTCCGTACCATCTCCTGCATACTAATCCTTCACCTCCTCAATAGCGCCATTATTGTTGTCACTACCTTGTCCAAAGCTATATGTTGACCCACAAGGTGCTTGAAGAGGTATCGAGAAATTGGTTCTTTCCATCATGGGTGTTGGGGCCATTGTCACCATTTGAAGTTCTGGGTTGGTTGCAGACTCAGAATCACCCCCAAGTCTCGGTGTGGGTGCTGTCATTTCTTCATAGACAACATTGATTGGGCGTGCGCAACTCTCCGCCGATCCTTTCTATGCCAATCTGACAGACCCTAAATTTCCCCCAAGCCTTGGTGTTCACATTTTCCTTGAACTCTGGCGTGGGTGTTGTCGTTTCATTAAAGAGAACACTGATCAGGGGTGTAGCACTCATAGGCGAACTTTTTCGTGTCACCCATGGTGGAGGGCAGTCCATTTCGGCAGTCTTTATGCTGACCCACTTCGAATATAGATGACCTGATTTTCCTTTTGACCCATCACACTCTCTTGGATCTGGATATAGAAATTGGGCCAAACCTAACTTTCTTTTTTCCTTTATCCGGTTTTATAGAACTTGGCCCATCTCTTATCACACCCAGCCCCACTCCTTTGTGTAAATGACTTATGATTTAGGCCTATCTTGGGCTCCCCTTTATTTGGCCTTACAACCCCATTACTAGCTCTTGAAAATAAGTCAAGTTTCGTAGATAACAAGGCAACCGCTGCCTTCAACTTGACAAGCGGGTTTTGCATCTCTTTTAGTGTATTGTGCATCTCTCTTCCAGCCATACTGCCATTGCGAAGCCCCAAACCATCCCTTGTTGCGTTAGAAACAGTTCTTAAGCTTTCGGAGGAGTCAAACCTCTTCTGCCTTGGGTTCTGTACATGTGTGATCTAGAGAGGTTTCAGACCAATTTCACAATTCTCCTTCTTGCCCCTAGTATCAAACTGAGTCACCGAAGCATGATCCGTATTCTGAGCTTCCGCATATGATTGCCTCACCACCGTGGATGCACTCAAGTCTTTTTGCTTTAGTTCCATACTGTTGTTCCCATGACCAGATGTGTTCTTCTGGCTTTCCCCCCATGACCCCTTCACCATTAATGCAGAAAAACAGAGCAGCGAATTTGTGTAACTTGACAACAAATTTCTCCCAACCTAGACCTTCATACCGTTCCGGTATGACTAGAACACCCTGCCAACCTCCTTCGTCATATTCGGTGACAGTTAAAAATCTACCATGCATGTTGGAGCGTCGTTGAGCCACGAAGGCTCTGTTTCCTTCGTGCATGTGTTTTATGAATTCCAATTGTCTTTCCGCCTGAAACACTACTTCCACTGTAGCCACCAGCCACCCTATACCACTATGACTCAGAACTACAGACCTCCAAACCCTTCTGGTCTTCTCCACAATTTTTATTGAGGACCTCCATGCTTCTGGTGAAAACTCAAAAGCCTTCCATTCCACTCAAAAGTGCACAAACTGACCCATAATAATCTGTGATCTAAAATAAGAAAAAAAGGGAATGAAATAGAGAACTATTTCCAGCAATCATTAGATTGCTGGAAATAGCGATCAGTGCTCCCATTCTGTACGAGAGACTAAAGAAGCAATCTGTTTTCTAACTGTAGCAAACTGGAAACTCCCTCTTTTTTCCACAAGAATCTGCCATTTGATGTGAGGATCAATAATTTCACATCCCTCTTGTTTCCAAATGCAATTGTTGCGAGTGTCCTAAATGAAAAAGTAAAAAAATGAAACCCCAAAATAGAAAAGCAAAATAAATGCAAACAAAAATCCAAAAACTAGGTTGGCGTACCAAATGCAAAAAATAAAAAAAGGAAAGTTTTGTAGTGCCTTTTTACTTCATATAATTTAAATGATTTTTTTTTTAAATTTAAATGCCTTTAATATAATTTCAAGAAAAGCAGGGAGTTATAGCGTCTTTTTTGGGCAATCAACTATGACGCTAAGGGTGGTAGCTCAACTAGAGGGAAGTCAAGGGAGGACATTGTGAAGACGGGGGGAATCAAGGGTTTGGGGTTGGGTGTTCGGGTAGAGTTTTAGTTCTATGAGAAACAAGGGTTGGGGACCGGTCTGGTATATTTTGGGTTGTTCATTTCACGGGCTTTTTGGGTCATTAGGGGCTTTTGGTGTCATTTTGGGCAATGTGTTTTCTTGTATACATTCAGTGTACTTGGTTTCTCCTTTGATATATAATATTTTTTACTTATAAAAAAAATTTTTTTTACTTATCAAAAAAAAAATTTAAATGATTTTTTTTTTTTGTTAAAAAAACTTGAGAAGCTTACTTCATATAATTTCAAATGAAGGTGTAGATGATTTAGATTTTTATTATTTTTGTATCTTGAATTTTTAATTCCTTTATGTTTTTAAAAATTGGTTATTTTAAATGTGTTTTGCAGTTTCTTTTTTACTTCATATAATCTTTAATGATTTTGGGATTCAAATGTTTTTTCTTTCAAAAACAATTTTGGTACGAAGGATCTAAATGATTTTTTCATATTTTTAAACAATTTTGTTATATTTTTATTCTTTTTTAGCCATGTGGCATGCTGCATGTCCATTATTGGATGGCATTTACAATAGTTTAGGTGAGAAAAATATGGAGGGACCTGATTGATGTAATTGTAAAACCCAAGGAGCAAGATGATAAAATGTAAAACTCAAGGAGCAAAAAGGGAAACGTGCAAATTCTGAGACTTTATAGTTTTTAACCTTTATTTTATGAGGGTAATTAAAAAAAGAGAATTGGTACAAACATAAAGGGATTGCACAAAAGTAAACCCACAAATTGACGTGGCTTGATACGGTATGTCAGATTGTAAAGTTACTTTTATTGTAAAGTAGATTTAATGGATCACATGAAACCACGTCAGTTTGTGGGTTTACTTTTGTGTAATCCCTTTGTGGCTAAAGTGTTGCTCTTAAAAAAATGCAAGATAAATTCAAATTGTTTACTCCTTATTGCTTATAAAAAATCTAATTATTTTGTTTTGACATGCACAGATATGATTTGCTTTGCTTGGAAGGAATTGCTCAGGCTCTTCGAATCTTCAGTGGCCAGCAGGAGATGCCGAAATATAATGTGGCTAACATTAGTAGAGAATCAATGATTAAAATGCACGTGAAACCAGAGGTTGTTTATCCCCAAAATTCACAAGCCCATGATCGAATTTTTTTTCTTAAATTTTTATTGTGACAGCTGATTTTCTTGGGGTATGAACTCTTCCTTTTCTACGCTTGCAGACAGCTTCAATTCGTCCCTATGTTGTTTGTGCTGTTTTAAGAGGTATAACATTTGATGAAGGAAGTTATAACAGCTTTATTGATCTCCAAGATAAGCTCCATCAAAACATTTGCCGGTAATGAATCCTAACTCATATCTTCATTTATAATATGTAACTTGGCATAATTATTATCTCCAAGAAAATGCTTTGAACCGTTAAAAGTTGAAGATTTCTTTTTTGATTAACTTTTGATTGTGTTTGTCCATTAAATCTAGACAGAACAGGGTTTTTTATTATGTTTTATGCATGGTTGTTTAAACGATATGCAAGTAACACAAGCATCAACGAGTGTACATGAAGTTATGAAAAATCTTATGAGGTTATATATTAAACCTTAATTTTGACCTAAAGTTTATAGTCTTTTTTGCTTATGTAGTTTTTAGCAGATCCCCCCATCGGCCAAAACTAGCATATATTTGTTACATGGCCCAAAGATTTTATGTCTGGAGCTTTTATGTAAAGTTTCTTTAAAGATTTAATGTAATCTATCATTTCACTTGCTTGCATTTGATAATTTTTTAGCCGAAGAACCCTAGTTGCCATTGGAACTCACGACTTGGATACATTACATGGCCCTTTCACGTATGAGGTAGGTTTCTCCAATATTAATTCTTCTTGTTACAGTATGTTATGTCTTGGTTAATGTGTTATGGCTGAACACATGTGGGCAGTTAGTTCTTTTGTTGATAATGTCTCTTTGGAATGATTGGCGGGAGAGAAATGATAGAAGCTTCGAGGACTGCGAGATAACAATGGATGAGCTTAAAGTTTTGTTTTTTAACACATTGATCTTATGGGTGGGGCCATTGTTTTAATGGGCTTAATGCCTATGATTTTCTACTTTCGGTTGTAAACCCTAGTTAGGTACTTCTCATATATACTTCTTGTGTACTTGGGCTTTGCCTCCTTTTATAAATAAAACTTCTTGATTACCTATAAAAAAAATCTCTTTGGAACGAAGGGAGAAGTTTCGGTCCTAGGTCAAAAGCTTTTGGAGACCTGTCACCCCTTTGGCCCTTCAATACATATAATCTGCTTGTAAAGAAGACGCAACCATCTAATTCCAGTTGGAAGTATTCTATGTGGCCTGTACTTTTTGAGTTTGTAACTCCTTATTGTCCCGAGGTGCACTTGCAATAAACTCCTTGCTGAGGGCCTGTGCACCCCTGAGATTAGTCGGGATTTTGTTCTCGGACATCCAGTGCCAATAAAAAAAAACTCCTTATTCTGGATGGTTAGATTAATTTGTTGATCACCTTTTTACTTGTCCAATCCTATGTCAGGACATGCGGCTTTTATATTCTTTGTCCGATTGTTGATGATTTTCCTCCCTCTTTCCTTTTTCAAGTGTTTAGTGTGTTGAGCATATCCACAAACATGTTTGCTTTGGGAAGTTATTTCTCTCATTTTTATATGAGGTTATAAAAAATTGTACGAGGTTGTTCCACATTAATTTGCTTAGTTTAAATAATACTTGAAGGTTGTACGAACTGAAGTAAGAACATCTACTGCATCAGTAACTTACAATTTCACTCTTTTTTTATTTTTTTTATTTGCAGGCTTTGCCTCCTTCAAGTATAAATTTTGTGCCACTGAAGCAGGTAACCTTCATATTTTGATTTAATTCTTAAACACAGTCCAAATATATTGTTACTTTGTCAGAATCAGTGCTACCTGATAAAGTCATGAGAAACAGTATTATACAAAATGAGCACATAGGCTTGTGACTGAAAAAATTACAGAATGCTTGAAGGGCCTTCCCTAAAATCTCTGTTGAAGAAAGACGTATTTTCCTGGGTAAAAGAAAATTGGATTCATGTAGCAAGCAATAGGTTTCCCTGTTGTTATTCAGAGTTTTAAACCAACCTTGTTCCCATTGGTTTATTGTACTTGATATATAAGCTATCATTTCTTCTGCTTTGGTGTCCCTTTCAAAGAAATTGAATCATGTGGTTGACAACTTTTAAACAAAGAGAGTTTGTGTCTGAAATAAGAGCCCTTTTGTGTTTTTTTTTTTCACGCGACTTTTTGTTTTCTCTTGCACGCTTCTCATTTGTCCATGCAACTTCAGTTTTTTAAACTAAATCTTCTTATTAAAAGGTACTTTTCCCCTTCTCTGATTGACCAGAGAATCTGCTGATTCATCAGAACTTCCTATACTTTTGTAGATGGCAGTGGTCTAAGAAAATTTGCCTTTATCATGCTTTATCTTCTTTTTTTGAATGATAAAATAGTGTGAAGTTGCAGTGTATAATGTTAGAACTGATTGCTTAAAGCTTTTTTCTTTTGGAATTTAGGTGAAGAATTTCAGAGCTGATGAGCTGATGGAGTTTTACAAAGTGAGTCTTAGATAAAGATATTGGTGATTGCACCTACATTGCCTGTGCACGATTCGTAGGAGCTTCTATATTTTACTTTATGTTGGTTGTGGAGATATTAGAATATAATTTCTTGATCTATGTTTAATCTTGATTTGACAGTCAGATTTGAAACTGAAGAAATTTTTGCACATAATTGAGAGCTCACCAGTGTTCCCTGTTATATATGACAGTAACAGGTATGATGATTTTTTTTCTTCTACGTTTATGCAATTTTAAGGACTTTGAGCTCTTTTACCTGCCCTTTTAATTAATTGTTGTTATTTCTTTATTGTTCTATCATTTTCCTCTCACTTTCTTGTCTTAAATTGTTGAAGATATCTGCTCTGAGGACATTGAGTTCATACTGTTCGTTTTACTGAGAGTACTGGAAATATAACTCTATTGACTTTATTGAATTTTCATGGAACAAGAAAATCTTTTAGCCTATGTACATGCTCTTAATTCCTTTTTATACTGAATGAGTAGTTGTAGGTATTTATGTGCTCTTAATCTTTTAAAATTTGTCTTTTTCTTCCCCCTGAAAATTCTATTTTTTATGCAGAACTGTTTTATCTTTGCCCCCAATTATCAATAGTGCCCATTCAGCTATCACTCTTAAGACGAAGAATGTGTTCATTGAATGTACTGCCACTGATCTGACAAAAGCCAAGATTGTTTTGAACACAATGGTAACCTGGAAATTTTCGGCTGCTTTGGATTTTTTTTTGATTGTTAAACAAAAATTTTATTGATCATGAAATAAACAAAAGCCCGAGTATACGGGACATATACTCGGCTGCTTTAGATTTTGATTATGGTTTAGAGTTGATGAATGAATGATTTTCTTCTATTGTCCTAGGTGACAACCTTTTCAGAACATTGTGAAAGGAAGTTTGAAATTGAGCCAGTTGAAGTGATATACTCAGATGGGAAGTCATATATTTGTCCTGATTTGTCTGTCTACAGCATGGAAGTCTCTCTGTCCTATATTACTGGTGCAATTGGCGTCCCCTTGGATGCTGTCAAGGTATTTCAATTTCTTTACATTATATGTCTATTTCTTGATAACCCCAAGGGGTTGGCCCAAGTGGTGAAGGCTTTGGTCTTGGGGTATCACTCCCTTCAAAGTCCAAGGTTCAACATCTCATGGGTGTAAACAATCTTTTGGGGCCACATCCCCTGGTGAAAAGCCAGCGATTTAACAAGTTCTGTGTAGAGAAACTTCTGAGGGTGCAGTGCACGAGACCGGGGTTTACTTTGTAGGGGTGGGTCCGAAGGGTCCTGCCTTGTAGAGGTTCCCGAATCCCCGACATAAAAAAAAATGTCTATATTTTTTTTTGATAAGTAATAATTTTATTCAAAGAAATAGGCATAAGCCCAAGTACACACGACGTATACAAAGGAAACACCTACAACTTCCAAAAACGAAAAGAAACTGACACTAGATAACTAAAACAGATGTAGAAAATTATCCTCCATTACAAAAGCTTTAACCCAAGAACTTAAAGTACTCAAGAAAAAATCCCTAAGATCTCCCAATGAGCGTTCTTTATCTTCGAAGCATCTCCCATTTCTTTCAAGTCATATGCACCACATAAGACAAGGAGGAATCATCTTCCAAACTCTCGCCGCCTTCTTACAGCCCTTCAAACCCTTTCACCCTACAAAAAATGTCTATTTCTTGATTTATGAAACCTTAAATGTGCATTCAAGGCGGTGGCTGTTATTGCTGCATGTGTGTATGGGAGTGCTCATCTCTCCCAATACAACATGGCAAATTCCACCAACTTATTAACCCACCTTTCTTTGATGAAGAACTTAGCAACCCACCCTAAGGCATTTTACCTCTCTGTTTAATCCTTTTGCATTCTAAAATAGTATTTAGGCTTCATAAGCAACTAAGAGAACCCGTCCCCTTCATTCTACCCTAACTAGAGTCATGGACCTTTAGGTTACGTTTGGATGTTGATATGAGTTGAGTTGTGAATAATAGTATTTTATGGGTCCCATTGAGATGGGTTTAACTTTTTTAAGTTGAGATGGATTGAACTTTTTAGGTTAAAATATATGAAGTAGGTTGAGATGTTTTAAATTTTTTATGGGAAGTTGAAAAGGTAGTGGGTCCTATCAATGATTAGTTTGAGATGAGTTGAATTTGGTTCAATAACCAAACACAACCTTAGTATCTAGATAAAACGAGTTAGTTATTTTTATTTTTTGATGAATAAGAAGTTTTTTTTAAGATAAGTAACAAGGCAAAGCGAAGTGCACAGGAAGTATACAAATACTAAACCTAGTTACAAGTCAGTTATTTTAAATCTTTACAACCTTTTAGTATTTGGTGTATTTCTACTCGCCAAGTCTTGGACACCTATTAGCTTTGATGGCAATGGACCATCCATATGCTCCTCGTCAAAAACATCACATGAGATTCCCACTAAGTGCATGAAGGATTTAACTTCCCGTAAAACCCAATTTGAAGATGTTGCATGCCCATCCTCAGTAGCAAATAGATATTCAAGGGTTCGCAACTCAAGGGCTCATCTCAAGTATAGTGATTCACTACAAGGGCAGACTCACAGTGTTGAAGCGTGTTTGGTCACAAAGTGCGGAGGCCAAAGTATTTCACTTACCAAAAGCGAAGCACATTTATAAAGGCTCACATTAAGTGTGCTTTTTGGCACTTTCCTTAGTGAGCTTAAATCTCAACAAGTGCGCTGTTGTAGTTTTTTGAAAAAATATAAAATAATGGAATTAACTTTTAGTGTTTATTTGGACCCCTTTTTTTGTCCTCAATAACTACTTTAGGATTGCGTTTTATTGCTTATGTTAGTTCCAATGTCAATACCTACAATATTCGTGCATTTTCGGTTATTGACCTTTGGGTTATTTTGATTCAACCATGTACTTCGGTTGTGGCTATCAAATGTCACGGTTGTGTATATTTTGTAAAGTAAGAGAAAAGTATATAGAATGCTATGTTTAGTAAGTTGATCACTTGAGTGTCATGTTGCATATGCTTTAACAAATTGAGTTAATAGGCTAAATATATTCCTATATTTTTTGTAATTTTTTAAAATATTTTATTATACATATATTTTATTATAAAGGAGTGCTTTACTTCAATTAAGCCACAAGCTTTCACTTTTTTAGGTTATAAGCAATGTTTACGCTTATATGTGCCCAACTCACCAATACCAGGCCAAGACAAATATAGCATTGATACACTGCCTTTTTGAGGTACCTAAAGCACTCCCAACCACTTGAGAGAAGTCAGCATCCTCCCCCTTGCTTGGGCAATCTGTACCTTTTGGCCTTGCTGTAGAGGAACCAAAATCTGGAAAGACGTTCTCTTGAATTGTGATATACATCCAATTTGTTCCTCCCTAAATGGAATTGTAACGCCCCAAGGGAGGCCCAAGCCACATCTGAGCCCTAATCCTAAAATGACTAGTCAATGATACAATTGGAGCCCCATTGAAATCATTATAAAAAGCAATAACTCTCTCTCCCAAGCAATATGGGATCCCATACATGACCGACAAATTAGTCAGTATGAGGTATTACAATCTCTCCCCCCACTTTTAAATTCCCGACGTCCTCGTTGGGCCATTCCATCATAGGTGACACTATTCAAGTTCCACATTTCTGTTTGGGATAGGCTCTAATACAAATTGTAACGCCTCAAGGGAGGCCCAAGCCACATCTGGACCCTACTCCAAAATGACTAGTCAATGGTACAATTGGAACCTTATTGGAATCATTATAAAGAGTAAGAACTTCTCCCTCCCAAGCAATGTGAGATCCATACATCACCTATACATTCATCGGTCAATATGGGGGTATCGCACTCATTTGTAACGCCCTAAGGGAGCCCCAAAGCACGTTTGACCCAACTCCAAAAGGACTAGTCAATGATACAATTGGAGCCCAATTAGAATCATTATAAAGAGTAATAATGTCTCCCTCCCAAGCAATATGAGATCTCATACACCACCTACACTTATAAGTCAGTAAAGGGTTTCACAATCTCCCCCCTTAAGTTCTCGGTGTCCTCATTAGGCCATCTAATCATGGTGGCACGGCTCAAGTCCCACACTTCTGGTTGGGATATGTTCAAATACCATTTGTAATGCCTCAAGGGAGGCTTGAGCCACATTTGGGCCCTACTCCGAAACGACTAGTCAATGGTACAATTGGAGTTCCATTGGAATCATTATAAAGAGCAAAAACTTCTCCCTCCCAATTAATGTGGGATCTCTTATACCACCTACACTCATTAGTCACTATGGTGTATCATAGACTTTCAATTGGAATATTCGATCATTGATTAATGTTTGATTTTTGTAGAATCACCTCTCTCTGAGAGCCTTGAGTTAAGAACCACCCACGGAATCAGATCAAACTGAGGTCATTTTTTGAACTCAGTATCAGTGACGCCTAATTGCAAAGAGATGAATAATATCATCCACTTTATTCTCCTCGTCAATTTCCTTGTCTCCATTCTCTGTTTCAGGCATATTATTGATGCTACAGTTTGTTACGAACTTGTTTGTTGTTGCCCAAGGGTGTCACTTGTTTGTTCGTTGCCCCAAAGGGTGTCACATGTTTTCATAAAACCAATACAGAACACATCTCAAATTTTTTTTTTTCAATAATTCTAAAAAATTACAGCAATTTTACTTACTAAACATGCCTATCAAATTCTTGTTACCCATTGTCAATTTTTATATTTTTCAAAGATCAGTCTCCATATTTTTTAGTATCATGGAACATGTTTATAGACATTGAACTCCTTCCTATTCTGTTTGAACTGCGACTTTTAATGAGGGTACTAACATATGTAAGAAAGTGGGACTAATAATAAACATAACTAGATCCATGATCTCTGATTTTTTTCATGTTTTTTTTTTTTTTTTGATAAGTAAAAAGTAAGTTTCATTGATATGAATGAAAGATAGGCATAACCCATGTACACAGGGAGTATACAAAAGAAAACGCTTAAATACATTCTAAAAGAACTACATTAAAAATAAGAATTCATGCACATTGTTTCCATTAAAGACAATTGCTGAAAACCATAGGAGTAAAGTGTGTAGAAAAAAATTCTGAAGCTCCGCTATTGTTCTCTCTCTATCTTCAAAGCACCTCGCGTTCCTCTCCATCCAAATGAACCACATAATGCATAAAGGTATCATCTTCCAAACTGCGGCCACCTGGGGACAGCCTTGAATACCCTTCCAGCAGTCAAGTATATCAGCCACCTTTGACTGCATAACCCAAGCAACATTCACTCTACTAAATATCCCATCCCACAGCTCTCTTGTCACCTCACAATGCAATAAAAGATGGTCTACTGATTCATGTTATATTCTTGTTAGTAATTTGTTGTGTATACTTTATAGGGTTTGCACCTGATCTACACAAAATTAACCATGTCATACTTTATTTGAAATCTTAAACTATGTTCTGTTGGAGGGATGGAAAGTAGGAGGGTTGGAGAGGGAGAGAAGGGATAGAAGGTAAGATAGAGGATTCTACCTCCACTTCATTTTGTTTGGTTGGCAGGGTAAGGGGGAGGGAATGATTATAGTTAAATGCGGGGTGAGGGTAACATTGAATTTTATTCCCTTCTATTTTTTTTATAAGTAACTTTACTCACTTTTGTCACACTTCCTCTTTTAGCGAAAAAGGAAAACAAAAGAATAAAACAAATAACTCTCCCCCCTCTCTGCCCTCCGATCTTTCTGACTTTGATTGGATTGTAAACAGTGGGGCAGGTGGAATTATCCTCTGGATTTGCTTTCCCCTAACCAAACAGTGTGACTTGTGCGCCCTCTCATCTTCTTCAGAACCCTTTCCTTATTCATTACTCCCGTAAAACCTAATATTAGATTAGCAATCTGTTAGTAGCTGTCATGTTATGATGTGGATACTTTATATTTCTATATGTTCAGTGACAGTAACTACTCATATGCCAGGGCTTAGCTTGTTTTTGCGCTGTCTGCTCACTGTCTTTCCTATCATGCAGGTCACTAGTTTGTTGAATCGGATGCAATTGAGTGCTGTGCAGTCTGTATCAGGTGATAATAGCTCTGATATTACTGTATCTGTACCCCCAACTAGAAGTGATGTTCTTCATCCATGTGATGTTATGGAGGTATTAATAGTACTAAAACCTGGTCATTTAACTAATGCGTCTTTTCTGCACCAAACATGTTTGTACTTGTATTTGTATTGACATGGCGTGTTTTTCTTTGCTAAGGATGTTGCCATTGCTTATGGGTACAATAATATTAAGGATATTGCGATTGCTAAGGGTTACAATATTTCAAAGGGCAGGGCTGTGTCTTTGAGGCCACTGCCCCTGGAAGAGTTTAGTCATCTTGTCAGATTGGAGGTACAGAGCCAATAAGATACAAATAGGATTGCAGCTTTTTCTTGATTAGTGATACCGTTCCTTGTATGCTTTTATTTTTTTATTGCATTCTATTTGTTTAACAAATTTTTTTTTTTGGTTTGATTTTCCCATTAGATGGCAATGTGTGGGTTTACCGAGGTCTTGTCATTTATTTTGTGCTCACACAATGATAATTTTGCAATGTTAAATCATGAAGATGACGGTTCCACTGCAGTGATTATTGAAAATCCTCGTTCTTCTGAAAATGAGGTTTGTATTCTCAATCTTATGTGCTTAATTATACTCTGATAATGTGGATTTTGCTAGTATAATTTTTGGAAGGGTATGAATGTTGTATATGATTGTTGTAACTTCTATTGATATGATATCCTTTAATTGTCTCTTTACTCATTTTAGGTGCATTCTCTTTTGAAAAGTCCTCTTTTGCTGTCCTTACGCTTGCTATATTTATTCTCTCTTTGTTATGAAGACTTTTTTTGAACAAAATCAAGACTTATTGCATATCACGAACTCCTCCATTTCTTTAGAAGGCAATTATATCTTTTTTAAGTCATTTGCCTCCGCTTTCCCCTTCTGTTTGTTACTTTTTTTTACGCTAGTTGTCTTGTGTGGATTAAAGATTTTCTTGAAAAATTCTAAAATCTTTTTGAGAAATTGATTTTCTTTTGTGCTTTGTAAAAATGGTAGAACCTGTACAAAAAATGGAGGACTTGTAAAAAAAAAATGGACTTATAAAAAAGAAAAAAGAAAAAAGTGGTGGTGTCCACTGAATAGATGCTGCTTTTGAAAATTTTCCAATGTTTTTTGGGGGGTTTTGTTGTGTTGTGTTCTTTTAGTTATGCCAAGGCAAAGGATTAAATGAAAAAAAGTTTGGATGTTTGGTTGATAGAAAAAAGTCTGCTATAATCTAAAAGACATTTGTAGATTTGTTAGCTGGTTAGGTGTTCCCTTTTCAGTTCCACCTCTGACCTTTCTTTACCAGTAATATGTATTATTGATGCACAATGCTCATATAAGATTGATACTATTACTGTTTACTTATATATAAAAAAAAAGATTGATACTAATACTGTTATTTATTTTTATACTTATCTTTACCATTGTTTTTTGACCGATCAAAAAATATATTTATATACTTACATCTAAGGTGATTCTTTTTAACCTTTACATCATTCAAAATTTTGATGAGTTCCATATTTTGTCAAACTCACTGTTGTGAACCTTCCGTGCTAAGATTTGTTCCATATCAACAAGGTCATTGGGGTTGGTAGCCAACCCTTGCACACAAACTCCCCAAATTATGTTTTTATTTTTTATTTTTGATAAGTAAACCAAATTATATTTTATTGGCATTTATTTGGAAACTTGTTTATGTATTGCATTGCTATCCTGTCCACGCCCAATGAGTATGAGATTAGGATGCATCACTGCATGATATGCATGTTATAACCAGAATTGTGTGTGGATTGTTTCACAAGATTATCTGTATCACAATTTTAAGTTGCTATTGAAGTGGCTCTCCTGATTTGGACTTACATTTTGTCATTAAGGTGCATGCATTTTTCGCTTTAACCAAATTAACTACAGGATCTTAGAGTGCGTCTACGCTTAATAATTAATTGGGAAAAAATACATAAATCCCCTCAAACTACCATTGCATTGCAATTACCCTTAAAAATATCAATTTTGGTGATCACCTCCTCAAACTACTCAAAATTTGCAATGTACCCCACCTCATAAGAACTTTGACATAAATACCCTTCGTAAAAAGTTTGAAAAAGAAATCTCAAAACCCATAGAAGATATAAAAATACAAAATAATTATAGCAAAGTAAAAATTAAAATGTAAAAATTAAAATTAAAGTTTCAAAAATTTTGAAATATAATATTAGAAATGTAAAAAATGAAAATCATTTTCAAAATAAAGTTTTGAAATTTAACTTTTTTTAAATCTTTATGAAATTTTAATTTTTAATTTAACATGGGATTTGATCAATTTTTAGAATTTTTGGGTGTAATTTTGTCCTCTCAAGTGGAAAGGAGGCACATTGTAATTAGTTATTAGTTTGGGGGTGATTGCAAATTGGGTGGTAATTTGAGGGGGTTTTGTGTGTTTTCCAACTAATTAGTATATTGTTACCAACATCAGTAAACTCTAGGTTTGCTTCTTGGTTTACTTGGTTTTCACTGTCATTTATTTCTTTTATCTTCGTTTGTTTTCTCCACTTTCGTTATTGATTTGAAGTTTGACACATTGTTTCATTTCCAGACTGCTCGTACCAGTCTTATGTCTGGTCTATTGAAAACTGTTGGACAGAACAAAGCCCATCCAAAGCCCATAAAGGTACATTGTAGTTTCTCAATAGACTATTGATTTTTCCGTGGGTGAGTCTGACTGTGCCCATGTTATTAGGTAGTCACATTTAGTTTGTATTATGTTAGACGAGTTGTGAGCGTGTAGGGTTAATAATTTCTGAATGGAAAATGCTTGGGTACCCGAAGGTGGTGACCAAAGCATGTGACCGAACAGTGCATTTGCCTGTTTTTAATATTGCCTCCGGGCATAGTAGCAGGACTTTTTCTGAATTGTGCATAGCATTCAATTTAGTTAGGCCATTATTCTTAGTTCTAGTTCTCTCTTTATGGAATCTTATGTTGTTTCATTGTCGTCAATAAATACAACATTTGTCGATATAAAATTTACAGTCTTTTGTGTAATTTTTCTGTTCATGTAGCTGCGCTGTTTAATCACGTCATAAATAAATATGAAAATTTTAAAACTATTGAATTAAATATAACATCCTTATATGTAATCTTCATACGCCAATGGACAGCGCTAGCATTTCTTAAAAGCCATGCAAGTGAGTTGCTTATAGCAGTAATTGTCGAATGTAGGGATATTAAAACAATTATTGTTATTTTGTTATCTGGGGCTTCTAGGATATTTTTGAAGGCAAAACCCACTCAATCCGAAAGTGCCAAATATCGTGCCCACAAGTCCTCAGCCAACCCCCAATGTAGTAGAAGATGATCAACACTTGCCTCATCCTGTTTGCACAAACATCACCACTCCATTACTTTGATATGCCTCTTTTGTCAAATTACCCAGTGTTAAGATCTTTCCCAAGACCTCCATCCAAACAAAACCTTTGAATGTGCCATGCTTCTCTAAATACACTTCCAAGGAAATGAAGAACCAACTAGAGTGACGAGCGCATTGAAGAAGATTTCACCTCGGATGGATCTCCAATATATTTGATCATCGCCATCTATTCTCCACCTAAAGAAATACAGCCGGCCTGAAGAACGAAGAGAACAACTTTATCACTCAATCTTTTGTTGATCTATCAAAATTAAGATTCCATTGGGGCAAGCGTTATTCAACTGAAGCCTCCTTACAATGGAATGAATGAAATATCTCCCAAAAGTCTCCTTAACTTAGCCTTGAAAGTGGCCTCCGATTGGAAGCCCATGTACTTTTTTGGTAAGATGACACTTTACACCCCAGAATGCCTTAACTTGAACTCATCAGCATTCCTCCCCACAAGAAATCAATCTAAAACATCTCAAAGCGTTTGGAAACACCAAGGATAGGGAAGAAAGACTAGAAAAGTTGGTAGGTTAGAGTATTCTTGGTCAGAGTAACTTGCTCGCTTTAGTCACTTTCACCTAAGTGATGTTCCATCTATTTTATGGCACCACCCAAATAGATGGTGCCTTCAACAGCATCCCATGTGGGAGACTTGGATGCTTCATGGGTAGATATGACACTCTACAGCCTAGGAAACATGTCAAACTGCCAATATTATCCACCACTCTAACTGATACTAATTCTGACTTGGCCATGTTGATTTTTAGCTCTAAGTTTACTTTGAATCATAGGAATAAAAGACGCAAATGATTGATATGATCCTATATTGTCTCACAAAAGATAAAAGTCTCACTACTGAACAAGAGAGGAGACAGGATAAGCTCTTCATTTGTCTAATCTACCAATAAACTTGATAGGAGCCCCTGTTCACAGCAGCTGACAGAATTCACTTGGCGAATCCATTACCACCCAAAGAGTAGAGCTGTCTCAAGTTGTGAGAGCTGTTAAAGAAGCACGAGGGAGTGTTGTTTATCAAAGCTGAAAAAATCGTCTTAGAAATATAATTTTCTATCCACTCACACCATCTCTTTCACTTGATCGTATGCATTCTTCATATCATTTCTGTAGAGCACACCTAGAAACCCCAATCTAGTTATGGTATCGGACATTCTTTGGCTATTATAACTGAGTCTAAGGTGTTTTGCCCCTTAATGAAAGCATTATGTGATCTGGGTGTATTTTCACCAACGCTGTTGTATTAGCTAGAACTTTCGAGATGATTTATATGAAGTGATCTCTCTTATAGGAAAAAGTGATCTCTTATCATTATTTCTATACATTGGCTTAATTTTTGTATCTTCATCAGGCAAAGTAATATTCTTCTGTC
This sequence comes from Juglans cinerea, assembly GCA_961763995.1. Taxonomy (NCBI): domain Eukaryota; kingdom Viridiplantae; phylum Streptophyta; class Magnoliopsida; order Fagales; family Juglandaceae; genus Juglans; species Juglans cinerea. Next base: position 14,602,546 of record CAUIVZ010000016.1, read on the forward strand.
ATTTTATCTATTGTGCATCTAACAACAAAGTTCTCCTATTTCTAATTTTGTCTCTAGATTTTTGAAGTTGGTGATGTAGTGCGGTTGGATGAGACTGAAGATGTCGGTGCAACAAATCGTCGCCAACTTGCTGCACTATACTGTGGTGCTACTGCTGGATATGAGGTGCATTGATATCTTACTCAGTTTAATTATTTTATATTACTAATCATAGTTGTTTTGAATGGCTAATCTCAGTTTGTTTTATGGTATTGGAATTTTTTAAAACATTGGCTCAATCCGTCCACATTCATCTCCATCTTTTAAAAAAAAAGTGGATATTTTATTCCGGTTCATTTATTGTTTGTGACTCGCATTTCTGGTAATTCAAGTTTCTATATTTAGATTTTCACCTATAAAAAAAAAAATCTGTATTTTCAAGTTGGCTTTGTCCGAACAAGAGTTGTGAGCATTCAAACTGTGTTGGCATTGAATCTTAGGGCCCATTTGGATACTTAGGATATCTCAGTATATTTGTGAATAATAGTGAAATAGTTTGGATTAAAATGTTTTAATGGGTTTTGGGAAAGGAGAGAGAAAATGTTGAATAAAAATATTATAAAGTTAAAAAATTGTTTGAATATAATTTGTTAATATAATTTTTGTTTTGCAATTTGAAAAAGTAGTATTGTTTTTGTGTTTTGTTCAAGAGTTTGGAAAAGTTATAATGATTAGGTAATGATTAGATAAAAAAGTTGAAGATTTGAAATTGAAAGTATTTTGTGTTTGAGTGATGTTTGGAAAGGAAATATCTGAGAATACTTGAGAACAATTGTGTTCCCAAACGGACCCTAAGTTATTGTCAAAGCAATGTTCCAAAATCGAGACTTGATTTACAATTCTGATGCTGCGTCAGTATGGAAGAAGGTTTTTCCCTTTTGGACTGCTGCTTTAGGAGGCTTTAAACTTTGGATAATAGAAACCAAAGGATGTTTTTGTGATGAACAGTTGGCATGTTCTTATAAAAAAAACAAATAGTTGGCATGTTTAAATGTAGCAAGTTCATTGATCTCCTGCTGCTTCATTATTCCCTAGTTAAGAGAGCTATGATCTCTTAGTGTTTACTTTGGGCCATAGGGGATGCCTCAAGAGTTGTTGATGGGGTACTGGCCAAAGAGGATTGTTTGGACGGCATGAAAGCAGTTTCATTTGAAGCGCTTTTCTTCTTTGCTTTATGTGGATGGTAGGGATAGAGGAATAATTGAGCAGGAAGACAGGATGGAGAGAGGATCATAAATTTAATCGTGTCAAACTGTTTACTTGAAACTTTGAATCTTTATGCTTGCACTCCTTGTTCTGAGTGGTCTACTGCTTGTAGCAGTCTCTTTCCTTGATTTTGTAGATTGTGGATAATTTAAACCTCATTATCAAATTATTTGGGGGAATTTTTGGATACATTATGTATGTGTGGGGTCTCTCCACTTTTTAATACAAGTCACCTAATTTATATGTTAATTTTTTGGATGGATAAACTCAACCTATGTAATTAAACATATCATTCATGTGTGTATGTAAATGTCCTCTGAAGAGAATTATTATCTAAAAAAATGTCTGCATAAAAACTGTACATTTATGTGTTACATGTGAATCATTTCAACAGCGTGCCTAAATTTTAACTTAAGATTTGCAGATAATTCATGGGCTGGTGGAAAGAATCATGGAAGTGATTGGGCTTGTTCCACCTAATGACAATACAACCTACTATCTAAAGCCATCTAATGTAAGGGCTCGTCTCCCCTCCTGCCCATTGCAGTTCCTATATATATATATTTTTTTTTGGTATTAGTGCTTGGTGATGATGTACCTCTGTCTTGCTGTCTTCTGAAGGAGCCTGAGTTTCTTCGGGGTACACAAGCTAGCATCATTTATAAAGGGAAGCAAATTGGAACTTCTGGAATAGTGCACCCTGAGGTAATTATTTTTCCGTAAATAGAAACTCGCTGGTTGGTGTGGGAAGCATATTATAACCAGATATCGAACCTATATGACTGGTTTTCCTTTCTGCCCAACCATTCCAACCTGAGATGTTAGAAAAAAGTTAAACTGACCATTGTCTGTTGTGGTCAGTTTATTTCTGATCAGTTTTGTGGAGATAATTAGAAATCTTTACAGGAAGCAAATCATGTTAAATGATCTTTGTATCATTCTGCATTTCCGTCAGAGCATTCGTTTTTGCTACTTTAACCAACGGTTTCTGGCATTTGTTTAATTGAGTCAATTTGGAGACGGCTTTAAACTCTTTTTCATGGTCATTTGAAATGACAGTCAACTTATTTGAGAATATGCTGTGGCTTTAGGTGTTGAACAAGTGTGACATCCCTGATCCTTGCTCCTATTTTGAACTCAACATCCAGTGCTTTTTGTAGGATTTATTTTGTAACAGCAGAGGTAAGTTTCTTGATCATATTGTCCTTCTAACCTTTCTTGGGTTCGAAATAAAACTGTATATATAATCTCTGACTCTGCGTTCTTTAGTAAGTTTAATTGTTGCTTTAATTGGTTTGTGTTATTTAATAACTACAGGAACATTGGCTTCGCTTCGATTACTCCATCGTTTAGTGGCTCTAGTGCCAGAAATTACCATATCAAGGGCATCCATTTGCAAAATACTCTTATATCATTTCAATTGCCCGGTATTTTTAGGGGGGGGGGGGGGTGTTCCTTTATTTAAGTTGATTTAATATATATATATATTGTGTGAAATATTTGATGTGTATTGTTGCCTAACTTTTATGATTGATGAAGAAAAGAGTTTGTATCCCGCTTTACATTCTACCGAAGCTTCTGTTTCCCAGATTCCAGTTTGATGTCATGGAGTAATGCTACATACAGTCGTGGAGTGCGTAAGTGTCGTGCAGTCGTTTTGAAAAATAGTAGGGTTTATTAATAATTTTTTTTTTTCATATGGGTCTTTATTTATTTATTTTTTTCAAAATGATTGCTCGGCGCTTGCACACTGCAATTATCATTTCTCTCACTTGCTGGCTTTTAGGGTGGGATAATCAAAAGATGACTCATTTTTCAAGTTTTTGTCATTTTGCAATAATTTCGTACCTTGTCATAATATTATCTAAAAGCACATCATGTAAAACGTCAGCTTGAGAATGTCAGCCAATCCAGCTTAAGTAGTTGGAAGTTGATGTCTGAGATCTGAAGGAAAGCATTCAAATCTCGGAAACTAAACGATGTTGAGCACAATTTCAGAAATCATTCAGAGCAACAAAACCTGGAGCACTGCTTCCATCAGCACAACAATTTCCTGATTTTGGTTTTGGGGCTTTTGAGAGTGATGGTGAAAACTTATAATCACTCATAGCACCGTAAAGGAAAGTCAAGTCCTTCAAGTACTCAAAGCTTCAACTTTCAATGATCATTTCGTCATGTAAAAAATGAAGAGAAATGATGCAATTGTGGAGAATGTAAGCCTAGCAAAAGTGAGTAAATACGAGATTTATAAGAAAAAAATTAATTATTTAATAATAGATTAATTTTTTTCAAAATAATTGCATGGTACTTGTACACTCTACAACTGCATTTTGCATTCCTGAGTTCTTTCTCCATTGTTGAACAACCTCTATTCGTTCTCCTGCTTGAGTTATTGTTACCAGTCAGTATCCTTTTTGAGCATCTCTTTGATATTTTCAGTCTTGATCTATTGATCATTTGATTCCGCTTCATCACTTGATCTTTCATCATTTTCAGTTTTTTTTTTCACCCTCTCTAATTCTATACATTTGGGCATCATCTTGTATAGAGCTGCTTGGTCTACCTCTTCTTGTTTTGCAAAGATTCCATAAAGGAAAATGTTATATCTTACGCCATCATCTCTCTTATTCTACTTGGTTGATTAGGCATCAATTTAACCCTTAAATTGATTATTTTAAAAAGTAATGGTTAATCTATGTCAGCAATGGTGCGAAGGGAATGAGATGAAAGTCTAGTACATAACATAACTCTTCTGTCAATATAACCCCAACATCTTACACCTCATTTCACAAACTCAATTTCTCTCCTCACAATACAATCCCATTCAAACTAGAATAATCTAAGCCCAAAGTATTGACATGGTCTCCGACTTCACAATGGTGCGAAGGGATTGGTAAAAGGTACTGTATCATTCTTTTGGTACTTCATATACTGACTTTACCGTTGAGGTGGTAGACAAAAATGTCTTTAATCTTTGGCTCCAAGCAAATAAGATAAGCAACAAGTTCTGAATCTTAGGCCCTTGAATATATGCTGAGGTAGCAACTGGTTCTCAGAAGGACTTGGCCCCCGGGACCATTTGGGGATAGGAATGGGAGATTGGTGCTTAATCACTCTGGATGTTGTCTTCGGCTGCGTTTGGTTGCAAGATTCAACTGAGTTTAATTTAATTTTAAACTTAGTCTAACATCTAAATACTCAACTCTCAAATTGCTAAACTTATCTCAACTCAAAACCTCTTTACACATAGGACCCACAACCTTTTTCAACTTTACATAAAAAGTATTTAACTCATATTAACATTCAAACACACTTTAAACTCAGTTTCGATGAACCCACATAACTCTCTTTACTACTCAACTCACTAGTATTCATAAAAAACTGAGCTCAGCTCAACATCCAAACGCAGCCTAACTTTTTCACAACAGTAACAACAAAGGTAATTGGATTTGAGTAGAGGTTGTTGTGAACTAAGTGGTTTCTCAAGAACCAAATACAATCTAGGGACACTGGGACAGTATGGCAAAGACATACAACTGATGAGACTCCTCTGTATGAATCCCAAAATATATTGATGGATTTCGAGCTTTTTTTTTTTCCCAAAGCTGGTCACTGATTATCATCAAATGTTGGAACTATTTAAAGGCCATGGAGACTGCCTCCACAGGATGCAGGAGTTTATCTTAGAAAAAGGTGGATAAGCGATCCCTCTTCCACTTAAGGGACAGACACAACTGTCTTTTTTCTTTTATGACGGGGAAACCGCCCCACGGCAGAGACCTTAGGGACAGATACAATATTCATTACAGTAGTGATCTTGAAAGAATGCTAGAAACAACTTTTCATATGAAGAAATTTAGTCGGGTTTGCATCGTAAGATTGGGGGAGAACTTGAATTGGAAACTAGAGCTGCTCAGGCTGATTTGACAGAATACTGACCAGAAGCATGGTGAAACCATTTATGCTGGTCTCCAATCATCGATAAATTATATTGGGAAATATGAATCTCCAGAATTTGACTTGAGTGAGAGAATGCAATAAGATGTTCTATCTTCAAGGTCGTTCCATCTTCAGTTCTGAAACCTTGTTGGGGTCTAAAGGGTAAAGTTGGAGTTTGAGAGATGGTAATGAAGGAATCCATAGATCAAGCTAAACTCTAATAGACGGTTCATTGCTACAAGTTTTGGGGTGAAGTGTATTTTCTTGAAATCAAAACTCCACAAAGTGGTTAGTAAATAGGTAAAATGACTCGGACATTAGAGCATCCGTAACTCTAACCCATATTGTAGTTACCTACACAGTTCGTCCATATCATCCATGGGACTATATTCACATATTTGAATTTCAAGCACCAAATTTGTCGAGCCAAAACTTGAGGAACCAAAGTATATTTTAGTAAAAGGAAAATTAGTAAGATTGATTGATGAAGCTATGATATGAATATGCTACCGAACTTGATATGGGCTCTAATTAGACCTTTGGTAGTAATTTTTCTTTCTTGAGGATTCTTGAGTCATTATTGTCTAAAAATTGCTTTATCCTTACCGATCAGGGTAAAATGCATGTGTTCATAGCATATGTGATTAAGCTTACAACCGTATTGATTTATTTAGAACAATCACAGAAAGATAAAACTAATAGAATCGGAAAATACATACTAACGATTACCATCTGCAGTCCATGAGTGAGGGAATACAGATGCTTACAATTTCTTCATTTCAGCTAAAAATTGTTGGAGTTCTTCCAACTTTTCAGTTGTTGAGCCTGCCAAAAAGAAAAGTGTCTCAGCACAAACATGAAAATATTCTGCCCCTAGAGGTAATATTACTTGCAGTAGGACCAAAACAACATCAACTTGATGTAATTGATACCTTTGCTATCCAACTTTGACAAATCTCGGTTTGGATTATAAAACATCTCTGCTTTAGTCTGTTCAGTCCCTACTGATTTGCCCATCTTCAACTTTAACATTCGTGTCCGGAGTTCTGATGCAGTTCTCACCATCTCTGCATGAAGGAATAATATATAAGAATGTGTCTTCAAAAATGTTTGGGAAATATTTAACAAATAAGTCTTGAAAACAATTAATTAACAATAATTTAACCTATATGTAGAAAATCTTCCATTCCACTATCATCAATAATAATAATAATAATAATAATAATAATTTTTTTAAAAACCTTCCAATGCAGAACCAATAGAGGGTGCAGACAAGGAGGTATTTCTTCGCTTTGCAAGTTCTGAACCCAAGCTCTACCCCAACTTGACCCATCCCTTTGTAACCAAGTGAAGGCCCAAAGGGGAAAAACAGCACACTCGTAGGGGAAAAAACACAAAGAAAAAAGACAACCTCAAACTGCAGTATCTCAGAGAGTACCATCAAATTTTTACTTAGGGCAGCTTACAACAGGTATTTCTGCAATTGGAGGAATGTTCACAAGTATTTGATGGACATCAATAAAATATTTTTTCTTGAAGGGGAAAGAAGATAATAGATTGAAGCAGCATTAGTGCCCCATTGCACATTGGCACAAGTTTTCTATAACTACCTGGTTAGCAATTGGGACTTTCATACAAGTCTTCAAATGATCCCAACAATTATGCCAATAAAAAAATAACATAATAATACTAAAATATTCCCCCTAACTCCTGGCTACTTAGACACAAGTGCATTTTCAAAAATTTCGGGAAGTTGTAATAATGTGATAATAAAAATAAATCTTCAGAGTGTAGCAGTTGCTGCAGGATCTCTCTGAGTAAAAGGAGATGGTCCAAGTGATTCTTGTCGATTATCAAGTGACTAGGATTTTTATGTAATTGACTTCAGAAGATGAACAAATGTGGAGATGATAATTCATAATCAGGGCATTCATTGAACAATTAAACTCAAGTCTCATATTACTAAACTCAAGTCTCATATTACCAAAAGAATTTACTGTATTGTAAGATTAACTTCATAACACTAACCGTTATTGTGCATGAATAAAATTAAAGTGGATGTCACAGCAATCTTAAATAAAGAAAATGTAGATTTGGAAAGCTTATCTAATTTTTTATTTTTTTAAGTAATCTGGAAAGCTTATCTAATTACCCTGGAAGAAGTCATGTGCAGAATTTGTCTCGTATAGTTCTAATGCCTCATTGACAATTCCAGCACTCCGATTGCTAGAAGCACACAGCTTTTCTAATGATTGGAACTCACGTTCGAGCACGGCAGACTCCCTCCCAACCTGTACATCGTATACCCATCAAAAGGGAAATATGTGTTTTTTTTTTATTTTTTATTATTTACTATGTATCAGCCACTATTCACTCTCACAACCCACACCTATAGCTTTTTCATAGGGTGTGGAGGTGTTTTTCATAGAATATGGGGGTATTTTTCATAGAATATGGGGGTATTTTTCATAAGGTGTGGGGTGGTGGATAGTGGCTGATGAGAATAATTTTTCTTTTTTCTTTTTTTTTTGGGGGGGGGGGGGGAACTTTCAGCATGCTGGATAGCTTTTACCACAGTAAGTTTGTTCCTCAAGGATTCCAACTGTGCTTCAAGATCTGTATCACAGAGTGGTTCTTCACACATCAAAACGTCACCGTTTGGTTCATCCTGGGAAAAAGATTTATTTTAATGTTTGATAAATAAAGTTTATAGCACAGAAAATTATAATTAACTAAAATGTGGTGTAAAGAATATGATTACTCGAGCTTAGAACCACTCCTTTGATACCTGTCAACTAACCAATTGTCCAAAAAGTTTAAATTGATCAAAAGAGGATAACTTAGCCATTTGATTAATACTTCAAAAAGGTAAAAACAGCGAAGTGGTCTCTTTTCCAGTGCCAAAAATCCTTGGATTCTGAAGGTTTATTTGGCAGGTTACGGTACGAAAAAGCTCAAGTATTCCAATATCCAAAGAAAACGATTACAAGAAAGAAGAATCTTAACAGCTGTCAATGGTGGTGAATGATATAACAAAACTAGTAGTTAGGGAAAACAGAAGGAAAAAGGAAAGAAAAAGAGAGAGCTTCATGTTAGAAATGCATGCTTTTCATAAACCAGAACACTCAACTTTTGAGTTTTGACTTGATTTCCCTACAGAACTATGACCTTAAAACCCAGCTCCTAATTTGACTAACTGATTCAAAAGATAAAATAAAAAGCATAGTTAATAACACCTAAAATCTATCACTGGAATTCCTCTCCCTCTCCCTCTCCTCTCTCCCCTTCTCCGAAAACACACTTTACACACCCAAACCCACTTCGAAACATGGTAGGCAAATTACCACTTTTGACACAATGTACCCTCAGACTACCAAAAAGTTATAATGTTCATAATCTTGATGATCAGATCTTAAAGTGGGATGTACATCGCAACATTTTCGTAGTTTGAAGGTTCAATGTATTAAAAGTGGCAGGTTGGCCAAATTGTATCCCCCCCAGCATTGATAAATATCTGCTAACAACGCTTCATTCTAGACCAAAAAGCCTTCTTAAAACTAAGACTTTATTTGTTTTCATAACTCCTCTCAACTCATCTCATCTCATCTAATCATTATAACTTTCCCAAGTTCCCACACAAAATAAAATAAACAATTCAACTTTTTCAAATTCCAAAACAAAAATAATATTAAAAATATATATTCTAACAATATTTTATTTAACTTTTAACTTTAATCTCAACTCATCTCATCTGTGAAAATAAACGAGACCTAATTGAACACATAGCTTTACTTTCTTATTTTCAAAAAGAATATATCTTCTTCTCTGAAATTTCTGCGACATCACTTTTATAGCAAAAAAGAATACTAAATTACATGAGGATGGTCTATTGAAGAAAGTTGATGATAACACAGTATGTAACCGGATCAGATTTCTTATACAAAGCATATCATGTTTTTTTTTTTTTATTGGCCCCGGGTGTCAAAAACAGCATCCCGACTAATCTCGGAGGTGCCCAGGCCCTTGGCAAGGAGTTTCCCGCAAGTGCACCTCAAGTAATTCAAGAGGAAAATCCCCCAGTCCGATGGCCCTTAGAAATTGATTGCACCCAATGGGATTTGAACCTTAGACCTAGGGGAAGCATAACCCCAAGCCCAAGGCCTTTACCACTTCAGACAACCCCTAGGGGTTTATACAAAGCCATCTGATACAAAGCAAAATGGCTTAGATACCCCTAAGCCATTTTGTAAATTACATGATATGCTTTGTAAATTACATGATGGCACAGGTCGAGATCGAGTTTATCTATAAGCGATCTGATACTGCTAACTTTAGTTTCAAGAACCTGCTTTTGTAAACCTCCCTTTGATCTTAATATATATCTGAACCATCCAATTTTAGTACTTATTTTAAGTGATTCAAGTGCCATCTGGACCATCCCTTTAAATTAATGGTTAAATATCTTGATAGAAGTTCATGGAGGTGACAAGTTCTTGAGCAGAACTGAAGAGAGATATGTAAAACAGATTATGGTAATAAATAGAACATTGACAACAGAAGCACTTTTTGTAGATAGAAACTGTTATTGTGAGCATTTTAATAGTAAATACTAACCAAATTATCAAGTACTTGAAATCTAAACCTAAATCTATTTTTTTTGCAGAACAAAGAAAAAAGAAAAAAGAAAAGGGGCTTTATTAGGCCATTTTACGTTGACAAAAGGTCTCTTTGATAGGTTCACCCTCTCATCTGACCCAAATCCAAGTGCACAGATGACAAAATCTGATTAATTAAATGGTTCACATGTCATCAAGGAATACCATTAAGGAATATCAATTGGTAGAAATTTGCATGGAAAATACTTTCAACAAAAAAAAAGGATAAATTATTTTTCTTGTACACTCAAATGATTTGGTTGACTTCAAAGAGAAGAAGTCAGAAATGAAGCATTTGATCAATTTTCCCCTTCAACATTACCTTTTCTATTCATTGTATCCAATGCAAATAAATCAACCTTAATGTACCCCAAAGTCCCCAACCCCTCTTTTTTTTTTTTTCCAGACCATGCCTCCACCTTCTCTTCTTCCCTCCTCCTCCTCCTCCTCTTTGGCGGGGCGCAAACCCACAGCCACGACACAGCGGACTGCACAAACCCACGGCCAGTCTATGGGTCTCCATATCTTTTTATTTTATTCTCTTTTTTTTTCTTTTTAGATATTTGTATATCTTTTTGTGTATGTTTTTTAGATCTATAGATTTGCAGTTGGATTTGTGTTTTTATAGCTTCGATATGTATTTTTATGGTGTTTTTGCCTATTTGGGGTTTCCAGTGTCGGACAATTAGGCGATTGTGTGGGGCCAGGGGAGAGGTGGAATATTGCCACCCGCCCAGGTGGGGCAGGGGCAAGGTGGGGGGTGCCACCCGCTCAAATAGGGCGGGTAGCACAATGAAGCATAAGATCATCTACTCCAATATTCAGTCCCCCTAACAATTAGTTTGTTAATTATGCTAATAAAGGTGATGCTTCTAGCACATATGCGACAAAATACTTATAAAAAAAAAATATGCGACAAAATTAATCTTAATGACCATGAGGCAGAAGCATCAATTTTTTTTTTATCAGTAAATAAGTATTTTATTGATAATAGGCGAAGTCAAGTAAACAGGACATATACAAGAGCCACACCTAGGCAGGACTGCCTAAAGATACTAGAAAATCATGTATGTTCATGCCATTAAAGTCTATTACAATCAACCAATGAATAACGTGTGCAGAAAAAAGTTTTAAGCTCATCCATTGTCCGTTCACGATCCTCAATGCTCCTACCGTTCCTCTCCATCCATATGCACCACCATAGACAGGTCGGTATCATCTTCCACATAGCTGCAATTTGAGAATCACCCCGGATTCCTTGCCAGCTGGCCAAAAATTCAACAACCCTTCTTGGCATTACCCAAATGAGTCCCACTCTCGCAAAGATATCGTTCCATAAACTCATGGCTACATCACAATGCAATAATAGGTGATCCACAAGACTGATAACTTTTCTTACACATGCAGCACCAATCCACTACAATGAAGCGGTGTTTCCTTAGATTATCTAAAGTGAGAATCTTCCCTAACGAAGCTGTCCATACAAAAAAAAGAAGCTTTTAAGGGGGCCTTAGTCTTCCATATGTTCTTCCATGGGAATGTTCTTGTAGAGTGTGTCATAAGATACTTCTAGTAAGACTGTTGTCATAAGATACTTCTAGTAAGACTGTAAAGTGTATCTCCCCTTCTTGGATGGTGACCATATCGTCATATCCGCTCCACTAGACATTCTACAAGTGTGTAAAAGATTGAATAAATCTGTAAATGTGTCAATTTCCCAATCTTGGGCGGCTTTAAGGAAAGTGATGTTCCATTGGGGTGAACTACTAGAGAGATTCATAAGCTCGGCAGAAGCATAAACTTGATGGGGTTCCTTTGAGAAGATAGAAAATACATGCAATGAAACAAATCTTTTTCTAGAAAGAATGTTACCTAGAAGAGTAATGCAACAGACCATATTGTTATCCCACTTTCATCCCATTATGTAAAATGTGGCACTTTTCATCATCCTTGGATCATCCTTTATATTTTTCAAAGAAAAATTCAAAGGTTGATGGGCTATACAACAACATCATAGTGGAATAAGAGTGAGATGAGAGTGTAGTTTGTAGAATTTTCCTACCTAAAATGGGGATTGCTGTGGAATGAAGAATGGGAACAGGAAAGTGGGCATAGGATTGTAGTACAATGCCATAGGCTAATATATAAATTGCTCACATAGATTGATAGAATAGATATTATAATGTGATTAGTGAGTGTTACCCTCGCAACGAAAACTGATGTGGTACCCTCGGATAAAATTATCATTATAGTCACAATAAGGGTAGACAAAGCTAAAATGGACTGTGAGTAGTACTAGTCCATAAGTAACATCCTAGAGAAGAAGTTGCATGAGGACACAATGTCTCAGACAAAAAATGCAATGGTACAACTCCCCAATCAGTCAAAATCCTATGAAAACACTTAACAGTTTACAGCAGTTGAAACTAACGGTAAGAAAATAAAGAGGACAACACAACAACAACAACAAAAATATTATGGTTGACCAATGCCCAAGCACACCAATTAGCAGACAAAACATACAGCTTTCGGTAAGGAAAACCCTTGAGGAAGAGCAAAGCAGTGTCGAAGACAGTACTTCTCCCACATAGCCAGCCGCTTATCCAAAACTGACTGAACAATACTGCGTACAGTATCAATACCCTACAGCCATCCAAAGAAGTAAAACAAATCAAACACTTTACGAGCGAGAACAAGCAATTACAGCCACATTGAAGTTTTATTAGCAGTTGACATTAACTATTAAAAAAAGAACTATCACTTTTCGTAGTAGTGCTTCAAAAGTTTCCGTCCAGTACAAATGGGTAAACTCCAGCCTTTTTTTCTCAATTTAATAGGACATGCTTCAGCTACAAAGCTAACCATTCAATTCACTAACACTGAAAATGAAATCGAAAAAGAAAGCGAATAGAAAACCAAAGTAAATTATGTTGGTTTTACAGAATGAGCAACTACGGAAATATTAGCAAAACTTAAAAAGAAAAAACCGAAAAAAAGAAGATAACCTTGGTTAGATCTTCGGATCTATCGGTGGCGTGGGTGTTCAAACGGTTCGAAGCTTGTCTGCAGGGTAATCAAGAATACATATTCAGATTAGCAAATACTACAATGAAAGAGAACATTGCTAATCTAGATTGAGAGAGAGAGCGAGAGAGAGAGAGAGGCATACTCGCCAAAGAAATGGAAAGCGTCATCGACCAAATCGTCGACGGTGTTTAGGGTTTCGTTGACGAATAGTTGGGGGTTCAGATTCAGCGACTCGAATATTGCCTCGCTTTCGCCGCCTTCCATTCTCCCTTACTTCCACGCACACATACTAGTTTAGTACACACAGAGAGAGAGAGAGAGAGAGACTTCTTCACCTCGGAGAACTTTCCCGCCAAAAAGGAGACAAGAGAGGAGCTTCTGGCACAGAACAATGACAAAGGAGATTTTCAAATTTTAAAAAAAATAATTCTTAAAAAAAAAAATAGGCAAAACCGACTCGAACCGGTTCGGACCGATTTGTTCGGGCCGGGTTGTACTCCTTCTGGTGGGCCGGTGGCTGTCAGTCCCTTTGTCCGTCAAGTTTTTATTTTTTTTTCGTCCGACTCTCAAATCTCAATTGAGGCCAAAATGTTTTCAAAATTCCAAAAAGCATCCGATAAGGTGACGATATTTTTGCAAATCAAAGACAGTTGCTCCATGTTTCTGAGGCACCTAAGCATGACCAAGAAGACCTCCAAAGTTCAGGCTGTCTACGACCTCTGCAGCAAGACCTTCACGCCCTCACCGACACCACTTCCCTCTTCTCAAGCTGTCCAGAGGCTCTCTTCTCTTCTGGGTTTGTCCCAATTTCATCAACTCCATGAATAAACATCGTTATTACATGTAATTTTCCAAGGTTTTGTTGCAGTTTGCAAAGTTCGGCTCAATTTCGTTTGCTTTAAATAATACATTTGATAATAATGTTGTAGGGTCATTTTGGAGTTGATCTTTGGAATTTCAGTTTACATGAGAATGAAATTAGCACAAAATTAGACCCTGATGCCGAATTTGTATTTGGGGAATCATTTAATTGATTGGTGGCGTCAATATACTGTAGCCATTCTAATCAAAGATTTACTAAATGCATTGGCAAATTTTATGACATTAGATTTTTATTGTGGATTCTGACCTCATTCATACTCATTATTTAATAGACACAATAGGACCAGCTGATCTTGGGCTTAAAGAGGAACAGTCAGATGATGATCGAGGACATGGAATTTTCGGACTTAGCCAGCTAAACAGGGTAGCACGATGGGCACAACCAATAACTTATCTGGATATTTATGAGTGCAATGATTTTACGGTATGCTCTAGCATTTTCTTAATCTTCTGGATGAAAAGTTGTTGAAGATTGTAATTCCTTGTTCTCCCATTAGAAGTTCCTAATACTTAGTTTTCCAATAACAAAACTTGAAGTATGGCTGTGTATCATTTTACCATTTTTTAGTATATATTTTCTCATTCATTGCAAAAAGAAGTCCTTTGAGGAATTTTGTTTGCAGATTGATTCTTAAGATCATCTGACAGCTGATTTTGGAACTGCCTGTTTGCATGCATTCGCCTGGGGTTTATGTATGGCCGCTGTGTGTGTTTGTAAGCAGCTGTTTCAAAATATATTGAGTATGATGTTTTTATTTCATCTGTAGATGTGTGTATTTTGCTTTCCTACTTCCGCAGTTATTCCACTACATGACCATCCTGGGATGACTGTTTTTAGCAAAGTTCTCTATGGCTCTTTGCATGTGAAAGCTTATGATTGGGTTGAGCCTGCCCAAATCCAGGAAAGCAAGGGACCAAGTTCCTTTCCAGGTCTGTGTTCTCAGTTATTTCAGCTTGTGAGGACATACAGTTACCAAAAAACAATTCTTGCTTGATTATTATGGATATCCCATCTAGTAGTTGCATTTATGAAGTCTCTATCCTACTTTGAGAAATTATCTGAAAAGGCTCCTTTGTGTAACTCCCTATTACACAAAGGGTCTCTAATCTCAGAAGTCACTGCATGATTAACCACTTTTATGGTCATGTTGAAATGATTGGGGACCAGAATAAGCTCAGCTTGTTATCTTACTTATCATTAACCGATTTAATTGGTCATGTTGAAGTGATTTGGGATCAGGATAAGCTCAATGTGTTACCTTACTTATCGAAAAGGAATAGAAGTGTGAGCTCCTTGTGTAAAAGCATTTAATTTCTTTTCAAATACCATTTTCCAGCCAGATAAACCTGATGGACACGTATTAAACCAAAAATAGACCTAGTATATTGTTGCTAAAGGTTAACTTGATTCATTAATTTTCTCTTTTTTTCCTTTTACCTCCTCAACTCAGAGCTGACAGTAGGAGGTATGCAATTTCCTGCTTGAGTAACACAAGCACTAACAGATACATTATCTTCTTAGGAATTTTGTTAGAAACGGTGAAGATGGGATTTCATTATTAGTAGTGTTGATATGATTAAAGCTCTCTCTCTCTCTCTCTCTCTCTCTCTCTCTCTCTCTCTCTCTCTTTATGTATTCTACTCATAATGTCTCAGCTCAAATCGTTGGCTCATTGCGAAATTGATTTGTGCCAAGCAGTCATTAATAAATCAATCAACGGGCTAAATTTTATGCCATCAGTTTGGGCTGTCTTTTTTATTTAGATGATCCTATGGAAAATACCAGCCAGTTAGATGGCTGTCACAGTCAAATAATGAACTTCTGATGACTGTACTGAACACCTCATGGTGAAATTTGGGCTTGACTCATCACCAATCACTATTGCATGACCCTCATGTGCACCTCATGGTGAAATGAGGGCTGGACTCATCTACAATCTCCCTAATTGTTGTAATCACCAGCCCATGGCCAATCTTTGGTCTGCATGTCAGATTTGCATGGCGACCACTTACTGAAAGAGAGAGTGATTCCACTCCTACAGGATGGCTTTTTCTTTTATCGTGAATTAGCCAAATTTCATGAGATGGACATGTCCTTTTTTACTTAGGAACCAAAAAAGTTGTAACATGTGAACTTCTTGAAGGAAAGATAGTCCCATCCCATGTTCTTGATTTCAGGATGTCAAGGGTCAATAATTTGAAGTTTTGATGAAAGCTTCTTTCATTTGCAGTTAGATTGGCAAAGTTGGCAGTTGATAAAGTTTTAGCAGCACCATGTGAAACAACTGTTCTGTACCCAAGGAGTGGGGGTAATTTGCATTGTTTTACCGCACTCACCCCTTGTGCTGTGCTTGACATCCTCTCACCTCCCTACAGAGAGGCAGCAGGCAGAAAATGTTCTTACTACCATGACTACCCATACTCAACCTTCTGTAAGTAACTTGAAGTAACCATCATACTTTTTTTCTTTCGCTCCTTTTGCCCTTCTACAATATGCACATATAACTCAGTAATTCATACTTTTTTTCGTTCTTATTTTATTACATGAAAATGGCAACTAACTTGAGTGAGCTGTTAAACATATTACTGCAGCAGCAAGAAATGGAGCTGGTATAATTAATGGAAAAGAAGAGGACTATGCATGGCTTGCAGAGATAGAAACACCAGATGATCTCTATATGCGCCAGGGAAAATATGCTGGCCCAGCTATTCAGGCATAGCCCTTACCACATCCAGTTGGTAGGTAGCCCAAGTTTCTCATTGCTTTCAGTTCAAGTTTTGGACTGCAGCAAATGTTATTGCCATGGTTACTGCCAGTCTTACAAAAGAGGCACTAAAATGCTGATGAAGCGTGCTTTATAGATGATTCTCCCCTATATTTTCATGAAGAAATTTACTTGAGATGTAGAATTTTGTTCATAGAACCGTAACATGAATTGAATGAGTAATCTCTAAGCTAGTATGCCATTTTTTGCAAGGGTTTTAGCCACACCAATCGTGATGTTACGTGTATCATTGGCATTTCTTTATCACTCAGTTCTGTATATTATGCTCTTTATATACACTCACACACACACAGAGGTGTATTTGTTTCAGTCCACCCTTGTATCTGCTAACAAATCTGGTCTTGCCCCAAATCTTTCTTCCAGTTTTGAACCCACCTATTAGAGCAGGTGTAGTGCCCTGTAAATTTTACAATGGAGAGAGGAGTCACTAGGACCCACTAATTATAATTCCAAGTCTATCTCAAGAGGAGATTTATAAATAAATTTCAGCCTTTTAGGTGGGATCCGTGAAGCATTATCGTAAGCATACCTCACAAGGAGTATTATAACAAAGCCTTGTCCATACTCTCTAAACAATAATCTTTCGTAAGCATACCTCACAAGGAGTATTATAGCAAAGCCTTGTCCATACTCTCTAAACAATAATCTTTCTTTGAGTGAATTTAAAATAGTTGATGATGTGGTCTAGTAGGTAGAATCCCAAACCTATAAGTCTTTAGATAGAACTTAAGTTAAATTTGACCCCATCCCACATGTCTCATGTTGCATATCCACCAACGCAATTATGCTAGAACTGTGGGGGCGGCTGTGCCTCCAAAGGTTCTGAAGGAGTGAAACGCTAGAAGGGAAAGTTCAAATCCAATGCATTGCCTTGGATGTTTATGCTATGGAGTAATAGATGAGGATAAGAAGGGAACAAAGTGAAGGAAATGAAATGAGGAAACCATGGGAAGCTTTGACGTAGTGTTCAGAAGGAAAACAAATCTTGTGCGTGTGGAAAACAAATCTTGAGAGTAAAAAAATTATTCTGGATTCTAATATGAGGGGTTTTATATGAATTTGGAGGCTTTTCTATAAATGTTATAATGTTCTCTATTCTAAAGAATCTGATGCCAGTACTGTAGATTAATTGTAATGGCAAACAGTTCAACGTGTGTTTCCTATAATGTTTAGACTGGGAGAGAATATGTTCACTTCCAACTGCAGTCTGTTGTCTTTGTTAACATAATCACTACCATCTGATGTATCTCTGATTCCTTCCCCTCCTAGATCATGCAAGAAAGCTCTCTTTTAGGACCACTGATCTTGTGTTGGTCTTCATGCCCCCCCTCCACCCTCCTGATTCTAATTGGGTTGTTGTTCATGTGTGACTTTTTTCCTTCTCTGTACTCTTCTATTAATAACTAATTATAAGTTTGATTTGCTGAGGAAGAGAAACAGAATGATTCCAGGGGTTTGGTTTGAGCATTGCATGACCATAATAATGCAGAAAGCAAACTTTCATTCCTTGCTAAGATTCTGAATCCAATTGTTCACAAGGGCCTGAGGATATGGAAAAACCAGAAAAGATACTGGGAAGTAGGTGACAGATCAGAGCAGAAACTTGTTGTTCACTCAGGAGACAAAAGTAATGTCAAGTCTAAATGAGACTCGTGGTAGTAATTATCACCTAGTGCTTGAAAAAACAAATCTATGCTGATTGGCTCTAGCAAAAGTTCATCAAGATTTTCCTACATTTACTTGGTTTGAAGCTCAGATGATTGAACCCATTATGACTACTCGGATCCATTAGCTTAATGAGTTGAAATGAGTTGAGTTGAAATGATAAAATATTGTTAGAATATTATTTTTTAATATTATTATTATTTTAGGATTTGAAAAAGTTAAATTGTTTATTATATTTTATATTGAGATTTGAAAAAGTTGTAATGATGAGTTAGAATGAGTTGCGATGAGTTTGGGATCCAAACTCAACCTAATACGCTTCCAAGTTCCACAAAAGTGTCAATCAGGCATGGTAAATGATATGCATGGAAATAAATAAGAGTAATGCTAGATACAGTTTTAGGGTACGTTACCTCTGTGCACATCTTTTGAAAAAATATGGTTTACTATGAAAAAGTTGATTTTTTCATGTGAGTCACAGATTTTTCTTAATTTTATTTTTTTAAAAACGTGCACGAGACTTGCAACCTATTAGGTAAATCATTTTCCAACAAAGAATTCACAACCAATTTGTATATGTAAAGCCCGTAAATAACATAACTAACTTTAATCTAACCATTTACTTATAAAAATAAATTACAATGCAAAACAAAAATAGCAGCTGACGGCTAAAGGTTAAAGCCTAAAGCCTCAACCCTAAAAGGGAAAAATCTTGAAATATAATGTTTTCTATAGTTTCAAGAGAAGCGGCCCAGCTAGTGAGACTGTGTGCGAAATAAGTGATATTTTTTTTTAGTTTTTGTTGATTAATTATGAGGAGAAATTATTCGAGGATGTAATTCTAAATTGCATGATATTTCTCAACTTGCAATGAAAGTTGTATCCCAAATAGTCAAAAATGGAAAAAGTGTCTATGCAAGATGAAAACTATCTTCTTCATTGTAGCAAGATTCTGAAGTAGTAAAGTCCAGCTAAAGAAGATTTGCATGCTTACAAACACTTGTTGGAATAAAAATTAGCAAACAAGACTTGATCACTCGCCACTCGCTCGAACTTGACTTGGTCTCGTCTGGATTCGAAACTCATCTCAACTCATCTTACCTCACTTATCATTACAACTTTTTTAAATTCTCACACAAAATATAATAAACAATTCAACATTTTTAAATCCCAAAACAATAATAATGTTAAAAATAATATTCTAACAATATTTTATTCAACTCATCTCTGAATCCAAACGAGGATATCCGTAAATGCAGCAGTTCTTTGAGCAAGAGAACATGAGATCAAGATTACTCTGGTGGCCCCTTTTCTCCTTGCCTGCCAGAAATCTAATTCCTACAACTTGTTTAATTATTTGTTCTAAGGTAATTGAAAACCTTACTTGCCAAGAAAAGAAAAAGGCAATGACATGGGGATAAAACCAAAACATTAGTAAAGCTAAGATACGTATGACTCAAGTCTATAGCAAAGATGTTTTCCTCAAAATGGAAGTGTATGCTCAATTCTATACCAGTTCTCACCCTGACGTTCTTGAATCTTCATTTCAATATCAACAGGCATATATCCCAATCTTAAACTGCAAAGACGACTTGGCCATAGTCCTCTTGGAACAATCTTCAACCGCTTGCATTCAACAATCTCTAATTCTCTCAGATTGCACATTGCTTTTTCTGCTATTCGCCACATCTCTACTGAGTAAAGAAAAGAAAGTTTCAAAATCTGTAGTTGTGGAAAACCCCCGCTACTGCAAATCATTTCTTTTCCAACATATGATGACTGCTTCAATTTCAGAACTCTCAGGTTTGGTAGCTTCTCCAGCTTTTCCATGGGGTCTTCAGTCAGAAAGGAGTTTTTTAAGGACAGCTCGGTCAGGTTTGGTGGAAACTTTTGTGTCTTATTCATAAGTCCTACTAAATGCAGCTTGTGGAGATGAGTGTGAGACGAAAAATCCAACTTTGGGATGGCTGTAGAAGGAGGAGATAATCCTCTTGCGTACAGCTTCAAACAATGGAGACCCTTCAGGTTCAAAATCCAAATGCCTAAAGCTTTTTCTTGCAACTTAAATTCTCCGCACAATCCTAGTTCTCTTAGGTTGGTTAGCTTGTTTAAAACATTCTCTACACTTTCAGTCCCATTAATGGACAACCCATGTAAGGTTTGGAGATTTGGAAGAAATGTTCTAGAGGGTGGTGCGCTTGGCACAATCTCCCTAAGTTCATTGAAAAATAGGTGTCTTAGTTGCTGCAGTTTGATAACCACAGCAGGAATAGGACTGACTAAAGTTGATCTCAGATCTAAAGTCTGCAATTTCACAAGATAGCAAACTGATGAAGGGAGTGTTTTTAGCCATGTACCTCTTAACCCCAAATACCTCAAATGAACAAGCTTTCCAATAGCTGAGTCAAGCCTAGCTATATGAATGCCTTCTAAGTCAAGAACTCGCAGGAGTTTGAATTTCTTCATTTCTCTGAAAACGGGTTCATTAAGGTCAAAGCACAGTAAGGAGCGGACCTTTGAAGCGTTTTTTAATGTAGGGGGAACTCTGCAATGTACAGAAAGATGACGACCTCTTGTAAAGGACTTAACTTTGACATCCTGATGAATGACTTCAAGAAATCGATCCTCCTTAGCTTTTGACATTGCAAATTCCCGTAAAAGGTCATGTATACTGCATGTTTTAATTCTTCCATTTGATTTCCTAGCTGCAACCTGAATCATACTCCTTCCTATTAGTTCCTCCAAGTAATCCTCTGCAACATCTTCCAATGGTTCTTGGCCTCTTGGCTGTACAAATCCCTCTGCGACCCATAACAAGATCAACCTCCTGGCCGAAATCTCAAAGTCTTCAGGAAAAAGACCCAAGTAGAGAAAACATGGTTTCAAGTAGAATGGTAAGTCGTGATAGCTTAATGCTAAGATGTCAGCACATAGAGTTGGGTCTTGTGTTAGCTGCCAATGCACACACTGCAACACTTTGAGCCACTCACTGTAGGATGCTTCTTTTCTGGACAGGAGACCTCCCAATACTACAATAGCAAGAGGTAAGCCCCCACACTTTTTCACAATCTGCCTGCCAAGCTCTTCAGACCATGGAGGTAAAGTTCTTGTGGAGTTCCATTCTAGGCACACCTTCTTGGACAACAATTTCCAGCTATCCTCATCACTAAGAAGGCATAGCTCGTGTGGCGGACTTCTTGGATCAGCATGTAAAGCAATATCTTTGAAACGGGTAGTTAACACTATCCTACTTCCATTCTCTGCATCTGGAAAGGCTGCTTTGAGATCACCCCAAACTTCCATTTTCCAAATATCATCAAGCACTATGATATACCTCCTCTCCTCCAAGAATTTTGACAAGAGTTCCTTCAAATCCTCGTTACTCATTGTGTCAAAGTCTGCTTTTCCAAGCCCCAATATTGTTTTGCCTAAATATTGCAAGATCTCTTTGACTCTATATTCTTGAGAAACATAAACCCAGGCACAATAATCAAAATGCTTCTTGATAAAGCTAGAATGGTAAATCTTCTTGGAAAGTGTAGTCTTACCTAGGCCTGCCATGCCAATGATTGAAATTACTGATCGCCGCGGCTCCCCATGGATCACTCTTGCCTCCAACATCTTTATGTCTTCCACCAAACCAACAGTGTCCTCTTCACAAGCATGAGGAGAGGATCGTCTCTTCTCCCGAAGCCTACCAACTGCAAGACCAGTCACTTCTCCCCCTCTCCCTAAATTTTCAATTCCATAAGTTCCTCTACTGTAATTGATATGTTGAATTTTAGTTTTGACCTTATTGATCTGCCTGTTGATCTTGTGGCGAGCTATGAACCTGCCCAACATAAAAGGGTGGCAGTCAAAACACATGAATTTTCTCTGTTGTGCCATTTTGAGGGTGTAGATGTCAATAACATCATCACTGTCATAAGCAACATCTCGAATGTCTGCTATCCAGTTTCTAATTCTTTCATCACCATCTTGCTTTGCATCAGCATCTTTAAGAAAGCATTGGATTCGCCTCAATTCGTCTTCGATCCATTCAACTTGTGTTCTGACTTTTGACAAGGAAACAGCTTCATCAATGAGGTGGGTTGCAATTTTATCTAGTACCAAGGAAACTATGTACTCTGCCATGTTTAGGCTAAGTTGTCACTGAAAACACAACGGCTTGGAGATTCTCACAGTTCACCAAAATGTTTTATGCTGGTATATGCTGCATTCTTTATCATTTCTGGTAGTTGGTTGGTGCTAAAAATAAATGCAGAAAAATTTTGTGGCTGACCAGAATCCAGATGTCTGCTATTTTGGATGATGAGGTCTTAAAGTGGCAAACCGTGTGAAATAGCCTACTAGTCAATGGGTTGGTATTATACGAAAGGGATTTTATGAGAAATGATTTGTACAAGTTATAAATAGACAAGTTACATATAAGTCCTTGTAAAAAAGTAGACCCTGCCTTAAAAAAGTGTAAAAAAAATTATTATTTATTAGTAAGACCCATTATTTTACAAAAGGCTTGTATGTGGTTTATCTATTTGGGGCCATTACTCATTTGTTATACATAAGTTACTATTCACCCTCACACCCTACATTTGACAACTTTTTTTTTTTTTTTTCATAAAATGTGAGGTGTAGAGATTAATAGTGGCTCATGAGAAGAATTATTCTATATGAAATGGAGTGTATTATTTGAAGAGTAATGCTAGATACAGTTGTGAAGTACACAAGCTCTGCACAATCCTTTTAAAAAAGAGTAGAGTCCACAATTAAAAAATTAGTTTTTTTTTTTATGTAGATCCCATATTTACTCATTTTTTTCAAAAATATTGTGCACTCAACGACTGCCAATATCATTTCTCTTATTTGAATATAAATTAAATAATCAATTTCTTTCTTTCTATTAACTAAAACTTTTGAGTCATTTTTTATTTTTTTTGAAAAAAACTTTAGAAGGATTTTAGTCATCACTCTACATTTCATTTCTATTTAATTAAATATTCACTCTACATTTCATTTCTATTTAATTAAATATTCTGCCGTATTGGATGAACTTAAAAGAGTCTAGTCTACCGATAATGTTGAAACATAAATTTGCTTCTTTGACCCTCAATCTGCTCTATAGTTTCCCTTCACAAGCAAGAAGCCGTCAACCTTGACATGTACTACTCCAAATTGAAGAAGTGATATTGAATCAGACCACTGTCTATAATATTGTATGATAACTACTAATCCAATGTTGATGTGTATCGATCAAAGATGAAGAAAATGCCGACTTTGATTTAAAAATTTTGATTAAAATAAAAGGAAGAAGAAAAAATTTAACATTTTTAGGAAGAAGAAATTATACACATATTTACTATATTAATTAATTAAATTATATATATATATATATATATATTTTTACGTTATTTAACATGATATCAGAACAAAGGCCTTTTAACTAAGAAACTCAACCCTCCTTGACCGCAAACCAATTCCGTCCATTTGGATGATGTTGCCAACTCAAGGTGCTAAAATTTCTCCTTTTCCCATTGAAAAATCCTAAACATGATTTTTTCTAACGCCTATTATATTGGTCTTCGATCACATCCGAGTCCTTTTCTTTCTGCCACTGGGTTCTAAAGTGGGTCTGGTTTTTTTAAACACATCAAATAAAAAAAAATATATAAATACACAATATTTTACAATCGTGTTTAAAATACGGTTATTATTGTAAAATACCATATAAAAGTAATACTATTTTACAAAAATATCTTCATTTTACATCAAGTAATGTGAAAAGTGTTGTGTGTGTATCATTACTCAATTATTCGTCATAAGTGAGGGCTATTATAAGTAATGTGTGTATTATTGATGTAATTTCTCCTTAAGGTCGGATGCCAACAGTAAGGTTGAATGGCCCATAATGATGCTTGAATGGTGGTACGACACTCAAATGTTTATTTATGATTCAAACAATACATAAAATATAAAAAATGTAAACACTATAACAAATTTTAGTTTTAGAGATGAACTAAATTCCGTCCCTAAAAATAATTATTGGAGACGAAATTTAAATTTTATCTCAAAACATGGATGACTTTATAAATCCGTTCGAATGGCTAAATATCCGTACGAACTAGGTCTTCTGTGACGAATTAGGTTGTCTCAAAAAGTTAAAATCGTTCGAACGGCAAAAAACCTATTTGAACAGGGAATTAAAGTCTGTTCGAATGGTGTATAATCTGTTCGAATAATAATCTTGGCAGAGAAGTAATTTATTTTGTTGAGGAAAGTTCAAAATCGTTCAAACTGTAATTTGTTTGTTCAAACGGGAGAGATTTGGTGGGAAAATATGGCGGGAAGGTTACAAGATTGTTCGAACGACACATATTTTGTTCAAACAAGTTCGAACACCACATTTATGCATTCGAATAGATAGTTTGGTGGGAAATTAAATTAAAATTGGCAGGGATTTTTTTAAACATGTCCGAACGAAACATAAAATATTTACGAATTCATAAATTAATTTTATGTAATTAATTTAAAAATATTTTAGTGATTTCTTTTATGTTAAATAAGATTTTTAGTTAAATAAATATTACTTTAAGATAGTGTCGTTTTTTATATTATCGTAAATGGTAAGTAAAATGAAAAAAAAAAACAATTAACAATAAACAAGCTAGCAAGCACTAAAAATAAAAATCAAATATTAATTGCATTCCAAAAATATAATGTTTGATACAACATAAAAAAGTAAAATAATAACAAAAACTATATATTTGCTAATTAGATCAAAATCCTCCTGTAAGGTAATTTTGCGTTCATCCATATCCTTAAACTTCTCCATGATGGGCTCAATGAACTCATTCTTCATATGTTGTTTTAGCTCCTCGATTAGATGTCGTACCTGATCCAAAGTAGCCCCAGCAGCCTGTCTCTCAACACTGGCAGTACTACTAGAAGCTGGACCACTCGGCGTGCCACTATCTTGTACTACTTGAATCTTCCGCAAGTGACTTATGCTCTTATTGAATGTTATTTTGTCAAGAGGTCCCATTTGTGGCAACTTCCGTTCAGTCCCTTGCACAGCAACCCTCGATCGGAGTAGGATGTTAGATATCAGCAGTGCAAATGGTAGACTACTTCCACTCGAAAAGCATGACCCCAACTGAATGTTGAGGAATAAATATAATGCCAAACCAATCGACTCCCCTGTGCTATCCGCAACATAAACCAAGCTCGCTCAATGCCGAAATCAGTCTTGTGTTTCCTCAGATTGATATTAGTGGAAACAATCAAATTTAGCATTTTGAAAAATGCTATACAGTCGGCCTGTCGGATCACCTTTCTACCATCCTATGGAGGAGTCGAAGCGTCTCGCACTAGCTGACGGACCTGATTGTCTATGAGACCATCATCAGTTGGATCCTCGTCCTCACTATCATCCTCACTACCAGGTCATCGCTGTCTACATCCGGCGCAGGCGATGAGGATGCGACCAGTGCACCCGCTGCAGGATATGTGCCAATCAGACGTGGGATCCCAATAAAGTCAGCAATAATAAAGGGTAAGTAATACTCACTCCCCAAACAGCGAAGGTAAAGGTCTATACATCAACCTCCATCTAACTCATGGCATGATAGAACTCACCGACCATATCTGGATACGCAGTGCCCCTCTGTTGAAAGATCGGTGCCCATCCTCGATCCGTGATGATGGAGTATATGGTCCATCCTTCCCACACAATATCGCCGAAGTCATCCAGTGCGATCTCCCACTCGACAAGTATCGGCCTCGGCGGCTGATCACGAGCTTCTCCTTTACTTCGGTCGGTCTCTCTCCCACGTTTTCTTCTGCTGTTTGCCATTAATTCAGTGTTCATAACCCGACAACCAATATAAATAATAATTCAATAAAGATTGACATTATATATATTATCTATATAATATATATATATATACACTATATATATATATATATATATATACAAATGGAAATTGGCTAAATGCAAATTCAAATTTGAGCCAAAATTACATGAGTTTGCATTTGCCTATTCCATTCAAATCTAATATCCACATTGGATTATCTATTTATTCGCTATATAATAATAAAATATTATTGATGTAATAATTTTTATTTAATTTATTTTTTATCACATTTTATATTTACTAATAATAATTAGATACAAATTAGTTAATTACAAAAAATACCTACATATTTGGTGAGTTACTATAGCAAAAGTCTAAATTTATATAGACATGCCTAAATTTAAAAAGTAACAAACATGTTCAAACGGTTAATATTCAATTTGAACACTATCTAAGCCTGTTTGGCAAAGTTTCATTCAAACGGGTTTGTAACCGTTCGAATGTAACCTGGCCAAACATAAATTGCTGAGTTGACTAAGCCATTTAGCGAGGAACCACATTTTATCCATATTAAGCTGTCCAAATCACGATGGAGTCACTCCATCATTTACAAGGCAATAATCATGAACAAAAACTCAAAAAAATCGAAAAAGGGGTCGGATTGGATTTGAAATTCGACCCCTACACATTGGGTATTCATAACCCATTTTGCCACCAATAAGGAGTGACTCCATCGTGATTTGGGATGAAAGCTTATAAATGCCTCCCTTTTCTTTACTGACTCCTTTTATAGACACTAAAACATCAACTCTTACTAATACATGCCTGACATTTTATCTTCCTACGTCAACTAACAATAAGTGTAGTTCAATAGATATACAAAGTAGTTTGTCTTTTAGTAGACAATAATATTGACTATATTTATATTATACTTATATTACTTATTCATCAGATTATTGACTATAAGTATAGTATATTATACTTATATTATAGCCGGACCATAAAAACAATAGATATCAATAAATAAAACAACAATTAAATAAATAAATACCGTAATAAATCATTAATTTCTTTTATAGAGAATTCTAATAATCCATTGTTCATTTGAATTGGTCGAGCTTTAGTAGGAATATTCTTTTCGAATAATTTCTTTTCATAAGGTAATTTAACTATATGTTGTTTTCTATTCCAAAAAGCATTAGGTAAGTTAGAGCATACTTATTTTTCAATTACAATTTTAAAATTATTAGTTTTTTGAATTAGTAATGGATCTTTTAATTGTTCTTCAATTCTTTTATATTTTAATTCTTATTTTAAGAAATTTATCTATTTTTCTTTTCTTTTAATCATATTTTTTGTTAATAAATTTAATTTTTCTGGTTAATGAAACTTCTTTTAGGGAGTGAATTTCTTTTGATACAGAGAGAAATAAAAATCTAAATTGAATTTCTTATCCAAGTATTTTAGTAGAAATTACTTCTTCTGTTACAGAGAAAATGTAAGGTAAGGCAATAAATGGATTTCTCAATATTACTTTAATGTTAATATTTTTTACAAAAATAAATGTTGTTTTAAAGCAAATTTCATTATTACAAATATGTGCATTAGATAATTTATAATTTATGTTTAATTTTATTCCATTATCTTATGATAATGTCTCTTTTATTTTT
Source organism: Juglans cinerea (assembly GCA_961763995.1). Classification (NCBI taxonomy): domain Eukaryota; kingdom Viridiplantae; phylum Streptophyta; class Magnoliopsida; order Fagales; family Juglandaceae; genus Juglans; species Juglans cinerea. The sequence goes on from CAUIVZ010000016.1 coordinate 14,630,265, forward strand.
TTTCAAAATATTTGGAATGTATTAATTCCTCTTGTATACAATTTAAATATGCTCCTATATCTAATAAAACAATTGTAGTAAAAGAAAATTTTTGATTAATAGAGACTGTTACTTCAATATACCATTCTGAAAATTTGTTCTATCAAGGATATTAATAAAATTATATGTTTCGTCTTTAATAACTATTGTTGAACAATCTTCTTATTCTTTATCATGAAAAGTATTTACATTTTTATCTATTTTTAATAATATAATTTCTTGTAGTAATTGTTCATTTGAAACTTCTAGTTTAAGATTATATATTTTCAAATTTCTAACTTCTTGTTTTATTTCATTAATTTCTTATTGTAGATCTTGTAATGTAACTTTTTGTTTTTCTATTTTAAATCTTCCTACTATTTCTGAAAAATTATATGGTGCTGAAGAGGTTACCGAAGTGGTTTGATTAGTAAAAGTATCTTTTAGTTTTACCAAATAATCTTTTCTTTTTTGAGAATCATTAATTGTGTCAACTAATTTTAATATAATGTCTTCATGTTTTGAGAATACATTAATGGTTTTATTACAAATACAATTATTCTTATCTAAGAAATTATAGACATGTACATCATCTTCTTCTGATTCACTATCAGAAGATTGTTCTGAAAAAACTTGATTCTTTTAATTGATAGATTTCTTCTTCTTCTGAAGAGTTTTCATCTTCTTCACTTGAACGTATTATAAAGATATTTAATAATTTTTCTTTGTTTCAGGTATATCTAATTCATTAATCTGTTGTTTGACCTTATAATTTGATTTATAATGTCCGATTTTTTCACATTTATAATAAACAATTTGTATTTTCTTTTTATTATACTTTTTTTATTTGTTTATTATATATTTGTTTATCTTTTGTCTTTTTATAAGGTCTTTTATATTTTCGTTTTTTGTTAGAATAATTCTTATAATTTTTTTTTTCCTTTTTTGTGTCTTCTTGAAGGAGCTATAATAGAGTATAGCCAAACTATTCACAAAAGGTATATAATTCTTTTGAGCAAATTTCTTTTCTTTATCCATTTGCTTTTTTAATCTTTTATCATTACACATAATTAAACCAGTTATATTAATAGTAGTTATTATATCACCATATGTGAGATTAAGAAAATCAATAGTACCATCTAGTTTTACTAATGATTCTAGCATCTTTTGGGTGAAGTAATATGGAAGTCTGACTGTGAACTTTTCCTTCCAATATGGTTGTTAACAGTCATTTCTAATCATAACTTTAGTTAAAAATGCATCGTTATACCAACAGAAATCAAATAATTGAAGACATCTTAAATTAATTAGTAAATCGCTAGTTCTTTCTTTAAATTGAATAGGATCACCAACAAAGTGTTTGGTTAATACAAATATTAGAGTATTAACAACATTTTCTAATGGTTGACCATCTTCTGTTCTTTATGATGTTTAATAGCTTCTTTTGTTAACAATTGTAATGATTCATAATCATTATTTAAACTAATAATTTTTTCTACTGTTTTAATACTATAATTAGTAAGAAATGATAATTTTAAGAAAAAAGTGGAATGTTTGTATATTTGATTTTTTGGAATATTAAGAATTGTCCAATCTTGTAAATTTATTTCTATATCTATTATACTATAATTTTCTTGGTTGATGTTATCAAGTTCTATGGGAATACTAGTGGTGGATTCGTCGGACTTAAATAAAGAATTCATTGAGACATGTTTTTATAGCAAAGATTTTCTATATTAAAAAAAAAATAAGTAGATTAAGAACTTGAGGGAACACCACCGGGACCACTCTTAAAACCTTCCAACATAAATAAGCTGACCAACGGATTTTTCATGACTTAACAACACAAGCCTCTCAATATACTTCATTTTCTTTTTCTATGGGTTATCTTTATAAAAATCTGTATTAATGATTTTTACTCTTTTTTTTATAAAGCAAGGATACTTAAATGATATCCTATACTTTTAATTTCGTTTCTTAGGATTCACAATGATTTTCTCATTCCTCTATTAACGCTTGTCTTCTTTGAAATATATGATAGTTAGTCATCATTAATGTATAATCTTGTTTCATTAATTGTTGTTTTCTCTTAAGATCTTTTATATTATCCATCATTACTTTTAGTTCAAGTCTTGTATTATAATCTATACATCTTAAATCAAATAAATCTTGATAACCAGCACTATGAGCAAAATAATATTCCTTATAAACAATAGATATCAATAAATAAAACAACAAATAAATAAATAAATATCAATATAATAGTCAATGGTTCTGATTCCAAACACGTATCCCAGGTAATGTATATTAATAATAGCTTAACAATAATAATAATAATAGCTTAACAATAATAATAATAGGCAGTATAACCAGTCATATGAATGAGAGCAAGTAGTACAGGCGGTATAACCGACCATATACATGAATAAATATACAAGATAAAAAAAGATATATGATAAAATCAACTTCATTAAAGACATAATACTTACAAGGAAATTAATTCTCGGAAGGGTTGGAAGCAGAAGACATGAAGGAATGAAGGCTTACAAAAGATAGATTTTAGAAAGTGAGAAGAACTAGAGAAATGAAAGTTTGGACAAGAGAAGAGGAGGCTTCAGATGAAAGTTTTTGAATGCCTTTACTTGTTTACAAACTTCTTTATATAGATACCAAAATAGTACTACCAATAGTACATGCTTATCTTCCAACGTCAACTAACAATAATTGGAGGTGAATAGTGTATACAAAGTCTTTTATCTTTTCTTTGAATAATAATCTGATGAACGTCAATAATCTTGAACAGTGTAGACAAAGTTTTTTGTCTTTATTCTCTGAAGAGATAATACTTTTGACAGCTTTCAGACAGTTTTCATCTGTCATGTTGAATAATTGAGAAAGCAATAATCTTCTGGGATCATATAATCCGAGGGTCATATTCTGTAAATTCCAGATCAATTGGGTCTTGAGAATCCATTAGATGTACTGGATGGTAAGATGAGTTACCTTAAGAAGGAGAGGCCGAGTTGCCTTGAGAAAGAGAGGCTTGTTGAGAATGAGAGGTCTGTTGGACTGGTGATAATGATGGTTGTTGTAATAGAGATAATCTTACTGGATACTATGCATCTTCTTTATCATCATTGTCTGATACTTGTGACATTGTTTCAGCTAATATTTTCAAGTCCTTTTTGCTCGTAATGAATGTTAATTGAGCCTGAAATCTACTCCGCTGGACTAGAACTTCAGGAGTTTTGGTAATTTTTTAAAACATTTTTAAAACATGATCGTAATTGTATTTTTTCCATCATTTGACAGAGACTTGGTGGGCTAAAAACATAATATTTTTTAGAGAGAGATGATGTTTGATGACATATTTCCACTTCATAATTCAATTTAATTTTGTTTTGAGGAAGAAAAGAAGAAGTGGTGAACAATGCTTTAAAGAAAGAGGATCATCATTTTGTGAAGCAAAAATCTGAAGACTTTTTAGGAGAGGCAGAGGAAAGAGAAGAGGTTCAGATCCATAATAATCCCACCATAGTAAAAACCATCACGGGAAAATCTTGATCTCTTGTAATTTATCGAAATGGAGGAACCAAGAATGACGCAAATTTTTGTTTTGTTTTAAAAATATTTTTGTTCATGCCTGCTGATAATCATAATAATCATAATATGGTGGATCATAAGGATGATAAAATTTCCTTGTTAAATAGGGATTGTTTCCTCATTGTTCCAAGGTGAAAACTTGTTTAATGATGACTTTATGAAAGACAATAATTGGATATGCAGGTGGAGAATGTTGAGTTTAAAGAGAACAAGAGATTCCAGAAAGAATAATTGAATATGTGTCTACTAATATGAATTCATAAAAATGCTGGATTTTCTTAATATTTTAGGGGACAAAGTGCCAGTCTGGCAAAAGAAAGGCATCAAGTAATTTTTTGGGATCAGACAGGTGTTGGATTTCAGACTCAATGGGGAACACTAGATGCCAAAGAGTTTTAATGATATTAGGGATGTAGAAGTTTGAGATAATAGTGAAAGATTAATAATTTGAGAATGAGTAGAGGAAGAATGAGAAACAACTTTGGAGTATGTTGGTAATTTCGAAGAAGCTAATGGTGAGAATGGATTGTAAAATGGCCTAATATTTTGTGGTAATGTCTCCAATACGTATGGTTTTGGAGTTGCAGAATGATATGGTGAAGGATGAGGAGGAAATGGTGGCCTAGCATAAGAAGATTTGGACTTTATTCTTGACTTTGAGGATAATATGATTTTCTCTGTAAGAATTCTCGGGTTAGAAAATCAGGAAGAGAATTAGATTCTCCTTTAACATGTTTAATATCAATACAAAAAATACTTAATATACCTTGTCATCTAGCAAATATTTGTTTAGCAGCTAGATTTTTCACATCTTTAATCAAAACTTCCTTGACTGATTTGCAATCTATTCTAAGTAAAAAAATTTATTTAACAAATCATCTTGAAATTTAGAAATACATAATACAATAGCTAAAACTTCTTTTTAATAGTACTATAATTCTTTTGGGCAGGATTCCAACATCCTGAATGGAATCGAACAATCTGTTCAGAATCAGTTGATAATTTTTACTTCATAATTCCTCCATAACCAAGATTAGAGGCATTTGTTTCTCCAATTTTAAAAGTATGAGGTGATATGAGTCCTAAGTATAGTAATTTCTTAACGTGAGACTTAATTTGTTTTATAATATTTGTATGTGTTTCTGTCTATGGAGGTAGATTCTTTTTTAACCTTTTGAATAATGGTTTACATAATGGCCTTAGAGATTGATAAAAATCTGCAACATAATTAAGACTTCCCAAAAATCTTTGTAATTGTTGCTTATATTTTATTTCATCAGAAAATTTATTAGCAAATTCTAGTGCTATACTAATTGGTGTAATAGTTCATTAATAAATATCATGTCCAAGGAACCTAATTTTATTTTTTGTGGTGAAACAACTAATCCATTTTGTTTAATAACTTGAACAAAATTATTTAAATGTTTTCAGTGTTGTTCATTGGATGGGGAAGATATTAATACGTCATCTATATAAACTATTGAAAAGTGAGTGAAAGGAGTAAATATTTCATTCATAATATTTTAGAAATCACTAGGAGCATTTTTTAATCCAAATGATATAACATTTCATTCATAATATCCAAATGGGACTGTGAACGCTGTTTTATACCGATCTTTTTCAGCAATTTGGATTTGTCAAAATTCACTCTTCATATCAAAATTTGAAAATACAGTAACATTATAAAGACGAGATAATAAATCTTTCTTATTGGAAATTGAATATCTAATCCATCGTAATAATTTATTTAATGGTTTATAGTTAATAACTAACCGAGGAACTCCTCTTTCAAATTCTATTTGTTTTTTAACATAAAAAGCAGCGCAACTCCATGGTGACTTGATTTTCCTAATTATTATACTTATATTACTTATTATACTATAAGTATAGTATATTATACTTATATTATCTATATAAGATAAGTATATACTATATTATAAGCAAATATTCCCTTAACTATAGTATATATGGTGTAAGTAGTACTATAAGTATCATATATTTCATACTAATATATACCACATGCTATATACTAATATATATATTTATACTTTTAATATATAGCACATACTATGTACTAATAAAAGTATATATACTATATGCTATAATACATATATAGTATAATGTAATAATATAAGAGAATATTAAGAAAACGAATCAGGCATCAATCTATTTGTTGATCTAAGTCAATATAAAATGGTCCAATTTCGTAGAGAAGATGTTCAACCCGAAGTAATTGAGGGTGAAATGTTGGAAGAACATGAATCAACTGAAGTGTTTAGTGAAGATAAAGGTGACTGGTCTAGCAAAACTGATAGTGAATGAATTTCAAACAGATATTTGTGTAAGTATCATTCTTATAAATATCCGTAACGTTTGTTCGAATAATAATTTATTACAATTTCAAACATATATGCCTCCCAAATGCAAACTCAAATGCAAAGCAACACATGCGCCATCCATATCCATTACCGACTCCTTGTGTGGTTCACCTGCCATAAATAGTGGGCCAACATTACCAGACCCAGAACAAAGTATTTTATCAAATTAAATACTACATTTAATGCTCGATTTAAGTAATATATATCTATAAAATAAAACAATTTAATTAAAATATATGCTTTAATTACTGTATATATAGTAGTTGTAAGCCAGTGCCGAGGTCGAGGCATTAGGAGGGGTGTCTGCATAGAGAAAGTAAGGAAAGTGAATAAAATTAAAGTTGATATTCCTGATTATCACACCAGCGGCTCCGGGGATTTGGCATATTGGCTTGCTTCTTATGTTGGTACCCTTACTCGCACGTATGCACCGATGGCTACATCATCCTGGACTAAAGTTCTCCAAGATGTGAAAGATCAGATAAAAAATCATTACTTGGTAATAAACTACATCCCAAGAAATTAAGTATAACATGTTAAGTTAAAGTTATTTTGTATTTATACTAATTGTTTATAATTTTTGAAAGGACGAGTTTAAACTTAATTTTGATCGACAAGAAGATCGACTAAAGGTTGAGGAACTGATGTCGAATGCATTTCAGAGGTACAAAGGTCGATGTCATACACACTATCAGAAGTTCAGTACTACAACAGAGGCATGCCAAAACCCATTCCAAGCAATGCCACCAAATGAATGGAGTATTGTGAACAAAGCAAATAGATTAAATTTAACAATACACCATCATGCAGATTTTCGATCTTTTCATCGTTTATCTAAAAAAATGGTAAGTTATTCTAGTCCCTGTTAAATATTAACATATACACTTTTCTGATTTAAGTTCTAATATAGATTTTCCTTTTGCAGCAAGAAGAAAGTCTTGCTGACTATGATCTGACCCAATTATATGCTAGAGCACATAAAAATCGTGATGGTATTTGGACCAGTCCCGAATCAGAGGCAAATTAAGTAAGTTTAAGTTTCTTTAATTCCATTGTCTAATAATACTTTTGTTACTTATACAAACTTGATTTTTTTTTTTTTTGTAGAACAAGATGATATATTTTAAGAAAATTGTTGCGGATCCATCTGATGAATCATCTGTCAACGATGCTCAGATCTTTTCTCAATTTTTTGGATCACGTTCTGAATATTTGAGGGGCTTAGGACATTGCATGAAGTCATCCTCAACATCATCATCCTCTTCTCAAGCCAGATCGAATGACAAAACTAATGAATTAGAGGAAGCAAAACTTGAGATAGAATAATTGAGGTCCAAGGAAAAAGAGTTGTTGACCCGATTAGATCAAGCAACGGATTTAGAGGCGAGATTAGAAGAAAACATGTAGAAGAGGTTGGAGATGAATAACCAAAAATTGTTTGAACAATGACAGTCAATGATGTCCCAAAACTCTATGCCACCACCACAATCTTAAAACTTATTTTTTTTAATTGTCTTTTTATTATTCTGTTCCAAAACACTAACATTTGAACAATTCTGATGTTTAAATTCTATTTGTTCCATATTTGTAATATTATTATGGAATTTTATTAATTCAATTATGTATGATGAGCACTGTTCAAACGAGAAATACTCAGTTCGAATGGTAAATTACAATTTATAAATCCAATCGAACGGAAAATAACTCATTCAAACAATAACTGAGAAATACATTTTGTTCGAATGGACATAATTTTCATGCATATAATGATTGTTCGAACAACAGTAATACGACAAATCCCGTTCGAATGGATAGAATTTCTGAACATATGATGTTTGTTTGAACAATAAAATTTGTGTTCAAACAAAAGTATTTTGAAAATTTAGGTGTCTGAACAAATATAATCTATTAGAATGGGCTGTCCGTTCGAACAATATCAAATTATTTGGTCGTTTGAATCAAATTATCTTACCGTTCAAACGACACTTGTTGGTTCGAACGGAACCTTATATATTTGAATTGGTTTTTGAGACGAAAATGGTTTGTCTAAAAAATAAAAACCCGTTCGAACGCTTTCGAATGGTTCCACTTAATTCCATCCCTAAAACTAATTTTTTGAGGTATTTTTGTCTCCAAAAATCTTTTGAGACAAGCTTTTCGAGACAAAATAGAGACGGTTTTTCCTCTCCAAAAATTTTTTGGGACGAAATTTAGGTTTTTGAGACAAAATGATTCATCCCAAAAAACCCAATCTCTTGTAGTGTATAAATAGAGAGATGTTGATATTTACGTGGTTTAAGTCGTTTGACACTACGGTCTACGAAGACGGGCTGGTTTGGTTATACAAAACCAAACTATATCATCTCATCTTATCTCATATAATCATTACAATTTTTTTAAATTTTCACACAAAATATAATAAATGATTCAACTTTTTCAAATTCAAAAACAAAAATAATATTATAACAATATTTTATTTAACTTTTAACAAAATATCTTATATCATCTTATTTGAACTACGTAATCAAACGAAATCGAAATCTACCATATTTGATGATTTTGCAATCTCTTGAGTTACTATGTTCTCAAATATATAAAGGGTGAAAATGAAGGTTTTTGAAGAAGTTGAAAAAGATGCATATGCTGTATAGAAGTCCAGAATCTGTAAACTTCCCGCTTCCCACAGAGAGAGAGATCATTTCCCTCTATCTCATTTTTTTCAAGTTGAAGTCATATCTATTACTTTATGTCTTACACATTTTTAACATGAGTTTTGTTGCATATAAGTCGAGTTTAAAGTAATATCTATTATAATTTTAAAAAAAATTAATATACCAATCATTCTTTTAACATAACTACGTGAAAAGCTTCTATATCAGCAATACGTTGAGTGTGTAAAAACTAAAAAATAATGCTCATCTTTCAAGTACTGTTTATTTGTCCGACCATGAATTGGTAGGTTTTGTCATTTACTTATTTGCTTTGTTAATGGGCCTTTTAAGTACTGATTTTATAGCCAACACGTACAATCGTATTTCATATATATAAAAAATGTTCATTTTCTAATCACATACCCTACAATATTGGTCCGTACATTTCTCACAACAAAACATGAAGTGGTCCAGAATATTTGTTGCATGGCATTAACGTCACGAGACTCGTGTGGATTCCACTTATGACCCAAATTTATGAATAATCCACTCAAGTAATTAATTAAATATGCATAATGTGATAAAAAAAAATAGAAATTATTTGTACAGATTTCAAACAGATAAATTATATGTAGGTCTTTATAAAAAGTAGATCCCACTTTAAAAAAGTATGAAAAAAATTAGTTTTTTTTAATAAGACTCACCTTTTTTTTATAAACAATTTATGCGACTATTTAGAATTCGTAACTTAAAAAAAAAAAATGATAGTTGCAGTTGTGAGTGTGTAAGCGCCGCGCAATCACTTTGAAAAAAAATAAATACGAGACTCATATGAAAGGAAATTAATTTTTTAATAGTGGATCTCACTCATTTTCAAAACGACTGCATGCCGCTTGCACACTTCACAACTGTATGTAGCATTACTTGAAGCGCACAGTTCTTACAACTAGAATGTGGATGAGGAATCAATCAGACGGACATGATGGCTTGTCTCATAATTCCAACAAAACAAATCCAATAAACATGAGTTAATATTCTAGGATTCTCAAACTGCAGGTAAACATATTATCAACATCACTTGAATGAAGGTCAGATTTGATTAATTTGTAAAATTTAAATTTTAAAATTTCTCTAATTTCATATCAAGTTATGACATGTGTGATGTGAGTACTTTAGTGGGTGTGTTCCACACATCTGTTTAAGAATATAATAACTCAATATAAAACAGAGTTGATGGTAAAAAAAACAATTAATTTGCAATATTCTTTTAACACACTCAACACACCAAGCATTGAAGTGAGTCTCAAAGTGAGTCTCACAATAATGAGAAAGTATTCATTTTTTTTTTCAATTTTTTTTATAATTATAATGGGTCTTATAATAAGTAGTGTGTTGACATAAGAAGCTTATGAGTTACAAATCATTGGGGGTTATAAACAAGCAAGACTACTCGATAAGTCGCTCAAGTTCGACTCAGTCAAATTTGAATTCACTCGATTCATTTATTAAACGAGACGTTCATGAATACAAAATTATAATAAATTATTAAACGATACAACTCATACAAAAGTTCAGCTCGCATATTAACACGTGTGTTAACTCAAAAAGAAATACTTTAACCACAAAATTTGGATTATACAAACGTAAACTCACAAAGTGACGGCGCTTATACACTCAACGACAGCAAATATCATTTATATTATTTGAATATAAATTAAATAATCAATTTCTTTCTTTCTTTCTATTAACTAAAATTTTTGAGACTTTTTTTTTTTTTTGAGAAAATAGCTTTTGAGATAGTCTTAGAGCAAAGGTCTTGAGTAACGAATTTTAGTCATCACTCTACACTTCACTTCTATTTAATTAAATATTCTACGTATTGGGTCAACTTGAAAGAGTCTAGTCTACATAGAATATTGAAACATAAATTTGCTTCTTTGACCCTCAATCAGCTCTATAGTTTCCCTTCACAAGCAAGAAGCCGTCAACCTTGACTTGTACTACTCCAAATTGAAGAAGTGAAATTGAATCAGACCATTGTCTATAATATTGTATGATAACTACTAATCCAATGTTGATGTGTATCTGATCAAAGATGAAGAAAATGTCGACTTTGATTTAAAAATTTTGATTGAAAAAAAGGAAGAAGAAAAAATTTAACAATTTTAGAAAGAAGAAATTATACACATATTTACTGAATTAATTAATTAAATTATATATATATATATTTATATTTATGTTATTTAACATGATATCAGAACAAAGGCCTTTTGACTAACGAACTCCTAAACATGATTTTTTCTAACTCCTATTATATTGGTCTTCGATCACATCCGAGTCCTTCTCTTTCTGCCACTGGGTTCTAACGTGGGTATGGTTTTTTTAAACACATCAAATAAAATATATATATATATATATAAATACACAATATTTTTCACATCATATTTTACAATCGTGTTTAAATTAGGGGTATTATTGTAAAATACCATATAAAAGTAATACTATTTTACATCATGTAATGTGAAAAATATTGTGTGTGTATCATTACGCAATTATTCACAATAAGTGAGGGCTATTATAAGTAATATGTGTATTATTCATGTAATTTCTCCTTAAGGTCGGATGCCAACAGTAAGGTTGAATGGCCCATAATGATGCTTGAATGGTGGTACGACACTCAAATGTTTATTTATGATTCAAACAATACATAAAATATAAAAAAATGTAAACACTATAACAAATTTTAGTTTTAGAGACGAACTAAATTCCGCCCCTAAAAATAATTATTGGAGACGAAATTTAAATTTTATCTCAAAACATGGATGACTTTATAAATCCGTTTGAATGGCTAAATATCCGTTCGAACTAGGTCTTCTGTGACGAATTAGGTCATCTCAAAAAGTTAAAATCGTTCGAACGACAAAAAACCTATTTGAACAGGGAATTAATGTCTGTTCGAATGGTGTATAATCTGTTCAAGTAATAATCTTGGCATAGAAGTAATTTATTTTGCTGAGGAAAGTTCAAAATCGTTCGAGCGGGAGAGATTTGGTGGGAAAATATGGCGGGAAGGTTACAAAATTGTTCGAATGACACATATTTTGTTCGAACAAATTCGAACACCATATTTATGCATTCGAACAAATAGTTTGGTGGGAAATTAAATTAAAATTGGCAGGGATTTTTTTAAACATGATCGAACGAAACATAAAATATTTACGAATTCATAACTTTATTTTATGTAATTAATTTAAAATTATTTTAGTGATTTCTTTTATGTTAAATAAGATTTTTAGTTAAATAAATATTACTTTAAGATAGTGTCGTTTTTTATATTATCGTGAATGGTAAGTAAAATGAAAAAATAATAATAATAATAATAAACAAGCTAGCAAACACTAAAAATAAAAATCAAATATTAATTGCATCCCAAAAATATAATGTTTGATACAACATAAAAAAGTAAAATAATAACTAAAACTATATATTTGCTAATTAGATCAAAATCCGCCTGTAAGGTAATTTTGCGTCCATCCATATCCTTAAACTTCTCCATGATGGGCTCAATGAACTCCTTCTTCATATGTTGTTTTAGCTCCTCGATTAGATGTCATACCTGATCCAAAGTAGCCCCAGCAGCCTATCTCTCAACATCGGCAAACTACTAGAAGCTGGACCACTCGGCGTGCCATTATCTTGTACTACTTGAATCTTCCACAAGTGACTTATGCTCTTATTGAATGAGATTTTATTAAGAGGTCCCATTTATGGCAACTTCCGTTCAGTCCCTTGCACAGCAACCCTCGATCGGAGTAGGATGTTAGATGTCAGCAGTGCAAATGGTAGACTATTTCCACTTGAAAAGCATGACCCCAATTGAATGTTGAGGAATAAATATAATGCCAAATCAATTGACTCCCCTGTGTTATCCGCAACATAAACCGAGCTCGCTCAATGCCGAAATCAGTCTTGTGTTTCCTCAGATCGATATTAGTGGAAACAATCAAATTTAGCATTCTGACAAATGCTATACAGTCGGCCTGTCGGATCACCTTTCTACCATCATATGGAGGAGCCGAAGCGTCTCGCACTAGCTGACAGGCCTAATTGTCTATGAGACCATCATTAGTTAGATCCTCGTCCTCACTATCATCCTCACTACCAGGTCATCGCTGTCTACATCCGGCGCAAGCGATGAGGATGCGACCGGTGCACCGCTGCAAGATATGTGCCAATCAGACGCGGGATCCCAATAAAGTCAGCAATAATAGAGGGTAAGTAATACTCACTCCCTGAAACTGGACAGAAAATTACCCTCCACAGCCTTCTCAATCATTATACTCATGGCATCCATAATCATGACAAAAAGAAAGGGGGAAATGGATTGCCTTGCCACAAACTGCGAGAGCTACAAAAGAAACCAGTCGGTTCTCCATTCACCAAAATAGAAAATTTTGAAGTCGATACACAATGTTTTATCCACGAGCACCATTTAACTCCAAAGCCATATCTCCTCAACAGATAATCAAGAAAATCCCAGCTTACATGGTCGTAAGCCTTTTCCATATCCAATTTAATAAGAATACCAGCTTTCTCCAACTTCAATCTACTCTCCAAACATTCATTAGCAATTAAAACGGAATCTAAAATCTGCCTTCCTCTCACAAAAGCATTTTGAGATGGTGAAATTATCCTCTCCATCACCCTACTCAAACAATTTGCCAGCACCTTAGAGATGATTTTATAAATGCCATTCACCAAACTAATAGGCCTAAAATCTCTTATCTCCACAGCCCTTGCCTTTTTCGGAATAAGAGCAATGAAAGTCGCATTCAAGCTCTTCTCAAACCTCATATACGAGTGAAACTCGGGAAACACCTTCATGATATCATCTCTAACAACATCCCAACAAACTTGTAAAAATGCCAAAGAGAACCCATCTGGACCCGGAGCCTTATCCTTTTACCACATCTTGAACTTCTTCTTCTTCAAACTCTCTTTCCAACCACAGAGCATCAACCAGCTCTATAGAGTTAAAAACAAGGTTGTCCAGTTTCAGTCTCCAAGAAAAATTTTCTGAAAACAACTGCTCATAATAATTCACAATGTGGGCCTTAACATCTTCTTGATCCGTAATCAACCTGTCCCCATCACGAAGAGCCTCAATCACATTATATCTTCTATGAGAGTTTGCCATTTGATGAAAAAATTTGGCACACCTATCCCCTTCCTTCAGCCACAACACCCTCGATTTTTGCCTCCATGAAATCTCTTCCATTAATGCTAAATTTTCCAATTCAGATACCATCCCTAATTTTCTGGTTCTATCCTCTTCCGATAACAACCCTTGCACCTCCTTCTCTTCCAAAGTTTGCAACTCCACCATAAGCCGCTTTCCCTTGATATCCAACTTCCCAAACTCCTCTTTATTCCATCTCATCAAATCTTTCTTAAAAGATTTCAACTTTCCAGCCAAAACAAAATTAGGAGTGCCAGAAAAGTTATAGGGATTTAGCAAGTCAGCTAACATCCCCGGAGTCACCCGGAAGACGATATTCCAGAGACTAACATCAAAAGAGCCATCATCAGAAATGGCATAAATATTGGAGTAAAACTCCAGAACCATCTCCTCAGAAGGAGTGGGATGACCAGTGGTCAACGCCTACCACTGGCGAGACTAAAAAATGCGAGGAATAAAAGTCTTAATAAGCTCACCAAGGGAGACTGCACGCTCAACAATAAGCGAACGGTGAGAGAAGTTTTGAGTGTAAAGCTCTCTTGCCCCGAGGATTGTGGAAATGTGCTTGAGCGGGGGCAGAAGGATTTTGGCGAGGATGAACCCGTCGAGACATGACTTTTGTTGTGGACAGAATCAGTGACCGTTAGACAAGGCTAAAGGTATTTAAGACCCGATGTATGCATGTCCAAAATGCACAATGCCCAATGCATGATCCAGTGCACATGTCAAATGTCCTTTGTCAAACACATTTCAAAAAAGACACAATGCACATGTCCAAAAACAATGCCAACAAAAACAATGCCAAGGTTGATTTTAAACCCAATGGAAGTCCCATGGCCCTTCTAAACACAAACCATCTTTAAACACAAATCAATTTCATGGCAAACACCCTCCCAACTCTAGGATAGACATGAAATGAACAAGAGAACAATGCAATGCCAATGCATGATGAAAATGAGAAACCAAACATCATTGTGGCATTTCACTGAGCACTTGGAGTGCATCCAAGCAAAAACCAAGTGTAAAACCCCTTGGGAGTTCCCTGAACCTCCTAAATACAATGGTGAGAGAAACATTCTCTACACCCAATTCACAAAACAACAAACACCCAAAACATATTCTCATCATTTTGAAATCCAAGAACAAAATTCCCAAATGCAAGAACCCGAAATGAGAAATTAAAACAAACCCTAATGCCGAAATTAGATAAATAAACACAAATGAGAGAAGCTTATCGTGATTAGGAATGAATTTCTTGAGAGAAATCAAGTAAAATGCACACGGAGAGAAGAGAGGGAATCGTCGCACGAAGAGGAAGAAGAAACGGCGCAGAGAGGAAACGGGCTGGGAGAAAAGAAAGAATGCTGGGGTTCTTTTAAAACATCTTCGCTCAAGCGGAAATTAAGTTTGCTTGAGCGGAAGCCCAAATTTTTCAAAAATAAAGTTTTTCATTAAGTGATTCAAGCATTAATGAAGCCAATTTTGAAGCTTGAAAAACACATCAAATGTAAAAGAGCATCATATTATCACAATTTACGCAAGTAGTAAAAACAGAGTATCACAGGTAAGATGAACATGCGTGTTTTGTGAATCCTAACTCAATCAAGAAGTTTCAACCAAAATATGTGAGTGGGGTTAGGCTAAAATAAGAAACCATAAGTGCTTGGGGAGCCTTTCCACGATACAGAAAGTAAAACCCAATGCTGCTAAGACCTAAATACTTCTATTTGAATTCCTGTATTAGGATTGGCCTATTGAGTAATATGACCCATTTCTCTCCTTTTTTTTTATTTTTTTATTTTTATTATTTTTATTTTTATTTTTATTTTTTATTTTTTATTTTTGATAGAGAGTTTTCACATGAGGAATTTTGATATATAATCATGAGGTCATCTAGCCCGTGGTCAATTATGTATACACATAAAGCTCCCTTACACTTTTGATTGCCTCCCCAAGAACTCACAGGTGGCAAAACAACAATTGATTGAGCTGGATGTGTAGTGTGTGATGCAGGTCACAAATTATGAATCGTACACATGTTTTAAACCTTTGTAACTTATAAAAGTACATGATACAATTTTCAAAAAACATATGTACCTAAAATTTTCAGAATTGACATCACTAACACTTTTTGTCACATTCATGTGCAAAACAATATGCATATTTTTTAGGAACACACACAACACTATACAAAGACAAAATTATGCATGTAATGAACACACACAATATAAAAAAAAAATGAAGAGAAACTATAAAAGACCTAAACATGACCATCAATCTATACCATGTCTGGTCTACTCCTCCCCCTTTCTCATCCACACTTGTCTCACTTTTGGATGATTCACCTTATCAGCCTTTTGGCTAGTAGTCAATTGGTCTAACTTCACATTGATCATCTCATTTTGTTTGGTCAAGACCATGACTTGGCTCCACAAGTTAAATGCTTTTTTCTCGAGTATGGCTTTTCCATTCTCTTAGGATGGCCACTAAACTCAAAACAGTTTGGTCGTATGTGACCAATCTTACCACAATTGTGACAAACATGATTTACCTTGTGAGCTTTCTGTCCCATGGAGGGTGAGACGTACCTAGGAACATTCAAGAACATCTTACTCCTTTTAGAAGTATAAGCAGTCCCACTTTTAGAGAGAGTAGGAGCATGAACAGATTGATTTTTTAACTTGAAGCAATCTGGTCTAACATGACCAACCTTCCCACAGTGATGACATATGTGGCTCGTGTTGTGAGCTCCTTGTCTCTTGGGAGGTGGGACAGACTTTTGCACATGTATTGTTTTCTTACCCTTTTTAAAAGGTTGTGCTTTGCCATTTTCATTCGATGCAAAAACAAACATAATTTTTCCGACATTTTTACATGAGGTTTTTGAAGTTGAAGCCACATCAGATTTCCCTTCAACATATCCTATACCTCTCTTGTCACCAAAGGATTTTCCTGAGTTTAGGATTTTGTCAAGCTTTTGTTTCCCAGTAGAAAAGTTTTTCAGTTTATCATTTAACAAAATCAACTCACTTTCCTGCATTTTTACTTTATCCTCAAGTGACACATTCCTCTTTTGCAACTGATCAGTTAAACATATTGCTTTATTCAATTTACCTTGGATATCCTCCTTTTCTCTTTTGCAAATATCTGTATTCTCAATATGTACTTTATTGAGTTTCCTCAATTTTACACATTCCTTGTACAACTTCTCATAGATTTCCTCCAACTCATCTTCATCCTCGGATTTACTTCCTGATGTACTCTCATTTTCAGACGTTGATTCACTTCTGTGACTTTGGCCACCAACAGAAGAAGTGAATGTCATGTAGTTGAAATTTTTCTTTGGAGAGGGACTCTCTGAAGAGTCACTTGTCTCAGAATTATTATCACTCAAGGAAGCACCATTTGCCTTCCCTTTGGCCCTTTTGTAATTTGCACACTCAAAGCGAATGTGCCCAAAATCATGACATTCATGACACTTTATATCAGGTTGTACCTTGTCTTTGGTAGCTCTAGTGTATTTCTTAGAGCTCCTTTCCTTGTTTCTTGAATTAGAATTTCTATTGACTCTCTCAAACTTTTCCTTCTTATGTCCCCAGTTCTTTCTATTTCTGGACACAAACATCTTCCTGAATTTTTTAGCATAAAAGGCTTTTTCTTTGTCACTCATAGCCAACTCTTCAGATGACTCAAAGAAAGTGTTGAGGGCTATGGACCTATTTTTCTTATCCACAGGAAGAGTATGTTCATAGGTTTGTAGAGAGCCCACCAGCTCTTCAATCCTCATATTGTCCAGATCTTTGCTATCTTCAATGGCAGTGACTTTGGGACGGAATCTCTCAGGAAGAGATCTGAGAACTTTTCTCACAATTCTATTCTCAGGAATTTTGTCCCCTAAATTAAAACGAGAATTGACAACATCATTTAGTTTGACATAGAAGATATCAAATGTTTCATCATCCCTCATTCTAAGTTCTTCGAAACTCGTGGTCAGCATTTGAAGCTTAAAATTCTTTATAGCCTTGGTACCTTCATGGGTAACCTCAAGAATGTCCCAAGTTTCTTTGCAATTTTCACACATGGAAATTCGCTTGAACTCCTCTTGGGACACAACCATGAAAATCGCATTCAGGCCTTTGCTATTCCAACCACACTCATTTATTTCATCCCTAGAGTAATTTTTCACATTTTTGAAAATTTCATTTTTTTTCAACGACTGTAATAGGTTATTTCCATCCTCTTATTATGGAAACCCACACTCATTCATCTATGGATTTCAAAAAAGCTCTCATTCAAACTTTCCAATAAGCATAATTGCTACCATCAAAATATGGTGGTGATATGAGAGATTGAGACCTATCCATTTTTAACCACTATAGCAGGATCACATTCAGGAACTGAATCCTAGCGGAGTGAACCCGCTCTAATACCAATTGAAAAGCAGTGGTTCTATCCCATACAACACCTAGAGGGGGGTGAATAGGTGCAGTTCAATTTTCTGGTCTAATAAAATATAAGACAAGTAAGCAATTAAAAGATGAACCAAATCATGCAAATAATCAACACAGAGATTTGGTCACGAAGTGGAAACTCATTTGAAGAACTTCTTCAAATTCTAAAACCACTCCGGGTGTAAGGCACCACCTAAAATCTACTATAGAAAAGGTTTATTACAACCAATTTAGAGACACTCACAAAACCTTTGTAGTTCCTAAACTTGGCTTGCAACATGACGAGTGACCCACTCGATCTCTACACGCATGTAGTGTCGGAACTCTGACCTTCTATAGCTTTCCACGAGAACCTCTCAATCTCTGCATCAACAGCAGCTCCGGAAACCTTCCGGACAGTCAACACGTCCACTTCAATAGACTTTGAATAAGATTTGATCTTGAGTGTGGTGTGGTGGATATGTGTTTATCCAAGAGAGATTCACAAGGTGAGGAAAGGTTTCTCTCTTTGGCTCTTGAAGGAACTAGGGTTTATGCTCTCTTTTTCCACACAAAAGAACATAAATAAGATGTTCTATTTATAGTCCCTACAAGTCACGGCGCTCAAAACCTTGAATTTTAAGATGTCTTGAATATTGGCTCGAGCGAGGTGTCAAGCGCAAGTCGAGCGCACGTTGTCTTGAACATTGGCTCGAGCGAGATGTCGACCGCAAGTCGAGCGAACCTCTCTGTATGGATTCCGCTCGAGCGCTGAGTCGAGCGCACATCGAGCGAACCTCTATGTATGGGTTCCGCTCGAGCGCTGAGTCGAGCACACATCGAGCGAACTTCTCTGGATGGCTTCGCTCGAGCGTTGAGTCGAGCACAAGTTGAGTGAACCTCTCTAGAAGGTTCCGCACGAGTGCCAGTCGAGCGCCATACGAGCTGTGTTGAGCACACTTCAATCTTTTTCATGTTACACCGCTTCAACCCTTGTTACAACTCAAATTTACATAGGTTTTCACAAGAATATGCCAATCAACTAAATTTTCCCTCAACAGAGATTTATAAATAAATTTTAGCCTTTGAGGTGGGATCCGTGAAGCATTATTGTAAGCATACCTCACAAGGAGTATTATAACAAAGCCTTGTCCATACTCTCTAAACAATAATCTTTCTTCTTCTTCTCCTCCTTCTTTATTTATTTTTTTCAGTGAATTTAAAATAGTTGATGATGTGGTCTAGTAGGTAGAATCCCAAACCTATAAGCCTTTAGATAGAACTTAAAAGTTAAATTTGACCCCATCCCACATGTCTCATGTTGCATATCCACCAACGCAATTATGCTAGAACTGTGGGGGCGGTTGTGCCTCCAAAGGTTCTGAAAGACTGAAACGCTAGAAGGGAAGTTCAAATCCAAGGTATTGCCTTGGATGTTTATGATATGGAGGAATAGATGAGGATAAGGAGGGAACAAAGTGAAGGAAATGAAATGAGGTAACCAAGGGAAGCTTTGACGTAGTGTTCAGAAGGAGAACAAATGTTGTGCGTGTGGAAGTAGTTGGAGGGCCTGGTTTTATATAGAGAAATGCTCAAAGTGCTGTGAACATTACTGTAAACAGGTAACAAATTCATGTGGTTATTGAATTATCAAATCATAGGTATCTGATGGATTGGTCTGTAGGGAAGCGGCCAACTGAAAGATGATCAAGTCAGTTTTAACTAAATGATAGTCAAGTTTCTTTACCATTGTTGGGTTTTTTGGTAACAAGGAAAGTGTGGTTAGTGGTGCGTGCAGAACTTGTTTGATAAATTTACGAATACCTGCAGATCATGAAGGTGCATGGTCAATTTGAACATTTGATATTTTGATCAATTCGAGTACCCTGGTGAGTTTTGTTGCTGTATCAACAGCATCTGATTCCCAAGCGCGTTTTAAAGAACATTGTGATCAATCCCCCTTCTAGCCAGCCCCATGACCAAAGAGTTCCAACTTCCATGTGTACATTGCAGAGCCAGAGTTTGATACTGCTATATTACTTCAATTTTGCATGCGTGCACACATGTGAAAATGGAGAGTATCCATTTAATGCAAATTCTAAGTTGTCTTGGTCATTTGTGCTTCTAGAAAGATTATATTGACAAGCGAGATGATACAAAATAGTCCACATTTTATACTCAATGGATTAGCGCCAAAATAAGCGAAGTTTCGCGATAAATGATACTCCATTTCAAGCAATGGAAGAAGATCATCCTTATCCTACATAATTAGATAGCATAAGCATTACTCTCTCCATTCTTTCTCAAGTTTGGGACGACAATTTCTTGAGAGTAAAAAAATTTATTCAGGATTCTAATATGAGGGGTTATATATGAATTTGGAGGCTTTTCTATAAATGTTATGGTGTTCTCTATTCTAAAGAATCTGATGCCAGTACTGTAGATTAATTGTAATGGCAAACAGCCCAACGTGTGTTTCCTATAATGTTTAGAGAGGGAGAGAATCCGTTCACTTCCAACTGCAGTCTGTTGTCTTTGTTAACAGAATCACTACCATCTGATGTATCTCTGATTCCCTCCCTACTAGATCATGCAAGAAAGCTCTCTTTTAGGACCACTGATCTTGTGTTGGTCTTCATGCCCAACCCCCCCTCTCGATTCTAACTTGGTTGTTGTTCATGTGTGACTTTTTTCCTTCTCTTTACTCTTCTATTAATAAAAAAGTTTGATTTGCTGAGGAAAAGAAACAGAATGATACCAGGGGTTTGGTTTGAGCTTTGCATGACCATAATAATGCAGAAAGCAAACTTTCATTCCTTGCTAAGATTCTGAATCCAATTGTTCACAAGGGCTGAGGATATGGAAAAACCAGAAAAGATACTGGGAAGTAGGTGACAGATCAGAGCAGAAATTTGTTGTTCACTCAAGAGACAAAAGTAAATGTCAAGTCAAAATGAGACTCGTGGTAGTAATTATCACCTAGTGCTTGAAAAATC
Source organism: Juglans cinerea (assembly GCA_961763995.1). Classification (NCBI taxonomy): domain Eukaryota; kingdom Viridiplantae; phylum Streptophyta; class Magnoliopsida; order Fagales; family Juglandaceae; genus Juglans; species Juglans cinerea. The sequence goes on from CAUIVZ010000016.1 coordinate 14,651,580, forward strand.
AAATCTATGCTGATTGGCTCAAGCAAAAGTTCATCAAGATTTTCCTACATTTACTTGGTTTGAAGCTCAGATGATTGAACCCATTATGACTACTCGGATCCAGTAGCTTTATCCAAGAAGGGAAGGTTGAGAGATTGCCCTTTCCAAATTTCTTGTTATTAAAGGTTGAGAAATAGCTCTTTCTTGCCCTTGAGGTGATCTGGAAGCTTCACCAGCATATCATACGCTTCCAAGTTCCACAAAAGTGTCAATCAGGCATGGTAGCATGGAAATAAAGAAAAGTAATGCTAGATATAGTTCCACCAGTATAGGGTACGTTACCTCCGTACACATCTTTTGAAAAAATATGATTTAATATGAAAATTTTAATTTTTTCATGTGAGTCCCAGATTTTTCTTACTTTTTTTAAAAAAAACGTGCACGAAACTTGCAACCTATTAGGTAAATCATTTTCCAACAAAGAATTCACAACCAATTGTATATGTAAAGCCCGTAAATAACATAACTAACTTTGGTTAAAGCCTAAAGCCTCAACCCTAAAAAGGAAAAAATCTTGAAATATGGGCTTGTTCGTTTTCAGTTGAGATGAGATTAAAGTTAAAAAGTTAAATAAAATATTATTAAAATATATTTTTTAATATTATTTTTGTTTTGAGATTTGAAAAAATTGAATTGTTTATTTTATTTTATAATGGAAGTTGGAAAAATTGTAACGGTTAGATAAGATGAGGAGAAATTGAAAAAGTTGAATTGTAATGTTTATTTTATTTTATGTTGATTAATTATGAGGAGAAATTATTCGAGGATGTAATTATAAATTGCATGATATTTTTCAACTTGCAATGAAAAGTTGTATCCCAAATAGTCAAAAATGGAAAAAGTGTCTCTGCAAGATGAAAACTATCTTCTTCATTGTAGCAAGATTCTGAAGTAGAAAAGTCCAGCTAAAGAAGATTTGCATACTTGCAAGCACTTCTTGGAATAATAATTAGCAAACAAGACTTGATCACTCGCCACTCGCTCGAACTTGACTTGGCCTCGTTTGGATTCGAAACACATCTCAACTCAACTTACCTCACTCATCATTACAACTTTTTCAAATTCTCACATAAAATATAATAAACAATTTAACTTTTTCAAATCCCAAAACAAAAATAATGTTAGAAATAATATTCTAACAATATTTTATTCAACTTATCTAAAATCATCTCAACTCATCTCTGAATCCAAACAAGGATATCCGTAAACACAGCAGTTCTTTGAGCAAGAGAACATGAGATCAAGATTACTCTGGTGGCCCCTTTTCTCCTTGCCTGCCAGAAATCTTATTCCTACAACTTGTTTAATTATTTGTTCTAAGGTAATTGAAAACATTACTTGACAAGAAAAGAAAAAGGCAATGACATGGGGATAAAACCAAAACATTAGTAAAGCTAAGATACATATGACTCAAGTCTATAGCAAAGATGTTTTCCTCAAAATGGAAGTGTATGCTTAATTCTATACCAGTTTTCACCCTGACGTTCTTGAATCTTCATTTCAATATCAACAGGCATATATCCCAATCTTAAACTGCAAAGACTACTTACTGGCCATAGTCCTCTTGGAACAATCTTCAACCGCTTGCATTCAACTATCTCTAATTCTCTCAGACTGCACATTGCCTTTTCTGCTATTCGCCACCTCTCTACTAAGAAAAGAAAAGAAAGTTTCAAGATCTGCAGTTGTGGAAAACCCCCGCTACTGCAAATCATTTCTTTTCCAACATATGATGACTGCTTCAATTTCAGAACTCTCAGGTTTGGCAGCTTCTCCAGCTTTTCCATGGGGTCTTCAGTCAAAAAGGAGTTTTTTAAGGACAGCTCGGTGAGGTTTGGTGGAAACTTTTGTGTCTTATTCATACGTCCTACTAAGCTCAGCTTGTGGAGATGAGTGTGAGATGAAAAGTCCAACTTTGGGATGGCTGCAGCAGGAGGAGTTAATCCTCTTGCGTGCAACTTCAAACAATGGAGACCCTTCAGGTTCAAAATCCACATGCCTAAAGCTTTTTCTTGCAACTCTAGCTCTCCGCACAATCCTAGTTCTCTTAGGTTGGTTAGCTTGTTTAAAACATTCTCTACACTTTCAGTCCCATTAATGGACAACCCATGTAAGGTTTGGAGATTTGGAAGAAATGTTCTAGAGGGTGGTGGGCTTGGCACAATCTCCCTAAGTTCATTGAAAAATAGGTGTCTTAGTTGCTGCAGTTTGATAACCACAGCAGGAATAGGACTGACTAAAGTTGATCTCAGATCTAAAGTCTGCAATTTCACAAGATAGCAAACTGATGAAGGGAGTGTTTTTAGCCATGTACCTCTTAACCCCAAATACCTCAAATGAACAAGATTTCCAATATCTGAGTCAAGCCTAGCTATATGAATGCCTTCTAAGTCAAGAACTCGCAGGAGTTTGAATTTCTTCATTTCTCTGAAAACGGGTTCATCAAGGTCAAAGCACAGTAAGGAGCGGACCTTTGAAGCGTTTTTTAATGCAGGGGGAACTCTGCAGTGTACAGAAAGATGACGACCTCTTGTAAAGGACTTAACTTTGACATCCTGATGAATGACTTCAAGAAATCGATCCTCCTTAGCTTTTGACATTGCAAATTCCCTTAAAAGGTCATGTATACTGCATGTTTTAATTCTTCCATTTGATTTCCTAGCTGCAACCTGAATCATACTCCTTCCTATTAGTTCCTCCAAGTAATCCTCTGCAACATCTTCCAATGGTTCTTGGCCTCTTGGCTGTACAAATCCCTCTGCGACCCATAGCAAGATCAACCTCCTGGCCGAAATCTCAAAGTCTTCAGGAAAAAGACCCAAGTAGAGAAAACATGGTTTCAAGTAGTATGGTAAGTCGTGATAGCTTAATGCTAAGATGTCAGCACATAGAGTTGGGTCTTGTGTTAGCTGCCAATGCACACTCTGCAACACTTTGAGCCACTCACTGTAGGATGCTTCTTTTCTGGACAGGAGACCTCCCAATACTACAATAGCAAGAGGTAAGCCCCCACACTTTTTCACAATCTGCCTGCCAAGCTCTTCAGACCATGGAGGTAAAGTTCTTGTGGAGTTCCATTCTAGGCACACCTTTTGGGACAACAATTTCCAGCTATCCTCATCACTAAGAAGGCATAGCTCGTGTGGCGGACTTCTTGGATCAGCATGTAAAGCAATATCTTTGAAACGGGTAGTTAACACTATCCTACTTCCATTCTCTGCATCTGGAAAGGCTGCTTTGAGATCATCCCAAACTTCCATTTTCCAAACATCATCAAGCACTATGATATACCTCCTCTCCTCCAAGAATTTTGACAAGAGTTCCTTCATATCCTCGTTACTCATTGTGTCAAAGTCTGCTTTTCCAAGCCCCAATATTGTTTTTCCTAAATATTGCAAGATCTCCTTGACTCTATATTCTTGAGAAACATAAACCCAGGCACAATAATCAAAATGCTTCTTGATAAAGCTAGAATGGTAAATCTTCTTGGAAAGTGTAGTCTTACCTAGGCCTGCCATGCCAATGATTGAAATTACTGATCGCCGCGGCTCCCCATGAATCACTCTTGCCTCCAACATCTTTATGTCTTCCACCAAACCAACAGTGTCCTCTTCACAAGCATGAGGAGAGGATCGTCTCTTCTCCCGAAGCCTACCAACTGCAAGACCTGTCACTTCTCCCCCTCTCCCTAAATTTTCAATTCCATAAGTTCCTCTACTGTAATTGATATGTTGAATTTTAGTTTTGACCTTATTGATCTGCCTGTTGATCTTGTGGCGAGCTATGAACCTGCCCAACATAAAAGGGTGGCAGTCAAAACACATGAATTTTCTCTGTTGTGCCATTTTGAGGGTGTAGATGTCAATAACATCATCACTGTCATAAGCAACATCTCGAATGTCTGCTATCCAGTTTCTAATTCTTTCATCACCATCTTGCTTTGCATCAGCATCTTTAAGAAAGCATTGGATTCGCCTCAATTCGTCTTCGATCCATTCAACTTGTGTTCTGACTTTTGACAAGGAAACAGCTTCATCAATGAGGTGGGTTGCAATTTTATCTAGTACCAAGGAAACTATGTACTCTGCCATGTTTAGGCTAAGTTGTCACTGAAAACACAACGGCTTGGAGATTCTCACAGTTCACCAAAATGTTTTATGCTGGTATATGCTGCATTCTTTATCATTTCTGGTAGTTGGTTGGTGCTAAAAATAAATGCAGAAAAATTTTGTGGCTGACCAGAATCCAGATGTCTGCTATTTTGGATGATGAGGTCTTAAAGTGGCAAACCGTGTGAAATAGCCTACTAGTCAATGGGTTGGTATTATACGAAAGGGATTTGTTTATACATCTACTATTCACCGACGACTTTTTCCTTTTTTCTTTGGGAGTGCGGAGATAGACAGTCACTGATAAAAAGAATTATTCTACGTGAGTATATTATTTGAAAAGTAATGTTATATATAATTATAAAGTGCGTAATTTCTTTTTAAAAAAGCAGAGTTTGTAATTAAAAAATTAATTTTTTCATGTAAATCTCGTATTTATTTATTTTTTTTAAAGAATTATGTATTCAACCATTGTAAATATCATTTATATTATTTGAATATAAATTAAATAATCAATTTCTTTCTTTCTTTCTATTAATTAAAACTTTTTTTTTTTTTTTTTAGAAAAAAGCTTTTGAGAGTAACGTATTTGAGTCCTGACTCCATACTTCACTTCTATTTAATTAAATATTCTCCGTAACTTGAAAGAGTCTAGTCTACAGAGAATATTGAAACATAAATTTACTTCTTTGACCCTCAGTCAGCTCTTTAGTTTCCCTTCACAAGCAAGAAGCCGTCAACCTTGACATGTACTACTCCAAATTGAAGAAGTGATATTGAATCAGACCACTGTCTATAATATTGTATGATAACTACTAATCCAATGCATGTTGATTTGTATCTGATCAAAGATGAAGAAAATACCGACTTTGATTTAAAAATGAAAAATTTTATACCTAAGCCTCATACACCACACACCATCATTTTTATGATTTTTTTAATTTTATTCTCTTATCAAATGTGTGGTATATGGATTATGAGTAGAATAATTCAATTATTTTAAGAATAATAAAATCAAAAAAAACTTTAAAAAAATTTTAAAAAAATAAAAAAATTTTGGTGTGTGGTGTATGGGCTTATGAATAGCAATGCTCTATATATATATATATATATATATATTTACGTTATTTAACATGATATGAGAACAAAGGCCTTGACTAACGATCTCAACCCTCCTCGACCGCAAACCAATTCCGTCCATTTGGATGATGTTCCAGAACTCATGGTGCTAAAATTTCTCCTTTTCCCATTGAAAAATCTTGATTTTTTTCTAACTCCTATTTTATCGGTCTTCCATCACATCCAAGTCCTTCTCTTTCTGCCACTGGGACGTTCTAACGTGAGTCTGGTTTTTTTAAATACATCAAATAAAAAAATAAAATATTTTTAAATAATATTTTATTGAGTTGTATAAAAGTAAGCTTTATAATTTTTTGTTTGCTTTGATTCTATCTTTGTTTCCAACAATGCTTTGTGTCTGAGTTTTGATGTTTTTAAGATAATTCTTCACCATAAGTGAGGACTATTATAAGTAATGGACGTATTATTAATGTAATTTTTCCTTAATTCCGGATGCCAACAATAAGGTTGAATGACCCATAATGGTGCTTGATATTTATTTACGTGGTATGACAAAAAAGCTTACGAAGACAAAATCTACTATATTTAATGATTTTGCAATATCTCTTGAGTTACTATGTTCTCAAATATATAAAGGGTGAAAATGAAGGTTTTTAAAGAAGTTGAAAATGATGCATATGCTGTATAGAAGTCCAGAATCTGGAAGCTTTCTAGAGAGAGAGAGGGAGAGAGTTCATTTCCCTCTATCTATCTCATTTCTTCAACTTGAAATCATATCTATTACTTTACGTCGTATCCCATAATTTTAGCTCGAGTTTTACTACATATAAATCGGTGTATTAACATATTATTTATAGTAAGATCTATTATGATTTTAAAAAAATTAAAATATCAGTCATTTTTTAATATAACTGACGTGAAAAGCTTCCATATCATCAATATGTTGAGTTTGTTAAAAATAAAGCTCATCTTTCAAACCATAAATTGGTAGGTTTTGTCATTTCCTTATTTGCTTTGTTAATGGGCCTTTTAATTACTGATGGGCCGAGAGCTAGCACATTTTATACCCAACACGTACAATCGGGTATTTCATATAAAATATATATATATATATATTTTCTAATCACATACCCTACAACATTGGTCCATACATTTCTCACAACAAAACAAGTGGTCCAGAATATTTTATTGCATGGTATTAACGTCACGAGACTCGTGTGGATTCCATTTAAAACCCAAATTTATGAATAATCCACTCAAGTAATTAATTAATTAAACATGTATCATGTGATAAAAAAATAGAAATTATCTGTACAAACAATTTTAAATAGATAAGTTTCGTACAAGTCTTTATAAAAATAGTAATTCTTCATATAACTATGAAGTGTGTAAACGCCGTGTAATCGCTTTGAAAAATAGTAGGGTCCACTATTAAGAAAGTAATTTTTTTCATGTAGGTTCCATATTTTATTCACTTTTTTCAAAGCGATTACGCAGCGATTGTACAATTCAATAAATATCTTTTATCTTATAAAAAGTGAACCTCATTTAAATATATATATATATATATATATATATATATATAAGAAAGAATATTCCTAATTTGAATCCTTGACCACGTTCCCATATTAATTTTAGTGTAATAAATGAACATTTACTGTTCAAAACAACAGATAAAACAATCTTCAGATATGTAAAGACAACATGCATGTCTGTGTAGTACCTACGTACAAACGTATATAAATGACGCAGTTCTTACAACTAGAATGCATGTGGATGAGGAATCAATCAGACAGACATGATGGCTTGTCTAATAACTCCAACAAAACAAATCTAATCAACATGACTTAATATTCTAGGATTCTCAAAGTGATGCATGTAAAACATATTTTCTACATCAATTAAGATTTAATTTGTAAAATTTAAATTTTAAAATTTTTCTTTTAAATTAAATTATAACATGTGAGTATTTTAGTGGGTGTGTTCTACGCACCGGTTTAAAAATATAATAACTCAATATAAAACAAAGTTGATGGTAAAAAAAACAATTAATTTACAATATTCTTTTAACACACTGTTAGTGAAATATATAATAATGTAATAAAAATTACAATGAAATTAATATTCAAATGAAACTAGTCTGGACTGAGGCACGGAAATATCGCTCTCTTTAAGGAGATTCAAGCCCTCTGCAGTACAAAATCTCAAATTAACCGGTGCAGCAGAACTCTTCTTGACTTGATTCCTCCAGGATACAACAGCCCAACTAATCGTCGTATAGCCCGAACCAACTCTGCACAAGTGGTTGAGCTCAAAACTCCACCAAAAGAACACATTTCTCTTATCTGAAAATACTCTAAAAATATATACTCTCTAAACTTATTTTTCTTATCTCACCTTTTCTCAAATATAAGCCACACCCATACCAAAACACAAAACAAATATATATAGACGGAACAAAGAATAAATCTGGACGACATGGACATAACGAAAAAGAAATTAAAGGCCAACGTCCAAATGTAATAAAGCCATAATAAAGTAAAACCAATAAAGTAAAAATTGAGGCCATAAAAAAAAATAAACACGTTAACCAACGGCTACAAAAGCCAACAGAAAGAAAAGTAATTATTAAAAATACTAATATTTCTCCTCCATTTTTAATAATAATAAAATATTAAATAAGAGATACTTCCAGACAAAGAATGATTATTATGCATCATGAAGGTATGCTCTGCATTGAACCCTCACTTAGTGAAATAAAAACCTTTACTCCAGAGTCAGTAGTAGTATCAGACTTAAACTATGACTGCTTAAGGGAAATAAAGAATTATTACTCACACACAATAACCCAGGTGTTGACATGAGCTTTATTAGCCAGCAAATTTCGGCCTTGTGCTAATCCAAGTTTTATGAGTGTATTTGAGAATAAACCCAAATTTCATAGAGAGTGGCCCCACTCTCACACTCACATAGGTGAAATCTGTCAAGGGAACTCTTGTAATTCTTACACCCTACTCATAAGAGCTACATAATTTCATTAAGAGTTTCAACAAAAACTCATCATCCACAACATTACAGGATAATGCACCCACATCATAGGAATGAGAAATAAAATAAATAGTGCATTTCTTACGACCATCATATGATTCGTTTTTTCCATTGAACCCAATTCTCAGGATCTCTGATCCTCAGGTTGAGTATCCTCATACATGACTCATGAATTTAGGGGTTTTAATCCCATTCCCCTCGATGTATTCTAGACCCTTCTCTTGTCAAGGCCTTTGTAAGTGGATCTGCAAGATTATCACAAGACTTAACATAATCCACGTTAATAACACCATTAGTCAAATAAGATCTCACAATACTGTGTTTTCTTCTTATGGATCTAGATTTACCGTTATAGTAACGGTTTTGTACTCAATCAATAGTAGCAGTACTATCACAATGAATTAAAATAGGTGGAACTGGTTTTTCCCATAAGGGAATCTCGTGTAATAAATCTCTCAACCAGTTTGCTTCCTCACTTGCTAAAGCTAAAGCTATAAGCTCAGCTTCCATGGTTGAGTTAGCAATAATCGTTTGTTTTTTAGACTTCCAGCACACAGCCCCACCACCCAAGGTGAAAATAAAACCAGTATTTGAAAGAGAATCACCTGACAAGGTATTCCAATCAGCATCACTAAAACCTTCAAGTACAGCAGGATACCTTTTTATAAAATAAGCCATAATATTTTGTATCGGATAAATATTTCATTATCCGATCCATTGCATACCAATGGTCTCTTTCAGGCTTGGTTGTAAATCTACTAAGTACTCCTACCGCATAACCAATGTCAGGTCTAGTACAATCAGTCGCATAACGTAAACTCCCAATCATACTAGCATATTTCTCTTGATTAATCACATCATCATCATTTTCAATAGAAAATAAATGAACACTAGAATCAAAAGGAGTAACAATATGCTTGCATCCAACATAATTATATTTCTTCAATAATTTTTCTACGTAATGCAATTGATCAAGGAAAATACCATCACATGTTTTGGTAATTTTCATACCCAAAATAAAATTAGCCTCACCAAGATCTTTCATATCAAAATGGTTACTAAGCATGCTTTTTGTTTCATCTATGATATGCAAATTAGAACCAAATATCAATAAATCATCAACATATAGGCTAATAATAACATGTGAATTTTTCCAAGATTTATGATAAATACATTTATCACTTTCATTTGACTTATAGCCATTTTCAATCATGCAAGAATCAAATTTCTCATGCCATTGTTTAGGAGCCTGTTTTAAGCCATATAGAGATTTTGTCAACTTACACACTTTGTTTTCTTGGCCAGGCTCTACAAAGCCTTCGGGTTGGTTCATATAAATTTCTTCATCTAGGTCCCCATTTAAAAAAGCTATTTTAACATCCATTTAATGAATCCTTAAGTTAAAAATTGCTGCAATGACAATCAATAATCTAATGGATATTATTCTTGTAACTGGAGAAAAAGTGTCGAAAAAATAAAGGTCGGCTCTTTGTTTAAAACCTTTTGCAACTAGTCTGGCCTTGAATCTTTCAATTGTTCCATCTGGTCTAAATTTTTTCCTAAGGAACCATTTACACCCTATGGATTTGCAACCCGATGGTAATTCAACTAATTTCTAAGTTTTATTAGAAATTAGTGAATCCATCTCATCATCCACAGCCTCTTTCCAAAATACAAAATCAGGTGATGCTAAGGCTTCTTGTAAATTTTTTGGATTTTCCTCAATATTGTAAATATAATAGTCGGGACCAAAATCTTTTTCAATTCTAACTCTCTTACTCATTCTTAATTCAAAAATTTCTTCACTTTCTAAAGGAGTAGAAGAACTAACTTCAGAAAAAATATTTTTTCTAAATTCTTGTCCCCCACTATTTTTTTATTTAAAAGGTAATTTTTCTTCATGAAAAATTACATCACCAGATTCAAAAATAACTTTATTACCAACATCAAAAAATCTATAGGTTGTGCTATTTTTTGCATATCCAAGAAAGACACAAGTGGTAGTTCTAACACCCAATTTAGGCCTTTTAGGATCAATTAGCCTTACAAAAGCCAAACAATCCCAAACTTTAAAATACCCCAAATTCGGCTTATACCCTCTCCATAATTCAAAAGGTGTAGTTTTAAAATTTTTTTAAGGCACCCTATTTAAAAATGACAAACAGTCAAAACTGCTTCACCCCAAAAACTTAAAGGAGCGCCTGAATCAATAAGTATAGCATTCATCAACTCAATCAATGTTCTATTTTTTCTCTCAGCTACACCGTTAGATGCAAGTGAGTATGGTGCAGTAGTTTCATGAATAATTCTCAAGGATTTAACAAAAGTATTAAACTCATTTGAATCATACTCTAGGCCTCTATCACTTCTAAATCTTTTAATTTTTTTACCAAATTGATTTTCAACTTCATGGAGAAATTCTTTGAATTTTTCAAAAGCATCACTTTTATTTTTTAATAAATAAACATACGTATATTTTGAGAAATCATCAATAAAAGTGATAAAATATCTATTTCCTCCACGAGTTAAAATTCCTTCAAATTCACAAAGATCGGTGTGAATTAAATCTAACAATTTGGTATTTTTTTTCAACATTTCTATGAGGCCGTTTTGTAATTTTTGCTGGACTACAAACTTCATATTTTTGAAAATCCTTTGTCAGTTTGGGAATTAATCCTAAACTACTCATGATAGCAACATATCTACTATTGATATGACATAAACGTGCATGCCAAAAATCTAAAGAAGAAAGCATGTAAATAGAAACATTCGATACTTTATGCTCAACATTCAATTTAAACATATCATCACAAACATAGCCATTGCCCACAAAGACTCTATTTTTCGTTATAACAAAATTATCGGATTCAATAGTTTGTTTTAAATCCGCTTTGTTGAGTAAGAAACTTGACATCAAATTTTTCCTCATATATAGCGTATAAAGCACATCTTTAAGCGTCAATATACACCTAGAAGTAAATTTCAGTTCAACCTCACCACTCCCAACAACCTTGGTTTTACTAGAATCACCAAGTGTAATATTTTTCTCTACTTTAAAAGGAGTATAACTTTTAAACATACATTTATTATAGCAGATATGCCTATTGGCACCAGAATCTGCCCACCATCCTTCAACAAATTGAAAGGGCTTATTGAGACGTCCATCGCTTTCCATGCACTTTTCAATTATAGGCTCCATCTGAATCTACTTAAAATTGTTAGTGAAATATATAATAATGTAATAAAAATTACAATGAAATTAACATTCAAATTAAACCAGTTTGGACTTAGGCACGGAAATATCACTCTCTTTAAGGATATTCAAACCCTCTGCGGTGTATAAAATCTCAAATTAACCGGAGCAGCAGAACTCTTCTTGACTTGACTCCTCCAAGATATAATAGCCCAACTGATCGTCTTATAGCCCGAACCAACTCTGCACAAGTGGTTGAGCTCAAAACTCTATCAAAAGAACATATTTCTCTTGTCTGGAAATACTCTAAAAATATATACTCTCTAAGCTTATTTCTCTTATCTCACTTTTTCTCAAATATAAGCCACACCCATACCAAAACACAAAACAAATATATATAGACGAAACAAAGAATAAATCTGGACGACATGGACATAACGAAAAAGAAATTAAAGGCCAACATCCAAATGTAATAAAGCCATAATAAAGTAAAACCAATAAAGTAAAAATTGAGGCCATAAAAAAAATAAGCCCGTTAACCAACGGCTACAAAAGCCAACGGAAAGAAAAGTAATTATTAAAAATACTAACACACACCCAACACACCATGCATTGAAGTGAGTCTCACAATAATGAGAAAGTATTATTATTATTTTTTATAATTATAATGGGTTTTATAATAAGTAGTGTGTTAACATAAGAAGCTTATAAGTTACAAATCAAAGGGGGTTATAAACAAGCAAGACTACTCGATAAGTTGCTCAAGTTCGACTCGGTCAAGCTTGAATTCGCTCGATTCATGTATTAAACCAGACGTTCATGAATACAAAATTATGATTGATTATTAAACGATGCAACTCGTATAAAGTTCAGCTCGACTCGTACATATTAACATGCGTGTTAATCCGAAGAAAAATACTTTAACTAGAAAGGGATTATATAAAAGTCAACACATAAATTGACGTGGTTTGATGTGGTATGCTAGATTATAAAATTATTTTTATTATAAAATAGATCTAATGGATCGTATGAAGTCACATCACTTTGTGAATTTACTTATTTATTGTAATCTCTTTCTATATGTAACACTTGATCTCTCGAGTAATGTGTCTGTCACTTTTTATAATTATAATGGGTTCCATAACAAATGGTGTGTTAGACATACCAAGGACATACCAAGCTTATAAGTTGCGAAACTCGAGTAAAAATCGTGAGAGGAGTCAAACAAAACAGCTGAAGGTCCTGAGAATTTTGCAGTCCTTGGGTTTTCTATTTCAAATTTGAAAAGGGAAGGAAGCCAAAATTAGGAAAGGGTAATGCACGTTCTAAGGGAATTAAAACAAAGACACTCATAATGTGACAAATGCCATAGATTAGGGTTTTTAGTTTGAAGTGCCCTCGCTCCCTAATGGATGGAGTTAGAAAGAAACGTGCATGGGGTGGAATTCTTGTTTATTTTTGGGGTTTGGAGGAGTACTGAGTTTTTGTTTGTAGGCTAGCTATTGGATGTACTAATAATTTATATATGCCATGATCTGTGGAATTATTTGACCTAAAATATTATTTAAATATTAATTAATAATAACCTATTCACATAAAAAACAAATTTAATTATAATGTCATGATCTCATTGCTTTGGTGTTTTTGTAACTACTTGAGCTAATTAATGTACTACAAGAAGCCAAAAAGAAAGGAATTTAAAATAATAATTTTATCCTTAAATTAAATACAATTAGCATATGTCCAACAAATTAAACATCTCTTAGCCCCAAAAAGGTCTATAACCCTAAAAATTATAATAAATTCTAACTCCACAAAGTCTAATAAAAACACTCGAGAAAGGTTTTTAAAAATATCTCTAACATATATATCTTAAAAACTGATCATGGCTGGTCCCTAAAAAATATCATAAAATATGCATAAATATGTTTTTATAAAACTAAAAATTAATAATTAGCCTCGATCGTGAATCTCTCTAGTAAAACTTAGATCTTTATAATTCAAAAGTTCGACCCAAAATTAAAGCTCTTAAAAGCTAAAAGATCATGTATTTTAATTTTCGAAAACTAACAAGATTGCATGATTTTTCTCTATAACTTCTTATATATTCTTTTCAAGTACTCCTTATTTCTTGCGCCACTTCTCCACACGATTTAAAATGAAAAGGTTGAGACGTTGATCTCCAATATTATATACTGAAGAGAGAAAATTATAAGAATATATATGCATGGTATTCTTTTTGTCTTATATAATATATACATATATATATATATACATATATATATATATATATATGTAGAAGAGAAATGATATTGTAGACGTGGAGTGTGCAAACGTCGCACAATCTCTTTGAAAAAAGTGATTAGTAAATATGGGATGCACATAAAAAAATTAGTTTTTTAATAGTAGATCTCATTCTTTTTCAAAACGATTGAATGGCACTTGCGTACTCTATAACTGTATGTAGCATTACTGTATATAGAATATGTTATACTATACAAGGACAACAACGACGACGACGACAACAACAACAAAAAACATTATTATTATATATTATGATCATATCATGATAAGTACATAGCCCTCCAAAAGAGTAATTTACTCCAAGGTAAATTCTCAAAGGTGTCGACCTACTTGGTCAGGATTCCAATGTGCAAACTCAACTTAACTCATTTCAAATCATTATTAATGGGACTCATGTTTTTTTTAACTTCTCATATAACAAAGTAAAACTCATCTCAATCTACTTTATATATTTAAACACAAATCTCAACTTATTTACAATATTTAAACATATCTCAATAAGATTCACAAAATATTATTATTCACAGATTAATTCAAATCATTTGAAATTGTCTTAGCATCCAAACAAAGCCTAAAAAAAACAAAAATCTTATCACTAGCTACACATGATCAGTCTAAAGAAGCTGCCACCAACTCATTGGATTGATCAAATCTCTTGTAATTTCATCTGAAGTTGAGAGTATTATTTATTAGTGTTATAAAAGAGGTATTTTGGTCATCATGTTTTCAGAAATGACTAAATTGACAAGTAAAAATGATCAATAAAATATCTCATATTTTACATTAAATGATCTGCGCGCAGACAAACCATTAATAACTGCAAGTTATATATATGTAAAAGAATTCAAAGGGACTAACTAATTAATGAGCAATATTGCGTTTAATTAATTGGGTAGGCATAATCAAATGAAATGATCATGAATATAGATCATCTGGAGAGAAAATTCAAGTTCATGTGTGTACTAATTTTCCACATTCTCTTAAGAGTATTGTATTTTATCAATTTAAATATCTGCCAAGTTTGTTTCTTCTACTGTTGTCTTGACTGCTAGCATGCATGCAGCTAGCTAGGCTTCTCGTCAAACAAATACTACTACAGCGTGCTGATACAATAAATCATCATGTGGATGATGAATCCGACAGAAAGATGATGAAGATTTGTCTATATATATATATATATATATATATATCTCAGAACTAAAACAAAGCAGACCTAACAGATACATGAGTTTAATTAAGATACATGCATGAAGAAGAATCAAACAAAACAGCTGAAGGTCCTGAGAATTTTTGCAGAAATATGGTATACTTTATATTATATTATACTAATTCAAAGTTTAAAAGGGAGAAGCTAGCTAGCTAGCTGCTTGAAAGCCAAAAAAAAAAAAAAAAACAAAGGGTACTACTGCACGTTCTAAGGGAATAACAAAGACACTCATAATGTGACAAATCATGTGATACATTAATTTTTTATTAGGTTTAAGAGGGTGACGAAGTTGGAAAGAAACGTGGGTTGTTCTTGTTTGTTTTTGTGCTTTTGAGGAGTGAGTTTTTGTTTGTAGGCTATTGGGCATATGCTATCTGTGGAATTTTTTGGCCTAATTAAACAATGACTTAAATACTAACCTATTCACCAAAAAAAAAACTTAGCTATTATGTCATGATCATCTCATTGCTAATTTGGCGTCTTTGTAACTACAGCTTGAGCTTATAATGTACGTATATATCTATATATATATATATATATATATATACATTCCACCTCAGATGATCAGCATCTTGGAATTATTTCGACAGGATGATCAGGTCGGAATATTACTAAGTTAACTAGTCGTTCACCTGCATGATGATGTGCGAGAAAATACTGGTAATTGTTATGAATACTATATATGTATTTTCAAGTGAAATAAAGAGAATTCTGACAGTGATGAATCTGATCATTAACTAACCAACTAATCTGCAAAAAAAAAAAATCAAGGGACTATATATTGAGAGAGCATTAATATTCAGTCTAAATAAATAACTCTGATCACAAAAATAAAAAATAAAAAATAGCTTGGGTCATTACATATATTAAATATATAGTCCTCCTAGTGTTTCTTTTCTGGGGTAATTATTACCTGTGTTTGCTAAACCATCTCAAACTAGTCATAATTTGATGGGATCTACTATTTTTTCAACTTTTCATAAAAAAAAAATATACTGATCATATCAACATTCTTCATACAGTTAAACACATATATCAATATATTTACATTTAAACACGTCTCAATAGGACCCACAAAATATTACAATTTACAAATCATTTGAAATTATCTTAGCAGTCCTAACGCAGCCTTAGCAGTCCAAATAACTGAGTTTCTCTTAAATATATCATGCTACAAGGAAAGTGACTTTTCCCAGCAATTATTTTCGTTGGGAAAAGTCTTATAAATTGCCGCCATTGACTTTTTCCAGCGATACACAAGTATTCAAAGGTATCCAATTACTCTTTCTAATTTTATAGCTTCAACTCCCAAATAGCCAATATCGATGTTTTATCATCAATTTACAAAATTTGCACAAGAAACTGATATATATAGGTCTCGAGAGCAAATTCAAGTCCACATGATGAGTTTTTCCAAATTCTTTAAGATCGAGCTGGGTATTTTTCAATTCAAATATATATCTGCCAAATTTGTTTCTTCTACTGTTGTCTTGATTGCTTTGATCTAGTCTCAAAAGTAGTAATATAGATGATACAAAACAACCAGTCTCAAAAGTAGATCATGATGCCTAGTCATCTAGCCATGATTCATATCAGTCCAAAATTATGCAGTACTGAATGTTATGAAATGAAACTACTTGCTTGATTTTTAACAGCAATTAATGCCCCCTGATTGCCTTGTTTGTAGTCCCTTACATTTGAGGACTAGAGAAATTTTTCCCCGGGTCACCACATGAATAAAGTGCACTGTTTTCCAGTTATTCTATTTATGTATATGTTCTACTCTTTATAATTTTATATACATCATCAGTTTTGTATATATCTATATATATATATATAAAGACAAATCTGAAATAAGACAATCAATCAACTTGCCATTTATCCGGCCCACCATCATTCTTAGGTCTGATTTATTTGTTCTATAATAATCTCAGGGTTCCTCACATCTCTTGCTAAACAAAACTTTCTCCTGTTCTCATGGACAGCCTAGAGTTTCCATATGAACCTGAGATGTATTCATGCAAAAATCATGCCCCAACACCTCTGGAAACAGAAAAAATCCATGGACAGGAAGAAAAGGGAATCATGAAGCTCCCAAAGAGAGGGAACAGCAACGGGAAAAGGTATTTAGGGGTGAGACAAAGGCCCTCGGGAAGATGGGTTGCTGAAATCAAGGACTCCTCGCAGAAGCTGAGGCTGTGGTTAGGAACTTTTGACAGTGCAGAAGAGGCTGCCTTGGCTTTCGACAAAGCCGCCAGGCTTCTGAGAGGAAGAAATGCAAAGACAAACTTCCCATGTCATGGAATCGTGGGCACACATGAAGAAAGTTGCAGCTTATTGGGAAAGAATCCAAGGCTTTTTCGGCTTCTCCAGCATGCAATCATGAAGAACCATGCAAGATCCTCGTCTCTTTACCCCCCGATCATTTCATGGGAAAATCAGAATATTCCTGGAGATAAAGTCCAGCTTGATTCAAGTTATTTTGATGTGCTTGTTGAAGAAACTATAGTTTGTTCATCATCAAGTACCTCTGAATCCGGAAGTTCATGTGGTTTCGATCACGACAGAAACAAGCTTTCTCAGCTCTCATTCGGTAGTTCCAAGGTCTATTCCTCTGTGTTTGTAGCTCCTTCTTTCAGTGCTTCTCTAGGGCAAGCAGGAGAACATCAAAAAGATTTCCAAGAGGCTTAGTCACTGGAAAGAACATCGCATTCAAACGTGCAAATTATGGACTATCAAAGAATGGCAGGCCAACTAGTGCGATGAAAAAAAAAAAAGAGTCCTTGTAAATTATGTTTTCCATGTTATTTTCACTTGTAAGATGTTGTCTTCCAACCTTAGCTATTTGTCTTTGTTCTAAATCATCACATAGAGATTATCTACCTGATGATCAGTTGCGTATGGATGTGGGAGCTCAATTCTATCAAATGTTATATATATAGTTGGTTGTCTGCAGAGTTTATATATATATATATATATATAGAAAACTTCTATCCACCATCCTCTTAATTATCATCAGATCCTCACCATTATCTTATTTGGCATCCAATAATTGGATGATAAGGAATAAATGATAAATAGTTTTCCAATCATTTAATGTCACACTAGAAGATGATATATGAAAGGATCGATGACGGTAAAAATGATGGTATGTAGCATTTCTCGTATATATATTTTGTTGCCTTGTTGCAAAATATGTTTAGAGTTTACCCTCAACCATGCATGCAGCTCCCTACCATCGATTTATCACAATTGCCAAAGTATATCATGCATGCCTCACTTTCAGGTGAAAAATAAATCCAACATGACAAACCTAGTTCCTTTTGATGGATGCAATATTATTATATTATGATAAAAGATGTATTTCTTTACATGAATTATATAGATGTATGCATAATTTTTACATATATTAATAGATATATCTATACCATTGATCTAACCTGGCCTCTTGAGTGTTGTAGTAATTTAAAGAAACTCAACCAGGCTAGATCGACAGAAGCACAGAGCCATTATAGCATTAAAGAAGAAGACTTTTTTCTTTGATCAAAGAAGGAAATTAAGGAACTATGTGGAGGTTTTATATATATATATATATATAAGAGGGTGAATTTATCTAGTACATGGAACTTTTATGCATGAATGATCTAGCTGCATGCCAACCATGAGTGTTTGGTTACCATGAAACTGCTTCCTGGCTCATCCTTTGCTAGCTGAAGTGATATATAGGCACTGCTCCCTTTCTCAAAAATTTAAGGAAGAAAAAGAAAAAGAAAACAAGTACTACTTAATTCATGTTAACCGCGCGTACCATCTATGATCAATTGCAAGTTAATATGGTATAAGACTAAAGCTGGGAGACACTTCCATTGTATCACTTGACATGCACTACCTTTCCTTGTACTTTAAATATTAAACATCTGGTATTGACTAATTAATTAGAGATTTATACCTTGATCTATAATAATTAAAAAAAAAAAAAGAATTACATATTATATATATAAACTTCCACTGGAATTCCAAATCTTGAAATCAAGCCAGCCATCAAAACTTTTTATATTACTTTCTAAACCTCAATTTAAGTGTTTGGCCAAAATGATAAATTTTTTTCAATATCCCTAACTGATCAATTTGTAACCATTTTTTCTCAGTTTAAACCAAAAGGGTAATTAAGGATATTCTAAAAAATAATTATAGTGGTTCATTTCCTTTTTAAAGAGTTCTGAGTTGGATATGAAACAAGAGAAACTAAAAGTTACTTCATACTTGATTGAAATTAAGAGATTTATTAAGAACTTCCAACTCCAAACATTTTATTTCCATATATAATAAATTTTGGAAAATGCTAGTGGAGCCCCTCAAAGTTACCGCTCAATTATTTTAATTTTTTTACTTAATGGTTAAGGAAGTGACTATTAGTGAAATTGTGTATTGTTTTTATTTTATTTTTAATGATCAAGGATTGTGAGGGGAACTTTCCCCTCTCAAGAAAGGCCCATATATAGAATCTCGGCCCAAAAACCCAGCCCAATGAGGATCTAATCTAGACAAGAAGCAGATTGTCAATCAGGAATGGGCGTAATCTGGTCGACAAGACAGCTCAACCTGACACATCAGCGACCTCCCTCGAGAACTAGGTATGCATGGGGTACGCAGGAGGCGTAGAGGACCCTTGATCCATCAGCATCAAAGCATCAACGGCTTCCATAAGCCAAGTTGAGACTCAAGAAACTATCTCATATTAACGATGATGAAAATCAACACGGAGCCCCGCCGCATTTAAAGATTCTGACAGGGAGAACAGTGTGAGGAGTCTAGGTCTCAAAGAAATGGGCTTGATCTGCTCACCAAACTTCTGGTATAAATAGCCGATCCCAAGTACGATAAAGGGTTCTGGTTTTTAAGTTTCCTTACTTATTTACTACACTCCAAAAATATTTACTGACTTTGGCATCGGAGGCTTCCCGACCCCCATGTCGCCCTCTCAAGCCGCATTCATCCTTCTCTTTGCAAGGCCCGTCAAGAAGACCTGAGTTGTTGGAGCCTGGTTTAAAGATGTCCGAAACACTACCTCAACAAGAATATTAAAAAATTGTTGAAAAAAAAATAGACTAGCGGTACGCCCAGCGATAACCACTGGGCGGCCCGCTAGCATTGTCCATTAACTTTAGCATGATTCCAAGCGGCCTAGCTAGTATGAAAATGTTTAACCCTAATTCAATTTTCAAATATCATAAATCCAACCTTATCTACAAACATACAAGATACCTGTCTAAGTTTCATCAATATCAAATCTAATCACGATGTGTATCATAACTCTTTTTAAAAAAATATCTCTTATTGTTACAATTTGTCAATCCCCACGTGAACTTGGAGTAAGGCTAGATATAGGCCCATGGTAAGTAAATATTGTGCAATCAATTGAAAAAGTAGGGTCCCTCATGAAAAAAAGTATATATTTTTCATATGAGTTATACATTTTATCAAAGAACTTACATGCATAAACTTGCATATCCCGAACTTACACAAATCATTTTTTTATTAAGAGAACTACTATAGACACAAAGAGATTACATAAAAATAAACTCATAAACTGACGTAACTTCACATAATGTGTTAAATCTACTTTATATTAAAAGTAACTTTACAATCTGACGTACTGCATCAAGCCACATTAATTTATAGATTTACTTTTATATAATATCTTTATGATTAAAGTATTTCTCTTCCGTTAAACCCATCGTGTCCACTTTCCTTTTTATATATAGCTTTACTTTCGTGTAGTCTCCTTGTTGGTGGGCCTATATTATTGTCTTTGCAAGCCTATATATAACTTGGTTGGGCCTTTAAAGTAAAACATCAAGCAAAATAGCTAGGTAACATATGATATAGGCCATCAGTACGATAAGATAATATGATATGGACATGGGTCCAATTTTTGATGGAGATGTTCTTTCGATTCTCAAGGCAATTTAAAAAAGAAATACTAAATATATTATACATTTCTTTTTAAAGAAATAACAAATTGATTGTGAAAAAGATATAAAATAATAAATAGTTTTGGAATAAAATCCTAATATACACCAATTCTAGAATGTAACTACTACATATATAATGTAAAAAACTATAAAATAAAATAGATAGTATATTATGCCCTCAAAAAAGAGTCAAAGCTAAAAATTTAGGGTTAAATACAAAATCATTAACTCCATTTTATTTTTTTTACAAATTAAGATTACAGCTTTCAACTTTCCCAATATTGATATATACCTGATAATAAAAGAACTCGCAATTAAATACTTTAATCAATCTCTTGTTAAATAAGAGAAAATATATTTACAATTATGAATTGTACAATTGTCGCGTAATCATTTTAAAAAAAAAAGTGAATAAAATATATGACTCACATTAAAAAAATTAATTTTTAATAATAGACTTTACTCTTTTTTAAAATGATTATATGGCGTTTACACACTTTACGATTATATATAGAATTACTTGTTAAATAATTAATGAAAATGGCATACTAATGCATGCTGATCTGGCAGTTTTTTTTTTCTTTCCTTAAATTGATTTAGCAAAGTGTAACTTCTCTTGTGTTTGAAATTGAAATGGAAATTCCAATTAATTGGAGGAAAAAAAAAAAAAAGAGGTGAATGAATGATGAATCATAGATTTCATAGCAGCTACGTATCTATGATCTTAGGCTTTGTGAGCAAGAGAGAAGAAGGAATTAGTGCTATGTTACGAACCAAAGCTTAAAGCAATGGTGCGCAGGTAAAGTGGCCATTAAAGCTACGTATCATGAAAAGATGCCATTGCCATCAGATTTAACAAAATATGTCATGGTGCTCATTGCCACTGTTGTCATCATGATTTCATGTCTTCCCCCGATCGGATGTCATTTTCATTATCTGCAGAATTATTGGTCTGTTTGATGGGGACAGAGTGAGGCCAGAGGGATTCACGATCATTCATTGTCATTAAGTTTAGAGTAAAACTGTTCTCACAGCTTCCGTTATATTTTTTTTTAATTTTTTTAATATCTTTTTTTTTATTTAGTGATTAAATAAGTATTTTTTAATGATATTATAATTTTTTTATTTTTTTAAAAAATATTTTACAGTGTTAAAAAAATACATATATAAAAAAATAAAATAAAAAAATACAACATTTTACACTATCGGTGGCTCCCAGCGGGACTGGGAGCGGTGGCTATAGAACCACCCTTAAGTTTATAATTTTTCTTTATTATCTATAATTTACTCAAAAATTCTATTTACAGTCTCGAATGAAGACTGCTTGTGCAGTCTCATTGATTAATAAGAGTAAAAGAGAATAAATTATTATTTTAAAAATATTATTATTATAATTTTAAATTTTTTTAAATATAACTGTATGGTCTTGAATGAACAGTCTCCATTTAGAGATTATAGACTAACTCTTGTTAGTAATGATTTTATATAGTTTTTTTTTTTTTTTTTCTCTTGGCACCGAAACAATTCATGTTAACTTCCTCGAAAGCCAAAGCCAAAACAATTCCAGTTCTTTTATTTTTATTTTTTTATGTAAATAAAATCTTCATTTTTCGTGTAATAATAATAATTTTGAGTCTATAATTTGGACATGATGATCAATGCAGAACAAAAGGATAAAAAGCTGTGGATATGAATATTAGGAAAGTCCCACCACCATCTCCATGAAGACTTGAACTGAAAAGCTCTGCCTCTTATCCACCAAAGGAAATCACATTTATTGCCAAGTAAACTCCAATTGGCACTAGCTCCCCTTTTTTTTCTTTTTTCGTGATGGATCTGTTGGTTTTGAAAAGACTATAGAGACTCCCACTTCATTAGAACTTGTATCCAGTAATCTGTTAGTTCGTCTATGAATATTTTACCTGCTGAGGAAGAACAAAAAAAAAAACTCCAATTGGCACTAAAACTAGCCTACAAGAGTAGTTAGGCATTCGAATTTAAGATCATTAATTTAGATGCAGTTTGGTTAATTAGATGAATTTTATATAAAAATTGAATAAAATATTATTTTTTAATATTATTATTATTTTGAGATTTGAAAAAGTTCAATTGTTTATTATATTTTATATAAAAATTTAAAAAATTTATAATGATGAGATATGATGAAACACTTTCATTATCTAAACGGAGCAGTCCAAAGAGGATTTTGAGAATGAAGTAGTTATAACTTATAAGAGTTCACTTTCGTTAGTTTCTACCGTTTATTTCTCTCCTAATTAGCCAAAAAAAGGAAAGGAAAAAAGGAACCAAAACAAGACTATTTTCCATTATAGTGACAAGAACACAAGAAGCTAAGCATGGCAGCTACTTCAAGTGATAAATCAGCACAAAGAACCCAACAATGGGAACATCCACAGTTTGTGTAGTTTTCAAAGAGTCTCCCCGCTACTTCTGTAGAATCTTGATACTTGGACTGTTGGATTTTATGGTAGAATAACAT
Source organism: Juglans cinerea (assembly GCA_961763995.1). Lineage (NCBI taxonomy): Eukaryota > Viridiplantae > Streptophyta > Magnoliopsida > Fagales > Juglandaceae > Juglans > Juglans cinerea. Next base: position 14,675,035 of record CAUIVZ010000016.1, read on the forward strand.
CAACTTCTGTTTATTTGCATTCTAATCCAGAACATACTCTGCCAACTTGCACTCAACTGTGCTTTTCCCTCACTTTCATACAGCAAATTGCCATACCCACGTCTCCTCCCACTTCAGGACTTCATTTCAAGTGTACTTTTTCCCCTTATCGGAGAAAGAAAAAGGTTACAACTTTACAGCCACCTGCTCAAGAAAATGACACCTAATTGGCAGGCACAGAATCGATTCCAATCATTCTCATTGAAGCCTTGAGATGAGACAAATGAGCAAAAATTCTATGTCCAGTCATTTTTACATACTCCTTACGCACTCCAGTTAGGTGATTGGCTGCATCACCTTTTTTTAATATAAAATAACTACTTTGGCCAAACACATCAATGGAGTGCACAAGGAATACGCAAAAGTAACTATATGTAGCAGCCGTACCAATTAAAAAAAAAAAAAAAAGTTTGTTAGATGGCCTTAATATCTCCTAGCTGAACCAGAAGGGAACTCTGATTCAAGTTAGAACATCCAAAAGTTGTAAAATGAGCCTCACATTTATTCCATCTTATGCACAGAATGCACTTAATAATGATGTTTCTGAAGAGATTGCAAACCACCCAGATTCTGCCTAATTAATTTGGTAAGCAAAGTACACCTTAACCCTCTTTCACAGTAACAGATTAGTGTATTTTCCATTCATCTTCACTAATTGCTATGAGCCAAGAACAACCTTCCTCCCGCTCATGAGCCGGAGCCTGCACTACCTTCGGGACTTTCAGAATGTCTTCGAAGAACCACAAAAGAACTCAAGACCTCAAAGGTAATTAATTCCAAATCGTAAAGTATAATGCTAATGAAGAGAACAAACCTATTAAACATAAATAAAATTTAACACAATCCACTAAACAGCAGCAGCACAAATAAGGGAAAAAAGAAGAAGATATAATTCACTGCAAACTGATAGCAAAGAACACATTTTGAGATATTAAAAGTGGGAAATGAACATCAAGCATCCATACCATTAAGCATTAAACTAGAATCAAGCTTAAAAAATAAGTTGATCATTGCTGTTGAACAAAAAGGTAAGCGCCAATTGAAACAAACGCGCATTAACAATTTCTAGAAATTCATTGTTTCTGTGAAATGAGTTAGGGAAGATACAAGTAGTTCTATTTTATACAATTGAATGCAAGATTAGAAGTCAGCAACTATGTTCTTGTTTTTTTTGCGTGTGTTCATTTCATCCACTCGGAAATCATCAGAAAACAATCATGAAGTCAAAAGCAGTTTTATCATGATGATCTTGATATCAACCATTATTAGTACATAAAAACACACTCATCTTGAAAGGCAAGATTCCTCAAGACTGGCCGGATGGCGGATGTGCATAATTCATTCATCTCATAACCTGCAGATTACTCAATCATATATGACAACACAAAACAAGCACCAACTAGCATGAGAGTAGGAAAGAGGAAGAAAAAAAAAACTAAAAATCAAGGCATCTACGATTCTACGAATAAATTCGAATGGGAAAACTTCTCATAAAATCATCATCCCAATAAAATTGCAATGAAATGCTTCAAATACAGCAGAAATCAACAGATGATTTGGTAACTAGAAAATGCAGAGAGATCAAAATCTTCTAGTCTCTAATGTTTCACGATCTTCCTATTTCCACGAAATGGTAATACACAGACCAGAGAGAAGGTACAATGAAGAAAACGCCTCCCCTCCCTCCACGCCGTTCTTCTTCTTTCCCATAAGTATAAAAAAATACCATTTTTCTTCATTTGCTTTGCCACAATTTCTCAGCAACCAAACAGGGAATATGACTAAACAAGTCAATAAATGCTAGAGAGATAGAGGATGAGCGCTGGATGCAGAGGTTTATCGACCGATTCATGTTTTGTGCAGTGTCACAAAAAATCCCCAAGAAGAGGTCGATGAACCGCTGCCTCCAGTGACTTCACTCCCACCATACCAAATTCCCACATAAACAAACAAACGCAAACGAAATTACAAATATTCGCCTACATTTTTTTGACCAGAAACAAAACCCAACAAAATAGAAAAAGGAAAAAATACACCCGATAACAACAACAAGAGTAAATGGCGTAAAACAACACAAATCTGAACAAACCATAAAGATCAAATAAAGGAACAAAAAAAAAAGAAAAAAAGAAAGAACAGCTAGAGCTGACTTGTCCTTTTGGCATCATCCTAAATAGCATGTACTTATGTAGAGAGAGAGAGAGAGAGAGAGAGTGAACTGAAACCAGGAATCTGAAGGGTCACCATTGCCGAATGTCTCTCTCTCTGTCTCTCTGCTTTGCAAAGAGAGTGGCACAGTGTGACCTTTTATTTTTTAATTGTGTTTGCGATAGCATTGAAACCACGGCCTTTAATCCAGTTTAGTTCAGAAAAAGGATAACGCCAAGCTTGATAATGAGAAGCAGCCATGGCGTGCATGATTGGTCACATGGAATCATCAAAAAGTCTCACTGTTCAGAGTGAGCTATCACTTTCTTTTTGTTTTTTCCTTTCAAGATATTTTGTCTCTTTCACTAAAAACAAAAGAAAATCATTAGATATTTTCCCCAAGTGAAAAATGACCTAATTCTTATTCCATTAAAAAAGTTTTAAATCCATTGAGATTGTGTAAAATCACATAGCATATTGTGATGTTTTTTCTAATCAGCATATTGTGATGTTGCAAATAAAAGAAGTATATGAATCATCAAATGATAAATATATTTAAATTTCTTCGTTAACATATCAAATACATCACTGATGTAAAAGCATGTCAGATCAGCTTAGGTCAAAAAGTATTGATACCTTAATTTTTAATGGATTTTGTTGAAAATGTGAGTGGCTAACTCGAGTGTGTTATATATGCGGTGTATTTAGGCGGAATTGAATGACCGTTGCTTTGAAGATAGAGCGCGCAATGGCGGAGCTTCATATTTTTTTATATACACTCAACAAGGAAACATATTGGAAATTGCCATCAACATGACCCTAGCAGGAGCTAGTGAACTATGATTTAGTCCTCATAAGTCTGCAGGAGGTTTGGGCATCTTCTTCAATATAGACCTCCTTAGCCCATTGGTGCTCTAAAAGACTGCCCTATATCTCATGCAAGCTGGAACTGCTTCTAAGCCTTCACTGACTTGACTTCTGCTGGTAGATTGGATTTGGCATTCCAATTGGATTGGACATAAACATAATTGCAGCTGTCTGCTACAGTTGTGTAAGCCCAAAAAAGGAGCTACAATATCTCAAAGTACTCCATAATAGAGGAATAGGAAAACTCAGAACATTGACAGGCATTAACTCTGCAGGTGGTTCTTCTTTGAGTTCAACTTTGATCAATGGCAATCATGCAACTTTGATGAGTAGAATTTTTCTTGATTAGCTTCGAGCATAATTAAAGAGAAGCAAGAAAAAGAGAAAAACAAGCAAGCAGTTCCATTAATTGTAAATTCCCAAGTGTTTTGTTTACATTCATATGAACTGAGACAAAGTATCATTTCACACTTCTAAGATAAAGCATTGGAGTAATAATAAGAATAAGGCTTATTCACCATTCAATATAATTCAAGCAGTGGGATAGGAAGACTCCATGGCAATGCCGCAAAGACCTTCCTTTGCATCAATATCTCTTTTCATCCTTATGTATCCTTGTTCACCCCAACTGGTGCCCCATGAATTCTTCACCAACCAATACTTAGTTCCATCTTCTGCAGTTCCATAACCTACTGCTGTAACACCATGATCCAATTCTGTTCCACATTCTCCTGTGAAGACCCCACTTGAGTAAAACTGGAAGTCAGAGCCGCTAGCATCAATGGCAACTGAAACAGGTTGGTTGGCAACTGCTTTAAGCAGTTCCTTCTCATTGTTGGCAGGGACATCTTCATAGCCTGCGATCGCGGCTGCATGGGATGCTGCCTTGTTCTTGTTGCATGTTCCATCCACACCCTTGTAGGGATAATTTTCTTCAGTTGTAAGGCCTTTGTTCTGGATGATAAATTTAAATGCATCATCCATTAGACCACCTTCACAACCTTGGTCTTCACCGCTGGTGTCACAATCAACTACTTCTTGCTCTGAAAGAGAGACTGACTTTCCATTTGTGATGCTGGTGATCCCCTCCATGGCCGCAACCGCAGAAAATGCCCAACAACATCCTAAATTCATATTATAACACAAGGTATTAACGTTAGAAAAAAAATCGTGGTGGGATCAAGATCTTCTCAAGTTTTTGTTGGAACTTGATGGTTTTAAATTAGAGAGATAGACATGTAAAATGAGTCCCACAATATTTATTTCTCATTTAATGATGTTGAATACGAACATCAATAAATGTTGTAGAAACCACTTCATGTCTCCATCTCACTTGAGATCTTTTTTCCAAATGATCTACACATACTTATCTATACAATAAATTCAGAATTTAATGCAATTACCACATGTTCCTTGGTCCTTTATGGGTGTAACAGCTCCTTTCTTTCTCCAATCAATGCTAGATGGCACAGCAGTAACATTCTCATACCTAAATGCTGTCACCGGAGATGAAGTACTAGGATTGGAGGTTCTTTTGTATCCATTGTGAGAGGCTTGAAATTCTTCATTACTCTGATCAGCAAAGAGATTAACGCTCAGTTTATAAGGTCGGTTGCCAACACTGTTGAAAGACTCAATGTACTCAACATTGCGCTTGAAAATCTGGAAACGCATTTCCTTCTCTGTAATATCCTTATAACTGCGTCCATAGCGAGCCATCCATTGCTCATGCCTCTCCAACATGGAGGACGCTTCATGCAAGGTGCGGCAAGTGGCCTGGGAACTAGCCCAAATCCCCAGTAGTGCCAGGAAGATCAATCCCCTTGCAGTCGAGATCAAAGCCATATTCTTTCTCAAAGTATACTGAAAATGGCTAATTGAAATGCTGATTTTGCTTGTATTTGTGAATTTGATTAGAGAAAAATGGCTATATATAGAACATTCATCAGGTTTTTGCTCTTCAAAACTAATCTTTTTACACCTTACTTGTACGTTGTTCAGCTCTTAATCAGCTCCGTGTACGTTGTTCTAACTTGGCATGCATCTTGCCTGCATGTGCTTATATATATATACATATATATATATATATATATATCTTTCATTACAAATTTACAATTTTATTAAATAAATAAATCAATCAGGATGGATATATGGTTTTGGAAGTAGTCATCATCAGGATAGTTGGGTTGCTTGTTTTGATGTTTGATGTGTCTGATATCGTTTCTAGCTTGTATATGTATTAATTCTTGCTCAATATGACAAAATATGGTCAGAATATTCTTGTGTTTGGTGCTTCCAATTCACTTATAAAGGAGGTTTGCCTTCAATTTTAACTTTAATGTGACCACTCCTTTGTTTCTTTTATCTGTTTGACTCAAAAATATTCAGCTCCCTCCCGGAACAAATGTTCTACTGTGACTAATCTTTGCAAACCACGTATTTCAAGCAAAATGAAAACTTAGGTCCTCTTTTATTAAAAAAATATTTACCGGTCTCGCCCGGTGTTAGAAAATGAAAATTAGAACCGGACAGATTTCGATCGATTTTAAAAAAAAATAGATTCGGTACCCGACTAAACCGAACCCGATACCAAACCAAACCCACCGGTCCAGTTCAATCCAATCCGATTTATCGGTTCACCTGTTCTTTTTTAACTGCCGGCCTGCAGCCAACCCAATAACTTTCAGGCCAAGATTACTGCACTTTAGGGCAAATAGAGAAAGAGAAACATATCAAGTAGACTTCAGAGCATGTATCATTAAATACTCAATAAATATTTTGAAACTAATTTAAATCCTAGGAAATTTAAATCCATAACCTTTATGTTTTATTCTATTAAGGTATTTAGCGTAAATATAGTATTTGTTCCCCTAATTTCTCAAAACCATAGCTAATTCATTACTTCCTCTTTTATACTCTTTAATCCGAAAAGAGAAAATCGAGATCTGTGACTAATAAACTTGGGAACTTCTACCATTTTCTCATGGGTGGTGCTACATGCAACGTTGGTTGGTACCGAAAGCTGTACCGATAAGTGATTTTTTTTAAAATCATTTGTGTATTTTTTTTTTAATGGAAACTTATAGTATGCCTCATGAGTTTGTCCCCTCATTTTAACCGCTCATATATTTACTTTTTTTTAATTTATTTTTTACTTAATAGTTAAAGAAATGAATTAGTATATTTGTGTATTTTTTTAAAAATATTTAAATATGTTTAAAAAATATGAAAAAAAATTAAAATGTACAATTTGTATTAGTGAGCAATGGGCACACCCAAAAGTTGGGTGGCACACTAGCAGTACCTTTTTTAAAATAGTAAAAAATAAACACAAAAAAAAAAAAACTAATCTGTACTATACTTTATTAGAGTACTAAGCATTTTCCTTTTGAGTTCTACCATGACGTGGTGACGAATTGGGTTCACCACGTCAGAAGTGTGGTGTGCGGTTATGGGACCGGGGGTTGGATAGATTATTTCTTTTCATTTTCTCATTAATGTCAAGTTTTAAGATTTTTTACGGAGGTATAAGTTTGGAAAATTCAATTCAACTAAAATAAAGATAAATAAATACTATATAGTATATTCTCATCTTATTATTATTTCACGATGGCGCTATCCCTAATCTCATATCAACTCTGAAAAAAAAAATCAGCAATTAATAGTGCAACGTAAAGTAGGACCCTACGTGGGACCCTTTCCTCTCCAACTTTTATTTTTTTATTTTTAATTTTCCTTCCAGTTGAAATTTTCTGTTTTTAACCCTAGGTGGACCCTTTGTTCACTGCATAAGGCATGATGGACTCTTGCACTCTATGTTGGGTTATGGAATTTGTTTTATTCTTGTAGGAGTTTGATTGATGAACTCACCCAATAAGTATTCATTACAATTTTTTTGTGAGTTTTAATGAGACTTGGCCATGGAGTGCAGGCTTAAGCCCCAGCCGAAGTGAACGACAAGCATTATGGGGATCTAGGGACTTTGCCTTTGGAAAAAGAATTTCACCCGGTTTATGACTCGAGAATTGCTAAACAAAAAGTTCACACGACAGGTCGCTTGAGAGAAACTTCGGCAGAGAGTTCGCACGACACTCACTCGAACAACATCAAACAGAGAGTTCGTTCGAACGAATAACCCAGTAATTGTGAAATTAGGATTTCCTTCATACAACTCTATAAATATGTAATTAATGAATGTTACGGCTATCTAGAAGAGTGTATTTCACCCAAAGTATATTTCGTCATTCATCAAGATAATAAAATTCTCTGCAGCTCCGTGGACATAGGGACATTGCTGAATCGCGTAAATCTTTATGTCGAGTGATTGATTTCTTGTTTTACTTTACTTTCTTGCATCGTTTTCCCAACACTCTAGAGGAATTGACTTTGCATACAAATGATACAGAACCCTTGCTCTGCTCTTTATTTTACAAACCACATTAAACTCATAATCTCCAAAATAGCAAAGGGATCATTCTCCAAGACTTGAAAATTCAGTCATAGGTTTCAAAATTAAACTGAAATTAAACCTCAGTTCCCATACAGGTTCTGGATCTAAGACACCTTACACAAGACAAGAGACAGTGTTGGGATTACAGGGAGTGATAGATTGTGATCAACTGCTTAGAAATCACACACACACACACATTTTAAAGTCAATGTAAGTATAGATATGTAGATAAAGATGCATCTAAACTTCTTGTATTTCCCATATACTTGTCATATTCCAAATATATTTAACGGCTTCAGTGACAAATTTGAGTCTGAGATAGGATTATGAACCTCCTTCAGATCTGTCCATCTCCCAATATGAGCTATTCTGTAAGTTAAGAGAATGAGTAACACTAGAAAACAAAGAAATTGCAACAAAACAGGTATCATATCAAGGTTACAAACTACCTGCATTTCCGGAGAATTGATGGCTGAGATACTATGCAATACTGTGGAAAAGTGTTGCTCACTTGCAATAAGGAGCTAGCTTTGTGAATGACAATACTATGGAGATGATTGATGAAAAATGTATTGGCACTTAAGCACCCTTTGATAAGCCATGTTTTCCAATCAACAAATCCTGAGAAAATGCAGCTTGTTCTTTTTCCACTAGCCGTTTTCTAAGCTTAGACTTGTGTAGCTCCAAGCAACAGACACATGCTTCCCCAGCTAAACCAAGTGCAACACTACTAAAAAAAATGAAAAAGGTACTACCCCACAAGCTACTCCAAGATCTTGACCTAGTCTTCAGAAGTTCAATCAAAAGACACAAAAGGAGAAGTATCATTGGCTTTGCGAAGATTATCCCGTTTAAGCTTTCTATGTCAAACATCTGATAGTGAAGTTCATCAAGTACAGAGGCAAAGACATTAATATTCTTACAGATGGGCAAAAGAAAGCTCCAATGTGAATCAATTACTTATCTGTATAATGATACGTATAGTGCATCAAACAGGAACGATATAAAATTACATATGATCTGAAAGCTGCCAAAACATTGAAAATTTTTGGGAGCTCACAAAACAGAATTCTCCTAACCAAAAATTTAGAGGACAGAGTAAACCATTTTTTTCAAATCATCACCTCTGGCACATTTTCATCGAGCAGTCAACTTAAAGGATCACCTCCACATTTGCCATGTACATTGAAAAGAAACTCGTCTTTGCAACATTTCTATACCTAGTTTTGCTAAGAACCTTCACAAAAATACTTTCGTCAATGGCCCAAACCGTTTGGGTTTGCCTCAAAACGGGCGGTATATCCTACTGTTATGGGCCTTATTGATCTCTGCCGCACCATTTCACAGTATTCAGGGTCTTCTAATTGCCCATCTGTTCTTATATACTGTATCATCTGATGATACATGGGGAAAAACCGCACTTGGATGGATGCATAAGTGAAATATGGGATGAGAGAAGTGACTATCACAAACAATGTGAGGAGCCAAAAAAAGGGGGTTGGTGCACATGCTTCAATAAAGACCTTATATGCAGTTGTTGAAATGTGGGGGTCGATTGCTCCATATGCCAAGAGGAACATATACCAGAATATAGTGCCCCCCCAAATGAAGAGATGCTGTACATATGTGAAATAGTTTATGGATAGTGCCATCTGACAGTTCACCACCCACACAACACAAGTGTACATGGTGGTTCCAAGTATTTCCAATCCTACAACTTCCCCGCCTTTACGAAAGGCTTGATGCTCCATTGCACGGATGCAAAAGAAGAATATCCCAGTAGCGCCCAGCACCCCATTGAATGCCCAGCCAAGGATCCGAAACCAGCTAAATAGGATGTTTTGGACACCTTCTTGGTACAACAGAGGGAACTGCAAGGATTAGCTAGGAGGTGTTAATCTCAGTGCCCTTTACTTCTAGGATGCAAATTTGAAGAAATTTCAAAACTTGCAGTAATGTTTCTAGTTTCAAGGACACCTTAAACTTCCTATGAATTTGGAAGGACAAAAGAAAAGCATCAATACATGGGATTTACCTTAACACAAAGCCGCGCAGAGACATCCTTGTCAAAAACTCCCAAGGCTATCACAGGAAGCGACGTGAAGAAGACATTATAGAGTGAAAGATACCAATCATTGTATGTAGGTTGGCCCGAGAATGATGCATAAGCCTCAAAGAAGAAGAGAGTGAAGCCAAAAGCAATGTTCTTGTAAAAGAAATAGCATATCTGCCAAACAGAAAAAAAAAATGTCAACCATCAATTTCTAAGAGAAATAGAGCTGGACCCCCCTAAGAATTTTATTGAAAATGAATCTTCAGGCATTTTTCAAATGTATTTCTCCATTTCATTCAAAACCAAGTGAAAATATTTCCCAATTGAGTTAGAGATTCAGTTTAAAAGCATATCTATTGAAATTTCGAGTAATACCATTGATGAGATCCTTCTGTAACACCAATGTCCGTGCACAAGAAGCAAGCGCTCCAAATACCGGAACTGAGCAATTGCAATGTCACTTGACATGACTGCCTGGAATTTGGAAAGTATTTTTCAGAAAGGACGACAGAAAATATATTTAAGTGAAATAAATGATAAATTTTTTTTATAAGTAAAAATAAATGATAAATGGGCATAAATGATGCAAAAAGAAACATTCGAGTAATATGAATTTACCTGCATTCCCTCAACACCACTGATTCCAACTCCAATATCTGCTTCTTGAAGCATTCCTACATCATTTGCTCCATCACCAATTGCTAGAGTTGTGTTACCTGTTGTAATTTTGACCAGTCTAGTAACCTGCATTATCAAGAATCACCCTTTTAGAATAAGTTTACCCCAACATTGCTAGGAACCTAGAACTACAAGAATGTTTGACTGCTTTTACATATATTTGGATATTTAATTAGTAGGATACGAAACAAGGTCCTTTGAAGCAAATTGACAGAAATGCTTTTATCATTAATGTTAGTTAAAGTGGGGAAAATCCCCTTTTTGCAAATGAAAGGGGAAAGCAACAAATTACACATGCTGGGGAGCCCATCACTAGCCAGAGGGATGTTATGGAAAATGAACTTTGTGAGACATGATTCTTAATTCAATAGGGTTGATAAAGGATTCTGTTGTGCTTACTTGTGTCAAAGACCATACCAAAAATCTATGAATATGCAAATGTTTGAGCTAAATACAAGATACAAAAAACTAAAACAAAAGGAGAACTTACAAGTGCTTTTTGTTTGGGAGAAGAACGGCAGCAAATAACGGATGCACAGCCAAGGGCAAGCTCTAAAAACATGTCCTTGACATCATCCTCTAAAGCAAAGGCGAGTGACTTCCCATCAATGATCAAAGCCAGTGCCCCTGAGTTTTGAGTTGATGTGGAAAGCAGTTTTTTCCCCTCACTTATCTGGTGGCGAACATTTTCCTTAAATGCCTAAGAATCAGCAAAATCCCACCAAGTTCACAAACAGATTACAAATTCGTACAATGATTTGTTAGGGCTGTCAAATATTAGCTAGAATCCTACTTTAGAGTCAATTTTGAATGCCCAATGCATATGTGTCCAATACTGTTTTCGGCAGTGCAACTTGCAGTGCATATATTATTTAGTTTCAAAGCAGGTGGTTTGGACCCTTCTGCACTTGAAACAAAGAAGTTCAATACATTTTTGTTGATGCTCCATGTCCATATTCATTAGTCCTATTGTCTGTTTCTAGCATGTCCTAACCCCTGCAACCGATGAACAAAAGATTTTATTCCTAATAGCTGGTGGTGTCGCTACCTTCTGCTCTTTCTGATTATCAAACATAGTTGCCTTTGAACTGCATCAATTTCTCAGAAGATCTATCTTTTTTGTTTCTCCCAGTTTTATGATATATCAATTAGAAATTGATGAAAACTTGCACCAGAACATCATGAATTCATTGGCCCTAATTTTCAGAAATTTCAAAAATGTTTTGCGAAGGAAACATTACAGTTGATGGGGCTTTTATACGATATGAATGCTCCTAAGAAACAGGTTTCCTGAGAATGATTAGAGACATGAAACAGATTCTCTTGGAAACAAGCACATTCCACCTAGAAGAACAGAAATTACAATAAATGTACTACAAAGCTTGTGACCATTCTTAAAGTTGATATGACAAGCACTAAATAATACAGGTATATCATGATCATTCCATATTTAGATTTTTTTTTACCATTCGAGGTTATTCATGTTAATGATTAACATAATAAAATAGTTAAGAGATAAAATAAAATAACACAAAACAACCAATACAATTCAGATTTACCTCAGCAACAGTAGTCTTGTCCCCCACTTTTTCCAGCGCTTTGATTTCTGGTGTCTCAGAGCTGATTACTATTTGCTTCATTCCTTGTCTAAGCAAACTACATGCAAAGCTGCAAAAGTAGAAGATTAATGAGAACAGAAAACCAAAAAGTGATATCAGAAATATTTTCTTATTGGAGTCAACATCTACCGACAATCAAAGTCATCCACTAACTGTACCCAATATTGATTGCAGTCTCCATTTTATCTCCTGTCAAAACCCATATCTTGATTCCAGCCTGTGCAAGCCTGTCAATGCATTCAGGAACCTATCCCGCACAGAGAAATAAATATTAATCTCAAATTGATGAACATCTAAACATTTTACAGAAATGAATGACTTGTTTTGTTTAGAATAGAAATTTCAATTTTTTTAAGAACTTAAAATGAGTTTATATCAAAGCAGGAATTTAGTCGGTGTTAGGATTTGCAACAATGAGCTTAGGATGTAAAAGTAAATAAATATTGACTTCTCAGCACTAGTTTTGCCAACCAGTTTTTTTAACACTACAAATGAGTTTATTCACTGTAAAATGCTATTTCATTTGCATGGGTTTCAAGTCTCTTCATTGTTTAAAATTCTTAAACCTACCCCATTTTGAAGTTTGTCTTCAACTGCAGTGGCACCAAGAAGAATCAAGTCCTTCTCAATCTTTTCTGCCACTCCATCCATCATTTCCTCACGATCTGCACTCACTGAGTTTTTGGCCTTATTAAATTCTGTGTTGAACTCATTGGATTCTTCCTCATCCAGTTCTCGATATGCAAATACCAGCGTCCTCAAACCAGCATCAGCATACTGATTAATGTGCTCCTTAGTCTTTTCTTCAAATTCCCTTCCATTCTCTGCAAGTCTTTCAAACATGACGCTGATAGAGAGATAAATTAGAAATAATATAATGTGTTGAAGTCCAAATAAATTTGCAAATTTTAACCACCAACATAGTGATTCTTTTCTGTTCTTTTTGTTTTCTCCTTATTTTTGTTGTAGTTTAGCATCTATACCATTATCAGAAAGACAAACTACATTCTGCAAGTTATAATGGCACAACAGAGTTTGTACGATGATTATAGCATACTGTAAATAATTTTTCAAGTTTTTGAGAGATGCTTATCTTTACGAACCTGTCAGCACCTTTACAAAGGAGTAGTATCCTTCCGTCCTCCTTTCTTACAATCACAGACATTCGCTTTCTTGAGCTACTAAATTCCAGGATATTCAATAGTTTGTAAGACCTGTTAAGATGAATTATGCTCTTGAAGCCATATATCTCCCAAAAGTAGAGTTACTACTTACTACCATGAGCAGAAGAGAACAGAAATATCACCCATGCTACTGGCAGCTAAAATTAAGTGGGTGAGCCAATATATGTGCCATAGCAGATAAGGAATTGCTTACCATCATAAAATGTGAATACCAGAAGATATCTAAGTGCAAGAGACTGACCTTTCAACTTTACTGCTTGAGATGGGATCAAATTCATGCAGTGAGATGCTTGTTCGAGTCCTCTCATGAAATTCAAACCCCAGTTCTCTTGCTGCAATCACAAAAGCTGCCTCATCTGGTGATTCAGCTTCATAAGAAATTTTTCCTGTTTCTTCATCAACTTCAGGTATTGCAGTATGGCAGATGGCCAGTAACTGTAGGAACTTCTGTATTACATCAGCTCGAGGCTCACTGACCCAACTATCATTTGTGACCCTTTCATCTATGAAGTTAAACCCTTTAGTGGATGTCCTTGCTTCAGTGGAATCCTCAACCCAGCCCTCTTCATCTGTCACCTCTTGAGCTAAAGGTAACCCATTTCTCCCAGCAAGAGCTCTCTCAACTTCCGTAACTCCACGCCCGTAAGCATTCCCAGCCACAGAACACTTCATGAATTCCATTGAGTTGCAAGTCAAAGTTCCAGTCTTATCAGAAAGTATAGTGTTAACTTGGCCAAGTTCTTCATTCAAATTTGAGGTACGTGCACGTGCTGGCTTGTCAGCTTCTTCATAATACATGTGTAGATCTTGATTGATAAATACACTTTGAAGAAATTTGACAATTTCTATAGAAACATATAAGGAAATGGGAATTAAATAACCATACAACATAAGGGCAGTCAAAAAGTGCAAAATTGCTGCAACCGGAGCTTTCTTTGGGTCATAGTACTTTGTTGTCTCATCTGGTCCAAGGTACCATCTTGTGATCTCTCCATTTTCAAGGTCCTCCCTGGTTAAAATTCCAAAGAAAATTGATCCAATAAAAGATATCAACACTATGATGGAAAACAAGAAGTAGACAATCTTATCCATCCTTTTCTCAATTTTACTCCTCTTGGAAGGCGGAGCAGTTGAATTTTGCATAAGCTTTGTATCATGGCCTGTAAAGACTACCACCCCATAAATAAAATCTGTGTTTCGGAGTTTTGAGCCCCTAAGCAGAAGCTGCTGAGGCGCAAGAGGGTGCTCTTGTTTCTCAAGATGCAAACCTCCTACAAAAGAGTACAAGTTTGCATTTGGATCTTCACATTTTATCACGGCCTTGAAATTTTGGAAGCTCGAGTCTTCATGGAAGTTTGAAGTTGCATCCAATGCTTGTTTTAATTTCAAACTGGTTTCTCCATCTAGATTCATAGTCTCAACAAAGCAAGTTTCTTCCTCATGACTTGAAGATAGTAAGATGAGATCAGCAGGAAAAAATTCATCCTTTTGCACCCTCACTATATCTCCAACTTTCAAATCCATCCATTTAGCATTATCAAACATGCCATCACTGTGATGCACTTTAACCTTTCTATTATTCACCTCAATATCCTGATAACATTTTTGTTTAGATGATTATGAACTTAAGGATAAATCACAAAATATATCACAAAATAGCATGGAAACATCTAGTTATTAGAAATCAAAAGATGGAAGAGAATAAATGGTATTTCTAGGACCAACTGCAAATTTTGAAGTTATTATCAAGTATATTTCCTGTAAAAGTAATAGGAAAGAAACAAATTATAAATGAAATATATTTTAAAAAAATGCAATATTGGCATCGGAGTTCTGCAGCCAGTAGAAACAGTCAGAATCAATCACTGACCCAAAACCCCATTTCACATGAACCAAAATTATCAAAATATCATGTAATGATGCAAGATTAGTCAATTTTACAATTGGAGCCCCTTGGAATTATCAAAACTACAAGAACTTTCCCCTCACTAAGAATATGGAATACCATTCACCACCCTGCCATACTAAATCCAGGCAATTAACCAATATAAAACCCTGGCAACCTAATGGATCTTCTTTCAAGACGTCTCCCATAACAGAAAAATTAGCACAGCTCTGAAAAATTGTGTTTAAAGCATGAACAACTTTGAAGCACCAAAAATTGCAGAATTCCCCCATATTCTTCAACATGTTCCGAATATATTTCAGTGAATTCAGTTTGTTGTATTTAAAAGTCAAAGGGAGCAATACTAAAGAACATAGAGTCGCATCCAAGATAGCATTGACATCTTG
The DNA here is from genome assembly GCA_961763995.1 of Juglans cinerea. Taxonomy (NCBI): domain Eukaryota; kingdom Viridiplantae; phylum Streptophyta; class Magnoliopsida; order Fagales; family Juglandaceae; genus Juglans; species Juglans cinerea. The sequence continues at coordinate 14,690,365 of CAUIVZ010000016.1, forward strand.
GGGTTACCTGCTTTTTACGCTTCCAATCTTCAAGTGCCTCTTTCCCCATTGTCACTCCAATCACAACAACAAGAGGAAGAACATTACTCACAGGTGAGTAAGGAGAGAGTGGTGTGAAAGACAATATTGCACAGATGAGAAAATACAGATTTGCAACCCGCCTGAATTGCTCAAACAGTGATTTGGGGAAGAACATGGCAAGTGTATATTTGGTAGTTCTGACATAATTGCTGTCATAATTGAGGACAGCAGCCTCAAAGCAGTCAGGATCGTTGCAATAGACTACTCTTGAGAAGCCAGGACCTCCAATCAGTGAGTGTTCACCTTTGAATGATGCCCTCCCACATGAGCAGGCATGGATTCTTCTAAAATGTTGCTTCCTTCTTCTACCAGTAGCCATTTTCTGCATCTATCAAAAATTCTTCAAACTCAAACAGACCCACCAAATAGAACAACTTTGTGCCCCCAAAAACAAATATATAATTCCTGAGACTTAAGCTTTAAAGAAGAAGCTTCAGGCTTTGCAATTGATGACAGATGAAACAACCAAAAAGTTGACTAAATTTCGAGGGGAAAAAAGGAACAAAAATGTATCTGTCTTCGAAGTAAGATTCCCAGAATCAAGCCAAGAAAAAAAAAAAAACCCAGAATCAAGACCCTTAAATCTTATTCTACTAATAAAAACCCAGCATGAATCACGATTTATATCTGGAGATTCAATGAAACAGGACAAAAGACTCGGAAATCTGTCTTGCTCTCGTTTTGTTCTTTTTCTGGGTAACAAGCTATAGACCTGAATACTGTCCACTATATATCCAAGCTTGACTAATAGCCAGCTGCAAAAGACTTTTAAGTGTACGTGGGTTTCCGCCCTCATATAAAACTCAACTACTGCAATGACAATCTTCTTAAGAAATAAAGACAAAAACGAAAGGCCAAAAAATAATGAACAAAAAAATAAAACCAACACAGTAGAAACTTATTCGAATAAAAAAATGGAAACTTCCAACAGCTTATCATCAACTGTTTGGATAGAGTTTGTATAGGAGTAAGTATAATAATTGCCAACAGTTAGATTTTAAATTTAACTGATAAAAAACATATGGAAAAAAAAAAAAAAAAAAAAAACATTGCAGTGCTGGTCAAGTCTTCCAGAAGTCAACGAAAAGCGGCGGCGGAATCTGGCATGACGATTAGCTCAGAAACCAATATGGCTGACATTCTGGGTCTGCATTCCTATGCCAATGATGAACCAAGAAATTATTCTAAACTTTCTTACAAACTAGAGCTGGAGATAGAACAAAGTTGCCGGAGAAGGACATGAACAGTTTTTAAAAGACAGTTTACTTGCGCGTCAGCGTGTACGCGAGCGTGAATGAGAGAGAGAGAGAGAGAGAGAGACAGTACGGATTCATTCCCACAGATTAAATTCATTACATTTTTTACAGATGACATTTATCTTTGGTCGATGAGTTCGTTTTTTGTTAACCTATTTTGTTTTTTTATAGGTTATTTTCTTAATATATAAGTTAAATAATAATTTTAAATTCAAATTTTAACTCTACGATCTATTTCATTTATTTAAATATTAAACTCGTTTATTAAAAATAAATTTGTATTAATATATAAATTAAGGAAAATGTTAAGGTGGGCAACGTTAGCTATTATTAAAAAATAAAATAGAAAAACACAAAATCATTCAAGAGGTTTCGAGACTTTTCATTATTCGTCTCTTACCCTCTTTACTCTCTGTTTGGATGGTGAGAAATTTAAAAATTAAAAAACTCTCCGGAACACTTTACTAGATGTGTTATTCACGCCAACTTATAAATAATTTTTTTAAAAAAACTTTTGTACGGTTTTTATTTTTTAATTTTTAACAAAAGTATAGTTTTTCATCACCTTTACTCTCACAAATTTTCATTTTACCAAATATCAAAAAAATAAAAAATAAAAATCAGCCACCATCGAAGGGGGTGGCTATGGCCAACAACCCCAATGCCTAGGTCAAGCGACCAAGGCATCACCTAGGTTGGTTGGATCAATCATTTTTATATATTTATTTATTTTAATTATTATTTTGAATTTAATTGCATTACTTTGCAATATTTGAAATTTTTTGAAGGCAATTTATATTTTTTATGTGTAAAAAGGATAAATTGCAATTTTTCTTTGCTAGTTTGATAGGTGATTGGAAGATGGGAAAATTTTCTAACTTGGGGAGCAAGAAAGTAGACTATGTGAAATTAATTAAAATTAGTCCAATAATTTTGCTTGGAATTTTTGTGAAACTTAGCACTCTTTCTTAGATTTGGTTTGTGTGCTTTTTTTCAAGAAAGGTATGTATGCTATGATGATGAGTACCCCATGTCTATGCTTACGTGTACAAAATCATCTCATCATTCTATCATCATTTTATGATGTGACATTAAATGATTAGAAATTATTTATTATATTTTAAATATGAACCTATTATCTAATGCTACATAATAGGATGATGAGAGGATGATAAAAATTGAGATGATGAGTATCATTACTAAAAAAAAAAATTAAGTTGGGTTTGGTTGTTGACTCAATTTATCTCAATTCATCTGAAACTAATCATTAATGGAATCCATTACCTTTTCAACTTTTCATAAAAAGTTAAACTCATCTCAATTTAAAAAAAGTTAAATTCATCTCAATAAGATGTATAAAATATTATTATTTAAAATTCAACTCAACTCATCTCAACATCTAAACCTATCCAAATACGTTTAAAATATTATATTTAATTGTAGTGGGCTCTCTTTTTTTCTCTTTTTTTTTTATTTATTTATTTATGCAGTAGTGGGCCACTCTTGATGCTTACTTATCAAAATATAATAAAGAGATTTAAAATAAGTCTCCAGATCAGATCAATGTCAATTTGTCTTTATTCTTACATTTTTATTATCTATTTAATTTGAATAATTTTATTTAAAAGTCTTTATACTATGTACTAATTATCATTTACGTGTTGATGATGTATGATGTAAATATCTTCGATAACACTACTCAAAAATTAAGAATTAAAAACTCTGAATTTGGTTAAATTTTTTTTATTAAATAAACAGTTTATTCATTATTAAAAAATTAATTTTTTTCATGTAGATCTCATATTTATTCATTTTTTTCAAAACGACTGCACGGCACTTGCACACTCACGACTGCAAGTATCATTTCTCAAACTCTTATGACTTCATATTTATTATATTTTGCAATATTACTTTTAACTTTAAAATGAGAACATTTTAAGTATTTAGAAAGATAAAAGGAAATTACGTTCTTAATATGATACATGTTGTCTAAATGATTATGTATATAGTTGTCGCAATATCTAAATATATTTTATAAATATTATTTATATTTATAATATAAAATATAAATAATATTCGATAAAAAAAAATTAAAAGCTTGTGAACAATTTTGAAAATAAATGAACCATACATCTGAACATAAAATATAGTCCATTAATTAAGAGAATTAAATTAAACATATAGAATAATACTTAATTCAGAGAATCTCATTGTAAAATTAAGAATAATACTCTAGAAAATAATAAATACAAATTTATTTTAATTTATATGAGCTTATAATTTAAATCATCTGACATCATGACATGCGTTTAATGTCTGGTGGCATAAACTCTTTGCGTGTTGTTAGAAAATACATTCGAGTTGAGTTTTACACGAAATACATTCAAGACTTTGGGTCTGTTTGGGATTGCGTTAAGAGTCTTAAAAGATATTTATTATTTAAATAGTTTTAAAATCATTTTAATAAAAAAATTAGGTTGTTTAGATGTTACATATTAAAGTACTTCTTAATTTCAAATATGGTAAAAAAAAAGAAAATCATTATTTCCTTAAACGTACTTTTCTGAATAATCTGAAATATAGTTCAAATTCTGAAAAGATTGTCAATAGGCGAAAATACTCAAACAACTTTTAGATAATTACAAATTTTAAGCTTTTAAGAATAGGATCATGATTTTTTTTTAAATCAAATGATCGTCATTTCTACTTCATAAATCATTTTTTTAATTTATTTCTAAATAAATGTAACACGTTTGAAAGTATTTTAAATATATAGTTACCAAACAGTAAATAACTTTTTATTCGTAGAACTTATTATTTTAGCTATAAGTTATAAGACCTAAAACTAGAAGACATAAAACTATAAGTTATATTTCCTACCGCAATCCTAAACATGTACAATATGCCAAATCACGTCAGAGTAATTCAAGGACGATTCACTACCTTTGGTAGTTCTTCAAGTCCTTTTTTAGAACCTCCACCTTGGTATAATTTCTATGAAGAAGATTCAGAACACTCTGGTTAGTCAAGTCATGGATCCAGAATTTTTCCACACTTCTATAATTACTAATTACCAGCATGATTCACCATCTCCACCAAGATATCATCTTTACTTCTATTTATGCACAAAAAAAAGAAAAAAAATCTTGAAATTTCTTCAAGAAACTAGAAGATCAAGAATCAAAACTATGCTTTTGATGCTAAAAAAATTCCAAATTTTCATATCATAATTGCTCTTGAATCATTGTTCTTATCCTTGACTCTGAAAGGTCAAGCGAGTGACTCACAAGCTTGGTTTGAACTGCCTTGATTCTTCCCTTCATTGACTTGAATCAAGGTATAAAGAGCTTGAAAGAGGGGGGTCTTAGAGGGTAAAAAACAAGGCCCAATGGGCCTCAGCCTAATTACATTCTCAAATATATTTTGTAAGAGTAATGCTACATACAGTCGTGGAATGCGCAAACGTCGTGCAGTCGTTTTAAAAAAGAGTGGGGTCCACTATTAAAAAACTAATTTCTTTTCATGTGGGTCTCATATTTATTCATTTTTTCAAAGCGACTGCACGACGCTTGCACACTCACGACTGCAAGTATCATTTCTCATTTTGTAAAGCTCTTGTTTTTTCTGATGTTTCTAAAAACAAAATTATATAAAGTAATTATTTACCTTTAAAAACTCCCCGTTAAAATATTAAGGTTTGAAGCCATTTTATACTCTAAATAATCATCTCTCCTTGAGTGGAATTAACCAACATGCCAACTAAAAGTTACTACTAATCAAGGCATATCATTACAATTAGTATATATGTTAGTCTTTCACTGCAAGAAAAACGTTTCTTCATAGCTAGATATTTACGAAGAAAATGACTATTTACGAGAAGTCTGACTCATTCTCGTCGCAAATGTAAATGTTTTAATTTCTTAAAGGATTTTCAAATGAAATATTTAATTTCATTACTAACTAGGCATTGCTAGTTATAAGTTATTTGTAAATTTTGATTTAGATCTTTCTGTATATTAATCTACTAGCACACCTAGAAAATAAATAAACAACTCCAACTTTCAGTTCATGCAATCTCCAAAAACAAAGATTAGAAATACTAAAAAGTCTTATAAATTGGTTTTTAGGGCACTATTCTTAAGTCTCGTTTAGTTATATAGATGAGATGAGATGAAATAAAGTTGTAATAAAATATGAGTTAGATCCGCAAGACCTTGACAAAGTCAAAAAGGTTCTATTGGTCAAGGATCAAAGTCAATGTAAAGGAATTTATGAGTCGTGTCAAAGGAAAAATTCCAATTCCAACCCAAAATCTGGTCTGATCTGACATTAGTATTCATGGACTCCATTAAAGGCCTTTTACCAAAGGGAACGCGTTGTCTTAGCTGTCATGGGTAGGCTCCCCAAGTACTCTCCGTTCATACCCTAATTATTTAAGACAAATGACATGAAATTCAAAATTCACAAGTTTTGTGCTAATCTTTTATAATAAAAAAAATAGGCTAATTATTTTTTTTATAAAAAAAATAAGAAAACCTTGCGCAAGATTTATTTTTTATAAAAAATATGAAGAATTTATTTATTTTTTATGGTAGAGCTAACTTTTAAAACGTTGCACAAGATTTGTGCATTTGGAACTTGTCCGTTACTCAATTATACGCTTAGCTACCAAGTGTTGCCCAAGCCTTGGTTAACCAAGTCTTCAAGCTTCATGAATGCCACCACACTATAGAAAACATTTTTTTTGCAACGAAAATGACCATTTTGAAATAAAAAAATTTTGACAAAAAAAGGAAGCATTTTTGTATTAGTGAAAATCGTGATTAACATCGACCTGATCATCTTCACTAATGCCTTTTGGAAGGAGCTCTTCATGTTAAATTATCCCACCTCTATTACAACTTTGTCTACAATCAGACTTGAATTACATGGTAGATTGTATCTTCATTCCATTACAACCTTATCAGAAATACTCACTCCTTGTGTTGTGAAAAATAATGTAAGAAAAGTAGAGTAAAACAAGAAATCAATTACATGATATAAATATTTATATGTTCGGCAACTTTCCTGTGTCCATGGAGCTACGGAGGATTTTATTCTCTTGAGGAATGACAAAATACACTTGGGGCGAAGTACACTATTCCAGATTGGCCATACTACGATGGAAACCCCAATTTCACAATTCCTGGGTTGTTCGCTTGAGCGAGGTGTCGAGCGAGTCTCGAGTGAACTCTCTGTCTGATATTTGCTCGAGCGAACTCTCTGCTTGAGTTTCGCTCAAGCAACCTGTCGCGCGAACGTCAAGCAAACTTTCTATTTAAAGATTCTCGAGTCACAAACAGGGTCACAAAATTTTCTTGGAGTGTGTGTCCATTCACAGAGACCAATGGTGTCCATGCGTACAGACCATTACACTATATTTCAGAAGTGGGACAAAGAGAGGCGAAGTTTGATAAACAATAGCACCAACTATTTTAAGGTTGAATTTTTCAGTGTTGATTCAGTTTGATTGGCAAGGGACTCAAATGTTGGGCTGGGGTGGGCTGGGTTGGGTTAGTTTCCTACTCATTCAACTGGTAAGAGCAGGCAAGGGGTGCATGGGGTCAAGGCAAGGACAAAGATCAAGAGAGATGACACTCATGTCCAGGCAGATGCATTGAGTCCGTAGCAATCTTATAGTTGTAAATGAAATTATAAGAAATTTTGAGAATTCTTTGTCTGTCCAAACATGCCCTTAAATCCCTTAAATCATCCAACTGCACCATACTTGTATGAGTATATGGAAATAAGAGCAAAAAGAAATAACATTTCTAATTTTAAGATCGATATTTCCTTTTTTCTTTTCACTTCTTAGACTTGGGCCTCGTTTGGTTACGTAGTTTAGATGAAATAAAATGAAATGTGATGTTTTGTTGAAAATTGAATAAAATATTATTAGAATATAATTTTTTAATATAATTTTTATTTTGAGATTTGAAAAAATTGAATTATTTATTATATTTTGTGTGAGAGTTTGAGAAAGTTATAATGAAATGAGATGGTTTTGTGTATTCAAACGGGACCCAAATCAAATCTCTTAATAAAATAATAAGTGACTAATATTTTTCTCTTGGTCAAAGTTGCCCCCACCAATGCTATATATATTGTTCTCTGCTGTTACTAATCAAGAAACTCAATCTAGCAAAAGAAAATTAAGTAACCAAAAGAGTGGGAGGCAGAGTTCACTATTTCCATTTTGCATGTACTTCCCAAACATGTTTATGATAGGCTTGGAGGACACTAATGAAGAAGCAAAATTAGAAAGTAGAGAGGCAAGATTAAAGAATGAAGAGAGAGAGAGATAGATGGCTCTAAAATCTTATGAGTAAATTATATATTGTTAATGGAAAATGTTAGTATGCCGCCTGAGTTTGTTCCTTCATTTTGATCGCTCATGTATTTAAATTTTTTTTAAATTTTTTTTTACTTAATAATTAAGGAAGTAGCTTTTATTATATTGATGTATTTTTTTTTATTTTTTAAAAATATTTAAATATGTTAAAAAATATGAAAAGAAAAAGAAGAATAAAAATAAAAAGAAAAAATATATTTACAACCGTGAATTGTGCAACCGCCGCGTAATCATTTTGAAAAAAGTGAATAAAATATGAGACTCACATGAAAAAAATTAATTTTTTAATAGTGGACCTCACTCTTTTTCAAAATGGTTACGCATCATTTATATATTTCACGATTGTACGTAGAATTACTCAAATAAAAAATACAAATTTGTGCTAGGTGGCACATCTAGTAGTTATTGCTGGGCGGCATCCTAACATGATTCATTGTCAATAATAGAATGGCCAACTGAATTCACAGGCCATATTTGACCAACTAAAATAGTTAAGAGTTAAAAAATTGTAAATTTAATCAATTTATTGTTTGGCGTTATTACGAGAAAAACATTTATTCTTGAATAGGCGTTTACTATAAAAATAACTATTTGTAACGAGAATGAGTCGTCGTTTTCGTTACAATATTGCGCATGTTTTCAACTGAATAGCCAAAACTTTGGCTAAAATTTGACTGTAGTGAGCTAGATGCTCTTATGCATGTGAAAAGCAGAGGTGCCAAAAAAGCGAGAGAGAGAGAGAGAGAGAGAGAGATGCCTTCTGCTATGTTAAAATACTTTGTAACAAGTTACTACAATGAATCACCAGTACTACTTTTCATATACTATATTTATGCATCAGAATTATGCATGGGTACAATAATCATCTGATCTGCATCTGTAAGAAAAATTAGGTTGCGTTTGGATGTTATATTGAGTTAAGTTGAGATAATAAAATATTGTTAGAATATTATTTTTTTAATATTATTATTATTTTAAGATTTGAAAAAGTTGAATTGTTTATTATATTTTATGTAAAAATTTAAAAAAATTGTAATGATGAGTTGAAATGGATGTAGAAAACAAACGAAGCCTGACAGATAACTTGGCCATTGATGATGTTTCAAGAAGATCTTCCTTTCCCTCCTCAAAACTATATGTCAATTTCATTTGCAAGTGTTTAAGCAACATCCTGTGATCCAGTCCATCTCAATCCTGATCATGAGATACCTAGCTACCCCATGCATGTAATCAACTGAGCACTCCAGGAAAAATATATATATATATATATATATATCAAATTTTTATCCGAAATTGAAGCCTCAAGTGGGAAAGAGAGTGATGCATGAAGTGGGTCCCACATAATTTATTACTCAGTAAAATAAGAGAAATGATACTTACAGTCGTGAGTGTGCAAGCGCCGTACAGTCGCTTTGAAAAAAGTGAATAAATATGAGACTTACATGAAAAGAAATTAATTTTTTAATAGTAGACCCCACTTCTTTTCAAAGTGACTGCACGGCGTTTGCGCATTCCACGACTGTTTGTAGCATTACTCGTAAAATAATATTTATACCGATAATAATAAATGTTTGAGATGATCTCACTGTTGAACTTAGACTGAACTGAGATTATGTTCAGTCTTATTTTAAATTGAGTTTAACATCTAAATACTTAACTCTTAAATTATTAAATTTATCTCAACTCAACACATCTTTACACATAGGATGATGATCTATAACCTTTTTCAATTTCTCATAAATATATCTAAATTCATCTTAGATAGACTTTACAAAATTCACTCCATCATTCTAACTAACTACTATTAATAAAAAAAATTTAACTCATCTCAATTCTAACTCAACATCCAAATAAATTAATACCTTTTGTTAAGTTCGGACGACAATTTGAAAGACTTTTGATACCTTCTAATTAAAGACTCTTAATTTAAAGTTATTACTAATTCTAGGCCTAGTTCTTCGTCAAAGGATTCCAAAAAGTCACCAGCAATAATTCAAATATTTTAATGTTGCAGAAGCTAGCTGCTTCTTCAATCTTTTATTCATTTCCAGACTGGTGATTTCCTGATCTTGATCGTCTGAATCATCAGGGAAAATATTTTTCATTATCTTGGTCTACTCATGATCTGTAAGGGCTAAGATCAAAGATCATGAGCTTTCCTGCTACCATGGGATCTTAGGATACTAAAACAGTAAAGGCAAAAATAGAGATGGTTTTCAACTACTACGGACCTGCTGGGTCGACGTCGATATATTATAAAGACTCCAAAGGCCGGAGTGCCACCTCGATCGGCAGCTACGGGGTGACTCTAAAGGCTCCACTCACATAGTGGTTTAAAATCGGCCACGACGAAGGTCAGTCGATTTTTAGTCACCTTAGTAATAACCAGAACTTCATGTTCACCGCTAGTAGATAGATGGGAGTGGCTGTCCTTCAAATTATTTTATTTTATTTTTAATAATGAAAATAGTTTTTTATTTAAAATAAAATTGTTTGTATTTTAAAAACAAAACTTGATTTATATTTTTAGAAGATTATGATAAACACGTGACAGTTTATGATTAGAGCACCTGTTTTTTGTTAATGATAATTAATGGACATAAAACTTGTCGAAGTGACTTATTTTTAATTAAATAACTGAAACCACAAAGTGTAATTTTTAAAATATATAAAGATAGTGAGAATAATGTTAAATACAGTTATAAATCGTTTAAAAAAGAGTGAAGTTATTATTAAAAAATTAATTTTTTATATAAATTTTATATTTACTAATTTTTTTAAAGATAATTTCTCATAAATATACAACAAAAAAGAAATGATATTGTAGTTATAAAATGTATAAATATCACACATTTATCTTTAAAAAATAAATATAAGATATAGATAAAAAAATAATTTTTTAAATAATAAACCTTATTTTTTTAAAAATAGAATACGCTAGGCTTCTAGGTAACATTAGAATTCTACGACCATATTGACCGACAAATAATAACTCATAATAACTCGGGTTCGAAGTTAGATCGTTCAGGACCTTCAGGTCTCGTTTGCAACATGGATTCATCACAACTCATCTGAGTTGAGTTGAAATTTAAGTTTAGTCTAATATTTAAATACATAATTTATAAATTATTAAAAAAAAATGATACTTACAGTCGTGAGTATGCAAGCGCCGTGCAGTTACTTTGAAAAAAATAAATAAATATGAGATTCACATGAAAAAAAAAATTAATTTTTTAATAGTAGACCCAACTCTTTTTCAAAGCGACTGCACGACTTTTGCACATTCCACGACTGTATGTAGCATTACTTAATTATTAAACATAACTCAACTCAAGACTTTATATATGAGATTCATAATTTTTTTCAATTCAATATCTCTTTATACGTATGATTCACAATTATTTTTAATTTCTTATTAATATATTTAAATTTATTTTAACATTTAAATACATCTAAATTTATTTTAAATAAATTTCATAAAATTCACTTCACCATCTCAATTTACTATTATTCGTACAAAATTTAACACATTTCAACTCTGCTCAACAGAGGCCTCACGAGTAAAATTTAAGTGGAGAGGGCAAAACCGCCGTACTGATGCAGGAGGGGGAGACGAGCCTCACGCGCGGCCTACAAAATTCCGATCCAGTGGCAAAAAAGGTGCGCGCGTGCAGCGAACGATCAAGGGGAAAGAGAAGGAGAGCGGCTGGCTATTCCCTTTGGATTTTTTTGGTGGAAGAATTTTTATTTTTATTTTTTATTATAAAGCTGATTTCAACGGAGAGAAAAAGTGAGTGCAAAAAACACTTCGAAAAGTGACACAATATAGTCTCACGCGCCTCCAATTTCACGTGCGAATCACATTCGGTATTGCGAAACTAGAAACTGAACAGAGTGGGCCCAATCTTGCGCGTGGGGCAAATCTTATCCAACGCGCTGTGTACCCTAATCGTAATCACCTGCGAGCGAGAATTCGACGCCTTATCCTGAGAACTCAGAAACCCCAACCCCTGTCCATATATCATCGACCATGCCCCTCCCGATTTTCCCCCAACTCGGATCTTCAATCGGTTGACTCGTCCTTCTTCGCCCATAGAATCCAAGATCGCCTTGCTCGGTAAGTAGCAATCTCATCTCCGTCTTTTTCATCGCTCGGATTCAGATCTGTAATATATTTTTGTGTATATGTGTGTATGTGTGTTTTTAGATTTCGTATATTTATGGTTGGATTTGTTTTGAAGGTTAAGTATGGAGCCGATGGATATCGTCGGGAAGTCCAAAGAGGATGCTTCGCTACCGAAAGGTTTATTTTTTGGGGTTTTCGTTTCTCTGGGCTCTTTCCGTTTTGATTTTATTTTTATTTTGTGCTTTTCGCTAATTTCTTTAAATTTTCGTTTTCTTGTTGTCTGTTTGTTATTTATTTTCCAAGGAAACATGGCTGAATTTGATTTAATAGGATATAAAATGAGTAGGAGAATAGAATAGTGATCTGTTTCGGTTCAGTGGATTATCTTTCTTATGGGTTTATACAGTTGGTATTATATATAATTCAATGAAATTAGCTTTCTTGCTATAGGCTGTACCTTCATTTTGATTGGTTTGTAAGTTTTCACTTGAGGTAAGAGCACGGTTTAGGTGTATGCTTTGTTGACCTTTAGAAAATTCATGAAGGAAAGTGATTCATGCAATAGTAGGTTAACGCACTGAAAAAGGGAAGGGAGGTGGGGAGTCGAGCAAATGTAAAGAAAGCAAAGTAGTTGAGGAAGCTACTGATATTACATATTGGGGGCATCTATTTCAGTCGTTTGGTGGCTAGAAATGTCAAGAGATGTTTGTTTAGGCACAGACATGGAAAGGAACTATTTGCTTAAATGGAACTTGTGCTTTGCTTTGAGTTTAGAATGGTTTGTGTGCTGGGATGTATAATTCTTGTTCCTTGTGCACTAAATTAACTGTAAAATAGCAGCACTAAGAGAGAATAGAGGAGCCTTCTCTATGCATATATATAAATGATGTTCACACAGTTTATGCTTCTTGATTTGGTGTACCCAATTGCTTTATTGATGCAAACCATGGTTTCTATCCAGCAACAATGACCAAAATCATCAAGGAGATGCTGCCGCCAGATGTACGTGTTGCAAGAGATGCCCAAGATCTTTTAATTGAGTGTTGTGTAGGTGAGAAAAAGTGATGATTTCTTTCTAGCTTTAATATTGAATTAATCTCTCTTGATGGGTTAGTGCAACTGGCACTCAAGATTGAAGTTTGAATGCATGGACTAAAATTTTATTTTTTGTTTATGGGAAGAGGAGTTGCCATTTGGTCCAAGGACTGTTGTTGTAGATTCATTGTTCATATAGGTGTGATCCCACTTTTTTGTTTTAGAAAAGTTATAATTTGGTATTTAGTTTTAATTCGAGCATCATTGAGTTTAGCTCAATTGTGTTGCAATAAGGCAGAAGCTACTAAAGCTTGCATCTCAGCAACTTTTAACCCCAAAGAGAATTTGTGAAGTTAGGCTCGATTCTTAGTTGTTGTTCTTGAAACCCTTGCTATCCACTTCATGATTCATAATTGAACTTATGTTGCGTTTGGATTTTAAACTCTATTTCAAATCTTTCTCCCCAAATCCATGATTTCAAACTCCTTATTTGAAAATTTAATTTGAAATTCAAATTTAAAATCTAATCTAGATCTAAATCCAAATCCTTCTATCCAAACACAACCTTGGGGAAATGCGTCCCTTGCCTTCGTTCATTACCACAAGGCCCCTGCTGCTTCCAAGAACCCCTATATGGGGAATTTGTTTTTTGGTCACTTGTGTTTCCTATATTATGAGGTATGACTTGGCAATGTACCACAGAAAATTCTACGTGTTTTTTAAACTCACCTTGAATTATCAATAAAGTCTCTGTGCCTTTCCTGCTTTTTTACACCTGACCATCTCACAGTCCTACTGAGACTGCCTTTGACATGAGCGGACTTAAGCCTTTCTAATTGGAATGTAAAGGGACATATTGGAAATTTTCATTATCTCTCCCTATCCGCCATTTGGATGCAGAGAATAAATTGTGTTTATTGTCTTCTCATTACCATTGATACTACTGTTAAGGAATAGTTTGTGCATAGGCTCCGAGGCTTGAACAAAAGCTGAATAAATCAAACTTTGGCTAGGTTAAAACTATAGTTGACAGAGAGTTTATATTTTAATTGTATTGAATGACTTTCTGAGTTTTTAACGGATCAAGTAAACACCGTGCAAGTTACTTAGATGTTTCAGTGTGTTATTCCTAAACAACTCGTAGGCCTTCTACCTCCACACGGTATTGCTCAGTGAGGCTTTTGCCCATTGCTGAAGAGTCCGCACCGCTTCCTCTCATTGTAGTCCTGCTTTATTGGTTTTCCTGCTTGCTGCAGAATCTAATGTATTCCTTTGGTGGTTTTGACATACTATCTACTGCAAACTATGTTAGTATATTACTACACTCCAAATTGTACTACCAATTGGTTGCTAGTTTATTTTAGATGTTCAATCAATGTTTTCATTTCTATACTGATTAGAGATTTGTCCTCTATTCTATGCTCTTGCAGAGTTTATAAACCTCATCTCATCAGAATCTAATGAAGTTTGTGGCAGAGAGGAGAAAAGAACTATTGCACCTGAGCATGTACTCAAGGCTTTAGAGGTTTCTGACATCATATGTCTTATATTGAATGTTTTTTTTTTTTTTTTGATAAGCTTATCTTGAATGTTGTGTTGTGATGAGTAGTGGTTCTCTGTCCATGATGCATGTCCACTTCCATCTTTTAGTCTTCCAGTACTTTTATGTGTACTGTTTCTTATTTCTGTACAGGGTTTGAGATTTCATCTACATGATTTTGAATTCCATCGATTGTGATAAAATCCTGCTTGATATTGTCCACAAGTTTTGGCACCTTGTTTCTCAATCTATTTCCATGTGACCCTAAGCTATACATCCTACTCTTGAGGGACTATATGTGCTTTTGAAAATTAAACTTTGCTTATCCTACTCTTGACGATCTGGTTAACATGCTAAATATGATTGACATGGCAGAAGTTGTATTACCTGAAATTCGCATTATGCTTCTTTTCTGCCTCAATAATGTTGATTTTAAAAAATTGCGAGCAGTTCTGTTTTTTTTAGCCCCATTGTTATGGGAGACTAAACATTCTGTGTTGATATATATCTTTAAAATAATTCTGTGATGACTCACACGAATTTTATTATCAGGTTCTTGGATTTGGTGAGTACATTGAGGAGGTTTACGCTGCTTACGAACAACACAAGATTGAGACCATGGTAACTTGTCATTACTTTATGCTCCTTATGGAGGTTCACTTGTTGCACGACTGATCTCTTGAAAACTGTACTGCACAAATAGCTGTGAAAATAGAGATTTGCTATTGGTGCAATTGGTTTGAGCATTGTTTTTTTCCAACCCAATTTTTCTCTCTTTTCTTGTCTGACATGACAAATTTTTTCTGATGCCCTCCCTTCCCTCGTGCTTGTTTTTGGTGTACATATTTCTTACTACTGGTTGTTTTAAAATGGACAATTGAACTGGTGAATTAGACAGGTGGTGATACACAGTCTAACTTGGCCAAGTGGTTAATTCTTGATGACATTTCGGGAATGTTTTCCAGCAGGACTCTCTAAAAGGTGGCAAGTGGAGCAATGGAGCCGAGATGACTGAGGAGGAAGCATTGGCCGAGCAACAGAGAATGTTTGCAGAGGCTCGTGCAAGAATGAATGGTGGGGCTGCTCCCCCAAAGCAACCCGATCCTGACCAAACCATAGAGAGCTGACTCTAGGATCTTTATTTTCTTAGCCATAGGCAAGCATCCTTGACTCTCTTCCATCCGTGCTTCTAATATCTCTTATGTTATGTACAAAATATCCTTGACAAGTTTGCTGGTCTATAGAATATGGGCACTTCAATTTGTATTCTATTTATGAATCCATGTCTATAAGCTAATGTAATTAGTAAGTGTTTGTTCAACCAATCGCTTCTTTCAGAACCATTTGTAATTATTCAGGTCCATGGGGTTTGGACTTTTTTCTATGATCAGGATGCGGGAAAAAGCAGGGGGCAGCTTAGTTTCTTTCAATTTTTTTAATACCATCACCATGGCATAGTGCGAAGCCGCCGCACCTGGGGTTGCAAGAAGATTTATATTCTTTTGAATTAGGCACCCAAGCTTAAAGATTCTTCAAAACTTTCTACTAGTTTGAACAGTGATTCTCTCTTATTTCAGTTGTGTAAATCTTTTTGTAGGAGTTGGTTCGTCTTTGGTGCTATTTTTGTGGAATTGATAATGCATTAACAAGATACAGTATTCAGCAAGGGGGCCGACCATTTTGGTACCCCTCATTCTCAAAAGTACAAAAGCGAAGGAAATTGTCTAGAAATGATTTAAGATGCCTAGAAAAAGAAAAGATGCCTTGAGGTTTAATCGAAAGGCTTTTGTTATCAAAATGAGAGTTAAACTATAGATGCTCTTTGCAGCCAAAGCAAACACCAAATTAATGTGACAAGGCTACTTTTATTTATTTATTTATTTTTAAATGTATTAAGGTGACAAGGACACATTAATAGATTTAAATAAAAAAAAGAAAAAAAAAACTATATAGGTGGTCATTTGGACGGCTGCCAAAAGTGCTCCACCTCAAGATGACGCATGGTGGGATTAAGGGTAAGAGTGGGTCTCACAAAGACAATGATGTATCTATATATGTTTTGGTGGATGAATCCCAGAGAGAGGGTTCTTTGTTGTTGGGGTCCCCTCAAGTAATGTGGCTTCAGTTCCCAGGTTGGTGAACAAGTGTGTTGTTGTAGACCCTGCACCCAACATTAGCCATGAGAAATTCAGAACTCTTAACATCATTTTGGGTAGCTTTGCACTACAAGACATGGGATTACAAGTGTGCTCACTGCCTGAGCATGTCTGGTACGAGGGAGGGGGAGAGAGAGCGCTTTGGTTGTCAGTTTCCTTAAGTTTTTTTTATTACAGTATTTTTTACAATTTGATTTTTTACAATTTGAAAAGATTTGTATACAATAAGATCCCGTTTGGTTGATAGACTCAATTTAGATCAATTTAGATCAATTCAATTCAATTTAATTTTAAGTTGAGTCTAACATCCAAATACTCAACTTTCAAATTACTAAACTCATTTCAACTCAAAACCTCTTTACACGTGAGACCCACAACTTTTTTCAATTCAACACTTCTTTACATGCGAGACCTACAACCTTTTCAATTTCTCATAAATATATCTAAACTCATCTTAATATTTAAACATATTTAAACTCATTTTAGATGAATCTCACAAAACTTATTCCACTATCTTAGCTTTCTACATTTCATAAAGAATTCAACTCAGCTCAACATCCAAACGCACCCAAGTTATTTCTATAGTCTAAAACTATATATTGATTATGTATAACACAAAAAGAATGATGTTTTCTATCATTATTTATCATCATCTTCCGCAATATCAAATGATTAAAATAACGATGAGCAACACATGTTTGTCTATCTCTAAATTGTAAAATGTAATTAAGAAAAGAAAAAAAAGGAAGATAAGATAATCATGGTTCACTGTTTTTGGACTGAAGTCAAAAGTGTCAGTCAAGCAAAATCCAGTTTCTCGGTGCCCCACAAGAAAGCGAAACAACACACAGATTGTCTCCTCAGATTCCTCTCTTTTCTATTTCAAAGAGTCTCTCTCTTCCAGGTCTCGAATTTATCTCTGATTTCCTAAATCAGTTGGTGGGCAGCCTATGTTTCTTTTGACAGGATTCTCTGCCCCCACAACAAAGAACTAGAGACAACCAAACAAAGAATAGACGAAAGCCCCACATATCAATGAGAGAGAGAGAGTAGTGGCAGAATCTCTCTCTCACTCTCGGGCTCGGTTTTCTCTCTCACGCACTCTTTTTTCTCTTGCATCATCTTTTAAGGAGCTGCCTTCCCTTTGATTTGCTTTCTCAGATGAAGACAGTCATGGCTAAGAGCTCTCAAGATTTCTCCTCCAAGAGGCACTTCCACTGGTCGACTAAAGTTGGCAACGAAGATGTTGATGAAGTTCCAAGCATCAAATCTTCCTCAAAAGCCGTTGAGGAAGAGAAAAAAGAAGATGATAAGGTTGCTGGGCCGGGACCTGTAGCTGCTGCAGCCCAAGCACAAAGGAGAAAACTTCAAGCTGTGGTGGTTTCGAGGGTTCGATCGGTTTTGACAGCTTTTGGAAGGAACCGCTCGAATCTACCTCTGGGTCTCGGTTCTCGAGTGGTTGGGACCCTCTTCGGGCATCGGCGTGGGCGCGTTCATATTGCGTTCCAAAGGGATCCCAATTCTCAACCTGCCTTCATGATTGAGCTTGCTACGCCAATTAGTGTCCTGGTTCGAGAAATGGCATCTGGGTTGGTTCGAATTGCGTTGGAGTGTGATAGGGAAAAGGAAGAAGAAAAGAAGGCTGTGAGACTGCTTGAAGAGCCGGTATGGAGGACTGATTGCAATGGAAAGAAGTGCGGATTTGCAACGAGGAGAGAATGTGGGGCCAAGGAGTTGCAGGTCTTGAAGGCTGTGGAGCCGATTTCAATGGGTGCTGGTGTTTTGCCTGGGAATGAAGCTGAAGCTGGGTCCGATGGAGAGCTCATGTACATGAGGGCCAAGTTTGAGAGAATTGTAGGGTCTAGGGATTCTGAAGCTTTCTACATGATGAACCCTGATAGCAATGGAGCTCCTGAGCTTAGTATCTACTTGCTCAGAGTCTAAGCAGCAATTGAAGGTCTTAATTAATCTCCGCTTTGTACTTCAAGGTTATGAAAGAGCAGTTAATGATACCTTGTTTAGCTCTTCAATCATGAAGATGGAGGCCTAGATCTCTCTCTAATTAAGTACTTTTCTTTTTTCTTTTTTCTTTTTTTTCCCTTTGTTGTCTATGTAGAAAATGAAGTAAGGGGTGGGTTATACTTTGGTAGTGTAGGTGAGAGGGGGGCAATACAATTACAACATGATGGTGGGTGGGGTCCTGAAGGTGTGTTTATTCATAGTTTTTCTTTTTTAATCCTTGATTTTAAGTGATGAGACAAGGAGGCTAATGCAATCATGATTGTCTTCGCATTTTGGTTAATTTTATCTTCTTTGCCTGTAGTACTCATATTG
This sequence comes from Juglans cinerea, assembly GCA_961763995.1. NCBI lineage: Eukaryota > Viridiplantae > Streptophyta > Magnoliopsida > Fagales > Juglandaceae > Juglans > Juglans cinerea. The sequence continues at coordinate 14,709,284 of CAUIVZ010000016.1, forward strand.
AATGAAGAATTGCTTGTGCAACTCTTTGAAAAAGTACTCGGGTTAATATCACTGTTATGGGTTATGGCAGGCAGGCTATAATATATTTCATGACCAGTTTGAGAATTCACTGTTGTTAGGGGAATCCCCTTTTCCTTGTTGGGCGACAAACTTGAGGAATTCAATGATAGTGGAGTTATCCCATTCTGTTTTGCATAGCAATTTGATTACATACTCGAATGAATCTAATCATTCTCTTCATACTTCAGTTTACTCTTTACACAATCAACCTTTCTTCTCAAAGGTCACATAGTGGGTTATGTGTAAGGAGATTATTTTCTCATAATACTTTTTTTTTTTTTATTAAGAATATTGGGTAAAGTTATATATGCAAACTGGGATAATTACTCTGGCAGTGCAATTTATTTGGATGATTGGTACTCTTCTGATACCCACATATTTGGATCATGTGACTCCATGTGAAGGTCTAGAGAAAATAGATTAAAGAATATGATCCCAATGAACATTCTATTTTATTATATATATATTTTTTTCTGGTGTGTGTGTATGTATTTGGAGAAGACGGCTGGCTTGTCTTCATTTGTCAAATAAGTTAATCTATTATAGCTTGTCTCTGTTCTTTTCTAAAATTCTTTCAAGATCTTTCCCTGTTCAGCTAGGATCCTTGGGAAACTTATAGTTTATACATCCATTCCTCCCAAAACAAAAAACAATTCAGCATTTGGTCCAAAAGTGTAAGATGCTTCTAATCATTGCTTTTGGTGCCCCAGTTAGTGTGTGAAAATGATCCAAATAAACTTGTATTAAAGCCCTAATCATAGAAGCCATCAAAAGCAAAAAATACAAAAAGAAAATCATATCCAATTCCTGACATAGAATTGAGCTTTTCCTCTTGTTGACTGCTTTCCACCTATGCCATTTGATTCTCTGCAAATTTAAAATACTCTACTGTTACATTCTCCTCCTTTTGTGACTTTTTAGTACCCAGTATAGCCCACAACTTTTATTTGCAACATCCACAAGTAAAATAGTTAAGACTCCAAGAAAACAAATACGGATGACATCTTTTAGATGGGTGATTTGGTCATATTGAAGGGAATAGCTTGCAACTTTCTGCTAGTTTCAAGGCTTCCAAGTTTCAAATAAGAAAATTCCTTTATCTGCTGCTCTCTTTGCAGAAAAACAGGAAGAAAAGAATTGAGGAAGAGGAGGGACATTTCAGAATTCTGAGGGTTTTGCATTGCAGCTGAGACAAAAAATCAAAATAGTTGAGAGATTATACCTTCACAAAAACCAAAGCTGTTCTGATGATCATCTTCTTATCATTCTTCAAAAGGATTCAAAAGTTGCTTGCTGTGCATAAAGTTGGACGTAGGTAACCCTCTTTATACCATTATTACTCCAATAAATGCAAGCTTAGCTTTTTAGCACCCAAGAAATGAAATGATCACACAAAAAACGCGGACTTTGTATTAAAGGTGATCCACTAATACATGTCTGTAGGGCATGTAGAGTTGCTACTTGTCCAAAGCTGTTTTGTTGTTATGGGCCTTGTGGACTAGGTGTTTGAAAGGGTAGTCACCTAAACAAGTTCCAACACTTGTTGAAACTCTTTAAACAAGATTGACTCTCTGCCGCCTAAAACAGTAACTTTTCCTCAAACTTTTCTCTCTCTACTCCCTGCATAGCCCCTTCCTTCGTCCCTCCCTCCCTCCCTCCCTCCCTCCTCACACTTTCCCTCCCAATCCCTTCCTTTATCTTGTTTTGTTTTCCTTGTTTAGGTGTGATGAAAGTTGATAAATCGCATTTGGAACATCTCTACTTACACATGCACTGCCTTCAAATTTGCAGGCCGTCAATGTACAAGTTTGAACAAGCCATGACCCAAGAAGATATATAAGCGCGAGTCAGTCTCATCCGCCCCCAAAGTCATGCATTAGTCTCACGCATCCCACACTTTTGTGACTACTAAAAAGACAACACGAACCACTCCATTTGATTTCCCGACCTCAAATTTTTGGGAATCAACCATTTCCACCCTTTTCTATCGATTCGTGTACACTAACCCTCATGTGGCTTGGAAGCCACCAAATGTTTGATTTGCTTGACTCTAAAGCTGTGTTTGGATGTTGAGTTAGCTGAGTTGTGTTTTCTATAAATAGTAATGAGTTGAGATGGTGGAGTGAGTTCCGTTGGACCCATTTAAGATAGATTTAGATGTGTTTAGATGTTAAGATGAGTTTAGATATATTTATGGGAAGTTGAAAAAGGTTGTGGGTCCACGTGTAAATAGGTGTTGAGTTGAAAAATGTTGTGGGTCCCACGTGTAAAGAAGTTTTGAGTTGAGATGAGTTTAGTGATTTGAGAGTACGTTTGAGTGTTTGGATGTTAGAAGAGGTCTAAATCTTAATCGAACTCGGTTGAACTATTGCAGTCTAACAACCAGACGAAATTACTAAATCAATCACCTTTGTGGCGATCACTTCCTTAGTACTTAAGAGACCAAGGCAACGGAGTTCTTGTTCAGTCGCCCCAGCCACTCTTTTGCCAACATGTTAATACATTATTATTTTCTTAGAAAAAAATGAATGTGGAGTACAGAACCAAGAAGAAGCTCAATGGATGTTGGAGGCTCCTTCAAACAGCCATGGCCTCTTAACAGCTTGAATGCACTAGCTAGTTAGGCTACCACATGCCCTTTTTTTCCCGGATTTTCCCAACTTTTTGGATTATCGAGCATTCCATTTCTATGCACTACGTTTGCTGTAACGATACTTTTGTTTGGATCTCCTACTTTGTTATCTTATATCCCTGATTAACTTTAATGCAGCGTTGACTGAAAAAATGGGTGTTGGAAAAGTGGAGTTGAAAGGGAAATGAGAAAACCTGGTGAATTGCAGTCAGAATCAGTGAAGCTATATCTCAGCACTAAGCCACATGGTACTTGAAAGGAAATGAGGGTAGGTAGGTATCCAAAGAGTAGATTGAAATTGAAAATAATCCATTATTTCATTAAGCAATTGGTGGTGTTGTGGTTCAATCCCAAGATTGTTGGTATTTTTTATTTATTTATTATTTGAGGTTACAAAAAGCCCCTGAAGTGGCAATCTTATTTTCTTTTTCTCGGCAAAATTTGAAGTTTTGAATCCATTTTAGCCAGAATTACTATTTGGGTAGTAAGGGCGTAAACAAGTCGAGTTAGAATGTATATAGCTCGTTTGGATACAGAAATCATCTCATCTCAGTCCATTTCATTATTACAATTTTTTTAAATTTTCACACAAAATATAATAAATAATTTATTTTTTTCAAATCTTAAAACAATAATAATATTAAAAAATAATATTCTAATAATATTTTATTTAACTCATCTAAAATCATTTCATTTCATCTCATCTCACTATCCAGACGAGTCTTAAAGATTTTATTCCTTTAACTTTTATTTAAACATGAGCCGAGTTCAAGTTTATCAACTATTTATATATTTATTCACATATATAATTCATTTATCTGTTGAACAAACTCGAGTTTGTAAACGAATTACTTCATTGTAAAAAAAAAAAAAAAGAACAAATTATTCAGACTACATAAATATAGTGTTTTAATTTTAACTATAAAAATAATAAATATAAGTTGTTGCATGAGGTAAAAATGAATCAAGTCAAGTCAAATTTTATAGAGGTTTTATCATTTAATATCAATCATAAATCTTAGTTCACAAATAGTTGATTATGAATGAACCAAATCAGATTGAAAGTTTTTCAGAAGTTGATAGAAGATTGTTAGGAGTCCTTGTTGGGTTTCTTAATTTGTATGTAGCCTTGTTCTGTTTGTGTGTAGTTCAATTTGATGACCCGACTCAACAAAAATCTATTGCAAATTTTTGGTAGATTTTCTAGAATTTTTAATCCATTTTGAGTACTCTTAATATCCGATCCAATCCGCTAATTAAGATTAACTACATATTGTATTAAATTCTTGTACGACTGCCGCATTGTATTATTGATGATTATTTAAATAAAATCCTTAACAGTTCTGTAAACTTAAACAAGTTGTCGAATCAAGTAAATTTTGTGTCATAGACTCGTGGGTGATTGATTTCAATTTTACTTTACCTTTTTTATCTTATCGCTCCTAACAATCCTTGTTTATGCAATATATAGTATCTTGCAAAAGACATGATATTGAAGTTTCTAGTATGGGTGTTGTGCATAATAGGTGGAGCTACGTCTCATGATCAACAAGATCATTTTACATTTAAATGTAATAATGAAGTTTAAATATTTATGGTTGTTAGAACTCTTAGTAACATGACCTGAATAACAGGTTTAATGAAAAATTATTTAAGACACTAATTGCAACAGTTTGAGCACAATGTGCCTCTTCTCTTTTTTCAAAAAAATTTGTCTACACATTAAATACGCTTTATAATTTGCTATAGAATGGAATAGACATGAAATTTCAATAATAATAATAAAAATAATAAGAATCTCAACTTTCATAATTTCTATGCAATTAAAATAGAATTCTTGAAGCATCAACCTTATTTCAAATGTTTTGATTTAAAATATATTTTTTAATATATATGATATGACATACAAGTATCGTACGTACGCGTTTTTTGAAAAAAAAAGGTGAGATTCACTATTAAAAAATAAATTTTTTCATATGAATATCATATTTAATTATTTTTTTTAAATATGCACGAAACTTATACATTCTAATACATATAAATATCACTTCTCAAATACAAATACCGCCTACCAAGCAATAATATTTCTTCTTGTCAAACCAAGCCAACCAATCTTGGGAATCACTATTTCCTAAGTTGTTTTTTTCTTAGGTGTGCCACCACCTTGTCTTCTACCCAATGCATGGCTCGGACTTTTAACAAGTAAAACCAGGCTGCTTGATGTAATTGATGAATACAAACCAGAAACATGGACAAGCAGGCCGCATCAGTTTCAGAAGAAAGAAAAGCATATAGATACATAAAAGACAAGAGAACAGATTGTCCACGACCTTTCTGAGGGGAAAAGAGTTGGTTTAATGTGGAATCCATGTATTAGAGGTCTCATTCAAGCATTCATGTGTGCTTATATATAAATGCATGCATGATCTTTTTGAACGCTTCACTCCTTCCACTCCCAATCTTGATGGTTTTTCACTCTTTCGTGAGAACATATAGAATGAGCATGTTTTAATTTTCTCAATTTAATTTTCTGCCTCCAAGCCCTTCATAGTCTACTCGCAGCTCTCTAACTTCTTCTGCCCCCTTTTGTCCTGTATTCTGGCATGAAGCAATTCTCAACTAAGAAAGAGTGTCTGATCACTTTCAGATTCATACTGTAATTATTGGAATGGTGGCTTGATTGTTGCTTGACCCTACCTCGACCTTGGCTCGACAATTCGCTCGAGCGAAGCTTCAAACAGAGGGTTCACTCGACACCCGTGAGCTCAAGCAGGAAGCCGATCCGTGAGTTCGCTCAACACTCAGCTCGAGTGAGTGTCTGCCCTAAATATCTACTCGACACCGCTCGACACATCACTCGAACGAATGTTCAGTTTTAGGGCTTCTAGCGTCGGAGACTATATATACATGCTTTTCTTCATGTATTTGACATTATGAGTAGCCGCATACTAGAGAGAGAGAGAATCCTTTTGTGAAGAATCCTAAGAATTCATTAGGTGTATTGGGGTTTTGGGATTGAGGATTTTGTGATTGATCTCTTATACTCTACCTTTGTTAATAGTGAATTCGTTGAGATCGACCTCAACAGTGGATGTAGGCTCATATTGAGCCGAACCACTTAAACCTTGGTGTTCTTTATGTGATTGTCATTATTTCTTTTGTTTGCTTCCACTGTTATATTTCAAATTAGCCTTTGATAACCGGTTTATCCTAACAAACTGGTATTAGAGAGCCAGGTTCTATGTGAGATCTTGAGGGATGGCTATGGAAAAGTTTGAAGTGGAGAAATTCGATGGCTAGAACAGTTTCAGTTTGTGGCACATCAAGATGAAGGCTTTATTGCGACAACAAGGGTTGTCAAAGGTATTGGATGGTGACTGATGATTCTCCTGCACCGTTAAGAGAAGAAGATGAGAAAGCACATAGTGCTATCCTGTTGTTACTATCAGATGGAGTTTTGAGGGAGGTTGCTGATGAGGAGACCGTTGCTGGTTTTTGGAAGAAACTTGAGAGCTTGTATATGAAGAAGTCACTCACCAACCGTTTGTAGTTGAAACAACGATTATACACTCTCAAGATGAGGGAATGTACTCCTATTTATGATCATCTAGATGAGTTTAATAAAATTATTATGGATATGATGAATATTGATATTAAGCTTGATGATGAGGATCAACCTTTAATTGTGTTGTGCTCGTTGCCAGTTTCATTTGATAATTTTGTGAACTCGATGTTGTATGGTAGAGATATTATCTACTTTGAATTCTAAGGAGTTGAGAACAAAATTGGGTGTACAAGGCACAGATAATCAAGTTGATGGATTGTTTGTGAAATGTTCTTCTAGTGGTAGATCTAGGGAAAGAAGTTCGGAAAAGAGTAGAGGTAATTCCAATGGTAACTCTAAATTTAACAAGAAAAATGTTAAATGTCACTACTGTCATATGTTTGGTCATTACAAGAATGAGTGTCCCAGATTGAAAAACAAGGAAGAAGGTAAAAGTTCATCCAATGTTGTTAGTGTTGAAGAATAGTCTAACAACTCTGATATTGTCCTAGCAGCAAGCGGCTCTAGCAGTTGCTTTGGTGATAAGTGGGTCATGAATTTAGCTTGTACGTTCCATATGTGTTTTAGAACAGATTGGTACACTACCTATGAATTAGTCAACGGTGATTATGTTTTGATTGAAAATGATATGGCTTGTGATATTGTTGGGATCGGTTTAGTTGAGATTAAGATGTATGATGGAACCATTAGAATTTTGTCTAACGTTTGGCATATTTCATCTTTGAAGAAAAATCTTATAGCTTTGGACATTCTTGATTCCTTTGGTTATCAGTATTCAGCTGTAGGTGGAGTCATACGAGTCTACAAGGGCTCTTCGGTGCTAATGACAAGGAAGAAGACATATGGTCTTTATTTTCTTCTTGGTGAGACAATGATAGGTGGAGTTGCATCTTCAGATGTTCCATATTTAGGTATTATTCGTTTATGGCACATGTGAATGTGCTATATTGGGTGAACGAGTGTGGTCATTTGTGAGTAAACAATTTTTTTACTTTGTGTGATCATAAGATAGGAAAGTTTGATTTTTTGTTGGCATTGTATTCTTTTAAAGCAGTGCAGAATCAAGTTTACTGCAGTTTATTTCTTTTTGGTTTTTTGGGTTAATCTTGCGAGATATGGTGTCATGATTGTACTCATATTTGTTGACGACCATTTGAGAAAAATTTTGGGTTTATATTTTTTTAAACTCATTGTTTAGTGATGTGTTCAAGTACTTGAGAATGTTAGTGATCTACAGATAATAAGGTAGAGCCTTTTTTTTCCAGACTGTACAATTGGGTCCACTCCACAGAAATGGGGTAACTTAAAGGATGAATTGGACTCTTGAGAAGAGCCCGTAGTATGCTTTTGGGTTTGCCAGGCATATCTATAGATTTGGGTGAAGCGGTCAACACAGCTTGCTATTAGGTAAACCTTTCTTCTTTCCACAACTTTGCAGTTGTTGTTTCCACAGGAAAGGAGAGAGGGTTGTAGCAAGAAAGTGGAGTTGCTGGGAGAGCTACACAATAGAGTGCAAGTGGTACTCTAGATCATGCTATTAAAATTAGGCATGATTTTGATTTTGCCCTTGGCGCAGAGTGAGAGTAAGTCTACAGTTTCATCTAGTAGACAGAGGAGACAATTTGACCACCTTTGGGATATGCTCATGCAGACTTTGCGGTGTTCGTATTGTGGCAGAGAATATTTTTTGTTTGCCTTCGTGTGTATTCAGAAGCCGTTGTTTAAGTAATCAGCCTATATAGTGGTGTGTTGCCTTTTGTGTGAAGAGGTTGAATCTTTTCATTAGGACCAAGCTTTTGATTTTGTCAAGTCGTCTATAGAATTGAAGACTTTTGGATGGAAATTGAGTTCTTCAAGGATAGACGTTGTGTTCAGGGTTTGTGATTCCCTTAGAAGATTTGTTGGATGGGGTCGGTTCACTGGTTAATGGATTTTTTGTTTAGATTTGACGGAATTAAAGCCAAGGTGGAGATTAGTTGGAATGGTGGCTTGATTTCATTGAAAAAGCCATTCCAGACACTTGGCTTGACTGTTGCTCGACCCTGGCTCGACCTTGGCTTGAGCAACCTTAGCTTGACACTTCGCTTGACAGTCCGATCGAGCGAAGCTTTAGACATAGAGCTCGCTCGACACCCGTGAGGTTGAGCAAGAAGCCAACCCATGTGTTCGAGCGAGTGTTTGTCCTAAACGTTCGCTCGAGCGAATGTTGAGTTTTAGGGCTTCTCGTGTCGTGGACTAATATACATGCTTTTCTTCATGTATTTGACATTGTAACAGTCGTATACTAGAGAGAGAGAGAGAGAGAGAGAAAGAGAGAGATAATCTTTTTGTGAAGAATCCTGAGAGTTCATTGGGTGTATTAGGGTTTTGAGATTGAGAATTTTGTGATTGATTTCTTGTACTCCTACTGTGTTGACAGTAAATTCGTTGAGATCAACCCCGATAGTGGACATAGGCTCATATTGAGCCGAACCACTTAAATCTTGGTGTTCTTTGTGTGATTGTCGTTATTTCTTTTGCTTGCTTCCGTTTTTATACTTCAAATTAGCGTTTGATAACTGATTTATCCCAACAGTAATACTTTATTTGTTTCACATCCGAATTTGAGAAGATGACAATGAAAATATGGTTAACTATGATTGAATAATCTGTTAGCCATGAATATGTGGCAGGGCATTTGTTAACTTTTAGAAAATCTGAGAGAGAGGGAGAGAGAGAGAGACATATTTATTACGACATTAGTATGTAGAAATGTGACAATTCAAATAATTGAGATATTACTCTCTTAAAGACAAGGATGAATTAAGCATTAGTACCAAAACAATGAATAAAACATTGCATATAACTTGGAACATTTTTAAAATTAGAGTACAGTCCCCGATCACTAATGTAAAAGAATGGAGGTGAAATCTGAAAAGATTAAAAGATGAACCTTTGTCCGGATCTCCTTGGCTCTATCAGTCCAATAAAGGGCGCTTTAGGTGACAACAAATGAGAGATTGTTTGGGCTGATATTGGCAATCATTATAATGTTACAAGCTCTACCTAGTGAGTCCTTGAGAAGTTGTGTGAGTTTCTATTCTACTATGGTCTGTGTTTATTGCCACTTAAGAAGTTGCTTGGGCGTTGATGCAGCTGTTCAGTGCAAAGTGTGATTGATTTATGTTGGCACCCTCAAGAGATCTAAGTGTTCTCTGATTTGTAGCAAAGGTTAGAGCCAATTCTAAGGACTTGCTCCAGCCAATGCCTTTGACTTTCAGTGGTGGTGCTAATGTCAGGAATCCTAGAAGTGAGAGAATGGAAGAGGAGAACAGATGAAGATCTGAGGGAGAAGAAGCCTTCAAAGCTGCTTAGTTCCAAAGTGGAGAACTCTAAATGTTGTCGTTCTGTCTTAATGGGACCCTGCGTTTTGGGGAAATTAGTAATGTGTTGCGTTTTGTACTAGGTTGTTATCTACATAGTAGGCATGTAATAAAACATAGAGTTTTAGATAGATAAAATGCAACGTTTAGCTAATGTGAGTCTTTTATGTCCCTTTACTGTCATGTTAGTATTTTCCTTTATTTTGTTATGTGCGTAGTGGAGGAATTCTGTTAGGAAGTGCAGAGAGTATCAAGGGGCAAAGAGAAGAAGGTTTTTGGTTTGTCTAGAATCTTGAGAATTTTCTGGAACACCCTAGAGGTGGGATTGCCTCAAATAATCCTTTTGTTTTTGCTATTAATAAAGTTTGTGATTTCCATTAATTCTTGGAAGTATTGAACTCTCTTGTTGTGTGATTTCCTTTATTGCCTTGATCTCTACTGGATTACATTCTGTTGGAAGCTTAACAAGTGGTATCAAGGATCGACGAATCTGATGGCTGAAGGGACATGCTCCAAACTATAAGAGGACCGTATTCAAAGGCAATTCGATGGCGTGGAGGAAGGATTACAAGAGGTTAGAGGTAGACTTAATCAACTTACATATATGATTCATACATTAGTAGCCAACCAAAATAACTTCAATAATAAAAAAACAACAATTTACACATGAAGTAGATCAAAGCAATTACAGAGGGGGTTTTGCAAGGGGAATTCGCCTCAGGTTGGGGATAACACCTCAAGTTGGGTTTTTAAAGCACCTCAATACTTTGAGTTCCACCAAACCCCACCAGCTCAACGTCTATTAATGGCGTCATATCACATGGAAGGAGAAGCCTAGTGTGGTACCAAGATGCCATGGAGTCCAGATAGTTCACCAGCTGGGAAGTTTTTGTGCGTGCTATGTTGTTCGTTTTGGTCCTACGGCGTATGACGATCCAAAGGAGATTTTGACTAGATTGAAACAAACATAATCAGTGGCAATCTACATTGCACAATTTGAAGCACTCTCCAACAGGTTAAGGGGCCTTTCTGATCACCACAAACTTAGTTGTTTCCTGAGTGGATTAAAAGACGAGATACAGTTACCTATTTGTATGCTTAATCCTCTTAATCTCAATGCTACATTTAGGTTGGCTCGAATACAAGAGGAGTATTTAATGAGTGTCAAGAAAGCATTTAAACCAAGTTGAGACAGAGGAGGTCCTTCTACCGGATCCCATTCAATCTTAGGGGGGTAGTACTTCGAAGGGGGGGGGGGACAAAGCAATGAAGAACAACTTTCCACCTAAAAAGATTTCTTTTGCAACCATGGATGAGAAACTTCGCAAAGGGCTATGTTACCATTGCAATGAGAAATGGAACCCAGCCTATGTTTATAAAACATCCAAGGTTTATTTGCTACAAGGGCTTAAGGAATGAGGGGACAACAAAGAGGAGTGGAGAATAACTGAGGATGAGGAAACTGAGGCAGAAAAATAGGTGCCACAAATGGAGGGGGAAGTTGAAATATCCCTCAATGCAATCACAGGCACTTCTAGTCCACATACTATGAGATTGTTGGGTAGAATTGGAGGGGAACAAGTGGTAATCCTTGTAGACTCCGGAAGTACGCACAATATTTTGGATCCCTCAATCGCACTAAGGGCCAAAGTAGCTGTGGATAAGTCAAATGGCATTGCTATCAGGATAGCTAATGGTGATTTGATCCGAAATGGAAGAACTACAATGAGGTTAAAGCCAAGATTCAAGGTACTCAATTCAACTCTTATTTTTATATTTTATCCCTTGTGGTTGTGATATTGTTCTAGGGGTTAAATGGTTGGTGTGACGACCAAGACTTTTCTAGGTTTTTTATGTATTTTATTTAACTTATTAGATAAGCCCATGAGAGTTTCAACCTTCATAGGAAATTAGGGTTTGAAGCCCAATGGATCTAAGGCTCATGCCCAACTTGAGTTTTTGAACGCCACATGTCACCCAATGGAACTTAAGTCTAGAACTTGATGAATCTAGACGGAATTGAGAGAAGAGAGGTGAGATAAAATCTAGGATTTTGGCTTTGCACGCCTACCATAGAAGATCACCCACCCTCTTGCCTTATGTCATGCATGCAAGAAGGCTTGCTTGTGGGAAGAAGTTTTGTGACACTTGTCATGATGGGGGAGAGCTTCTAGAAGGAAGATGAATAGACATGAAAAGTTTGAAAATTGGAAGGAAGCCCAAAGTGGCATGCACGGAACCATGGGAAAAGGAAGATTTGCTTTTTGCCATGTGTCACACATTCAAAAAGTAGGTGAAAAGTTGTCTTGGGAAATGGTAAAATAAAGCTTGGGAAGAGAAGGCTTACACACCTAGGAGGATTATAGAAGAATCCTGTGTAAGACACATTGAGATGGATGGCTAGGGCAAGGGAGTTTGTGCAATTTTTGTCCAATCACATGCTTGTCCAAAAGTTTGGTGAAAGAATATCTTATTTGGGAAAAAGAAGGAGGTTTCGGTAGCCACCATGCACACACACACACTCCTCACATGTCACTTGGTACACATGCACACATATAAGAGATTGAGGAAGATTTTTAGTTTGACAAAGACCATTTAGCCACAAGGTTCATTGAACTAAGAGATGAGGAGAAGGGGCAAAATGGGAAATAGGTTTCAGTTTTGAGGAAGGAGAAACTACTTGTCCAAAAAGATCCCATTGTATTTCCAATACAATCAAATGATGAGAAAGAGGGAAGAAGCCTTAGGATGGGACGCCACTTGGCATCCTTGCAATGAACTTTGCCTTGTGTAAGAAGCTCTTGTGTCTATAAAGGGGAGAGGAGCTGAAAACCCTAAGTTTTTTAGTCATTTTGTGAATTTTTCTTGAAGTGTTCGGCCACCACCTTTCTTTCCAAATTTCTAACATTTTCTCATCATCCAAACACTCTCCACAATATTATTTCCTTACCTAAACATCTTTTTTAGGGTAAGTAAATCTCGAAGATACTTCCAAGAGAAGAGTCATAGAAGGTATGAAGCCAAAATCACCCTTCCAACACACACACACTGAGCATTAAATGATGAAATTTCAGTTTTTAGTGAGTTCATTAAGAACTCATGTTCACACATAAATTTTTGACCCAGAAGAAGTTAGCTCATGTTTTGAGAAGTTTTTCCACTTGAACCCACGCCTATACACACACAGCTAGATTAAGGCTTTTCTTCAAGGAAGGTAGACTTAACCCTACATGCTTTAAGCTCACATAAGCATGATATTTTGCAAAAGTGGACCACGGCCTTAGTGTTTATTTGAAATAGGGTTTTTAATTTATGCAAGGAAATATAGCTCTGAATATTAATGGGAGTTATTTTCTTGGAAAAATATGTCAAGAACACAATACTCAATAACACGGGTTAGGGATTTTCTTGAACGACCGAATCTAACGATTACTATATATATTTTTTCAGCTTGCTCGTTATCTATTATGGATTTTTGTAAGTAATCTTTTAACTTGTACTTGGATATTTTATGTATATGTCATGTGAACTTGTTGGTTTTTCGGTTTTATGTAAATGTTTATGATATTGATGTTTCTTCCATGCGTTATGATCTCTTCTTTGCATGGTTATCTAATATTGATTAGAATGGCCTATGGGATTAATTTATGTTATAAAAATGGAATAAAAAGCCACCTTAGGGTTTCAGATTGTACAATATTTGATTGTATATGATTACTTGCTACTTGACCGAATTGCTTATGGAACTTAGTTCAAGAAAATAATTGACTTTTAAAGGTATGATCATTAGCATGTTTCGGCCACCCATGAATATTCATTGTTAAAATTTTATTTAACACATTAGAAGATTCTAAGTTCATGAAAAGTTGATTGGAATGTTTGTTTTCAAACTTAAAGGTCTCGGCTATTGCCATATAAGAAGTATGATCATTTTTTTATTGAAGTTTAATGAGTTAAGACCGATTCTTGGATGAGCTAGGGTTTGTATGTTTCAGACACTACATGGAAAGTATTGAATGTTTGTTTTTTGTTTGATATTAAATGTCTTATAATTTTGGTCGCATGTTTTAATATTTTCAAGCCGTACATGAAATGTACAAGGATTTGCATGTTTGTATGTCATATGATTATGATGAAGCATTTGGTATTGCATGTGTCTCATGAAAGTTCTAAGTTTCCATAGTTTATGTCACATGCATTGAGATTGTGAAAATCTTTTGAAATGTAAAATAGTATTTCTAAAAGTTTTGTCATGACCCCAAGGGTTAGGACGGGAAAATGTTCTAGTGGAACTCCTCTGTGCATTCAGGAACAACTAAAATGGAATGGTAACCCCTGGATCGATGAAGTACAGTCGACGAATCTCGAATAGTTCCTAAAAAAAAGGATATCGGAGCGGGGTTACACCTAAAACTAGTGGATGCCCTACAGTGAAGGCAAGAAGCGAACTGTCGTAATATGAATAATTAAAAGTAAGACATAGTCACCTTGGTCAAACTGGTCAATGGTTGATGCGGTAACTAGCGGGGAATACAAGGTGCATAGGGGAGCTGTGAGGTATTCACTTATATGTAAAAGTTAAGAAAGGCCTCAAGCTCAAAATTATGTTACATGAACAAGAACCGAGCTCACAAGTATGTTAATGAATAAGTATGAAAATGAAGAAAATATGTTTTATGAAAGGAAAAAGATTATGAAAGTTATGATGAGCACGATGTCTTTTTAAAAAGTCAAATGCATAAATAAAGTCTCATGTTCATCCATTCATTGTTACGTTTGCATATATATGCTTACGATATCTTTTACATGTTATTTGTTTACTTACTGAGATTTATCGAAATCTCACTGTTGTAATTTTCACTATCATTCCCCTACTCGAAATTGTAGAAGTTGTGCCAGGTACGCAGGACCCATAAACATGGACGAGATTTGTGAGTTAGTGGAGGATGAGTTCACAGTGGAGGCTCGTCATCAATCCACCCTAAAATTACTTAAGGTTACGGCTCAGCGGCTCAAGAAGATTTTAGCAAACCTCAATGAGTCAAGTATTGGGATTTCATCCCTAGATCCGAAGAGGACTTTGAGATTTAAGAACGACATGAATTTTGTGTCGAGGTATTTGAAGCAAGCCAGAAATTCTTCCGTAGAAGCTAAGGAAGTCGTTGCTGAGTTGGGGTTGTTGGATCTGGATCCCCGAAAGACTATATGAGTGTCCTTAAGTTTAGTTGAAGATGGAACCTTGGTTCTGATCCATAAGACTTTTGATAAATAACTCTTTTGATAAATTGATGTATTGATCCAGTAATTTGGGAGTCTCTTTTGGGAATACTTATATATTTTGATTATTCTCATGAAATTTAAAACATTGGGATTTTATGTGCTTCGATACCATGATTATTATCCTATTATTTGACCTATGTTGACTTTCCGCTGCGATATACTGCATACTGATAGTTATCATTAGGTGCATTGCATCTTATCTGTCATGTACGAGGGGTATGTAGCCTTGTGTTATATGTCCCAACGCTTCAGTTCCATAAAATCCCAAATGGGGGCTGAGGGCGTCACAGTTGGAGACCCTAGGATCCATTACATGAGATTTCTCTAAGCTCACAATGAAAGTTCATGCGTGGTGGTAAGAGAATTGAGTTGAAGGGTCTCAGTCTGAAGGACATCACCTTTGAGGGGGATAATAAGTCCTTGATTAATTATGTTAGTGAAGGGAATTGATTATTGTTGCAAGTTCTGATTCATGACAGCAGTAAAGGTTCTCTAGAAGTACCTGAAGAGTTGAGGGAGTTACTAAAAAAATTTCAGGATGTATTTGAAACTCGACAAGGGTTGCAACCCCCTCGATCACATAACTACAAAATCATACTCAAGGAAGGCACCTGACCAATTCAGCAAGACCCTATTGCTGCCCTCTCTATCAAAAGGCTAAAATTGAAAAACTAGTGACATAATTGTTAGTATGGTGTGATTAGACATAGTACCAGCCCTCTCTCCTCACTCACGTTGTTAGTCCTCAAGGTGGATGGAAGTTGGCATTGTGTGTGGACTATCAGACCCTTAACCAAGAGATGGTGAAAGATAAATTTCCAATTCCAATTATAGATGACTTATTAGACGAGTTACATGGATCCGCGGTGTTTTCAAAGCTGGATTTAAGATCTGGTTATCATCAAATCAGGGTTGTTCCAAAGGATGTGCCTAAAACAGCCTTTAAGACACACGAATGATACTATGAGTTCCTTATAAACGAAATTTTACGACATTTCTTGAGGAAATTTTTACTAATGTTTTTTTACGACATATTGGTATTAGTAAGGGATGGGCTGACCATTTATTACACTTAGAGAGGCTGCTGCTGGAAACTCTATAGAAAAATAAGTTGTATGCAAAATTGTCAAAGTATAAGTTTGGGGTTCTTGAAATTGATTATTTAGGCCATGTAATTAATTCTGAAGGTGTAATGGCCGACCCTCAAAAGGTAGTTGTCATGAAAGATTGGCCCTTACCTGTTAATGTGAAGTCACTCAGGAGTTTTTTTGGGCCTAACGGGGTATTATTTTATAAAGAACTATGGGTCCATTGTAGCACCGCTTACTGAGTTACTTAAAAAGGATGCATTTGTTTGGTCAAATGAGGCTACTTAAGCCTTTAATGATTTGAAATTGGCTGTCACTCAACCCCTAGTTCTTAGGCTGCCTGATTTTTCCACCGCTTTACTATTGAGTGTGATGTAAGTGGAAAAGGGATAGGTGCAGTGTTGATGTAGTTTGGACAGCCTCTTGCATATATTAGTAAGGCTCTTAAGGGACAACCCTTTTCCTCTCTACTTATGAGAGGGAACTTCTAGCTTTGGTGATAGTAGTACAAAGGTGACGGCCTTATTTTGTAGGCCAATATTTTATTGTCAAAACTGACCAGCAGGCCTTGAGATTCTTGCTGGAGCAATGGGTGGGAACTATGGCTTAGCAAAAATGGGTTAGTAAGTTGATAAGGTATGATTTCGTCATTAATTACAAGCAGGGCAAAGAGAACCAGAAGGCGTATGCTCTCTCTCGCAAGGGGGATAATGCTGAAGGGTTAGCTATTGAATTCAAAGCTAGCTATGAAGAGTTGATGGAGCTTAAGGAAATTATAAACATATTGAAGGGAAATGAGATGCCACCCAAGGTGTACCAACTTCAGCAAGGGTTGGTCCTAAAAAGAGGGAGAATAGTAATTGTATCTAACTCTCAATTTAAAGGCAAAGTTTTTCATTACATTCATGGAAACCCTGCAGCGGGACACTTGGGATATTTGAAAACCTATCAAAGGGTTAAGAGGGATGATTTTTATTGGAAGGGAATGAAGAAGGACATTAAAAAAAGGTCTGGGAATGCGACACATGCCAGGCTGTCAAGTATGAGACGACTCCACCAATTGGACTGTTGCAGCCACTGCCCGTCCCTCAGCAGGCTTGGACTGATATCTCTATGGATTTCATAGAGGGTTTACCTATGTCCCAAGGGTTCAATGTGATCTTAGTGGTGGTGGATCGGTTTACTAAATTTGGCCACTTCATACACCTCTCACATCCCTATGCGGCTTTGGTGGTACTAGCCCAACTATTTACAAACCATGTATTTAAATTGTATGGTCTGCCCAGATCAATAATGTCAGACAAAGACCCTATCTTCCTAAGTTCTTCTTGGAAGGCCTTTTTTGAAACACAAGGATTTGCTCTCAACCACAGCTCAACTTATTACCCTCAGTCTAATGGGCATAAAGAGGCCTCAAATAAGTGTCTAGAGGGCTATTTGAGGTGCAATGTAGGAATGAAACCACATAAATGGGCTCAATGGCTACCCTATGCAGAATGGTCATACAATACTTCCTACCATACAACCACAAAATTGACCCCATTTAGGGCCTTGTATGGTTACCCCCAACCCAAACTCATTTCTTATGTGCTCGGGACATCTTCAAACGAGACAGTGGATCAAACACTTTGTAGCAGAGAACAAATTTTAAGTATATTTGAAGAAAATCTTGAAGCATCACGGAACAAGATGAAAGTGTATGTAGATAAAAAGAGAATGGAAAGGAAGTTTGAGAAAGGAGACTGGGTCTACCTATGATTATAGCCATACTGATAGAAGTCCCTGGCAGCCCGCCACAATTTGAATCTCTCTCCATGCTTTTATATTTCAAGTGGTGCAAAAAATTGGAGAGGTGGCTTATTGTTTGGACTTACCGAGGCTTCACAAATCCACCCCACATTTCATGTGTCCTGCTTGAAGAAGAAGATCGGTGCTCAGATCCAACCCATAGCCACACTTCCACTAGTCAACACACACGAGGATATATAGCCTGAGCCATAGGCTATCGTGGACCGCCGTATGAAATGCCATTGACATAGAGCAATGATGGAGGTTTTGGTTAAATGGTCAGGAGCCACGGTTGAGGACAACAGTTGGAAAACTCTGTGGAAACTCTAGCAACTCTACCCTCACCTTGTTGCCAAGGTGCTCTAAAGGAGGGAGATGTTGTTAGGAACCCTAGAAGTGAGAGAATGGAAGAGGAGAACAGATGGAGGTCTGAGGAAGAAGAACCCTTTGAAGCTGTTTAGTTCAAAAGTGGAGAACTCTAAATGTTGTCGTTCTATGTCTTAATGGGACGCTGCGTTTTGGAAAAATTAGTAATGTGCTGCGTTTTGCACTACGTTGTTATCTACATAGTAGGCATGTAATAAAACACTGTGTTTTAGTTAGATAAAACGTAACGTGTAGCTACTATGAGTCTTTTCTGTCACTTTATTGTCATGTTAGTCTTTGCCTTATCTATTATGTGTGTAGTAGAGGAATTCTATTAGGAAGTGCAGAGAGTATTAAGGGGCAAAGAGAAAAAGGTTTTTGGTTTGTCTAAAATCTTGAGAATTTTGCTGGAAGACCCTAGAGGTGAGATTGCCTCGAATAATCTCTTTGTTCTTCCTATCGATGAAGTTTGTGATTTCCATTAATTCCTGGAAGTATTAAACTCTTTTGTTGTATGATTTCCTTAATTTATTGCGTTGATCTCTACTAGTTTACATTTTGTGGAAAGCTTAACAACTAATTCCCCCCTTGAGTGCTTTCGTGCCATCGTGGTTCAAGCCATTGCATTTCTTGGGCACGAGAATTTTGACAATTCGATTCAAACCCGTCACCACATTCTCCTTTACATCTTCAATCGGTAGTTGAGGCAGAACATAAGTTCTTTAGATTGTAGAATTAGGCACTGTGGGCAACTTATTGTCTCTCATGACATGGTTACGCTTTGATTCCTTGTCTTCGAGCCTTAAAGACTTCTTGAATTCTGCAAAAGCTTGCAATTGATGCTCGTACAAGAGGGTCAAGGCTTTCATCTTCTCTTTGAGATCATGGTGTGGATTTCTCAAAGGATTGCGTGTGATCTTGGATGAGTTTGTTTTTGTTTTTGTTTTTGTTTTTTTTTTTGGGGGCGGGGGAGAATATGAGCCTTTAGATTAGAGGGAATAAACATTAGTTAAAAGAAAATTGAATTTTGAAAATGAGAAATATTTTGTTGATACAGAGATGGACTGATCACTTAACTTTCATTATTATAAAAGTAATTTAATATATTATATTAAATTATGTTAAATTATAAATTTTATTTTTATGAGATATTTTTGTGAACACTTTTTGAGATAATAGAAGCTTTGCAATTGACCGCTTTGTTAAATTGTTATTGTAATGATTAAAATATTGTCATGGATAGTGATAGAGTTATTATTCTTTTACTACCTATTTACTACTTATATTATATTTATTTTTTTAAGTATTTTTTTAACATCCTTAATCATAAAGAAAAAAATTAAAAAATATATAATTTTACTAATATTCACTTCCTTAATCATTAAGTAAAATAAAAAATTAAAAAAAATTAAATACAAAAAGAGTAGTAAATAGGTAGTAAAAGGGTAGTAACCTTATCATTTTCCTATTGTCTCATCCTAACCTTTAAGAACTATTGAGTCTAGCTGGAAAGCTTGTTTTAAGAGCAATATTACGTATTATACTATCTCACTTTTATAAATGAGTAATTCTACATATAATTGTAAAGTGCGTAAACGCTGCGTAATCGCTTTGAAAATGAGTGGTGTTCACAATTAAAAAATTAATTTTTTTGATGTGAGTCCTATTAATTATTCATTTTTTTCAAAATAATTACACGGCGGTTACACAATTCACAATTACAAATATCTTTTCTTTTTATACATATAACATTTTCCATTAACCTTGGTGGTGTAGGTAATATTTAGATTTTCCTTTCTCTAATAGTTTTTTTTTTTAAATTCAATCATACCATATCAAACCAGTTTGTAAACTTTTTGGTAAATTCGGTTACACACCTATTGTGCTATACCCCACTTTGGGACCTTGGGTTAGCTATATATGCTCTTTTTTTTTTTGAAAAATAATGCATTGTGGTTTCAGTTACTTAGAAATAAGTTCATCCGTTAACTTTTTCGTCTATTGATATTAATGGAAAACGAATGGCCCAAAACTAACACGTGTCCACTATATTCTTTTAAAAACTAAATAGCTTTTTTAGGAAAATGATTTTTACTATAAAAAAAATCTTATTATTAGAAAATCTAAAAGGGAGCTAGAACATGAACACCGATGGTGGCTGTCCTTTGGTTTTTTTTAAAAAAAATTTAATTTTCGATTTTTTTTAATAATAATAAAAAAGTTATTTTTTTAAAAAAATTATATTTGTTAATATTAAGGTTAAATATGTGACAATTTTTGTATTGAGCCATGTGTTCTTGCTAATATTGATGGACTGAAAAAAAAATATGGCATTTTTATCACTATTATTGGATCATTTTTCTTTTTTAAAAAAAGGATTTATCAAAAGTTTATAAATTTATTATTTTGTATTAATTATATATGCCATCGTAAATTAGTTCCATAAATTTTGACTTGGTTCAGCTTGGTTGTACGAATTTCTACCCATCGACATCGCTTACCCCTCTAAATTAATTAACACTCGATACATGCAGCTTTGAAATAATTATATTAATATTACATATGGTTGTTAATTCATGGGATTCAATTAATATTTGTACTGAGAGATATAAGTGATAATGAGACAATATGTAGTTCATAGGAGAAAAAAAAAAAAAAAATCAACCCTACAAGTTTTAGAAATATATATAAGCTACCAATAAAAAGAAAAAAATTATTTACCCCCAATATATATATATATATATATATATATAAATAATTATTCTCATCAGTCACTATTCATTACCTCACACCTCACACCCTACGAAAAACACCACACTCTATGAAAAAATAATTGTCAGTGTGGGTGTGTGAAAGTGAATAGTGACTGATGTATAACAAAATGTATATATATATATATATTTAAAATTTTGATGGAACTTTAGAACATTTCAAGCCGAGCAGTGCTACACATAAATCCCACACCCTGCACACTCATTTAAAAATAAGTCATTTTATCTTTTTATCCTATTTTACTTACAAACATGTCTGGAATCATTTTCATTATGTGGATAAAAAGGTAAAATTATATATTTTTAAGTGGGTGTGCAGGATGTGAGGCTTATCTCTAGAATTTTTCAATTAATATTGTGGCATTCAACAGTGATATTCAAGACTGTATAAAATATTACAATTACACCTATACCAGCCACCAGAGAAGTACAAAAATCCCATATACAACAATAAAAGGCCACCACAATCCATTCAACCTGCAGCCTGAACCTCCCAAAGGAGCTGCAAATATTAGGTGATTCTGATTCACGTACTTCCCCTGCAGATCTGTACTCATCTTGGCATTTGGAATTCTATCAGAAGTAACAGTTTCTTGTTCACATGATTTTACCCCATAAGGAACACTGCTTTTTGGCGACATCAATTCAGCCTGGTGACATAAATTCGGATTGCTCCAAACTCCAAAACGCTTTCCAATTTTCCTATAAAACCATTCTGGGAATTCAAGTTTCCCTGTCAAGTTGTTTCCATTAAGGTAAAGAGAACTAATACATGGTAAATTAGATGCCAGCCCTGGAGAGATATTTCCTGAAAGATTGTTGTTGTTGAGCCCCAAAAATCTTAGCCTTTTCATTTCTGTCATGGACTCTGGGATTTTCCCTGTCAAACCCATGTAAGAAAGATCTAAAAATTCCAAGTTCTGAAGATTTTGCCACTGGATTCCATTGAGATCACCCCGTATTGGGTTGTTGGAAATCACCATCTCTTTTAAGGAAACCATTTCTCCAAGTGACTGAGTCAAATCCCCAGAAAGATTATTTCTCCCAAGGTCCAAGACTGTGAGATTCCTCAGGCTTCCAATTTCAGTTGGCAGCTCTCCCTCTAACATATTGTAACTTAAATCAAGCTTGAGGAGTGAAGTCAAATTCCCAAAACTCAAAGGCAATACTCCAGATAGATTATTCCTGCTAAAGTCAAGAATTAAGAGCTGGGTGAGCCCTCCATAACTTGCTGGAATCTGACCCAAAAACTGGTTTCCACCAAGGACCAGTCTCCTCAACGACACTAAATTGCCTATCTCTGGAGGAAGTTCACCTGTCAATCCGTTTTGTAGCAGCACTAGAGATTGAAGCTTTTTGAGGTAGCCAATGGAGTTTGGAATTGCTCCAATGAGACCAGGGTTTGATCGAAATTCCAAGGATTCTAAACTGTTTGTGAAGTTTTCCCAGTTTGAAATGGGGATTCTTACTGGGTTTTGGTGTGGTGAAAAGAAGCAATTGAAGAATGAGAGTGTCCTTAGGTGCTCGAGCATGAATAAATGATGTGTGAATTTGGCTCCTGATCTACTACACCGGAGAGAGTTTTCATAAACTGGTCCAATGTTTATTGCACTAACATACCAAAATCCATTGTAAAGATCACAGGAAACTCCCTGTACAAGAATATTATTGTCCCAATCAAATTTTAATGAAAAGGATAATTCAAACGAAAATATATATATATATATATATATATATATATACTGCATGTACTAATTATTAATTACTGATATTATATACAGCCTAAACCTCTTGCATGCATATTTCATGCAAAATTTTTTGTATGATCCTAATTTTTTGTTAGGGGATTTAGTTCGTACCTGTATTGGCGTCCATCCACAAGGGTCTGGATACAGATCTGAGCCATTCCACATCTTCCCCACAAAACCTTGAATGGCAGAATAGAGGGCTTCTTGCTCTTGTTTCTGCATTGGAGCTATTGAAATTGTAGTCATGTTTTCTTCCTGGCCTTCAGTACACATGAAAACAAACAAGCTGCCAACGAAGACAAATCCAAGAACCATTTGAAGTACTGTCGAAATGGAATTCTCCAATATCGCCATTAATTCCAAGACAGAAAAAAGGAACTCGAAAA
Organism: Juglans cinerea; assembly: GCA_961763995.1. Classification (NCBI taxonomy): domain Eukaryota; kingdom Viridiplantae; phylum Streptophyta; class Magnoliopsida; order Fagales; family Juglandaceae; genus Juglans; species Juglans cinerea. The sequence goes on from CAUIVZ010000016.1 coordinate 14,732,330, forward strand.
GGAATAAAAAAAAAAAAACCAAAACCCAGTTGATCTAATCTAAAAGGCTGCTCAGGAATTCTTCACAAAGCACAAGACTTTGCGAAGAAATTAGAAAAGTTTGGATGCTATAATCATCAGTCGATGTAAGGGAAAGAATGCAAACACTACTCTAGAAAACACATGGAGGAGCTTGAAATCTGCCTTGTGCTATATGCTAATTAATTACTACTGCTCATCAACAAATAGTACTCGGAAGATAACGACGTACGTACGTCTTTGAAAGCCAATAAACAGAACAAAGTACATGAAACACTGCTCGAGGCTGGAGAAAAAAGAAGCAACAATGATGGCAATAACTTTAATAAGACGGCTATAGGATTGTAGGGAAGGAAGAAGCTGCTGGGAAAGCTTTTAAACGAGATTCCTAAACCATACGATCGATATATCTAGTAGTGATCTCATGTGGTGTATCTTGTGAGCCTGCATGTGCATTTATTTTAACTTTTACGTGAGGCATTAATATATATATATATATATATATATATATATATATATATATATATATATACTGGGATTGTCGCTTTTAAAGGCCAATATTACATGATTTACTATAAATTTGGGTGACAAGTTTTTATCCGAATTTTAAGATTTTGATGGATAGATTTATAAATCTCGTTTGGGAACATAACTATTTTTAGATAATGCCTTCAGATTATTTATTTATTATTATTCATAAACAGTTCACTATTATTCATAAATTATTCAAATAGTATCCAAACAGATCCTTATAAGTCTTAAAATTCTGAGCATCTAAATAAGTCGCATAAAGAGTTAATTAGACCGAACCTTAAATGTATTAGATTTAATAAATTAAAGACTTCCTTAGAATTATGTCTCATTATATATTCAGTCTTGGTAGATTACTTGTACCTTAGAAAGCCGGAGACTATCCTAGCTAATCTATCACCATTATTTGATCCAAAAATAATTGATGAAAATTGAGTAGTACTTGGGAAAATTAAAGCACCATTATTTGGGAAATTATAAGTTTCGATTCAATCCACAATAACTACTACAATTTACACATCAATGATTTGTCTCACCTTTTTTTGCAACTATTTATATGCATGGTTGGAGATTTGGTATGGTTCGGATAGTGAGATGAGATGAGATGGTTTTAGATGAAAGTTGAATAAAATATTGTTAGAATATTATTTCTTAATATTATTATTGTTTTGGGATTTGAAAACGTTTAATTGTTTAATTATTATATATATTTTGCGTGAAAATTTGATAAAGTTGTAATGATGAAATGAGATGAAATGAAACAGTTTCATTATTCGCATTAAAGAAACATGATTCCTTTAGATAGCTAGTAATAAACCACCATTAGGTTTGTAATAATTCTTGTGTATTTAAGTCATGACGGCCTATTTCTTTTTCTTTTTTCTTTGTTTGCCAAATGAACATGTAAAAACAGCCAATAAAGAAAATAATGGATCAGGTACATGTGTATAGTAAACTGAGACAATATTGTTACAGGTAATTAAAAAGTGAGGTAGTTGGGGGTTAGAAATAAAGATTTTGGATAGATTTTGGCTGGGATTATTGGGATTATTACCGTTATAGGTTTTGTTGGGGACCATTTTCAGGGCACGTAGATCAGGCAATGCATGTGCTTGCAGATCAGACAAAACCTAGAGTTGCTGCAATCTTTAGATGATTTTATCTGTCACTTGAAAAACTTATGATCAAGAGCAGTAGTAATGAAGATGGATGGAAATCAGCTGCTGGACTGCAGATGTTTAGCTAGCTAGGTGGCTTAGGGTAATTACAGAAAACAAAAAGAAACAAATTAAGGAAAAACAAAGAGAAAAGCTGCATTTAAAGCCTTTGATAATCTTCTGATCTCTCATGCTGGATGCATGTTTTAAGGTAATCGGAAAAAAGCTGCAATATGTAGGGATACAATGAACACATATTATCAATTATCATGATGCTTTAAGCAAGCAGCTTGGAAAAGGCTGCAGCTGCGCAATAATATTGAGGGATTCAATAATACTGGAAAAATTAACATGCATGATGTTGTATTTGGTGTTTGCGGTAAAAGCAGCTGGCTGGCTGCCTGCATGCATGCATGCATGTTTAGGGTTTCAATAAATACTTGTCAATTATCATCTGCATGTATGTTGGCTGGCTTGATGTTAATAAAACCTAGCTAGTTAAAGAGTGACGTTGGACAATGATAGGGTAAGAAAGAAAGAAAGAAAAGGTCGATCGAGTAAAGAGAAAAGCAAACTGCATGGTTTTGGACCACCCTAGCCAGCTAGCGAGGAAGGATATAGGCATATATATATATATATATATATATATATATTTATATGTATATGAATGCAGAAAGCGGTCCAGTAGTCTAGTAAATAATCAAGGCGCTGCTGCAGGAACAGTTACTGTCGGCATGCAGGTCTGATTTTCTCTTCCTGATCTTCCATCTTTTGCCCGAGGTTCTGTCCTTCTTGGGAACCTTACGGCCTGGCAGCCGAGCACATGCATGATTTAGGTGGGATCGACATATATGGTTAGGAGATTTGAATTTTGGACGAGTAAATACCAACTAAAAATGATGTTTGCAGTAAAAGAGTACATAATTATTGTATTTATAAGATTTATATAAAAAAATTAATTTTTTAATAATAAATTCTATTTATTTTTTTAAAAAAAATTTACAACGCTTGTACAATTCTAAACTATATCCAACTTCAGTCTTTATCACATTAAAATAGCTAGAATGGAAGCTCATGCACGAGTTCACGTGACAGTGTCACATGGTACTACAATGTCCGTACATGCATGCATAAGCTATGCGCGCGCAAGTTACAACTCTTTACTTATATAGGCTAATGGGTCATACTCCAAGTCTTTCATGATATTTGACATCACACCATACATACCTGTTTTTAGAACGACAGTAGGAGAAGCTGTGCTCTTGTGGCTACACTCCACATTTTAAGGTCCTGTTTGGATGTAGAGAACATCTGAATCATATATATATAAGATATTTTCATAAGGATGAAATTAATTAAATACCCACATCCCAAACACACAACTTATTTCATCTCAATTGACCATCAATATATGAACAAATTAGCCTTTTTTCCAATTTCTCAATTGAAATCATGATGAGACTTGCCATTTTTTCAGCTTTTCATAAAAAATTAAAACATATATAAACTTACATTTCAATGAGACTCACATTTTTACACAAACCCTGGGATATTAACATCGTAACTCTTTACTATTTACATATATTCTCAGATTTTCTTAAATACTCTTAGCATTCAAATGAAGTCTCACTTTTGTTTCTGGTTTGATCTACGGTCTTGATCTTTAGTGTAAAATATATATCTCTCATGAGATGTTTGACTCTTCAAGGAACCCGACTAAAGGGACACTATGAGAAATAACCTGGTCGAATTGTATAATTCAAAGCAACCAAAAAGCTAGATAGCTAGGGTTGTCCATAATGAAATGAAATAAAAGAAAAGAAAATAGACTAGAACATTCCATGTGCATGGACAAGTAGACAAAATGCAAGAAATAAGACAATGACATGAGAAATTACAAGTGAAGTAACATTAAATTGTAGCAGCTCGTATTAATCGACATTACTAGGCTTACTTGATATATATTGGAATGCGAGGCTATGAGAAGTCGCATTGTTATTACACCTCTCAACATAAATAACTAATTATATAAATAAGGGTTATGCAATTTATAAGTTAACATGATATCATTTATTATAAAATTCATTTTATGTATAAAAATAGTTATATTAATCCTCTATGTGCAAATAAAAAAAGTCAAGTACGAAATAAAACGAATTAAGTAGATCATCAAGTGAACCATATTGGAGAGGGTTCCGACTCGTTTGGACACTTAGAATATTTCAAAATATCTATAAATAGTAATTAAATGGTTTGTGTTTTGTTTGGAAGTTTAAAAAAGTTGTATTGAATTTTGTGTTTGGATAATAATTAGACAAAAAATTTAAAAATTTGAAATCGAAAAATAATTTATGTTCGAATAATATTTGAGAAGAAAATATATAAAGATATATGAAAATATCTCATATCAAAACCAAGGAGGTAAACCCACGACAGCAAATAGACCTCTCATATTGGGCCATTTTAGCACCTATGCCTGAAGTCCTTCCAAGGTCTTGATTTTGTAATTGAGCCGGTATCTTGGGCATATTAGGGATCTTCCGATTCCCATGTTCAACCCATTCTCTAATATACTTCCTTGTTCTACCTCATCACCAGTTTTTAGTTTTTGCATTCCATAATAATAAAAAAAAAATGATAGATATACATTTCTTTTTATAACTGTTTATACAATTATGTTTTAAATAAAGGGTATTTTATAAAATAACTTATAAAAATAATATCGTTTTATATAAATACTCTCATATTAAAACATTATTGCATAAACGATTATAGAAAATATTGTACGTGTATATTACTCTTCCATAACGGGCAAATAAGTGTTTTTAAAGCGGATTCCTTTAGACTTTAGTTACTTCATAGGAAAATGCACGTGTCCTTCATGCTAGTAAACCAAGTAAATACATAAACGCCAAGGAAAATGTTAAGTAGCTCCTTGATTTTGCCTTCGTAGTTTGACCATTCGTGTGTTTTAGTTTTTTTTATTATTTTTTTAATGATTAAGAAAGTGATTACTAGTGAATGTATATATATATTTTTAAATATTTAAAAATATTTAAAAAAATTTGTAAAAAAAAAATAATTAAAAATACACTAGGAGTACGGCCAACCATACATGTTGGACGGCCGTAGCATTGTTCAAAGGCTTAAGGGTATTACTTTATTATGGCATGTCTTTTATCTAGGGGTGTCAAATCATGTTAGCGGGTCGTGTTCGTGTCGTGTCAATGTATGTACATTACACTTAACGGGTCAACACGAACACGACCCGTTAAGGATTTCGTGTCAAAATTCCAAACCCGAACACGACACGATAAGATAACGGGTTGACACGACACGACCCGTTAATGAATAAGAAATAAATTGACACGACATGACACGATACGACCTGTTCCGTTTCAACCCGTTTACGCTAATGGGTTGGACATACACGATACGACACGACACGACCCGTTTGACTTAATTGATTTTATATAAATATTTAAATATAAATAATATCTATAAAAAATAAAAAAATAACTTTAAGTCTAAAATTACAATCCAAACAAATATGATCCACACAATTTGTAATAATATTTATTATTAAAATTACATCTCAAATATAATAAACAAAACATACAATATAAATATATTAATGTTACAATCTCAAATATAATAAAAAATTAAAAACACAGATCTAAACAAATTTAGAACTTGAAGAAGGAAGTGGAGCATTCTCCTTGCCCTTTAGGTCTAAGGGTATAAAGGTAAATTTAATTTTTTTAACGGGTCATAACGGGTTATAACGGGTTGACCCGTTAGTGACCTGTTAAGCAATCGTGTCTTAACGGGTCAACCCGTTTTGACCCGAACCCGTTAAGGCTAAACCCTAACCCGCTTTTATCGTGTCGTGTTCGTATTGATGAGTTAATGGGTCGTGTCACATATTGCCACCCCTACTTTTATCCCATTAAATGGCGAGAGGAAAAGCAATTATAGGGTTGATAATCTTTAATACAATCTTCAAAAAAAATATATTTTGATTTACTTCTATGTAATCTATTGGTTGATCCGATAGATCTATTTTACTATAGTTGAAAGAGATTCATTTATTATTATTAAAAAAAATGTTGCTACCCATAAGCCTCACACTATACATGATTTTACATGTTGCTACCCATAAGCTTCACATTATACACACCCATTTAAAAATATATAATTTTATATTTTTATTCTATTTTACTTACAAATATGTCTAGAATCATTTTCATTACGTGGATAAAAAAGTAAAATGACATATTTTTAAGTGGGTGTAAAAAGTGTGAAGCTTATGTCTAGAATTTTTCTTCTTTATAAATATAAATTACTCCTCTGGATAAGCTTACGAGAGAGAGAGAACCTATGGAGTGTACTTGTGGATACGAAATATGGTTGTTTTGACGATGATTGGTGTTCTCTTTAATAGAGAATTGCTGGGGAGCAGCCGCACACTGCGCCATCCCCAGCAAAAAATTTTTTTTTTTTTTTTTCATCCTTAACATAGGTGTGTTAAGGATGTAGGATGTCTTTTATATTTTGTGCTTTAATAAATGGGTTTTTCGGGGTTGGGCTTTGGAAGAACATTATGGGAGAGTTCTTTCGTCGTACTATATCTGTGATGCATTGCCAGAGTTATTACGCATTGCACACCTGAAGGATGCTTTTGTGACGGATCGCTATCAACTGTCACAGGGTTCTCTCCATTGGTGTGTTAATTTTACTAGAGAGGCCGATGATTGGGGAAACGGCTCTTCTCATCGTTTTTGATCGGTTGGGTGGGAAGCAACAAAGTGTGTAAAGTCTTCTATTTCTACTTCCCGTGACTTTCTAGCACTTTTCCCCTCGGAAGTTAGGTGGATCTGTTGTATGCTAGCTTCCTTTTACTGGGATTTCACCCCCACTTTGTCATTAATAAAGTTTTTGTCTTGCACAATAGAAGAAGGCTCTAACATAAAGCATGTTTTACCACAACAAAATGGTCTCTTTAGAGGGTTTATTACATTCCTCATTTGCTTGCTGGTTGGCAGTGAAAGGTCGGTTTGTAGCAGAATATAAATTGGGCAGGAAAGGCATCGTTGACAGACTTTTTTGTGTTGAATATGAGATGATGATTTCAGTCGCAGAGATTCAAAATTGGGGTATGAGTTGCTGTGCCATAAGAAGCTTGGTATATAGGCAACTCGAAATTCATCTCTCCACGGCAGCTGGAAACTTTAGATTAAAACTCGGGATGCCATTGATAAAATCATATTTGAATTGAATAATTGGACGAAGCATCCATTCAAATTGCTAGTCAGGACATGCTCTCAAATTTTCTCGGGTTTGTAAGATATTAAACTTAAATTTTCTGGTATGCTTAGAACTGGTATTCCGCCAAGGACATGCTCTCAACAGAGGGGTTTGTGCGTTAGTCAGTCGAACGTGTACTTTCATTTTGCAGGTTTTGTCTATATATTTTGTGTTTGCTTTTACGGTGGATCCGTAGGGTCATACGTTTTTTTTTACAGTTCCTTGCCTTCAGGGATGGATTCATACTTTTTTTGTTTTAGTTTTGGCATGTGAAAGGAAAAAAGAAAATTTTCATCCCGAATGAGGCCTTTGGAGAGTAAGTAGTAATGAGGATATGTTTTAGGTCTTGAAATGTAAATATGCTTTTGTAGAACAGTGCCAAACGTTTAGTTGTTTTGGAAATGTTAAAGAACTTCTAATTGTATAGTCAAATTTTGGCGCTAACTGATGTTCTTGATGATATCCAAGACCTGAGTTGCTCGGTTATTTCTGTTCAGACGTGATGAATGACCTGCCATTTTTATATGAAGTCACAAATAAAAATTCTTATGATTTTTTCAGGTAGTTTGTGATGTGAATTATGCTAGGAGAGGATGGTTCAATGTAGATATGGATGTCATAGCCGATGAAGCATGTGGGGCATGCCTTTTCTTTCACAATCTGTCATCTTGGACTCAACAGCAAGGCATGTTAAAGTTGTTTATGATTTTGTTAACTATCAAACCATGCTGTGAATTGTCCAGCAAAAGCAGCCTTGGTATTCAGCTTAAAGCTAGATAATGGACACAAATTACTTTTCCTGTTATTGGCAGTAAGTTAAGGGCTCGGTTTTCTTATGATTCTAAATTTAGAGATCGTATGTATCCTAACCATGAAGCTGATCGATCTGGTTCTCAGAATAAGAATCTGTTTTAGGAGAAAAATGACCAAACAGAATACACCTCTGGTGGAAAAATTGTTCAGCAGGGCTTGGGGCTGAATGAGAGCAAAAAACATGATCATGAACTGTGTGGTTCTACAGGCAATGAACAGTCAGCTTGTTTGAGCCATGATGTTAGTGAAAAAGATGAGGTTCTTGGAAGAGAGAATGACAAGAAGATGTTGGAAGGAACAATTTTCTCTGTGCAAGCAGGAACTTCACCTGAAGTCGGTACGCATGATTCCAATGAAGAAAGTCTGATTGAGTGCACACAAAATGTTGTACATAGTTCCTGTAAGAATGGCAAGTGGCCTGAAAATGTAGATAATGTTAGATTTGATACTTCTGCAGTAGAGGATCGTTGTAGCCCTCAGATTAGAGACCCTTCTTTTGTGGCACGAGATGCCAATTTCACAAGTAGGCATGTTGAAAGTAGCAAAGTTGACCCATCAATGATGGTTAATGTGGCAACTGCAGTTTGCAATAGGTTTCAGGAACAGATATGCAAAACAAAGAGGTTTCTTCAGCTACCAATAACATGCAGATTTCTAAAAGCAAAGAATTCTCGACCTGTTTTACAGGTTAGCATATTTGCCTAATTTTCTTTCTCTTTGACGGTGCTTAAATAACTTTTCTTATTGGTTTTGCTTGTTTTACTTGTTGACACACACAAATATTATATGTGCAAACAAGTAGAGAAATGTTTTTGATCGACTGATCAACCATCTCTCCTAGTGAATCTTTTATGAAACTTCATATAACATTGGGTCTACATTTAATACACTCATTTGAAATCAGTGCCCCTGGTAGAATCCATCTGTTCACTCTCTCATCCATCCAAGCATAAACTTTGCTCTTGTATGCCATTTAACTGATCAGGAATCTGTCTCAGGCTCTGTTTTTCCATGTCTAGGTATATTTTACCTGACAACAAGATAAACCTAGGAAACTAGTTTCTCCAGTATTAATTAGAGGGTAGATATTATTGGATGGAGAATGTGCAGGGATATCCATTGTAATAAAATAAGTGAAGTTAATAGCTACTAGGTTGCTAATGATAAACATCTGAAAATATGGAAAGCTAAGTAAATTTGGAGATTTGGTGGCAGTTTCCAGAGGCTCAAGGATGAAGTTGCCTCTCCGTGGAAAGGTACTGGACTAGGTTGGCTCTCGAAACCATTTACGTCGGACATACAGCTAGAAGCGTATCAAGTCTTGCACAAACAGAGCATGGGGGAGTAAAATCTGCCTTAGTGAATGCATTTCGTACTCCGTTCTGCTCCTGGGATTACATTTTGATAGTGGTTTTTCATGAGATTGCATATTGATAGTAACTTTCTTCACTATTATCTCTCTCTATAAAACAACAAAATGTTATTGTCTCATTTTATCCAGAACCAATATGTTTTTTTTTTATTGGTAATCAAGAAGTTTTATATCTATACCATTTGTGTCAGAGCCCAAATGCATTAAGGCAACTATGATTATCAAGATGTTTTCAAACTTTAAAATCCCTGCAAAAGAAGCCACGGTAGCCCATCGGGCCATCCTTTGAAACAAATCTTTGATGTATGGCCTTCTCTTGCAAATGCATGCGTGCTGCTGCAAGCATTTCTCACTCAAAAAAAGTCTATTAAAAATCTCAATCAGAACTTGAGAACAAACAGAAACCATAACAGAAATAGGTCGTTCATAGAGGTCTCGTCTATTTTCACGTTCCGATCTCTCCAATCCGAAGGAGCAACAAACTGAGTCGATCAGTTATTGAGGGGAGGCCCCGATTCCTTTTGATAATGAATGAATTCTTATGAGGTATCAGGTGGGCTAGTTGATGTAAACTGTAAGGTGTTCTCTTTCTTTTTTAATTCTTATGACTTGATTACAGAAGCAAGTAAGGTCAGACAATGCAATGGAGTTTGACCCAATCAGGCAACACAGATGTTTTTGCCCCTGGATTCATCAACAGACAATGGAGCACCTGCATGGCAACAAACAACTGTCTACTTTACTACGTCAGAAAGGGTTTTAGTCTCACCTGGGAACTCTCCATCTGCTTCCATAATTAATGTATTGCCAAGCTTCACTTCTATCTCTTATAACTATATCTTGTTCTTTCTCCCTAATAAGTAAGGACAGGAAGATCCGCATGGTTGACTGCAATAGACAGTTCTACTAGTCTATACATTGAATGGATTTTATTACCCCATGTTTCTTGCCAACTCTGGCTTGGACTATGTTGAAGTGCAAAGCAATGCTCTTCAACCAAGTAGCGTTTGAAATACTTGACAGTAAAACCAGGGCATAGCAGTCATTTAGACAGTTGATTAACAGTAGATGGCAATGAAAATGATGTTGCCGATTCTTTAATAATATTTCAATCTAGATATGGTTGGATTGGGTTAATTTATTTATTAGATTGTCATCCCAAGAGAATGAATAATAATCTTTCTGTTTAAGGTTTGTACAGGTGGATATCCCATTGCTCTTCATATCTCCATCTGCGAAAAGAATGAAGATGACTCGCCTATGAAGCCAAAGCACCCAGTAAAAGCCAAGCTGATTTTGCTGTTGATCAATGGTCTATAAAATAAAGTGCGATCTTCCATTTTTACTATTTTATCTGGTAGAATTCTTGTGAGCTTGAGATGATGAAATTTTCCTGGCATCCTGTGCATTTTTATAAGAAAAAATCTTCTAAACAGCCTACTGTTTGTATCAGCCCCAGCACACCTAACGCTGGGTTGAAAAAAAAAAAAAAAAAACACTATATGAAGTGTGTGAAGAGTGGGCTGATCTCTAGCACATCTCTTTTTATAAATTCTAAATTTGTTGTATTTATAGCTAAATAGTGTAGTAACCACAAAACTACTGCTTGAGAATCTGAGCTTCAGCTTGTAGTACCCAATTTGCGAGGCAACTGTTTATTTTTCTCAGCATCTTGCGAGGCAACTTTCAATACTAAAAAAGAATGTATTAATGCTTTTGTAGGCATACCAGTGACTTGGACTCTTCTACATGGAAATGTTCAGTTTTCTAGAAAAATTTGAGAAAACAGAGACGGGTTATGGGAACAGCCAAGAAATTACTCTATTATGCCACAGTTTGTGACAACCACCTTCGAGTAAGGACGGTTGAAGCCTCTTTCAGCCACGACAGCCCTCTTATCGCCTATCAGCTTGGCCACCCTGTTCAATACAGAAGTTAGATGTATTTTTGAGATTGTGGATTGATAATGGAAGGAGTTCATGCTAGAACTAAGAGCAGAAAATTGAGAAACCATGTATATTTTAGATCCAGCTAAGCTCTATGGTACACCTGTTATCCTCAATTGTTGACATTTTAACATATATTTCCATTGAAGATTATAAACCCAAAAAAGGTAGTAATATACCCAATTGGAGGCTTAAGAATGAAATGCAATTTTCACTTCAAACAATTAAAAGGCAAAAACGAAACTCAAAATACATTTGTTTTTTAGTCATTCACCAGAATTTCTTTTATGCCAGTTAAGGAACAAACATGAAACTCTCAGAAACAACCAGGTTGGCAAACTCACCTAAAATATGGAGAACTGGTATTCTCATTGACAGTTTTCACCTGTCCAATCCTCTCCACAACCTTCATTCCTTCCAAGACTCTTCCAACAACTAAAGCTGATGCATCCAACTCCGGAGAATCCTTGGTGGCAATCACAAACTCTGTTCCATTAGGGTCAATTCCAACCTCCTCTTGGTCAATCACCAGCTTCCCTTGCCTTGCCACTAGCTTCACTTTCGGAGGTGGTTTTGAAGGATCCCTCACAATGATGCTCACAGTTCCGGCCAAGTTCTTCGTCCCTGGACACTCGTCATAGGATCTCTGCCATTCATCAACAAGGCTTTCACCCAACAACTCGCTTCCCGTCCTGTTTGCAAGCTCAGCATCCACACCATAGGATCTCACCCCACCATGTTGGACATAATTGGGCATGATTCTCACAAACTCTTTTCTTCTGTAAGTTATACCAGCAGCTCCACTTACAAGATTACTGAATCTAGCAGCTCCAGCCGGGGCATTGTCTCCATATAGCCCTATGACAATGCGACCAACTGGTTCTTTATCAATGGATATATCAAGAAATACTTTCCTGGTTGGGTTTGTGTTGGTGCAGTTGGGAAAGGAATTTGAGTTTGAGTTCTCTTCTTTTCCTTCATTTACATTGGTATCTGTCATGGTTTCTTCAGCCAATGCCTTGGACTGCAAGAATGGCTCTGGATTTTGAGAGCCCAAAAGGAGAAGTAACAAAGAACTGCTACCAACTGCAAGCTCTCTCCGGGGGAATTTGCAGCACTGTTTGATGATGGGAAAAGATGGGGGATTTGGCATGTTTTGAACTTGTGGAGGAGGAGGAGGTGATGGTGGTAGTGTCGGAGGATGCAGGAATTGAGAGGAACAATGCAAGAATTTGGGATTCCTTAACATTTTTCTTTTCACTTGGAAAGCTAGCTGCTTGTATCTTCACTACTGCTAAGAATGCTTTTGTGGGTGTAGAGCAAGCTTGTTTCTCTCTTTTTCTATTCAGTATAGAGATTTCGTGGATAAGAAAGGTGGGAAGCCAATCCACATGCTTTGATAAGAAAGGTGAGACCCAAAGAACAAAAGACAGTCATACTGATACAAGAAACAAACCAAAAGCCTCCTCACTGCTGCCTGACCTAAATCATAAATTTTTTTTATTGTAAAAATAAAATTATAATTTTACCTAATTTGATATAATATATTAGATTATAAAATATATTTTAATATAAAATAGATTTAATATATCATATCAAATTAAACTAATTTGTAAATTTATTTTTACGAATTATGTTGTGGATTTAGGACTTGTTTTAGAAATTTGGAGTATTTTAGAATAATTTGAGTTAAAATATTTTATTAAGAGAAAAAATTAAATAAAAATATTATAAAGTTAAAAAATTGTATGAATATAATTTTTTAATATTATTCTTATTTTTAAGTTTGAAAAAGTTGTATTAATGTTTGTGTTTTATTTTGAAATTTAAAAAAATTGTATTTATTTTTGTATTTAGATAATGATTAGGTAATAATTAGATAAAAAAATTAAAAATATTTAACAATAAAATTATGAAAGATTTTAAAAATGTTTAAAAATTTCATGTTTCTTCTGTGTGTCTAAATATTGAGGTGTCGTTTGGATTGTGAGTTCGGATGAAATGAGTTGAAATGAAAGTTGAATAAAATATTGTTAGAATATTATTTTTTTACTATTATTATTATTTGAAGATTTGAAAATGTTAAATTGTTTATTAAATTTTGTGTAGAAATTTAAAAAAAAAACTATAAAGATTAGATAAGATATAACATTTTTTATACCAAAAATCGACTCCGGATAGAATTATTTTCTTCTTTTTCAAATAAAAACAAAAACAAAAGGTCTAGGACCACGACAGTACACGACAGCCACTGACATATACATTTTATTTTATTAATTTAAACAAAACGTAATCAGCTGTCCACGTGGTAAGAATAATCAATTTATTTTCTTATTTTTTTTATGGGGTTAGTGAAGTGGTACAGTTTGTAATCGATATGACACCTGGCATTCATGGGTGAACATTGAAGATGGAAGACTACCATTATCAACGGTTGAGATAGGTGAACCAGCAATTCATGAAGCGTCTCTTCCTTAAAATAATTTGCATTAAAAATATAATAAAAATGCTTAGGCTTCTCTTCTGCTCAAAATTGTAATAAAGCTAAATAAGGTAATTAGATGATCAAACTCTCTCTCTCTCTCTCTCTCTCTCTCTCTCTAATAATGCTATCTATTTACATGACTAAGCTTTTATTATTAGTCTCAAATACATTATTATTAATTGCAATAATTAAATAAATAATCATTCCCACGATCTCACTCTAACATATCATAAGATGCATACTATCTTTTTCTTTCTTGGATCAGTTCTCATTAGTGCTTAGTGACACTCCTTCTGTAATCAAATAATAATTGAAAAGTGATAGTTGCAGTTGTGAGTGTACAAGTGTCGTGCAATTATTTTGTGAAAAAATGAATAAATAGAGAATCCACATGAAAAAATAATAAGTTTTTAATAGTAGATACCACTCTTTTCCAAAGTAACTGCACGACGTTTACGCACTCCACGACTGCAAGTAGAATTATTTATAATAATTTAGGTGACATTATGTGTTTGGAAATCCAAACTTCTCTTATAAAGATTTACTTAGCCAATGAAAATCTTTTCGGATAGGTTTGAGTATACGCATCCAAAAGTTTTTGAATCATGTTATTCGTAACACTTAAAAATGTATTGTTCGTGTAATATTAGACTAAAGTTCAATCTTATTCTTGTTAGAACTAGATTCGTTGGATGTGAAACACGTGTCTCATATTATACTTTTATGAGACGTACATCTTACATCCAACAAATCAAATTATACACCATACATCATTCATTTGACAGTAATTAGTATGTCCAGCACATTAACAATAGAAAAATGTTCAACTTGGCTGTGTCTCACATTAACAATGTCACACAAGTGTTACACCTAAACAAACTTGGAATAAAACTTATAATATATATTATATTAAAACCATCTTGCACAACAATTAATTATTAAGATTGGTATGGTATTATTAACCTACTCAATTTTCTATGATCCTAAATTAGGGGGGGGAGAGAGAGAGAGAGAGAGTTTTGACTGAGACCCACAACCAATCCTCGTAGCATTTAAGACTTGAGAAAAGCGCCATTCATTTGTGAACTCTAGAGAGAGAAGACTAACAGGTAAGATGGAGTTTGGCAAAACCATCATAAAAGCATAGAGAGAGAGAGAGAGAGAGAGAGAGAGAGAGAGAATGGATGTGAGGAAAATAGTGGTACTTGTGGAAGATGTGGACGCAGCAAGAACTGCTCTTCACTGGGCTCTGCACAACCTCATTCGTTATGGCGACTTAATAACTCTCCTCCATGTCTTCCCCTCCTCCACCTCCAAAAGCAAGAACAAAGCTCGCCTCCTTCGCTTAAAAGGCTTTAAACTTGCCCTCTCTTTCAAAGACATCTGCAGCAACTTCCCCAACGTAAGACATTAACTTTAATTCATCACCCTGTTTCTCCTTTTCATCATGATATGCTTTCTTAGTTTGTATGTCAGTACTGTGCTTATATTTGTGTTCTAAATTGATATATGATCATCATCGATAATCGTAGGGTTGTATTACAGACAAACATTGAGATTGTTGTTACGGAAGGTGACCAAGAGGGTGGGAAGATCTCAGCCATGGTGCGAGAGATTGGAGCTTCAGTACTTGTGGTTGGACTCCATGGCCAAAGCTTTCTTTACAAGTAAGTTTGGCATTGAATTTTTGAAGTACTATATGTTTGTTCAGTGAATGCAAGTTTGGAACTAAACTACTGCACATCTCTGATTCCCTTGTTAATGGTGATGATATTAATGATTTACACGATACTTTAAGTTCTTGTCTGGTTGAATTTCAGCATCATTCATTCATGATCAACGTGAGTAGTACTGATGCTATTGATCATGGATAAAAGCAGAAAGTTCTAACTTTTGAGATGGCTTTTCTGCAATGAATAAGGGTCAACTGCCAAGATGGGTTTAGGTAGTTTCACATTATTATTTATCATTTTGGATTGCGTCATGAGTTGCAGGCCGCCTCATGTTCACTGTTCAGAGTCTTAAAAATACTCAAAAATCAGCCATAGAGCCAATTTGGAGCATGTCATTAGGACCCCACTTGCCTTGCCAACTGAGGCCGGCATTGGTTTCCAGTTTGGTGAGCAGTGAGATTCAGATCACAGTCACTAATTGCCTCAGCAATGCATGTGGAGTGTTTGTAATGGTAAAAGAGCCAAAAAAATTTGGGATCCACCGAGTAAATGGTCAGTTTCTCATAATTCTAGATTCGTCAGTTTGTAAAGTTATTTTTATTATAAAATAGATCTAACGGATCATATGAAGCCACGTCAATTTCTGAGATTACTTTTGTGTAATCCTTTTGTGATTGTAGTAATTCTCATGATTTAAACTCGATTTGAGGAAGTACGTGATTATAATTTCTTGCCGTTTAGATCTCTCCTATCTAATTCTCAGCCGGTAGAGTGCACTATAGTCACGGCGTCACGCTTCGCCTGAGTAGGGAGATCATCTGTAATTGCCTCCTCCTACCTATTTTCCTCATAAAAAAATAATGATTTTAGGAGCTTAGGGAGTCTTGAGCATTCAGATTGGATGATGCATGAATAATCTTTTATTTTGTCATAAATTAATGGCTAAAAATCATGCAGGATTAATGAAGATAACAAGCTAGGCATGCATAGTCTGTTAATCCTACATCTAAGTGGGACAGCAGTTAAGTCCGATGTCTGAATGTTTCATCAAGACAAGAATCGGTAGACCGTAGATATAAAATTTATAACCTGGTATTTTATTTCTATAGCCAATCCACTAATTAAACTCTTTGGTTTTTTTCAATTATTCAGGGGACTATAGTCCTATTTATCTAGGAAACATGAACTGTACGATATCAGAAAGAAAAAAGCTGGCATTAAATGTATTTTCTTCTGAAAAATCCTATATTATTCTGGATAAGATTCACATTTCAAGAACGATCATTCTACCAAATTTCAAATGCATTGGACAGTAAATTATATACCTATCTAGAATTGTCTTATATGCATATATGAACAGTAAAAAGTAATATTATATACAGTTTTAGGGGTATAAATCTCGCACATTTTCTTTAAAAAAAATGGGATCCATAACGAAAAAGTTATGTTTTTTACTTAAATCTCAATTTGTTTTTTATTTTTTATCAAAAAGAATATGTACATACATATTTTCTTTTGTGGGAGAGATGGATCATTAAAAATGATGATTAAACTCAAAGCCAGTGCTTGCATTAATGATGTGGCAATAGGTTGGCAATGGCCCATGAAAACATTGGAAACAGGTTGAATTGCAGAGTGATGGCCATCAAACAGCCACCACCTCTATCGCCTAATTCAGGGACAGAGGCCTCCAGAGCAGCAGCAGTAACAACACTAGACATGAGTTCTTCAAATACTAATTACATGGACTTTTCCCAGATCGAGATTGCCAGATTACTGTAAGATTCCTTCTGTTTTACCTGCTCCTTCCTTTCTATCTCTTTTGTTGTCAGATACTATATATATACATATATATATATATATATATATATATATATATATATGTCGGAATTAACCTCTCCAAGACAGGATCTTTCGGAGCCATCCCTACAGAATAAACTCTAGTACCGTACACTACACCCTTAAAAGTTTTTCTACAAAGAATTGGTTAAATCAATAGCTTCAAATACCATATTTAAAATTTTCGATATATTTAAACTTCGAAATAAGTATTAATTGAATATGATATCAACTTTTAGATCCTAAATTTGAATCATAACTTTAGAGTTCATTTTATTCAGTTAAATATTTTCTATAGGGCTTATTTATGCAAAGAAAATTGAGTCCACACATGCATGAGAAGAGCGTTAAAATATAAATTAAAATAATTAAATTTATTTTAAATTGAATAATTTTGATTAGACATGTCAGGAATGTGTTCTGCACCAATGTCTTGTAATATTTTAACTTGTATAGATAATTTTGTTATTGCTATATGATAAAATAGATAGGATTTTATTATCATGTTAGCATATGTAGCTCGGAAAATATGATAGGGAAATGATTTGTACAATCTTACAGTATGCAAATTTCGTGCATTTTGTTTTTAGAAAAGTGTGCAAATATTAGATTTACATGAAAAAATTAATTTTTTATTAGTTAACTCTACATTTTTTCAAAAAAAAAAGCGTTAAATTTAAACAGCTTGAGACTGTATCTAGCAAGCATTACTCAATATGGTAATTAAAGACTAAGGTGGTAAATTCTAGATTGTTAGAAGTGGTGAATGTTATAAGTTAAACTAGTTAGGATCTATTTAGATTTTTGTTCATATGATCATACCCTAAAATTTGTAGAAAATTCTAATCTAAGTATATATATATATATATATATATATATACACTCACACATCTTGGATCATTTGCATCAACATGTTTGATTTTTATTTTGAAAAAATTTTCTGGTTATTAACATCCCAAGTTTATAAATGGACGTATGACAGCTGTGTCCCTGAGGTTCATCCACCAAAAATTCCATACAGAATTTGCCCAGACCCATCTGCAATAATTTGGAGATCAAGAAATTCAAGGAGAAGATCATGATAGATGTTAATTTCTGGAAAGATAAGTACAAATGGATTACGCCAAATCTACTTTATAGCGAGATATACTTTACAATCTGACATATCACATGCATCAAGTCAAGTTAATTTGTGAGTTTACTTCTGTGAAATTACTTTGCAGATGAAGTAACTCAATTTATTAGGTTATCTCAAAGGCTATGGTTCGGTTGATTCAGGCCACTAATTTCCCTCAAGGAAATTCTTTGGGCATGGCCAGGCATTTAGCTTTGGCCTTTGGCTTTCAGACTTATTCTTACACAGCACGGAAAATACAAATGAAAAGGTGGAAATGACATCATATAGTTGTTTTTTTATGCTTATATTTTCTTTCTGATTTGTACATAATTTTGGTCAGTTCTGCCTTGATGCATTCTTGGTGATTATGGTAATTGAGGACTATATTTCATAGCTAAAAAAAAAAAAAAAATGAAAAAACAGTGTTTATGGATGATATTTGGGGATGAGTGCTAATCAATATCATTTTTTTTTCAAAAGATTAAATTCTCTCTCTTTGTTTTCCTCATCAAATACTAATATTCTATTACTTATATTATTTCTAAAGCATTTTCAGGCCCCGTTTGGATGTAGAAACACTTTCAACCCATCTCATCTTATCTTATCTCATCATTATAATTTTCTCAAATTCTCATATAAAATATAATAAAAAATTTAAAATTTTCAAATCCCAAAATAATAATAATATTAAAAAATAATATTATAACAATATTTTATTCAACTCATCTAAAACCATATCATCTCATCTTATCTCACTATCCAAACGAGCTATTAGTATTCTATTAAGTCACTTCATCACTTCCTTTTATTTTTTATTTTTTATTTTATTTTATTAACCAATCTCAAAACTTCACATGCTAAAAATACCTTTCATTGTATTGACTTTATTATCATAATAAAATCACTTCATTTATTTACATTAAGATTTTAAAAAAAAGGTTTGAAGATGAAATGTTTCCAACTATTTATGTTTACTAATTCAATAGAGAAAAAGAAAAGATCCTTTTTATCTTATAATTGTTATAGATTTTCAATTACTTTCTCTTTGGTTTTTCCACCACTTTTTTCTTCTGTCATTTTATTATTATTTTTCCAATACATGAAAAGAATAATCTTATTACAATTATTGAAATTTAGTTATTTACCTTTTTTATTTCCTCACTTCTTAACCATTCTACTTTAGTTATTCCCTCCGTTAGTTTAATATAAAAGCAAATGCAAAACGGGAGAATGTTCTTAAAGAAAAATGTTTTAGACATAAAAAGATTCTACAAAAATAAATCTATAAATTGACATGACTTGATTTGATATGTTAGATTATAATTTGTAAAGTTATTTTGTGGTTGTAGTACTTCTCTTTCTAAAATGAGCCAAAGGTCTAGGGTAAAAAATCGTCACCTAAACTTGAAAATAATGAAAATAGAAGATAAATGAGAGAGAGACGATCAAAAGCACAACAGAGTAGATCTTCAGTACTGCCCAATGAAGTGAACCTCTAGGAGAGGTGTTTGAATTGGACAGATTGGTGGTGGGCAGAAGGAGCAAAGCTTGATGAATGGTGGAGCATAAATAATAGACAAAATAGAACTCAAATCCATGGGTACTCTTCATGCAATCTTTGGTGAAGCCAGCATTAGGAGAATTTGGGCTCATGAAAAAGAAGCTTGAGAGAAATTGAAGTTGCTTAATGACTCTTACCACATATTTGAGTAAATTACTTGTTCTAAAGGACATGATATTTGGTAAACTATATAATGTAAACCATGATAAAATCTCGTTACTTTAATTTTAGTTTTGAGATTTCCCTTCTACAATGAGTTATCTCATTTTCCGTGAGTTATTGCAACCACTCACGATATAGTTATGAACCACCTTGTAAGTGGATCTAAAGCTTTCATTGGGTGGCTGGTGGCCACCCCAAAATACTAGAGCAAGTCTCAAGATGGTTGTACGGCTCAACACCTCACACAGTGTTCGGTCACGTGGCTTACCACTATATGAGACGGTTGCTTTCCCTCTTTTATGAGTGACTATTCCCTAACCTATTTTTTTTATCTGAAGTTTTTAAATCTCAGGCACGTGCTAATTTTTCATTAGCTAATACATCTCATTAATAAATTGAATATTTCTTAAAACTATGATTAATTCTACAAATATCAGTGTAACTCTTTACAAACTGCTGAAAATTTGTTCATTAATCCAAGTTTTTAATTTATAAAAACTAAAAGAAAAAAGAAAAAAAAATGGGAGATGATGAGTGGGTGATGGATTTATAAGCTGACTTTAGAGCCGAACAAACGAGCCAGCTGGGCCTCAGGGCTCAACAAAGCTGATTATAAAACCAAACCAAACCCCTAGCGCCGAGCTCAAACCAAGACCACAACAACAGCAACACAGCTGTCTCTCTGTCTTGTCTCCGTGTCAGGAGTTGGTGCCAAGGCAGGGTACCAAATGGACTGGACTGTAAATAATGCATTGAAATCATTCAGAGGTGCTGGAATTCAATATATCATGCTGTACTCTAAGAAAAAATAATAATCTTTTTATATTGGGATGCTGCCACTGTGTATTTACAGTAGAAATCAGATGCCGGTGATACAGTTTGTTTCTTAGGTAGAAGTTTAATTTTTCAGTGTTATATGCATGACTGGGAAATAGTGAAAGGCTTTTCATAAATGTTGAGATTTCTTTTCCCCTTTTTGCAACAAAAAAGGGTAATTAGTAGCACTCTACCTAAGACATCTGCGTTGTGCTACGTGCAGCACTTATGAACACTACGTAAAAGGAGAAAGCAAGAAAAACAAATAAATTTAATGTGGTTCGACAGTATACCTACATTCACAATAGCAAAAATTGAATTTTCACTAACTGTCAAAAATAAGGTTACATCATACGTATTTATACTAACCCTAGTCATACAGAGGTATTAGAAAATTCCAATAATACTCATGTACCGTACACCGCGGGGGCGTTGCCCCTGCACCCCCAACCTATTAATTGTCCTAGGCAATAAAACAGTATATTACAAGCCCAAAAGGTAGATGCCATCATTCCGCTCGGAACGCTACGCTTCTCTCACTCCACTCTGCTTCAATTCCTGATATCAACTTGCTTTCTCTGTATACGTGTTTCACTCGATATGAGCCACATACTACAACAATCTGACAGGAGATAACATATTAAGATACAATTACTACTAAAATGCGAAGTACTACTTACTATATGCAAGCAATGATGAAAATGAAATTACTCAGCCAAAACCAAGGTTCATTTGCTATTTGTATTTGATAATTGCTACTGACGAGCATATCAAGAAATTTCACTGTCCCTCTTTTATGTTTTTTGGCTGTTAAACTTGAAGAGAACATGGACATAAGATATGTAAAAACTGAAGCTACATAAGTGTTATTTAAAAAAAAAAAAATCTGAAGTTTACATTTATGCATTGAATGGTCTTGGGAATTTTTCTTTCCACTGGGATAGTTTTCTTCTTCGTCTTTTCTTTTTTCCTCATAAACCCATTTTTATAAAAGTTTTTTGGGTTCATATAAGGGGATTGATTAGAGTAGATGGGGGGGGGTAGGATTCTTTAGGAAAAAAAATGTTGGCTCAAATCAACAGAAGACCTGCATATTGAAAGTCATGGGGAACAAAGAACAATAACATGGGAATTAATGGATAGAGTGCCAAAGCATGAACTAGACTTTAATAGCAAGGATCAACTTGGTATCTTTGACACGGGAATCTAATTACTAGACTTGTTCTGTAGATAAATTATATATGGCATTCTTGAGAGAAAGATATCCGATAATGGATCGATGAAGTACTCTAGTTTTCTATTGAATGAAATCTAATTTATTGGGTTATGAAAGTGCTTGCTTTAGCAGTTTAGCTGTAGTTACATTTATCCTAGATACAGAGTTCTGACTGGCTTTTTGAACTTCTTAACAGGTTTATGGGTCAATTTGTTTAGACTAGTGTTGCTTTTAAGGGTCTATTGTTCTCCGGACACACTAGTGTTAGAGAGGGATTTTTTTTTTTTTTGTCTAAATGGTCCTTGATAGCTAAAAGAAATTATAGGTCTCCTGATTTAATATTTGGGTTTCTTATGGGCTCGTTTGAATACAGAAACCATTTCACCTCATCTCGTCTCATCATTACAACTTTCTTAAATTTTTACTCAAAATATAATAAATAATGCAACTTTTTCAAATCTCAAAACAATAATAATATTAAAAAATAATATGCTAACAATATTTTATTCAATTCATCTCATCTCATCTCATCTCATCTCATCTCATCTCACTATCCAAACAAGCCCTATATTAAATTTTTTTTTTAAGTACCGCATTTTTATCTTAGCGTCTAGGGCTGGGATGCAACCCAAGCACTCTATTGAACTTTCAATAATATATAACCCAAGCTCACTCTGACTATGTTCTTTTGTTGCTACCTGATGTAGATATGGATCCCAAATCAGTGATGGATATGCCACTCAGTCCAAACATTGATCCTATAGATATTGGATTGGGTTCTTCAGAACAGGGAAATACTATTACTTCAGTGAAACCTAGAAAGAAGACAATGACATCAGTTTATCTCAAGTATTTTGAGACAGCTCCAGATGGGAAGAGTCGAAGGTGCAAGTTTTGTGAACAGAGCTATTCTATTGCAACTGCCACTGGTAATTTTTTCTGCAACTGTCTTCTTCTTGTTATTATGGTGGTTGTTCTTGATGACATCATAATGCCTATGACATTTTGATCATGCATTTGTATGTGTCTCACTCATTTTCCTTAATTGTTGAAGGCAATTTGGGAAGGCACCTGAGCAATCGGCATCCGGGATATGATAAGCCAGGGGATGCTGTCAGCAATTCAGCACCACAGACCATTGCTGTAATCAAGAAATCTCAGCCTCAAGGGAAAGTGCCCCAGGCGGATTATGATCATTTAAATTGGTTGCTTATTAAGTGGCTCATTGAAGCTTGTCTTCCTCCTTCGACCTTGGAAGAAAAGTGGTTGGCAAATTCTTACAAGTTTCTGAACGCATCAATACAAGTATGGCCGGGTGAGAAGTATAAAGCAGTATTTCATGAAGTTTCCAGAAGCTTGCAGGAGGATGTTAGAGCATCTTTGGAGCAGGTTTTCTCAAAGTTCTACATCACACTTGACTTCTGGACTTCCTATCAACAGATATATTATATGAGTGTCACATGCCAGTGGATTGATGAGAACTGGTCCTTCCAAAAGGTGCTTCTTGATATCTGTCACATACCCCTCACCCTTGTGGGGGTGCCGAGATTTACGATTCCCTGGTGAAGGTTCTTAATTTCCATGCGTGCTTGCCAGACTTTGAAAGAGGAATTGGATGGTCAGAAAGTTGGTCCCTTTTGTTATATCCCCTGTGCAGCACGTAGTTTGAACTTGATCATAGATGATGGATTGAGAACCACAAAACCTGTAATCTCGAAGATCCGGGAATTTGTAATGGAGTTAAATGCATCCTAGAGATGTCAGAAGATTTTACTCAAGTAACTGCAGCATATCAAGAAGGTAGTTGGAAATTTCCACTGGATGCTTCAGCAAGGTGGAGTGGCAATTATCAGATGCTAGATATTGTGCGCAAGGTACTTGCTCATATCATCAGCTTTAGGAAATTCTGCAAAATGAAAAGCCTCTTTGTTTAGAAGAATTTTCCAACCAAGAAATGGGATTTTTGTCGCAGAATTTGGTGTTTATTACCCCCATAGTCTAATATCAGGCCTATTAAGTGCAATCCTACTGCTGACATGACAAGATTTAATTAGGAAGATATGTTTAAAATTAAATTATCCTGCAAATCAAACTTTCAAACTTTGC
The DNA here is from genome assembly GCA_961763995.1 of Juglans cinerea. Lineage (NCBI taxonomy): Eukaryota > Viridiplantae > Streptophyta > Magnoliopsida > Fagales > Juglandaceae > Juglans > Juglans cinerea. The sequence continues at coordinate 14,756,449 of CAUIVZ010000016.1, forward strand.
CATGCCACGCCCTCTATACCGACTTGCAAATATAATTTTTCTATTAGTAACTACTTGCCGGTATTATAACTCGTTTGGATTGAGAAATGATTTCAATTCATTTCATCTCATCATTACAACTTTCTCAAATTTTCACACAAAATATAATAAACAATTCAACTTTTTCAAATCTCAAAACAATAATAATATTAAAAAATAATATTCTAACAATATTTTATTCAACTCATCTAAAATCATCTCATTTCATCTCATCTCATCTCAACTAACTGTCCAAACGGTACCAAGTATTTTTAACGACTGCCTCAAAGTTCATTGGATAAAGAAAATCTGCAAATATGATATGACACACAGCTTGAAAGGTGGATGTACGACAAGGTTGAAACCCCCTTTTGTTCTTTGATTTGTTTGTTTAATACCGAACAGCCACACTCTACTCCTCCCAATTTAATGAGGTGAAATAATTGCCTGATATGGTCAGGCTATCAAGGCAGTTCTCCATCTCTGTGACTGATCGTTGAAAGGATAAAAAAGAATTATACTTGGACCCTTAAACTCAACAGCTTACTTATCAGAAAGCTGTTGAAGTTTGCTTCTTCGAAGATTAGGGTGTTGCAGTTTTATCGTTGGTAGCATCAGAGGTTTAATTGTCCCCATGATATTTGGTATTGATCAGGTTATGAGAACTGCCAAATATATATAGCCTGACGGTGTATATGTTTGTATGTTGTTTTGTGTCTGCGATGTAGTGGCTATTGATGAACTAGGATTTTACATATGAAGCAGGCAAGCAAGTCTATGGACGCCATAATCAGGAAATATGAGGAGATACTAGGCAATAGGATGCTGCTGAGCTCCACAGAGAAGAATGTGGTCAGTATCATGCATCAATATTTAGAACCCTTCTACAAAACCACAACCAACATATGCACAAGCAAGCTGCCCACAATCGGTCTGGTTCTCTTCTTCATGGATCATATCTCTGACATGATCGCTGTCTGTAGAGAATCCCGTCACAGCCCAGACTGGCTAAAGAATGCTGCTGAAGACATGGCTATAAAGGCCAGAAATTACAGTAGTCAGGTTTGCAACATATTTACATACATGACAGCAATTCTTGATCCTCGAATCAAAATAGAGCTAATACCTGAAAGTCTCAGTTCAGAAAATTATCTTGAGGAAGCAAGAGCCCATTTCATGAGAAATTATTATGGCAGCCATTTTCCATCCATGACTAGTGGGTACACTGCTCAGGAGATTGAAGATGAAGGGAATGTCTCTTTTGCAGAGGAAATTGCTCGAAAGAAACGAAGGGCAAGCATGAGCACTGCCACTGATGAGCTCACTCAATATCTGTCAGAGCCTCCGGCTCCAATACCAACAGATGTTTTGGAGTGGTGGAAAGTTAATAGCACTCGCTACCCACGACTTTCTGTCATGGCTCGAGATTTCTTGACCGTGCAGGCAACTTCCAGGGCACCTGAGGATTTGTTCTGCAGCAAAGGTGATGAGATAGAGAAGCAACGATTTTGTTTGCCACATGATAGCGCACAAGCTCTCCTTTGTATAAAGTCATGGACTCAGGGTGGAATCAAGTTGAAGTTCAGGTCTACTGAGATAGATTACGAGAGGTTGATGGAATTGGCAACTGCTGCTGCAGCTGATAATATTAATACTGGTTCTGAAAAGAAGCAAAAATGATGACAGAGACAGCATTACTTGCTGATACTTTAGAAAGATTCCAAGAAAACAGAGAGAGAGAGAACTCACATCCTAAAATGGTTACATGAAATATACCTTCCCATCTCAAAAGAAAGGAAAGGGTCTACAATTGAGATTTTTACTCTTCCTTGTACGTATTAGGTGAGCCTACAGTTGTTTGGATACAAAAACCATCTCATTTCATCTCAATTAATAATCTTACTATTATTTACAAATCATCTCAACTCATCTCATTATCCAAACGGATTAAAAATGCTAACCACCAGAGAGGGAATCAGACAAATACTGTGTATCTGCTTTTTTTTCTTTTTTTCTGGACTTTTAGATCAGGCCCCAGGGGCATACAATGATTATGAGTTTTAAAGCTGTAATAACTCATGGTCAAGCATGGCCATCCAGTCATGTTTAGTATATGAATCATTTATAAGGGAAATATTAATTTTCATCTTGAAATTTATCGTCCTTCATCATACTTACCATATGTCGCAAATTAATTGACCCACATAACCACTTAAAATGTGTTGTATTTCCAAGTGTGATTAAATGTAACAAAATTTAAAATAAAAAACAGCATTACTCTTCGCAGAAAAAAACTTATAAGCAATTCGTTACCACCAACTGTGTTAGAAACTTGCATGTCTGAGAGACAAGTCAACCATATATACATACAGTACTTTAGGATTACAAAAATGTCACAACTTCAGGAAAGGCGAAATGGTGCACTCTTTGACTGAGACATGTTAACTGAACAAAATTTGAATACCATCAAGACTGATGAGCCCTAATATTAAAACTCAAAAAGTAAAGAATGACAAAGAGATAACCATAAGTTGAAAAATTTTAAGAGTGTCATTTCTAAGGAAAATCACAGAAAATGAAGAGCTTTATTGATCCAACGACATAGCTCATGAATATTTTCTAAATGAATAAATGTTCTCTTCGATACTCGCGGACAATGACAGGTACACTAGTGCTTGGGATCTACAATAAGAACAATAAGAGGATCATTAATAGAAATTAATTGGAAAAATCTCAAGCTTCCAGAAGAAAAGTTTAATTTTACCACTAGAGATTTAGGCCCCGTTTGAATAGTGAGATGAGATGAGATGGTTTTAGATGAAAGTTGAAAATTGAATAAAATATTGTTAGAATATTATTTTTTAATATTATTATTGTTTTGAAATTTGAAAAAGTTGTAATGATGAGATAAGATGAGATAAAACCGTTTCTGTATCCAAACAGGACCTTAGCATGACGCTAATAAATTTATAGAATGTACTAATTTCTCTGCAAGTATGAGCACAGTTGTATTGTTTGCATCATAAGTAACAAACCCCAGCATGATCACAAATACAAGGTAATGACTAAAATTTGGAGATCAATATCACAAGACTTACCATTCCATAGTCTGTGACAATCATGGAGATATAATCTGAAGGAGTAGAATCATACCTGTTACAGTGTCACAGAAAGACAAGTGTAATATGTCCCAGAAAGACAAGTGTAATATGAATATATGGGAACAAAATTCAGAAATTATTTTCTTTCAGGGATAAAGCTTACATCAAATTTAGAAGCTGCAGATTTTCCTTTTTGGCCCAATTATTCAGATAATTCACATCCACTCTCCCAGGAACTTCTGTAATGGAGTCTGGATCGCCTGCAAGCAATTTAAGACTTTTAGGCTTTGTTTCTTTGAAAACAAATTTGGGGGAAATGGGAAGGGGAAGAATAACTCGGTCTTAATCCCTACCAATGCAGGTTGAAGTAAGTGTAACGTAATCAAAGGAAAAAAGAACAATCAACACCAGTTCATAAAGCATGGCATACCTAGTTCATTAGAGCAGATTGAGTCAAGCTGTACCCTTTCATGAAATTTATAGGCTTCACAGCAGATCAAAACTGGAACATGGAAAGCATGAGCAACCATCGCAACAGATGCAGTCCCAACCCTTGAATGTACAGTTCCATTGGACAATACAGAGGCGGCCCCCAGAAAAACTCGTGTAACCTCATTCATAATATAAGAAACAGCATTAATATGACAGTATGTACAGCTCAGGCCATTTGAGACCAGCCTCCGAAGTAATGCTTGGCCTTCCAACTTTGGATGTGAGTCTACTACTACAACTCGGAACTGTTTCCCCATCTCATGAGCATGTAACAGAATCATCTCAACCACACTTGATGATCCATAAGTAAGAAGCACGTCTCCATCCCTAATCTTTGTAACAGCATGTCCAACTATGACCTTTTCAGCAAGTAGTATCTTTTCATTTATGAAACGCTCGATATCTAAACAAAGTGTAGCTTTTGCTTCTAATTCAGAAAGAGTTAATGGTAGCTTTGTAATACGGCTCTTAACAAACCTAATTGCATTTCCCATACTGATAGAAAGTGGCCTACATTCAATAAAGAATGATACATAACTGCTTATTTTTGCAGTTAAATCTCTCACAAGAGTTTTTTCTGGTGGTGTGGAGTAGTCTTTAATGGCTTCCTTGAAAGATTGAAGCATTGCAATGCAACGTGCATTGCCCCCAGTTATATCTTTGGCTAAATACTGTAATCCAGCCTGAAAATTGATTCATTCCAAGCAGAAATGATTAATTAACAGATAAAAATCACTATGAAAAGCCTAATCCAACAAACAGGCCTTAAGAACCTTTTTTTGTAAGTAAAAATAACAGGCCTTGAGAAATTTATACTTGTTTCAGTCTATGTATCATTGAAACAGGTGTCGGGTAGATGAAAAGATATTGATGTGCTAAACAGTGGTTATTTCAAATAGAAGCTATTTTACCTTTAAAAACAGAAAAAGCTATATACTACAGGTCCAAGTAAACTGAAGCAGGGTCCCTTGTATGTAGATGATTGAATGCCATCGAAGGGAAAAAACCGAAGGGAAAAAAGGCCAAACATGTACATCCTTGCACAGACAATCCCACAAAGAAGCCACAAAGTGTGATGGACAGGTATAGACAGCCGCTTATTGAAAACTTCTTATACATGTCTAAAACATTCCAGATGTGATGATACTTTTTGAAGTTACGATAACAGAAACTAAACTGAAACTTCGGTAGAAGGGGGGGCCGCTTTAAGAAACTGCTTCATTAACAAATTGCACATTGAATATAGCTGCAGATTACAAAGTAATTGAGCCATTGATAATAAAGAAGATGAATGTATGTGCACGTGTGAGCATTTATAGTATGTGTCCTGTACAGTTCTTCAATTTTCCATGTGTGTCCCCTGTCATGTTCTGTCTGTTCCCTATGTCTGGGCAACAAATGTCGTTACTTGTTTAGGTAAAACAGGACATAAATCCATTTACTCAAAGGCTTGAAGCCCCAAAAAACAACCCAGACTATTACTATCACATATAAAATACCTTGTATACTGCAGGATGCACCAGATCAAGTTGGAAAAATCGTGACTCCAGATCAGGAAGCTGAGTTCCATGTTCATACTGAGGCAAATGCCGAAACAATTCAACTCTATTTCTAGCTTCGGTTTGATTGAACACTGCACGTCTTTTAGCCTTCTCCACACGGTTCTTATCATCAAATTGCATGCGTGGAGGAGGAACGTCTTTCTTCCTTTCTTTATCAGGTGGACGATCACCTCCTTTCTTGTCAGAAGCTGCAATTGAAGATGAGACTGGAGGACCATCTTTCTTCTGTGATGGCAGCTTCAAAGGTTTTTTTGGAGCTGCTCCCCCAGATACAGCAGCAGATTTATCGCCCTCTGATAAATATATTGCATGAACATGCAACATGAGAAATGATTACACAAACCATGTCCACAAAACAAGAAGAGATATTATATATACTTATTCAAAGATGGAGACACATATAAGCACAAGTATGCATGCTGCAGGTGAAAAGCCGACATACATGCATACAAATACAAGTAAAATATGCACGCATGCATCGATATCCACAAATAGGTTAATAACCACATGCAAAAACATGCTCAAGCTCACAACATAAAATATTACCACACTTGGAGACTATACACTGCCAACAACGAGCCTAAACAAAGGCAAAACAGTAGAAAAACCTTCTGGTGTCTGAGGAGCCATTCATTCAATACCAAACATTGTTTTGTCAACAAGAACACTTAAGACCTACTGCTGGGTTTGGTTAAAATCTGAAATTTATAAAGGACGCATATATGATAATAATTATTTCAGTAACTTACTATGACCCATTACAAATTTACCAAGGAAATCATCATCCAGCCTAGATACTATAAGATATCAGTCTAACTGTCACATGTGCCATAATATAAACCCTGATTGAAAGTGCGACTAATAATTGAAACAGTTTATGCTGGTAAAAAAATTCATTCTAAAAGCTAAGTTCCCAAACAATACTTCCCAGAAAATACTTGTAAGATCCTTTCTAAGAAATTTTAAACCAAAAAAAAAAAAAAAAGAGCAGACCAACATGCCTCAAACAATTAATGTTTATGAAGATTCAATGTATTAGTTATATCGTCTGGCATCACCTCAATCTCAACATATTCTGTCCTTGTCATGAGAAAGGAATAGCAATTTTTAATGATACAATGCAGCTCACTCGATGTCGAAAGAGCAATATATTATTTTGCAAGATAATCAGGCTATAAAGTAGGAAAATAAATGAAAATTTGTAAAATCATTAAGCAAAATCCATGCCGCTTTTGTGACATCTTTAACACTTCATTGAAAGAGCCAAACAATATTAAGCAAACGTTAACAATATCCAATGATTTTTTCTAAAAGTGCCAATTCTAAGAAAACATTAACAATTTCTAATTGTTTCAAGCCTCCAAAATGAAAATTAAGACAAATGTAAATAAAAAAGAAGAAAAGTAAAATTTTATTCTTAACAAGTTTAAAAAACATGCCATTATGGGTGCTTAAAATCCCTGGCTAGACCTAAAATGACACAGCATCCAATAAGAGATTGTAAGTCCACAAAATTCAACTCCTACCCACAATCATGCCCTCTTTGGGTAAAAAGGGCAAACCAATATTCAGTGGGTCTGGAGAACTTTGAAGTTTAATGAATTTTGAATTGTTTTCTCACCTGGGAAATAAGGTAAAAAGTTCAAATGAAACAGACCCATTTCACTAACATAAAAAATCATTAAGATAAAACATTTAGAAAATAAGTTATCATAGGAAACAATAGTAGATAGCCAACTAGGGAATAACATATACATAAGCACAATTCAAACCTTTCGCCAAAGCTTTTGCAGCTCTTTGGGCCTCCTGCAAGGCACGCCTTTCAGCTTTGGATGTTTTCGTTTTCAGTGGCTTCAAACTAGATTGCATTTCATTTTGCCCTTCCACATCAGCCTTACCACTCTTTTCTGCAATGGTAATACAAATTTTAGGGGAGAAATCAACGGTCCACTCCCCATGCACAACGCAAAGGAACCACATATAATTAGCACACTTTAACAACCTCAGAAACTAACCAGCATGTAAATCAATCCTAATAGATTGACTATCTCTTACTTATATGGCATGAGTAAATTACCAAATCGGGTAACCATAGATTGTGAATCCAAGCAACCAGCAGAAAAACAATAGCTCTGAGACAATGTTTAAACATAAACTCGACAAGTCAATTTTTTTTCACAACAAAAAGCATTCACCAGTTTCACAAACATGCCAAAAGGACCTTGGGTCACCAATCCTTTCAGACATGCATATATATTGAAGGAAAAACTCTTGGTCCTAGAGATATAATCCCGTACTACCTTTACCCCAGTGATTCAATCTCTTTTTTTCAAATTGCTGTATGCTCAGGATATAATGATAAATAATCACACCAGAGGTGGAAGAAGAACTAAGAGAATCATATTTCTCCCTAGAACATACTAGAGACTCTTCTCTTGCTTGGCATGCCAAATTCTTTAAACAAAAAAAAAACATAATAATAATAACATACCAAATTCAACTCGCAGCATCTAATTTCAATTCCAATTCTACAATACCTCAATATAAAACAATACAATAAGACCCCACCCCCCACAGGCACAAAATAAAGAGTTTACAAAATTACAATTTTATTCGGTAGTAATGCAAACACTACCGAATCAGATTCCATTCATGGTGAAACTTTCTAGTAATTATTTTAAAGCATTACCGGGCACTTGGGCAGACTTCTTCAATTTTTCAAGCCTCGGGGGAGCAGAAGTACCGGACAGATAATCCGGAGCCTTCCCCAGAGTGGTATCGAGAAGATTCGGAGAGTGCTTACGCACCTCGTTCTGCCCGTACCACCCATCCGACTCCTCCGAGAATGCTCCTCCCGCCAAAGCTATCCCGCCCGACGGAGACGAGCCCAGCAGGGATTCGGACGGGTTGTAGCTCCCGACCCGCATGTGGTCGCTATCCTGGCGTAATCCGGTCTCAGGAACCGGTACAGAGGGAGTACGGTCAGAGAGGTGACGCGGCGGGGGGATCATGACCGGGGAGAGCGAGTTTCCGGCGGAAGAGTCGGCGAGCGGGGGGGAATTCGAGCCGGCAGGGTGGGAGTGTGCCCGTAGCAGTTGGCTGTTCCCTGTGGGGGTAAAGAACCCAACGCGGCGGATCATAGGGTCAGTGATGGCTCGGGAGGGTCGACGGGCGTCCATTGAACAGGGGTGGTGGGAGTCGGAAAAAAAGGGCTAGGGTTTTGGAAGTGAAGGAAATTAAAAAAAACGAGGATTAAAGGCCATAGATAGAGGAGAATTAAGGTTTGTACATTGTTGCTAGGGTTTTGATTTTGGGAAGTTGAGAGAGAGAGGGGGGGGGGGGGGGTTGAAGAAGCTATTACTCTCCTTTTTTTTTTAGTTTGAAAGATAAAAAGAAGAAGAAAAGGTGGGAGAACGAGTATCCGTTTTGAGTGGTTAACGGTGGAATCTGATTCACAAATAATTTTATTATTATTTTTATTCGGGTTAATCGCAATCAGTCATGCGACCCTGTGTTTTGAGAGCAATTTGTCGATTCTACATGGGCTGTATTTTTTTTATATATTTACAAGTCGTTGGGGGTGAAATTCATTTTGTTTGTTGATTTTATAATCTCTTATATCCTCTATAGCTCTTAATACAATTACGAAAATAAGACTAAAGGGAGATTGAAGAATATGTTTTTCATATGAAGAGGGATAGAGAGCTCCATGAGTTGTAGAGAAGGAGTAGTCTTTCTTTGTCGAGTTGCTAGATACCTCACGTTTGTGGTGATTCAATCATTTTATATAGGTCTCCTTCCTTCTTAAGAGTAGCTGACTTCTACTTGTCTAATATCATTTTCATATTTTTATATTTGGGTCAACCTCTTTTAGTTTTATATCTTCCTTGTTTTGTTTCTTTTTTTTATTCTTGGTATTGGGCTTCCAATGGGTTGGACTCAGTTCATTTTATATCCAACAGATGCTAGTGATTATTAAGATTGATATGTCCAACAAGAAATTCTTGAGATCTTCAATAAAAGTCCACCATAATAGTGGAAGTCTACAAGAATTGTAAAAAAATAAATCTTGAGACTTGTCCTTGATTGTCGTGTAATGAAATAAAGATCTCCATGGATGGACTTTGAGAAGACTTGTAAATCCCTTGTAATGGCCTCTAAGAATGGGCCCTTGAGAAGTTTGTTTGTGCGAGCGTAAGACTGCTCATTGTTAGCAAAATGCATGAAAAGCGCACTTTTTGTATTTGACAAGTTTTTTGTTTTCGTTGATACTAGTGGATTTCTTGCCATCTTGGGGCAATTTTATGTTTATGTTGTTGTTTTGGCGTTAAAGTTTGAATGCGTTTGTTGTAACCCGCGCTAAGTGGTCAGAGAGCTGTAACTCGTTCTCAAAGGTAACCCACACGAAGAGGTTATAGAGCTCAAGGGCTCATTCGACAACTATTGTCACGAGAGGCTTGCTCAACTCACTATTGTGGCAGAGGCGTATATGTGCTTCGTTTGCTTAAGCTCGGCTTGTATGTTGCTGTGTCAAAGGCGTATGTTTGCCTCGTTTGTCGTGGGGTGAGGCGTGCTCAACCACTATGGTTGCCAAGGATGTGATAGCCTTGGTCTTTGAAATATGGTCGTCAAGGTTAAGATAGTCTTGGTCACTGAAGCTCAGCTTGCATGGTGTTAGGCTTGGCTGGTGTGGGCTTGCTCTATTGCGCTATCGTGGAGAAGGCATATGCATGCCTTGTTTGCCTATTTTTTTCATCATTTGTCCCGCCTGTGTATCCTCTTTAAACCTAGGATGTATGAGTGTTGTTGATTGAAACCTGCTAGCTAAGTGCTCTTTATGTTGTCATGTTCCTGACTATCCAATCTCTTTCGAGGGGGACATTCAAATCCATACTTGTTAGCATAAGTAGGATTTACATGGCAAGTTTGTGGGAAAACTCTCGAGCATGGGTGAGCATCATTGGTGAGATTTGTTGCTCTCACCCATGAGCCTTTTTGTCACTCGAGGTGAGCTTTAGTGCTTGCCTTGGAGGAATGCTCCTTGATCAATGTTGGCAATGTGTTCTGCTTGCTTGTTGCTCAGGGACGGGATTCATTGCTCACCAACTGATGCTCCATGTGCAGTCAAACTAATAGCTCACCACATATGGCGCTCGAGATGAGGTCCATTGCTTGCCCGTGACGCGAGCGGACTGAGAGCCCATGACGCTTGTTGCTCAGCCGAGCGTTATTGCTTACCGTGCTTTGCATTTGGTGGTAGGTCCATCGCTCACCATGGTGTTCCAAGCACTAGGGGCTAAGTGCCCACCAAGTTTGTGACCAGGTGTGAGCTACAGTGCTTGCCCATTGGGAGCAAGGTGCCCACAAGCTGCTTGCTCACAACCTAGATTCGTTGCTCTAGGGCAGGCTTTCGCCCGCCATAGATGCTCCAAGTTGAGGTAGTCAAAGTGCCTATCTTGCTCATTACTTGGGTCGTGTAGCATTGCTCACCACGTGTGTTGCTCGAATGAATATTGCTCACCCGAGCTTTTACCTCGAGATTCGTCTACAGTTTGGCAGGCAAAGTGCTCGCCAAGCATGTGTAGCGAGGCAAGCTTCCGCTCTCTTTAAGTGCTTGACTTGGGGCGAGTGTCACTGCTCGCCTGAAGCCTCCTTGTTGCTCGGGGCGAGCATAGTTGCTTTCCCGTGAGCCATGCTTTTTGCACAGGGAAAACTTCATTGCTAGCCCTTGATGTCTGTTGCACAGGGAAGGCTAAGTGCCCGCTTGGTTTGCACTCCGGGGCGAGGCATTGCTCGCCCGTGATGCGGACGAGCTAAGTGTTTGCCACACTTGTTGAGTCGGGCGAGCTTCATTGATTGACCTTCATGTTGCTCGAGGGCCATGCTCACCCTTGCAATTGTGTGCATGGACGTGCAACGCATGTATGCACGATGCTTGAAACTTGAAACTTGAAACTATAAATTATGAAATAAGGAGAGAGTGGTAAGGAATTTATCTTCGTGGATGTCTTGGTTTGGTTTCCCTTTTTATCTAGAACTATACTCATTCTCTCTCGTTGTAGTTCTTTGTTGAGTGCAATATCTCCTTATGTTGAATCAACTTTTGTTGGATCATTCAACCTTTTTTTTTAGAGCGACTTGTCAATCCCATAGATAATGGTGCCAAATTGTTGATGCATTTTTTTCGACATTACCGGAGCTCAACAATAAGGTTTAATGGCTCACGATGATGGTTTGGGCATTGATACGATGCTTGGACGCTCTATCGTGAAATAAATAGTAAATAAAATATATAAAATATAAATAAAGAGAGAGACACAGAGATTTACGTAGTTCGGCATAAGAGCCTAGTACACGGGTCTTTTGGGACGAAATCTACTATGTTTTTATGATTTTCCAGTCTCTCATAACCTTCCATAACTTTCAATACAATAGAGAAAATAAGGTTGAATGGAGGTTAGAGAAGATGTTTTCCTTCTAGAGAGAGAGCGTCCCTCATTTTATAGAGGATTCATTCACTGTTTAAAGTAGCAGAGTCCTACTTACCTCATGTCATTTTCAACTTTTTTGTATTTGAGTCAATCTTTTTTGATATTATCTTTACCTTTTATTTTTGACAATGAGTTGCTAATGGACTGGACCCAATTCATTTTATATCCAACATTTCTAATCACAATTGGTCATTGGTTCACTAAGATATAGAAAGGGGAGAATTATAAGTATTTTGATCATTAGCAAGTACTGGTAGCTGGATTGGTGTGTAGTTTAAGAGAGGAGGAGAAAATATATAATCTGTTTAGTTCTCTTATCATTTATGCTCAACACATGTGTTGGGCTCAGCCACAAACATATGGATGCGCACCCGTGCTCAGCAAACCAGTGCAGCTAAAGCCGTGTCCGCCCGCCTGCACACAGCCTTCTAGGCTGCGTAGATTAGAACCTGTTCAAAACAAACCACAAGGTTGTTGGCAGCTTATGGTACGTTTCGCAATACAATTATTTTTAAGTATTTTTAATATTTTAAGACATTTTCTTTTCAATCATAATATTTTTCAATTTTTTCATCTAATTATTACCTAATCATTATAATTTTTTCAAATTCTCAAATAAAAAATAATAATATTTTTTCAAATTTCAAAACAAAAATAATATTCAAACAGTTTTTTAATTTTATAATATTTTTATTCAATTTTTTCTCTTTCATTTTTCAAAATCTAATAAAATATTTTAATTTATATCATTTCACTATTATTATAATGAAATATTCTAATTATCTGAACCGGCTTAAAATGTATAGAAAACATGAAAACAAGTGGTTTGGCTCTAACTCCAATGTTGTAAATATAAATAATAGACCATGTGATAAAGAGTTTCATCACAATCACTCTCAAATTTATTAGATATGGGTTCTCCATAGTTCCTATCCGAATTCTAGACTCTTTGATGGACATATAATGTGAATCACACAACATTTCATCATATTTAATGCAGCCTAAAAATATTCCGTTAATAGTTATAAATGTTGTAGAGTCAATTTTATATGTCAATCTTTTTTTTAGATTTAGTTCTTTTAGAGTACTTGTTGTCTGGACTCTAGGACCTAAAGTAAGAAAGAGATAAACAACACATAAAATAGACTTCACAACATTTATGTGGACATAACCTTAGAGGATCTAAATCTATTTTATTAATATGTGGATGAGTATAAAATAGGCTCCACCATCTCTTTTATCATCATTCTCCCACCATTCTATTACGATGTATTAAATGATTAAAAACTATTTGTTATTTTCAACTTATGCATCAGCCATTTGATAGGATAACATGTGATATTGAAAGAACGATGATAAAATAAAATTATAAATTATAAATAGAATTATTGGTGTAGTTATACCTAACCCACAGCTAAATAATAAAAGCCAGACATTAACTTGCATTAAAGTGTCTATTCGATCGGCCACTTTAATTGTAAGGAGTAACGATTGCTCTTATTGAGCAGGGTGTGTGCCCACCATGGACAACCCCAAATTACATGTCGAGAAATGATAGTTATAGTAATGAGTGTACAAGCGTCGTGTAATCACTTTAAAAAAAGTGAATAAATACGGAACCGATATGAAAAGAAATTAATTTTTTAATAGTGAACTCTACTTTTTTTTAACGTAATTGTACGGAGCTTGCACACTTCATGATTGTATGTAACATTACTCATTTTATTTAATGTTCTCTTACTTAGAGAAAATTCTGGTCATATAAATAAATAAATAAAAGGGTAGAAAAAAAAAACAACCAACCTTTATAGACAAAATTCAAGCAAATGGCGATGACTTTTACCCATGACCAACATCACTCAAATTCCTATATTCCAATGCTATTTCTCTTTTAAATGGAGAACTTAGTCTATTCTCCACTCTAAGGTTTCGTTTGGAACTAAAAATCCTCCCAACTCATCTCAACTCATCATTACAACTTTTTCAAATCCTAATACAAAATATAATAAACAATTCAATTTTTTCAAATTTCAAAATAATAATAATAATAATAAATAATATTCTAATAATATTTTATTATCTCAACTCAACTCAACTCAACTTACTTCAACATCCAAACACACCAATTCTCTTCAAACAAGTCAAGTCGTCACGGGAAATATGGTATCTCATGCAGTATCGGTTAGAATTTAGTAATTTTTTAAACATTCTTAATGATAGAACGAGAGTATCATTTCATCTGTATTCCAAGACTATCTAATAATTAATCTATCTTCTAACTAATCCTCACATTTTGATCTACATTTGTACTCCTGTTTCTTTTGATTCTATTCTCAAAACATGCTTTCAAGGCTCACATCAATGATTTGGCTTTGTTCTATTATGTTTATTTGTTAGCATTTGAAGATAAAGAGGTAATGTAACGCTCCAATGGAAGGTCCAAACCACATGGCCTATATTTTAAAAGGACTAGTCAATAATACAATTAGAGCCCCATTAGAACCTTATAAAGAGCAAGAACTTCTCATTCCCAAGCAATGTGGAATTCCATACACCACCTACCCTTATCCATATTATATGGGGTATCACAATCTACTCCCCTTAAATTCCCGACGTCCTCGTCGGGCCTATCCATTATAGGTGGCACGGCTTAAGTCCTACATTTCTGGTTGGGATAGGCTCTGATACCATTTGTAACGCCTCAATGGAAGACCCAAACCACATGGCCTATACTCCAAAAGGACTAGTCAATGATACAGTTGGAGCTTCATTGGAACCTTATAAAGAGCAATAATTTCTCCTTCCCAAGCAATGTGGAATCTCATACACCACATACCCTTATCCATATCATATGAGGGGGTATCACAGGTAAAAACCATCTTTTTAAAACAGCACAATCAATGCAAATACTGCTTGATTATTTATTTATTTTTCTCTTTTTGGGTGCAAAAAATCAAACATAAGTAATAAAGCATTTAACATAGGAATTAGGAAGTAGTGGGGGATAGGGCTGAGCAAAAATTCGACAATCCGACTCCGAATCCAACTTTGCTCCGACTCCGCTCCGACTTCGCTCCGACTCCGACAAGTTGGAGTCGGATTCGGAGCTTTTTTCCTCTTGGAAGTAGGAGTCGGAGTCGGAGTCGGAGTCATTGATGAACCGACTCCGGCTCCACTCCGATCCGACTCCGACGTGACCCTCCGCCTCTGCCTCCGATTTTATACATATTTTATAAAAATATGTGTTTTTCTATATATTAATTATTTAAATTTTATATATATTAACTATATCTTATATATTAACTATATATTAACTATATCTTATATAGTTAGTTAAACTCAATAATATACTAGTTAAATAATATATTTATACTATAATATATAGACTAAATTTATTAATAATAGTTTAGTATATGACTATATGTAAATATCATACTATTAAAAATTTACAATATTACTACCATGTTGTTCTAAATTACTAATATATAAATATAATAGCATGTAATACTAATGTATATATAATATACTATAAACACTAAGATGCATAATAACATCAACATGTAATATTGTAATACAGATACTAATGGATAAACACTAATCTATAAATTTATAATAACATATAATACTAATGTATAATAACTAAAGTATTATTCATATAAATTTTATATAACAATATCTTGTATTAATTATATTTTTTGACCTAATAAATTCTCAACATATTCCTTTTGAAAAATATATTAGTAATTCTAATATATATTAGTATAATAATTAGATTTATGGCCTAATACTAATACTATTAGTAAACCACTTTAAGTCTATATATAAATTACTATATAAATCACTATAGTATTAATTACTAATACTATATTACTATATGATACTATTAACTATAGTGATATACTAGTATTAGACATTAGTATACTAATACTATCAGTGATATAGTTAGTATAATATAATAATATTTACACTAATACTATTATATAGTTACACTAAATTAAAATCACTATAGCCAATATTAATATATAGTAATGTTAATCACTATAACTAATACTAATACTAATATAGACTATAGTTATAACTTATAGTATTATAACTATACTAAATCACTATAACTTATACTAATATATTATATAGTTATACTAAATCACTATAATTAATACTAATATAGTTATACTAATATATATAGTATTAATATCACTATTAGTATAATACTATAATATATAGTATTAATAATAACTGATACTAATATAAGTATTAGTATAACTAATATTAATACTAATACTAATATACTAATACTATTAGTGTATTACTAATATTTATATATATTAATATATATATATATATATCAAGTATAGGAGATTAGAGATTTAATATATATATATATATATATATATATATATCAAGTATATTAGTGTATTACTAATATTTTGTATACGGTGCCTTTTTTTTAATATTGATATATAATAATATATATCATATATTTTTTTATGAATTTTCATATATATATAATATAAAATAGATTCATATTAGTTAATATACTACTATACAATACGGCGCCGTTTCTATTGCAATAGAACTTTCTTTTTAATTTTTGAATGCATGTTAGTATGTTACTTGTTTTATTTAGTTGTATTTTTTGTTATAATCAAAATTTTAATTAGTTTAGATTGTAATGTTGAGAAAATTGAAATTTGAAAGCCCACAATTTTTATTTTTTTAAAAAAATGTGTCAAATATGAAGTTAAAAAAGATAAAACAAAATAATAAAAAAATCCGACTCCGCTCCGACAAGTCGGAGTCGGAGTCGGAGCGGATTTTGTACGTATCGGAGTCGGAGTCGGAGGTCGGATTCGACCTCCGACAAAGTCGGAATCGGAGTCGGAGGTTGGGCCCTCCGACTCCGAAAGGGTCGGTGCTCAGCCCTAGTGGAGGAATTTCTACCGAGGTGCATATTCGTTGTCCCGCCCTATTAGGTGAACCAGAAATACAAATCAATTTCTTGGAACTATTGAAAGCTTTCATCAAAAATCAGTTACAAGATCACATTTGTTTGAAAAGTTAAAATAGTTTGTGAATAATAGTAAAATAGTTTGAGTTAAGATGTTTTACTAAGTTTTAGAAAATAAGAGAGAAAAAGTTAAATAGAAATATTATAAAGTTAAAACATTATTTGAATATAATTTTTTAATATTATTTTCGTTTAAAAAAAATTGTATTATTTTTTTGTGTTTTATTTGAAAGTTTGAGAAAATTGTATTGGATTTTATGTTTAGATAATGATTAGATAATAATTAATTAAATGAAAAAGTTAAAAGTTAAGAATTAAGAATTATTTTGTATTTGAGTGAAATTTGGAAAGAAGATTATAACAAGTTTGAGAATATCTCAATACCCAAATAAGGCCTAAATTATTTATTTTAAGATCTATTATAGTTGTAAAAGATAAATGCTTACTCATAAAATGATCTCATAAATATTGATATATTCTAAATATCCAAACCGGCTTAAAAAAGTATAGAAAACATGAAAACAAGTAGTTTGGCTCTAACTCCAATGTTATAAATATAAATAATAGACCATGTGATAAAGAGTTTTATCACAATCACTCTCAAATTTATTAGATATGGGTTCTCCATAGTTCCTATCCGAATTCTAGACTCTTTGATGGACATATAATGTGAATCACACAACATTTCATCATATTTAATGCGGCCCAAAAATATTCAGTGAATAGTTATAAATGTTGTAGAGTCAATTTTATATGTCAATCTTTTTTTAGATTTAGTTCTTTTAGAGTTGTTGTCCAGACTCTAGAACTTAAAGCAGGAAAGAGCTAAACAACGCATAAAATAGGTCTTACAACATTTATGTGGACATAACTTTAGAGTATCTAAATCTATTTTATTAATATGTGGATGAGTATAAAATAGGCTTCACCATCTCTTTTATCATCATTCTCCCACCATTCTATTACACGAGGTATTAAATGATTAAAAATTATTTATTATTTTCAACTTATGCATCATCAGTCATTTGATAGGATAACATGTGATATTGAAAGAAGGATGATAAAATAAAGAGTAATTTTACATACAACCGTGAAATACGTAAACGTCGCGTAATCGTTTTGAAAAAGAGTGGGGTCTACTATTAAAAAATTAATTTTTTTCATATGGATCTCATGTTTTATTCACTTTTTTTCAAAACGATTACACGGCAGTTACACAATTCACGATTGCGAATATTTTTTCTCTAAAATAAATTATAAATAGAATTATTGGTGTAGTTATACCTAACCCACAGCTAAATAATCAAAGCCAGTCATTAACTTGCATTAAAGTGTCTATTCGATCGGCCACTTTAATTGCAAGGAGTAACGATTGGTCTTATTGAGCAGGGTGTGTACCCACCATGGACAACCCCAAATTATATGTTGAGAAATGGTAGTTGTAGTCGTGAGTGTATAAGCGTCATGCAATCACTTTAAAAAAAGTGAATAAATACGGAACCGACATGGAAAGAAATTAATTTTTTAATAATGAACCTCACTTTTTTTCAACGTGATTGTACGACACTTGCACACTTCATAACTGTACGTAACATTACTCATTTTATTTAATATTCTCTTACTTAAAGAAAAGTCTGGTCATATAAATAAATAAATAAAAGGGTAGAAAAAAAAACAACCAACCTTTATAGAAAAAATTCAAGCAAATGGAGAACTCCTGTTGACATGAACGATGACTTTTACCCATAACCAACATCACTCAAATTCGTATATTTCAATGCTATTCTCCACTTAAATTCCCTTCAAACATATCAAGTCGTCACGGGAAATATGGTATCTCACGCGGTATCATTAGAATTTAGTAATTTTCAAACATTCTTAATGATAGAACGAGAGTATCATTTCATCTGTATTCCAAGACTATCTAATAATTAAAAAAGTACTATCTTCTAACTAATCCTCACATTTTGATCTACATTTTGTAGTCCTCTTTCTTTTGATTCTATTCTCAAAACATGCTTTCAAGTCTCACATCAATGATTTGGCTTTGTTCTATTATGTTTATTTGTTAGCATTTGAAGATAAAGAGGTAAAAACTAAGGGTGTAACCGGTCCGATCCGGTTCGGTTTTAGACAAAATCTAGGACCGAACCAGTATGTACCGGTTTTTTATTTTTCAAAACCGATTACGCACCGGTTACCCTCCTAAATCGGTACTTCCGGTTTTATCGGTTTCCGATCCAGTTCGGTTCGGTTTTCCAATTTTTTTAAAATGTAAGTTTCACAGATTGATATTTAGGTCCAATTAATATGAGTTGAATGATACCAGGATAGTGTACAAGTTATTATAAGGCTCAGACGTAGGATATTTAGGTCCAATTCATTTTCTCGCAGATTGATAGTTCCTGGGTTTGGACCTCTTAAGTAGATTCTAACTTTGGTTTTTGGTTGGCTATTAGTTCAGCCAGGAACTTGAGCTTGTGATAGACTGAGCATGCTAAAACATGGGTTCATCACACGTACAAAATACACACATACAAAAATTCAAATAGAGAAT
This sequence comes from Juglans cinerea, assembly GCA_961763995.1. Lineage (NCBI taxonomy): Eukaryota > Viridiplantae > Streptophyta > Magnoliopsida > Fagales > Juglandaceae > Juglans > Juglans cinerea. The sequence continues at coordinate 14,775,678 of CAUIVZ010000016.1, forward strand.
ACAAACAATGCAATAAAACATTGTAATGATTCAAGAACACACAAGAAAACCAAACCAGTATAATCACTGATTGACATCCATGCGACCCAATTACAAAACCCTAATATCACAAACACAATAATAAACACAATCATAAAAAATCCTAAACTTTGGATTAAAAAACCCTACCCTAATATCACAAAACCCAATCAGCCCAATCGGCAATCACAGATTCACAAAAATCTCAATATCACAAAACCAAATCATAAAAACCCTAATATTACAAAACCCAATCACAAAAATCATAGTAGGCTAGTATGTAATTTCAAAAAAACAAAACACTTACCGTTAGGGCATATCGGCAAGGAGACTGAGACAGGGGCTGAGAGAGTTGAGAGAAGAGAGATTGAGAGGCGACGTCACGACGGACGAGAGAGTTGAGAGACGAGAGAGTGAGACATGGGAGAGTTGAGAGTGAGAGGCGGGAGAGTTGAGAGTGAGAGATGAGAGAGTGAGAGACGGGAGAGTTGAGACTGAGAGCGAGAGAGATGAGAGCGGAGTCAGTCACGACTCACGGGCACTAGAGAGTGAGCCACTGAGCGCACAATGACACGAGAGACGGAGAGAGCGAGAGGCGAGAGGCGAGAGGCAGAGTGTTGTGTAGTCTAAGTATGAGAAGTGAGAAGTGAGAGACGAGAGGCGGAAAGATGATTCAGTATTCACGAAAGAGACGAGTTAATTTTAGGGTTTAGTTATAGCTGAAAACGGCGCCGTTTGGCCTTTACTATTTAATTTAAGTTTAATTCTTTTCATTGTTTTCAATGTGTTTCATTAAAATAAAAAAAAAATCTTTTCAATGTGTTTTTTTTTAAATGATAATTAAGATTTATATATATTTGTAATACATTTAATAGACTATAGTGATTATACTGATTTGATATAACTATATATATATATTTGTAATACATTTAATATACTATAGTCAAATATTTTATATATTAGACTATATAATATATATATATTTGTAATACATTTAATATACCATAGTCTAATAATATTAATATTAGCCTATTAGTATAGTTATATATTAGTATTAGTTATAGTGATTTAGTATAACTATATTAGTATAACTATAACTATAGTCTATAGTCTATATTAAACTATTAGTATTAGATAAATAGTTATAGACTTATATATTAGTATAGCTATATAATATATTAGACTAGTCTAATAGAATTAATATTAGCCTACTAGTATAGTTATATATTAGTATTAGTTATGGTGATTTAATATAACTATATTAGTATAACTATAACTATAGTCTATATTAAACTATTAATATTAGTTAAATAGTTATAGACTTAAATATTAGTATAGCTATATAATATATTAGACTATATAATAGTATTAATATTAGCCTATTAGTATAGTTATATATTAGTATTAGTTATAGTGATTTAGTATAACTATATTAGTATAAGTATAACTATAGTCAATAGTCTATATTAAACTATTAGTATTAGACTATTAGTTAAATAATTATAGACTTGTATATTAGTCTAGTTATATAATATATTAGATTATATAATAGTATTAATCTTAGCCTATTAGTATAGTTATATATTCATATTAGTTATAAATTATATATTAGTATTAGTTATAAACTTTTAGTGATTTAGTATAGCTATATTAGTATAAGTATAATTATAGTCTATATTAGACTATTAATATAGTTATATATTAGTATTAGTTATAAAATATATATTTAATATTAGTATTAGTTATAAACTTTTAGTATTAATTATAAGTATAACTATAGTCTATAGTCTATATTAGACTATTAATATTAGTTAAATAGTCTATAACTATTAGTTATAGACTTATATATTAGTATAGCTAAATAATATATTAGACTATATAATAGTATTAATATTAAACTATTGGTATAGCTATAAGTTATATATTAGTAATAGTTATAAACTATATATTTAATATTAGGATTAGTTATAAACTTATAAACTTTTAGTAAAAACTTGTAGTATTAATTATAAGTATAACTATAGTTATTAGTCTATATTAGACTATTAGTTATAAACTTTTAGTGATTTAGTATTAACATTTTATGTAATAATTTATAAATTATAATAAGAAATTATTTCATATATGAATATATATAATTATATATATTATATATAAAAATTTCACATAAAAATTTATAATTATACATAATATATAAAACTTATATATATTAATATATATATATATATAATATTTTGTATAAACTTATATTTACAATAATACAAATATTATTTTTTATATTTATATTTTTTATCAACCGGTCCGGTCCCAAAAATCCTAAAACAGAAACCGGACTGGAACCGGCCGGTTTTCACATTCTAAGAACTGGTCCCGCACCAGACCGGTTCAAAATCGATAAAACCGGTCCGGTCTAATCCGGTTCGGACCGATTTTCCGATACCCCTAGTAAAAACCTTCTTTTTAAAACAGCACAATCAGTGCAAAAACTGCTTGATTATTTATTTATTTTTCTCTTTTTGGGTGCAAAAAATAAAACATAAGTACTAAGCATTTAACATAGGAAGTAGTGGGGGAATTTCTACCCAGGTGCATATTCGTTGTCCCGCCCTAGCTAATAGGTGAACCAGAAATACAAATCAATTTCTTGGAACTATTGAAAAAGAAACATTGAAAGCTTTCATAAAAAATCAGTTACAAGACCACATTTATTTGAAAAGTTAAAATAATTTGTGAATAATAGTAAAATAGTTTGAGTTAAGAAGTTTTACTAAGTTTTAGAAAATGAGAAAAAAAAAGTTAAATAGAAATATTATAAAGTTAAAACATTGTTTGAATATAATTTTTTAATATTATTTTCGTTTCGAAATTTAAAAAAAGTTGTATTATTTTTAATGTTTTATTTGAAAGTTTGAGAAAATTATATTGGATTTTATGTTTGGATAATGATTAGGTAATAATTAATTAAATTACATGAAAAAGTTAAAAGTTAAAAGTTAAAAGTTAAAAATTAAAAATTAAAAATTAAAAATTATTTTGTATTTGAGTGAAATTTGGAAATGAGATTATAACAAGTTTGAGAATATCTCAATACCCAAATAAGGTCTAAATTATTTATTTTAAGATCTATTATAGTTGTAAAAGATAAATGCTTACTCACAAAATGATCTCATAAAAAAGATAACTTACCAATTAATATAATTTAATATGATACGTCAGATTGTAAATTTTATTTTTATTGTAAAGTATATCAGATGCATTACATCAAATCACATTAATTTTGAACTTGTTTATGTGAGATTTTTTTTTGTATGAAATATTTATCTCATAAAAAAAAATTCAAACATTAATATTTTTATATTATTGTAGAACCCACTTCAATATATAGTGTTTGAAGTGCTGGATGTGTAAAAAAATAAACTTACAAATAAATTTTTTTTTTCATCTCAATAAACGTCTCATTTATCTTGTATGGCATAGACTTTGGAGCTCAAAACCTTATTCTCAAGATACTTTTCTGAATACCATATTTATTAATTATCTAGTGGGTTTGCCCTTCCACACATGCCAAATGAAGATGTAACATATTTTGGTGGAAACTCGAATACCATGAGCTTTTTCAATTGAGGTGATTAAAATATAAGAAATGATATTTGTATTCGTGAATTGCGTAAATACCGTGTAATTCATTTAAAAAAAGTGAGTAAATATAAGACTCACATAAAAAAATAATTTTTTAATAATAAACTGCACCTTTTTTTTCAAAATAATTGCGCAATACTTACGCATTCCACGATAGTAGGTAATATTACTCTTTAAATATTGAGTAGAACTATAAGCTTTTAGTTCAAAACTTTTTATAAAATAATAACTACATTTGAATAGCAATTTTCATGCCACTTTATCAATTTAAATAATCGTTTAGTGGTCTTTTTTAGAATAATAGGTGAAATATAATCAACTTGACTTTATAATAGCTATTCAAAATCTTAATAAAAAAACAAAATATTTCATGAAAAAAATAATTTATAATTATTAAATACAGAATTTTTAATTATCTGATCGAATTAAATTATTAAATTCAGACAAATATAGTCACAATAATGCTAAAAACAAAAATGAGGTTTATTAAATATTGTGTTCTACATAAAACTAGACCTTATAATTGGATACAACCTCAATTATTTCCATACATCTCTAAACTATATATTAATTACTCTCTGACCCTTCAAAAACATAAAAAGACAGATTTCCAAAACCAAAAATGGCTTTCATCACCGGGGGGGCCCTCGAGCTATTAGCCCCCAACCACTGTTATCACAACACGTCAACACGAACGACAGGTGTGAAGCCGCAGAACAACATGAAAAATCCCCCGCGGGTAACAGTGGTGCTCACAGATCCGCTTTCCCAGCCCGTGAGTCATACCCGGGCAGTGGACTGGCACGTGCCGACCTGAGAGGGACTTCGCTTACCTGGTTCCCGTTACTATCGTAATAAATTACGCCTGAGAAATCCAACGGCTGACACTTGTCTCCCATCAAGATAGCCTTTTGCCAGACCCCACCGTCACCCCACTCCTCCGGCTCAGTCCGGGCGCCGGCATGATTACCGATCCTTTTCCGGTGCATAAATCCGACCGCCTTGTTGCTTAACGTCAACAGGAGCTGCTTCTGCCGGGAAGCAAACGTCGGTGATGAAGGATCCTTTTTCTGAGTGGCCCTGATCGTCCTCGTCGCCTTGGCTTTGATCTTGCGGGAGACCAGGTCGGCTCGCTCGGCGCATAGAGCCATGAAAGTCGACATGGAGATGAACAAGCTGGCTGCTGTTTTCTGCTTCTTCTTCGACAAGCCGGAGGAGCCATGTTCTGGAGTTTTGCTGGACATGTTGTCTCTCGTCGGAGTTTGTGTCGTAGAAAAATGGCAGTGAGAATGAATGTCCTAATGACGAGTGCTCATATATATATATATAGGCGTAGGTGAGCAATGGGTTTAGCCTTTAGGTGACTGGTGATAACCGGTGGCTCTTCCATTCGATTTTCGAAGAGTTGACGTATCTAGGTGGGTGTTATTTTATTTTTAAGTCCGCATTTAAAATATAAGTTAATAGGACAATGGTAGAGCTCCCGCTGGACACCCACCGGAGCTCTGTGTATTTATATGTTTTTTTATCTTAAGTTATTTTTTATATAAATTTTTTTAACACTTTGAAATATTTTTAAAAAATAAAATAAATTTACAACATCATTAAAAACACTTTCTTAATTAGAAAGTAAAAAAAAAAAACTTCGTGATTAAGAAAGTATTTTTTAATAATATTCTCTGACTCACGAATTGATGCCGAAATTCCAAAACTTGGATTTTGGAGGCTTCTTTTTATCAAAATATTTCTATAATTCATCACTTGGTGAGATCATGACAATCAAATACCAACTACTCTCTCAAAATCGATCCTCCCCCATTCTTCACTCTAAAAATTCAAAATCAATCATCCTCTCCTCTCTTGTTCCATCTTGTTCATTAATTGTATTTTTTCCATTCATTTTTTTCCTTCAAAATAGAAAAAAAGTTATAATTTATTACTTTTTAAACGCTTACTATTTACATATGCGACACCTCCACATTTCGCACGACATATCACTATAAACTGTGAAACGACGATACGCACGACACCAATGGCTTCCTCGACCTCAACTCTTCGAGATTTTGGTCCTATCACTAGCAAGTGAACCCCATGTTTTAGTACAGCCACATGCTTTCTCCAACAGTCATCAAAGTTTAATTGATCTCTTATTATCATACTACTCTCCCTAGCTAAACGGGAAGTCGTAGGTAGTTGAAGTGGAAATTCTCAACAAGCACATCAAAACAACCGATCATAATGCCCCTTTATCAGTTGTGACCTCCAAGAATATGGTGATTTTTGGAGCAAACTTATGGGAAACTACATTATATTTTGGTGATTTTTTAGATAACTTTGGAGATAAGTTAAGCGGTTAATTGTTTATCAAATAATATAGATTTTTATTAATTCAAAATGTTCTGATTAACATCGATGATAATTGGCAAAAATTATAAATGATCATTATGCTCTTTTTTAATATGAAAGTTGAAAGTTGAATAAAATATTATTTTTTAATATTATTATTATTTTGAGATTTGAAAAAGTTGAATTGTTTATTATATTTTGTGTGAAAATTTAAAAAAATTGTAATAATGAAATGAAATAAAATGAAATACTTTTACTATCCAAAGAAGCCTAAAAAATCAAATCTAATCTGATATGATATGTGACTTGAAATGGGGCTTTAGTATAGAAGAACTCTATATAAAATAACACTAATAAGTTCCTATTTTGTTATTTTATAAAAAAGAATTATTTGTATACTCTTAAAATAGGTAAGTTCTGTACTTTTCTTTTAAAAAATTGAAGACAAATCTAAAACTCATTTAAAAAATAAGAAAAAATATTTATAACCGTAAATTATGTAACTGCTGCGTAATCATTTTGAAAAAAGTAAATAAAATATAAAGAAAAAAATTAATTTTTACTCTATTTTTTTTCAAAATAATTACACAATATTTATGCATTTTATAATTAAATACAGAATTACTCACAATTAGCGTTACTGTATTTTTATAAGGGAAAAAAAAAAAAAAAAGAGTGGAGGATGACGTTCACAACTAGTTTGTGGAGGTAAAACCCCCACTTTGAGAGCTATGCATGGAACATGATTCCCACGTGTCGTGCACTCGGAGCTAAGGAAACCCAATAAACAAGAGTGACGTACGGTTAGCCAACACAAGTGTCGTGCGAGAACAAAAGTATATTTAATATTAAAAAGATTCTACTCATTATCCTCATATATTATATATCTAAAGTTTTAATTTTTTAAGATGTTTGAATAATGGGTAAAAGAATTTAATTTATTTAAAAAAATAAAATAAAATTTTTTTAAAAAAATAAAAATAAATATGATATGTGGTGTCTGGAGATAATGAGTTACAAAAATCTTAATATTATTTATTTTTTTTCCTAAAAAAATAGATATAAATTCTTAGACCAAACTTTATTGATTAATATTAAATAAAATTATAGATTATACTAGTGCGTATATTTATTTTTAAAAAAATTGAGTTTATTATTAAAAAAATTAATTAATTTTTTTTATATAAAATTTATATTTATTTATTTTTTAAAAAAAGAGTGATGACTGTAAATATCTGAAACTTTATTATTATCTTTTCTCAGTAGTGGGCATGCAACTTGGTCGGCGTATGGCCGTCCTTGCGTCGGAAAGTTTTGTGCGTGTTTTGTGCGTTTCTCATTTCTTTTGGATCCTCCAATTGGTTTTGACCAATTGCAGCCATTAGTTTTTTTTTTTTTCAATTTAACATTGAATTTGGAATTATAAATTCTTTCCCTGATTCCCAATTTATCTCGTTACACACTTTATGCTTGTGAAAAAATTCAATTTTTAAGTCGGTGTGTAGAGCATATTTAATAAAATATTTAATTGATATAATTTGATTTAAAAGATAAATTTTATTATTTAAATAATATGAATAGTATGTTCTATACACTAACTTGAAAATAAAATAACTCATATCTTTTATATTATCGAAGTCTTCGATCTTAATAGGTAAACTCGAACTGATCGAGCCCGTAAATCGTCAAAAACAATAGTTTTAATATAGAACTCACGGTCTTTTTTACTATAATTTTACAAAAATAGATTAATTACAGATATAATATTGGGATAATATTAATTAATTAAGAAAGGGATAATTGCCACTTAATTATAAACTGCATTTTTGAATCCATTTCAGTGGATATATACTGGACATGATCCTTGTGTTTCCAAACCAATCTTTCATATCCATGAAAGGACAGATTCATGGTTTATGATAATTACAATTTATGATCATAAGAATTTGATCCTAGAGTACATGAAAGGACAGATTTATGATCATAAGAATCAAACTACTGAATATATATATATTTAAATGTATAATTACAATTTAATCTTACTGCGTAAGCGCCACGAATCATTTTTAAAAAAAGTGAAATCTATTATTAAAAATTAGTTCTTTTCATGTGGGTCTCATATTTATTCATTTTTTTAAAGAGATTGCGCGAAACTTTTGCATGATACGATTGCAAATGTCATTTCTCTTTGATCATATGCATGCAACTTGTGTTGTGTGATATTGCTCATGATCATGTCTCAGAGTTTCCTCTCCATGGACTTCATAGATAAGAAGCCACTAAATTCCCTGTGGTAGGCCACCTTCCATTTCTTCTTAAAGAATCAGTAGGCATGATTAATTTGGTCAACTGCAATAATTATATATTTTATTTATTTATTTATTTTGGCTTGGTTAATTAGGTCAACGGTGATGATCATTCAATGGTTAATGGACTTTGCTATTGACCACACTCGTGTCAAATTTACCATGAATTTTGCAACCCTAATATAAGTTGGTCCATCCTCATCCAAAACCTAGATTTTCATAGAGATCAAACTTATAATCAGATCAAGATATTTTGAATTCGAGGGTTTCAACTAACAGAATCATTGCATGTATTAGTGAAACCTACAACATTTCAGTATTTAAAATCACTCGAGAAATCTGCACGAGTATCAATAAATATTATATAGCCTACTTTATGCCGATCTCTTTTTCTCTTAAAATGGCCTTCAAGTTTGGACGAGAAATTGAGACGATGATATTTTTCCAATACTTATGACAAAGACACTAAGAGCATTGGTATTGAATTATACTATCAACTTTGATGACTTTCAAGCTGGATTGCTTAATTATGAGCAACTTATTGAAGCACAAACTAAGCATGTTGCAGCTGACGGCAGTATTGTTTTCTTCACCCAAAAGTCGAAATAGCATTAGTTCAATAACAAAAACTTTTGCCAGCTTTGCTAATTTTTGCATGTCCCACATCTGCTCATCTCACTAATGATAAGCGAGTTCGAGTATTAAGTTATCTTAAGGGAGCACTTCAGTTTGGTCTTCACTTCACAAATTGCATGGCTCTCTTCAACTACACGGCTTTTGTGATTCGATTGGGCTGGTAGCCGTGATGATCGCAAATTCATAACAAGGTATGCCATATATGTTGGCCCATGCTTAATTTCATGAGTTGCTAAGAAACAACGTGTGGTAGTTAGATTTAGGATAGAGGCTGCTAAGTACCAGTGGCCGAGCTATATTTGCTATGAATATTGTTTCATGAACTTCAAATTCCACTAATTTCTCTATGTTTCATGCTAGGACGAAACACATTGAAGTGGACTACCACTTCATTTATGAGAATATTTTCAACAAGGATTTACAAGCTCATTATATTTCCACTTACGATCAACCACAGGGCATATTTGCCAAAGGCCTCTTTTCTTGCCGTTTCTTACTACTTCGTGACAAGTTGATGCTTCGATCACTCCCCATCAACTTGAGGAGGATGTTAGACAAGATATCCAATGCAACAAAGATGCCCACACCAAACTCAAAGACACAACAGAATCTGAAGACTAGAGATAAATCTCAATCAATTTAGGAAATCATGCAATAATTCTAGTAAGGAAAGTCTTGAATAAAGCAATAGTTTTAGACTATATATAATTGTCGTAGTGTTTAAAGTTGTATTTCAAAATTCCTTATCCTATATGTAGATTCAAATATGTAAATATCATTATAAGTACATGAATATAAGTTAAGCCATCTCAATTCTTCTATCTCCCATAACACATAATCAAATTACACCCACTAATAAAACCATGATGATGGGTCATTCTAATCTTTTCCAGATTGGTCCAATTGTCGTTAGCCCCCATATAACAACCTTGGAAATGGGCACGTTTGTCCCACGTTACCAATTAAGCACACTTGTCGTCTTAAGTTGTGTCTAAATTTGCCTCACTTTCTGGGCCTTGGCTGCACAGGGGAGTACTCGTGCGCGGCCAAATTCAGCCAATCCATCCAGGTTGGTGACTCTGGGATGGACTTTTTTTTTCCAGCCCAGGGAGAATGTTCCTTCTAGCGGAAAGTGAAAACCCAACTTTAAAAAATAAATCCAATATTTAGTTGAAAACTTTTCCCTCAAACCAAACATTATGGTTCGTTAGAATATATATATATAGGTCTACAATGAAATTTAAAAAAAAAAAAATTATAAACTATACAATGTATTTGGTGATGTTGAACATTTTAAGTATTTTCATGTGTTAGTCGCATTTTAAAAAACAAGATTTCCCAAACAACTTTAATTTGTTGATTTTGCTCTCGTTTGCTTATAATTTTATAAGAGAAATTATATTTGTAATCATAAATTGTACAATATTCACGTAATCTTTTTGAAAAAAGTGAATAAAACATGGGACCCACATGAAAAAAATTAATTTTTTAATAGTGAACCCCACTATTTTTCTAAACGATTATGCAGTAGTTACACATTTCATGATTGTATGTAGAATTACTCATTTTATAATTACTTTCCCCTTTCGAATTATTAGTATATATGATGTCAACTATACAATGTATGCATTAAGATTGCTCTATCTCTCTATTTTCTTTTATCCTTTTATATATATAAATATACACACTAGGGAACGGCCCCGAGTGCGTTAGCCCTGGGGTGCACCTGACATAATGATTTAAATAAAAAAATATGAAAAATCAGTAACTTATTTGTCTGGAAAAAGAAAATACAATGTTAAAGAAAAATAAAAAATCAAGATTAAAAAAAAAATCTAAACTTCAGCAAAGTATGAGCATTGGTCTGCATACATATTAGATTATCTATTTACTTTCTATATAATAAAAAATATTATTAATTTTTTATTTAAAAAAATTGAAACAAAAAGAAAGGAAAATGAGTACACTGTTAGAACAAAAAAGACATGAAAAAGAGACATCAATTCATGTGCGCCGCGGGGCTATTAAGGGCCTTTTGGTAAAACATGATCATTCATTAAATTCTACAAGGGAGCTACACGTCAAATGACTTCCTTTATCTCCCTTTTTCTCCCTTTATCCCTTCAAATTCTCCCTCTCTCGATGCCATCCCTTGATTCCCTTCTCTCCACAGCCCCTACCAGACCATGGCTTTGAGGCTTTTTCATTTGTTCACTCCCATTCTTTGGCTCTTTCTTCTCCTGTTAATTATATTCTTTCATGGTTCATGTTTTAGTTTCAATACCAAGAATTTCATGAGCAGCATTGATCACATGAATAGTCACATATCCATCTCTCATCACAGTTTGAGCAACAGGAAACTAATGGCTAGCAAAATCGACTTCTCCGGGTTCCTCCGGCATCGGCATCGGCATCATCACCACCTCCATCGTAGTCACATGCCAGCGCAGCCTGGACCAGCTGGAAGTGAGATTGACCCACTTTATGGAGTTGAAAAACGACTTGTCCCAACTGGTCCAAACCCATTGCACCAATGAGGTTCTTTCACATATTCTTGCAGCTGATAGATCTCTTTGTAAACTTTCTTTATTCTTCTTCTTCTTCCTTTCTCCAAAGTGGGAATTCTGAGATTAATTTGTACGTATCATTTGTAAGATAATTTCATACTTCTTTAGATACCCAGAATTAAATTGATTAAGAAAAACATATTTGAGTATACATATTTGAACATCATGTGTAATATATATCTTCCTATTACTTAAAAGCGTGTATAAGATGAACAGTAGTGAATAGTAGCAATCAATGGATTCAACGGATTCAACAACATCGTCCTCTTCTATCGTTCATTTCCTTTCATTTCAGTCACATTTTTACATCTTAATTGAATGTTAAACGTCTGGTTTGCTTTTCTTCGACACTCCAAAATATCTAGCCTTCATAAAAGAGATGGAATGCAAGATACTTTCTACTCTGCAGACGTTTCGAGTTGAAGAAGAAATATTTCTTATGGTGCTGTTTGAGAGTTTTCTTCTCACCGTTTGGTATGCAAAAATTCCTAATTTCACTTCTGCATGTTGTTTTTCATCTTTCTCGCATATTTGTTTCCTCTGTGTTTGTTTTTGGTTTGACGAGAGGAAGAGAGAGTTGCCGTCTGCGTGTTAATGGTAGTGTGCGACGGAGAGGGAAAGGGAAGTTCGTGGTCGCCAGGTCTGGTAGAGATTGTCGCCGGTGTGAGGTGGTGGAGGTCTGGTGGCCTGGGTGGCCGCCTACGGCGGCGCTGGTTGAGAGAAATGGGAGAAACCCATTTCGGATGTGTTTCCGCGGGGGAGACCTAGGGCTGCGCGTGGGGGACATCGTTGGTGGCTGGGTTGGTCGCCGGCGTGAGGGGGAGTCGGCTGTGGTTGTCGTGACAGTAGTTGGCCGCGTACAGCGGCGCCGGTTGAGAGAAATGAGAAAAACCCATTTCGGATGGGTTTCCGCGGGGGAGACCTACGGCTGCGCGTGGGGGACATCCATGGTGCCTCGGGTGGTCGTCGGCGTGAGAGGGACTCCCCGGTGGTGGCGGTGAGACTGGCCCGCGCACGGCACCGCCGCGCTGGGCTGAAGCAAAATTGACGGTGAGGAACATTCGGGCCACCGAGAAACAACCTGAGGAAAAAAAAAATTCATTATAAATTCAATAAAAAATTAGGAATGTTTAGATAGAAAATAAATTAAGATGAAAAAATTAGTTAGGTTCCTAATAACATACTCAATTCTTTCTTTTTCTTTTTATTTTTTATTTTTTTCCATAAAACTGAATATATATAATATAATGTCCATAGGAATGTTTAGATAGAAAATAACTTTAGAGGTTTAATTCAAGCATGTATAGGACTTTATTATACCTATGATGTTTTATGTAATAAAACTTCTTATTTAACAAATAAATGGAGATAATATCAAATTCAAGATCTTGAAGTTTAACTTGAGAATCCTAAGTTGAATAATTTGAGTCAGCTAATTTGCTTGATGCAATGAACCCATCACCGAGGTTATAGATAAGATCAGTATCATAGTAAAAATCATTATAAATTCAATACAAAAAAATAATATAAGTTAAAAAATATCTAATCATTTGTTATTAATAAATAATAGTCAAAATTTTTTTTTTCTTTCCATAAAACTGAATATATAATATAATGTAAGTAGGAATATTTATATAAAAAATAGCTCTAGATGAAAAAATCAGTAATGTCTCTAATAACATCAATATTAAAAATCATTATAAATTCACTACAAAAAAATAATATATGTTGAAAAACATCTCATTATTTATTATTAATACATAATATTTATATATATTATTTATATATATGGTACATACATACATATGAGTTCACGATCAGCTGAAGGATAATGGGTAAAACCAAGCAGTACTACTCTCTAAATTAACATGGAAATATTCTAATTGATCAGTAGAGTAACATTACATATATACAAGGGTCACGGCTGGCCTCATCCTAATGTTGTTGGAAGGCATTTAATTACTCAAATGAACATATAGTAGTGTATATATAAGAGTCTGCAGACAAAATATTACATTATAAAAAATTTCAAAATTTGTTGCTCCCTTTTATTTGTTTAAATAGTTGATTTGGTTGTGAGTTTTTTATTTATACATTCTTCGTGTACAATTCATACTAAAAAAATCATATAATTTTTGTTGGTGGTGCATTTCTAATTATTAATCTCCATTTCTAAAATTTTCGCTTTTATTTTACTAGAAGATAAATTTCCTATAACTCTAGGCTCAGTCGGTTTTTCTTGTTTATTGTCTGTTAAACATAGATATAACATATGAGATTCTAAATGTTATTTTATTTCTTATAGTTTCCTCAGCAACTATTCTTAATGCAATAGAAAGTTGACATGTTTTTCTGACCTTTTTTCAGCCTGCAAAGCCAGAGGCTCCGATCTCCGAGTTCATTTTAAGGTACCTTCCGTCAACTTTGTTGAATCTCTCACTTTTATGTATGTGGAGTTTGTTTTTAATTGGTAGCTTTTTTGTTGGAGGCCACCTATTACTTCCTCTGGATTTTCTGGTGCCTTCGAGCAACAGGGAAAGACACCATTCTGGTGTCAAATTATTCTTGTTTGCCAACAATTTTTTTTTTTATTGGACTGTATTAGCTTTTATTAATATTGTTAGCATAACAATACCAAGGGGGTGGGGTGTACATGAGAAGGTGTCAGTAGTCTACGAATGATATTCTCTAAAGTTATACAACAAAAAAAAGAATTGAATACCTGTCACTGGACCCCTTTGCCCCACACTTTGAGAACCTAAAATCTTTGATTAATTTAGGATATTTTCTTCGAATGAATTATCAATTGAACTCACTCCCTTATGGCTCAAGCAATCTATACATACATGCTGTGGAACCCATAAAATGCCAGCTTCTACCCATAAAAACAAACTTACTTTAGTACTGCTTTAGCATGATTAATATAAAGAGATCACCCATATATATATATATATATATATATATATATATATATATATATTAGCTTAAAGCCAGCATTTAGAGTTGCTCACTCACACACACAAAAGAAAAAAAAAAGCATACAAGCAGCGGTCCCTAATCTAGCCAAATGGAGGACTCATCACCATGTTTTAGCATTTTTTTTCAATTGTTAGTACTGAACAATATGTTTAATTAAGTTTTTTCATTCATACACTAATGATATGAAAGGGAGCCTCAATTGGTTGGTCTCCTGCCAAGCCATAGAGTTTCCTTTCCTTGGTAGCGACATCTTCTAGCAGCAGCACCTTGTCCTTATCTCTAACCCCAACCATGTTTAAGTATTCACCATCCTCTCTCTCTTTCCCTTTGAACAGTAGCCTTTAATCACTTCATATATATATTCAAAGGGAAATTTAATCACTTCCCACAAGAAAAGAATATCTCCTATACATGCTCATGTTCTGATCAAATGATCCAGTACAGTAAAAACGATGTAAAAACACTAACCGTAAGTAAGTACGTACAAGATATGCATAAGATGAAGGCTTAATTACCAAAAGTTAAAGAGGCCCATTTAATCTACTTTTTTGGTTCAAAACTGACCGTTTAATGGACAGAACTGCGCATGATTATAACAATTAGACACAAACACTACATTTATATTTATTCACTATACTTTATATATTCTATATTAACATGCCTATAAATCTTTGATAATCATGCTTATACTCTAAATTTATTTCATGCAGGAACATTTACCATATATCTAAAATATAGTAAAATTATGTTCAAGCAAAAAATGGATCATACAATTGGGTGCAGATTTAGATCAACTCCAAAAACAACGCCACAAAAACGTCAATGTTCTCTCCATAAATGCTGTGAATGAGGAGAACACACCACATCTAAATACATAGCCTCGAAACTTTACTTCCAGTAACAAAAAAAACAATTATGTAATATTTAGTCGTTTAAAAAACAAACTGTAATTTGAATTAGTTTGTCTTCCAAATTTACTTGAACTTAAAAAACCTATTACTATTTAAATTAGTAGTTTCTAATTAGAATAATTTATATTATTCGCATAGACCTTATCATTAAATTCTCTTCTTCTACATTATATGTTTATATTTTAGAACAATTAAATACAGGGCAAACGTGCATCGCACGTAGCTTCACCGCTAGTATATATATATATATATATATATATATATATATATATATATATATGTTTGATGAGTAGTATTCTTTTTTTCTTTCTGGTGTTAACCAGAATCATAATTTTGTTTATCTTTACACCAAGTTAGCTAGATCAAAATGCTCAATTAATTTACTGATCTCCATATATGCAAGATATTGATCAGGGATTTATATATATATATATATATATATATATTTATATATATTTAGTTTACTATGTATGAAAACCCAATTAAGCTCGAAATTGCAGGACAGCTAGGTTTAATTAATGATCACTTAATTATATGATCATCTGTTCTGAAATGAAATTAAGAAATTAACCTCATGAATTCATGATCAGTACGTAGTGGCTGTGACGGCACGGCATGTCTGCATCAACTTTGAGGTTTGTTGTAACAGTAACTTTGAAAAGTATTTCACTATAATATAATTGCATGATTCAATGCATGCATACTTGCACTGATCATGAAGGGGTTGGGTTGACTTATATATGATATTATATATATATATATATATATATATATATATTCCTTTTTATTCTTTGTGAGCTTAATTTATGGAGTTTTTCTTTTACCATTCTATGATCATTCTGTTTCTGTTTCGTTGCATTATGTACTGAAGATCAAAAGCTAATTTAATAATGACAAAAAAGGCCCACTTAGAAAATTTAGACATTATACATCCTTCAATATATATATATATATATATATATATATATATATATATATATATCAAAATTAAGTTGAAAAGGAATACATGCAACTGAAACATATTTAAAAGGTCTTACACGTATTTAGTGTACTTTTTCATACAAGTTGATTATACTATCACATTAGTAACTAATCTTATCGGATATTCATAAAATCTAAAAAATTATAAATAAAAAACTATAGAAAAAAACTTAAAAGAAAAAAAAATAACCAACCAATGGTCAGATATATTTGATCATCATGATCAGTGCTACAATTGGTTCTAGCTTGACCCTTCAAAGGTCGGCGATGGATCCACCCCCACGACATTACTATAAGAAACTAAAATGGAGAAGAAGTTCGAAGGGGAAGAACCCATAAAATAGAGAAAAAGGTCTCTGTAGTTTGTCTTATCTGAAAAAGGAAAGGTTACAATTCGTGTTGCTTTATACAATTAAGAAAGGGATAATTGCCACTTAATTATAAACTGCATTTTTGAATCCATTTCAGTGGATATATACTGGACATGATCCTTGTGTTTCCAAACCAATCTTTCAGATCCATGAAAGGACAGATTCATGGTTTATGATAATTACAATTTATGATCATAAGAATTTGATCCTAGAGTACATGAAAGGACAGATTTGTGATCATAAAATCAAACTACTGAATATATATATTTAAATGTATAAGTACAATTTGATCTTACAGTAATGATATATATATATATATAGTTAGAGGACGCGTAAGCGCCACGAATCATTTTTAAAAAGAATAGAATCTACTATTAAAAATTAGTTCTTTTTAAGCGCCACGAATCTTTTTGATCATATGTATGCAACTTGTGTTGTGTGATATTGCTCATGATCATGTCTCAGAGTTTCCTCTCCATGGACTTCATAGATAAGAAGCCACTAAATTCCCTGTGGTAGGCCACCTTCCATTTCTTCTTAAAGAATCTGTAGGCATGATTAGTTTGGTCAACTGCAATAATTATATATTTTATTTATTTATTTATTTTGGCTTGGTTAATTAGGTCAACGGTGATGATCATTCAATGGTTAATGGACTTTGCTATTGACCACACTCGTGTCAAATTTACCATGAATTTTGCAACCCTAATATAAGTTGGTCCATCCTCATCCAAAACCTAGATTTTCATAGAGATCAAACTTATAATCAGATCAAGATATTTTGAATTCGAGGGTTTCAACTAACAGAATCATTGCATGTATTAGTGAAACCTACAACATTTCAGTATTTAAAATCACTCGAGAAATCTGCACGAGTATCAATAAATATTATATAGCCTACTTTATGCCGATCTCTTTTTCTCTTAAAATGGCCTTCAAGTTTGGAATGATATTTTTCCAATACTTATGACAAAGACACTAAGAGCATTGGTATTGAATTATACAAATGTAAATAAAATAGATAATTTAGTTAATAGAAGATAAAAATGACCTGCATTGAATTATGCAAATGTAAACCACAACGACTTTCAACTACAGTAAATCATCTGTTGTGGTTATATTTGACCTTCATTGTAGCTCAGCCAAATCTATTAAACAATTATTTTTTCGGTCTGAACGCTCTGTCTCTTCCTACTACTGAATTACATTTTAGTCGAGAAAATGGTCAACACCCATGCGCATTCTGGTCCCATTCATTTGTTGGCAAGTACTAGTTCTACCAACCACAAAAAAAAAAAAAATACTAATACTACATACAGTCGTGGAATGCGTAAACGCCGTGCAGTCGTTTTGAAAAAGAGTGAGGTCCACTATTAAAAAATTAATTTCTTTTCATGTGGGTCCCATATTTATTCACTTTTTTCAAAGCGATTGCACAGCGCTTGCACACTCACGACTGCAAGTATCATTTCTAAAAAAAAAATGTAGCTCTACGGTTCTAACTTGTGATGCAATTGAGCATTTTATTTATTTATTATTATTATGTTTATACCTTGTGCTCGTCCCAGGTTTTTTTTTAGATAAAAATGTAATAGACGTGTTTTTTTCGATAATATTGTATGAAATATTTAGAATGTATTTATTGCACTCCAAGACCCATCCACATCTTTATCCAAGTCTCATATTGTATAATATTAATATTTTCATATAGCTCTTAATTTTTTTAAAAAATAATAGAACAAAAAAAAATTGAAAAAATATTATTAAATTTATAATATTTTATTATTATTTTGACTAATATATGGATAATCCAAAGTAAGAATAAGTTTTAAATAGAATAGCCAAATGCAAAATCATGTTATATTATGTAAATTTTACATTTGCATTTACATAATTCAATGCTAATGCTCTAATTAATATAATTACTCATGTTGATCTACTTAATTAATTTTCATCTGTCCTGATCATGCAAACCCTTCATGTTAGGGTCACCACCAAAAAGTGGCATAGCCACTGAGAAACAGCCAAGAATTGGAGCAGAAAGAATTGAGTAATACTATTCATGTGCAGAAGCAACAGTAGAATAGGAAAGACCTTGGAAATGGACAAGGAATTTGTATGATATTGGTAAGATTATTAAGAAAGAAAGAACTTGGAGATGGACAAGAAATTTGTATGATATTGGTGAAGTTATATGATCTAAATGGATAATATATAGATTAGGAAAGTCCTTGGAAATGGACAAGAAATTACTTCCCCCATACTTGTCCCTTTTTGCAATATTCTGTTGGTGGAAATTCTTTCTTATGTTTGGAAAGTAATTGATGAGGCAAAGAAGATAAGATTTTGCTGGAAGGCTATAGATCAAATGAAAAGGTAAAATTGGTTTTCAAGAGTACTAAGAATAGATGAAATTACGAGTAATTCTACATACTATCGTAAAACGCATAAACACCACGTAATCGTTTTGAAAAATAGTGGGATTCACTATTAAAAAATTAATTTTTGTTATGTGGATCACATGTTTTCTTCAATTTTTTCAAAACAATCACGCGACAGTTGCATAATTCACAATTCTAAATATCTTTTCTCGTGAAATTACACACAAAAGTTCAGATAATTACTCTTGAGTGTGGCATTAGCAAAATTTGTACTTGCCATCCAACTATGCCTCTCTCTCTCTCTCTCTCTAAAGAGTCTCCTTAAACTAAAACCGCCAAGATACTAAACAAACAGAGAGAAAGGGATGGTACTCTTACGGAGCTGCCCCCTAATTTTCATACAAATTGAAAAATGATGAGAAATTATCATGACAATCTTATTCAATTTCGATCCGGCTCCTTGCAATGAATATTTGTTAAAATGACCTCATATGGGAAATTCTCTTTGACAGTCATACATCTACTCAGAAGAAATATATTTGTAACTCAATTTGTATTCATAACAAGTTTGCAACCTGGAATTCATATCATCTAGAAATCGTGCAACTGGACTAATTAAGGAATGAGAAAAGACACGCCTCGTTTGGTTATACTGATGAGATGAGATGAGATGAGATAAAAGTTGAAAGTTGAATAAAATATTATTAAAATATTATTTTTATTTTAAGATTTTAAAAGGTTCGATTGTTTATTACATTTTGTATGGAAATTTAGAAAATTTATAATAATTATATGAGATGAGATGAAATGAGATAGTAAACTGGAGTCTTTCTTTACACACATGACAATCCAAGGCACCCATTGTTAGACAAGAAAAATGTCCACACCAAACTCAAAGACAACAAAATCTTTGGACTCTGTATACAGTTGTTGTAGTCTTTAAATTTGTATTTCAAAATTTCTTATCTTATCTTTAGATTTAAATATATAAATATCATTATAAATACGTGAATATGCATTAAGCTGGTATCACTTGAACCAACCATCTCAATTCTTCCATCTTGGCATCAAAGCCACTCTAGCTCACCCCACCCGATCCTATATGGCCTCTTGAAGTGCATCCTCCACTACCTTTGTTTTCCCCAATATCACTCTTTGTCAAACTCGATAGCACCAACTAACTCAACTAGACTACTCAGTTCATACTAGTACTGCATAGCCATGACCTCCTGAGCATTGTTGATGGCTCAAACCCTTTTTCTCCTCAATTGGAAAGACCATATTTTCTATTATGCCAGAAGAAAGATCAATTTATTTTGGCATAGTTGAATGTCACATTTTCTGATAAGGTTTTGTCTACAATTTATGGACCAACCATCTCTAGATAAGTTTGGAATACCTTGGCAAATCGATTTGCTCCACACTTTCGATCTCGAATCTCATATCTCAATAGATAGCTCCAGATCTTGAACCAAGGATTTTGACGCTGCTCTGACTATTTATTAACAACTAAATACTAGCCTAACCAGCTTGTAACAGTTGGCAAGCCAATAGATGAGAATGATCTGATAGCCTATATAGTGGGAGGCCTAAATCTTCCTTATCACCCATTTATTACCTTGTTGAGCTTTGCAACTCATGATGCTACTATCATCTTTGATGACTTTCAAGCTGGATTGCTTAATTATGAGCAACTTATTGAAGCACAAACTAAGCATGTTGCAGCTGACGGCAGTATTGTTTTCTTCACCCAAAAGTCGAAATAGCATTAGTTCAATAACAAAAACTTTTGCCAGCTTTGCTAATTTTTGCATGTCCCACATCTGCTCATCTCACTAATGATAAGCGAGTTCGAGTATTAAGTTATCTTAAGGGAGCACTTCAGTTTGGTCTTCACTTCACAAATTGCATGGCTCTCTTCAACTACACGGCTTTTGTGATTCGATTGGGCTGGTAGCCGTGATGATCGCAAATTCATAACAAGGTATGCCATATATGTTGGCCCATGCTTAATTTCATGAGTTGCTAAGAAACAACGTGTGGTAGTTAGATTTAGGATAGAGGCTGCTAAGTACCAGTGGCCGAGCTATATTTGCTATGAATATTGTTTCATGAACTTCAAATTCCACTAATTTCTCTATGTTTCATGCTAGGACGAAACACATTAAAGTGGACTACCACTTCATTTATGAGAATATTTTCAACAAGGATTTACAAGCTCATTATATTTCCACTTACGATCAACCACAGGGCATATTTGCCAAAGGCCTCTTTTCTTGCCGTTTCTTACTACTTCGTGACAAGTTGATGCTTCGATCACTCCCCATCAACTTGAGGAGGATGTTAGACAAGATATCCAATGCAACAAAGATGCCCACACCAAACTCAAAGACACAACAGAATCTGAAGACTAGAGATAAATCTCAATCAATTTAGGAAATCATGCAATAATTCTAGTAAGGAAAGTCTTGAATAAAGCAATAGTTTTAGACTATATATAATTGTCGTAGTGTTTAAAGTTGTATTTCAAAATTCCTTATCCTATATGTAGATTCAAATATGTAAATATCATTATAAGTACATGAATATAAGTTAAGCCATCTCAATTCTTCTATCTCCCATAACACATAATCAAATTACACCCACTAATAAAACCATGATGATGGGTCATTCTAATCTTTTCCAGATTGGTCCAATTGTCGTTAGCCCCCATATAACAACCTTGGAAATGGGCACGTTTGTCCCACGTTACCAATTAAGCACACTTGTCGTCTTAAGTTGTGTCTAAATTTGCCTCACTTTCTGGGCCTTGGCTGCACAGGGGAGTACTCGTGCGCGGCCAAATTCAGCCAATCCATCCAGGTTGGTGACTCTGGGATGGACTTTTTTTTTCCAGCCCAGGGAGAATGTTCCTTCTAGCGGAAAGTGAAAACCCAACTTTAAAAAATAAATCCAATATTTAGTTGAAAACTTTTCCCTCAAACCAAACATTATGGTTCGTTAGAATATATATATAGGTCTACAATGAAATTTAAAAAAAAAAAATTATAAACTATACAATGTATTTGGTGATGTTGAACATTTTAAGTATTTTCATGTGTTAGTCGCATTTTAAAAAACAAGATTTCCCAAACAACTTTAATTTGTTGATTTTGCTCTCGTTTGCTTATAATTTTATAAGAGAAATTATATTTGTAATCATAAATTGTACAATATTCACGTAATCTTTTTGAAAAAAGTGAATAAAACATGGGACCCACATGAAAAAAATTAATTTTTTAATAGTGAACCCCACTATTTTTCAAAACGATTATGCAGTAGTTACACATTTCATGATTGTATGTAGAATTACTCATTTTATAATTACTTTCCCCTTTCGAATTATTAGTATATATGATGTCAACTATACAATGTATGCATTAAGATTGCTCTATCTCTCTATTTTCTTTTATCTCTTTTATATATATAAATATACACACTAGGGAACGGCCCCGGGTGCGTTAGCCCTGGGGTGCACCTGACATAATGATTTAAATAAAAAAATATGAAAAATCAGTAACTTATTTGTCTGGAAAAAGAAAATACAATGTTAAAGAAAAATAAAAAATCAAGATTAAAAAAAAAATCTAAACTTCAGCAAAGTATGAGCATTGGTCTGCATACATATTAGATTATCTATTTACTTTCTATATAATAAAAAATATTATTAATTTTTTATTTAAAAAAATTGAAACAAAAAGAAAGGAAAATGAGTACACTGTTAGAACAAAAAAGACATGAAAAAGAGACATCAATTCATGTGCGCCGCGGGGCTATTAAGGGCCTTTTGGTAAAACATGATCATTCATTAAATTCTACAAGGGAGCTACACGTCAAATGGCTTCCTTTATCTCCCTTTTTCTCCCTTTATCCCTTCAAATTCTCCCTCTCTCGATGCCATCCCTTGATTCCCTTCTCTCCACAGCCCCTACCAGACCATGGCTTTGAGGCTTTTTCATTTGTTCACTCCCATTCTTTGGCTCTTTCTTCTCCTGTTAATTATATTCTTTCATGGTTCATGTTTTAGTTTCAATACCAAGAATTTCATGAGCAGCATTGATCACATGAATAGTCACATATCCATCTCTCATCACAGTTTGAGCAACAGGAAACTAATGGCTAGCAAAATCGACTTCTCCGGGTTCCTCCGGCATCGGCATCGGCATCATCACCACCTCCATCGTAGTCACATGCCAGCGCAGCCTGGACCAGCTGGAAGTGAGATTGACCCACTTTATGGAGTTGAAAAACGACTTGTCCCAACTGGTCCAAACCCATTGCACCATTGAGGTTCATTCACATATTCTTGCAGCTGATAGATCTCTTTGTAATCTTTCTTTATTCTTCTTCTTCTTCCTTTCTCCAAAGTGGGAATTCTGAGATTAATTTGTACGTATCATTTGTAAGATAATTTCATACTTCTTTAGATACCCAGAATTAAATTGATTAAGAAAAACATATTTGAGTATACATATTTGAACATCACGTGTATATATATATATATATATATATATATATATATATATATATGTTTGATGAGTAGTATTCTTTTTTTCTTTCTGGTGTTAACCAGAATCATAATTTTGTTTATCTTTACACCAAGTTAGCTAGATCAAAATGCTCAATTAATTTACTGATCTCCATATATGCAAGATATTGATCAGGGATTTATATATATATATATATATATATATATATTTATATATATTTAGTTTACTATGTATGAAAACCCAATTAAGCTCGAAATTGCAGGACAGCTAGGTTTAATTAATGATCACTTAATTATATGATCATCTGTTCTGAAATGAAATTAAGAAATTAACCTCATGAATTCATGATCAGTACGTAGTGGCTGTGACGGCACGGCATGTCTGCATCAACTTTGAGGTTTGTTGTAACAGTAACTTTGAAAAGTATTTCACTATAATATAATTGCATGATTCAATGCATGCATACTTGCACTGACCATGAAGGGGTTGGGTTGACTTATATATGATATTATATATATATATATATATATATATATATTCCTTTTTATTCTTTGTGAGCTTAATTTATGGAGTTTTTCTTTTACCATTCTATGATCATTCTGTTTCTGTTTCGTTGCATTATGTACTGAAGATCAAAAGCTAATTTAATAATGACAAAAAAGGCCCACTTAGAAAATTTAGACATTATACATCCTTCATATATATATATATATATATATATATATATATATATATATATCAAAATTAAGTTGAAAAGGAATACATGCAACTGAAACATATTTAAAAGGTCTTACACGTATTTAGTGTACTTTTTCATACAAGTTGATTATACTATCACATTAGTAACTAATCTTATCGGATATTCATAAAATCTAAAAAATTATAAATAAAAAACTATAGAAAAAAACTTAAAAGAAAAAAAAATAACCAACCAATGGTCAGATATATTTGATCATCATGATTAGTGCTACAATTGGTTCTAGCTTGACCCTTCAAAGGTCGGCGATGGATCCACCCCCACGACATTACTATAAGAAACTAAAATGGAGAAGAAGTTCGAAGGGGAAGAACCCATAAAATAGAGAACAAGGTCTCTGTAGTTTGTCTTATCTGAAAAAGGAAAGGTTACAATTCGTGTTGCTTTATACAATTGCCAAAGAATCTGCTAACAACCTACCATTACTGTAAAGACTCTAATGCCCCTTCTATACAACTCAGCAAAAAGGAAAAGATAAAATACTAACAGAAATATAAGGTTCCTAAAAACAGAATACAAACAGAAATTTCATTCTTCCTCACAGATATACAGCAGTTAAAACACAATCACTCCAATGTTCCATAGGAATATTGGATTGAAACCTTAAAGCTCGAGCTACATTCATGATGTGTTGGTGTTTTCTTTCAACTATCCCATTTTGTTGGGGTGTTTCCACACAACTCCTTTAGTGAAAAATACCCTTGTTATTAAAAAATTCTTTCATTTGAAACTCATATCCATTGTCACTCCTAAACACCTTAACTTTGGTTTGAAATTGAGTCTCAATGAAATTGCAAAATATTTCAATACAAGTCCTTGCATCATATTTATGTTTGAGCATGTAGACCCAAGTGG
Source organism: Juglans cinerea (assembly GCA_961763995.1). Taxonomy (NCBI): domain Eukaryota; kingdom Viridiplantae; phylum Streptophyta; class Magnoliopsida; order Fagales; family Juglandaceae; genus Juglans; species Juglans cinerea. The sequence continues at coordinate 14,800,954 of CAUIVZ010000016.1, forward strand.
TCCTTGAATAGTCATCAACAATGGTGAGAAAGAAACGGGAACCATCAATAGCAATAGTGGAATTAGGGTCCCAAATATCACAATGAACAATATCGAAAGCATGTAAAGATGTATGCTCAGATTGTGGGAATGGAAGACGATGTTATTTAGCTAAAGGGCAAACAGAACAAGGTGTTGGATTATGTGAATTGAGATGGTGTGTTACAACAGGATCATTGATTAAAGACAATCTAGAAAAAGGGATATGTCCAAGGCGACAATGCCATAAACTAGAAATAGAATCAATGTGAGTTGCAGAATTAGAGATGGGCAGATCCTTTTGAAGGAAAGCAGGTAAGGCATCAACCAGAGCCGATGGTGACACACAATTTCTTTGCAGATGGTATAGACCACCTTTCACTTTACCCATCCCAATCGTTGTCCAAGAGGCTAAGTCCTGAAGAAAACAGGAATAGGAGAAGAATATTAGACAACAGGAAGAATGGTGAGCAAGTTGCTTGGCAGAAATTAAATTGAAAGTAAAGGAAGGCACACACAGGACATTGTGCAGTATCAAATGTTCAGTTAAATGCACTACCCCAACATGAGTAACAGGAACTTCTTCCCCATTAGGTAACTGGACCATATATGAAACTGTAGCCGTAATGGTGGTGAAAAGGGAGGTGCAACAGATCATGTGATCTGTTGCACCTGTGTCAATAATCCAAGGTAAAGTGTGTAGATGAGAAATATGTTGTGTTTGTGTAGATAAACAGGTGACCATACCAAATACTCTAGAGGTGCTGACATGATGAGAAGAAGGGGAAGAAGAGGGCTGAGCAACAGAGATGTTAGCCATAGCTGAGCTGGTGTCTTTAGGGTGCAGCAGGGCAAGAAGTTGATGATATTGGCTCTTGGTAAGGGCCATCATTTCAGTTGTTGCATCCTCTTGATCACCATCAGAAGTAATTCGAGATTGATTGACAGCAGCTGCAAATCCCATGAAGCTTGTGTCCAGGCGGATAGCCATGGAATTTATAACACTTCTCAGCAGTGTGACTAGTAATATGACAATGAGTACACAAAGGAGGGTTAGCATTGCCAATCTTAAAACAGTTATCAAGCGAATGGCCTTGAATTTTACAGTGGGAACAATAGGGTCTATTTGATTTATGGCTTCCAGAGTTGTTAAATTTGGCAGTAGGTTTGGTAGGATGGTAAGTGCTTTTAGCCATCATGGCCATGAGATCAGAGGAGAGGGAGGGAGAAAGCATTAGATGTTGCCGTTCTTGTTGTTGGATCATAGAGAAAACTTTTTTGAGAGGGGGTAAAGGCTTAAGGATCATGATCTAGTCTCTTGTGTAAGAATAGGAGTCAGATAATCCCATGAGAAATTGAATAACACAGTCTCTATCATATCAATCATGGATGATTTTTAATTTGCCACAGTCACAATGAGGGAGGGGATCATACACAGAAAGTTCATCCCACAAACCCTTTAGGCGACCAAAATAGACACTAACAGTGTCCTGTCATTGTAACAAACTAGTGAGATTACGCTTGAGTTAAAAAATTCTAGGACCGTTTTGTTGAGTGAAACGGTCCTTAAGTTCTAGCCATAATATCCTGGAATCATCAATCAAGGCAAGACTGGATTGCACAGAAGGACTTACAGAGTTCTGAAGCCAAGAAACGACTAGATCATTACACCGTTCCCAAGCTTCAAACATTAGATTTGTAAAATCAGTTGGTTTGGAAATTGTCCCGTTGATGAACCCAAGTTTGTTCTTCGCACGAAGAGCTCGGCTAACGGTGCGCAACCAACTAACATAATTGTCAGCAGTCAAGAGATCTGAAACCAGTCCAGTCGCTGGGTTGTCACCATTCTCAATACGGAATGGGTTAAATGGGTCTGAGAAGTTGAGGAAACGATCAATGGAGTTCTTCCCTTTTGGTGATTTGGGAGCATCTTCCATGGGAGGAGTTGTCATTGGATTGAGGATTGAGGGAGCTTTGGTACCACGTAAGAAACTAAAATGGAGAAGAAGCTCGAAGGGGAAGAACCCAGAAAATAGAGAAAAAGTTCTCTGTAGTTTGTTTTATCTGGAAAAGGAAAGGTTACAATTCGTGTTGCTTTATACAATTGCCAAAGAATCTGCTAACAACCTACCATTACTGTAAAGACTCTAATGCCCCTTCTATACAACTCAGCAAAAAGGAAAAGACAAAATACTAACAGAAATATAAGGTTCCTAAAAACAGAATACAAACAGAAATTTCATTCTTCCTCACTGACGAGTATCTCCTTTCCCTTCTTTCTGGACTGCTGTAGATCATTCTCCAATAACTACAAGAAGAACGGGCTTTTGTGACCAATTTATTGTAATCAAAAGATTATTCGCAACTAATTTTAGTTGCAAATAGTCATTTCGCTAGAATTAACTAGTCGCAAATAAGCAGTTTTCTTATAGCAATGAGGATGAGATTAATGTGTTATTTGGCTTTGTTGATCGGTTGATTTTAAGAATGTAAGAGACAACATCATGACGTATACGTACCATGACTTTCTCTTGGAGGATAATTATCTCATTCATTAGGCCATGAAGGTGAAAGATTCATGTAGCTAGCAATATTACAAGTTTATTTGGAGCGGGGGAGAGAGAGAGAGATTTTCTCTCCTTAAATTAATGACAGGCATCAGATTTTGATCATCGAGTAAATGATGCTATATACGAGTGTGCAAGTTAAAAAAATAGGGTCCATCATTAAAAAATAAATTTTTTCATATAGCCGGTGAAACTTAATTACATAATTTAAAACTATATTTAACATTACACTTTATATTTTACTCAATACTATATTACATTTTAGAGTACTGCTGCTAAGGTGCCGCCCAACAGTGATCGCTGGGCATGTCCCTAGGCAAAATTTCCTCCTTTAATTTTTCTTATTCATATTTTTTTAATATTTTTAAACATTATTTTAAAAATACCAATATACTAATAGTCAATTCTTTAATCAGTATGTAAAAAAAAAATATTAAAAAAAATTAAATACATGAAAGGTCAAAATAAAGAGACAAAATGAAACGGCATATATAGTGAAATTATCCAGAATAAGTGAAATATCACTGCACCAAATGAATGAACGAGATCTGATACTAACACAGTTAATCAGTACTGCAGGTGTTGTGTATCCATTTTTTTTTTTTTAATGAGAAACACGATTTATATATAAACCTTTAAATCATTTGATGTTATGTAAAAAGATAATTAAAATATAATGATAAATTGATTATTAATTAATATGCATATTTTATTGTTGATTTAATTATCTTCCTCGTTAGTTACGCTTATTGTTTGGCATATTTGAATGAGAATTAAAATAACTATACAGTAGTCATTTTTATTTTATGCATAATTTAATTATGTACCATCATAATTCATGGTGCATCATTAAGATTTTTTGGGAATTTTTTAGAACATAGACCACCACGTCATGGTACGTAACTTTGTCACACATGATACATCCATATATAGGAGCAAATGAGTGGAAGAAAAAATGGAAGAAATGCTACTTATGGACCTATGGTGCAACTTAGGTTAAAAGCTTTGTGTTGGACATTTTTGAGTAATGTAAGTCATAGTTTATTCATATTGGCTTTGGAGTTCACAAATTTCGAATTTTCTGAGTTTGTATCTCAATTTGACCACGAATTTCATTGCATTGAGAGCTATATATGCAGGTAATGTCGTAAATGAACTCAAAATAGAATTTGGTAATTTGATGTTTGTTTCCTGTTCATAATTTTCTCGTCTGTCGGATGCCAACAATGCGGTGACGCGGTATTAGAGTTCTTGTTGATGGTTTAAACAATAAATAAATGTAAAAATATAAAAATTAAGAAGTTGTTCGAGACACAGGGATTTACGTAGTTCATCATTAAAACCTACGTTCACAGGTATTGAGAAAGGAAAAATTCACTATGCATAATAATTTATACAAGTTTTCATCCTCTCATACTAGCTCTTTGTTTCAATATTTATGGAGATAGGAGGAAGAATAAGGTGAATATACCCAATGTGTAGTTCTATTTCTCTGTTCCATGCCCCCTTTTGTTCACGAGAAATGATAGTTACAGTCGTGAGTGTATAAATATCGTACAGTCACTTTGAAAAAAATGAATAAATACAGGACCTGCATGAAAAAAAAAAACTATTTTTTTAATCATAGACCTTACTATTTTTCAAAATAACTGTACAATACTTACATAATCTATAATTATATGTAGCATTACTCTGTCTAATATCTTTCTCAGCCTTTCGTCACTTCATGATCTTGAGCCTTGTGGCTTTGTACGCTGGTTTTATGCCCCTATCAAAGCTCATTAGACAAATGGGCTTCTAATATATTATGGGCTGGGCTTTTCAAATTGGGTTTGTGAGAGTGCCCTATTTACATCAAACAATCTTCTAATCCCCAGCCAGCCCAATGCTTTTGGTCGTATCAACTCCCAAGATTAAGGATATACGTTTCCAAGAGAGAAGAGGAGAAGCATTGGGAACATGAGAAACGAGCCCATATATATATATATATATATATATATATATATAAGAGCACTGGCATTGAAGCCAATGCATATAAAAATTTTGGCTTTATATTAGTGAAATCCTCAGCATTAGAATAGCTAAAATTTAAGAGCTCCCCTTATGAGCTACAGTCAATCCATCCAAACCTTTATGCATCTTCGACTAGACATTGTTCATAGCCCAAAATACATATTTTATTTCAAAATATTGCTATCTCTAATTATTAATTAACATTATCAATAATAATATTAATTAACTGATTTTGTGCATGGTTATTAATATTGCTATCTCTAATTATTAATTAACATATCTTTAGTATAGTTGCAAAATATGAAAAAAGAATTTAAAAATATTATTATTAAAAAATAATATTATATTAATATTTTGACTAATATATGGATAATCTAATGTTGGGTAATATGTTGAATGGCTTTGGTTTTAGGCAAAACATATAGTTTTAGACAAGTTTTGACTTTAACTTTGACTAGACCATTGCCAATGCTATAAGGGGTTGGATTCTCGTAACAAAAGTTATGAGCTCGACAGTGAACTAAGAGCCTCTCATTTGAAACAAAAAACTTTACAGTTTAATGTATAACTTCAAATCAAGATATTTTATAAAGTTTTTCTTTTAAAAAAAGTCTTTGCAAACTCATCTCATTTGGATGTTGAGATCTCATCTCATTTCAACATCCAAACATTACTAAAATAGAAATACTTTTTAATTTTAATTTTTTAATTTTTAATCTAATTATTATCTAATCATTATAACTTTCTCAAACTTCTAAACAAAATATAAAAAATAATTTAATATTTTCAAATCCCAAAACAAAAATTATATTATAATAATATTTTAACTTTATAATAATTTTATTCAATATTTGTTTTTCAAAATCTCATAAAACATATTAACTCAAATTATTTCACTACTATTCACAGATTTTTCATCTCAGCTCAACATCCAAATGAGGCCTTAGGTGCAGTTTGGATAGTGAGTTGAGACGAAATGAATTGAAATAAAAGTTAAAAATTGAATAAAATATTATTAGAATATTACTTTTTAATATTATTATTATTTTAGGATTTGAAAAAGTTGAATTATTTATTATATTTTGTATAAAAATTTAAAAAAATTAAAATGATAAAATGAGATGAGATGAGATGAGATAAAATATTTTATCCAAATGACTCTTAGTCTTTCTTACTACTTTTATTTGAATTGGATGGTCGAGAGAGAAAGAGAGAGAAACACGACATGATTAAATATATAGGGTACGTGATTTAAAAGATCGAAGTACAAAGGTTATTGAGCATTATCACATTAACAGTGCGGATAATGATGTAATTTATAGCATTATTGTAATACAGAACTTAAAAGTAAGAGAAATATTTTATTGGAATTATATAAAACTAATTCTATAAATTGGTGTGACAAAAATTATCATATAAATTGACGTGACTTGATATGGTTCATCAGATTATATAATTACTTTTACTGTAAAATAGATCTATTAGATAATATTACGAGGTCGATGAACTCTCTCACTAGCCTTACACTTAAAGGTAAAACGGTCGGGGATCTCTCGTTAATACCTTCTCGCCAAAGGTGACGTGGTCGAGAAACCCTCCCACTATACTTAAAGTAAAACGATCGAGAGATTTCCTGTCAATACCTTCTCACCAAAAGATGACGTGGTCGAAGAACTCACCCACTAGCCTCAAACTTAAAGATAAAACAGTCGAGGGATCTCTCGTTAACACCTTCTCGCCAAAGGTGACGTTGTCGAGGAATTCTCCCACTAGCCTCACACTTAAAGGTAAAACGGTCGAGGGATCTACCATTAACACCTTATCGCCAAAAGGTGACATGGTCGAGGAATTCTCCCACTATCCTCATACTTAAAAGTAAAACGGTTGAAGGATCTCCCGTTAACACCTTCACCTTTTGGTCGAGAAACCCTCCAACTAACCTCAAACTTAAAGGTAAAACGGTCGAGGGATCTCCCGTTAACACTTTCTCGCCAAAGGTGATGTGGTCGAGAAAATCTTCCACTAGCTTCACACTTAAAGTAAAACGGTCGAGGGATCTCCATTAACACCTTCTCGCCAAAGGTGGCGTGGTCGAGGAACTCTCCAATAAGCCTCAAACTTAAAGGTAAAACAGTCGAGAGATCTCCCGTTAACACATTTTTGCCAAAGGTGACGTGGTCGAGGAACTCTCCCACTAGCCTCATACTTAAAGGTAAAACGATCGAGGGATCTCCCGTTAACACATTCTCGCCAAAGGTGACGTGGTCAAGGAACTCTCTCACTAGTCTCATACTTAAAGGTAAAAAGGTCGAGTGATCTCCCGTTAACACTTTTTTGCCAAAAGGTAACGTGGTCGAGGAACTTTCCCACTAACCTCAAACTTAAAGGTAAAACGGTCGAGGGATCTCCTGTTAACACCTTCTCGCCAAAACGTGACGTGGTCGAACACCTCTCTCGCTAAGGCTGTTAAAAGTTAAGATATTAACAACGTATCTTTGCGCAGATTACTAAGAAATAGAAAAAGGTGCTTAATATCCGATAAACAAAATTTCATGGCGTACAAGGCATAAAAAAAGTTAAGTTGTTCTCTTACGGGTTACAAAGTTTTTTTAAAAAAAAAAATAACAATACAATGTCCTTACACGCAAAGCATCAGAAAAATTTAAAGTATTCCCTTACGGGCTACAAAGCCTTTAAAATACAAAAGTCAGGATGAGTGCGGGAAAGCATTTGGCATCTCAACTCGACCAAAGGAGTCACAAACATGAAGAGTAACCTCACTAGCACGAATAGATTTTCAGTCCAAAGTGTGCAGGTTCGTCTCTGGTTCACAAAGGAAAAGCTCACGAAGTTGTTTTATACCAAGTTTGAAGCCTATACCCTAGGCTCGCGATCAAACTTTGGGAGCGGCTGCCAGTTGGAGAAGAACCCAATTGAGGTCTTGTTGGGAATTCTCCAAAGCAAGAGTCAGCTCAGACACATTTTTATCTAAAATAGAGATTTTCTTTTTGGCAGAATCAACAACTCCACTAAGTTGAAGATATTCATGGTCACTATTTTTGAGATGGCTCTGTACTTCAATCAGAGTTTTTTCAGCCTCAGCTTTCACACCTTTCGCTACACCAAGTTTTATGGTTAGTTCTCGCCACTCATCTTCGAGGGAAGCCAGGCTAGAGGCGTAGTCAGACTTGGTCATCTTTACTTCTTCAAGCTCTGCCTTCACCCGATTATAGCTGGCAGCCAAGTCATCTTGCTCCTTCAAAGCGAGCTCCACCCGAGTGACCAATTCATCTCATTCTTTGTTAAAGACCTCCACCCGAGTAGCCAGGTCATCCCGGTCCTGCACAGCCACCTCAGCCTGGCGAAGGCGAGCAGCTAAGAGCATTGGTAGTCGCTTCTTCATCTTTAAATTTAAAGAATATGTCTTTAAATTCATCTACATTGGCTTATGCATCTCTAAATTTTTGCATAGCTATAAATACTGTTTCTTCAAATTTGAAGAAACACTATTCATTCTTCAAACATATTTTACTATTTTTTCTCTCTCCTACCCATTAAAATCAAATTTGTAGAATTTATATTAAGATGATTTTGATACATAAAATTTGTATTAAGTTGATAATACAAAGTGGATGTTAATTGTAACATATATATAAAAAATTAATTTTAGGAAACAAATAAAAAATAAAAAAATAATGATATTTTATTATTATTTGGTTCAAAGATGCATAAACTAATGTGGGAGTTTTTTTTTTATATGCAAAATCATTCTTCAAAAAAGATGATTTTACATATGAAGATGCATAAACTACTACCAATGCTCTTAGTCATCTCACTCTTGTTCAGCCGTCTTCACCTTGTCTAAGCGGATGGCAAAGTCATCTCGCTCTTTCCCGATCATTGTCTCTTCTTGACGATAATAATCAGCATCCGCAGCAAAACTCACCAACTCTTCTCGAAGTGAATTAACTTGAGCACGGAGGGCAGCCAGTTCGCCACCAGCCGCGCGGGAACGAGCTTCCAGCTGGGTCAACTCATTGACCATCTGTTCCCTCGCCTCTTCTAGTTGTAACCTATCTTCCACGAAGTCGGTGGCAAGGCGATCAACCCCCTAAAAAAAATAGTCTTTTTAGAACTGATGATCAAAGTATGCAAAAAGGAAAAACGAGTACAAAGAAATTACCGGTGCAAAAATATCTCTGAGATGTTGAACAGTAGCATTGAAAGCTTTTGCACAGCGAGCGTGTGGGGACGGCGAAGAGGTGTTAGCAAAAAGGCCCCGAAGAGAAGCTTCCTCGGTAGGTTTAAAAGGAACAGAAGAAGGAGTGCCAAAATCTGCATCAACGTGAGGACCCGAACACATTTCAACTTCATTCCCGGCGAGGAGGTGCCTGGTCAATTTGAAGATCCTCCTCAGGAGCAATCAAAGATGGTTCGTCGTCTCCCCTAGGAGAAATGCTAAAGGGAGGAGAATGGATGAGACCTTACTCCCACTAACGAGAGAAAGTGTTGGAAACACAAAAGGTAAATCAGGAGTAACTCTGACAGAAATTGTCAAGGCAGGGGGCGAACTAGACACCGCTGTTGTTTCCTCAACATGTTCCTCCTCGCCATGATCCACCCGTGGAGATTCCGTGAGAACAGAAAAGGACTGAGTAATGACCGGCGGGGACGAGGGCAATGAAACTAAAGGAGCCTCGAAGGATTGGAAGTCTGCGGGCGTAGATGAAGGCACTGTAAGTAGGTCGGGATCCAAAAGGGCAACATTATCCTCCTCCAAAGGGATGTCGACGCCTTTCTGTTCTAAATCGTCGGTCGGTAAATCCTCCCCCAAAGGCTGTGCAGCAACTTTGGCAGCAACCTCTGCCGCAATTATGTCCTCAAGGTCCTCCTCGGCTAAAGCCATCACATCATCCAAGGAAAAGGCTGGTGGAGCCACAAAGGTGGTCAGTTTACTCGGTTCCTCCCAAGGAGACGCCAACTTGATGTTCCCACCTGCCTGGGAGTCCATTTTGCTCGGTTTCTCCCGAGGAAGAGCCAACTTAATATCTCCATTCGACGTGGGAGGAGGCAAAGAACCACGCTTTGATGAGACAGACTCATCTGAACAAGGCGAAATACGAGCCCTTTTAAGTTTTCTCTTCTTTTGCCCATTTGCACCAGGGTAGTTTTTCCTCTTTAAATCACCCGCTGGCGATGGGGCATCCAAAAACTCACGTCCTGATAGATGGGCCTGACTGGGAACCATCCGGAACCTTTTAATATTGCTAGGGGTCAAAAGCACATCTGAAAAGCATACCTTGGAATGGGCCTGGGCCCAAGCCTCAACTAACTTCACACGAGCCTCCTCACGAGGGGAAAGAAGAACCTCAAAGTCATCCCTATCGGGAACAGGAGACCAACAAGCCCTAATAGGAAATTCCCGAGTAGAAGTTTCATTAGCGGGGAATTTCTAACCCGAGCCAGAGAGAGAGAAAAATTTGTTCCCCCATTCTTTCGCTTGAGAATACTTGCGTTCTAAGTCAACCAGTTTACTACGGGATCTAAAACTACAAAGGTTCCCCCCCAAACGCCTAAACCCATGTACGAACAAAAATTCATGGGCTGTTAGGTCAGGGTACTCATCGCCCACCGATTCTAGTACCCTTTGCCACAACACACAACAAGCCATCAAAATTCTCCAGGTATTGGGCACCAATTGAGCAAGGGCAAGCCCTAGGACGTCTAATATGTCACGGACTGATCGCACAAAGGGAAATCGAAGCCCCATAGTAAACATGGCAAAATAAAGGGCAACAGAAATGGACATACATTTTGCATCAATAGCTTTCTGGTTTGGAGTGGGTACCCTCAAACCAACAAAGTCGGGAATATTGAAGTTGTTTCAAGCATTCTCCAGTTCGAGAGAAGAAATAGTTGAAGACCATCGAGAACGCACGAATATAGACGCTGGAGGAGAAATGGCAACTCAAGGAGAAGAGTAGCGGGGTGGTGAAGGGCCACGAGCAGAAACCACAGCCTTGCCTTTATAAGAAGAAGAAGCTATGAATGAAGAAAAGAAGTCGCGAGAAAAAAGGGGGAAGATTGCCCAAACGGTAAGCAAGAACTCAAAAAGTTAAGCAAGAAACGTAAAAGAGAAAGAAGTTTAAAAGAGGAAGGAAAACAAGACCCCAAGGAGAATTAAATAGGAGTTGAGGTGAGTTGACGATTGGCGGACAAAATAAGTGGAGGCGAAACAGCACCCTGACACACACCTCGAAAAATGAAACGGGGCACAAGTTCAGGTCCCATCATGCCATGCGTAATAAGACTTCACGAGGTAACTGGAGAGGACACCCTGACTGGTTAGCCCCACATGGGCCTGGGCCTTTGCTTAAAGCCTGAAGCTTGCCCCATTACCGAAAAGCTCAATCAATACCGAGAGGGCCCAGCCCACTGCCAATACCGACTGGGTAACCACCCAGCGGCGGTAGAAGATAAGAACGGTTACATTTGAATTTACTAAGGGATGAACCTTCATATCTAGATTTAAATTTGAATAATGGATAACCATTATTGTCCAAAAAATGAAAACGGTTCAAAAGCTCTATATAAGAGGAGAACTCAGGTACGTAAAATCCATCTGATTTTTTGGTATTAAAGAGTTACTTCTCAATCACTAACTTAGGCATTGGAGGCATTGCCTCGAACCCTCAAGCCGCCTTACTCTTTGGTTGTAGGCGGTCGTGAGGTGGTGACGGTGAAATACGTCCATAACAATAGTAATTTTCAAAAAACAAATATATATGTAGATCAATAAACCATGACGGCCAACTCTGAGTTGACGATTATTGAAAACAAATTGATAATAATGGTGAGCCATATAGAGAGCTAAGGAGCCCGCGTGTAATGAATAATGCTAGAAATCACACACTTTCACTCTATTGCTGATATAATTTTTTTTATTACCTTTAAATTTTATCATTTTTAGTATGGATTTATCAAGGTATATTAAACACCTTAAAAAAAATGTTGAATGCCATGGTGGTTTTCGCATACCTTTTAATATTGTTTGAAGGGGAGAGTTTTTAATTAAAATAGTTTATAATTAAAAAATCTTGAGAGATGGTATCATGAATTATTTTATGTTCTCGTGATTGTTACATGTCTATATTAATTTATTTGTACATATTATAAATTATGTACTTCACTTCATTTTTGTACTACACACATACACATAATTGATCCTTCAATAAAATAGAGGTTTTATCCCAAAAGGTTCCAAACCCTTCGACTGCTTCTCTCTACTAGGGTTTTCATTCGTTTTCTCTGCTAGGGTTTGATCTTTACATATAGCTTAATAGAGTTTATAAAATTGGTGGCACCCATTAAGAATATCTATCCAAACATTGCAAGTCCTTAGAGCTCGTTTGAATATTTGGAGTATCTCAAAATTTTGTGAATAGTAATATAAGGAAAAAAAAGGTATTGATCTTCAATCAATTGGTTGATACATGGTTAATAAATTTAACCATTGCTGTGTATCAACAAGTTCGTGATTAGTGAGGATAATTTAGTCACAAAGAGATCACATAAAAATATATACATAAACTGATGTGACTTGATATAATACGTTAGATTATAAAACTACTTTTATTATAAAATAGATCATATGTATCATATCATAAAATCATGTGAATTTATATATTTACTTTTATGAAATATCTTTGTGATTATAAAACTTTTCAAATTGAAAATTATGCATGGATAGTATTTTTATTACCATCTTGAGAGTATTACTTTTGGGTATTTGAAATTGAAAAATTATATTCATTATTTTCACATGACCACACATCATATTGTAGAGAAATTAAACAACAAATAGAAGCGGAATTACAACAAAATGGTGACTCCCGTGAGGGTATTTGTCCCACAAGTTGGTGATGAACAAAGGGAATTGAGTGATTTCATTTGTGCACCAATGACCCATATTTATAGGCCATCATGCACCGGTTGGTAAAAGACACATTCATTGGTTTAACCAATGGCAACCCAAAGGTCACATCCTTAAGAAGTGACACAACCTATTGAAAAGGGCACAACCATTGGTAAACCAATGGTAACCCAAAGGCCACAACCTTAAGGAGTGACACAACCTTTTGACTAAATCAAAAGGTTGTGTCTCTTGACACTTTACCAATCACATACAACCTTTTAACTTAAATCAAAAGGTTGTGCCTATTGACATTTCCTTAAACATCACCCCTCATGGGAACCATCACCATGTTAGAGAATATAATTCCAAGGGGTACACCGTTTGGTGATCACACCCCTTAGAATAACATCTCCCACTTGATCACAAAACGGTGATGATCCAGTTGAGTATTTTACCTTGGTACCAATATGAGTTTCCACTACTCAACTCTCATCTGCAACTCTTGCAGATCGGCGTCAGAGCATGACAAGCCTCTACGTGCACACGTTTTTGTCATTACCTTATCTGACCGCACCCTTTACCATATGTGCTCCCACTGATCACATATTAGGGGTGACTACATTTCACTAAAAATTTTTAGTGAACGGCATCAATTCTCCATGACTGGATCAACAATCCATATCTCTGTCACAATTGACGACTTCAGCCGAATACATAACATATGTATCGACCTGCGCTGAATTTTCGTTAAGTACTTCCTCTAGAGGCTATTCCTGAGGTTTTTCCCTAATCACCTTATCAACGACTTTGCAAATGATTAACCATTTACTTGGGTAATCAAATCACATTTCACTAAAACTTTAGTGAATGGCACTGAATTTTCGTTAAGTACTTACTCACCTGAGTCTTTCCTTAATCACATTATCAGCGACTTTACCATGATCAACCTTTTACTTGATTAATCAATCTGCACTGAAATTTTATCAAGTACTCACCTTAAGGCCATTCCTGAGGCTTTTCTTGATCACCTTATCAGTGACTTTACAAATGACCAAAATTTTCATTTTTGGGTATCTTCATAACTCCAATTTTCTAGGCGTCCCCAGAATTTGTTGAGTTATGCATGTTGACCATGAGATTTCTTCACCTAGGTTTCTTTCAATCCCATTCTAGTCACATGTTCTTTGAATTTCTCCAGAGATAAACCTTTGGTCATTGGATCTGCTACCATCTCGGTCGAGAAAACAAAATTAACCTTGACCTCACCTCTTTCCACTATATCTAAAATATAGTGATAATGCACATCAATGTGTTTTCCCTTGGAACTCTGTGTTCCACTTTTTATCAAAAAAATGTCAGACTGATTATCACAAAACACATTGATTGGTTCTGTGGATATACCCAAATTTAAGCTTTCAACAAAGCGTTTTATCCACACCGCATTACTCACTGCAGTACTACAAGCAATATATTCTGCTTCCATAGAAGACTTAGCAACACAGCCCTGTTTCTTACTTAACCAAGAAACTGATGTTCCACCAAATAGAAATATATATCCAGTTATAGATTTTCTATCATCTACATCACTTCCAAAATCAGCATCACTATAGCCGATTAATTCTAGATCACTATTTCCAAAGCACAATTTCAAATTTTTGGTACCTTGTAAATATCTCAATATACGCTTCACTGCTTGCCAATGTTCTTGACCTGGATTGGATTGAAATCTACTTACCAAACCAACTACATGACAAATATCTGGTCTAGTACTTGTCATTGCATACATGAGGCTTCCCACAGCTTGAGCATAGGGAACTTTAAGCATTTCACTTATTTCCTCATCATCTTTTGGGCACATACTTTTATTTAAAGTATGAGCTTTGCAAACAGGCGTACTTAAAGATTTACAATTTTCCATACCAAATCTTTTAAGTACTTTTTCTAGATATTTTTCTTGATCTAAATATAATAGATTTGAATTTCTATCCCTAGAAATTCTTATACCAAGAACATAAGCGGCTTCACCCATGTCTTTCATTTCAAATTTAGATTTCAAGAATTCCTTTGTTGCATGCATCATATCTAAACAATTACTTGCCAATAATATATCATCAACATATAATGATAATAATGTTAATTGATTATCATTTTTCCATATGTATACACAGTGATCTAGTGGACTCATTTCATATCCCATTTCCAAAATGGCTTGGTGAAACTTCAAGTACCACTGTCTTGAAGATTGCTTAAGTCCATACAGTGACTTTCTCAACCTGTAGACTTTCTCTTCATGTCCTTTAATTTGGAATCCTTCTAGTTGAATCATAAAGATATCATCTTTTAATTCACCATTAAGAAAAGCTGTTTTTACATCTAACTGATGTAATTCCAAATTCATCCTGGCAACAATAGACATGATGATCCTTACGGAGGTGAACTTCGCCACAGGCGAATATGTATCCACAAAGTCTACACCTGGTTGTTGAGTATATCCCTTGGCCACTAACCTTGCTTTGTATCTTTCCAAACTGCCATCAACTTTAAATTTTCTTCTGAGAACCCATTTATAGCCAATAGCTTTTCTATCTTTTGGAAGATCTGTTAACTCCCAAACATTATTTTTGTTTATTGATTCTATTTCATCTTTCATGGCCTCAAGCCATTTATCTGAATCAATACTATTGATTGTCTCAGAAAAATTTTCAGGATCATTATCTAAATTTTCCAAACTGGTATTTAGTGCATAATGATCTTGAAATAATATTGATGGTCTTCTGGATCTTTTACTCCCACTGTCTCCAACATCAATGCCTGAAGATTGATTTTCATCTGACTTTCTTTTATTATTCTGGATTTGAATAATATCATTATTTTCATTGTCAGAATCTGTGGAGATCCGTTGATTCTCTAAATCATTTAATAAATCTATTTGATCAACAGGAGTAACAAGGTTCGTGTTTTCCAAGAAAACGGCATCCCTACTTTCTATCAATCCTTTTTCAGAATGATAAAATCTGTAACCACTTCCGTTTTCTACATACCCAATAAACCTACATTCCCAGGTTTTATTTTTTAATTTATCCCTTAGTGGCCTTGGGATAAGTACTTGTGCCTTACAACCCCACACTTTGAGCTTACTTAAGTCTGGTTTATGTCCCGTCCATAATTCGTAAGGTGTAAGAGGTTTCGCTTTAGTTTCAACTCTATTTAATATATATGTAGCAGTCGATAATGCTTCACCCCAAAAATGTATTGGTAGATCAGCATATGCCATCATCGATCGCACCATATCCAATAGAGTTCTATTTCTCC
This sequence comes from Juglans cinerea, assembly GCA_961763995.1. Classification (NCBI taxonomy): domain Eukaryota; kingdom Viridiplantae; phylum Streptophyta; class Magnoliopsida; order Fagales; family Juglandaceae; genus Juglans; species Juglans cinerea. Next base: position 14,816,779 of record CAUIVZ010000016.1, read on the forward strand.
TTTCTGCAATGCCATTTTGTTGAGGTTTATATGGCATATTATAAATATGTCTTATACCATTTAATTTGCAGAAATTGTCTAAAGCTTCAAATTCTCCTCCTCTATCACTATTCAAACTTTTAATGGGTCTACCCAACTGGATTTCTACTTCTAATTTAAATTCTTTAAATTTCTCAATTGCTTCAGATTTATGCTTGAGTAAGTAGATATGCCCATATCTTGAATAATCATCAGTGAAAGTAATAAAGTACTTCATTCCTCTATGAGTTTTTGTTTTAAAAGGTCCACACACATCAGAATGTATAATTTCTAGTAAATCCGTGGATTTCCAACTTTTTGAAAAGGATTTACTACTCATTTTTCCTTTGATACATGGTTTACATATATCAAAATTATCTGAGTTTATTTGTGGTATTAATCCACTTTTATACATTCTGATCATCTTATTTTTATTTATATGACCTAATCTTAAATGCCATAAATATGCACAATCTGTAGACACATTCAAATACTCAGAAATAGGTACTTTATTAATATCAACATTCAGTACATACATATTGTGATCTTTCACGCCTTTCACTGACACATTTCCCTTACTTATTACAACGGTTTCAGACTTAAACTCAACTGTGTAGCCTTTCTGATCTAGTACAAGCACAGATACTAAATTCCTACGAATACTAGGTACATATAGAACATCACTAAGTAAAATAATGGAACCATTCACTTTGAATTTACATGTACCTTGCCCCAAGACATCGCAATATGTATTGTTGCCCATATAGACTTTGTGCTCTCCAGTTTGTTTATCTTCAAGTTTGACAAACATATCTTTGTTCCTACATATATGTCTTGTCGCTGCAGAGTCAACCCACCATGAATCTGTCACTGGTTCCACTAGCATTACTTCTGAGATTGTCATCACAATTTCCTTGCTTTCTTGTGCTTTTCCTTTGTTAGGACATTGTGATTTGTAATGACCCTTCTTTCCACACTTAAAACAGTTTCCAGAAAATGGTTTATTTTGTTTTCTTTTTAACCATTTCTTTTTCTTGAACTGTTTTGGCTTCATCTTATTCTGTGTAGAACGCTTATCTTGAGCCATTAATAAATTGGATGATTCACCATCTTTATTCCTTCTTTTCATCCTTTCTCCTTCAAGTACTGGAAGCGATATCATTGTTACTTCATTTCCACTGTGTGTTAAAGAAGTAATAATGTGATCCCAAGATGAAGGAAGACTATTTAGTATGGTTGTAACTTGCATTTTATCAGTGAGAGGATGACCGGCATCATTTAATTCTTTCGCCACAAACTCCATTTGAAGTACATGATCGCCAATATCATCATTCTCTTTCATACAAGTCCGGTTATACTTATCAAATAATAACTGTATATAAGTATCCGACCTTAAACCATACTTTGCTTCAACTGCATCCATAATTTCTTTAGCAGTTTCATAGTCTTCAAATAAAGGAATAATGTGATCACTCATGCAATGCAAAATTAAAGCTTTTGCCCATGCATTGTGTTCTATCCATTTATCTACATTTGAAACGCTGCTTCCACTTTCACTTTCATCATTTTCTACAATTTCTCTCCATGGCTTTGGTGTTGTTAATGTATATAAGGTCTTTTCATGGGTTAGAAGAAAAGTTATATGCCTTTTCCAGGCCCGGAAATTTCTTCCATTCAATTTTTCTATCCCTGAGGGATCAATACTTTTCTTCGGTGCCATGAATAATAAACCTTAAAAATTAATCAACAAGAAGAATTGTAAAAATAATAAATGTGTACTATTTAAATACAATAGTTCAACTGTGAAAAATTTAAAATTATTACAAACTTAATTAGTAATAATAACCCTTGGATTTAATCCAAGGTGGCAGCCTAGAAATTCTCCTATTATATTTTATATAAGGAGAATAATGAAAATGATGCCCCGATCGAGGATATCCACGACCTTTCCTTGATGTTTCACCTCTTTCAAAGAATTTCTGGCGATAATTTCGGTCAACAGGGGCTTTGTAATATTTTGGCTTGAAATTTGGAGCACAACGGCTTTTGAACGGACGAAATCTGGCTTGAAATGATCTCGAACGGCCCGATTGAAAAATTCTGCCCTGAACCGGTTCAGGAAACCGGGTGAACCGGTTCAGCCGGTTCAAGCCGGGTTCTGGAGATCGGCTCGATCAACGGCTCGGTTCTCGGCTCGGTCAACGGCTCCGTTCTCGGCTCGGCTCGGCTTGGTGGCTCGGCTTGATGGCTCGACTCCGGTGGCTCAGAAACGGGCAAAACGACAATGTCGTTTTTGTCGGAATTCACCTCCGTTGGCTGAACGACACTTTCGTTTAGCCCTGGATGAATTTGAATGAGATGACCGTTGGACGAAACGGCACCGTTTCGTCCTGGGTCTTCTTCAACCTCACGCTGGCGCACTGCAGTGACCCTGCGTGCGTTGTCCTCAGTTCCGTCCGACCAAATGGTGGCTGGCGACGACGACTCCGACGTGCTCCCGAGGTCGACGAAGTCCGGCGGCGGTGAGAGGCTCCGGCGGCCGGCCGAAACAGTAACTTTATGTGCAAATGGGCTGTTTAAATCACTATTCCTTTGTGTAAAATAATACCAATAATTTTCTTCAAAATAGTAACAATTTACTAAATTTTGAAGATTACCAGTATATTCTAAACCTCCCACCGTGATCTGAAAGAGTTTCTCTCACAGATTTTCAAGCAAACGAAGATGATTAAAATATGCAAGTGTGGTTGCCAAACCAAGCACTTGCCTATTTATTGTCTTCGTTATGCGTGATAAAATTCCCTCTGACATGACCAGGCTCTGATACCACTGTAGAGAAATTAAACAACAAATAGAAGCGGAATTACAATAAAATGGTGACACTCCCGTGAGGGTATTTGTCCCACAAGTTGGTGATGAACAAAGGGAATTGAGTGATTTCATTTGTGCACCAATGACCCCTATTTATAGGCCATCATGCACCGGTTGGTAAAAGACACATCCATTGGTTTAATCAATGGCAACCCAAAGGTCACATCCTTAAGAAGTGACACAACCTATTGAAAAGGGCACAACCATTGGTAAACCAATGGTAACCCAAAGGCCACAACCTTAAGGAGTGACACAACCTTTTGACTAAATCAAAAGGTTGTGTCTCTTGACACTTTACTAATCACATACAACCTTTTAACTTAAATAAAAAGGTTGTGCCTATTGACATTTCCTTAAACATCACCCCTCATGGGAACCATCACCATGTTAGAGAATATAATTCCAAGGGGTACACCGTTTGGTGATCACACCCCTTAGAATAACACATATATAATTTTTTCTTCTTATGTATAAATGATGAGTAGAAGAATTGAGTTAGCTTAAGAAGAATAAAATCAATTTTTTAAAAAAAAATTAAAATAAATAATATGTATAATATGAAGATGACTATGAACAAAACTCTTTGAAATTATATGACGTTTTGGCCTGAGAGTCACATGATCCCTTAAAAGCTCTCCCTTCGAAAAGATTCTACAAGAGAGAGTACTTGGTTCTATCCTCTGCTGGAGGGCTTTTGGCACTGTGAAGATTTCAAGAGAAAGTTGTTGAATGTTTTGGTGCAGTTACTGTTGCTGAAGCAGTGACTACTCGATCAGCAGGGAACAAGCTGCAAGCTAAGACTACCTTTTTTCTCAGAATTTAGGTTACTGTTGGTGATGCAGATTGGAAACCAACAAACAATAAAAGAAGAAAGAGAAAGGTCGAGAATTGAAGTTGATAGGGTCATGTACGAATATATATATATATATATATATATATATTATATGCATATAGAGCAATCAGATTTACTGAAGTTGTAGGCAGAGGATTCTGTATATAATAATTAAAGGAGTAAACTGCTACATCTTTTAGGTCTTGCTGTTTGAAATTTGGTCGGACATCAAATTGGTCTGCAATAATAAAAAATTAAAAAAAATTAAAAAAAAAAGCCATTAAAAATGGTCAACAAAAAGCAGCTATTCTCTGTACTTTGTAATTTTCTCCCACTTGCCTTTAAATGGAGTCTCGAGTCTCACGCTCTCTAAACCAAACATTGCTCCACACATTTTGGATCTATTTTGGTTATGATTGAGAGAGTATAATTGTTGTTTAATATTTTCAAATACTTCATTATTATTAATAAGTTATTTATTATTATTTCATTATTATTCTCATTATTATTTACAGATTATCTAAAATACTTAGGCCCCATTTACAATTTTGACTGAACTAAGATCAACTCAATTCAGTCTAATTTTAAGTTGAATCTAACATCTAAATACCCAACTCTCAAATCATTAAACTCATCTCAACTCAAAACTTCTTTACATGTGGAACCTACAACATTTTTTCAACTCAACAACTCTTTCTACGCTGGGTTCACAACTTTTTTCAATTTACCATAAATACATTTAAACTCATCTTAACATTCAAATACATCTAAACTCATCTTAGGTGGGCTCCACTAAACTCACTCCACTATCTTAACTCATTATTATTCATAAAGAATTCAATTGATCTCAACTCAACTCGACATCTAAACAGAACCTTAGTATCCAAACCGAGTCATATGAGTTTTGGTTACTCCTCCGCTTTTCTCACTTTACCTTTTTCCCTATGATCTTTAATTAAAAGTCATTTTTATATATTTTATTTTATAATGGAAAATTGCTAATATATTGTTGTCTTCTAATTGTGATTGAGCAACAAATGCTACACCACCACCAACTTCTTAGGCGATCAATGTATAACTTATGTCATTTGGATGGTGTGTGGTGTAAAAAATTTCAAAGAGAATTATTCATAAATTTATAGAAATCTCATCTCAATCGGATTCATGTGCATGTGACTGCTACTCAAAGCATAACATGAACTCCAAGTGTTATTAGTGTTCATGCCATAAAATTTAAAATTCTACACATTTTGCTTCATTAGATTTCTTAACCTCATATGTTTAAGATTTGACAACCCAAGTCTACAAAACTTTGATTGGTTAAAGCCTTCGTATTGGCCTATCTTAATGTTTTTCCTAAAGCCTTAAGACAATCCAATTTATGATCCGTCATCATGTGGAAACTAGTTGAAAGTCTGATATATTATCGCCATCAAATAACCATAACATTCTTTGGCTTGGTTTAGATATCAAAATCATCTAAATTCATCTCATCTCATCTGATTATCTCAATATCTAAATACTACAAACACAAGTACAAATATTTTTCAATTTTAAATCTTTAATTTTTTCATTTAATCATTACAATTTTTCTAAACTTCTAAACAAAATACAAAAAATAATTCAATTTTTTCAAATCCTAAAATAAAAATAATATTAAAAAATTTATATTCTAATAATATTTTAACTTTATAATATTTTTATTGAACTTTTTCTCTCTTATTTTTCAAAATTCCATAAAAATATATTAACTAAAACCATTTTACTACTATTCAGAGATCATCCGATCCCATCTCACTATAAATGAAACCTTAAACTTTTCACAACTCCATCTCATCATAACCCAACATCTCTCCCCTCATTTTAGCTTTTAGCCCTCAACTTGAGAGCAACATGATTTTCCTTGAGATGCATGAAAGTCTTGCAAGGATGTGAAAAATATATAATATCTTCTTTAATCACTAGAACTCATCGATAATATCCATAAGATTTGCTTACCAAAACATCACGCATGGCAGAGTAGAAACCCTAAACAGTCCTATTAATGAACTACTAATCCAAACCATACTCAATGTAACCTTTTTCTTAAGCCGCCCCTATAACAATGTATAAGTGGGTATTAAATTTGTAACGTCTCGATGGAAGACCCAAGTCATATGATCTATATTTCAAAAGAACTAATTAATGATACAATTTGAATGTTAAGATAAATTAAGTTGGGTTGTTAATAATAGTACTTTGTAGATCCTATTGAGACAAGTTTAATATTTTTTTTTTAGGTTGAGATGAGTTTAACTTTTTAGGTTGAAATGTATGAAGTAAGTTGAGATAAATTTAACTTATTAATTATGAGAAATTTGAAAAAATATTGGATCTCATCAATGATTAGTCTGAAATGAGTTGAGTTTGATTCAATAACCAAACACAACCTTAGAGTCGACCCATTAAAATTTTATAATGAACAAAAATTCCTCATTCTCCAACAATGTGAAAACTCATACATGATTTGCTCTTGAGATCACAAAATTCCTCTTCGAAAAGAAGGGCCCTGCATAAAAATATAGGAAAGAAAAAGGATGTGGAAGTAGTACTAATGATCAGCTTGACATGTATATACTGTCCTCATGCAGTAAAGCAGATCTGAAAAAGGTTTGAAGAATCAGAAACAGAAGCAGCCATGGCCAGCATGATATGTGTGACTATATCCTCATTGTAAAGCAGATCTCAGGAACATTGGGCTGCGAGACTGAGCAGCATCGAAACATGAAGGCAAACGGCATTACGTTCGTAGGTTAAAGTGCTCTTTGACAGCACAGACACATCATGCATCTAAATTAAATCCACTACACTCTACACTCTATATTTTTTTAAATTTTTAAATTTTTTAATATTTTTATAAATTTTTTTTTTGAGTTTATCCTTTTTAAATTATTTTAAATTTTCTATTCATTATTCATATAATAAATATTTGATAAAAGAAAAAAATAATAAAAATTTTAAAAAATGTAGAATGTGGAGTGTTAAGAGATTGAGAAGATTTATTGATAAAATAAATGGTACACATTAATAAAAAAATAAATGGGTTTATTAAAATTTACTTTGAAAAATAGAAAATAAAAAATAATTTCATGACACATCAAATAATTTTCTCTGTGCGCTTACAGAAGAAATTAAGGGGAGATTTTTTGGTACACAAAACAGCTATCCTGCCTTGGATTTTCTATAGAAATTCCGGATTCCTTCTATTAATTTGTGTCCTTGGATTTATAGGCACACTATTGATTTGATAAAATTAAAAAAATGTTGGCAGTCCACTCAGGTAGCCTTTTCTTAATTTCTCTTTAAACTTTATTTTTTAATATCTATTTATTTAGTTTTGTTTTGAAACTTATATTTTTTTTTATTAAATTTAAACGATCGAGAGCATTATATTTTTGTTAGTTCACTATATTTATTCTTTCATATCTAATAGTTTAATTGGATAGAAGATGCATATTGAAAAAGAGTCATTCTATTCAGCAGTTATACATGACCACACACTTGCTATGGGAAAAAAAATAAAAGATACAAAATAAAAGCATGTGTGTAGTGTATATAGGTATATTAATGAGTATAATTTTCTGAAAAAAATTTATAGTTTGTGCTATAAAATTATTAGTTTTTTTAATAGAGGATGTCACTCTTTTTCAAAATGATTGCACGATGCTTGCAGACTCCACGACTGCACGTAGCATTACTCTTTTTAAAATGAGAAGTGCTACAGCCATAAAAGATCTCATAGAAGTAAATTCATGAACTGATATAGTTTTATATTATTCATTAAATATATTTAACAATAAAAGTAACTTTATCATGATCTAAGGTTCTATATTGTTTATATATTTATTTTTGTGTGATTTGTGATTAAATTATTTCTAATTTCGCAATTACATGTACCAATTCTTGATACTTCGTGCTGGTGACTAGAGCTATAAAAATAAACTAGAGAATCGAAAAACCAACCTGAACCGACCCAGACCGATTGGTTTGGTCTGGGATTCGTTCCTCTATTTTAAAAATTGGTCATAACCGGTCCGGTCTCGATTTTATGGCCTAATAAATTCTCAACATATTCTTTTTAATAAATATATTTTTCCTTAGTATATTAATCATTATATTATAACTAATATATAGTTATAGTATTATATCAATAGTATTACTATATACTAATAGTATTAGTACATTACTAATATTTATATATATTAATATATATATATATAAGCATAAGAGATTAGAGATTTAATATATATTAAAAATTAGAAAATCAAATCAAATCGGATATAGATCGATAAAATTAAAAATATCAATTTAAAAGAATAATCGATATCTATTCTTAAAAATGTAAAACTGATATATATACCGATTTATATATATATACCGATTCATATCAAAATTGGATAAAATCGGATCGAGTACACCCTACTGGTGACACGGATTTGCGAGTTCACAGGCCCGAACATGGATGCAAACACGTACAATTCGAGAGAGAGAAATGTAGCTAGGTTGGAAAGGGTTTCAGCCCCCTACGAAACACGTACACAAAAAGCTGCTGCCGCACAACCCTGCAAATACTACTACTACTGTAGCAAGCGCCAGGCAAACTGAATCACCAACGCATACACAGACAGACACACACACACACACCAAGCTACGATTGCAGGTGAACCGACGCAGAGCCTCATCAGCTCTATAATTACAAATTTACAACCCACTCACTCACCGACTCTTAACATTTCTCTCACAGCTTTGTGCTGCTTTTACGTACTCCTAAAACAATATGTCCTTAGCTCAAACCCCGCCTACCTGCACAGCAGCATCAGCTGCGGTCTGAATTCAAGAACTGCTAGCTGGTGCGCATCATTTATTTGTTTTTAATTGCTGCATCTTTCTTTTCCCGATTTGTCGCTTTCAGTTTCCGTTAATCGGTCCTTCCTTACCTTCTTGGCTTGAGCTCCCTTTTATCCTTCTTATTTACGTAAATGTGCTATACCCAGCAATAACAATAATAATATTATTATTATTACTATCATTGTGCTGGCTTTTATGAATTCCCATCGCATCTTTTTGACAAAACAAAAAAAAGATTCAATGAGGCCGGTGGCCGATGAGTGGGCGCAAACTTTCTGTGTTTAAAGCCAAACTTTGATTGGCAGGAAACGGTTAGATAAATGTGCCTGAACTTCAGAAATTAGTTTAAGGGAAAAATGTTGCAGATCAGTTGAAGTTGCAGAATCCTAAGGTTGGTATAATTTTACTGACTCAAATCTATCTGTTTTCTTTATCTCGAGGCGGGTTTTTTCTGCGGTTTGTAATGCAAGTTTTGCTTGTTCTAATGCACATTTGATACACGTAAAGTGTGTTAAAAGAAGATCATTTCAAGCACAAACAACAATGATTGCGCTGCTGCACAAGAAGCTGGTACTTCTGCTGATGCATGGGAGTGTTAGAGAAAGCTAAATTCCAGGTAACATGTTTTCTTTTGTAAGCAACTTAATCCCAGATAAAAATGTTGAAATGTTTGGTCGATCGATGCAGCTTCTCTTTTGTTGGTATTTGCCTTCTTTTTCTTTAGTTTCCTTTGTGAGGCAGCTTATGCAGATCATGCTTGATTGTAGTTATTTCATTCTTCCCCTCACTGTGCTGTGGTTCGAAATGGATAGTACTCTTATAGGTAGAGTGGTTCTGGCTAGGTCCCATGAATTAATGCACCCGTCATCATTCACTTTTACCCATTTCCTCCATACTCTTGACTGTGCTGTGTTGCGGTCAACGTAGGATGATTAATGTAGTATTCCTAGCATGAATGGACCCCTCTCCTCCTACTCTTTCATGCCCTATGCCTTCCCCCTTTCCTTCGGCTTCCATTGCTTTATCCGGTCCCAAAAAAAGTTCCCTATCACTTACGTAGTAATGGCTAGAAAAAGGCTGAAATTTAACCATCTCATCTCATTTCATATAATTATTATAATTTTTTTTAAGTTTTCACATAAAATATAATAAATAATTCAATTTTTAAAATTCTAAAATAAAAATAATATTAAAATTTTATATTATAATAATATTTTATTCAATTTTCAACAAAACATATGAACTGCATAATCAAACGAAGCATTAGGATATGCAAGTGTCACACACTCTATATAAAAAAAAAATAGAATAAAAAAATAATTTTTTATTTGAATTTCAAAATTTATCTATTTTTTTTTTAAAGGAATATATGATACCTCCAACCATAGAAGAATCCACTTGATTTAGAGGCCTCATTTATATTAATATGGATTATATTGTCTGTAAATGGGCCCCAACTGAAAACTTTTAGATTTGGTTTTTGATTGCTTTCCCAAATTACCAAAATGTCAGCGTCGAATATGGGTAGGAAATCTTTAGTAGTAGGCCCAACTTTGTGAGACTATAACTACAGTACCACGTAAACAGTTAGCCATTATAGCTTGTGAAGTACGTTAAGGTACTCCTGGATATTTCTTTCCATACTTGCATTTAGGGGCGGAGTCAGAAAATGTTCTATGGGCGTATGTGGGAGAATTACGTTTTATCAAGTTTACCTTTGGCAAAAACCATATGAAATAAAGTCTTTGGGATGTTATGAAAATTCAGCTCCCCAGCTTAGAGCATTCCCATTGGCTTCCCTAAAACCACTTTTTCTCTATAATTTGAGAAATATTTTAGGGAATATTCTAAAAACCTCCCTCCATCCGGATCCCTATTTTAGGAAAAAGATTTAGGGAATGAATAGTGGTTCCCTATTCATTCCCTAAATAACTTTTATTAATATTTTATTCATTTCAATTAAATTAATTCTTCTTCCAATCATCTACACTTTCTTTCATACTCATATTTATTGTAATTTTAAATAATATTTTTAAATATAATTTAAATAGCTACGAAAATATAAAAAAATAATAATTTTAAAAATATTAAAAATAATTTAAATTTTTATTTAAAATCTTCACTAGAGTAATAATTCAAAACATAAAAAAAAATATTGAGTAGTTAAATTTATAAATGAAAGTGAGAAAAAATTAATAAAAAAAAGAATAGAGAAATATTATTTTAATAGAATAGGGAATTGATAGGGAATGGGATGTAGAAGGTTTTTGAAAGATGAGTAAAATTTAGGAAAAACTTTTAAGAAATGTACTTTTTAACTAAATTATAGGGAATTTTATAGGTCAAAGAAGCAGAACATATTGGATTGTTTATAAAGAGGTCAAAGAAGAAGAGGTCATGATATGATAGGGTGAACATCAAATACACAATGGAATACTTTTAATTATCATTTTTCTTTAAAATTAAATATGCAATATATAGTATAAAATAAACTCATTATAACCCACAAGTAAAATAGCAAATTCTTTTTACGTGGAAAATCCCTTAATAAGAAGGAAAAAACTATGGGATCTCATCCAATTAGGCCTTGTTTGGATGTTGAGCTGAATTAAGACGAATTCACTTATTTATGAATAATAGTGAGTTGAGATGGTGGCGTGAATTTTGTAAAGCCCACCTAAGATGAATTTATATGTATTTATGGAAAGTTGAAAAAGGTTGTGGGTCCCGCGTGTAAAGAGAGGTTGAGTTGAAAAAGGTTGTAGGTCCCACGTGTAAAAATGTTTTCAGTTAAAATGAGTTTACTGATCGATTTGAGAGTTGAGTGTTTCGATATTTGACTCAGCTTGATCTTAGTTCAGTCCAAGGTCCAAACAGGACCTAAAACTAATTCCACTATCATTTCTCATCAAAAGAATAGAGTAATGCTACGTACAGTCGTGGAGTGCGCAAGCGCTGTGCAGTCGTTTTGAAAAATAGTAGAGTCCATTATTAAAAAATTAATAATAGATTTACATATTGTCTTCTCCAAAACGATCTCTAGATGCTACATGCATATCAAGAATGTATATCTATATTATTGGTTCAACATATAAATGATCATCACCTGACAAGTGGATTGCAACCAAAACCACTAGAAAAATCTCACCAAGTGGCTATTAGCCACAAGCAAACAAAGAGGAATTTCAACAATCAACACCCATCAATATGGAGCTCTCATCATAAAAAAAATAACATACTGAAATTTTACCGAAATTAAACCACAGTCAAGCTTTTTCTGTCTTTTTGCACGGCATTTCTCTATCTTCTCTCCCTTGATGCATATGCGCGATGCCACTAGCTCTTTCTTTTTAATTCTTAAAGCCCTTACTTGAGTAATTACCAAGTTGCCTTTATTTTTTTTTATGGCTTATTTGGGTTCCATCACATGGAGGGACCACTCAACAAATCTCCCGCTCTTGACTGAGTGTGAGGGACTCTATCAGGCCTGCTTTTATTTTACATAATTCAAGCATTTGAAGATGCAATGGTTTTGTCATTAGAGTTGGCAATATGTGATATGACATGTGAACCCAATATGAATGTGACACAAAATTGAAGGATTTGACTTTGATATCAATAAGTTCAGGTCAAAACAGGTTGACCCTTTAATACACGATTAATAAATGGATCAACATGTTAAGATACGATTCATAAACAGATCAATAACAAGTCAATTTGCTTAACCTGAAATCAACTCACAATAACTCGTTTAAATTTTATTTCAAAATTATAATTTTATTATTGTTGAGTTGTAATATTAGTATTTATTAATATGCTTATGTTTTTATTCCTGTGACTGTAATTTGGACCTATGCTCATATATGTTAATGTTGAGTTTGTAACATTAGTTTTATTATAGGTTTAAATTTGAGAAATATTAATATTTTTTGTTAGTATGTAGTCTTATTTTTTTTGGAAATATTGTGACTACTAATAAATATAGATTTTAACTTTTGTAAGAGATTATATTAATTAGGTCAAATGGGTTCTGAAGGCCAGTTCAACCTATTTACATAAAAAGAGTTGAAATGGGTTGTATGGGTCATGTTGTTTTGAATCATTTCTAATTAATTAGTAAATGGGCCGTGCCGTGTCACCTGTTATTCAAGTGGAGTCGAATGTCAATGACTTGACATAACATGAACATTACCCACGAACACAAAGTGTCACCCTTATTTTCATCATATTTGACCCATTCTCATTAGAATAAATTTTCTTAATTTATAACATGTTCATCTCCAATGCATCACAAATTTAGTGACATCTGACATCAATATACTTGGATCTTGAATACAAAACTGATTTCTTACTAAGACAGATAGTATTCTGATTGTCATAGTAAAACATATAGTTCTTTTGCTTTTGGTCCAATTATTCTAAGAACATTTTCATCCATATCAACTCCTTACTAGCTTCAGTGATGACAATATATTTAGCATCTGTGGTAGACAAAACACTTCATTTCTATAGCCTGGATTGCCATGACATTGCTCTTCCTGAATACGTAATCAATTACCCTGAAATAGACTTCCTAGAATCAATATCACCAACCGTATTTGCATTCATGAACCCACCAAACATATGTTTACCATAAAGTACAAACACCCCTTGAAGTGCTTCTAAGATACCTAAAAATCTATTTTATAGTTGCTTAATGTTCTTTACAAAGGTTAGAGAGGAATCAACCATCAACTCCAACAACATGAGCAATATCAAGCCTTGTGCATACCATCCATGGCATATATTAAGTTACCCATAGCTGATGTTTAATGCATATTTTGCATTTCTTTAGTTTCTTTCTCACTTGTAGGATTCTTCTTGAAACTTAGTTTCAAATGACCTACAAATGGAGAGCTCTCTAATTTTGCCTTACCCATGTTAAACCTGTCTAGTACCTTCTTAATATAACTCTCTTGAGATAGCCACTACTAAGCATTCTTTCTATTGCGAAAGATCTTCTTGTTTTTTTTTTTATAAGTAAATAAGTAGCTTTATTGAATAGAATGAAACTAGGCAATGCCCAAGTACACAAGAAGTATACAAAGTGAGACACCTAATTACATTTCAGTGAACTGAAAAGTAAGATAAAAACTCAAGGACATTCTCACCCTTTAATACAATAGTAGAAAATCACTGTAAAAGAGAGAATATAAAAGAATTCTAAATTTCCCCCCCTGCACGCTCCTTGTTATTAAAATACATTTCATTCATTTCCGACCATAGACACCACATTAAGAACAAATGTATCATACGACATGCTGCTGCCAATTGTGCACTGATATGCCTCCTGTTCCAGCACGCTAGTAATTCCACTACACTCTTAGGCATTACCCAACTCAGTCCGGCTCTATCAAGGATACCAGCCCATAATTCCTCTGTCACCTCACAATGTAAAAGCAAATAATCTATCGATTCTCCATTCCTTTTGCACATGTAGCACCACTCCATGACCACCATACCCCGCTTCCTTAAATTATCAACCGTCAAAATCTTTCCAAGCGTAGCTATCCAAGTAAAAAATGCAACTTTAGACAGAGCTTGTGCTTTCCAAATACTCTAACAAGGGAAAAAGGTGAGTTGTTGTACTGTCAAAGCCTTGTAAAAAGATTTAATAGTAAACTTTTTTTCTCCCCGTGTGAATCGATAACATACGGTCACTCCCATTTCCTCGTACCTTTGCTGAATACAAGTAACTAAAAAAGGCTGTCATCTCATCAAGTTCCCAATCCCGAGCATTTCTATTTAAAGTGACATTCCAAGTTACTGCCCCATTGGTACAACACAACAAATCTAAAACTGCCGCTTGCTGATTTCCAACCATGTTAAATGCGACTGGAAAGACAATGGAAAGAGGTCTCTCCCCACTCCAAGCATCGAACTAGAAGCAGAGTCTTGCTCTATCACCCACTCCAAACCTAATATGTTTTTCAAAGGTGTTCCACCTCATTCTAATAAATTTCCATAGGCTTACTCCATATGACCCCTACCCTCCTTAGAACACCATCTCCCCCACTCACTACCATACTTGTGTTCAATTAGCTCTCTCCACAGTGAGTTCCCTTCCATTTGATACCCCTCAACCACTTACCAAGAAGGGCCTTGTTGAAGATGCTTAAGTTTCGCACCCCTAATCCCCCATTCGTAATTAGACAGCACACCATTTGCCAACTTATAAGGTGAAATTTGACTTCCTCCCCCATGCCATCCCACAAAACAGATCTTAACAACTTTTCCATACGGTTAGCCACTCCTATCGGCAATGGAAAGAATCAAAGATAGTAAGTAGGAAGGTTGAAAATTGTACTTTTAATAAGTGTTAACCTCCCCCCTTTTGATAGTTGTAGCCACTTCCACCTTGATAATCTTTTCTCAATCTTCTTTATCACCTCATCCCAAATGCTCTTTACTTTAAATGACGCTCCCAATGGGAGTCCAAGATATTTCATAGGAAGTGAAGCAATTTTACAGCCCAACAACTCTACTAGAGAAGCAATATTACTCACAACCCCCACTGGTACCAATTTTGACTCCTCCAAGTTCACCTTAAGTCTCAAAATAGCTTCAAAACACAACAAAACTGCCCTTAGAGCTTGAATCTAGTCACTAGCAGCATCACAAAAGATAAGCGTATCATCCGCAAATAATAAGTGAGAAATGGAATTGACACCGTTACTGTTGTTGTCCATCGAAAAACCAGCAATAAATCCCCCCTAACGGCAGCCTCCACCATGCGGCTCAAAGCCTCCATTACTAAAACAAAGAGGAATGGTGATAGTGGATCCCCTTGTCGCAAATCCCTCGAAGGCTGAAAAAAACCACAAGATTTTTCGTTGACTAAGACCGAAAATCGAGTGGTCGAAACACAGTGTTTAATCTATTCACACCACTTGTTTCCAAAACCACATCTTCTCAACATATAAAATAGGAAATCCTGACACATGATCATAGGCATTTTCCATGTCTAACTTGCAAAGGACCCGGAGTGCCTTCTCTTAACCGACTGTCCAAACACTCATTCGCTATCAAAACGGAGTCCAAAATTTGCCAACCCAGAACAAGAGCATTTTGAGGTTTGGAAATGAGTTTGTCCATCACCAAACTCATGTGATTAGCTAACACCTTTGAAATGATTTTGTAGATCCCACCTACCAAGCTAATAGGCCAGAAGTCTTTCAAATTATGGGCAACAACTATTTGTGGGATAAGAGCAATAAAAGTAGCATTTAATGACTTCTCAAACTTAAGATTAGAATCAAAAGTATGGAAAATCTACATCACTTTCTCCTTCACTATCTCCCAACATTCTTGAAAAAAAGTGATAAAAAAACCATCTGGGCCTGGGGCTTTATCTTTGCACATACCTCTCACCACTAGATGCACCTCCGTTTCGATAAACGGTTTCTCCAACCAACTTGTTACCTCCGAATCGAGCTAGTAAAAAAAAAACCATCCAGTTTGGGACGCCACTCTACTTTTTCAGCTAGGAGTTCCTCATAGTACTGCACTATGTGGTCTTGGATCTTTTCGCGAGGTTGTAACACATTTGAGCCTAAATGAAGGACTTCAATAGCATTATGGCGCCTATGAGAATTGGCCACCTTGTGAAACGACTTAGTGCATTTATCTCCCTCCTTCAACCAAAGCACCCTTGATTTTTGCCTCTAAGATTATTTCCTCCATCAACAAAACTTTCTCAATTTTGGTTACCACCACATTCTTTCTTGACAAAGATTCCTCATTCACCTCTCACTCCTCCAATACTTGCAGCTCATGCCAGAGAATATTTTTCTGCACTTCTGTGGCGCCCCCAATCCCCCGTATAAAAATACACGGGGATCGAGACACCAGGATGGTGACAACACGGTCACACATCCCAACGAAGTGCCAGTGTGTGTACATGCAACGGTGTACAATTAAAAAAAATAACGCAGCGGATAGTCAACTAAGTACCAGAATTTAAAATACAATTTAAATATCCGAAGAGGTTTAAAAGCAGTTATACAGTCATCCCAAATAAATTACAAAAGGCAATATATAAATTGATAAAATAAGAAACTTGATAAATAGGAGCAATCCCAGATCACTCCACCAACGGAGCCAAGCTAAGGCTCATCATCCTCATCTGCATCAAAATCTGCGATACCATAAAATGGTACCACAGGTAAGTATAAACCAAATAACTCTCAGGATAAAAACATATTAATGCAACCAACATGCATTCATATGACAAAATACACTTAGCCATAAAATACCATTTTTCCAGAAAATGATTCACACAAAACAAACCCTTTATCGGACACTGTAGGCGGGAATCGCAGGCGGGACTCTACCACCGTCCCTGCTTACCACCATCCCTACCGCGTGCACCGTAGGCGGGAATCACAGGCGGGACACAACCACCATCCCTGCTTACCACCATCCCTATCGCGTGCACCGTAGGCGGGAATCACAGGCGGGACTCTACCACCATCCCTGCTTACCACCATCCCTACAGTTCCTTTCCACACAATGAATACTTAACACACACAACGAATACTTAACAGAGCACTGTAGGCGGGAATCACAGGCGGGACTATACCACCATCCCTGCTTACCACCATCCCTACAGTCTCATTTCCTTTTCTCAAACCAGTCAAACCAATCGTTTCAAACACACTCAAAAATCATTTCTCACATGAAAACCCAGTTTTCTTTACAAACACATGAACATGTATGCATTCATGCGAAAACCCAATTTTCAGTTACAAACATGATCATGCATGAAATAAAGAGATGTACATGTACCAACAGAAATCCACAACCAGTTCACAGTTAAAAAGAGTTAGTGCAAAAATATATTTAAATCACAAAAGTTCTTTGAGAAAATACTTACAGTGCAATATAGCAATTTCCGAAGGATCACGAAGTTGCAAGTGGTGATGTCTGAGCAACACCACAGTGTAAAATACACTGTGGCCGTGGGTCACAGATGCCCACTTTTCAACGAAGACAAACGAAGACCCAAAAATGGTAGGGTAGGGCCTAGAGAGGTCGGTGAAGCCAATGGTGGTGGTGGTTTGCCGTGAGTGGCGGCGCAAGGGGTGGTTTTAGGCCAAAAATGTACAAATCGGAAATGGACTTGGTGGGGCTTCACCGGTGACGGATCGGAGCTGGGGTTGGGTCCATTGGGTTGCCAAGAGGTCGGGGATGAAGTGGTGAAGAGATGGTGGCCAATGGTGGTGCGACGGCGGCGCAACGGCGGAAAGAATGCCGCGGCTTCGTGGGGTGCGTGCGGGCTACCGGCGGCGAGGTAGGGGCTGAGATTTGGGGGGTGAGGTCGCCGGCCGGTGGGGGAGCTAGTCGGCCGGGCGGTGTCGCGCACGGCGGCGCGACGGCGGTGGGTTGGGTGGAAAGACGAAACGCACGGGGAGAGAGAGGGAGAGGCTGGGCTTCGCGCGCGGGAGAGAGGAAACCGAAGGAGAAATAAGGAAGAAAAGAAAAGAAAGGGAAAAGAAAAGGAGGAAAGAAAAATAGAAGGAAAAGAAATGAGGTCCAATCCTCATAACTTGGGTCACAAAAATGATCCAACGGAAACGATTTTAAAACCACAAGTTAAATAAAATAATTTAAACGTAATGGTAAAGTCAAATTGAAATAATTAAATCCCACAGTAATTAATTTAAATATTAAAAGCAATTTAAATGCATAACAATAAATAAATATTAAGAAAGCACATAAAAATAATTTCTCACCAAATTCAAATCATAGAAATAAACTCACTAAAAATCAACCAATTTTAAAATAAGAGAATAAAATTTTGAATCCATAAAAATAATTCCTTCAGTAAAAATACACTAAAATACGGGGTGTTACAACTTCCGTATGTCGAAATACTTCTTCATTCCACTTCTTTAAGTCAACCTTTAGAGCTTTAAGTTTGCCCGCCACTATGAAACTAGGTGTTCCTACAAAGGAATAAGCTTCCCACCAGGCTCTTACCTTCTCCACAAATCTATCAACTTCCAACCACATATTCTCCAATTTGAATGGACACCTACCCCATGAATGCCACCACAAATCCATTAACAGTAAACTTTTTTCTCCCCATATGAATCCACAACATAAGGTCACCCCCATTTCCTCCTACCTTTGCTGAATACAAGTAACTATAAAAGGCTGTCATCTCATCAAGTTCACAATCCTGAGCATTTCTAGTATAGTGACATTCCAAGTTATCGTCCCATTGGCACAAAGCAGCAAATCTTAAATTGCGGCTTGTTGATTTCCAGCCATGTTAAATGCGACTGGAAAGACAATGGAAAGTGGTCTCTCTCCACTCCAAGCATCGAACCAAAAGCGAAATCTTACTCCATCATCCACTCCAAACCTAATATGTTTTTCAAATGTGTTCCACCAATTTCTAATAAATTTCCATAGGCTTACTTCATATGACCCCTACCCTCCTTAAAACACCATCCACCAACTCACTACCATACTTGTGTTCAATTACCTCTCTCCACAACGAGTTCGCTTCCATTTGATACATCCACAACCACTTACCAAGAAGGGCCTTGTTGAAGATGCTCAAGTTTCGTACCCCTAATCCCCCATTCGCAATTGAATAACACACCCTTTGCCAACTTACAAGGTAAAATTCGACTTCTTCCCCCATACCACCCCACAAGAAAGCTCTAAGCAACTTATTAATACGATTAGCCACTCCCACCGGCAATGGAAAGAGGGAAAGATAGTAAGTAGGAAGGTTGGAAAGGGTATTTTTAATAAGTGTTAACCTCCCCCTTTTTGATAGATATAGCCGCTTCCACCCTGATAATTTTTTCTATATTTTCTCAACCACTCCATCCCAAATGCTATTTGCTTTAAATGATGTCCCCAAGGGGAGTCCAAGATATTTCATAGGAAGTGAAGCAATTTTACAACCCAACAACTCTGCTAGAGAAGCAATATTACTCACCACCCCCACCGATACCAATTCCGACTTCCTCAAGTTCACCTCAAGTCTCGAAACAGCTTCAAAACACAACAAAACCACCCATAGAGCTTGAATTTGGTCACTAACAACATCACAAAAGATAAGCGTATCATCCACAAATAATAAGTGATGAACATACCCGTGACAACCTTTTTTGACATAGTTCCGAAAAGTGCATTTCTCATGAAAGGGATACTAGAAATCTATCCAACCTTGACCACCATCGATTGTTGGACCAAGTATAGGCCCCCCACCAATGGAAGATCCACGAGATTCAACTCAAAAATCAACTCTGAAAAGTTTTTCATTGCTCTTGTCAACATAGATGTCCTCGCCCTCTCACTAGGGAACCGAACAATATTGAAATCACCACAAAAAATCCAAGGTAAATCCCATAAAGAATATAGACCCGCCAATTCCTCCCACAATAAGCTTCTATCACTATCCACATTGGGCCCATACACACCAGCAAGAGCTCACCTCCAGCCATCCTCAATATTCCTAAAAGATACAGCCATAGAAAAGGACCCAATGCAATTCTTTACCATCTCCACCACTCTCCTGTCCCACATCACCAACACACCTCCCGAAGCCCCAACGAAGCTAAATAACACAACCCCACAAAGGAACAATCCCACAAACTGCGGATTATACTTCTATCAACACCACACAATTTAGTCTCTTGTAGAAAAACAACATCAACTTTCCAACTACAGAGAAGAGATCTAATGTGAAGACGTTTATTCACGTCATTGATCACTCTTACATTCCAAGACAGTATTTTAGGCTTCATTAACAAAAATAGAGTCCATCCCTTTTGTTCTATCTCTCCCTGAAGTTCCCTCCTTATTATCATAATTGATAGAACATTGCAATCGTTTCAACTCTCTCTCCTTTCTAACAGCTGACTTCATGACCTGGCACAACCAGCTTCAATAGCTATTAGGGGAGCCATGAATTGTTCTTCATATTCATCACATGTCAATCCCACCCAACCTTGAAGCTCCCCGACTTTTTTGAACACCCATTTCCTTCTCCTCACTGTCTTTAAAAATCAAGGATTGCTTCCACAGGCTAGTCCCATCATCCACTGATCTCCATTTGTCCACAATTTCCTCTTCCTCCATTACTGGCACATAGGACACCATCTCTAACCCTCCCAAGACTTCCTCTGAGGCTGTCGGGACTTTCTGTGCTTGAGGTGAAATCAAAGACTCGGGAACAGTGGTCGAAACATCATCGCGAGCACTGGCCATAGCAAGCTCGGGGACAATAGCCTTGCCGCTGCTCACAGACACCTTCTCTGACCTCTTCGCAGCTGTTTGTGCACCGGAGGGCTCCGACGAGATGGTCTGAGCAAGAATCAAGTCGTCGTGAACAAGCGAGGTAGCATTAAGCCCTTCTCTAGCCTCCGAAAAAAAAACTCTGTCGGAGCTTCAGCTGCCTTCGGTGTTGTTGTCTAAGGTATCGCCAACAACGGTGGTGCGGGCTGACACATCGACGGGCCACCAAGGTCCTGTGGCTTCTTCCTCCAAATTGGCTTCACTGCCTAGGCCTGGGAGACAGGCTAGGCCTGGTGCTCCACAAGGGCCTGCATGAAAGGCCACTGGGCCACTTGAGGGCATTCCGTTGAGGCCACTAGCCCATTTGAGGCCACTACCTTTCCCTTACCCAGCCCGTTACGAGAGCCTTCTTCCTGGCCCATACCCTAGTCCTTCTTCACCCCTTCTTCATCGCATTGTTTCAGTATCGCTATATTAATCTGCAAGCAACCTACATGCTTCTCCATTTCAGTCAAGGCATGCATTAGAGATGCCCAATTCGACCCCGACACACTCCTGCCATTCCCTTCACAGAGCTGCGCCTTCAACAAAGAAGAAGAAACGTCTGCCCTCTCTACATGTTTTGGGGCTCGAGACAAGGCTTCTCTGTACAAAAAGGAAGCTTGGTGGCCCTGTGACGGAGGAGAAGGCATCCATGGGCGAGTCCCTCTGTTATTCCCTCCCAAAACAGAGGATCTTGCAGAGAGTTCCTCCAACAAATCTCCAAAATTTCTCCATCCTACCCCCTTCCTCCTTTCTGGTATCACTAGCAACCCACGCCGTCTTGCTTGACCGAACTCCAATAAGGAGAAAAAACTCCCATAGGAGTTACGCTGCCTCTACACCATCCAAACTTGAGATCCATTTCTTCGCATTCTAAGAAAAACAGAAGGGCCCCCAAAGGCTACACCTTCCTTCACCATGGCAGCCAACCACCCCAACGATACTTGATCAATGGAAATGTGATTTACTACACGACAAATACTCTCTGTGATTCTCCATCACCTTTCAATAACCTTCTTAAACTCAAAACACTTTTGATCAAAATGATAATATTCCTACTCAACCCCATCACGACGCAAACACTCATAACGCGATGAAGAATACTAAGCTAAACACCACTGGACTCGACCACCATTAACAGGAAAGTAGCACCAATGAAATGAAACAACATTTTTTCTCAAATGTACAGAGAGAAAAAATTAGGAGAGAGAAAACTACTAAGTAATGCAGTGAAAAGATCTTCATACCAATAATCTATTTTGCAAGTCCCCAGCCTTTCATAGCAAAATACTTACTCAACTCCCGTTTCGATTTTTCAAGTTTTTCATAATCATGACCAACTATCAACATGTTATCAACATATAGTAAGAGAATAATAAATTCACTATCATAGAACTTCTTAATAAAGGTGCAATGATTAGATATAGTTCTATCATACATTTAAGCAACCATAAAAGACTCAAACTTCTTATACCATTGTTTAGGTGTCTGCTTGAGTCCATATAAACTTTTTTCAGTTGACACATATATGTTCTTTACCCTTTGCTACAAGCCTTTCTTGTTACTGCATATGTATTTCCTCTTCCAATTCACCATAGAGGAACTCAATTTTCACACTAACCTGTTCAACTTTTAATTTCATTCTGGCAATCAAACTCAAGGCAATTCTGATAGATGACATTTTTATCACGAGTGAGAAAGTTTCTTCAAAGTTAATGTCTTTCTTCTTATTGAACATTTTCACAGCCAATCGTGCCTTGTGCCTTAGTTGTGAGGTATTTGGTTCAATGTTCAATTTAAACACCCATTTATTCTCCAGTACCCTTTTACCCTTTAGCAGGTTTACCAACTCATAGGTTTAGTTCTCATACATAGATTTCATCTCTTCTTGCATGGCTTCCAACCACTCCTATTTCTAGTCATGCAACATAACCTCTTGGTAACTTTTTGGCTCTCATTCATCTGAAACTCAAAACATACTCATCAATAGAATACATTTTAAAAAACTAACACTCTCTAGTGGATCTTCTTAATTGTTTTAGTCCCACATGATCAACTGCAGGCTCACCATTTTGAACAATATCGACATGTTCTTTTGGTACATCTCCCACATGTTCATTATGCATCACAAGAGGAATAAAACCCAAATTCATTTTGATAAGTTCTTCATTGAAAGACCTAGGCCTTTCAATCTGATCTAAATCTTCAATGGTTTGGTCTTAAAAAAAACTACATATTCCCTTATCTGAATTTTCTTCTTGACTATATCTCGCATTTCGAACCAAATTCCTCATGTTTCTAACCCAAGAATATAGATTGCCTGTACTTGCTATTAATTTAGGATGTCTCATCATTATTAACATGAACAAAATTTTTGCAGCCAAACAACCTCAAATGCATGAGAAATATCTTTCCCTATTTAACATTTTAGGAATGTCATCATCCAAAGAAATTGATAGATAAAGGTTGATCAAATTAATTGCTATCCACATTGCCTAACCCCATAAAGATCGAGGCAATTTTGCAAGATGACATAAACTCAATTCTTTTATAAATGGTTTTGTTCATTCTCTCTGCCACATCATTTTGTTATGATGTGTAGGAACTATTTTCTCAAGCCTAATGTCATGATTTCCACAATACTATTCAAATGATCATTTGTATTCCCTACTATTATTTACCTAAACACATTTTAACTACCTTCACTAGAGATTTCATTCTCAATAGCTATAGTATCTCTATTAATTAATTTTTCATGTCTTATTGAGAGCGTTGATCTTCCTTTCCTTGGCTAGAATAAAAAATTCTTTATTGAGTTTCCACTTTCCACCTCCAAAGTAATTGTGGTAGCCTTCATCATCCAATTTTCAAATAGAAATCAAACGAGCATATTAGGAACATGTTTGACATCTTTGAGAAGAAATTTGTGTCCAACATCGATTTTGAACTACACATCTCTTAGGCCCACAATTATACACTTTGCTTTGTTTTCCATCCCAACCCAACCAAAATAGCCACTGGTATAAGAAAAGAAGAAATCTCTATATTGGGTGGTATGGAAAGAAGTTGTATCAATTACTTATGTAGAGTCCTGACATGCAGTTGACTTTAATTGAAGTTTTATCCATTTTCTTGAAGTTGACCTTCTCTCGCTTTTACTTTTACTTCTCCTCACTTTTACTTTTACTTCTGGCATCTTCATTGAACACACTATCTTCATAATACTCATAGCTATCATACCATTGGAACTAAATTACTGAAAGACACAATTCATGAAAATTATTCAAATGTTTTGCAACACTTTGCCCACCCCTGTATTTTAAACTTATAAGCCTTCTTATTATAAGCATTTTGTTTTGTGCAATCTTTCGGTCATAAACACTTTCTAGTTCTTCCAAAGATTGTAAGCATCAATTTGGCTACATAATGGAAGATACTTTGATCAACTCATTGCCTAATATGCCCGATAGTTTTCTTATTCAATTTTTTCCATTCCTCATCAATTTTGTTTTTTAGTTTGGCCTGAGCCAAATCAATAGGCTGAAACAACTCTTTGCAATACAAAACATCCTCCATCCTTGTGTCCTAAATTGAATAATTAGAAGAAGAGTGTTAATCTTACTACTAAATGAATTTTCCATTTACCTTACAAATAATCAATGTTCAAGCTCTATTACCAATTTGGTAGTGTAGACATCAAATGCACGATATGGTATTTTTTGCAAAATTAAATAGGCGATCTATTATAAAATAAACTAACAAATTTAAAAAAAAAAAAAAATCAATCAACACACAAGTAAGAGAGCAAACTTTCTTACATAGAAAACCCTCAATGGAAAGGAAAAACTGCAGGACCCAGTCTAGTTAAAACTTTCACTATAAAAAATAATAGGTTATAGAAAGAACAGTTTTCGTACATGACCTACTCAAAAAAGGATAGATGTCGAGTAATTGGACAATCTTCGTACTCAAGAGATCTCCTCCTCTTACTGAAAGAAAAAGAGGAAGGAGTAGAAAGAAGCAAATGCTAGGAGAGGTTGCATTGTCTCGCACTTCTTATGAAAATGAGAAAGGAAAGATATTTACTTTATTTGAATTATTTTTAGGTCGTCTACATCCTTTGTGTTCACTAGGGCACTAATGAGCCAAGGAGGTCACCACTCTTCCTGATCATCATTTCTCAAATGTGAGTTATGGTTACATGTCTTTCTCCTTAATATGCATGTTGATTTGGAAAATCTTTTAAAGCGCTGCTTTGTATATTGTTAGGGAAAATGTATCTTTCTACAGTTTAATTAAGCATAGACAAGCTTTTTATAGGTCAACAATTGAGAATTGAAACACAGTTGTACACCCCATCCCTTTAGGCCTTGTAAAATCAGAGGAATCGGATGCTACTAACATTAAAATATACATTATTTGCGCTAGGTATAAAACATTACATACATTTATAAAAGATAAATGATTTGGACAAGCCCCAAATAGACAAGCCTCATACAAGCCTTTGTAAAAAATGGACTCCACCTTAAAAAAGTGTAAAAAAAAAATTATTATTTATTAGTGGGACCCATTGTTTTACAAAATGCTTGTATGAGACTTGTCTATTTGAGGCTTGTATCTAGCATTACTCTTTATAAAATCACCAAATGCTTTAGTAAAAGAAATCTATAAAAAATAAAGCATTTATTCGGTAGAATTTATTGAAAGAAAACAATATGTCACTTGCTACACATCGTGAAAAATAAATCATTGAATTGTAAAGGTAAAATCAAAGTTCTTTCTTAGTGCCTCATGCTTCATTATCAATGTCACCCTTCTGGACAACATCTTCACAACCTTTCTCACCTAAGGTGGGAAATCATAAAACAACTAAAATTTATTGAAGACTCAATAAGACCTACATAATGTAGTAAGCATTGTACAAATATAGGGTTGCAATTAACATCATCGTTTTTTAAGAAAAATCTTACCTTTAAGCATGCATGCATAAACATTTACCTCATATTATAAAGAAAATACAACCCTTTTTTCTTCAACCTCAAGTATTAATCATTTGTTACCTTAACCTCATCCTTAATGGACGTGACACACTGTTAACCCTCGTGTGTTAGGGTTAACGACCCTTGCGATCAATGTTCAAGCTCATAGCTAGCGGGTAAAAATCGAACCTCAAGAATGAGTCATCACTAAGTGGACCGCTAGTGATGCATTTCGATTTTGTCATCCATTCCAACCCATGGTACTGTCCTCATGGCCCATTCATTAACCTAATCAAACACATGCAATCATACCTTTTCATTTTCTTTTCTTTAACATTTTCTTATCTTTCATTCTTTAAAATAAATAGTCATACTATATAGTATTTAGTCACACCATCATTCATACAGCTCTAAAATCATATAACATCTTTAATTATAAATAGGATTCGTAAAAAGGGACTATCAACAATGACTTATATATACATATATATTCATTTCTAAACCTTTACTACATATACACATTTGCAAAAGAAAATTTATAGTTTATCATAAATCAATGTGTTGAAGAACATGATCATAGCCACTTATCTCGGTTCTCATGCAAGTTAAGCTAATCATGCGTGACTCCAAGTCTTAAATTGAACCTATACTATTTTAGGCAATAACGTAAGCTTTCTGATCGGTTAAACAATATGTGTGATATGCTTCATGTATGAAACCTTGGGGGATCTAAGTTCTTCGGTTACTACTCTTCCTCACATATTTTGCTTGCCAAGCACTTTCCTTGCCTACTCCTTGCTTGCTTACTACATTGCTCACCGAGCACTTTGCTCGCCTACTCCGTGTTCGCCTAGTACCATGCTCGCTTGATGTATTACTTTCTTGACCTTACACGCTTAACATGTTGTTTGTCTAAACTCGGTCTCCTTATTATGTTTCTCATTGACCTCAGTCTCTTTATTACATTGATCGCCTAATATCAGTCTCCTTGTTACGTTGTACCACTCAACCCAAACCTAACTTGTTCATATTACAAACTCTAAATTTGAATCATTCTAAGGTTCAGGACTACTCTCATGGCTCATGCAATACCTATCATCCTAAAATTACCGATGGACTGTACGTTGCACACTTTCATGCACATTAATCATGCATTCAGTTTAGGTGTAATCTCGAGGGAGCTCTCTCTCCCTTCGATTTACACTAATATGTCATGATATGATTATAGGTTTAATACATATAGTGAAGGAAACAAGTAATTACATAGGGCAGACCGGAAACACCCAAGGTAAGTAGAGACTGAGGGAGTTAGGGTTTTGAAACCCTAATTTCATGCGGCTTGAGGGTTGATTAAGGGTGGCTCCAACAAGTTTCGATGGCTATGAAATAGAGTGGGTGTGGTTAGGAACCTGATGCTACGACAGTGGTGATGGTGGTTGATTGTGTGCGTGGCGCGGGATGTGTGCATGAGTGCATGGTGCATGTGGCGCAGCCCGATGCATGTGTGTGTGTGCGGGGATGTGCATGTAGCAAAGAAAATTACCAACAGCAAGGGTGGTGCACAGCGTGGCAGAGCTGGAGGTATGGTGGCTGGACGAGAGATGTAGGGAGTAGTTTGGAGAAGAAAAGTTGTGGCATGAATCCTAGAGCATCAAAGTGTGTATGTCGTGCAGCATCTTAGGGTTTTTATAGCCAACTGGGTTGGGTCAAAAGGGAAAATGGGTCTAATATTTCCCAAAACGGGTTGGGATTTTCTTGGGTCAATGGGTTGGGTCACGATTTAGGCTCAAATGCTTGAGTCTTAGGTTACTCTCTTAGTCTAATTCCCTATTTCATAAGTTTTTTAAGCTTTAAGATTCAACTCGAGCACTGGCATTACTCCCAACTGAAATCCTAATGTTTTCTTTTCACCTTAGGGAAGATATTCAAGCCTAGTTATATGCCCAATCTAGGCTAGGTTCTAATTAGTTCTATCCTATTTCTTACCTAGTATAAGACATTGGTTTAGGTTTATGCGCAAAGGGATGTGTTACAAAGTAATACCTAAAGCATGTAAGAGTTTCCAACAGTTGTTAAAATATTGAATAAGGATCTAGAAGCGGTTTGGGAGCAAAACACCCACTTGAAGCTAGAATTGAAGAAGGAACTTGACCGCTACTTGAATGCCAAGTCCACATGAGAAGACGACATGCGTTTGTAGGCCGAATTGGATTGTGCTTGTGAAGAAAGAGAATGAAGCACTTGAGAAGTCTAAAAGTTCCTTGGATTTGGATTTTGAAAAGGTAACCATTGAGAATCCTAGTAAAACTAGCGAGTTGTTTGATGTTTGAGTGGACTTAGTAGGGATGAAGTTCCATGCGAATGGACTACAAATTGACCTTCGCCAATAGGAGATTGAGTTTTTTCAAGTTAAGTAATAAACTTGAGGGTAAAGATAGAGAACTACCCTTTCAAGCGGAGGACGTTTGGATCGAGAGGAAACTCCTTGCTTCTTTGAACTATTAGTAGGTACTCAGCAATTAGTTGGAGCTACCTTTAGAACTAGAGGAAGAAGTGCAAACCATGACTTTAGAACTGATGTTTAGGGAGGGTTTCAAAGAATTTCCCAAGTGGATAAAATTCTTTTTTTTTTAAATTTCATCAAGCCTAAAAAATATTGTTTTGTATAGTACAATGAACTTTGTTCCAGACTATTCTCAAGAGGTATGTACTTTTCTCTTGGTGTGGAAATAGCTTCCATGCTGCTCGACCCTGTGGTGAAAGAGACGTGTAGTGAGAAAGTTGAGTCAATTGATCAAAGTTGGCCACCGTTTAGTTTTGTTTGGTTCTTCTTGATATAGTAGATCATGAGAGATTGGTGGAGGAGGCTTCTACTAATTTGGTTGAGTTGGGAGGAAATGCTTACTCAATCGTTGGTGCAGTGAAGAAACTTCTAGGTTTCACCAAAGGTCGGATCCCAACAAGATATGTGGCTTTACTTTTATGAGATATCTCCATTTCTGTTACTTTTAATGTTAGAATGTAAACATCTTAAGTATTTAAAAATGTTGGACTTTTTTGTGTGGGGCCGGTATATTTTTGTAGTTACCTGATTTGATGACTTGACTCGACAATGATTCATTACAGTTTTTTGGTAGATTTTCAACGAGACTTGGGCCAATAGGCGCATGCCGAAGAGAATTAGGATTTACACGACCCCTAATTAGGGTTTACACACTAATTAATTACCCTAATTAGGGTTTCGCCACCCATATATATATTGTATTTCTAGTACGGTCACTCATTGTAATTGTTGCACTGTGTATTCAACTTTCAAGAGAATAAAATCTTCTACAGCTTTGTAGGCATAGGCACATTACCGAACCACGTAAAATCTTATTTTTTGTGTGATTGATTTCGTTTTCTTCTTTACCTTTTTCTTCTTATTGTTCCCAACAAAAAATATAATAGAGAATGATGTTTCTAATATTTAGATTTCATTTAAATCCTTATGAATATAAGTGTGTCATTAATAAATACTTTTATCTAAACTCAACTTGATTTGTCAAAACTTAAGTTTATAAGATCTAATATTCATATAATCAGTCTGTAGTTAAAAATTATATACATATAAACATATAAACATGATATGGTTTATTAAAATACAAGAGTGTCTATTTAACTTTTAAAATTCATCTATACACAGTTTTTCAAATTAATCAAACTAAATGCTATGATCTTGAACATAATCAAGCAACTAATTACTAACTTATAAATTAACTTATATAATCTAAATAAAATAAAATAAAAATTAGTATTCTTTATAAATATATATATTTCATAACAGATCGATGATTTATATATATTCAAGAAAACTCTCTCACGAAAATCTAGGCAACGTGTAGTCAATTAATCTGACCTCCTCAAAACTGAGTAAAAACACGAGTTGTGTGGTCCTCAATCCGCAACAAAGTTAAATTGGATAAAAAACACTTAAACCTAGTTCTGCTACATGAGTACTAGATCATCGAGGGACTCGATTAACGCTCATAAAGAACACTAGTCCTCTTTTCATTTAATATATATCCTTTAATTTTAATGAGATTTTTATTTGAAGTGCTTTGTCCCTTACCTTATATTCATGAATTTAAATCTCGTTTATTTTTACTACTCTTCTCAATTCATCTCATCTAATTAATATAATTTTTATATATTTTCATATAAAATAAATAAATAATTAAATTTTTTTAAATTTTAAAATAAAAATAATATTAAAAAAATATTTATTTTATTTTATTTTATTTTTAATTTTAATCTTAACCCATTTTATCTCTGTAAAAATAAACGAAAAAAATATATATCTTCAACATATCTATTGACATTTCTTAAAATTCAACAAAATATTTTCAGGCAAAGCATGGTTTTACATACCCTAGAAGATATTATTATGATCTGTAGCACGTGATTTTTAGACTGATAGAGGCAACAAAAAGTTATTAAATAGAATCGCTTTTTATGTGTGGCCCTCATAGAAAAGGAAAAAGGAAATTAAACACAAGGTGAAAAGGGATATCGTTCAGAAGGTAGTACGTGGATAACTACAACTAGTTGGGGGTTGGGGTTGGGGTTGGGGTTGGGGTAGGGGGCAATAACTTTCTTTTTACTAATAATGAGTTGCAGCCAACCCGAACGAAAAGGGTCATTTTCAAACTGCACCAACTACTGTACGTACAACACTTTGGCTTTCATTTGATCATCTGTAAATCAGCCAAAGCGCTTTGGTTTTGCTTCCCCCACTTCTAAAACTGGTCCAGCGTTCACTCCAAGACAAAGCATATTACATTATTATTAGGGTTTCTAAGGTCGTTCCTGCATATATAGTACTGATGATCATGATCATGTAGCTAGCTAGCTAGCTAGGCTTTTCTTTCATATATAGTACTAGTACTACTGCATGGGGTTCATATAGTTCTCATCAGGAAGTGGAGTACTGGAATTATTAATGGATCAACAACATGTTCGTCATGATCTGATATCTGTCTCCCAGCTAGCTGATGATCATCATCATGATATCTTTCTGCATCTTTTTTTAGGGTTTAGTTATATATTGTGATTCAAAAAAACTTTTTTTATTCTTCGCATCAAAAAGTGAATAGAGATTTATGATCAGGTTTTCAAGCTCAAAACAGTGAATTCGCATCTCAAAAGTAGGACTATATATGGTCATGATCATCGATCTTGCATGTTTTCTTTCCAGCCAGCAGTACTGTAGGAATTAAAGCAAACGAACAGTGTTTATCGATATATATTGTAGGTATAATTGGGAGTTGTCAAACTTAGATTATATATGTTTGACATATATTTTCCTGTTTGTTTATGCCCTTTTTTTTTTTTTTTTTAAGGAAAATAGGTCCAAAGAATATTGGTAGAAATCTGCTCAAGTACTCTGATAGTTAGGGTTTCCGAGTTAATTGGGTTCAGAAATAAATGGTTTTTTTACAAGCTGAACTTACAAGAAACTAAAAGAAAATAAAATAATATTTTTCATGTTTGTGGGTTGGGGTGCTTGCTCTATTTCAAATTAAAGGAAAAAAAAATTAATTAGATGGTAATCAATTTGGAATCTAAATGAATGCCATATTGATCATAGATTTGTACTGTAACACATCCTAATGAAAGGCCTAAATCACATGGTCTATACTCTAAAATGACTAATTAATGATACAATTAGAGCCTCATCGGAATCTTATAAAGAACAAGAACTTCTCATTCTCAAACAATGTGGGATCTTATACACCACCTACTCTATATCCTTATCATATGGGGTATCACATCATGTATCATGTAGCCCTATGATCAAGCATTAATGTATTTGAACAGAAGAATTATATATATTAAAGAGAAATAACATACATATAAGTATTAATGTTATTCTTATAGGATCGAAAAAGAAAAATTGTATTTATAGGTCGGTGCGAAGAAATACTCTTGACACATTAGACATACTAATTAGATTCAAAAAATATAAATTCAGAATTTTAAAATCTTAAGATGAGATTTGTCAACGGTTTGGAGTGACTGATTTAGAACTAGAACTAAATTAGCTTTAAAAGATGTTGGATTAATTTACACCAATAATCTACTTTTTTTCTTAAGTATTAACCTACAAGCTAGCATGCATATCCTTGCGACTGTAATCAATTCATGTAATTAATTTGTTTGCTTTATATATATATAGAGAGAGAGTTAGTCTCTAAATAGAGACTGCTCATACAAGCATTACAATAATATTCTTTTTAAAATGATATGTCTTTCCCTTTTACCTCCATTCATTAATGGGACTGCACACGTAAAGGGATGATATATAATACAATCTCGTAGTCTCCTACTCAATATTGTAAATAGAATTTCTCATATATATATATCGCAAAGGGATGATGCAAATAGGTAAATATTGGGTTTTTAGGAATATATATATATATATATATATATATATATATATAATATATATATAGATATATATATATAATTGGGTGTCTAGAGAGAGTAGTAATTTAATTAGGATACGCATGCATATATATTTGCTCGATCACCGCTCTAAATAATTAAAATAATTACACTCACCATTGAAAATATTAATTTATCCGATTGAATATAAAGAGAAACAAAAGAAGAAGAAGAAGAAGAAGAAAGGTATAAATGCACAGCACTCTTAAGAATACACCAAAAAGATATAGTAATATTAAGAAACGAAAAATGCTATACATCTGCCCACACCGGCACACACTTCACATCATTTTTTTTTTTTTTTTTTACACTTAATACGTTGAGTGTGTGCGGGCAGATATAAATATTTTTCCTTAAGAAACTGATCCCCGTTCAACGAAATCGGCTGCTGCATATATGTAAAGTTAAAGCAAAAGCCAGAAAGACTATTATGACTCATTCAACTCTGATCTGATCACTCTTACAAGACTATAAATAAAACCTGCCAAGACGATATATATAATTTACTCACAATAACTAAGAGCATGCACCTAGCTTTGTTTTTTTTTTTTTTTTTTACGATATTTCCAAATTAAATACCCTAGGGGGTTGGCCTCAACACACCTCGTTGTAAAATATTTACAGTTATTAATTAATTAATATAGATGAAAAATAACTAAAGTAGTACAATTTTAATGGTCAGGTCTTAAAGAATAGATACATATATATATATATATATATATATATGCACTCTTTCAAATTTTAGATCTTAATTACTAGTGCATGTCTCAAAAGTACTGATATATAGTTTAAAGGTATTAATAAATTGTATTTTTCTCCTAAAAAAGAATGGATTTGGCCTCTTATGATCATTTTGAATTAGATCATCATGTCTTGAGTTTTATGGAAAGCATGGTATAAATTATGAAACATTCTACTTATCATTCCTACAGTACATGCTACATATCACACTTTTTTTTTCCTTATTAAATGTGTGATGTATGGATGATAAGTACTAGAATAACTCATTTAGTTTAGTAAGAATAAAAAATAAAATAAAAAATCAAGTCATGTACGTAGTACTAGTGTATGGTGTACAAAGGGATGATGAGTAGAAATCTCATAATATTAGTAGTAGTACGTACTACCAAACGGCTGAACTATTTTTCATAAACATACTACTGATAAAAACATATATATACTGATCATAACTTTGAAAGAAAGAAAAATTGCTGCAGGATAAGTCCCTTAATCCAATTAGTTTATCCTCGCAGCTTATATAGCAAGCATGCATGCATTCCCCTAATGGCTCATCATAAAATATTGTTCAAAAGTGATAACGTTTGATCATTGAAAATAGTATAGTCATTTTATCACATATATTGACCATGAATAAGCATTTTTCTTTTTTTCTTTTTTTTTTCTTTTTTATTTTAATAAAAGGAGGGCGGCACCTCCATCTTTTATTCAAAACAAACTCTCACTTATGGTGGAGGAAAACTGTAAATGAATAATACTAATCCAAATTCAAACGACAAGAAAGCAAAATACACACCCAACAATAAACTAAGGCCTAATACTATGCAAACCAAGATAATCCAATCGAAACAATCATCTCACACGTAGGGGCAATTCATTGGAACCCACATATGTACAATTTAAACCCTCCTCCCCTGCCTTCCTAGAAAATCTGCCACTTTATTATCCTCTCCATATTGATGAGAAACCGTATAAAGAAAACCATGAATGGCTTACAAGAGCTCTTCCCAAAAATCCCATAAATATCATACCATACAAGACTTGTTTCTAAGCCATTGTACCACCAAAGCCGAGTCACATTCAATCTTAACTTTCTGAATACCCAATTCCCTACAAAGCAATAAACCACAAGTGAGTGCCCTGAGTTCTGCTTCATTATTAGTACCAAAGCCAAATTTTGCTGAAAAGGCCGCCAAAAATTTTCCTCTGTCATCCCTCAAAACTCCTCCCCCTCCACAATTTCCTTGATTACCTCTACATGAACCATCCATATTCAATTTTACCCACCCCTCCCTAGGTCGTCTCCTTGAAATGAGCTTCGGCCTCCTCACTATTTTTTCACGCACGGGCACCTCCAACTTCGAGAGCACACAACAATTAACACTAGACATTGATCCCAGTTTCGTCAGCTTACATGAAATCTGTTGCAACCAAAACTTCACTGAAGCCAAATCGTATCCATTGAATCATATCTCTTCGTCATCCTAGCTGCGCATTGTCACTGCCATAATCTCCAAGAAATTAAACTAGGCATTAACCCAATCAATACCCCTCTTTGTAACGACCTCTTAGAACATCGGAATCCGCAGCAAGCTCTCGCCCACTAGCTGTCAACCTCCATACATTGAACTCCCAAAGCTTGTGCTGCCTTGCTCCAAACTTCCCCTGTGCTTAACACATGATCTCTATCCTCAATTTTGCCCGCTGAGCAGCAACTGCAGCAAGATGCTAATGGGATCCCCACCGACTGAACTCTCTCATCCACTGGGAGGCAATTAAATCTTGCCTTCCACATACAAACCAAAATTTTTTTGGGAAGCAAACTGCACCAAATCCACTCCAAGCCCTCCAACTATATAAATCGCCGCAAAAGGTACAAAAGTTGCCGCAAAAAATAAATAGTAAATTCTCCTCCAACATTCGTCAACTTTGCGGTGGAATTCTTCAGCGATTTAAAAATCGCCGCAAAAAGTATTTTGTTGCGGCGATCTTAAAATCGCTGGAAAAAATCTAATTTCTTGTAGTATATGGCTGCTTGACACGGGTTATCTCCCATGCACTTAACTTCGAGAAGCACCCATCACTACAAGGATGCCAAATCATAATATCTTTACCACAACGTCCCGCAAGAACCTATGCAATAATGTCCTCCGCATTACTAGAACCCACCAAGTTCGCCAGCAAGTCTCCATCCCACTTGTTCTCCACCCAACAGTCCTTAATTTCCAACCGAGGCTGTAACACGTTAGGCACGGAAGCAGCTAGAGGTCCACGAGCCAACCATTTATCGAACCAAAACGAGACAACATTTTTCTTGTAGTGATGGGTACAGTTAAATTGTTCTGTATGACCTATAATTAATTCTCATAATTTTAATGGTCATGAAATCCTGATATTTTAGATACTTTGCATATTATAACCTTTTGTATGTACTTAATTGGTATAAATTGCAAAAAGAGATCAGGGTACGTCTGGGGTTAATACTACGTACTTATATGTTCTGTTTTTTTTTATTTTTTTTTTATAATACTTGCATACATGTTTTATTTGATCCAGTAGTACTGCTACATCTTATTTTTTGTAATTTGTTTTGAACCTTTTTTGTATACATATATGCATGCATACATACATACATACATGTATCTATGTATGTATATATGTATTTATGTATGTATGTATGTATGTATGTACTACTTGGCTTGACAGTTTGCCGGCTTTTCATCCCTGAAAGTCAAGCTGCAACTTGAGGTCCAGCTTTTTCCTTCAAAATATGGATAAATGTGATTATATATCATGCAGTATATTTTAATTTATGATCTTATGTAAATGCGGCTTACTCTTATTTTGTTCTGCTTGATCCACCTAATTTGCATGTGTCTCCTTTAGCACATCCCAATATATATCCTCATTAAATCTGAAAAAAGAAAATACAGGAAAATGGGAATTAAGGAGACGAGAGAATTTGAGGACATGATTTAATTCAGTGTTTGTCTCTCATATACTAAGTTAGACCTCTTGATCTTGAATGAGCTAATATTTCCTTCTCTAATCATCCAAGCTAGCATTTGAGGCTCTTGCATGTGTGAAAGTGTTTTAATTGATCACCTATGTTTGGATACCTAGGAAAAGTTTTCTTATAAAATCTCCAGCCAAGAAGATATATAAAATAAAGAAAATGGAACCAAACTTATTATAACCTCCTGTGTTACACTTATTATATATATATATGTGTGTGTGTGTGTGTGTGTGTGTGTGTATATAATGACTATTAAATTAATTAATATCCCTTATCAATGTCTCGACATCTTATATACCTACCATGCATGGAACCAAACTAATATTTTCAAAATTAAAGAAAATGGTTAAAATTACTGTGTTAATAAAGGAAAATCAATGCAACAATTTTCTTTCACTTTCCCTCACATTTCAAAGATCAGAATTAACTAAGAAAGGGATCTTTGATATATATGGAGATCATATATAGTACTTAGATAATTAAAATTTATATTGCATCTTTATTTAAAAATTTAAATTTGAAGATGCAGACAGCAAACTCAGACAATATATATATATATATATATATATATATATATATATCCAACAGCACTTTGATTGATAGATCAGATTAAAAAAAAAAAAATAGACTGAGAGATGACACAGATGCAATTGCAAACGTTTTTATTCACAGCTAGATCTGAGAAATCATCTATGATGTGCTACATAAAGTAAATGATTGAGTACTACTACCATCTGAATCCCCTTGAAAAGCGATTAATATTATAGATCATACATACCTTCCTTTAATACTTGATTACAAATAATTAATGACTAGTACAAGCAATATATGTTACCACTTGGGCAGCCCACAACTTCAACAAAAACAGACTGAAAATGGAACACCCTGACTTCCACTAGATCTGCATATTTCAACCTTCCTCGATCCTCCTATACATACATACATACATACATACATACATACATATATATATATATATATATATATATAATCATAGCTCACCAACAATGATATTCACTGTAAAACTTTTTAAAGTGAGAGCAATTATTACTTCTTTAAGACACAAGTTTCTCTTCTAGAAAAGGCTAGGTAGTAAATATATCTCTTCTTTGGATAAACCCCAAAAGATGTATCGACTAGATCTCTAATTTCATTGGGAATAAGAAAGTTGGGTATTTATGCACTAGATTAGCAGTACTAATTACAGGGATTGTTCTTAATTTCTCCCTCCTCTTCCTTACTCAGATATTAATTAAGTTCACAGCTTTTGATCGAGTTTTTGCCATGGAGCTAATTAACTATATATCATGCATTAATTAATGAGTAGTTTAGCAGCTTTTAATTAATAATAGATCAATACATGAACATGAGCTAGCTGATCATGCATGCATGGCTATATATCCATCTCCCCAGCTCCTAATTACATAAGAAAATTAATTAAAATTTTCCATTTTATAAGTTAGTTGTGTGTCACGTTGCAAATCAACGACTTTGCATAATTTCCTTTATATGTAAAGTAATGTGATAATCGATACGTTGAAATAATCTCACTACCTGGGTGTCACTTTGAAAGCATGACCTGAAAGTGGATCAGTGAAGCGTCTATTCAATCACATCTCAAAAGATAAACCAACATTTACCGACTTAATGCACTTACAATAAAAAATACAAAAATATTAATATAGAGAAGCAACCCCCTAATTAATCGGCCTTTAATTTCCATCATGCATGTATTTATAGATATATATATATATATATATATATATATATATCAGAACAAGATCACAAAATATCAAAGAATGGTTAATTAATCTGCATGCTTTTGTTTTCAAGTATTGGGGGAAATTTTGCTGGCAAAATGAGGGAATTACTGAGAAATAAATAAGGAATATATTTATTAGAATATATCATGATGTGAAATTGATCAGTCCTATATAGCTATTATTAATATATGTGAAACAGATCATCATGATCATGATCACGAAATAAAAGAAACATGATATATATTATTAGAATGAAAGAGGTAGGCCCATTAATTAATAATCATTCACTAAATAATTAACAAGAATTGCAAGACGATGATCAGAGACTTCTCTCTAATATGTTACATTTGATCAAACGGAAAAGGCATGCACCACTTGTCATGCTGCAAATGTTTCTTTTACTGATCCAAGCTAGCTAGCGCCAGACATACGAGAGATAATCCTTGTCATATTGATTATTATTGTTGTAGGCTTCACACGGTTTGCCAAAGAATTGAGAGTCTGTAAATTCATGATGCTGCAATTAAACAATTGTATGGAGATCAGGTCAGTAATCTGAAATTTTAGGTCATCTTTGACACTATCCTCTTGAAGATGCATGCTGTTCATTGCACACAAAACCTAATTAACAAGAAAAAGGGTATGCATGCATTTGCAAAATTCAGTAATTAAACATGTTGTTTATGGAACTTGCCTCTTGGGAAATTCCAGTATTGATGTTCACAGTATTGAAAATCAAAGATGGGCTCCACCTTCCAATAATCACCAATGAATCATCATTAACCATGTCTTCCGCATCCCCTAAATCATGATCAGGGGCATGAGAGCTTTCTTCTTCAATCTGATCAGGCAGTACTTGATCCATGGAAGGGTTCATGTTATGGCTTTGGGTTCCAGCAGATTCTAATTCACCAGTTTCCAAAAGACTCCAAATACTTAATCGGCTCAAATCAGATGAGTTGGCCGTATCCACTTCACAAAATTTTGATTCATCCAGTCTCCGAGTCCTCATCTTTTCTTTTGTCCTCTCCCTTGCCCTTGCCCTAGCTTGATCCCTTGACTCCCTTGCAAGAGGGTGAAATGCACTTTTCCGCCACTGCCTAATATTCTTGATCTTTTCTTTAGCAGATGTACACGTCGAGGGTTTCTCTTTTGAAACAGCCCTGCCTTGTTGATTGCCATCATAGATTGCAACCTCATCAATGCCAGACAAGACTTCCCCGCACTCGGAAGTAGAAGAAGCAGTACTAGTCTTGACACCAACGCTGCAACTGCGCTTCACTTCTCTTGCCAGCTTCTTGATTTCAACTTTTGCCTGCAGGAGTAGCCACTCGACGGTCTTGCTTGCCTTGTCAAAGCCTAGCATGTCTTGGAGACCGAAAAACTTGCGGGCAACTTCAAGGGACAATCTCATTCTCCGATCCCTTGGTCCTCGCGCAGTGTTAATCTTGCTGTGCCGATCTCCCTTGTAGGTTCGTTTTCTTGGGATCTGCTCTGCCACTGTCTGTCGATTGATGGGAGTTTTCCTCGAATCGACCATGTTTGTGACAGTTCCGGTTGTATTCTTATCAGATTTCACCATGGATTGCTGGTGAAATAAAAGGTCATGGTGGTTTTCGAGGAAAGCATTCCCATCTATGGAGGGAGAAGAGGAGAAGTGACCCAAGAAACATAAAGGAGAAGGGTCTTCTTGTTTTGAATTGGAGAAAATATTAAGGTTAGGCAACTGCAAAAATGCTTGGTCAGAATATGAGATCAGGTCATTGCAGATATTATAGTTACTGTTTGAGGGATACATCTGTGACCTCAATTGCACTGGACAATCCTAGCTAGGCTTGGAGGTAGCCGGCTGCAGGTCTAATATAAGCTTGAAAATGACGTAGAATTGATAATCAATCTTTTTCTTCTCATTTCGTTTTCCCACTCTGCAAGTGGAAAACAAGACTTGAGAAAGATAGTCCTGAGTTAGTGTTTTCCATCAGAGCTTTGAGAAGAACAGCCTGATGATGATACAATGTATGTTATATGTGTGTGTATCAGTGTCTCTAGCTGTGTGTGTTTCAGAGAGAGAGAGAGAGACTCATGCATTTACCTCCTCCTAACCAATTAGGACTACAGTAACAGAGCCATAACCCATGGAGTTTGAAAGAGAGAGACAGAAACCCAAAGAGATTTGAATAAAGATGGTGAGGAGGTAAAGCAAGCACCACCCGGGAAGGGGAATTTATTGCAGACAAATTAAAGAGCCAGCCATGTATGTTTTTCTTAATCATTTTTTTTTCTTTTTTTCTTTTTTTTTGGGGAGAACAGTACTTGGCTCCTTTGAAGTGATAACTGAGATGTAACGAGTGGATAGAAAAGAAAAAAACAATAA
Source organism: Juglans cinerea (assembly GCA_961763995.1). Classification (NCBI taxonomy): domain Eukaryota; kingdom Viridiplantae; phylum Streptophyta; class Magnoliopsida; order Fagales; family Juglandaceae; genus Juglans; species Juglans cinerea. The sequence goes on from CAUIVZ010000016.1 coordinate 14,857,082, forward strand.
ATCGTGCCAATTCACGTGTATTGCAGGTGATGAGACTTTGATAATGAACTTCCTCCACCCCCAAAATCTTCAACAGGCGCACCTCAGTCACAATGATGCTGCATTGACTATATTCATCAAACTCTGTGTTTTAGAAAGTATCATATATGCTATATAGTGAGAAGTTGGAAGTCATGTGTGTTATGGGAATTGGTTTTGTTGCTGCAACTAGCTAGGGCTGTGATTTTTGAACCCAATGGAGGGGCTTTGTCTAATAAACAAAAGGGAGGGACAATTATTTCAGCTCCAGGGGGAATGCACTGTATGCCTGCCATGAGAGGCATTGTCCCCTTTGACCGGGGCCTCTAATTTAACGTCCCTTTCATCGAAAGCAAGACATCCCCATCTCTCTCTCTCTCTCTCTCTCTCTCTCAACTCTATGTGAGAATGTCATATGAGTTTCTTCCCATGCGTGCTTATCTGTTTAGCTTTTTTTCTCCTCTCTCTCTCTCTCTCTCTCTCTCACACACACACACACACACACACACACACAAGAATGAGTTGCTTCTGCTTGTACTTGCCACTGCTATATCATAGACCTTCTACAAAACCCAGCCAATCACCAATTGCCCTAGCTGAAAAGATCCCATCTCATCTTATTTCAGAATGGCGATAGTCCCATCCACACTTGAAAGCCCTAACCATTTTCTTTGTCGAATTTTGTTTCCATTTATACAGGCTGCAGTCCTTCATCCACTTATCTGAAATCATCTTCTCTCTAGCTCCATCCATCCCTAGCTAGAACTGAAGTACTCCTGATCACTCTAGGCCAGCATAATTATAAGGACCCCATGATAATATAATATAGCAAAGCTGGGATTGTTAATCTTACAAGGTCGTTGCTTTCCAGGCCGAGGAGATAACTATGAAAGAAAAAGGGAGTTACGTAGTACCATTTTGGAGTCTGATAATGAACGCATATATACCAAAAAAAAACCCTAAAATACTTTATAATTCTAAGCGCTTTCATCATTTCCTTGATGAGTTCTTCCCTGATGATCTCTGACTTGTCTTCTGTACGTACGTAACAAAAGCCCACAACTTCTTTTCCATTTTTGAAAAATATATCTGTGCAAGTTTAGAATATAAAATCTCATGTCTTTCTTTAAAAAAGAAAAAGCGACTTTCTGAAAAAATAATAAATTTTTTTTTTTAACGATGAATACTGCTATATCTACAAAAGAATTATACAAAATAATCTCACAAACTAACTCGATTTCATCTAATCTGTTAGATTTATTTTATAATAAAAAATTAACTTTACAATCTGACGAATGATATCAAAACATATCAATTTGTGGGATTGTTTTGGTTAAATTTTCCAAAAATCTATTATCTCGAACGCCATTGTTCGTTGGAAAGGGAAGAAAATTAAAATTTTGGAGGCATCAAAACCAAGTTAAAAAACTACCAACCATGCATGCTAAATAATCTTGTTTGGCTTATCAGCTTTATAATTAGGATTAACATATCCTAAAGAGATTGACAGTATATAAGCATTTAATATTATCTAAATGAAAGATCTATATAACTTAAAGGATTATTCTCAAATTTAAAAAATAAAATAAAAATAAATAAAGGAATCTTTTCCCGCATAATTGCACAGTTCTCCAAATTTTTATGTATTATATTTTCTTTCTCGAACTTTTAGGCCTGTCATTTCTCCGAATATATATGTTCTTAGAAAGCATTCACACTACAATGACCTGTGGCCAGGCCCGCATGCAGTACCGACGTGTGATGGTCCTCCAAATATGACTGCTTCGAAATCATACGCCACAAGAAATTTTCAAAGTGATCACAAGGATTTATATATATATATATATATATATATATATATATATGTTTTAAGTATTGGTACTGTTTCCATGTATAGCTAGTTTTACAGCATTAATCCACAGCCGATGATGGGAAAGAAAGTCCGTTTTGCAAGCTTTATCACATATATATATATAAATATTAAGAGTCATCCATGGTTTTAACCAAGAGGGTGAAACATCAAACATCCAAACGAAAAAATCCAAATGAAGCCGAAAAGGGTTGAAAAATTAAGGTCCCCCCCCCCCCCTCTCAAAAATAAAAGAAATTAGATGGGGATTTTTCTGACATGAATGTTTTTTTCTAGTTTGTGACCATGGAAAAATGAGCTGTTTGGTTCCCTGGATTATTTTTTTTTTCCCCAGACTTTGTGAGGAACTACAAAACCTGCTGTTCTTTGTCAAAACGGCCTGCATCACCACTTTGTCTGAGAATTAATTGAAATTGTTCACTTTTGATAGAATTCAGGAAAACCCAGCTTGCCAGGCCATTTTAATTGAGAAATATGTTTGATCTTTCTCTCTTTCTGGATGAAACATGATCAAGACATGAAGTAGACTAGATACCTATGTTAAACTACTTATTTCTGCTATGCCTTTAACTGATCGATTCCCTTTGAAAAAGTGGTCTTTGTGGCTGAATAGTAGTTGAGAGCAACCTTCAACCATTACACTGGCTTGCTTTTAATATTTCAGTATCCGATTTATATTATTCTGATTTGATTGTGTCCTTGAGCCTTTTTCAGGCCGTTCCTTTGTTTATGCTGCACGCCGCACCCTACCCCGGCTTTCATATATATTTCAAACCTATGATATGATCCACTAGTGCAATGCTGCCAAGATCAAGATAATATATACCATAACAATGCATAGAATTAAGCTTCGTTTTGATTCATAATCCTTTTCGTTTCGCTTTAAGTAATTGATAGTATTCGATTAATTCAAAATATGAAATGTTTTGATCATTTCACTTTACGTTTAGATTAAGAAACCATCTCAACTCATCTCATCTCATCGTTAAAACTTTCTCAAATTTACACGTAAAATACAATAAATAATTCAACTTTTTCAAATTCCAATTCAACTTTTTTAAATTCAAAAACAATAATAATATTCTAATAATATTTTATTCAACTTTTAACTTTTATCTAAAACTATCTCATATCATTTCACTATCCAAACGGGACTATATCAACCTAAACAATGACCAATATGTCTAATGTTTTGAACTTATAAAGGGATATGACCAAATTTCAAGTGGAATGGAAAGATTTCCTTATCCTTCAAACAATCATGCAAGTTCATGAATGCCTTAAATATTTGGTCCGATATTTCTTTATGAGTGTTTTTTTGTGAATTTATTTTTGTAAAATTTTTTTGTGGATAAAATATTTCTTTAAATATTATATCATGTTACTCATTTTTGGCAAAAAAAAAATCCTAGACCAAATATGCCATTTATAGGTAGTTTTACGTACTTTGCTAGAATTAATTAACATTCTAGACTTTCTTGGAGGTTTTTTTTTCTAGAAATATGGCGTGATTTCTACCTTACCAAAAGCTGGTACTGAATAGCTAGGTACGTACGTACGCATTAATTCTGCCTCACCATTTACTAGCCATCTTTTCCACGAAAGGATACTAATTAATATTAGAGTTATTACATCCGTAAAATAATTTTAAATTAACGTAAGATTTATTTTATAATAAAAATAATTTTATAATTTAACAAATCACATAAAATCACATCAATTTATAAAATTATTTTTATATAATCTATTAATTATCTCCTTGCTTGATAACATTGTCGTTTCCTTTGTAATTCTTTTATATTAATATTTTAGTCAAGACGAGTTGGAGAGTACTGTGAAAAACACCACACTCGTGCAATGATAACAAGGCAGATAGTAAAATAATTATGAAAAATATTGTGTAAATTATTTTTCATTGTGAAAACAAAATAATCAAACACACATAGTACACATAATTTAACGGGATTCGACAACGTACTTACGTCCACAAAATTGCTAAAGATTTTATTTTTGAGAATATTACAATCACATAGTGAGTTACAAGAGTTTCTCTCTACTCACACAATCTCAACTCTCTCACTCTCTCTAGAGCTTTTTTCTCTATCAAGAGTGCTCTACATTGCTTGCCTCTCACTGTTCTCTCAATCTGATGCTCACTAGTACGTTCCTATCCCAAAACATATATATATATATATATATATATATATATATAGAAAATGATGCTCGAAACTCTAATATGGCAAAACAAGGTTCTTCGCTCAAGTGGGTGTTGAGCGCGCCACAAGCGAACAATTACCAATCCAGCATTAGTTTGAGTAGACTGTCGAGCGAGCCTCGAGTGAACTTTTGATCCAAGCTTTACTCGAGACAACTGTCGAGCGCACCTCAAGCGAACTTACTGCCTGAGTTTCGCTCGAGTGCCAAGTCAAGTGACATTCGAGCAAGAAATCTATATGCGACTCTTCCAGCTCACAAAATCAATTAGGCTCCATAACCCAACAATCTTCCACTTGGAGACTGATTCTCCACATGACAGTCATTGTCTCCAGCATTAGCACTGCCCTATCACATTTGCAGCTCACAACTCCTGTCTTCAAGCCAGAAGACGCATTGAAGTTGAGCCCAACTTCAGTCTCTCACGTACATCGCCTCCAGTCAGTACATCTATTGGACGACTCACAACTCCCACAGCACTGGGAATATCCGATCTCAAATCGACCCTGGGCCCTGGCAAACAATAGAGAACTTGTTGTTGACACCCTCTTCTCTGATCTAAGCGATTGACCCACCTCCTGCTGCTAACATTTTCTATATTCAGTCTACGTGTCCATCTCCTATTCAATTTCGGCTTCCTCCCTAGAAGTCCAATCAGCTGCCTCTCAGCTAACTCTCACTTGCCCGATCTCCCATATCCCAAGATTTCACCTTTTTAATCTTGTTCACTACCTTCTGTCAGTAGGATATTGTTCAAAGTAGGTGACCACCGTGGAGGTTTGGTCGTCCTAGCAGCTATACGAGCATCAACTGTAGGTCTAGACGTCCATGGAATACTAGACGCTCTATCCATGTCTCTCACATCTCTACTCCGCACCGTGGTCTCGGAAGATTTCCCTAGACTTATATGAGGAACTACAAAACTAACTCATTTTGCTTCCTCATCTTGTTTGCACGACCAAACTTGCTCTGCTGTAACTTTGCATTTACCTGCACATCACTAGACCCTGATGTCAAATACAAAGTGGCAGTCTTCTTACTACGCGTCAAAACCATCGCACCCTTCGTGACCTTCCACACTCCTCGAGAAACCACTATTGTATGATCGTTGTCGCCAAGTTGTCCCATAGAAATCCAAATTTTCTTCAGATCTGGAATATATCTAACTTGCTGCAAAGTCCATATGCTCATGTTCAAAAGTGTGATGTGCACATCGGCTACTCCCATTACATCAAATGTCTCTCCATCAGCCATCATGTGCATCTTCCCAAAATAGCCAGAAACATAGTTCTGCATGATTTCTCAATATGAGGTACTATGGAACGAAGCCTTGAGTCCATCACTCAATCATTAACTGGATAGTGCATTGTAAGAAATAGAGCGTCTTGTAGTTCCTCAGCCGTCGCGTTCATAAAAGTACTTAGGCCTGGTTTGAATAAAGAGATGCTTCCATCTTATCCCATGTTATCAAAATATCCAAACGCCACAAACACAAATATTTTTCAATTTTAAATCTTTAACGTTTTCATCTAATATTTACCTAAGTATTACAACTTCTCCAAACTTCCAAACAAAACATAAAAAAATAATTCAACATTTGCAAATCACAAAACAAGAATAATATTAAAAAAATATATATTCTAACTATCTTTTAACTTTAGAATTTTTTATACCACTTTTTCTTTCTCATTCCATAAAATCTCATAAAACATTTTAACTCAAATCATTTTTAACTCATCTCATCTCAACTCAAATATCTCACTATTATTCACAAATTATTTCATCTCATCTCATCTCAACTCATTATCCAAATAAGGCCTTAATTTTATTGGGTGGGCATAATTATTGAAGATCAAATATACTACACCACGTACACATTTATATTTTATCTTTTTATTTATTTATTTTCAACAAGTATATACTCAGCAACCCTATTTACAGGGACGAAGCCGGAGGGCCCCCCCCCCCCAAAAAATATTTCATAACTGGTGGGCTTTTATCCAATTTTTATGTTTCGCTTCCTCAACTTTTGGCAATTTGTCTCTTGTATGGCTAGTCTCTCATTTAAGAACAAGGGATTCCTTGCATGTTGTATGCAGTTTTTCTAAAAATATTAATTGCAACAGCGTATAAAAATATTAGATGTAAAATTTAGAATTTGCCTAAAGATCAGGCCTAGTTTGGTTAGTAAGAGTCTTTCATCTCGTCACATTTTATCTCAATATCTAAACACAGCAAACACAAATATTTTTCAAATTCAAATATTCAACTTTTTCACCTAATCAATATTACTGAAACATTATAAATTTTCCAAACTTCCAAATAAAACATAAAAAAAAATTCAACTTTTTTAAATTTAAAAAAAAATTATATTAAAAAAATAATATTTTAACAATATTTCAACTTTATAATATTTTTATTCAAATTTTTTTCTCTCATTTTTTAAAACTCTATAAAATATTTTAATTCTAATTATTTTACTATTATTTATAAGTTATTTTATTACTTTTCATAAATAACGGCGTCTCATCTTATTATCTAAATGACTGGTTAGGAAATGTACGGAATTTTCAAAAATTCACAAATTAGGGACATCTTGAATATCGACAAAGGCCTAACGAAAATAATCATTAGGGATCCCCAAGAAAATACCATTTCTGACACAGAGTCAAAATCATCACACAGTACGAAGATTTTTAACCACCGGCCAGCAACTTCTCTGATCATGGCAAGGCATGTTACTCCGAATAATGTTGGCATGATACTTATTTTTACAGCTCATATATTTAATTTTTTTATTTTTTATTTTTTATTGATTAAAATAATAAGTATTGATATTTTTTTATTTTTTAAAAATATTTAAAGATATTTAAGAAATGTTTGAAATAAAAATTAAAAAAAAATGTGTAATTTGCACTGGAGCACACTAAGACTGTGTTTGGATATTGAGATGAGATAGTTTTAGATAAAAGTTGAAAGTTGAATAAAATATTGTTATAATATTATTTTTTAATATAATTATTAATTTAAAATTTGAAAAAGTTAAATTATTTATTATATTTTGTGTGAAAATTTTAAAAAAATTATAATAATAAGATGAAATAAAATATTTTTACTATCTAAAAGTAACCTAAGCGAGCAAATTGAGGGGATAGTAGCAAACACCAAAGCGGGCTCATAAAGATGATAAAAACTTTGAACTTCTGTTCAATCTCCTATTTTTTATAATTTTTTTGTAATTATTTTATAATTCTATGTAAAATAGAGGATGACTTTATAAATATATTATAAAATAAGAGAAATACTTTAGTCATAAAGGAATTATATAAAAATAAATTCATAAACTGATATGATTTTATGCGGTACATCTGATTATAGAGTTAGTTTTATTATAAAGTAGATCTAACAGATCACATGAAATCATATCAATTTGTGAATTTACTTTTATAAAAAAAAAATTATATTTGTAAGAAAGATAGAAAATTGAGTTAACCTTCGAACCACTCTGAACAACTTTTGGTATCATAGAATTTGGTAGTAGTAATAGAAAAGAGATTATTTGATTAGTCCATCTATCAAGGAAAAATAGCAAGCATCACATGGCTCAATATAAAAGGAAAGGGAAAACAATAGTCAGCGGCCTAGCTTCTACTGCTGGGTTTGACTGCTCAGTTTTTTTTTTACTTAATCGTTAAAGTAAAATTGTGTATTTTTTTTTAATGATTAAGAATATTAAAAAAATATTTAAAATAAATAAAAAAATTCCAAATACTTAAGATCTCGTTTGGAACTTAGACTGAACTGAGATCAATTCAGTTCATAAGTCTAATTTTAACTTGAATCTAACATTCAAATACTCAACTCTCAAATCATTAAACTCTTCACATTATCTCTTTACATATAAGACTAACAATCTTTTTCAACTTAACACATCTTTACACCCGAGATCCATAATTCTTTTCAACTTTTTATAAATATATCTAAACTTATCTTAACATCTAAACACATCTAAATTTATTTTAAATAAATTTCATAAAACTCATTTCATCATCTTAATTCGTTACTATTCATAAATATTTAAAATCAACTCAACAATATCTAAACGAGACCAAAGGATCACGCCCAACATTGTCCAACAATCTAGGCGGCACCTAGCATTGTCCAAAGGAAAGATGGGTGCTTTATTGTTTTCCCAATAAACAGTTGAAAATAAATACTTTAAACCGCGTAAACCTGTATGTTATTTATTTTCAACTGTTTTGCTTTATTTTTTTTACTTATGATTATGGGATGTCTCTATCTCCACCATACATCTGGAATTTATTTCCCAAAAGTGGGTCCGAGAGTCCAGCTCTAATTAATGAAGTTAATTTCATAAAGTAAAAAAATATATGGGACTTTAAAGCATTCATCATCTACATAAATTATAAAATAATATTAGATACAATCTTACAGTATACAAGTTTCATGCACATTATTTAAAAAAAAAAAAGGTAGAATCTATCATTAAAAAAATATAATTTCATGTAAGATCCAAATTTACTTATTTTTTTAAAAAAATACGCGCTAAACTTACACACTTTAAACTGTAAATATCGTTCATCTTTTATTTACAAGTTAGAACAGAACAAGGTGACAATGTCTAATTTTTATTTATTTTTAATAATTTGGCATTAATTCAATTTTTTTTTTCTTATCATTTTAAATTTTTAAATAGGAAACTGTGCATCACAAGAGTTAGGGAGCTAGGTTTATTAAAGATTTACAATTGGGCTTTAAAGAAACCCAACTGACGTGGTCTCTTTTTTGTTCACAGGCCTAACGTTTGGTCGAGTACTTCTTATGCTCAACATCCAAACGGACCTCATGGCATCTTTGTTATTATTTTATAAAAAAATAATAAAATAACGTATGAATAATAGTAAATTATTTATGAATAATAGTGAAATAATCTGATAAATAACCTAAAAGATTATGGGATTGAGATTTTTTTTACATCCTCTCATGCATGTAATTGACAACCAACCATATAGTTTATGTTAGAAGTATTCTATCTATTTCAAATGAAATCGAGATTAATTAATGTTGTATTTCTCTCCAAATCTGGCCATCCAATTTTTTGTTTTAAATAATTTTAAATTTATAGAGAATCTCAATATATATTGAATAAAGATACATGGGACTGCACTTTTAAAATAATCTGAGCTTGTTACCAATGGAGATCATGCCCAAAAATAACATCTAAGGATTTAAATATAGGCCCGTTTGGATATAGAGGTGAAATGAAGCTTTACCTCATCTCATCTTAACTAATAATCTCACTACTATTCACAAACTATCTCAACTTATCTCACTAACCAAACAAGTCCAAGTGATGAGATTGGAAGCAGTAGATTTAGTTAATACTAGTGGTTCACTCACGCAATGTATCTAAAATTTCTGTCACAAAGTGTCTAAAATGTAAAAATATTCTTATAATCTTAAGAAAGAGCAATTTTTATGCATCAATAAACATCAATTTAAGTGGTGGAAATACAAAGAGTATAAAATTAGAATAGTTAAGATGTGAGAATACCAAAGAGATCGATATAAAAAAAAAAGTGATCAATAGCTATAATACGATAAATAAATAGTTTTTTTTTCTTTATTGGAAAAGTAATAATGAAATGATAAAAATGTAGAGATAGAAAAGTCAAAGAGTAATGGAAAATTAATAAGGAAATTATTTCTACAAGTTTTAAATGGACAAGTCCTGCACAGATCTTTATAAAAAAGTGAACTTCACTTTGAAAAAAATGTTAAAAAAAAATCTATTATTTCTTAGTGAGATCCTTTTTTTTACAAAAGATCTACGCAGAAATTATCTATTTGGATCTTATACTTGACATTACTCAATCAATAACTACTATGAGATGAAAAGTCTTGTTTTTTTTAATTATTATTTGATATACCTGGGGAGGGAGTCGAATCTATAATCTCCATTTTGGTAATTTTTTTTCTAAAAGTATTGTTTTTGGAATTTCTAATATTTTTGAAAAGTGCAGTGTGAAATTATTTTGCATTTTTACTGTAGCATTTTGGGTGTTTGCTAATTGCTTTGAAGTTTAATTGTAGCATTTTGGTATTTTTTGTTTGCAGTTTTAATGCAATATTCAGTGTTTTCTTAAATAGTTGTTCAATAAAATATTTTGAATTTTCTTAAAAGGTTTTTAGGTTTTACTTTTTTTCAAAAATCTCCCAAAATTATCAATTTTTACTCGTTGTGTTGGACTACTATATATAAATATCATTTCTCATATATCTATATAGTGAATCAACTTTGAAGCTAATGAAAGTTATATCCGCTTGGTGTTTCTACCGCGTTATCACCAAACAACCCGTTTTTGTAACACTTCAATAAAAGGCCTAAATCACATGACCTTTACTTAAAGGACTAGTTAATGATACAATTGGAACCCCATTGGAACCTTATAAAGAGCAAGAACTTCTCATTTTCAAGCAATGAGAGATCTCATTCACTACCTACCCTTATTATATGGGATATCACAATCTACTCTCCTTAAATTCTCGATACCCTAATCGTGCATTTCCGTTGTAGGTGGCACGACTCAAGTCCCACATTTCTGGTTAGGATAGACTCTAATACCATTTGTAACGCCCAAATAGAAGGCCCAAACCACATGACTTATATTAAAAAAAGACTAGTTAATGATACAATTGCATGCTAATTTCAACACATTAGTGTCATATCAAAAATAAAAATAATACTATTAGGATTATTATTATATTATTATTCTTAAGATTAAGATTGTGAACTATTTATGGCACCGTTATGGAAATTTATCCTGAATAATTATTGTAAGTCATCAAACAGTTTTCTATTGTTCTCCAAGTTGATCAACATGATTCCAAATTTCCTACTTCCCTCCTTTTTACAAGTGTCCCGTTTGGATAGTGAAAGTGTTTCATCTCATCTCATTTAATCATTATAATTTTTTCAAATTCTCATACAAAAAATAATAAACAATTCAACTTTTTCAAATTAAAAAACAATAATTATATTAAAAATAATATTCTAACAATGTTTTATTCAATTTTCAACTTTTATTTCAAATCATCTCATTTCAACTCACTATCCAAACAGAACCTAAGTATAAAGTCTCACAAATACTAAAATTCCAATTTTTCATAGAACAAGATACTTGTATTCGAAAGTTCTATATAAAATGGTGGGATCAATTCAAGTTTCACAGAGTAATTTTACAAGCTTAGAATGAATTCTCATCACCAACTTACCAATCCGAGTTCCTCATAGAAAAAGCAGGACTACAAACAATCATACTTTAGCCATGACCCAAGTCAAGACAAAGGAAGACCTTGCATATATTCTGAAAGAATCCCACAAATTGAAGAGCAAAAAAGAAGACATCTCTAGTCTCCTTAGCATCATCTTCAACAAGTCCAAAACAAGAAAATGAGTCATCAATAAGGTTTAACTAGAGTCATACTCCTAAAAATTAAGCCAAATTCACGACTAAGTGAAGTTTTCCAATAAGTACAAAATCTCTATTCTTACATTGGTAAAGATTTTTAAAATAGGAGTAAGACAAGGCAAAAAGTAAAAATGTAACTGAAAAATCAAGTCACTGACACTATTCATCGAATAGTAAAATCTAACAAAACAATATTCATGAACAGTGTGTCGTCCCGTGATCAAATTTGCCTCAAGTCTATAGAAGCTTTGAGTTTCAGAGACTATTGCTACAAGACAAGAAACTTTCGGTATTGTGAGTCAAAAGAAAAAGAAAGACCGTAGCTGGAGGAATCCAGAAAGCATTCCCAGCTCCCAACCCTATCAAAGAGAGAATTAGTAAACGAAGAATGCACAACAAAAAACATCAGTAACCAAAGAGCAAACTGTAAAGAGAGAAATCAGAGAAAAACCCCTACCTTATTTTCCTAATGTATCCCTATTCGTTTGAATCCAAGTTGAAATCTCAAGTAATGTATTCAAGTAAAACTTAAGGTAGTAAGTAAGCTTGCTATTTTTAATCAAAATAGAATTTCAAAGTATATTTATTGATTACTTGCTTATTGTTTACCTACTTTACATATTATGTTTATTGTTTACTTGCTTTACGTATTATGTTGACTGTTTATAAAGTTATTAAATTACTAAGAGCATCCATGTCTCGCCTACATTATAAATTTAAGTCTACTCTCACCAAGTTCAAAATATATTCCCTAACTTCCAAGTTATTTAATGTCATATGTGGCCAAGCATGAACTTCAGCAATTTCATTTAAATTACCTGGTATCCAAGTATAGTATCAGAGTCAAAAGCTTGTGAAGTCTTTAAGAACTAGAGAAGTGTATCTCGAAGTCTTGTTCATTTTAAAAAAGATAATTAAATCTAAGTTTTATCAATATCTATCCCAAATACCATCCAAGCTACAACTTGAGCCTAAGATAGAGAAGTGCCACCTGAACAGTAAAATCTCGGATCCTAACAGTAAGTCCCAAGAGAGGCCTGAGCGGACTGGTATGATAGGGTATGTCTTGCTAGCTATCTTAAGTAAAAAGTTAGAAGCAGATGAAGGTTCTTGAGAAAAGACTCCGAAAAAATTTAGAGTAAATTAGATTTATAAAATGAATAGGATGTTCAAATCCAATTCTTGTAGTTTTAGGACTAGCTCTAGTTTAAGCTCAAAGTTTGTAATATTAGAAATAGTAAATGAAGAAGAATACAAGATTATAAAAAAAAAATGAAGATATACAAAACTGGAACGTTTCAAAAATTCCAATAGAAGAAATCTATAAAACTCCAATAGACAAATGATCAATTCCCTTTGATTTTTTTTCACATTTCACTTAAGTATACAAGATCCCCATATCTAGAAAGCTTTGACGCTAAATATCAAAACACCAGGATATGAAATGTTAGAAGTAAGTAATCATTTAGCATTAATATATATGATATATTACAAATGCATAAAAACAATTCTTAATGTTCATGTATTAGTAAAAAGCCCAAAAGACAAAACTCTTCTAATCCAAACAAATATAAATGATGCAGATATCAAAAGTACCAAAATCAATCATTTGAAAAGACATTAATTTACCTAAAGAATAGTTTTCAGATAATGAAAATCACCCACAAAAATTCAAAATGAAGTTTCCAATTTAAATTTTATTCAACAATCACTACAACAAATAGTGGTTTTTCCCAGGGGTGATTTCGTGGCAATTAAGGCATTTTTGTGTCGGAATAAAATTTTACCTACCAAATATAGTCGTAGCTAACTCATCAGAATTGCGTTTTGATCCATTAGGATTAGTTTTGATCAACCAAAATATAAGTCACCTTTAAAGATGAAAGAAGTATAATCAAATAGGTCAAGTGGTATAGGAACAAGATATGTAGAGTCTGAACTACCAAGAAAAGATAAGAACCTTAAACTAAAAGGAATAAAAACTAAGTCTCACATAAGTACTCCATGTTATCCAGCCAGTTCTGAAAGCATGGAAAAACATAAACAAAACTTCCCAGCACAAACAGATTTGGAAGAACCTATAAATCTCAAACTCCCAATTAAAAAAAAAGAAATTTAAGATAAACATGAAAAAACTTAATGATAGCTTCATGTTTGAAGAAAATACAAAGAAAAATAAAAATGTAGAAAAACACATACTTTGGAACAGAATAAAGAAATTCTTAGTAGTTGGAAAATTTTTTTGATAACAATTTAGATGAAAATTGATTTCTTTATATATATATATAGAAAGATATCATTCCAAAGTAATAAATGTCGTAACAAAGAAAAAATGGATTAGGGAAGATAAAATTCTCACAAAATCTAGTCATCCCCCATCAAAAACCATAATCCTAGAACACAAAGGAACATAAGTAAGAGTCTCACCCTTCAAGATCTCCATAGAAAATGAATCAATAAAGTAGTTGAACAAAACAACTATACAAAAAAATGTTTAAAAACTATTAGAAATCAACTCAATAAAACAGAAAATAAACTTGACATAAATAATGAAGCCAAAGTCCAAAAGTATGAACAACCCTTAATCCAGTTATCAGAGACAACAATAGGAATAAATCAAAGAGAAACAAAAGCAATTGATTGGGTAAATCAAATGTTGAATGAATTAATAAGAATCAAACAAGAAAATGCATCTACCTAAAACATATAAAGGTTCTTAAGATGATGAACTATTTATGGCCCCGTTATAACAAGGAAATATGAGGATGATGGTTCAAAAGAAGAAGAAGAGGATTTACAAAACTAGTTCTATCATAAGTAGGATAGAAAAACAATTCCAGATCTTGAACAGCCTTGAAAGATTTTAGATTGCATATTTTTATGTCAAGAGTAACTGTAAGATAAGAGTATAAGAAACCTTTCTATAAAGAAAAATTCATAAATGGCATTCCCAATTTATTTTCTCATAAAATTAGAGAAGTCTTAAATAACCCAACAAGAACAATAGACTATGATAATCTCATATATGGAGACATCATATACTATAAACGAAAAGAAAAAAATTGATTGAATTTTTAGACTTTTAATAAATTAGATTTAGGTCATGTTTTAGAAGTGAGATAAGTTGAGAGCACCTCATCTCGTTTCAAAATTTCTCATAATTTATTTCCCAAATATCATTCAAATATAAAACACTTTTCAATTTCAAATCTTCAACATTTTCATCTAATCATTACAACTTTTCAAACTTCGAAGCAAAACATAAAAAAGAATATAAATTTTTCAAATTTCTAAATAAAAATAATATTACAAAATATTATTAAAATAATTTTTTAACTTTATAATATTTTTATTCAACTTTTTCTCTCTCATTTTCTAAAATCCAATAAAATATCTTAACTCAAACTATTTCATTACTATTCACAAACAATTTCACTATTATTTTCATAATTTTTATCACATCTCAACTCATTACCCAAATATGCCTTTAGAGTCCCGATCGTATATCTACTAGAAAAATGATTTGTGCTGAAACCTATATGAAAAAAATAATTTTTTAATTGTGGATCTCATTTTTATCAAATAAGTTTGCAGGGCTTGCATATTCTATAATTATATCTATTTTATAATGATGGCATAAAATCACATATTTAATGGCTGGAAGACGATTTGGGACAAAAGAAAAACTCAAATCAATATTATATTAAGTGGTAATCATCATATGCAAAAGGATCTTTCCATTAGATCTCAACAAAATAAATTCAATACCATGCAAGGAAAATATAGTTATAGTTTAGAGAGATTTATTAGTTAATAAGAGATCCCATAAAAATTTAATTTTTAAATTGACGTGTCTTGATATAGTACATTATATTATAAAATTAATTTTATTGTAAAGTAGATATAACGATCATATAAAGTCACGCCAATTTGTAGGTTTGCTTTAATTATACTTGGTCTATATGATGTCTAATTATATTTAATTTTGACCTAACATAATGATATAAGCACAATATGTTTTGAAAAATTAATTTTAGAGGCAAATGTTTTTAGCTTGCAAATCTGTATGATTTATAGTAGAAAAATATTGACAAAATGTAACTTTTTAAACTACAGATTGTCATTTTCTTTTTTGTTTAGTTTCTTTTTTAAAAAAATTATTTTGTTCTATTTTTTGTTTCAACTTTTAGAGATTTGGATGAGATCCGATATAATGAGTGTCTTTTGTCCATACATTCAATTTTGATAGTAGTGCCAAGAGTTTGATATCCTGATGGCATATAACCCAATTTTTCAAATGAAAAATCTGGATCTGAAATCTTTCAACTTTTACAAAAACAAATTTCCAACATTAGTTAGACTTGAAAAATCATATAGATTTGTAGTTGAGAGAAGATAATAATTTATTTATTTTTAAATACGAGAAGATAATAATTTAGTAAATTTTGTCCCAACCTTAAAGATCAATCAAGTTGTGATCATTTGTCTCCTTTTTTTAATTTTTTTGATAAACATATAGGCATGACTCATCGAATATGTAATTTTTTTTTTTTTTTTGTCCTCACCCATAAGAAAGGACATTTAAAGAGTGTTTAGAGTTTTTATTCTAATTTAGAGTCTAGACAAATATATATATATATATATATATAGATATATAGAATAGATTGTACAATATTTATTACCCTTTTTATGAGTCTCCTAACATTAAGTTGTTAATTACCTATTTTCTATGTCGATTTATTTTTCATTTATAAATCTTTAATTTAAAAAAAATCTAAATAATAATTTTTTTTAAAGAACCATGATTTTCATTAAATCATAAATCTACCAATTCAACGTTTGTCTTGTAAAACTGCTTTGAATATTTTCATAGGACTCTAGACTTGATCCTGTTAGTTCAAAGGTGCTGCAAAACAGAAAATAGTGAGAGAAAAGTTTGCTTTAAGACGCGTTACAATATCGCTTTCTTTAAGACAATATTCACCCCCACCAATAAGGGTATACACATGAGTTACAAGCGAATTTACCTCCAAGATACAATGAAGTCCAGAACAAGTCTGTTTGTCTAATTGCGTTATGCACACACGAAATTAGATCCCAAATACTCTCAAATTTTGCTATTCAACCAAGAGATTAGAAATTTGTTATCGGCAGAATGAACAGATCCTAATAACAAGTTTTGCAGAAATGAAAATTTTTGGGAGAGAGAATTTCGAAATTACCTTCTTGAACTCTATCATTATATGTTTAAATTTGTAGGCCAATGAGTCTATTTATATAGGACCAAAGGATGTGAATGAAAAGTTGTAACTTTTCATTTTTCTGTAATCTGATGTGAACAGATATATTATTTATGTCTATTACCAAGTGACACAATTGTTGGACCCAGTCCAACGGTCACGTTGCTTCCCTCCATCCGGCATGCCCAAGTTTGAGTCCCAACCGTTGCATCTTTTGCATTTTATTTTGCAACCTGTGTGCCAAGCGCTAGGGCTGAAAATCGATGGGTTCGACGCTGTTTCGGTGCCAAATTGACGTCTGCCATGAGAGGAAAGAACTGGCCGAAACCGGTCGATTGGGGGAGAGAAAACCAATATTATCAGTCTCGAAGCGGTGCGGTTTTGTTCCTCAGTCTGCCGTCGGTGTCTCTGTGACAGAGGAGGGATGTGTCGACGTTTACCACGAGAGAGCAGAAGAAAGTTGCAGGTGAAATGGAGGAAGGAAGAGGACACGAGGAAGAAGAAGAAGGAGGCCAGGGGATTATTAAATCCATTTTGAAACGGTGGCTGGTTCAACTGTCTTCCAATGGCTCGAACTAGTGCCGAACCAGCCGATATCGGTTTTCATCAATTCCTGCAACCCGCCAACCGGTTCCTTACTCCAGTGGCCAGTCTGATCTGTTCCTGACTTGTTTAGGCGGTTTTTGCATACCCCTACCAAGCGCTGACAGCCTTAGGGTCCATCCTGACCACTTAATAAATCACTAAAAATTTCATTTGTAGTAGGGATGATTGAAACCCTCACCATGAGGATCAATGGTGTTACTCAATATCATTGAGCCTTTTAATGTTTAATGTCCTTGTATAGACCCAATTTATTATAAGTATAATTCATAGCTTATAAACTTTCTATAAATTCTCCATTTCCAAAATTATTCATAGCTTCCAAATAAACCCACAAAATAATATTAATAATAAATATATTATTTTGAAAATATTTCCAACAATCTCCCATAATTTTTAAAATATATCCTGGTTAGAATAGAAAAACTTATACATAAATGAAAGCGTCTTTTGGATTTAAACATTCACATAGTGAAAATATATCAAAACTAACAGAATGAGATAGTAGACATGCTTTGAATTAACGATCCTATACGATTAGCCGAATATATCTCACATATAAGTTTTCTTCTCTTTGAGTAGTTGATAAAAGGCAACACGTGGATTGGTCTTGTGTCTATATCCTGGTTTCATGAGTGCTCTAAAGACAAAACTTAATTTGCAAAGGAGGCAGCACCACCCCCGATACTCATATAGGTACGTTTATTGAAATTGTCCTGTAACTAAACACTTTAACATAACCATGTTATAAGTCTATTAAGAGCTTATTGCTCAGCCTCTCATTTTCATTATAGTATCAAGCACTTCAAACCTTGGAATGAATAATTTGATATCTTAGTGCTTGCAAACCACGAACATATAATGTACTTTACTCATTGAACTCAAGTTATGATATGTTTAAGAGTTGAGTTGAGTTTCCATTATTGGTGATTTTATAGTTTTGGCTTTAAACCCATCCCTTTGATGTCCAACATCAAATCACTTGAAAGTGCTTTAGTTAATGGATATGTCAGTTCCGACAATATCTCGTAAAATCAATCGTAATAACTCCATCTGTGAGTAATTGCCTTAATATGCCTAGACTTGCCATTATATATATAGTTTAGGCCCGTGACAATGTAGTATGATTGCCACAATGTAAAGACATTGGTGGCATTGATTTTTTTTTTCAAATCTGAGGTCTCTATCAATAATTTCTTAGCCACTTTACCTCTTTACTTCAAGAAGCCAATACTATAGACTTAATCGTTATGGTTGAGTAAGTTATGCATACTTTCTTCTTTGATCTCAGGAGATTACTGCTCCACCAAGGGTAAATATTCACCAACTGGCTGATTTGATCATCATGCTTAGTTCCTAACTGGCATCTATATTCATTTCACAACCGAATGAAACCTCTTTTTATAATCGAAGAAAATCCGTTGTACTCAATACCATAATCCATGACATTTCTCAAATATCATAAATGTTTTGTACAATTATTCAGTTAACTTGGTTCTTTGAATGCATTATATAAACATAGCAATATATAGAAAAATCATATATATAAGTCACAATTTTTTTTTATTTGTTTGCATGCATATTCATAAATTAAATCATATCATTTCTAGGCTTCTAGCATTAATGTGTGCTAAACAACAATGCCGTAAATAATATAAATTAAGTAAAATATTAATTTAATTATTAATATCAAGTTTGAACATGCCGTCACTAAGGTATTCCTTCCCCACGAAAATACCTTTTTTGGTCAGTACAAATCTATCTGATTCAAAAACCAATTTAAACTCAAACTTATTCAGAAGACTACCAGATACAAGATTCTTTCTAACTTCTGGTACATAATACACATCCTTGAGAGTAATAACTTTTCCAGAGGTAAACTCCATTTTTATTGTCCCTTTGCCTTTAACTACGGCAGTGGATGAGTTCTCCATGTAAAGAACATGTCAATCTTCCAATGGCTCGTACCTCTTGAATAGGCTCATGTCTTTACATACATGCCTTGTTGCTCCTGAATCAATCTACTAGGAGTTATCTCCTTCAAGAGTGTTAGTCTCAGAGATCATGACCTCATAATTCTCTCTAGAACCAAAGCCCCGTCTTTTCTTTTTAAGAAAGCGACGGTCTCTTTTGTAATGTCCTTGTTTGCCACAATGTAAACAACTTACTCCTAGATTTTTCTGATTCTCATTTTGGAAATGACTTTGTTTTCATTCAAAATTGTTCTTTCTCTTCCGGTTTAAATATCCGGATTCATTGGGTTGTCTGGGTTTGTGGGTCTTTTGCTTCCTCTACCATGTGCATGTTGGAAGTCAAAGAGTTACGCTCTTCATTAATGTCTCTAAGCCTAATCTCTTTTTCTATACAAAGATGTTGGCTTAATTCTTCTAGAGATATTTCCTCTCTTCTATGTTTCAAACTTCTTTTATAGGTTTTCCATGTTGAGGAAGTTTATTAATAATGGAGGAAACTGATATGGATTCATCCATTTTCCTCTCATGTTGAGAGAATTGATTAAGAATATGCATAATCTCATTGAATTGTTCAACAATATGCCTAGAATCTACCATGTTATAATTGAGAAATTTTGTAGCAAAAATTTCTTACTTGTAGCATTTTCTAAAAGATACTTAGCCTTAAGTGCGTCCCATAAATCCTTGGCAGTTGCTTTGTTTTGGTAAGCGTCAAACAATGTGTTAGACATTGCATTGCAAATATGTCCCTTGTAGATGTAGTCGTCTTGTTCCCATTTGATCATTGCCCGACTTTGAGCGATTGTCTCGTCTTCATTTATAGACGGCCTTGGAGTGGTTAGAACATACACCACTTTGAGACTGGCCAAGAGGAAGTGCATTTTCTTTTGCCATCGTTTGATATAATATTTGATTATTAATGACAAATAATTTGAGAGAGTTTGTTTCAGATTTTGTAAAACTCGAACGTTTTGATAGAGCCAATTTTTTACATTGGCAAAAGAAAATGCACTTCCTCTTGGCTAGTTTCAAAGTGGTGTATGTTCTAACAACTCCTAGACCATCTGCAAATGAGGATGGGACAATTGCTCAAAGTCGGGCAATGATCAAATAGGAACAAGACGACTACATCTGCAAGGGACATATTTGTAATGCAATGTCTGACACATTGTTTGACTCGTACCAAAACAAAGCAACCATCAAGGATCTATGAGACGCACTTGAAGCTAAGTATCTTGAGAATCTTCTAAGGTTGCGGGGATTGGGAGGAGTTTACTTAAGCCACCTCTAAGTGCTGGATCCGGCTACTACAAGGTGGCTCAAGGTTGGCCACCTTTGGTGGCCCAATCTTATAGGAAGGAGCCACTCTCTGTCATCGCTCGGCGTATGATAAAAAATTTTACTTATTGTCCCTACATCACACACTTTTAAAAAAAAATTAATTTCTTTTTGTTCTTAAGTTTTTAATTTTTTTAATGTATTTAATTTTTAATTTTTAAGCTCTTTTAATGTTTTACGTTTTTTAATGGTACTGGCATGGTATTTTTAACAATTTACTAGCATATTTGTGACGAAATGAAGAATTTAATCTTTATTAAAATATGATAACTGTTATAGCCACATATAAATTATATAAAAGTAATCTCATAAGCTGACGTAGTTTCATGTGATCCGTTAGATCTACTTTATAATAAAAGTAACTTTATAATCTGATAAAGCACATGAAACTACTTCAATTTGTAGGATTATTTTTGTGTAATACATTAGTAGCTAAAGTATTTCTCTTAAAATATAGATGATGGTAAAGTTCAATTAAAAAAATATGGAACAACTTGAATTTGATACAAATTATAAAGATTAATTTTGTATTTAATTATAATTTTTATTCAAATAGAGCTTATATTTTATGTTTACAAAAATTTCATTTATTTTTTTAACAAATTCTAGCTTATGAAGAAGCCAAATAATTTCCACAAATATATATATTATTTATAACTTAAACTTTAAATCATGACAATTAATCTTTTTATATAAAAAATAATAAACACAAATTTATTGGAATTTTGAAGAAATTGACGTGAGCTGAGCTTCGTACGAATTAATATAATTCTACGTAAAAGAAGATTCCTCGTGAAAATAATCGAACCCAAAGAAATCCGTGAAAATAAACACCACCTTACATCGACTTGTCTTTGCCGTGAAGGAGAAGCCAAATTCAGAGAGGAATTTTAACAGTAGAACAGCACCTTCTCTGTAGAGAGAGAGAGACGGAGAGGAGGGGAGAGGAGAGGAGAGGAGAGGAGTGGATAAATCATAAAAGGGAAAGCAGCAGTTAATGCGCTTTGTTTTATATTCATGAAAGAAGAGGGTGAGAAAAAGCGCATAGATTAATGTATCGCTTTCACTTTCCCTCCTCTCAAACGCTGAAAACTGAAAACCTACGTCTTGTGTCCGTGAGACTCAGCTTCCAGCTCTAGAAGGACAGAGTGGTTGTTTTTCTCAAAATTGAAATTGTTATTTCTGTCTCTCTTTGGGGAGCGTTAAAAGTTTAGAATTTTTGGGTTTTTGAATGACGAGTTGGCTGAGAGTATTGAAGTCCGTACAGGCCGTAGCAGCCCACAGCCTGCTCTTGTGCTTCACGCTCTTGCTCGTCCTCAAGCTCGACCATGTCATCTCCAACTCCTGGTGGTCAGTTTCCCTATATGCATATGAAATTATATCTTTTGTTCTTTTTTCTATTTTAAAATTTTTGGTGTTTCAAATACAATTAGCTGGTGTTTGGCTTTTATTCGATTTTGGTTATGGATTTTGATTGCTTTGCAAAGGTAGTGGGGTGGAAAAGTGTTACAATTTTATGGATTTTGTTTGAACCTTTGTTTTGGGTATTAAATTAATTGGGTGTAGGAAATTCACGGGAATTGTTTTTTCCTCGTAGTATGGGAAAATACCTCGTTAAAAAGATTTGTTCCGTGAACCGGTGCCCAACTGGTAGATAAGTGAAGGAAATGAATTATGGAACCTGCAGATCAATGTTCCTTTTTTTCAGATATTTAACTTTTTAGCATTTTTTATTCTTTTTAAGGTAAAAAATTGTCTGCCAATGTGTATTTTTTTTTCTTGATTAACTTTATTGCAAATCTGTGTATTCGGTGATCTGTGTATTAGGTGGTGAGTGGATCGACTATTAGCAAGCAGTGAAATTTAATTATGTTTTAACGAACTGAACAAAATTATGCAATTGGAGAACGTTAGTAAATTCTAAAACAAGTTTGAGGGTTGCAATCTTGTCTGTCAAATCTTAATGGAGGGTGCTATTTACGAATTGGAGGGTATAATGTGCCAGTTATGTAGTTTGGGCTGCAAAGTGTAAAATACCCTGTAGTTTAGAGGTGAAAAGTGTGTTTTCCCCTTTGTTAACTGAGAAAGAACTATAGATTGTGTTGGGTATAGTGAGAATTTTTGATTTTTCTTGAACTTAGGATCTGGTCGTAGTTTGTTGTAGTAATATAATAAAAATTGTTGTAGTAATATAATAAAAACTTTGTTGTGTGAGGTGCTTGACAAAATAGGTCTAAGCTTTTCTATCTAAATTTCTGCTTTTCAATATATTTTTTGAAGATGACTAGCTAGCTACTTTGTTGTGATTTGAGTCCCTGAAAAACAAAAAGCTTTTGATGCTGCCGACCCAACACCCGCTCCAAAAAGCAGGTGTAGTTACTGTGTATTGACTGCAAATGTGCAGGATTATATTTCTCCCACTTTGGATATTTCATGCAGTTGTTGCCCGAGGAAGATTCTCATTACCTGCTCCATCAGTTCCACATAATCGTCATGTATGTCTTTATGCTCATCTTCAGTTCTAGAGATTATTATATGTGATCAATTCTCAAATTAGTTTTGTGAATAAAAGAACCTCAGAACTATGTTCATGATATATAAATGTGTGCCTCTAAAATTTCTTTTTCTTGCACAGTGGGCACCATGCCATGCAATTGTTGCGATCCCATTGCTTATTGCGTTTGAGTTGCTCCTTTGTATATATCTTGAGAGTGTTAATGGTAAACAACTGACACCCTGTTATTGCTTATTTACCATTCGGATTGAGATATAGTTCTAAGGCCTTCCAGTTATTTTGCATTTTTTTTTAATTTTTTTTTTCCTTTTCATGCCTTGGGAATGAATTTGGCTTTTGACTTGTTAACTACATCTGATTGTTGGGTTTTCAATTATCTAGCCCCAAGCTTTATATGATGTGATTGATCCATTGTGCTAGAGGGCTTTAAAATTTGCTGTGATGCCAGCAGTTCACGTTCTTAAAGGCTCAATTGATTAATGTATCACTTTTCATACAGTTCATGATTTCGCTCCTGTAAACTTGAAGATTGTCTTTCTTCCCCTTCTGGCACTTGAAATAACTGTTCTAGTTGACAATTTCAGGTATTCTTTTTCTCAAGAATTCTTTTGCTTTATTTGGATTTTACTTTGTTTATATTACTGCTTCTTGAAAGAGAGATCATAAATCTTGCTTAACCTTTCTTTTTAGCATATAAGAAGTATATAATAAAGCAAATAGTATTTATTTGGTATCCTTGGATCCACATGTCTAATTCATTATTGTTGAATTTGAAGAATTTTCAGTAATTGATGCATGCAGTTGTACAACCTCAACTTGCCTGTTTTTATGCCTCAGTTTCTTTTCATTCTCTTCAACTCCAACGATCATCCTTTTTACTCACAATGGGATGAAGTTCTTTCCTTATTACATGTGATGCTTGATTGAAGCACAATATTTTCCTTTACTATTATTTTCTTTTATAAGTAATGATTTCTCAAAGCACTTTGTTTTCAAGTAATTATTTGCTTCCTCTTGTATACGTCCTGTGTACTTAGGCTATGCCTACTCTTTTATTTATAAGATTTTAACTTATAACAAAAAATCATTGCTATTACTACTATTGGTTTTCCCTCTAAATATGGTAATATCAGATTTTTTTGTAATTTTTCCATGCAGCCTCTGTTGCCTCTTCTCTGATAAATTATAAAATAGGAAGCTTAATTATTGACACCAAAAAAAAGAGGAAAAAATAACACTTTGAAGATTATTTGAGAAGTTTCTATTTCAAGAAATGAGAGCGCAATCCTATGAAGGGAAGATCTTATATGCTCATCTGTTTTAGAATTATAAACATCTGTAATTGCATTTATTTGATTATAAACATCTTAATTGCAGTTTTGCACCCTTTAATTAAGATTATTTTTTTTACCGATAAAACAAATCTTAATTAAAGGGTGCAAGACTGCAAATACAGCTTTATAGTCATTAAAGACTAGAAGGTTGTCAAGCTTTCTTATCTTGACTGTACATAGGACCACGTCACATATCATTTCTTCTTTCAAAGGTGGAGAGATGTTATGTTCGTATTTATTTTTGTTAGTTTGATTTATCTGAGAAGTGGATGTCCCATCAAAATGCCAGCCATCTTCTGCCCCTCCTTCTGTAACATTCGCTTGCTTAATGATTTGAAATAAGTTTTGAAAAGGCAAAGTCTTATGCAGAGTTTTTTAAGAGGAAAGGCTTAAGCCTTGAGGTTATCACCCATTGGATATTTAAATTCCACATCTTAATATTTGTGAAATATAGACAATCATTAGAATACAGTTCCAAAATTACTAATATCTAACAAGCATAAATCCATATACACCAAAACAACAATGACTTCATACTATATAGTGACTAACAACTGCAAGTAACCAATATCAAGCCAAGGGATTTGGGGTTATCAAGTAAGGAGTAACTGCCGAGCAAAAGCTTACTAGCTTACTACTAGCTTCTAATGGATGACATATTAAAAGTAAATGTGATCAGGAGAAAGATTGCTGCGAATTGTTAGGTAAGCTTTCTTTCAGGAAATGATTCTCATTCAAATAAACTGTTGACTTTGAGCCCATGGTGGAAGAAAAACAGGAGATCTTCGCATTGGATTCTGGAACAATCCCAGAACAGTGAGCCATAGATTTTAAGCTGACAACGATACAAGTTTTCAATTGTTGAAGAATGATTGAAGTGGCGGTGGATGGGAGATTCTTGTTGGGATTTTTGGTGGGAGATGAGTCTCGGGGTAGCATAAAAGTCTCACACCTCCTTTTTGCAGTCGACACTTTAATTTTTAGTGAGACCAATCAAGATCATCTTCGTTCTTTGAGAGCCCTTTTGCTATGTTTTGAAGATATTTCTGGTCTTAGAACTAACTTATCTAAGTCTGAAATTGTTCTAGTGGGTTCTGTTATGAATATTCTGGATTCGGCTAATATCTTGAGGTGTGAGGTATCTTCTTTACCTATGAGATATCTTGGTCTTCCGTCTTCCTTTTGGCGCTCCACACAAATCTTTAATGATTTGGAATGGTGTGATTGAGAAGACTGAGAGGAGGTTAGCTGGTTGGAAAAAGCTATATTTGTCCAAAGGGGGAAGAATTACTTTGATAAGGCGTACTGTCTAATCTTCCTACGTATTTTCTCTCTCTTTTCCCTTTGCCTGCAAGGGTGGCAAATATAATTGAGAGGATCTTTTGGAATTTTTTGTGGGAGAGAATGGGGAGGAAAGAAAGTTTCATTTGGTTAGTTGGAATAAGGTTTATTCACTGGTTTCTTGTGGAGGATTGGGGGTGCGAAATTTGAGGTTCTTTAACAAAGCTCTCCTTGGGAAATGGCTTTGGAGGTATCATCTTGAGAGGGATGCGTTATGGAGAAATATTGTTGATGTTAAATGTGGTAGGTGGGTGAGTTGGTGTTCTAACGAAGTAAGATGAGCGTATGGGGTGGGTTTGTGGAAGTCTATCTGGATGGCTTGGGGGGAATTTGTCAATCATTTTAAATATAAGGTTGGGGGGGGGGGGGGGGGACAAGGATTAACTTTTGGCATGATATTTTGTGTGGGATTCAGCTCTAAAGAATGTTTATCCCTCCCTTTTTAGGATTGCTAGAGATCAAGATGCTGCAGTGGCTGATTCCTAAACTTTTTTAAATAATAATCTTCAGGAGTGTCAATTTTATTAGAGATGTGCATGATTGGGAAGTGAATGTAGTCTCTGATTTTTTTGGAAGATTATATGAGATGAAGATTGTTCAGGGAAGGGAGGATAGTCTGCAGTGGATTCATGTTGGAAACTCCTGATTTTTGGTTAGCTCATTTTTTTTCTGTTGGCTGGTGTCTCTTGGAAAAATTTTTACCACGGATAATTTGAGGAAGTGTGGATTATTTGTCACGGATTGGTGCTTCATATGTAAGAAAGATGGTGAATTTGTTGACCATCTATTTCTTCATTGTGAGGTGGCTAAGGCTACGTTTGGATGTTGAGATGAGATAAGTTGAGTTTAGTTGAGTTATGAATAATAGTATTTTGTGGGTCCCATTGAGATGAGTTTTAACTTTTGTAGGTTGAGATGTGTATACCTTTTTAGGTTGAAATGTATGAAGTAGGTTGAGATGAGTTTAACTTTTTTTATGGGAAGTTGAAAAAGTAGTGGGTCCCATTAATGATTGGTTTGAGATGAGATGAGTTGAGTTTGGTTCAACAACAAAAAACAACCTAAGACTTTTGTGGGATGAGATTTTTGGTAGGACGGGTATTGTTTGGGTGATACCTAAGCAAGTGGTCGATCTTTTTGCATGTTGGCATGGTTTTAAGGGGAGACCTCGTGTTGTTGCCATATGGAAGATGATCCCTTCGTGTTTGATGTGGTGCTTATGGTTGGAAAGGAATGGGCGGTGCTTTGAAGATAGAGAACGCTCAATGGGAGAACTTCGGGAGTTTTTCTTTAGTACTTTGTGTTTTTGGGCTAAGGCTTTTGTAATGAATGAAGATAATCTTCATGATTTCCTTTTAGCCTTTTCTAGTTTCTAGCTTGTATTTAGGTGTTTTCTCTTGTATACTTCTTGTGTACTTGGTCTATGCCTATTTACTTGGTAATAAAATTCTCTTATTACTTATAAAAAAAATTATCTAGTTCCTAGTGGTTGCTAGTTGTTTTCCGTGTATACTTCCTGTGTATTTGGGCTATGCCTATTGTTGTTTCAATAAAATTATATTCTTATAGAAAAATCTTTGACAATTTCATTGGGTAGAATAAAAGAAAAATTAGGAATAATAATGATAATAATAAAAAGAAAATCTAGCTGGTGTATGGTGGAGTGAATAAAGGTTTAATGTTAGTGAAGCTTTGCTGGAAAACAGCACCCTTTAATGTGCAAAAATTCCATGTTAATTTCTTGCCCTCTTTTTTTGTCAGTTCTGTTTTTTTTAGTGCACTTAGTGCTTGAAAGGTCAACTAGTTAGCACTTTTGGTGCTTTCTAGAAGCTAATTTCTATGTAAATGACGTCACCACCAATTATTATTTTTTTGATAAGTTCACCACCAATTATTATAGCAAAGGAATAGTTTCGGTTGTCTTGGCATTTGCTTCACTCAAACAAGTGCAAGATGGTGTGGTTGAAGTGACAGCTTGTCTGGTAAGGTTTAGACCTTGGAAGACTTCTGTCACTTTCCTTGAACCCTGGCATGTAATTTTTTCACCTCTTATCTACACAAACAATATTAGATCCTGTGAATGATCTGCTGGCAGGGGATGTGTACGGAATAGTTCATCATATTCCTTTTTTCTGTACTCTGTTTGAGTTTAACTGGTCTGTAGAGGGTATAATTTCTTCTTATGGTTCTAAAGTTTACATTTAATCTGAAAATATCTGGGGAGGTGGCTTTTAGTATTTCTTAAAGCAGTGATTGTAGATTATTGATGAAACAAAATTTTTTTATCCATTTCCTATACCCTCTTTTTGGCTTTTATCTTTCATACTGTTTTTTTTTTCCCCTCAAATTGATCTCATGCACCCAGCAGATTTTGAGCCTGCGAGGTCCCCCACCACCCCATAGTTATGGGAGGTGGAACTGCTGTTTGGTCCAAAGGTCTTTGATGCTCTGTTACATGTTGATCTCATAACCTTATGCTTACATCTCAATAATTATCAATTATTGAGTTTATCTTGAATAATTATGGTCCAGACTTTGTAACTGGAATTTCAATATCCTTTTCAGAATGTGTAGGGCGCTAATGCCTGGAGATGGAGAAAGCATGAATGATGTGGCTGTATGGGAGATGCTTCCTGTAAGTCTACTGAATCAGTTTCTTAGCTGTTCACGAGTTTTCTTATATTGCTATTTCATAATAACAGATTCATGTGACAATCGTAATTACTTTGATGTATTTTTTTTTAATTTATATGTATTTTAGTAAAGAGAATGTGAATGTACTTAATGACAAACATGATGACCAAAGAATGCTACGAGGTTCTAAAACCTTGAGAACTTACATGTCTTCACGATAGAAGTTTTCTAATGAAATCTATGTTGCATTGTAGATGTTATTGATGGATATGAGGGGAGAGGCTTTTTTTTTTTGGTTAAATAAAATCTTCTACCCTAAACTTCTGGGGTGTTTTTGCAGTTTGCACCCTAAATTACTAAAATTCTTGCATCCTCAAACTACTTGGAATTGAAAAATAACACCCTATGTCCAAATTTGATCATTAATATGGTGAAAGTAGACAACGTGACACTATCTTAACCATTGGTTCTTATGGAGGTTGCTAGTTGAGAGTCGGCAGTAGTTAGATGATGTAATGTATTAGTTTGGCGGTTTACAATGCAAAGTAAAACACCTGATAGTGTAGAAGTGAAAAATGTAACGGTTTTTTTTTGGTTTGGTGGGGAGGGGTTAATTTGGTATCTAATGGGTGTGAATGAACTGAATTGAATTTGGCAATGGGAAGAAATAAATGATAGACCAGTGGTTTTATTTGAAGCATTTTGTATTGAGACAATTCTTTTGAGTTTATTCTTAATTTCTGCATTCCTTTTTGCTTCAAGCAAGATAGGGCTTTGTGCTTTTGTTCCTTTTTTTGCTGGCCAATACTGGGTAACACTTGCTTGTCTCCAATAATTCTGTTTCATAGGAATTTTGTTAGCAAAATGCAGGATTACCCAAAATCTTGGGCATTTTGAGTTTTGATATAAATGGTTGGTTAAATTTTGGAAGTGCACCTGTCAAAATGATTTAGGTTACATCCTATCTGTTCTGCTTGTTTTTGACATGCTTTATAATAGGCACATATCTGTATAGCTTCAACATCCAAGCATCGTGTTCTCAAACTTGGGCATTTTTGCTAGTTTGTGATATAGACTATTGATTTAATATTGGCTATGAATCTGTTAAGGATTTCTGATAACAATCCTGGTTTCATCCTCCGTATATTCTATTTTAAAATATTATTTTTATTGAAAATGAAGAGTGGAAAGGACTAAATGATCTGAAATGTATTGCTTTTAGCACTTTTGGGTTGCAATATCCATGGTCTTCTTTGCTGCTGCTACAGTCCTCACACTCCTAAAGCTATGCGGTAATATCTCTTACTCACCATAAATCTCAAGCATAGCTACAGTAAAATGCACCACGCTCTCCTAAACTTTATATTTCAAGTCTCATGGGTATTATTATTATTGCGGTATCATTTATCAGACAGCACCATTTTTTGTCATCCTCAATTTACTTTGTATTTTCCTTCCTTTGGAGTTATTTTCTTGCAGTATAAGATCTATTTGTATTGGAGAGAGGTAATATTGTTAGATTGACAAGATACTCTTTTTGATTGGATATTGTGTGCTAACCAGAATATGACTTGTAAAAAAATGCAATATGACTTCTTTAGGAAAGGTAAGGCTGGTGATTGAAACACCACTCAGTAAAATGAATAAAAGCACATACTATACAACCTTCTCGCCAGAAGGGGAAAAAGAAGGCTGGACTGTTTGTTGTCTTCTCAGATTCGTTTTACGGACAACCATATCATATGAGTTTCCTATACCCGTGTAATTGGAAACAACAAAGTTTTGTAACTTGGTTGGGGCCTTTAAACATTTCTTCTAAAACTGACATTTCATTGTTTATAATGTAGTGATGTCATTCCCAAACTGGATTTTCTTGTGTGGATGCTTGTGAGGTTCACATCTTTCCATCAAAACATTGTTCTAAACCTTCAAGTTTCAAGCATGTGAATGAAGGAATCCAATATTTCTTTCTTCCATCAGTTGAATGGCTTATCATCAGATAGAGACAAATGGACAATTGCATTATGGATTGACTGATAGAGAACTTTAGGAATACCATGTTCCATTTGCACTGAATCTCTGTTTAAGGGATTATTGTTGCATGTTCTAATTGCCTTGATATGTGTGCGTGCTTTTTCCTTGTTGTGTTTGTAATTATCCTGCTGTACCGTCTTTATTTATTTACTTAAACTGTTTCCCTATGTTTGGATGCCTCGTTGTGTGCTTGTATCCTTGTTCAGAATAATGGGGTACATGCTGTTGTTTTCACATTCTTGGATTGCTTCCTGCTCTGTCCAATAATCTATAGTAATAATCTGTCTGTATAACGGTTGTCGAAAAAATAAATAACGAAGAAAATTTACTGTTCATACTAAGCAATTGGTCCTTTGTACTCATGCACACATGATGTAGCAGGTGATGTACGGGCTCTTGGCTGGTGGGACTTGTTTATAAATTTTGGGTATGTACTGTAATGTCATTTGCGGTGTTTAGTGTTTTCTGTTAGCATTGTTGCTTGGGACATTGGCATACTAATATTATTTCTTTTATCCTTTTTGAATGGCAAAAAGTTCTGATTTTTTTTTAAACTACAGTATTGCAGAGTGCTTTGCCTGTCTTGTTTGTACAAAGTGGTCTAATCCGATGATTCATAGAAACTCTCACACAAGGGAAGCAAGCTCAACTTCTGCAACTATTAGATATCTTGACTGGCACAGTAGTTTAGTAGTTTCTCCAGAGGACGACCAGCAGGAGGATAGAATATGTGGTCTGCAGGACATTGGTGGCCATATCATGAAAATTCCAGTGATTGCTTTTCAAATCCTCCTTTGTATGCGCTTGCAGGTGTGTATTTTTAAGTTTTGGTAGTGGCTATTCTTTGGAATCTTTTATCGATGGGCCTATAATGGTTTCTGATTTCAGGGAACACCTCCTAATGCTAAGCACATTCCACTGCCAGTTCTCTTCTCTCCTATTTTCCTACTGCAAGGTGTAGGTTTACTCATTGCTGCCTCTAGGTTGGTAGAGAAAATTGTACTTTTACCTCGTAGTGGAGCTGGAACAGGATTATATTTCAGTTTTTCTGCAAGAGTTCATGACTTCTTGGGGTTCTTGCACAATGGTTCGAGGTAAGGACTTCTTCTGCCTTCTGCCTCCCAAGAAAAATCTTGAATAGGCAAGACTGTGAACTTACTGAATCAATAATACAAGCATTGACTAAACTATGGACTAATTCTTAATCTGAAAATTCTTCAACAGGCTACTGGGTTGGTGGTCAATTGATGAAGACAGTCAAGAAGAACAAGCCCAGCTTTTCCAGCAGGGAGCTTCTGGGTTAGTATTTTTTTACTTATGCTATAGTATTTGTAAGTTCACTATGTGTGCTAGTTTAATACGTGTGCTTTAATTGCTGATGCAATACATATGTGATTGAGTGAGGAAAAATATAGAATAGAAATTTAATAATAGATGCAAAATCAGTGCAATCAGAAATAAAAAGATGATAAATTTGCTGGTGCATGACTCCAGAATGCGAACATATTGCGGCAAACAATTGACTCTTTCCTTTATGTATGAAGATTTATTTAATAGAAAATGCTTACTTTTGGTGCAATGGGTGAAAAGCTGGTTTTCTTTATTCTAGTTTTATTCAATATTAGGAGTTTGGAGTAATTGTGTAAATTTTGGACTTTCAGGTATGTGCTAAAGTTTGAGTGCGTTCAGTTGTAATTTGATTTAATACACTGATCAAAAGAAGAAAAAAAAAACTGGTTTAATATATTGTTGTGTTTTTTTCTCTTTACATTTATGGATTTAAAATTTCTTTTGTTGAAGTTTAGTGGTCAAAGCTTCTAAATTTGAGGTCTTGCTAGAAGTCCGTCTTAAGTTTAAGTTTTATTATTACAGGTAAAAAAATAAAAGTAAAAATAAAAATAACAGGTCAAGTTTCATTCGGGCTTGTTTGGAAAAAAATTTCATCTCAAAATTCTCATCTCATCCCATCTCTTTCCCAAACATCACTCAAACACAAATAGTTTCAAACTAATCATTACAAAATTTTCAAACTAATCATTACAACTTTCCCAAACTTTCAAAAAAAAAAAAAAAACAATTCAATTTTTCCAAACCTCCAAATAAAAATAATATAAAAAAATTATATTATAACAATATTTTAACTTTATAATATTTTTTATTCAACTTTTTCTCTCTTCTTTCCCAAAACCCCATAAAACATTAACTCAAACTATATCACTACTATTCACAAGCTATCTTATTACTATTCACAAAATTCTCATCTCATCTCACTCTCCAAGCTTGCCCTGAAGTCTTATTAGAGTCTGAATCTTATTTGGGCTAGCTCATAAATATCGATGTAATGGATCCAGTTCACTAACCAGAGATCAGTTTCATTAAATTTTTACCGCAATTATGCCTGAGATTTATAACCCCTAAGGATTGTTTTAAGTTGTGAGAACCTTGGTCTTGGTGGTATGTTCCCTCCAAGTCTAAGATTTGAACCAAAATTTCTAGGAGCCATCGAATTGGGAGAATATCCCCTTGAATTACCCTAGGTGCACTTGCTGGAAACTCCTTGCCGAGGGCCTATGTACACCATCAGGATTAGTCGGGACCTTATTCTAGACAGCTGGTGCCAATCAAAAAGATTATCCTTGAGATTTATGATTTAATACTTCTCCAAGTTGTATTGCTGAGATAACCCTAAATGTAATACTTAGAAAAACTAGCTGGAATGCCTAGATCTATCCTTCTCCTCTTATTCTTTTTCTCCAATTTTCAGCAGTTCATCTAGTCTTCAGACTATACGATCTAATGTTGATTTTGTATGGTTGGAACATAAAAGCGCATTTGATAAAAACCCTATCAACGCCCACCTCTCATTAGCCTCCAAAATCTGAAAAAAAGACCTGCTGCTACAGTTCCTAATTTGCTCATAAAAGCCCGGGACAATTTTCACCTCCAAGCCAAATTTCTTCTCTTACCCTATTTGAAAACCTGAACACCCTAATATTTTCTACCAATAGAATCCTACAGCCTTATTTTTGTTTCCAGCCCACTGAAGCCGTTCGAAATTCAAGCCTTTTTTCTATTGGAAAGATAAGGATTTTATTAGTTGTGAAAGAGGATATTACCCTGGTGTTCAGGAAGTACATGAATCCACTTAGTAATCAAAGGATGGGATACATGATGGGATCATCTTGTACAAAGGTGCTTGCTGATGGTTTCTCTATCCATAGACACCATACATGATGGGATCATCTTGTACAAAGATGCTTGTTGATGGTTACCAAACTGCATTTTCCTAAGGCCTCGTTTGTTTTTACAATTCCTCTCAACTCATCTCATCTAATCATTACAATTTTTTCAAATTCCCACACAAAATAAAATAAATAATTCAATTTTTTCAAATCCCAAAACAAAAATAATATAAAAAAAATATATATTCTAACAATATTTTATTCAACTTTTAACTTTAATCTCAACTCATCTCATCTGCGAAAACAAACGAGACCTAAGTCTTAGAAGCTACACCACCAGGAAAGACCCAACCAATCCCTAAGAGATCAAAGATCATATTTATAGGATCCTAATTACCTGTGTAAAAGAAGGTGATCCACGTCCACTATTTCCCCACTTTACCCATATATGCAACAACAGGTAATCACTATAATGCTCAATTTTCTCAAGTTGTCCAAGATAAGTGTCCCTAATGCTGCTTTCCACAAGAAGAAAGCCACTCTGACAGGAGCCTTATTTCTCCAAATAAGCTTCCAAGGGTAACGGTGTGATACTCCATTCTGATAAGTGATAATGGTAGGTGGTTTATGAGATCCCAGATTGCTTGGGAATGAGAAGTTCTTACTCTTTATAATGTTCGAGTGAGACTCCAATTGTATCATTGACTATTCCTTTTAGAGTATAGGCCATGTGGCTTGGGCCGTCCATTGGGGCGTTACAAAATGGTATCAGAGTCTACCCCAACCAGAAATATGGGATTGGAGCTGTGCTACCTACGACGAACTGGCCCGACCAGGACTTCGAGAATTTAAGGGGGAAGAGATTGTGACACCTCATTCTGATAAGTGATAAGGGTAGGTGGTAGGGCTGTAATCGAGCCGAGTTGAGCCGGTCTTTGGCTTGCCGAGCTCGAACTTGACTCAAAATACTCGAACTCTAGATTTTTATTTATTCTTTGTTCGAACTCGACTCGGTAAGATAAATTCTCAACTCGAGCTCGAGTTCGTCCAAAAAAGGAGCTCCAGTCGATCCGAATTGTTTATTTTTTAATTTTTGAATAAGATTTAATAATTAATAAATTAGATAGATAAAAAATAAAAAATTTAATATTGAATTTGTAC
This sequence comes from Juglans cinerea, assembly GCA_961763995.1. NCBI lineage: Eukaryota > Viridiplantae > Streptophyta > Magnoliopsida > Fagales > Juglandaceae > Juglans > Juglans cinerea. Next base: position 14,892,032 of record CAUIVZ010000016.1, read on the forward strand.
AACAGTTCAAACCTCTATTGAATTATAAGATTTTAAAAATTAATAATTAATTAATACCTAACTAGTTGATATTTATCCATAATAACAATATATTATATGTCTACAATAATTATTAATACATACACATAATATGATAGTATATTTTTATATATGGTTCCCACATACTAATATATGAAATTATTAAATCTTATCGACTAAGTATTGTACAAATTATAAAATATAGCTATGAAGTATATTCAATATAGACATAAGTAATTAGATTACATATTATATATTTAATTATAAAAGTCCTATGGGCCTTAACGAGCCTTAGTTGAGTTGAGTCGAGTTTTGTCGGGTATGTGTCATTTAGTACTCGAGCAAGTATCTGCTTTCATGGACGGGCTTTTTTTTTCATGAGTCGAGTTTAACTGGGCGAGTATCGAGCGGGCTATTGAATAGACTGGATCATTTATAGCCCTAATAGGTGGTGTATGAGATCCCATATTGCTTGGGAAGAGAAAGTTATTGCTCTTTATAATATTCTAATGGGGCTCCAATTGTATCATTGACTAGTCCTTTTGGAGTATTGGTCATGTGGCTTGGACCTTCTTTTGGGACGTTACAAAGAGGCCTTGAAATGATCACATAGAATGTTGTGGTATGATTTCGCTTCAAACATGCCTCTCCTAGATGGGTTCCAAATTATTTTATTGTCCCCATTTCACTTCGTATCTGATTCCATATCTGCTCTCCTACAGGAAATTTGGGTAATCTGATCTTTTTCCCTTCATCGGCTTTAGCAAAAGTATAATTAGTTATTCGGTTCTATGTAAATTAGTTTTTCTAATGGCATGTGCCAAATTCCACTTTATTTTTCTGTTTAAATAACATGTTTGATCACTTTTCTCATGGCCTTTCTATTTTAATTTTTGATATTCTCAGCTGCTTGCCCTTTATGTTCCTATATTTTACATTGGCCATAAATAATAAGGCATGCTTATGCTGTCCATGTCCTACAAAATTCTTATAGGTTGGCTACTCTTTTTTTTTTTTTTTGGTATGGGCAAATTCATTACATTCTAAACAAAAGAGAAATACACAAGGAGGAATTGGGGTTCCCCAACAATCATCCCAAAACAAGAGATACACTGCATAAAATACATACATTTCGGGAAATGGTACTAGGTAATTGCTCAGCCTGATAATTGATTGCTGTGCACAGACTCTCGGCAAGGAGTTTTTTGCAAGTGCACCTTGAGTAATTCAGGAGGAAATTCCCTAGTCCAATGGCCTCTTGAAGTTTTTTGCACCCAAGGGTTCAAACTTTAGATCTGGACTCTGGAGGGAACATACCACCCAGACCAAGCCACTTGCAACTTGAGCCAATCCTTAGGGCTTGATGCTTTGAATCATATTGCAAGAAAGTCCTGCAATATAGAGATTGGTTACTTGAAGATTGTAGCATAGTTATAACATGTATATTATTTTGAGTGAAGACAAAAAGGTCACTTAGCAATGTCCGTGTCAGTTTTGTGATTGTCTATTTCCTGTCTGTTGCACATTCTTCACAATATTATCTCATGCAAATTTTAATCTCAATGGTAAATGTGAATTAGGAATTCTCAGTTATTGATTTTGGTAACTCCATAGAAAAGATAATGTAAATTATTACACACATATGAAGGCCAAGTCTCAAAATCGACTGTCCCTGTTTTCTGTATCATGGGATCATGCGTGCCTAGAACTTATACCACAGCTTGAAAGTGCATGTTTCCCTTCTGCATATGGTGTTTTAGGCTTTAGTTGCTGCATCATATATTTCCTCTCCATATAAAGCTCATCAAAGGGGTTTTACACACTGTGATTGTGCTGATCTTTGTATGTTGATTGCATACCACCCAGGTACGATACTTTCTGTGGTTATCCACCCGAGATTGTGAAGAAAATGCCTAAAAAGGATCTTGCAGAAGAGGTGATCATAATTCTCTTAGCATGTCTTTGATGTTTCTTTTGGCTAGAATAATTCTCTCCCTTATATGCATATATAGATGCATTTTTATATTCAATTTCCCCATTATTGATTTAGCTTTTGCTGTACTTTTTGCTGTTTACCGAACATCTTCAAATTCCAAAATTATAAATGAAATAAGTACTGTTTTAACTTGTGTTGTATTTATGGTTCATCTCAGGTTTGGAGACTGCAAGCAGCTTTAGGTGAGCAGGCAGAAATCACAAAATACAGCCAACAGGAGTTTGAAAGACTTCAAAACGTATATTTCTCATCCTTACCTACTAGTTTATACGACAATGTGAATATGTAATGCGAACTTGTGAAATTGTTAAATCATTCATCTAGAAACCATTGTTTTGTGACTAGTTTGACGTTTTCTGTTCTTGGAGAACTTATATTATCTCACGAGGTTAGTTTTTCTAGGAGGTAACTGAGGTTGTATAGTTTAAACTTGGTTAGAATAACAAGTAAAACATTTTTGGGATCTATGGTTTCAGTTTTAGCCAATTATAAATCTTGGAATAATATGTGCATCAACATTTGTTAATAAGCATCGTCACCATTGATTTCTGATATTTACCTGTAGGGCCTTCATTTATTAAAAAATTGCTCCCATAAGTTTAGAATGTAGGTATCGAATGAAGAATGTGCATAATTTTCAGTTAGTCCATGGCGGCGATCCTTATTCGTAGCTTCCCATCTAGATATTTTCGTTCTAGTTTGTTTGGGGTCCTGTTCTTTCCCAAATTCATCTTGTTATAAAGGTGACTTCATCTTTATGTTGTCTGGATGTGCTGGTCAGGAGAAAGTTCTATGCAGGGTTTGCTTTGAGGGAGAGATTAGTGTTGTCCTGCTTCCGTGTAGGCACCGTATCCTTTGCAGGTAGCTGTCTTGCTCATAATTTTTTAACACGAAAAGCTCATGAAGCTCAATCTTTATTTTTTTCTTCTCTTTTGTAATCTGGTTTGATGATCATTGATTTTCCAATGTATTGCAGTGCCTGCTGTGAGAAGTGCAAAAGTTGCCCAATTTGCCGTGTCTCTGTCGAGGAGCGCTTACCTGTATATGATGTTTAGGTTTTAACCTGCCGTCTTTATTTTTCTAAGAGCACAAATCGGAGCGCATGGAGAAGGTAAAAGACGACGACAGGAGAATGTTTCGATATGGTTTCTCACTTTTCACTGAAACTTGGATATTACTTGTTCAAACTGACAAGAAGAATTAGGTGACACACAGGAATTGCAGTTGCTGCAACTATGTATGTTCAACAATTTTCTTTCCCTTTGTACATTGTAAATATGCTGAACTTTCATAGGGGGAAATGACACTGGGTCAGTTTTAAGTTATTTGTCATGCTGTTATACAACATTGTGTTTATTTGATTTGTATTATGTGTATAGAACCAACTGTAATGTGTATTGTGCAAAGAGAAATATTCTAGTCACAAAGGGATTACACAAAAGTAATCTGACAAACTGATGTGGCTTGATATAGTTTGTCATAGTGTAAAGTTATTCTTATTGTAAAACAAATCTAACGGATTACATGAAGTCACGTCAGTTTGTGAGATTACTTTTGTGTAATCCCTTTGTAGTTGTAGCACTCCACTTGTGCAAAAGACCCGACCAGGCACCACTTTATAGAAGGAAGTTATCTGACATGATGTCCATATGGATATGATAAAACCTCTAGTTACATGTGAATTTGGTTTGGTTGATTTGTTTTATCCTTACATTAGTGATCATTAACATTTTGGCTGTTATGTTAATCCACATCTCTTTTTCTTTGTTGAAAAATATCAACAAAATGATTAAAGAATAAAGTTAATTAGAGAAAGATTGAGGTGAAAGTGAAACAAAAGAGATGCTTCAAAAATTAAATAAATACTAGAGCATTCATTACATTGCCCAGAATATTAGAATGACCAACAAGGTTGAATTATTAATTCCCCCAACACCCCCTTTTACCCCCCAACAAAAGGAAAAAAAGTCATACCTCAATTTAAAATACACATATATATATATATATATATATAGAGAGAGAGAGAGAGAGAGAGAGAGAGAGAGAGAGAGATAGATAAATTTAATTTATTTAGGCAAACAAACGCTAAGGTAGGTAGTAAAAAAGATCAGCTTCATGCTGCAGTGATAGCCAATGATTCTGGTTTAGAACTTGGGACATTATTAATGATGGCATCTTTGGTGCTGGTGATTGGGTTTTCAACCACTTTTGGAGCCTCAACATGATTAATCCTGGTGACAAAGTCATCAAAGCACTCTTCCATGGTTCGGAAAGGTGTATCAGGATAGAGAGAGCAGACTTCAACATCTGTATTCTTATCCAAGGAATAATTTACTTGGCAACCCTTTATGAAAATGTCATGTGTAAGGGCTGCAACAATGCTTTGTGGGATGATCATATCTGCAATCAAGCAATAAATTAAGCAAACAGAAAGATAATAATCATCATCAAGAATATGATTTTAGTGCATGTTGTTCCTCATGCCCAATCTTGTGTTTATGATCTCAATATATATATATATATGTCTGATCTGACTTTGGTGGGCGGGAAATTAATATTTTTTTACATAGGGGGTCTGGGGTTCGAACCTAGTTCTCCCATTTGGAGATCAGGCCCTATGCCATCTAGTCCAAAGGACCTTAGCGGCGGGAAATTAATATGGCAATAAAGTTTGGGACCTTTTTTTTTTAAGAGGATCAAGAGTAGAACCATGACATGAGCACTCATTTTCCTCAGTAAATTCTTCAACTAGAAACATAATTCAATCCTCTAGCTAGGACCATCCTCCTAACTAGATTTTAATGAAGGATTTATGAAAGAACAATGCTATTCTTCATCCCGAACTTGTCATTTTCAGTCACACCAGTTGATGTTGCACAGTCTAAATTGCTTCTTGTATCAATGATCATTCAAACGGAAAGTCATTCAAAACATAGATATCACTTCAACTGGTGTCACTAGAACATACCGTTGGCAGCGGAAAGTAGGTCATCCTCGGAAACGATGACCTTAGGAAGTGTACGCATGATCTTCTTCTCCCACAAAGAGGCAAGCTCGTTTATGTTAAGCAAATTGCTTGATGGCTGGAAATGAAGAGATTTGTTGATAGTTCGAACATCATCAATGGCTTTTATTGTGAATTTCCCAATGTCAGTACCAGCAACAAAATAAGCTGTGGAATTCGAAGCAAACCAACACCTTCATTACCATATAAATTCAAAGAATATAATTCTTAAATCTCAACCGTTAATTTTAAATTAAATGGCCAACAATTTATGACACCAACATTTATTATATTATATATACCTAACATCTATTAATATTTGATATTTATCAAAATTATTTGAAAATAATAAATGAGGCTACTTACTATATGAAAAGTTCTTCTCATCAGTTACTATTTATCACCCCCACACCCCACGCTCTATGAAAAAGCTATAACTGTAGGGTGTATGAGTGAATAGTAGTTGATACATAGCATTCTTCTTGTTTTTAAAAAAAGAAAAAAGAAACTAAAATTTTAAATTCCTCAAAGACAGATCAATGTGCCATCTTCCTCTACCCAAAAAAAGGGAAAGAAAGCTAGAAAATTTCCTAATATATTCTTGAGTTCCGCTACGGCCACCGAAAAGTGGCCCGAATTTGGATCCGAACAGTGTATTTTATTTTTTTAATGTATATTTTTAATCATCATAAATATTTAAAAAAAATAAAAAATTCACAATAATATTAAGAAATACTTTCTTAATCACTAAATAAAAAAATAAACAAACCATTCGGAACACAAATTCGAATCCAAAGCATTTCTATATCTTCTTAGGATTGATGTACTGTAAATTGACCAGAGCTGCTTCGATTTGGAACAGATGGTAGACAAAAGTTCAGAAAAATGGATCCATGGCCTACTCCCCACCTACTGATTTTAATTGTTTTTTAATAAAAAAAAGTGTCAAGTACAACATTATTGTAGGGTCCTCAAAGCCACAAAGACAAAAAGAAGAGGGTAGCCTAATAATTAATACTTATTAATTAGTTGTGGGGCTTTGAATGCCTCACAACCAACAACCATTTATCATTTCCTTTCCTTTTTCTCCTACAAATTTCTCTCTCTCAAGACTTTTTACAGTTTTGAGATGATCTTAATTATTTTTATATTATTTAAAAATTCCTCTTTTAAATTTAAGAAATAGCTTGAATTTCAACTTTCTATTTTTGTAATCTGGTTTTTTTTTTTTTCTTTATGCACTTATCTATTTTAATTATTTTTTTTAAAAGTTTTCCTTAAGGCAATATCTACAATCTCATTTTATTATATTTTCCCATATATTATAATTAAACACATAATCATTTTTTATAATTAAATATCATGACCTAAAATATATGTGGTCCCTATTTTTCTATGAAAGCAAAACTATTCAAATTTAAATCTTTTAGAGTTATTCTTCGAATTTTAAAGGATTTATATTTCCTAAAATTACTATATAAACGCTAAATTGAAAGAAAATGTCCCCTTTTTTTATTTTTTTTATTTTTTTATCATTAGCGTTTAATAAATATTGTAGGACAAGCTCTATATTGTATATCAGTATATGTCTGTCTATTTCCAATTCTAAACTCCAGAATCCAAATATTAAGATATAGAATAAGACAACAAATGATATTAAGATTCCGTTTAGATAGTAAAAGTGTTTCATCTCATCTCATATTAAACTTTTTCAAAATATAATAACTAATTCAATTTTTTCAAATTTTAAAATAATAATAATATTAAAAAAATAATATTTTATTCAACATTTAATTTTTATATAAAATTATTTCATCTCATCTCATTATCCTAACCGCGCCTAAGAGAAGTAGGTGGAAAAAAAGATGGACATAATCGAACATATTAACATAAGTTTTGTTACAAAGTCGGTATATATATGTTAGTATATCCATTATAATTTTAAAAAAATAATATTTATATTTTTTAAGATAATTGACATGGAATTCCACGTAAGCAGTGCGGTGGACGTGTTAAAGATGAAGAATGTTAATTAAGTGTACCTTTGACAGAACCATCGCCATAAATATGGAAAAGATCCAATGGTGGGAGAACGTCGGCAGGGTGAGTATTGTCGTGGTAGGGCCACGCGGCAATGGAGTTGCAGCAGATGTAGGTATAAGGAATCCCAGCAGCCTCTGTCCACCTTCTCACTTCTCTCTTTTCCTTGTACATCGTCAGCCCTGGTTCCACCGGGTCCGCTCTGTCTATGTCGTGCCCAAACTCGGAAGGTAAAAACCTCTGCAACAATAATGCAAAAAAAAAAAAAAAAAAAACATCTTATTAACTTTTTATAATTGTTTCTGGATAATAATGGCTGTCAGAGCTACCTAGCTACTACACATTCATGCATATCAATGGGGGGCTAGCTGAAACACTGAAAGATCTGATCTCTTCAACTATGGTGTCTGAAAATCATCTTATGAAGGAATACTTGCACTATGTTTGGGATTCAGGAAAGTGAATCTTCTCTTTTCAGGTCCCAAACTTTGGTAGAACTTTTATCTTTGATTGGGATTTCAAAGTTTTATACGATGGATTCAGTATAAGTTGAATAGGAAAATAAAATTTGAATTGTTTATTATATTTTATGTAGAAATTTAAAAAAGTTGTTTTGAGATTTGAAAAAGTTGAATTGTTTATTATATTTTGTTTGAGAATTTGAAAAAATTGTAATGATAAGATGAGTTGAGGTGAGTTTTGAATTCAAACGAAATCTTAAGTTTTACAGAGGATCTGAGCAATTTGATCCAGAAAAAGAAAAATTGTGCTTCCAATTAAAATTCTTATATTTTCATATAGAAATTCTAATCATCAGTTATTATTTACTCTCATACTCTATATGTATAGATTTTTTACAGAGTGTGGAGTGTGAGGTGTGAGATAATAAATAGTGACTGATGAGAAGAAATTTTCATTTTCATATATCCAGCCTCTCAATCTTTAGTTGCAGCTTGTATTGCCAAGACTCTTCTATCCCTTATACTATGCTAATTTTCTTTCTCTGTTACATGCAGAATGCATTTCGAAATCACATATTTTCTTGTGGATGCATTGCAACAGGATACATGATAAGGTTTCTATTCTAGAAAATGCTCTCATGATGATCAGTGCATCTATTAATACTACTCTTGATCTGATCTTGACTTCTAGCCAAGAGCAGAAATTAGCAACCCTTATATAACTAGGTTTTATTGCTCGTGTTGACATTAAACATGATGTGTATCATTTTTCTTAAAAATTAATGATGCATATTCATACAATCTTTTATACAATCATCTTTTAATTAATGGAGAGTATTTCTATAAGACGAAGTTATTTTTTATAAATTATTTAATAAATATACCCATTGTATAAAATATAATTTAATTTTGTAAAAAATTATGAAAAGAGTTATATGTGTATTAATGGTTTCCTCAAATTATCCAATTGTGCCAATAAATCGGAAGTGATAATCACTACCATTTAAAGCAAAAAGAAATGATATTTTTAATTTAGAATATGTAAGTTAAGTCGATTTTCTTTGAAAAAAATAGACAAATCTAAGATGTATATGAAAAATTATTTTTTTAATGATAAACTCAAAAACATATGCAACATTTGAACACTCTAAGACTATATATAAGATTACCATTAAAAACAATTTCTTAAAAGAGAAAAGATATTTGAAATTGTAAATTGTACAATTGCTACGTAATCGTTTTGAAAAAAGTAAATAAAAATGAGACTTACTGAAAAAATTATTTTTTCATAATAACCTCCACTATTTTTCAAAGCGATTACGCAATATTTAAGCACTTCATGATTATATATATAGAATTATTCAATACTTTTTTAATTATTAAATTAAAAAAAAAACACTACTCGGACCCACTGTCGTGATCCATTATCGGTGGTGTAGCATTCTATCGCCGTGAGTTTTTATTTATTTTTATTATTTTTTTTTTACTTAATGATTAATTATTTTTTAATAATATTATAAATTTTTTATTTTTTTAAAATATATTTAAATATATTAAAAATATAAATATAAAAAAATATTATAAAAATACTCATTCAAAAAAGCAGCAGCAGTTCCCAGCGGTGGGCGCTCTTTTCTAAATGCAGTCCAGCTATTTGTGGTAAAGCTCGGTCCTCTAGGATACGTACAAAATGTACTTTTATTCGGAAAAGTACCTTTGGGCATGTGGACTGTGCTTGGAGCGTGTGTGGGTGTGCCATGAGCTCATCTATTTAATTTTAAAAAAATAAATATAATACATTTTTTTTATTTGCGCTAAGCGTGTTAATTAATCTAATAATTTAAATATTTTCTTTATTCTCAATAATTTATGCTCTTTTAAGGCATGTAAAATTAGTGAATAAATACCAGATGCACATAAAAAAAATAATTTTTTTTTATAATAAATCATACTTTTTTTAAAACGATTATACGATATTTATACACTTTACGACTATATGTAACATTATTCTTTAAAAAAATATATAAATCTAAAACTTGCATACAAAAATCAAAGAGACTGAAAGTAACGAAGAAAGTAAAGTTGAAAGCAAATATACTATATAAAAAATAAAAAAAAACTTTTTAAGGAACAAAGTATATTCTATTAGATTTTACCTTATAAAAATCATGAAACATAGGGGCGGGCAGACAACCCTATGTTGCCCCGCCTTGCTTCCGCTTTCGCTCTGCCCCGCATGATTGGGCAGGCAATTTCGCTCCGTCCATATAAGGGCAGGACCCCCTGCCCCGCATTTAGGGCCCCTAGCGGGGGTGGGTGGCGGGGAGGGCCCAACCCTGCCCCGCCCTCGCTTACATTTATATATATATATATATTATATACATATATAAACATAAATATATATTTATATTTTACAAATTGTATATATAAATATATATTACAATTTGTTAGATTTGTTCATAAAATATGTAAAAATTACATAATTTAAAAATTAATACACTACAATTTACACAAAATATATACTAGTAAATTTTAAAATTAAATAGTTTTTAAATTATAGTCATATTTACAAAATTTAAATTTATAATTTAAGTCTAAAAATGTATTTGTAATTATTTTTATATTTAAAATAATTTTTAAATCAAATAAAATGTATTATTTTTTTAAATAAAAATAAATGGAATAAATTTTCAATCCGCCCTGCACCCACCCACCAGGGCAGGGGACGGGGTGAAATCCCCACCCCCGCCCCCCACATGGGGCGGGGTGCTACCTGCTACCCCTAAATTCTAATGAAACATAAAATATTTTAGAGAATTTTTATTAAAGTGTAGTTCGGCCCCAAGTGTGTGGTGGGTAGCAGTCACAATAAATCAAGGAAAAGTTAGGTTTTGTCTTTTAACTGTTCATGTATTTAAATTTATTTTTACGATTTTTTTTACAGTAATTTTTAATATATTAATATATTTTTATTTTTATTTTTATTTTTTAAAAATATAAAAATATAAAATTTATACTACTAGACACGTCAGCGGTCAAAGCATCTCTGACACACTACTAGATGAATGCACTCACGACAAAAGAGTATAGAGCGCGGCTGTCCCGCTAGCAGCCACCAGCCTTTGTGCCTAGCTAGTTATGTGCATGCATGCATGCTCATTCTAATTTTTAATAATAAAAAAAATGTAATATATTTAAAGGAAAATATTAAGTGTACCGTTTTCTGTTGGGAGTTACCGTTTGTACTGGTGTGTTTTTTTATATATTTTTTTAATATAGATTTTGTTAATAATTTTAAATATTTTAAAAAAAAATTTATAATATTATTAAAAGATACTTTCTTAATTATGAAGTAAAACTTCGTGATTAAGAAAATATTTTTTAATATTTTTTTTACTTTTTGATTAAAGAAATATTTTTTAATAATATTCTAAATTTATTTTATTTTTTAAAATATATAAAAATGTTAAAAAATCTATATAATAAATAATTTAAAAATAAAACACTTGAAAGAACAATGCTGGACCCCAACGGGAGCCGCTAGCGGGGGCTGTAGCATTGTCCATGTTTATATTACCTTGACAGTTCCTACAGCTTTGATGGCATCAACTAAAACGAGCTGGTCTAAGATGCGATCACCACCAACGGCTGATATCACCACTTCAATCTTGTGCTCTCTCAGGACCTTCTCCATCAACTCCCTATTCTCTATTGATCCCTAATACATTATGTCAAAGTCAAGAAGTCATAAAAGAAAAGTCATCATGCACATAGGACATCATGTGTATCACACACATACATACATAAACATCCCCAACAAAAAAATAAACATCCCCACCAAGTTTTTTGTTTTGGTTCTTTGGTAGAACGTCAAAATGCATATGGACCAAAAATATATCTTCAAATTTTACTCATACGATTTAAAAGAGAAATGATATTTATAATCTTAAAATATTCACGAATTCTACACATTTATTTTAAAGCAAATAATTAAATATAAGATCGCACTTAAAAAAATAATTTCTTAATAATAAACCTTACTTTTTTTTTATTTTTTTTATTTTTTCCAAATAAAGTATCCGTGTCACACATTTAGCATTATTCTTTTGGATAAGTCGTTTTATCCACGAACCAAACGTACTGCTAGCTAGCTAGTGCTGCCCTGAAAACTTGTTACATTAGCGAAAAAGAAGTGATTCGTTTTTATGAATATAACAAGTTTAATTCACATGAGGAAGTGTTGTGTTAATATTTGTAGATAGCATATATAGCTCATATATATATATATATATATATATATATATCTATACTTAATTAAGAGGGACAAGATTCATGTGCATGCTCACATGGATGATAATGGCTCCTTTGTCTTGGAGGGATTTGAGTGTGGCTGCCCTGGAAGGGGATGTCGGTCCTGACTGAACAAGAAGGTAAGTGGGGCGGCCAGAGCCGAGGCTAGCTTCTGCAACAAACCGGCCAATGAAACCCATGGAGCCGATGATCATGGTACGGCCAGCAGCAGCCGCAGCCTCGGAAACAACATTAGAAGCTGAAGAAGAAGAAGAAGAAGAAGAAGAAGAAGTACTGTTTGACCCACACATGTTTTTGTGACACTTTAAAACTCCCACCCCTCCAACCTTTATTCCTCTCACGAATCCAAATGGCTTTTAATAGATAAAACACAAACACACGCAAACAAGCAAGCAAGCAAGCAACACTGCGCAGAAAAAAGAGAATAAATAAAATAAAATAAAACAGCAGAAGACAGACGACACCAACAACAAATCTGCAGGGGAAAAAAAAAGGGTGGGAGGACTTAAGAGGCGACTTAAGCTATATAGCTAAGTTGGCAAAGATTACGAATTAGGTTTATATAAAAAGTTTCGGGGAATGGTGTTGGGAGGAGCACTGAAATGGTTGCCTGTTTGGTATATCCTCCAAGCTGCGCGCGCCCGTGCAAGCTTGGGGTTTGGTGGAAGCATGGGTTCTGGTCGCCTCATGAGGCTTGCTACAGTCAATGTGTTATTTTTCCCACTAAACTTGGAAAGTTGGGTGGGGGCCGTTGTGGGGTGTGAAAAATCACGTCCTCGTCTACCAATCTCATGTACAGTACGGAAGTTGTTTCGGGCATCTCTGATCTGGGCCTTCACGCTGATGAATGATGATCAAGTGGACTATATTGTATTATCATGGCATGTACTGGTTATTTGGATCCAGATCATTTATTGGATTATCGAAATGTTTTATCCGTAAAAAGATTTTACAAAAATAAATTTATAAAACTAAATTTCTTATAAAATAAATAATCTAATATATCATATAAAAATATATTAATTTATTGATTTATTTTCGTAGAATCTCTTTATGTCTCATATGTCTCATATAGCACTTTTCTTTTAAAAAATAGTGGGTGGGTCTTATGCTTTATTGGACGTTCTAGAATTATATTTAACATTTTCAAAACTGCCATACTATGTATATATGTTCAGTTGTCAAATAATTGAGAAATCTTGTCATATATTTTAAGTAATGGGAAAATCGGGTTGTAAGCAGATTTGCGCACCAACATTGGTCTACGTCAACATTTGTGTACAGATTGATCTGCGAATCCGCATATACATAGAAGAGTTCTTAAGTAATTTTATTGGTCAACTCATTAAATGAAAATACACTTAAAATTGATACATTAGTATGTGTGAATGGAATTAAATGACAAAATTGATCAACAACATTCCATGTACAATGAAGCAAAATTATTTAAAGATGAATAAATCTATTTACAAGCCTCTAATTTATTGACATACCAAAGACATGATGAATATTTCTGATATAAAAATCAATCGCATTTTAGTTTATCTAAAAAATATTGATAATTTGAATTTTTTTATGAACGTAATAGTAATGAGTCTTACAATAAGTGGTGTGCTGCATGAGAGACTTGTAAATAACATCTCTTTAAAGAGACTAGCCATGGAGGCAACTAAGGTCTTGTTTTTCAGTGGAATTTGAGTCTTAAATGGTATTTTCATGTCGGTGTATAGAGTATATAATCCACATTACTTAAATGGTAAGATTTGATTTGTAAGATTTAAATTTTAAAATTTATCTTTTAAATGAAATTATGACATCACGTAAGTACTTTATAACTAAGCGTGCTAGCTCTAAACACCAGATTGAGAATATAATTTTTCTAAAATGATGAATATTAACATCATGTAAAATATTAAAAATATCAAAATTCTAGGTGATAATAATATATATATATATAATCCTAAAATTCTAAGATATCTTGCTATCTTAGAACATCGTAATCTGGGCCTATCAAATTAAAGCGTGCATATAGTTCTAAAAATTTACGAGTTTGCTTCTTGCGAAATTATTGAGTTTGATCAAACAGTTAAAAATAATTCAGAGAGTCAAAATTACTGAATTGGGTATATATATCTCTCTCTCTCAAAATTATTGAGGTTGTATTTATCTATCCATCTCTCATGATCAGTCACATTCAAAGCCAAATTTCGTTTTTCGATCACACATGTCATGAAATAAATTATGCAATAATTCATATGGCCATCGTGAGTACGTACTGTGGCGGCTCATGAGAGGATCATGTATCAGTATCATGTATGTGGGGAGTTAAATTAGGCAATTCTGAATTCTTATGCATATGACACAAAATCCGTAGTACGATAATAATGGGCGCATGAAACGTGTGAGGTTTTTTTTTTTTTTTTTTTTTTTTTTTTAAGAAAAATTGTCATCATTATGAAAGGTGTAAGTTGGTAGGTCCAGTCTGATCTGGGGGTGATAGATCGAAATTTTGGGTCTATCATTTTTTCGGGACGGGTCCAGTCTGGTCTGGTTGGTTCGATTCAATATTTTTTATTTTTTTCAGATAAATTAATAAAAAAAATTATTTAAATTATTAAATTAAAATTAAGAGAATTATTAATGCAGATTAGTTAATTACAATAATATTAATTTATAATTACAATTTACATATTTAAAATTTTATATTGTAAATGATGATAGGTTAAATGAAAATTACATAATTAGTTATACAATTATTATATAAATAATATATATAAAATATTTTTTATTTTATTTTACTATTCGGTCGGTTCGGCCAGGGGTGGAAAAACCCCACCCTAGGACCAGACTGAAAACTTTCGATCTTCTCTTTCATGGACTCAGTCTCTGTTCGGTCCAGTCCAGATCGAACCAGTCAATCCAGTCAGTTTCTTCGGTCTGGACGGACCAACTTTCAGCCCTAATCATTCATTCATCCGAGAAACTTACATCCATGACCAGATACATTCTGGGATGTCCCTATATCAAATATGACATCATAAACCAAAATAATGCATTTGGAACTCCACCAATACTACACTATTTCCTTTTGTGATTGGTCTGGTCTTTAATACTGCTGATACTCTCTATAGGCAAATGTCTAAGAGACAACACTCTCTGCTTAAACAGAGACTCAACCTCACCTTTCATAGAAAGAGAAGACTAAACCTATATAGACAAACATCCAAGAGACGAACTCTTTTTTTAATTTATTTTAATTAACAATACGGAAACCAAAAAGGAAAACAGTAAGATAGATGCGAAAAAGAACGAATGACAGTTTGGACCAACTCCGATAGAATTCGAAATCTGTGATGACCCTTGAAGGCAACATACTTGTCTCTTTTCAGCCACAAAGGTCAGATTTAAAATGTCTGGTGGTGGCGAGTCCTGTGATCTGGCGCGTGTGTCAAAAAGAGCTGCCGGAAGGGGTGGTGCGTGAGAACCACGCGCAGATGTGGGCGGAGTGTGAGACTACCACTTTCCTCCGAATAATTTTCGACTTGTGAATCTACTTGTGCCGCGTGTGTCTCTCGAATTGTCAGAAAGCTGTAAATCTGTCTTTTTTGGTCTTGAAGAAAGTAAAATAAAACTAAGTAAAAGAAATCTTGATAGACAAGGTGGATGAATGGAGAAAGGAGGAAAGGAGAGGAAGGAGGAGGATAGATTAAATCATTTAGATTTAATTTATGATGTTACTTCTAATTATTAGAATAGATTTCAACATTAACTATAGTGAGATCCAATTTGCACTTGGGGTAATGATGCAGTTAGTGAGGTTCTAACCGAGGCACCTCTATTATTGGTTGAAAACTAACTAACTAACTATATATATATATATATATATATATATATATATATATATAAAACTTTTTGCTATAATTAATATATATATATATATATATATATATTTCTCATTCTGGGTTTTTTGCTATATAACATAGTATATATATAACACATATATGAAAGAATCATAAACATAAATCATAATTATAGGTATAAAAAAAATCACAAATTAAAGATAATGATGTTCATTTTTTAACAAAAATATGTTCATATATATATATATATATATATATATATATATATGATGTTAACGAGCAAAATTGTTAAAATAAACTAAAAAAAATGAAGACAAGAGGCAAAATTTAAAAGAGACTGATTTTATTTTATTTTTATTTTTATCATCAAATTGAGGTTAGAGGTTGAATAAAATGTAAATATTTATATTTTCAATTTTTCATAAAAGATACTATTATTATAGACATTTTTAAAAAATCAAAACGGACTTTTATTTCATTTCAACAAAACCATGAATCATTACAAAGTTTTTCATTTAAAACAAGACTAGAGATTGACTCAAGGCCATCCTCGATCCAGCAATGTTTCCCATCTAAAGACAAGGCCAGCTTTGCTAACAAATGAGCTATTCCATTTCCTTCTCTATATATGAAATTTGTTATCCAATCTGATCTGTTCTTGAACACCCTTTTCAAATCGTCTTTGATCTGTTCATGTCATGCCTAATTGTCCTCTCTATTTTGAACAGCTTTTATAACTACATGTGCGTCACCTTCAAACGCCACTTTACTGAACCCCAAATTTGAACACAACTCCAAAGCCTTCAACTGGTTGGATCACCTATCTCACCTGTTCACAAAATGTCTCCATAATATCTCCCTCACAGTTTCTGATATAGACACCGATGCCCGTTCTCTGATTTTTGGAATCAATGGTAGCATCAAAGTTGGCCTTAACAGTCCCTCATTGGTTTCTTCCATGGTTGAATTACTCCTCCTATCCCCACCCTATTCTACTTTCCTCTTTTTGTCGATTGAGCTCGGTGAAAGTCTTTCAGACCTTCTAATGATGTTTGCACAACCTTTGTAGGACTATCAAAATTATTTTAAAAAATGAGCTTATTCCTTCTATGCCAAATGCATCTCATAATTGATATTGATTCTTCCACCTGCTCCTTATTTGATTTCGTGCACAAACTCTCCCATAATTGTAAGAAATCATCACCTTGGCTTGACCATTTTTTAACTTAGCTTCCTTTTTCTACCCACACATCATTAGCTGCTGATCAGCTCCAAAAAGCATTAACTCATTGACTCTTGCTTAAGGACCTAGAGTTGTTATAGGAGATTGAACACAAAAGGGTGATGGCTTAGGCAGCCATTTGTTTTCCCAAATTTTAATCTTTTTACCATTCTCAACTCTCCATATGAACCATTGTCTCAATAGTTTGATTGCAGACTACACACTCCTCCAAATTTGAGATGGTGAATTCACAACTCTTACTGCCAAAGAGTGTGGATCTTGAAAAAACCTCTAGATTTGTTTAGCCAACATTGCCAAGTTGAAGCTTTCTATATCTAGAAATCTCAACCCTCCATTATCCTTTGAACCACCCATTTTACTCCAACACTTCCATTGAATTCAATCCCACTTTTGGTTATTTACCTATTAGAACTTAGCCAACATTGTTGAGATATCATTACACAATCTTTTTGAGATTTTGAAAACACTCATGCTGTAGGCAAGGATAGCTTGCAGCACTGCCTTGATAAGGACATCTTTTCTAGCCTTTGATAGGAAGACGTTAATCCAGCTGTTGATCTTATTCCAAACTCTATCCTTGATAAACTTGAAAGTATTATATTTGGATATACCCTCCAAGGCTGGTAGGTCGAAGTATTTTTCATAGCTTCCACAAGTTATAGCTCCCACCTCCTTAATTATCAATTCTCTGGTGCGTGCTCTTGTATTTGAATTGAAGAAAATAAAAATTATTTATCTATTAAGGACTTGGCCAGATGCTTTCTCATACAGAGTTAGGATAGACTGCAGTTTAGTCCACTCTGAATGCCTTGCTCTACAAAAAATACACAATCATCTGCAAAAAGCAGATGATTTATTCTAGGACCCTCCTCTGACAACTGCCACACCTTTTATTTCCACTTCCTTTCTGATTAATGGATTAATGAGCTCAATTCTTCTGCACACAAGATGAACAAGCAGGGAGATAATGAATCTCCCTACCTTAACCCTCTAGTTGGATAGATTTGCTCTCATGTTTTTCCATTAACCAACACAGAGTAACTGACTGTACAAATACATAAGCCACCCTTATGTTGTCAGTTATTAACAGACTAAGAATAAACACATTTTGAGTGCTGGAGATGATGGCTAAAAGGACCTTCTTTATCCTGTTGGCTAAAACCTTTGATATTGTCTTATACAAAATATTACAAAGGCTTATTGGTCTAAAATCATTTACGAACAAAGACATTAGGAATCAAAGCAAGTAAGTCAAATTCTGAGATGGAAACATAATCTCATTATTTAAAAAATCAAGGGCAACATTGTAAACCTCTTCTCCCACTATGCTCCAGTGATGCTAGTAGAAGCTTGCACCAAATCCATCAGAACCTGGGGACTTTAGAGGAGACATGATATGATTGAGAGTTGCCTCTATTTCTTCACTGGTGAATTCCTGTCCAAAGTTCTGCATTCATTACCCTTGTAACTCTGGCCTCCACAGAATGCAAACATGTTATATCTTCAAGTGAAGGAGAAGATGAAGTAAAGATCTCCTCAAAATGTTTCTTGAATGCACTATCAATCTCTATTGTCTTTGTCAGTGTTCTATTTTGGGAATCTCTTATTTGTTTAATGAAGCTTTTCCTTCTTTTTGATTAGCACATGCAAGAAAGAATTTTATGTTTTTATCCTCTTGCTGATACCAATGTCTCTTAGCTCTCTGCCTCCACTTTAAATCTTCTTGTTCTAACATTAAGTATAGTTCCTTTTGAATTCTCTTCACTTCTTCAATATTATCAGGCACCTCCACCTTTTGCATTTGTTTCAATAGTTTAGTTTTCTCCTTGATTTCCATATCTCTTTTCCTAAAAACCAATTTACTACATTTACTCAATGCAGCACCACAGAACCTTAGCCTATCTTGCACTCTTAACAAGGGTTCTTCGCTTAAAGTAGTCTTCTTCCACTCTACACCAATCATCATTCCATATTCTTCCTCGAGTGCCCAACTGACTTCATACTTAAGGTTCTTCTTTCGAAAACCTAATCTTGCTTTCCCTTTGTTGAAATGTATAATAAGAGGTTTGTGGTAAGAGCTTTTGCCAACCAACCCTTCCACCCAGACTTCTCTATGCACCTCAGACCATCTTGGGTTAGCAACAACCCTATCTAGCCTCTCTTTAGTGAAATCTTCATCACTATGTTTGTTACACCATGTGAACATGTCCTTAATCCACCCAAGTCATATAAATTGCTTCTTTCTAAAGCCAACCGGAAGTTTTCCATCAATACTTCACTTCTTGTTCTCCCCCTTGTTTTTCTTTTTGGGTTAAAATCTCATTGAAGTCTCCTATCACACACTAGCCCTTATTTTCTAGAGGCCTGAGTGAGACCGACAAATCTCATGCATCCTTCCTTTGGCTAGCTTCTAGATGTCCATAAAATCTAGTTAGCATCCATTTCAATCCATCTTCCTCATCAATCACCTAAGCATTAATATGACTCTGTGAATAGTTGACAATATCAATATTCATCTCCTGTCTCCAAAGTAAAATCAAACATCCACTTATTCCTATTGGATCCACTATAAAACACCATTCAAACCCCATTTTCTTCTTCAAATAGATTGCCCTACTAACCTTTAACTTGGGTCTGATTTGGTTACATAAAACTAAACCATCTCATCTCATCTTATCTCACATAATCATTATAACTTTCTCAAACTCCCACACAAAATATAATAAACACTTCAACATTTTCAAATCTCAAAATAAAAATAATATTAAAAAATTATATTATACCAATATTTTATTCAACTTTCAATATTTCATCTCATCTGAAAGTCTCCATCAAGAAAACTAAGTTGGGTTTCTTTTCCTTCACTATCAACCAAAGGTCTTCAACTGTCCAAAAGTTTCCAAGCCCCTAATAGTTACAGCTTAAGATTTTCATTGTACTTGGCGGGGATGCCTAGCAGCCTCTGCCAATACATTTTCAATTTTTGCAATTCTCACATCTTTTCCAAGTATAAACTTCTTGGACACTGTTAGCTGTGATTCTATAATATCCTCATCAATTAAAACCATTTTCTTTGCAACACTACTACTTAAAGGTAGGGCTGAGCACCGACAGTTTCGGAGTTGGATGGCCCAACCTCCGACTCCGACTTTGTCGAAGGTCGAATCCGACCTCTGACTCCGACATGTAGAGAATCCGCTCCGCCTCCGACTCCGACATGTCGGAGCGGAGTCGGATTTTTTGACTTTTTTTTTTAAATTTTTTTTTAACTTCATATTTTACCCACTTTTTTTTAAAAAAAATTGTGGGCTTTCAAATTTCAATTTTCTCAAAATTACAATCCATACTTATTAAACTTTTGATTATAATAAAAAATACAACTAAATAAAACAAGTAACATACTAACATACATTCAAAATTTAAAAATAAAAAGAAAGTCCTATTTTTACATGTACTCCCATCATCCATGATTCCATATCCACATCCAACTAATCACTACAATAAACAAAGGCACCGTATACGAAATGAAGATTAAAAAAAAAGGTACCGTATAGTTACTATAGTATACTATTATAATTTCTATGAATCTATTTTTAGTTATATTATATATATGTATGATATATATTATTATATATGAATATTAAAAAAAAAGGCACCGTATATGAAATGAAGATTCAAAAAATAGTATTACTATTTTATATATAATATAGTATTAATATATTATACCATTAGTCTATTACTATATCTTATAGTATAATTACTAATACTATAGTATCATACTATTAGTATGTTAGTGATTTAATATTATATATATATTAAATCTCTAATCTCTTATACTTGATATATATATTAATATATATAAATATTAGTAATACATTAATAGTATTAGTATATTAGTATTAGTATTAGTTATACTAGTAGTGATATTAGTTATACTAATAGTTATATTAGTATTAGTTATTATTAATACTATATATTATACTAATAGTGATATTAATACTATATATAGTTATAATGATTAGTATAACTACATTAGTATTAGTTATAGTGATTTAGCATAACTATATTAGTATAAGTTATAGTGATTTAGTATAGGTATAATACTATAAGTTATAACTACAGTCTATAATAGTATTAGTATAAATATTAGTATTAGTTATAGTGATTTAGTATAACTATATTAGTATAAGTTATAGTGATTTAATATAGGTATAATATTATAAGTTATAATTATAGTCTATATTAGTATTAGTATTAGTTATAGTGATTAGCATAACTATATATTAGTATTTGCTATAGTGATTTTAATTTAGTATAACTATATAATACTATTAGTATAAATCACTATACTAACTATATCACTGATAGTATTAGTATACTAATACTAGTATATCACTATAGTTAATAGTATCATGTAGTAATATAGTATTAGTAATTAATACTATAGTGATTTATATAGTAATTTATATATAGACTTAAAGTGGATTACTAATAGTATTAGTATTAGACCATAAATCTAATTAATATACTAATGTATATTAGTATTACTAATATATTTATCAAAAGGAATATATTAAGAATTTTTTAATTCATAAAATATAATTAATACAAGATATTGTTATATAAAATATATATGAATAATACTTTAGTTATTATACATTAGTATTATATGTTATTCTAAATTTATAGATTAGTGTTTATCCATTAGTATTACATGTTGATGTTATTATGCATCTTAGTGTTTATAGTATATTATATATACATTACTATTACATGTTATTATATTTATACATTAGTAATTTAGTGTTACAACTTACATGTAACATGGTAGTAATATTGTAAATTTGTAATAGTATGATATTTACATATAGTCGTATACTAAACTATTATTATTTATTAGTCAATTTAGTCTATATATTATAGTATAAATATATTATTTAACTAGTATATTATTGAGTTTAACTAACTATATAAGATATAGTTGTATAAAATTTAAATGATTAATATATAGAAAAACACATATATTTTTATAAAATCGGAGTCGGAGGACCAAGTTGGAGGCAGATTGTCGGAGGTGGATCGGAGTGGAGTCGGAGTCAGTTCTTCAATAACTCCGACTCCGACTCCGATTCCGATTTCCAATAGGGAAAAAACTCCGACTCCGACTCGACTTGTCGGAGTCGGAGCGAAGCCGGAACGGAGTCGGATTCGGAGTCGAATTGTCAGATTTTTGCTCAGCCCTACTTAAAGCCTAAAGGGTCAGATCTCGTACCTTTTTCTCTTGCCCTTCTCTTCCAATTGCCTCTTGCCTAATCCTTTATTGTCAGTAACTGCTTATGGGAGCCTTGAACTCCATCCCTGACCACCTCGACTTGCTCTGCTGAAACATCTTGGCTTTCCTTATTAACTATCAGCCCATCTACTAGCAACCTTACGTTTGTGGGGCCCTTCAAAAACCTAGCCTGGCCAACTATTTTTACCAACAATTAGATTAGTCATTCTTTCTTCACTTATTACGCAATCACCCCTAATCCTCTCCCCTAAATCCATCTGTAAATTATTTGTTAATTTAGCCAACTCTTCATTTTGAAATCCTCCCTCCAATCCCTCCTTAATCTCCATTTTTTCTCTTCTACTCTCTCTTCTCCTTCAATCTTTTTCTCATTCTTACTCTTTCGAAAAAAGTGTTTTGGTTCATCGCCCGTCGCCACCGTTAAACTCAAGCCGGAATTGTGAAAACCCCTTCCCTTTTTTTTTTTCCTTTTCTACTACACCGAAATCGTTTTTGGCTTGCTTGTATAGTTTGTAGAATATCGACGTCTCACGTAGGGCTTTGCTCGAAGCCATGACCAAATTGATTTGCAAACTAGACTGTCATGTCTCTCTGCTTATCCCTTTGCTAACAATCTTGGGTATCGTGTAAGATCCATACACAACTGAAGCATAATCTGGGTAATTTTTTGTATTGTAGCGAAACCCATACTCTGGTGCCATTTACATTGACTATTCGACCTCTAGCAATTGGCTTTGTTAAATCAATCTCTATTTTAACGAGGAGAAAATTCCCCCACCCCACTTCATCATCTTCCATATGCACCTTTACTACTTCACCGATTGTATGTCCCATCTGCTCCCCACTATATTGGTGCATGCATACTAGAGGCAAATTATGGAACTGTACCCATAACGAGTCGTGGTCAAATCTCATCTTTCTTGCATGTGTAAACCCATCGAACGGTTTAATGATAAATAAGCTACATGACCTGCCTTCCTCTACTTTGTGTTTATCTACATGTGTTGCAAAGGTAATAATAAACACATTTGGCCCGACCTCTTGGAAAGTAGCCGGTATGCTCAACCTCCACAATTTTGCCATTGTGGATGATATGATCTATTTGCCAATTCAGAGTTCTACGCACACCTTACCAACCAAGCATCTTTCTCCTTTCTTCTACACATCGTCCATTACCCCTCCATCTAATTCTATCATTAAGTTCTCTTCTTCTGTTAACCTCAATTGACCCTATAGTTCTTCTATACCATCCATATCTTGCTCTTGTTACCCTTGCCTAAGCAGTAACATGAAACCCTCTTACTCTGATTGGAGACTCTAAAGAGACACACACACACATCTCCTTTATTCTCTTCGGAGAGAAAACAGAGACGAGACTCTTATAGACATTTTTAAATTGTTGAAGGGACCAAGAAAATGTATTCTTATTACTTAAAAGAGCAAGGAAACTGGAGAGATATGATATTATGTTTGCAAAAGTATGGGAGGACATACAATAATATATATCCATTTTTGAAAAACAAAATAAATTCGTAGGTTGAAGAATATATTCTATTATTTTTTTGAAAAGTATAAGGAAAAAGTGATTTGAAAAGTACAAAAAATAAGTAAATATGTGTATGTATCTCTTTATTAATATTCTGTATATTTTATTTATTATTTATTTCATAAAGAGTATCTAAATACCATATCAACACTTAACTTAACATTGTGAACCATTCAACCGTATTATTGGACTCTCGCCATGTAAGAAAAGTGCATCAACAAATATATTTTTTGAAAAATAAAAAAATTTAAGAATATATCTAATTATTTTTGGGTCTTGCTACCGGTACTGATAAATGGTACCGATAGCTGGACCGATAAAGGGTAAAATATTTTTTTTTACATATATTTTTAAACATTTTTAAACATATTTGTTTTTTTTAATATCAATTCACTAATAAACATTTTCTTAATCATTAAGTCTTTTTAAAAAAAAAAATACATGTATCGGTCAATTTGGGGGTCCAATTCATCGGTCCCCTCGCATTTTTCCATTATTTTTTTAAAATTACAAGGAAAAGGGGATTTAACAAAAAGGAAAATGCTAATTGAACCTATAAAAGTGACCAATAAAAGTGATCAATTGACTTTTTTATTTTATTTTTTTTACTTAATGGTTAAGAAAGTGAATATTAATGAATTAATATTTTTTTTCTATTTTTTAAAAAATATTTAAATATATAGAAAAAATTATTAAAAAAATAAGGAAAAAAATAAAGTACATTTCCTCGGTTTTATTCTTCAATTGAATTATCGGTTCTAGTAGCACTTTACAAAAATGGTGGGAGTGAGACAGATTTGAAATGGGACTTGTTAAGTACAAGTAGTTTGGCGTACCAAATCACGTACCAATACTCATATTACTTTTTTTATTACAAAAAAAAAAATTAAAGAAGAGTAAGATCCTCTATATCACAAAAAATTTATCTTTAATTTATATTATTTCATTAAACGAATGATTTATATTTAATATTGATAAGTTTAATGTGCAAAATTGTTTAAAAAAGACTTTTCAACATGAAATTATGACTGCAAAAGTATGGGAGGGAGGGTCTTTATCAATTATTTAATTTTTCTCGAAGAAAGGAAGAATCATTAGAATAAGATAGTACTATAGTTACCGCTCAATTTTTTCGATTGAGCTTTCGCTATACGTGGCATGCCACGTCCTTCCACCCCCCCCCCCCCCCACCCACCCCCCCGTCCCCTCCCCTCATTTCGCGTTCAGAAGTGAAACCCAAACCCGACGTTCATCCTCCGAGTTAGACGTCCATGGGGACTTTTCCATCTGAAATTATGGCTGCAAGAGTATGGGAGGGAGGCGGACTTGGACTTTATCGATTATTTAATTTTCCTCGGAGAAAGGGAATCGTCATCAGAACATGCGTGTTACTGTTGACTCTGCTGTTGTCGTTGCTGTAATTTTAAAAGGAGTATTAAATGCGTGGTCGACTGTGCGTGCGCAGAAGGAATCAAGATTATTTCTGTTCATGTCGTTTATTGGAAACCTGCAAAATCTATTTTTTTAATATATTATTATTATTACTTACTGCATGTGGTTGATTGGAAATTTCGAAGCGTATGTGTGTTGCCACGTCTGTGGTTTTGGACTCATTTTCTTTTTCTTTTTCTTTTTTTCTTTTTTTTAAATTAGGACTTCATAACTCGTTGACAGTAAGGTAAACCAATCAGCAATTGGATCACATGACACTGACATATATCAACTTTAATATAGAAATAATTTCTATATTTGAGTTTGTGAAAGTTGGTATGCAAGTTTGAAAAGTTGTATGAATAAGATTTTTTTTATGAATTATTGTTTGATTTTTTTGTTAATTTTTTATTTAAATGATATTGGATTGAAGATGAAAAATTTTTGAAAAGAAAAATAGAAGATTTGTTGGTAGATCTCATGCCTAAAATGAGTTGAAGTGTAGGAAAACTCATTTTAATTAGTGATTGTTAATACAGTTTCCCCGTTCGCCAAGGTGGTCTTCCCCCTCTTCAGCCGGTAGATACCCGGCAAAAGAGATGAAATCAAAGCTTGGCCGACGGAGGACAATTTTGATGCTTAAGTTAGAGAGAAGTTAAAAACGAGTTTGAGGCCGGCAGAAAATTATATCCTTCTTACCTCTTGGTCTAATTGTATTTATGTTGAAATTCATTGACTATTTATAGGCAAAATTTTCTTGTTGTTTAATCAAGCCCTTTGCCTTTAATATTTTTGCATCCGTCAATCTGAATGTGCATATGGGCTTCTCACTTAATTTAATGAGGATCTCGTCAGGTGTCACCTTTAATTATAGAGAAATGATATTTACACTCGTTTAAACTACTTGTTTTATACTCTAGCTCAACTCACAAATCTTGCCTTTGAAACTCAGTCCTCCCATGGGACACCTCCCAACAATGATATTTCCTACGAGGATTTTGAGTTCAACTTGAGTAGTTATTCCAAAATTTTTCCTTGCAAATAAGTTTTTTCTTAGAATGTTCATTACATGCAAAGAGTCTTATATAAACTAAAAATATATGCACGAAATAGCCAAAACTATTAGACAAAAATTATAAAACTTCACAGCAAATAAAATAAAACATATAAAAAAATTACATATTTTTACAAATCCCAATAAACATATAAGCTGACGATGAAAAAGGAAAACAATATTAATATGGATTTTATACAAATTGTAACATGATTGTGTCGTGTTGGGCCAATAGATTATTCCAAAGAGATCACATCATTAATTGATGACAATTAATTGATATTACCAAACTATATTGTCTTGTCTTCAATAGTTTGGGGGTTGATGAACAGATATTACAAAACTTTATATTAAATAAAATATAATATAAAATTATAAAAACAAATACATGGTTGCAAATCCCAATAACCAAAGGGTATAGCTACAAATACATGTTTAATTAGTGTATTCCTAATGTAAATTGTAATTTTTTTTTATAAATATTTCTAAACATTTTTAAAAATTAAAAAATACCAATATACTAATAATCACTTTCATATATAACTATTAAGTAAAAAAAATACATAAGTGATCAAATTGAAAAGATAAACTAAGACAGCATAGTATCATGCATTTTCCATAAACAAATCAGGATAATGTTAAAAAAAAAAACTAATTTTACGCAAAATGTAAGTATTGCATGGGCCAATAATATAATTTCCAATTGACTTCATCATTCATGCATTGATCACATGAGGAAGGAAATATTGCATGCAGCCAAGAGAATCAAGACAACGATTTATCTCAAATCTAATTATATGATTTAACCAAATTATAATATTAATAAATTCATTCTTAAATATCAATAATCAAGGCAGACGTCGTATTATTCTATTTTATTAACTTGTAAGATCGATTTACTTTTTTTCTAGATTGGAATGATAAATAAAATAGAACTGTTACAGATACAAAGAGATTATACAAAATAAATCTACAAAGTGATGTGATTTCATGAAATCTGTTAGATCTACTTTATAATAAAAATAACTTTACAAATAGACGTACCACATCAAGTCACATCAGTTTATAAATTTATTTTTGTGTAATCATTTTGTGGTTAAAGTATTTTTCAAATTAATTATAGATAAAAAAAAATACATGTTTACAAATTTGAATTTTATGCAAATTGTAACATGCATGATTGTCTCGTGTTGGGCCAATTAATAGACAGACATAATTAATGTTTGGTTTATGAATGCAACAATTGACAAGGTTTGGTTTATGAATGCATTATCCTGTCTATGTTTTGGCCCCATCTTATAAAAAACACATAAGAAACTCAAAGAATCTGTCCTTGTATACAATTGTGTGTCTGTCTGCTCAAATTTATCACCATTTCCAAATGTTTAGTACTCTATGCTAATCCAAATAGAAAATGAGAAATGCTTTGGGTCCCGAATGACTCTTTTTTTACTAAGTGATTAAGGAAATATTTTTTAATGATATTGTGAATTTTTTATTTTTTTAAAAATGTTTACGATGATTAAAAAAATACATGAAAAAAAAGAAAAAAAAAAGTGAAATACACTATTCGGGACATTTCGTCGGGTCACTTTTTCAATGGTTGTAGTGCCACTCAATAGAAAAGTCTAAAAGTAGGGAGAAAATAATAGAACTTCGAAAAAAGGACCAACTTTTTTCTTTATTTTTTCTCAGCTCATCATGACCAAATAGAAACATCAAAAGATAAAGTAATAGATATAGGTAAGCAGTGTAAATGTAGCAAATTAATGTTCAATCACTATACAAGTACAAATATTTCAACATTCCATTAAAATATTATATGTAGTAAGTTAATCATTCAAGATATATATAATATACTTGGCTCCTTCCGGTTCAACTGTAATAGGATATTCCATTTGCCTTTTATGCACACTTAGCAAGAACTAGAAGAGGAAATAACATATGCACGGGACTCCCCCCTTTAAAGGGGAAAATTCAAAAAAAGAAGAAGAAGAAGCCAATCTCTATGAGCCAAATACAGTTCATTATCTATATACTCTTTGCACAGGAGAGACAGAGAGAGAGCGCACAAAGCTTTAAGAGGAAAAGACACGTAGTAGGTAGAGTCCGCGCTTTCGTTTCTAGAAACAGAAGCTTCTCCTTCTGGTTAGAAAAGTTACTCATCTTTTTCGAGTGTTTCTAAATGAGAGGAGGATGGAACCTTGAATCCCATCTTCTTCTCGGTTTCTTTTTCAGTACCGATCTATGTATATATTTTCTTATTAGTGTTTTTTGTTGATTTCTTTTTCACCGGTTCGGTTTTGGTCAGATCTGTCGTGCTTTGGCGACCCACTATCGACACGCGCCCCACCACACAACTCTGTAGCTGCCGATCTATTGGGGCGAAGCTGAACAATGACAAAAATCTCAGCGCATGACGCTCACGCGTGGCTTGTTCCGTGCATGGCTGTCACATGGCTACATGTGTTTGTAAGCTATACGCTTTGCACTAATAGATTCTCCACCTCAAAATCTTTCAGATCCGTTCCACCCCATCTCACAATCACCAGCGTGTGGTCTCCACGCGCCACCATAGGTGCGCATGAAGAAACTTGGCTGGCAGCAGTCTAATCTATCTCATACTGACCTTCCTACTATGTTTTTGCTTTGCCTAACCGATAATCTTGAAAAAGGGAATACGAGTCTAATCAGAAAAATCTCAAGACAATAAACTGCAGTGCACCTTTAGCTTCCACCGCCTCCAGCAATAGCTTCATAGTTCACATAGCTGTGCGAATTGTAAAAAATCGTCATTTAAGATGGCCCCCTCTTTGCAGGCTATGGGTGGGGGACCAAGTATTTGGTCCTAAAATCTGTTTTTTTTTTTCACATTTACGTTGTGGTTGTTGTAATGGGGTGTTTGTTCGGGAACCTCACTCCCTTCTCATGTATCTCATTTTCAATGATATATTTGCTTGGTTAGAAAGGAAAAAAAAAAGCTTTAAGAGGATAAACGAAGTCTTGGCATGTCTTCCCCACTTAGTGAAAAGCTACTGTTGTGGAGACTTTTCGTTTGCATTCAAAATTCACCTCAACTCATCTCATCTCATCATTACAATTAATTTTCTCAAATTTTCACACAAAATATAATAAACAATTCAACTATTTCAAATCCCAAAACAACTTTCTCAAATTTCCACACAAAATATAATAAATAATTCAACTTTTATTCTACTATTCATAAACTATCTCAACTCATCTTAATTCATCTATAAAAACATGAATATATATATATATATATATATATGCTATTACGAGCATGCATGTGTGACGTAGGATTATATAATATATGGATGTAACTTTTTGTATATAAATTTAAAACCGTTAATTGAGACTTTTAGAATGATGAATGCTACGTTGATTTTTTATGGCATTAGAATAATGTTATTTTCGCAGTAATATGTGAATGGAGCGCATGAATATGATGGGGAAATGATATCTGATCTACTATTAAGTCAGGCTTTGACGTTATGTGATCAATAACTCATGAAACTTATGTGGCAATTTTCATGTGCTTATTTTGATAATTGGGTAATGTCATTTTTTGAGAAGGAATAATGTCAGATATAGTCGGAGTGTAAGTCTCGTGCATTTCATTTTTTTAAAAAAAAATTAGGATCCATCAATTAAAAAAATATCATATTTACTCATTTTTAAAAAAATATATATATATACGAGAGTTGCTTAGACTAAGACGACAAATATCATTTCTCAATAATTTATGAGCAGAACTTAGGTTAAGAGTTGGTACAAAATCAACGGGATAATTTGGGACGTTATAAGTGCAAACTCGTGAGACCCATGTGTACAGGCTGGGTTATACATGGCCTCATGGCCGTGACTAGGGGTGGGCAGCGGGGCCCCGCCCCCGCTGCCCCGCCCGGCTTCCGCCCCGCCCCGCATAAAGAGGGCATAGCGGGGGCGGGGGGCGGGATGACCCCAGCGGGGCCCCGCCCCGCCCCCGCCCCGCCCCCGCCCCACATTAAAAAAAAAAATTATTTATATATATTAAATAAATATATTGTATATAGATATACACAATTTATAAAAGACTTAAAATTATATTCAAGTCATTGGATTGTTTTGGCCTCCTAGGCCAATATTTATATAGGAGGCCAAAGCAATACAATAGTCATCCTTAAGCAATGTGAGACTTAGTAGGAGGCCAAATCAATCCAAAATCTAACTCTAATGAGTTTAAATTTTTTCATATTTATAAATTTTAATTTATTATTTAAATTATATTATAATTTTGGTCTAAAAAAATATTTTTAGACTAAAAAAATTTTTTTTTAATATAATAGCGGGGGGCGGGGCGGATGGGGGTTTTTCCCCCGCCCCCCGGCACCGGGGCGGGGGACCCCGCCCCCGCCTCCCGAGGCGGGGGGCGGGGGAAAAACCCCCATCACCCGCATGGTGCGGGGCGGGGGGCGGGGAGGGGGTGCCCCCGCCCCGCACCATGCGGGTAGCACCCCTAGCCGTGACCTAGGCGTACGGGCTATGCCACACATGGGCCCATGGCCCAGAGGTTGTGCAACACATATAGGCCCATGCGTATTGGCCAGGGTATACTTTCTTGAGCATATTTTATTGTGAGGATCATATCTTGGGTAATCTATTTAAAGATAAATAGTAATTCTACATACAATCGTGAAGTGTGCAACATTCGCGTAATCACTTTAAAAAAGAGTGGGGTCTATCATTAAAAAAATAATTTTTTTTATGTAGGTCTCATGTTTTATTTACTTTTTTCAAAGCGATTACGCGGCAGTTGCACAATTCACAGTTGTAAATATTTTTTCTCCTATTTAAATGATTTCTTTAATAATGTTGTTGTTATAATTTTAAGAGTAATAAAAACGGGATTGATATATGGGTGGTGCTACATCGGTACCGAAAGGTGTACCGATCAGTGTTATTTTTTTTCTTAATAATTTGTGTATTTTTTTTAAAAAAATACTAATAAGTACTACTTATCGGTACACTTTAGGAAAATGATTTACACATAATATGTTTTACAACATTTTCCACAACTATGTTTTAAATGAGGGATATTTTTGTAAAATATCTTATAAAAATAACATCATTTTATAAAACTATCTTTATTTTATAATATTATTTTGTAATGTATTATATAATGTATTGTGTGTATATCATTACTCAATTAAATATTAGTTGACTTTGAAATTGAGGAGTTTGAGATTGTACTTGCATCGGTACTATTACAGCAACCTCGTCAGTCATCACTAAGGGTGTGCATCCGGACCGGATTTTTTTCCGGTCCGGTTAAAAATCCAAAAAACCGGATGAATCCGGGCGGTTACCGCCTGGATTAAACCCGGGTGAATAGAAAATTTCTTCTACCTGCCCGGATGCGGTTACGGATGCCGGATATCCGTATTCCGTATCCGGTTTTAAAATCTTTCTATATTGCGTTTTCCAATTTCCAATGAAGACCATCCCTATCCAATTCAATTGTAGATGTCAGTCCCAAGTTCCAACTCCAAGTCTCGTAAATTGTAATTCCCCATACCCCAGGTCGGCAAGTCAGGTTCTTCATTTTAATTTCCCACAACATACTCTCTCTCTCTCCATCTCCAGAAACCCTAACTCATATTATGAGCTGCCGTCGTCCATTTTCATCACAGAGAAAATTGATGAAATGGCTCTCTCTGTCTCTGTCTCTGTCTCTCTCTATGTAAGTCTCTCTAATCTTGAATCTGGGTTTAGTTTTATTTTGTTTTTGTTTTTATTTTCCTAATCTCTAGTCTATTTTCGATTTTTTCTTGCTATTAATCTTTCTAGATGCTGCGATTGTGTTCATTAAACTTTTTTTTCCATTCTTTTTGGTTTGGATCTGGGTTTGGCGATATGGCTCTCAATGTCTCTCTCTCTATGTAAGTCTCTCTAATCTTGAATCTGGGTTTGGTTTTATTTTGTTTTTGTTTTTGTTTTCCTAATCTCTAGTCTATTTTCGATTTTTTCTTGCTATTAATCTTTCTAGATGCTGCGATTGTGTTCATTTAACTATTTTTTCCATTCTTTTTGGTTTGGATCTGGGTTTGGTTTGGTTTTTTATTTTTTATTTTGTAATCTCCAGTCTATTTTTGATTTTTTTTTACTTGCTATTCATCTCTATAGATGTTGTATGTCAATAATCTAAAGTTCTCTATTCGTTTTCCCTTCCTTTTGGTTTGGATCTAGGTCTCAGGTATTTTTCTAATTTTTTTTTCCTGATTTCTAGTTTATTTTCATTTTTTTTCTTCCTAGTCATCTCTGGATGTTTTTTGTTTCCCGCAGCTCACAATGAAGATGATAAGGGGGCTTGACTTCAAATGTTCTTCCACAGTTCTTTCTGCTGTTTTTGAATTTTTCACTATTTGTTTCTTGTAAAGTTAATGGCTTGCAGAATATCCGGGAGAATCCAGATCCGGATCCAGCTTTTTAAAAACGGGCGGATATCCGCCCGGATAAACCGGATTGAAACCCGATCCGGATATCCGATTCCAAACCAGATATCCGGATTTTCTTTTTTTTTTTCAAAAAAATTATTTTTTAGTTTATACCACTTTTAAAACGCATTTCTAAAAATAAAAAAAAAACTTTATAACACTTTCTAAGAGGCTTTTTTTGTAGGCTTTTATATTTGTCATTTTTATAGGCATTTTTTTATATAATGAATATTTTTATAGGCATTTTTTGAACTATTTTATAGCCTATTCAAATTTTTATAAAACAAAATAAATAATAATAGACATCAAGACTCGTCACACATTGGTTATAGTTTTTGTATTGGGAAATGATATTCTTACCGAGGAATGTAATCGATAAAAGTCACCGATTTTTATTTTATTTTATTTATATATATTTTTTACTTAATTGTTAAAGAAGTGTTTTTAAATGAGTTTGTGAATTTTTTTTTTAAAAAAATGTTTAAAGAGATTTAAAAAATATTTGAAAAAAATACAAAAAAAAAAAAAAAAATTTTACTTGCCGTTCCATTAAAGTGCTCGGGAGTCACTCTCGATGGCTCTAGTAGACCCTTTTGTATTTACTGAACTTCTCACAAAACTCACCCCTTCTCTTTCTCTCCTTAGCATATGGTGAGCACTATCAATGGATTAGCCAAAGTCAAACTCCACTTTTAGTTAATATGAGATGAATTTGACTTTGGCTATTCCACTCATACCAAATCTCCATATTAGAATAACCATTTTTTCATTATATAATAATAAGATAATATGAGATTAATTTTATTTTGACTATTTTATTCACATCAAATCCTCATATTGGATTATTTATTTATTCATTATAATATAGTAATAAAATAATATTAATTTAAAAAATATTTATTTTTTAATTATTAATTTATTTAATTTTATCATATTTTACCATTCTACCTATTTTACCATTCTAATTAAGCTCATCTAAAATTCTATATAAATATCTTGATTACAAATCAAATTTCTTCAAAAAAGGCTACTAAACTACAAAATTGCATTACTAAACTACACTTGCATAAATCTATACTTGAAAAAAAAGAGTCTACTAAACTACTAAATTGCACTACTAAATCTTCACTTGCATGCGTTTTGCATAAATTGCACAACGCATCCAAGTGAAACCAAAATAAGTGGAAGTGTGAAACCAAAAACAATAGTAATAGTAAACAATTGATTTCAGTAGAAAGAGAAACGAAGAAGGAAAAAAAAACTAGAGGGAAAGGTAACAGATTTCAGTAGAAAGAGAAAAAGCCAGATGAGAGAGATGAAATAATAGTAAACAATTGATTTGGTAGTGCTACAGTGCACATCCAAATATGACCAAAAGTTTAGATTTATTGTAGCTGAAGTCTATCTTAAATGAATTTGCCTAATCCAATGTAGCATATTTGCATGTTCTATTAGCCATTTGAGTGAGTTTATTTTGATTTGGTTAATCCATTGAGAGTGCTCTAGCCAAACAAACTAATGGCTTAAAAGGGCTTTGACTTTTAGGTAAACATAGTCTATTAATTGTAGAATATTGTATGTTACATAAACAGTAGAGTAATTACTTAGATAATTATAACCACTTTCTTGATTTTTGTCCTCCGTTCTTTGCATATAAAACAAAGCTCTATGTGACCTAAAATTCATTCTATTCAATACAGTTTTCTCCCCAGCTCTTCTTTCACATGGTATCATATTAACCTCTGACGGCTGATTCTAACTCCGATTCTTCTTCTCATTCAACCACCATTCCTATTGTTGTCATTGTAACATAGGACATCTCTAGTCCCTATTACCTGCATCATGGTGACAATCTTGGATCCATTCTCGTTACTTAATCCTTAACAAGTGATAACTATTACACTTGGAGTCGTTTGATGATAATGACGCTCACTGCCAAGAACAAAGTTGGCTTCATCAATGGCACCATTCCACAACCTTTTGGCATGGAAGATCCTTTGTTCATTGCTTAGAATCATTGTAACACTAAGATTCTTTCTTGGATCTTGAACTCTATTTCTAAAGAAATTGCTTCTAGTGTGATTTATGCTAGCTCTACACATGAATGAAATGTGACACGATATGAAGGAAAATTTCAGCAAACGCAATGGTCCTAGAATTCTTCATCTGCAACAAGCGATTTCTTCTATCTTAGGATCATCTTTATGTGAGTGTTTATTATACTCGTTTGAAAGCTCTTTGGGATCAACTTCAGAATTACTGTCCATTTCTAAATTGTACATGCAATGCTTTTAAGTACTTTGATCTCTTATCAACAATAGCAATGTGTTCTTCAATTTTTGATGGGCCTAAATGATAGTTTTTCTCACATCCTTGGTCAGATCCTTCAGATGGATTCACTACCAACTATTAACAAGGTTTTCTCCCTTGTTATGCAAGAAGGGAGTCAACGAAAGATAGGATCTTCCTATCTTTCCTTTACTGGACTTGCTTCTCTCTTGGCAAAGGCTGATGCTCCTCGTTCCACAAAGACTTATATCAAGAAAGATCGGCCTCTTTGTTCTCATTGTGGTGTTCTTGGACATGTTAACAAGTGCTTCATATTACACGGTTTTCCTCCTGGATTTCGTACCAAGCACAAGGTTGTAGTTGTCAATCAAGTGTTCTCTCCAGCAGCTAATCCATCTCCATACGAAGCCACACCTCACTTGCCAATTACATCTTAATAGTGTACTAAACTTTTGGCTCTTCTTAATTCCAAATCAATTTCTGATCCACCTATTTCTACACCTCAAGTCGCCACTATAATTTCTAATCCCTCCTCATCCCAAACTCTCTTAGGTAATATTTCCCTTGTTTTATTTGTTTCTTCACAGCCTTTACTCTCTAGCTCTTGGACTCTTGATATCGGGGCTACAGATCACATTGTTTTCTTTAGCTCATATTATTCTTCCATGACTCTAGTCACAAATACAACACTCATTTTCCAAATGACCTGATTGTTTTAGTTTCACACAAAGTCACTACACGTCTTATTAACTCACTTATTCTTCATGATGTTCTTTGTGTTCCTCATTTCAAGTTTAATCTCATTTCTGTGAGTAAATTCACTTCTAATCTAATCTTTCATGAATGTTTTTTCCCCTTATGATTGTTGTTATATTTAGGACCTAACCTGCTGTAAGACGATTTGCACAATTAAGAAATGAGATGGCCTTTACATACTGCAACAAGTCATATCAAGACTAGATCCTATTCGTAATACATATGCTAAAAACTTTTCTTGTAACACAATATTCTTTTCATTTTCCTATCATCAATAATGCTATTGAATTTTGGCATTTTTGTTTAAGGCATCCTGCTTTTCAGAATTTAGCTTTCTTACGAAACATATAGTTGTGCCTACTGTTTTTCTACATGTTATAAAACACAACTATGCACTATGTGTCCTCTTGCTAAACAGAAATGATTACCATTTCCAAATAGTTCTCGTATTTCAACATCACCTTTTCAACTTGTTCATTCAGTTATTTGGGGACCATTTTCATGTCTCACGATTGAAGGTATTCGATACTTTTTAACACTTGTTGATGGTTATTCATGTGTTTGTTGGATATTTCTCATGAAATCCAAATTCAATACTCGTTCCTTAATTCAATCATTTTTCAATATGGTTGAAACTCAATTTAGTACAAAAATTAAAATCTTTTGTATTGACAATGGTCTCAAGTTTGTCTTGACTGACTTCTATGCTTCAAAAGGGGATATTCATCAAACTAGTTGTGTAAAAAACTCTCAACAAAACTCCATTGTTGAATGTAAACACCAACACTTGCTTAACATTGATCATACTCATAGATTCCAATCCAATTTGCCTCTTCCTTTTGGGGTGACCATGTGTTAACAACAACTTATCTCATTAACAGACTACATTCTCCTCTCTTAAACAATAAAATACTTTATGAACTTATTTTCAACCAAACACCTTCTTATACCATTTACATGTGTTTGGAGGTCTTTACTTTGCCTCAACTTTAATTTCTCATCATTCCAAATTTGATCCTCAAGCCTGATATTGTGTTTTCATGGTTTACCTTGGGGGAATAAAGGTTATAAACTTCTTGACGTAGACACTCTTACCGCCTTCATTTCTAGTGACTTTCATGAACATATTTTTCTATTTCATTCTTTCTCAGATCATCAATCTTTTTCTCCTATTAAATTTCCTAATGTACTTTTATCTCATATTATTCTTGATCATGGCCTTAATGAGCCCTCTTCATCTATAACATACATACATTATGTAGATAATGTAGATGATCTATAACCTTTTAATAATCCCCAACTTTCTACTAAAACCATACATACATTATGTAGATAATCTTATCCTAAAATAATCCCCTAGTTACTTGCATGTCTATAATTTTCATTTAGTCTCTTTTCTATGCCTATGCTTATATCTATATAGTCTCCTCACATCTATGATCCAGGTAAACCTAATGACATTTCTCATAATCTTTTCTATTCACAATTATCACTCATCCATAAAACTTTGCTTTAGTTGTTTCTACTCATTTTGAACATATATTTTTCCATCAAGCCATCAAATATCCTCATTGGTGTGAGGCTATGGCGACTGAAATAGTAGTTTTGGAGAAAAATAACACTTGAATGTTAATGAATCTGCTTGCTTGTAAGTATGCCATAGGATGTAAATGGGTGTATCGTATCAAGTATAAATCTGATGGGGTCATTGAATGATACAAAGCCCGATTAATTGCTAAAGGGTACACGCAACAAGATGACTTAGATTATTTGGAGACTTTTTCACCAGTTGCCAAAATGGTTACAGTTCGATGCTTACTGCTCCTAACTACTATTCATGGCTGGTGCTTAATTTAATTGGATGTTAATAATACTTTTCTACATGGGGAGCTTACTGAAGAAGTGTATATGATTTTGCCCCTGGATTTGACGCTTAGGCGGAGTCTCGGGTATGTAGACTAGAAAAATCATTGTATGGCTTAAAGAAAGTCACCATACAATGGTTTTCTAAGTTCTCTTCATCTCTACTTAAGCATAGTTTCACCCAATTAAAATCTAATTACTCTCTTTTTAATAGACTACAAGGGGAGTCTTTCATTGCTTTATTAATATATGTTGATGATATATTAAGTAGAGATGACATGTTGATGACATATTCAGTTTCTGCATTTAAAGTATTGCGACATAATGAGTTTTAGCCTAAAGATCTTGGCCCTTCAAATTTTTTTCTTGGACTAGAAGTGGCTTGATCTGCAAAGGGTATTTCCATGTACCAAAGGAAATATGCCTTGGACATCTTAGATGATACTAGTTTTTTTGGGTGCCAAGCCCATGTCATTCTATATGGAGTAGCACTTAAAACTCAACAAAACCGGCTCTCTACTTTCTAACCCATCTGCCTACAAACATTTGATAGCCCACCTGCTCTACTTCACACTTACACGTCCAGATCTTACATTTTCTATACATGCTCTTAGTCAATATCTAGAAGCACCTCGTGAGCCTCATCTCCATGCAAACCATTGTGTTCTTCAGTATATAAAAGCTATTTCTGGACAGATTTTTTTTTCCTTGCTACATCTACTCTTCATCTTAAAACTTTTATTGATGCTGATTGCGCCTCTTGTCCCGACACTCGCTAATCTATCATTGGGTTTTGTGTCTTTTTATGAGACTCTCATTTCCTGGAAATCAAAGAAACAAAAAACACTTTCTCATTTATCTGCCAAAGCGGAATATCACTCAATGACTGTTGTCATTTGTGAGCTCACCTAGATACGCCACTTACTTCAAGATCTCTGCATTCCACATTCTCAAGCAGCTTTACTCTTCTGTGACAATAAAGTTGCACTTTACATTGTCAACAACTCAATCTTCCACGAACGTACAAAGTATATTGAAATCGACTGTCATCTTGTTTGTGATTAACTCCACACTAGTCTCGTTCGTACTTTACATGTTCCTTCTGCTCATCAACTTTCAGATCCTCTTAACAAACCTCTGAGACATGTTTCTTTCTCTGCATTATGTCGCAAGATGGGTCTTATAAACATCTATTCTCCATCTTAAGGGGGAGCATTAACTGTAGAATATTGTATGTTGCGTTAACAGTAGAGTAATTAGTTAGATAATTGTAAACATTTTCCCGCTTTCTGTCATCTGTTCTTTACATATAAAACAGAGCCTCATATAGGGTTGAGCAAAAATCTAAAAATCTGACTGTGAATGCAACTTCGCTCTAACTTCGACAACACGGATTCGGAGTTTTATTTTTTTAAAATTTTTTAGTCAGAGTCAGAAGTATTGCCGCACTGACTCCGACTCTAATCCGATCCGACTCTAGACTTTATGCTCTAACTCTGATATTGTACATATGTTATAAAAGTATGTATTTATCTATATATTGATCATATATACTAGTATAATTATATAACTAGAACTTATATAGTTAAATTCAATAATATACTAGTATATGCTGATTATTATAAAATAATATACTTATCAATAATAGTTTAATATATGTAAACATCATAGTATTACTACCATACATAATCAAGTATAGAAATAAGTTAGACACTGGCATTTAAATAAGTCTATTATAATAAGTTAGTGACACATAATACTAATTTACTAAAGTATAATAATATGTAATTAGACACTAGAAAGTCTAGTGTATAATTAAGTTAGAAATAAGTTAGACACTAGTATAATAACATGTAATTAAACATTATAGTATAAGTATCTTATATAAATAAATTAGACACTGGTATAAAAATAGCTAATAAGTTAATAATATATAATACTAATTTACTAATTTACTAAAGTATAATAAAATTTAATTAGACACTAGAAATAAGTCTAGTGTAATAAGTTAAGAACACATAAATTATAATACTATAGTATACTAATATATAATTAGACACTAGTGAATTAATATTTATTAATAATCAATACTAACAATTATAAAAAGTCCAAAAAAAATATATTGTTTAAAAATAGGCTAAATATGAAGCTAAAAAAAAGCCTAACAAAAGCCCAAGTCTAACTCCACTCTGACAAGTCGGAGTTGGAGTCAAAG
The DNA here is from genome assembly GCA_961763995.1 of Juglans cinerea. Taxonomy (NCBI): domain Eukaryota; kingdom Viridiplantae; phylum Streptophyta; class Magnoliopsida; order Fagales; family Juglandaceae; genus Juglans; species Juglans cinerea. The sequence goes on from CAUIVZ010000016.1 coordinate 14,931,906, forward strand.
TTTGGATTTGAACTTCGAAAAAGTCATTGTCGGAGTCGGATTTAGGGGATTCCAACTCCGACTGGGTCGATGCTCACCCCTAGCCCCATTTAATCTAAACTTCATTCAATTTTATACAATTTTCTCCCAAACTCTTCTTTCACATAATCCTACTTGTGTGTATGTGCACGCGCACAAAATATAAATTTCTAGATGTATATAAATTAAAAGAGATCATTAATATTTACTATCATTGAGGGGAAGTAGTAATTTTTAACAAGATAATGAAATAAGCAACTGTCAAAGTGTTATATAGTTTTTTGTCAATTATCTATAATAAAAGTTAATCTGATATTAATAAAGGTAGCAAAACAAGAATGGATAAGTAGGTCGATCAAAAGCTAAGATACATATATGCTACCGTTGTAAAATATAGGAGATGTACATAAAACTAAATACATCCCTAACACAATAAGGAATATCTCTAGCACACCACCATCATAAGAAGAAACCAGCTTGTTCATATTCTAAATATATCATAAGATATAGTGGATTTTCATTAGAAGGATAGTGGGATTTCCTTCTTAATGAGACCCCATCTTCTTGAGTTGATGGAATAATCTCTATGTTTGCAGTGATGAAAATATATAGAAGTTTACATGAAAAGTTGATAAGTACAACACAAAATATATTCTATGGTTACAAACTCCACTCTATACAATCTCTAATTATCTCTATCTACAAATTCCTATATTTACTAAGTTGATGAACACTCGTAGATTTTCTAATGTGCTAACTGTTAAACTAGATCTGATTGTTGTCATTATCAGTCTTGGAGTCTTAGAGATTTGGGCCCTGTTTGGATGTTGAGATGGTCTCAACCCATTTCATCACATCACATCCTATCTCATCTCAACTCAACATCTATACACACCACTGAAAAACAAACACTTTTCAATTTCAAATTCTCAACTATTTCATCTAATCTTTTCCAAACTTCCAAATTAAACATAAAAAATAATTCAATTTTTTCAAATCTCAAAATAAAAATAATATTAAAAAAATAATATTCTATAATATTTTAATTTTATAATTTTATAATTTCTTATCCAATTTTTCTCTCTCATTTCTCAAAATCTTATAAAACATCTTAACTCAAATAATTTCTCTATTATTCACATATTATTTCTTATTTCACTACTATTCATAGATTTTTCATCTTATCTCAACATTTAAATGAGGCCTTAGAGTAGTGTAGATGCAGCGGTGCCTTGGAGACTTGGAGTTTATCCTTAACACACCCCTTCAAGCTCATGGGAGGTGCAACAACCGTGAGCTTGTCTCTAAGAGCAAGGAACCTACCGAGAGTAAGGCTTTTGGTGAATATATCTGCATAACTATGCGATATAATTATGATACAGGGCATGCCACGTCAAGCAGTCACTTTGAGCGAACAGAGTAGCTTTATTCTTTTTGCAATATTCACGCTTCTCTGCTCCCATCTTATTTCTTTAATCTTATCATCTGTTTCTCTGATAAAGAGGATTATAACCAGAGAAAAATGATAGCAAATGATTAAGGTTTATTAAATTTATGATGAAAATATTTACAACTAATGATAAATCTCATAGGATGTAATTAAATATCATGTAATATTTCAAACAAAATCATAGTATTTGGATTAAAAACAGCACTGAATTTGAGGATAACAACAATGTCTACATTCATAAAAGTACTACATGTTCTTTACACGTTTTTCAGAGGGTACACGTACCAGCTGGTTGTAGTTTGGCCACATCCACTTCTTTTCTATATAATTTCTTTGCAACAATAAAACTTTGACACTTGTTTTTTACATATAGATTGAAGATTCATATAATGTGCTCATGAATGGGTATATATTTTAGGAGTCCACATCCAAAACCTGTTAGATTTTGAACTCTATTTATTAGAAATAATGTTATTACTGGAGGAGTTGTTTTTTTTTTTTTGTTAGAACTGCTTCATCCATAAAAGAATTACACAAAAATAATCTTACAAATTGATGCGATTTCATCTGATTCATTATATCTACTTTATAATAAAAGTAATTTTACAATCTGACAAATCACATTAAGACAAGTCAATTTGTTAGATTACTTTTATGTAACGACTTTATGGTTAGAATTTTTTTTTTTCACCACTTGCAGATAATGGTGTGTCTCTAATCAAATCAATTAATTATGTATATATTTTTTTATTAACTAATTAATTTCCTCATTTATAACTAATTAGTCAATGATAGTCGGACGTCATTTTGGAAAATTTTGGTGAAATTTTGGTCTTCCATGAAATATCAATGCATGCTGATTTTTATGGAAAACTTCTTTGTCCTTTTACACGTTTTTCAGCTAAAGTTAGCTAAAGAAAAAGATGTAGACCAGAAAAAAGATTGTTCGCCAAGATCTTCTTACTAGTTCATCCCTGATGAGAGAGAAAATAAATAAATAAAAGATTGTAGGTTTTGAACAGGACCACATCAACATAATCTTATCTCTACCATAAATTATTAAAACCTTGCCAAGTGACACAATTTATTGCCGAAGGTGACAATTTTTTGTAGGGTCATGCTACAGTTCCCGCTGGGGGCTCTCGTTGGGGTGTAATATTATTTTACATGTATTTTTTTAAAGTTATTTTTTATTAGATTTTTTAATATTTTTTAATATTTTAAAAAATGAAATAATTTTAGAACATCATTAAAAAAATATTTTCTTAATCAGAAAGTAAAAAAAAAAAGTCATTAAAAAATATTTTTTTTATGATTTTTTATTTTACTTCGTGATTAATAAAGTATTTTTTAATAATATTATGATTTTTTTATTTTTTAAAATATTTAAAATTGTTAAAAAAATCTATATAAAAAAAACATAAAAAAACACATAAAAAAACACTTTGCTAGACCCAGCGAGAGGCTCCAGCGGGACATCTAGCATTTTCCATAGAAAATTAGGAGATAAAAAACATAAGGGTGGGTTTACGCCCACCGCTGGGAGTTCCCGCTGGGGGCTCCCGCTAATGCAATTATGTGTTTTTTTATTTTTTTTGTTTTTTTACATGATTTTTTTAATATTTTTTTTTAAAAAATATTTACAACATTAATAAAAAACACTTACTTAATCACGAAGTTAAAAAAAATAAAAAATAAAAAAAGTACCAGCGGGAGCACCCAACGGTAAGCCTAGTATTTTCCTTTTTTGTTAGACTGATGCTTAAGTACAGTCCTAGAATGTGTAAGTTACGCGCACTCTATTTTAAAAAAAATGAGATCTACTATTAAAAAAATAATTTTTCATGTGAATCTTAGATTTGTTTACTTTTTTCAAAGAAAAATGCTAGTATGCCTCCTCATGTTGATCGCTCATATATACATTTTTTTATTGGTTAAGGAAGTGATTATTAGTGTATTGATATTTTTTATTTTTTAAAAATACTTAAATATTTTAAAAAATATTTGAAATAAAAAGTTAAAAAAAAAAGAAAAAAAAAAAGCAAAGTGCAAATTGCACTAGGCAGCACACAAAGTAGGCATGCCCAGGCGGCAAAGTAGCAATACTCTTTTTTAAAGGGAGTGTGCGATGCTTGTACATCTTAGTGCTGCAAATATCATTTTTTTTTAATGTTAAATCTTTGGATATATATATTATATATATATATATATTATAATGTTAAGGAAAATTATACATATACAACTTTTTTCACAACAATTTACATAATCATGTTTTAAAGGAGTGTATTTTTATAAAGTAACTTATAAAAGTAGTATTGTTTTATAGAAATACCTTCAATTTAAAACATGATTATATAAAATAACTTATAAAAGTAACATCCTTCATAATTACAACTAGATTCATGATAAAATATTTTATTATCAATATTCAAACCAATAATATATATAAAAATTAATATTTTCATAAAATAAAATTACATGCTAACAAAAAAAGTCTAATAGTTTGAGATATTAAGTAGTAAAATACTAATATTAATATTACATCTCAACAATAAAAAAACATAAAACTAAACATTTATAAAATTTGAAAATAAGATTTATTCATGTTATACATGTTATTGCGGGTTTCACAAGTTGACCAGCAATTGACCCGTTAATTAATCTTGTCTTATCGAGTCAATCTATTTTGATTTAAATTTGTTTATATAAAATAAACCTGCTTATTTTGTGTCAGATTCATTAATCGTATCATATATTGATACTCCTATTTTTATATTTATCACTATTAATATATAGAATTTGAAAAAAAAATGATTCTTAGAGCTATTTGGTAGTCCTTTCAACCACTCATGTATCATTTCAATTGCTTTGCTTTTGTATCCACAAACCAAATTTCAAAGTATCATTCCAAATATATAGTACCCTCTACTTTATAGTTTCAATATCGACATCATGATTTCTTTTATGAACAGTTTGGTTTTCTTTTTAAGAAGAAAAGAAAGCTAAATGACACTGCCTTTATTTGTGGCATGCACATTTTTTAGTCAAAAACTAGAAGAGGAGAATCGGCCACGTCTTGCATAGATAAAGAGAGAGATCAAAACAAAAGTTGCCATTCCCCTATGTTCCCCCAAGAGCGCGTTGCAAGCACTAGCATTCCATTCTTAGTAGGGCCCTTGTGCTTTTCAACATCAGACTCGTCCTCTCTAAAACATTTTTTTTTCTTTTTTATTAATAATGTTACGTATAAATTTTAAAAAGTGCAAGTATTCTATATTTTTTTTTAATTTAAAAAAAAATAAAGATCTATCATTAAAAAATAATTTTTTTTATGTGAGTCTTAAATTTACCTAATTTTTTCAAATAAATTCACGAAATTTACACGTTTTAAAATTATAAATATCATTTTTCTTTTTCGTTTTTACCTCCATCGAGTATGAGGTGGTCTGAGGGTAGAGTACTGGCCAACAAAAGCTCTTAGTACAATTATTACAAAGAGAGCATTCACTGCTTGGCGTGTCCAAGGTAAAATTCTTTTTTTTAATTCTTTTTTTCATATTTCTTATTCATATTTTTTAAAAATATAAAAAAATATCAATATATTAATAATCACTTCTTTAATTAATAAATAAAAAAATGTATAAAAAAATTTAAATATATGAACGATTAAAATGAGAGAGTAAAATGAGACGACATAATAGCATTAAAAAGATCAATAAATTAGAAAAAAAAATTGGGAAATGGAATAGGTTGATGTTCAGGCCCGATTTTCCTTTGTTGGTCAGGTGCCAAAGAACGATTGATTTAGCAGTCCAAAATGTTGTGGACCACTTTGCTTTTCCTATAGCCGATGGGGTGTACGAGGCTAGAAGTCGCGTTTTATAGGTTGCTCTTAAATTAGCATAAAAGAAATCCACTTTCTTTGCCATAGTAAGATGTACATATATGGATGATCATTCAAATCAAAGCTTTGCCGATGTCCTCTAATAACGAAAGATACCAATGCATGAGACTCATGCGTTAATTATGAAAGAGTATGGTTGATTAAGTCTTGAAGATTAGAAGCCGAAGAAGTTAATGAAATGGAACATATGGCACTAGGAGGCTTCAAAATGGGTGACACATAAGGCTCATGTGCTATTTTGGGAGGTGCGTGAGACTTACGCGCATGTCCTACTAATGAATGGCTTCACTAAAAGTGTAGTATGTGGTGCTTGAAGATGTCTAAGTCTCGGATTTCTATCATATGAAAAAGAAATTGAAAAATGAAATGAAAATTACTTACATCTTGGGAGGGGAGGGGAGGGAGTAATCACAGCTCCTCCTCCCACTCAAATTCGCACAAAGTGGGGTGGTTGGTATGGGTTTATAGAGAGAGAGAGAGAGAGAGGAGTAACTTGGACGTCTTAGATTTGCTCTTGACATGACTCTTCAAAGCAAATGATTGAAAGAGAAGCTGCACAACCCATTGAAGATCAGTTCTAAAACTACTTTTGAGGCTTTTCTATGATAATAATCATGTTGTGGTGATTGACAAAAGTAAAAATAGAATCTACTACCATGACAGTTCTCTCTATTTTAACTAAAAAAACTTTTATGGGCATCTAGGACATGTTTGACATGTTTGGATGCTATAAGAGTTTTTAAAATTTTCAAAATTTCTTATAATTTCATTTACAAATATCACTGAAATACAAAACATTTTTCAATTTCAAACTTTTTAACTTTTTTATTTAATCATTACAACTTTTATAAAATTTAAAACAAAAATTATAGAATTAATTCTGCTACATACAGTTACTTTTGTGTATTCTTTGCGCATTCCACTGATGTGATTGGCCAAAACAGTTAATTTTATATTAAAAAAAAATTACGCAACCAATGACATTAGTAATGTGCGCAAAGAGTACGCAAAAGTGACTGCACATAAAATTTGTGTTCTCAAGATATGGGACGTAAACAGTACATAATGCTCTTTTTACCAGATGCAAGATTTTGATTATAAAGACCATTAGAATGCATATGTGGTAGGATAATTAGGATGGGATTTTTTTCAAAGGCTTTTTCATTGGGGGCGTGACTCAAAATTATAGCATAGAAGAGCGTGGTTAAGAGCACATTTGACAATTGTAGTTTGGAAGATTCTCTGAGCCTCCTCTCTCTGATTTACATACTCCATGATTGCAGATTTCTCTCACCTGCAGACGAAAGAGATGGCAGTCACGAGATTTTTATTTTTATTTTTATTTTTTTAAATATTTTTTCTTTTAAAGTCTTGTGAGCATCGATATGAATGAACTTGACAAACAACCTATCCCTTCAATTCCCAAGTGGTCCTCCTAAATTGATAGTTTGATACCCACCTCACTCCTCATCCTACACACACCTTCTGTTCGACTTCCTCTTATCCAACGAACCTTCGCTTGCTTTTCTTGCCAAATATTACAAATAATGAATTGAACCCATTTAACTTTTCAACAGTTTTTCAGTCTCTGAGTTGGAAAAATTGCCAAGCTAAACCATGACAAGTGTAGTAGTTTGGAGCAAAGAAGAAGAGAAAGCTTTTGAAAATGCTATTGCAATGCATTGGGTGGATGAGGACTCCAAAGAGCATTGGGAGACGATTGCTTCAATGGTTCCCAGCAAGAGTATGGAAGAATTGAAGCAACACTACCAAGTGTTAGTGGAAGATGTGCGTGCAATAGAGGCAGGACATATACCACTTCCCAACTACTTAGGAGAGGAAGCATCATCTTCAAACAAAGACTGTCATGGCTCTTCTGGGGCTACGGCTTCGGATAAGAGGTCAAATTGTGGTTATGGAAGTGGGTTTTCAGGATTAGGACATGACTCAACCCGGCATGGAGGGAAGGGAGGGTCGAGGTCGGAACAAGAACGGCGAAAAGGAATTCCATGGACAGAAGAAGAGCATAGGTATTGTTCAAATGACTTTGAATTCATGTTGAGCTCTGCTACTGACTTGTATTTGCAGTGTTAAGCTGCCTCTCCAGTTGGTGATTTTGGAACATGGTGTATTAGCATGAATTATATTAGGCTTAAATCTGTCATAATAGATCCTAGACATATATCTGACCAGAGGAAGTGATTAAAGATGTATAATTTGGAAAATCATATGTGAAATCTGGATAAAGAAGCTGATTATGAATGGAAAACTTTGGAACTGACTTAATTTTGATTCTACAGGCTGTTTTTACTTGGATTAGATAAGTTTGGCAAGGGGGATTGGAGAAGTATTTCAAGAAACTTTGTCATTTCCAGGACTCCCACGCAAGTGGCTAGCCATGCTCAAAAGTACTTCATTCGTTTGAACTCCATGAATAGAGATAGAAGGAGATCTAGTATCCATGACATTACAAGTGTGAACAATGGAAATGTCACTTCTCATCAAGCACCAATTACAGGCCAACAGATACACATGAACCTGTCAAGTGTAGCCGCTATAGGACCGCCAGCAAAGCATAGAACTCCACCTCATATGCCTGGTTTAGGCATGTATGGAATGCCGGTAGGGCATCCGGTTGCTGCTCCACCAGGGCATATGGCATCGGCAGTTGGAACTCCTGTCATGCTTCCTCCCGGACCCCATCCCCATCCCCATCCCCACCCATATGTTGTCCCAGTTGCTTACCCTATGGCACCTCCCCCAATGCACCAATAACATTCCTATCTTCTGTAACCAAAGTTTTCCAAGTTAGCATTCAGAGGAAGTGGTTTGTGCAATGAAAAATCACATTGCATCAGAAACTCAGTTATGGACAGATCACAGCTCTGTTGTATCTAATTTGGATCATTCCTACTTATTGGTTGCTTTAAAAGATAACATGTTCTTGCATTGAATGAATAACGTCCATTTTCAACTGAAATGATACACTTTTTTTCTGTTTTATATGTATATATTTATATATATTTTCAACAGCTCAATACATGCCAACAGGCAACAACCTTTAATGTATATACTTCACAAGTATAGCACCTTCATGTATGAAGGAAAAAAAATATTGGAATGCAAAGACATTTTTATGTCCAAAACAGACAACTGCAGCCTCATTTCTTTATCATCCTTCAACAAGAACAATACCATAGGCAATTAAGTTGCACTTGCATTTAATTCATGGGCAACAGGGATTTTGTCCAGTGGACCGCTACTCTCAAAAAGCATAACCGGTCTTTCTGAATTTGATGCTTGCATGTTTCTTTCCTTTATTCTGAATAACTGAACTTTTTTCCACAGAGAGAGAGAGAGAGAGAGATGTACGGATATTTAAAATAAGAGAATGACGTGGCTCAACGTTTGTTCCTATTTTGAAAAGTATACATGTCATAGAGTGCATTATTAACAAGTGGGGGAAGAGAGTAAGAGGGAAATCTGTACCGAGATTAATGCCACAAGTATACGTACAATACCCTTAAAACAACATGGGCATGCAGTAAAGATATCATCCTGAAACTGGCCGGCATACAAGGAAAAGGGTGCATGTATATTTGATCTACAAAATCAATCAGCACCCCTTTGATTTTACATGAAGATGTCCCTTTAGTAGATGATACAATAAACGTTTCTTTCCCCATTTCCACAATGATGGTTCCACAGCCCCTCATCTCTTTTTGTTCTGTTTCTCTGCCCTCCAACTACTACTCAGGCTCCACAAGGCGCTGAGAGAGATCCTCACTTATGTTTTTCCAACAATACATCCCCCAATGTGACAGCAAACTTGAATACTCGAACCCAGAGCAGGCCAGAAAGTTCATCTGAATTTTAAGCACTTCCAGAACGGATTGCACACCAGCTTTGGAAGGTAAAATTGTATCCAAATTGCATCCAGGACTTTCACCCAGAAATACCTTTTTCAAAAGAACGCCAAGTCAGAAATTACATCATATTAAATAAAAGAATTATTATAACAATGATATTGACACTTCAGTAATATAAAAAACCACCTCAAATACTGCAACTATATTACTTCTAAACACCTCATATTAATATCAGAACAAGTTTTACTTGATGATAAATATTAAACAGATTCAACCAAAAGCAGATTGGTGGGCATCAAGGAAGTAAAATGTTTGTATCAAGTGAAGATCTTCCCACTCCTAACAAATTTGTACAATTAAGCTTCATACTGTATAACTTTATTCTAAGTTTCCATTTGGTCCCCGACCATTGAATTTCACAATGTCATCCCAAAACTTTGAAGATTGTTGCAATGTTAACCTTTATGTGGTCTGTGTCACCATGATTATGCTCAAATGCACGAGACCACATGCTCCCACTAAAACAGACATGGCCCTCACATGTTTCCGGCCAAGCTAGTTGCCATTTCCAATCTGAAACCCCTACAAGTCATGCACATGTCCATTGTGCTTTATAGGCAGGAATTGCAAGTAGGGTTGGTCTGAAACATGTGAAGCTCATGTGCCTATGTTTGATTGGCTCAGATGTTGATATTTTGTCTCCTGTAGTAGTAGAAGGTTAACATTTGCAACAATCTGCAAAGTAACAGCTTACATTACTGTAATAAGAAGATTGACAAATAAAAACTAACAAAAGTTGGATGGTGTAAAATGTAGTTAGGCCAGAGAAATAGGTGATACATACAAAATGTTGGGGAAAAAATTATATTCACCTTAATCACTGCAGTAGCAGAAGACAATATTGAACGAAGATTATAGCTGCAAACAAATACATTAAAAGTTAACTCAGATGAAATGAAAGGGATGCTAATTATAAAACCAAGAACAATAGTAGCAACAACACCGCCCTCAAGAATAACAAGCATCTTTCTAACATAAAGGGCATTCAACATGTGCGTCCTCTGTAAATAGCCTGCGGGAGTAACCTATATAGACAAAGTTAATTTGCGATGTAAGATCACAAGAAGGCAGAATCCTTTGAATTTGCTTCTAGGAAGTAAATCTGGGTGCAAGATCCCACCCCTCATAACCGTGTATCAACTAATCTAGAAGAATCCCTAAAACGAAATTGAGCCCAAGATGTCTACGTCTAGTACTCATCCCAAGCCTACTCTTTGATCAGTAGATTGCACCTTAGTTAGCAGCATAAACATTATGTCAGAGGTCAGGAGAAATTCTCCTCGAAGCTTCACATTACATGGAAAAATGACAGACAAGCATAACCAAACTTCTCAGTTCTAAGAACGAAAGCTTCTAATGCCTGTTCTATAAAACCATTTAATGAAACCTCATCTCCAAGAACAAGGGATACACAATTGCCGAAGGGCTAAAGCATTCAACAATTTTGGCAGCAAACTACTGCAAAAATATATTGAAAAAAGATAATGGAATGTAAAGGATAGGTTGAGGAATACGGTAATAGATTCTTCGGTAATTATAAATACACTAGTTGTAAACCTCTGTAATGCATATGAACAATTAAATTTATTAAATGAAACATTCTTTATTTGACCAAGTTAGCATGTCTTAACCCATAATATAATAAATAGAACCTTTTAAAAAAATTTAAATGTCACCATTTAGATCTTCAAAATTTTCATTGAACTCGATCAAACCTCACGAGTCATGAACTTTGCTAGAGTAAAAACTGACCAACAAAAAACTGAAAAGAGGGATAATATAGATGAAACTGGAGACAAGCATGATTGGTATTAACATAACTACTGTTACCATTCAGAAGGAGGATCATTTCAGAAGTAAAGCACATAAATTTACGTGAATACAACTAAAATTTATGTAAAGGCAACTGTGGCTCAATAGTTCAACTAGTTTCATTACTGAATCAATGAAGCGGTCAAGTTAAACAAATAGCATGCTAAGTAATCCATAGTGGCTCTTTCCCTGCATGAAAATTCTTACTTCATCATAAATATTGTCAATTAAGACAGCCATGCTGCAAATAGGCACAAGTTCGGTCGTAAAACATGCCCACAACAGGCAAGGGACAAAGAGAAAGAAACACCACACAAACACTGTATCCAGAAGTAAATAAATTCAAAGCTGTTGGCACAACTAGCAAATAAATTCAATTTGTACGAATTTTTTTTTTTATTTCTGCACAATGTTGGCAAGAAGATTGATAAGAAATAAAGTGTTAATTCACCAGTATTGTATAAAAATGATGATCACAAAAGACAGTTCATCCTAAAATGTGTACAACTTCAAGCTGATAAGGATGAACTCTCCTTCAAAACCCCCGATGCATTGCTGAGATGAATTCCATCTTGATGATTCCGGACAATAGGACAAGTTGATCATGAAAAGGGCACAGTCCAACCCTCTCAAATAATTGAAATTCCTAAAATAAATTCATCTTTTTTCACTTCTGAGGGACCCTCTATTGATCATGCACTTGAATTGCCAAGAAAATACACAGCACAACTCAACTTCCTCTTCTCAAGAGATAAGCTACTAAACCAGAAGAATTTACATCCGCTTGAATTGCCAAGAGAATACACAGCACAACTCAACTTCCTTTCTCAAGAGATAATCTTCTAATCTACAAGAATTTAATGTTTCAACAATTGTATCAAACTCCCCAGGGACAAAATCTCAAAGAGAAGCATATTAAGAAAGTATACAGCAAAAATCTCCATCAAACCAAAGATCCTAAAAACTTTTCTACCAAAAGCATGCAAACTATCACTAGGATATAATATCTCCTGATAATCTCCCCCTCTTCATACACTTCTTCTAAAGCATTGCTTTCTCATGAAAAACTTATACAAATGAAGTTTTTGAGGTATTCACTTCTAATTAGAGGACTAGTATGTAAATGGAATCTAGATCGCTTTGGACAAATGGAAACCCCAGTAGGAAAAATACCAAAAAGGTGCAAATTAGGCAGAAGCCAAGTATATGCGATGTATGCAAAGACCAACGAACATTTCTATTCAAAGAAGAAATCGGTGCCCCAGCACACCTGGAAAAAGCACCGCCAGTATTCTAAGGGTATACTCCTTAGTACTGCCATTCTAATGAAAGGGCTAATAACCATGAAGGTATATAAAAAGCAAATGCGTACATAAATTCAAACTACAGGTACACAAATTTAAACCCAGTGATCAACCACCAACTTAATTTTCTTGTCATTCTAGAAACACACTACATATAACGAATAGGCTGGTTAGGCAGCAGGCCGACAGAAAGCTTTATGTTTACAATACAACCTTCTTTTTCCTATTTTCCTTCGTTTTTGGACAAGTGAGACTGTGTGGAACTAACCCTGCTTCTATTTGATTATTTTCTGATACAATAACAGTAAAGCACATTCTAGAAACACACTGAAGTATTCAAAAAGCTAAATTAGACCATCTAAAACCACTACGTTTGAATTCAGCCCTTAATCCAGAAGAAACTAAGCAAAAAGAGAATCGTTCACCTTTTGGTTTACGCTCTGTTGGAATTGCATCAATGCAGCAACATATTTTGATATAGCAAGCCCTCTAGTGGCCCTACTTACAAAAGAAAAAAAAAATTCAAGAGACAAAATGTTACACAAAGCTGCTCCTTTTGGTCCTCTAGAAGAAAAGCCCCAAAAGGAAAACCCCCACTTAAAATGGAACCCAATATAATACTAAGCTAGTTCACTAGTTTTGGTGAGCAAACAAGTTAACAACATAAACATATAAGTCAAAATTTCATTTATTTCGCTTTTCCCGCAAATTCTCAGCAACCTTACACTACCAGGAAAACAAAATTAAAAACAAAAATTTCGTTAAGCCTCCAAATTTACGGGGACTCCTCGAGCTCATTCATCTTCTCTCTCTTCTTCAATTCGGCTTCATACTTTTTCAGTCTCTCATTCATTTTCTCCTGCGTTAACAATTAATGAAAATAATTACAAACGTCTTTCATAAAAATGGTAAATTAAGAATTCAAATTTTCTTTTCTATTTTTTCTCTGCAACCAAACGGACGGTTCAGAGACTAGTAAAGTTGGGAGCGGGAGAAGGAAAGCAAGCTGACCTTGTAGCTAATTTCGACGCGGTGCATGACGTAGAAGCCGAGAACACCACCAAGAATAGTGCCGGTGATGATCCGAACGTATCCCCATTTCCGAGAAGCAGCCGCCACCATCTTTTTTCCCGCACTTTCTCTAGCTTTCTTTCCTCGATTTTCTTTGGGAAAGATACGGCTTGGATGCTCTAAGCGGCGTCAGAGTCTGAGACTCAGAAGCCTGCCCACCGTTTGTTCGAACTTTGAACAGCCCCCACACTTTTGTTTTTTTGTTTTTGTTTTTTTTTTAATTTCTATAAATTTATTTTTTTATATTCAAGTATTTAACAAATGAATATTCTTCAAATTTAACATTTCATCAAATTTTAGAACAATGATTAGAATTTCATATTTAATAATATGATATATACACCATTTTAAGGTACAAAATAATGTGATAAATAGAAATAATATATGATTTTTTATAATTTTTATATATAAATTTACATACACATCTATTTTATAATTTTTTTATATAAATTTACAAATTTCTTAAAAAATATATGATTTTTTAGATTCAAAGCCATCAAAGTCAAACAAGTTTCAATTAAACTTAAAAAATGATTAAATTTTATTAAAAACTTGAATAAAAATTGTAAAATATTTGTCTACCAAAAATAGGTGTGAAAGAAAAATTATTCTCATTAGCTACTATTTATCACCCCACACCCTACGAAAAAACACCCTCACTTGAAAAAAAAATTAAAAAAAAAAAACTATAGATATGGAATGTAAGAGTGAATAGTGACCGATGCATAGCATTCCTCGAGTGTAAAATTGTACATATGCAAAACATTACACAAAAACCATTCAGAATGAGATAATCACATATGGCACATGCCATTAATTCAGTCATCCTATTACAAAGTAATACAACCTTTTGAGGACAGACCTACCCCAAGCAGATCATTTCCCTTGATAAAACTAACGGGAAAGATGCTAAAACACATACAGTCTGATATTACTAAGGTGATCGATATGAATCTACTCAATCATCTACAACTGTAAAGCGGCTCTTACAGATAAACAACATGCAGAAACCTGAATAAATAAGGATGAAATCGTGGGATATAGTGTAGTGTAATCCATGCACTAACTGTTTACTGTCCTTTTTTCTTCAACCTCTCAGCCCTTGGACTAGATGATGACAGTTTTTGAGTATCATCCACGAGCCGTAAGCGCGACATGACATATGCCAGGAGTTCTTCATGGTGGGAGAATGTGAAGTCCAAGTGGGCATACTCAAACTCGTTGTATGATACATTCACACCCGATTCCTTCATTAACTTGTAGTGCTTTCTCACCATCGACGGCCGGATTACCTTGTCCTTCCGTCCGGCAACCAGATTAACTGGAATATCAATGAGCCAATAGTATTCACCCAAGTCCAATGGCTCGGAAGATCCATACACCTCCATGTTGGCAGATGCACTCCCATAATCAAACATCTTGAACTTCCCAGAGTGCTTCATCTGTGCAAGGTGGAGAGCCACATGAAATGAAACTCCTGGCATGTCATTCATATTGTAGTGCGGTAAACCTAACACACCAACCCAATTTGAGCTGTCTCCACCGACAACGTAACTCATTAGGGTTTGAACTAGCCCTCCAACTGCAGGATAGCTTTGGAAATCCCTAGCCAACTTGTTGAGTAGCATACGGAAGAATCTGGTTGGTATATAAAAGCTAGTCACAAATGGTGACAAAATAGGGGCCAACACAAGGAAAAGATGCTCCACGATAGTGAAAACGAAATTAGAATCAGCATGGAAGCCAGCAGGAGATAATAAAACCAATCTAGATAATCTGTGAGGCTTTTCTTCCACCCGGCGTGTTATAACATACATCAACATAGCAGCTCCTCCCAAGCTATGGCAAACTGCACAAAGTTTGTAAAGCTGATCATCAGTTTCCAGCTCAAGCTCAGGTTGGCTAAGCTTCAATTCTGAAGTTTTCACTTGATGAATTTTCTCTATCATTGCAGGAATATCCTCAGTCCCATGCTCATTGATGGAATATCGCCAGTACCTGCATCGATGCTCACATTAGGTACAGCAGTGATGTATTATAATGACACGACATCACAGAAGAGTTTATGGAAGAAATAGCATTCTCCTATTGTTCCCATCCACAAGCGTTCTTGGATGCAAATGAATCAAAGGTATAACTCCATTCAAAACAGACAAAGGGAAAAAAAAAAAACAATGAACTCATGCAAACTCACTGTCGTGAGGAAATGTTCTTGTCAACATGTTCCCTAGAAACCAGGCCTCGAAGATTCCCAAGGAAAACATCATATCCTGAAGCAAGCAAGCAATCACATATTTGTAGTTCAATATATTGAGAAATTCTGAAAATCATGCATACTTCTAAAGCAAATATAACAAACCTTGATCAAAGGCTGCAAAAGCAGGAGAACCAACAACCCCATTGGACACCCAGCTGGAAAAAAAAAAAAAATTATTAGAAAGCATAGATAAGCAATAGAATTGATTACTAATAATTTAATAATTTTGGAAATAGAAGAAAACAAAAGGAAGTTGTCTGTCACCTAATAGATCAAACTTTTACAACTTAACTTGCATTATCATAAACATGCCAACTCCATATATATTATAGAAATTTTCACAAATACTGCCAAGCACAAAGTCAACCTCCTTATAAAGGTTTGACATTTATTTAAAGGAAAGTGGATCCAGAAGACTATGTACAACAAATAGAAATCTTATGTTTTAGAATTTTCAATGTTCTAAGTAAAAATGATGCAGTGTAGGAAGTTAAAGAAAGAAAGAACGGATGATACATCATGCAGAGTGCCGGTGTACAACCTTCAACAAACATTAATGACAGTGCCCTGAAATGCCCAAGCCATTAACCAACTAAATATAGCTCTGTAAGTTAGGGGTGGGCGGAGGGGGCCCTGCCATCCGTCCCCCCGCCCCACCGGCCGGGTGCCCCCGGCCGTCAGATGCAGAGGTGCGGGCACCCGCCTGCACCTGAGCAGCCACACAGGGACAGCCCAGGCTTGCCCGCATTAGGCCCCGTCCGCACACACACACACACACACACATATATATATATATATATATATATATATAACAAAACAACTATTTCTTTAGTAAAACGACGTTGTTTAGGTGTTTGGCTGAGTACTATATAAAGGGAAAACCCTAGTATGCTCTCCAAACTCCTTCCTCTCTTCTCTCTCTCTCCCTCCACCGTTCTCTTCACTCTTCAGTCTCCTCTTCTCTTCTTCTTCTCCTCTGCCATTCTCCCCTCTCCTCTTCTTATCCTCCTCCTCCTCTTCTCCTCCACTTTTTCTTCTCGAAGGCTGAAGCTTGTGACTGTGAGACACGGTGTCTCAAACACCCACAGCCCACGGTCCACTGTGTGGCCGTGGTTCTTTGCTCAGACTCACGGCCAAGTGATGGAGAGCACTTCCATTGTCTGGCAACAATTATTCACAAGAAAAGATTAATGAGGACACCTGAATCCCTGATGATAAGGCAGGTACATATTTTTTTTATTAGTAAATAAGAATTTTATTGATGAGGACTAGGCATAGCCCAAAGTACACGGGACATATACTAGAGGAACACCAAAGCATGAGTGATAAGGCAGGTACATATGGAATGAAAAAACACTCGATGATCTCTACAATCATTGAATACATATCAAGCTAGAGACAAAACTGGGAAAAAATCTGAAAGCCAGCAATTCTTTTGAGGTACGAGAAAGCCTGTGTCAAGATTAGAGAGCTGCATATTCCAAGTGTAGCTTGTATGCAATTCTTAAAGCAAAACAAGAAAACATTCATGATAACAAACTACAACAAATTAGTGGTAATAAAAGGTAAACCAATTATGTCATCTAGATGCTGGGCTCACAACAATAAAAAAGGACTAAGGAAAATGGTTGCAGATAGAACCAACATTTTCAATTTGCATACAAACATGCAGACTTGAAAGAATGATCTGATATTTAGTTTTAGAAGTTCAACCCATGTAAAAATCTCAATAGTTTTGCTTGCTCAGAAAAAAGAAAAAAAAAAGAGAGAGGGGGGGCAGATTAAATAATTCAAAATGTATAATTGCACCTTTGAGTTTGGCTGGAGATCAAGAGCTGGTGAACAAGGAGTAGACAAAATTTTTGTATCTAAGAAAGAAAGAACTAACTCACCCCATAGATGAGTCCATAATTCCATGCTGAAGATAAACTGCTTTCCTTGCATCACGTCTGCAAGATCACACTGCAGGCGTAAGGCACAATATAATTACATGAACTTACAATTTGACAAGAAAAAGTTTATACCGAGGGATTCTTTCCAAAAGAAGAACATATCCATCTGCAGTGATCACATGGATAGCTTCATATGGGTACCTAACACAATGAGAAAAGTACAAAATTTGTAGAAAATATGAGTAACTCGAGAAAGAAACATATCTTGAAAAAAGTTAGCACAGACGGCTCTTACCCAAGCTCCGTTATGACATCTTGACATGTCCGAGCATCTGTATTTAGAGACTGATGAAAAGAAGTATTTCGTTCAGTAGGAGCTGGATCATTTTCCCCAAGTGTAGCTGTAGTGAAAGAGGCTTCCAAAACACTTTCATCATTCTCTCTAGTACCCGCATTGGGAGATGAGATCCATCTTGATAGTTTTCTGAAAGCCTCTAATGGGGAAAGAATAAAATGAGCTGCCTTATGAACAACATCGAAAATGGCTTCTATGAAGATCTCGATTGCTAGATGAAGATCCTGGTTAACATCCAAGATAAAATAAGCCAAAAAGAAATCATAGATCTCAATCTTTCCATAAGAGGATAAAACCAAACAACAAACCACAATTTCCAAGAGTGATGACTGATAGCAGACTTTGCACATACCTCTATGACTCCACGTCTCCTGTCAGTGGCACGGTGAACAATGTGGTCCCTGAGGGTTAGCACTTTTTTAATCGAACGTAAATTTGGAGACTGGTGGCTTTCAGAGATGGCAGGGACTTTTGATCCCCTATTATAAAGAAAATGACAAAGATAAACCGGGATTCCCAGGAGCAATTTGGCAGGCAACAGAATCCAAAAGAATATGCTTCTGATCCATCCTCTATAATGCCTATCATACTTGGCAAAAGTAGTGGCCCCAGAGGCTCGTGAACTCTGAGATGATGGTGATGCAGGATATATGTTTAGGTCACTATCTTCTTCAGCAGATGAGTAATCTGCACTTGATGTATCAGAATCCACAGAAAGCTCATGAATGAGCTGGTTGAAAGAGGACACTCCACTGTAGCATCAAGAAAAAAGCAGAAATGTTAAAAACTAAAGCAAAGATGCAGGATATGCCGAAAAAAGTCACTACATAAGTTCTTTAGCTGCCATTCTTGGGTGAAAAAAATAAAAGCTGCTTAGACTAGACAAGTTTGTAATCACAAGTGACAAGTGACAAAATATACATCCCAATCAACATGATTACATTCAGTTCATATCCAGAAAGAAAGGAAAAAAAAAAAAAAGAGTTTACAACCAGGTTTATGATAAAACATGAACCATCATTTCACAACATGTAAAACCCATTTCAAAATGGTATCCAAAGGGGATAGGAAATCTCATACTGTGCACCCTCACCACAGAATTCTTCTATATGATGATTTATTAGATAAAACAAGAGCATTGTTTTTTTTTTTTTTTTGATGTCGGGGAACCTCTCCAAGGCAGGGCCCTTCAGACCCACCCCTGCAGAGAAAACCCAGGTCTCGTGCACCGCACCCTCGGAAGTTTCCTTACACGGAACTGGTTAAATCACTGGCTTTTCACCAGGAGGTGTGGCCCCTAGATATTGTTTGCACCCAAGGGGATTTGAACCTTGGACCTGAGCATACCCCCAACCCCAAGGCCTTTACCACTTGGGCCAACCCCTAGGGGTTAAACAAAAGCATTGTAGATGATACTGAAAGTGCAATAATTGACTTGGGATACGTTTGGATGGTAAGAGTATCTCAAATCATCTGTGAATAGTAGTGAAATAGTTTATGAATAGTAGTCTACTGTTTGTGAATAGTAGTGAACTGTTTGTGAATAGAAGTGTAGTCTGAGATGGTCTCAGCAGCCAAACATAGCCTTAATTGTATATCAGAATAACGCATCTCGCTTTCTTTAACTGCATCTTATTTGCAAGGTAGAGAAAGTGATTATATCTTTTTCTGTTGATATGTACAGTGATTAAATATTCTTTTTCGAATGCAAGTCGAGAAAAAACCAAGAAATATATATTTACACCATAATTAGATTCAATCTTCTATCCAAGGAATGTAAGCTATTACAAGACCTGTTTAAAATCTTAAACTCAAAGCAGTGACCCCTAGCATGCATGAGCTTGTTTTGTGAAGATGAATAAAGGAGATAAGCATCCAACTGCACAATAACGCCTAACATCTCCATTTTCATATATACATCAAACCCAAGTTCTAGAAAATGGGTGTATTAGCTACCTTGTGATGCAGGGTTGATAAGAAACCTGCCTACAAATGGCTTACCTATTGGGAAAGTGGTTATGGGGATACCAATAAGAAGTGCTTTGTGGAGGGCCATTATATAATCAAAATATGGTGGGGCTCAGGGTGGTGGTGTTCAAATAAGGTTGAGCGAGCCACAAGAAGTGGGGCTTTGGAAGCATATAAGAAGAGGATGGGATAGTTTCTCCAAATATACCCGCTTTGAGGTGGGTGACAGGTCCAAAATAAAATTTTGGCATGACGTATGGTTTGGTGATATGGCCCTCAAGGAAGTCTATCTAGAGATCCACTGAATTGCATGGATTCAGGAAGCCTCAATTGTAAATCTTGTGAAAATATCTACTTGCACTCTGTTGAGCAATGCCACCTTCATTAGAGCTACACAATTGGGAAATTGATGCATTCACAAAGTTCTACAATCTCGTATACTCTGTGAGGGGGGAGATGCAAATAAGATTTTCTGGAGTCCTTTCTAAGAAAGGGAAGTTCTGTTCATTCTATAACTCTCTCATTATGCAGAGCGTGAATCCATTCCCATGGAAAAAACTTGGAAGACCAGGCTCCCCTTAAAGTAGATTTATTCATATGGATAGCTTCCTTAGAGAATATTCTCACTTTAGAAAGCCTAAGGAAACTCCATATCATTGTAACAGATTGGTGTTGTATGTATAAAATGAACGGGAGTATGTTGATAATTTACTACTTAATCGTGAGATTGCCATGACCCGATGGAATGAATTTTTCGCTAAAGTGGGGTTAGCTTGGTTGATGCCGAGAACGGTGATTGACTTCCTAGCAAATTGGAGAGGCCTTCATGGTGGTCAAACAGATCACAACAATCTAGAAGATGGTCCTGATATGCCTATGGTGGTGTCTTTGGAGGGAGAGGAATTAAAAGAATTTTCAAAGACCATTAGCGATCAATGGATGAGCTTAAAATGTTCTTTCTTAACACTTTGCCCCATTGGTCAATTGTAATAGATTTTAATGGTTTGAACTTTCATGACTTTCTTGTATCACTAGACCATCATGCATACGTGTTGCCTCTGTATATGTCCCGTATATTATTTCAATAAAATTTCTTATGCATACGCACGCGCGCCCACACACAGAACTATGCACCTCATTTTCAACAAGTTCAATTTCTCAAATTTCTGTTTAAAAACTACATTTCCAAAATAATTTTCTCCATTCTGTATTTTTGGGTAAGCCTCTACTTTATGGTCAACAATGAACAATCTACTTCCCATACAAGTTTTGGATGCAGAATGTCTTCATAAAGAAAAAGTTACCACCAAAATAATTAATACTTACTTTTCCATCCAACGAGGAAATCGAGGACCACGAAAGGTAGGTCTGAGCTCCCAGCCATGGATACCTTCAAGGATAGTAGCCTTTCCTGGTAAAATAGTCAACAAAAGTGCTGACACTCCATTTATCAGCCTCACGATATTGTTCAGAGATTCATAAGTGAATGTCTTCACAGACCTGCACTAAAAAGATAAAAACCAAATGCAAGGGAAATTGCTCATGTCATGACCAAAAATATCTCTAAAAAAGATGCTCTCAAGGGAAATATCCCAAGTCACTGGTAGGCACCTAAAGATGGATAAAAAAAAGTCCTAACACAGCATGGGAAAATATAAGCCATAGTGTCACCCAAATGATCCATAACAGCTAAAATGAATCAGCCAAAAAACAACCACTGTTATCAGCAATACCAAAGAGAGCATATGGAAATTATAGATGCTTTGGCAGAGAGCATGGGCTGGAAGCCTCCTTCATGGGAAAAGCTACAAATTGATTTACGTTTAAAAAAGAAACCACAATGTACAGAATGCAAGACTACAGGGTGATTAAATAAGGGGCATAGAAAATTTATCTAATCAAACAAGGATGAACAAAGAATGAACGGGCATTTCCAGCTTGCTACAAACACATTAAATTGGCCAAACCATTTATTTGTTTGTTTCCAAATTCCTAAAAGTTTGACCAAGCCTACTCCTGAGTGGATGTCTGAACCGCACATCACAGACTATTCTTTTTATGTTTTCATGACCAAAGAATCATTTTTATACATCGCTCTAAAAATGGCTAACAACAATATGTGTAACACTTCCCTCAATCCCAGAAATATATGGCGATACAGTAAGCCTAAGTGACTTCAAACCCATTAAACTACCTAAGATTGGTGCCAGAGTTCAACTTCACAGAACCAAGCAAGTCAACAGACGCTTCCTGATTGTTAGTGTAGCCACACAAAAAACAGGCACATTTAAAAATGCAATTTTCATCGCTAGCAATGAAAGGCACAAAAAGCAAACAAGCCTATCGTAAAGACTCGAAGTTGTACTGAGAAAGTCTCTCATGGATTCGAATAAAGTGCTGAATTTCGTACTTCCTAGTAACAAAAAGGAGTTAAAAATTAACCAGATTGATTAAATTAACTAACCCAGTTCGTCCAATCATCAAACCGTTCCATACTTCCATTTATACAACAAATTAACCCTTAGTTTTATACGTTAAAAAACCTTCATAATTATAAATGTCCCCCCCTAGCATATCTAGTTTCACGAATCAATTCAAGATCAATCCATACGCAACACATAAAGCTGCAAAAAAAAAAACTCATTTTATAAATAATCCGATGATTAAAATTTCCCAGACTAACATTTCTAGTTTCACGGATGAAATCAAGATTAAAACTTATACAAAACAAAAAGCTGATTAAAAAGACCCCCTTTTTACATAATCCCATAGTTTAAATTGCAATAAAAGTACTCATATGCATACTCAAATAACAATAATATTCTGGGAAACAGAAAGAAGAAGAAGAAAAAAAGGGCGCTGACTCTTTGGTAACGGCGAGGACATTGTCAACGAACCGCTGCAACATCTAATTCGGTGTGTTTGTTTGTTCTATAAAGCCCGCAACAGAAAGGTGAAAAAAAAATGAACAAAATTTCTGGGAGCCGAAGATCGGAAGCGCCGAGATAGAGAGAGATGGCAGGGAAGCGAATGCGTGTGGAGAGGGTCCCCACCGAAAGATATGTTTTGCAGCGACGATTGCTGCCTTACGGAGCACGCAAAACTCGGTTGTTCGAAAGGGAGTAAACGTGGTGGAATCTGATTAAGGCGGCACTGTATATGTGTCGCTTGGCCAACTCGACATTATGTCCACGTGCAGTTAGCATTATCCAGATCGTTTGCGATGGCGGACGGTTAGGATGTAAATAACGATAAAGCTTAAGTGAAATCGATAACGCTTACACGCAATGCAGAGCAATGCATGGCTGGCAGAGTCTCCACTAGTTTTGATCACCAAACCTTTTTCTCTTCTGCTAATTTTTGTAGTTTGTGTTCGGCTCATAAAAAAAATATCTTACAACATATGAGAAGAGAGAAGAAAGTTCCACAAAAATAACTGGTTCCGTTTGGATACAGAAATACTCTCAATTTATCTCATTTCATCTTATTTCATCATTATAAATTTTCTAAATTTTCATACAAAATATAATAAACAATTCAACTTTTTCAAATCTTAAAACAATAATAATATTAAAAAATAATATTCTAACAATATTTTATTCAACTGATCTAAAACCATCTCATCTCATCTTATTTCATCTTATTATCCAAACGAACCAATTTATAGAGTTTAACTTAACTTTTATAAAAATTAGGATTAAATATGAAATCAATTATTGAATTTTCTTGATTAAGTCACGGTTTTTAACTTTTGCAATATTGATATCTAAAAATAAGAAAACTTGCAATTAAATACATTTATCAATCTTTTGATAAATAACTAGCGAATGGATTATAAGTCAATAATCTTTCGGGATCTCCCAAACCACCTCCAAGATGAGCTCTCCCCACCTCCCCAGTGAGTCAAACTCATCCTAAGGATCTCCCAACAACTAGCCTCCCTAGCTCAGAACTAGCTTTCCAAAACAACAACTACCAGTCCTCCCATACCACCTATTAAGAACATAATCCTGCAACAAATCCTCACCAATAACTCTTAAATAGCACATTTCTTATTAATCATCACAATCAAATATCATTACTATCATTAACCAACGCTCCCATCTTAGCCTCCTACTCTGTCATTCATAAGAAACCAGATCAGATAATGGCTACTTAGGTGCAGCAGTCAATGGATCTCCCAACAACCAAATCTCCACAACTTCCTCCTCTGAACCAACTCGATCAACTCAATCAAAAAAGAAAATAGTTGCCCAACTTAGAACCAATTCACTCAAAAATCACCAACTTTCTCCTCAAATTATTTATCAGCATTGATGCCTCATTTGCCACACCAAAATGGGCATTCATCATTAACCACCACATCCCAATACCATCCTTATTTAGAACCCCTCACATGAACTTTTCATACCACCATCCTCCAATAACCAAAAGATCAACAACCAGCCACTCAGAACCCAAATCTCGAGCCATGACTTCTACCCTTGACACAGAAAGCCATTCCTCTACATCCATAATCCCAAACTGGAATGAATTGAACCTGGAACCAGAAACCGAGCTTGCTGCTTACCTATCCAACCATGCACTCATAGGCAAGATAGTGTCATCCAAACCTCTCAATAAAATTGCCCTTCATGCTACCATAAAGGCAGTTTGGAGCTTTGCTTCTGGACTAACCATTGAAGACATGGTCATCAACACTTTTCTGTTTATATTCTCATCCCAGCAAGAGAATAATCGAGTAATGAAACAAAGACCTTGGAACATAAATTTCACTTGTTGATACATGACTGGCCTCCAGGCTTAAGTTTACAGGAATTAGAATTAAAAATGTCAGTATTTTGGATTCAAATACATGGGCTTTCATTAGAGTTAATGACGAACCAAAATGCTGAAAGGATATGAAGGAAATTAGGTAACTTCATCCAAGTGGAACAAACAAATAATCCATGCATACTTTTTAGAAGATATATAAGGATACAAGTTGAGGTCAATGTTCAAAACCCTCTGCAAGATGGGTTTCCTTTAGCAATAAAAAAAGCCTGCCACTTGGATAAGTTTCAAGTATGAAAGGTTATCACATTTTTGTTACTGATGTGGCTGCTTAATATTCAACAAGCATGCTCTCTTCTCCAAGTCCAAACTTAGGTCATTAATTTTGGACCATGGATGAGAGTTAAAAATCCAACTTCAAGAAGAACCCCCCTTGTTGCTAACCATTATGAGAATGTGGGTATCCAATCAACTGAAATAGTAGCATTAGGAGAGACTCCAGCTGGTCAGTCACAAATCCACCAACGACCATCTGCTACAAGGCAATTTTTTCCACAAGTTCCCAACAAAGGAAAGGACAAAGTGATTGAAGAGGAGACAAGTCAAACTGTGAATCAAAATCTGTGCTAGGACCAAAATATTGATGCAAGACCACACTACATCCAACTTGAAGCTCGAGGTTCACCCTTCAATGGAAGCCAAACCTTCATGGGAAAGCGATTCTCTGATCTGCAACCTGTCACACGTGCCAAGTATATAGTTCAGCAAACAGAAAACCAACATGCTTTTCAAAACAGTAAAGACTATCACATCTGGTCCTCTAGACAGACTCAGATAGTACAAGCTGACCTTCCCACCACATTAGTCAAGACAATCTAGCCCTTTCATGCTAAAAGTGGAAATCCAATGGTAAGCATTAAGCCTCATGCATTAAAACTCAGCCCACAAACCTCCTCACCTATCATTTCATATGCTACTGATTCCCTCTCTGAATAAAGCAACACCTCATATTCCAACTTGTTCAAGCAGATCATTTCTCAACTCGAGAACCTCCAAAGCCCAACAAACCTAGACCCAAAACATCACTCAATCTCACTTCTTGTTAGTCCATCTGGCAAATCCTGCCTAGTAATCAGGGCCACCCCAAGTATCCTTGGCAGTTCAGACAACTAACTGATCCAACGCAAGAACTCAATCTGTTTGACCCTCAATGCAACAGAAAAACCTCCTCAAGCAAAACCAACCTTCCTCAACTCACTCCTGAATGACCCTACAAACCCTGAGATAAGAAAGGTATTGACTCAAGAGGGACAAGGGGATTCGAGCAATTTTGGTGAGAAAGGACTCAATCTGTAGATAGAGGAAGAGGATGTGTCCATTGCTAAGTACATCCAGTCAGTAAAAAATAAGAGAAATGAGGTTTACTGTAGAAAATAAAAAAGACTCAGGTTCTCCCCCTACTAGAAAGAGGATCACCAATATGGTAATAAGACTCGGACTTTTTTTTTTTAAAAGCTGGTGTGGCAGGGCTCAAACTGCCACCAAAGCATAAATAAAACTACTTTCTTGGAATTACAGGGATCTGGCCCGACCTCAAGCAATAAGAAGTTTGAGGGCTAACATCAGGACATATAATTCTGATTATGTCTTTATCTTGAAGACTATTTTGATGCATGTAAATATTTATAGCATTGTAAATAGACTAGGGTTCTCCATGTATATAGAAGTACCTCCCACTGGCAGAAAATGGGGTCTTTTGTTCATATGGAAGCATGGTTTAGATATGAAACCAGTTTATGTCAATAGTAATATTTTGTCTTTGTTTGTGTATTCTAATCCTACTCACAATCCTTGGCTTTTCAATCTTGTTTATTGCCCTGCTCAAAACAGTCAAAAAGGAAAGTTTTGGGATACCATGAACTTAATTGCTAATAATTTCAATGGACCAATCTTAGATATTGGAGACCTTAACTCAATCCTGAGTCAAACTAAAAAAATAGGTGGGAGACCCTTTGCTTGTTCCTCCCATGGAAATGGACTAAGAAACTATATGGATAATACTGGCAAGATCGATCTAGGATTCCATGGTCCCAAGTTCACTTGGACTAATAACAGACAGGGATTAGGTAACATTAGGGAATGGCTTGATAGAGGGATTGCTAACCATCATTGAATGAACCTTTTCCCTAATACAAATCTACAATACCTTCCAATAAGTGATTCTGACCATTCCCCTATTTTACTTGACACTTCAGGGAGAAAACATCATAAATCCTCCTTTAAATTTCAAGAATTTTGGATGAGGGACCCCTCCTGTCAGATGGTAATCCAAAAAGCTTGGAATAATCAATTCTTTGGAACACCTAGCTTCATTCTTTCGAAGAAACGAAAGGATGTTAAAAAAGCTCTGAATATCTGGAATATGAACCATTTTGGACATATTCAAACTGCTATTAGATTCCTAACTCAAGAGCTTTCACAAATCCAATCCAAAGATCCTACTATCCAATCCATGAGCAAAGAGAATGAAGTCAAGGCTAACCTCAATGAACAACTTAGAAGAGAGGAGACACTTTGGAGGCAAACAGCTAGATTAAGTTGGCTTACCACAACTAATCTTAACACCAAGTTCTTCCACATGTCCACCACCATTAGAAGGCGCACTAATTCCATTGCGAGCCTTAAAATAAACTCTCAAACTTGGACAAATGAGACCTCTATGATTCAGAATAAGTTCCTTGAACATTTTAAGGACATATTCACTTCTTCCAATCATGTGCCAAGCACTGAGTTGAATGATCTATTCTCTGACAAAATTACTGACATGGAGAACCAATCCCTTTGTGAAATCCCTACAAATCTTGAAATCCTCTCAACCCTGAGACAAACTCCCTCTAATAAAGATCATGGCCCTAATGGCTTCACAAGTATGTTCTATAAACATTATTGGGAAATAATCAGTGATGACTTTGATGCTACCATCAAGAATTTTTTCATATATGGGAAGTTGCTCAAAGAATGGAACCACACACATATTGCTCTCATCCCAAAGACTAACAGTCCTAATACTGTTCATCAGTTTAGGCCAATTAGTCTCTCTAATGTGTGCTATAAAGTCATTGCAAAGCTAATGGCAAACAGACTAAAAAAGATCATTCCCAAAATCATTTCTCCCTTTCAAACAGCCTTTGTTCCAAGAAGAATTATTCAAAAAAATACCATAATGGCTCAAGAGATATTCCATCATATCAAAAGAAAGGGAAAAAATGATTAATGGCTATTAATATAGACATGGAAAAAGCCTTTGACTTCATGGAGTGGAATTTTCTTCTTAACATCATGTCCAGTCTTGGTTTAATAGCAAATGGATAAACTGGATCAGAGAATGTATTTCTACAGTCTCTTACTCAATTCTTATCAATGGCACTGCTTGTTGCTATTTTCATCCATCTAGAGGTCTTAGGCAAGGAGATCCCTATCCCCTTCCTCTTCATTCTTGGTACTGAGGTATTAACCCAAATGATCATTAGAGGGAAAAGTGTAGGACAGCTAAGAGGTATTTCTATTAGCAGAAATGGACCCAAGATCTCTCATCTGCTTTTTGCAGATGATCTTATTCTTTTTGGCTTAGCCTCCAAAAACAATGCCTAAAAGTTGAAAAACTGCCTTGATAAATACTCCCTCTGGTCTGGCCAGAAAACCCATGCTGCTAAGTCCTCAGTCCAATTCAACAGTGACACCCCAGCTCACTCCAGAAGAGAAATGAAAGAAATATTGGACTTCAAAACTGCTTCTGCTAAAATTAAATACTTGGGTCTGTCACTCCTTTTTAAGGCCTCAAAAAAAGAACACTTTGAGGAAATGCAACAGAAGATAACTCAGAAATTGGTTGGATGGAAGGCTAAGCTTCTCTCTCAAGCTGGTAGGACCACCTTAATAATATCAGTAGCAAGTTCAATTCCTTCATACTAGATGGCCACTCTCTCAATTTCAAAATCTGTTGCACATTTCATTGACAGCTCATTTATGAAATTCTGGTGGGGATTTCCTTCTCAAAAAGCTCATAATTTCACTCCTAAGTCATGGAAGCCCATCTGTAGACCTAAATCAATAAGGGGCCTTAGACTAAGAAACACCTATGATTTTAACAGTGCCCTCATTAGCAAGCTAGGTTGACAGATGGTTAATGAAAGTGAAAATACTTGGAAAAGAATGCTAACTGGAAAATACTTGAACAACTCCTCCTTCTTCAATACCAGCCATAAACCCTATGATTCTTGGATTTGAAAAGGAATTATCAAGCAAAAGGATTTCTTGAAAACCAGTGTCTATTTTCAGGTCAACAATGGAGTGAGAATTAAAGTTTGGACTGACCTTTGGATTCCTACTCTCCCAACCTTTCAACCCAGTCCTAAGTCTAATTCCATTCACCAGGATCCTGACTTTACTGTTTCTGAACTTACAATGGAGAAACCAAGAAGATGGAATACAATCCTTCTTCAAGCCCTCTCTCTTTCATCAGGATACTATGAATGAGATTATGAAAATACCTCTTGCCCAATTTGGTTATCATCACCAAATAGATAGGATAAGATGGACACATCATAATTCTGGAAATTTCTCTGTTAAATCAGCATATACAGCCCTCTCCATGAATCAAATCCACACTAACTCTAATGACCATTTCACTAACTGGAAAAAACTTTGAAAAATTCGTATCCAAGATAGGCTCAAGTTCTTATGTTGGAAAATTACTCGCAACATCATTCCCACCAAGAAGAACCTGAGTAGGTTTATCCCCTTGAGTAAAGAGGACACTAAATGCCCTTTATGCAAAACTGAGGATGAATCTCAAAGCCATCTTTTCTTTATATGCCCTTTTTCTAGAATACTCTGGAAACAATCCCCATGGTCAATTGATATCACTAACTTTGCAAGCAGGGACATAAAAGAATGGCTAGAATGTATAATCTCCCCATCGAGAAGACTAAATATCCCTGCCAGTGATAAACATTATTTCTAAATTTTTGCTATCATTGCCATGGACAGCATATGGTTCCTTAGAAATAAGATTGTCCATGAAAGCACCCAACCTTGTGTTAGCAGTTTTGTTAATGACACTATCAAAACTTTCAATGAACACTGTTATGCATAAGGCACTAAACAGGTGAATGAAAGTCACCAATGGAGAGCACTACCTAAAGATCATTATGTCATAACATTTGATGTGACGGTTAGAAACTCTAGCAGCACAGCAACTGCCATCTATAATACACATGAAGGCATACCAGTATATGTATAGACAGCATTCATTCCTAGTCAAGATCCTAATCAAGGAGAAGTCACAGCACTGCTAATATGAGTCAAGGAAGTAGTAGAAAGAAACATTGGAAAGATTGTAATTGCAGAGGAGTCGCTAATCACCATACAAGCAGTGAATGATCCAGAGACCACAACCATCTGGACTGTTCAACCTTTAATCCAAGACATAAGGCAACTCCTAAGCAAGTTTCAAAACTGGCAAGGTAAGAAACTTTATTGAAATACGAATCGATATGCGCATTCAATTGCGCAATGGGCAGCCTCCAATAATCTTTATGAAAGCATACCCCTCATTTATACTCCCCCATGCCTCCTAGACTTTCATAGTGACAAAGACCCACCAGCCTCTAATGTTTTGTAATATTGTAGATTGAACTACTTTGTACTAAGTTTTTAAGGTAATGAAAATCTATTTGCAAGGGAAAAAAAACTAGCGAAAGGATTATCACGTGGTATACTAATACCTCGTGTCGTGTCAGTCTTTGATTGGTTTACACATAGCATTATTATGCCACTTGACAATCCTTTTATTAGCTTTTTCTAACAGTAGATTAATGCAAGTATCTTGATAGTGATTTTTTTTTTCATATGTTAATGTTGAGAAAGTTGAAAACTGTGACATCGATTTGTAAAAAGAAAATTCTATATACCATACTAACATCTCACTATGTAAGATATGACATATTTATCACCTTTAAATAATCCTTTATTGGATGATTTTTTATAATCCAATGATGATAAATATGCCTAATCTTACATAGTGAGATAAAAGTTGGATGAGATTGTGGTGTATAGTATTACTCCACACTCTTTTTAACTAAAGCTTAATACGTACAAAAGATAAAAGATACTTCTAAGGCCCCGTTTGGATGTTGAGCTGAATTGAGATGAGTTGAGTTCTTTATAAATAATAATGAGCTGAGATGGTAAAGTGAGTTTTGTGAGGCCCACTTAAGATGAGTTTAGATATATTTAGATGTTAAGATGAGTTTAGATGTATTTATAAAAAGTTGAAAAAGGTTGTAGATCTCATGTGTAAATAGGTGTTGAATTGAAAAAGGTTGTGAGTTCCACATGTAAAGAAATTTTGAGTTGAGATGAATTTATTAATTTGAGAATTGAGTGTTTAAATGTTAAATTCAGTTTAAAATTAGACTAAACTGAGTTAATCTCAATTCAGTCTAAGTTCCAAACAGGGCATAAGTCTTAAGAGTGACGTAGTGATCCTAGGGCGAGCCATATAAATCAGAAGTAATGGGTTCAGAACTTTACATTCATACTCATGGGGCTATTAGACAGAATTTTTTCTTAAATTATCTGATATGCACTTGTAAAAAATTTCTTATCGAAACCTCATTCAGTCCCAAAATTGGTGAAGACTTTGTTCTGGACACCCAGTGACAATTATAAATAAAGGTTTGCTTCCATTCCATACCTATGAATTTCTCCCAAAAATAAACTATGACTGGCTTTGTAGTTTCCTATTTTAAACGCAAACCCACTTTAATATCAGAATCTACACAAATTTATAATATGGAAGCGAAGCAATTTATACAAGCAAGTCTGTCTAATAGTAGGGAAAAAAACTGAACTGTATACATGCCCACATTGATGGCACCAAAATCTGTATAAGAGAGAGGGGAGAGAGATGGAATACTGTAATGCATTGGTAAACAATCTAAATTATTTTGCCTTTTAATTGCTAATTAAGCTGTAAAATGTTGTGTATAGAAGCTGTCCATGATCTGCAGAGAACGAATCATATATAGGTTTGCTTTCTTGGTTGATTGCAGTTGACTTTTAAATGGCTCAACATGAGTCCATCACCAAAAAATCATTTTGTTCTTTCGAAGCTGGGACAGCCATGCCTGAGAATGCTGCTGTGGTAGTATTTTTGTCTTCTTCTGTTCTTGATGTGAAGGCAAACTCAGAAACCAAGGCCAGGTGATCGCTACCTATATTCTGCACAACGATACATTTTTAATGTCAGACTGGGATAGAAATGTATCTAAGCCTAGATATTTAATCACAACGATAGATTCAATCAAAAACCGATTATAAGCAACGTGGAAAACTGTGTTGCAGTATAACAAAATGAGGATTTCTGTGAATAAAATTTTTATAATCCTACCCAAAAAATAAATAAGTGCACTAGAATCCAGTGTCTTGCTCCATTTAGATGTTGAGAGTATCTCAGATCATCTGTGAATAGTAGTAAAATAGTTTATGCATAGTAGTGAAATAGTCTTAGAAGGTCTGAGAAGAATTGTGCATAGTAGTGAAATAGTCTTAGAAGGTCTGAGAAGAATTGTGTTCCCAAACTTACCAGCTTTGAAAGACATCAGTGTTATGATACTAAACTTGGGCAAACATAGAGCCCAGGTTAATTAAAGAAAAGGAACCTGTGGATTAAAGAACTTGTGAATAAACCCAACCAAAGCTGTGATGAAAAAATATTCAGTACTTGCAAAATGATGTCAAAGGTAGAGGATAACTGACTATAAATTTTTCAAAAAGGTTCTTTTCGATCCCAGCTAAACAGGCTGATATTGTGCAGCATCAACCAACTACCAACTTGTTTGCTTACAAAAAAATTGGCATCAACCACAACAGGTTTGAGAAGAACATCGAAACCTGTAACTTCTACCTATAGTTTGGAGGTTAGAAATTTGAAATAGAAAGGGGGAGAGTTGGTAGAGCCCAAACTGTAAATAAAATAGCCTACAGTTTGTATGGTCTTTTGCATTGATTTATATAGTGTTAAAAGGAAATCAAAAGTTGACATTTACAGCTCTGCTTCTAGCTGTATAGAAGCTATACAAAAAAAGACAGCTGCTATCTAACGGAGACAATATTTACGTATAAAAGTATAATCATGCATCATCTCATAGAAGTATTTTAGCAATAAATCACAGACTTGTCTCTTCACAAACAAGATGTCCGAAAAGCAACATCCATGCCGAGACTAAAAAGTTATCATTATAAAGGTGTTGGAACTCTCAGCTTTGAGAGCATAGCAAATGTTTCGAATTTTTTTTTTTTCTAAAACTTTTTCGACTTCAATCCAAATTATCTTTAAATCCCAAAAAACTTGTATTGCTGAAAAAACGTTTTCATCTAAACATTTGCCTAGGTTTCCATGAAAAGAAAACAAACAACTTTCACATTTAAAAAAAAACACTAACACGAGTTTTATCAAAAAAACTTCTCAAATCCACTTACCCACTCTCACAAACTACAATACAAAACATATCTTAAAAAATTTATCCAAAAAACTTCTTTTTCCTATCTGCTTTCACAAAATGCAATAAAAAACACACCTCAGAATTTTTTTCAAGAATCCTCAAAATTTTCACTATCCAAACATGCGCAAACCCTCTTGATTAATTTCCTAACATGACTCAAAGCTAGACATAAAAGAAACCTCCATAATCCCTTCAATGCAAATGTATATCACCGTATTCATTGAAATGCTTTTAAATTTTTATCAAATGGCATCAAATGGCAGAACTCTGAGTGCTCCTACCTTCCACGGGAGACTGCCTGTACTGTGGAGAGAATCAAATGGAATAATATCCAGAACTTTTGTGGGTACAAGGCCATCAGAGTACCTGTATCCATATAAGAAATTTAATATTGACCGTATTATCGGCCACCATTGGAATAATCATCGTAACTTTCAGGAAAAGAAAGTGATTTACCATAAATAGTCAACAGTTCCAAGAAACTTTGAGTGGTAGGATGTAGCTAAAGGTTCGCCATTAGATCCCCTCGTTTTTCTAGAACCCTAAAATTATATAGATGAACATACAGGAAAATAGATTTTTTTTTTTTTATAAGTATACAGGAAAATAGATATAAGTAATTTGACGTAGAAGATAGGATATCAACAACCAAGCAAGGAAGAAGGAAAAGAACAAAATCTTAACTAGAAATGTTGAGTGTCTAATTACCTTCACTGTAGCATAGGAGCTGGAAAGCTTCAAGGGATGCACAAGTACATGGCACCCAGCATCACCAGTAGCAACTTCTACCTCTTCCTCCGTCCAGCAATTTTCAAGTAATCTGAAATTAAGTTTTCAAGCATATGAAGTTCAATGGTCAGCACTAAAAAAATTATATAGATTTGCGATACTCAAAGTAAGAAATAAAAAACAAAGTCAAGATATTCTACTGAACCTAAACCAAAGCATATGCCTCTAGGTGTGATATCAACAACTCCTGTCCTTTTTCATCCAGCAGAGAGAGAGAGAGAGAATGATACGATTAGATGAAATAAAGTAGATAGCCCAAAATGTAACAGAAAAGAAGCTGGTAGACCAGTACTATAGGAACGGATTTTAACTGATAAAATCACAGCACCTGCAGTTTTAAGATATAGTACTAGATTCTGGCATCTAATGGGAATGAGTCCATATAAATAAGATGAAAATCGCACCGACAAAAGCATTACAATGCTTTGCTGTGTCAGGAATTTGGAGAGAGAGGCCTCTATACATATATGATTGAGAAATAGAATTTGTGTTTAATTTTTCAAGAGATAAAAAGCCAGAACAATGAAGAAATAATAAAATAAAATAAAAACTCAATAACATGGATTACCAGATGCTTTTCATGAGAACTGATCGTAAAGGTACACAAAACCATCTATATAAGGAACCTGGGCCAGGTCCAAGCACAAGTGTGCTGCTGTGGCCAGAGTTCTTAACCAAGACATATATATATATATATATATATGCACATTCTTATTTATTGATCATACAAAAAATAACTTGTGGCAACTACAAAAGAGAAATAGAGTACCCGTTCATTATGATGAATGGACTGCTCACTTCTTTCTTCAACCCCAAAACTTGGGCAGGATGACAACTTCTCTGCCCAGATAAGTCTCTTCTATCATAGAATAAGATATTTAGCTGCAAAATTGAAGCCAGAATAATTTCTTTCAGTACCTTGGCCATGAAAGTTGTATTTTAGTTCATGAATGACCACAGTCAGTATTATGTCTGTAGTGAATGGACTTCTATAACAATATAATGTTAATGAGGTTATCAACTTGAAAAGGTGATTCACCTTGGAGGATGAAAGGAACTTGTATATAGCACTCTGTCAACAAGAAGGGGAAGAATTAAACTTTATCAGTGCAAAAAAGTAAACTCAAGGCAAATATAGTCTAAAATACCACACCTGAGGAGTGCTATTGAAATCGCCAGCAAGGACGAGAGGGGCATCACCCCATTTTGCTGAGAGGATCTGTGCCCTCAACAAGAGAAAGCGTATCTGAAAAGTTAAGTTATTCAATATCAAAGCACATCCACAAATTGATGCCATAGATTGAAAAAATTGTTGAAATTCTTAATTTATAAAAATGAAATGCAAACCAGAGTTTTTTTTCGTTTATATTTTATACACAGAACACTTACATCAAAAGTTATTCAATAAATTAATAATTATCCAAAAATTCATTAAAGGTCCATAGTGAATGAAACAGTGACAACAACAAGTATTATTTGTACATGGGCTTGTTGAAACAAAAATTGCATTAAACTGCATCCATCGGAAAGAGAGAGGAGGAGGGCCTGCCGGCTGGGGTTCAGAGTGGAGGGCAAATATAACCAAAGCACTCATCACCAAGAATGTTGATAATTACTCTCTTTTATATCATTCTTCTTCTTTTTTTGCACCCCTATGAACAAATTTTAATTTTGCTGGTAATAAAGATTCTGTACTACATGTCACAACTATTTTGACACAGTTATTGCCCAATGAATTGTGCAAAAATGCTATGAGATACATAAGATACTTCACATCTGACAAAGATCATTGCAAGAGGAATATATAAGTTGCGTTATTAAGCCCCAGGATTAGAAGTAAATATGTTCCAAGCATGAATAATAATATAAGACGTTAAGGTACTCATAAAAAAAAAAAATATAAGACGTCAACGTAAATTCACTTACTTGACCTAATTTAACATCCCCCCGGCTTGGGTTATAAAGGACATGGATGTTACCAACCAGTAGTCTTCTGGATTCATCTTTTCGCATCTTCCTGTATCAGCACAAAGTCAGCCTTCAAAGCAATAAAATATTTATCATAATACCAGTAAAAACTCGGCAGATGCATATGAATCGGTACCTCAAAAACAGAAAGCTGAGCAACATTATCACGAAGACCAAACTCCTTGAATTCAATACTCTGTCCCTCTAATAACCGGAACCTAATAGAAATGAGTTAAAATTATTCATATATCTCAACAAACCAGTCTCAGAAACATAATGCAAAATTTAACATAAATTTCTTACTCATCAGCTTTCCAAAACATAGCACAGCCATCAGCAGCATCTCCAGTGCGTCTCTACAAATGCAAACAACTTAGGAATTTTAAGTTCAATTTGAAGAAAGCTGTAATTTAATACAATTACTTGACACACATACAGCTCCATTTGCACCGGTTGCCAGGTTCCAGACTTCATTTATCAAGTGAAATACCACCGTATGATGGCCTATTAATCAGATGAAGCATACCACAAATTGGCTCACTTTCATAACATTAGCTTCCCACGGATGTCAAATTTTATCAAACATTTCTTAACATTGAAGATTTTTCTATTTTTTTGTTAGAAAAAAATTTAAAATCATTTGGTTTAAGACGATTTTCACTAAACAGCATATCAAGCATGAATTTTCAAATCATAACTGACTGGAACTGTATGAAGGTCAAGTAAAATTCCATGGGTCTGAAAATACTAACTTCATGGATAAAATTAGCTCAAAGTTGAAAATTACCTTATATGACCCAGCATATCCCGCTTTCACCAATATGTCTGATAGTTCATAATACCTGTCGACTTCCTAACAAGATCGCCAATGCCCAATGTAAGTTCTGCCACAAACTCATTGAAAGTTTTAAATAATTTTTTTTTTATAATGGCAACAAATCCCAAAGATGTCCAAACACAACATGTCTTTTACTCAGTTAAATCTATGACCCGTATAATGCGCCCACATCCCACAAATCAAGAACATCATTGTCTTTTCACAAATGGGACGTGGCCTCTGCAAATTATTTGCACCCAAGGTTGGAAACCTTAAACCTGGGGAAGCAAAGCTCCCAGAACCAAGGCCCTTACCGCTTCCTAGGGCTTATCTTAAATAAATGAATAGACAACAAATGAACCTTACTTGCAAACAGATTATATCAGGATTCCATCCCATGAGTTCTTTGCAAATGACCTTCTTACGGCGCTCCCAGTTCATGTAAAAAGGAGGAACATTTGAGTATAGATCTCTGTGTTTCGAAGCATTTCTGTCCCCCAATATGTTATACGACACAATTGTAAGTCTGTCTGGTACATACAAAACCCACAAACCACAAGAAATTTATGCATTGCTCAATCAATGTGCTAGAGATATACGGTGTAATTCAAACTCTTCAACAAGAGCCAGTACAAGTCATACGAATTACATGCGACAAAATAGTAAATTTCTCTATGGAGAAAAATTAATCAAGAAATTCAAATACTAGTGCGCCATTTGAGTGCTGAGAAAATGCTAAACTATAATCTTTGAGAATAAAACGTCCTTTTTCTTCATTTTCTTTTCATCCCGTTTTCTCGGCAACCAAGCGAAAAGTTCATGAAAACCATATGTCATCAACATATATGCAGTCTACATGAAGAAGAATATTCCAGGGAGACCTTTATTACATATACCTGGAGACGCAAGTGGTTGATCAGCTTCGACCCAGTCACGAACATTAGGATGATCCAATGGTCTACGACTGATGGGAGTACTGCACCATCGACGGCTGTACGAACGGGAAGACAAGGAAGACGGCGATAATGGAGAAGAATCTGCGGAACCAGAGGTGCAGCAAGAGATGGTGGGCTTGAAGAATGAGAAGAAAAGAGGGTGGCGCTTCGGCGATGCCGAGCTCAGGACAGTCATGGCCGCCACAGGGGCGCGCGCGCGGAGCCAAGCGGAGACTTCAAAGCCCATTCTCGAGGTGTCTTTTTGGCAGAGTTCAGCGCCACAGTTTGTGGAGCTGAGGATTCTATCCAAACAGAGCACAGCATAGGTTCACGACGCTCTTGACCGCTTGGTTAATATCAAGCCAAGTCGAGCAAACCAACGTATATGGTGCAAGTTCTGTCGGAATGTGAAAACTTTAAAAAAATAATTGACATATAAATAATTTTAGAGTATTTATTATTCTTCCAATAAATTTTTTGAACCATAATAAATATTGAATAGATGATATAAAGCCTATTTTATGTATTTATTTTTCTTTTAAATGGTACAAGCTCCAAATAGACAAGCTCCTTTATAAAAAAATGGGTCACACTAATAAAGAATAAGGATTACTAGAGACATGAAAGGATCCCACAAAGAGATTTCACACACTGATGTGGCACACACAACGTCTCTCTCTCTCTGGGTGGCTCCCGACCACCACAGATGGCCAAAAGATGGCGACCGTCGACCACGCAAGCTGTTGAGCCTCAGATCCCGACCACTCCGGCCACCTAGTGGCGGCTATGCAGCGGTCGACTATGCACATAGTGTGCGAAATGTGCACCAACATGCACAATTAGCTACCGTGAGCTCCACGTCGGCGGTGCTACTTGGACCGCCGACGTCTTTTGCTGAGGTGGTCCCCGACCACCATGGTTGGCATGGAGAGAGGGCACAAGTAGAGGGCAAGGGTGGCGGGCACGAGGGAGGGGGAGAAAGAAAGAGAAAAAAAATAGAGAGGAGACGTGGCACACATCAGTGTGTGGAATCCCTTTGTGGGATTCCTTTCTGTCTATAGTGTTTTCCATAAATAATAGGTTTTTTACACTTTTTTAAGGTGGAGTCTTTTTTAACAAAGGTTTGTGTGTGATTTGTCTATTTGGAGCTTGTACAAATCATTTCTCTCTTTATATTATTAGAACTTCATTTTTTGAAATTTAGATATTTTAGAATTTCTAACCGAATTTTAAATTTTAAAATAAGATAAATAGATACATAAAATGGATCTTACAGTATTTATGATTGACTAAATAGATTTCTCAAATAACATTAAATTCTCAATAAGAGAAAAGATATTTGTAACCGTGAATTGTGCAACCGCTGCGTAATTGCTTTGAAAAAAATGAATAAAACATGAGACCCACATGAAAAAATTAATTTTTTAATAGTGGACCACACTCTTTTTCAAAGCGATTACACGGCGTTTACGCACTTCACGGTTGTATGTAGAATTACTCTCTCAATAAATATTAAGATCTATTTTATCTGCTGATGTATCTTTTACTCTAAATACTAAAGTTTTAACACATACCCTTTAGAGATACAAGTCGCCTTCCATAGCTGATTTTACTTTTTATGTGTATAGATCCCACAGCCCCTAGATAAGACAAGTTTTATTGTAGTATAGGCATTGTTTTCCCCTAATACCATACAAATTTGCATGGTATTATCTTCACTAATCCAAGAGCAACAAAATAACACAATTATGTCCAAAATTAAAGAAATTAAAGAAGAGCCTTTTGTGCAAGAAAAATCTTATTTAACAGTCATACATCACAAACCTGCTTTTATTTTTTATCCTTTTTTTTTTCTCTTAACATATGTGTGGTGTAGGTCTGTTGAGTAGAATAGCTTATCATGGAGCATTGGCTAAAGATTATGTATTTTTCTTTATAAAAGGAAAAAACCTAAATTTTACCGACATGTTAGCTACTTTTAGTTAACTTAGTTCAAATGCATACCATATTGAATTAGTATTTCTTTATTTTACATATCAGTAGTTGTATTTTTAAAATTCAATATCCATATGTTTTGTTTTATGTAACGACCATTTTTATCTAACTATCATTTATATCTAACCGTTTTTTTTTTTTTTTTTTATCTAATGGTCTTTTTTTTTATCTAACTTACAAATCACCATTTTCTTAAAATAACCATGAATAATTACATTTCATCTCTCTATTTTCATTTGGACCTCACATGACTAAGCAAATGCAGAACGGTTTTTAGTCAATTTCAGTTAGAACTGAGCTACCCATGTTTTAGGAGTCAAGTTCAATAGAGCTTGTTGCTACAATCCATGAATGATCATTAATCCACATTTCTTTTTAGAGACAAAAACTTCCTTACACTATTGGGGATGGAAGAGGTTGTTATGGGTCTCTTGAGCATATGAGTAGTGATCAAATTCAAGAAAGTATTATTTGCATCAAAAATGTTTTAGCCATAAAAAAATCTTACAAAAGTAAACCTACAAATTAACGTGATTTGATGTTGTAAAACTATTTTTTTATTATAAAATAAATTTAATGCATCATATGAAACTATATCAGTTTGTGAGTTTATTTTTACGAAATTTTGTTGTAACTATAACACTTCTATGTGTGCATATACACAAGGAACACATGAGAATTTAGTAGAAACTACAAAAATAAAAGAAAAACAGTTTTATTCTAAAGAGGTTCACAAGTTTTAAATGTTTTGCAAAAAACTTCCTAAATTTTCCTTTTATCAATTTACCCTAAATTATCCTTTTATCAATTTACACATTAAACTCGATCACCATTATTAATAAACTCTCTTGTTTCCACATTTTGTTAATTAACAAGAAGTCTTTACATTCCTGAAAAAAAAAAAGAAGTATTTACATCATGTCATAACCAATGAGCACATGACACTTGACTAGTCACAC
The DNA here is from genome assembly GCA_961763995.1 of Juglans cinerea. NCBI lineage: Eukaryota > Viridiplantae > Streptophyta > Magnoliopsida > Fagales > Juglandaceae > Juglans > Juglans cinerea. Next base: position 14,972,669 of record CAUIVZ010000016.1, read on the forward strand.
TGTATAAAGAATATATACAAATAAATAGAGGGTTTAAATGTAATATTGTTCATTTTTATTTTGGAAAATACTTTAGATACAAATGGATTATACAAAAATAAATTCATAAACTTATGTGACTTGATGTAATACGTCAGATTATAAATTTTTTTTTTTGTAAAGTAGATCTAACAAATCTCATTAAACTACATCAATTTGTGGGTTTACTTTGTATAATATCTTTGTGTACGTAGCAATTCTCTTTTATTTTTAATTGAACTTTTAACTTCCCATGATTTTAAAATTAATAATTTGGGATGATTGTAAATTGATAAATTATAATTATAATTAATAATTAAATGGTATATTTTGAAAAAAAAAAGAGCTGAGAAAGATCTCTAAAATGGGGCCCAGACTGGAATATGTGTGTAGAATGATTCTTTTGAATTGATTACAAAATTTCAAGGGCAGAAATAGAATCAAAACAGATCCACCCCTGATTAGGTGACGTGTCAACAAACTAGCGTCTTAAATTAAAGTGGTGCGCTTTCACGCGCGCACACAGTCCTCTCTCGCCCCCCCCCACCAAAATATTTCCTTAAAATTTTTAATTTTTCAGAATGCTAAAATAGTAGGAGGGAGTGGTGGAAAGTGAGAGAGCGAGAGAGAGAGAGAGAGCGAGCGGCCATGGAAACTGCGATATGCGGTCGAGTTCCTCTTTCACCTAACCACGTCTTTAACCCTACCAAACCCGGTACTCTTGTTCTTCTTCTTTTTTTTTGGCTTCAGTTTTTATTTGTAAATGAAGAATTATTCGTAATTTCATCGTCGTAGCTCTGTCAAATCCTCCTGCTAAAATTTTCAAGACCGTTTATAATTTGGGTTCATTTCTACGATGTAAAGTTGTATAAAAAGATTTTAAATTTTCTTCCATTTTTCTTGAAAGAATCGTATCGGATTAATTGCAGGGGACAAGTATTCCAGTTATAAGCAATGCCCGAACCGGACCATTTTGATGACAGTATCGGCCGCTGGTCCTGGGAAAGGTGGCGGGTTATTGGAGAAGCCTACCATTGAGAAGACGACGCCTGGCCGTGAATCCGAGTTCGACTTGAGGTATAGCCCACCCACCCACACACAGTGACTTGCCATTATTCTCATACCGAGCTTGCCTTGAATAGAGCATCTTTGTCAAGTCCCAAATGATTAATAGTCGGGAACTTTGTTAAATCACAAATTACTCAGAAAGGTTTAACTAGGAGGAAAGCGGGTAGTTAATTATCCAATTAATACTCTTTTACACAACTCTATCACACCTGGTGTGAAACGCCGTCTTAATAATTTGGGGCAACAAAATGGAAATTTCGATTGAAACAAGGTAAAGAAGAGATGCCATGGTAAATACCATTATTCCTAAAAGTTTAAGTTTATAGGAAATGGTGAACGTTTAATTCGTACTTTAAGGGCAAAGCGCCAAGGCCAAAGTGCTTTTACAAAAGCATACGTTAAGCGTGCTGTTTGACGCATTTTTTAGTGAGCTAAAAGCGTTTTGTTTTTTAGAAGAGTGAGCTTAATGTGTTAATAGTGCCCTTTTTGTTGTTTTTTTTTTGTAAAAAATATATTGTAACAGTTTTAACTATTACTGTTTGTCTGTAATATTAATTTAGATGATGTAGATGAGAACGATGAGCTTATTAAGACAATGATGGCTGCCCTATATTTAATGATGGGTATGATTATGTACTTTAGGATTGCATTGTATTACTTATGAAAACAAATATTGCATATGTTAGCATAGAAGTCAATATCCATGATTCTTGTACTTTTTTTGTCATTACCTTTTGGATATATCTTGATTACATTCTCTTGATATGGCTATGAATATCTTGGATATTTTCTAAAGTAAAAGAGAATTATATCAATTGCTATGTTCAAATTTTATGTAATTGTTTGACCACTTGATTGTCATGTTGCATAATATTCACAAATTGAGTTTATAAGTTAAACATATTACTATCTTGCTTTCTTTATTGTATTTTATGAACAAATTTGTTATTATACATATATATATATATATATATATTTATATTTCTTTTTTTTAAAATATGTGCTTTGCTTCAATCAAGGGCTTTGTGCTTAAGTGCGCCTGACTTTCACCAACAGTGATGCCTAATCACTTGCAATCTTTTGGAATCTCTCACTCTTTCCAGCTCTGACATGTAACCAACAGTTCAATAGAAAAGAATAACCATAAAAAACCAATAGAAATCTGTAAGTTAGAGGTGAGCAATGCGCTTTTTTAAGCCTTCCAAAATCCAACATATATGTCAGTTGGACACTTGTCCTGCAGTTCAGAACAATGCCCTGAACTGTTGATCTATGAATACAACATTTAATTCTCCATCTATACAATTCTTGCAGAGTCTTGGAATGGTTGGATTCCAAGGCAGTTTCAGAATGTGGTTGGAAAGAGTAATGTGTTATTTTGTCTCTAACTTGCATCGTCATTTCCTTGTTATCTGTAAGATCTGAACATTAAGTTCAGTGTATTCTTACAGATGCCTTCGTGTATCAGCACAGGCTATGGTCAAATTTCTTGTCCGGATCATGTAGGGATGAAAATTTGAAGATAGATATGTACTACAAAACATCTTGGATAGGGTTTAAATGACACTCTGCTATTTAGGTTTAAACTATTGGAGGAATCTACGGCGTTTCAGTTTCTGCATTATTATAGATTTGAGAACCGGTGGTTTTGTATTCATTGATTTGTCAGAGTTGAAGAGTGAAGTTCTTTAATCAACAAGGCATATCTATGATCAAGTTAAATACCAAATATGGGCCATCTTATTACTGTCCCTCACTGAAAACATTTTGATTTGTGATATTTCGTTGATGTTATTGCCTGGGAACTTGAATCGAGCGCCTGGGTAATTGCACAATCCCTGGGTATTTGCCAGGCATGGCTGTGTTTTTTCAACTTTTTGCTTTATCTTTTTATTGTTTCACATTTTTTATTTTTGGACTATTTAAAATTATTTCTCTATTTTTATTTATTTTTATTTTTAAAAAATGATTTTAGTTTGTAGATGAATTGAAGGTTTGAAATTTTTATTAGTTTTCAGCCATGTGTCCACTTGTGGCATGCTATGCTAGACTTTCGTTGAATGTTTTAACTGAAATATGATGGAGGGGAAAAAAATCCAAGGAGGGAAATGATAAAACTGAAAACTTGATGAGCGAAAAGATAGTATTGCAAAATCCAAGAGTGTTTTTGTACTTGACCCTTCAAAATAAAAGAAAGAAAAAGGGTAAGTGCTTTCTTCTTTTTTGCATCATATTTTGTACCACATTCAAATTCATCTTTTGTCCTGCTATGTTAATGTAATAATTCTCAAGTCAATCTCTTCGGTACATTCCACAGTTAGACATCTTATATATACATTTGTTAAAAGCTTATTAGTTATTACAATGCATGTACTAGATGAATTGGATATACTCAAACCAATACAAAATCGAGTTAATTTGGTTTTTAAAACTGATGCAAAACCAAACTGAACTAGTTTTTTTGGTTTGTCAAATACATTGCTAACGTGTCAATCTTGATTTTGGTTGTCTTGTTGTCTTTCTATTTATGCATCCACGAACTAATTTCATGACTTCTCCACTATGTTTGCCTATCTTCTCTTAATTGAATGCTATTTTTCATGTGTGCTCAACTTCTGCCAGTTGCTCTGTGTTCTTCCTTGTATTGCTGTAGGCCAAGAGCATACCATCAATTTAGGTATAGGAATAGTAGGAAGGGAACAATCTTTTTTTATTGGTTCTTTTTTTATCAGGCCTTCCAGGTTGTTGATTAAAGATATATATCGATAATGCTTTTCTTTAAATCATAAGAGAGGATTCAATTACGTTAATTGCTTTGAATTTCAGAAAATCTAGGAAAATGGCACCACCTTACCGCGTTTTGCTGCACAATGACAACTACAACAAGCGGGAGTATGTTGTCCAAGTTTTAATGAAGGTCATCCCGGGAATGACCCTTGACAATGCAGTTAACATCATGCAAGAGGCACATCATAATGGCCTGGCGGTGGTAATCATATGCGCACAGGCTGATGCTGAAGAACATTGCATGCAACTGAGAGGTAATGGCCTTTTGAGTTCAATTGAGCCTGCCAGTGGTGGGTGTGAATAGTGGAATATCATCACAAAAATGCATGCCTGAGGCAACGCCTCTAATTTGTTTCTAGTATTAGAATTCTGTTCGTATGTACATAAACTCCAAAAGTCCATATCAAGATGAAACTTTATTATCATGTTTGCCGAGTTATAAGACGTATCTACTGCTATACATCAGTGCTAGTTCAAATGGACTTTTATCTTCTGTTTGTGAGGGATTTGGCTCTGGTCCTGGAACTGGACCACTCACGTGTCCCTTGCACTTGTCATGAAACACATGTATCCCATCTAATAGTTGGAACTGGACCCAAGGCAAACCCATCAATTAATGTGTATTGTATTGAAATTTGAATAGTATTGCTTCAGATACTTCAAATTTTGAAGAATATTCTATGCTCTTTACTTTGAATGCAAACATCTAACATTTTGGTTTTGGCACTAACTGATGCTATCAAATATCCAACATTTTGTTTTTGGCACTGGCATTCAATGCCTAGAATGATTCCGTCTTCTCCAACTTCCCCACGTAGGAGCCACCAGTCCCACAGTCTTTTGATCTGAAATTCCTGATATGCAAGCCGCCAGATGCTGCGAATTGGCATATCTTTGTTTCATCTCTTTTGTGTCTAGTTCCATGCTTCTACTAGTAAAACATGGGATAGGAAACCACCAACAACTACCTCATTTCAGTTCTCTACAGTGAAGAGTTACAATGGTCCATTTAGTAGACGGTTAAAAGATTGCCTTGGTTGAGAAAGTATGGGATCTACCTACCAAGTTGGCCCCATTTTTTTATTTTTTTTTTATTTTTTTGTCTTCTTAAACTGTTATTGTTATTGTTGTTTTGGGATGTTTGTAGAGGGAGGTTCTACCCCACAATTTGTATCCCGTCTAATATTTTAATAAAATATAGCATACATGAAGACCAAATTCTCAATTATACTTTTTCTATTTTCTAAATGAAATGATATTAAATTTAACATCACACCAGGCTGGGTTCCAGAAATTAGGGTCCAAATCCAGCTCCATTCCGCCTTCCTATGGTGGGAGCAAAGTTGAAGATCATTAAGGAACAAACAGGAAAAAAAAAAAAATCAAATCCACCACGAAAACAAGGTTCCTTTTAATTTAGGAATGGTGGCAATTTGTGTTTGCGAATTGTGTTCGTGTCATTTTAGATCATAAGTATTAAATTATATAAATCAACCCAAACAGATCTGTTTAACTAAACGAAATTGATCTTAAAATCTTAACACAACACATAAATAACAAGTGACACAATACAATCCGCTTATTCTGTTTAATAATTAAATTTTATTGAATTAACTTGAACTCGACTCATTTAATCCGTACCAATGCACGAAATTGAGTTGAGAGAGATCAGAGAAGGGAATGAGGCCAACAGAAACTTGCTTTCTAGTTCTTCGTGAGGGCATAGGCTAATATTTGATAATTCACCCAAAAACAGCCACCTTTTAGACCTGAAATTTTAACCCAAATAATGTTTAGAATATGAATATAGTTTGTAGCTGGTTCAAATTTTATAATTCATCTTAAAATCGTTTTTTTAAGCCAGAGTTGAAGCTCTTACTCCGAGCTCCAACTCTAATTTCTATCATTTTCTAAAGCAAACTACTCCGACTGCAATCAGAAAGGAGTCGGAGCATAAAGTAGAATTGACTACGGTAATGAACTATAAAAGAGATCGTTACCTTCTTTGTATGAATCATATGCAACTATAACATTCCTGATTATTTTGCTGTTATCATAATTGATGTTTATTGGTAATTTAAACAGATTATAACTACTGAATCACGGAGGCGTCTGGCCGACAAGATCTGTATTCTCCAAAAGGAATCGATTACTACAATAATAACCTTGCGCTTGAAAGATATAAAGCCATACAAGTTCAGCTAATAAAGATCAATTCAAATCCAAACCAAATAATTTATTTTGCAGACACCGATAGGGATTGGAGGGGAACAAGAGAGACCATGAGATTTGAAAGCATCTTTGTAGTGTCTGCAACTATTCTCCGATATAGCAACTGTGCATTTGAACGATATGCAAAGTTTTTCGTTAAATCGGAATGAATGAATGGGCATATAACAGCCGCAAACAGTAAGCCACGGAAAACGACAATAGAGCAAGACATTAGACACAGGATTTGAAGCTTTTACAGGCCGGAAAAAAGTGAAGTGTGATGAATCTAGCAAGGATAAAGGATCAGTAAGTTGATACCTAAGCATAAGATATGAAATATAGCAAATCTATGGCTTGAAAGAGTAAAAGATATACAATATTAAGAATGATGCACTGGAATCATCTACCCAACGATGGAGAGGGAAACAAACCTCTGATACTGCCCATTGTCGATAAAGATGGCTTCTTAAGGGCATTTTCTTTGAATATAAGATGCCCCATGCTCTTCATACCTGTGGATTGCACACGGAAGAAAAAGAAATGAACTAATCCATAAAATTTAAAATCTTTGATTACTGTTCAACACTGATTTTTGCAAGCACGACTACAATGTTTCTTTCCAATAAAAAGGTAAAACAAAACAGAAGGGTTAAGATGTTCCTTTAAACTCTCCTACGCTTAAATACACTGTTCTAAGTGTAATCTTGAGGTGAAACTTACTCAGACTTGGAGAACCACATCTGCTGGAATGAACCTAGAGAAGCTAATATACTCCCTCCAATCCAAACACTGCAAGAATACTCATCACCTAAGTTAGACGAAGCACCAGTACATGAATGTTGTAAACAAACAAGAGAACAATTGAAGAAAGAAGACAAAGTGTATGGATCTTTAAAATTCCCAACTGTACAATATTTATATATATTGGTATTATATTTATTAATCTATAGGTAGAGTATGTCTTGTGTGACTTGGGTATACCGAGTCATCAAGCAATTAAATTACTTGACATGACAGGCTTTTAAACTTATACGATTGGTCATTTAACGCAGGAATGGATGACACAGCTCAGCAGGACCAAAACTTTTGTTTTGAGAATTATATACGTTAGATGGTCAAAACTTGAAAGGCTGACTTCATCTGGGGCTTGACGTAGATGAAAGTAACATTAATTGAATAATTGATAGTGATTAATTGAGGTTGAAAGGTGAAAGGTAATAGATTCAACCTTACCACTGTATCTAGGTTGCCCTAGTCACCATGTACCTCGTAAAACAAGTTCAAACATTTCTACATGGATTGGAGATCACAAACACAGGGTGAATCACTCAAGAAACACAAATAGTCCTCATGCATTTGGAATAATCAAAGTTAATAAATTTATCTGACAAAGCATCAGACATGATGAGTAGATATTGTAATATACCGTATTGTAAGTCATTTCGGTTCTTGATTACAAAAATCTCACAGTAAGGAGCGTCTATTTTTCACTTCTAACAAGTGTGATTGACCAAGTTCTGGACCATCTTCTGGAATCTGAACTGTCAACAGTGACTGTTCATCTGTTTTGGCCAATTGAGTGGGACACTGGGATGTACTCTAATCCCTCATACGCTACACACTATTCATTTCGATATGATGAAGCTTTTCAATCAATAAAAGCTATGGGGAAATGGTAAACAAACAATTACTTTCTAGGAATTTAAACTGCAAGCGAAGTTACGGTTGTTGAATTCAGTATATCTTCCATTCTGCCCATATTATAAGCTACGTTAGCCAGAGATAGATTAGACCCTATTCCACGTATGCTCACAAAGCTATACCATCTTTTCCTGCTGCAACTTAACCCCATTTTCACCAGCCCACAAGAAAGGGTGTGATGATGTCTCTCTCTTTTCCCCTTTTCATCAAAGGGTTACTTTTTTATATAGGTAAGCAATCATTTTATTAGTGAAGGCAAGGCATAGCCCAAGTACAAGGGTCATATGCAAGAGAACACCTAGCTAGAAGTATAAACCGTAAATGTCCGTTAAAAACTATTGCATAACCCAAAGAAAAAAAAAAGGTGTTAAAAAAGGAGTTTCAAATTTCATTCGTAGTCCTCTGATGATTCTCAAATGGAACCATCTTCCATATTGCTGCAACTTTAATTACCATATAGACCTCACCAAGATGCAAACAGATCCACTATGCTTCTTGGCATGACCCAAGTCATTCCAGATAGCTCAAACAATCCAAAAGTGAAGTAATAGATCATCTACATTTTCCCCGTTCTTTTGTACATATAACACCAATCCACCACAATGATCTGACATTTACTAAGGTTATCCGTGGTAAGGATTTTCATTAAAGAAGCTGTCTGGATAATAAAAGCTGCTTTTAAGGGTGCCTTAAGTCTTCCAGATATTTCTAATTTACTTTAAAAAAAAAAAAAGTCTTCCAAATATATGAAAACCTAATAGAATGAGCAGATAGTACTTCCCTTTCTTAGAATGGCTTCAAAGGGCCTTTTCTCCACCGCTGATTCTTGGTCTAGAAGTGTGCAATAGATTCATTTTTTAAAAGTAAATAAATGTACAATAGAATACCAAATTTGTTAATAACATCAGTTTCCCAGACTTGGGCTGCACTGAGAAAGTTCACATTCCATTGCAGGGAACCGCTAAAAAATTTCATTAAGGTAAGCTACTGAGACTTTTTACTCCTGTGCAATTCCGTACACTTCTGGAAACACTTCTTTTGTACTCTACCACCACAATATAGGTCATGTCAAAGTTTTATCTTCAATCCATCACCCATCTCAAGACGAATATGTCGAGATATATCGAGAGAAGACCCCCCATCCACTTTTAATGTTTTTCCACAATCCTGCCCTATGCGGTCCATGTACCTCGTTAGTGCCCCATTCACCTGAGACTCCACCGAACTTGGCATCTACTACATCCTTTCCATGAAGCACCCCTTTTATTTTTATACCGCCACAACCATTTTCCTAATAGGGCCCTATTGAACAGTGTCATTTTTCTTGATTCTCAAACCACTGCTTGAGATTGAGAAGCTTACTTTAGCCCGATTTACTAGGTGAAATTTGAATTCTGCACCTACTCCACCCCATAAGAAGTCACACTGTAGCTTCTCTATCCAATTCGCCACACTTGTAGGAAGGGAAAACATGGACAAGAAATATGTACGCAAATTAGAAAGAGTGCTTTGGATCAAGGTGATCCACCCACCTTTTGAAATTACATTTTCGTCCAACTAACCAATCTCGCTCCATTTTCTCAATCACCTTTCATCAAAGGGTTACACAAGCCAATGAGTAATATTACAATGATGTTTACTGAGTCTTTGTTTTATTAGTACGTTAATGATGCTTACCCAGGATCAATATGATATGATGATTATAGTCCAAGAATGTTTTATTTTAATTTTCAAAAAGAAAAGTATAATATATACTTTATTTCCTTTATTCATTAGGCGATGACAACACTTTTGATAGAAAAACCAACATGGGAAATGCTACCTAGACCAAATCTGAATGGGAAAAACCTCTTATCCAACATCATTAATGAAGCTAAACAGGCCCTATGAAATCATTCTTGTGCACTTGCATGGGCACACAGTGCATATCTATGAATATACACCCAAAACATGAGAGAGAGAGAGAGAGAGAGAGAGAGAGAGAGTACCATCTTACCTGAATCTCCTTTCTGTTGCATTTCCACTCGCCAATACTTTAACTCTAGCAGCTTGAGGAGACTCCTACACATGCAGGAAGCTTTCTCAAAAATGCAAAATATCCAAACCTTATGCTATGTTTGGTTCGAGAAATTTTTAAAAAATCCAACTTTATTCTCCAAAAAGAATTTTCAGCTCTTGAAATTTTTGCCATCTAATCATTTGCCTTGGGTTGCCTTGGGTTTTGAGACAAAAAAAAGACAAACCAAAACAAGTTTGAAAAAATCCCATCCAAAACATTTCCCAAATTTTATTTTTTATTCAAACAACTTTTCGGTCTACATCTAAAATTTTTTAATTGAAACAACTTGTCGTTTATTGCTACCCACTTTCAAAACCCAAATACAAAATACATCTCAAAATTCTTCAAGAATTTCAAAAATTTAGAAAGTTTTCACTTTCCAAGCATGCCCTAAAATTCTTCATGACTTTCCTCAAGTGTGGTGTGAGTGATAGTGTGAGAGGAGAACAAGAGGGGATCCACAAAATTAAAACTCCAGGGAAGATTGCAGATGATAAGTTGAACGAAGTACTAAAACCCAAACAATAAGGTCACCGATGTTATTTTCAGTTATTTAGCTGTAGGAACACTAAGATGGTCATTTGATACTTAAAGCCTACTGCAAGATTGAACCAATTTATGAAATTAAAAAACAAATACCAACCAGGGAGGGAGTTCACCAAGAGTACAGGGGGAAGGGGAAATAAGAAAAAAAGAAAAGAAAAGAAGGCTGTAGGTGATGATTCAGGAAAGCAATTTACTTCTAGCAAGTCTTTCTCAAGTCGTTCCTTCAACTGTTGCACTGATGCCGTGCCACCAGCAAGCTGTAAAAAAGAGAAACAGCCAAATTAATCTGAAATGCTCCAAGTTACTAGAACCAAAGAAAGTTAATTCTATCATTTTGTCTGTGTACGTGTGTCTGATCAGGCAACTTGCATGAAGAAATCAAAAGAGTCCCATGGCAAATATTTTTTATTGATATAACAATTCAATAATCTTATTAAGTTACCAGGAAGTCTGCATACATGATACGGTGCAAAATTATGGTACTTTTATCAAATTTGCTAACAGAAGCTTGTCATTGCTTCTAGATTCAGTTTTAATTGCAAATGAAGTTTTGGACCTTGATCACGTCAACTGAAAATTCTTTTTTTCATCAGTAAATAAGAAATTTTATTGCTAATAGGCAAAGCCAAGTACACGGGACATATACAAGAGCCACACCTAGGCATGACTTACTAGAGACACAAGAAAATCATGTACGTTCATGCCATTAAAGTCTATTACAATCGACCAATGGAATAAAGTGTGCAGAAAACAGGTTTTAAGCTCGTCCATTGTTTGTTCACGATCCTCAAAGCTCCGACCATTCCTCTCCATCCATATGCACCACCATAGGCAGGTCAGTATCATCTTCCACATAGCTGCAATTTGAGAGTTACCCCAGATGCCTTGCCAACTGGCCAAAAAGTCAACAACCCTTCTTGGCATTACCCAAATGAGCCCCACTCTTGCAAAGATATCATTCCATAAACTCATGGCTACATCACAACGCAATAATACGTGATCCACAGACTCACCACTTTTCTTCCACATGTAACACCAATCCAATACAATAAATAGATTATAAGGTGAGAATCTTCCCTAACGAAGCTGTCCATACAAAAAAAGAAGCTGTCCTACGTGAAAAATCTTTTTTTTGATAATTAATAAGAATTTTATTATTACGAATAGGCATAGCCCAAGTACACAAGAAGTATACAAAAGAAATACCAACCACACTCTAGAAAACAGGAAAACTAAAACAGAAACAGATTCAGTAAATTCTCATTATTCCTTACAAAGATCTTAGCCCACAAACTCAAAGTAGAAAAGAAAAAGTTTTGAAGATCTTCAAAAGAGCGCTCCCTGTCCTACTTGAAAATTCTTACTTTATTTACTTGCAAGAAGTGGCTTTGGGGAGAAATGGTGTGCTTGGACAGCATATTATATCTCTACAGTTCGCTTTTCTATCTTGGTGAATGGTTCACCGGTGGGTTTCTTCAACTCCTCCCATGGTTTAAGACAGGGGGAACCACTCTCTGCATTACTTTTTATAATCGTCATGTAACTCTCAGTAAGTTGATTTTGGGCCTTGTGGAAGGTGGTTTTCTAAGTTTCTCCATGGTTTCTCGATGGGGAATGGTGATTACGACTCTATTGATACTTCTCGTCTACTTTTTGCTAACAATATTCTCATCTTCTGTGGAGCAAATTTTGGGCATATCCAATCATTGAGGGCTCTCCTTTGTTTTGAAGTTGTCTCGGGTTTGAGAGTTAATCTCTCAAAGTCTGAATTGGTGCCGGTGGGGGTTGTCCCCGATACGGTGAATCTAGCCTCTCTCTTGGGATGTAAGGTAATCTGCATTACCCATAAAGTATCTTGGCTTACCACTGGGTGCTTCCTTTAAATTAGAGAGGATTTGGAATGTTGTGGTTGAAAAGGTGGAGCGCATATTGGCTTCTTGGAAGAGGTTGTACTTGTCTAAAGGTGGTAGGCTCACTTTGATTAAAAGTGCTCTTTCTAACCTACCCACCTATTTTCTATCATTCCCGCTCCCCACAAAGGTTGCCAACCGTATTGAGAAGCTACAACGAGACTTCTTGTAGAGTGGGTCAGGGGAAGAGTTCAAATTTCATTTGGTAAGTTGGTCAATTGTTTGTACACCAATTTCTAGGGGTGGATTGGGGATCCGTAACTTGATGAAGTTCAACCAAGCTTTGTTGGGTAAATGGTTGTAGGGGGGCCCTTTGGAAGTTTGTTATAGATTTGAAGTTTTGGGAGGCTTGGAGAGGATGGTGTTCGAATGGGGTACGCAGTCCATATGGGGTGGGTCTATGGAAATACATTAGAAAATGATGGGAGATCTTTCGAAGACATGCACATTTTGTGGTTGGCAACGATTCTCGTATTAGATTTTGGTACGACAAATGGTGTGGTGAACAATGTCAATGAACAGCTTTGCTGTCCATCATCAATCTTCTTTCCTTCTATTCTTCTTTCCTTATTTTATCTTTACTTCCATTACTTAGGCTTGTACAAAATATATGGTTTCCTTATAAGGCTAAGAATGCTAGAATCACTCGACAATTAGCTTCTTCCCATGTATAGTTCTCTTGTAAAGTTTCTATATAATATACAGATCATTCAAAGGCCAGACGATTCGGCCATTCATACATAGTATTCTGAGTTATTTTGACATGGTATCAAGAGCCGGTTGATTTTTTTTCTATCTCGGTTTCGTTGTTGCATGCGTGCATCCTCTTTGGTCTCGATTTCGTGTGTCGGCGTCGTCTGAGTCTCGGCAGCATCTCTCGGCTTCTTCGATTTTTCGTGTATCACGACAGACGGAAGTGCTTCGCATTTTTTTCTTTCGGAACTCTATTTCTGGTCTTGTCGGCAGGTTCTGTCTCAGTTGTGGGCATTTTTGGCATCTCCTTCCTCCATCGCCACGTTCCTCTGCTGGTGTCGTATTTCTCGGCAGTCTCTGTTTTACGCTGGGTATTTTTTTCTTCTTGAGTTATCTGTTTAAGGGGTGGTTTCGGCACATAATTGTTTTCCAGCTTGGTATTATTTTTTTTGCCTTCTCACATCTGTCGGCAGCAAGTCCTCTCTTGGTTTCTTTAAATTTTATTCTGGATATTTTGCTTTGCCTCGAATTCCATTTATTTGCAATGGATTCTGCACCTGTGTGTCAAATTTACAGGCAACAATTATTCTACTTGGGCTTTTCAGTTTGAACTTTTCCTCAAGGGAAAAGACCTTTGGAGCCATATTGATGGCACGGATGTTGCCCAAACATCCAATACTGAAAAATCCAAAGATGTCGTGTCTTCTCCTTCTTGGGCTGTGCTTGATGCTCGGATCATGTCTTGACTTCTTGGTTCGGTGAAGTCACATATTGTCACCAACTTGCGGGCTCATCGCTCCGCTCAGTCCATGTGGACTTACTTGAGGCAAGTTTATCATCAAGATAATGATGCTCGTCGCTTTCAATTGGAACATGCGATTGCCATGTTTCAACATGGTAGTCTTTCCATTCAAGACTACTACTCGGCATTTTTGACTCTTTGGCATGAATATACTGATTTGGTTATAGCGGATGTTCCTATTGCTGCACTTTCGACTATTCAGAAGCTTCATGCGACTAGCCGGCGTGATCAGTTTCTGATGAAACTACGCTCAGAATATGAATCTGTTCAGTCTTCTCTGCTAAACAGATCTCTTGTTCCCTCTCTGGATATTTGTTTTGGTGAGTTACTTCGTGAAGAACGTCTTAGTACTCAAGCTATGTTGGAGCACTCTCATGGTAGTTCCGGGACGGCAACTGTGGCTTATGCTGCCCAAGGACAAGGATCACCTATGCCTTCTAAAAATTTGCAGTGTTTCTGCTGCAAGACATATGGGCATATTGCTGCCAATTGTCCTAAAAAATATTGTTCTTATTGTAAGAAAAATGGTCATATTATCAAAGAATGTCGTATCCGCCCCCAGAATCGTCAGGCTCAAGCATTTCAGACTTCTGTGTCTGTTTCTCCCGCAGCGACTTCTACAGCACATGACTCTTCCTCAGGTGTTTCCTCTGATCTTGCACCTCCTACAACAACTTATTGTACTCCTGAAATGGTGCAACAGATGCTAATTTCAGAATTATCTGTGATGGGGTTTCAAGGTAAACATTCTACTAAACTCTGGTACGTAGACTCAGGCGCTTCTAATCACATGACAAATACACCCTCTGCTCTGTGTCATGTTCGGCCTTATACTGGTCAATCTGCTATTCAAACTGCCAATGGTAGTTCTTTACCAATAGCTGCTGTCGGAGATGCCTCTTCTACATTTACTGATGTCTTTCTTGCTCCTCAACTTTCCACGAATCTTATTTCTATTGGTCAATTAGTGGATAACAATTGCGCTGTTAATTTTTCTGGTGATGGTTGTGTTGTGCAGGACCAGGTAACGGGGGAGCCGATCGCGAAGGGACCTAAAGTGGGGCATTTGTTTCCACTATTTTTACCTGTTCCCGCATTTTCTCCAGTTTCTTCTATTACGTCTTTTGCTTGTAATAATGTTCCTACTCTGAGTAAGGTGTGGCATCGTCGTTTAGGCCATCCCAATACTCAGATCCTATCTCATGTATTGAATTCTGGTTTTCTTGGTAATAAAGAACATTCGTCTTTCTCTCTTGAGTGTGATTCTTGTAAACTTGGTAAAAGCAAAACTCTTCCCTTTCCTTTGCATGCTAGTAGAGCTTTCCACTGCTTTGATCTTTTATTCATAGTGATGTTTGGGGACCTTCCCCCGTTAGTTCACATGAGAAATTTAAATACTATGTGACTTTCATTGATGATCATAGCAGATTTACTTGGTTTATTTTCTTCGTTCTAAATCTGAGGTTTTTCGTACTTCCACTACGTTTTTAGCGTATGTTGACAATCAATTTTCTGCGACTATTAAGACATTACGCACAGATTCTGGTGGTGAATATTTGTCTAATGAAGTTTCAGGCTTTTTTGGCTTCTAAAGGTATTATTCATCAACGTTCATGTCCCGCTACTCCCCAACAGAACGGAGTAGCCGAACGCAAAAATCGCACTCTTCTTGACGTGGTACGTACTCTCTTGTTAGAGTCCTCTGTTCCATCCATGTTTTGGGTTGAGGCTCTGAAAACTGCTACTCATTTGATTAATCGTTTACCTTCCCAAGTCTTACACATGGAGTCTCCCTATTTCCGCTTATTTGGTAAGCAACCTAGTTATGATAATCTCCGTACATTTGGTTGTGTATGCTTTGTTCATTTACCTCCTCATGAGCGACATAAATTATCTGCTCAATCTGTTAGATGTGCATTCTTGGGCTATAATGTGTGTCAAAAGGGATTTGTTTGCTATGATCCTACTTTACATCGCACACGCATTTCTAGGAATGTTATTTTCTTTGAAAATCAACATTTCTTTCCTGTGTCTTCGGTGTCCTTTCCTTCCACTGTGGTCCTCCCCTTCTTTGAGCAGCAATCCTCAAATCTTCCTCCAGTCAACTCTCGCTTTAAACCAGGTATTGTGTATACAAGACGCTCCCGCCCACAGTCTCTTCCCGTGGCTCACCCGATATCTGATCCTAACATGCTCTAGAACCAGTCAGTTGCAGCACCTCCAGAGCCCTTGGTACGACGCTCTCCTCGAGTGTCTGTACCTCCGGATAGGTATGGTTTTTCTTCTGGGACCTCTATTTCAGCTCTTACTGCTGCATTATCCAATTTTGATATTCCCACATGCTACTCACAAGCTGCCAAGCATGCCTATTGGCAACAAGCTATGCAGGAAGAAATTGCCGCTCTAAAGGCCAATCATACCTGGGATATTGAGCCATGTCCGCCAGCAATTGTTCCTCTGGGTTGCAAATGGGTTTACTCAGTCAAAGTTCGATCTGATGGAAGTTTGGATCGTTACAAAGCTCGGCTTGTTGCTCTTGGGAATAATCAAGAATATAGTGTCAATTATCAAGAGACCTTTGCTCCTGTGGCTAAGATGACTACTGTTCGTACGATTCTAGCTCTTGCTGCTTCTAATGATTGGCCACTACATCAGATGGATGTCAAGAATGCTTTTCTTCACGGGGATCTTAAAGAGTGTATTTATATGAAACCACCACCGGGACTGTTTTCTTCTTCGACTGCGCATGTGTGTAAGCTTCGTCGCTCTCTTTATGGTCTTAAACAAGCTCCAAGGGCTTGGTTTGATAAATTTCGAACCGCTTTATTACAATTCTCATTTCAGCAGAGCAAGTATGACACTTCCTTGTTTCTTCGGAGATCAGACGTGGGTATTGTTGTTTTGTTGGTTTATGTTGATGATATTGTGATTACTGGTTCCGATTCTATTTTACTTGGCCAGCTCAAAACTCATCTTTCTGAGTCATTTCATATGAAAGACCTTGGGTCTCTCACATATTTTCTTGGTCTCGAGGTGCATCGTAGTTCATCTGGTATTTCACTCAATCAACATAAGTATGCTATTGACCTGGTGTCTACAGCTGGCCTACAGGAGGCCACTCCTATTGATACTCCCATGGAATTGAATGTCAAGCTTCGCAAAGAGGAAGGTGATTTACTTGCTGATCCCAGTTTATACCGGAAGTTGGTGGGAAGTCTTGTCTATCTTACCATTACTAGACCGGACATTTCCTTTGCAGTACAACAAGTCAGCCAGTTTCTTCAGACTCCACGTCATCTTCATTTGGCTGCTGTTCGTAGGATCATACGCTATGTTCAGGGCACTTCTGCTCGTGGCTTATTCTTTCCTACAGGCAATCCTCCTCACCTTGTTGCTTATAGCGACGCTGATTGGGCCGGTTGTGCTGATACACGTCGATCCATTACTGGTTGGTGTGTATTCTTAGGTAATGCTTTGATCTCCTGGAAGAGTAAGAAGCAAGACAGAGTATCTAAGTCATCTACAGAATCTGAGTATCGGGCAATGTCTCTTGCTTGTTCCGAAATTATTTGGCTTCGAGGTTTGCTTGCTGAGCTAGATTTTTCTGAGACCGATCCTACACCTCTACATGCTGATAATACGAGTGCTATTCAAATCACGGCCAATCCTGTCTATCATGAGCGCACAAAACATATTGAAGTCGACTGTCACTCTATCCGTGAAGCATTTGAAGCTCGTGTTATCACACTTCCACATGTTTCTATTGAACTACAAATTGCTGATATCTTCACCAAAGCTCTCACTCGCCATCGACATTGTTTCTTAAGTGGCAAATTGATGCTTGTTGATCAACCCGCATCAATTTGAGGGGGCTGTCAATGGACAGCTTTGCTGTCCATCATCAATCTTCTTTCCTTCTATTCTTCTTTCCTTATTTTATCTTTACTTCCGTTACTTAGGCTTGTACAAAATATATGGTTTCCTTATAAGGCTAAGAATGCTAGAATCACTCGACAATTAGCTTCTTCCCATGTATAGTTCTCTTGTAAAGTTTCTATATAATATACAGATCATTCAAAGGCCAGACGATTCGGCCATTCATACATAGTATTCTGAGTTATTTTGACAAACAAAACCTCAAAGACACCTTCCCTACCATTTTTGAGCTCGCACGAGTGAAGGATGCAACAATAGCTTACCTCTTGGTCTTTTCTAGTGGCTCCCCTCAATGGAATGTAGTATTCATTAGGGTAGCCCAAGTTTGGAAGTTGGAGGCTATCACAAAGTTCTATGCGTTACTGTATTCTGTAAGCATGACCGAGGGTACCATAGATAAGATGAACTGGAGCCCCTCCAAGAAAGGTAAATTCACACTCAGATCGTTCCACCACATTTTAACAAGCCAGAGAATGACCACCTTCCCATGGAAGACGAAAGCTCCTCTAAAAGTAGCTTTTTTTGTTTGGACAACATCCTTGGGCAAGATTCTTACCACAGATAATCTAAGGAAACATTGGGTAATGGTGTTGGATTGGTGCTGCATGTGTAAGAAGAATGGTGAATCAACAAATCATTTGCTTATACATTGCAAGGTGGTCAGGACCATGTGGGATGACTTGTGGGAATTGGATTATTGTGGGTCATGCCTCCTAGGTTGGTACATTTCCTAGCAAGTTGGAGAGGCCTCTGAGGTAATCCACAAGTGGCAGAAATATGGAGAATGGCTCCTACATGTATGTGTTGGTGTATTTGGTGGGAGAGAAATGATAGAAGCTTTGAGGATCACGAGAGAACAATGGATGAGGTTAAATTTTTTTTTTTTTTTTTTTTTTTACGACGGGGGAACCACCCCAAGGCAAAGCCCTTAGGACTCACTGATGGAACTTAAACCCCCAGGAGCACATCAACCCACTGCCATGGCTTCCCACATAAATCGCAGTTAGATCCTAAGGGGAATCGAACCTGTGACACGGGACTCATGCACACAAGTTCACCCTTACCACTTGAGCTACCCACGGGTGGGTTAAATTTTTTTTCAAACATTGTTCTTATGGGCGGGGGCTATTGATTTGGATGGGCTAAATGTCCATGTTTCTACATTCAGTTGTAAACCCTAGTTAGGTACTTCCCGTGTATACTTCTTGTGTACTTGGGTTTTGCCTCCTTTATATATAAAACTTCTTGATTGCCTATCAAAAAAACTTAAAATGGGTTACACTCTAAGTTTTCATTACTTGGTTGCACTTTATAATTTTAAGAAAACATTAAAAGACAAGGGTATAGGAATACAAGAATTTAACCAATGGGAAATATATCCTAAATAATAAAGTTCTCTCTCTCTCTCTCTCTATACTTTTCTCCATTTTCTTGGTTTTTCCTGTCCTTGTTTCTGGTTAGGGTCGTCATTGGTGGTAGTTCATTGTGGTAATTAGCATGTAGCTTAGTTGGGTGTTAAGATCTTCTGTCCTTGCTTTTGGATCAAAACTTTGTTTCGGAAGTCTGGATGAGTAGGAGCTGGTGCCTACATGTAAGAGCTTAACTTAATCATGAGAAGGATTGCAATTGAATCGAAGGTGTTTGAGATAAGGATGGAGGGGCGTGAAGTGCTTATCACGGAGAGGGGTTGGAAAGGATCGCATACATTGAAGTTGGGCTGGGATACAGCACGCTGGGTCTTAAGGGCATTGGAGGAATGTTCTCAGCATGGAAGGAAGGTGTATTATTCTACTTACAGGGATGGTAACAAGGGATACATTGCACAGAAAAGCTTCAATTCCCGTGGCTGCTTTTTGGCCATAGTGGAGTATAATGGAGAGGGGCGTCGGAGCTTCATTTTTATCCCTGGAGAAAGGGAAGGAATGGGGTGGAGGAGGCTTGCAGCAGTCGTGAGGGAGGTGAGTAATAAAGGTGTTCAGGGGAGAAGTCCTCCATCTTCGTCGTCGACAGTAGCTCGGTCTTACTTGGAGGTCTTACAGACACCTCG
Source organism: Juglans cinerea (assembly GCA_961763995.1). Classification (NCBI taxonomy): domain Eukaryota; kingdom Viridiplantae; phylum Streptophyta; class Magnoliopsida; order Fagales; family Juglandaceae; genus Juglans; species Juglans cinerea. The sequence goes on from CAUIVZ010000016.1 coordinate 14,992,447, forward strand.
AGAGGGGAGAAACTCTGCTTCGGCAGGCTTGAAAAGAGTAAGGGAAGCTCCTGTTGTGGTAGGTGCACAGAGGCGGGAGAGTGATGGCAGAGGCAAGTATGAGCAAAATGATATTTTGAAGGATTTGCGGGATATGCATGCAGCTTTGGAAGAGATGGCTGTTAGAGTCAATGGGATGATACGGTGCGTCTTGGGTAAAGGAGTTATGGGTTCGAATTCGGGTCTGGGAAGTGGGCCGGAGTCTGAAGGCAAGGCTCAGCTCAAACAATATTTCGAATCCATGCCCAACCAGCAGAAAGCTTTGGTTTGGAAGAAGAAGCCGATGGTCGGGGCGGACTCAGAGGTGGGTGGGTCAGTGCCTCTGACGTCGGCGATGCCTCAGACGGTGACAACGCAAGCTCTTGAAGCTACGTTGGAAGTAACGCTGCCTGTAGCAGGGTCCGTTAAGCATGGAGGGGCAAAACCAGGCAGTTCTGCCGTAATATCAGAATCAAATGACTTGGCTCCTGCACAGACTCAGCCGACGGGAGCAGTGAAGGAGATCCCGCAGTCAATCGTGAGGAGTAAAGTTGTTTCTCTCGGGAGCAAAGGCAATACAGTTTCGGTTCAAGACCGAGATCATGTATCGGAGCCGATATCAGCTCAAACGCCTCCACTATTGGCACAGAATATGCCGATAGGCTCAATGGAAGCTTCGGAGGAGCTTCAGGTGGTCCACCATGTTCTAGAAAGGGAGGCAAGGGAAATTGTTGAGGACGTTGAGGGACATTGTGAGGTTCTGACGTCTATGGTCACCCATACGAGGGAGGTTGGGGAAAAGGGTGAGACTGCTGTGGGTCAAAATGTGCTGGAAGGTTTGAAAGAGCTGAGGGGTAATTGTTTAGAAGAGCTGGAAGAGCATGTTACGATGGTTTCGGTGCCAGAACTCGAAGTAGCTGTTTATGAGGAGGAGATGGATAGTTCATCTCCATTACAGATGACTCCTCTTCAGATTGTGTCGGAGGAAACCTCAGATTGGGTCTTTAAACAAGTGGAGAAAATTCAAAGCTGTGTGGGTCTATTTTATGAGGGGTATGAAGATCAATTGAGGGCACTTTTAGTTACTATTGAAGCTGGTCGATCCACGGTAGAGCAGTCAGCTGTGAAGAAGAAGCGGGAGTTGAGGAGATTACATTGTTCCATTAATTACGATAATAGGGAGGGTACCTCAGGGAGGAACCGATTTAAGGGGAGGGATGCCATATCTGTTAATGAAGCCTAAAATTATGTCGTGGAATGTAAGGGGGATCAATAATGTTAATAAACGCCTTCGCATCAGGTCTATTATTCATAGTTGGAAGATTGATATTGTTTGTCTTCAAGAAACAAAATTAGTAAATGTGGACAGAAATGTTATTAGTAGCTTGTGGAGAGGTTCATTTGTAGGCTGGTCTTACCTAGCCTCCTTAGGTGCTTCTGGTGGAGTTCTAGTCATGTGGGATAGTAGAGTTGTCAAGATGGTAGAAGAGTGTGTTGGAAATTACTTGGTGGCATGTGTTTTAAGGAATGTGGAAGATGGGTGGTCGTGGGCATTAGCAAGTGTCTATGGTCCCAATAGTGATCGGGATAGGAACCTGATGTGGGATGAAGTATCAGGGTTATCTTCTATGTGGGATCTTCCTTGGTGCATATGTGGGAATTTCAATATAGTTCGATTCCCAAGTGAAAGGGCGGGTCTTTCTTCAATAACTGCAGCAATGGAGGCTTTCTCACAGTTGATTTTCGACTTGGAATTGCTGGATTTGCCGTTGGTGGGGGGGCTGAATATACGTGGTCCAATTCTAGAGGCAGTTCAAGATTAGACAGATTTTTAGTTTCATCGTCGTGGGAAGCTCATTTTCCGAAGTTGTGCCAAAAACGGCTCCCAAGGATAGGATCGGATCACTTCCCCATTATTCTTGAGTGTGGAGGTATTCATGAGGGCAAACGGTATTTTAAATTCGGGAATATGTGGCTAGAAGTGGAGGGCTTTGTCGATATGGTAAAAAATTGGTGGCTGCTGTATCAGTTTGAGGGGACTCCTAGTTTTGTTTTGGCTAGTAAACTTAAAGCTTTAAAAGCTGATCTGAAGACTTGGAATAAGGAGGTCTTTGGGAATGTTGAGCAGCAGAAAAAAGTCCTTTGGGATGAGCTCCAATCCTTGGAAGCTGATGGGGTTCGAGAGGAGAGTTTGTCTAGGATGAATGAAGTAAAAATAGAACTTGAGAGGGTTCTTTTGAGGGAAGAAATATCATGGAGGCAAAAGTCGAGAGTTCTTTGGCTCAAAGAGGGGGATAAGTGTACTAGATTCTTCCACAAAATGGCTAATTCTCACAGACGTAACAACGCTATCGAGATGTTAAGAGCTGAAAATAATCTCCTTACATCACCAGCTGAGATCCAAGAGCATGCTGTGCAGTATTTTAGTTCCCTCCTTAGTGAGACGGAAGATTGGAGACCTAAGATAGATGGATTGAACTTCGCAGCGGTGGATGCTTCTTCAAAAAGTTGGCTAGAAAGGCCGTTCGAAGAGATTGAGGTGCATCGGGTGGTGTGTGGAATGAGGAGAGACAAAGCTCCCGGGCCGGATGGCTTCTCTATGGCATTTTTTCATGATTGTTGGGATTTTGTGAGGGAGGATGTGATGAAAGTTTTTCATGAATTCTATGAGTTTCAAAAGTTTGAGAAGAGTTTGAATGCCACTTTTATTGCCCTAATTCCAAAAAGAGTGGGTGCTTTAGAGTTGAAGGAGTTTCGCCCGATTAGCTTGGTAAGTAGTGTCTATAAGATCCTTTCAAAGGTGTTAGCAAATAGAATGAGCAAAGTGATGGGGAAGATCATTTCCAAATCTCAAAACGCTTTTGTTAAAGGACGACAAATTATAGATTCGGTGTTGATCGCAAATGAATGTGTAGATAGCCGCATGCGGGAAGGGGCTCCGGGGGTCCTTTGTAAGTTGGATATGGAAAAAGCATATGATCATGTAAATTGGAATTTTCTTTTGTATATGCTTAGAAGATGCGGTTTTGGTGATAAGTGGTGTGGCTGGATAAGTCACTGCATTTCAACAGTTCGCTTTTCTATTCTTGTTAATGGGCAGCCTTGTGGGTATTTTCCGAGTTCTAGAGGTTTGAGGCAGGGGGATCCCTTATCTCCCTTCTTGTTTGACATTGTTATGGAAGCCTTGAGTCGAAAGGTGGAGGCAGTGGTAGGAGCAGGATTTATTTCGGGATTTTCAGTGGGAACCAATTCTAGTGGCCCCTCTACTATATCACACTTGCTTTTCGCTGATGATACCCTCATTTTTTGTGAGGCTGTTGGGGAACAAATTCAAATTTTGAGAGCTGTCCTGCTATGTTTTCAAGCCGTCTCGGGATTAAAAGTGAACTTAAGTAAATCGGAATTGGTACCGGTGGGAGAGGTTAGTAATATTCATCACTTGGCTGAATTTCTGGGGTGCAAAGTTACATTTCTGCCCATAAAATATTTGGGTCTACCGTTAGGGGCATCTTTTAAGGCCAAACACATTTGGGATGGGGTGATCGAGAAGATAGAGAGGAAGTTGGCAGCTTGGAAAAGGATTTACTTATCTAAAGGGGGTAGGATTACTCTTATAAAGAGTACTCTCTCTAATATTCCTACTTACTTCCTATCTTTATTCCCTTTACCAGTTGGTGTGGCCAATCGTATTGAAAAATTATATAGAGATTTTCTTTGGGAAGGCTTGGGAGAGGAGACCAAAATTCCCTTAGTAAGCTGGAAAAAAATCTGCTGTCCGATTGCTGATGGAGGTCTGGGTATTCATAGCCTATGCAGTTTTAATAAGGCGTTGTTGGGGAAGTGGCTATGGAGATACCATGGGGAAGAGGAAGCATTGTGGAGGGGGGTGATTGATCGCAAGTACGGTAGTGATTGGGGAGGATGGTGTACTAAGGAGAGTAGGGATTCGTATGGAGTGAGTCTATGGAAGTTTATTAGGAATGGTTGGGGTCGCTTCCTAAAACAAGTTAACTTCTCAGTTGGTGATGGTTCAAAAATCAGATTTTGGTCTGATGTTTGGTGTGGGGATATTGAATTGTATCGAGCATTTCCGGTTGTTTTCAGGTTGGCAACTAATAAGCAAGCTTCAGTTTCCGACGTGATGGTATCTTCCAATGGAATGGTACTTTGGGATATAGGCTTCTCCAGATCTGTCCAGGATTGGGAAGTAGAGGAGGTTAATGACTTTTTTAGACAGTTGTATTCAGTGGTGTTAAGAAGACAGGGCAGGGACCAACTTTGTTGGAATCAAACAGCCTCTAAGAAGTTTACAGTTCGGTCTTTTTATAAAGTGATACTAAATCAGCATCATATTGGCTTTCCTTGGAAGAGGATTTGGAAGGCTCATGTTCCGTCAAGGGTGGCTTTTTTTGTATGGACAGCAGCAATAGGGAATATTCAGACTATTGACAACCTGAGGAAGCGTGGAATGATTGTTGTGGATTGGTGCTTTATGTGCAAGAAAGAAGCGGAATCAGCGAACCACCTTCTACTTCATTGTGAAATGGCTAAAGTGCTATGGGATGGTGTATTTGGAAAGGTTGGGCTGTGCTGGGTTATGCCAGAAACAGTGGTCGATTTCCTAACATGCTGGACTAATTTTCAAATGCATACTTGTCCCCAAGTGACAGCTGCTTGGAAAATGTTGCCTTTGTGTATTATGTGGTGTATTTGGTGGGAGAGAAATGAGCGGTGTTTTAATGATCGGGAACGCAATAGTGATGAATTCTAGAAGTTTTTTATAAGTACTCTAATTTGCTGGTTTTCTGCTATTGTACTGAAGGGAGGGGCTGTAAATGCATTCCTGTCTTCGTTTTTCTAAGTTCTAGAATGTATTAGGTGTTTCTTGTGTATACTTCCTGTGTACTCGGGCTATGCCTATTACATTGTTATTAATAAAGTTATTACTTATCAAAAAAAAAAAAAAAAAACCTTGAAAAATAACAAGACACATTGACTTTACCAGTATACTACTAAATAGCTCTCTTCGAATGTCGATGTCAGACTTATTAATGCTCTCTATGACCTGAATGCATTAAAAAGAATTTAGTAAACCATGAGCAACTAAATAAACAATTAAAGAGTAAAGAAATGCATGTTTGTATGAATAAAAGGAGCTTACCATTTGTGGCAAACCTCGAACAGAATGAATAGTCTCAGCATAATTCTCCATACCAGGAATTGTCTAAGATTTACATCAATAACAAAATTTAATGTGTGAATGCATACCAAAAGTATTGAAGGGAATATTGAATTACCGAGTAAACTAAATAAGCACATAAGACCATTGAGATCTACATATCAGTTCACTACTTAGCATATGTCCATTAACAATCTCACTAATATTTGAGAATTAGATATTAATTACACATGTAATGTTCAAGAAATGACCAGTGATCTAAGTGGTCATGAAATGAAAGTTAAGAGAGGTTAGCAGGTACAAAAGAATGGTATGGGAAGAGGGCTCATCAACCAAATGTGTTTACTTTGTCAAAAAAAATACAAAAAACTAAGTTCAGATTAACTTCTGATGGAAAGGAGTTTAAAAATGTCATATCTACAAACCGAGGAAGATTATATGCATACTTGGAATAAATTAAAGTGCAGAAGAAACTGTTGTAATAAAGAAAACTTCTCATCAATTAGATGGTGTTTACAAGTGAGCTATAGAGAACTGTCCTCACAGAAATAAAAGCTGGTGACTCCAGTACCATTTGTAAGAAATGAAAGCACAAAAACTGGCACCCCAGGTAAAGAAAGCATACAACAAGCAAGCCTCACGGGACAAAAGCCAGACTACCCCAAACAGTGTTTAAAATTTCCTGATGTGAATGGTAACATCTCCATTGCTGTAGCCCATAAAGATGAAGTTTACAAAATAACTAACCCCTTTCGCCACCTTTGTTGAACGTTTTCAGGATCACAACAATTAGACCAACCCAGAACTTCGAACTGCAACCACATGCAGACAAAGCCATGTATTTTTCTGACTGGTATTTCACTACATGACTTATCTTTCAGAATCTTATCAATATAAAAGAAACCAAAACAAGTTACAATAAGGAAGCTCACATAACAGAGAATCATTTGGATTTTTACAGGTAGAAGCCAATTAGCCAATAAACAAGTAAAATGACTGTCTCAAACCCATAAAATCATAGCATACAAGACAAGGTTCATTTTTAAAGACAAATATTAAAACTCTCAACTGAAAGGAACAATAGAATACAATAGAACTAAAAGATACACCGAAATTTCTATTTTATGTGCAAAATATATAAAAACTTGATATTTGTACATTTGCAAGCCACTCACCTGAACCAGTGATGGATTAAATAGAACATCAGGAATCTTGAATCTGTCAGCTCCAATTTCAATTGTCCTGTGTTATAGAACCATGAGATTACAAGATGGAAAACAACACACCACGTAATCTGATTGCTGTAACAAAAATATACAGGACTTACTGGCCATCGGGAAGCTCATATGGCGTCACTGGGATGTTCGAATAAGCACTTTCTGCACCAAGGATCCCATATCAGTCTGCATGGTATGATCAATGCTTTTCAAGCCTCAAAGATAAAGCATTTCAAAAAACAATGGAGATTTGGTCTGATTAGCACTAACAAGATTGTCAACGTTCAATCATTAAAGAACATGGCCAATTGAATATCGTCTATCACTGATGTGAAATATTGATTAATGGCTTCTTAGGTTACTACATTTTCCAAGATGATATTTAACTAAGTTAGGAAAGAATTAAGTTATCTCAATAGTTCTTAAATTTGGTTCATGGCCCTCATACCCTAGAATGCAATTGTAGCATATAAGTGTGCCACAAAAGGAGCCTTTTAGCCTAGGAACATAAATTCATCTTCTCAAAAGCCCATGATTCAAGGTATCAAATTACATTTTTCTCAAACATATCTGCTAGACATGGCACTTGAGTAAATTTATTCAAACAATGACTAAACTGTTTGAACTCATGTCAGCCACATCGGATCCAGCCTGTATCCACAAATGTTTGAGACCTCTCATCGTCCAATGGTGCACAATTGAGACGTCTATCCTATTTAGATAGTGCTTTCCTAGAACAGTACCTGTTTAGAATATGATATGTCCGTCACCTAATATTCCAACCCCAAACTCTAGAAAAATATGAGGTACTGGACCTATGGCAACCTTTTAAAGCATTGAGAAAAACATGAAAAATGTAGTTGCAGATTTTTAAGAAATGCTACGAGAAACACTGATCAAGAAAAAATAAATAAATGCTAAATGAAACATTTAGGAGTGGTTTGGATTCAGAGATGAGTTGAGATGGGTTGAGATGGTTTATGAATATTAGAATAGAAGTTAAATTATTTATTATATTTTGTGTGAGAATTTGGGAAAGTTATTTTGGGATTTGAAAAAGTTGAATTGTTTATTATATTTTGTATAGAAATTTGGGAAAGTTGTAATGATGAGATGAAATAAGTTGAGATGAGTTGAGGTGGGTTTTGAATACAAACGACCCCTTAATATGCACTACAAGCAAGAAGGTGTCAACCGATAAGATAAGCATTCATAGACATGCATATTTTATAAAAAAATATGAAAAAATAATAGATGGACAACAAAACAGAGTTTAAAAGCAGTTGATCATGTACAAATGGAGGAACACAAACCATCATACGGAGTATCTGGGGCACGGCAAACGCATTCCTTAATATCACTAGCAATTACCCTCTGCAATAAGAAAATAATCCGAAAAACCCAAAAAAAATAAAAGTGATACTCCAAGCAAATAGAATATAAATTATACAACACCTCAATAAAAACCCATGACCAATTACAGAACCTGGGAGTAGAAACTGTAGCTTTCTGTTGTATTTGGAACATCAAGGTCTACTATCTGTGAGATTCAGGAAAGTTAAAAATGTCCAAAGAAGGACATCAATTAATAAAGATAACAGTTGCTCCTGATGAAAACATAGAAAAAGGCACATAACTTAGTTTTTGTAATAAAATTACTAGTAAGATAAGAACAGTAGTCAAGGCATGGAATGATGCAGCTCTCTCAGATAATTCAGCTCTAGTCTCAGCAACCATTAACAATTTTGTATTTCAAAAGCCTTTGATTACAACAGCATATCAGATTATTCAAATGGGAACCAGGTAATATTCTTGGGTCAAAGTGAACCACATTTCAGTGCTGATCTCCCCATTTGGACCAAGTAAATATGGTGTTAAAGAAACCATAAATTCGTAGTAATTAAGTCTTACGTTTCTGTCCAAAAAAGGGTCTTACATTGGCCTTCTCTCATAAAGCTAGCAAGCAACCTGACCATGGAGATATTACGATGTTGTGGTTCCATGCATAGCAAGAAATCAAGACAGAGGAGATGAGGGAAGACATGAGATTGAATTATGACACTTGTCAACTCCATACCACAAACAAGAGAACTGAATGAATTATGTCGACAAAAGAAACTACTAGTCAAATTATTTAATACCTGAAACTCTCCTGGCCGTATTTCCTTTCTCTTGAAAGAATATCTGGGTTTTATCTGCAAAAGAATAAAATGATAACATTTGGAGAATAAAAAGCAAGGAAAAGCCAAGCAATTTGAAACAATCAGATCATCTTTCAAGATAAAAACTAATTATAGCCACTTACCGTGATACCTTTGCTTCCCAAACTTTTCATTAAGCAATCACTAAGAAATTCTCCCCCAATTGGAGAAGATACAACAGCCTATGGTAGCAAAGACAATAAACAAGGCAAAAGATTCTGTTACAAGCTAAGTAAAGCTTTATTAAAATTTAACATGGTAAGACAGGTGAATATTAATTTCATCAACCAATTTCAAGTTGTCTCTTTGTAGGGGTTGGGGGGGTGCTTATAGACATATAACATGAACATAATTTTCTAAAAGATAAGCTTATATAATCATGGAGTAACATAATTGTGTGGAAATACGGAATATGTATTCAAAAGATGGACGTCAAAACTTATCGACCAACAGGCCATGTTGCTTTATTGTATAAATCAATATAGCTGTACCTTTTTAATAGGTATATAGCTGTCTTTGTAACAGATACAAGATCCACAAATACATATGCATGCGCACACAAAAAACAATTATCAAGTATGAACACAAAATGATACCAAACTTCTTTCATAGGACAACCATAGTGACATATACTCATGACTCATTGAAGAGCACATGTATTACATGACCTACGCACACGTACATATGGACAGATTATTCTTGCAAATAGATAAGACGATAATTTATTGACAAGTGATTGCAAATATCATGCCCAAATAAAGATATAAAGGAACGCAACAAAAGGGAAGGAAAAATTCAATTACAAACTTATGCGCGCACTTACCCACATGTTGAACTAATGGACAAAAGTTTCATTTACTAAAAATGGACAGATATTAGATCCTCCCAAAACCCAGGACATATATGAAGTTGCAGCCATCCTCTAAGGGTAAGTTTGGATAAAAGACCAAACATGAAAGTCAAAGATATTTCTCAAGTAAAAAACGGTTTCATTCCCAAACATACAATATCTACAAATGTTAAAACTCCTCAAAGATTTTTCACTACCCAAAACTCAAAAAATCATATTAAAAATAAATTTATAAAAATAAATAAAAATCAGATGCAATGCCACCACCCTGTGGTGGCCTGGGTGGCAACCCTAGCCACCACCACCGGCAACCCAGATTGGGATACTGTTGTGGCTAAAATATTCCAGCCAATATGGCAGCCCAATTTGGACTGCCTTGTGGTGGCTAGAGTTTTCTGGCTGCCATGGGCAGTGGTGGCCAGAATGTTCTAGCCACCACGACGGCCCAATCTAGGCCGACTATGGTGGCCAGTCATGAGTTCCATAGCAAACCTTTTTTTTTTTTAAAAAAATGTTTAAAATGATCTATTATATTATCTCTTAGAGCATCTCTTAAAAATTCTCACATTCAAACATAATTTTATAATGGGTCCCACAACTTTTTAAAACTCTATAAAACCATCATTTTAAAAAGTTTTCACACTATTCACAGACACTCTTACACTATTCATGAAACCATCTCACATCCATGCAAGCCCTAAGAGTCACGTGCAGAAATTGGATAAAAACTAAGTTTGGTTGGCTGCACGGTTAAACTATGTATACTCAAAATAAAATTTTGTAAGAAGCCATTCTAGCACTTGACTGAAAATTGAGGAATACCTTCTGAAGAACATGACCATCATGCACTGGGGCAACCGTAGTTGATCCTCCTCCACTGAATCAGTCAGTAATTAGAAAAAAATAAATTAGTTTTTCTTCAAGCATAGATCAAGAAATGTCAAAAAAAGGAAAAATCAATTATCAAAATACAAGTGAAAAGAAGAATTCATAACAATAGCACATCAAACGTACTCATCAACCTATAAACAAGGCGAGAAGAATGCAGCCAATATGAAAGGAATAAGGCATCAATCAATAAGTCATTTTCTTTTTACTCTCATATTTTAAGAATCTATTTAATCTCTTCACAAATTGTGCTGAAACCTTTTCCAGAACTTTTAAAATTCAGGGTTCAAATTTTCAATACCTCAGCAATAACAAGCATACTGCACATGAAACCAAACTACAGAAAAGAATGGATGATCTCCCAATTAATAGGAATTGAAATATGCTGGTAGACATATTACCAATAATATAAATTCCCTTAAAGAGGTATTATGTGTAAACCATCTTTAGGAACTTAAAACATCAAGCACTTATCAAAGAGAAAAAATAAAATTCAAAACATCATTCGAAAGTGTAGTTATGATTATGGTAGGTACAATAAGCATGTCAATAGATATGTGATCACAGAATATTTTAGCTCCTTAGTTTATGTTACAGCCTAGCCAACTACCCATTATCATCCACCATGGCTTACAGCATGGTGTGAGTACATTGCTGTCAAATATTCAATACCCCTAACCTTTTAAGCTCATATATGTGTTAAAATATCTATCTTTTCATTGATTTCTTCTTCAGCTTTGTGATATTTTTTAGGTGCCTAACCATGTAACCCAACATAGGAAAGCAAATTTAAACATTTTCCATTCGACCCATAAAACTTAACAAAACAGAGAAAAGAAAAAGTAACTTTGGGAATTCGAGAGAAAAGGTCCGTGTTCACTTCAGAACCTCACGATAAGCCCCAACCAACACTCAAATTCAATAGTCTTACTCCATACCAAGAAACATCACAAAATAATTGCAGAAATGTAATGCAGATATGATATACAAAGTGGCTTCAACTAAAGGGGATGGACAAAACTCTTGCATGTAGGTAGAAAAGATATGCCATGGAAACCAGTACTGGTACTCAATAACTACATATGTCCTACCTGTCAACAACTAATGAGGTAGCACGTCCTGATGCGAAAGATGTGAGAACCTGGCATCAACGAGGACTTCAATCAATCACCCTACAGACATGTCTCGATAACAGGAGGGAAAGAGCATATCAATATCTATAATTAAAGTGCTACAAGTTGAAGGGAGGCCACAAATCCATAAGGGGCATACAGCATTCTTGGCCAAAAACAATGCGGGAACCTTGTACTTTTCAAACATAAGCTCTGTCGTCCTGTCAGATACATGACAATCAAGCCCGTTTAGTAAACGTAAGGTAATATGCTAAAGAATAATATACAAATACTTAATAAATATTAGATGTCACTAAAAGAATAAACCTTTATTGATTAGGTTGGATACAATTATACTTATCAAAAAAGGTTGGATACAATTATTCAGCATCAAAAAATATATGAGAGATTTCAGTAAATAGGCCATGGTTGAAGGAGAAAACGAAGGAATATAGCTTTATGGGGAGAAGCGTTAGTTTCTACGGATATTGTACAGAAATGGGATTCTGTTCTCGAAAAACACAACTGCAATGCACTTGTGTAACCTTAAAGTGCTGTAATGATCATATCCACTTTCTATGAGATCAATATCATTTTTCTGGATAAAACAAAGTTGAAACAATACTAATCCCCCATATTAACATCATCTCCTCCACAAAACTTATGGTCTTTTTGTTTAAATTTATCTTCAGAAAAAGCTTCCGAAGAAAGATTGTCTAACACTGCAACTATGACTTTTTTATAGCTCCTTCATCAATTGAAAATAACCCGAGGCACAGAGTGCAAAGGTGAGCTTTTAAAAGGCTTTGTCCAAGCTTATTCACAATGAAGTCAGTACATGGTGGCTGCTGTCATTCCAGACAAGTACACATGCACTTTATTCGAAGACTGTACTAGACAGCTACAACTCGATTTCATGAGTTTACCAGTAGACAGATACATTGACTGTTCTCTCACAATTAACAGCTTCAGAGATTAATTGTCAAAGCTACAAACAGGGAAGAACCAAGACAGGTGTCCTGGACCACAACCAAGGAAAAGCAGAAGTTGCTGATATGTAGCAAGTCCTAAGCTTTTTCTGCTCCCATTAAGTTTCAGCTTTGACGCAAGATAGTTTTTGGGTGAACTCCCATAGGGGTAGAGAGAGAGAGAGAGAGAGAGAGCTTCAGAGTTGACTGTTCTTAAAGGCATAGTATTATCATTATATTAGAACAGACCCTGTTTTTACAAAAATTAAATCAGTATATTATGCGGATTTTATCTCAAAAAAATATTTTTTATTTTATCTCAAAACCATATCAATCACCTTTCTCTTTGTTGTTGAGTATTAGAAGATGGTTCTGCAAGTAGCATTGGATGCTCTTTAGGATCAATCAACAGGCATTCCCTACAAGAAAAAACCAGTTATGACATACAGTCAAAGAAAGGTGATTGATATAGGATAGAAAGGAAACTCAAAACATTATAGAATGGAAAGGAAGTACAAATTTCTGCACTGAAAAATTATATTTTTTTCTTTGGGAATGTTAAATAACTGACACCACTGATGGGTCCTGAACTCATAATCAGACCCCCGCCTAATGCACACAAGGAGGTGAAGTGCCTTTTGGAGCAAGATCACATGGGCTTGAGCTGATAAATTATAAGGAAATAAAAACAACAAAAGCCTTTAAATAGTACAAAATATTCGACAATTTCCAAGCAATAAAGATGGCATGGTCTCAAATATGACATTCAATGAGATTTTTTTTTTTTTTTTTTATTGGCACCAGGTGTCGAGAAACAGCATCCCAACTAATCTTGGGGGTGCACAGGCTCTTGGCAAGGAGTTTTCTGCAAGTGCACATTGGGTAATTCAAGGGAAAAAGCTCTCAGTTCAATGGCCCCTAGAGATTGTTTGCACCCTAAACCTTAGACCTGGGGAAGCATACCCCCAAGCCCAAGGCCTTTACCACTTGAGCCAATCCCTAGGGGTTACATTCAATGAGAAAATACATGGATAAGTTAATACTTGTGAAAACACATCTGGAGATCAAACCCAGAAAAAAGATGGTTTTAATATGCTAACAAAGAAATATATTTGTGTGTGTGTGTGTGTCTGTGAGAGAGAGAGAGAGAGAGAGAGAGAGAGAGAGAGAGAGAGTGTTTTGGGAATTGGAAGAGAGATTACATAAAATATCTTTACCATATCTCCAAACTAGGATATATTATGTGTTCATCATTATTATCTACTGATACAGTATTTGTATGATTCGTAAGTTAAGCCATCTCTATGTCATGAGCATATCACTTGACACAGAACTATGATCACCAAAGGACAAGTAGCCGGCCGTGATCTTCAGTAATTACCTAAAAGCATGGTCCCATATGCTGTCAACTATATCCCAGTCAACAACAACTCCATCCTTTATGGGTGACAACACCTAATAGATAGCAGAACACAGAGTCAAAACCTCAAGAAATGAAACAGTCGAGAGATATTCATCAAAATCCCCATACAAAGCAGATAACAACTAAAAGACTTACCTCCATATTATCCCGGCGAAAACGTAAGGCTTGAGATCCGACATACAATTTGCGTTTTCCCTTGGTTTTGTCAGAATCAACAGTTCTGGCAGTGTTTTTAGAATCTACAGATCCAGAGTTATTTTCAGTTTTTTCAAGGTCATCAACTTCCATTTGATCAATTGCTCCGACAACCTTAACAAGCATAGACATATATCAACATAAAGTTGAACTAATATAGAACATAGAATAAAGAAAAAATAAACTACTATTTACAAATATTATGAATAGATTGTGCAGCTAGCCACAATAGAATAGAATCAGCAGTGAAATCATATTAAATATAATTCCTGTAAAAATGTCAATAACTGTGACACTGTAAAGTAACCATGCCATCTAAGACACCAGGCGTGCCGACAGGCACAGCAAATAAGCAATAATTTCCATGCCTCACAAAAATATACGTCCTGTCCCTACAAATAACAGCAAAACTACACCCCCCAAAAATCCACTTCATTCGCGATATATACATCATTAACTAAGCTAAGAAATTCGGTCACTGTTTCCTTTGTTGTTGATCAATTCAAGGTATAGAACTCGAGAGGCTGAAACCCACCTCAAGCCTCCCTACCATTATTTGTGAGATATATATTACAATAATCACTATATTTCCACAGCTGTCTAAATGACATCAAAAATGAAAATTTTCCATAATATTTCGACTTTGGGCGCCAGTATTATCCTATTCCGTTTGCTTTCAACTAAACCACACACAGAAAAAGTATCCGATACCATGTATATCAGTAAACCACAACTCCTTTTAATAGCTGAACCATTAACAGTTCCCCATTTCAATTTCCTAACCCATATAGGCAAATTCTAAAGAACTCAGCCCAGCCAAATCCAACGATACGTAATTACGTGCCATTTCAGAATGTTCTGTGAAAAGAAACAACAAAATACAGCTCCAGAAGTAGCATGCATACTACAATGCCATCAATTAGAGAGGCACCGAAATTGTGAACGCTGAGAGCCAAGACTAGCCACGCAGAAGGCTCAGAAAGATGCACGTTGCGAATGAGTGACTGAAGTTTGTCGCTCAAACTTTGACCGGGAGGCAGAAACACTTACCGAAGGAAACACAGCTTTGGGTGCATCTTCGCCGGCGTAACCGGCTTTACAGGTGTGCGAACCTAGGTCTATTACTATAGCCGATACCTCATCTGTGGAAATTACAAAATTGAAATTCAAAAAAAAGGAGAGAAAATTCGGTGGTGGGAAAATTCAAACAAAAAGTGAAAACAAAAAGAAAAATTCAAGCACTCACCGCCTCCATACATAGCTGCCGAATTGACAGAGTGATATTTCAAGTTTGGTCTGGAGCTGGGTTAGGGTTTTAGAAGACCGTCGAACCGCGGGAGAGATGAAACTCAAAAAGCATTTATGGAGTTATGACCCGTAAAGGTGGATCTACTCCGACTCCGACTCGTTGTGTTCAAGTTTTATCCCTCTCCCGCACCCGTTTAACCTTACCGGACTTATTTTCTGGATGAACAAATATAATAGATAGAAGTTATTATTGGTAGTATCTATTTTGCACGTATGATGTTGTATCATCTAGACCACACATCTCCCCAAGTGAGTATTGGGAACAATCAACTAGAAGCAGCCACGCAGTGAGTGTAAAGTGTGCACTGCTATAGTGGCTTCTCTCTAGCATTACTTGGAAGTTTGGGAGGTCGTGTAGCGTTATTCAAAATTTAAATTCATCTCAACCTCAAAAAGTTAAAAACATTTCAATGACACCCATAAGATATTATTATTCACAATTCAACTAATCTCAACATTTAAATGCAACTAAATTCACAACAAAATTTTTATAAAAATAAATTGATAAATTGACGTGGTTCTATATAATACATTAGAATATAAAATTATTTTTATTATAAATTAAATTTAAAGTTTTATATGAAACCATGTTTGTTTATAAATTTATTTTTACGGGATAACACTTCTCAATTTTAAATATACAAATTTCTTTTAGGTGATTTGTAAAAAAAAAATGAATTTTATCAAAAACAATTATAAAAAAAAATACTCTCTTTTGAAAGAGTATATTTTTTTATAAAAGATTTGCAAGAAGCTTGCCACATTACTTTTATGAATTATTTGTAAATCAAAGATTTTATATGCAGTCACTTTTGTATATTTTTTACACATTTTACTAGTGTAAGCGTCATTTTTTTTAATATAAATAATTATTTTGATCAATCACATCAGCGTAAAAAGTATGCAAAAAGACTATATGGAATTTCATCGGCTTACAAAGAACTGTTTTAAATTTTAATATTTGTAAAACTAATAACGAGTTATAAAGAATTAATGATAAGAACCTCTCTACAATAACCTTAGTTTTTTCGATAAAAATATCTCTATATTTATAATGAAAATAATTTTAATATTTAAAAGATTAAAGATAATTAATAAGTATGCTATTAATATTAAATATCTTACTTTAATTCTTATAAATTTTGAAGTCTCATTGAAATGATACGATGGCCTGTATTTCAGAATTAAAATCTGAAAGAAGTTTTCATATACAAAACGACAATAAAATAAAATTTAGATTTTTTTTTTCCAAAATTTTTGCATAAATGCTTATAAAGTATTATTTATGAGCAACAAATAAATGAATTAGACGGATTATCTTTGGAGTTTTGCTACATAACATCCACCACACTCCATATTTTTTTAAATTTTAAAATTTTTTTTGAGTTTATTCTTTTTAAATTATTTCAAATTTTCTATTTATTATTCATATAATAAATATTTGATAAAAGAAAAAAAATAATAAAAATTAAAAAAAATATGGAGTGTGGGAGGTTGTGAAGATTTATTCTTATCTTTGTAAGGGATTAAGGGATATTTCTCCCCTCTACTGTGGGTCTAAGAAGAGTAACTAATGGGACAAGAAACGAAGGCCCAGCTTGAAATAAGTAGACTCTTCGGCCTGGCCCATGGATAAACCCCCTGGACACAACCTCCATGAGGAAACGTACTACAGGGAATGAGACTCGCCGTCCTGGAGGTCTCTCGAATAGTGTCCAGTCCTTGAGTACTTGTCTACGTAAATGGGCAGAAAATAAGGGAAACTCTCGATCCTCTTACAAGAAGACATCGACGGATCACTAAGGACACTAGCAAGGTAAAGCAAATCGAGGAACCACGCCGCATTAATGGCACCACTACTTAAGCTACAAGCCACGTTAATGACACTATCACAGAGGTACGTTGCATTAAATGACTTTAATAAAAGGAACAGTAAAAAGACGCAGACTTCATAGGGGCATACATGATCTGTCCTCCAGACTCCCAATATAAATAGCAATTTCCAGGTACAAGAAAATCTCTCTAATCTCAAAACTCTTTCATTATTTACAAACTTTCAAAATACGATATTAACTTTGGCATAAGAAACTCTTTGACCCCAAGATTACCCTCTAATAGTTGTCTTCTTCTTTATTTTCACAGGTCCAGTTTCGAAAACCTGAATTGCTGGAACCTAATCTAAAGACATACGAAACACGACGTTAACAATCTTATTAATTAATAAATTTGTACCTCAAAATTCAAGATCAAGAGGCTTTTAAACAAATCTCACAATTCTTAAAATTAAAAATTTCTCATCTTAATTACAAGCATTAATGCTCCAAAACATATTGAGCCGCCCCTACATCTCAAACTAGGCAATAAAGCAATAATGATATATACAATTTTAAAATGTATAAATCTTGCACATATTTTTTATAAAAAAAAAAAAAAGTATATTTCTGTAACACCTTAATGAAAGATCTAAACTATATGACCTATATTTCAAAAGGACTAATTAATTATACAATTGGAATCCCATTAAAACCTTATAAAGAACACGAACTTCTCCTTCCTAAACAATATGAAATCCCATACACTACCTACTCTTATCCTTATCATATGAGATATCACAATTTCATCATAAAAAATGTAAAAAAATTATTTTTTATAGGATTTATTCTTTTACAAAAGACTTATGTAAAATTAATATATTTAAGACTTATCTCTAATATTGCTCGAACAATAAATTAGCTCGTATTCTCGCAGTAAGATGGAGCCGCAAATGTTAAAAAGTCTTTAATTATGCACAAAATGGACCGCTAGCTCTCATTATGCGAAGAAATGAACATAGAGCAATAAGTATTATATACGAAAATCGGCAGCATTTGCAACTTCGTTAATATCGTATATTTATTCATAACTTTATGGATTTGTAGGCCAATGTATATAGTCTGTACGACACAACACTTTAATGTATGCATGCATGACTCCAATTCTCTCACAAAACTTATTGATCACGTTATTTATGAGCAGAGCAGCGTTTTAGGTATAGTTAAGATAATGAATTAAAATTAGATTATTTGAGATAAAAGTTAAAAGTTGAATAAAATATTGTTAAAATATTATTATTATTTTGAGATTTAAAAAAATTAAATTGTTTATTATATAATTTTGTATAGAAATTTAAAAAAATACTACAAGAAAACTGCTTATTTATAACTATTTAGTTCTAGCGAAATGACTATTTACAGTTAAAATGAATCTATTTTAATCACAAAGCGTCAATCTCATTGCGTTGTATCAATGGCCATGATGTGCCAAACATGGTGGCATAGGTGTGGCAATAAAACTTTTATTTTTTATATTTGATATTTACTACAACTAAAGAAAAACAAATTCCTCCATTTTCCAATTGAATTCTAGGATTTAAGAGTGAGAAATAAATAGACACGTATAGGTCTTGTAAAGTATATTTTTTTTATAGCATTTAATGCTAATAAACGTGTAATATTCAACTTATGTATTTATATCTCTCACATTCTCGGTTCTAGAGTTTATAAAAACTCTAAAAGATTCAAATAAAAAATACAATTTGACAAGTTCAGAGCATATAATCCCCATGCAGGCCATTTGAAGAAGAAAAAAAAAAGTTGGCCAACTTAAAAAAATGAAATATCTAATCAGGTGTTTTTTTTTTAAAAAAAATAAATAAAGAAAAAATAATTTGTGAATAATAGTAAAAAACGGTAATAATAAAATATTAAATAGTAATGAATAACATATCACTTAACTACCCAAACACAATCTTAATTTTTTTATTTAATGGTTAAAGAAATGACTATAAGTGAAGTTGTGTATTATTTAAAATGTTTAAATATGTTTAAAAAATGCTTGAAAGAAAAAGAAAAAAAAATGCAATTGCACTGATGATAATTTTGAGGGGAAAAAATCATGAGGCTGAGTAGCAGCACCCTTAGAGTATATATAATTGGTCGGCGACTAAGTTGGAAATTTCTATTTGTGGGGCTAGGAGGTTAGGGTATGTTTTCTTTCTAGGAAAATGTTAGCTTGCCTCTCCAAATGTACCACTCAAAGTTATAGGTAGTGTATTTGTGTGTGTATTTTTTTTTTAATACCACTAGTGCTTAGTGCATTTGTATTTTTTTTTAAATACATTTGTGTGTTTTTTTAATATTTTAAAAAAATAAAAATGCACTAATTATGATAATCGCTCGTAGCGGTATATTTTGGAGGACAGAGTAGCAGCACCCTTTCTTTGTAACCAAGATAGAAATAATATATCAAGATTCAATAAAACCAATATGGTCCTTTCTAATTATCAGAATATATATATATATAAACCCAATCCTTGGCTTTTTTTACTCCCAAATATGCACAATCTTTTCATTTTTGTGTAAGGCTTTTCTTGCTCCCATATATGCACAATCTTTTCATTTTTGTATAGAACTTCAGAAGCTCAGCTTCTCTCCTCTTAGGTTTATAATTTTGTTCACAATTTATTGATCATTTCTACTCATCACCCTTTATGCAATTGCCACCACCTCCCCTCGCCGCCATCATGTGCCACCGTATACATCATCACAGGTAATCTCTCTCACCCAAATACTCATTTTTCTCGTATATTTATCTCTCTCTCACTCATGAATATTTTTACTATTTCTAGGCTTCTAGCACAAATTTGATGGATTAATTAATGTTTAATCTGGGTTTGTTTGATTATTATGGGTTTCTATTGTTAGCTAGCTAGTAGTTTCATTGTGGTGATATTAATTACTACCAACAACCATATATATATATGACCATCAACTAAAAAAAAAGTAGTTTCATTTTGATAGATTAGTGATGTTTTTGAAATATTAATAGCTTGGATAGATCATAAAAGTAGAAAAGGAAACCAATCAAGCAACTCCATTCAGCAAATAATTAATTAAAAGCTAGCAATATAATTAATTAATTACTATATATATACATGACACTTTAAAGAATTAAAAGAGAAAATAAAACAAATTACACTACTCTTTATGGCATTGGAAGTTTTGGGACCATCATGCTCACGCATGATGCATGAATTATTAATAATTTGTACCAATATAAGATAAAGTTTCATCCTCCCCTTATCGTCTCATTTAATACAATCCTTATGAATCCTCCACCTTCCTGTCTATGATAAATGTGAGATCTGAAAATAGTAGACAAGACTTATGCTGTGCGCGCGTGACAGTGTAATATATATAATATGTCTCAAATTAATAAAGTCGAGTGTTATCTTATATATCTTATCCTATATAAAAAATTAAAAAAAAAAAGAATCTTTTGGATTTCCATAGTCTCTTCAGCACATTTTAGAACTAGGAATAAAATAAAATTAAAATTGTGAATATTGAAAATCAAATCTTGCTACATAAGAGCATGACATTGGCTTAGCGAAATGTCAGTGAATCTTCAAAATTTAAAAAACTACATATGAAATTGTCTGTATTGAAGTAGTCAAATAGTGAGAACTCTAAATTTGAGTTACAGTATTTTTAAATCTATCTTCATATTTAGAGATGAACCGTTCATCTTTAAAAATGATATTTTATTCCAAAAGTGATATTAATACATTCTCTTGTTTTTTTATTTTTAATTTTTTTACTTCACATTTTTGGTTGTTTTTTTCTTACTTCACATTTCTGGTTGTTTTGTTTTTTACTTCACATTTCTGGTCCTATAATCTACTCCTCATTCTAGGTGCCCGCGTGACTTCAAGCTGCAAATGATTTTGGCTTTTGGCCACATGAATTACAGGTTGTAATCAGGTTGAGAAAAAAATTAGTTGGAAAATAATAATTTAAATAAAAATTAAATGATTAATTAATAAATGATTAGTGTAGTTATAAAATATAAAACAATTTGACTAATTTTGACTCTATATAAAACATGTATTTTAACTAAATTTTGAAGATTACTTTAATGAAATTAATGTCAATATTCTAACTAGTGAGGATTATGTGTTCTCCGCTTCGAATTGCAAGCTGAATGAGACATTAAAATCTAGAAAGCGCTAGTTCTAAATAAGATTATATAAAAATAAATTTATAAATTAATATAACTTAATATAAAATATTAAATTTATTATATAATAAAAAGAGTTTTACAATTTCACATCTCATATCAAATTATGGAAATTTATAAGTTAAACTTTTGAAAAATTCTATATAGAACACCGATTAATAAAAAGAAATATTACTTTTCATCTAAAATGCCATCGTTCTTAGTCATGTGATATCTTATATTTTAACTGATTTTTTTTTTTAATCACTTAAATAACATTCACTTAAATATTAATTTTCTTTTGGTCAAATGTTTAATTTGAATTCCAATAAAATATGTAAAAAAACTCATAAAAACATTTCTAAAAAAGAAACTCAACTGACAGGAAATCAGGCCTTCCATGCACGTAAGTCCAGTACTCCGTGCCAGCATCCCGCTCGGACATTATCAGCTAGCGTTCACTTACTGTCACCTTTTCACTTGAGGGTTCGCATGCAAACCTCTTTTCTCCCCAACTTACTTTAATGCTGTCTTCCATTATCTGCCATTGTCTTTATCTACGGTATCTACCTCCCAACAGCAATGCTGACGTGATACAGAGACCTCTCCATTTCTTTCTGAATCTATATATAATATCATATAAAAAAACCCAAATCCGTCACTGATCTTCTCCCTGAGCTGTCTGCTCTGCGACAAATCAGATATGGCTTCTAATAACAAGCTTTTCTTCTTCAGCTTCTTCTTCGCCATTTTCGTCGCCCTAGCTGTTTCTTTACTTCCCTTGGCTCTCTCCCGTGGCTTAACGGAGGAAGCTACACACGCATTCCTCGACGTCTCGGCCTCGCTCGAACAAGCCCAAGCAGTCCTCAGCTTCGACCCTGAAACGGTTCAACCCTTTGGCCAACATGATGACGAGATGCAGCAACAAACCCTCGCTAACTCCTCCTCTTTCTCGGTTCAGCTTCACCCACGAGACTTTCTCCTCAAGACCTCATATAAAGACTACAAAAGCCTCGTTTTATCTCGACTCGAGCGCGACTCGGCCCGAGTCAAATCGCTCACCACCAAGCTCCAGGTGTCCCTCGACGGCGTGAGTGAGTCGGATCTTGAACCCATGAAGACGGAGCTTCGCCCTGAGGACCTGTCCACTCCGATCGTGTCCGGGACGAGCCAGGGTAGCGGCGAGTACTTCTCGCGCGTGGGTGTGGGAAGCCCGCCCAAGCTCTTCTACATGGTCCTCGACACCGGTAGTGACATCAACTGGCTCCAATGCCAGCCCTGTTCGGACTGCTACCAGCAATCCGACCCGGTATTCAACCCGGGCTCATCTTCCTCCTACAAGACCCTCTCCTGCACCTCCCAGCAATGCGGGTCCCTCGAGAATCCAGGGTGTAGCACGGGTAAGTGTCAATATCAGGTATCCTACGGCGATGGATCGTACACGGTCGGTGACTTCGTAACGGAGACGGTGTCGTTCGGAAACACCGGGGCGGTAAACGGCATCGCTCTGGGTTGCGGCCACGAAAACGAGGGTTTGTTCGTTGGGGCGGCCGGATTACTGGGGCTGGGTGCGGGCAAACTTTCGCTTCTCTCTCAGATCAAAGCGTCTTCGTTCTCTTACTGCCTTGTGGACCGTAACTCGGGCAGGTCCTCGACGCTCGAGTTCAACTCAGCTCCACCCTCCGACTCGGTCACGACCCCTCTACTCCGAAACGAGAAAATCGGTACGTTCTACTACATCGGACTCACCGGATTAAGCGTCGGAGGCCAGCCCGTCTCGATCCCGTCCTCCGCATTCCAATTCGACGCATCAGGAAACGGCGGGATCATCATCGACTCCGGGACAGCCATAACTCGTCTGCAGACGGAGGTCTACAACTCTCTCCGCGACGCGTTCGTGCAGCTGACTCGGCACTTACCGTCCACAAGCGCCGTGTCTCTGTTCGACACCTGTTACGATCTTTCTTCCATGACATCCGTGAGAGTACCAACGGTGGCATTCCGGCTCTCGGACGGAAAGTCGCTGCAGCTACCGGCAAAGAATTATCTGATCCCGGTCGACTCGTCGGGAACCTTCTGTTTCGCCTTCGCTGGTACGAGGTCGTCTTTGTCAATCATCGGGAATGTGCAGCAGCAGGGGACACGGGTCAGTTACGATTTGGCAAAATCGCGGGTCGGGTTCTCACCCAATAAATGTTAGTAGGTATTGTTTTTTTTTTAAAAAAAAAAAAAAAAATCCAGTAATTTACCTTTTTATCCCTAGAAAATGAGATGTTGAACTGGTATTTATTAGACTGTAATATTATGCACCAACAAGGCAGGGTAGTGGCTGAAAGTGGGTCCATCTAAATAAATTACAAAGTAAATTATGCTGACTCAGCTAGTTTGGCTCATAATTATTCATAAATTTACTTTTATTACATTTTTTAGACTTTCAATTCAGTGGTAAATGGGGTTGAGAAATTATATTTTATTTTTTAATTATTTGTATTGAAATTTTATTCACTATACTCAAAGTCAAAGCTGGTCTTCTTATAGAGTTTTACATGTGTCAATACAGTACTTATAGTGAATCTATTATAATTTAAAAAGAATTAAAATCACCAATCATGTTGAAAATAAATCAGTAATGTGTTGGTTATATAAAAAATAAGGCTAATAAATGGATTTTCATTTTATATTTAATTTTGTATCTTTTAAATGTGTAATGATATTATTATTTTGGTTTTAACTTGGTTATGGAAATCTAGTAGTAAAAATGATATTTTTCATTTTAAATTTTTATCATTTTAGTCATTCTGATTGATCTGTTATTTGAGTTGTTAGTATAAAAGTATTTAAATTGTGACAAGCACCAATATTATGTAACTTTTGTTAATGCGAAATTCTATTTACAGTCTCCAAGTAGGGACTGTATGTGCAGACCCTTTATTAAATGAGAAGAAATATCATTTTAGAATGATATTTTTGTAATTTTTTAAAATTTTAAAAATAAAATTACCTAAACTTGCATTGCAGTCCTCAAATGAAGACTGTATGTAGCATTGTTCTTTGTTAATATATTATCCTTAAAGGAATACCTATCGAATAGTAGAGGAATATTGGTAAAAAGAAAATATTTATATCTGCCTACACCGGCACACACTCAGCGCATTGAGTGTAAAAAAAAAAAAAAAAAAAAAAACACGTGAAGCATATCTCATTGGTAAATATTAAAAATAAATAATTCTATTTTTAAGAAGTGAGGAGTAATATTTATGGAAAAATGTCAGTGGAGTTACTCAATCTTATCCTTCATGCATTTTAATTTTAATTTTTATTTAATGATTAAGAAAGTGATTATTAATAAAATTAAAATTATATATATTTTTATTTTTTTCTTAATAATTAAGAATATTAAAAAAATATTAAAAAAAATAATTTATAACTAACGATACATTCAACAATAAACACCGGCGGCCCGCCAGCACCATCCATATTTATGACTGGACTTACAGACATACGTTGCAAATGGTCTGCATGTGTGAGACGTGGCTTTGAGGGATGTCGTTTTGTGCATTATTCGTGATGGAAGTGTTTGTTTCTTCTTTTCGCTTTTGATATCTAGAATATTTACTCTTGAATAAAAGATAATGAGTGAAAACTTCAATTCATTCATTTAAGTGTAATTTTGTAAATATTTTGTAAATATTTTTTTAATTTTTTTATAATTTTATTTCTAAATATTATTTAAATATAAAAAATCTTTTTTATTTCAAAATTTAAAATTTTTATTTAATCATTACCTACATAGAAATTAATATAATCTTTACGAACTCCAAAACAAAAAATAATTTTAAAAAATTTTATTAAAGCAACTTTTCAACTTTATCTATCAATTTTTACAAACTTTAATACAATATTTATTTTAAAAAAAAATTCTTTCACATTTCCAAAAAATATTTTGTTCAATTTATCTAAAATCATCTCATCTATCTCACTATCCAAACGACTCCTTAATCTCAAACAAATCCCTAAGATTCTCAAATATTTCCAAACGTGTTTTGTCCAAGTCTTGCTTTTTCAACTAAAAAACAATTATTCATGAAGTACTTGTTCTAAACTATACCAAGATAAAATAATTATAACAATATTTTATATTTAAAACTAATTTTCTTTGTCCTATCTTTGTGACCTTTCTCCGATGTTAGTTTTTGAAACAGTAGTACTAGCAAGTATGTGAAAAGAAAAACCAGAGACAGAACATCGATCATGGTACGTAGATGAAGGCATATAGAATGTGGAATAATAGTTGTTTTGAAATGCTTAAAAAAAATAGTAAAATACCATTTTCCTGCCAAAACTTGAACCCTCTCAACAAGAAGTCCTTAACCATGCATATGGTGCATGTGCTTCTCCACAAACCCTACATTGTATGTTGGCCGGTACTGAATAATAGATTCCCTTTGTTTCTTTTGCCAAATAAACAAATATTATTGTCAAATTAGAAGGTAATTGAGGGAGCCAATCAAGAAGTACTTGACCTAACTAAGTGCATGTTTGGAATTACGGTAGAAAATAGAGTTTATAGTTTTAGGGCTTATAGCTTATAACTTAAGTAATAAGTTCTACTATTAAAAAGTTATTTACTGTTTGGTAACCATATGTTTAAAGCACCTTCAAACATTTTATATTTGTTTGGACACAAATTAAAAAAAAGTGATTTCTGAAGTAGAAATGACGATTATTTGATTTTTTAAAAAAATTATGACCATATTCTTGAAAATTTGAAAATTGTAATTATCTGAAAGTTGTATAAGTATTTTCGTTCATTGAAAAGTTTTTTAAAATTTGAATTATGTTCTGCATTATCCGAAAAAACACATTTGAGGCATTAAAATGTTGCTTTTCCTTAAACGTATTTTTTAGCTTATTTGAGATTAAAACGTACTTTAATATATAATATCCAAACAACCTAATTTTTCTATTAAAGAGCTTTTAAGATTGTTTAAACACTTTTTAGGACTCCTAACATAACCCTAAACAGACCCAATTTTTCTTTAAAAAAATATTTTCATACATTGTGAGAAGCACTCATGGGTCTATTTTTTGAAAACCGTTGTTGAAACAATATATATTTTTTTCGCAATAATATATTTTCTTTTATCTTATAAAACAAATTCTTTTGAGTATCAAGATGATGATAGATTAGAACTTCTTAAAGTTATTGTATATTTGAATTTGGGACCTCGAATGAGACAGATACATAAAATAAGCTATAGATCAATATTTATGGGGGGCTGTTAGAGCCATCGACAAGGCGAAAGTTTTTTTTTTCACACATTTTTTTTAAATTCCTTAAACATTTAAAAATAAATAAAAATCACAAACTCATTACAAAATAATTCCATAATCATTAAGCAAAAAAAAAAAAAATCATTAAGGATTGTCGGGAGCCACTCTCGGTGAGAGTGACATTTTCCATATTTATTGAGAATCTGATTGAGAATCTGATGTCGTTCAAGAGAATGGAATTATTTCTCTAAGAGTTTTCATTACATGAATGGTAGTCAATAGTTTTTTTTTTTTTTTTTTTTTTATATATATTGGAACTAGCTCTAAGAGAATAATAAATAATGTGACCATGGACTTGATTTAGATGCAATTATAAATATATTTTTATTAAAGTCTTGAGGATCTCAAATGGGAAATCGAAAGATATATAAAGTGGATTATACAACATTTATTGCTCGGGAGATGTTTTTTTCAACATGTTCTTTGTATGTCATGGCGAGTTCGGGCGAACATACATATATTAGATATATCTTATCTAACATATAACTGGGTCCATTCTAATAGGAATTGAATCAAAGTCAAAACCTGCAACAAAAACTTTTCATATTCTATGTATGATATAGATATAGGTGTTGTGATCAAGAAGATCATGATTAGGATGTGCTTAGAGGTCTTTATCTCAAGAGGAATCAAACTATTTCACAATGTCTTTTCGGTTAGCATTTTAGGATGACTTTTTCTTAAAGTTAAGTTGGGGGTTGAAACAGAGAACAGAGAGCATATAGGAGATAATAACAGTCTTTGCATTTTAACAATTTCCCCTTTTTCTTTTGTGGTTCATGACAAAATAGTTGGTGCTGAAATCTGTGCTTTTGTGTTTCATTTTCAGTGGGACCAGTCAAATTGTGGAAAAAGCCAAACCCAACCCATCAGCATTGTGTCCTTAGACAACAATTATACAAAGTGAATTGAACATGATTGTCCTTTAGCAAACAATTAGTACCAAGTTGTATGGACTTTTGTTGTCTCCATGAATGTCTTTTTGACCATTTCCAAATGTGAAATACCCAGTTCCAGTTCTTACTATCTTCATTTAGAAGAAATTACACATTGACTTGAAGAATAAAAAAAACATAGATTTACAATCTTTTGCAGGAAACTTACTTCTTTAATTCGTTGGGACATGAGAATTAGGCAACACAAAAACTGCAATTTGCAAAAATGAAAGAATGGGGCATTCCGAGAATCGAACTCGGGACCTCTCGCACCCAAAGCGAGAATCATACCACTAGACCAAATGCCCTCTCTATGTTTGTAAGATTCAATGAATTACATACTTCAACAAAGAACCTCCTTGGCAATTCTCATAAGAAAGCCAGAGAATTTCTTGACACACATTCCTTGGGAAGGCTCGTTGCAGCTTCATTGACAGTAAAAACAAGTTTCTTACTGGATACAACTTTGGACTTACTGTTCTCATTGACTCGTTGTGAGGTGGAAAAGTTATCTTTTCTTATGTTCTCTTGCATTTCTTTGGATATCTACGTTACATTAATTCTGATTAACTCTGCCATGCACATATGAGGTCAGTTTGCACAACAATTTGTGCTGCATGCATCTCAATGCATACATATCATCAATCAGAAAATTACTGTCTCTCCTCTTACCAGGAAACAGACAGATCATCAATGCAAACACCACTAATGTTACAATTTATAAGCAAAATTTACTCAACAACACTCAATTACAGTCTCCTCCAGAATTCCATTCTAAGTTGTTTCTTTGTGCTGGGAAAGATCTCCATTAACTATTTCGAAAACTTGCATATTCGACAATCTCAAAACTCTGCACCAGTAGGAAGATATTGGGCTACAGAAACTTTTAGGTTGGGCTCAAGATTTCCTTGCCTGTGGCTTCTCATCGTTTAGGTCTCTCGATTCTAGTTTCTAGTAAATAGAGTGCTGTTATGTTCACGCTCAAGTAACAAGACTACCTCCGGTTGCTTATTCTTACCTTTTAGGCTTTTAGGGAACCCTTTTGTTTACACCAAAGGAACAAAGAAAAAAAAGAAAAGGAGAAAGCACACAGTGAATCATAAGGAATCATTGGCGACAAGGCATGAATTGAAGACCATTCAACGCTACACAACAAGTACGTGTTTATCTTTCAAGTCCTTTGTAAACAGTACGTATAGTAGGTGTACGTAAATTAATAATCCTTATCGTAATTGGTATTAGGGGTCATGTAATTGATTCGGGGGTTATGGATTGAGAATTTCGGTCCACACTTTTCCAGACCGAGACGGGACAAATTACTCCTATAGATCGGACCGGACCGTTAGCTATCCGTCCAATCAATCCATTCAATTTGAGCAACTATAAAATGGGCGAACATACAAAAAACACAAAATCACTTCTAATGCATAAATATTTTGACTATTTTTGGCATATCAATACAAAAAAGTCAACAATATTTACACTTTTGAATATCAATTATTTATCTTTATTTGCACATTTCGAAAAATAGACTAAAAAAGTTGAAAAATTATCAAAATTATCCATATCTATTCATGAGAATTAGCAATCATGACAATAAGGTTTAAAACAAACAATAGAGAAAATGAAATAAAAAAATACAATATCATCCAAACTCCAAATACATATGATCAATAGTGATAGGTTAGATAAAAATTATATAATTAACTTATATAACTACTATATAAAATGATATATATATAAATATTTTAAAAACCTATATAGATACTTCAATCGGTCTGATCTAAAAAAACCACACTTTGGATCGGAATGGGAACAAAAATTCTAAGGTATATATTAGGGCTAAAAACTGATGGGTTCGGCACGATTTTGGTGCCAAACCGATGCCGCACCGATCTTTGCCATGAGAGCTCAGAATCGACCGAAACTGGTTGATTGAGGGAGAGAAAATTGATATTATCGATCTCGACGCGGTGCAGTTCGGTTCTTCAGTTTACTGTCGGCGTCTCTGTGAAGGGGGAGGGATGCCGCGTAGTCTACAATGAGAGAGTAGAAGAAAGTTGCAGACGAGAAAATGATGTATTGAGGAAGAAGATGACACGAAGAAGAAGAAAAAGAAGAAGGGGGGTGGGGTAAGGGGTTTATTAATCAATTTTGAAATGACGCCGTTCCATATGTTTTTTTAACTTCGAAGGGCGAAACGATGTTTTCACTTATTTAACTGAAACAACACCATTTTATATACATATATTTAAAAAATATTGTTGAACTCAAAGTTTCAAGTTTCATATAATTATATATTTACATATGGGTTTTTATGATAACAAATGAATTCAAGCATAAAAGAATTTCAAGTTCAAGTTGTCTTCACAATGAAGCCAATCACATCAATGAACCATGAGCAAGAAAGGGAACAAGCTCACAAATAAAAGTTCTTAGAGTAATTTTGTACATCTCTTGAATAGTGAATTTATGAGAAAAGATTAATTTTGAGTTAAATTACTAAGTTTGCTTCTTTTTACCCTTATCTTTATATTTACTACTACTTCGTATTTTGTTCATATTTTATATTGTGTATTTGGTTTATAATTGCAGATTTTTAAATATAACCCAATTCACCCCCTCTTATATTAGTCATCTGGGCAACAATTGGTATCAGAGTAAGGACTCTTTTATAAGTTTAACTATATTTTGAGTTAAGATTTTATGGCTAACATTGTAGTTACCTTTTGTGAAGGTCAATCCAATAGTCGGCCTCCACTATTTTGCAGAGACAATTACACATTCTGGAAAGCTAGAATGAAAAATTTTCCTTTAGGCTCAAGGTCAAGAAATTTGGAATACGTTGTAAATGGACCTTATATTCCAACAAAAGCTGTTGATGGAGTAAAGGTAAAAAAAGAAGAAGAAAAGTTTGATCGTGAAGACGAGAGAATTCTAGTATTGAATTCAACGGCTATAAATCTCTTATATAATACTCTCAATGGGAATGAGTTTAATAGAATAATGATTTGCAAGACGATAAAAGAAATTTGGGATAAGTTGGAAGTAACTTATGAAGGAACTTCGCAAGTCAAGGAATCAAAAATTTATTTTCTTACTCATGAATGTGAAATGTTTAAAATGAATGATGATGAATCTATTTCTATTATGTACACTGGTTTTACTAACATTATAAATAGCTTGACAACTCTCGGTAAGATTTATTTAAGTTTGGAGACAGTAAGAAAAATTCTCAACTCTCTGTCAAAACGTTGGGAATCAAAAGTGACGGTGATTCTTGAAGCTAGAAATCTCAAGAAACTCGAAGTAAATGAACTCATCGGGCCACTTACCACCCATGAGTACACATTGAAAAGAAGAGAAGAAGAAAGAAATCCAAAGAAGAGCTTGACACGTAAAGTTGTTCCCCATGAAAGCGAAAGTGATGAAGATGATGAAAGTGATGAAAAAAATGAAGAAGTTATGATGATAACAAGGAGAATTAAAAGATTCTTAAAGATAAATAAAACTCTTTCAAGGAAATCCTTCAAAAAATTTTCCAAGAAAGATATAGGTAAAAATAACTATTTTACTAGTTACAAATGCAATAAGCTAGGGCATATCAAGGCAGATTGTCCTCTGCTAAAGAAAGATCGAAACAAGGGCAAGAAAGCAATGAAAGCTACATGAGATGATGATTCAAGTAGCTCAGACATTGAAGCAAGCAATGGAGAATATGCAAATATTTGTCTTATGGCTAAAGACGTCCTTGATGTAATAAATCTTGACAATATTGAAAATTCTTCATATGAGGAACTTGAGAAATTAGATATCAAATATACTACTTTGAAAAAGAAAAATTCTTTTCTAACAAACAAAATTGATGTTTTAAAAAAAGAAAACATCATTTTAAAAGATGAAAATTATGAATTGAAGAAGAAAGTGACTGATTTAGAAAAGATTGTTGAAAACCTTACAAACGGAAAAAGAAATTTTGAAAAATTTCTTGGTAGTCAAAGATTTGTTTTTGACAAGGCAGGCTTGTGATACATGCCAAAACAAAAATACAAATCTTATAAAAACTTTTTTGATAATCATTATAAATTAAAGTCCAGTATTCAAAATATTTTTTATAAAAATAAATTTTCAAAAGAAAGATATTATTACAATCACTCAAGTTCTTCGTATATATCACATGCTATCTGCAATTTTTGTAATATAAATGATCATCATTATTATGTTTGTCCTATTAGAAGAAAACATACAATGACTATTAGGGTCATATGGGTACCTAAAAATCTTATTTATTCTAATACGAATAAATGAAGGACCCAAAGAACTTGGGTTCTAAGAAAAATCATTTTAATTGTTTTCGTATATATGCATGAAGTCCTCCATAAGTAAATGTAAATGCTTTTATAAATGAAGAGGTATATGTTGAGCAACCGTTTTGAAAATCATATTTTCCAAATCATGTTTCCAATATCACAAAAGCATTATTTGGATTCAAACAACCTCCTAGAGCTTGCCAGCTTGGTATGAGAGACTCAATGGTTTATTGACTGAAAAAGGTTTTCTAGAAGGAAAAATTGACACAACCTTTTTCATTAAACACGAAAAGGATGATATTATTTTGATTCATATTTATGTGGATGATATAATATTTGGTATTACTAATGAAAATATGTGCCAAGTTTTTGCTAAGAGTATACAATAAGAATTTGAAATGAGTATGATGGGAGAACTTAACTTCTTTCTCAGATTGCAGATCAAGCAAGAAAAAAGTGAAATATTCATTAATCAATCAAAATATATCAAAGAATTACTCAAAAAGATTGGGATGGAAGGTACAAAAGAAATTGGAACACCAACGAGCCCATCCACCAAACTTGACAAGGATGAAACTGATAAGCAAGTTGACTCAAAGGTATATCGAGGTATGATTAGTAATATATTATATTTGACAGCGAGTAGACTAGATATTATGTTCAGTGTATGCTTATGTGCACGTTTTCAATCATCTCCCAAAGAATCTCATTTGGCAGCAGTTAAACGCATTCTTAGATATCTTGTTGGTACAATTGACCTAGGGTTATGGTCTCTTAAGCACACTTCTTTCGATCTAATCAGCTACTCAGATGCAGATTATGCTGGTTGCAAAATTGATAAAAAAAGCACTAGTGGAATATGTCATTTCTTAGGTCATGCATTTGTTTAATGGTTTAATAAAAAACAAAACTCGGTTGCATTATCTACTATTGAGGCAAAATATGTTGCTGCAGGTAGTTGTTGTGCTCAAGTTTTTTTACATGAAGCAACAACTTGAGGATTTTAAGTTCAGGTACAATCACATCCAATAAAATGTGATAATACAAATGCTATAAATCTTTCAAAGAACCCAATAAAACATTCTAGAACTAAGCATATTGAGATTATATATCATTTTCTCCGAGATCATGTGCATAAGGGCGATATTGTACTTGAATTCACAAACACAATCAGTTGGCAGATATTTTCACAAAACCTCTGCCAGAAGATAGACTATGCATGATTAGAATTGAAATAGGAATGATGCATGCCATGAATATCTATTAAATATTTTTATTTTATTATCTCAAATGACTTACAAAAACTTGCAACTTTTAGCCTCATTTTTCAAGTGCTCTTGCTCTTCATATATCAACATACTATCCTTATCTAAAGGATTAGACAGTCGAAATGAAGAATCAAGCAAGGATTTTAAATACTTATTTTTCTGCTTTAAGTCTCATATTATTTTGTTAGATTCGTGAACAAGTCATTTAAGTACATAAATATTCTCGTTAACCTATTCAAGCTCATGAGTCCTAGACTACAACTGCTAGGAAAATGCGACAATGGACGATGAGTATCGAGTATTGAGACTCCCAAGTTCATAAATGGGGTCATCATCTGAGTTGTTAGTCAGATTACTCTCATGCTGCATCATGTCACCTATGGCAGATGTAGAAATAACTGGTGGCTGAGATGTAGAATACCTCATATAGTGTTCAAGGGGATTGTTGGAAGAAGATTGTTGAGCCAACGCAAAAATAAAAAGGAAAAATTTTAGAGAGTGAGAATGCAGATGTATTACAGAGAGTAAAGAAGATTTGATGAGAATTAGATAAAACTCAAGACTAATTTTATAAAGATATAAATGAGAACAAGACAAGCTATCATTTCTTCAAATCTTACTTAGTAAAAAATTACAAGATATGCTGAACGCATATTATCAAAAGTTATTTAGTTAAGCCAGGGAGATTAATTGCAGACTGTCCCTATTTTTCTCGTAAACGCTGAACCTCTGTTGTTATTTGCTGATGTTGACTTTGTATTTGAACTCTCTCTCAATCCAACTCCTCTATTCGTGGTTGTGGGTCATGTTCGTAAATTTCTTTAACTCCTTGTTTTCTTACTTTAACCTTTTATTCATTCTATCTTTATTAGCTAGCCTTTGACGCAACTCAGATACCTGATTGTTAAGCCGATCAACCTCACTCACCCTCGCTAGTAACCTCTAAGACATGGTTGTAACAGAGGCAGCATATTAAGCACTGAGCATTCTTGATCCTGCAACAATCTTAGAATCAGTTCTACCAGAAAAATGCATCTTTGCTCCTATCATGGTGTTGACAGCTCAAGAGAGAAAATTGGTGGTTGAGGCGTAAATGGTTCCTGATTCAAATCTGGAACATTAATGGAAGAAAGTTGCTAGGCCATACTAGCGTTCTGGATAAACAGAAACTAAGTCAAGGAGGAATGTGATAATTTTTTTTTGTGAGTATCTGATGGGTGAGAATGGTCATTTTAAAAAGAAACCCAGAGTTTTCAAATCTCTACAAAATCTCGTTTGTCAACAACATCAGGCGAATTTAAATCTCTTTTTGCACTAAGTTGATAGAGCTAGGTCTCAAGGCTTTGCATCACTTGTCGGGACCCGGGCGGCTCCAATTATTTAGCTCTCCATAGTTTGTACAAAGCATAGGTTTTAGCAGTCCAATGGTTACTACAGTTCCTTTTTAATGATGCCAAAAGAGGGAGAAGTTTTAGAACAAGAACATTAACATGTTCTTGTCATGCTTTATTTAAATTAGCATCCCTTGAATTATTAAGCTTGTTATATTTGTTTGAAATTATGTTTATCTATTGTTTGAAAGACTAACACACATTCTCAAGGGGAGCTTAAGTATTACTACCGGTCTCAGAGTTCTACTAAGTATTTGTCATCATCAAAAAGGGGGAGATTGTTGAACCTAAGGTTTCAAGCTTCATATAATTATATATTTACATATGGATTTTGATGATAACAAATGAATTCAAGCATAAAGGAATCTCAAACTCAAGTTGTCTATACAATGAAACCAAACATATCAATGAACCAAGCATGAGCAAGAAATGGAACAAGCTCACAAATAAAACTCTTAGTAATTTTGTACATCTCTTGATAAACTTCAAAATTGGATTAAATCTTAAAATTAATCTTTTCTTATAAAGCATCAAATTGTATTTTCTACATGTGTATAACATATTTGAAAATTAAAAGTTTGAAATTTGAAATTTTGAAAGATTATTGATTGTCATCTTTCACATGTGCATGGCATGATTAAAAGTTTGAATTTTTGAAAATTTGAAAGATGATTGATTGTCATCCTCCACATGTGCATGTTTTTTTTTGAAACTTTTCAAAAGTGATCGATACACTTTTGAACATATGCAAAAGGTAGATGGTTTTGTTTGAAAACTTTGAAAAGTAAATAATACTCCTTTTGTCATATGCAAAAAGTAAAAGATTAGGTTTGAAAATTTTTAAAAGTGATTGATGATCTTTTTAACATATGCAAAAGGTAGATGATTTTGTTTGAAAAATTTGAAAAATAAATCATGCTCATTTTGTTATATGCGAAAAGTAAAAGATTAAGTTTGAAAAATTTGAAAAGTGATTGATGCTCTTTGACATATGCAAAAGGAAGATAATTTTATTTGAAAATTTTGAAAAGTAAATCACACTCATTGTGTCATATGCGAAAATATAGAACAAGGTTTGAAAAATTTGAAAAGTGAATGATGTTTTCTTTGACAATTGCAAAAAGGAGAAACTTTTATTTAGACTTTTTGAAAAATGAGTGATGCTCCTTTTTGACATGTGAATCTTTATAAATTTGAAAATGAAATCTTATATGCCCATAAATAGCTCAATTGAGACCTTCAAATTTACAACACACATAACAACAAGAGCATACATATTTCAATTGCAACTTTTACGACATTCATTCAAAACTTTCAATCTCTCTAATCTAAGCATGAAGCCTTAGCCCTTGTTCATTTTAAGAGAGATATAGTTTACGCTATATTGTTCTTATTCCATTCATTAAGGAGTATTTTCTGATAACTTACCCATTATCAACTCTTGTATCAGTAAAAGGGTGTGTATAACCCTTGTGAGTGTAAAAGGTTTTCTCCATTGGAATAATTGAATCACCACGTGTAAGGTGATTGTAAGTGTAGAGGGTGTTATACATGAATTCTTTATAGCAGTACTACTCAAAGATGTAATAGGTTTCTATCTCCACCTGAAGGAGGTTGAATAGTAAATTTGAGAATCCTCAAGGAGTAGAGGACGTAGGCAGTGGGGTTGAACTTCGTTAAAATACTGAGTTTGTTTTCTCTTACCCTTACTCTTTATATTTACTATTGTTTCATATTTTGTTCATAGTTTATATTATGTATTTGATTTATAATTGTGGATTTTTAAATACAACCTAATTAACCCCCTCTTATGTTAGTCATCTGGGCAACATATATATATATATATATATATATATATTGTCGCCCGGCAACTAGTTCCTTGCTCCAGCTGCCGGTCTGCTTGGTTCCCGGCCGATTTACGCGGTTCCCGACCGGTTTACGCGGTTCCTGTGCACCCCTAGTCTATATGAACCATTCGGTCTGGTTGGGGTTTTAGGTCCGGACCGAATAACTTACACCCCTAATTGGTATAGTTCCTAGTGGCCATGCATCATATATAACCCGTTATTTATTGTAGAAGAATATACCTTTAGTGAATGAAAACGAGTTGAATTCGAGCGAGTAATGATTAGTAAAGATCGACTTGTTTGTTTAATTCTTATTTGAATATGAGGTGAGTTCGAGCTTTTTATCGCGTTTTATTTTATGTTCACAAGCAACTCATTTAATATTCAAGCTTGTTCATGAGCTGTTTCATTTAAATAATATAAATGATTTATATTTTCCTTTATAACTTTAGCTACAAATTTTGACTTTTTGTTAATACCTTTATAAAATTTATATGTACATATATCAATGATTAGAGTTATAAGGAACCAAGTATCATGTAAAATATTATGAACATGATTTTCTCTAATCTATTTAAATATTTTCATCATAAATACATAAATAATATTATGAAAAATAATAAATGCAAAACTACTAAGTTTATATTAACTTAGGGCTGCAAGCGAACCAAGTCGTGTCGAATTCGAACAAGAGTACTTGAGCTCGATTAACATGTTTGCTCGTTTGAACTCGAATAAAAATCGAATATCCTTGTTTGAACTCGGTTCGTTAACCATTAATGTTGTTCAAATTTGACTCGAGCTCGACTAAAAATAAACAAACGACTCGAGCTCGAACTCGATTTTTTATTTTGAAAATTTTGAATCTTATCTTTTGATTAATAATTTTTATTTAAATTTTACAAAAAAAGAAAAATCAAACCATTTAACTATTCAACCAAATAATTTTGATTCAAAATTCTTATGATATAAATTTTTTATAAAAATAACTTATAGTTATAAATTAAAAGAATAATACACAAGATAAATGTAATAAACTAAACTATTTAGTACATATAGATAATATAATAAATCAATAGTTGTAGTTGTACGATATATTATTATACAAATTATCCTATACACATTTTGGGAACATAACATATATATATATATATATATTATATTAAATAAAGTAAACTATTTATAAATTAATAATATAAAATTAAGTATGTAAAATATAAATAACATGTAATATATATAACATATTATGAGCTTCAAAATGAGCTTAAACGAGTCAAGTCGAACTTATATGAGTTTTGTTCACAAATCTAAATCGAGTCAAGCAGAGTTTATACAAGTTTTACTCATTTAATATTCGAACCTATATTAATGTTTAAAAACATCTTATTTATTAAATGAATCGAGTTCGAATCGAGTATACACAAGCCGATTAATAATCAATCATGATTTTGTATTTACGAACAATTCATTTAGTAAAAAAATAAAGCTAAATTCGAGCGGCATAGCGAATAATATTATTTATTTACAACCCCAATCTTAAATACTTGAAATATGCAAATACCATTGCAAGTGTGACGTGACTTTTCGCATGACGAGAGTGCTTTTTCTCTCTTGAGAAAATTATACACAGTTGACATTGATTAAAAATATTGTGTAAAAGACTAAATAAAAAAAAAAATAGATCTTGAAATTAGGGGTGGCCACCTAGGTTCCGGTTCGGATACTCGGGTATATCTGGGCCCTGAATCGGGTTTCAAATCTTTGCCGAGTTCCAGCCTAGGTGACCTGGGCTAGTAACTAGGTGAAATCGGGTTCTTAAAACCAGAAAATCCTGGTAACAGGATGTATCCGGTTTTACTTTCTTTTATAAAAATTATATTTTATTAAATTTTTTTCAAGAAAAAATGATGTTGGAAAATAATTTTTTAATATAAAACCCCGTATTTTATTAAAGTTTTTTTTATTGAAGCTGTCATGTTGAAAAGCATAATACTAATGCATTAAACATTGTCCATAATAATAAAATATATAAAAATAAAAAAATAGATTTTATGTAAAAAATAACTAAGCCCTCGTTTGGATGGTGAGATGAGAAATTTGTGAATAGATTTCTTCTATTCATGAGCAACTATAATGACCAGAGATCTCTTCTGATTGTAAGTTGATATTGAAGACATACTTTTTTTATAATTGATATGGTCCATAGAATTTTCTTACAAACTAAATTTTACTATATCAATAGTGTGGATATTGATTTTCTGTACTTATAAATATAATTTTTCCAACAACCCAGACAAAAAAACATATATATATATATATATATATATACACATTACACAATTATTTAAAAAAACTAAATACTTGGTAATCACCTGGTTAAATTACTTCTACATACTATTAATTATTCAAATACATACTATTACACCCTCATCCACTCTCTTACACCTTGGTAATTATATTTGACCAAAACAAAATTTAATTTGAACTTAACCCTAGCCGAAACCCTAAATGAAATCCCAAATTGAGCCCACTTGGTTAAGCCCATCTTTGGCCCACCGAAACAACCACCTAGCCCAAGCTTCTTCCTCCATCCAAGGCCACCCTATAGTTAACATGCCATCTCATGGCCAGCCTCAAATAATGGCTTGATGGCAATAAAAAAGGCTACACAAAGCAGCCCATTTTCTGCCACCATTTCGGCTGCCATCCTCCTATCACTTGGTCATTCCACCACCCACCATGTCAGCCTTACCTTATACCCCACGCCGTTCACTATTCCAGCACAAAATTAGCCACATTTCACTTGTTTTCTAGAGAGAGAGAGAGAGAGAGAGAGAGAGTTGAGAGGTAGTTTATAGGCAACATTTTATTCGCTTCATTCCAGCTCTTTGTGAGTATTTTATATGAATTAATCTTCTTGTATCTTGTTCTATAGTGAGTATAGTTTATTTGAGTGTGCGTTGTGAAAGTTTCATGATGTTTTGATTGATGAAAATTGAGTTTGGAGATGCAAAGGTTTTGTTTTGATTATTTTTTGTGTTCATTGATGAAGCTTGGAAGTTTGGTGTTATTTTGATGAAAGAATATGTGGATCTCGACTTGATGAAGTGCTTACTTTATTTATATACATGTTAGGATGTGGATCAAAGTATGTTATTATTTTTATAAAAGAGTTTTGCACGATTTCAAAGTGATAGAAACCGTATAGCTCAAAACAATTTCTATTATGGCTTAGGTTGTGATTTTGGTTCTAGAAACTTGATCCTAGAGCTTTGGTTTTCATATATGAAGTTTTTAAGGTTTTGATCTATGTGTTAAGAGTTTATTTTTGAATATTTATGGTTTAGATCTTTGATGGAATGTTGTTATACATGCAAGAGTTTGTTTAAAACTCAATCTAGAGGCTCTCAGGTATGATATATGCTTTTGATGAAATTTTGCTAAGTTATGCTAGATTTAATGCATATATCAATTTAGAATGTGAATGTGACATATATGGTTGAATTTATTGAATGAGAATCAAGGATCTAGTGATGTTGTTCCAAGTTTAAAGCATGCTATACTCGATTTCATGGTTGTTGTGCAATCTGATTGTGTTAAGTGGTGATTTATGATTTTTGGCTGTTTAATCAATCATGCTATCACTTATATTTGAATAATGAACATGTTAGGAGAGTTACTAATAGAATTTTAGAGTCATTGGAGTTGAATTGAAAGTATTAGACCAAGAACAATAAGGGTTGGTTCTATTTGATGTGTACATGGTGTTTTGGCATTCAACTTGATGTAGAGGGCTTGAGCTTTCTTGAAAATATGTTAATTGGTGTCTTAGCATGATTTTAGAACTAAGGATTTGATTTTTAAAAGTTGAGAAATGCGGTTTAAGCATGTTAGTATGTCAGAAGGTCTAGTAGCAACAAAATGTGTTTTTCGGCTTAATACATGAATTGAATTAAGCATGTTTGGCATAGTTATGTTTTGCTTTAAATTTTTCTAAACTGATATTTGGATTTATGACGAAATTTACTTGAAAAATATAAATTTTGGTAAGATTTGGATTTTGTATGCAAAATCCTTGTTTTAGGAGCAAATTTATAATTTCTCACATGTAAAGGGGTGACTTTGCAAATTTAGCCCTAAGTTAGCAAGTTTTACGCTTATAAGAAATTAGTGAGATATTCTAATCTTAGAAAATATCTTGTTTCAGTTCATGCACTTTTACGCTCGCTTTTACGTTATGCTATATCTAGTGGAACTCATTTGTCCAAGTTGGAGTGTTTAAACTAATTTTAGAATCCCTTGTTAACAAAATACAGTCAATAGGTTTCAAATGGAACCTATGTAACTGGTTCCTAGAGTGAACTCAGGCACCCAACTTCGGTGGTGCCAACTACACGTTTAACAATTTTTATCAGTTCAGTTATCATGATGTACTCATAAATGATGCAGATGCCTGTAATGTGATGCGGTACTGACAGGAGCACATGGCCATTGGAGAGTCATGGAGCATTTGCCAAAGTTTTGAATACCGTTTCGATGACTAGTTAAGGTACTGGAACGAAATATCTCAATACCGGTACCGTTTCGAGATAGTCTATATATGGATAAATTAATTATATATATAAAACTATATTCTAAAATAATAACAATATAAGTCATAAACTCAATAATACTTCCCAATATAAGTCTTAGCAACACATACTTGTAAACTCAATAATACTTCTCAATGAGCTGGAATGATGCACTTGAAATTCATTTGCTGTAAATTAATCACATATGGAATTTAAATTTTCAATCTACTTGACTGCATACATGAACATCATAACATGAATTGATTGAATACGCTGCATGAAGTTGAACATCAGACATGAACACCAGATGACCAGAATACACATAAGAATATAAGTTTATAATTGGATCAGTTTGAAACACTGCACATATATTTTTGATAGGTTATTTATAACAAAAATAAAAATCATCACCTAGTTTCAAGATAACTAAGAACGTGGGGTCTGGAGCCTAGGTGTCTTCCTGCGACGGATGAGCAACATCGACACGAGCTGAAGGATGCGGCGACGACAACGTAGAGAGTTTTCCTTGATTTGGGTCTGGGTGGCGCTAGGGAGAAACAGACGGAGAAGAAGGGGAAAGAAGTGGGGTGGGGTGGGTGATTGCCGATTAGGTCTGGCTGTGTGGGAATCTGGGCACCTGCGACAATAGGGAGAGGATCATAATTCAGAGGACTGAAGTAGAAATCTTGGGTTTGACTGCCGACCACAAGAAATCAAGGGAAAAAGAAAACCCTTGATTTTGAGTTTATTTTTTATGAAAAAGCCCTTGTCTTTTCACTTTAATTACAAAATTGTACATCCCTTGATTTTGAATACCAGACCGAAATCTACACACTGACCGAAACGCCAAAAATCGGCCAGTATTGAACGAAACATTTCGAAATGGCTTGTATTTGATCCGGTAGGAAACACAACCATCTCCCGTGTCGATTATTGTTCTGGCATGGTAAAATACGACCATTCCGGCTAGTATGCATGATTTGTAAAACTTTGGCATCCAAAGTTTCACATTTGATCAAACATGTACATGTTGGACAAGGCTTTTCATGTCCATGTCACGTTCATGTCAAGTTATGTCAAGCTCGTGTAATGATCCATGTTTAGTCACGCTATTTTCAAATCAAGTACATGTCATACTATTTGCCAAGTCATGTCACGCATGTTCATGTCCATGTCATGAAGTATATATGTCATTTATTGCCATGTATGCCTATTCATACTATTGGTAGCTTAGGAGCCTTACTTGTCGAGATTTAAGAATCTCACTGTAGTAGTCTCAACTACCATTCCCCTTGAATGGTAGACGAAATGTCAGAATCTAGAGAACCCACACATGGTAGATTGGACAAGGTTGAATAGACCACAGAGCGATGAGGAAGAATTGATTGCTTTGGTTCTCCACTTTATGGATATGATTTTAGATATTGTAGCCAAGCTATGTGAGTGGCTTAGCAATTTAGATTAGTAGTTTTTATTTCAAATTTGTATTTATGGTGCTCTGTCTCCAGTACTTAACTTTGTTATAGACATGTTAGACAAATATTGTAACATTTTGGATATCTATTTATCATGGAAATATGAATCAGGATTATGTTTTTGGGATGTAGTACTTTTGGTATATTATGTATTGCTAAAAGTCATTCCTTGTAAATATTGTATACTGTTAGTTGCATGTTAGGTGCACTGCATCCTTAACGACATGAACGGTGTATGTGACCTTGTGTTGCTTTTCCCGACGCCTCAAACTCCGTCAAATCTCAAGCGAAGCCTACTGGTGCCACAATATTCTTGGGTGAAACCCTTGGCCACAAGGTGTGCCTTATAGCATTCAATTGATCCATCTGCCTAAGTCTTGTTCATATATATCCACTTACACCCAACTACTATTTTGTTAGGAGGTAGGTTCATTAGGTTCCAAGTATGGGTATCTAATCAGGGCTGTAAATGAACTAGTCTGTTCGATGGCCTGCTTGATACTCTCTCTGCTAAATTAGAATCAAACTGGACTCGTGAAAAAAAGCTTGACGGTGAAAGCAGATACCCACTCGATTAGTAAAGACACATACCCGACTAAACTCTACTTGACTTGGTTAAAATTCGTTAATGCCTCTCATTTATGCCTGAGTTGACTTGTTAGCTCGACTCGATTAACTCATTCATACATTGATAAATGTGTATATACATATATATGTATTGGTTAATAATATAAGCATGTCACCTTTTATAGCTAAATATATAGTATATAACCTAATTGCTTATGCTTAGTCACTTGTGCCTATATATTGAATATAATTTGTAAAATACTTATTTAATAAGATTTAAAAATTTCATATACTAGTATGTATGAATCATCTATGAAATGTTGATGTATACTATCACATTATCACAATATATTAGTAATTTATGTCTATGAATAAATATTAACTAGTTACATATTAATTATTTATAAATCTTTACAAGTTTGTAATTCAATAGAGGGTCTACTTGTCAGTTATAAAAATTTCATTAAATTTAGATTTTTATTTATTTATCTAAGTTCTTAATTTTTAAATTTTATTGACAAAATAAAAATTAAACAACTTGAGTTGGCTTGGGTCCACTCGAGCTCGAGCTCGAGCTCAAACAAAGATTAGGATAAAAATCTTGAGCTCGGGCCCGAACTCGAGCTTGAATTTTTTGACTCGAGCTGAGCTTAGCAATCTGAAGATTGGCTCATCACGACTCGATTATAGCCCTATATCTAATTCATTAGACCTAGCTTTCTACCAAAGGGGGTTAGTACGAGTCTCACGATAATTGTGAGGTCCATGAAGGCTAGAGTAGAAAAGCAATGATAATCCTAAAGTTGAGAGGGAAGAACACTTACACACTTAGAGCGGCGAAGGAAAGTAAGCTGAGAGGCCTCTGGGATGAGAGTTGGTGAATGAGGACCTTCAGATGCATTAGCTGGAGTGAGAGGGACCATAGTAGGGCTCTTTGAGGAGCACCCAGTCTCTGCAGAGGAGTCAAAAATAAGGCAAGGGAGGGGTAAGTGAAGATAGGTGAATGTGTGGAGGAGGAGGGCGAGAACGAGTAAAGGCTTGTAAAGGGTCTATGTTCCCAAAACTCTGCATGACGGGAAACTCATAAACGTTTGGTTATGAGGCCATAGCAGCGATAACCTTTTTGGGTTAAGCCATAATCATGGAAGCAACACAATCACAAATGGGGCTCAAGTTTGGTACCTTTTTTGGGAGGAAGAGTGACAAAACAGGCACAATCAAAGACTCGAAGTAGAGAGTAATTAGGAATTTTTTCTTGAAGAAGCTCAAATGGAGATTTATTGTTGAGTGTGGGCGAGGGTACCCGATTGATAGTGTATACAGTAGTAAGAGTAGTTTCATCACAAAGTATTGATAGTGTAATGAAAGCAAAAGTACTCGTATTATGTCAGAATGTGACGATGTTTTATTTCAGCACGTCCATTGTGTTGAGAAGTGGAAGGACACGAGCTATGAGAGATTGTGCTTATTGATTCAAGAAATCAAAATGAGACTTGTCATTACATTCCATAGCATTATTAGAACGAAACACTTTAATAGTACATGAGAATTGTGTTTGGACCATTTTGTGAAAAGTTTGAT
This sequence comes from Juglans cinerea, assembly GCA_961763995.1. Taxonomy (NCBI): domain Eukaryota; kingdom Viridiplantae; phylum Streptophyta; class Magnoliopsida; order Fagales; family Juglandaceae; genus Juglans; species Juglans cinerea. The sequence goes on from CAUIVZ010000016.1 coordinate 15,037,121, forward strand.
AAACATAAACGAGCTCAGATCAATGCTATAAAAGATTGAGCCATGTATATTGAAAGTAGTCATCAACAAAGATCACAAATAACCGGACCCCCTCAGTAGGAATGGGAGCGGGACCCCATATGAAAGTAATGGACTACATCAAATGGTGCGCAAGAAAAAGACTCACTTTTACTAAAAGATAAATGTGTTTGTTTGCCAAGTTGACAAGATACACAATCAAAGGACTTGAAAGCTATAGAAACTATATGACCTTAAGATGCTAAAATCTGGTCATGTGGTAGAGAGGCATGACTCAACTGAGAATGTCATAGATTGGAAGAAGTGGAAAGTGCAGTAACAAAGTGAGAGGTAATGGAAGGTATGTGCAGAGAAGAGAGCTCGAAAAGAAGTTCAATGTTACGGCTTGTCCCAATGAGCTATCCTATCTAAGGATCCTGCGCATCAACGCCATCTTTAGAAAACATAATCTTAATGCCTAACTCACAAAGTTAACCAGTAGAAAAGAGATTCAATGATCATTTTGGAATTAGGCATGTGTTGTCAATGGACAATTGAGTGGTAGAAATAGACCCTAGGTGATTGACAAAGTACCATTAGCAGAGTAAATGGCAGGGGTGGGTGACAAAGAGGGTTGTGGGAAAATAGTGTGGGATTTGAAGTCGTATGGTTACAACCTGCATAATCAATAAACCAAGGAGATGTAGCTGAAATAAGGCAATAGAAGATCGGGATAAAATCTGATGGATTAAGGTCTCGACATCAGCAACAATGAGAGTTATGGACTATTTAGAAGAAAACTTAGGCATAGAGGAATCAACTGAAGCTATGACGACATCTTATGAGAAAGGGGACCGTGACTAATTATTGTGCTGTAGTTTACGACATTTTGTAACTGAGTGGCCTGGACATTTGCAATATTTCCACATGACAGTTTTAGAAGAGGAATGAGAAGTGGAACGTCCAGACAAACTTCCAAAAGTAGATCTGGAAGTTGGTGAAGAGGCAGCAACAATAACATAATCAAAGGATTGTAGCTTCATAGTGGAGTGTCGGCCTACCTCATAAATGAGTTTAACAACCATCCTTTATAAAAGGAAGCGGTGTGCAATGCAAGAGAGATGATCAAGTTGGCTTAAATTCCTCACGAAATGCCATCATGAAATGCATAAACTTTCAGCGATCATAATATGCCACTGACAACTCAAGATCCTTAGAGCATTCAGTTGAGGATCTGCTGCAGACATTTGTTCCCAAATATTAGCAATTGAATGACCTGGTTCTTGGCACATCTGATAAGAATAGTCTCAAGTTGAAACTATAGAGGAGCATCATGAGTACAATTCGTTTTGCAAGAAAATCCTATGCAACTTTAGAGTTACTACATTTTGGAAGCAAACTATGAATGGATGGAATTGAAGTGTTAATAAACCAATAAAGAATTTTATAATGCACGTTATCCCAATCTTCAAGATAACATGCAAAACCTTTTATACTTTCACCATTATGTTGCTTAGGAGGAGAAAGATCACCGAATACATAATGCCATAATTTGCACACTTGAAGAAAAACTTCCATATTTTGAGTGCACATGTTGTAGTTATATCCATGTAAGATGTTTTTCAATGGGACGAATAATGCTATCAAGGTTGCAAGGTGTTTGAGACATTTGTTTTTGGGTCAACGGTCAACTTTTTCGTTTTGGGGGGGGTGGGTGGGTGGGTCCTCAACGATCAACGTAGGTGGTCAACGGTTAAAGGAATGTGTGGTTGCTAACTGGGTAGTTAAGCTTGCATGGGTTTGCGGCTTAGGTTGGGTTGGGTTGAGTGGGCCTAAGTGGTGTGGGCTTGCAACAATAAAAATCAATAGAGGAAAAAATAAAAACGAAGAGGGGCTTCCTTGAGATGGGTCGGGTCGAAGCTGGCTGGAACGGGTGGGAGGAGATCTGGTGGCTTTTTTACCGAATTAACGATGAAAACTTTCACAGTCGATTGGTGGTCTTATATGAGAGAAACCAGAGTGAAAAAGGAACATAACTGGCATGTAAAGAATTGTACCTATCAAGAGCTAAATTTAACACACGAATAAAAGACTCAAGCCATAGAGCTTATATTCTAAAAGAACTAGTCAATGATACAATTCAAGCTCCATTGGCACTATTAAAAAGAGCAAAAACTTCTCATTTTTAAGTAATGTGAGATTTCATACACTGCCTACGCTTATCATTTATCAGAATGTGGTGTTGCAATCTCCCATTTCTATTGCTGACAAATTGCATGGAACTAGTCCTAGGGCCAATGAGTCGAAGCACCACACCGACGAAATTATTGATATACCCACTGCGGGTAAGAATTGAGCATCACTCCTGCCAACCTAGCCATAAAAATTTATATGCGCTAACAAATTTAGTTCATGGGTTTTATCTCTATAAAGTCCCTCATGTTTATATGAAACTCTAAAGGAATGAAGAAATGGAAACGCAGAGATGGACAAGTGGATAAGTGTCATTTCACTGGTCGATCTTATGTTATTGACATTGCTCATGTGCCTAGGCTCAACCATGAGTCCCAAGACATGTAAGCAAAGCAAAAAGGAAAGGCAAGCAAAAATTGGAAACAACAGTTGAATGGCCATGATTTGCCTCCCTTGAACTCAAATATTTTAATTTTATCTTCAATAATCCATTTGGTTTATGGTGAACACTTTTTAGCTCTGTTGGATGGACGAGCCTCCCACCACAACATCATTGTCGAACGTAGCCTCCTACCGCTAGCACAAAGGTCAAGTTTGCCTCCCATGGATCTTGGTTGAGTGCACCCAACTGATACTCGCCTGATGCGGCCCAACGATAAGCAATGGTCGAGTTCACTTCCCATTGATCTAGTCGAGTGCTCCTTGCTGACACTAGCCCGATGTGGCCCTAGCACCATGCATCTCAGCGCCAAGCAACGTTGAGTCCATCTCCCATTGATATCTGAGCCTTCGAGCTCCAAAATAGCCACCATCAGGTTACCTCTGAGAGCAAGCCTTTGAGCTCTATAACTGCCTCGCACGGGTTACAGTCGAAAACGAGTCTACGAGTTCGGCAACTGCTTGAGATGGACTCAGGGGGTCAATGGGATCCTTGACCATTCAACGTAGGTTACAACAAATAAACTCTAATCTCAACACAAAAACGCTCTTATTAAGCAAATCGACCATAGAATTGCAGGCATCTATTAGGGATAAAGCTGCCTGAGTCTAGTCCATTGAAAACCTATCACTAATAATAGGAGAATAAATGAGATCAATAAGGGATAAGACAATGAAGAGAAAAGGGAAGAAGGAGATAAACTATAACACTCGGGCCCAACACCAAGCCCACTTACTAAAATTTTTGTTGCGGTTTATTTGCGTGAAAAGCCATTTGAGATTTCGAGTAAATTTTTGAAATAGACTACGATCCTAATATTTTTAGTTTTGGTAGATAGTGAATTTTTGTGGGCTCTCCAATTTAGTTAAATTCATTAAATATTCTTGGGTCGGATGGAAAAATCTTTTTGAGTGCCAAGAAAATTTTTGGATAAGTTGGATTATTTTCTTGTTGTAGAGGTTAAGCCGAGGGCCAATACTCGAGAAAAAGCCTATTTAGTTCTTTTATACAATGCCATATGTGAGCCCAAATACTTGAAATGGGCCAAAAAGCCCAAGCCGTGCGAACCATGCTAGACTCCTCTTCTTGCATGGTTTCAATTACGATTCACGTCCGTTTGTCACTGCATGCACGGCTTCATCACGTCCACTTCCTCCGCATGCAAGTTTGTCCTCCTAGGGTTTATCGGCAACACCATATATTTCATAAGTTTGATTTCACATATCATGCCTAGCCTTCTTACTCGATACATGTCTTTCCTTCCCTCATCTCTAGGGTTTTCTTTTGGTTCTCAATCACCTATATATATAGATACGTTTATCCCTCCTGCATGAAAAGAAAACTTCAAGCCACAATCCTCCTTTGAAGCCTTCCCTTCCATGCACGCTGCTCCCCACTTTAAGCACCACTCCAAGCCACAAAGCTTCAGTGAAGCACCTCCTCCATTTAGTTGTCACCTCCCATTGCCACACGTGAGCCCTCCACTTAAAACCGACACCACTGCCTAGGCCACGCCAACGTAACCCTTGCACGACGGAAGAGACTAGCCTGCCCATCCCCACTGCCCAACCCCATGTAAAAACTGACAATCACCTTGGCCGCCTTCCATAAATTGCAACCACCCACACGCACAACAACACCACCACAAGTCGCTGCCGTGGAAGCTGCACTTCCTCTTCATCACGCAAAGCCCCTGTTTTGCACTCACGAAAACAGAGCACGACTCTTCCCTTCACAAGCTGCCCAACCACTTGTTGTCCGTACACTGTAGCCCTGTTGTGAACCACCCTCCACCACCATAGCAGTCAACATCTCCAAGCATGGCAGCACCTCCCCGGAATGCATGGTGAAAATATCACTCCCTCTCCACGTAAGTGACCCCTCTCTCTCTCTCTCTCTCTCTCTCTCTCTCTCTCTCCTATTTTTCCCTCAGCCACAGCCACAGCCACAACCACAACCTCTAGACCACTGTAAACCTCAGACATCCCTTACAGCAAGTTGATAACTCACTCCCTATCTCCATAATATTTTTCAGACAATTTTGATGCCTCAGCTGGAAGTCAAGAGTATGAAGTGTTATCAAGTTTGAATGGTCGTAGAGGAATAAGTGAAAAAATGTACAAATATTTATTGGAGAGTTTTATTTAGTAGATAAATTTTTTTTTATGTTATTTTGGTATTTTGAGTTATGGATAATTCCGAGTCATTGTGGAGATTATAATTTATTTCATTTAGGTACTTATTTGGTGTCTAGTCATGGTGGAGGAACATATATTTTTGGTTTTGAATAAATAAGTTAATATTGTATGGAGTCTCTGGGTTATTTATAAACAAAAATTCTATGTGCAGACACTTTTGCGTACTCGCGCACTCCACTAATGTGATTGGATACATCGTTTTTTTTTAAATTTTAAATAACTGTTTTGGCTAATCACATCCATAAAGTGTGTAAAGAGTATGCAAAAGTGACTGTATATAACAAAACTTATTTATAAATGTGTTATTGGAGATGATTTTAGGTAACAAGAGCTAACTCTCTGGACCTCCGGGATTGGGGCATTACAGTTTTATCAGAGCCAGGTTTGAGATTATGTAGACTATAATATTTGAGGTTTTGGATATTTGTGGGCTTGAGGAAATAATTTTCAAATTTGAGGTGTAAACATTTTTGGACTGTAAGAGATGATTATATTGGTATTTAAGGTTTTAGAATCCGGCAGGCATTTGGGAATATGTTCTTGGAAATTTGAGGTCTTAGATTGTGTGGATTTTAAGAATTGATCTGATTTAGTGCTTAGCTTCTGATATAGTAGGAAAGTTGCCTATAGGTCAAGTTTAAGAGTAATTGAGGTAAAATTTTGCACACAGGATTTAATCAAAATGGTTTGGGTTAACTAGAATGAACTATTGAGTATGCTTACTTTAAAGACAGTTTAGCATATGAGAAGTAATGAGTAAGACAATAAATTGTTGTTTCATGATATATAGATTAATTGGTAGTTACATTTACGCTTAGTTTATAATTTTTAATATTCCCTTTGAAACGTTTAACCAAATATGAGTCTTCCAAGATGGCAACTCGTCGTCGTGTGCTCTTCCAAGTCTTCCAATGATGAGGGCGAATGCACCCTCCCACTTTTGATTGGCGTGGAGACCCAACCTTGGCTGAGGACTGGAACTAGGATATTGAGGAGATATTTCATGTCTTGAATTATACTGATGAACAAAAAGTATTGTACTATGCCTTCAAGCTAACAAAGAGGCAAAAAGATGGTGGATTTCTGAGAAAACCATTAGTTTAGTTAAGGGGGATGATGTGACACTCGGGCCCAGCACCAAGCCCACTTACTAAAATTCTTGTTGGGGTTTATTTGCCCGAAAAGCCATTTGAGATTTTGAGTAAATTTTTAGAATACACTATGGTCCTGATATTTTTAGTTTTGGCAGATAACAAATTTTTATGGGCTTCCCAATTTACATAAATTCATTAAATATTTTTGGGTCAGATGGAGAAATTTTTTTGAGGGTCGATAAAAGTTTTGGACAAGTTGGATTATTTTGTTGTTGTAGAGGTTGAGTCGAGGGCCAATATTCGGGAAAAAGCCTATTTAGTTCTTTTAAACACTACCAGATGTGAGCCCAAATACTGCCAAAAAGCCCAAGCCAGGAGAACCATGCCAGACTCCTCTTCATGCACGGTGATCACGATTCACGTCCGTTTGTCATTGCATGCACGGCTTCATCGCGTCTGCTTCCTCCACATGCACGTTTGTCCTTCTAGGGTTTATCGACAACACCACATATTTCATAAGTTTCATTTCACAAATCATGCCTAGCCTTCTTACTCGATACAAGTCTCTCCTTCCTGTAGAGAAATTAAACAACAAATAGAAGCGGAATTACAACAATATGGTGACACTCCCGTGAGGGTATTTGTCCCACAAGTTGGTGATGAACAAAGGGAATTGAGTGATTTCATTTGTGCACCAATGACCCCTGTTTATAGGCCATCATGCACCGGTTGGCAAAAGGCACATCCATTGGTTAACCAATGGTAACCCAAAGGTCACATCCTTAAGAAGTGACACAACCTATTGAAAAGGGCACAACCATTGGTAAACCAATGGTAACCCAAAGGCCACAACCTTAAGGAGTGACACAACCTTTTGACTAAATCAAAAGGTTGTGTCTCTTGACACTTTACCAATCACATACAACCTTTTGACTAAATCAAAAGGTTGTGTCTATTGACACTTCCTTAAACATCACCCCTCATGGGAACCATCACCATGTTAGAGAATATAATTCCAAGGGGTACACCGTTTGGTGATCACACCCCTTAGAATAACATCTCCTACTTGATCACACAAAACGGTGATGATCCAGTTGAGTTACCTTGGTACCAATATGAGTTTTCCACTACTCAACTCTCATCTGCAACTCTTGCAGATCGGCGTCAGAGCATGACAAGCCTCTACGTGCACACGTTTTTGTCATTACCTTATCTGACCGCACACTTTACCATATTTGCTCCCACTGATCACATATCAGGGGTGACTACATTTCACTAAAAAATTTTTAGTGAACGGCATCAATTCTCCGTGACTGGATCAACAATCCATACCTCTGTCACAATTGACGACTTCAGCCGAATACATAACACATGTATCGACCTGCGCTGAATTTTCGTTAATTACTTCCTCTAGAGGCTATTCCTGAGGTTTTTCCCTAATCACCTTAGCAACGACTTTGCAAATGATTAACCATTTACTTGGGTAATCAAATCACATTTCACTAAAACTTTAGTGAATGACACTGAATTTTCGTTAAGTACTTACTCACTTGAGTCTTTCCTTAATCACCTTATCAGCGACTTTACCATGATCAACTTTTTGCTTGATTAATCAATCTGCACTGAAATTTTATCAAGTACTCACCCTAAGGCCATTCCTGAGGTTTTTCTTGATCACCTTATCAGTGACTTTTCAAATGACCAAAATTTTCATTTTTTGGGTATCTTCATAACTCCAATTTTCTAGGCGTCCCCAGAATTTGTTGAGTTATGCATGTTGACCATGAGATTTCTTCACCTAGGTTTCTTTCAATCCCATTCTAGTCATATGTTCTCTGAATTTCTCCAGAGATAAACCTTTGGTCATTGGATCTGCTACCATCTCGGTCGAGGAAACAAAATTAACCTTGACCTCACCTCTTTCCACTATATCTAAAATATAGTGATAATGCACATCAATGTATTTTTCCTTGGAACTCTGTGTTCCACTTTTTATCAAAGAAATGGCAGACTGATTATCACAAAACACATTGATTGGTTCTGTGGATGTACCCAAATTTAAGCTTTCAACAAAGCGTTTTATCCACACCGCATTACTTACTGCAGTACTACAAGCAATATATTCTGCTTCCATAGTAGACTTAGCAACACAACCCTGTTTCTTACTTAACCAAGAAACTGCTGTTCCACCAAATAGAAATATATATCGAGTTATAGATTTTCTATCATCTACATCACTTCCAAAATCAACATCACTATAGCCGATTAATTCTAGATCACTGTTTCCAAAGCACAATTTCAAATTTTTGGTACCTTGTAAATATCTCAATATACGCTTCACTGCTTGCTAATGTTCTTTACCTGGATTGGATTGAAATCTACTTACCAATCCAACTGCATGACAAATATCTGGTCTGGTACTTGTCATTGCATACATGAGGCTTCCCACAGCTTGAGCATAGGGAACTTTAAGCATTTCACTTATTTCCTCATCATCTTTTGGGCACATACTTTTACTTAAAATATGAGCTTTGCAAACAGGCGTACTTAAAGATTTACAATTTTCCATACAAAATCTTTTAAGCACTTTTTCTAGATATTTTTCTTGATCTAAATACAATAGATTTGAATTTCTATCCCTAGAAATTCTTATACCAAGAACATAAGCGGCTTCACCCATGTCTTTCATTTCAAATTTAGATTTCAAGAATTCCTTTGTTGCATGCATCATATCTAAGACAATTACTTGCCAGTAATATATCATCAACATACAATGATAATAATGTTAATTTATTATCATTTTTTCATATGTATACATAGTGATCTAGTGGACTCATTTCATATCCCATTTCCAAAATGGCTTGGTGAAATTTCAAGTACCACTGTCTTGAAGATTGCTTAAGTCCATACAGTGACTTTCTCAACCTGTAGACTTTCTCTTCATGTCCTTTAATTTGGAATCCTTCTGGTTGAATCATAAAGATATCCTCTTTTAATTCACCATTGAGAAAAGCTGTTTTTACATCTAACTGATGTAATTCCAAATTCATCCTGGCAACAATGGACATGATGATCCTTACGGATGTGAACTTCGCCACAGGCGAATATGTATCCACAAAGTCTACACCTGGTTGTTGAGTATATCCCTTGGCCACTAACCTTGCTTTGTACCTTTCCAAATTGCCATCAACTTTAAATTTTCTTCTGAGAACCCATTTACAGCCAATAGCTTTTCTATCTTTTGGAAGATTTGTTAACTCCCAAACATTATTTTTGTTTATTGATTCTATTTCATATTTCATGGCCTCAAGCTATTTATCTGAATCAATACTATTGACTGCCTCAGAAAAATTTTCAGGATCATTATCTAAATTTTCCAAACTGGTATTTAGTGCATAATGATCTTGAAATAATATTGATGGTCTTCTGGATCTTTTACTCCCACTGTCTCCAACATCAATGCCTGAAGATTTATTTTCATCTGACTTTCTTTTATTATTCTGGATTTGAATAATATCATTATTTTCATTGTCAGATTCTGTGGAGATCCGTTGATTCTCTAAATCATTTAATAAATCTATTTGATCAACAGGAGTAACAAGGTTCGTGTTTTCCAAGAAAACGGCATCCCTACTTTCTATCAATCCTTTTTCAGAATGATAAAATCTGTAGCCACTTCCGTTTTCTACATACCCAATAAACCTGCATTCCCAGGTTTTACTTTTTAATTTATCCCTTAGTGGCCTTGGGATAAGCACTTGTGCCTTACAACCCCACACTTTGAGTTTACTTAAGCCTGGTTTATGTCCCGTCCATAATTCGTAAGGTGTAAGAGGTTTCGCTTTAGTTTCAACTCTATTTAATATATATGTAGCAGTCGATAATGTTTCACCCCAAAAATGTATTGGTAGATCAGCATATGCCATCATCGATCGCACCATATCCAATAGAGTTCTATTTCTCCTTTCTGCAATGCCATTTTGTTGAGGTTTATATGGCATAGTATAAATATGTCTTATACCATTCAATTTGCAGAAATTGTCTAAAGCTTCAAATTCTCCTCCTCTATCACTATTCAAACTTTTAATGGGTCTACCCAACTGGGTTTCTACTTCTAATTTAAATTCTTTAAATTTCTCAATTGCTTCAGATTTATGCTTAAGTAAGTAGATATGCCCATATCTTGAATAATCATCAGTGAAAGTAATAAAGTACTCCATTCCTCTATGAGTTTTTGTTTTAAAAGGTCCACACACATCAGAATGTATAATGTCTAGTAAATCCGTAGATTTCCAACTTTTTGAAAAAGATTTACTACTCATTTTTCCTTTGATACATGGTTCACATATATCAAAATTATCTGAGTTTATTTGTGGTATTAATCCACTTTTATACATTCTGATCATCTTATTTTTATTTGTATGACCTAATCTTAAATGCCATAAATATGCACAATCTGTAGACACATTCAAATACTCAGAAATAGGTACTTTATTAATATCAACATTCAGTACATACATATTGTGATCTTTCACGCCTTTCACTGACACATTTCCCTTACTTATTACAACGGTTCCAGACTTAAACTCAACTGTGTAGCCTTTCTGATCTAGTACAGGTACAGATACTAAATTCCTACGAATACTAGGTACATATAGAACATCACTAAGTAAAATAATGGAACCATTCACTTTGAATTTACATGTACCTTGCCCCAAGACATCGCAATATGTATTGTTGCCCATATAGACTTTGTGCTCTCCAGTTTGTTTATCTTCAAGTTTGACAAACATATCTTTGTTCCTACATATATGTCTTGTCGCTGCAGAGTCAACCCACCATGAATCTGTCACTGGTTCCACTAGCATTACTTCTGAGATTGTCATCACAATTTCCTTGCTTTCTTGTGCTTTTCCTTTGTTAGGACATTGTGATTTGTAATGACCCTTCTTTCCACACTTAAAACAGTTTCCAGAAAATGGTTTATTTTGTTTTCTTTTTAACCATTTCTTTTTCTTGAACTGTTTTGGCTTCATCTTATTCTGTGTAGAACGCTTATCTTGAGCCATTAATAAATTGGATGATTCACCATCTTTATTCCTTCTTTTCATCATTTCTCCTTCAAGTACTAAAAGTACTGGAAGTGATATCATTGTTACTTCATTTCCACTATGTGTTAAAGAAGTAATAATGTGATCCCAAGATGAAGGAAGATTATTTAGTATGGTTGTAACTTGCATTTTATCAGTGAGAGGATGACTGGCATCATTTAATTCTTTCGCCATCAATTCCATTTGAAGTACATGATCGCCAATATCATCATTCTCTTTCATACAAGTCCGGTTATACTTATCCAATAATAACTGTATATAAGTATCCGACCTTAAACCATACTTTGTTTCAACTGCATCCATAATTTCTTTAGCAGTTTCATAGTCTTCAAATAAAGGAATAATGTGATCACTCATGCAATGCAAAATTAAACCATGCATTGTGTTCTATCCATTTATAAACATTTTAAACGCTGCTTCCACTTTCACTTTCATCATTTTCTACAATTTCTTCCCATGGCTTTGGTGTTGTTAATGTATATAAAGTCTTTTCATGGGTTAGAAGAAAAGTTATATGCCTTTTCCAGGCCCGAAAATTTCTTCCATTCAATTTTTCTATCCCCGAGGGATCAATACTTTTCTTCGGTGCCATGAATAATAAACCTTAAAAAACTAATCAACAAGAAGAATGTAGAAATACTAAATGTGTACTATTTAAATACAATAGTTCAACTGTGAAAAATTAAAATTATTACAAACTTAATTAGTAATAATAACCCTTGGATTTAATCCAAGGTGGCAGTCTAGAAATTCTCCTATTATATTTTATATAAGGAGAATAATGAAAGTGACTCCCCGATCGAGGATATCCACGACCTTTCCTTGATGTTTCACCTTTTTCAAAGAATTTCTGGTGATAATTTCGACCAACAGGGGCTTTGTAATATTTTGGCTTGAAATTTGGAGCACAACGGCTTTTGAACGGACGAAATCGGGCTTGAAATGATCTCGAACGGCCCGATTGGAAAATTATGCCCTGAATCGGTTCAGGAAACCGGGTGAACCGGTTCAGCCGGTTCAAGCCGGGTCTGGGAGAAAATCGGGACTCGGCGGCTCGGTCAACGGCTCGGTTCTCGGCTTGGTCAACAGCTTCGTTCTCGGCTCGGCTGGCTCGGCTCCAGAGGCTCAGAAACGGGCAAAACGACAATGTCGTTTTTGCTGGAATTCACCTCCGTTGGCTGAACGACACTGTCGTTTAGCCCTGGACGGATTTGAATGGGATGACCGTTGGACGAAACGGCACCGTTTCGTCCTGGGTCGTCTTCAACCTCGCACAGAGGAGTTCTAGAGTCCGTGAAGCTGGTGTCTTCACTCCCGTCCGACCAGTTGGTGGCCGGCGACGACGACTCCGACGTGCTCCCGTGGTCGACGAAGTCTGGTGGTGGTGAGAGGCTCAGGTGACCGGCCGAAACAGTAACTTTATGTGCAAATGGGCTATTTAAATCACTATTCCTTTGTGTAAAATAATACCAATAATTTTCTTCAAAATAGTAACAATTTACTAAATTTGGAAGATTACCAGTATATTCTAAACCTCCCATCGTGATCTGAAAGAGTTTCTCTCTCGGATTTTCAAGCAAACGAAGATGATTAAAATATGCAAGTGTGGTTGCCATACCAAGCACTTGCCTATTTATCGTCTTTGTAATGCGTGATAAAATTCACTCTGACATGACCAGGCTCTTGATACCATTGTAGAGAAATTAAACAACAAATAGAAGCAGAATTACAACAATTTGGTGACACTCCCGTGAGGGTATTTGTCCCACAAGTTAGTGATGAACAAAGGGAATTGAGTGATTTCATTTGTGCACCAATGACCCCTATTTATAGGCCATCATGCACCGGTTGGAAAAAGGCACATCCATTGGTTAACCAATGGTAACCCAAATGTCACATCCTTAAGAAGTGACACAACCTATTGAAAAGGGCACAACCATTGGTAAACCAATGGTAACCCAAAGGCCACAACCTTAAGGAGTGATACAACCTTTTGACTAAATCAAAAGGTTGTGTCTCTTGACACTTTACCAATCACATACAACCTTTTGACTAAATCAAAAGGTTGTGTCTATTGACACTTCCTTAAACATCACCCCTCATGGGAACCATCACCATGTTAGAGAATATAATTCCAAGGGGTACACTGTTTGGTGATCACACCCCTTAGAATAACACTTCCCTCTTCTCTAAGGTTTTCTTTTGGTTCTCAATCACCTATATATACAGATACGTTTATCCCTCCTACATGAAAAGAAAACTTCAAGCCACAAACCTCATTTGAAGCCTTCCCTTCCATGCACGCTGCTCCCCTCTTCAAGCACCACTCAAAGCCACAAAGCTTTAGTGAAGCACCTCCTCCACGTAGCTGCCACCACCCACTACCACCAGCGAGCCCTCCATTTAATACCGACGCCACTGCCCAGGCCACGCCAACGTAACACCCTGCATGACAGAAGAGACTCACCTGCCCATCCCCACGTGAAAACTGACAATCACCTTGGCTCCATTCCATAAAACGCAACCACTCACACGCACGACAACACCACCATAAGTTGTTGTCGTGGAAGCTACACGTCCTCTTCATCATGCAAATCCCCTGTTTTGCAATCACGAAAACAGAGCACGGCTCTTCCCTTCGCAAGCTGCCCAACCATGTGCCGTCTATACACCGTATCCCAGTAGTGAACCACTCTCCACCACCATAGCAGCCAACATCTCCCCAGAACACACAGTGAAAATATCACTCCCTCTCCAAGAAAGTGACCTCTCTCTCCCTCTCTCCTATTTTTCCCTCAGCCACAACCACAACCTCTAGACCACCATAAGCCTCAAACATCCCTTACAACAAGTTGAGAACCCATGCCGCACGATCTCCCTTTCTCCGGTGGTGACCCGCTATATATCTCATGACAGTTCCCCCCCCCTCTCTCTCTCTCTCTAAAGGCTCGTCGCCGTCGATCTCCACCAAGGCCCACCGTTGCGTCTAGCCCTTCCTTGGCGAGAAGCTACCCGGCTCTCTCTCTCTCTCGCCTTACCTCTCTGTTTGTATAACACCACACACCTTATTTTGGTTTTCTTCAATGTCTCGGATTAAACCGTGCCTATTAAGTTGGGCTTATTTTTTCGAGTGGGCTAGCTTTGATCTCACATGGATGGGTATTTCTAAGTTCAGCTTATATGTTATTGGACTTGTGTTGTAAATAGTTTTTGGTAGTATTTTTAGTATTTAAATAGATTGGACTTAATATTTATAAGTGAGTTCTATTTTAATTCATAATAGTCTAGAAACTTTATATTTTAAAAGGATTTAAATGATCTTATTAGGTATATATTTTCACTATTTAATTTCAGAAGTAAATGGTAACGGTGTAATTTTTTTTTGAACGCTTTAAATCTGACCTATCTATTTTTATTAAATGATTTTTTATTGTTTACCTTTATAGATTTTGATATAATTATATCATCTAGTATTAAATTTGTATAGTTAGATCTTAATATTGAATAATTTAGAATTTAATGTCTTAGTCGGAGAAATTAAGTGGTTATTAACAAATTTGAGAAATGATGATATTTGAGGGTTATGTGAATATTAGATTTTTAGGAAAATAGGTTATTTTAGTATTTTAGGCTTAAGTTTCAAAGTACGTGTTCAACTAAAAATTCATGGAAGTTACATAACTATTTTATAGGTGACGGTTAATATTCATTCAACACTATTGTGAGAAAATTTTGAAAGGCTAAAAAGTCCAAGTAAGTGAGATTTTTATACTAGATTTTGCATAAAAGAAATGAATAGAGGTTGATTGGAAAAATATGCATGTTTTGTTATGAAATTGTTTTTTAAACAATCTCAATTGTTTGTTCTACGTTATTCATGAAATTTTGTATAAGAATAAAGTATTTTCTGGCATGACTGGTGTAGATATGAGCTATTTGGACATTTTGTTTCTAAACTGAGCAAAAGAGTGCGAATATGAAAACTTGAACATAAATTATATTTTTGTTATCTGATTCTGTTATGTTTTAAAGATGCTCTGTACTTTGATATGATATGGTGTGATTTCTGCAACCTCTAGCATGATATTCTGTTTCGTTCTAATCTTACCACGGGTGTAAAACTCTGGTCTCTGTTTAGGTTGGTACCAACTTTTCTGTTTCCGGTGCACCCACTTTGGTAGCTAAAGTGGTTTTCTGCATAGTCTTTCCTGTGTGCACACTTTAGGCTGTGAGAATAATAAGGGGAATATTTCACATTCTGTTTCTACTTCGTTGGTCGTTGGGGTTTTGCACAACCCTACCACAGGGGTTAAACATGAAATTATGTTCTGATGTGATGCTTTAGTTATGCCATGCCAAATGAATTTTGAATAAGAATATTTTTGAACTTTTGCTCTGATATTTTTGATAACATGTTCTGATTCTGCATTCTGAAAATATAAATATGTTGTTTTGCATTCTGAACTCTGTAAATGTTCATGTTTACATACTAATATATGTTCTTTGCTTACTGAGTTGTTGATAACTCATCCCTTATATTCATAATATTTTTCAGATAATTTTGATGCCTCAACTAGAAGTCAAGAGTAGGAAGTGTTAGCAAGATTTGATGGTTGTAGATGAATAAGTGCCAAAGGATACAAATATTTATTGGAGAGTTTTATTTAGTAGAGAAATTATTTTATGCTATTTTGGTATTTTGAGTTATGGATTATTCCGAGTCGTTGTGGAGATTATAATTTATTTCATTGAGGTACTTATTTGGTGTCTCTAGTCTTGGTAGAGGAACATATATTTTTGGTTTTGAATAAATAAGTTAATATTATATGGAATCTCTGGGTTATTTTTAAATGTGCTATTGGAGATTATTTTAGGTAACATGAGCTAACTCTCTGGACCTTCTGGACCGGGGCGTTACATAAACCCTATAGCCGAAATTAGTTGACTCAGAAAATGTTTTATAAGGCAAGTATAACTCAGTCACTCTAAGGAAGGAAATATATTTCTATAAAGGGAGGGAATCTTCTTAGATTTGAGAGACTCCACCATGCACAGTGTCACCAAATGATCTTCTCTCTTAAGGGAGGCATCATCTTCAATCTCTAGAATCTCTAAATTCTTCTATTATATTGAAAGATGAGTGAGGCTATGAAAGACTATAAAATTACCCATTATAATGGATTTTGCCCTCAAAAGATATGTGGATGTAGGTTTTTATGCCAAACCATGTAAGTCCGTGTATCTCTCTTTATTTACATTTTATACACTTATTTACTATTTATTTTTATGGATGAACGAGAAGAATATCGTATCGATGCGTGAGTCATCATAATGGGATGTGAATGATTCTTATTTCTGTTCGAGTTTGTTGTGAAAAATTATGAATTAGCGCTTTCATCCTAGTATATAAAATGTGTCACTTTTATGACCCTTGGATGATCTTTTATTTTTAAAAAGAAGATATATAAAGATTGATGGACAATGCCAACTCATTATCGTTATAATGGGATAAAAGTCAAATGTAAGTGTACTGCATATAATTTTTCATCTAGAAAACCATGCATGCATCCCTCTGTATGTGTTAATGAAGGTCGTGTTTGGACACTTAGAACATCTCATCTGATATAAAAACTTTTCATAATTTTCTTCCTAAATATTATTCAAACACAAAACACCATTTAATCTTAAATATTCAATTTTTTTATCTAATCATTATAATTTTTTCAAACTTTTAAACAAATCACAAAAACTAGTACAAGTTTTTAGAATTTCAAAATTTATTTTCAAACAATATTTTATTCAATTTTTTTCTTTAATTTTCTAAAACCTAATAAAATATCTTAATTCAAACTATTTTTTTACCGTTTACAAATCATTTTATTATTATTTACATAATTTTCACCTCAAATCATTACCTAGCATACCTAAATTAATTACCTGCCACAAAGTCAAAACTCCTTCTGTTAGATATTTTGCAATCCGTACTGCTTATTGTTCCTTCTTTATAATTTGTTACTGCTTTGATCTTTTACCATAATTTATACTTCTAACCAATAATAGTAATTTCCCGGGAATAATAGGGTAATGCAGGGATGATGATGATGATTAATCCGAGTGATCTTGATCAGTCTTTCACCGCTAGTTAATCAAAAAATAATTAAAAATGACTACTTTGCATTGATTAGAAGAATTTATTACATGTACTACAAGAAATTTTACTTTTAGGGATGAAATTTGTTAGGGACAAATGAAATTTCATCCCTAAATGTAATTATTGGAGACTCAAAAAATGGCTGAGTTTCTAAATTCGTTCGAACGGATAAATATCCATTTGAACAAGATATTTTAGGACGAATAAAATCGTCTCAAAAAAGTAAAACAGTTCGAACAGAAAAAAATAGATTCAAACAAGGAATTAATGTCTGTTCGAACAGTATATAATCTGTTCGAATAATAACCTTAGCGGGAAATTAATTTATTTTTTCTGAGAAAAGTTCATAATCGTTTGAACTTAAATTTATTTGTTCGAACATATTAAATTTGGTGGGAAAATGTGGCGGCAATGTTGCTTTACCGTTCGAACAAAAACAATATCGTTCGAACTAGTTCGAAGACTATATTTATTCATTCGAACGACTAGTTTAGTTGGAAATTATATAAAAATTGTTTATCATCATTAATTTGTGTATATATATATTTTCCATTAAAGTAATAAATATTTTTTTCCATTAATTTGTTATCATTTTCAAAGTAGAAAAAATATTATATATTATAATTTGTAGTGAGTTAAAATATTTATAAATTTATAAATTAATTTTATGTAATTAATTTCAGAATTTTATAGTGATTTCTTTGATGTTAAATTTATATAAATATAACTTTAAAGATAGTGTCATTTTTTATATTATAATGAACGATAAGTAAAATGAAAAAAATAAACAAGGTAGCAAACACGAAAAATAAAAAATCATACTTTAATTACATTCCAAATATATAATGTTCAATATATTATAAAAAAGTAAAATAATAACTAAAGCGATTTACATGCTAAGTAGATCAAAATCCTCTTGTAACATTTTAAGGCGTCCATCCAGATCCCAAAGCTTCTTCATGATGGACTCAAGGAACTCCACAAACAGAGTTTGTACTTGATCCAAAGTAGCTGCAGGAGACTGTCCCTTAGCACCGATAGTACTACTAGAAGCTGGATCGATCTACGTGCCACTAGGTTATTCTGGTGCAATCTTTAGCAAGTGCCCATTGCTCTTGTTGAATGCGATCTTGTTAAGGGGCCCCATCTATGGCGACCTCCACTCAGTCTTAGACATTGTAACCCCCGATCAAAGTAGGAGGTTAAATATCAGCAGTGCAAATGGTAGACTACGTCCACTAGACTAGCGTGACTCCTATCGAATGCAGAGGAAGAAATGCAATGCCAAATCAATGGGGTCTCCCCGTGCTATCCGCAACAAAAATCTGGCTCTATCGATCCTGAAATTAGTCTTGTATTTTTTCGGATCAATATTATACCCAACAATCGAATTAAGCATTCTGAAAAATGCTATACAGTCAGCCTGTTGGATCACCTTGCTCCCATCATATGGAGAAGCCGAAGGGTCTCGCACTAGCTGACGGACCAGATCGTCTGTGAGACCATCATCAGGTAGATCTTCATCCTCACTATCATCCAAACTAGCATCCGACTTTACATTCGGCACTAGCAACCAGGATGTGGCCGATGTGTTCGAATCAGATGGTGCAGCCGCTGCTCCCGGTGTAGCCGCAACCACTGTAGGATATGTGCCGTCCATGCGCGGAAGATCAAGGAACTCAGCAATAATGTGGAGAGAGAAAGTATTACTCACTCCCCAGACCGCTAAGGTGTAGCATAGAGCATCAGCGTCATCTCTCATGGCACGATAAAACTCACCGACCATATCTAGATATGCAGTCCCCCACTGCTGATAGATCGATGTCCATTGCCAGTCGGTGATGATGGACTGTATGCTCCATCCCTCCCATGAAAGATTGCAGAAGTCATCCAAAATGATCTCCTGCTCGATAAGTATAGGCCTTGCCACCTGAGCATGAGCTGCTCCACTACTTTGGCCGATCTGATCTCTCGCACGTTTTCTTTCGCTGGATGCCATTAGTATACTGTTTAATCACAAGAAAGTAAGAATATAATTAAAATAATTGTATAAGTATATAATTAAAATAATTGTATAATTATACTATATTTAATTGAATTGAAATAATTAGTTCGAACGAAACATATTCTATTCGAACTAACCATTGTAATGTAACTTCATAGTTCGAACTAGGAAAATCTATATTTGGACGAAATGTTCTGTTGATTAGAATGAATTTAATTTGTTCGAACATAAATATCTATTTGGCAACTGAGCGTTCGAACGGATTTGAGTCTGTTCGAATAGGAACACGCCAAACAACCATGGCTGAGTCGACTCAGCCCTGAACGAAAAAATGCAATCTAGTGAGAATCCTTGGTTTTAATCGGTAGAAATGATTAAGGATTGAAACCCCATCATTTCTACAGATTATTTTAGTATTAGTTCTACGGAAAACACCAAAATGGGAGATTTCGGGTTCGAAATTCATATCCCCCCAAACACAATCCATTCGAACAAAAAACGAAACAATAGATGTGGAGACTTGACCCATACCTCTTAGAAGTTCAAATGTGGGCTTGCTACGGCGGATGAGTGGCGGATTTCGTGGCGGAGCTGTGAACGGGCGACTAGTCTCTCGAGGGATATTTGTTCGAATTGGGAACGTAAATGTAAATGACAATCTATTCAAACTAGGTATATGATATCCATGTCGTTTCGTTTGAACAGTACAAAATCCGTTCGAACGGTTATTATACTAATAAATGTTGTTCGAACCGATAGGAAATCGGTTCGAACGGGTATTATACTAATATTTTCTAATTATGTTACTAATACTAATATATAATAATACTAATATTACAAAGTACAAAAGTAAAAAAATAATACTAATAATATACTTATTCTAATGCACATATTTGTAATAATGGAATTTGCTTTAAAATAATATTTATTTTAGTAAAAAATATTAATATCAAAGTAATATTAGGAAATCCTTTCTTTGCCTTACTCTACCATTTCTCTGTAACAGAAGAAGAAATCTCTATTAAAATACTTGGACAATAAATTCAATTTAAATTTTTATTTCCCCCAGTATCAAAATAAATTAACTCTTTAAAGAAAGTTTCATTAATCAGAAAAATTAATTTTTTAACAAAAAATAAAATTAGAAGAAAATAAAATCAGATAAGTTTCTTAAATTAATAATTAAAATATAAAAGAATTCAATAACAATTAAAAGACCTGTTATTAACTCAAAAAATTGATAATTTTAAAACTATAATTGAAAATGAAATATGCACTAATCTGCCTAGTGCTCTCTGGAACAGAAAACAACATACAATTGAATTACCGTATAAAAAAGAATTTTTTGAGAAAAATATTCCAATTAAGGCTAGACCTATTCAAATGAATAATGAATTATTATAATTCTGTAAAAAGAAATTAATGATTTACTAACAAAAGGATTAATGAGGAAAAGTAAGTTATCATGAAGTTGTGCTGCATTTCATGTTAAAAAATAGGCAGAATTAGAAAAGGGAGTTCCTCGTTTAGTCATCAATTATAAACCATTAAATAAAGTATTACAATGGATAAGGTACCTAATTCCTAATAAAAAAGATTTATTATCCCGAGTAAACTAACTCCTACAATTATTAAATTTGAAATCAAATCACATTCCAAATCACAAATACATTGCAAAATTACATTGCAAATCATCAATATTATTATTATTATTTTATAAGTATATATTTTAATTTAAGTATTAATTTTAATTCTATCAAAAAATATTTTTAATTATACATTATTGTTTTTTAATTAAATATTTTATAAGTATTAATTGTAATTTAAGTGCAAAATTTTTTTAAGTATACATTATTGTTTTTTAATTAAATATTTATAAGTATTAATTTTAATTTAAGTATTAATAATTCCTATGTTTATTATATTTATAAGTATTAATTTTAATTTAAGTATTAATAATTCCTATGTTTATTATATTTTAAGTATTAATTTTAATTTAAGTGCAAGATATTTTTTAATTATACATTATAGTTTTTAATTAAATATTTTATAAGTATTAATTTTAATTTAAGTATTAATAATTCTAATGTTTATTATATTTTAAGTATTAATAATTCTTAAGTTTTTTTGTATTCTAACTATTATTTTTATACATCTTATTAGTCTTTTAAGTAAAATCTTGTAATTAAAATCTTATTAGGTTCGAACAAGATAATCCCGTTCGAACAAAATTATTGTGTTCGAACGTGACAAACCCAAATTTCAGACACAAAACAGAGACAAAACACTAAATCAGAAAACACAATTTTCATAAACACAATCTCATAAGATACATATTTCAATAAGATATATTTCACATGGGATTGCACAAACACAAATATACCAACTTCTAAACATAATTAATTTAAAACTATAAATTATCAAATCACTAAAATTAGAAGTCTTACATCAAATTTTTGCTATCCAATAAAAATATGAATCCACAACATCTACATATGCATAAAACACATTATGAGAAAACCCTAAATCAAATTCAATAAACCAATTACAAAGTAACCCGAAATACAAAAAAAATAACAAAACAATAATGCCTACATCTTCTAAACCTCTCCCCTCTCTCAAGAATCTATTCTCTCTCACTAGAATTGTTCCTCTTTCTCTCCACAACTTCACTCACGGACCACAAAATCGCCTAATAGTGCTCTGCCTCTCTCAAATTTTAGTTCATGCATGAAAGTGAACTGAAGGTATAGGTATCTGAATCTGTGAAGTCTAGTTCGAAAGGGCAATTTACGCGTTCAAACACGAAAATTTCAAAAAGCCGCCAAATTCTGCTGCGATTTCTTTCAACTTTTAACTTTCGAACGGTTAATATAGTAGTTCGAACTAACTAATCTGAATATTCCTTGGCATATTCTTCAAACGTTGATAAGATCAGAGGGTATTTTCGTAACCAAATTCTACCATTGTGTTCAAATGAAGCATTTTCACGTTCGAGTAAGTGAATCTTCAGAGTCTTTGGCGCGAAGTTTCCCTCCAAATA
This sequence comes from Juglans cinerea, assembly GCA_961763995.1. Classification (NCBI taxonomy): domain Eukaryota; kingdom Viridiplantae; phylum Streptophyta; class Magnoliopsida; order Fagales; family Juglandaceae; genus Juglans; species Juglans cinerea. The sequence goes on from CAUIVZ010000016.1 coordinate 15,059,352, forward strand.
CATTCTAAGAAATAAATCCCGTTCGAACGAGACTTTATTCTGTTCGAACTAATATTAGTATTATTATACTTATAAGTATATATAAAATTATAATAATATATGTATATTATATATTTTAATAATCTATAATCTATAATATACATATGTATAGTAATTATTAGTATATAGTACTCATACAATACTTAGTGTTATATTATTATATAACGTATATGAGTATAGTAACTATAACTTATATGAGTAGATACTATACTTCTAATAGTAACTATATATTATACTTTTGTTTATTTTTGATCTATTGGCTTGGGATAATGTTTCTTTTATTTTTTTCTGTTTTAAATCTTCCTACTATTTCTGAAAAATTGTAAGGTGCTGAAGATGTTACCGAAATGTTTGGATTATTAAAAGTATCTTCTAATTTTTCTAAGTAATATTTTCTTTCTTGAGGATCATTAATTTTGTCTATTAATTCTAATATAATATTTTCTTGTTTTGAAAGTACATTAATGGTTTTACTACAAATACAACTATTCTTATCTAAACAATTACAAATTTTTACCTCATTTTCTTCACATTCACTATCAGAAGATTACTCTGAAAAACTTTATTCTTTTAATTGATAAATTTCTTTTTCTTCTGATGAGTTTTCTTCCTCTTCACTTGAATGTATTATAAAAATGTCTAATAATTTTTCTTTTAATATTTCAGATATATCTAGTTCATTAATTTGTTGTTTGACTTTACAATTTGATTTATAATATCCAACTTTTCCACATTTGTATCAAACAATTTGTTTTTCTTTTTGTTAGTCTTTTTGGGATTTATTACTGGTTTATTATATATCTGTTTATCTTTCATTTTCTTATAAGGTTTTTTATATTTTCTTTTTTTATTAAAATAATTCTTGTTAGAATAATTCATATAAATTTTTTTTTTCCCTTTTTGTATCTTCTTGAAGGGGTTAATAATGGAGTATAATCAAACTATTCACAAAATGTACCTAATTCATTTTTAGCAAATTTCTTTTCTTTATCCATTTGCTTTTTCAATCTTAAATCTTTAAATATAGTTAAACTAATTCTATTAATAGTAGTTATTATATCATCATATGTGAGATTATGAAAATCAATAGTATCATTTGTTTTTACTAATGATTCTCGTACCTTTTGGACGAAGTAATATGGAAGTCCGGCTATGAACTTTTCCTTCCAGTATGGTTGTTGGCAGTTATTTCTGATCATAACTTTAGTTAGAAATACATCTTTATACCAACGGAAATCATATAATTGAAGAAATTTTAAATTAATCAATAAATCACTGGTTCTTTTTTTGAATTGAACATGATCACCAACAAAGTGTTTAGTTAATACATATATTAAACTATTTACAGCATCTTCTAATGGTAGGTCATTTTTTGTTTTAATCACTTGCATGTTTTCATCATGCTTATAAGCAGTTAATATTTGTGTCCTTTGTTCATGTGAAAGATAGTGATCCCACCAACCTTTTAATTGCCCGGTAAAACCTGTACCAATAAAATGTGCTACTTGGTAATAAGTTTTTCTATTATTTTTATAGACGTTAGCAACCATAATTATTTCTTGGAAATGGTTTAGTATTTCATACTCAGATAATTCGTCTATATTCCATTCATATAATACATCTGGTGCAAAAGCAGATCTTACTATATGTTCTCTTTCTTCAAATCACATATCCGGTGGAGTAGGCCTCGGATACCAATTACTAATAATCGAAACATGATGTTAGAATCTCTAACTGAAAAACTATTAACATTATCTCATCTAATCTTATTTATTTGTAAATCTAAATTTTTAAATTGATTTTCAATATTACTAATTTCAGAATCAGATAATACAAGTGAGCCTGTCTTGCTTAATACATTAATATGAGTTTTTTTGAGGTAGATGCAGTATTACTAATAATTAATTTCTCTAATTTATTAGAGATTTGTTCCAATAAGTTATAAAACAGCATTCACAGTTCCCTTTGGACATTATGAATGGAACGTTATGCCCTTTGGATTAAAAAATGCTCCTAGTAAATTTCAAAATATTATGAATGAAATATTTACCCATTTCACTCATTTTTCGATAGTTTATATAGATGATGTATTAATGTTTTCTTCATCTATTGAACAACATTGGAAATATTTAAATATTTTTGTTCAAATTATTAAACAAAATAGATTAGTCATTTTATCACCAAAAATAAAATTATTCCAAAACAAAATTAGATTTTTAGGACATGAAATTTATCAAGGAACTATTACACCAATTAGCAGAGCAATAGAATTTGCTGATAAATTTTTAGATGAAATAAAAGATAAGCAACAACTACAAAGACTTTTAGGAAGCCTCAATTATGTTGCAGATTTTTATCAATCTCTCAAGCCATTATGTAAACCATTATTTAAAAGATTAAAAAAGAATCCACCTCCATGGACAGAACAACATACAAATATTATAAAACAAATTAAGGCTCACATTAAGAAATTACCATGCTTAGGACTCTCATCTCCTCATACTTTAAAAATTATTGAAACAGATGCATCTGATCTTAGTTATGGAGGGATTATGACACAAAAATTATCAACCGATATGGAACATATTGTTCGATTCCATTCAGGATGTTGGAATCCTGTCCAAAAGAATTATAGTACTATTAAAAAAGAAATTTTAGCCATTGTATTATGTATTTCTAAGTTTCAAGATGATTTGTTGAACCAAAAGTTTTTACTTAGAATAGATTGTAAATCAGCCAAGAAAGTTTTGATTAAAGATGTGAAAAACCTGGCTGCTAAAAAAATATTTGCTAGATGGCAAGTTATATTAAATATTTTTTATTTTTATATTGAACATATTAAAAGAGAATCTAATTGTTTTCTTGATTTTCTATCCCGAGAATTCTTATAGGGAAAATCATGCCATCTTCAAAGTCAAAAGTAAAGTCTAAATCCTCTTATGCAAGGCCACTATCTCCTCCCTATCATTCACATTGTCATTCTGCAACTCCAATACCATATACGGTATTTGGGTCATTACCACAAAATATTAGACCGTCTTACAATTCATTCTCACCATTAACTTCTCCAAAATTACCAACATACTCCAAAGTTGTTTATTCTTCTTCCTCTTCTCTTTCTCAAATTATTAATCATCCATTACTATTTCAGCCTTCTACATCTCCTATTATCATTAAAACTCATTGGCACCCAGTCTTCCCCATCGAATCTGAAATCCAACACCTGTCTGACCCCCAAACATTACTTGATGTATTTCTATTACCAGATTGACATTATGTTCCACAAAATATTAAAAAAATCCAACATTTTTATGAATTCATTTTAGTAGACACAGACTCAATTATTCTCTCTAAAATCTCTTGATCTTTTCAAACTCAACATTCCCCACCTGCATCCCTAATTATTGATTTTCATAAAGTTACCATTAAATAAGTTCTCACTTTGAAACAATGGGGAAAAATTCCTATTTAACAAGAAAGTTTTCTCATCCTTATGATCCGCCGTATTTTGATTATTATGATTATCAGTAGGCATGGACAAAAATTTTTCTAAAACAAAATAAAAACTTGCGTCATTCGTGGTTATTTCATTTTGACAAATTACAAGAGATCAACACACTCTCGAAATGGTTTTCACTATGGTGGAAATATTATAGACCCGAACCTCTTCTCCTTCCTCTTCCCCTTCAGGGAAGTTTTCAAATTTTTACTTCACAAAATGAGAGTCCACCGGCATTAAGCTATTGTTCACCACTTATTATTTTCTTCCTCAAAACAAAATTAAATTGAATTATGAAATGAGAATACGTTATCAAATCTCATCCCTCTTTTAAAACCATTATGTTCTTACCTCACCAAATTTCTGTTAAATGGTGGAAAAAATACAATTATGATTATGTCTTAAAAATGTTTTCAAAAGTTATCAAAACTCCAGAAGTTTTAGTCCAACGGAGCAAATTTCAGGTATAATTAGCATCTATTACCAACAAGAAAGATTTGAAAAAATTAGCTGAAACAATGTCACAAATTTCAAATAGCGATAATGAAGAAGAAGCACAACATCTCGTCAGATTATCTCCATTACAGCAACCTGCATTATCATTAGCACATCAGGCTTCTCATTCTCAGGATAACTCAGCCACTTCTCATTCTCAAGATTACTCACCCTACTACCTAGTACATCTGATGGATTCCCAAGACCCGTTCGAGTTGGAATTAGCAAATTATGACCCTCAGATTATGTGATTCCAGAAGAATTATTACTTTCTCAATTAGTCAGCATGAAAGATGTTAGGAATATTATCTCCTCGGAAGATTATTATACTATTCATGACAGATTATTGTCGCTGCCCAAAATTACTGTTCAGAAAAATGACAAATGACTTTGTACATACTGTCCTAGTTCACGTGTTAATACTATTCATGTAATTATTGTCTTGTAATGTTCTAGTGTCAGTTTGTCTTTAGTGCCGGCTGATACTGTTCATGTAATTACTATTTTGTACAATTCTAGTGTTTATATAAAGGAGTCTGTAAAGAAAGAAGGGTATTCAGAAACTCTCATCTGAAGCCTCTTCTTCTCTTGTCCAAATCTCTCTGGTCTTCCTCACTCAAGTCTTCCCCACTCTCTAATATCTATTATTTGTAAACATTCATTTATTTCTTCATGTCTCCTGCTCCCAACTCTTCTGAGAATTAGTCTCCTTTTAAGTATTATGTCTTTAATGAAGTTGATTTTGTATATATTTTCTATAATATTTACTTCCTCATGCATATCGTCGGTTATACCGCCTGTCTTACTTGCTTTCATGCATATGGCTGGTCATACCGCCTATTATCATTATTAAACTATTATTATTAGTATCTATTTATTACCTGGGATTTATGCCTTTGGTATCAGAGCCATTTGTGATTGTATTGTAATATTATATTTTATTGTTATATTGCTATTTTATTTTGAATTGAATGATATATTTTATGATGAATTATTATTATGCTCATTGTGTTGGTTCTCGTGATCTATATGATTTCAAATGTCTCGATTATAATTTATGGGTTGAATTAGAAAATTTGATGAATAATAAAAAAGATCTTAAGAGAAAACAACAATTGATGAGATAAGATTATACATTAATGATGGCTAAATATCATGTATTTATGAGTAGACAAGCGACAATAGAATATTGGGAAGCTCATTGCGACTTCCTAATAAACGAAATTAAAAGTATAAGAAATTATTTGAGTATCCTAGCTTTATAAAAGAGAAAAAAGAAAAAGAAAAAGAAAAAGAAAAAGAAAAAAAAGAGTAAGAAATCATTGATATAGATTTTTACAAAGATAACCCATAGCAAAAGAGAATGAAGTATAATGGGAAGCTTGTATTGGTAAGCCATGAAAAACCGTTGGTCAGCCCATGCATGCTGGAAGGCTTTAAGGGTGGTCTCAGTGGTGTTCCATCAAGTTTTTAATTTACTTATTTATCTTTAGATATAGGAAATATTTGTTTAAAAACTTGTTTCAATAAATTCTTTATTCAAACCTAATGAATCCACTACTAGTATCCCTATAGAACCTGATAATATAAACCAAGAAGATTACAGTATAATAGATATAGAAAAAATTTACAAGATTGGACAATTTCTAATGTTCCAAAAAATCAAATATACAAACATTCCACTTTTTCTTCTAAATTACCATTTCTTACAAATTATATTATTAAAAAGTAGAAAAAACCATTAGTTTAAATAATGATTACGAATCATTACAACTATTAACAAAAGAAGTTATTAAACATCACAAAGAATAGAAATATTCTTTCATAAATATTGGACTTGTACAAGTAGCTATAAAACCATTCACTAGAAGTGGATTAAATACCTTAGTATTATTCTGTTTAAGAGATTGAAGACACTATAATTTTCATGATTTATTACTTGAAATGGTAGAATCAAGCTTGTTCCAAGGCCCAATTTATTTTAATTGTTATCCTAATTATTCTATTTCGTTATTCGATGTTAATATCTTACATACTTTAATATTAAATATTAAAACAAACGGTTATCAAATGATGAAATGATCACATCCTTTAACAGTAGTATATAGGATTCATTATAAACTTATGGAAACAACATTAGAACCACAATATCTTACTACCAATCCAAAAGGATATATATTATTATTACAATCTAATACACAAAACTTTAGAATAGTTGTACCTTAGACCCGTTCGAGAGTTGTGACCAAATATTATCTTAAAGAATGTTTGGGTACAACTCTTGAATTGTCCAAAGTGGACATCTTGGGATTCTATCATCTATATGACAGATATATTCAGTTTAAACTTTTGTGTTAGTCAATTAAAATTTTAGTTCAGTGTTTCCTTACATTCTTCAGATATGTGGTCTGTAAGTTTCTCGGCCTATGAATAGGGTCGATGACTTATCATGACTATTATACTTGGAGAATTGCAAGGAAATATTGCTAAAAGTTTTACTAACATTAGAATTTTGGATTGAGTATATATGCGATATAGATGATAGTCTCTTGAATGAGATATGACCAACTACCATATAAAATAGATGGGAAACAAGTATGAATATATTCTTGATAGTGTTTATCTCATGAATTGGGTTTTTTTGATAGATAGCTGACAAGTAACATAAATATAATGGACAAGATTTGGATGTTGTTAGGAGATAGACTTGGGGGAGACTATAAGGAGTATACACAAGGGGTGAAGTTTTTTTATAGAGTTTACTCGCATGAGTGCTGACAGTTGAGGATTTATAAGATGTCTGTGCAAAAAGTGCAAGTCTTAGTTCTTATAATTTGATAATAGTGAAGGATCATTTATTTGTAAATGGAATCGATCCTAAATACTCACATTAGGTCTTACATGGCGAACCATTTCCTAAAGGAATGAGATTTAGCAGTCAGCCCAATTAAATGGAGGAGGGTAACAATATTGACATGGACGACATTAATGTGGATGCTTCTGATGATAGTGATGATAATGGAGAGGATATGACGAAGATGTTAGGCGATCTGGGTGCAAGAATATCTGGGACGAGAGATGGAGAAGGAACATCTACACAATCATTTGAGGGAAATGGAAACTTTGGAAGACAGTGGGAGGATGCACAACGAGAGTTGTACGAGGGGTGCACCCGTCATAGAAAGTTGCTTTCATGGTGAGGTTGCTCCATATTAAGTCTATTTGTTGTATTTCTGCTAAGGCCATCAACATGTTGCTAGAATTATTTAAGAGGATCTTCCTCAGGATAACGTAGTACCCCTTAATTTTTATGAAGCGAGGGTTAGGATTTGATTATAATATCATTCACGCTTATAAAAATGATTGTGTTCTCTTATGGCAGCAATATGCAGAACTTGATTCATGTTCAGTGTGTCATGAGTCAAGATGGACATTTGATAAACGTAATGTATCCCAAAAAGTGTTAAGACATTTTTCATTGATTCCTCGACTTCAAAGATTGTTTATGTCCAAGTTGACTGCGAAAGATATGTCTTGACATCACACAAAAATAGTCTAAAATATAAACTTCCTCCCGCATCCTGCAAATTCTTTACAATGGAAGAAATTTGACGTCGAGTATCCATGTTTTGCCGAAGAATCTCGCAATGTATGTCTTTGTTTAGTAACATATGGTTTTAATCCATTTGGGATCATGAACACTTCTCATAGTACTTGGCCTGTCATATTAATACCCTATAACTTGCCACCAGGGCCAACGTCACCAGGGAACGAATTAGATGTATATCTGCAACCACTAATTGTAGAGTTGTGGGATCAGGGTGTCAGTCCATATGATGCGGCATCGTCGCGGGAGTTTAAGATGCATGTTGCAGTGATGTGGACAATAAATGATTTTCTAGCATATGAAAACTTGTTTTGGTGGAGCATAAAAGGTAAAATGGCTTGTCTTATTTGTAATAAAGATACACAGTCTCAGTGGTTGACAAATGGTAGGAAATTATGTTTCATGTGACACTATCGATATTTACCACATAATCATAGATGGCGTTCAAATAGAGCGATATTTGATGGAAGGGTTGAGCGCAACTCATCACTGCTAAAGTTGTGTGTGAATGATATTATCGTGTAGTTGGAGGATTTTTTAGAAAATAGATTTGAGAAAGATACATGAGTTCGAAAGAGAAAGCGACAAGCTATGGAGTTGAATTGTACAAAAAAAAGGTATTTTTTTGGAGTTGTCATACTAGTCTAGCTTGACATTGCGCCATAATTTAGATGTTATGTACATTGAGAAAAATATATGTGAGAATATATTTGGCAATCTGATGTCAATAGGAGGGAAGAAAAATGTGCAGCTAACTCTTGTAAAAGTTTAAAAGAGTTGTGGATAAGACCATAGTTGCATTTACAAGATAATGAGTCGTCAACCTATATGTCCATCGGATGGTATACACTTTCAAATGACGAGAGAAAGAAATTATGTTGTTGGTTCATGACAATCAAATTATCCAATGTCTATACTTCAAACATGTCAAGATGTGTTTGAACACATGATTGGAAGATAACTAGTCTTAAAAGTTATGACTGTTATGAATTTCTGTAGCGTCTGTTGTCGATTGGTGTGCATGGAAAGCTTACTCGAGATGTTCGTACAGCTCTCACAGAATTATGGGGTTTTTCAGGGACATTTGTAGTAGAACGTTGAAAGTTGATGTATTGTTAAAAATGGAAGCTCACATTACAGTGATATTGTGCAAATTGGAGAGTTTGTACCCGCCTTCATTCTTTGATGTAATGGTTTATTTGGCAGTGCACCTACCTTGTGAGGCTTTAGTCGCTGACCCAGTTCAGTATAGATAGATGTATTCTATAGTACTGTTTTTTAGAAAATTTAAGCGATTTGTGGGGAATAAAGCTAATCCGGAAGGTTCGATTGCAGAGTCATACATTGATAATGAGTGACATACCTTTTGTTCAATGTATTTCCGTGGGATTTATACTAGATTTATGAGACCAGATCAAAATTATGAATGTGGACAAATGAGAGTCTCATCGGCATTTTCCTTATTTTCCTAGATCGTACGTTCCATAGGACACAAGGGGGTTATGACATATGTGGGTGAGGGTTTGAAAGAGCTCGATGGTATGTCTTGAATAATTGTGCAGAGATTGACAACTACTTGAGCTTAGTGATGATCCTCTAAATAAATAGTATCCAATTTAAGTTCATATATAATAACATAGTATTACTTGTTACAAATTAATGGTTCACATAAACATGCGCAGGGAACATATACAACTACTTCACACGAATGGTGTAACTGATGAAGAGATGCACGAAGAGGAATTTGCCTCGTGGTTTGAACATACGGTATTACTGTAAAGTCCCATCTTATAATATGAACTACATACTACTAAACTCCACATTTCTGTCTAACATTGATATAACTATAATAATATAACAGATTTCTATTGAAATATGGTGAAAATCCAGAAGAAATCTCGCCAGAATTGTATGCTTTGCATGTGGTTCGTCCAGACAGGCCATTCAATACTAAGGATGCTTGGTGCGTGGATATAGATTTCACACAGCTGACAGAGAACGATATAGGAAAACTCAAAATTGTGGGATCGTAGTTGAAGGAAGCCATGGAGATGATAACATTGATTTTTACGGAATTGTGGAAGATATCATAGCGTTAAAGTACATGGGGGGATATATGGTTTGACTGTTTAAATGTAATGGTGGGATGTCTCAAATCCTAAGTTGGGAGTGCGTAACGATGAATATTTTGTAAGTGCCAATACATCTCGCACTTGGTATAAAGACAATACTTTCGTTCTCACTTGCCAAGCGAATCAAGTTTTTTATTAAGATAATTTGGAGTACGGGAACCCATGGTGAGTAGTGGAGAAGTTTGTACCAAGAAATGTATATGATTACATTCTAGAGGCAGATGAACTACATGAAGAAGTTGATAGTCCAACAAATGAAGAAGCATATCAAGAAAACGAATCAGGCATCAATTTATTTGTTGAGCCAAGCCAATATGACATGGTCCCATTGCGTAGAGCATATGTTCAACCTGAATTAATTGAAGGTGAAATGTCGGAAAAAAATGAATCAACTGAAGCGTCAAGTGAGGATGAGGGTGACTGGTCCAGCAAAACTGATAGTGAATAAATTTTAAACAGATATTTTTGTAAGTATTATTCTTATAAATATCCGTAACGTTTGTTCGAATAATAATTTATTACAATTTCAAACAGATATGCCTCCCAAACGCAAAACAACACGTGCACCATCCCCATCCATTACTGGCTCCTCGTGTGGTTCACCTGCCATCAATAGTAGGCAAACATCACCAGATCCAGAACAAGTTATTCTCTCAAATTAAATACAACATTTTATGCTCAATTTAAGTAATATATATCTATAAAATAAAATAATTTAATTAAAATATATGCATTAGTTACTGTATATATAGTTGTTGTAAGCTAGTGCCAAGGTCTAGGTACAACGAGGGGCGTCTGCATAGAGAAAGTAAGGAAAGTGAGTAAAATTAAAGTTGATATTCCTGATTATCACACCGATGGCTCTAGAGATTCAGCAACATGACTTGCTTCTTATGTTGGTATGCTTACTCGCACGTATGCACCGATGGCTACATCCTCCTGGTCTAAAGTTTCTCAAGATGTGAAAGACTACATCAAAAATTGTTGCTTGATAACAAGTTAATTTAAAATTACTTTGTATTTATACTAATTATTATAATTTTTAAAAGGACGAGTTTGAACTTAATTTTAGCCGACGAGAGGATCGATTAACAGTTGAGGAACTGATGTCGAATGTATTCCGGAGGCACAAAGGTTGACGCCATGCACATTATAAGAAGTTTAGTATTACAACATAGGCACGCCAAAATCTTTTCCAAGCAATGCCACCAAATAAATGAGAGAAGATTTGTGATATATTTGAAGATCCTACTTATAAGGTAATTTTGATGCTATCTTTTTTTAATAGTATATGATAGATGTATTAAACATATAAACATATTTTTTTTAGCAACAGAGTAATGTGAACTAAACAAATAGATCAAAATTAACGATATACCATTATGTGGGTTCTCGATCTTTTCATCGTTTGTCTAAAAAAATGGTAAATTATTTCCGTCCCAGTTAAATATTAACATATAATACACTTTTCTGATTTAAGTTTTAATATAGATTTTCCTTTTGTAGGAAGAAGAAAGTCCTGTTGACTATGATTTGATCTAATCGTATGCTAAAGTATATAAAAATCGTGATGGTGTTTAAACGAGTTCCGAAGCAGAGACAAATTATGTAAATTTAAATTTCTTTAATTCCATTATTTAATAATATTTCTATTACTTATACTAACTTTAATGTTTTTATTTTTGTAAGAAAAGATGATATATCTTAAAGAAACTACTATGGATCCATCTGATGAATTATCTGTCAACGATGCTCAGATAATTTCTCAAGTTCTTGAATCAAATTTTGAAAATTTGAGGGGCCTAGGACGTTGCGTGAAGCCATCATCAACATCATCTTCCTCTTCTTGAGCTAGATCGAATGACAAGAAGACTAAGGAATTGGAGGAAACAACACATGAGATAGAACGATTGAAGTCCAAGGAAAAAGAATTGCTGATCCGATTAGATTAAACAGTTGATTTAGAGGCGAGATTAGAAGAGAACATGCAGAAGAGACTGGGGACGGAGGTAAAAAAGGCTGTGTTTGAACAGTTGAAGTTAGTGATGTCCCAAAACTCTATGCCACTACCACAATTTTAAAATTTATTTTTTCTTTAATTGCTTTTATATTATGATATTTCAAAACATTTGAACAATTGATGTTTGTATTACAATTTGTGTAATATTAGTATGATATTATTAATTAAATTTTGTTCTGTATGATTAATATTGTTCGAATGATAAATAACCAGTTTGAACTGTAAATTACCATTTATAAACCCATTCGAACAAAAACTGACACATTCGAACAAAAACTAACTCATTTGAATGACAACAGAGAAATATAGTCTGTACGGCCATTCGAAAATAAAATATTGGTTCAAACAACATTAATATGCAAAATCCCGTTTGAACAAATATAATTTCTAAAAATAAAATGTATGTTCGAACGGACAGAATATATGTTCAAACACAAGTTGTGTTGAAAAATTTATTAGTTCGAACTCATAAAATCTGTTCGACCACTCTGTTCGTTTGAACATGTTCAAATATGATACTTAGTTTAAAACAAAATTTCATATTGTTCGAACGGACGTGCTGGTTCGAATTGAGAAATATTCCATTCTAATAATGTTTTGAGATGAAATTGGTTCATCTAAATTTTTTTTTTTGTTTGAATAGCTTCGATTGGTTCTTCTAATTTCGTCTCTAAAAATGATTTTTTAATTTTTCTTTTCAAAAATCTTTTGAGCCGGTTTTTTTGAGATAAAATAGAGATGAAATTTTTTTATCTCTAAAAATAATTTGGGATGAAATTTCTTGTAGTGATGGTACTGCATGTGAACATGGCGTGACATAACTGAAAAAAAAAACATAAAAGAAATAAGTTAGAGCCTCTCTCTTCCTAGCTATACCATAAACATGATCATGATCATGATATATAGTTTAATTGAATTACTCTAATATAGATAGAGCTAGCATGATTATTTATTAAGTTCAATTTGAAGGTTGGACTCTGGCCTTTTCACTTTTGACGATCTCAAAATTGATTTGTTTCATTTGACTTTTGTACGTGCAACACACGCCGAGTTCGACTTGAATACTTGATAGTACTACGTCCACGCACGGAGGCTGTAATAATTAACTCGATCTAACCACGTATTTATGATGTGAATTTTCTATTTCATCCAAACTTAAAATTATTTAAAATATGATCCAAAAAATCTACGTAACTTCAACGCATTATATTTTTTTAATTTTTTTTAATTTTTATCAAATATTTAATATAGGAATAATGAATAAGAGAATTGAATTAGTTTAAAAAAAATAAATTCAAAATTTTTTAAAAAAAAAAATTAAAAAATTTAAATAAAAAAAAAATGATGTAGAAGTTGAAGAAGTTATGTAACATTGCTTTAGCCATCCATGCAATTGTAAGCACAGAACCACACGTATACGTGTGGGAGTAGGTTTTTTTGTTTTTTTCAATAATCAACAGTTAGCGGATTGAAAATTAGTCAAATGTTTCCTGCATCGATGGTTGCGAGCATAAGTCAAAAACTCCTCCTATATATTAGGGAAAATATTGGGATACCGCTGGTAGTTTTTTTTGTTTTAACTTAACGATTAAGTAAATATTTTTTTAATAATATTATGAATTTTTTTTTAAAATCTTTGAAAATGTTAAAAAATTACATGTAAAAAAAAGTAAAAAAAAAAAAAAAGACAAAATCAACTGGCGGGAGCTACGTACCCATATATTAGATGAATCATGCTAGCGGCTGGTATCGCGAGTTATAATTTTTTTTTTAATTTTTTAAAAATTTTTAATCATTAAAAAAAATAAAATAATATATCATTTTATTAATATTTATTTTCTTAATTATTAATTAAAAAAATAAAAAAATTAAAATACATGAACATTAAGATTAATTAGTGATAAGTGAGGGGTCAATGATATTTTTATATTTGATATCCTGTAATCCGTAGATTCCGTACGAGTTGCCTGCCACTGCGTAGTGCCTACGCGCCTAATTATTTTCCTTTCTTTTACTGGTGCTAATATAATAATCGAATGCGTAATTGTTATATAATCGTTTTAAAAAAAATATAGTCTATTATTAAAAAATTAATTTTTTTTATATAAATATTATATTTATTTATTTTTTTAAAAATAATTACACGATAGTTATACACTCATGATTACAAATAACATTTTTCTTCTTTTACTGTTATAATTTATACATTGCTTCTAGTCGTAATTTATACATTGCTTCTAATCAAATATATATCTGACGATAAGCTAGAATTTATTAATTGACAGTTCATTCAGCAAATATATATATATATATATATATATATATATATATATATATATATATATAATCTTTCACGAAGCATTTGACTTTGTCAAGCCTTATAATGAACGTACATGTACACACGCATGCACGATGCATTGCCAAAAAAACAAAAAAAAAAAACTTTTTATACCTAACTTGTTATTTCTTACGAAAATAATTATTTTTTATTAAAATTAGTCTATTTTTATTATAAATAATCATTTTCATTGTAAATAATTCATCACAAATATTTATTTTTCTAATAATAACGTTATAATGGCCACGCACATTAGCAATATTTTTATCAAGAGATTCACATATATATTATAAGACTATGGTCTCGAATCTATAAATTTATAATGAGAAAGGAATTAAAAATAGGATAATTATAGGGTCGATGATGATGAATCCTCGCTCTTGATTAGTCTTTCACCGCTAGTTTAACAAATATAAATGAAAAAACAATAAGAATATATAATTGATTAATTACTTCAAATCCATATACAATTAGAATATAGAATATAGTGTGACATAACTGATCATAAAAAAACATAAACTATAAGATAGGATAAGTGTTATAGTCATAAAGAGATTCTATAAAAATAAAGTCACAAACTGATATCATGACTTCATATAATACGTTAAATCTAGTACTTTAAAATAAAAGTCGCTAATTTACAATCTAACGTGCAACGTCATGCTACGATGTTAGTTTGTGAGTTTATTTTTATGGGATATCTTTACAATTAAAGCATTTCTAAATTATATAATATGATATAGTAAATGATAATGCATTATATAGTGCAGAGTTATTAAATTTCGACTTGATCAAGGTTAACGCAATTTTGAGTTCTGAGTTCCTGATCGAAAGAAATAGAGAAGACCTTTGTGTGTGTGAATGGGATTTGAGTATGTTAGGACTTTCAGTTAAATGATTTTATCTTTATTTCAAAATCAAATTATAATTATTAAAGTAATACTACGTACAGCTGTAGAGTGCGCAAGCGCCGTGCAACTACTTTGAAAAAGAGTAAGGTCTACTATTAATAAATTAATATTTTTTCATTTAGGTTCGGTATTATTCATTTTTTTCAAAGTAATTATGTGGTAATTATGCACACTTACGACTGTAACTATCATTTCTCTAATTATTATTTTATCATCTAATCCGTAAGACTTTTTCAAACCGATCGAATAAATTAAGTTTTTGATGTGGATTCTTAATTCGTTTTTTGTTTTTCAAATCAGCTTTAATTCTTCTTCGATCTAGTAATCTTTTTTAGGTTCCCAAAATTGATTTCTCAAGAAAAACTTAAAATGCATGCATCGATCCATCCTTGAGTATACGTAAGGTTTTTTCGTGGCGTTTCCTACCTTCACGAGTTAAATCTTTCTTTGTTTCTGCTTTCTACTCCTAACCCATCAAGCATATATATATAAAACATTTGCCACTGTCAATCAGCCACCTTATTTTACTGTCGGTGTAGACTCATGTAGAGGTTAAAAAAATATTTCAACTAGGCGAATCTCATTAAACAGTCTCTACAGTCATACGTCGCCGGCATTACTTACTTAATTTGGGGATCAGAGTTTCGCTTAATATAATAGTACTAAACACCAAAGTCTTCTTCTATATCACCAATTCTATATTTATAAATACCACCAACTCTAGATCTGTTATAAATTCGTATCCCCTGATCACCAATTCTAGGGTCATTGTGATAAGGAATTAGATAGCTCCGAATTACTGGCCTGCTGGCCTCTACCTGAAAATGAGTATTGTACGTCGTTTCCAAGAGTTTTTCCTCTGGATTTACACACAATCGCTTTTGCATTTCCAGAGATTTCTCCCCCAACATCATGATGTCATGTCGCTGCCACGGCCTCCGGTAGTAGTACCACCAAATGTCGACACAGAAGCACAAGCAGTAGTAGCTCAACGAGTACTTGTTCTGGAAGTGGGTAATCAAAACAACAAGGATTGGATTACGATAATAGTGGCATTTTGCTTATCATCTGCCATTGGTGTAGCTCTCACATCCGCCCAACTTCATCCCAACTTCTCTCCCACCTTTAACCTCTTCTCTTTCACTGTCTCATTATGCTTTACTTCCTGTTTTGTTAGCCACTTCATTAATTTCAAGTTCCCGGTGATAGCCCGTGTGCTGTATGAAGTTGGCATCTTCTTTGCAGTCACAGCTTTTTTCATAGCCATTACCATTCCCTTTCCTCTGTGCCTCAAACTTACAGTCTGGCTGCTCTATGCCGTTTCCTTCCTCGTTATTGCTGTTTCCAAGTTCTTCCATGTGTAGTACATATATGTACATAGTTTATGTTGCGAAAGCTAGCTCGACTCTGTTGTAGTACTGTCTTCTGGCCTTTAAATCACGTGTACACAATATTAAGGGTGCCAAACTAATAAACTAATTATTTGCTGTGTTCTCCATCTAATTTCACTTTATATATCTAGGTTTTCGATCAGATCATCATTAAACCCATACAACGAAAGTTTACTTGGATCATGCATCATGTTGATCATGAACTTGCAAAACAATATCGATAATCGTTTTTTTAAATGCAAAAAGAGTTTTGTTTTTGGCTTTTCCATGAAGTTCTTGAATAGAAAGCAAATAACATGATCACTACACGCACGAGTACTCATAGAATATCTAAAAAATAATGCTAATTAATATCTCAAAAAGATAATTTTATTTACAACTATGAATTAAGAAATAGAGTCAGATTCATAAAAAGTTGCCAATTAATAAACTAATTTTTCTTTTCTGTGAGATCGAGGGAGATCGAATTATATATAGATTCACGTAGCGTGCATGCATGGCATATTCGCTCTCCGCGTGAGTACTTTCTGCCAGATTCCCTTGAGTTTTTTGTTTTGTTTTTTCTGAGCAAGGTTATGGGGTCTATATTCTTACGTACGTCAATTGAAATTGGAAAAATCTAAAACCACCGAGACATTGTCTCCATGAATTCTCGTGATGTTAGATTTTTCTTTTTACTTCCTTAATAGTTTTTAACGAGTTTGTAATTTTTTTAAAAAAATAATTAAAAAAATACACAAAATTAAAAAGTGCAAAATGCATAGGTGGGTAGTGTCGGGACACCTATTGGTGGTCTTAGCACTGCCCATTGAAATTTGTGGTCACTTAGGTTGTATTTAGATGTTAAAAGTATTTCAGATTAATCATTTGTAAATAATAATCTACTATTTATGAATATTAATGAACTGTTTATAAATAACAGTACAGTAATATGAGATCATGATATCAGCAACCAAACATAGCCTTAATTAGTAGTTTCAATTAGGATAAATAGAGGAAAGATAATTTAATTACTTTGTCAGTAGAAAATTGCCTGATAATTGACGATCGCATTGATCAGATAGTTCAACCGTGCATGGCCATGTAATTTAGTAGCTTTGGATTAATAGGATTATGATCAAATCAGGAAAGTCAAGGTGTATCGGTCATTATATATATATATATATATACATAGTTAACTAGATATATATAGGTCGTTTGGACCGCGTAGGATTCTGATTTTTCAAAGTGGGAGAATTAATACCTTGGGAATGCAAAAAGTGGTCCTATATATATATATATATATATATATATATATATATATATAATCTATTATAATAATTGTCTATATAACTATAAATAATAATTTTTATTATTTTTTCATTAAGTTTTTAAGTCTTTTTACCAAAAATCTTAAAATCTTTAATCATTTAATGTATAATTTTCTTGTAGAATTTAATAAAAAATCATATTTTATCAAAAGACTCTTAATAGTCCCGTGACACACATGAATTGACGTCTATTTTTCATGTATTTTTTATTCTGACACTATACTCATTTTTATTTCTTTTTGTTTCAATTTTTTTAAATAAAAAATTAATAATATTTTATTATTATATAAAGAATAAATAGATAATTTAATATGGATACAGACCAATACTCATAGTTTGCTGAAGTTTAGATTATTTTTTAATCTTGATTTTGTCTTTTTTTAACCTTGTATTTTCTTTTTCCAGACAAAGAAGTTACTATTTTTTTTATTTTTATTTTATTTAAATCATTATGTCACATGCACCCTTAGGCTTACGCATCCGAGACCATTTTCTAGTGTATATATATATATATATATATATATATATATTTATATATATATATAATTAGGTCGTTAGGACCGCGTAGGATTCTGATTTTTCGAAACGGGAGAATTAATAAGTTGATCACCTCATCTAATTAACTAATATATATATGGGACCACTTTTAGATTCTCAAGGCGTATTAATTAGACGATATTCCTAGGTGATCAGCATATATAAAACAACGAATTAACTTACTTACAAAATTAATGCAGGGTCTTATATATTACAATAAATGGTTTTGAAAATATTACACGGCGCAGGCATTGAAATACCTAGCTAACACTGACAGTGATGAATATAAAGGCATGCAATTGAAAATTCAGGCATTACAAGAGATTTCACTTGGGCTTGAGTGCTACTATTATTATCTGATTAAAATAAATTTCGTGTGTATATATATATATATATATATATGAATAATGTTATATACAGTTTTGAAGTGCGTAAGGGACGTGCAATCGTTTTGAAAAAGAGTGGGATCTACTATTAAAAAATTAATTTCTTTTTATGTGGGTCCCGTATTTATTTAATTTTTTCAAAGTGATTGTACGGCGCTTGCGCATACACGATTACAACTATCATTTCTTTATATATATATTTATATATTATGAATCTCGCTTGCGACTTCTATATCCATTCCGCTATTGGAGCTTTGACTAGGAGATCCGGTTATTTCTAGTTGGTGGCACTGCTCAAAGTTGTCGACTATTAGGTCTGACTTGGATAGAGTGATGTTTTCATCTCATTTTAATATCCAAACACTATAAATATAAATATTTCAATTTCAAATCTTCAACTTTTTCATCTAATCATGATTATTAAAACTTTTTCAAATTTTCAAATAAAATATAAAAGAAAACACAATTTTTTCAAATTTAAAAAAAAAATAATATTAAAATTTATATTCTAACAATATTTTAATTTTATAATATTTTTTTCTTTGCTCTTTTCCAAAATCTCATAAAATATTTTAACTCAAATAATTTCTAATTCATCTCATCTGATCAATTCAAATATCTAATTACTATTCATAAACCTTCTCAACTCATAATCCAAATTAGGGCTAAGTTTCCTTTTCTCTTACCGAAACGAAAGGTCCGAATCTTAAAAGCGGCCTTTCTCCGCAATGGCTACTTCCCAAAAAAACTTAAAAAAGACTACTGCTAGGGCTTTAAATGAATTAGTTTGTTGGATAGCTTGCTCAATACTAACCCAGTTAAACTCAAATTGAACGCAACTCGTGCAAAAAAAAAGCTTGCTTGTAAAAACAAATACTCGCTCGATTAATAAATAACACATACCCAATAAAACTGGACTTGACTCGGCTAAAACTCGTTAAAGCTCGCTTGTTTATGCCATAGGCGACTCGTTAGCATGACTCAATTAAAACTCATTAATATATTGATAAATATATATACATGCACCTATATATCTATACATATATATGTGTATTAACAAATAATATAAGCATAACACTTTTATAATTAAATATATAATATGTAACTTAATTACTTATGTCTATATATTGAATATACTTCATAGCTATATTTTATAATTTGTACAATAATTAGTCGATAAGATTTAATAATTTCATATACTAGCATGTGGTACTACAACAAATTTTAGTTTTAGGGACGAATTGAATTTCTTCCTTAAAAGTAAGTATTGGAGACAATTTAAATTTTGTCTAAAAAAAATGGATGACTTTATAAAACTGTTCGAACATCTTAATATCCAGTCGAAGTGACGAATTAGATTGTCTCAAAAAGTCACATCCGTTCGAACGACAAAAATATGTTTGAACAAACAAATCTTGGCGGGGAAATAATTTATTTTGTCAGGAAAAGTTCAAAATCATTCGAACCGCAATTGTGTTGTTCGAACGGGATAGATTGGTGGCAAAATCTAGCGGGAAGGTTTTTTGACCGTTCGAACGGCACATATTTAGCTCGAACATATTCGAACACCACATTTATGCATTTGAACATATAGTATTAATCTTTGTGCATAACTCAAAATATAAAAAATGTATATATATATATATTATATATTATGATTTACTATAAATTAAAATATTTACGAATTCATAAATTAATTTTATGTAATTAATTTAAAAATATTTTAGTAATTTCTTTTATGTAAAATAAGATTTTTAGTTAAATAAATATTATCATCCTTATACCACATAATATAAATCAATAATTAATCCAAAAAAAAAAGATAAAAAATATTTAATTCATAACTAAAGCAAATTATCAAAACACCAGATACTGTCCTTAGCAAAAAAAATATATATATATAAATAAAAAATAAAAACTACTATGATGCTAGGTCTCTGCACACATCCTCGACTGCAGCTAATCGTCTCTCTACCTGTGTCAATCGAGTACTGAGTGTGACTTGAATTGCATTACTGGAATGAATCTCTGTACGTAACTTAGAGATGCTAGCATTAATCTCTGTACGTAACTCAGAGATGCTAGCAGTAATCTCTATATGCAACTCAGACATGGCAGTATGCACTGCATCGATCACCGCTGATGTGTGTATGCCGATCTCAGCATGTAGTATGTTGGCGATCTCCTCGCGAGTAGATTTGATGTCGGCCTGTGTAGATGCCTCACTAGCCGATATTCCAGGATCTCCCAGCTGTGCATCTCTCTAAATATCAACCTGGTCAGGAACAGGTCCACTAAAACGAAGTCTAGAGTGTCTCGTGTTTCGTGACAGGGTGGTGTTGTTGATTGGTCCATCGACACCCATGCACGCTCGATAACATCTGGCATGACCCCGAAATATAACAAAAATTGAGTGATCAGGATCTCGAATGGCAGTATATCTGTCGTAATATACCAAGGTCTACAGGAATGCCATGAGCGACCTGTATCATAAATTTTGCTCGATCCATGCCAACCTCGGTCTTGTGTTATCGATGGTCAATATTGTTGGCGATTATCAGATTCATTATCTTGAAGAAAGAAGATAAATCTGCCTGCCTAATGCTCTTCGTCCCATCCTACACTGGAGCATCTGGACCAACAATCAAGTCTCTGACCTCATGATCAACGAGGGTGTCGACCTTATCTGTGTAAACTGCTCTCTCGTCCTTAGCCGTCTCTGCATCACCTGAAGGATCAGACTCTCTAGGCAAGCACGTTCGGATAGACATCGACCAGCTTAGGAACATCGAGATATGCAGCGAGTTCGTCCGCTGAAAATATAACAGGAGCTCCTAGGACAAAGGTCTTGTATGCCCTTCAATTGTTTGGGCTGGCACTACCGAACTCTTTATAGAACTCAGTGACGATGTCAATATAGGAAATGAGCTCCATTGCTTCTTCTAGATCTAGGATTGGTGCCCAATCATGATCGTTGAATACTTATGGGAGGGAATGACCCTCCCATATAAGAGTCACAAAATCAGACAGTTTTACCTGCTGCTCCAGTAAAATACTCCGCTCTCGAACTGTTTGAATGGAAGGTTTGCCTGATCTGCCATGTTTACGGCTCCTATAAGACATTATTATGAACCTGAAATTTAAAAAATATATATATATTCAACATTAGTGATAAAATATAATATGAGCAAATATTCACTAAATTATATAGTAATAGCAATTTAATAAATTAATTGATAGAACAACAAAATAAAATGATGATAATAAATTAATAAGTTAATATAAACTAATTGGTTCAAACGGACTCTACTGCATCGAACGGACACTGTAGTGGCCGAACGGACACAATAATGCTCGAACGAAAAAAATTGTGGTCGAACGGACAACATCTTGTTTGGTTCAGACTGTTCGAACAGATAAAATAGTGTTCAGACGAACAGGTTAATACGTTCGAACGTGTTTGAACGGAAAACGAATCGAGCTCGTCCATTGCTGAGTCCAAGGGCGGAACTACCTTAAGGCAAAGCCCCCCCAAAATTTTTAAAATTTGATGAAATTTAGGTTTTAGAATGTGTTTTTATAAAGTAGACTATATAAAAATTAGTATTTGTCCTCCCAAAATTATTTTTTCATAACTTGGCCCCCCCAAACTAGATTTTCTGGTTCTGCCCCTAGCTGAGTCAACTCCGCGGCCATGAAAATACATGAAATACACCGATTCCATGGGTTTTTTCGACAAACCCCATACTACTCTTTATTTCTAAACATCATACGGTGGATTTGTGGTATTCTACGGTATCTATTGATGGAAAAATATAACTTTTCTAGAGAAAACGAATAAAACGATAAAACGATAAAAATAAATGGTAAAATAATTTTTAAGGAGCATACGTTTACTTAGGAGGAAGAGTGTTTGACGTGGGTGGTGATTACGGTAGCGACGACGGCGATTGATGGGCGTTTAAACGTTTCCTCTCAGTTTTCAAATGGTTCGGGACAGCGGCATTGTAAAGCCTTCGCCCACGATAACTTATATGTACAGAACCGTTCGAACGCTATATTTAACCGTTCGAACGGTATTTGTTTCAAATTTTGTAAAAATGTATATTGTAGTATATTATAATTAGTATATGTTTTAAATGAAATTTATAATACTATAATTTACTATAATATATATACTATTATAGTAGGTTATATATGCTAGAATATAGTATATTATATATATGTATATCTATATATATTATGATAGTATAATATTTTAAATGAAAATTACTATAATATATATATATATATATATATACTATTATAGTATAATAGTAATATATTATAATGCTTTACTATCAAAGTATTATATATGATAATATATATAATAGTATATAATACTATATATATGAGTTTATACTGAACTAATATATATCATACTATATATTCCATTATACTTTACTATGCTATATATGATACTAAATATATGATAGTATATATTACTATATATATGAGAGTATAGATTACAAATATATATGATCTTACAAATTTCTCTATACTTTACTATAGTATAATATATGATACTATATATATGAGAGTATAGATTAATAATATATATGATCTTACAAATTTCTCTATACTATACTATACTATACTATAATATATATGAGAGTATAGATTACTAATATATATGACCTTACATTTTCCTTTATACTTTACTTTACTATAATGTATATGATACTATATATATGACAGTATATATTACTAATATATATGATCTTACATTTTCCTTTATACTTTATTATAGTATAATATAAATGATACTTTATAGTATATGGTTGGGCATCTACGCAAGTTGCGTAAGGGGTGACGTGGCAAGGAGAATTTTTTTGCTCTACTAGGGTTTTGAGAAAGGAGTTTTTTTGCATGGTTACCGTCGGGGGTGCACCTGGCCCTTTGATGTTGGTTGTGAGGCATGGAACGTTTATGGAATTGGTCTCGCGATCTCCATAGCCTCTGCCAGAGGTTTCAGTCCCATTTAGACAGCCTAAAATAATAGATGGAGAAGTTTACGTCCAATTCTCTAAAGAGGAATTGGATATATCAGCGGAACCATTCAGATTTGCTGTAGTATTGAAGTTTTTGTGCCAACGTCCCTCGCTTGACAAGATCCGGTGTTTTATACATGGATGTTGGGGATTGAACATGCAACCTGTTGTATCTGCCATGAGAAAACCTAGGAACGTGTTTGTTAGACTTTCAAATGAGGAAGACTTTCTTAAAGTTTTGGCACGAGAAAATTGTGATGTGGAGGGGGTTGGATATTGGATATTCCAATGGACAACAGATTTTAATGAGGAAGAGGAACCTGTTTTGATACCTGTTTGGTTAATGTTACCTGGTTTGCCACCGAATTTTTATCATGAAGCCTTTCTTAAGAGTGTTACGGCCCTTATTGGGGTATATTTGAGAAGAGACAATGTAGCCCGTTGTGCTACAAGAACTGATGGGGCTTGGGTGTGTGTTTTGATGAATATTTCTCAGTCTCCTATTCAATATTTTTGGATTGGCACTCCGAAAAATCCTTCAAGTATTCATCAGGAAGTGATCTATGAAACTCTGCCGGCCTTTTGTTCTATTTGCAAGGTTCAAGGTCATAATTCATCTATTTGCAAGGCCTCAAGGAAGGGAGTACAAGATGAGAAAAAGAAGAATATACCAAAATCGATTCGGGTTTGGGTCCCAAAATCTAGTGAGGAGGGGACGGTTGATGGTGAAAAAAAGGTTGTCGAAGAGTCTGTATCGATCCCATCATCCTCTGATGATACGGGTGGGAAGGAAAAGAATCGTGAGGCAGATCAAGAACAGGTGCATGCGGTGCAGGGTGAGACACAGGGGACGGACATTTTAGTCGTGGAAAATGGAGGAGAACTGAGTGACGTCCCTAAAAAAAATGATTTTGGAGTTTTAGGGTCAGATGTGGGGTTCGCTTTGAGTAAGTCTGGGGTGAGTGATTTGGAAACGAGTTCAATGCCATTGGTCTCTGACAAGGGGGGTTTGGTGGAAGAGAAGTTGCAGGTGGTTGTGTTTGATGGGGGTCTACATGGTGAGGCCTTGAAGTCTGATGGTGAAGAGGTGCTCCCTCATCTAGGGAAGGTTCGTGATAACTTGTCCGACTCGGAATTAGTTTCGAGTGGTCAAGTTCTCGTAATTCTTTAAGAGCTCCTAGCAGGCCCTCGAGGTTGAATTTATGATTAGTAAAATTATGTTTTGGAATGTTCGAGGGCTTGGCACCTCGAAAAAATGACTTTGGTCGTTGCTGAAGATTCACAAGCCAAAGATTCTCATTGTTGCGGAACCTTTTCGAGAGGATAGTCAATTGGATCGTTGGAAGACTTTATTACATTTTGATTCATGCTTCTCAAATGTCGATCAGTCTGGTAAAATTTGGGTTTTTTGGGTTGCGGAGCATCATGTTAGTATCATGGGGACATCCAGCCAGCACATTACTTTTTCTATTAATTCCTCAATGATGGTATCGGCTATTTATGCAAAATGTCGGTATTTGGAGAGACGGGAGTTATGGTCGAATTAATTGAGGACAGTCCTTCGAATAATATGCCATATGTGATTATTGGTGATTTTAACGTTATTCGTGAAGATGGAGAAAGACGGGGTGGGCTTCCGAGACTTCCTTGTGCTTTGGAGAATTTTTGTTCTTTCATTGATAATGGGGTCTTGGTAGAGGTTCCTTTTCGTGGAAACAAATTTTCTTGGTGTAATGGTCAGGGAGGTATGGCGCGAAGTTGGGCAAGATTGGATAGAGCCTTATGTAACGTTAAATGTTTGGAGGTCTTTCCATCTACGTCATTGAAGTATTTGGCTCAACATACCTCGGATCATGCTCCCATGATTTTGGGATTGTTGAGCCTAGTTTTAAAGTATGGTCCGAGCTTGTTCAAATTTCAACAAATGTGGACCATGCATGAGGATTTTATGAGCTGTGTTACAACATCATGGCAGGGTAATACAGAAGGTTCGGGGTTATGGAAGCTTGCTGAGAAATTAAAAAGACTTAAAAGTGGTTCTTCGTAGCTGGAATAAGGAAGTGTTCGGTTGGACTGGAGCCCACATAAAAACTTTGGAGGATCGGGTGGAGGCAGGGGAAACTCAATTGCAGCAGGAGTTCTCGGATGAGATAGAAGCGGATGTCCTAGCTTCTAAAGTGGAGCTCGATGTTTGGCTGAAATGGGAAGAAACACGTCTCGCACAGCAAGTCAAACTAGATTGGGTTAGTCATGGTGAGACTTAAGCAAAATTTCTCAAAGCAATCCAGGTTCGAAATCACAATGTTGTTCTTGAAAATGTTTTAGATAATGGTAGTATCTTATCTTCTCCTGAGGCCATTCACGATGCCACCATGTTACACTTTGAAGAGTTCCTTCAAGAGCAACGCCTGGGTAATTCTCTTCCTGTTTTATCTGATTTAATTAATGCTGAAGTGGATGATGCAGAGAACCAATTTTTATGTGGTGTCCCAGCCATGGAGGAAATTAAGGAAGCCTTGTTTTCTATCCCTATCAATAGTAGTCCTGGGCCAGATGGATTTGGATCTGGTTTTTACCAACATTGTTGGGACATGGTAAAGGGTGATTTATTGGAAGCAATAGAGGAATTTTTTCGGGGTGCAAGTCTACCGAGGTTTTATACTTCCTCTTTCATTGTATTGATTCTGAAAGTGCCTAACCCCTCCTCATTTGGAAAGTTCAGGCCGATAAGTCTTTTCTCTATGGTGTATAAAATATGTTCGAAGATTTTGGTGTCTCACCTTACTTCAATATTCAGCCGTATAATTTGTTTAGAGCAAGGTGCTTTTTTACTTGGAAGAAGCATTTTTTATAACATTAGTCTGACCCAAGAGCTAGTGCATGATTTAAATAAAGATGTTCGGGGCGGAAATGTTATGATGAAAATTGACATTGCCATGGTTTATGACACTATTGACTGGAATTTTTTATTTCATGTGATGAGAGCCTTTGGGTTCTCAACAAATTTCTGTAAGTTGATAGCTCAATGCATTACTACACTTTGGTATTCGGTTGTGATGAATGAGACATCCAAATCATTTTTCAAAGGTGGCCGGGGGCTTCGACAAAGGGATCCGTTGTCCCCTTATTTATTTATCCTTGTAGAGGAAGTTTTTTCTCGCCTCTTAAAGGAAAAATTTGAGGCTAGAAAAATTGGGCGTTTTGTTCATCCCAGGAATGGTTGTTTCATTTCCCATTTACTTTATGCAGATGATATGGCCATTTTTGCAAATGGAGGAAAAAAATCAATTAAGGAGATTAATGATACTCTTGGATTATATGCGCAATGGTCGGGACAACAGGTGAATGCTGCAAAATCATCTATTTTTTTCTCTAAGAGAATTTCTGCTCAGAGATGTCGTGGGCTATTATCGCTCACTAGTTTTTCGAAAGGCAGTTTTCCAGTAAAATATTTAGGAGTACCGATTATTACTAGTAGAATGAAGGGGATTTATTTTGAGGAGTTGGTTCAAAGCATTCAGCAGAAAATAGAAGGGTGGAAAGTAAAGTTTCTTTCAACGGGTGCTCGTCTCATTCTTCTGAAACATGTTTTATCAAGCTTGCCGGTGCATCTGTTGGTTGTGCTTCCAGTTCCTAAATCAGTTATCAGAACCTTGCACAAGCTCTTTAGCTCCTTTTTTTGGGGCTATGTCAATGGTAAAGGTAAAAGAAAATGGGTTAGTTGGGATTGCATTTGTAGACTAGTGGATGAGGAGGGAATGGGATTGCGGAATTTATTCGATGTGCAACGATCTCTACATCTTAAATTTGCGTGGAAGTTGTTGAGTTTGGATTCCTTGTGGACAAGTTTTTTTTTCCATAAGTATGTTAAAGATCAGCATATCTCGACAATTCCACAGTATAGAGGCACCAGTTTCTGGAAAATGCTTATTAAAGAAATCCCAACTGTATTGAAGAATTCGAAATGGCTGATCAAAGAAGGAAATGTCTCGTTTTGGAGGGATAAATGGTTGGACTCTGGTCCTTTGTGCGAACGGCATTAGTTCATCGGTGATACAGAGTTGGTGGTAAATCAGTGCATGGATGAAAATAGCTGGAATGTTGGCCATTTAGTGTAGCTGGTGGGACAGGAACAAGCAGATTCTATAGTCTCTACGAAAGGGGGATTACGAAGTGGATAAGATAAACTAGTTTGGTTAGGAACTCTGGAAGGCTCTTTTACTTCCAAGAGTGCTTGGAATTTTGTCCGGGTTGTAGCTCCAAAAACTCAGTGGTCGAAATGGATATGGAATGAGGCACTGCCAAAGAAATTTTCTGTTTTAATGTGGAAAGCACTAACAAACAATTTAGGTGTGGATGACCGGATTAGAAAGAGTTGGAGTTCCTCTGGTGTCTAAGTGCGAGTGTTGTCCGGAGGGTGTGTATGAGGATTTAAATCATGTTCTTTATGGAGGAAAAATGTCTTCGAATATATGGAAATTCAGTTCTCACTTTTTGGGCATCCCATATACTGCACATCGGTCTTGGAGAGAAGCAACTGTGGCTTGGTTTCAGCGTGCATCCAGGTGTTCGCAGGTGGGAAATTTGATTGGGGTTTTTCCAGTAATCATTTCTTGGAATTTATGGTGTTGGCATCTCGACAAGAATGGAAGGGTCCAAAGCTTCTGCAATTTCTTTGTGGCGCTTGATCAAGTAGTGGGTCAACTGGGTAGGAATGAAGTTGAAAGCTGGGTCTCGGTTGGGGAGAAGAGATGCAGAGGTGCTTGCTCTGTTGCACTTGCCGATTAGATCCAATAGAAAAGAAAAGATTATTCTTGTCTCTTGGCATAAACCATATCCTGGGTGGTTCAAGCTCAATGTTGATGGAAGTTGTTTGCAAAATCCAGGGGACATAGGTGTTGGTGGAATCTTGCGTGATTCATGTGAAAATTTGAGGTTTGCTTTTGCTGCTAGTAAGGGTCGGGGCACCAATAATCTGGTGGAGATGTTGGCTTTGTTGATGGGAATTCAGAAGTGCCATAGTATGGGTTATGCAAATATTATTCAGATGGACTCAATGTTGGTAGTTAATTGGATTAAAAAAGGGAAATGCAACATATGGTATTTGGAGGATTTATGGGAGGAAGTCAGAAGTGTTCTATCTAGGCTGAATTTTTTACTTCAACATGTCTTTCGGGAGGGGAATATGGCAGCGGATTTCCTTGCTCGAATGGGAAGTAGTGGCTGCAATATGGACTGGTATACAACAGAGGAATTGCCATACAGGCTGAAGGGTATTATTCGAACGGAACGGAGTGGGTTGGCACAGTTTCGGAAGGTTAGATGCTGCTCGGGTTGAAGGGGCATGGTAGAAGCTTTACACGGTCTGCACAAAGTTTTTTTATTATGGTATATATATGATGTTTGGTCGGTTTAAAATCTTTTGATTGGTCATTTCATTGTATTCAGGGTATTCCTCCGCTAAAAGTGAGGATTTTTATTCAATCAAGATCCGGAGGTTCCGTCCTCCATATAAAAAAAATAAAATTATAGTATACTATTATTTAATATTTATAATGTAAAAAATAAATATATTTAAACATTAGGGAACATACGTTTGAATGTATCCACACACCGTCCAAAGGCTCTATTTGCGTTTGAATGTATGAAAAAAACATTCGAATAGTTAATTAGGTTTTTGGCCCCTCTGAAGTAGGGGTGGGAAAGTATCTCGCTAATTAATGAGCAGTGGATATACATTCTAATGGTACTTTTTACCGTTCAAACGCTTTAACGAAAAAATTTAAAGTGGAAAAACATGCGTGCTGAAATATTTTCACGTTCGATCGCCAAATATTTATGTTCGAAAAATATATGAAAACTCTAAACACTCTCAGCCCGCCGTCAGTCCCTCATTTCCCCCTTCTCATTTTCTCTCATTCACTTTCTCTCCAAAATCCTCTATTTTCTTCACACAATCATTCATTCTATCATCTTAAAAATAGGGTTGCACTCTTGTATTGATTAAACTATGGTTTTATTTTTGTATTTTAAATTTTGGGAGCAAAAAGATTCCGCAAACTTGTTAAAGACATGTAAGCATGTTTGTGAATTGTGTATTTAATATCAACCAATTGAAAAATTAGTATGTATAGTTTTTGGGAAAAACATGCAATGCTTATTGATATTAAAAATATTGAAATCTAGTAATATTTTTATGACAATTCACAAACTATAGATATTTGTTTTCATATGTAAAAAAAAAAAAAATGCATTAGCTATTTATGGTATCATTTGTTCAGAAATAAAAGAAATTGTGGAATTTATTTTTGGAATTATTATCTAAATTATAATATAAATAAGAAGAAATTTTCGTATATCTAAATATTTTCGTAAAAAGAAATTATTATCATACATTATTTTTTAAATATGTTCAAAACTATTTATGCCGAGAAACTTTGATCAGAAATTTCATAATTACTAGCATAATTTTCCTTTACTATGTACAAAATTTATTTATACATTATTATAAAGTCCAAACAAATTTTTGGACATTATTTTGTAATTTATTGTATTTTTTCTTTATTTTTGGACAGACTTATACATTAAAATATAAATAAAACAAATTTTCTATTTAAATAGTGTAATGTAGGTTACTGTGTGAGATTATTTTTTCAGATTTTTTCCATTACTATAGTAAGTTTGGTAATTTTTATCTATAAATTCATAATAAATATAATCATTAAAATATATATTCATAATTACACAAATATCTCATCTATTGAATGGGCCCCACCTATCTCCCTTCCCAAAAAAGTTAAAATATATAATCTCACATTTACATCCAAATATATCTTATTATGGGATCCACAAATTTTTCTAAAACCATTTCAAATTCTCAACACATACATCTTAATACTATTCACACAAATTTCAAGATTTTTTATATTATCTCACATTCCAAGCATAACTGTGCTCCCTAATTTATAAGCTATGGGATAATGAAGTTTGGGCTTGTTTTTACGTTTGGTAAGTATTGTGTTGGGCTTGTGTTTACGTTGGTTTAAAACATTTTGGGCCTGTTTTACGTGGATAACTCTTAAGGCCTAATTTGAATAGTAAGTTTGGATGAAATGAGATGAGAGTTAAAAATTAAAAAAAATATTATAAAATATTATTATTTTTTTAGATTTGAAAAAATTAAATTATTTATTATATTTTGTTTAGAACTATGAAAAGTTGTAATGATTTGATGAGATAATATGAGATGAGTTGAAATGATTTCACTATCCAAACCAGACTTAGTACATAAACTTGTATTCTTATTAAATTATATTACTAAATTATATTAATTTATGATTAGATTATAGTAATATATTACAATGATTTGAATTTTAAGTATGATCAAATTTAATTATTGAAACGAATTTGTGCTATTTATTTTGACAAATCTTTTGATAAAATTATTCTATTATATTTATAATTAGAAAATAAAGACATGTTATGGGGATTTAGTTAATATTAGTATTTATTAGATTTCTTGTAAAATTGAATAATTATGTTAATCATAAGTTAATTAAATTATTTTTCAGAATATAGTATATACTTAATTAAATAGAATATTATGACACGTTTTTCTAGAAAATTAGTGACGTACATTACTTCGTATAAGTGACGATCGAACTATGAAGTGAGATTTCGGAATCACCACTACGAGGTAACTAGCTTGATCGTAAAATTAAGATTATTATACATTAACTAATTAGATAGATTATTATTAAAGTCAATTCTTTGGAAACCAATTTTTATGTTCTACATATATCATGATATTTATAGGCATGCCATTCATTGTAACACAAGATCATATTTAATTTTGTATTTTCTAGTTAGATATGTTATTAAGTGTTGTGAAATACTATGCAAAGTACACACACCAACGATGACAAATAAAGTAAAAGCAACACAATCAAGAACACGACACAGTATTTACGTGGTCGGCAAATTGCCTACGTCCATGGGAGCTGCAGAGGATTTTTATTTCTTGAGGAATCACAATACAATAGTGTAGAACGGCTACTGTTCACTCAGCTACAGTACAAGTCAAAACAAAACACTATTTATATGTTGTACGGCGGAAACCCTAATTCAGCAGAATTAATGATGTTCGCTCGAGCGGCGTGTCGAGCCCGCGTCGAGCAAACCTGTTTCCCGCAATTGCTCGAGCCGTGAGTCGAGCGGAACCTCAAGCGAAGCTCTCTGACTTCCCTCCGCTCGAGCCGTGAGTCGAGCGGTCATCGAGCGAACCTCTCTGACTTGCAATTGCTCGAGCGGTCTGTCGAGCTTCCTTCGAGCGAGGCTCTCTGTCTTGTATTCGCTCGAGCGGCTAGACGCTTCGCTCGAGCGGCGTGAACCAGACTTCAAATACTCAACAATTAAGTATATCATACATCTCACATTGCATAAGGCATATAAGCTTTCATATGATAAAGTGTAAGATTAAGATCAAGATTAGATGTGTAAATTGGTCCGGTTCGGTCTGGGGGGATGACGAACCAGAACTTTAGGTCCATTATCTTTTCGAACGGGGCCAGACCGTTAGCTATTGTTCTGGTCTGATCTGGTAAGTCCGGCTTAGTTATTTTGTTTATTTTGTTTCAAATTTTTTGTTTTTGCAAATAAATTAATAAAAACAATTATTTAAATTACTAAAATGAAAATTAAGTGAATTATTAATGTAGATTATGTAACTAACTCATTAAAAACATATTTACCTATAATTATATTTATCATGTTGATAGTTACTATTTACTAACTTTTACTTTTTAGTATGCATAATTATTAATAATGTCCTACATTTTATATCTGTTTAATGAATATCAAATAATTTCATTGTATATAGATTATTTATACTTGCTTACAATTTAGGTATTTAAAGAAAAAATATCTAATTAATTTAATTAAGTATAAATAGTAGAATATGTATGAATGTATTATGTATCAACATATCATATGATTTATGATACATTATTAATTAATAACATATATTATGTAACATTTTATATGGTCAATAATAATAGATTAGATGAGAATTACATAATTAACTTATACAACTACTCTATATAATAATATATTATATACATATATAATCTTTTAAAAAATATATACTAATTTGGTCTGTTTCGGTCCGGTCTTGTCCAAAAACCAGAGACTGGACTAGACGAAACCCTTCGGTCCCACAAATGGTGGACTGAAACCAACCACACATTTTCGGTTCGGTTCAGTCCAGTCAATTTTTCTGATTCAGACCAAAAATTCTTCAGTCCTAATCAAAATTCATAAGATGGCCTAGAAATGCATGGTACCAATGCAGTAATGGGTGGATGTGCAAGTCACAGACCTATGCGTGGTCCACCACAGTATGTTATGATATGATCAGAGAGGTGTGTTGGCCAGGCAGTTAAGTCGATAAAAGAAGATATTTCTAAGTCATACATGTCATGAGCATATGTTTGAATAGTCAAGATTTTAATCTCTAAGTATGAAATATTTTATGAAAAATTTAAGTTTACTATATTTACATTATATTGGGTTTCTTTCTGAGTCGTTGACTCATTTTAGTTTTGTTTCATATTTTTAACCACCCAAGTGATGAAGATAATGAGGACGAGGAAGTGGTCCATGCTTAGATTGAGCAGTTTGATGTAGTCTAGTCGTAGATATCTTAAGGGGAGGTTTGTATAAGGAGTTGAGTTAAGATGATATGAGATAAAGGTTGAAAACTGAATAAAATACTGTTAAAATATAATTTTTATTTTTAAATTTGAAAAAGTTGAAATATTTATTATATTTTTTTTGAAAGTTTGGAAAAGTTATAATAATTATATGATATAAGATGAGATGAGTTGAAATAATTTTTGAATCTAAACAAGGCTAGATTTACATTATGATAATAATTTGAGTGGCTCTACAGCCACACATGGGGGGCTACCGATCGGGGCTCCCGGCAATGCATTTTTTTTTTTTTTGCTATTTTTTCATGTGTTTTTTTAACACTTTTAAATATTTGAAAAAAAAAATACAACATCATTAAAAAACACTTCCTTAATGATTAAGTAAAAAAAAAAATTTGTCGGGAGCTCCCATGTGTGGGTTTAGTATTTCTCTAATAATTTTACCAATTTAGATTACTTGGATAACTTTAAGACAGTTTATTCAATATTTTTTTATGAGATAAATTTTTGTTCTATTAATTGTGCTATCTCTTTTGTAGTTCTAGGGGTGATACCCGCCCCATACGGGGCGGGGCGGGGGCGGGGTCCCCCGTCCGCTGCCCGGGGTGCGGGGGGTGGACCCCCACCCGTCCGCACCCCTCACATCCCATACTGGGCGTTCGGCCCAGTACATTTTTCAGGGCCCTAAATGGCCCAGAATAGGTTTTTGGGCCACTTTGGGCCCATAATTCGTTTTGGGACACTTTGAGCCCGTTATTTAGATTAAAAAATATATAAATTTAAAATTAGAAAACAAATAATTTTTTTTTGATAAGTAGAAAACAAATAATATATATATATATATATATATATATATATAATCATAAATTGAACTATTAAGTAGATATTAAGTTTTAACTATTAACTAATTAAGTAATAATCATCACTAAGGGCCTAAGGCAGTAAGGCACTATGCTAAAATAAATAGTTTACAATTATACAGATTAAGAGAACTAATAAACTATTACACTATTACAAACTCTAAAAAAAATAAATATTACAAATTGTACAATTAACAATTGTACTATTATAGCAACATTACATTAATTGTAAATTAACAAAATTGATTTTGGGGTGGAGCCGTAGCGGTGAATTCACTGAGTTGTGTCGATTGCTGTGAGACTGAAAATCAAGATCATAAAAGTTAATAAACTATAAAACCTGAAATATTGACAAGTTAAAAATAAAACAAATTAGAATTAAAAAGTTATAAAAATGAAACAAAATTTTAAATGCAAAAAACAATTAGGGGAGAAATTATGCAAACCATGGCAATGGTGGGTCCAATACAAAGTCATACTGCATCGGAGGTAGCCGTAGACGCCGTCTCATGTATCACTATAAGTATTAAATTTGAAATCAAATTAATGAATATCAATTAAATGAAATTAAATAAATTAAAATAAGAAATTAGAAAATGAAATTAAAATAAATACCAGATCCAGACTGATCATTACCCTCCTCCTCGACGTCGGCCTCCTCATACTCAAGAACATCCGGAACATGAATTGGAGTTCCCTTGATCCAATTCTGCGCGCAAATCAAAGCCTCCACAGTGACAGGAGCTAATGAACTCCGAAATGAATCTAACACACGCCCTCCGGTGCTAAAGGCCGACCCTGAGGCTATTATGCTGACAGGGATGGCCAAAAGAGTGCGGGCTATCTCTCCAAGGATGGGATACTTCACGGCATTCACATTCCACCAACTTAATATATCAAAATCTCGTGAAAATGGTAGAATCTCTGCTGCTAAGTATATGTCTATCTCTTACTCAGCCTCTACAGAACTCCGGAGGAAGGGGGTTTGCTCATACCTCTCACCCCACTCCAATCTACGCCTTTTTCCAACCTCGACTTCAGGAAACTGTGAGCCTGAGGCTGAGGGGGTAGGTGTAGGTGCCGCAATATTACAACCCCGCAGGGTGGAAAACTCATCAAATAATCTGGTAAGGGTTTCCCGAACCCTTGCTGCAATAAGCTCCGCCCATACTTGCCCGTACGCAAGGCCCAATCCAAATATCATGCCATCCAACTTATACCTCGGGTCAAAGACGACAGCTACATATAACAAAACATTAGCCCTAGTTAAATCTCCCGAATACTTGTCGTACTTTGTCCTCATAATCAATGCCATCTCCCGCAGCCTAATGTGACCATTCGTGACCATGTCATCTAATTCTTCTTTTACCCTACATATTTGCTGGCATACAACATTGGATGTAGAGTACAGAGTTCTGGATAGCCTTGTGGTGACATCGTAAAAAAGCCTAAAAAACTCTACAAAAATAGTTACAATTTTCCAATCATCATTTACGGGTTTCTCCAATCCCCCGTGATCATCAAAATATTTAACATATTGGATGTCTTCGTCACCCAATAATGCAAATGCCAGCCTATATTCTTGGGCCGCCTTCAACATCAGAAATGTTGAGTTCCATCGTGTAGGCATATCAGTACAAATGCCCTTCTTAGATGTTAGACCCGCAGATCTTGCAGCAATTTTGAATTTCTCCAATCTTGAAGGAGAAGATCTCACCCATCTTACAGCAGTCCTAACCTGAGCAATTGAGTCATGAAGATCCCTCAAACCATCACTGACAATCAGATTCAGAATATGTGCCGCACATCTCACATGCAGACACTCACCACCCATAAGTGTCTTATTTGCCTCTCTAAGATAAGTTTTTAGATGTCCCAATGCAACATCATTAGATGAGGCATTATCAACTGTGACTGTAACAACTCGGGTCAAACCCCACTCTTTTATTGAAACCTCCAAGGCCTTCCCAATTGTCTCACCCTTATGATCGGTGATTTTACAAAATTTTATAATTTTCTTTTGCAATGTCCAATGGCAATCAATAAAATGCACAGTCAAAGACATATAATTAAAATTTTGGATCGATATCCAAGTGTCAGTGGTGAGACAAACAAATTGATCCGCCAATTGACCCCTCAACTTCTCATTTTCAATGTAAAAATATTTTTTTACATCTTTTGCCACCGTGTGGCGAGAGGGAATATTAAACCTTGGTTCCAAGTAGCGAGAATACGCTTATAACCCTTTCCCATCAACAATTTGAAAAGGTAGCTCGTCCATTATGACCATACGAGCTAGGTGTCTTCTACACTCATCGAGATCATACTTAGTATACCCCCTCAAAGTTGCACCCCCACTAGTCCCATCCGCCATTTTTTGAAGTCCAATTTCTAGCCTAGATTGACTTTTCTCTTGTAATGGTCTTAATATTGGACTTTTTTTGCATTGCACTTCTAAGTGCACTTTTAATTGTGAGGTGTCATGTTTCCTATAGTGACATCCATAAATTTTTCCACAATGGTTATACTTCGCTTGGGGGTTACTTGAGTCACCACTCTCTAATTTGGTGAAATGACTCCAAACTATTGAAGCAGATTTCTTGCTGGGCTTGGGGGCGGGGCAAGGTGCTGTAAGGCTAGAGGTAGGGGTATGAGTATGAGGGGTAGATGTAGGTGTATCCATAGGGGTAGGGGTAGGGGTGCCCTCGGCCTGGAAAGGAGAGCTCGCACTAGAATCTGCTGGCATATCCATGAATTCAAGCAAACAAGAAATCTGAAATTATAGAAAACATAACAACTGTATAATGAACATAAAAGAAAAGTAGAATAAAAAAAAGTATCACTTGACATTCATATATATATATATATATAAATATATATATATATATATTGTCTCTGCTATGCAACGTCCTCGGCATGTGCTTGTCCGCATGACTAATGTGCAGGATTTTAATAAGGCGTTATCCAGAGAGTCTTGTGAAGTGAATGGGGTGTTTTATCGCCCTTTTGCTTGGAAGTTTGATTTTGATGAAGATTTCGAATCACCATGTGTGCCGGTCTGGGTATTCTTACCGGGCCTTCCATTGAATTTCTATCATTCCTCTGTTTTGAAGATGTTATTGGCGCCGATTGGGAAATATATTCGTAGGGATAATGCCACAGCTTGTGCTACTCGAACAGATGGGGCTAGGGTCTGTATTGAAGTTGATTCTTCTATGAAACCAATTTCATCATTCTGGATTGGTATGCCTGGAGCACCTCTAAGTCGAAAACAGGAAGTTATTTTTGAGACTTTACCTGCCTATTGCACCACGTGCCGTTGCCAAGGTCATAATGAAAAAAAATGTTGGAAGGGATCTGATCAGAGAAAGAAGGTTAAGGGGGATCAAACTTGGGTGAAGAATGGAGGAACAGTTGGAAATTTGATTGCAGAACCAGTACCGGAATTGCAGACTATAGATGTTCCTTTAAAGGAGCAAGCGGATGGTATAGTGGTGGTAGAGACGCTTGAGATGGTTTCTACTGGTCCTCAAGAAAATGCTGAGTCTCTGGTTATGGTTGCATGTAGTGATTCGAAGGAGGGAGGGGATCATGAAGATATCCATATAGAAAGTAAGGATCTTGGTGAGGGGCCTGGGAATACTGGCTGGGTAGTTTTGGGAAATATTAATGAGGGTGCTGTTGGGGATAAACCTACTGAGGGAGATTCCTCTGGTGTTGGGCAGGTGCATGTGTCAATGGTGGTGGCTGATGAATTGATGAAGAATGTGCAGGCAGAGCAAAATACTACGAACAAAATGCAGGTACTTTTGCGGGAGATGGGTTCAGTAGTGGAGGGGGAATCTAGTGGGACCCAGATGTGTGAAGGGGAACAAATAACATGTGGTTTGTTGTCTAGTGAGATTGCACCGTACGTTGCACAAGTGAGACCTTATGGGGAATTACATCACTCGTCGCTTGGGCTGGTTGACGTTCCAATAATGGGACTGGAAAATTCACAGAATGCAATTGTGGAAGGGGAGATTAACGTGTCTCTGTCGGATACAGATGGAGAAAATGAGATTAAGCATTTGGGGAAAGAAAAAGATGGGGTCTCGGATTCGGAAATTGGAATGAAGGTGATGGCTGAACGTCTACTCTTGCGTAGTTCTACCAGGGCTCCGAGCAGGCCTTCTCGCCTAGATCTATGATTGGTAAAATCTTCTTTTGGAATGTTCTTGGCACCTCGAAAAAATGACTTCGGTCGTTGTTAAAACATCACAAACCAAAAATTCTTATTGTGGCGGAATCGTTTAGAAGAGATAGTGAGCTTTCACGTTGGCAAAGTTTTTTCTGTTTTGATGAATCTTTCTCTAATGGTGTGCAAGATGGGAAATTATGGGTGTTTTGGCAGCAAGATATACAAGTTAATATTCTGGGAGTTTCCAACCAACATGTTACTCTATTAATTAATTCTACTATGATTGTGTCGGCTGTTTATGCTAAATGTATGTACTTGGAAAGGAGGTCTCTTTGTCTGATCTGGTTTCTTTTGGATCTTTGGCTTTGCCGTGGATTCTTCTTGGTGATTTTAATATCATCCGGCATGATGGTGAGAGAAGGGGTGGGAACCCAAGGTTGCCTTGTGCAATGGAGGATTTTTCAAACTTTATAAATGCTGGAGGTCTGCTTGAAGTCCCTTTCACAGGAAATAAACTTTCTTGGTGTAATGGACAAGGTGGTTTGGCTAGAAGTTGGGCTCGCCTGGATAGAGCTCTCTGTAACTCCAGGTATTTGGATTTATTCCCCTTGGTTTCTTTGACATATTTGGCTCGCAGATCCTCGGATCACTCTCCTTTATTAGTCAGGTTGACGGACAGGCTGATGCGTTATGGACCCAGTGTCTTTAAATTCCAACAAATGTGGACTTCGCATGATGATTTTTGGAGGATTGTCTCGCTAGTCTGGCAGGAAGGTAGCTATGGTTCTGGGTTGTCGAGTCTTGCTATTAAGCTTAAAAGGCTTAAAATAGCACTACGACGCTGGAATAAAGAAGTTTTTGGATGGACTGGGGAGCATATTAAAAGGTTGGAAGAGAGAGTGGAGGAAGGCGAGATAGCTTCAAGAACATTATTCGGTAGACGTTGAAACTGATGTATTAGCTACTAAACTGGAGCTTTCGTCCTGGTTAAAAAGAGAAGAAACTCGGATTGCTCAAAAAGTAAAAAAAACATGGATAGAGCATGGGGAGGTAAACTCGTCTTTTTTTGCAGCCTTACAAGTGCGGAATCACTTTAATATTCAAAACATGAAGCTAAATGATGGTCGGTTTCTTTCTTCCCCGGAAGCCATTCATGAGGAAGCAGTGCACTACTTTGAGGAATTTCTTCAGGCTCGCTCTAGTGGTTCAGTTCCGTCTCTTTCACAGTTAATTCAGGCGGAAGTCACAGATATGGAGAATCAAAATATTTGTAGGTGCCCTTCGGAACAGGAAGTTAAGGATGCTTTATTCTCTATTCCAGTCAACAGCAGTCCTGGACCTGATGGTTTTGGGTCGGGTTTTTTCCGTCATTGCTGGTCTTTGGTGAAACCTGAGCTTGTGGAGGCTGTAAGGGAATTCTTCTTGGGGTCATCTCTTCCCAGGTATTATACTTTTTCATACCTTGTTTTAATTCCTAAGGTTCCGGATCCTTCATCTTTTGATAAATTTAGACCTATAAGCCTTTGCTTAGTGGTTTATAAAATTTGTTCTAAATTGTTGGTTGGAAGACTTACGTCGGTCTTGAGCCGATTAATTTCTATGGAGCAAGGTGCTTTTTTGCCAGGAAGAAGTATATTTGATAATATTAGCCTTACTCAAGAACTGGTTCATGATATTAATAAGCCGGTTAGAGGAGGTAATATTATGATGAAGATTGACATGGCCAAGGCTTATGATATGGTTGATTGGAACTTTTTATTCCAAGTTTTGCATGCTTTTGGTTTTTCTACTGATGTTTGTCATCTTATTAACCAATGTGTCACTAATACTTGGTACTCGGTGGTGATGAATGGTACGGCTAAAGGTTTCTTTAAGGGTGGAAGGGGTCTTCGTCAAGGGGATCCTATTTCTCCTTATTTATTTATTCTTGTTGAGGAAGTTTTCACGAGGCTCTTACGTAGTAAATTTCAGGATGGTCAAATTGGTTTTTTTTCCCAACCACGCTCTGGTCCTTTGATCTCTCATTTACTTTATGCGGATGATATGATGATTTTTGCTAATGGTAGCAAAAGGTCTGTTAAAATGATAAGAGATACTCTTAATGTCTATGCCAGCTGGTCGGGCCAGGTTGTTAATGCAGAGAAATCCTCTATTTTTTTTTTCTTCTAAAATTTCTTTGTCTCGC
The DNA here is from genome assembly GCA_961763995.1 of Juglans cinerea. Lineage (NCBI taxonomy): Eukaryota > Viridiplantae > Streptophyta > Magnoliopsida > Fagales > Juglandaceae > Juglans > Juglans cinerea. The sequence goes on from CAUIVZ010000016.1 coordinate 15,099,982, forward strand.
AGACGAGAAATTTTATTCATGACTGGATTCAAGGTTGGGAACTTTCCTGTTAAATACTTGGGTGTACCCATTATTTCTGGTCGTATGAAGTCCTTGTATTTGGAGGATTTGATTATAAAAATAAGAAAGAAAATTGAGGGAAGGAAGATGCGGTTTTTATCTTCAGGGGCCCGTTTATTACTCTTAAAGCATGTTTTATCAAGTCTACCAGTTCACTTGTTAGCTGTGTTACAGGCCCCAAAGTCTATTCTTGCGGTGATTAATTGTTTGTTTAGCACATTCTTTTGGGGATCGGTGGAGGGGAAGCCAAAAAAAAAAGGGTGAGATGGGATTTATTATGTAAACCAGTGGACGAAGGTGGAGTGGGTCTTCGTAGGTTTGTTGATGTTCAAAAATCTTTGCATATTAAGTTTGCCTGGAAACTTCTCACAGAAAATTCTTTGTGGTCTAATTTTTTTAAGGCCAAGTATGTGAAAGATCAGCATATTTCTTTAGTCAATCCGTTAAAGGGGACCCGGTTTTGGAAGAATATCATGGATTCGATCCCTATTGTTCTTCGAAACTCAACTTGGTTGGTTAAAGAAGGCAATCTCTCTTTTTGGATAGATAAATGGATTGAGCCAAGCCCAATATGTGATGAAATTAGCATTGTGGATTTTCCAAATTTGAAGATTAAGGAATGTATGCTCGAAGACAGCTGGGATGTGGATTTGTTGATGTGGCTTGTGGGGCGCGACTTATCAGACAAGATTCTATCTACGATAGGGGAAAAAAAATGGTTCTGATATTTTAATATGGTTGAGTAATTCGGATGGCAGATTTTCTTCATCGATTGCTTGGGATTTAGTTCATGTTGTTGCTCCTAAACAACAATGGTCGGAGTGGATTTGGCACTCGGCTTTGCCTAAGAAATTTTCCGTGGCCATGTGGAAAGCTTTTTCACAAAGTTTGAGTGTAGATGATCGTATAAGGCGCCTTGGTATTCCTGTGGTTTTCAAATGTGAGTGTTGTGAAGAAGGGGCTTTTGAGGATTTAAATCATGTTTTATATGGGGGGAGAATTGCTTCGAAACTGTGGAAGACCTGCTCTAATTTCCTGGGTGTTCCGTACGTGTCTAATAGATCATGGATTCAGACGGTAGAAGCTTGGTTTCGAAGAACAAAAAAATCTACTCAGGTTGGTAATTTGGTTGGTTTGGTTCCGGCAATACTAATTTGGAGTTTGTGGACATGGCGGTGCTCTGCTCGTATGGAAGGCCGTCATGAAAATTTTGATACTTTATGGAGGTCTGTTAAATACTGGATTGGTTGGGTTGGTAGTAGATTGAGAGCTTCTGATCGATGGAATAAACAGGATATAGATATTCTGAAAGAGTTGCAGTTGTCGGTTATTCAAGCTTGTACAAAACATGTGCATGCTATTTCTTGGCATAAGCCTAATAGAGGATGGTTTAAATTAAATGTGGATGGCAGTAGTTTGAATAATCCTGGTGAATCTGGTGCGGGAGGAGTGTTACGTAATCATGAGGGCATTACTCAGTTTGCATTTGCTGCATACCTTGGAGTTGGTTCTAACAATCGAGCTGAGTTGATGGCACTGTTGTTTGGTCTGCGACGTTGTAAGTTGTATGGTTTTAATAATATTGTTCTTGAGTTGGATTCGCTGTTGATTGTTAACTGGCTTAAAGAAGGTCGTTGTAATGTTTGGTATTTGGAGGATTTTTGGGAAGAAATCAAATGTTTGCTAGTTGGGATGAATGTGCGGCATCAACATGTTTATCGAGAAGGAAATTCTGCAGCAGATTGGCTTGCGAGACTGGGCAGTAGTGGACAATCTGAAGAGTTTACTCAAGGAAATATTCCTCATATGCTTAAAGGTATTTTGCGTCTAGATCGGTGTGGTTTGCCTACTTTGAGAGTTGTTTAGTGTTTTGTTGTTGAGGTTTGTTTTGGTTAGTTTGGTTCTTTTTTTGCATGCTGGGTTTTGGTCTTATGTAAACCCCCAGATGCTTTTGATGTAACCACGGTTTTCCTCCGCCATAAGTGAGGGTTTATTAATAAAATTGGGGAGGGATCACTATTGGACATGTGGTCCTAACTCTTTAAAAAAAAAAGTAATAAAGTATATTAACAACAAATACACTATATGTGTGTATATAATGAATATAAAAGAAAAGTAGAATAAAAAAAAGTATCACTTGACATACATATATATATATATATAAATATATATATATTGTGCACTTTGGTTATAAATGTAATAAAGTATATTAACAACAAATACACTATATGTGTATATAATGAACATAAAAAAAAAGTTGGATTAAACATTTACAAATATTCACGTGGAAGATATGTATGCGTGTGTATATATATATATATACAAACATTTACAAACATTCAAATTGGAAGATATTTATACAAACATTTACAAACATACGGGGGTACAAACTCCTAGCTAGCTACCTAGCCTATTAATTAATTTATTGGTACGTAGATATTAATGAGCGATAAATACACTGTTAGATCAAATCATTAACGTTTAGAAAGCTGGCATCACCTGATGATCCTCAACTAAGTCAACTTCACCAAAGTTTATATTAATTGGTCTTGTTCAAAGTTTTAGTACTCAAAATAATTTTGGGTGAGGACATGAGGACAAGAGGCAATTGAACATTGATGGGATTACACCTGTTATATAATTTTTCAGAGATTAATTAATATCATGGATAATTCTAATATTATAAATATATATATTTCCACCAATTACAAAGCTGCATGCAGTAGTAGTACGTATAGAGTCATAGACCATGCCATTAATTGAGTAAAATTGTAAAATTGCCATAACATTGAAGGCATGAAGGTATTTCGAAACCCTAAATTAATTTAGGGGTTTCAATCTTTGAAATCCCTAAATTAATTTAGGGTTTCACTTATGGCACTTTTTAAAGTATAAATCAAAAAAAAAAAAAAATTACAGAAAACAAACACAATTCACATGCACGAGTCATGGACTCATTCAAAGTTCAAACCAAACCACATGCACAATCTAAGCTCCACAGCACACAATTCACAAAAATCCTATCCTCTATCTCCGATAAACCCCATCCTTCCTCCAATCTTCATTAAAAATATAAATCACAAAGAAAATAAAATGGGATAAAGTTTCTTAGCTTCAGATATTCGGTGACAGAGATGCAGAGAGAGGGACCGACGAGTTGCGAGTCGTGCGACGGCGAAGGGGACGCTGGGTGCGGCGCAGCGCAGCGCGGGGAACTCAGAGGAGAGACGAGTTGCGCGGGACTGGGTCAGTGGGTTTGGGTCACTGGGAGCCGGGAGGAAGTGAGCGCTGAGAGTGAGCGAGGGAGGGAAGAATCGGGGGGGGGGGGGATTTCTTTATTAACCTAGGCATGAAATGACGTCGTTTCATGCCTGGGTTAATAAAAAATAGTTTTTCTTTTATATATATATAAAATATATAATATATATGTGCGGGGTGGGGCGGGGTTCACCCCATCCCCCCCCCGGACAGAGCCCCAGATGCGGGCGGGTGGCCCCGCACCCCTCATCTGGCAGATGAGGTGGTCCGCCCCGCCCCCGTGTCCGCCCCCGCTGCCCACCCCTATGTAGTTCATTTTCAAAAGCACGTGACAATCTTAACCTAAAGGAGTTACATGTTTATGCAAAATGGGTTTCCATTTTCTCATTGGTATTTTCAAATGAGATTTGCAGAGTTTTGCCTTGTGTGTGTGTGTGGGGGGGGGGGGGAGGGGGTGGTTCCCATTTTGGCAAGTTTCCAATTCATTTATTTTATTGGGGTTTCAGACACATGATTAGGGTTAAATTGCATATTGTTAAACTTGTTGTTTCGCTTCAAGTTAAAGAATAAACCAAGAATATTGTTCTGCTGTGATCTGTACCAAATCCAAACAGCGAACCGGTCTGGCTGGTTCTTACTCCCCTAGTCGGTCTGTTCGGTCAAGTTTGGGCAAATAAAAAAACTGGTTGCTTGGTTTTGATTTCGGATTGAAATCGAACTTACCTATTCGGTTTTCAGGCCTAACTTTCTATAGTGTTTTTTAATGTATAAAGTAAAAGATAATCAACTCATCTATTGTAGAGGGTTGGTAAAGATAATTTTAAAACAAAAAACAAAATGTTCAGTATAGATACAACCAATTAAGATAGATCTCCAATAAAGTTTGGAATTTATTAGTTCTATATATAGTTTAGTATGATAGAGATTAATTTAGGTAAAGGAACAAAATGAAGAAACAGTGGAGCTAAAACGGCCCATGCCGAAGATGGTGGTGACACATGTGGAGCATAAGAAAGACACCCGAACAATAGCGTTGGAAGCTTGGGATTGGGACCCAAAAAATGCGGACATGTTTGACAAATTGACATTTCCATATAGAGAAAAACTTCAAACCCGATTATGGTGTTCATTATAGAGAAAAAATTTCTAAAGAATACTAAGGTTAGTGGTGAATCAATCAACGAAATAAATTCTTATCAATAAGGGGAGGTTTGGATTCATCCAAGAGTGCTTCTACGACCACAAAAATTGTATACCTAAAGAGTAATACTATACATCACACTACCATCCTACTTTGTAAGATGTGACATCCATATCACTATTGGATGATAAATAATCATTCAATAAAAGATCATCCAATAGTAATAAATTTGCCACATCTTATATAGTGAGAAAAAGTGAGATGGTGTATAGAATTTTCCATACCGAAAACACACTACCTAAATTAATCTCTATCATACTAAACTATATATAGAACTAATAAATTCCAAAATTTATTGGAGATCTATCTTAATTGGTTGTATCTATATTGAACATTTTGTTTTTTGTTTTAAAATTATCTTTACCAACCCTCTACAATAGATGAGTTGATTATCTTTTACTTTATACATTAAAAAACACTATAGAAAGTTAGGCTTGAAAACCGAACAGGTAAGTTCGATTTCAATCCGAAACCAAAACCAAGCAACCAGTTTTTTTATTTGCCCAAACTTGACCGAACAGACCGACTAGAGGGGGTAAGAACCAGCCAGACCGGTTCGCTGTTTGGAGTTGGTACAGATCACAGCAGAACAATATTCTTGGTTTATTCTTTAACTTGAAGCGAAACAACAAGTTTAACAATATGCAATTTAACCCTAATCATGTGTCTGAAACCCCAATAAAAGAAATGAATTGGAAACTTGCCAAAATGGGAACCACCCCCCCCCCCCCCACAAGGCAAAACTTTGCAAATCTCATTTGAAAATACCAATGAGAAAATGGAAACCCATTTTGCATAAACATGTAACTCCTTTAGGTTAAGATTGTCACGTGCTTTCGATCGAAAATGAACTACATAGGGGTGGGCAGAGGGCCCCCACCCTCCCCCCCGCTGCCCCTACCCGCTTCCGCCCCACCCCCGTGTGGCGGGGCGGACCACCCCGCCATGTCCGCCCATGCCGAAGATGGTGGTGACACATGTGGAGCATAAGAAAGACACCCGAACAATAGCATTGGAAGCTTGGGATTGGGACCCAAAAAATGCGGACATGTTTGAAAAATTGACATTTCCATATAGAGAAAAACTTCAAACCCGATTATGGTGTTCATTATAGAGAAAAAATTTCTAAAGAATACTAAGGTTAGTGGTGAATCAATCAACGAAATAAATTCTTATCAATAAGGGGAGGTTTGGATTCATCCAAAAGTGCTTCTATGACCACAAAAATTGTATACCTAAAAAGTAATGCTATACATCACACTATCATCCTACTTTGTAAGATGTGACATCTATATCACTATTGGATGATAAATAATCATTCAATAAAAGATCATCCAATAGTAGTAAATGTGCCACATATTATATAGTGAAATGAAAGTGAGATGGTGTATAGAATTTTCCATACCGAAAACACACTACATAATTATGTTGCAAAGGCCACCTGGCAAATTCTAAAAAAAAAGTCATAAAAAAAGAGTCAAAAAAGTAAAACCTGTCTACAACCCTTCACTCCATCTAAGCCAAATCAGATTCCTCCCTTTCCCTCCCTGGACCATTCTCGCTATCCAAACCTCCTAAGTTCCAAAAGAAAATACAAACAGTTGGCCAAGGAAAAAACAAAAGATTTGATTCCGAACAGAGGACACAAAAATACAACCAATTCAACAATCACTGTTATGACCCCCTTTTGTAAATAGAGCTTGTAATATAGTAATGTAAATGGCAAGAGTAGATCTATGAAATGGAAATGGAAATAACTTCATTCTTTCAACGATTGCTATAGATAAACTGGGTATTCGAGGAACCCAGACCTCCCAAAAGAAAAATATTCAAACGCATACAACAATTTTTCAGATAATTCCTTATTCTATTCCCTTCTCTGATTTATACCTCCCAGATCCCTACAACAAAAACCATTTAACAGAAAGGAAAAATAGCTAAGATGATTGAAACAATAAAGATTAAATGACAGACATATAAAATGCAACACTTAAGGCTCGAAATGCACATCTTAACAAATGATAACCAAAACACATCGTTTTCCTTCAACCTTCGCCCGACGCCGTATTCCTTCAATCCTGCACGACACTGTTTCATCTTCAGCAGTTCACTTCAAACTCCTCATTTCAGCCTCTGCACATCTTGGAACTCCACCCAGTTAGGTTCATAACATTCTCCCCTCCTTAGAGCACCTTGCCCACAAGCTGTCGTTATACTTTAATCCTTGCAAAGGTGAACCTGGCATTCAACATTTCCACAGTTTCTTTTCCCTTTCCTCTATCAAAGGGCCACAAGATTTGTTCCTCTATCAAATGGTATTCCCAAGTTTTAGCCAATTGATTCCATACTATAGCAACACCAAAAATATGATCTTTTGAATCCTCATGAAGATGAGATGGGCTACCAACACTCCAGATCAATGTTCCTTCTTTCATACTTAGTTTCTTATCAAAATAAACAGCAAAGTTGCTGGGTAGAAACCCATATATTGACCCTCTCATTACTCTAGGAACATTTTGACCAACTGGAACAGCATTACCCAATGTTACCATAGCTAAGGCATGAAAAAAAGAAATAACCAAAAAGGTCAATAAACTTTGGGCCTTGCACTCGTGAATGTTTTTTGTACTGAATGGATTTCTACTGGCATATTTGTGAGAATGAAAGAAAATAGGGCCAATGCTTCCAAATATCTTCCCAATCCAGGTTCGAGGATAACCATGAATCCTGACTCCACTCAAAGGTCCCTTGCTTCATGAATTCCAGACCCAGTTGGTACTTGTGGAAACTGTGTTATGATATACACAGATGACAAGACTTCCCATAGTGATTCAAAATCCTCATCCTTCATTGTCGACTCGAAACACTCCATAATACACTTGGATAGTACAGACAGCCTCTCGGTGTTGATCTCAAAATCCTCATCCTTGTTCTCACTCCTCACTGACATTTCCACAGACAGCTTTAGGCGTCATTCCTTGTACGTACACAAAAACCATAGCATTCCATAACTCCACATATCTATGAGGCATTTTCTCAAATAACTATCTCGCATCAAATAAACACCCCATTACTCTTCTATACCTAAAATTCATCCATGGGATCCACTGAAAGACAAGCAAGCCCCTGCCCGAAACACACCCTAGTAACCCTGAAAAACTCAACGAATTAGAGAGTACTGCAACATAAGCATCAAATTGACTCACCTCTTTGACACCATGCTTGAGAATTGGATTGTGATATGAAAATAATGCAAGTGGGCAAGATAATTGTGGAACCACCTCCTTCCGCATTAAAATAATTGCATTGAAATTGGTCCCTCTTGCCAAGGAACGTGTAGCCGCAACCTGGATAACTAGACCATCTGCCAAAGGATCAGAGTACGATGCACCCAACTCAATTACGTCTGATCCGCAGGAGTCAAGCACCTTCAGTGCTTCCACTGTGGTACAAAGGTTGGGATCACCAACAGTGATGTATGGAGTAAATGCCACTTTGCGTTGTATTTTCAATCTTGTGAAGGTCTCCGAGAGTCTGACGGTTTGAGTAGTGCTGACAGCAGCCAGTGGAGTGAATCTCCTACTTGGGATTGCTAATCTCTGGCAGGGAAAGCAGATAAAAGACTGGGTATGAGGTTTCTTGTTCAATTGAAAGAAGCTGGTGGCCGGTGACTTCAAAGCAACATCCATTGGAGAAAAAGGTTTTCGCTTCGTCTGAGGGATGGAAATGAAAACGGTGTATGCTGGTAAATTAGTAGTATACCTCGTTGAGGACAATATCACCCACCCCCACAAATATCCCAGGCCGAGCATGGATATTTGGGATTGTTGGATATGTTCTTGCCGTGTGTACGCCTAAAACCGCGACGACATCCCTGTCCTTGGCTGAGACCATGTCGACAGTTGAGTCGAGGTCCTTTCTTCGCAAGTTCGCATCATCCCACCCATGATCCAACCCATATTCAAAACCCTAAGGTCGCTAGCATCGTCAGAATGTCGCTGAGTTTTGGGATTTTTGGGACTTTCGGATGAGGACTCAGATTTTCCAGTTTGGTACTTATTATTTAAGTCTTTGGAGGGACTTATCTTGTGGGTTTCTTGTGAGATTGGGTCTTGTATATAAACATACCTTATCTAGGACAAGGCTTTAGGTTGAGGTTGGAGAGGGTTCTGCTTGGAAAATGACGTTAAGCTTCGAATGGGTTTTCATGATGAAAGAGATTTGCCAATAGGTTGCCGGTCAAGGAAAAAGAAAGAGGGCGAGGAGCGGAGACACTGAAATTCACCACCACCAGGATCAAATTCCGTATCGTCTCCACAGAATCAAGGGCATCTCAGTCCTTACTGTGCGTGCCGTGAACATTAATGTTAGGGACCCGATCTTGTCCCTAACACTAAAGTCCACGAGCTTGTCTTGGTGAAGATGGCGACTGAGTGATCTTGTCAACTTGCTTGGCCTTTCACAAAATGATGGTATTTGAGTGATGAAATGGTGATGCACTTGAGTAGGCTAAGTGTTTAGGCTAAGGCAAATCAATGTGGGTGGCTAGACTTGTTCTTGAGTGAAAAGAGATGATTATGGGTGTTTGATGTAATGAGAATGGCTTTTGGGTTGCCCTTGATGTTTGGGCCATTTGGATGGTGATTAGGGTAGGTATGGTGTAGTGTAGCTAGAGTTTTATGGGGTGACTAGGGTAGATTTCGAAATTTGCAAGAGTTGGCAAGATGAAGACTAATGGGGGGATCACACCGATATATGCACATAATACTAAGAAAACTTGGTTTCATCTTAATATATATATATATATAATCACACACCATAACCAATTAATAACTATCAATCTATATATGTATATATTATTGAGTGCGTAAATAAATATTTTAACTTAGGTACATAAATTCCTAATTTCGTCATGTAGTGTTTATTAGAAGTATTGTATTATTCATTCATATTCGTTAGCTTAGTTATAAACCAAGTTATAAGTTTGTTAGTTAGTTAGTTTAATTTACTTTTCCCGCCTATTCTGGCTTGTATATAAAGGGCACATATGTATTCTGCTTTATATAATACATTTTTACAAACTCTTGTAAACATCTGAGTTCAACACTTATATGGTATCAGAAGAAAATTCTTCCGCTAATTCCTCTGTTTTGCCTATAGATCCTTCCAATCCATATTATCTTCATCATGGAGATAGTCCAGGCACGATGCTTGTTACTCAACTCCTTACAAGTAATAACTACAACACATGGCGCCGTTCCATGCTCATGGCATTGACTACAAAAAACAAAGTCTGCTTCATCGATGGATCTGTTCCATCTCCTCAAGATTCTTCTTTATTGTTTCAATCATGGACTCGATGCAACAATATGATCCTTTCCTGGTTACTTAATTCTATTTCTAAAGAGATTGCTGCTAGTGTCATTTGCATTGATTTTGCAAAGGAGATGTGTTATGAACTTCATGAGAATCTCTAGCTATGTTTTGCGTGCTTGTGGGCCACGCACATTCCCAACGCATTGTTGGGGACAAGTTTCATCAACATTCATCACAAACAATTAATAAACATGTGAGAAGGGTGATGAAAGCATTATGTAAGCTTGAGAGACATTTGATTGTGCCAACACACAGAGACGGCGTGCACCCCTATATCTCAAGCAACCACCAAAATTTTCCTTGGTTTCGGGTAAGAAATCAAATTTAAACTTATTAAGTCCAAAATAAAATTTGACTTAACTTCATCTAAGTTAGTTGTTTATTGAAAATTTTATTTCTGACTTGATAGGGATGCATTGGCGCAATGGATGACACCATGATGGAGGTGATTGTACCAGTTGAGGTACGTGAGACATATTGAAACTGGTTGAGGCGAATTTCCCAAAATGTACAGTGTATATAGTTGATTTGGATATGAAGTTTATATTTGTATACACTGGATATGAGGGATCAGCGCATCATGCTCGTGTCTTCCACCATGCGTGCAATGATTCATCTGCCCATTTTCCATGGCTACCCGAGGGTAAACATCTTTTTTTTTTTCCTTTTCCAATATTTACCCTTAGAAGTGATTTGTTTTTCTCTTTATAAATATTTAATTGTGTGCTTTAGATTTAAATGGATCTCTCAGGTCAATTTTATCTTGTGGATCTTGCTTTCCGATTCACTAAGGGATTTTTGCCCCTATCCAAGAGAACGATACCACATGAGCGATCGTCACAACCATCGTCAATTTCGGGGGTATAAAAATGATTTAAATTACCGCCATTCAACAATTCGTAATATCATAGAACATACTTTTGGTATCTTAAAATAACGATTTAAAATTTGGAAGTTAATGCCTGCATACTCTGTTGGGAGGCAATGCTTCATTATTATAGCTTGTTGTGCGCAACATAACTTCATTAGAATGGTGACTCACAATTGTTGGGGTATATGTGGAGACTGGTTTGGAGCTGAAAAAGGTGTTTGCTGAAGTTGGCTTGAGCCAAGGTTCGCTCGACATTTCTCGAGCAAAGGCAAGTCAGAGAGGTTCGCTCGAGTCTCGCTCGACACTCCGCTCGAGCGAGACACAAACCCTAGTGTTCGCTTGACACTCCGCTCGAGCCAATGTTCATTTGGTTATTCGCTCGAGTCGCGCTCGACACTTCGCTCGAGCGAAGTACGCAGATTTTGCCAGATTAGGGTTTCCAGCGCCACTCACTATATATATGTCATATTAGACTTGTGTTGTACGGTCATAAGCATATTTTGAGAGAGAACAATTGTCTTGTGAGTGCATATTGTGTGAGAGAGCAAAAATCCCTAGAGAGTGTGAGTTGAGATTGAGTGATTGTAATCTCCTCTGGTTAATAAGATTTCTGCAGCTCCTGTGGACGTAGGCAATTTGCCGAACCACGTAAATATTGTCTGCCATTGTTCTTGACAACGTCAGCCGAACAAGACCTAAAACCTGTCGATCTAACATGGTCCACTCAGCATCAGCCATGCTCTCCGGCTTCTTTCCCAACAGTGGAAGGTAAACGCACTGAAAGAGAATGATGGCTGGAGATAAAGTAAACGCACCCGGGATCGAGAAGTTTGACGGCACTGATTTTGGGTACTGGAAGATGCAGATTGAGGATTATCTCTATGGGAAGAGACTCCACCTTCCACTGTTGGGAAAGAAGCTGGAGAGCATGGCTGATGCTGAGTGGACCCTGTTAGATTGACAGGTTCTAGGTCTTGTTCGGCTGACGTTGTCAAGAACAGTGGCACACAATGTCAGTAAGGAGAGAACCATGGTGGATCTCATGGCGACTTTGTCAGGTATGTATGAAAAGCCGTCTGCGAACAATAAGGTGCACTTGATGAAGAAATTGTTCAATTTGAAGATGTCGGAAGGTATGTCTGTAGCCCAACACTTGAATGAATTCAATACGATCACAAATCAACTATCTTCTGTAGAGATTGAGTTTGATGATGAGATCAGAGCGTTGATTCTGTTGGCATCGTTGCCAAATAGTTGGGAGGCCATGAGAATGGCTGTGAGTAGTTCAGCCGGCAAGGCAAAACTGAACTACGATGACATACGTGACATGGTGCTTGCTGAAGAGGTACGTAGGAGAGACATGGGTGAGTCTTCAGGTTCAGGATCTGCCCTGATTGTTGATAATAGGGGTAGAGGACATGGCAGGTCAAGCTCCAAGAGCAGGGGAAATAGTAAGATGAGATCTGGGCAGCAGATCACGTGCTGGAGTTGTGGCAAGTCGGGCCACATCAAGAGAAACTGCAGGAATCAAGAAAGTTCTGATGATGATGCTGTGAATGTAGTGGCAGAAGAAATTCATGATGCCTTACTTCTTGCAGTGCACAGTCCGATTGATGATTGGGTGTTGGATTCAGGGTCTTCGTTCCATAGCACTTCACATCGAGAAATCATGCAGAATTATGTTACTGGTGATTTTGGGAAGATGTATACGGCTGACGGAGAGGCATTGGATGTAGTGGGAGTGGGTGATGTGCACATCACACTTCCAAATAGGAGCGTGTGGACTTTACAGCAAGTCAGACATGTTCCAAATCTGAAGAAAAACCTGATCTCTATGGGACAGCTTGGTGACAGCGATTTTGCAGTAGCGTTCTCTGCAGGGGCTTGGAAGATCACTAAGGGTACGCTGGTCTTAGCGCATGGTAAGAGATCAAATTCTTTTTATTTGACATCGGGATCCAGTGATGTGCAGGGAAATGCAAGAGTGCAAAAAGGCAGGTTTGATCGCGCGAAACATGTGAGGAAGCCAAAGGGAGTCAGTTTTGCCGTTCCTCATGAAAGCCTGGGAAAGTTGGCTAAGGTTGCCAAGATTGGTTCGAGACCGGATACTCCTAGTGCAGTGAGAGTTGTGAGTCGACCTAAGGGCGATGTATGTGGAAGACTGAAGTCGGACTTGACTTCAGTGCGTCTTCTAACTTGAAGACGGGAGCTGTGAGCTGCAGAGATGGTAGGGCTTAGCTGGAAACAGTGGCTGGCATGTGGAGACCTAGTCTCCAAGTGGGAGATTGTTGGGGTATATGTGGAGATTGGTTTGGAGCTGAAAAAGGTGTTTGCTGAAGTTGGCTCCACTGTTGGCTCGAGCCAAGGTTCGCTCGACAGACCGCTCGAGCAAAGGCAAGTCAAAGAGGTTCGCTCGAGTCTCGCTCGACACTCCGCTCGAGCGAGACACAAACCCTAGTGTTCGCTTGACACTCCGCTCGAGCCAATGTTCATTTGGCTGTTCACTCGAGTCGCGCTCGACACTTCGCTTGAGCGAAGTACGCAGATTTTGCCAGATTAGGGTTTCCAACGCCACTCACTATATATATGTCATATTAGACTTGTGTTGTACGGTCAGAAGCATATTTTGAAAGAGAACAATTGTCTTGTGAGTGCATATTGTGTGAGAGAGCAAAAATCCCTAGAGAGTGTGAGTTGAGATTGAGTGATTGTAATCTCCTCTGGTTAATAAGATTTCTGCAGCTCCTGTGGACGTAGGCAATTTGCCGAACCACGTAAATATTGTGTTGTGTTCTTGATTGTGTTGCTTTTACTTTATTTGTCATCGTTGGTGTGTGTACTTTGTATAGTATTTCACAACAACAATGACTGGCTATTTCAGAGCTGCAATAGGGTGCAACTCCCTGTTATTGACCGTGAGGTTGGTGATGGGGCATCCTCGTCTCGTAATGTGGACATGACGACTAAAGGAAGCTAAACTATGGCTGCAATAAGAGATGAGATTGTCATTTCTATATGGGAAGCTAGGGGTGGCCATTGATGGTATAATTAAAAACTCAGCATATTTGTAAAAAAGAAGTTTTTGTTGTGATGGTGTAGTTTGTTATTTTTCCTATACGTATTTCATACATCCCCTTGTTATTAATATTGCTACGATTGGTGCTTTCAATTGCACGATATTTCTTGACACTACTTGATTTTGGAATGACAAATATATAAAATTGCACGTTATAACGTCAATAATGTGTGTAATCAAAAGCAAAGTTGTATAGAATATTAATGAGAAATGGTAGATCCTTTGTGATTTTATACTGAATTCTTTGTGATTTTAATGAGCTTGTGATATATATTTTTTTTTTAACAAATGTTTTAAAGGGTTTGCAAAATATTTGTTGAAAAGAAAAGAAAATTGCACTTACTTGGTGCAAGTAGGTGAAATATGTTTGGGATGCTTGGATATACCTATGAAATAGAAGGAAGCAATAGAAAAGAAATGGTTTGGTCTGAACCACTGTTTTAAATACCTTATTGTACTAGTTGGTACGACTAGTATATGCCGTATCGGTCACTGGTCCAGTACAGGTATTGCCTATATTTTGTACCGGCCTATATTTCTATTTGTACAAGCCTGTATTTCGGCCCGTACCGTCCGATATTTTGACCTTTAATTTTTTTTTTCATTTTTCCAAACTACAAGCTATTTTTTGACCCCCAATTCAGAATATATTATTTATAATTTATATATATATTTATATAATTTATTCATATATATATTATTATTATTATTATTATTTTTAAATATAATATATATAATTTATTCATACAATAATTATTTTAAAATAATATTAATATTAAAATATTTCATTTCAACGTCTTGATCGGTATTCAATACGGCAGTCAAAACTTTGGTGTGAACGGCCCTGCATGGATGCAAACTCGGCAGCCCTATCACATGGGTTTTCATTAAAATATTATCCATTTCAACAAAACAATACTTGCTAGGTCCCCCTCTATCAAATCCTATGAAAAAGTTAAAATAATCTCATTTTATCTCTATAAATAAATACATATATTTTTAAAAATAATCTCATTTTATCTCTATAAATAAATACATATATTTTTATAAATAATCTCATTTTATCTTAATTTATATATCTCAATATTATTTATATATATATCTAAAAATTCTCTTTATCGTCTTATATCATCTCAAGATTAATTCAACCCCAATAGCCGCTGCTGCAACAGTTGCTGATCATCAGCCATTACTTGGTCTGGAAGTAGGAAACCACGTCGTGTAATATTAAATATATGAACTCGATCCGTTCATAATTTCATCACCCACATGAGGCAGGCCTCGTTATATTGCGGCGACGTTGGTGTCTGTTGTTTATTTTCTATTATTATTATTATTATTGTTATTATTATATATAATTATCGTCTTCGTTTATGAATCGTCGTCTCTCGAGTACTATTTAACAAGCTATTTTTCTCCCTGATCTGTACAAGTGCCCATCCTGTCATTGAGACAAGAAAGTGCAAAAATGATCACCATAATACATGGCTTCCCAGAGTTTTTTTTCCACTGGATTTACACGCAACCACTCCTAACTTTTCAGAGATTAATTCACCCCCAACAGCCGCAGCGACCTCCTTCAGCTGTTGACATAGAAGCCGCTGCAACAGTTGCTGATCAGCCAGTACTTGGTCTGGAAGTAGGAAACCCTAATATGGATTGGGTTTCCATCTTAGTGTCCTTTTGCTTATCTTCTGCAATTGGGGTAGCTCTCTCATCCCCCCAACTTCAGTACCCCAACTACAACCACTCTCCCACCTCCCACTTCTTCTCTTTCACAATCTCATTATGCTTTGCTTCCTTCTTTGTCAGACACTTCATCAATTCCAAGTTCCTGGTTTTAGACAGAGTTCTCTATGGAGTTGGCATCTTCTTTGCAGTTATGGCTTTTTTAATAGCCATTACCATCCACTTTCCCCTGTACCTCAAACTTACGACCTTGCTCGTCTATGCACTTTCCTTCCTGGTTATTTTCATCTCCAAGTTCGTCCAGTACTGACGGCTCGATTTAGATATTAAGAATATTTTAAAATATTTGTGGGGTGTTTTTATATGATACATGGAAATGATCTATTCAAAGTAATAAGATCGATTTATTGGATAAATAATATTCCTTATTTTGAGAATGCCTACTTGGATAGAAAGGGTTAAATTAATTTCATTTGAATTTTGAGTTTGGGTAATGAGGTATTTTCAGGTATTCTGTGAATAGTAATGAAAAAAATAATGATACAATATTGAATAATAACAAATAGTAGTAAAAAGTAAATAAAAAATAATAAAATATTCTAAAAATATCTGAAATATTTTCAATATCCAAACTAGATCACGAGGGCTTCAATAGAAAGTAAACTCGTCATCTTTCTATTGACCTGCACTAAATTACACGCATTAAAACCAACCAAAATTGTAATCTAGCTAGTTGGATGATGCCCCGCGCCAAATCTAGCATGACTCGCGCCAAAAGTGGTCACCCAAGTGCTAGATTTGTACTTCCATATCTGGCGCTGGAGAATTTTGATAAGCTACCGCTAAACTTTTTCCAATTGAATTCTAAATATTTTAGGAGAACATTGTATAATAGTTAATGTGTTATATAATATTAGGAATATCAGAAACGGATTCGACTTGCGATTAAATTAAAAAGAGTAGATATATAATTCCTGGCTTGTTCAATATTCTAGCTATTATAATATAATGACTCATAAAACAACTCCTGATATTCACAAAAATAATGCTAATATTGTATGAATATTTGGAGATAAATGGTGAGTTATCATGAACAACTGATCAATAAGCGCAGAGAACATATACTAGTATATAAATATGAGCATTTTCACAGAGTTCAGAATATAGAAACAAAACATTTCGGTTTCAATATGCAAATCTAAAAAAAATACATATTATCAGAAAATTAGAGCGACATTTCAAACATTTCATATTTAGAAACCAACTTTTCATATTCAAAGACTCATTTGGAACAACATAACTGAACATTTTTATCTTATCATATCATATCAGAGCATCATATCAGAACAAAAGCTATGTTTAACCCCCCCGTGGTAGGATTGTGCATTCTGCGAAAAGCCAAGCAAAACATAAATCACCATGTTATCAAAGCGATTGCACTCAAAGCAGAGACCACTATTTTATCATGTGGTAGCGCTAGAAGTCACTATTGTATCCCATGACAAGACCAGATGTCACTATTATATCTTGTGACAGGGCCAGAGGTCACTATTATATCCCGTGATAGGGTTAGATGTCACTATTATATCCCGTGACAGGGGCACATATCAGAGCAAAACAAAATTAGAATCACCATATCAGAATCAGAATCAGAATCAGAGTCAGAACAGAATCAGAACGTCATGCCAAAGGTTTTTCAGATGCCACATCATATCAAACCAGAGTACTGAAATTCAGATCATTTCACATTTTCTAAAACGGATTCAGAACGTCTTTACGTCACATGTAAAATTTATCAAATTTGCTCATTTTTCTCAGTTCAATAATAGAATGCCAAAGATAAGATCATGTCTACACCAGTCATGCCACAAAAATACCTTATTCTTATATAGAATTATATGAGTATGTAATAGTCAAGCCGTGAAATGTATGAATTACGTAGGAAATGAGAATGAAAATGTATATTGAATTCTGATAAAGCTCTCTTCGAGGGGAGCGCCTCCAAATTGTAACTGAATTACAGTAAAAATATTCTGGATGATTCTTTCCGCATAGTCTGTTAGGCTATATACTAAAACAAGTAAAAGACTAAATTGTCCTCACTACTCGGGCTTGTGGATCTTATTACATAGAAATGAATTAACATATAAGAGTTGGGTCAAGCCCAATGTGAAAGTCTTTCCGTGAAGCCCATTGAAGCCCATGAGCCACCATTTCTTCTAGGTCTTCTGAGACACACTTTCCCCTCTTAGCCGCCACACATATCTTCTTCTCTCTAACGTTACTCTGCATCTGTCCTCCATAGCTTCGTGACCTGCAGTGTATAACAAATGCCCTCCCCATTAAATCACCTTGCCCACAAGGTGAGGATACTCTGAACATAGTTTGTGATATGGCTCCCACGACTCCTCTTCAGGGGGCTGTCCTTGCCAACGAACGAGCAGTTCAGTCACGGGTCGATTGTTCATCTTCTTCATGCGTCGGGTAAGTATTTCTTCTGGTTCGGGCTTAAAGATTCCTCTTTTATCCACTGGTGGTAAGGTAGCTATTGTCGATTGATGCTGACCTAACTTTCTCTTGATCTGCGAGACATGAAACACATCATGGATCTGGGCTGAATCCGACAACCTTAGGCGGTAAGCGACTTCACCAACTCGCTGGACCACCTGCTAAGGCCCATAAAAACGGGGTGATAACTTGAGATTGCGGCGAGTCTTTAAGGAAAGCTGTCGATACGGCTGTAATTTTAGGTAC
The DNA here is from genome assembly GCA_961763995.1 of Juglans cinerea. NCBI lineage: Eukaryota > Viridiplantae > Streptophyta > Magnoliopsida > Fagales > Juglandaceae > Juglans > Juglans cinerea. Next base: position 15,118,267 of record CAUIVZ010000016.1, read on the forward strand.
ACCCAATCCCCGATTTGAAATGTTTGTTCCTTTCGCCCCTTATCTGCGTATTTCTTCATGCGGTCTTGAGCTTTGATTAAATTTTGTTTTAACAGAGGCCATATCTGGTCTCGTTGTTGCAATGTCTCTTCAACTTCTGGTAATTTGGCTGTGCCCATAGTATAGTCTATCAACCTGGGAGGCTTGTAACCGTACAAAGCCTCAAAAGGAGTAGTTTTAGTTGATGTGTGCACACTTGTATTATAACACCATTCAGCGAGTGCCACCCAGTTTGCCCATTCCTTGGGTCTGTCACTCACGTAACTTCTGAGATAATTTTCGACCCACTTATTAACAGCTTCTGTTTGACCATCCGTTTGAGGGTAGAGCTGAAAGCTAACTGTACCCCTTGAAGCATAAACAATTCCTTCCAGAACTTGCTGGTAAATGTAGAGTCCCTGTTTGAAATGATTGTTCGGGGTAGGCCATGCAGTTTGAAGATGTGCTTTAGAAATAGTTGTGCCACAATCTTGGCTGTAAATGGGTGAGCGATAGGGATAAAATGGGAATACTTTGTAAATCTGTCCACTACCACCCACAAGGCATTGAATCCACTTGAATTGGGTAACCCATCCACAAAATCCATGGATATATCTGACCAGGGTATAGAGGGAATAGGTAAGGGTTGATGAAGACCACTAGGTAGTGTATTGTCTACCTTAACAGTTTGGCACACCTCACAGTTTCTCACAAACTGTTTGACATCAGGTTTTTGGCCTAGCCAATAGAAATCTCTGCGTAGCCTGTGCATGGTTTTATCAAAACCCAGGTGCCCTCCCAAAGGGCTGCTATGCACTAATTCGAAGAGCTTGACTATGAGAGTGTCATGGACAGGGATATATACCCTATTTTTATAGAATAAAAACCCATTTCTCACTGAATAAGGTGGGGGTAAGTTACCCTCTTGATGCTTCTGGAAGAGGGTCTGAACCTATGTATCAGTGGAATAAAGGGACTTAATCTCACTCATCCAATCCCATGTGGGCAAGGATAGGAGAGAAATACTGACTTCTTCCTCTGAGCTATGTCTAGAAAGGGCATCGACTACAAGATTCTCTTTCCCTTTTTTATATTCAACAATAAAATCATAGCCCATAAGTTTTGCAACCCATTTTTGTTGCATGACCGTACCTACCTTCTGATCAAGTAAAAACTTCAGGCTTTGGTGATCAGTTTTTATCACAATGGGCTAGCCCAATAGGTAGTGACGCCATTTCTGCATTGAGGAAACCAGTGCAAGCAATTCCTTTTCATAAGTGGAGAGCCCCAAGGCCCTGCCTTTGACAGCTTGACTAAAGAAGGCCAAAGGTCTGCCTCCTTGCATCAGTACTGCCCCAATCGTGCCTCCCAAGGCATCACACTCTATAACAAATGGAGATTTGAAATCTGGAAGAACGAAGACAGGAGGTGCTGTCATGGCAACCTTTAAATTTTCAAATGCTGTTTGAGCCTCCTCATCCCATATAAAACTGTCATTTTTAAGCAAGGTTGTCAATTTACTAGCAATAGCCCCATAGCCTTTCACAAATCTGCGATAATATCCCGTGAGCCCAAGAAAACCCCTAAGGGCCTTTAAGGACTTAGGAATTGGCCAGTTCAGCATGGCCTTGAGTTTGTCAGGATCGGCCCGAACCCCTTGGCCCGAAATCAAATGGCCTAAGTAAGAAATTTCTGGGCTGCCAAAACTGCATTTACTAAGCTTGGCAAACAATGAATTTTCCCATAGGATGTCAAAAGCCACTTGAAGATGCCCCACATGGTCAACAATGTTTTTGCTGTAAATTAAAATATCATCAAAGAAAACTAAAAGAAATTTTTTGAGATGAGGTCTGAAAACCTGATTCATAAGACTCTGAAATGTTGATGGAGCATTGGTTAATCCGAATGGCATCACTAAAAATTCGTAATGGCCCTCATGTGTTCGGAATGCTGTCTTAGGAATGTCGTCAGGCCACACCCTAATCTGATGGTAACCCGATCTGAGGTCAAGTTTAGAGAACACTTGAGCTCCATGCAGCTCATCCATGAGTTCCTCCACCACTGGAATAGGGAATTTGTCATTGATAGTGACACTGTTCAAGGCTCTATAGTCTACACACAAACGCCATGAACCATCAGCTTTCCTCACCAGCAGGACCGGTGAGGAGTAGGGGCTTTGACTAGGTCGAATGACCCCTGATTCCAGCAATTCTTTAACTATTTTTTCAATTTCATCTTTCTGAAAATAAGGGTATCGATATGGCCTTACTGAAATAGGTTTAGTGTCTGGTTGGAGGGTGATACTGTGGTCATGGGATCTTGTTGGTGGTAGTCCAGTAGGTGTGGCAAAAATGTCAGGATAGAGGTTGAGGAGTGACTGTACAGGTTTTGGAATAGGTGGGTTCTTTGTAGCTGAGATGTCTTCAATGAACTGTAAGAGGAGCCCTTTTTGCTCTAAACTGTTATACTTAGGCAGCTTCCATTCCTCAACTACATTTGTACTGCTGAGCCCTTTTAGAATCACTACTGTAGCCTTATAAGTGAATTGCATAGTGAGCTGCTGAAAATTCCAAAGAATTGATCCAAGGCCTTGCAGCCACTGAACCCCAAGGACAACATCACACCCACCCAATACTAAGACATACATGTCCATGTTAAAAATATGCCCCTGCATATGAACATTAACTCCCACTGCCTTGCCTTCACTTTTGATTTGATCCCCATTAGCGACTTTCACTTTCACCCTTTCTTCTTCATTAACAGATAAGGGAACTCGGGCTAGTATTGCAGGATCAAGGAAATTATGCGTACTACCCGAGTCTATTAAAACAGTCACTGGCTGAGCCCCAATTTTACCCCGGATCCTCATTGTTCTTGGGTTGAGGGAACCCAAAATTGCATGTAATGAAATTTCTGGACACTTTCCCGTGTCCAGAATCTCCACCACCCCATCATTGTTGGATACTTGGCCAATATCATGATCTATAAGGAGTTGGTCATCTTCCACTTCCTCAATCAAATATAGTTTAGGGCTGTGACATCTATGGCATGGATTCCATTTGGAATCACAATGATAACAAAGGCCTTTCTCCCTGCGCTCTTTCATTTGGTTTTGAGATATCTTTTGGACAGGAACAATTGCATTGGAATAGTTTGTGTTTGGATATTTGGTTGGTGTTTGGGTTAAGGGCTGTGGTGTTTGGTGGAATGGCTTATATTTGGAGATGGCTGGTTCAGTGTATCCGTTGTTTGTGGATTTGTGGTTGAATGTCTTATGGAGTAAAACTTTTTCTTCTTGTATCCTAGCAAGCCCATAAGCTGCTATCAAACTAGTTGGATCAAACATCCTCACAGTCAAGCGGATTTCATCCTTAAGGCCACTAAGGAAACAACTCAACTTAAAGGATTCAGACAAGCCCCTCAATCTGTTTGATAACTCCTCAAAATTAGTTTTATATTCATCCACCGTGCCTAGTTGTCTCAGCCTAGTCAGTTGCTCCACAGGATCATCATAACTACTAGGACCAAACCTTATTAACAAGGCCTCCACAAATCCCTCCCAGCTTGATAAAACTCTTGACTCATCTAGATCTTGGAACCATACAAGGGCCTTGCCCTCCATATGGAATGAAACTAGCCGTAAACGGTGCTGTGGTAGTGTGTTGTGGAATGAAAAGAATTGTTTGACCTTATAAAGCCAACCATGGGGATTGTCTCCCCTGAAAATTGGAAAATCCAACCTAATTGTTCTTGGATAGATTTCACCAGCATGAGGTGTGAGTTGGTATGAGTTGCTGTTGTCCACATTTTGATTTGCTCCTACTAAAATAATTTTGTTCACGTTGTGCAGATCTGCTGCAACAGTTGAGAATTGCTGCATCATAGCCTCCATCTGTCACCTCATCGCGAGCATCTCCACTTCAATGGTGGTGAACTGAGACTCAGTCTGTTGAACATGAGTTTCTGTAGATTTCTTGAACGCCTGGAACCCTTCCTGTAGATCCTTTAGACGAGTTCCTTCAGCCATTGGTGCAGAATCGAAGGCTCTGGATACCACTTTGTAATAGTCAAGCCGTGAAATGCATGAATTATGTAGGAAATGAGAATGGAAATGTATATTGAATTCTGATAAAGCTCTCTTTAAGGGGAGTGCCTCCAAATTGTAATTGAATTACAGTAAAAATATTCTGGATGATTCTTTCCGCATAGTCTGTTAGGCTATATACTAAAACAAGTAAAAGACTAAACTGTCCTCACTACTTGGGTTTGTGGATCTTATTACATAGAAATGAATTAACATATAAGAGTTGGGTCAAGCCCAACGTGAAAGTCTTTCCGTGAAGCCCATTGAAGCCCATGAGCCACCATTTCTTCTAGGTCTTCTGAGACACACTTTCCCCTCTTAGCTGCCACACATATCTTCTTTTCTCTAACGTTACTCTGCATCCATCCTCCATAGCTTCGTGACCTGCAGCGTATAACAGAGTAATGCAGAACAAATAATTGAGGTCGTTTCAAATTTATTTTCATAACAAAACATGCTTATTTTTAAAAATTCATCTTAGTTCATTTTATTTTATACAAAGTTTAGCATAGGAACCCCGCTTACCTGACTTCTTAGTTTTCAAAATTTTCTTCAAAAAAATGTCGAGTCAACTATAAATCGTCACCTATAAAATAATAATGTAATTCATAAATTTTCAATCAATCACAAATTTAAACCATTGAAGCCTGAGCTTCTAAAATATCTATTTTAATTCTTCAATACCTAAAAAATCCCCATAACCTTAAATTCTCCCTTAATTCTAAAATATCCTCATTTTCTAAATTTCCTTTATATCAATCAACACTAAAGATAAGTACTAGTAAAAATTTCGTTAAATAAAAAAAAATAGCTTTACTCATATCTAAAATGTTCAAAATAAAATTACACACTTACTACAAAAATAATTTGCTACCAATAGTACAATTTAAAAATCCTATTTATTTTATGTACAATTTCTTATACTTCCCACAAAGGCCACGTAAAACCAGATTTAATATAAACATAATTCCAAATTGAAACCATCCAATAATAAGGGTAATATTGTAATTTCATATCAAAATAATATGTAAAACTAAATTTACGATAGCCTCTGTAACACTTAGTTATAAGAAAAATGTTTTCATGTGTTACCTAATGCAACCATTGGCGAGGCAGTGGCGCGGGATACTCACTGAGAAGGGTGGAGCTGCGTGCGTTGCGGCGAAGAAGGATCCTGTCCCAACGGCCTCGTACTGAGAGAGAGAGAGAGAGAGAGAGAGAGAGAGAGAGAGAGAGAGAGAGAGAGAGAGAGACATATGAGAGCACTGTGAGGGAGATAGAGAGCTCCTTATCAAGAGAGTTACATGCGGTGACGGCCTGGGTGACTATTGATGGCGGCACGACGAGAGTGAGCGGTGGCTAGGGTGGCTGAGATGCTGGACAGTGGGTTCCCTTTGCGCCGCGGAGGAGACGTCCGAAATGGTTGGTAGTGCAAAACTGTCGTGCTTGGAGGAGCAACCAATTGCTCTATTTTTCAGACCCAAAACAAAAGAGTTTTAGTTCACTATGCAGGTGGTTGTTCTCGGCACTTTGGTGGTGGTGCAGTGGCAAAGAAAATTAATAGCATCAACAGGGTGGCTTCAGTACTCTTAAGTGTTGCAGAATCACTGTTGGTGACGGGTACGTGTGTTGTCGGCTTGGGGTGTGTAACAATTCGGGTGACTTGCTGGGCGTGCATGGAGGCTAGTGTTTCGTGCAATGGTTGGCGGCAACAATAAGCCTTGGGTAGTTTCTCTATGAAGAGAAATACATGTGCGAAAATATATATATATATATATATATATATATATATATATATATATTAATAGGTTAGGTGTTTGGAAAACCTAGAGGAGAAAAATGAGAGGTAGAACGTGCATGGTGTGGGTTCCTCACTGCTTGGCTTTTCGGGTCCATAAGAAAATATTTGAGCCACAACTTGGATATTGCAAAACATAAATTGGGCCGCTTAAGGCGGTCCAACAAAATATACCTAGCTTATCCGTCATTTATCTCATGGGTCGAGTATTTTTTATAAATACAAATGGGCCTCGCCTCACATTCCAAACTAGTTTAATTCATTCCATAACTTGGTCGGACTCAATACCAACTAAAATAAAATCCACTTGGTCCATGATATATTAATTGCATTTAACCCAACTACCAAATTCAAGACAAGTCCATATTCCATCATAATAAACTTTTAGGCCTGAAGCCTAATCCTAAATTCACTCGTTAAAAACCAAGTTGGCCTTTCATCCATAAAAAAAAAAAAGTCGCTTGCAAGCTTCATATTGGGCCTGGTGTTACAGCTATAATCTCTAGTAAATTAATAATCCAGATGATCGTAATTTGTTTATGATCATGTTGAAGATCAGTATTTAATTCATTCCCAAGATTACTAGATACATCCATCAGGATTATTAAATCCCACGAGATAACTCATGAAACGATGACATTACTTATATAAGGTCGGCGTAGACTCTAAGCGCATGCATTCAAAACTAAAGGCAAAAGGCAATTATGAGTAATCTAATCAACTTGTATGTACTTGAAGTAATAGATGACCACCTATATATCAAGTCCCCTTCGAAACTATTAATACCAAAAATGACTATTACACGTCGCCGTTTACGAGAGTTTTTCCACTGGATTTACACAATCGCTTCCACTTTCTCAGATATTTCAGCCCCAACCACCGCTGCCACCCGCACCACCTATTGACACAGAAGCACCGGCAGAAGCACCTGAAAAAGCAGGCGCAGCAGTTCAAACAGTATTTGGTCAGGAAATAGGGAACGAGATCAACATCTTCACCATAATAGTGGCCTTTTGCTTATCTTCTGGAATTGGGGTATAGCTCTCTTATCCCCCCAACTTCACCCCAAATTAATACAACTATACCCTCCCACCTTCCACCTCTTCTCTTTCACAATCTCATTATGCTTTGCTTCCTTCTTTGTTAGGCACTTCATCAGTTCCAAGTTCCTGGTTATAGCTAGTCCGAGTGCTCTATGGAGTTGGTATCTTCTTTGCAGTTTACACGGCTTTTTTCTTAAGTAGCCATTACCATCCACTTTCCTCTGTACCTCAAACTTATGACCTGGCTTGTCTATGCCCTTTCCTTCCTCGTTATTTTTGTCTCCTAGTTCGTCCACTAGTAATACAGCTAGCTAGATTAATACACTTTGTTTTAATGGTGCCTCTTGCGTTCTTAGAGCTTCCTAGCTAGAGTACTCATATAGAACAACGTGACAAAGTACAGAGACATGAGATAGATCAATCCTCGTCCCGGAGCGATTGTATCACTTGATGGCTTGATTTGTGTACTGTTTATGAACGCACAGAATATTTATTTTGGCCCTATAGTTCCGGTGATTGATTCTCATCTTTTCGATTGAGGTGATTGCCATCTTAGATTCGTAACGACGCGTATTTGGTTTAAGATTGATCATGTTCGTGATTATCAATGATCGATGATGATATGGATCATACATATATACATATATATATATATACATATATACATATATATATATATACATATATACATATATATATATATGTGAATGTATGTATGTCTTTCTTTGTACAAAATATAATGCATCTCTTGGTGATCTCTCTCCAACCAAGACGGAAAGAAGCCTTAAAACGGCCTGCATGGAAAACTAATGGATAAAAAAAGAGTGCTCACGCTACATACACCAATTATTTAAACCGGTCTCCCTCTCAGTGTTTTTTAAAGGTTAGTTATTTACGGCACTTGAATGCTGAACTGGGTTAAGTTAAATTGAGTTGAGATGATAAAATATTGTTAAAATATTATTTTTTAATATTATTATTATTTTAGAATTTTAAAAAATTGAATTATTTATTATATTTTGTATTAAAATTTGAAAAAATTGTAATGATGAGTTGAGATAAGTTTAGGACCTAAACGAAGATTAAATTCTCATATATATCATGTTTTATTGTGCTTTTTATTTTCAAAAAAATTAAAAAAAAAACCAATTCTTTTTGCAATTAGATTGTCATGGCTCTTGAAAAAGAAAAAAAAAGAAAGATTGTACTGTAAACAAAGATTGCAGGAAGATGGAGGAAATACTATCTAATATACGTACTAACAACTTTACAAGGTACAATATTATATATACTGATCAGTGGTAGTCTTATTTTATTAGTATTTTTATTTATTTATTTGAATCTCAAATTTTATATTTTAAAATTTTCACTATTTTTTAATATATAGTTGACACATCAATACGCATGTATAGTTATGTAAATAAAATTATAAATATACATAGTATTTTTTATCGTACATAAAGAAGAACGATGAAAAAATATCGGTGATTATGAAACTTGGGGACAAAAGATTAGGTATGCAAATATTGATTATTGAACTGACTTGACCCGCCACGTCAGGTTTGCAACTTTTAAAGAATATAGATTTTGAAAATAGAGTTTTGCTACAAATCAATCACCACGTCGAGCGTATAATCTTTAAATGTAGATTGTATTGTAAGTCTAGTTAATTTTATTTTTAATTTTTTTTTAAAATTATAATAATATACTTATTGAAATGATATTTTTTTTCCATTTAATGAAAGATTTGTATATGCTGTCTTTAAATTGAGACTATAAATAGAACTTTTCATTTTTTATAAAGTATATATGTGTTTTTTTATAAAGTGTGTGGTATGAGATAATGAATAGTAACTGATGAGAATAATTTTTTTAAACATATAAGTTAAAATATGAATAAAATAGACTAGCTTTTTTTTTTAATAATAATTTATTCATAATTTTATCGAAATTTGAGGTGGTTACATTCAACTAATTTCGCTTGTCTGTTGTTGACCAATATTGCAAGGTACGTTACAAACAGAAAAATTAAGAAGAAATTGTTAACATCATTCATTATGGTATCCTAACGATTTCCAGCTAGATTCCCGCAAATTTAACATTCCTAAAGATCGGTCCACAGATTCTGCCGTTAAAATCAGTTCAGAATAACAATGATATTACAATAATGATAGAGCCACCGCTGGTGTCGTCTTCCGTTGAGAGTTATTACTGGCTTTATTGTATATTTTTTTATGTATTTTTTTAATTCTTTTATTATATAGATTTTTTTAACAATTTTAAATATTTAAAAAAATAAATAATTCATAATATCATTAAAAAATACTTCTTTAATTACAAAATAATTTTTTTATTTTACTTCGTGATTAAGGAAATATTTTTTAATAATTTTTTTTTATTTTATAATTAAGAAAGTATTTTTTAATAATATTTTTAATTTATTTTATTTTTTAAAATTTTTTTATAAAAAATAATTAAAAAATATATATATAGAGTCAACAGTAACTCTCAGCGGAAGGCACCAGCTGTGACTCTAGCAGTAATATGATTTCATTACGTACGTACATTATCTTGATATTAGTCCAGTACTACGTACTTGTTCTTTATTGATTAATTCATTATCAATTAATGAAATCAGTCAAGTTTTCCATCCATCTTTTGCTTTGTTGAATTAAGAAATTAAATGGAAAAACATAACATCTTTCTTTTCTTTGGATATATTTGTTTCACTGGAACATAGAAATGGAAAAGCGTCCTCAGACCTCCAGCCTTCAGGAAAGGAATATTCAGTCAACTAAAGAGAGAGCTACACCTATCTAGCTCTAGAGAAATCACTTGTAACAGAATGGGTGAATGTGAGTCGTGAGATTGTTTTCATCTTTGTGTAAAATCTGTATAAATAGACCTCTGGGATGTAATGAAAAGGATGAATCAATATATGAAGAAAGTCTGTTAGAAAACTTTATTCTCTGGCACCTTTTGTTGAGCACTCACAGTGCAATATCTCTTTTGTCATTTAGCATAGTTTAGCATGGTGTCAGAGACCTGTTAGGACCAACGTCCGTCTCTCATCACCATTACATACATGGCTGAACTCGACGCGTCTAAAGTATTAAACACGTCGTCCCCTCCTCCCGTCAACCCCATATCAACTACGTCGTTCCCTCCTCCCATCAACCCCATATCAGATTCGTCGTCTCCACCCACCATCAACTCCACATCCATTTACAACTCCACATATATTCACTCCTCCACTCATTTCATCACAATTAGGTTAAATACTGAAAACTACCTCTTGTGGAAGGCCCAAATAGTGCCTTTACTCAGGGGCATCGCCTCTTTAGCTATGTTGATGGATCAAATCCTCAACCAACCCCTACGATCAATGGCTTGCCAAATCCAGAATAAACAAACTGGGTTTTGCAAGACCAGCTCCTCGTCTCCACGATTAACGCATCTCTGTCCGATACCATCCTCACACAGGTGCTTAATTGTTCCACTTCATTTGATGTTTGGTCCACTCTCCAAACAATGTTCTAGGCACAGTCCTCAGCCCATATATAATGCAAACACAGTTTCAGCTGGCTACCTTGAAGAAGGGGTCGGATTCCATCACCTCTTACTTCCATAAAGCCACAGCTCTTGCTGCTACCTTAGGAGCCGCTGGCCAACCACTATCCTTTATTGAATTTGTGATCTATCTTCTTGCTGGTCTTGGAAGTGATTATGAATCCATTGTCACCTCTCTAACCACACGACCTGACCCACTTTCCACTCATCAGGTTTTCAATTTTCTTCTTAACCATGAATCCAGGCTTGCCCATCAAACAAACTCGCTTCTCTCGGGCTCTTCTCTTTCGGCAAACACTGCTTCTAGACAGCCATCTCCCAACTCTGTTCCTAGGCAAAACAGAGGTTCATTTTCTCGCGGTCGTAGAGGTAGTGGGCATTTTCGTGGTAACTTTAATACATTTCCCAATCGCTCTAATGGTCGCCCAGTGTATCAGGTTTGTCATCGACCTGGTCACACAACAATTTCCTGTTATTATAGGTTCAATCATAGTTACCAAGCCCCACCTCCCAGTTCTTTCATTGCAAATTCCACTATGGTTTCTTCTCCTCCCTCGACCTCGGGCTCTTGATTTCCGAATATTGTGGCTACGAACCATTTTACTGCAGATTTTGCTTACTTAAATTTGGATGCAGCTTCATACCAGGGGTCTGACCAAGTTAGCATCGGGGACGGCTCCACTCTTCCCATTCAGCACACTGGTTCAACTCACCTATATTCTCCTTCTGGCAATTTTTTACTTCATAAACTTTTACATGTTCCGTCTATTACTCGCAATTTACTTTCTGTTCGTCAATTTTGTCTCGATAATTCAAAGAACATAATTCAATGTTCTTTGAATTTCATTCCAATTATTTTTTTTGTAAAGGATTTGCATACTCGGGTAGCCCTTCTTCGGGGCCACGTTAGAAATGGAATTTATGAACGGCCTATTGGTGTCTCGGCACAGAAGAACTTAGCTCCTCCAAGTAGGGGTGTCAAATCGTGTTAACGGGTCGTGTCAAGGCATGTACATTACACTTAACGGGTCAACACGAACACGACCTATTAAGGATTTCGTGTCAAAATTCCAAACCCGAACACGACACGGTAAGATAACTAGTTGACACGATACGACCCGTTAATGAATAATAAATAAATTGACACGATATGACATGACACGACCCGTTCCGTTTCAACCCGTTTACGTTAATGGGTTGAACATATATGATACGACACGACACGACCCGTTTGACTTAATTGATTTTATATAAATATTTAAATATAAATAATATTTATAAAAAATAAAAAACTAACTACAAGTCTAAAATTACAATCCAAACAAATATGATCTACATAATTTATAATAATATTCATTATCAAATATAATAAACAAAACATATAATGTTAATATATTAATATTACAATCCCAAATATAATAAAAAATTTAAAATACAGATCTAAACAAATTTAGAACTTGAAGAAGAAAGTGGAGCATCCTCCTTGCCCTTTAGGTCTAAGGGTATAAAGGTAAATTTAATTTTCTTAACGGGTTATAACGGGTTGACCCGTTAGTGACCCGTTAAGCAATCGTGTCATAACGGGTCAACCCGTTTTGACCCGAACCCATTAAGGCTAAACCCTAACCCGCTTTTATCGTGTCGTGTTCATATTGGGTTAACGGGTCGTGTCACATATTGTCACCCCTACCTCCATGTATCTCTCCTCCATTAAGGCTGAACGGACCTCGACTCAAAATTGGCACTCCCGCCTTGGCCATCCCTCTCACCGCACAACCAACCTCACCATTAAAAACTTTAATCTCCTTGTTACTTCCCAGACTCGATTTACTCCATGTTCCATATGCCCTCAAGCCAAAATCCACTCCTTACCCCATCCTCCTACCTCATCTCGGTCACTTACACCTTTTAGTCTTTTATTTTTGGATGTATGGGGACCAGCGCCTGTGCCCTCCTCTAATGGTTGTCATTTTTATTTATCTATAGTTGATGACTACTCTAAATATATTTGGGTTTTTCCACTTCAAGCAAAATCAAATGTTTCCTTTATTTTTTTAGCTTTTCATAAATATGTATAGAATTTTTTCTCTTCCCAAATTGCCTCCAACCAAACTGATTGGGTTGGAGAATTTCGACCCATACGAAAAATTTGTCAAAATCTTCGCATCAACCATCGCATAACGTGTCCCTATTCACATGCACAAAATGACACTGTTGAAAGGAGACATCGTCACATTGTTGAGACTGGATTGACCCTTTGGGCCCATGCATCCGTTCCACAAAAATTTTGGGCCGAAGCCTTTCTTACAGCAGTTTTTCTTATTAATTGAATGCCCACTCCACTTCTCAATCATCAATCTCCCTATCAACTTCTTTTTTTAAATTCTCCAAATTATATCTTTTTAAGGATTTTTGGGTGCTTGTGTTGGCCTAATCTAAGGCCATTCAATCGTCACAAACTTGATTTTCGTTCAAAACCATGTTTTTTTATGGGGTACAGTTTGGATCATAAAGGCTACTCATGCCTTCATCTACCTACTGAACGAATCTATACATCACGGGGTGTCCAATTTCACGAACACACATTTCCATTTGCTTCACATAATACTGCTGCCACGCACATTACTTCTCAACCCAATATACCCCATCGGGCCTTACTACTAAATCCATTTCTTGGCCCATCCTTAGCTACCCATCCATCCCAACAGCTACCTTCCTATACTTCTTCACTATCACTTGGGCCTTCCTCTACCTCTCAGCCCACTCCCATTCCCAATTTACCTACTCAAACTAATACCCAACACACTCCAGCCCCATCAACCCAACCTGTGTCCCCTTCCTCATCGCACGACCCTTCTCCTAGGTGATCCCCTGTGCATACTTCTACACCGCACCAAGACCAGCCCTCACCTTTTGAGCCACCTTCTGCACCGAACCAAGAACAGCAAACCTCGTCCTCCTCTAAACACCCCATGATTACACGATCCCAAAACCAAATATCTCGTCCCCCTCAACATTCCGATGGAACGATTCCATGGCCAAACCCGAGACCTTCCCTTAACTCCACCTCCTCTATTTCCTCTCATATTCCCGAAGAACCCTCCTCCTTCACAGAAGCCTCCAAATATCCTGAGTGGAGAGCGGCCATGGCCTCTGAGTTTGAAGCTTTGCTCCATAACCAAACTTGGGATCTCATTCCCCACTCTGCCAATCTCAACGTTTTGGGCTCCAAATGGGTTCTCAAAACCAAACGACTTGCTGATGGGACCCTTGAACGCTGCAAAGTACGCTTAGTGGCTAAATGATTTCTTCAGCAAGCTGGAGTTGATTTTTTCGAAACCTATAGTCCGTTGTAAAACCAGTGACCATACGTCTCTTACTCTCCATTGCTGTTTGTTCTTCTTGGCCCTTGCATCAATTGGACGTTCAAAATGCATTCCTGCATGGGGATCTTGAGGAAGCTGTCTACATGCATCAACCACCGGGGTTTGCAAATTTGGACTATCCAACTCAAGTCTGCAAGCTTCGTAAGTCCCTCTATGGTCTTAAACAAGCCCCTAGGGCTTGGTTTTCAAAGTTGAGTAACAGATTGCTATCTTTTGGATTCTCGGCTTCTAAGTCTGATTCTTCATTATTTTTTTTTCGAAATGCTACTGAATCTGTCTATGTCTTGATTTATGTGGATGACATTATTGTCACTGGTTCTAGCAAAATTTTAATTTATGACTTAATCTCTTCTCTGCGTAATTCTTTCCCAGCTAAAGATTTAGGATCCCTGCATTACTTCTTAGGGATTGAAGTGTCCAGAAACTCTCATGGCTTATTTTTATCTCAGACTAAGTATATTACTAACTTACTCAAAAAGACAAACTTGCATAACGCTAAGTCAGTATCTACTCCCATGTCCACTTCAGTAAAACTCACTGCACTAGAAGGTTCTTCATTTGAAGATCCTCAACTATACCGCAGTGTGGTAGGGAGCCTTCAGTACCTTGCTTTTACACGTCCTGATATCTCTTATGCAGTTAACAAAGTCTGTCAATTTGTGCACTCTCCTAGAGTGCCTCATTGGCAGGCCGTTAAACGCATTCTTCGTTACTTGCAACTAACATCTCATTTTGACTTACATTTATCAACTTCCTCTTCATTCTCCTTATCTGCATTCTCTGATGCTGACTGGGCTGGCTGCCTTGATGATCGCAAAACCACCGGTGGATTCTGCGTGTATTTCGGTTTGCACCTTGTATCATGGGGATCCAAGAAACAACCCACCATTGCTCGATCCTCCACTGAAGCGGAATATAAAGCTGTCGCCAACACCACATGTGAGTTACTTTGGATACAATCATTATTGGGTGAGCTTGGTATTTTTTTAACTAATCCTCATACATTGTGGTGTGATAATTTGGGTGCCACTTACTTGTCTGTCAACCCCGTCTTACACTCACGTACTAAGCACGTGGAGCTTGACTATCACTTCGTGCGAGATAGAGTTGCTGCAAAAACTCTCCGAGTATCTTTTGTCTCAACTAAAGATCAACTGGCTGACATATTTACCAAGCCACTTTCTGCTGCCCGTTTTAATTTCCTTCGATCAAGTCTCACCATCTCTTCAGTGCTGCTTGACTCGAGGGGGGCTATTAAGGCAAGTAGTGCTCACGGTAAAACTGCTGCAACAAACTTCACAAAAGCGTCCTCAGACCTCCAGCCTTCAGGAAAGGAATATTCAGTCAACTAATGAGAGAGCTAGACCTGTCTAGCTCTAGAGAATTCTCTTGTTACAGAATGAGTGAATGTGAGCCGTGAGATTGTTTTCATCTTTATGTAAAATCTGTATAAATAGACCTCTGGGATGTAATGAAAAGGATGAATCAATATATGAAGAAAGTCTGTTAGAAAACTTTATTCTCTGGCACCTTTTGTCGAGCACTCACAATGCAATATCTCTGTTGTCATTTAGCGTAGTTTAGCAAATCATCATGAACTTTAGTGATCGTATTCACACATATCAGCCAGCAAATTAACATTTTCAAGCAGGATCTTATCATCTTTTGCTTATTAGGTTTTGATTTGATATTGGGAATGGACTGGTTATCCAAACATTAATAAGCCAATGTAGATTGTCGAAAGAAGGAGATTGTGCTCAATTCCCTGGCCTGATAATGGTAGAATTCGTTACGTAGGAGGATTTGTAAAGGCTATTCTTTCATTAATTCAGCTTTGCAAGTTAGGAGTCGCATTTCTGACGGTGCAGTAGCTTATTTAGCCTTGGTAGTTGAGGAGTCCAGAGGCAGTCAGTTCAATCATTTTCTCCTACAAGAATTACAACAAGTAGGCAAATTATTAGAGTAAAGATTTACCAATTGCCTTTTAGCCTAATGGCATGTGTCCCTGAAGGCCTTGGCTTCAACCCATGTGCAAAGATGTGCAATTAGGGCTACGCGTCTCACCCTTTTTTTTTTAAAGTATATATTCAAATATTCTATTGTTATCTCTTCTTAAAAAAATAGTTTAGGGGCGTACATATTGAGGCATCAAATCTGAACTAGAATAAATATATCATAAATTACACCAAGAAATTAATCCTAATAATAAAGATCATGATGATTGTCTTCTAACACTGCACGAAATTAGGAATTTATTTACCTAAGTTAAAGTATTTATTTACGCATTCAATAATATATATATATACACACACATACAGATCAATAGTTATTAATTGGCACTACAAGAAAATCAATTTTTCCCAGCTTTTAATTTCGCCGCAATAGGTGCCTAAAATCGCCGCATAGAACTATTCCCAGCGATTGCACATCCATTGCATTTGTTTGTTCACTTTTGTTATATATATATATATATATTTTAAGAGGAAACCAAGTTTGTAGGTTTGGATAGTGAGATTTTAGTTTTATATGAAAGTTTAAAATATTAATTTTTAATATTATTATTGTTTTGAGATTTAAAAAAGTTGAATTATTTATTATATTCTATATGAGACTTTGAAAAAGTTGTAATGATGAAATGAGATGAGAATTTTATGTCTCATCCCACTCCCCCCCCCCCCGCGCGGGGCCATTAGTCTTCATCTTGCTGATCGTATTGATTATATAAGTCATTAAGACATGCATCTTCCACGTTCAAGTGTTGATCATCGTATAAAAATTAGTGATCTCATTAGTTGAAAATAATTACACGGATTGAATCAAAGATTGACTTACAACTAGAATCTAGTTTAATATATACGAATCAAATTCTAGAAGACTACACAAATTGCTAAGTCGAAGAAAATCACAATTAACTCGCAACTTCTTTAGTAATATGACTACTAAATAGCAAATTAAGACTACGTTTAGATGTTGAGATGATTTTGGATGATCTATGAATAATAGTAAAAGAATAGTGAATAGTTTGTGAATAATAATGAAGTAGTTCAGACTACTAATTCACTTACCAAACACAGCCTAATTAGTTATCATTTAATTTGAAGCAGTTGATTGATCGATCCATTGTAAAAATAATCAACCATTAGGCTATATGAAAATAGGTGATATAATATAGTCTTACAATTGGGTCTCAAAGGAGGGATAGATTGGAAAAGTAGTACTAGTAGTCGATGGAAAACATGATAATCAGATATACGTGATTTATTTTTTGTTTTGCAGTTTATGCGCACTGGGTTTATTATTAAAAAATTAATGTTTTCATGTGAAACCTATATTTATTTAATTTTTTCAAAAGGAGTGTGTAGTCATACTTGTGCACTCTATCATGATTACAAATATAATTTCTCTAATAAAATTTGCACACATATATAAAATGAATTACTAAATTATAATTAACAAAAATGAATTCGCAATTCTATAAACACGATCATGATTCATGGTGTAGGCAAATGAGTACTTGCTCAAGTACCAATGCTTGACCTAAATGGTTTCACTAAGAACATAAACTAAAAAAACAGAGTATCTTACCAATATTAATAGACTCCAACCGAGTGGAGGAGAGGACGGGGAGGAGGTGAGTTGGATAGCCCACTACTACAGGAAAAAGGGTCTTGCTTGATGTCGAACGACAGCTTAGGGAATGTAAAAAATCGCACTTTTTGAACTGGAATTGGCAGAAGAGCGAGTCATGCACGCCGATGAGTGGGTTTTGCTTCCACGGTCGCCAAATCGGTGGAGCAGCTTTGCTGTTAGTGGTGGTTTTCAGTGGAAGAGACAGTCGTGTAGCAAAGTTTTGGATTTTGCTTAATGTGCAGGTAGAGAGAACATGAAGAAGAAGAAGTTGGGGAAGAAGGTCATGAACTCGGGCTTTGGGAGTGTACGGGAGCAAAGCGACAGGGAGGGGGGCAATAAGCAAATGTGATTTTCGTGCATTTTGGCGCCCCTGTCATTAAAAAATGCAATTCCAACGAAATTGTCTGTCGCTACAAGTTTTATGCCTTTTTAGCCATTTTTTTCCACCGCAATTTGGAATAAAATCGTTGCAAAAGGTATTTCCAAAAAGTTTCGGTTTGGAGGCCATATCGACAAACAAATCGCCGAGATTACTACCTTATTGCGGCAATTTTATTTCAGACAAACAAGAAATCGCCGCAATAGCCGTTATTTTTTGTAGTGATAATATATCTACCCTGTCAATTTGGCCTTATGCATGTAGGAATTAATTAATTAAGTCGGGGGCAAGCGCGTAGGAATATTATCATAGATTTATTATTTATAATGTGTGATAAAAATGTGGAGCACAAAGTAATTTGTGTTTTGGTTAGACCGACCGAAGAGGCAAGAAAGGTGAGCCCTTAATATATAATTAATAGTTATTTTTTTCGTAAATAACTTGCTATAAATATCAGTTTTTCTTGCAGATACTCGTTACATTGAAATCCATATCTGTATTGAAAAAAAAAGAGAGGTAAAAAGTCAATTTTAATACCATGCATTGCCATTGAAAACACTTATTTTTTATTCATTATATTTTTTGAGCCATTTATTGTCAAGTCAAGGCCGTGCAGTAGCAGCGTACCATTGACTTTTCATTTAATATGAAGCATACAAATTAATATGCAAAAACCACACACAAGGATCGAGCTTTTAGACATGACCAAGAAATAAAGAGAAAATGATGAAAGAAAATCAAGCAGCTGATGATCATGACGAGCTTATGAACATGACAAATGGAGATAACTGCGCGACATGCATGTGAAAGCGCGCCTAATATTTAACGAGTCATGCCAGGCGCAACAAATGGAGGCGTCGTGGTGGCACCATTCATTCTCTGAGCATTAGCCATCCAACCTTCAACACATGACATGCAATTACCATAAAAAACAGGGGGAAAAAAACCCAATTAAAATCTGAGAAAAAACAGAGATTTCAGTTTCTTTGTCGAGAAAGCTGATCATAAAGCTAGCTGCATAATATATAGTACCTATGGCAGGGTCGAAGCCACGATTTTTAAGCTCGCGGTACTCTTGACAAAGAGCGCAATGAGTGCACCAAAAATGGACACAGCAATCAGCACAGGGATCTTCTTGCAACGAATACGCGGCTCTCAGTTTTGTTCTGTATGTGCATGTGTATAAACATGCACACCCGATATAGGCAAGTGCCGCATAGATTAAGCCCGCGCAGGCACAACCTGCACAAGTTCTTCACATATCAGAGAACAAACTAATAGAAACATGTAATTATTCAACAAGATGGGAACTTTCAACTCAAGAACTATATTATATATATATAGTTATGTAGTTGATATATATAGATCAGTTATTTTTCAATTGATCCAATGCCAAAAGAGAGAGATACAACATTAAATGCTTATCATGTTGAATTTACACTGACCAAAAATTAGACACAGTACGTGTAATATGTGATGTTAAATTAAGGAACTACGTGATCATGTGTTTATATCTCTCAGGAATTGAATTACATAATTCGATCAGACAATTAGAAAATATCTGTATTCCAGTATATATATATATATATAGAAAGATTATCAATAGGATTTACTTGTTTGTCCCCTATCCACAATCTCAGCAATGCGGCCGAAGGTGATGCAGGGACAGCAGCAGGTAACACAGCCTTAATCAAAATGGAAGGAATTGATCATTAGTTTTCTTAATTGAAACAAAAGAAAATAAGGATGTATATTAATTAGAAGAAGAAGGCCTTACAATTGGAGGGATCATCAAAGCAATCACAAAGCCCGGTCGACCATTGCACCACATGAGGTCGAGCAGCGTATGGTTGAGGTGGTAATGCTTGAGGAGCTGATTTCGGGTCTGCATTATTGGGATACATTTTAGCACTCTGCTAATATCACCAGGAGGAAGAATATCTGATCCGGATCTTCAATTGAGAACCAACAAGAGTAGTACATATATAATCAATGGTGGATTGAGTGATACGTTCATGCCTTGACTTTTGTGAGAAGTTGGCGTATGATTATTATCTATTTTGGTTTAATTTATTTATTTATAATTTTTTAGATGGCTTGTTATTCACTTATCAAGTTTCTAAAGTAGTACTCTTATAAATTGACTATTCCAAAAATGCAAGGCTGGAATATCCGGTGTTTCTTTTTTAATAATGAGCTCAAGAACTTGACCCTGAGTTGGCCTCATGATCAATAAGCTTGCAGCTTTGAAACTTGACTTTGAGTTTGGTTTAACTGTATGTTGAACTCATAAACCGTTTGATCATGATCTGCATGCATGCCCTATTCAATTTGTTCGAGTTTGATTTGATTATCAAATAAGCTTTAGTTTCAAAACTATTAGGGTGGAATTTGGAATCCCATATTATTCATTCAATAATAGCTAACTGAAAGCCTTTATCATGTAATGCATTTTCTGATCAAGACAAACATGTCAATGTAGGTTGACATTGATCGACTTTGTCAGAGGCCGCTAGTTTGAGATTAGTACTGGTTATGGATGTATATATACATAAATATATATAATTAAGAGAAATGATATAATTTCCAATAGTAGAGTATGCAAATGTTGCGCGCATTCTCTTTGAAAAAAGTGGATAAATCTTAGACTCACACGAAGAAATTATTTTTTTAAATATTGTTAATTTTTTTTCCAAAATGAGTGCACGAAACTTGTACATGAACCTAAGACTGTAACTAGCATTAATAATTAAACATTGACTGCTGCAGAATGCAAGGCTGGATACTACCTGCTTTTGTTCTTCCTTTTGTGCATGTCTGACTGCGGATGTTTGGCATAGGTTCATTCATGATCATCCTAGTAACATGGCAGATTCTCCTTTTGAGGAGCTGATTAAGGGAAGAAAAACATTTATGATGAAATATCTTAACATGTTTATGTTTATATATATATATATATATATATTATGAATTTCCTGGCGGCCGGTTTCTTTTACCTTACAATAATTTAAGATTGGGAAACTGTGATTCAAATTACAACTACAAGTGGATGTTGAAACGTACAGATCGAAGTAGTAATTGCTTATGTTAGTCAATAATGGGTTCCATGAAGCATTTGGCGGGAAGATCAGGATCTAATTAATTTACAGCCAAAACCTTGAACTTGCTTTATACAAAATAATATTTGTCAATGGTTTCCATTAATAATGCATGTTTAATTAGCCTCTAGAGAATGTTGAAAATCTGATCAATACATGCTTGCATGATGGGCTGTACGTAGGAATATATATTAGTCAATAATGAATAGATTATAATTTAGTCAACCCATAATTCATGGCGTATGGTATGTTAGGATCGAATAGAATTAATTTGTCATGTCAACTACGCCTAGCTAATTAAATTCCTCTTTCCCTTCTGTTTTGTTTTGTTTATGGTGCAACTGTAGAATTGCTAACATAATTGCATCAACTACCTTGCATATTACTCATATGAATCAAAAACAAAAACAGGCAACAAAAGAAATTGTGCTTAATTGCATAAACAACATAAAGTACACTGACATGATTAATGCTTTAAAATTCACTAGCTAGCTAACTCGGGTTTATCTTTTCTCGAATGGTATAAAGTGTTTGTTTTATAAGATTGTATAGGATCTTGATGTGATGCCTTAACAGTACAGTAGTACCCTTTGGGACTTCTTATAAGCTATGACATGCATAATTCATACTTCTTATAAATTGCATGTTTGTTAGAAATGAGAAATTATATTCATAATTAGTCAATGTGGAGGATACTGTTGTGAAAATGATGACGAAAAAGTAAAAGGAAATACACATATGAATCAATTGCACATGACGACACAAAGGTTTACATCATTCGGCAACGTGTAGTACTCTATACTAGGATATTGGATGGTATGTTGTTCACACCGGCTTGTAAATGGAATGGCTCTTTAAAAATTTATATTTTTTCACTACAAGAAATATGGCTTTTTGCATCTATATTTTGAGACAAAATTTATCCGTTCAAAGACCTTGAGAACCTGATCATCAATGTTTTGAGATGAAATTTAAATTTCGTCCCAAATAAATACTTTTAAGGATGAAATTTAAATTTCATCCCTAATAAATTCCGTCTCTAAAAATGAAATTTGTTGTAGTGTGTTATGCAAGTATTGTCCGCTAGTTTTGAAAAAGAATGAGATCCAACATTAAAAAATTAATCTTCATATGAGTCCCATATTTATTCACTTTTTTAAAAGGACTGGGTGGCACTTCTGCACTGCAAATATAATGGTAGTATCCGATGCTTTTAGTTAGATTTACAACAATGGAGAAGAAAACATCATTTTCTTCAAACATTGACAAGTAATTTTGTACTGCTCTGTTCCAGGAGGTCCGGAGAGTTAGCTCTTGTTATTTAAAGTCATTTCTCATAACACAATTATAAATATTCCAAAGATTCCATAAAATATAAATTCACTCATTCAAAACCAAATAGGTGTTCCTCCACAAGGATACCAAAGAAAGACCTCAACATAACAAATTAAAGTCTCCATAAAAATTCAAAATATCCACGTCTTAGATACTCAAATCAACATAAAAGAATGTATCTACTGATACAACTCTCCAATAATTACTTGTACCCTATGGCACTTATTTCTCTACGATCATCTACTCTTGTTCCTGTTCGCTACTCTTGATTTTTGGTTGAACCATCAAAATTATATGAAAATATTGTGAAAATAAGTGGTGAGTTATCAACAACTTAGTAAACAGATGATATATACTAGTACGTAAACATGAACGTTTACAGAGTTCAGAATACTGAGTAAAACGTTTTTAGCTTTAGAATTTAGAATCATAACATGTTATCAAAAATATTAGAATGAAAGTTTAGAGATATTCTTATTCAAAAGTATCATTTGGCATATCATAACTGAGCATTTTCATTTTCATATCAGAACATAATATCATAACAGAGGTCATGTTTAACTCCCGTGGTAGAGTTGTACCTCTGCGGATAGCCTAATAGAACATAAATCACTCTGTCACCAAATGATGTGCACTCAATTAGAGATCACTACTATAACCCTTAGCAGGGCCGTATACTACTATTATCACCCGTGGCGGGGCTGTAACGGAACAGAACGAAAGTTTCTCAAATACCACATCATATTAGAAAGTCTTGCTAAAAGTTTCTCAGATACCACATCATATCAAAACAGAGTACTGAACGAATTCATATCATCTTCACAATATCAAAAACAGATTCGAAGCATCTTCACTTAATTAATGCAAAAACTTTCAGATCTCATATTCGCTCTTCTTACACAATTTAGAAAGAGAATGCCAAAAATTAGCTCATATCTACAACAGTCATTACAAAAAAAATACTTTCTTTTATACAAAGTTTCATGAGTAATGCAAAATACAAGACTGGGGTTGTTTTCACATTTCTTTTCAAAACATATTATGCACATTTTTCATAAAATCAGCCTCAGTCCATTCATTTTATTCAAAGTCTCACATATGAACCTCGCTTGCCTGGATTTCTTAACTTTTCTAAATCTTTTCACAATAGTGCCTAATGAATATCAATCGTCACTTATAAAATAGACACATAACGTACTTAAATCTATAGTTAAACATGTATTTGATATTTAAGCCTGAAATACTAAAATAATCTATTTTTTTTCTAACAATCTAAAATTCTCGTAACCCTTAAAATACCATCACTTCCCAAATTCATAGATATCCACTTAATTTCTTTGTCTAATACTCTAAATGATTTTTTGTAAAACCAATTGTATGGCTAACAATTTATTGAATCAACACTAAGCTCACGTGAAAAGACACCTCCAACTTAATATTTACTTTACATAATTATAACAAAATCTATTACAGTAAACATCAAAACTTTATTTAATAAAAGAGACTTAATCATATCTAAAGCGTTTAAAATAAAATTAAAAACTTAATACTGAAATTCATTTATAAAAATTCTGATACTAAATAATATAATAATAAGTAATATAATTTAAATCCCTAACTATATTCTGTAATAATATTTATACTTAAACCAAAGCTTTCACAGAGTAAATTAAAAACCAAGCCCAAGGTATAACCAGCCTACTTACAAGGGTATTTTGGGCATTGACCATAAATATGTATGGGTTCTTTGGGAAGGTTGGAATTTAAAAGGCATGACTTATTGACACCCAAACCAAAATGTGTAATAGAGAAGAATCTATACTCACCAAGATGGTAGGACAAATGCAACAGGTAGTGCTGGGCGAAGGTAGAAGGTGGTCAATGTGGCGGCTTAGCATTGAGAGAAAGAGAGAAAATGATGAGAGAGAGAGAGCTACAGTGAGGAAAAGAGGGATGGAGATCAGAGACAGTGGGGGAAGGTTAGGTGTGGGCTTACTGAGAGGAGAACAACGTACTTGGAGTGGCGTGAAGTTCCCGACGATGCTTTCTATGCAAGTGGCGACGACGTGGAGGGGGCTGGTGATGTGGGGTGGCTAGTTTGTGGTTCATGGTGGGAAAATAATTTCTATGTTTTGGTGTGGTGCAAACAGAGCACTCCCGTTAGTAGTTTTCGGTGGCTGGGCATGGAGGTGTAGGGTGGAGGTTTAAGCGGCTAGTGGTTGAGGAGTGTAAAAGAGAATGGGGTATGGTTGGGATTCATGAAGTGGCTCTTGGTGGTTAGTTTCTTCCAGTGTGATTTATGTGCTCGGTCTCTTATGTGGTGCTACCCATGGTGGTGATCATCCTCTGCTAATCGTGGGTGGTGCATTGCAGAATTGCACTGTGGGGGGGTAGAGAATGGTGTAGCTATGGCTGTGTTAAACGTGGGACTGAGTCATGGGTTGGTTTCTTTTCTCTTAGCCTGTCCAAGTGCTGCGACGGAGGGTTTTGGGTCATGACAAAGTGGGACTGGTGCATGGCTTGTAGAGGTGCAACAAGATAGGGATTGTGCAGTAGTTAGCGGCAACAACAAGCCTTGGGCAATTTCTATATGTCAGGTGATTGGAAAACCCTAGAGGAGAAAAAAAGGAGGGGAAACGTGCATGAGAGACGTGAATGGGTATGAAAACATGCGTAGTGTGGAAACTAGTCCATGGGTTTTCACGGGCTTGGGTTTTGAGCCAATTTCAAAGTGTTTGGGCTTACATCTTGAGTAACGTATGAATTAAGAAATTGGGGCAGGGTCGGGCCGGTTAGAGCAGTTCAAAAATCTTTTTCACTTGTTCGAATTTTTTCACGGATCGAGAATTTAATCAATACTAATGGGCCTTGACTCGACTTCTAAAATAAACCAACTCTTCCCATAAATAACAAATATTAATGGACCTTGACTCAATTTTAAAAGAAATAATTTGTCCCATACATTTTTCGGCAATTTTTCACATGATCCATTAAAAGATTAGAACCTAGTTATCAAGTCCAATAAAACTCTTATAATCTACCATAGAAATTTCTACACTCATAGTCTTTCCAATATTCCTCGTTAAAACTCAAATGGACTTTTCATTCTTATTAATCTAGAAGAAAAAAAAAAATTATAGAAATTGGGCTTGTTTCTCAACCTGGATTTTACAAATTCTTCCATTATTCAATTAATCGTACTAGCTAAACTCTAATTGAAAGTAATCTGCAAAGGTGCTTCACACGGAGTACTTTCTCAACAAGTTAGCAGTACCATGGCTAGAAGAGTTAGGGATACCTAGCTATTTTCTTGGACTTTTCTCATATATATATATATATATATATATATATATATATATTTGAACGAAGAAATGATGTTTTTCGTCTCATATGTTATCATCTTCAATTATACATACTAGATACGAGATAGTATATGCTAAATAGTTAGCCGGTCCATAAAATCGCTTAAAATGTATCATCATTTAACTCAAAGTTAGATTACAAAAATAAAAATAAAAATTTAAAAGGCTAGATCGATACACTTTGCACTTCGACTGTTTACCGAGTCGGGTCGGACCGGGCCGGGCCGGGCCGGGCCTAAACACAAGCCGGCTTAATCGGGTTGTAGCCATTATGACAATTAATATGCATATAAAATAAATGATATAAGTAATGATGATCATCCACTTCATTTAAAACTAAATAATATATAAGTAACTACCAAGCAGTACTACCCTTGTACGTACATTTACTCCATTAACATGATTACATGAGAACAAGATTAATAATTGCACAGACTAAAGTACGTTCCATATATACATAATTGAACATGGACCGAGAAAGAAAGTATTGATAGCGAACGACTTGATTCAGACGCGCATGCATATCCTTTCTTCCCTCTCTATCTTACTTTATTATTCACTTTTCCAACCTTATCTCATCTTTATATAACAAGTACTACCCCACACGTACGCTGGGAAAACATGGAAAAGACCACTTTTAAGCTTTGGAGACGTTGCTGGTGTCCGTAGACATCTCTTCACACTTCACAGTATCAGAATCAAGACTTGGGTAGGTCATCCCTGTATTATTTGTAGTCAACCAGGTTCCACTATCCGATTCCGACACTTGAGTACTGCTGAAAATGTTATTGTATCGGCGAGTTTCAGTTGTATCAGAAACATGGAATGATAATACCTCCGTATAGGTTTCCTTGCCGTCGGGATTTATTTTCTCCTTCGCGGCGTCTGCTTCCTTCTGCCGTTGCAATGCAAAGCTAAGTTTATCCATAACATCGTTCATGGTGGGCCGTTGGCTCCCTTGATCACGCACGCAACTCTCTGCGATATCCACGTACACCTTGAAACACTCCGGAGCTATCTTGCCCATCAGATTCGGATCTATGATCTCACCCATGGTCCCCTTCTCAATGCATTTCCGGGCCCAGTTGGCCAAATTCCATTGCTCCTCCTCCAGTTTTGGATTCAGTGCTTTTCGGGCACATAATACCTCAAAGAGCACTACGCCAAATGAGTACACGTCTGATTTTTCTGTCAGTTGTCGACGCCTGGCATAATCTGGATCCAAATACCCGAACGTGCCCTTTACCATGGTACTAACCGCCTTGTCATCTTGACCTTCTTTGGACAACCCGAAATCAGAAACCTTGGCCACACGATTCTCGTCCAATAAAATGTTGGTCGTCTTCACGTCACGGTGGATGATGGGGTGCTTCACTCCCGTGTGCAGGTAGTTCAGACCACATGCTGCTCCGATGCAAATTTCGAGCCTTTGTATCCACCGGAGGGGATCCTTGTCCGTGTCGTAGAGGTGTTCTCGTAGTGTCCCATTGGACATGTAGTCGTAGACGAGGATCATCTCCCTCTCGTCATTGGAGTATCCAATGAGAGAGACGAGGTGGACATGGCGAAGCTGGGAGAGCATCTCAATCTCCCTCCAAAACTCTTGGGCCCCTTGCTTTGACTCTGGGTTCAAACGCTTGATCGCCACGGTCATGGTGCCATCGTCAACGAAACCCTTATATACCTTCCCAAAGCCACCGACGCCAATAACAAATCCTTCATCGAAATTTTGGGTTGCTGTTTTGATGTCTTCAAGTGAGAATTGGCGGCATAGCTCTTCGGGTAGTGATGAGGCTTTTGTCCTCGTTGACTTTCCTTTGTTTTGGCCAGACCAGAACCAGCACTTCAATACTTGATAGTAAGAACCATAACGCTTAGATGTCCGCAGTTTCCAAACAACCACGCAACACGTTAGAGTGAGCAAGCCCAAGAATAAGCCTACACCGGTTCCAATGGCAATGAATCTTGTTTTCCTTGAGTTGGATGTCGAAGCAGGTTGCTGAGCCGGAGGTGGAGAGGGCAGCAAAGTATTGGGAGGATTGGGTACAGCTAGGTTGTTATAGCTGTCGCTCAGTTTGAACACTTCTACCCCATTTAAAATGGCATCGTAGATTGCATTGGTAGCTTTCCCACGGTGTAGAGCAATAAAGAGTGTACTCTTATAATCCTCAACTCCCATCTTTTGGATCATCACTACATAATCTTGAAACACAGGCGTATCCCTTCCTCCGCTCCACAAAATTACATCAGCGTTAACTTCGGCTGTCTTGTTGTCTATATAGATAATGAATGGCCTTTCCCCGGCCATCGTTATATTGCGCTCGATTTCGCAGAAATGAAGCCTGACCAGATAAGTGAACCCCGGATCTACGGGTAAACCCCATGTCAAATTAGAATGCAAGTTCCAAGTTATGTTTGGACCCATCGTGATTGCAGACCGATAAACGTTATCGGGGGCAGTGTAATTTGGTATTACTGAGTATTTGAGCGTCAAATTTTGCTGACGGGGGATCGCGCCTCCACTCAACAAGTAATTAGGGATGTCTGGGGACCATTCTCTAAACATGCCAGTGTCTCCCGTCTGCGATATGGACGTGCTCCCGATATTGAGTCGAAGAATCATCTCGAGTGTCCTGTTGTTGTCTATAAGGAACGGAACATTATTTTGGCCAACGTAAGGTGGGCTTGGTTTTTCTGGATTGCTATAGTAGAGGTACGTTGGCATGGAGACGATCTCAATTCCATTAACGAAAGCAAAGAATCTGCTAGAAGCAGTACTTCGCGTTGGAATGAATGTTAAATTCAATTTTTGATCCTCTTCAACGTTGATGCAGAACTCTCTAGAAAGACGTTTTGAGTCCCCCAAGTAATTAGCAAGAATGGAAGCACTGAAGTTTCTAAGTAAGGTGAACTTACTGTTTGCTTCGACGGTAAAAAAGGCCAGAGATCCATCAAAATTACCAGAGTATGAATCTGCATAAAAGTACAAACGAACAAATTTAGGACCGGGGGTGACATGAAATACGTAGGTGAATTGGGAATAGGATAAACGGGCAGTCATATTGTAGGGGGCAGTTTCGACAAATGAGTCTTCGTTTTGGGCTCTTGAGGTAACAGATTTCTGGTTATGTTCTTCTATGGGAGCGAATTTAGAGGGCTCCATGTCTCCAATCCACGTTCGGTTATGCATATCCGTTGAGTTGCCAGAAGAGCCGCAGTTGAGGGCAATATTATCAACGGCAATGTAACGAGGAACAGTAGAATTAGCGACTGAAATATGACGGTGATCAAGGAAGATCAGCACTAAGAAGACGAGCAGAATAGGTTTCAGTATTGAGATGTTCCCCATGGGAGCAAGAGATGATCATCCACAGACGGGAAAACCAAAAGGGCTATCTGCTTTATATTCTAACTGCATAAAGATGTCTCACAGCTAACATTGTTGAATTATTCACGTACGTACGTGGCAAGCAGCCTTGCTTCGGCATTTCATACCAGCTTCGCCCAATTCGCTTTTGGTAAAAGTAGCGTGAGCGACTTGAAAGCGGTCCTCCTCCATTACTTTATTTGAAATATGGGTGGGCTTTTTGTCAAAAAGCAAACAAAAAACATATAAATTTTAACAAATATTATTATTTTATTCAAAAGTTAGTATCAAATTAGTAAGTAATTAATTTTGAAATGATTTTGTGCTTATATTATTTTATTTAATTAGTTAAGTATGTATTTCTTCCCACGTATATATAATATCAGATACAAATTAATATCGTGATAATTAAATACCTTTTGAAGTAATATCACAAGTACGTAATATTATATTTGATTAAAAAAAAAATGTACGTAATATTATAAACAGTAGACAAAATATAAAGTACTACCCCCACACACCAACGTCATTCCGGCTTACGGACGGGTTCACCGGCCAGCAACTCCAAATCCAACTCCTCCAGCTCGAATTGGCATTCCTCGAGGCGAACGAGCACGATATATTATCTTTTTTGAGAAAATATAAATACTATCTTACTGTTTATAACATCCCATCACACCCAATGTATTGGAAAAAAAAAACAAAAAAAATTTAACCGGGTGTGGTGCAACTTCAGGCTACTCTCCAGCACAGCTCATCTTTTTTATTAGCGGGATTTATCATATGAAGAGTCGGATTATATATCATCAAATTCTTAACAATTTCATTCTATATTAATATTAATGTCTAAATAAGTTGAAATATAAGTTTGAACATACGAAAAATGTTGAGATGGATTTAATACTTTTATAAAAAGTTAAAAAAATAATAAGTCTCATCAATAATTAATTTAAAATAAATTGAAGTCACTCTAACAACCAAACATAACACGGACTTCACGTGATCCATGCCACTCATCACATCCTACACTAGTATTTTTTGCTTGACCAAGTCTTCCAATATTGTCTTTATTTTTCTCAATAATTGGGTTCTTTTGCCCTCTCCTTCAATTATAGAGGTTAGATATATCCATTAAAGCAAGAATTAGTGGTTAAATCAACTTTAATCTTTATATAAAGTGGATCGGGTTTCTTCACTTCCCATCTAATTAATTCGCCATCTTTACTTTTTTAAAGCTGCGATGACTTTTATGGGTTTGAGAGACGGACATGCCATATCTATCAGAAGAGATTTGCTATTCCTCATTTTACATTCTATACATTATATTTTTTTATTTTATTCACGTTTAATTAATTGAATTCTTCTACTCATTATCCCTACACCAAATACTTATTAAAGAAAAAAATAAAAAGATAAAAAATTATGTATAGTGTATAGTACAAGAATGATGAGTAAAAGTTTTCATATCAAAATCCATAAAAATTAAAAAAAAAAAAAATTCCTATTTACAACTCTGTTTTAAATTGAGGACATATTTATAAAATAAAATTGCAAGGTATCGTATTATTTTATAATCGTTATAAAGATATATCTTTATAAAAATATAAAGATTTTTATAAAGATATAATAAATAAATTGAGGACCCATTAATAAAGATATAATGGTTATAAAATAAAGATAGCTTACAATTTTATTTTATAAAAAATACTCTCCATTTAAAATAGAAATAGTAAAAAAAAAAACTATAAAATATATGGTAATGTCCGGTACTTTACAAACATTTTCAAAAAAATTCAATTATTTTTAGATTAAAGCAAACATCTTTAAATCTCAAATTTCTTATTTCAACTTTTATACTTTCCATCCAACCATTTCCCAATCATTATCAACACAAAAATCAATACAATTTTTTTAAAACTATCAAACAAAAATACTCTTAAAAAATTGTATTAAAATAATTTTCAGTTTTAACTTTTACATATTCACAAATTTAAAAGAAAATGTTTATTCTTGAGCCGGTGTGTAGATCACACCAGATAAAACGACTATATAATATAATTTAATTTAGAAAATAAACTTTAAATTTTACAAATCAAATCTTAATATTTAAGTGATGTAATTAGGTAATGAACTTGAAACATGGGCTCTGTTTTAATTTGTTTAGTTAATGAACGAACTCGAGTCTAGCTCGAGCAAACATTTCAAATGAACCGAACTCAAAATTGTTGACAAGCCGTTCGGTTTATGAGGTCTAGTCCTGCTACCTTAGGGCCTGCCATAGACCGGGTTTAGAATGGTCTTAGTTCTAGGCCCATCTTGAGAATCGGATGGGAAGATGATTGAAGTATCTTTGCTATGGGTCCGGCCCAAAGTAACAGTTCTGATTCAATTCATAAAAGCTTTATATTATTATTAAGTGGAAAATCTTGGTCAATTTATTTTAACATTTTATTGTATAATATATTTTGTGAATATATGCTACTGAAAATATCAACCATATTTTCATTTTTGGCCATAGACTGATATCTATGCACTTCATTTAATATAGAGTTGTAAAAAAATTATAAATTAATTGTAAGTTAATAAAATAATTCATCTTTTGTCTTTGTAGTACTACATATTTTGGAACAAAAAATCTTCACAACCTCCTAACACTCCACACTCCATATTTTTTTTTAATTTTTATTATTTTTTCTTTTATCAAATATTTATTATATAAATAATGAATAAAAAATTTGAAATAATTTAAAAAGAATAAACTCAAAAAAATTTTTAAAAAAATATTAAAAATTTTAAAAGTTAAAAACAAATGTGGAATGTGGAGTGTGATGGAAGTTGTGTAGCAAAACTCCTTCGGTATAAGCATTAAGCAGTTACAAAATACTCCGTCAATCAAGGGGACAGTTATTTTCGTGAAGGGTCTCTCTTCTCATCTTTGAATGAGAAGGAAGTTGTTTTCTTTCACTTCTTGGTGAAAGATTGAGTTTGCTACGGGAAAGTTCTTTTGTTGTTTTTTCTTTTTGGTCTGTCATCCTTAGTTTTAAAGCTTGGAATTTTTTGGACTGATGGCGGAAGAAATTACTAAGTTATGGGACAAACCATGCCTCACAGAATCAGAAAAGAGTGAGCTTTTGATTGTGGGGGATGATATGCAGTCTACACTTGAATGTGGGAAATGTTGTTTAATTGGGAAGATAATGGTTGAAAAACACGTATCAACTATGATGCTTTCAAAAATACCATGTTAAATCTCTGGGTTCGAGGGTGAGATGTCCTTGGTTGGTGTTTGGTATTCTGGAGTCCCTTTCACTTGGTGTAATAAAAGAGAAGGGGATGGGGTTATTAGTGAGAGGTTGGACAAGTTTTTGGGAAACTTGGCCTGGTGTGAATATTTTCCTAATCTATGAGTTCTAATGGGGATTGTAAGGAGGAGCGGGGTAAGACCGTTTAGATTTGAGGCAATGTGAGTGGGTCAGGGTGATTGCTCTCATATTGTGGAGAAGGCTTGAAGTCAAGGGGATGGGCTTAATTATTTGAGGCAGATTATGAGTAGTATTTTTCAATGTTCCTCATATCTGGATAGATGGAATAATGGTTCATTTGGTAATGTTCAAAAGGAATTGGCTGCTGCACAAATGAGGTTGGGAGATCTCTAAGTCTTTGATCCTACTTATCAACATAGTTCTTCTCATAAATTGGCTCGGGAGGATGTCCAAAAGTGGCTTGAGAGAGATGAGATTATGTGGAAACAAAGGTCGAGGGTTTTGTGGCTTAGAGAAGGATATAGTAATTCTTGGTTTTTTCATAGTAAAGCTACTGCTAGAAGAATAAAAAACAAAATATTTCAGTTGCAAGATGAGTGTGGTACATGGAGGAAAGGGGTTCAGATGGATAATTTGATTGCGGATTATTTTCAGCATTTATTTTCAGTAAGAGATCAGGTGACATGGAAGATATTTTGTCAGGGGTGGAGATTAAGGTTAATAAGCAGATGATTGAGGAGTTGATCAGGCCTTATGTGGCAGAGGAAATGAAAGAAGCTTTCAAGCAAATGCATCATTTTAAGGCTCTGGGACCGAATGGTATGTCTCCTATTTTTTATCAGAAATATTGGGGAGTGATTGATAAATCAATTACTGTTTTTGTCTTAAATGCATTTAATTATGGTGATTTTCCTAGGGATATGAATCATACTTTTATCACTTTAATTTCTAAAAAAGATGATCCTTCAAAAGTGGCTGTTTCAGACCGATTAGTCCTTTCAATGTATTGTGTAAGATTTTATCTAAATGCATTGCAAATAGACTAAAAAGAATTTTGCATTTAGTTATTTCAGAAACTCAGTGTGCGTTTGTTCCTGGTAGACAGATCACCGATTATGATTTAGTTGCTTATGTGCTATTACATTATCTTCGTTCTAAGAGAGTGGGAAAGAAGGGTTTTATGTCTCTTAAGCTTGACATGAGTAAAGCTTATGATCGAGCTGAGTGGGTGTTTTTGGAAAAGATGATGATTACACTTGTTTTTTCTCAAAAGCTGGTTGATCTTATCATGAAGTGTCTCTACAGTGTCATTTTCAGTTCTTGTTAATGGGTGTCCAAAGGGACCAGTTGTTCCTATGAGAGGTCTCAAGCAAGGAGATCATTTGTCTCCTTGTTTTTATTATGCACAAAAAGCTTGATTAATTTGCTAAAAGGGACCAGTTGTTCCTATGAGAGGTCTCAAGCAAGGAGATCATTTGTCTCCTTGTTTTTATTATGCACAGAAAGCTTGATTAATTTGCTAAGAAGGAATTCTGGTCAGGGTTTAGTGGAGGGTGCTAAAATTTGTAGAGGAGCTCCAAGAGTGAATCATTTATTATTTGCAGACGATAGTGTGATTTTTTGCGAAGCTGATGTCTTTACAAATGTGAAGATCAAGTCCCTTTTGGCAAAGTATGAGAAAGCTTCTAGTCAGTGTATTAACAAGGAGAAAACCTCTATGCTTTATAGTAGGAATGTTGAGGAGAATTTAAGGGCTGAAATTATGTGTATGTGGGGTGGGAGCAATGTACAACAGTATGAGCAATATTTGGGGCTCCCTCCTATAGTTGGTAGATCAAAACAGAAGGCTTTTTCAGGAATTAAGCAGAGATTATGGCAAAAGCTCTGAGTGTGGAAAGGTACTATGTTATCACAAGGGTGAAGAGAGGTTCCCTAATAGCTGTGGCAATGTCTATCCCGACATATGCCATGAGCTGTTTTTTGTTTCCACAAAGCTTGTGTCATGAGATGGAGATGATGATGGCTCATTTTTTGTGGGGCAATCAATCTCAAGGTAAGAAGATTCATTGGGTAAGGTGAGAGAAGTTATGTGATTCTAAGTTTAGAGGTGGAATGGCTTCAAAAAACTTAGTGATTTTAATCTAGCTCTTCTTGCTAAACAGGGTTGGAGATTGTTAACAAATGAGGATTCTCTCCTCCATGGGATGTTTAAAGCTCGATATTTTCCAAATAGCTCTTTATTTGATGCTAAAGTTGGTTTTAATTAATCCTATGTATGGAAAGGGATTTTTAGTTCCCTCAGTTTGTTGAAATCTAGTTGTACGTGGAGAGTGGGTAAAGGGGAGGCTGTAAGGGTTTTCATGACCTTTGGATTCCAAGGGTTCGAAGGGAAGGTATCTAGGAAGCTATGATGAATGGCTCTGATTCTAATCTAAGAGTCAATGCTTTGTTGGATGTTGATATTGGGTGATGGAATGTGGATGCATTGCAAGCTCTCTTCAATCCAATGATAGTTAGTCAGATTCCGAAGTTGCAGGTGTCAGTATCTCAGAATGATTCTTGGTACTGGGTTTCTGAAAAGAGTAGTATTTATTCAGTTAGAAGTGGTTATAAACTGCTACAGGTTGCAAAATCTCAGATTGAAGGTGAGGGGTCTAGAGCACATCAGTTTTCTTCATTCTAGAAATGTTTTTGGCAACTGAAAATTTCTCAAAAGATGAAGGTTTTTGGTTGGATGGCGTGTAATGAGTATTTACTAATTTTTCATAATCTAGTGAAAGGGGTTGAAGTAGAAGATTGTTGTGTTTTCTGTAAAAGTAGAAATGAGGATGTTGCACATGCTTTATTCTATTATTCAGCTAACAAAAATATATGCTTATAGTATGTGCCTTTGATTTTGATTTTGATTCTTATATGTCCTTCTATGAATTAGCTGTGGAAATTAAGGAAGAGAGGGGGGGGGGGGGGTGAAGAAATTCTTGTTAAATTTATTGCTATGGCTTGGGGACTGTGGTATAAGTGAAATCAATTTATTTATGAGAATATTATCCTTAGTGTTTCCCATGTGATTAATGGTGCGATTCCATGCAGATAGATTTTTTTTTTTTTTTAAAGTGCAGATTTTTTATTGCCATAGCAAGGTGGTACAGAAGGTGTTAAGCCGGTCTCCTCCACCTACAAGTTACCTTAAGATGAATGTAGATGGAGCAAATTTTTTGAGATGTAGCAAGCAGGTGTTGGGGTGTTCTTAGGGATTGTGAAGGGAATTTAATTGCTGCATGTAGTAAAATTGAATGTGAGGTTTCCTCTCCAAAGTTTATAGAAGCAACTATAGTGCTAAGGGGTGTATAGATTTGTGTTGTATTCCAAAGTTGATGGTGGAAACTGATTGTCTTGTTCTTGTTAACATACTAGATTCGTCTGCTGATATTTTAATAGATTTTGCCTTCATCATTGAGGATATTAGAAGGTTATTGCAAGGCTTTCAAGAGGTGTAATTTTTGCATGTTAGTAGACAAGGAAATAGTGTGGCTCATCTGTTGGCAAGAAATGCTTGTAATTTTTCAGATATGGTGTTATGGTTTGATTGTCTTTCTTTTGTATCTCAAGTTGTATCGCTTGATAAGCAATTTCTTGTAAGGACTTTATTATTAATGAAATGTGGTCTGTTTATAAAAAACAAAAAATACCATGTTGAAGGTTTGGAAAACTGGTGCTGCTATTAACATTGTGGAAGTGGGCAAGAATACTTTCATTTTTGAATTTGTGTCTGAAGGGGAATTATTTCATATTTGGGATGGCCAATCCTGGTTATTTGATCAAAATCTAATATGTTTGAAGTGGTTTGATGGGATTACTCCACCTAAAGATATCCTATTTTCTATACTTATATTTGGGTACAATTGCACAATCTTCCGTTTGGATGTATGAATTCTATTATTGGGTCAAAATTGGGTAAGTCCATAGGCAATGTAATGCATGTGGAATCTTACTCTAAGGGTCATGGATGGGGCAAATTTATCCGTGTTCTTGTTGAATTGAAACTACAGAAACCTTTAATAAGGGGGAAGATGTTGTTGTTGGATGGGAAAACTATTTTTGTCTCTTTAAGTATGAAAGATGCCTAAGTTCTGTTTCCAAATGTGGAAGAATTACAAATGCTTGGATGGTTTGTCCAAGCAAGGGAATGTCAATGTTTGAAGGATCACCATCTTTTCAACAGTATGGCTCTTGGTTGAGGGCCTCTAGTGGTTTCCAATGTGCTGGAATTGATAGATTTGTGTGTGATGGGCACCAACATGGACTTAGTCTTAAAGATCATTTGCAAGTTCCAGATGAGCCAATTACAAGATCAAGAGCTAAGAAGATCAAGCAAACAATGTAAGAATTTGTGCAATCCACTTGGAATGAAGCTAGCAAGAGCCTAACAAATAAGATGGGCTTTAAAGAAGAAGAATCAGTTTTGATCTACTTGATACAAGCTATGGAAGACATGACTTAGAGTTATTTGGGCCTATTGTTATTGAAGGCTTTCAATTTGTTTAAATCATTTAAATGATTTATTTTATTAGTTTAGAATAATTGGGCGTAAGGATGCTTGGCCCACATATATTTTATATTTTTTGAACTAGGGTTTCAAGAGAAGTTTTAAGGGTAGTTTAGGGATTGTTATAATTTTCAGCTAGGGTTTCTTGTGGGAAGGCTTTGGATTTTTTCCAAGGGTATTTTGGGAACAAGGGGGCCTTATTTTGGCCTAGGGTTTATTTTGTTTAGGGGAAGAGATACATATGTTATTGTAGCCGCGACAATGTTCATGAGTTTTTAGAAATTTGATGAATTTATTTATTGTGAGTTGAGTTTATCTCCTCTTGTTCTTAAATGAACTTTTGAACTTATCAAAGGCAAATCACAACCTTTATAGTGTTCTTCCTTATAATTTAAGTTCTTGAGATAGGTTCTTCAACGGGTCAAGATTTTCATAAAATCTAGGTTCTTGAAACGAGTTCCTCAACGGGTCTAAATTTTCTATTGGCTTAATTTTGGCTTTCCTGAGTGAATTTTCAAATTGATTGTGGGTTCAAGGGATTCTATTCCCACGGGTTCATATAATTTGGTGTTCAGAGATAGGTTTCTAATCAGGTCTGATTCTATCTTTTAATTCTTACATCTTTAAATTTAATTCTAGGGCTTCATTATTCTAGGGTTGCAAAAAAAAAAAAAAATAGACTGCCGAAATTCTTAGGGTTTTTGGTTTGACTGAAATTTGCATCACCTCTAAGGTTTCTTGCATCTGTAAGTTTGTCAATTGCATGGAGTGTCATTCCATTGATTATCCTCTACTTCATTGTCAATTTTTGTGTGTTTGAATTTAATTGCTTGATTTTCACAATTGAATATTGCTGTTTGTGATTGAATTAGAGAAAAGAAATGAAATGACATGAAAAGAAAAGAAAAGAAAAGAAAAGAAAAAAAAAAGGAAAAAAGAAAAAGAAGAAAATGTAGCATATTCAAAGGTTGTTACATAGTTACAACAAAAGGAAAAAAAAAAAACACATTTGTTGATTGAGTTTTATCATCAAAGGGGCTGAATACATCTTTATAGTTGGTATCTTGTTTTATAAATACTCTTTTCCTCGTACAAATTCATTGAGTCTCGTGTCATTTTATTCCTTCCTTGTTTCTTGAACTTATTGCTGGTTAGAATAATACAAGATTGTATTGTCTTAATTTAATTCAACTAGTTCTTAAAGAACTTAAACGGAAAAACTATTGAGGTAAAAGGTAAGAGAGTGTGAGACTATTATTGGAAAAAAGTCAATTAAGAGTGAAATAGGAGTGAAGTGCCATTATTCAAGTGTAAACACGTAAGTGAGTGTGTGAGGTTTTCCACTAACATTCTTTTTGTGCAGCACATTTTGATATCTCATTGGAGTGACTCATCACCAAAGGAGATGGCAGATAACTCATAATTTGTGTTGTAAGCCATGCAACAACAATTTGAACTGTTGAATTTGGTGTTGGGTGAAGTGAAATATATGATGGATAATCAAGAAGCGGTAATTAGAAATCTATAGGGCATGAGAGATAGAAGGCGACGTGAATCTAGTGTTAAAAATGGGTATAATAATGAAGAATATGGTGATGATGAGGAAGACGTAACATCGAAAGTTGGGATGGGTGGAATGGAAAGACATAGAGGAGTTAGGCTTGAAAAAAGACTTAGAAGGAATCCAAGGGGTCGAGATGGAGTAGATAGGAAGCTTGGGAGCATCAAAATGAAAATAACATATTTCCAAGGTAGAACTGACTCTGAAACTTATTTAGAGTAAGAGAAAATGATAGAGTTGATTTTTGATTGTCATAATTATTCAGAGGAAAAGAAAGTGAAGTTTGCGGTAATTGAGTTCACTGATTATGTTATTATTTAGTTCGATCAATTAGTGACCAATAGGAGGAGGAATTATGAGAGGTGTATAGAGACATGAGGAGAGTTAAAGGCTCTCATGAGGTGGAGATTTGTACCTAGCTATTACTATATAGACCTTTATCAGAAATTACAAAATCTTATACAAGGGTCTAGGAGTGTGGAGGATTACCATAAGAAGATAAAGGTGGTGATGATTCGGACTAATGTAGAGGAGGACTGGGAGGCCACCATGGCTAGATTTGTGAGTGGTTTACATAGGGAAATAGCCAATATAGTTGAATTGCAGCATTATGTGGAGGTAGAGGACATAGTGCACATGGCTATGAAGGTAGAGAGACAGTTAAAAAAAAAGGGGTCAGCGAGGTACACTTTGGTTTCTAGCACTCCTTAGAAACCAAAGTGAGATAAGAATGGTCAAACTGTAGCAAACAGAAAGACCGAACCACCTAAGGAAAAATATGAGGAAACTAGCAAGAACAAAGCAAAGGTAGAAATCCAACCTTCAAGGAATAGAAATATTAAATGTTTCAAGTGTTTGGGTTTAGGGGACATCGCTTCTCAATGTCCAAACAAACGGGTAATGATTATGCGTGACAATGGGGAGGTGATGTCTGAGAGTGAGGATGATAGTGATGAGAGTGATGATGATGTAGTGGAATACGCCGTGACAGGTGAGTCTCTTGTTACAGGTGTGCTCTCAATACACACATTAAGATGGATGATGTAGAGAAACATAGGGAGAATATTTTCCATACTAGATACCATGTCAACGACAAGGTATGTAGTATGGTTATTGATGGGGGGAGTTATACTAATGTGGTTAGTACTACTTTAGTTGAGAAATTGAATTTTTCTATCTTGAAACACTCTAGACCATACAAGTTGTAGTGATTGAATGATTCAAGGGAGGTTAAGGTGGATAGACAAGTATTAGTTACTTTTTCAATTGGGAAGTATCCGGATAAGGTGTTTTGTGATGTTGTGTCTATGCATGCTGCATGCTGGCCATATTTTGTTGAGAAGGCCATGACAGTATGATAGGAGGGTGACCTATGATGGGTTCAGGAATATGTACAACTTTGTAAAGGAGGGTAAAACAATCAAGGTTGCTCCTTTAACTCCAAGACAGGTCCATGAAGACCAACTGAAATTGAAAAGTGAGGTTGCTCAAAAAAGAAAGAGTGAAAATGAGAGTGATAAAAAAAGAAAGAGTGGAAGTGAGAGTGATCAAAAAAGAAAGAGTGAAAAAGAGATTGAGCAAAAAAGAATAAGTGAAAGAGAAAATAGAGAGGTGGCTGAGAGTAAATAAAAAAGAGTGGAGCCACGAGAGAAAAAAAAAGAAAGAGAGCTTGCGGAGAGAAAAGGAAAGATAAAAGTGATTTTCTATGCAAAATAGAGTAAGGTTAAGAGGGTTTTCTTAGCAGATCACACTATGATTTTTTATGTCTATAAAGAGTCTTATCTTAATCTTGATGAAACTAACCAATCTCTTTCTAGTTTGGCTATTTCTTTGTTGCTGGAGTTTGAGGATGTATTTCTAGAGGAGATGCCACATGAGTTGTCATCCATTAGAAGCATTGAGTATCAGATTGATTTTGTACTTGGAGCTGTTATTCCAAACTGACCAGCCTATAGGAATTTCAAATTGATTTTGTGGGTATTCATTTGATAGGATCTTTTCAGACAGGTTTGGATAAGCAACTGAATGCTGCTGATATGGTTAGCGAGAATATTTATGGATACAACAGAGGGGTTGATGTTGATTCTCCTAGCCGACAAGAGGTTGTTTTTCCACTAATGGAATCTCATGAGAGTGATGCTAACCGCTCTCCTATGAACCTGAAAGGAAAGTCTGTTGCAGTGGAAAATGGTCCAATGGATTTTCCTTTTCTCTTGTTTGGTGAGAGTAAAATGGAAATGAAAGCAAAAATGGCTGAATCTGACTATGTTTCAATAGATTCTTTACTGAAGTGGAAAAGGAAGTTAAGGGGTAATA
The DNA here is from genome assembly GCA_961763995.1 of Juglans cinerea. Lineage (NCBI taxonomy): Eukaryota > Viridiplantae > Streptophyta > Magnoliopsida > Fagales > Juglandaceae > Juglans > Juglans cinerea. Next base: position 15,159,023 of record CAUIVZ010000016.1, read on the forward strand.
CATGGTGTTCTACTACTACATCCAAAATGTTGGTTGAGAAAATAAAGAGGAAGCTATATGCGGGTGCTTCTATGATTGGTGATGAAATATCTAAACCATCAAGAAGGACTCGTTCCCTGGGTCCAGTTCTGAATTCATTGGCAGAGGCTGAGTCTCAACCCTGCTGGGAGTCATGAGGCTTTTAAGTTGGAACTTCTGAGGAATTGGCAACCCTTGGATAGTTCATGACCTTAACCATATGTACAAGGATAAAACGCCTAGTATTATATGTCTGATGGAAACAAAGTTGCATAAAAGTAAGTTTGATAAATTGAAAGGGTTATTGGGTTACCAATGCTGCTTTAGTATTGGTGGTATTGGCAGAGGTGGTGGATTGGCACTGTTGTGGAGAGAAGATGTTCAATTGGTCATTCATTGTTATTCTTAGGCACATTAAGTCCAAGATTACAGATGGGGTTGGTCATTCAAATTGGATGCTGACATGTTTCTATGGGCATCCTAAAGTGGCTAGAAGACATGAAGGCTACTGCATTTTGAAGCATTTGGTAAGTTTAGACCTTGTGTAGTGGTTGTGTTTAGGTGATTTTAATGAATTACTTTTCCATAAGGAGAAAGCTGGTGGAGTCAGAAGATGTGACAAGCAAATGGAGGCTTTCAGGAATGTATTACAAACATGTCAGCTATGTGAGTTAGGTTTTTCAACAGGGAATTATACATGGCCAAATAACAAAAGTGATGGTACCTTCACCAAGGAAAGGCTAGATAGAGCAGTTGCAAAAAAAAATTGGATTGATGATTTTGGTGATGGGGATGTCTAGGTGTTGCCCTCTTCTTCATCTGATCACTGTCCAATATTGGTTACTACTAAATCTAGTATACAACAGATACAAACTGGTACTACATTAGCTCATTTAGAGGCTAATTGGTCAACTTATGCTGATTGTGAACAGGTGATTAAGAATGCATGAGATCAAACTTTTCTATTAGGAAGGGGTTTTTCCTGTTTAACCAAGAAGCTTAAGTGTTGTATGTTGAATTTGAAGAACTGGAGCAGATGCAAAGATCCTGTAATGATGATAGGTTACAAACCAAAGTTAAGCAACTCGAGATTATGCAACAAAACCTGAATGCAGACTCTGTGGAGGACTACACTAGTCTTCAAAGGGAGATCAACAGTCGTCTTGAGAGAATGCACCTGAAATGGAAACAAAGAGCAAAAGTTCACTGATTACAACAAGGGGATCACAACACCAAATATTACCATCATTGTGCAAGTTGGAGGAGCAGAACTAAGATATTGCAAGTAATGGATAAATAATGAAATGTGTCCAATGATCCCAAAGGAATTGGCAGTGCTTTCACTAAATACTACCAAAGGTTATTTACTTCTTCCTCTCCAACTAACATTATGACATGTCTTTCTGCTCTTACAAAGAAAGTTACTCCTAAAATGAATTTTGATCTGTTAAAGCATTTTACAAGGGAAGAAGTTAAAGAAGCATATTTCAGATGGGCCCTCTAAAAGCACCTGGTCCAGATGGCTTTGGGGCTTGCTTTTATCATACTCATTGGTCTATTGTTGGTGATGAGATAAGTAATGCAATGCTGTATTTTATAAATGGTGAGGGAAATATTGCTCACATCAATTACACTCATATTGTGTTGATCCCCAATGGTAGAAACCCAAAGTATGTTACTGAGTATCGACTCATAAGTCTGTTAAATGTGGTCTACAAAGCTATTACCAAGATGCTTGCAAATAGGTTAAAACTAATATTGCCTGCTATTATTTCTTAAAATTAGTGTGCTTTTATTCTTGGGCTCCTAATTACTGATAATATCATGGCTGCATATGAAACTCTTCATACCATGCAAACACAACTACATGGAACACAAGGTATATGTCATTGAAATTGGATATGAGCAATGCATATAATTGAGTTGAATGAGACACTCTGGCATCAGTGCTGTCTAAATTGGGGTTTGGAGATAAGTGGATTGCTTTGGTTCTTAAATGCATTACTTTCTCTTAGGGGTGTCAAATCGTGTTAAGGGGTTGTATTCATGTCGTGTCAAGACATGTATATTATACTTAATGAGTCAATCCGAACACGACCCGTTAAGAATTTCGTGCCAAAATCTCAAACCCTAAAACGACCCATTAGAATAATGGGTCGACACGACCCGTTTTGACCCGTTACTGAATACGAAATAGATTGACACGATACGATACGATACAACACAACCTGACCCATTTCAATCCGTTTACATTAATGGATTGAACAAACCCGTTTCAATCCATTTGACCTAATTGATTTTATATAAATATTAAAATATAAACAATTTCTATAAAAAATAAAAAACTAACTACAAGTCCAAAATTACAATCCAAACAATAAAAATATCGACATTAAAATTTCAACAGTACCATATATGATAAACACACAATTACACAAATATGATAAACATACATTGTAATAAAATTAAAGTTACAATCCCAAAAATGATAAACACACATTGCAAAATATTAACGTTATAATCCCAAATATGATATAAATGTAAATTCAACTTTCTTAATAGGTCATAACAAGTTATAACGGGTTGACCCGGTAGTGACCCGTTAAGCAATCGTGTCTTACGGGTCAACCCATTTTGACCTGAACTTGTTAAGGCCAAACTCAAACCCGTTTTTATCGTATCGTGTTCGTGTTGGGTTAATAGGTCATGTCACATATTGCCACCCCTACTTCCTCTTCCTTTTTGAAAAGTTTACTCCATGAAATGGATTAAGACAGGGCTACCACTGTCACTATATTTATTCATCCTTTGTGCTGAGGCCTTAAGTTCTCAATTAACTGCTGCTACTCAACAAGGTCTGTTATCTGGTGTGCCTGTAGCTAGAGAGGTGGTGAAAATGAGTTACCTCTTTTTTGCCAATGACTGTCTTTTATTTTGTAAAGCAAATGTGCATGAATGGATGAGACTAAATAGCATTTTTGGACTTTATGAATCTGCATCAGGACAACACCTCAATAGGGATAAAACATCCCTCTTCTTCAGTAAAAACACAGGCTCTTCCACTAAAGGTTTAATGGAGATTGCAGGTTTGAGGGCTTCTTTTAACATGGATAAGTACTTGGGATTCCCCTCTTTGGTAGGTCGATCAAAAACTGCTGCTTTTAATGGATTGGTTGATAGAGTGAGGAGTAGATTTATTAACTAGAAAACACAGTTTCTGCCTATGGCAGGGAAGGAAATCATCATTAAAGTAGTTTTGCAAGCAATTCCTACATATTGTATGAGTGTGTTTCTGTTGCGTAAATGTCTATGTAAGAAGCTAAACTCTCTGATCTCAAATTTTTGGTGGGGCAATCAAGACAGTGAGACCAGAGTACATTGGAAAAATTGGAGATTCTTGTGTATGGGGAAGCCATATGGTGGAATGAGTTTTAGGGATCTAGAGTCTTTTAATTATGCACTCTTGACAAAAAAGGTATGGAGAATGTTAAATTCTCCAAATTCCCTTCCAAGCAAACTTTCCAAAACAAAATAATTCCCACATTCATCTCCCAATGTGCTGCTACATTGGGATCAAAGCCTTCACACATTTGGAGGAGTATCTGGCATGCAACACATTTACTGAATGAAGGAATGGTATGAAGAATTGGTGATGGTCAGCAAGTTCACATTTGGAAAGATAAGTGGTTGCCACAAACTAAAACAAATCGAATTCAATCTTCAGTGAGTATATTATCTGAAAATGCTCTAGTTATAGAATTGATTGACAAAAGGGCTGGATGGTGGAATATGAATTTACTTCAATCTATTTTTAATCATGATGATATAGTTCAGATCATGCAGATCCCTGTGATCGGTCAAGAGGTTTCAGACAAACTAGTGTGGTGTGGAAATTTAGATAAGAATTTTATTGTGAAAAGTGCTTACCACCTGTGTATGCAGCTATCTCAAAGCAATAGAGTGGAATCTTCACAACAATCTGTGTCTCGGTATCTATGGAAGAAAATCTGGTATTTGAAAACAACAAATGCAGTTAAAGTCTTCATGTGGCGTGCTTGTGTTGATGTTGTTTCCACAATTTACAAGAGTTTGAATCTCTAGGCCATATCCTTTGGTCCTGTCCCTCATCACAAGATATGTGGTTACTAGGTGAAAAGGCTTTACAGAAAGCAACTACCACTGATCTGGCTTTGGTTAAAATCTTTGCTCAGATGATGGAGAGATTAATGCCATAGGATTTGGTGTTATTGCTGGATCAATTTAGCTGAGAAGAAATAAAATGACTTTTGAAGGTTCTTTCCAAGATCCCTATTGTCCTATATAATAATGTTGTAAATGAATGTTCCACTTATATGGCTGCTATGGAGACTATAAGGACTCGATAGGGGATAACACAATCTTAGCCACCACATTAGGAAGCCCCTCCAACAAATTGGGTCAAAGCAAATTGGGATGTAGCCATCAATGCTGATAATCAAAAGATTGGTATTGTTGTTGTCATTAGGGATGATGCAAGCCATGTTCTAGTAAGTCTGATGAAACCTTTAAGTTATTGTGTGGAACCTTCTATAGCTGATGCAAGGGGCATATTGGAAGCAACTACTCTATGTAAGGATCTCAATCTACAACATGTTCTTTTTGAAGTAGACTATTTGAAAGTTGTTGTCGCCATTTTAAACAAGAACGAAACTGATGGCCCATCTAGATGTCTGACTTCTGTAATTCGTGGGGCAATTGACAACTCGACTTGGACAATAAGGCATGTCAAAAGGGAAGCAAATGGGGTTGCACACACACTTACTAGGGAAGTTGTGACTCACATCCGAGTTCTTGGACATTGACTCTATAGCTAGTTGTATTTATCATTTTGTATTGACTGAAAGCCACACTATGTGATTAATAAAATGTCTTTTATTTTTTAAAAAATACTATAATAAATTATAAATTATATAGTTATAGTTATATAGTATGGTAATCTAATCTATATTATATATATAATATAATTATATAGTATAGTAATGTATTTAGTATTTATTATATGGTTATATAGTACAGTAATCTATATAGTATATATTATATATATGGTTATATAATATAGAAATTATATATAGTATATATTATATGGTTATATAGTATAGTAATCTATATAGTTAGTATAGAAGCTTATATTACTACTATATGTATTTACTATATAGTATTATAATATAGTATTACTATATATTTTATTACCTTATATATATATTACTAATATATATTATATTACTATATATAATAACTCCATATAGTATTTCCCCAGTCAATATCTACGGAAATATACTATATATATTATTTACATATACATATACTATATATAAAAAATAATAATTCCTTTTACATTCGAACGTTTAAAATCGACTTTCGGACAATACAGGAAATAACGTAACGTTCAAACGTATTAGTTATAACGTTCAAACGTTATTTGTATATATGTAGTGCATCCGAACGTCGAACATCATTTCCACCCGCATCCAAAATTTGAAACGTCACACTCAGCCATCGAATCTATCACAAGCCGTCGTCAATCGCCACCACAACCGTTACAAAAACAATTAGTGTCCATCTCTTTGCCTTTATTGGATTTGAACGTTCGAATGTGCCACTGGCAACGTTCGAACGATTAGCTCAAGAAGAACGTTCCAAATTATCAAAAAGTGTTAGTTATATTCTGAACCTATGTTAATTTACATTCGAATGTACTATTACGTTCGAACGTATATATAATCAAATGTTCGAATGTAACGTTTTGCTGGACGTTTGACTCCTAACGTCCGAACGCAACATTTCTATAATTTGAACGTTTAGGCACATTCGAACTATATACATCAAACGTTCAAATGTAACGTCTCGTGGGACGTTTTAATCCTAACGTTCAAACGCATATTGGTAATAGTTTGAATGTTCAATCAAATACGTTCGAATGCACTTGCAAGTTCAAACACATGTACATGAAATGTTCGAATGTAATGTTTCGTGGGTCTTTTGACTCCTAACGTTCGAACATGATTACTTATACATTCGAATGTTATCCTTTTACGTTCGAACTTTAAGTTCTACGTTCGAACGTATTTCAGAACAGTTTTTATTTGTTTCCCCTTATATATATGTATACCCATGTTCTTTCTTTCTGCAGGATATAGCTCATCTTTTGACACCTAGGAAACGAGGTATGGAAGGAACCCAGGACATTTCTCAGATAGGCTATAGAACTATTATGGCCGAACACGAAGTGTATATTAACAAGTTCGATGAGCTGACATGGGAGGAGAAGAGTCTGAGGTCCATATTTATTTCCAAAGGTTAGACCAACATCTGCGCATTGAGGGGGAGGATATACCCCTCCATGGTCTGCGAGTTTTACATGGAGATGTTGTCTACGCCTCAGGATGCATCATCTCACACTGTAACTATACACGATGTTCAGTTCAAGGTATCGTTGGATGTCATTACTGAGATACACATGATTCGTTGTGTATCTAAGGCATCGACTATTTGTCTATAATTTTGTAATTCTATTTAGTGAACTGGAATATTGCCACACCACAATTAGGTACAGTCGTGATTTACTTTTAAGCGTTGAATTAATCATCTCTAGTAGGAGCGTAAAAGAGTCAATTTTGAGTGAGTAGTAGGCTTATGCGGTTATACGATCTCTAAAGCACTGGGAGCACTACTTGGTTTAGTGGGAATTTGTTCTCTATAGCGACCATCACGCCCTAAAGTTCATAAACACTTAGAATAGTTTAAACCGTATGTATGCCAGATGGATCGGCTTTATGCAAAAATTTATCATGGTGCTCAAACACAAATCTGGGCAACAAAACAAAGTGGCTGACGCTCTCAGTCGTCGTGCATCCATGCTGGTAACAATGAAGGCTGAGATCATTGGTTTTGAGCAGCTCAAAGACCTGTATGCTAATTATGAGGACTTTGCGGAGGTTTGGAAACAATGCGCAATGGGGAAGCCAAGTGTATATAGGAGGGGTACCTTTCCTTGGGAATCAACTCTGTATTCCTCAGACGTCGCTGCGTGAACACGTTCTATGTGAACTACATGGAGGAGGATTAGGAGGCCATGTGGGTCGAGACAAAACAATCTCCCCAGTGACCGAGCATTATTTCTGGCCTCAGTTGAAACGTGATGTTGGGAGGTTTGTACAAAGGTGCCCTGTTTGTCAAGTGAAGAAGGGTCAATCGCAAAACACGAGATTATATACACCATCACCAGTACCTCAAAACATTTGCTTGGATTTAAGCATGAACTTTGTGCTTGGGTTACCACGTAGTTAACAAGGTGCTGATTCTATTTTTGTAGTCGTGGATATATTTCTCAAAGTGGCGCACTTTATCCCTTACTGAAAGATGGCGGATGCATCAAGTGTGGCTCACTTATTCTTTAAAGAAATTGTCTGCCTACAAGAAGTCCCCAAGACAATTACCTCTTATCGTGATATCAAGTTACTTAGTCATTTTTGGATCACCCTGTGGAAGAAGTTTGGAACCTCTCTAAATATAGTAGCACTTGCCACCCACAAACTGACAGCCAGACCGAAGTGGCCAACAGGACACTTGGCAAATGTTGTGTTGTATTTTCGGTGATAAGCCGAAGCAGTGAGACATGAACCTTCCACATATTGAGTTTTCCTTCAACAACATAAGTAACCGTTCGACTAGGAAGAGTCCTTTCGAAATAGTCTATACTAAACCTCCCAAGCATGCTCTTGATTTAGTCCCCCTCCCAAAAATTCCTAGGCTAAGCACATCAACTAAAAATATGGCTGAAAGAATTCAAGGAGTACATGCCGAGGTGCGCAGTAACCTTGAACAATCAAACGTGAGATACAAGAGTGCTGCATATTGAGGACCAACTCCTACCAGACTCAACACGTGCTGCTAACTCACTTACTGAAGCTGTTCCTATCACGAAGGAGTAGGACGTGGGATCCTGGTTGAATTTTAAACATTGTAGTTATCTCATGTAAACAACAATTTGATTTTTGAAATCTTGTTAAGAGCCTAACGATAACTATAGATAAGGCTCTCTGTTAAACAAGTGCTGTATAAATACTAGCCTATGTACATGTTCAAGCGGAGAGCAAAAAATACATTTTCACATACTGCCTTCATTCTATTTTCTACATGGTATCAGATATTGCCATTTGACCAACGTCTTTCCATGTCCTCTTCCTTCTCAGCCATGTCAAACCAATCTTCCTCTCTTATAACCCCTCCCACCATTAATGTCACCAAACTTTCCCGTGATAATTATCATGTCTGGAAAGCCCAACTCATTCCCTTCTTCCGTGGCCAAGGTCTTTTCGGTTATCTTGATGGCACCACCACAATACCTCCTATCGAAGTTGTTGTTACCAATCCTGAATCTCATACAACTTCCTTTATCCCTAACCCTCTCTATGAACATTGGCTAAGACAAGACGCTATTGTTCTTGCTGTCCTTTTCTCTGCAATTACCGAACCAATTTTAGTTCAAGTTGTCTCCCACAAGACCTCGGCTAAAGTTTGGCAAGCTCTTGAAACATCCTTCTCTTCTCAGTCATGGGCTCGTATAATTCAATTGCGTACTGAACTTACTACTGCCTGCAAAGGTGCCCTATCCGCTAGTGATTATTTCATGCAAATTAAACGCTACACAGATGAACTAGCCATTGCTGGGCACCCACTAAGCTGTGACAAAATCGTCACCTACATTCTTGCTAGTCTTGGTCATGATTATGACCCATTCGTTACCACCATTTCTGCATGCAAAGACCCTATCACGCTGGAGGAAGTTTATTCTCTTCTTCTCACTACAGAGTCACGCCTGTCCCACAACAATCCACCGATGCCACAAGCCTCTGTCAATGTTGCTACCCGACAGATTCCACAACATTTTTCCCGTGGTCGTGGTGGATATCGCGGCAGGGGCGCAGTTTCCGTGGCAATTCTCAGCAGTATTCATCTTCTGGTCGTGGTCCATCTCCTCGAGATACCATAATTTGTCAAGTATGTGGTAAACAAGGCCACACGGCAAAGAAATGCTTTCACAGGTTTGATATTACCTACACTGCTAATTCTGACCAGCGTAATCCCCTAGCTTTCGTTGCCTCCAGCAGCTCACAACCTGAACCAGATTGGCACCCTGACACTGGTGCTACCCATCACCTAACCAATGATCTCGCCAACCTCAACCTACGGAGTGAAGACTACAATGGCACTGATCAAATTCATATAGGCAATGGTGCAGGTTTGCAAATATCCAAAATTGGTTCTTCTTGCATTTATAATTCTGCCAAACCATTCATTTTAAATCAAGTTCTACTTGTTCCTGAAATTCAAAAAAATCTCGTTTCTGTCCAACAGTTTTGTAAAGACAATCATGTTTATTTTGAGTTTCACCATAATTTTTTTGATGTCAAGGACTACTTGGGGAAACTCCTTCATCGCGGCATATTTAGAGATGGATTATATTCCTTCTCTAGCTCTGTCCATTCCATTCATCCTCGCTATTTTTCTGCCGTTCGTGCTTCATACCAGTTGTGGCATCAACGACTCGGTCATGCATCTCCTCTCGTCGTCAACAAAGCTGTGTCTACCTTCACTCTTCCTCATTCTAATAAAACAATTCCAGTTTGTTCGGACTGTCAACAAGCAAAGAGTTGTTCCCTACCGTTTCGTTCAGTTCATCATTCATCAAATTACCCTCTTGATTTAATTTATAGTGATGTATGGGGGCCGGCACCAGTTCTTTCCAACTCTGGTTGCCGTTACTATGTCTCATTTTTAGATGATTGCACGAAATTCTTATGGCTTTTTCCACTCAAATTAAAATCCGATGTTGAGAATATTTTTCTTCAATTTCAATCTTATGTTGAACGCTTGTTTGAGAGAAAAATTAAAATGTTTCAATCCGATTGGGGCGGTGAGTACCGGAAATTAACTAATCACTTCAAAAACAATGGTATTCACCATCGGATTGCTTGTCCACATACTCATCAACAAATGGGTGCGATTGAACGGCGTCACAAACAAATTGTTGAGGTCGGTTTATCACTTCTTTCCCATTCACATCTACCCCAACAATTTTGGGAAGATTTTTCTTACTGCCGCTTATTTAATAAATAGGCTTCCTACGCCTATCTTACAAAATAAGTCACCTTATCAGCTTGTCTATCGCCGTAAACCCAACTATCAATTTCTCAAAGTTTTTGGGTGTGCATGTTGGCCTTACTTACGTCCCTTTAATAAACAAAAAATCGATTTCCGCTCAAAAACTTGCATTTTCATAGGCTACAGTCTTAACCATCACGGTTACAAGTGTCTAGATCTTTCGAGTGGAAAAATATATGTCTCACGTCCATATAATCCACCATTCAAAGGCGAGACCTCTCCACCCTCTAATACAGTTGTTTTATCAACCTCCTTAAACACTCTTCCTCCTATGTTTTCTCCAGTTTTGCTACCTGCAGGTACTTTGCAATCTGAACCACCGCCTATCAGCATTTGTGCAGCGCCATCAACGTCGAATCCAATCCGTGATGAGGCAATCCCGTCCGTCCCACCTCCTGTTCCGTGTCCCTCCAATCAGGAACCCCATCATCCGACGTCCAGTGCAATACCAGAATGCTCCACCAATACGCATTCCATGACAACCAGGAGCAAAAATAACATTAGCAAGCCTAAAAAGGCACCAGATGGCTGCATCGTACATCCTCTTCTGAGAGCTCTCCTTACTACAGTCTCACACGAAGAAACCGAACCATCCTGCTACACCGAAGCTGCAAAACATAGTCACTGGCATGCTGCTATGAATCTAGAATTTGATGCCTTACTTAAGAATCAAACGTGGGAATTAGTTCCTCCAAATTCACATGCTAATATCGTGGGTTGCCGATGGATCTTTAAAATCAAACGGCGTGCCGATGGAGCTGTTGAGCGCTATAAAGTGCGACTCGTGGCTAAAGGATACCATCAACAACGTGGTGTTGATTTCCATGAAACCTACAGTCCTGTAGTTAAACCTGCCACTATCCGTCTTATTCTCTCCATTGCAGTATCCAAAGGTTGGTGTCTTCGCCAAATCGACATCCAAAATGCCTTCTTACACGGCTCACTTCAGGAACAAGTTTTCATGACTCAACCTCCAGGATTCCAACACCCACAGTATCCTCATTATGTGTGTCGACTAAAACGATCCTTGTATGGGTTACGTCAAGCGCCTAGGCAATGGTTTTCTCGCCTCACAGATGCTCTACTACAGCTTGGTTTTACTGAGAGTAAAGCTGATTCCTCCTTATTTATCTATCGATCTCATTCTCAGATTATATTTTTCCTCATCTATGTGGATTATATTTTTCCTCATCTATGTGGATGACATCATAATTACGGGATCTGATACACAGCAAGTCAGTAAAATCATTCATGCGTTACATGAGCAATTTGCTGTCAAAGATCTCGTCAATTTGTCCTTTTTCCTGGGAGTTGAAGCATTAGACACTACTGAAGGCCTATACTTAACCCAACGAAAATATATAGTGGAACTACTTAAACGCTCCAAAATGGATAAATCCAAACCATGTGTTACTCCGATTTCCACTAGCTCACATCTCTCGCAAAATGATGATGGAGATTTTGAAGATCCGGTTCTTTATCGAAGCATCGTAGGAGGTTTACAGTATTTATCATTCACGAGGCCTGATATTTCTTACTCGGTTCATCGGGTCAGCAAATTCATGCATAATCCGAAAGTCTCGCACTGGCAAACGGTGAAAAGAATTCTCAGATTTCTAAAGCACATTGTGTCACATGGCATCTTCATTTCACGTTCTTCTACACTTCAGTTTCAGGCGTTCTCAGATGCCGACTGGGCTGGGGATAGAGATGATCGACGATCTGTGGGTGCATACTGCATCTTTCTTGGACAGACCTTAATTTCTTGGCGATGCAAACAACAGAACACAGTGTCCCGAAGTAGTACTGAAGCAGAGTATAAGGCACTTGCCGATGTTGCTGCCGAACTCCAGTGGCTGCAATCTCTCACACGCGAACTTGGTATTCGAATGAACAGTCCACCTGTATTGTGGTGTGACAACATTGGTGCAACGTATCTAAGTACCAATCCTGTGTTCCACGCACGCACTAAACACATTGAAATAGATTTTCATTTCGTGCGAGAGCTTGTTGCAAAACACCAAATCATTGTTCGGTTCATTTCCAGTTGAGATCAAGTTGCTGACCTTCTCACCAAACCACTAGCAGCCTCTCGGTTTCAATTGTTAACTTCCAATCTCGGTGTTCAAGCTCTTCCCCTGCGATTGAGGGGGCGTATTGAGGACCAACTCCTACCAGACTCAACACGTGCTGCTAACTCACTTACTGAAGCTGTTCCTATCACGAAGGAGTAGTTGCTGAAGTTGTTCCTATCACGAAGGAGTAGGACGTGGGATCCTGGTTGAATTTTAAACATTGTAGTCATCTCATGTAAACAACTATTTGATTTTTGAAATCTTGTTAAGAGCCTAACGATAACTATAGATAAGGCTCTCTGTTAACAAGTGCTGTATAAATACCAGCCTATGTACACGTTCAAGCGGAGAGCAGAAAATACATTTTCACATACTGCCTTCATTCTATTTTCTACACTGCAGACAAGCATGGGCGAGCCAAGATATTCCAAGAAGGAGATTTAGTGATGGTTAGTCTGCGTAAGAATCGTTTTCCCGCAGGCACTTACAGTAAATTGCAGAATAAAAAGTATGGTCCTTCCCGCATTCTGAAGAAAATTAATGATAATGCCTACGTGGTTGAACTCCCACAAGACATGTCCATCTCCCCCACTTTCAATGTAGCCGACTTATTTGAATATCATCCTCCTGATGAACAACTCTAATGCAGAATCAAACTCTAAGGCGAGTTTCTTTCTTAGTGGAGGGGAATAAGTGATGCAGGACATCAATGCCAATCAAACTGCAACCAACGTGGCAGCTGCATGCAATGATTGTAGAAGATCCTATTAAGCGGTGGGAAAGTAGAACTCCAGCCAATGCACCACGACAGCATCCCATGATAATGGCTGAAGTTTAGACGTCAACTTGCCTTTTAATTGTTTCTGTTTTTCACCTACGATTTGCTTCTTAATTTATTGTTTCCTTTCCCAAGTATTTCCTTTACCAATCGTCCACTTTCCTTTTGTGATCTCCTTATATAATTGATCATCATTGTAGTAGAAGAGGATTATGAAAAAGATTTAATAAGGAAGGAAGTGATTTATTTTTCTTTTTCTGCCATTTGTGATATTCTCGGAAGACACAGTTCTTCTATATTCATAATCCCACTAAAGTTTGTTCAAAACGATGAGCTGACAATTGTAATAATAAATTTGTAAATTTAACCATTTTATTTTTGGTAAATTTGTTCTTATAACTAATTACTCTTATTTTATTAATGGCTACTTACTGCCCATTTGGTTCATATTTTTTTCTAATAGTCTTTTGTCTGATTCTCTCTATTTATTTTCTGATCGCCTTTACGCATTACTCATTAGAAAAGCGGGCTCTCACTTCTAGCTCAGGATCACTCTGTACGGCATACCCATGAAGATCTATACACAAGAATCTCAGTTCTCATTCTTGGTCCACCTCTTCATTATGTACTGCTCCGGAATCATTATCTGTATTTTGGATCATCTTACAATTATTTCAAAATATGACTAACAAATTCAAAGTTTTACAACTCCATCCCTTCCTCTATGCAACAAATTCAAAGAAAGAAAGAAAGAAACAAGTTTGGTCAATTGTATTTGATAAAACTTTCTTGCTTAGTTGCAGGGTATTTAAAGGGTGTTAACCTGACAGTTTTATGCATTAATAATAACATCTTTTTTTCTCTGTGTTTTCGCTCAGCGGCACCGGCCATTGGAATTCCACCGGGAGGTGTAATCTTTGTCTATAATTTTGTAATTCTATCTAGGAGTAATTCTATATACAACCGTGAAGTGTGCAACCGTCGCGTAATCGTTTTGAAAAAGAGTGGGGTCTACTATTAAAAAATTAATTTTTTTCATGTGGGTCCTATGTTTTATTCATTTTTTTTAAAACGATTATGCGACGGTTGTAAAATTCATGGTTGCAAATATCTTTTCTCTTCTATATATAGGTGTAGAAACTAAATATTGAACTTGAATATTGCCACACCACAACTAAGTACAGTCGTGATTTACTTTTAAGCGTTGAGTTGATCATCTCTACTAGGAGCGTAAAAGAGTCAATTTCGAGTGAGTAGTGGGTGGTCAAGGCTTATTCGTTTAACTTTTATTTCAATACAAGTCGAGTTTGATTTTATGTTCACGAACAACTCATTTAATATTCGAGGGGAGTTCGAATTTACTCACGAGTTCTTTGATTTGACATAGCATAAGTTTTGACAATCAGTTCTAACGTTTTGCTATTATCTAATTTATAAATTGTATATATACACAAATCAAGTGATATGTTTAGTATTAGGAACATGCTTTCCTTTAGTCTATTTAAATATTAAAATGCATTTTCATTATAAATATAGAGATAATACTATACAAATAAGAAGTACGAAGTTATTTGAGTGTATACGAGCTTTGAACGAGTCCAGCCACATTTTACAAGAGTTGTATCGTTTAATAATCAATTATAATTTCGTAGAATGCTCGTTTGACAAACGAATTGAGCGGAATCTGAGTTTGATAGAGTTGATCTCAGTCGGCTTGTCGAGCAACCTTATTTATTCCATGCCCTAATCTCTACTTTTAGAGCTTCTTGTTAATCATTTTACATAAAATTGCAAATCAGATAAGCCATTAAGAGTGCTGTAGGAAGCTGAGAGAGGTGAAACAAACTGTATTTTCAGATAAGGCAGTGTCTTATGCGTAGATCACATGTTTGATGCTAAAAGGAAAATAAGTGTGAATTGCAAAATAATACAACTCACATTGATCGTATTACAATCCCACCAGAAATAAGAAGAATCTCAACCACTTTAGAAGTCAGCAATTCTAATCTGCCCGAATACCAGTTCATGAAGAGTTCAAAGGCAGAGTAGAGAAATCCAATGAAATATGGTTTTTCATTTACCAAATCAAAGGAAGATTACAAAATTCAATAGAAAATAAAACAAAAAATCTAAACAGATATGGCAAAGCACTTGAACATATGAAATAAAAAACAGAGAACTTTTGAAACCCCTTCTTGACAGGTCATATAGCTATATTAGCTATTGACATTGAAACATAAAGCAAAAGCAGGATGAAATATTTGGAATGGGAACCGCTTGCTGCAATTTTAGAAGAGTATATTTGAGGTAGAGAAGAAGAATTCATGATCCAGAAATTGTGAAGACAGCAAATTACCATGAGAAATGCTATTCATCGCACTCGGAATTTGCAACAACTTGGATCACTGTTCTGAACCATCAAAGATCAAAGAAATATTCATCAGAGAGGTAGGTACAGACTCCCCACTACAACTACAATTCATATTTTCAATCAGTTAAACAATGGATTGCATGAGCAGTAAACCATGCCTATTCATATTCATAATCCCACTTAAGTTCGTTATTTCCCCTTCTTCATCTTTGCCAATGTGGATAGTTAGGGATAGACCATAGAAGTAATATTAATTAATCCTGTTTTGCCAAGGAATAAATCAGAAGGAATGAAAGGAACAAGGAGCATCTTCAGCGTCAAAACTTCTGCTTGCAAATACAAGGTTGTGACGACACATCACTTGACAAAAGGAACATATGCTCCCAACAAGCAAAACTTCCCCACAGTCCAAATTAATTACTGCAAAATGAACATTACCGCTCCAATTACTTATTACAATTGCCCATAGTAAAACATCCATAGCGTGAGTAAGCTCATGGGATCATACCCACTAGAGGATCAAAATAAAAGCAGTCACTTTTACTGAAATATGACATCCCTTTACGAAGAAGTTCTCACTTTTTCAATATCTTAACCTACATGGACTAGTCCAAGGCAATCTAGAACTTCACCCCATATTTTTGCAGTCCAATGATAGAGAGTATGATGGTATAGTTTGCTCTTCTAGCCTGCTTCTTCTGCAGTTTGTGATGGTAGAGCCTTCTGACGGCCACTGCCTGTGGATGTGCTTGGCCTGGGAACTTGAGAACTGGTTATTGGCATCTGCAACGGCTTCAAAGCAGCCATGATCTCAGCAAACGTGGGTCCCAATTTTGGGTCTCTAAAATTATAAATTGGATCTTTTGTCAGGAATGCAGATATGAATTTTGAGTATACTCGATACATTGTAACAACCATGATAAACACAAAAATAGAATTCCGACCCACCACTACTAATTCATAAGAGAGCAAAAGGATCATTCCTTGTCCATACTCGGTAGGAATGAATTGGACAAGGAAGACAGTTCTTTTGGAGAAAAGAAGATAAGAAGACAAGCCTTAACCAATTGGTTGCAAGAAGTGGTAGTAGTTTATACATGGTATTAACAGTTGAAATTCAATCATTCGCGATGTAACATGAAAGGTAGCCAGACATTGATTATGTGGATATGAATAGCAAAATTAATAGCAAGAGAAAAGCAATATTACTTGTACATCCATTTTTTAGATAGTAGTCTAAAGTTGCAACAGCTTGCATCAGTCTTTTGAACAATATGCAAGCATTGAACAAATAAATATTCATCAGCCTATATATATATATATTCATATTCTTAATCGGTAAAACAGAGGATTTTTTTCCATAGTGATTTCTGTATTTATGTGGATGTAAAAACATAATTAACAATCATATTCATAACCCAATGTCATGCAATCGATGATCTGACAAGAAGCAAATCCATAAATGAAAAAAATAATAAATCCATAAATGAAATTTTTTTTCCTTAGCCGTTGTCATACTGCTGATCTTGACAAAATCAGAGGAACAATATCAAGTTATGTAGCTATTTTGGAGTCCGATCATTTGTCAAGTTCAGCAATTTTCCAATTTGAAAATAAAGAATTGCATGTTCTAAGACCTTCTCTCTTTGCTTGGAGATTTAGAAATCTTGACAAGCACTTGTTATGTCATTATGCAAACGCAACGAGAACAAAAAAATCACAAGAAGAATAGTTAGATAGTACATTCAACATACCAACCAGAATCGCAGCATGCAATCGGAGTGGGGGATCTCTCCAATGCCACCATTCAACATTCAAAGGACCTTTGGATCAGAGCCAAAACAAACTTAACTTTGGATTTATTCCTCCATTCCTGTGTCGTAAACGTATTCCTCTGTTTTTGTGTCGTAAATGTCTACGCCATTAATTCGAACACAAGGGATGTCAGCTATCTTGCGCCACTCTCCTCTTTGATCTTTCTTGCAGCGTTCTTCCAACAGAGGACATCCACCGATTGCAAGTTTCTGTAGTGAGGGAGGTAGGCCATACTTTGGTAAGGACATCAACTTTTGGCAATTAGAGATATCAAGCTCTAGGAGTGAGGGAGGCAGGCCATCCTTTGAAAAACACGTGAGCTTCTCGCATTCAAAGATCCACAATGTTTTAAGAGAGGTGAGTTTTCTTAAGCCCTCGGAAGATAGGCATTCCAAATTCGAGAAATCTGAAATGCGGAGGCTTGTTAGAGAGGCAGGCAACGTCATATCTGGAAAGGACACCAGATGCTGACATCCACCAATTTCAAGATGATTTAGGTAAGTGAGTTTGTCAAGCCCCCAATCGAACAAGGCTTTAGTGATTTTAAGATAAGCGATCGAAAGTATTGCTAGGTTTGTGGGAAAACCTTCTTTGGAAAATGATAAAATGCTCGGACAATTCCGTATTTCCAAATCTCGAAGAGAGGTGAGGTTGTGTATGCCATTCTGCAGTCCCTGCATTTTCTCACAATTAAATATATAAAGGTGTCTCAGGTTGGAAGGGAGCAACTCTCCACCATTCAAGAATTGAAGATTTTCACAACTGGAGATGTTGATACTCGTCAGAAATGAGTTATGATGAAAACTCTTAGCTACTGACTCCAGCTTCGGACAACTGTAAATATCGAGGCATTGAAGTGTGGCGGGTAATTCTCCGCTTGATGTTAAGAATTCAAGGGATGGACAATTGCTAATGTACAAGACCTCAAGATGAGATGTGATGCCACAGCTGCAACTACTATTGTTTGTATCATTATCATCATCCTCTACCAAATTCCTCATACTCTTGCAGTTGCTTATATATAGCTTCTTTAAAGCTGGAGGCAGATGGCTTCTGGCAAAATGCGTTAGCGAATCACATTTCTTTATTTCAATAAACTGAAGACATGTGTTGTTGTACATCAACACCTTGGGTAATGATTTCAAGGCCATGCAATCACGGATAGTAAAAGATGTGATTTCGAGTTGGAGACGCTCTTGATCAACTTCTTCCGCCACCAAAGAGACTAGTTTGGGACAATTAGAAATGTCGAGAGAATGCAAAAATGGGAGATGTGGCAATGATCCCACCTTGTCTGACCACAAAGTCGTCAGCTCCTCACAGCTTTCAATACTTAAATTTTCTAACTCTGCCAGTCCTTCCATATCAACCCCTTGATCTGAAATTGCTGAAAGTGAAGTGTAGAATGTTATTGATTTAAATGTAACCTTACTTTCACACACCACCCCTTCGCATTCCCCAATATTAAATTTGCATTTATCTGGAAAGCTTGAAATTGAGACCACCAACTGCGCACAATCAATTATCTCAACTTTGTTTAGTAAAGGAAGGTTGTTTGGTAACTTCCCTAATAGTTTCGGACAGAGACAAAGGGAAAGCTTATGCAGATTTGGGAGTACTTCACAAGGACTCCAATTCTCCCACTCCTCCATGTCATAGAAATGCAAAGTTTCTAAATTACCGCCACAAAATTCAGAACCAACACTCTTCACATTAGCCATGCCCTTGATCCAAAGATTTTTGAGTGATGGCAAATATTTCCCCAATGGAGGTAATGATGTGCACTTGTAACAATTTTCTAATCTCAAGGAGACCATATCAGGAAATGAAGGAGATGTTAACCAATTTGGAAATTTGGTACCACCATAGTTAATTATAACCAGCTCCATCAAAGCGTCGTGAGGCCATAGCCCATTTAGTACCTCTAGTTCACTTGTCCTGTCTTTCGACTCATCAATGTATTCACTACATTTCAACCACAACTCACTAATTTTCGTCTTTTTAATCAATTCAGCATCCTTTGCATTCTTCGGATCAATCACATTCTCTAATCTTGAAATGCGGAGTGTCCCTCGAAGATGCTTCAAAGGTCCAAGCTCCTTTATTCCAGAGCAACTGTCTTTTCCCAAAACTAGATTAGATAGTGTTTGAAGACAAGTTAGTTTACCTATTTGCATAGGCATTCTTTCCAAACTATCTGCACCTTCAATGTTGAGGTGGCGCAGGTTGACCAAGTTTCGAAACATTAAAGGTAATTTCTTTAGACGAATACAATTCTCCAAAAACAATGTTTGTAAGTTGTAAAGACTAGTTATTGATTCTGGCAGGAGTCTTATTCGAGTGTCTGAAAGGTTAAGGTACCGTAGATGCTTGAAATCACCAATAGAATCTGGTAGCTCTGTTATGCAATATCCGTTGAAAGATAACACTCTTAAAAGACGTAATGTTGGAACCAATTCAAAAGCAACATGATGAGCCAAATAGCAATAACCTGGATCTGGTAGCATGAGAGGTAAGAATGTACGTAAACTTGTGAATTTAGAAAAAACCTCAAACTTTTTAGTTACATCAAATTTGCTTCCCAAATAAGATGAGTGGCGTGCCTTTATAGGAATATTCTCATGCTTATTACCTCCAACCCTATCTTCCATTCTAAAGCATGTATTGCTTGCAACCGACTGAGCCAAATCATTGATGAGGTCATGCATCACAAATTGTGATTCATTAATACGTGACTGTTGGAAAAATGACCTTGACAACAGATTGCGAAAATATTCGAAACCCAAATCTTCCATTTCCTCTTCATCATGTAGGGGTTGAATCAGACCTTCTGCCATCCATAATAGAACCACCTCCTTCTCCTCAAATTCATAGTCCTTCGGTAGTATTGAACAGTAAGCAAAGCACCTCTTCAAATGTGAAGGTAGATGGTGATAACTTAACATAAGAGCGGGAACAATTCCACTTTCTTCCACTGAAATATCCCATATCTTATTCTTCAAAACTTTTTCCCACTCATTGCGGTCTTCATTTTTACTGTGTAAGACTCCTCCAATAGTTTTTACTGCCAATGGCAAGCCTTTACACCTTCTAACGAGTTCCTCACCAATATCTTTAAGGTTTGGATGTGCACTTAAGTCTTTTGCATCCAATGCATGTTGGGTAAATATGAACAAACAAGCTTCATTTGACAACTCCCCCAACTGAAAAGGCTCAACTTCCTTGTTTCGCATTAGTGACGAGACTTTCTGGATACGAGTTGTGACAACAATACTACTTCTTGGAGCCCCTGCTTCAAAAGGAGCACGTAGAAGAGTCCAATCATTGTAATTCTCATTCCAAACATCATCAAGAATTACTAGAAACCTTTTTCCAAGTAGTTTCTCCTTCAGTTTGACTTGCAACGAATTTAGATCTTTGTCATCACAGTTTACCGAGGTCAAAGATTGTAAAATTGTTTTTGTAACTGCAACAACATCAAAATCTTCTGAAACACAAGCTCATGCTTTCAGATCGAAAAAGCTCTCCACTTTTTTATCACTGTATACCAGTTGGGCCAATGTTGTCTTTCCAATGCCCCCATACCAAGGATAGAAATCACATTGGGTACTTTATTCATAGCATCACTATGTTTTTCATTGATCAATAATTGAATTACAGCTCTTGTGACTTCCTCCCTACCGTATATGTGTCCTTCGGTCACCACAGAAGTTGAGGGAGGTCTCTCTCTTCTTTTGTTTGGCCTCGGACTAACATTTTCCTTCAAATTAAGTTGATCTTTTTGTGTCACAAGATCATTAAATCTTGTATTTATTTTATCTATCTTTGAGCCCAACCTAAACTTGATCTTAACAGCACTTGGAGTTAAACTAGTACAACAAGCAGGGATGAGATTTCGTACCATACTAGCACTAGCCTGAGTTTCAGCGGCCATCAACTTGCGTTGCAAAGCTTCTGTGGCGAACTCATCGAGTATATCTTCCACGTCGTAGGCCAAGTCTCTAAAATCATCAAGCCAAGCTTTCACTGTCTTTTTAGTCTGTTGCTTCTCCTCTGCATCATCAAGCACCTCTCGAATTCTTTCCATGGTTTCACCCCACTTGTCCAGTTGTTTGCCAAGTCCTTCTCAGCGAGCAAATTTCAGCAACTCGGGAGACGCCAGTCGGTCAAACAACACATGAAGGAATGCAGAAAGAATGAGCTCTGCCATTGTTTTTGTCAGAGAAAGGAAACGAATTAATGAGAAAGTATGCAAATAAAGAAACACTACTGTTTTAGGCCGGCTTCGTTGTTTTGGTGAGAGAGAAAAGAAGGAAGCAAGACTATTCATTTCTTCATTTCCCAAGTACATGGCATTTTTGTATTCTGTTAGGGCCCGCCATTATCATTATCATTATCAATCTGAGCTGCTCAATTAATGTTGGATCCTAATTCGTAAAAGATTAATGCACTTCGTGAATTTTCTTCTCAAAACGACATTCTTTAATTAATTTCGTGGAAGGTATTATTAATAGCTCTATTAATTCATTACTTTTGTAGTTATCACGAGTCTTTTTCCTTTCTGTTTTTTTGCCCGCGTTCAATCGTGGAAATTTCATGGAAAATATTGCTGACATTAATTATTGCTGACTTATTAGCCCAAGTCTCTTTTCTTTCAAGTCTCTTTCTAGTACTCTATTTTTCTTTAATTCATTTAATTCAACCACACGTTATATGGAATACTCCACCACAGTTGACCGCATTAATTCAATAATAAAATATATATTTAAAAGCCGACATGGATAACATATTTAATAAAGTACTTATACAAGTTTAAAAAATATATATATGTAAAGTACTTATATAGCATGAGTTAATTTAATAAATAATTTTATATTTTTAATTTCTAAAATTTATTCTTGCCATATAAATAATGTAAATAGTATATATTCTATATATCGGCTTGCAAATTGAAGAACCCAATCAACTTATAACATACCAAATTAAATGAAAGAGATATCTTAAGATTCAAGCATATTTTTCCACTCCAAAGGCTTATAACATACCAAATTACATTATTGTAAATAATGTAAATAGTGCATTAATTGATTTTGTAGTTATGCCAAACTCCAAAGACTTGTGTTCAAGTCTCCTTTTTCTTTTAAGTCTTTTTCCACTCTATTTTTTCTTTGATTACTCTTATTCAACTGTGGCACCCTCATTCTCAACTTGTAAAATGATGGTAGTTGAGGCGTCGGGATTTTGGCCGCTTGGGTCAAATGCCCCTAGTACATAGTGACAACAAGTGTGTCCTTACATGCAATACAATAGTGTGCAGCTAATTCACAGTGAAAATTTTAAAAAGGACGGTCATTACTAATACTACCAGAAATTAAAGCTACAACACCAAACAAATACTCATAAGCCACAATATTTACCAAATTTCGGCATAAAAATATTACATTCATCTGAATAAATTTAATGAAAATCTTAATAAGAAAAAGGCCATGAGTCTTCACTCTCCGGATGGATCTAGACCTCCATACTCGTAATCTCCGGCCCTCTGCATCAAAGTTTACTGTTCTGTGGAGTAGAATTGCAGGTGGGGACACTACATTGAGATTTCGCAAAATCTCAACAAGTGAAATAAAAAACTAACACTAAAAAATACAAGCATGGAAAAATATGAAGTTATGCAAAAATGGTAATTTCATATGACTAACATCTACCATTATTATAAATTACCAGTACCTTCCCAAACTTCACAAAAAAAATCACTTACTCAAAATCACTTTTTCTTTTAAAAAGTCACCATTTAATTAAGGTATGCACCATGGCCTCCCTTAGGGACCATCCGCACACTCTGGCTCCCTTCGTCACACGACGAGTAATGATCGTGCGCGTGACTTTATAATGAGTGATACCCAACTCCGCGCCTGGCACATATGTGACCGGCATCCTCTAGCCTTTGTCAGCGGAAAGGCCATAGAGTCAGCATGAGAGTGTTACCATCTTGCTCGAGCCGGTTATCGTTGGCAACAAGCCAGGTGGTGTCACTCCCGAGTGACCAAAAGAGCTTCACCAAGATATTGTCTCATCTCGGCTTGGGGTCGTGATCTACATAAAGTTCATATAATCATTTTATTAATGCATGCACCATGATCTCCCCTAGAGACCATCTGCACACTCAGGCTCCTTTCGTCACATGCACGATCTCACACCACGGGTAACGATCGTGCGTGTGACTTCATAACAAGCGATATCCAATTTCGTGCCCAACGAGTACGTGACCAGGCATCCTCTAACCTCTAGAAAAAGTACCTATTAATTAACCCTGTTTTGCCAAGGAATAAATTAGAAGATTTGAAAGGAACAAGATTTACCAACAATATTCTATCCAGAAGGAGCATCTTCAGCGTCAAAACTTCTGCTTGCAAATACAAGGTTGTGATGATAGATCACTTGACAAAAGGAACATATGCTCCCAACAAGCAAAACTTCTCCAGAGTCCAAATTAATTACTGCAAAATGAGCATTACCGCTCCAATTACTGATTACGATAGCCCAGAGTAAAACATCCATAGCATGAGTAAGCTAATGGAATCATACCCACTAGAGGATCAAAATACAAGCTGACACTTTTACTGAAATATGACATCCCTTTACGAAAAAGTTTTCACTTTTTCAATATCTCAACCTACATGGACTTTGTAAAGTAATATTATGATTACGATCTATCCCTACTCATAGGCATATTGCTACTTGGCATAGAGAGAAGGCCTTGGAACATGCAATTTCTCCTTACCAATTGGCATATTGCTGAACTTGACAAAATCAGAAGATCAATATACAGTTACGTAGCTTTCTTGGAGCCCAATCATTTCTCAAGTTCATCAAGATGAGCAATTTACCAATTTGTAAGGAAAAACTGCATGTTCGAAGGCCTTCCTTCTCTCTTTGCTTTGTGATTTGGGAAATTTGACAAACACCTGTTATGTCATTTGGCAAACGAGAAGTAAAAATCATAGGAAGAATATTTAGACATTCAGCATACCGCCCAGAGTAGCAGCAAGTAAGAGGAGTGACGGGATCTCTACAATACCGCCATTGAACATTTGAAGGACCTTTGGATCAGAACCAAAACAAACTTATCGTTGGATTTATTCCTCTGCTCCTGTCATAGATGTATCTCTATTATAGATTGATATAATGAAATGTAGATTTAGAATAAACACATGTAATGTTTTCATTGGCTTACATAGAGAGTTAGTTATTACAGTTACTTTTACACGTCTGTATTACAGGTTATAAATATAGACTTATTCTTCTGTAATACAACTCACTTAATGAGAATACATTTTTCCAACTTCATCTCTCTCATATCAGACTTCTCTTCTCCTCCATCTTTGATTACTCTGTTTCATGGTATCAGATTGTAAATGGCTAATTCCGCTTCTGATTCAAATATGGAGAATATTCCAAGTTACTATCACTTAAAAAGTGGTGATTCACCAGGAAACATACTGGTGTCGAACATCCTCACTAGGGAAAACTATCATACATGGAGCAGGTCCATGATGATGGCTTTGAAAGCCAAGAACAAGATTGGGTTCGTGAATGGATCGATTGCACAACCAAGTTCAACAAATTCTGCCTATGAATTGAGGGAGAGATGCAATAATATGGTTTCTTCCTAGATCATCAGTTCTATTTCAAAAGAAATAGGTTGCAGCATAATATGTGCAAGAACATCTAAAGACATTGGGATGATCTGAAAAACAGATTTACACAAGGAAATGGTTCAAGAATCTTTCAACTACAGAAAGATCTATCAATTTTGATGCAAGAAGACTCATCAGTGCGAGATTATTATACAAGATTCAAATCCCTATGGGACGATTGCTAGATTATAATCAGATTCCAACATGTTCATGTGGAGCATTAAGAATCTATAAGTGTGATGCAATAAAGATTTTCTTGGGTTATCAAGATCAACAGCATGTGATGTAATTTTTGATGGGGTTAAACAATTGTTTTTCCCATATCAGAGGGCAAATTCTGATGTTAGAACCTCTGCCAAATATAAATAAAGTTTTTTCTTTGATTGTTCAAGAAGAGAAACATAGAGAGATTAGCAAGAACAACATGATTGACACTGTTGCCTTCATGAGCAAAGTTCAAGATACAAATCCAGCAATGAAGAGGTTTGTTCCTGGAAAACAACAGCCGAAAAGAGATAAGCTGTTTTGCACTCACTGTGGTATGAACAATCATACAGTGGAAAAATGCTACAATATACATGGCTACCCTCTAGGCTTCAAATAGAATTCAACCAATTTTTTACAGAAAGGAAAGTTTACAGCAACTGCTAATCAAATTTCGGGCAAAACCTTGAGTACTCCTTTTGAGAATTTTAATCAAATGCCTCTCTCAAGAAGACTATAAAAAATTGTTATCATTAATTCACCCACAACCTAATGATAATACCAATCACCAAGCTGCAAACATCATTTCTAATTCGATTGGTCATTCTGCTCAAGGTATATCATCAAATTCTAGCCTTTCTTTAAGTGCTTCAATTTCATCTTTAATATCTGAAAATACTTGGATTGTAGACACAGGGGCTACAGATCATATTGCTCATTCATTTGACATCTTTACCAATTTCATCTTAGAGGTGCGGGTAAGCCAATGGATGACAATGAGTTCATCATATGTATTCTTCGAGGCTTAGGATCTGAGTTTGATCCTATAGTAGCAACTTTAAATGCTCGGGATATTTTCCCACCTCTTGAAGGGGTCATCGGCAAATTACGTGATTTCAAAATTCATCTTCAAGCAGCACAGGTGACTTCTCCTAATGCTACATTTTACACAAATCGTGACAGAACCAATAAAAATTCTCGTGGAGCTCATAGTTCTTCACGCTCATAATTCACAAATCGTGGTGGACGTAACACTGGTCGCGGATGTGGAGGCATAACTTGTTTTCGATGTGGAGGCCCGAATCATAAAGTAGATGGATGCTTTGCCTCAGATGAGGAAGCAGAACAATTCAAAGCTTTTGCTGCACTCCAAGTTGCCGATACTGTAGAGGACACTTGGTACCCCGACACTGGTGCAAATCATCATATGACATCTGATACAAATGAAGTACAAGGTATTCATTCCTATCTTGGAAATGATTCTGTTATGGTTGGAAATGGAAATGGATTACAAATATCTGGTATTGGACAAGTCTCACTACCTGCTACTGATATCAAGCTCAATAATGTTATTGTCGTCCCTGATATTAAAAAGAAATTGTTATCTATCTCTCAACTCACAAGGGAACATAACTATTATTTTATATTTTATCCTTGGGTCTTTCTTCTTAAGGACATGATGACGAACCAGGTGCTACTTAAGGGCTCAATGGTCGATGGCTTGTATCCAATCCAGTTACGACAACATTCAAATTCTCCAGTTGGTCTGCTATCAACTAAAGTTCCTAGCAACTTGTGGCATGCTCGGCTTGGACACCCTCAATCTCGAATTCTTCAACTTTTATGTTTATCATCTCTGAATAAAAATGTTGCATTTTGTGAAAGTTGTGTTTTGGGTAAATCAACAAAGTTACCATTTAGCTCTCGAGAGACATATGCTACTACCTTTTTACATACTCTTCATACCGATGTGTGGGGACCTGCCTCAATCCCCTCCTATGATGGGTTTCGATTTTATTTAATCATTGTCGATGAATATTCTCAATACATATGGCACTTTCCTATGGCTTGTAAATCTGATGTCACCACTATATTTCTTGCATTTCTTCAGCAAATGGTTAACTAGTTCAATACTTGTGTAAAAATAATTCAAAGTGATGGTGGCGGCGAATTTGTTAATCAAAGTTTACAAGATTATTTTGTATCCCATGGCATTATTCACAAATTATCATGTCCTGGGACACCAGAGCAAAATGGATTGGCCGAACGTCGACATCGGCATATTGTGGACACTGGTTTAACATTAATGGCCCATGCCTCCATTTCGCCACGATTTTGGACAACTGCGTTTACCACTACAGTATTTCTTATCAATCAGCTTCCAACTTCTATTCTTGGTAACAAGTCTCCTTATGAACTTCTTTTTGGATCTCCACCATCCTATACTCTTCTACGAGTTTTTGGGTGTGCATGTTACCCATTACTTACTCCTTTTGGAAGGTCCAAATTGGACTATAAATCCATTCATTGCGTGTTCCTAGGATACTCTACACATCACAAAGGGTATCAATGTTTAGACATGCAAACAGGTCACATATATATATATATATATATATCTCGGCATGTAAAATTTAATGAATTAACATTCCCCTTCTGGTCTACGCAGGAGTCCACTAAATCTGATTTTCATGCCTTCAAAGTTCGTGCTCTTCCCAAGCCTCTTCAAATTGCTGCTTCACAATCTATTCCATTAGACTCTTTAACTGGAGTTGCCAATCAAGTTGACCATGTGCATTCTTCTTCACTTCTTGTTCAACACTTTGCGTCAATGCCTCAGTCTGCACCATGCCAGGAGCCTCCTACTAACACTATCATTCAGGATGCTTTAGAATTGTCTTCTCCAGCAATTGAGGCCATCTCACAATCTGCACCACGTCGAACTCATCCTATTATAACATGGGCTCAAATAGGTTCATTAAAGTCTAAGGTTTTCTTTTCTTCAAGACATCCAATACCTGCATGCTTTCTAGTTGATCTTGCAAACCAACCACAAGAGCCTTGAACGTATAAGCACGCTCTCACTGATCCAAAATGGCAGCAAGCCATGCAAGCTGAAATTAATGCTCTTCATAGCAACAACACGTGGACTTTGGTGCCTCGAAAACTAGACATGAACCTGGTTAGCAGCAAATTGGTGTTTAAAATTAAAACACGATCTGATGGCTCAATTGAACAGTATAAAGCTTGACTAGTGGCTCGTGGTTTCACACAACTTCCTGGCCTAGACTATGATGAAACATTTAGTCCAGTGGTTAAACATGGTACCATCCTATTGATCCTCACACTTGCTTTGTCTCAAGGCTGGTCAATTAAACAACTTGATGTAAGTAATGCTTTTCTTCATGGTGATTTACAAGAGCATGTATATTTATCTCAACCACCTGGTTTTGAAGACTCATCTCATCCCCATCATGTTTGCCAACTGCATAAAGCTCTCTAAGGTTTAAAATAGGCTCCAAGAGCATGGTACATGAAGTTCAGCAATTATATTCAGCAAATGGCTTTCCATCGATGTCCCTATGATCAGTCCTTGTTTTCTCGACGTCAAGGTTCAGCTATAATTGTGCTCTTAATTTATGTCGATGACATACTTATAACAGGGAGCTCTTCTTCAAAAATCAGTAGCTTTATTTCTCATCTCTTTACTGCTTTTCACATGAAGGATCTTGGAGATGTTCATTTCTTTTTAGGCCTACAAATTACACGAGATGATTCGACCATCATTGTCACTCAGACTCGCAATCTACTTTCTCTACTTCAAAAATTTGGTCTGGACGGTGCGAAACCAGTCTCCACTCCTATGCCTCTGGTACGTCGTTGACTGCTAATGAGGGAGCCCTCCTATCTGATCCAACTTATTATCGGCGCCTTGTTGGTTCACTACAATATCTCACTTTGACACGCCTCGACATCTCCTATGCAGTCAACAATATTTGTCAGTTCATGCAAAATCCACGAGACACTCATCTCATTGATGTTAAGCGTATATTTCGGTATGTCAAAGGTACTCTTAATATTGGCCTTAATTTTGTACAAACTCCTCTCATTGCACTTCGTGTTTTTTGTTATGTGGATTGGGCAGGATCCAGGGATGATCGACGTTCTACAACTGGGTTTGCTATCTATATGGGTGATAACTTGTTATCCTGGGGAGCTAAAAAGCAAGCTATCGTCTCTCGTTCCACAATGGAAGCAGAATACCGTGCGTTGGCATCAACCATAGCTGAACTTACGTGGTTCATGCATCTTCTGAAAAGCATTGGCTATTTAATTCCTGCTCCCACATTATATTACGACAACATCAGTGCTATCAACATGGCTAAGAATCCCCTTTTTCATCATCGCACGAAACATATTGAGATCGATGTTCATTTTATTCGGGAACAAGTAGCTCGTGGTATTCTTTATTTGCAACGTATCTCTGGTCTAGATCAAATCACGGATATATATTTGCAAAACCATTGTGTGCTGCCAAGTTTCTACCAAGTAGAAGCAAGCTCTTCAGAAGTCCAATACCGCCTTGAGCTTGAGGGGGGATGAAGAGATACGATCTGTCAACCATGATCCTCTCTCCATGACTTCCTCTCATATTTAATTCCTTACTTTGTTTCGTATACGTTCTTATTTTCCATGTATAGCATAGTAGCCAGTGATTATATTTCCTTTTATAGCACAATAGACAGCCATGATGTTAGCTGTACATAACCGTTACTCATGCTTGTAATCTCTATTTAAGATGAATACAATACTAAAGAAAAGTAGGTTAGTTTTCCTACACTCTGTAGAGATTGGACTAGCAACAAGCAGTCGCTTTTAACAATTAAATTCGATATACCCATAGTGGAACACAATTTTAGGCCACGAAAGACTGTCGGTAGTTCTATAGCCTCTGGCATTACTGCCCCTTAAATTATTGAACTTTTGTAAGAAATGAATTTGTTTTATTTTAGTAGGATCTCAATTCCACCACTTAAATAAAAGATTTGTGTTACTCCATCGTAATCCTTGAGGCCTGCCATTGCAGTCGATCAAACTTGATGCCTTGGCTTGTTTGGTGCCTCGAATGAGACACAAAATTCTTATATAATCTCATTCCATCTTATTCCTAAATATAATTCAAATACAAAATTTTCAAACTAATTATTACAATCTTTTCAAACTAATCATTACAACTTTTTCAATCTTTCAAATAAAAAATAGAAAAAAATTACAATTTTTTCAAATCTCCAAATAAAAATAATATTATAAAACTATATGTTTACAATATTTTAACTTTATAATATTTCTTATTCAACTTTTTCTCTCTCATTTCTCAAAATCTAAAAAATACTTAATCTTAAACTATCTCACTACTATTCACAAACTATCTTACAACTATTCACAAAATCATTATCTCATCTCACTCTTCAAACCAGCCTAGATTAAAAAATTCCAAAAAACTCTACCAAGTGTGTGGCCAACTGATCACAGAGGGTGGGAATTATTTGCTCCCATGTTATTTGCATCAGATCTAGTTCTACTATTTACAAGTTAGTATGTAAACATAATATTTGATATGTGACTCATTAAGTACAAATTACAGGTGTGGGAAAATAGAGAAGCCACTTGCTAGAGACAAATTGCAAAAAAAAATAAAAAATGGTTAACTGAGGGAGATCAGAACACTCGATTCTTCCATTCAGTGATTAATCAGAGGTGTAAGAAGGGGCACCTAGATAGAATGGTCCTAACGGATGGTAGAATTTTGGAGGGAGCGGAGGTTGTGCACAATGAGGCTGCTATTTTTTTCCAGAATTTCCTTGAGGAGTTGTCTATCATTGAGCCCACTGACCTTTCGGTGATTATTAATAGGCAAATTTCAGAGGCTGAAAATAATCTTTTCTGCGTAGCACCAACGAAGGAGGAAGTCAAATGTGCGGTGTTCTCTATTCTAAAGGAAACTAATCCGGGGCCTGATGGATTCGGATCAAAATTTTATATGTCTTGTTGGGATATTGTAAAGGAAGATCTCGTGGAAGCGGCAAAAGATTTTTTCCAAGGTACTCCTTTCTCCATGTTCTTTTCTTCCTCATTTATTGTTCTAATTCCGAAGGTAGATAACCCTTCAAGCTTTGATAAATTTTGCCCTATTAGTTTATGCTCGGTGGCCTATAAAATATTCTCAAAGATTATTGTTTTCAGACTCACTGCTATTGTTGATAAGTTGATCTCGCACGAGCAAGGTGCTTTTATTCCAGGGTGTAATATTTTTGAAAATATTACGTTGGCATAGGAAATGGTCCACTCTTTACATAAGAAAAGGACGGGACGAAATGTGATGGTTAAATTGGATATGGCCAAGACATATGACATAGTTAATTGGAATTTCCTTTTGGAGGTATTGAAGTCGTTTGGGTTCACAGACACTTTTTGCAAGCTCATAAAAAACTGTGGATGCCCCGTGGTTCTTGGTGATGATGAACGACACCTCTAAAGGTTTTTTTCAATCAGCCCAGGGCTTGCGACAAGGGGATCCCCTTTCTCCTTTGCTTTTTATCATCATGGAGGAGGACTTGACAAGGCTTCTTCGGCGGAGTTTTGAGGAGGGTCGCATTGAAAAATATTATCATCCAATTGGGGCGCCGACAGTGTCTCACTTACTATATGCGGATGACATCCTTATTTTTGCCATTGGCAAAAAGAGGTCGATAAAAAATTTGGTGAATGTTCTTGAGAAGTGGTAGGTCAGAAAATCAACAAGGCTAAGTCACCGATTATTTTGTCTAAACATATTAGCCCAGCTAGTAAAAGTGGTTTATTGAGAAGCACCGGCTTCACGGAATGTAAGTTCCCAGTGACATATTTGGGTGCGCCGTTGGTTTCAGGCAAGCTTACTTCTCGGATTATGGAGCTTCTAGTGGAGAAGATTCGTACGAAAATCGCCGGATGGAAATTTAAATTGCTCTCGCAAGGTGGAAGATTGATTTTGCTTAGACATGTGTTGTCTAGCACACCTATACACTTGATGTTCGTCATTAATGTTCCGTTGGGCATTATCTCTCGCATAAATCCTCTTTTGGCTAATTTTTGGTGGGGCAAGGTGGAAGGTAAATAGAATGTTCATTGGCTCTCTTGGGGAAAGGTTTGCAAACCAATCTCGGAAGGGGGTTTGGGTGTGCGAGATCTTAAGGAAGTTCAGAAATCTCTCCATATGAAACTTGCTTTCAGATTGATTACATCTAACAATTTATGGGCTGATTATTTCCGGGCCAAGTATTGCAGGAATGACCATGTTCTAGCTCGGTCGGAGGGACCCAATGATTCGCGGTTCTGGAAATCAATGTTGGCCATTATTCCAGAAGTCATGGAGAATGTGAAAGTCTTGGTACGAGGTGGAAACTCCCTTTTTTGGTATGACAAGTGGCTTGCTTCTGGTCTACTTTCTGTTATAGAGGTGATCACCAACAAGAAGCTATGTATTCAGGACTGCTGGAATCAAAACAATTGGAATTTTGATTTATTACTGGAGTTGGTGGGAGCTGATAGAACTATGGAAATTATGCACAATGTTCCGACTGGTAAAAGAGGTGCGGACGTGTACGTTTGGAAGCTAACACCTGATGGTTCCTTCTCTACAAGAACAACATGGGAGGCAGTGAGAAAACGTGGAGAAGTTCTAACATGGCACGAATGGTTATGGCACCCTTTACTTCCCAAAAGAATTTCCAATTGTGTATGGAAAGTCTGGTTCAAGTGTATGCCCATAGATGAGAGAGTTCAGGCCAAGGGAATTTCAATGGCTTCGGCATGCGATTGATGTGCGTAGCAGTGCCAGGAAGACAGTGATCACATTCTCTCTTCAAGTGAGGTAGGTACAGAAATTTGGCATTGGGCTAGTGTGCTATTGGGGGCTCCTTTTCATAGGGTCATCCCCTGGAAAAACAGAGTCTCAAGCTAGTTCTCTTATGCCAAAGAATCGTCTATCAAAGGTATTTTAATTGGAGGGATGTCGTGTGTGATTACTTGGTGTTTATAGAAGAGAAGATGCAGAGTTAGAATGGAGGGTGTGCAACAAAATGCGAAACAGGTTTGGAGACAAGTAAAGTACTGGGTTAGTGAGATTGCAGTGAATTCAAATGCCATACAGAAGTTCACATCGCCAGACATGGAGTTAGTGCGGGAACTCAAACTTCCGCATCGTCTCCCTTGCGCAAGGCGAGGTAAATATGTGGCGTGGACTAAGCCTCCTTCTGGCTGGGTGAAATTGAATTGTGATGGTAGTTGTAGGGGAAATCTAGGTAATTCAGGAGGTGGAGGAATTATTCGAGATTACCATGGCAGGGTGATAACGGCTTTTTCTAGTCATTTCGGACAAGGCACAAATAATAGCATAGAACTCAAAGCAATCCTGAAAGGAATTCGTTTGTGTAAACGACTTCGATATTTGAATGTGATCATTGAAAGCAACTTGCACATTGTCGTCAATTGGCTTTGGAAAGATACATGCTCTTTATGGTACCTTTGGGATTTTTGGGATTTAGTGGCGGCGATAGAAGGGGTGAATTTCATGGTGCTTCATCAATATAGGGAAGGGAATTGTGCAGCTGATTTTCTTGCTAGGGAGGGGGAAATGGGCATGAACGTGATTTACGAAGAACGGGCTTCGCTACCTCGTCTTCTTTCCTTAGTTTGGATAGGTGGGGTCTCCCCTCCTTTCATACATAGGCATTTTTTAGTTTGGTTTTGATTCGAGCTTAGGCAGGTTTTAGAGTGATTTGGTTTTGTTTTAAAAGTGGTTGAGACTAATTCTTTAGGGGTTTTAATCGGTTTCTTGTTTTGTTTTGAGAGGCATGTTTAGATTTTTCTAGTTTTTTGGTGGTTGGTCGCTTGAGTTGGTTCCTTGTAAGGTATTGTTTGTCCTGATTGTTACCACGGTATTCCTCCGCCATAAGTGAGGGCTTATTAATAAACTTGGGATGGGGCTGCTATGTGGGTGGCTATCGGCTCTTCAATGAAAAAAAAAAACAATAAGTACAAATTACATGAACAAAAAACCAAAATACTAGCACTTTTTTACACTAGTTGATATGAAAGTATAGTAGTGTGTTTACATGCATCTATCCATATAATTTATGATATAATTCTATAAATGCAAGTGAAGTTTAGGATTCTTTTGAAGTAGGATTTGAAATATATTATGGATCAGGGCTACAAATGAACAGAGCAGCTCACAAATGGTTCGAGCTTAGCTAATATATACTCAGTTTAAAAAATGAAATGTTTGTAAACAATAATATTGGTTTGAATATTAAATGAGCAAAACTGATCTTATGAGCTCTGCTCGACTCAGTTTAAATTTATGAAAAAAAAATTGTTGCCTTGTGATAAATATTATTTCTCTTCTAAAATTTTAACTATAGACGGCTAGTTAAAATATTTTTTTATCAGAACTCTATTACTATAATTAATTATGATATTATAGTGGTTATTCTTATCATTAATAATAATTATTATTATTATTATAATAATAAATAATTCTTATTATTATTATTATTAACATTATTAATATTATCATTCTTATTAAAATATTTTTTGTCAAAAGTAAGATCAAAGTAGTCGATGCATCGTTTCGGCGAAAAATATAAGGATTGAAGTTTTCAAAATTCCCTGATCTAGAGAACATTTAATACCTAAATTACAGCTGATCATCATGTGTGACTCATTCTTTTAAATGAAAAATTATCAAACATGATCAACGCGTTTTGACAAAGAATGCCTTATAATCCATCAGCTCCCAAATTAATATTAATAAATATTGAATTATTGCACAATAATATAAGATCTAAAGTTGCTTTTTCCTATCATATTCTTTTTGTCACAATTCGGTGGCACCATTCATTCTGTCAGCATTAGCCATCCAACCTTCAACACACATGGAATTACCATCAAAAACAGGGAAAATAAAAAATAAAAAACACCCAATCAAAATCTGCAAAAAATAGAAATTTCTATTTAACGAAGGGCTTGCACATGCAATCTCCATTTGGAGTAGGGGTGTAACCGGTCCGGTTCGGTCCGGTTTTGGATAAAATCTAGGACCGAACCGGTATGTACCGGTTTTGTATTTTTCAAAACCGATTACGCACCGGTTACCCTCCTAAACCGGAACTTCCGGTTTTACCGGTTTCCGGTCTGGTTTTTTTAAGATGTAAGTTTCACAATTTGTCATTTAAAATTTGTTTAAAAAAAAAACTGATTTAAAAAAAACTGTTTTATACTTTTATTAATATTAGACTATTGGTATAGTTATAAGTTATATATTAGTATTAGTTATAAACTTTTAGTGAATTAGTATTAACATTTTATGTAATAATTTATAAATTATAATAAGAAATTATTTCATATATGAATATATATAATTATATATATTATATATAAAAATTTCACATAAAAATTTATAATTATACATTATATATAAAACTTATACATATTAATATTTAATATATATAAAATATTTTATATAAAACTTATATATAAAAATATTATTATTATTTTTTTTTAATCAACCGGTCCGGTCCGGTCAAAAAAATCCCGGAACAGGAACCGGACCGGAACTGGAACCGGAACCGGAACCGGAACCGGCCGGTTTTTACATTTTAAAAACCGGTTCCGGACCGAACCGAACCGGTTCAAAACTGGTAAAACCGGTCCGGTCCGGACCGGTTTTCCGATTTTCCGGTTTGAGTTTATACCCCTAATTTAGAGATAGCAAATAGAATTTCTCTTCTTTACAGTACCTATGGCAGGGTCGATGCCACGGTTTTTAAGCTCGCGGTACTCTTGACAAAGAGTGCAATGAGTGCACCAAAAATGGACACAGCAATCGGCACAGGGATCTTCTTGCAACGAAAACACGACTCTCAGTTTTGTTCTATACGCGCATGAGTATAAGCATGCACAGCCGAAATAGGCAAGTGCCGCATAGATTAGGCCCGCCCAGGCACAAGTACGGCCTGCACAAGTTCACATATCAGAGAACAAATTAATATATAGAAATATGTGATTATTCAATGAGATGGGAACTTTGAACTCAACTATAGATATAGTTATGTTATTGTAATTTATATACATAAAGATAAATTCTTTTTCAATTGTTTGGCCAAATTGGATGATCCAATACCAAAAGAGATAGATACAACATTAAATGCTCACGTTGGATTTACACTGAACGAAAATTCAACATGAGTAGTATTATATGTTAGAGGAACTACGTGATGTAGGAGTTTATATCTCTCAAGAATAGAATTATCTAATTCGTTCATACAATTAGAAAAGACCACTATATATTCTATTATATAGAAAGATTATCAATAAGATTTACTCACTTGTTTGTCCCCTATCCACGATCTCAGCAGTGAGGCCGAAGGCATGATGCAGGGACAACAGCAGGTAATACAACCTTAATAAAAATGGAAGAAATTTATTAGTTTTCTCGATCGAAATAGAAGAAATTAAGAAGAACATATATTAATTATAAGAAGAAGGACTTACAATTGGAGGGATCATCAAAGCAATCACAAAGCCCGGTCGACCATTGCACCACATGAGGTCGAGTAGCGTATGGTTGAGGTGGTAATGCTTGAGGAGCTGATTTCGGGTCTGCATTGTTGGGATACATTTTAGCACACTGCTAATATCACCAGGAGGAGGATTAATATCTGATCCGGATCTTCAATTGAGAACTAACAGTAATATCTATGCTATTTGTACAAGACTAGTAGTATATATATATATATATATATATATATATATATATATATATATCTATCAAGGGTGGATTGAGTTCTTAAATATTTAAGTTTCAAAAATGGTAATTAACCACAATATGGAATGTCTATACTCAACTTTGAGATATAGATTTCGGCTATTGCTGCTTACTGCTCACGGAAACATCCGACCTCTACTAAAAAAGGGCTATATATGGTACGATACTACTAGTGTACAACTTATATTATATTGATCCCAAGGTAAATTGATCACATGCGGAAGAGAAAATTTGTACAAGTTAAATGGATAAATTAAGTGATTATAATTAATAATAAGCCCTATTTTCAATTTTTTCAAGTTTTGACCATTTGATTATATATCAAATAAATTAAATGGTATGCCTGATAAACAGATTTGGGGATCAACAAAAGATGGGCTGTTCAGTGTGAGAAGTGCCTATTATTTAGAGGTGGGAAGGAAGAGGAGGGATAAAGGGGAGCAGTCACAAGGGGCAAAGTTTGATTGGAAGATGATTTGGAGTTTAAATGTGCCGGGAGTAGTTAAAGTTTTTCTTTGGAAAGCTTTAAATGATTGCTTACCAACTAGAAAGAATTTGTTCAAGAGGAAAGTGGTGAACAACCCGTGCTGCCCTGTGTGTGATTCAGAGATGGAGTCTGTAACTCATGCTGTATGGAGCTGTCGAGGGGCTATGGATGTCTGGGCTGAACAGAAGAGTCCCCTGCAGAAATGGTCGAGTGAGGAGGTGCAGCTTACTGAGTTGTGGGATATGTGGTTTAAAAAGTTACTAAAAGGGGAGTTGGAGTTTGTGGCAGTTGTGATGAGGGGGGTGTGGATGAGAAGGAATAATTTCATCTTTGAAAATAAGTTTGCTAGCCCTGGTGCAATTCTTGAGCAAGCTGTTGTAACACTAGAAGAGTTCCAGATGGCTCAGATTTCTGTGAAGGGAATGGATGTGGTTATTGCAGTAGGAAGAAGAGGTGGAAAATGGAAGGCCCCAAGTTGTGATCAGGTGAAAGTAAATTGGGATGCGGGCTTAAATCAGAAGGAAGGCAAAATGGGGATTGGTATTGTTGCAAGAAATGACAGGGGAAGGTTATGGTATCCCTTTGCAGCTCGAAGGGAGGTTACTACAGTCCAGTAGTTGCTGAGATTGAAGCTTTATGGAGAGCAATGAAACTATGTGCAGATTTGCGTATGGATAGAGTTATTTTTGAGGGAGATGCCTTAAATGTTGTGAAGGCAGTAAATAGTGAAGAGGAAAGTTGGGAATTGTTTGGTCAAGTGGTTGAAGATGTGAAGGGAGTGCTGAAGAATAGACCAAGGTGGAAAGTACAACATACACTTAGAGATTGTAATAAAGTTGCACATAAGCTTGCAAAGATGTCTCTTTCTATAGTTGAGGAAAAAACTTGGATGAAGAGTGTTCCAATAGAAATCCAAAGCATTGTTTTACAGGATAGTTTATACACAGTTATCTCATAAGTAATACAAAGGAGGTTTAATTTCAAAAAAAAAAAAAAAGCTTTAGTTTCAAATTAATTAATTATTAGGCTGGAATTTGGAATCTCATATTCAATCAATAATAGCTAACTGAAAGCTAGCCTTTATGTAATGCATTTTCTCGAGACAAACATGGCCTAAATTAAGATATCAAACCTAATGTGAGGGTTTGTCTAGATCCGTACGTAGGTTGACATTGACTTTGTCAGAAGCTACTGTATGCACGATCCTTTTGTGTCTGATTGTGCGCGCGGATGTTTGGCAAATTAGGTTAAGAGAAATGAATTTTCAGTTGGACCTTAATCTATCTTAAAAGAAATATTCGCTCTGATCTTATATGACCATCGTATTATAGAAAGTGTTTGTATTATAAATTTGTATAGGATCTTGATCCATTAACAGCACACCCGTTAGGACTTCTTAGCTATGACATGCATAATTTGCATTTATTAGAAATTGCATTTTTTTAGAAATAACAAATTTTATTTATTAGCTGGTGTGGAGGATGTTGATGTGGCATAATTTGATTTGTCAGCAAAATTTTATAAACTTGAATCTTATGTATTAAATCGTATCATGTTAATCATGAAGATGCATGGTGTTCTCCATACTGACTTATGAATAGAATGACTCTTCAAAAAATTTTCATTTTCCAAAGTTCTAGTCCTTAACTTGGTGTTGGAAGAAGACTACTATAGACATCAATATCAATATATAACACTAATTGGACTTGAGTGTGGATTAGTGCAACTATTTGACTCAAAGGGATAAAATTAATAAATCAAAATAAAAATTTATTAATTTGTATGTTCCTTTATGATACAATACAATGACCAAATATATATATATATATCAAAGAAATATATATTTCTTTGAAATACAGGCTCTTGTATACAGAAATGAACCGAACAAATTCAGCTAGTTAAGGGAAAAGCGGGCTAAGCAAGCCTGGATGCAAAAATTAGAATTTATGCAAACTTTATCATATCACACAAACAAGTTGAAAGATAAACGTAGAATAGCCATCACAACCATTTCCCTCGTCATGAACTTTTCAAGTACACAAGAAGTCACTACAAGAAAATTGCTTATTTGCAGCTAATTAATTCCAGCGAAATAATTATTTACAATTAAAATTAATTGTGAATAATATTTTGGTTGCAATAAATTGATCACAAAAGTTTATTTTTCTTGCAGTGAGTATCTATAAAACACAATAAATGAATAAAAACTTAATTTAAATGTTGATGGTGGCTTCCCACAGCCTAAGAAGTCCATTACGACCACCACTGCATATCCTTTTCCTCTCAAGGTCAGAAGCCACACACCGTACCTGGAAACCACAGAATAGTACTGCCAATGTCATACCAAATATAAACAATTGACCCTGAATTTTCAAGGGAAAATGATAGTTGAACCGAGAAAGCTTACCGACAAAATCAAACTGTTTTTTTTTTTAATTTAATAATTAAAGAAGTGACTAATAATTGGTATTTTTTTCTTTTTAAAAATGTTAAAAGATGTATAAAAAATGATTGAAAGAAAAAAAAAATTAAAAAAGTACATTTGCACTTGTCGGTACAAATCATCAGTTGGAACTCTCGGTTCCAGTAGCAGTGTCCATTTTCAAGTTATTATATTTATTATATTCCGTTCAGCATTTTTACATTTCATGTAAAATTAAATATCATGCACTAAAAGATACCAGTCACTAATATATGATCATTTGGAATCTGCAATATTTTCCACTCTCGGAGATGGCATATATAAGTGTCATCGATCTTTTCAGTTTGTGATAATTCACTTTTTCTAGTCCATCTCTTGATCTCCATATAATAATAATACAACTCAGCATGCATGTGTAATTTGAGTAATATGAAACAACACTGGAGGTAATGAACTTCTGAGATAAATATGTGCGCTTTGGTTTAATGGGTTTCTCAAGGGTTAACTTGCACGTTTGTCCATACAGATATTTATGCAGATTAAAGTAAAAGGAAAGTTTGAATTTACAAGAACAATCCAAGCATGAAGAAGAAAAGTAGGACTAACAGTATGATCATTGAGGTGAGAGATTAATATGATAACCAAGACATATCAGATCAGTTATGTAGGATTATAATAGCAAGAGCACAGTATAGGTGGGGGCAGAATTAACCAAGATTTGAATCCTGCTGCCCATGCATGCGATCGTGCATCATAAGATGAATTCTAATGCACCGTATATCATGTATTCCCACTACACATTTGCACGTAGATAACTAAAGCTTCATATTTTTAAATTGTAGATCTGTACAAAAACATCACATTTGATCTATTTTCCAAATAATATTTTCAGTTCGAAATACTAGTGCTGGAATTTAAACGTATCATAGAAGTTTACTGTGGCTCAGAAGGACCAAGAAGGAAGTATACAAGAAAAGAAAGACAACACATACCACAGCAACTGTTCTTGGTGGCGTACGGTAGAGTTGCCACCCTGCCATTTTTGAACTCGTGCTAGAGAAGCCACCAAGTCTCTCTTGCGGCCGATGAAAGAGAGACATAGAATTATCAGCTGCTCCAATACCCAACCAGTGTTCCCCCGCACTGATGGATAATACAGCAGCAGTATGTATGGTAACATTCTTTATGCACCTTATACCACCTGCACCCGGTACACAATTAATGCTAGAGTAATGCTAAATACAGTCATAGGTTGTGCAAGTGTTGCACACTCCTTTTGAAAAAGAGTGGGTCCTACATTGAAAAATTAATTTCTTCATGTGGGTTACATATTTATTCACTTGTTTTAAAAAGAGTAGGCGGCACTTGCGCACTGCAAATATCATTTCTCAATGCTAAATGCTAATGGTAGCACCCAGTGCTTTTAGTTAGATTTACAACAATGGAAAAGAAAACATCCATTGCTTCAAACATTGACAAGTAATTCTTCCATTATTCAATTAATCGTACTAGTTAAACTCTAATAGACAGCAATCTGCAAAGCCGCTTGACACGGGCTTTCTCAACCAGTAGCACTACCATGTGGCGTCATAACAATGAGAGGGGAGCCTTATGGAAAGGGGCGATTGACATGAAGTATGGTCGTGAACGAGGGGGTTGGGTTTCTAAAGAAGGTAGGGGGTCTTATGGAGTGGGGCTATGGAAGTATATACAGAAAGGTTGGTGCTCCTTTGCTAGTAATACTTGGTTGTGTTTGGGGGATGGGAGTAGGATCAGCTTTTGGAATGATGTGTGGGTGGGAGACACAGCCTTGAAGGAGGCTTATCCCACAATTTTCAGTATTGCAAGGGAGAAGGAAGCTATGGTGGCTGATTTGCGGGTAATCAACCAAGGTTCACAGGAGTGGAATATTAGCCTTACTCGGGATGCTCATGATTGGGAAGTGACTAGTTTGGTGGAGTTTCTGAACTTGCTGTACAGCACTCCTATTGCAGCCACAAATGAAGATTTGCTGGAATGGAGACCCTCTAGGAAAGGGAAGTTCTCGGTACACTCCTTCTATGACTCTATTACTATGCAACAAAGACATAATTTTCCATGGAGGAGTAAAGCACCAACCAAGGCAGCATTCTTTGTTTGGACAGCAGCTCTAGGGAAGATTATGACCATAGATAATCTTCGATGTCGTGGCCTTATCATCACGGACTGGTGCTGTTTGTGCAGAAATAGTGGTGAAACGACGGACCATCTACTCTTACATTGTGATTTTACTCGAGAAATTTGGAGTTATTTCTTCAGCAAAATGTGAATAGCTTGGGTAATGCCGGGTAGGGTGGTGGAACTGTTAGCAAGCTGGAGAGGGATCACTGGAACAACACAGATCAAGGTTGTGTGGAAGATGACTCCCATTTGTATGTTTTGGTGTATTTGGTGTGAAAGAAACGATAGGCTTTTTGAGGATCATGAGCGCTCCATGGAAGAGTTTAGGAATTTTTTCTGGAAGACTTTGTTTTTGTGGGCCATTGCTCTAGATTTGAATGGCCTCAGCTTCCATGATTTCCTTGTAACTGTTTCTAGTTCTTAAATAGGTGTATTCACATGTATACTTCCAGTGTACCTGGGCTATGCCTACTTTCTTTATCAATGAAATAATTTATTACTTATCAAAAAAAAATTTTTGCCTCATTTTTCCCAGAGAAGTTATCCATGTTTTTGCTAGATTTTGATAGAAACTAAGGGTTATTTAACCTGCAAGAACTAAACTTATTGTTTCTTATTGTTTCATGTGTCAAGTGGCAGGGAATTTGTGAGGGCTATATAAAATTGTACAAGTGCTCTCTTTTGACATGTACATATTATAAAATCGTGATATGTATATTATATCACTGCATAACACTAGGATGCGAATGATTCCAAAATTTAAAGCAAAAGGTGGCGTTGCCTGATGGGCAGGTAAGTACAATTCTATTCAAGTGTAGCTGCTTTGATGAAATTGCCTGGAAGCAGCTAAGATAAAATGAAAAACAAACAGAAGCCGCAGTCCAAGGAATGGAAAGAAAAAATTTCTGTAGTCAAGAGATCAGTAATGCTCTTACCTTCCTCATTTTCCCAAAACCGCAGCAGCCCATCAGTTGAACCTGAAAAGGTCATCATTTCTCTTCTTTTAACAAATATTGGCCCAGCATGGCACGATAGAACAGCAAACAGAAAGGGTGATAAGGTTCAACCTGTTATTATTCCTCTGTCCAAAGGGGAATATTCGACGCATAATATTGGACCAGCATGGCATGCGAGAACAGCTTCACAGGTCCCCTGGGAAACAGACCATGCTCTTGCTGACCAATCATCACTACCAGTAACTAAAGTATCTCCAACCATTCTCATTGATCTGCATATTTGCACAAAAAGCCAGTGTCTTAATCCCTATCCTTAACAAAATATAAATGCATGAACGCAAATATCATATGATCCTTCAGCTCACCTAATCCATTTTGTGTGCCCTAACAGCTTGTGCATCTGCCTACCAGAACGGATGTCCCAGATATTTGCAACCCTGTAATGCAAGTAATAATCAATTTGGTTCAAGGCAAAAGTCAAAATGCCCGATATTAACATGTAAAATTAGATCATATAAAAAAGACAGAAAGCATTATTGTGACTTCCAATATACTTACACGTCTCTGCCAGCAGCAGCCAAGATTCCTGTTGAGTCATCATACTCCATGCATAGAACTGCACTTGAACAATGACCTACTGTCGCCACACATGTATCAGTTCTAACATCCCACATCTTTACAGTACCATCATGGGCAGCAGTGAGGACACGTTCGCCCGACAGCATGCGCACACAACTAACCTACAAGGATAAAATAGAGTAATTCAGTTACAATCATCAACTGCATGTATCTTCACCACCGCTCTACATAATCTCTTCATTGCTGAGAAGAAAATATAGGAAGAAAAAATCCTGCTAGGTATTTTTCTTAGAAGCTGCAATTATTTATGTATGTATGTATGTATGTATTAATTCAAAATTCTCAGAAAGCAATCTCACTTTCAACCCTCTCCCCTCCTCATCCGAAAAATAAAAGAAAAATCAGAAAGGTCTAAAACATATAGAGTTAACAATGAGAGCTCAGAGACCAAGCCTAAGAAGTAACTTTAAATTATTCAACTCCTAATATTAACCATCTATTCTTTGGTACCATCTAGGTAGAACACATGAGAGCTTTCTTTTCGCGAATATTATTTGGGGTGTTGAATTCGTTGATCCAACAATAAACTACAGTTGTTGCTCGTTGACTCGCATAGTGTCTGCATACACCATTATGATTCCATTCCTACCTTATAATCAAGTAAAATATGCACTGAATATAAAGGACCTGTCCATCATGGCCTTTTAGCTCTTCTAGAAGCTGAGTTGTTTGTTTGTCCCATACTAAAATGGACTGGTCGTCGGATCCTGATACCACCTTTAATCGATCAGAGCTTATTGCACGGATGGTTCTGCATATGAGCCAAAAAAGGAAGACATTAATCTAAGATGAATAAAAAAACCCTATGGAGGCAAGGGGGATGGGGCAGATTGGTTTTGATATAACCACCCAGCAAAGAGGGAAAGAAAACCTGGTATGTCCTTTCAAAGTTGCCCGAAGTTCTGAACCACGAAGACTAGGATCCCATATCTTAACCTGCATGATTGTCGAAAATGAATATCCATGACATGTTTAAGACCTGCAGATATGTTATGAAATCCTCAAGGAAAGAAAAAGTTCGAAGAAAATACACAAATATGCAAACTTACTGAGCAGTCTGTGCTTCCACTGATAAATAAACCTGCATCTTCACGGTCACCCACCAGATCCCACACCTCTCTTCTTGTCACACAATGTAGAGCAGTAACAGCACCACTATGACCCCTAAGTATACGAACATTGGTTTGAATTCTCTTCTGCCCAGCAGCCGATAAATCATGTTTGCGAGGAGTCCCATTCTCGTTTGTGGCTGATGCTGGAAGACAATAAACCATGTTGTTGTAGCAAGATTAACTTCAAAGAATAATTAATAATACATGCATGTAAAGTTAACAAAAGATGAGGAACTGTCAAAAGTAGCATTCTTTGTTTGGTTG
Organism: Juglans cinerea; assembly: GCA_961763995.1. Classification (NCBI taxonomy): domain Eukaryota; kingdom Viridiplantae; phylum Streptophyta; class Magnoliopsida; order Fagales; family Juglandaceae; genus Juglans; species Juglans cinerea. The sequence goes on from CAUIVZ010000016.1 coordinate 15,203,871, forward strand.
GCAGTGTTAGTTATGATCTTAACGGTTGATAATTTGAGGAAGAGGACTGTTGTAATAATGTACTGGTGTTGTATGTGCAAACAAGGTGGAGAAAGCATCCATCATCTTTTACCTCACTTCGAGGTGGTTAGGACTTATGGGCATCAATATTGCACACATTTGGGATTGAATCGGTCATGCCCCAATTGGTGATGGATTTGACAGCTTGTTAGTGCAGTCCTATGAGTAGCCACAACCAACTCAGAGGCTTGGAAGATGGTCCCCTAGCGTCTAATGCAGTGTATTTGGTGAGAATGCAATATGCTCAGACTTTTGAAGAACGTGAGAGGACAGTGATAGAAAGAGCATTATGTTCAACCCTCTTTATGTATAAATGGTGGGGCACAATAGTTTCTGCTCCTATAGATTTCTAGATCTTATGGAATTATGTTCTTTTTCTTCATCCCTTTAGCTGCTTGTTACCTCGTGTACTTGGGTTGCACCCCTTTGCACTTTGAATAAAATTTACCTAACTTCTCATGTTAACAGAAGAGGTACCTGAACTGCCAGAGTCAGAAGCCCATCGACGAACACGACTAAAAGAGTTTGATCTGGATGATGTATCTCTGCTGAACATGCTCTGAACCCAGCTCCTTCCAACACCAGAAGCCTCGGCAGGGGGCTGATTCCCATCCGTTGCCTCTTTTGAACGTGGGGATGCCAATCCTAGAGATGACATGGATTGGACCTTTATAGAAGTGATCCCCCAGTAAGCAACACGCAGTTGCTGGGTATGTGATAAGAATCCTCTGAGTTTTATCTGTAACAAGAGGGAAAGAAAAGAACGTTTCAAGCAAAAGAATTCATATATAACCAAACCTTCAGAACAGTCAGATGGTGAAAGATGATTGTAATTTGCTCGTCAAGTCCTATTGCTCATGTTAAAAATTCAAGAACAATTCACAAGCACACTATTTCTGGATTACAATTAACATATTAATGCTAAAGATGTATTTGTGAGTTTATACAGAGGCTGAGAAGAAAAGAAGATAGAAGTTTTTGGGATTCCAATAGACTGCGGAAGATCAGAGCCAAAAACTGACCACTACTCTAGGTAAAAGTTTTATGCAGTGATGACAAAGTGTTCAAGACCATTTACAGGAAGATTAAGCGCCTTCTGAGCATATGCAGCACTTCAAATAAAAATTCGGGTGTCAATTTGAAACCCTGATCAAAGGCACTTAAGTAAAACATATATAGATGGCCTCTGTTCGAAGCCTCATTCAAATTCGTGTTGAAAGAAACAGATCCGAACGACCTCTGTTCGAAACCACTTTGAGTGTTCAGAGATTTGCTATACAACTTCCATCACACTTCACATTTTTTAAAATTTTTAAAATTTTTTTTATTTTTTTTATTTTTTTTTTAAATTTATTTTTTTAAAATTATTTCAACTTTTTTATTTATTATTTATATAATAAATATTTAATAAAAAATAATAAAAATTAAAAATAATGTAGAGCGTAGAGTGTTAAGAAGTTATGAAAATTTTAAGAATATAAGACTTGGGAGTATTATTTAGATAAAAGTTGAGCCTTTGGTGTGTTAAGAAGGGTCTTCTTGTTCGCACTGTATTCCTTCTGTACATTCGTATAAGTTCTGAACCTATCTATATAGCTCTGTATCTCTTTCTAGACTTCCATAGAGTGTTGAGCTTGTTTGTCGGAGTGTTTGCTTGCGTTTTCTTCCCAATCATCATTACTCAGCACCAAAGTATATGTACTTCATGATGTCAACGCGTATGAGAACTATGGTTTCTATTTATATAGGCTCTATGGTTGTACTAAAGCATTAAAAAGGTGCAAATCAATGTCAGGTCCATCTGATGAATGTCCTCCCATTTTAGGAAAATAATGGGAAAATCTTCACTGTTTTTTAATAATAATGTAATCACATTAAAAGGCATAGATGAGCCCAACCCTAGCACACATGAATGTACAAGAGAGCCGCTACTCAGAATAAAAAGAAACAGAACAATTAAAAAAAAAACCGTGAAGCTAGAACAAAGCAAAATATCATGAGCCACTATCCATGTATAAAGGGAGTCGAGGAAGATCCTTGTCAGCTCTACCACTAAAAGGTCCTTATCTTCAAAAGTCTATGCATTCCGAATACACCATGTGAACCATAGAGGAGTCAACCTCCATACTAACAAAAGATTATCATGTCCCTACACTCCCCAGTTCGCCAACAACTCTCTCACCCATCTAGGCATAACTCAATCAACACCAAACCCCTCAAATTGCAAACACCATAAGGTCTCTCGCTACTTCACAGTGAAGAAGATGATCAATCAGTTTTCCGTTCTTTTTTCACATGTAACACCAATTCACCACAATGACATTTTGTTCCTCAGGTTGTCCAAAGTCAAAATATTTCCCAAAGACACTGTCCACACAAAAAAACCACTCTCGAGGGGGGTCTTCACTTGCCAAATGCTTTTCCAATGAAATGAGAAACCAGTAGTAAATGCTAAAACCTTATAATATGATTTCACTTCAAACTTGTGTTTTTTGGATGGAATCCAACATATACCACTCATACCTCCTTTCTTATTCTAGAATTGTATAATATCTTGAAAAAAGTGAAAACAAAACCACTGCGCAGTCTTGCACATGTCTAGTAAAAAGAATATCCCAATTAGTAGTTCGATTTTGGATTCACATGTTCTCCACCACCCATGCATCCTTGTAATGAGCAATATTATAGAACTCTGGTTAAGATATCTTCAAATGTTGATCCCCACACCAGAGATCACAAATCTAACAAATTTTGACAAAGAATCCCAATCCCCTCCTATGTTTCCACAACCCTACACTAAAAGGCTCTGTTATCTCCTTCGAACACCAACCACTCCTCAAACTCTCATACTTGCTATCCATAACCAATCTCTATAAGGCCTCCCTCTCCATCGTATAACATCATAGCCATTTCCCCAACAACGCTCAATTAAAACCAAACTACTTGATTTTACTGGAGTACAAATACTAGGCTCTTCATTGTATTTCCAGCTACCTTGTTCTATATTCAAATATCCTATTAGCAGTCATCACCTTCTCCTTGTAATCATCATTCTTGAAGTAAAACAGCATTGCATATACATAACCTTTGGTAATTGGTCCACGGGACAAAAGTATAATGCCGATATTCCACATGCTACATCCTTTCTTTCCACAGAAACTGTAGTATATATTCTAATGGAATTGAGTTGTTGGGGGTCAAATCCCACACATTGATTCATTGAATAGCTATTAATATCTAGACAACATTGAAACTAACATGAAAAAACTCATGAAATTAAGTAGAAAACATCTAAAAACAACAATAATAACATAAGAAACAAGATAAGAAATCCAAGGAACATAAACGTGTCTGGCCATCATGAAACACCTCATCACAAACACAGATAAGCCAGGTAACAAGGGCATAAGCATGCCGCCATAAATTACAAATGTAAAACATTGGAAATAATCAAGCAGTCGAAATGGGGAGAAAAGAGAGAAAGAAAAAGAACTTACAAACTGCTTATATCCAATGTTGTTTTTATCTGCTATTGTTTCAATCAAGTACCAAGCATCAGTATCAGAAAGTCCCAACCCAACCTTCACAGAGGGAAAAACAACAGAACTCAAAAGTATGAAGTATAACTTGCATGTAGTCGGGGTAAGTGGTAAAAGGGAAAGAAAGAAGTAAATAAAAGAGAACACACACTACCATATGTGATGCCATCACACTTAGCTGCGTTGTAACCATAGATGCGTAATTCGCAGAACTGGCATAAAATAAGATAACACAAGTCAGAGGAATTATTTCTCACAGAAACAACTCCAATGGTCAAAACTAAACCACCCCCACCCCCCACCCCCACCTAAAAGTTCCAGGAAATTGTATTTAGGTTCTTTGTACAGTACAATTTCCATCTAGTTGAGACAACTTGTTTATTGATTCCACCTACATCTTAAATGGTGAGGCGATTATGAACAAAATGCTGCATAAGATGACTCATACCTCCTAATTTGCATTTTGGGCATGCCTTAACCCCTTTTATAATTTTTCCCTTCGCTTCTCAATCAAATCTTACAGCAAATATTCAGTTTGCATACAAATATTTAGAGACATTGCACATAGATAACTAGATACGGAACAAAAATGTACAATCCCACATCCATGTAGACTCAATTTGATCCTAGTTATGGTATGTTAGGTTCCTCAAGAAATGAAGGTTTTTATCCTTTTTAAGTATGATGCAACAACATAAATCCTTCCTTTTTTTTCTTTTTGAGCAGGCACAGCACGCTGGATCTCCAAGGAATATTTTCAGTTTTCTTTTACATCTACCCTGTTATAATTCTGGAATAGAAGCCTCATTCAAGAGCTTAACTTCATTTCAAACATACGACACCATTTCATGTCATCTCCACCATGATTACAAGACAGGAAGAGGATTCCCTCCCCACCATTAATTATAATATCCTATCATCCATCCACATCCCCCGGTTGAAAATATGGATTACAATGGAGAGATAGGTTCAAAGAGAGACGTCCCAAAGCTCTGCATGTGTCAGGCAGACATAAATTTGAGCCAGTGTAGCTTGCTTGAGTTTCGGTTGATAATGAGGATAACCCACCCAAAATGCATGCCCTACCTAAATAGTTTACCAGTATTCTAATGTAGGCCAGAGTTTTGTTTTGTCTTCTTTTGTTTGTTTGGATAAGTAAGCCAGACGCAATTTTGTATCTCAAGGATATATGATATCCTTAACAAACAATCAGATTTTCCAACCATACTCATTCTTAGTCCCAGCACGTTCAGTTTGTTCTCCCCCAAGGGAAAATACTGCCAAAAAATTGTGGATGGAAGTTGGAACCTCAATAAAAAGACTGCCAAACTCTCAAATCCCCCCCCCCCCCTCCTCCTTTCCCCAAGAGGAGAAAAAAAACCAAGGGGAAAAAATGCTGGTCAGAAACTGGATAAAATAAAAGGAAATTTTGATAGGACAACCCCCATGCTATGCCTGATTTGAATTAGGACTGTGCATTTTTTAGCAATAGCTCCCTTGCAGTTTGAAATTTTTAGCAATAGGCCCTTCTGCTACAATTTTGTCCATCGCTGTTCAGAAAAGCCACACGTGGTGGCTGCGTGGTGGCATAGCTACCACGGGTGGCCAGAGGTCGGCCACTACAAGGTGGCCAAGATCGAGCCATCCTCATTGTGGTCCGAACTTTGGGCCACCCACGTGGTGGCCAAGATAATATAGTTTTGTAGTGGGTTGAAATTGTCAGTTTTTTTCTGTAATCCAGTACCTTAAAATCAAAATTTCATGTGCATGGAAGAATCAATACACTTTGCAATCTGTTTGCAAAGCCTCACCCAAAAGTAGGATCAATTTGATGTGCAGTTAGAAAATAAGAAACAGAGCACAATTGTGCACTCATGCAATCAATTGCAAAAGAGTTTATTTTGAAAAAAATGTATAACCCCCCCCCCCCCCCCCCCCCCCCAAAAAAAAAAATAACTAAGAGAAAACTTCAGTGGACAATACATAATCAAATAAGTTAGAAAATTAAAACGCAAAAAGGAAGTATGGAATCCTTACTTGTTTGAAGACCTCTCCATCAGATAGTCAAAGTATCCTTCCCAGAATCTGCAAGGAAATAAAAAAGAATGGATGAAACTTTCAAATCTAAATTAGTAAACAACTCATTAGACCCCAAAAAATGAAGGTTGTTTTGTGTGAATGAAGGTGAAATCCAAAATTTCAAATTTCAAGGACCATAAACAATCCTGTTAATTAAAAAAAAAAAAAAAATCTCCTAACTCTTGCAAATTAGAGGAGGCAAAGAGAACTGGCACTATCTGTTTTTCCTATGCAAGTTCAACACCCCAATTTGGGAAGAAGTAAACAATAAGACTACTTTAAGGAGTAATTTATACATAATAGATTACCAAGAGCCTTTCCTAATGCCTAAGTATAATGAATCTAATTAAGGATTCTTGACAAAAGTAGTTAGAATATCAACAACTACGTTGAGCCACATAAGTAAAAAGTTAAGGAGATAGTGAGCACTTAAATAAAAAACAAAGAATTCAGCACAATCATCTAGTCAAAACACAGCGCACGAATCCTTAAGAGAGGTTGTATTTGCTTGAAATTCTTGACGGCTATTTATGGACAACTCTCTATACCATTATAAGGGACACATTGAGAGGGCTTGCGAATCTTCTGTCCTCATTCTTTCATCCCATACTTCATAAAACAAGAACAGTTACACACGAGCTTCTGAAACACAGTGAATGACAGCTGGTGGGGATACCTCACCAAAGCCTTCTAGAAAAACCTTCTATAAGAGGTACATTTTATGGTCTTCTAACAGGAAAAGAGAATGCAAAAACAAAGGAAAAGGCTTCTAATGCACTTGTCTTTTAGTTAGCTGTATTTGCTGAAGAGATGTGGCTTCGGGGAGACATGAAGGACCTGTTTATCACCTCGTAGGATAATGAATGCTAAAGTGGATAGAGGTTTTTTGTCAGGTTATCTAGTGGGGTCGAGGGATCATGCAGGTTTGTTAACATCCCATTTATTATTTTCTGGTGACACACTGAGTTTTTGTGACACAAAATACAACTCAATACTTGCGATATACTTTCTTATGTTTTGAAGTTGTTTTGGAGTTGAAGATCAATTTGGCAAAATCCGAGATTGTTCCTGTGGGTGATGTTAAAAATTTGGCTCATGTTCCTTCTATAAAGAGTCTTATTTACTGTTGAAATATTTGGGTTTCCCTTTGGGTGCTTCTTACAAGGCAATATTCATTTGAAATGGCATACATGAAAAGATTGAGTCGATATCCAAATTAAAGAAGATTTAAGAATTGTGGATCTAAGATCATCCACCATTTTCTAACAATATTCAAAATTCCAAGCGTCACATTCTTTCAACATGTTCATTCCGCACGAGGCATAACGGAACCATACGCCAAGCCTCCACACTGCAATGACTAAAATTACGACTCTTCCAACATGTCAACAACTCTACAACCCTTGGAGGCATCAACCCATGAATAACAAAAGCATAGAGTATCGAGGACCGTACTTTCCTAGCAACATCTCAATGGATCAACATTTAATCAATTGATTCCCACCCATTTTACACACGCAGCACCAATCTATATTAAAATTCCCTATTGGGTTTGTTTGTTTGGAGACTGGTTCTATTTGTGTGTGGCCCGATTTGATGACCTGACCCAACAAGAATTCCTTATGTTATTTGGTGGGTTTTCAAGGAAAAAATTTTGGACCCCTTTTTTGGGCTCTTGAACCAACCCGACCCCCTAATTAGGTTTATCTGCTAATTAGAGTCTTACCATATAAATTGTATTATTTTGTACAGCCGCTGTGCTACTGCACTATGTATTCAATTTTCATCATAATAAAATCCTCTACAGCTCCGTGGACATAGGCATGTTACCGAACCACGCAAATCTTGTGTTTGTGTGTGATTGATTTCGTTTTTATTCTATTTTTTCTCTTATCGTTCATAACATTCCCCTTCTTCTCAACTTATCAGTACGGATTTTCCCCAAATGCTGCAGTCCATTCAAAGAATGTCACCTTCAATGGAGCTTTGTTCCAGCAAATAGCTTTCCAAGGAAAATGAGTGCCTAAGGGGGGGGGGGGGGGGGGCAAAGCTTGATAAAATGTTCTGACCTCAAACTTTCTTCCTTTGGACGGAACTACCCACATCTTATTCACTATATCACCTCTCAACCTAGTAGAGTAGAAACAGTTGAAGAATGAGGAAAAGAGCTCCAATTCCCAGTCATGTGCTATCGAATACAATGGATATTCTAGTAATATTGGAAAGTTAACACGAAGATATCATGTGAAAGTTTGAACAAGTCCAAGAAAACAGCCTTCAATGACTAATCAACACACCTAACATCTTGCCAAAACCTATCATCATCCCATCTCCCACCTCAAATTTGATAAAACTCGAGAAAATCCACCAACCCTTATATTTTTCACACACCAACCCCATAAGAACCACTCACTTCACGAGAATTCCAACCTCCCCATGTACTGCCATACTTGACTTCTACCATTAATCGCCCTAATGCCTCCCAATTGTAGCAATGCATCAGAGCCATTTGCCCAACAAGGCACAATTAAAAACTAATAAATTTCTGACTCTAAGTCCACTAACATAACCAAGTACAAATCTTAGGCCAACTAAATAGAAAGAAACTTGAACTTATTGCCAATTCCGCCCCATAAGAAATCCCTCTGAAGTCTTTTTAAATAATTGGTCCTTCTGAAGTCTTTCTATATGATTGGCTGCACTTGCTGGTATAGAGAATAGGGATAGATTGTAGGCAGGCAAGTTGGATATAGGCTTTTGATCAAAGTTAGTCAGCCTTCTTTTGATAAATAGAGTTGCTTCTATCCTGCCAAACGACAATCCATCTTCTCGAGTATATCATCAAAATAGCTTGTTGCCTTGAATAGCGACCCATACGGAAGGGAAGTCCTAAGTACTTTGAATCCTAGCAACTAATCAATTTCCGCCACGACACCTACAGGCATTAATTTTGATTCAGCCAAATAATCTCAATACCTAGAACAACTTCAACACATAAGAAAAGACTGCATAAGTGAAGAAAATATTCCACAATATGCTCACAAAGTGAGGCTAGTGACATGCCTCAGCATGCACTAGCAGCACATGGCCTGGCCATCAGAATGCCAGGGCCATGTCAGGACATGCCCCGCGCACGCATGCACACAGCACTAGCAAGGCTAGTGGACTCCCAGCACCCAAGCCACCTACCTGGGCCCTGCACACAGCATCAGCGCCCATGCCACCTAACTGGGCCATGGGCACATCATCAACATGCAGCGCCCATGCCATGAGCATAGAAACAGCAGCCCACACCCAGGCCACCTGCCTGAGCCATGACAGCACACCAACAGCAGCAGTAGCAACAACAGGCACGCCCAGCAGCCATGCCATTAGGCAGCCCCAACGCCCAGGCCCTTGCCTGGGCCATGTCAGCCATGCACCAGTGGGCAGCACCAGTAGGCAACCCCACGCCCATGCCTGGGCCATGCCAGCCACGTGCATAGCATGCCCATGGCCAATGCCATGGGCCAGCTTAGGCCACCAAGGGCAAATGTCGTGGGCCCCACGCCATTATCACTTATTTAATTATTTTATTTATCAAGGGACCTATTAAGATTTTCACTTTGTAATCTCTATATATAGGACTCTTAGCATCTTCGTTTACATCTTTTGATCATTTGACATTTTTCCTTTATGGAACGGTTTGGTGTGTTCTTAAAGAACACTTTCGGTGCTTTTGCACTTGGGCTCTTTTGGGTGAAATTCGTGAATCCTAAGGAGAGGATTAACACCTTGTAATTCGTGAATAGGTGTTGTCCATTTATCTATTTTTGATTCATCACCTTGCAATTCGTGAATAGGAGTTGAATCACGTATCTTTCTTTTTATCGATCTTATGTTTCATCACCTTGTAATTCATGAATAGGTGTTGATTCATTTTACCAATCTCTTGTCTATATTTTCCATTCTATATTCAAAAATCCAAAAATACATTGTTCTTATATTTTCTACTTGTTCATATATTTTTCTTGCATTTTATCGCATGTCAAACATATCCTAAGCCATATTCTTCATATCCTTTGATTTCCCAAATATCCATAAACACCAAAACTAAAGTCTTCACCTTTCCTTTATCATCCAAGACCAAATCCACCTTCTATACATTCCACCAATTGCCATAACCGAAATTCCCTAAGCCTCCATCTTTCCAATCCCATAATTCTCATATTTGCCACTTACCAAAATTAGCCTTCCTCCATCCACATTAGCCAAAGCCGAAATCCACATTGCCTCCAACATTCCATACACACATCTTGTCATAGTTGGTAACCCTAGCATTCCATAAGAATTTCCTAAACTTTAGGAAGCCTAACCCTAGCCTTCCTTCATCCAATTAAGCCCTAGCCGAATCCCTAGAGTCTCACAAGGTAATTCCTACCTTTTAGGAATCCTCATCCATCTTCTAAATCCAATCCCTAAAATCACTTCATCCTTCAAATCACTCAATCCCTTGAATCACTCAAGTCAACCAAAAGATCTTCCTTATCTTACCTTAGCCAATCCCTAAATTCTAGGAACTTCCCTAGAATCACTCCATCCCTAAAATCACTCCTTTCCTAGAATCACTCAAATCAACCAAAGACCTTCATCCTCTTGCCATATCCAAACCCTATCTTCCACCTCCAAACCCCTAAACTCAAGGAACAACCCTAGACTCATTCAAACATCATCCATCTTCATCTTTCTTGCCATATCCGAAATTCCTATCATCCCCAAATTGTCTCCAACAATTTAGGAGCCCTAGCCTCACTCATCCACATCCTTCCAAACCCTAGCAACCCACCCTAGACTCCAACCCTAGTCCAACTCTTCCCAATCTCGAAATCCCCCTTAGCCACCACCCAAAACCCTAGCTACACTTTACCATACCAACCCTAAGCATCATCCAAGTGGCCCCAATATAAAGGGAAACCTTCACGCCGTTTCACATTGCATCAAACACACCAAATCATCACTTAGATCACCCGAAATCATCATCATCATCAATTCCATAACTAAACACCATACATTCATCAACCTAGAAACCCATCATTGCCATCATAAGTGTCATTATTGATCAAAGACCAAGCAAGAAGGCTAAAGCATTCAGTCATCACAAGGAGAACCAAGGCGAGGACAACAATGTGTTTAGGAACTAGACCGAGGTCCCTAACAAATACGTTGTGGGATGTGAGTGATTGTCGGCACATTCTGTGATTTGTATTGCTTGTGGGTGATAGTTCTCAGACTATCGGCGTTATCTGGGGCTGTGTGGTGCTTATCGGCAAGGTTTGTGCAGCATTTGGGTTGTCGGCATTTGGTGTGCACGTGCAGGTGCTTCTGTCGGCATAGTCAGTGGGGGGAGTGGGCAGGTATTTTTTTTTGTTAGAGTTATTATTTGTTTATGGGTATCATGACTTCTGAATCATTTACCGTGAAATTCATGGGTAAAAACTACTCTGCCTGGGAATTTCAATTTCATTTATTTGTTATGGGAAAAGAGTTATGGGGTCATAGAGATGGGAGTGATCCCGCACCTCGAGATGCCAAGGCTTTGTCAAAATGGGAAATCAAGGATGCTAGGGTCATGACCTGGATCCTTGGCTCCGTTGAGCCTCACTTTGTTAGCAATCTGAGGCCTTATAAAACTGCCACTGACATATAGAATTACCTCAACAAGGTTTACAATCAAGACAACACGGCTCGGCGTTTTCAATTGGAGTATGAGATGACTAATTTCACACAAGGAAGTCTCTCCATTGAGGAATATTTTTCTGGTTTTCAAAATCTTTGGATTGACTATTTAGACATTGTTTATGCTGATGTTCTCGCTGCAGCTCTCTCTGCTGTTCAAGCAGTGCATGAAACAAGCAAGAGAGATCAATTATTGATGAAGCTCCATTTCGACTTTGAAATTACACGATCTAATCTAATGAATCGTCATCCTGTACCATCTCTAGATGCTTGTTTGAGTGAACTTCTTCGTGAGGAGCAGCGTATAGTAACTCAAGCTAGCGTGGAACATCGGGCTAATGTTAGTGCACCTGTTACTATGGCTTATGCAGCACAAGGGAGGAAGCAGGGTACTGCTTATCATGCCTCCGCTGGTGCCTCTAGTTCTACTGCATTGTCTGCTGCCTCGCCAGTTGTTCCTATTCCTACTCCTACAGCCATAACAAACCCGAACACACTCACTCCTGAAATGGTACAACAGATAATCATTTCTGTTTTTTCTACTTTTGGGCTCTAAGGTAATCATAAAGTTTCGTCTAAGTCATGGTATTTTGACTCCGGAGCCTCTAACCATATGACCAATACTATTGTTCCTCTTTCTAATGTCAAAAATTATGATGTAAATCTGAAAATTAACACCGTTGATGGCAGTTCTCTGCCTATCAGTGCTGTTGGTGATTTTTCATCTTCCTTCACTGATGTTTTTGTGTCTTCTGACCTCTCCACAAATCTTATTTCTATTGGTCAATTGGTTGATAATAATTGTAATGTCCAATTCTCTCATTCTGGTTGTGTTGTGTAGGAACAAGTGTTAGGGAAGATGATCGCGAAGGAGTCTAAAGTGGGACGCCTCTTTCCTCTCCACGTTTCTCCTTCCACCATTATTCCTAGTTTTCCTTTACTTTCTTTTGCATGTAATGTTGTTGGTTCAGGAAATAAGATGTGGCATAGACGTCTAGGCCACCCAAACTCTGATGTACTTCGTACTTTGTTTAATTCTGGTTTATTGGGAAATAAAACATGTTCTTCTCTTGATCTCTCTCTTGATTGTACATCATGCAAACTTGGCAAAAGTAAAGTTCTACATTTTCCTCATCATGCATCTCGTGCCACAGTTTCGATCTTATTCATAGTGATGTTTGGGGAATTGCACATGTTGTTTCTCATGTGCATTGCAAGTACTTTGTTACTTTCATTGATGACTTTAGTCACTTTACTTGGCTTTTCTTCCTATTGGCCAAGGCCGAAACTTTTTCAGTATTTAAGCACTTTCTTACACTTATTGAGCTCAATTCTCTACCAGCATCAAGGTCCTACACTCTGATTCTGGCGAAGAATACATGTCTAATGAGTTTCAAGACTTTCTTCAAAGCAAAGGGATCATCTCTTAGAGTTCTTGTCCTTCGACACCGCAACAAAATGGTGTTGCTGAGAGGAAAAATCGTCACCTTCTTGATGTGGTAAGAACCCTTTTAATTGAATCATCTATTCCTCCTCATTTTTGGTGTGAAGCGCTTTCTACTTCAGTTCATCATGTTTTTTCCTTTAAGTTGTTTGGTCATTCTCCTTCATATTATGATCTCCAGGCATTCGGTTGTGTTCGTTTTGTGCATCTGAACGGCATAAACTGACTGCTCAATCTGTTAAGTGTGCTTTTCTTGGTTATGCTATACCTCAAAAGGGATATGTTTGTTTTGATCCTCATGCTCTTCGTATACGGGTTTCTAGAAATATGGTTTTCTTTGAAAATCAATATTTCTTTTCATCTCATGTTGAGCTGTCATCTGCATCTTTATCTCTTCTGCCTAGCTTTTCAGATTCCCCGACAATTGTTGAAAGGTTCAAACCTGGTTTTGTGTATGAAAGATCGTAGTCGACATGAGTCTAGTTCCACTTCCTCTGTGCCCCCTCACGATCTTGACCCGACGCCTGATCCTACTCCTGCTTCCACCACTCTTCGCCAGTCTACTCGCCCTTCTCAACCCCCTGATCAATATGGTTTCTCCTCCTATGTCTCTCTTGTGGCTACTTTATCCTCTATTTTCATTCCCTTTTGCTATAAATAGGCCATGGAACATGAGTGTTGGCAACAACAATGCAAACAGATCTTCAAGCACTTGAGGAGAATCACACTTGGGATATTGTTCCTTGTCCCCTACAGTCAAGCCTATTGGGAGTAAATGGGTTTTCTCTGTAAAGCTTCATTCTGATGGCTCTTTGGACCGGTACAAAGCTCACCTAGTAGCTCTGGGTAACAAACAGGAATATGGGGTTGATTATGAGGAGACATTTGCTCATGTTGCCAAAATGACCACATTTCGAACCATCTTAGCTATTGCCGCTTCACAGTCATGGCAACTGCATCAAATGGATGTGAAGAATGCCTTTTTTCATGATGATCTCCAAGATGAGATCTGTATGACTACTTCTTCTCCTCATGATGTCTATAAGTTAAGGCGTTCTCTATATGGGCTCAATCAGGCTCCCCGGGCTTGGTTTGAGAAGTTTCGCAATACACTTCTTACCTTCAATTTTACACAAAGTCAGTATGATTCATCTCTCTTCTTCCACAAGTCTGCATCTAGTATAGTCCTTCTCTTGGTTTATGTGGATGATATTATCATTACTGGCATTGACTATGGTTTGATTACTAAGCTTCAGCAGCTGTTGCATGCAACCTTTCATATGAAAGATCTTGACCAGCTCACATACTTCTTAGGACTGGAAGTACATCATCGGGCGAATGGTATTTTCGTGAACCAACATAAGTATATTCAAGATCTTATTACCTTGGCTGGTTTGGAGGACCCTTCTTCCTTTGATACTCCTATGGAGATAAATGTCAAATACAGGAAAGATGAAGGGGACCTTCTGGATGATCCTACTCTCTATCGGCACCTGGTTGGGATTCTTATCTACTTGACTATTACTCACCCCGATATCTCCTATGTCGTTCATCAGGTCAGTCAGTTTATGTCTTCTCCTCGATATCTCCATCTTGCTGGAGTTCGGCGCATCATCCGCTATCTTCGAGGTTCGCCTACTCGTGGGTTATTCTTTCCTACAAGCTCATCTCTTCAACTTGTTGCCTATAGTGATACTAATTGGGCTGGGTGTCCAGATACGTGTCGATCTACTACAAGTTGGTGTATGTTTTTAAGTGATGCCTTAATTTCTTGGAGATGTAAGAAACAAGTTCGTGTTTCTAAATCCTCTACTGAGGTCGAGTATCGTGTCATGTCTACTGCTTGTTCTGAAATTGTATGGCTACGCGGTCTTCTTGAGGAGCTTGGGTTTCCTCAGACTACTTCTACCCCTCTTCATGTTGATAACACTAGTGCAATCTGAATAGCACTAATGTTATCAGCATGAAGAGGGGGGATGTTAACATATACAATTTAGGACTTCTCTCTGTTAATACTAACTGTACAGATATATTACCATGTATATAGGCTGAATATTAGAAATCAGTTAGATTTTCCCGTGTATAGCATATTATCTACTTTCCTTATATATTTGGGGGAATTCATGTTGATAAGGAGACGTGCTGAAATGATAGAGCAAGTTTTTCCAAAAAGCTTTCTTTGTATTTTCTGGTTTCCCTAGTATTTTGACAATTATTTGTAGTACTTGAGGGCTGTATTACTTTGCTTCAAAGCGGTTTCAGGCTTGAAGGTAAATCTCTCAAAGTCTGAAATGGTTCCCGTGGGTGGTGTACATAATATCCAGGACTTGGCGAATATCTTGGGTTGCAAGGTTACTTCGCTTCCTTTGAAATATCTTGGCCTCCCTTTGGGGGCTGCTTCACAAGCCACTCAACAGAACTTCTACAGCTCTCCAAAAACCCTGATAGGAGTCACTATTCATAGCAACAGCCAGCATTATTTTCTGCTCAAACCTCCATGACAACAACAAAGAAAAAAGGGGAGATAGCAGGTCCCCTTACCTCAAGCCTTTCAAACTGCTAAAGAAGTCCCGATTAACATGATCATATGCCTTCTCTAAATCCAGCTTGCATAGTACTTCTAGAGCACCAGAACGAAGTTTGCTACCAATGCACTCATTGGCGATAAGAACTGTGTCTAGGATTTGTCTCCCTTTGAGGAAGAAATTTCGAGTTGTAGACAAAACATTTCCAACACCACTTTCATTAAGTTAGAGGACTTTGGAGATAATCTTGTACACAGCTCCAACTAGACTAATAGAGCAGAATTCCATGATTTCCATACATTTTGCTTTCTTGAGTATGAGAGCAATAAAGGTACCATTGAGGCTTTTTCAAAGTTCCCCCAAGTGTAAAACTCCCAGAAGATTGGAGATTAACAATCATGCAAAACATGGAAAAATGCATGCAATATCATGTACCAAAACCTCCATAGCATGTACTTTGGAATGATGTATGTCTGAGTTAAACCAGCTAAGTGCGACCGTAATTTAAAAATTAATATAGATCCAAGTCGCACACATGTAGCATGCACGACAAAATTATTAAAATTTAAATTTTCTTATAACCTTACTGAGAAATTTTCTGAATGTGGCATTTTCAATTGATAACTATTAGGGGTGTAACCGGTCCGGTCCGGTCCGGTTTTGGACAAAATCTAGGACCGAACCGGTATGTACCGGTTTTGTATTTTTCAAAACCGATTACGCCCCGATTACCCTCCTAAACCGGTACCTCCGGTTTTACCGGTTTCCGGTCCGGTCCGGTCCGGTTTTCCGATTTTTTTTAAACGTAAAAAACATATAATAAAGTGTTAATTCTTATTATAAAATGTTATTAAAAATTTAATATATATATTATACTTAAAGCATATGATCAATTAAATTTTCATTTTTAAGATTAAACTTTTATTTTATAAATTATAAAAACATTATCTTATATATAATTATATTAATAACATATGATCAAATAAATTACAAATGTTCATATTTAAGATTAACATTTTATGTTATTATTTATAAATTATAATATGAAATTTTTTCATATATGATATATAATTATATATATTATATATAAAAATTTAACATATAATTATATATTATATATATATATATATTTTGTATAATATATTAATTAATTTTTATATATTTTTTTCCAACCGGTCCGGTCCGGTCTCGAAAACTATGGAACCGGAACCGGACCGGAACCGGCCGGTTTTCATAAAATAGGAACCGGTTCCGGACCGGACCGGTTCAAAACCGGACCAACCGGTCAAGTTCGGTCCGGTCCGGACCGGTTTTCCGGTTTAAATTTACACTCCTAATAACTATAAGAATTTAGATATAAAGAAAAGAAGACAAAGCACTGTAGAGGAATGAACACATACTGTTCTAGACTTTAACAATTCTAAATTGTCTAATATTTGTTAACGATCTTTCAAGTTCTTTTAAATTAAATGATCAAATCCGTGGTCATTCAATGTGGGACTAGATGACGTGCCTCAGCCAAAACAAAGCTATAGCTTTGAAAATTATATATGTTGTCTAATATTTATTAACATGATCTTTCAATATCTTCTAAATTTAAATGATCAAATTGATGGTCATTTAATGTAGGACTGGATATCATGGCTCAACCAGAACAAAGTTCTTGTTTTAGAAATTATATTTGTCATATATAAAAGCATAAAGTAGCTTAAGAAATCAAACTATTCCATCTCCACGTGAAATATTGAAAATGATGGGTAAAAAGAAATCAAAGCACGCATACCATAACTCCCAAGTTTGAGAAGGAAAACAAGATTGGCAGTATTATTAAAAAAATCTGGTAAAATCTAGCCTGCAACTCATACCGTAACTCCTCCCATATAGAGATAGAGATAAGATGTCGTTGGATGTAGTCTGAAACATTATTCGCATCTTTCTTATACATTTCAGCCGAGACTTCAAGAGCATCTCTGATGGTCATCACGTCATTCCGAGAGGTTGCACGACTGATTGCTGTTTTAAGCTGAATTTTATATCAATTGTAATTAGAGAGAGGAAGAGTTATTGGAGTCACAAACATATAAAATCCATATAAAATGTATTAAAGTAAAGAGCAAACGAGTGCATAATGCATCTTTAGGGGAACTTCCGGGCTTTGCTTTGTTTCTGTAAGTCAGAATTTGTATAGAACAAGTAAATTACTTTCAATGAAGTATTCCAACAAACTAAATTAAAAAATTGGCCTTTGATTGCTTGTATTCTGAACCCTGATATATTGATTACTAAAAATGTCAAAAGTGAATTGAAGAAATTAAATGATGCTGCCACATACAGTGAAACCAGTTATAACATGGAGCTTTCTAACTTCTGACATTTATATACTTATCTACTCCTATAAACAATCAATTTCCAGGGAACTTTGACTTAAACTATACATACTAATTCTTTAACTGCAATAAACTGTTCCTGTGTCAGCTGACAATGCCATCCCTGAGAGCATAAATCCAGTACAAAGTCAGCTTAATGCCACAAAATAGTAGAAGTAACAGGAACAACAACAACAACAACAATAAACATAATTGCATTCTAGATCTACATACTGAATGTATATGCTCTCTGATACATTCAACAAACCCACTACCACCAATTCCCTCTGCGTCAGATTCAATCATAGCTGCAAAAAGCCAACAAATAGATATTGTTATGGGACTCTTATAAGTATTAAAGCAGATTTTGAATTAGTAATTTAGACATAAAGAGTTCTCCTATAATGTTAATGAGATCATTAGTATTTACTGAAGCATACCAAGGATTGTGCCATACTCAAAAGATGAAAGAGGATCATCAGTTGCTCCCAATTTCAGAAGTCGCAGCCATAAACCCTGTTTAAGAACAAAACCACAACACTTGAAATAGAAGTGCAAAGGACAATGGCCAAAAGGCACTTATAACACTAACAGAATCAGAAGAACAGCAACAAATCAACAGAACTACATTTCTAGGGCCCATTGGACTAAAGGAATTTTCCCTTGAAATTACCCAAGGTGCACTTGAGGAAAACTCCTTACTAAGTGCCTCACCCCAAGATTAGTCGGGACTTTTTTCTTAGACACCCAGTGCCAATAAATAAAATGATAATAATAGAGTACACACACAATTTTCCTTAAAAGTTTTATTTTAGGAATTTTTCCCACATACAATCAATTGTTGTAATGAAGGATTTCGTTTCATAATCAGCCCCATTGGTTTACTGCCCTTATATTAAACTGCAACGCTTTGATGATCCCAGAGAAACATATAACATCAAGAGCTCAATTCTCATTAGTTAGGCAAATGCTCCCCTCCCCCCGGCAAAAAAAAATCCAAAAACAACGTAAAATAGTACATATGATGCGTTTAATAAAATTTAGCCAAAAGCTTAAACTTAATATTCTCATTTGCAGTAGTGAGAATAAGGAATAAGCAATATCAGAACGGCCACCCCTCAAACCCCAGCATAACAACATTTTTAGCCTTAAATGTCAAAACAGAAACCGGGTAACTAGATAATTAGATATTATCTGATAACGACTGCTTGTTTATTGACCATTATAGAAAGTAAATGTAAAGAACCATCCAAACATGAAATCAACTCAAGATAGGGTATGTCATACATGGAAAACTCCAACACAAATGCAAAGGGAAATAGATAAAATGAAAAAAGGTTTCACCTGCAGCTTCACTTTTATATCCAAAACCATGAGCTCCCTTTCTGCCTGTAAAGATAAGAACCAAAAAAGTGAAATCAGATCAGGAAAATTCTAAGGTTCAACCTGGAAACTAATTAGGGTATGTGGGGCATGGTGTAAAGAACTTACAGCCCTCTCCAAAGGACTGAGACTTTTTTCTGCTTTGGAACTCTTACCCGCCAGTATAGAAGGTGAACTGATGAAGATAGAGACATATTAAGGGTTGCACTAAAAGGCATGATGATCTGTATACAATATATATCAAACAGAGAGTATTTTAAACTTGTCATGTAAAAATATAAACCTAGGAGTATGCTTTCCAGAGTATTGAAAAGCTCCACTTGCTGCTGCAAGAATCTGCCTCCGCTTTTCTTCTTGCTCTTCTGTTCTAATGTTTGAGGGGAACCGATCATAAGTATATTTGGCACCTGATCCTGAAGAACGAAAAAGAAAATGTGAAAATGAATATTACCAACTCCAATTTGAACCACTTTTGTCTCCTTATAAATTATTGATTTATACAATAGGAAATCTCAACAAAAAATGGACATCAAATATACCTGATATTCCCACATCAGGATCGGATATTGTTATAATCTCAGGCTCTACCAAAGATGAAGGAAGTATTGAAATAGGATTTTGACCCCTTCCAATCGCATCTTGTAACTTGTCAAGGAGATTATTATTATTATTTTCACCAGAGCCCAGACCTCTCTCCAAATAATCCAAGAAACCATGAGAATCTAGAAACTGTGTTATCTGTAAAAGCCAACAAAGAGAGACACAGTTCAGAAATACTGAATTCTCAACATGTATTAGTAAATCTCTAGTGAAAAAAAAAACATTATTCATTACCTAAAGCGGATGATAGAGAGAACAAAAACATCCATAATAGAAATTTTAAAATTCAGCTAATTAAGTTGGAAATTAGAACAGAAAAATGAGTGGAACAACATAACATCACCATAGGCTCTGATGGTTGGTTGGTTGACCGAGAGCGCCTCTTTAGAAATGCTGGACTGTTGAAGACTTGACTTGCTGTATTTTCCTGAGATGATTTTACCAAAAAACCAAAACACAAAAAATTGAAATGAACGAGTGGAAGTTTACAAACTAAATCCACATTGCAAGATACAAGATAAAAGTTTCATACAATGAAATTTCGGTAGCCACTCAAAAGTGAAGCAAAGAACTTTAGAAATATTAACCTGCACATACATATTCCATGGATATAATCAGACTTTCCCTGTCAGATTTGATCAAAACTGCAGTTCTTTATGTGATAAAACAATTTGCATCGGCATATTAAAGCATCACCATTCGTACAAGATAAGTAATCTTACAGAAGTTCAACAGAGTGAACAAGCAGTAACCAAAATAGATATCATTATGTTTAAAAAAAAGGCAAACTAATTGACAGCTTTATAATGTCAAATACATGTACATATGCCCTTGCTTTAAAATTGAAGTTGCGGATCTATTTTGTAGATTCTGAAATATCTACTAGACACATTTTTCTCAGTTAACATGCAAGTTGGCTATAAGATCCACCTGACAAAATCTTACTCAAATAGAAAGAGAAAAGATATTTACAACCGTGAATTGTGTAATCGCCGCGTAATCGCTTTGAAAAAAGTGATTAAAACATGGGACCCACATGAAAAAAATTAATTTTTTAATAGTGGACCCCACCTTTTTTCAAAGCGATTACGCAGCATTTACGCACTACACGGTTGTATCTAGAATTACTCAAATAGAAATATTAAAAAGGATAAACAAAATCATATGAAAAAAGTAACAGACTAAAAGATTGAAAAAAAGGAACCAATTGCTCTAGCCTATAAAGCAATGGGTCTTTCATACGAAAAACATTGCAACAATCTGGTTATTAAAAAGATCATATCCTAAGAATGCCAATGGGAAAAGTTTAGCCAGCTTCATCTGCCCATAAGGTTGATAGCTTCTATCTTATAGGTAATAAGGTTGAGAGCCTAACTTTAGAAAACAAATATACTCTAATTGCTCACGGATATTAGAATTGTCAAGGAATTTACCTCTAAGACCACAAAATTAAAATTTTCAAGCAACGAGATATGCAAGTACTAACTAGAATTTTCAAAGCACAGCACACTGAAAAATTTAAAGGTCCACTACTATTAAAAACAAAGTAAAAGCTTCACATTCTCCTAAAATATTCATGCAGTCAGTCATAAAGGACAACCATCAAGCTAAAAACTAGAGCAGGCATAAAACAGAAATGGGATTCTAGTAATTTAACAATGTAATTGTTACAAACCTCCCTTTAATCTGCTGAATAAAGGTCTCTACGGAAACACTATGGAAACTTAAACCATTAATCATAGAGCAGAATTGTTCTGTTAATTTTGAACAGAGACCACCTTCTAGAATAAGAGCATACAAAATCACAAATTTGTAACAACACAAATGCAAAGTGCCACCCAAAACAATATATTTCTTTACATGTTACTTAACAAAAGATTATTTCCGTGTTGAAAACTGAAATAATTGGCTCTAAAAAATTAAGAATCCACCACAAACATTTCACATGGGATCCAAGTATCACCTAAGTTTAAGGTCATGACCCTCTCCCCAAGGTTTGTTGCCACATATAGATGATTTCTCGGATGCATTATATGGGCCATCCATCCGATCTATCCCCACAACATTGGGATACAGCAACTGCATGATCTCCTCACGCAAAGAGCTTAATTCTGGCTCTGGAATAGGGGGAATGTCCTCCGATGTGGTGATACGATTATACTCGAGGTCTACCACAA
This sequence comes from Juglans cinerea, assembly GCA_961763995.1. Classification (NCBI taxonomy): domain Eukaryota; kingdom Viridiplantae; phylum Streptophyta; class Magnoliopsida; order Fagales; family Juglandaceae; genus Juglans; species Juglans cinerea. Next base: position 15,225,759 of record CAUIVZ010000016.1, read on the forward strand.
CTACCTATAGTTGGAAAAATATTACCAATTAAATTGAGTTAAATTCAAGAAAGTATGCCATGCACAAACAGTGTGAGACTATGCGAACAGTCTCAATAAAAAGAGAGATGATTTTTGCACAGACAAGTTGCATGGAAATCACAAGGACCAAGACCAAAAACTACTGTTCATGCAAACAGTTATAAACAGTAATTGTTTTCATCTTGGTCTGTAAAAATTCCATGCAACTCTTCCGTGGACGTAGCCCAACTCAATAAAAAACTAGCAAGATAATCGTTAAGCTTAAATATTGATAACGACTCCTCTCATAGTAACGAAAACGAAATCATATATGCACTAATCAACAATTTTTTATGTTGTCTATCAATACTACATGAATAATTGGGAATGCTATTCTAGACCATGATAGAAACCAACAGTCCTGAAAGTTTAAGCAATAAGAAGTGAGCTAATTATGCTCTACATTAGTCTTGCAATGTTAGTCTGACCTCAAACTATGTGATCTACAACAACAGATGCCAAATTTAAAAAGTCAAATGTAAGAAAATTTTAATTCTTAAATTACCTCTTGGAGGGTAACTTTTAAAATGTTCTGCAAACAACTTATAATATGTTCTAGCATTGGAGAGTTAGTTTTGGTAAATTATAACCATTTAAAAAGTCAGAGAATCCCGGAAGCCTGACCTAAAAAAATAAGATGGAAGTATGTTAACTACATGCTAGGTCACTAACACCCTTACCCTGCATGCAGAACCAAACTGCAAGTGGGCCCAAAAAGTAAACAGAAATGGAAATGAACACAAAATAAGGGTTAGAATAAGTGAAGGTTCCCAAAAACATACACGGTAACTTTTTGGTCTCTCTCTCTCTCTCTGTCTCTCCCAGTCAATCACTCTCACCTATGTTCATGTAATTTGTATATTTGTTTCCTATTAATCATTCCACACATCAATCCATGTGCCCAAAGGCTACTTTAAAAGAAAATAAATTAGATTCAGAAATTGGGTTGATTGTTATACCTATTCTTCTATGCATATATATTAAAACACGGATTACAAGATGTTTGTCAGAAAGCATGGTCAGGGTATATCATTGCCGAAAAATAGGCCAGAGAATATAGATGACCTGTCACAGGCTCTCATCTATCCCATGTATGGGCTGAAAAAAATAATATCTCCACCTTCTATTTACATCTTCCCGAGGCTAGAGGATCAAACTCACGAAACATAAATTCTTCTAAATTTGGCTGTGGACCATCTTTTTTCAAGAAACTTTTTTTTTTATATAAGTAAACGATAATGTTATTAGTAAAGAATAGGCAAATCCCAAGTACACAAAATGATATACAAGAGATAAGGCCTATCTAGGTCACAGTATTAGAAACTAGAAAGTCATGAAAAGTCGGGCCATTAAAACTAAACAACTTTTAACCAATTCATGGAATACATTTCAAAAGCTTTCTCCAGATGCCCTGAGGCTGCATAGCATACACTAGGCAATGTCTTTAAGCTAATGCACGATAATCTATTGAGTTGTTAACACTTAATATGAGAAGAAATTGTTTGCAAACATTCATATAGATGGAACTTCAAATGAATCATTTCCATTCACCCAATTGCAACAGCGTATATTGAAGTGGTGAAACTAATTAGAATTTTGTTTTTTAGATGACACATCGATACTAATTAGAATTTTTAGTGCATTTCTCTGTTTTTACAAGTTATGAATTTTTCATGCATACTAACTGAAAATGGGGAGCATGCATCAAATTAGCAGTTAAAAAATTCTTTCCATATAGCCAAATAAGTTGGGTTGTTTCTGGTGGGACAAAAAGGAGAAGAAGCACTGCTGCCTTCAACTTGAACACCATGGGATAAGAACCAGACAATAATAACTAATAACAAAGGGGCAAAAATTAAATTAACCCTGAAGTTTATATAAAACAACTTACGCCATCCATTGTGAGACCAGACATGTCAACACCTGAATGGAGACCCATCATATACGGTGTAGGAGCATCAATATAGTCTACTCCAATGAAAAATAGCAATGGAATGTAGACATGCTTCAGCAAAACAAACATAACAAGATTAGAAGAGAATCCATAACAAGAATCATAAAAGGTATCATATAGTAATTGATAGTCTACTATAAATGAATAAAATGTTGCCATTTCCAGACATAATGTAACTTATGATGCAAACATTGTTTTCTATCCCATCAAAAGAGCAGTTGACTTCAAATCCAACCTTACCTGCCACCGAAACGGATAAATTAGATGACATATGGCCTCCGATACAAGAGTTAAAAGCGAATACCTGGAAAAAACAGAATAGAGACAACTAATACACAGGATCTGCATAGCTAGAATGATAACAATGTAATGAATTATTATAGATGAAGTGAAAATTCTCATACAACTTAGAAAGAAAAAAAAGAATTAATATGATTAATAAGGTGACAACGAAGAATTATAATCAGAATAGGAATTAATTCAATTTTAAACAAATAGCTCCACATCAAACAAATACGGGTGAATAGAACCTCAAGGAAGCACACCATTTCTGGCAGGACAACAGCAGTGGTGGGAACCATGATTTTAACCAAAGACAAAGTTATGAATGCCTTCAGAGAACTGGGTGGTTTGGATTCAGAGAAGAGTTGAGATGGTTTGTGAATAGTAAAATAAAATATTATTAGAATATTATTTTTTAATATTATTGTTTTGGGATTTGAAAAAGTTGAATTGTTTATTATATTTTGTGTGAGAATTTGAGAAAGTTGTAATGATGAGATAAGATGAGTTGAAATGAGTTTTGAATCCAAACCACCCTAGTGAACTCTCAAGTTAAAAAAACCTTATCCTGCTTTTTGTGCATATTATCTATCATTCAACCCTACTTTGTGAGAGAATAATAGCTTGTAACACCCAGACCCAAATTTTATAGGCTTGGATAAAGATTTTATAAGTTTGGACCACGGGCCCAATTTTGTTAAGGCTAGAAGGAAGATTATTTTATTGGGCCAATTAGGCTGTACCTATTAATTGAGGATATAGTATTGAGGAGATAGGATTGGATATGAAATTATGGGCCTATATTTGAAATGGAGTAGGTTCAGCCCATTAGGCCCATAAATGGATGGAGAAGCCCAAGTATTTCTAGACGATGGTGAGAAGCCGCTCACAGGTAGCATACAAGAGAAACACCTAATTAGAAATAGGAAAAAGAGACAAGAAAATCATGGAAACTTGGCCCATTACAATCTACAGAATCTACCAAAAGGAACGAAGTATTAAAAAAAAAAATTCAAGTTTCTCCCAAACCTGCTCATAATCCTCAAAACGTATCTCATTCCTTTCTCTCCAAATACACCACATTAGAAAATAGTGGTCATTTTCCATGCATGCTGCAATTTTTCTGCTACCCTGCAACCCTCTCCAGTTGGCAAAGAGGTCTACTATTCTTTTGGCCAGAACCCAGTCCAACTCGACTAAAATGCATGCATCTCTATAAAAGCTTTATTGGGGGTCCAGTCACCACACCATAAATCATGCTAGAATCTAGTCCTAGCTCATCGCTCACCTCAAGTCAAGTGTGACTAAGAAAAACTCTCATCTTCTTATGATATTCTTCCATAACCCCACCCCATATGGCCCATATACCTCATTAGAGCACCATCCATCCCAAGCATGCCAAAATTTAGAATCCACTACAGCTTTCCACAAGGCCTCCCTCTCATTTTGATACTGCTTGAGTCATTTCCCTAGAAGGGCACAGTTGAATAGAAGTAAGTCTCGAGCTCCCAAACCAAATCTAAAGATGGAGAGCACACTTTAGCCCAGTTTACTAGGTGGCATTTGAGCTCTTCTCCTAGCCCACTCCATAAAAAGTCTCGTTGTAGCCTCTCTAATTGATTGGCCATGCTAATAGCAAAGAAAACAAAAAGGGGGGATATGAAAGCAAATTCGAGAAACACTCTTTGTCAAGGTAATCCGAACAACGTAGCACAAATACATCATCTTCCATCCAGCCAATCAGCTCATAATCCTCTCAATCACACCATCCCAATAAACTTGACCCTGAAGGAAGCACCCAAGAGAAGGCCAATATATTTCATGAGCAGAGAGGATACCTTGCAGCCCAAAATGCTAGTCAAAAAGCACCTGGTAACACCCCTTGCAAAATGCAATTATATGATCTTCCCAATGAGAGTCATCATGGAAAACTGGATCAGAGTTTTTTTTTTTTTTTATAAGTAATCAAATTGTATTAATAAAAGAATAGGCAAAGCCATGTGTAACTGGATCAGAGTTTTTTATGCATGTGCCACTCCATAAAATGGAGCAGAAAAATACTTGAAACAAGAACAATTTAATCCGTCCATTAATTTGGATGATTATTATTTAAATAAAAAAAAACTAGGATCCAATTTTAGTTTGATATTTTGTTATGAGTCTCATCCATAAATCGCTTCTAGATGTGAGTGGAACAAAATCAGATGACAGCTATGAAACAGCTCATTGTCATTCAATAAAATGATCACTCTTACTAGGAACAATATCAAGTCTTTAGGTAATGGGGGTACTTGTTTGATCGAAGCAAAATCCTCCTTTCAAGCAACACAGCAGCAAAAAGTTTAATTAAGTTGTCAACATCCAAGCACTGTACTAGTGGCTGAAATGATATCTGCATTCATGACATAGAGGATTATTAGCAAATAATTAGGTTATTTTGAACAACTACTGAATTATGCTATTGGCAAAGGAAGCTACAAAGCTAAGAAATCATAAAGAAGTAGAGGGTTATACATCAGCATGGGGGAGACCATCCTTGGCTGGAGCCTCCACAGAAAGCAGACAATTCTCTATGGCAAATAAAACCCGATCTCTTCCAGGGTTAGGCAAAGGTACATTGGACACAATATGTGCTATAACATCCCACAATGGCTTGCTGAAATTATTGTACAACTGATAATATTAAATACAATGACAAGAATACAAAAAGATTTTTCAATCTAAATGGATTGTAGATAGAATGTCTACGTCCAGCTTAAATGCTGACTGAAACACAATCACAATTTTATCTCTAAAGGGCACACACCTACTTCCATTTGGGGAAAAGCAAAGTGAAAATAGTTCCTCAAGTGTGCTTCTAATGGCACGGAAACTGGGCAAGCGAGAAACAAGACAGATACATTTGTCAGCAAAAGAATTTGCTGGTATATGGTAAGCTTCAGCAATATCTTCGCTCACTGGATCCCGGAAAGCAATGCAACTAACATAAATTTTTGACCCATCACCCTCTGCAGCAAGAATGAAACGATAACCAGAGATAAGAATTTGCAACTAGCATGGCATGAAACGATAACCAATGCTGCTGGTCAGTTGTGGAGAAGCAGAAAAAGAGATACCAGAGATAAGATTACCTATAAAAAAAAAGGTTTTACTTGAAAACAAGAACAAAAATCAAGCATAACCTGTAGGACAATTAGGGAAAGTGGAGCCTGAGATCTATCTGTGGGCTCCAGCAGTTACAATTGCTGGAGCACTAAATGAGTTATAGCTGAAAGGAACATATGTTCAGGGAGGTAAACTTCACTCACTGGGATCAAGAAAAAAATAGCAGTATTGAGTAACACAATGCAAACTTCACTTACAATTGCTGGAGCACTAAAGTTAAGGTTATGTATGTTATTTATAAGTGATAACATAGTTAATTTATCATAGTATTTACTGTATGATGCATTGCTTACTGAGAATTCAACTCACTGTTTGTTATATGTTTTAAACATCCCAAGTGATGAAGAGTTCGATAATGGGTCTACAGGCCAAGCCTAGCTCATGGATACCAAAACCGAGAGTTTGATTTACCATCCTATTATTAGAGTTTCTTTACCAAGTTCTTTTGTGAGTTTTAGGCCTGGTTTGGATAGAGAGATGCTTCCATCTCATCCTATCTCATCTCATCTCATCCCAATATCCAAACACCACAAAAACAAACACTTTTCAATTTCAAATTTTCAACTTTTTCATCTAATCATTACATAATTATTACAAATTTTCCAAACTTCCAAACAAAGCACAAAAAATAATTCAACTTTTACAAATCCAAAAACAAAAATAATATTAAAAAATTATATTCTAACAATATTTTAATTTTATAATATTTTTATTCAACTTTTTCTCTCCTTTCCCAAAACCCCATAAAGCCCTTTAACTCAAACCATTTCACTACTATTCAAAGATCATCTCATCTCATCTCATCTCGATATTCAAACCAGGCCTAAGAATTTTAGCAAGACTAATAAGTTTATGGTTTTGCGATAACTACTAGAATTGAATTTTTTCAACAAAGTTTTGGAGTGTTTTCTATGTTTATGGAATTATCTTATACTTGACTCATGAAATGTTTAAGTTAATAGTGCTCCTAACCCAAGAGAAAGGGGGTGTTTACAATTTTGATACCCCCTACTGTCTATTGACTTGTGTGCCTAGGTGGTGTATGGTCTCACACTGCTTGGGAGAGAGAAGTTCTTGCTCATTATAATGGTTGCAATGGGGCTCCAATTATATCATTAAATAGTCCTCTTATAGTATGGGCCCAGATATGGCTAGCGCCTCCCATTGGGTGTTACAAATGGTATCAAAGTATATCTTAAGAAGAAGTGTGGGACTTGAACCATGCCATATACTATGGACTGGCTAGACAAGGTCGTCAGGAATTTAAGGAGTGAAGATTGTGATACCTCGTATTGTCTATTGATTGATGTGTGTAGGCAGTGTATGCATTGCTTGGGAGGGAGAAGTTAATGCTCTTTATAACGGTTCCAATAGAACTCCAATTATACCATTGACAAGTCCTTTTGGAGTATGAGCCCAGATGTTGCCAGGGCCTCCCATTGGGCATTACAACAATGATACTCGTACATGTGATTAGGATCATATTGCCCCCATTTCTTAGCTATGCTAAACATGAATCCGAGAACTTATGGGTCCAATAACCAAAAAAAATTAGAAGTGCATGCAAACGATAATTATACATATTGGTATCCTATAACCAATTTCTTTGAAGAAATAAGTAACTAAGATTATGCTTAGTTTAGACGTACCGGTTAAAACAATCGGGTAGCTTCTCGGTGAAGTAGAAGCATCATTGGCATCAAAGCCCGATGAATAAAACTCCACCCCAGCTGGTAGAACACACTGCAATCACAGTCCCAACATTACTTTCAAATTTCCACAAAAGAAAGCGTCTAAAACAAATTAAAAAGCCAAAATTTGAGGGCAAAATGAGTAAAAAACGCATTTTTCTAGTAATGTTGTGGTCGCGGCAACTTACGGTGGATAGCTGAGGAGGCGGAGGAGGGTAGAGAGAGTGGTTGGGCGGTGGGAACTGATCGAGCAGAGAAGACAGATACATGACCCCGGTGCCATGAAAGCCCCTGTTGCCGTCAAGGGTTCGAATCTCCGGACCGATCCCACACACCACAAAGTACTCGAAGATCCGAGCCATTACTGTTACTATAAAAGCTTATAATTCTGTGCATGCAAGATGGCTGAGATCTATACAGTGTCAAATGAATATGAATTTGATCAATCGGTCTGAGATTTGATTTGGATTGAATTGCATCTTTCTCCCCTTGGGAAGTTCGGGCTTTGGTCGTGGAGATTCAAGAGGTGGTTTTGACGCGGCAAGAGAATCTCGGTACGGACGGAAAGGAAATTGATGGCGGAAGTTTAGTTGGTTTGGTTAGGTTACCGAGGATTTTTTTTTTAAATTATCATTGTAAATTTAAAAATTATTATATATTTTTATGGAAAATTATATTGTTTGCGTTTGTTCTCTCAATACAGCTCATTTTTTAATTTTATTTTTTATTTAATAATTAAGAAAATGACTATTAATATTTTTTATTTTTTAAAAATATTTAAAAATATTAAAAAAATATTTAAAAGAAAAGGCAAAAAAAATACAATTTACACTAAAAACATACCAAATAGACAAACTTGAATGACATAATAGCAATACCCTATTTTTATTGACAAAGAGGAATGGTATCTATTATCTTATTGACAGTTTTTTTTTTTTGTCATAAAAAATATATCTATACTTACATAACCATAACGGTGGACCTACGTTTACATTATGACTACCAAAATTTTTTGAAAACTTAAGATTTTTCCTAGATTTTATTTATAATTTTATAAATATAAAAAATGGCTCCCCAAAAAAACTTATAATCCCTAGATGCTCTCTAAAATTTTTTAAATTTTCAATATGCCTAAAAATGTCTTTCACTAGGTTTTTTCATATAGTCTCAATTTTGTATATATAATTTATATATATTATCTAATTTTAAGGATGAGGCCTCACCAAAATTAAATTCAAACAAAAGAAATAATAAACTTATTAATATGGATTTCAAAGTTTTTTGTTAAATAATATTAGACTTCTTAATATGGAATTCAAAATGAAAATATAAGAAAAATCGTTCAAGGTTTTATCCTCTAGACTTTATTGAGCAAGAAAAAATTATTTAAGGTCTCAATTATAGCATTATATAGTTAATGTGACGTGAAAATATCTAGATTTTACATGAAACTTGATAAACTAGAATACTAAAATGAAAGATGAAATTCTAAAAGATCACTTTATAGTTTTTATGAAGACAACAAATTCTAAATATTTCATTACAAAAATAATAATGGATGAATATTATTCCATGAAACATTATTATCAGAAATCTGAAATATATATTAAGTTTTGTTTTTAAAATTTTATTTTTGCGTGTATGTAACAAATTATCGACATCTAATGTGATATATTGTATTTACGTATATTTTGACTAAGTAAATTATTGCATTTATTAAGATTATGAGCTTTCTTGTTTTAAATTTTATATGATTTACGTTATATTATTTTAAGATTTTTTAATTGTTAATTCAATGTGTTTTCTTGTTATTAATTATTGTTCATTATTTAAATTGCTCTTTATTTTAAATTAATTTATTATTGGATTTAATTATTTTATTTTTAGTTAGTCACTACATTTAAATTATTTTACTAACTTGCTGTTTTGAAATCTTTTTCGTTGGATCATTTTTGTGACCCAAGATATAAGGATTGAACCTCATTTCTTTCTATTCCTTTTTCTTTTTTCTTTTTCTTTTACCATTTTTCTTTTCTTCTCCTTTTCTATTTCCCCCCATTTCTTTTTCTCCTCTCTCTCTCTCCTCTCTCTCCCGCGCACGCACAACCCACCCTCCCTGACCATGCGTTGTCCTCCAGCATACACCACTACGCGCCGTCGTGGTCGACCGTCGCGCCATCTCTGGCCACCATTTCTTCACCACATCTTTATTGACCTCCTAGCAACCTAACCCACCCATCCTCAGCTCCAATCCGCCACCGGTGAAGCTCCACCATCCACATTTCCGTTTTGAGCATTTTGGCCTCCAAACACCTCACACGCTGCCACCCACTGCCAACCATCACCACCATTAGTTTCACCGATATCTATAAACTCTTCCCTAGTAATCTCGAGTCTTAGTTTATCCCTGTTCAAAAGTAGGTTTTTGAGACCCACGGCCCAGTGCATTTTGCACTGTTCTGTTGATGTGCCACCACCTCTTGCATCTTCGTAATCCTTCGAAAATTATATTATAGCACTGTAAGTATTTTCTCAAGGAACTTTTGTGATTTAAATGTATTTTTGCTCTTAACACATCATTACTGTGATTTGGTTGGTTGTGCTAGACTAAGTCCGAGGAGTAAGGGGACCGGATGGATTTGGGGATGGAGTTGTTTGTGTTATTGGACTATGTTGTAATTTGTTAGTTGTTGGATAATGTATTGTATCATGTAGATTGCATATTTGAACGCATGTTCATGTTTGTAACTGAAAACTGAGTTTTCACATAATTCCATACATATTCATGTGTATACTTGAAAAACTGAATTTTCATGTGGGAGAAAGGAAAGAGACTGTAGGGATGGTGGTAGAGTCACACTTGTGATTTCCCCTACGGTGCACGCGGTAGGGATGGTGGTATAGTCCCGCCTGTGATCCCCGCCTACAGTGCTCTGATAGGTACTTATTGTGTGGAAAGGAACTGTAGGGATGGTGGTATAGTCCCGCCCTACAGTGTCCGATAAATGGTTCGATTTTGTGTGAATCATTTTCTGGAAAAATGTCGGACTATATTTTTAGACCAAAATGGAATTTTGGCATGCGTTGGAAAATAATCATTTTCGGAGAAAATGAGGTTTTGGGTCACATTTGTGCTTTGTCATGTACTCATATTTGTTGGCTACATTAATGCATTTTTATCTCTTGGGTTGCTTGGTTGATTACTTGTTGAGATTCATAATCTCAAGGTATTTGATACCCTGCGGTACCGTTTTATGGTACCGTAGATTTTGATGCAGATGAGGACGAAGAGCCTGAGGGGTCGGCTCCGTGAAGGGAGTGACATGTGGTTGCTTTTGGATTATGGGATTTGTTTCCCTTTTATCTATGTATTCGGCTTTTTATTTTATTTTACGGATAACTGTATAACTTTTTAAAGATAATTTATTCTGAATATTTGTATTAAACAATTCTGGTACTTAATCGACGTATTTAAAATATCCGCTGCATTTTTGTTGTACACTTTCTGCATATACACACACTTGGCACTTATCGTTGGGATGCGTGACCCGTGTTGTCATCATCCCGACGTCACGATTCCCGCGTTGCCTTACGAGGGGGTCGGGGCGTCACATCTAATTTTATATATAGTTATGTTTTATGGTTACTAATCTTTTTTTATTTTACATAAATGTGTCACATGGTAAAAAAGTTGGCCCCTTTGAAAAATTACGGGTTCCGCCACTGCATAACCATACGTGCTGATGTATTAACTATTGAAATAGTGAAAATTTTGAAATTCGAATTAAAAAGAAAAAACTGATAAAATGAGGCGGATTCTCAATAAGTTTAATATTGTGCGTAAAGTTTTTTTTTTAAGGAAAATGTCTCATTCATTCATCAAGATATGACCGAATACATGCAAATGTATCCACATATCAACCATTTGGAGCTCCACCAGTATACTACTAGACTGGTCTGGACTTCACTCTATTGATACTCTATACAGACAAGCGTCCAAGAGAAATGATGGATTATAATTTAGACCAACTCCGGTAGACTTTGAAGGTGCGTGAAGGCAACAATTTTATCTCTTTTTAGCCACAAAAGTCATATCTGAAAGATATGGTGGTGGCGATTTTGGTGATCTGGCACGTGTGGCGAGAAGAGCTGCCGGAAGGGGTGGCACTTGAGAATCACGCACAGTTATGATTTTCGCAAAACTGCTACTATCCTTTAAACGATTTGCAGCCTATGAGTCTTCTTGTGTTGCGCGTGTCTCTTGAGAGTTGTCAAAAAACTATATATCTGACTTTATCTACCTTGAAGGAAGAAAAATAAATTAAGAAATGAGGGAATGAGAGGGAGAATGAGGAGGAGAAAGGAGGAAAGATAGGGAGAATGAGGAGGAAGTCGAGGCCTCATTCTCCTGCGAAAATCAAATTTGGAGGTTTTTTTGGGAGTGAGAGAGGGTTCCTATTGTGCGTAAAGTTGTATGTATAAGTAGCACTACTCATTCATCATCTCCTAGATCGAGTAACATCAAATAATTAAAATTTTATTTCTTTATTTTTTATTTATCTATCAATTATTTGATGTTACATTAAACTATGACAAAATAAGAATGATTGAAAAGATGATAAATAGCATCATTTACTTATTAATAAATGTGTAAATACATGTTTACGAGTTTGACTTACATTCTGTGAATGGACAAGATTAGAAGATTGGGGGATTAATTAACTGATTATAACCCGCTTACAAAAATATATTTGTTATGTCGATAAATAAGTTTACAGCATGATGTTTTCATAAACATGAGACTAGCTATAATTACATATAATTGTTTAAAGATAATACAAAGCATCCGTACTAGTGGAGTGTATCCTTGAATGCAAATATGAAGTGCCCACTAAACAACATTGGATTTGAGAACTACTTTTTTATATATATTGACCGTGTATTAACGGAAATTGGTTTTGCCAAACTACTTTTTTTTTTCCCGAAAGTAACGTCTCATTTCCAGCAATTTTCATCGAAATTTCCGTAGGTAAATTAGGGCAAGTTTGGAGGGTGAGATGAAAATTTTGTATTTTGTTTTAGTGTTTAAAATATTATATTTTAGTATTATTATTATTTTGGGATTTGAAAAAGTTGAATTGAGATTTGAAAAAGTTGAATTGTTTATTATATTTTGTATGAGGATTTGAAAAATATGTAATTATGAGATGAGCTGAGTTTCATCAGAATTCTAAGAAAGTAGATCGCAAAAATTTTCTCTACATTAGTACTTAGCCGAGGTAAGAAACAGCTTGATTAGCAATGCGGAGAAGAGAGTCTAAGATGTTTTTCATGTAATTCGATGAAGTATTTTTCGGTTTCGACGAGTTGCATTGTGTTAAATCCGATATTAAGTTTTGATCCGATGAATCAATGTCTATTCGGGTTGAACAAATCGGGTGTCGGACGGATAGGGCCAAAGGCCATTTTTGCACAGGCCTCTAAGCATTTGCATGTGTAGTTGCAATTTTTTATTTGTCAGTTTCCGTTGAAAATGATCTCAAGAGAAAGGAAATATTATCATTTATCTTTGTATTTTTTTCTATTTCATTTGGGCTTGCAAAACCTAATTTAATGCTTTTGAGATACATAAAAAACATTCAATGTATTTATTTATGGTATATGTTATGAAAAAATCTATTCATTATCCCAACTTCCATCATCTCATGATGTGACATTAAATAATAAGTTTACAAGTGAAATGTAATAAATGTACTTTTGGTTTTCGTCACCTTTAACGGCTAGCTCCTAGTTATCATCTTCTTGAACTTCTTGTGCTCGTGTGAATATGATTTTTGTTGTAGAGTGATAGAGAGAAGCTGCCTATTTTGTACTACTGCCTAAAGTATTTCTCTTTTTAAATTAGAATGTCAATTATAGTTTCATGATCTATTTGTTTTATCTGCATCAAACTTGTTTTCCTTTCATTTAAATATAAAAATGTTTGTAGAAACATGGTTGAAGCTCAAACGTTTCTTCCTTTGCTCGATTATCCCAAGACACTTCTTATAAAGATCAGCCTTGCTTGATAGTCCTGAGCAAGAGTATGCTTTCTTTTCGCTCGCTCATCCCAAGCAGGGTTTTGTGAAAATAGGTCTTGCTTGATAATCCTGAGTGGTTTCTTGTGAAGATTAGCCAGCTTGCTCGGTAATTTCGAGAGAAAAGACATGGAGCCACACAAAGACATGCAGGAAATCTGAAAATGTCATGCCTTCATTAGAAGGAGATGCAACGCCTTTTCTTGGGACAATGCGAGAGGGGATTTCGTCTGTAGAAAATCTGAAAATTCCATGCCTTCATAATATTCAATGCCTCGAATTGCTATGCCGAGCCCATATCGTGCAGGCGTTGTAACAGATGATCAAAGATACGTGTGGAGATTTGCCGACCAATCCACACTGGTTATTGCATGCATTCGGATGGAAGGAACAAGGGCTTTCCTTGGGCATGATTTGTCGGTAATGTCAATCCTTAACCACTAGCACTAGCATGTGTGATAATTCGTGGAGAGAGATTGCTGGGATCTGATCTTAAAACTCAAAATCTTGCTTGATGAACAACTGCATGCACTCTCATAGATGCACCAAAATGATTCTCAAAATGCATGTTTCTCACTAATAATGCCCAATAATGATGTTGTATGAAGCAAAGATCAGGGTTATATAAGCCATATAAATTACAGTGGTTCCACACGTACCTATCAATAATATATATGTCCCTGCACTTACTTTCAAGTTATGTTGCAAAGAGCATCATAATGTTCCAAACCAAACTTTTTTCTTGTTGATTGTTAAATGAGAAATTCTCAACCATTAGTTTCTTTCTTTGATCTTTTGTTCCTGAACCAACTATAAAGTAATGATAGGACTTAAAGCTGGAAGAAAAGATCTAAAGTAAAAGAGATTAGACATAAAGTTAGAGAATACGACATAAAGTAAGGAGATAGACTATAAAATAAGGGGAAGAAAGCTTAGATCCGTTTGGAGAGTGAGTTGAGACGAAATAAATTAAGATAGAAGTTAAAAATTAAATAAAATATTATTTTTTAATATTATTATTATTTTAAAATTTAAAATTTTTGAATTATTTATTGTATTTTGTATAAAAATTTGTAAAAATTATAATGATAAAATGAAAAGAGATGAGATGAGTTGAGATTAACTCTCAATCCAAACTGCGCCTTACGACTTTACCTTCTTTGAAGAGAGAATGAAGACCAGAGAGTCGAAGGGAGAACTCGAAGACCAGAGAAAACTTCTTGGAAGCACTTGTAGAGAGTTTTGTGAGGATGGAGAGCTTGTGTTAAACTCTGTTTATAGTGAATTTACTCTCCAAACCCGTAGACATAGGTCTCAGTGCTGAACCGCGTAAGCACCAGCCTCATTTACTTTCAATTATTTATAATTAAACATATCATGAATGAGAGTCTCAAACATATCACATTACATGAGAGGAGAGGGTCATCTGACATATATATATATATCTAGATAATGATAGGCTTACTACCCTCTACCACCCTCCTTTTCTCTCTCCCACTTCAATCTTCCTAGTAGTAGTGTTCCCCCCCCCCCCCCCCCCCCCTCTCTCCATTCTACTCATTTTTCTTCCTCTCCCTTTTTGGACTTGCCTCTTCCCATTGTCAAAATTTTTTTTTCTCCTTTATTTTTTCGGGTCATTGATATGTCCACCCATCTCCATGCACCACACATCCCACAATCAGAATCCCTTCCACCCAATCTATCATTCCACTCGGCCATTTTCCCATTTCCATCGCTCTTTCTAGTGGGCATGTAAGCCACACGAGCTTTCCATATTTGGTCCATGCTTCATTTTCCAGATTTTTAGAGCTCATATATTGCCACCATACATTGCTATCCACCACCAGCAAGATCCCATTTTGATTGGGGAATGTGGGACACTCGCCCCTACGCACCTAAGGGAATCTTGTGTAGCTATATAGTTTGTAGCTACTTTCCATCACAAATTGAGTAATGTTATATAATACAAAAATGTTAGACCCACCAACGTTAGGTCCCGACAATTTTTTTTTTTCTATTTAACGTTTTTAATAATGTTGTGAATTTCTCAAAAAAAAAATATTTAAGAATATATATAAAAAAATGAATGAAAAAAATAAAAAATAAAAACATTTTTGTTCTTATCGGGACAGGTCTCATGCTACACCCTCGGTAGATGTAGCACTGCTCTATATGATATACCTAATATGCACTTTTCATCGCTTGGAGTATCCCTATTTTTTTAAAAATAAAAATAAAAATTGATGAATAATGTCAGCTCATCATAAAGAAAATTATTTCTTTATTATGACATATTCCTAAACTATCCTCATCCTTTTTTCAAATAATTGCTCTATATATTATATTCACAAACGAAGAGCAAATGCTGAACCGGGTTTATGTATAAAGGAAACCGGTCTCCAAGGGCCCATAATAACTCCAATGTCGATGTCCTTGCCGTCAAAAGAAGGGGAGAGGTTTAGACCTTTGGGACCTAAGGCAATCCGATGGTGCCCACCCAATTTTCTGGTTCACATTGTCATATATCACCAGTTGCCCGCGCAATGAGACATCTGCACAGATCATGTATTCAGCCAACTCCAGCTCCCCATTGAAAGGTAATTATATAACATGATAACCAATAATAATGTATGGGAAAGTTCAATATTTGTGGAAGATAAATGATATTTGCAGTTCTAGTGTGCAATCTCCGTGCACTCCCTTTGAAAAAAACGGATAAATCCTAGACCCACATAAAAAAATCATTCTTTTAATAGTGGACCCTATTTTTTTCAAAGGCAATATACAGGACTTGCACACCCTAAACTGTATCTAGCATTACTCTTTGTGGAAATGAACTATATCCTAAACAAACTAGAAAAGCAAAAGTGATTCTGTTTGCAATAATACTATCCAATAAAGACCATGAGGTGGACCAAATGCCAAGGGTACAACATTCTAGCTAGGACGCCTGGGTTCAATTCTCCACATATACCTTCAATATTTGGATTAGACATAGGTCTTAAGTATCCAAGGTTTGTCGTGCTCTCCAGTCTAAGTGCATTCCAAGCCTAGTGCCAGACTTCGTCGGGCCAGGTACAAAGATTTGGGTGCACAAATTTCCGTAATAAACAGAAAATTATCCAACCAAGTAGTTGGATCTGATAAGTTAAAAAGAGTTGGAGAAACCAAAACCAGAGAACCCAGCTCTGGTTTTAGCAGGTTCCCATCAAGAGTGATGTTTGGGTGGAATGAGGGCTCATGCTATGATTAATGCCAAGATGAATAAATTTTTACATAAGTCTCTAAGACTGAGCATACCTCCAAGTATAATTGTCGATCCTTCGAGCAATTTGCTTCCATCAAGGATACCCAAGCACACATTGCCTTTGTTCTACAATAAGAACTCTTGTTACAGAATGGCCAAGAAAAATTTAAAATCAAACACCGTAATGATAAAATCCTATGTAAAAGGAAAGTAAGAACTTACACTAATGATCAAGTAGCCTTCTGGAGGAATTTGAAGCTTTGTGGAGACAACCCACCATTTCCTCCCAAATTGAAGCGTTAAAGTCTTGAAGAAATGCTTAACATCCAAGACAGATCTGCATACATACAGGTGCAGCTTCTAGAATTTTGTATCCATCGTGATTGATAAAGCATTAAAAGTGTGGTTGAATTGAGGCAAGAGAATATTGTATTAACTGTATGTTATACATGATATTGGGCTTGTTTTACATTTGTTTGACAGAGAGAAGGGAGCAAGAGTGGATTTGGTTCAAGGTTACAAAGAACTTGAGCTACATGTCAAGGCCATATCAGACAACCAAAAGGCAGGAATAGCTTATGGACCAGTAACTCAAAGCAGATACCATTGTAATTTTTGTTTTTTTTTTTTTCGTTATTTTAATTGATCGATCTGTTGCCATATGTCAGCTGCTCATATGCCAGAATTTTGTTGGAAGTTCATTTTTTAATTTGACGTTTAGGCTCCTACATGATTTTTGGCTGATCTAATAAATCGCAATGTTTGTACAATCTTTTAAATTACTGAATATTTGAGAAGCAAGAAAAAAGAATGTATAAAAAGTTTTCCCTTAGTCACGGGAACAAAAAGTGAAATGTCAATCAACTATACTGCCAAAATAATAAAGGTCAAGACAAGGAATGACATGATGGCTTTGAAAAAAAGTGCCTTCCACTGGCCCAAAGAACTCACCAAAATGACACAGCTAAAACAACAATTATAATAATAGTCTATAACACAAAAAAATACCTCCACAACTCTAAAAAAAAATTCCTTTCTAATAAAACAACACAAACATAATATAACAAGGTGTTAAATCATTCACTGAAAGTAAAAAATACTAAAATACACATTATTATCTAACTGATACCCTTTAGGGAATCTATACTTAAAGCCTGATGAATGAGTTTTTTGGTATCTAAAGTAACCGAGTATATTGAACTAATCAGTATGGCAACTCCTCCCTCCAAATGCCTATGCATTATAAAAACAAAATCCTTCGGGAGTCCAATAATCAAACTAAAAGATTTATTCGACAACATTTTTTTGGCAGTGTTGACAACAAATCATCTTTCTGGCTTTTTCAGATAGACTTTATTACCTTAAAGATCTATGAGAGACAACATCTTCGTTTTTTTGTTCTTTCTTTTTTCGATTTCGTCACTTATTATGGAACATGCATCTGCTAGGCATTTAACTCAGTAATAGCTGTGGGTGCTGGTGGAGACAGTAGTGGCATACCAGCAGTGGTGCAAAACTGCAAATGCTAGGCATAAAACCCCTGGCAGCATTGAAGTTTGTTGCCACAGCAATGTTCATGGTGGTGTAGAACACCAGCAGGGGAACTGGAAGAGATGGCTAAAGTGGAGGAAAATGTTCAATGTCTCTACTATAATAAGTTAGTTAAGTTGGAAACGGCAGTACATAGAAAAACAGACTATCAGGGTTTTGGCTTTAATAACCTTTTTTTATTTTCGTAGAAGCCCAATTTCCTATTCCTTTTAATTATTCAGAAATGCATTACTAGATGCACTTTCTTCGCTGTCTTTATGGAAGTAACCACCATAAAATGTGAGTAATTAGTAACTTGGTTAACTAGGAGGCTCAGAGATTTATTTTGCTGTAATAAATACAACTATAATTGAAGCTGATACCAGGTGCAGCCCAATCAACCAAACTTGCCGTAATACCTGATTGGAAATTCAGCTTGCCAGCAAATTGGCAATGTCGGATCTGATTTATCTTCAATGAGACCAAACCCAGAAACTTCATTAAGCTGCATCAATAGTTAATAAGTAATCAGTACAATAGTGGAAGTGCCACATAAGAAGAATATCTAGAATTTTCCAGGAGGTTGTGAATAAAAGCACTTACAGAAGCAACTAAATCAGAATATGCTTGCTGAGGAAAATACGTATAAGAACTGCCACTATCAAAAACTACTTGGCCGTCATGCACACCTAATCTAAGAATTTTGCTTCCGTAATTCATTCTCACAATCTCTGTACGATAATAATCTCTGAAAAGGAAAGCATGGAAAAACAAATCCATTGTGAAACAGAATAAAACATCATAGTAAGACATGGAATACACTTTGGAAAATAAGCAGAAGAATTTATCAAGGAAATAAAACACTTATTTTCCATCTAAAGCACAAGATAAGCACAAATTTAAATCAGCCAGATATTATGAAACAAAAATGAGCTAACGATAATTGAAAACCAAACATTTACCAGAAAAGACTGTCCAGCAAACTATTATTTCTTGCAGACTGGATCTCAAAATATGTATTCTCTTCCATAAAATATTTGTCTCCTCATAAGTGAAGCCTCACATATTCTAAGTAATAGAAGAAAGAGAAGGAGGGGGAGGGAATATTCATAAATGTTGACTTACATTTCTGGGCTATTAAGCATAGGAGCCCATGTCATACCCCGGTGAGGTACAAAATCATCACCTAAGAACATATATCCACCACCTGCATCTGGGGTAAGGCAATGACCAACCACATTGTTGATTATCCCCTTGCTCGCCAACTGGGAAGGTAGGCTAACTTTAGCCCCGCTTAGCCCAAGAATTCCATCTGTCTTTACCAAAGTATCTAAGAGTAGGCCTTGCTGATCATATCCACATCTTAGAGACAAACAAAAAATGTATAAATCAGCATTTGAGAGTGAAACTAAAGAATTTACGCAATCCAGAATTTGGTACAAA
This sequence comes from Juglans cinerea, assembly GCA_961763995.1. Taxonomy (NCBI): domain Eukaryota; kingdom Viridiplantae; phylum Streptophyta; class Magnoliopsida; order Fagales; family Juglandaceae; genus Juglans; species Juglans cinerea. The sequence continues at coordinate 15,245,208 of CAUIVZ010000016.1, forward strand.
GATAAAAGAGAAAGAAATACCCGAAAACAACATTTAAACTGGTCCATGATCCATTTGCCATTATTAGATGCAGCTCATCTCTCGCAAGAACCCCCGAAGAGGAGCTCTGATCGGCATATTGAATTGCATAGTCACATTGTTTGCAAGTTTTACAATGTCCAGAAGCCTGATTTCTTTGAACTTCTGTGCACAGGTAGTCCTCAGAAGGTACCACGTTGCCTCTTGTTGGCTTGTACAAAGCATTTGCTCCCTACATCAACTTTATACATTAGAATCAAAATATCTTCAAACTGAAAATTTGATTAAAGGTTATCTTTTCTGATTGGCTGCTCTCAATATCACATAATTGTTCAGAAGCCTGTCTCCCATTTTGTCAGATAACTATCGTTCTCAATGTTTTTGTTTTTTATTCTTGTCCTTCATCTTTATTTTAAATTTCATTTTTTGGACGACACATCAGGGTGCAGCCTGATGGTCAAAGGACGGGTTTGGGATGAGTCCTAAACTCAAACATCTTGTGTTCAACTCCCTATTAGCCGTTCCCCCTAGACTACGTGATAAGGGATGTAACTCTCAAGGAAAAATGCTGAACTTTTCCCATAAACTCACTCTCGATAACCAGATAAAATTAATTAAAAAGTTTTGTGTCAAACATAGTACAGACATTATTGAGCACAGTGCATAAAAATGGAAATATAACCATAAACCCTATAAGATGATATAGCTGGAAAAAAATATAATGTCGAAAGAAGAAACTCATTTATCATATATGGAATTCAAATCATTCAATTAGTAAATATGAAAAGAAAATGGAATCAAATCTCAAAAAAACAGAGCAAAATAAATGTAATAAAGGCCAATGAACTACTGAGGCATTGATTAGAAAACAAATGCAAATCAGGGACTACATGTAGTTACATATAGAAGGATTTTGAAAACCAAATAACAGAACAACCAGCAAAAATTAGGCCTTACCTTAGCACAGCTAGTGCAAGGAGCGTCACATTGAATCCAAGTTAAGTCACTCCCAGTATCCATGTCGAGAAAATAACGCTTTGGAGGACTCCCAACAAGCATGTTTGTGTAATACAAACTGTAAGAATAAGAAAATGGTTAGCGGCAGGAATGACATCAAGCGTAACAGACAACAATTGAAGGCATAATGATGATGACAAAGCCGTGACCTGTATACAGCAACAATAGCCATTTGAAGTTTAGTGGAGAGTAACACAGTATTGGTGACTGATAAGTTTGTATATGGGTGATGCTACACCCACCGAGGGAAGCCACTGAAAGTGGTCACCGAATGTGCAATTTTTTTTTTTCAAACATTTTTTTAAGAAAAATGATTTACACAACATTTTTCACAACACTTTACACAATTATGTTTTAAATGAGAACCCCTTAAACATTTAAAAAAAATCACAAAAAACACTTCCGTAAAAATAAAAAGCAATTCGGTAGAAAAAGTGGTGGGAGTAGAGTTTTCCTTTGTATATTCCGCTCCTATTGTGCCCTTTTTTAACAGGGAAACATCATGAGGACCTCAAATCATTGTAGTTATTCTCAGTCTTTGAAACTAGGTCAGGCGATAGAAGAGGGAAGGGGGGATGAAAGATGAATAAAGATAACTCTGATGAAAGCTTCATAGGATGCCACACACAAAAAGGAAGAAGAAGAAGAAGATCAGGAAGTTATTGTGCATGCAAATTTCATAACCGGTGAGTGAACATAACTTTCATAAAAAGTGGGTAGCACTAACATATATAAAGTTCAATTGTTAAAACGTGGTCCCCCCACAATTCCTTTTCTGGCTCTAGTTACTTAATTCACAGAAAGCATTACAATCTCCATGAATCATAATAAGAAAAAAAAAACAAAAACAGTAATCCACACGTACCCATTAGGATATACATCTCCTCTAACAGGTAAAATGGCAGCAGAATCAAGTTGTGCCTTAGAAGCAACCAAGTTGTCGATCATGCGGGGACCCCTCCCATCCTCAATTGGATAAATCAAATCCCCCTTATCAACATCCACAAGCTTCCCCAATCTAAGCTTCAAGTCCCGATTTTGAGTCCCCCATTTGGGATACAAAGGAAAAAGAAACGAACTGGGTCTATGATCATCATCATCTGAGCGGCGCAATTCTTGCTGGGTCTGAGAAGAAACAGAGCAATAGAGGATAATAGCGAGCATAGAGATGCCCAGAAAGGCCAAGAGTTTTCTTGGGATGCCAAGAGAGGTTCTGCTGATTGAGAGTGAAGATTGAGCTTGAGGGTTGGCTGGAGGTTGGTGTTGTTGGAGTGGGAGAGGGTCTTGGTGATTGTCGTCGCCATGGGGTTGTTGCTGGCCGGATTGGGCCTGAGTTTGGGACTGGGTTCTCGGAGTGTTATAGAGAGTGAAGGCAGTGATAGTTTTGCCAAGAGAGGGGTTGTCTGGAGGTGGAAGAGAGATTATGACAACCCCTTTTATAGGTTTGAGTGCATCATCAGAATCCATGTCCACAGAAGAAGCTGAGGATTAGGGAGGGAGTGCGAGTATCTTGGGTGTCCTGCCAATGTTGTTCTTCTTTAATCTTCAGAGTACATGAAGCTGCCCCAGAGACTCTGTGCGTGAGTCAATGCTGCAATGCATGTAAAGGGGGTTTGGGATCAAACGAGGAAAGATCTTGGAACTTCACACCAGGACGGGAAGCGCCAAGTGGGAAAGCAAATAAGAAACAGTATTCTTTTTTTATTATTATTAAAAAAAAAATCTTGTTAGCGTTAAAGTCCTATTTTTTTTTTATAAATTGGGTTGTGGCGGTTAGAGAGAGAGAGAGAGAGAGACCAGAGGAGTTGAGATCGTAGTTAGAGACGCGGAGGGAGATATACTAGCTTCATACATGCAACCACTATATTTTTGCCCACAAGCTGAACTAGCAGAAGCTAGAGGGTTAATTTCAACAGCCAAATTGTGTAATGAGCTGAGTTTGCAAAGAGTAATCTTTGAAGGAGATTCATTGTAGGTTGTCAATGTAGTGAAATAGAATGTTCAGAATTATGGTTTGCTACAATGTCTCGTGAATGATGTGCATTTGATCTTGGCTAGTATTACTTGGAAGATATCACATGTCAAAAGGGATGCAAATCAGGTGGCTCATTTGCTAGCACAAAAAGCACTGTTTCAGAGTTGTGAGCTTATTGATGTTGATTGTCTCAACCCTGATATTACTGATCAGGTTATGACTAAGAAGCATAGAGCAGGTTTTGGTACAAATGGGATAGAAGTAGCACAGTCGAATGTCAATGTTATAAACTCTAGTTATGCAGAGTCAGTTTCTAATCTTGTACTTTTAGATCGTCATGTTGTAAATTCTAGTAGTGGAGTGTATGCTCCTGACCTTTTTAATGTAATGGCTGAAGGCCATAGTGTTTGTTGAATGAAATTTCAATGGTTTCTTTCAACAAAAAAAAAAAAAAGTCCTTTTTTTTGTTTTTGTAATAGAGTTGATAATTCACATCATAAAATTTAATTTATAAAATTTAAATTTTAAAATAAATACTTCAAATATGATATAAATTATATCAGTATGTACTATAAAAACAATATTATGCTCTTCCGCGTAGTTTTAACACCTGCAACACTCGTGACAATTTTTATAAAGAATAATTATCAAATTTTTGTAGCAAATTGATGAGATTTGATAAAGAGTCTTTATATACATCAGTTACTATTCATCCCACATCTCACACTTAACGTAGCTTTTGTTTTATTTTTTTCTTACATGCTGAAACACGCATTTTGAAAACAGGAGGTCATTTCGAATTTTCTTTCATCCAGTCTCGCGTTCACCCCTCTCTACCCAGCACCTCGTGTCGGCCCTCCCTCTGCCCAACGCCGCCCCTCCCTCTACCTAGCGTTGCCCCGTGTTCGCCTCTCCTTCTGCCCAACCTCATGTGGTCTCCGGTTCGTGGCTAATGAGTTCGTGAGGTTTGTTTCGCTACCCCTCTGCTCAGCTTCGTAGATAACGCCACTACTATTTTTCCTTCCATATTAGTGAGTACTGCTTGTGTGAGATGGGTATTGCAAATTTTGGGGCTTAGGGCATGGAGATGCTTGCAAGTTTGTCAATTTTTTGAGGACTTTAGAGTTTCACTAGTCATGCAATATGTGGTATTAGATCTGGATAATCTATTGAAATATTTGATTTTTTTTAACTTTATAAGCAATATTTACGTCCAAGAATCCAACCTACTAGAAATTTATAACTTTTTGTTAAAATTGTGACGTTGAAGAGAATGGCTCACTTCACTGTGTTATGGTGAGAACTAGGATGCATTGTCATGGTCCTTCTACCATGGCTTATTTTCCAAAACCCTTGCAGCACTACTCCCTAGGAACTTGAACTCTTCTCAGCATCTTCACAAATCTTAATTCAAATCATTATTGCCACATAATCGAAACAACTAGACTTTGGAAGGGCTCTCTTCACTTCCCAACATTATGGGATAGGAGTCCATTTAATCCCATTGCCTTCCCATGATCATATTTCATATGCAAATTATAATTTCTCCATAGATTTCTCTTTTTGGTTTGTGATATGATGCATATTTCTCACTGTCTTATATTTTTCTGTCTCCCTCTGGCAGTGGAGTTTTTTTGAAAAATATCACATTACAATTGTAATATGGTTGCAGGCAAGTCGACCATTCTTAGATTGCTCTTCAGGTTCTTTGACATCCATTTTGGAAGTGTAAGAACCGATGTTGTTATTCTTCGTAATTGTTTATTATTGGTACAATGCAGCCTACAAAATTGGTGTCTTACTCCTAGGCTCAATGGTTATCATGCATGATGGTTCTTAGGGCTTCCCATTCATTCATATGCATTTCTTTTATGACATCGAACCAAATTTTTTCACAAATTCTTGGTAATTGTTTTGAATTTCTTAATTTTAGGCCCTCTAAATCTGGATGTCACCACCTATATGCGTGCATGTAATTTTATTTTATGACAGAGTACTTAATTAAGCTAATATCATACTCATATAAACTCTTGACAAACGTTTTATTTTATAGCTATTGTGCGCTTCCTTGTGCATGACACACGATTAATTAACCGCATGAATATATGGTTGATCAACTATGTCAAAAATTTATAAACAAGTTCTAAGATACAATAGTCTAACACTATGCTCAAGTGTTTGTTATTATTAACCATTGTAAGATGGAATTGGAATATTTTAAGTTGGATATATATGACATGTTCATGTGATCTTTACTTCAATGATTTTAAGGCCAAAATAAATAATCTATGTTCTTGACTTGAGATAATATATCGTTACGAGGCCTTTTAAAATAGCAAAAAAGTCGAGATCAAACCATGTGTACAAATTGTTTTCATTACACAACTTTTAATTTTAAGGCATTTTAAACATTAAGATTATTTTGCTCTTTAAGTCAATTTTTATAAAATTAAATTTATTTTTGATTAAATTACATGATTACGTTAGTTGATTGAATTTATTTTCTTCTAAATTATGTAAGAAGATCATATTCTAAAATTTTTAATCCAAATTCAAGGAGTAAAAAAAAATAGTTGAGTAGTAAAATAGTAGTAAATGAATTATAAGTATATCATTTACCCAAGTATTACATGATCATTTGAAAGAAAAAATTATAGACCAATACGGTTAACTTTCCAGAAATTCCTCCGACCATAGCATTAAGGTTCATTACCTGCTTAATAGAGAGGACGAATATAAAATAAAATAAACAGCTAATATGCACGCTCTTCTAGGCCTGAAAATCGACATTTTCAATTCGGTTTTCTCATGAAATCGAAACCGACTGACAGCCATGATTTATGGACAAAAACCGATCGAAACCGACCGGTGTTAAGGGCTGAAACCGGCCGGCTTCGGTCTGGCCGGTTGCCGGTCGGTTTGATCAGTTTTTTCAGTTTGGACTTTTTTTCTTGGGCCTTTTTTTTTAGCCTTTGTTCTATCCAATTTGGGCCAATTCAACAAATATTTTGGACTTTTTTTTCTCATTTCATTATCCAAGATCTTTTTAAGCTTTTTTTGAGTTGATTTCATTTTAAATTTTAATAGTAATGTCATTTATAATTTTCTACTATTACTAACTAACTATATTAATTATTACTTACTAATTATTACATAATTAAAAAAAAAACTTCACTAGATGTTTAGTATTACTTAATACATATTAAAAAAAACAAATTGTCTTAAGCATAGCAAAATGCAACTAAAAAATATAACATAATTAAATGACAACAAATTGGATAGTTGCTACTTGCTACTTCAACTTCAAGCCATCAACCTTCAATCTTCAATACTTGTCACGTTTGATTGTGTGCCCAACTCTATATACAAACATTAATAAATATTAATAATAAGAATAAAACATTAAATGTTAGTGAATTTGATTTATAAAAAATACTAAAATTAAATTACAATGAAAACAAAGAAAATATTACCTGATTCTACTATGAAGCTCTCCACATTATCCATAGCCTCCCAGATATCAATGGTTGTTGCCGGATGTCTTAACCAATTTTGAGTACAAATCAGTGTCTCAACTATTCTCGGAGCCAATGAACTCAGAAAAAGAGTCAAGCACACGACCTTCCGTACTAAATGCTGACTCGGATGCAATCGTGGAAACAGGCATGACCAATAGTCTCGTGCAATCCTCGCGAGTATAGAATAATTAGCCTCATTAATTTTCCACCAAGTCAACAAGTCAAATGATGTAGAGAGTGTCTCACAACCATCTGATAAATATCGATCTACTTCTGTTTTGGCAATATTAGATCCCATGGCGGAAGATGCTTTATACCACTCGTAGAACCATTTGGTCTCACGCTTGCCATCATCATCATTCATGGTTCTAGATGTCGGAGGGGGCACATGCTCTTGGGTACTCGTGGTGGAGCCGAATTCCGTATTATATTCCGCATACAAATCTTTCAATACTTGTTTCACACTCGACACCAACGACTCAGCACGAAACTCATCATGAACTTTCCTCAAGTGGAAAGTAAGAAGTCCTAACTTGCTTCGTGGATCAAGCACAACTGCAATTAACATGAACAAGTTCAGCCTGTCTAATGACCCCCAATACTTATCATACTTTGTTCTCATATTTATGGTCATACTCCTCAAGCAACTATTAGGACTCTCGCTCAACTCCATCAACTCATTTTGGAGATCACAAATCTCCAGAAAATTGGTGTTGGCTGTCACATATAAAGGCCCAAAAAATCTATTAGTGGCATCATAAAACATCTCTAAAAATTTAACAAAAACCCTCATTGTCTCTCACTCCCTAGCTTTAGGAGGCCCCATGTGCCCAGACTCAGGGTCATCATCAAAGTAAGAGAGGTAATTATAATCCTCACTCTCCATCCGCCTGAAAGCCTTCTCAAACTTCTCAGCCACCTCTAACATCATATAAATTAAGTTTCATCGTGTCTGTACATCAAGACACAACATTTTCTTACAATCAATTTTTTCTTTTTCTGCACATCTCTTAAACTTATCTAGTCTTGCGGGAGATGAACGCACATATCTAACTGCATTTCTAACCATTGTGATGGCGTCATTACACTCCTTCAAACTATCATTCACAATAAGATTTAATATATGAGCACAACATCTCATATGCATATACTTACCCCCCAACAAATTCCCACTCAAAAACTGTTTCAAATATGAAATTGCAGTATCATTTGAACTTGCATTATCAACTGTCACAGTAAATATTCTGTCAATGCCCCAATCATACAAGCATGACTCAACATATCTCCCAATAGTTTCCCCTTGATGATTAGGGATTAAACAAAAGTTAATGATTTTTTTTTGCAATTTCCAATCTTTATCAATGAAGTGTGCAGTTAGACGCATATAATTCAAATTCTGTATTGATGTTCATGTATCGGTCGTCAAAGAAATTCTCATGCCACCATTTTTTAACACTTTTTTAACTTTTCCCTTTTCACTTTCTTACAATCAATTTTTTCTTTTTCTGCACATCTCTTAAACTTGTCTAATCTTGCGAGAGATGAACGCATATATCTAACTGCATTTCTAACCATTGTAATGGCGTCATTACACTCCTTCAAACCCTCATTCACAATAAGATTCGATATATGAGCACAACATCTCATGTGCATATACTTACCCCCAACAAATTTTTACTCAAAAACTGTTTCAAATATGAAATTGCAGTATCATTTTAACTTGCATTATCAATTGTCACAGTAGATATTCTGTCAATGCCCTAATCATACAAGCATAACTCAACATATATCCCAATAGTTTCCCCTTGATGATTAGGGATTAAATAAAAGTTAATGATTTTTTTCTGCAATTTCCAATCTTTATCAATGAAGTGTGCAGTTAGACGCATATAATTCAAATTCTGTATTGATGTCCATGTATCGGTCGTCAACGAAATCCTCATGCCACCATTTTTAACACTTTTTTAAGTTTTCTTTTTTCACTTTCATACAATATTTTGTCACTGTGACACGACATGGCACTTTAAATCGAGGTTTATAAGACCAACACACTTTCTTAAATCCCTGTCCTTCAACAACACTAAATGGTAACTCATCGACAATTACCATCTCTGCAATCGTCAACCTCACAGCATCTTCACCATATTTGTGTGTTACAAGACTCCTTAACATACCATCACTCTCTCCAACCCTCTCCTCAGGTGTTGCCTCACCTGTTAATATTTTTTTGTACCTATCCAAAGGCCCACGTTTATGAAGATTTTTAGGACATGAAGGCAAATGGTTTTGCATTGTTGAAGTCTCATTCCTCTTTGAGTGGCATGCATACGTCTTGCCATAATAATTACATTTAGCCTTTGGATCATCTATAGCACAACCCTCCACCTTCTTAAAATGGTCCCAAACAATAGATGAATCTTTCCCTTTTCGTTTCTTAGGTAATGGACAAGTAGAACTAGTAGGGGCACTAGGGGGTTTTGATGACTGGGTCTCCCTCACATCATCTCCCAAGTTAATGGTTGGTGTTGATGCATCAACATCAATCAGAGACGACGAAGAATCCATCTAATTATAAAATAAAACATAAATGTTACACGTTAATACTTAATACGTTATCGCGTACATTATAAAACATAGCAAACATCAAGTACTTAATGCGTTATCACGTACATTATTACAACAGCTAGTTTGCAACATAGTAAACATCACAGGTCTAAGACTCTAATCTAAGTTTAGTTCACTCATCACATTTTATGCTTTAAATTCATTGATTCAAAGATTGGTAACAAAATAAAATTTCTAAACACAGCCCACAAGTCTATCACAGACACACACACACAAATTATCACACTGTAAGCATTTCGGGCCTTCGGCATAAGCTCATTTCGGCATTGCTCCATCACACACGACACAATATCAGTCACAAACCACAATATTTTTATTAAGCAAGGTAAAAACAGAGACTAAATATTCTGTATTTCATCTTCCTCCCAAAAAATCCTCAAGAAATTAACAATAACAACTAAGCAAGGCAAAAACAGAGACTAAAGATTCGGTATTTTTACTTACAGTAGGATGTGGGCCGTGTGGGTGGTCGGCGACGAGAGAGGAGATAGGGCTGTGGATTGTCGACGACGAGAGAGGAGAGAGGGATCAACGGGGGAGGGAGAGGGAGTCTGGGACTCATTGGGTCTGGGGAGAAGGAGTCTGGGATTGGGAGGCTGGGAGCGGCTCACGAAAACGGAAGAACGAAATGAAGAAGGAGAAACAGCACGTGCACCACCAGGGGGTTCTAACCCTATCGAAAAACGACGTCATTTGGTTTAGACCAAACGGCTCATAGGTTTAAGAACAAAACGACATCGTTTCATGTGAAACGGCGTCGTTTTGTACAAGAAATATATTTTAAAATGTATATATATATATATATATAACGTCAGTCGGTTCTTCGGTTCAGACCGGGTCTGAACCATAGATCGAACCGGCCGACATCGGTTTCGTTAATTTGCTACTGCCGGCCGACCGGTTCTCTGCCGGTTTCGGCCGGTTCCTGAATCCGGCGGTCAGTCTGCATCGGCGACGGTTGGTCCGGCCGGTTTGTGTACAGCCCTACGCCCTTCTTTAGCATCAGCTTCGCTATCCCACTTATTAAAGTTTATAATATCATTTTTTTTGTCTTTTACCTATTCAATTCAAAAACTAATCTCACATTGAATTATCTATCTAAACTCTATAAAATATCAAAATGTATATTTTTTATTTTTTATAACTTATTTTTATCATATTTTGTAGATCTATCGGTGACATTTAAATTTTTAATAAAAAATATTTTATAGATCTATCGGTGACATAATTTTTAATAAAAAAATATCTTTTTTTTTTAATTATCATAATTTATAATGCTACTTTTCGATAATTTTATATTTAATAACATAACGATTATTACATTCATTCTAACTAAATTATTATTTTTACTTATATTTTCAATGGTCATTTTTTTCGGATTAGTCAGTCATATCTTCTTTGATTATACTCTTGATTTACCAGCCTTCTTGTATTCAACCGAATTAATGTCAACATTTTCTATCAAACTTTTCTTTTTTGCTAGGATTTCTTTTATTCAACAATCATATCTATAATTTCGTTTAATTTTCTTTTTATGCCAGACTTTCTTGTATCCAACTAATCATATTTTTTGTTAAAGCTAATAGAGCTTTTGGCATTTTATAAATAGATCAAGTGCTTTAACTACTTCTCACTCATCCGAAACCAAGCCTCTTGAAATTTCCAATCCTTCTTCTTTTAATTCTTGAAATTACTCTATTTTTATTTCTCTATAGATCTCTTGATATTGACCATATTCTATATGATGACGATGGTAGAACAAGAATTATGGGCTAGCAAGGCAGCATATAGCTCATGTCGTCATCTTGTTCAACCTTGTACGTTCATCCGACCAAACCATTGAAGGTTGAAAGCCATTAACACCTTTTCCATGATTATTTTGCTAAATCACCAGTAAATCCTCATAATGTTTTTCGGAGGAGATTCTCAATAGGTCGTGATCTATTTTTTACAGCTATTATGTAGTAGAAGTTTATGATGATTATTTTGTCAAAAACAAATATGCTAGTGGAAGACTTGGATTATATTCTCTTTAGAATATTACTGCAACAATTAGGATGCTCGCATATAGAGTAACGGCAGAACTTATAGATAAGTATTTGAGGATCAGAGAAAGCACCGCACAATTGGGTGTGAAAAATAATTTATGAAGGCAATTGTGAAAATTTTTTCTAATCAGCATTTGATGTCTCAAAATAGCAACAATATAGCAAGATTATTAGATGTTGGACAACAACATGAATTTCTAGGAACGTTGGTGAAGATTGATTACATACACTAAAAATAGAAAATTGTCTCAATGCTTGAAAATGTATGTACTATGGTCATGTAAATTAACCAACTATTATTTTGGAGGCTATTGCATCTTATGATCTTTCGAATATCATTTTTTTGGATTACCTAGTGTCATAACACCAGTAACGTACTAGATCGATCTTCTATATTTGTTGCACTGGCCCAGGGTTATTCTCCTCCGTGTAACTACTCAATCAATGGTCATGAGTATACAATGAGATATTATTTTGATGATGGTATATATCCTTTTTAGGCAACATTAGTGAAAACAATTCGTGCTCCACAAGGAAATAAGAGAAAACATTTTGCTGCAGCACAAAAGTCAGCAAGGAAAGATGTGAAGCGTGCATTTGGAGTATTTCAAGCTAGATTAGCAACTGGGTGTGGACTTGCTAAGTACTTCCACTGTGAATACTAAAGGATATTAGGGACACGTGCATTATCTTGCACAATATGATTGTTGAAGATAAGAGTCATCTATATCTAGATGCAGAAGAGTTCATTTATGAACAAATGGATGATACTCCCCATGAACTAGCTCCACGAGGTCATATACCTGAATTTATTAAGTTCCTTGAGCAATATTATTGTATTAAAGAGAGGAACTCATTCTCGAATCTAAGCAAATCTCATCGAGCATTTATAGAGTATGCATGGACATCATAATTTTGACTACAATTGTGATTAGAGCTTTTACGTTGTAATATTATATTATTGAATGAGTTAACGAAGATATTTCATCCTAGCTCATTCTATGATAGTAAAACATTTCCTAGGAGTTGACAAAACAACATTCAATCGAACAAGCATTCACCAAATTGTTCACTAACTTTCAAATTTTACAAGCATTTATCAAGTTGTCTACCAACTTTCAATTTTATTAATGCTTTTAAAATCTAAATATTTAGTGAATACTGTAAAACTTGAAAGTTAGTAAACAATTTGGCGAATGCTTGTTCCAATTGAATGTTTGTTTTGTCAATTCCTATGAATGTTTTATTATAACGGTAGGAGCTTAAATGAAAGATCTTTATTAACTCATTAGACAATATAAATATTACATTGTAAAAACTCTACTTGTAATTGTAGTTAAATTATGACTAGCCATGCCTACTTCATGAATACTTAATGAGGTTTGCTTGGAGTTGAGAATAAGTTACTATATCTCTAATACGATGATGTTGTTCAATGAACTCCATAAATTCAAATATATGATCTCATGAAACTAGTTCATGGGGAGTATCATCCATTTGTTAATAAAAGAACCCGTCTACTTCGAGGTATAGATGACGCTCATCTTCAACAATCATATTATGCAAGATAATGCATGCGTACCTAATATTCTTTAGTATTTCACAATGGAAGTACCTAGCAGGTTTACACGCAATTGCAAATCTAACTTGAAGTACTCCAAACGCACGATTTACATCTTTCCTTTTTGACTTTTAGACTACAGCAAAATGTTTTCTCTTATTTCCTTGTGTATTAGGAATTGTTGTCACTAATATTGTTCAAGAAAGATATATATCATTAACAATATGAAATCTCATTGTATACACATGACCATTGATTGAGTAACTATACGGAGGAGCATGATCTTGGGTCACCACAGCAAATATAGAAGATCATCCAGTACGCTAATGTTGTTATGAGATCCAAGTAAACTAGAAAAATAATTTTATGTTCGAAGATCGTAAGATGTAACAACTTCCAAAATAATAGTTTGTTCATTTATATGACCATAATGCATATATTTTAAAGCACTATGACATTTTTTCCATTTCCAGTATATGTAATTAATACTCTCCAACATTTTTGAAAATCGACGTTATTGTCCATCATCTAGTAATCTTGCTATATTGATATTGTTGGGAGACCTCAAGTCCTCGTTAGAAAAAGTTAGAAAAAGTTGTCACAGTTGCCTTAACAAATTCTTTTTCATACCCAACTATGCGATGCTTTATCCGATCCTCAAATATTCATCCATAAGATATGTCGTTATTCTATATGCGAGCATCTTAATTGTTGCAATCATCTTCTAAAGGGAAGACAATCCAAGCCTTCCACTAACATCTCCTTTTTGGATAATATAATCATCATAAGCTTCTATTGTGTAGAATGGTTACGTAAAAATAGATCATGACCCATATGGAATCTCCTAAAAACATTATGAGGGTATAATGGTGGTTGAGCAAAATAATCATGGAAATGGCGTTGATGGCTTGCCAATGGATCACGTTGGAGGAACGGAGACGAAGAAAACTAGATGCTCCCTCGCTATTCTTCTATCTTGTTCTACAGTCATTGCTACAATTATATCAAATTCATTATTGAAAAAATCATCTTATCAAAAGAATGATCCATAGAAAAATGAAAATAGTGGAATGTTAAGAATCGAAAGAAGAAAGATTGAAAGTCTCAAGAGGCTTGGATTCAATTGAATGGAAAATAATTAGAGCAGTTGATCTATTTATAAAATGCCAATGAGACTATTAACTACAACAAAAACTATGAGTAGGTGGGTACAAGAAAGTCTAGCATGAGAAGAAAATTAAAGAGAATTGTAGATATGATTGTTTTTTTTTTTTTTTAAGCATTGGGGGAGGGAATTGTAGATATGATTGTTGAATAAAAGAAAAGTTGGCAAAAAGATAGAAAATGTGGATATTTGGTTGGTCAAGAAAGCTTGGTAAGTTAAGACATTTATGTGAAATTTTAGATGAGTGTAATCAAAAAATTTTAGATATTACCGTTACATTCGGGAAAAAAAATGACCATTGAAAATATAAGCAAAAACAATAATTTAATTTGAATGAATGTAATAATCTTTATGTTGTTAAATATAAAATTATTGAAAAAGTACACGTTATAAATTATAATGATTAACACAATATATTTTATTTGATTACAAAATAAAATATGAAATAAATCAATTAAAAAAAATTAATAAAATTCAAAAATTAATAATGTTTTATTATTATATAGAGTTTTCAATGGATAATCTATTCCCGAGACTAAAGAGTATTAAGTGAGAGAACTAAAAGGGAAAAACAAAATAATGATAAAAGTTTTATCTAATGAAACAGCTAATGCTAATGGGAAGCATTTTAACTTTTAAGGCCAGCCGATGAAGACCAAGTCGTGAGTCTTGTGGCAATACAGGTCAGTAGATGGGAAAGTTGTGACATTTTCAAACCCCATTAACGTTATGGGGCCTACAATTGTTTTTTTGAATATGTGGTCTAGTCAACATCAAGACTTCAACTAAGAAACTTAACAAGCAAGTAAATAATGCAAGATAAAATACAATCATCATGACATAAGGTTATGGAACTATAATTCCTTTGTATAAACCCATTTTTTGTGCGGCTCCTTTTTAACAGAAGGATAGGAAACATTTATTTATTTCCAGTGTTAATTTCTTTTTCTTTTTATATAGTTGCATAGTTGCACTAGCTAAGAAATGGTATTTATAGAGATACCTACCCCTTACTCATATATTTATATATCCTTAATTATCATATATAGAGCTTGCTTAAAAAAATAAATAATGCAAGACCTCCAAGATACTCTCGACTTCTATCATCTCCATTACATCTCCCCATGATTTTGTTTTTGGCATGATACTCTTATTTAGCTGAATTCTCCTTTTTTTTTTTTTTTTTTTTAAAAAAAATAAATTAAAACACTGATAACTAATATTAAAAAATAGTTTCCATATTCTTACATTCAGAGGGAAAACAATTTGTAGAAGAAAATCTTAGATATCCACTATCCACTTCGCAGTCTTCAAACTCATGGAATAGGATTTTGGGTCTCTTGGGAATAGATTGGCATGCCTTGCTGAATGCTAGATCTCATTCGTCGCGTATTGGAAATAATAATTTAGTTGTATCATTTAATTGTCATAGATGTGAAGCCTAGTACAAGAAAGAAGTCGAGTCAATTATATTACACCCATGTCACCATATAAACCCTTGCCACTGAAGTCAATTTTGATAAGGATAGGATATGATCCAAGTTTGTGACATAAAACCAACAAACTTGGTGAGGAGATGTGAAAGATATTTTGTCAGCTAATATGTAAGCTTGAATTATATCAATGTACTTCTAGCCTAATTACATCCGGCCTTTTCATGATAAATGTCTGCAAGGAAAGCATCAGCTACTATTCACTCTCACACCCCCACACCTATAAATATTTTTTAGTGTGCAGATTTTTTCATAGGGTGTCGAGTGTGGGACAGTAAATAGTGACTAATGAGAAAAATTTTTCAATGTCCGCAAATGAAGTAACATTACCCGAAGGTACCGGTGTTGTCCAAATCCCCGAATCGCTCCAACAGCGGGGGAGGTCCAAGCAAGCATAAAACTATGTATAATTTCTCTCAATATATATCATTTGCAGGACACTTGGCAGTTGCTTTTGTGGATGTACAACCACCTCTGATTCACAAACGTTTCAGAATTCACAAGGCAGATGATAAGGTAAAGCTGCGATATTCTGCTCATAAAACAGCTGTTTTAGCTGGATCCCATGATATGAGCAGTACATGGCATGCCAACCAAGGTTGAAATAATAACACTTTCATATCTTTCTTTAGACAAACAAGTCCTAGATTTGAAACTGAGAACCAATTAAGGTCCCTAATATGTATGAATATGAGGGGTAAAATGCAACAAGGATGATTACATGATCATATGAGCTAAATGTAGTTGAATGACACAAGACATAATTTTATGCACAAATGGTCTTGGGGAATCTGAGGGCAAAAAATTGTTGGGCGGGGAAAAAGAAAAGAAATCTTCTAGCACCTCAAGATATTACATATATCAGTATGTTATCCAAATAAGACAGCGAAACAGAACAGAAAATTAGAAGGAAAAGAAAAAAAAAAAATCAATGGCGTGGTCAATCTAGGTAGACATCATGACCTGATCACTTGACTGTAGTGCTTGGGTAGCAAAGAACCTGACATCAACGTCCGGATCCTCACTCAGTTCAACCAGACATGGACGAATTGATTTCTCCACCACCTGCATTGTTTGCAAAGCATCCCAATCAGCAGCCAAACTTTATTGGAAAAGGCAAGTGGGATAAAATGAAGTCTTGCTGGGCTGACTTAGTTAATGTTGACCACATCCCTAGAAGGGAAGGGAAGAGGAGAGGAGTATTTGCAAAGATGACATACCTACACTGAATTGTCTATAAGCACCATAAACATTATAAATAACTCCAGTATTGCAACAATTCTCAATCCGAAATACGTCATATTGCTATATAATGCATTCCTCGATATGATTTTCATCTATTTAATAAAGCAAAATAGATTTAGCAACTTACAGACTGATCAACTATGGGAATAAGTGACTGCAACACTTTAGCCACATTGAACTTGATGTTAGGAACCCTGGAAGAAGCAATTGTCAACAACCAAGTCCAATTCATAATAAACAGGTTTGGAACCACACTTCACACTTTAGGACCCATCATTACCTATCTTTTGACGCATTGATGACCACAGGCAGAAGTTTGGAACAAGTAATTTCCGGGCCCATCACAGGAGCAAGTAGAGAAATTGCATGTAGAATGGTCATCCGATACAGATAGTGGGGGTTGTTAATCATGTCCAAGACCTGTAAGATTCAAGTTGTTCAAAAGAATCACACCAAAGACAAAAAAATAAAGAACTTATATGCTACAAAATTGAAACAAGTTACAACCTCCTTAAATCAGAGTAACTGTAATGATAACTAAATTAACAAGTAAATTAAATAAGATAAAGCATCAATAGAAACAAATTCAACACAAATTGTCTCGTAACCTCACCCCAAATCCTCCCAAACAAGAAACTCCCATTCATTCATTTGAGATGCATAATATCAGAAACCAAAAACAGGAAACCAAAAAGATATATTTATACGGGCTGTTGACCCCAGACCAAGAACCTAGTCAAGAAAAGGGGACTACTGTTTCTGGTTTTTGAAGTCACTAAGCGGCCGGTGACAAGGACATGAAAATATAACCTAGATCATAAGGACAGCTACAATCTAACATTCTTTGGGTCAGGAAGAGACATGTTGCATATATCAAAGACAGTTATATCAAAGACCATGTGGAATGATCTCTTTGTGGGAATGACATGGGTCATGCCTAAAAAGGCTAGTGAATTTCCTAGCAAGTTGGAATGGTCTCCAAGGAAATCCATAGGTGACTACAATTTGGAAGATGATCCCTATATGCATGTGCTGGTGTATTTTGCAAGAGAGAAATGATAAAAGCTTTGAAAACCGCAAGAGGACAATGGATGAATTGACAGCTTTCTTTTTTAAAACTTGCTCCTTTGGGCGGGGTAATACATTTTAATGGGCTTAATTAATGTCCACGACTTCTTATTTTGGTTGTAAATCCTAGTTAGGAATTACTCATGTATACGTTCTGTGTACTTGGCATAGCCTATTATTATCAGTAAAACTTCTTGATAACCTATAAAAAAATATAGATAAAATTTTCCATGTCATGTACCAACATCAATCTGAGAATTTTACTTTTTTTCCTAGAGGAAACTTTATGATAATATGTCCGTACAAACCAATATCATTAACAAATCAGAACCTGTGGAATTATGTGCTGCATTGCCCACTCTGGGCCAAATTCTTCTGCGAGGCGTTTCACATTATTTGCAGCTGCATCACGAATTGAGTAAACCTACAGCCAATGTCAGTAGTTAATAAAGTAAGCAAAATATATCCCATATGTTAAGATGCAAGCCAATAAATATTGCATAATCGTGCTTGTTATTGTGCAAGTCAGATATTACAGTAATTAAAACCAACAGGCATGCCCCTCCTTGCTGGACCCAACACCTTTCTTTTCAGTAATAAAAATTTGAATACAAGGCACTCATAAAAAAATATTAAAAAGGCAAAAGGTGCAAACAAGTAGGCAGGATGTATACTAGAAAACACCTAACTAGAAAGAGAAAAAGATACAAGAAAATCATTGAAATTAAACCCATTAAAGCCACTATTGCTGAACAAAACATCATGTAATATATTTATTGAAAACAAGTACTCTAAAAAATATGGACTATGGAAACTTCCAGTGGATAATAGTGTACAGTATCTTGGTTTAATATAAAAAGCATCCAAATGTAAGGGTCACTTAACAATTTACAAACTGGAAGAATTGCAACCCAGTCCAGCTAGCCTTGAGGAGGAGATATAACACTAATAACTCGAAGGAGCAAACTGCATTTGTATACGAGTGATCAAAAAGGATATCAAGAAATATTCCCACTAAATTTTGGAAAATCAATGCTGGGAATATATCTAAATGCAAATATTAAGAAATCATTAGTTAAACCATGTAAAGCTTCCTCTCAAAAACCTTTCAGCAAAAACAGACTATCAATTAAATCATGGGCCAGTGGAGGGGTGTCCCATATGAGGTACCCCACCAAACAAGTGGGGCCAAATCACTTCTTCCCCTTTCAATCCCAGACACCCTCAAAAATTTCAAAATACACCCCTCACAACGCTCAACTCTTGGTGTTTAAGGAAAATCCTGTAACCTGAAGTACCAATTCCCATATAGAATTTCACAGTTCTATAAATATAAATTTCCAACCTGCCAAAAGGAGAATAGTGTTCAAAATATAATAGTAACACTGCAGAGGATGAAAATTTTGAGAGAATGGATTACATCCAATGTAGAACCTTACTACAAAATGAGGAAAGTTCAAATCAAAACAGATACTCAAAAGCATAAGACATAATCAGTAGTCAATAACCCAAATCTATACATACCTTATCTTTTAACCATTGCATGCAAAGGGCACCGAGCTTGTCATCAAAAAAACCTACACCCAATTGACTTGCCAACAAAGGTATATATTCTATTATTGCAAGCCGAACCCTCCAGTGTCTATCCTCTGCAAGCTCAACAATTGCTGGCAAGAGAGACTGTGACAGTAGATCGATTCCAATGACCTGCTTCAACACAACCATCAACAAGACTTGATTAAAACTTAATTACAATGTTCAGTACGACACTTGAGATGACTGGCACTTTGAAGAGGCCACAATAAAAACAACAAAAAAACAAAAAACAACTGGGTTTTAAGCAACAAAAAGGCTGCTTCAAGTCAAAGGATCTGATTTTATAAGACAACGCTGAAATCAGTCATAACCCAAGAAAAATGAAATGCAGCGAGGAACATAGCTCATATACACGATGAGAAAAATTATAAGTAGCAGAAGAATTGACATTATTTCAATCTTCATTCTTTTTTTTTTTTTTATAAGTATTTCAATCTTCATACTTTTATCACGAAAATGTGAAAGCCTTTTTTATATTTTGAGATGCTAACAGAATAATGTGTGGGGGTACAAGTGGAGTGTAAGATGAAGAAATTCTGCTCAACCCCATATAAAAATGAAAAAAACTCAGTTTCAAGAGCATTAGAAACTCAGCTTCTGCCAGCACTTAGTTGATTTCAAGAAAAAATAGATGTTTTTTTGTGACATGTTGCTCAATCATGTGATTGGACTATGTACATGTATATGGATACATATAATTTTTTGATAAGTAATAAACTGTATATGGATACATATATGTTACACATCATGCATAAATGTGTTTTTGGTGCCTGTGTATACGTCATGCATATATGTCTTTTTGGTGCCTGCATTTACACATGGCTTCCAACTGCATAATTACTACAATACAATAAAGAAAAGTGAAAAGAAGAAAATAAAAAGTCAAAATTGGAACAAATGAACTCTTAACCATTTGAACATGAAATTTTGATAATACCTGGTTAACTTGATCAAGCTTGCTGATAATATTCAGCCGGACATCAGGAAACTCGTCCTTTAAAAGGGAAAGAAAAATAGGAAGCAGTTGCTCAATTGTAGCATCCTGAAACCCACAGCACAAGTACATTATACACAGGAAAAATACAAAAATCCAAATTCAGAAGTGTAACACCCCCTTCCCGCTAGGGCTATGATGCTACACATCATTCATAGCGTAGCTTAAAGAATACAAGATTCTGTAAACAAAACTCCGCAGCAATTTATTGATAAACTTTCAGGAACGTATATTGATACAACTCATAAACAGAAACATAAACATTAACCTTAGTGGTCAGTCTAAGTATATAACATTCACAATTTAAAACTGACTATTTACATTTTTTTTTTCAAAAAATTACAAGAGCACAATTTTTGCACTTTAAGCTCACTTGAAAAAATGCACTTGGGCCTTGTTTGTATTCTCAGATATTCACAGATATTTTCTTTCCAAACATTACTCAAAACACAAAACACTTTTCAATTTCAAAAGTTCAACTTTTTCATTACCTAATCATTATCCAAAAACAAAACCCAATACAACTTTCCCAAACAAAACACAAAAACAACACAACTTTTCCAAATTTCAAAATAAAAATTATATTAAAAAATTATATTCAAACAATTTTTTAACTTTTATAATATTTTTGTTCAACTTTTTCTCACATTTCCCAAAACCCAATAAAACATTTTAACTCAAACCATTTCACTATTATTCCCAGATATTCTGATATATTCCAAGGCCTGGTTTGGTTACACAAATGAAACCATATCATTTCATATAATCATTACAACTTTCTCAAATTTCCACACAAAAGAGAGAGTTGAATTAGAGCAAGAATGCGCAAGCCACCAAGATACTCACGTCAATTCCAGTGAAACATCTTGTATGCAATTCTGAAATTGGTAGCATCAATTTATGCCATGTTCAAGGAGAGAAATATCATAAATGCCCTAAGACTTATTTCACTGAAAGAAGTTATAGTGCTAACTAGCCTGCTCCCCAATTAAATTTCAATTAGATCACTAGTTATAAATGTGTATATATATATAGACGCATTTGGCCAACAGGAAACAACACAAGAAGTGAGCATAAAAAATCACAGAGGAAATAACGAGGCGATATTTTACAGCACCATTTACTGCTGATGCAGATAATGAGAGACAAAATATGGTCTGGAATAGTCTAACTACGTTTAACAATTCAAATCACATCTGTATAATTATTGATGCTAGAAACATTGCATAGCCTGAGCGGCTAAGCCATATTCATTTCTGCTTGCGCATGGAAATGAATGGAGGGACTATATTTCCATTTAAGACAGAGAAACAACATATGCACCTCGACATGATATTACCTTTCCTAAAACTGGTGCCATTCCCATTATAACAGAAGCCAATGCAGAACGAACATGCTGAGACGAGTCTGTTGACAGTTCCTATAGCAAACAATCCTTATTAAGTCAAAATATCAAACAAGTGGCATGTGCAAAGAACGTAGTCATAAATTATCGATAAAGCAACAGTTGAACAGCACTATAAGTGGAGAGAAAATACACAATCTACCATCAAGTTCACAACAACAAATCACTAACTACTTGGTGAGCAAGTATACCTTCACACAAGGAAGGATATGCTGAATTGCAAGTTCTGGACTCAATATCCGGCAGAACTTAGTAACTTTTCCAGCAGCAGCTATGCGTACTTCAGCCTCATTATCACGAAGTAGCCGAACATATGCAGGTACCAGGTCCGACCTACAATATGTAAACATTACCATAACCATCAATGAGAATCAAAGCAACAAGTCCTTAAAACATAGCAAAATACATGCCCAACTCATGAAGAGAGCAATGTGACAAGTAAATAATATTGAAAGGCAGTTTTGAAACTACTGAAATACAAAAAAAAGGGTCTCAGTTTCTGCACAAGATATTTTCATATGGCGATGGAAAAAATAAAGAAATAAACATAAATAAAATACCAGACCTGACAGTAGACTGGAAACTATTGAAATAGTCTAGAAACGTTCAAAATAACAGCAACTCTGCAAGAAAAGTGAAAATACCTGGTAGGTTCAGGACCTACGGCTTCACATAGTTCATATAATTGATTTGCCACCATATAACGGACACGCCAAGATTTATCCTGGTTGGAAAATAATTGGCACAGCAAAGGGTAAACTTGCATGGTATAATGCACTTCGCCATTCATATATGAAATTATCAAAATAAAAAGAAGTAAACCTTTGAAATATATATAGAAATTATATGTAAAAGATGTGGAACAAAGGTATATATATATATATATATGCACGCACAAACCACAAACAAAAACATATAAATTTTCCTTAAACAGAGAATGAATGTGATGGATTACCAAAAACCTTTAAAAATTAAGGGTAAAACTGCCACTTATAACTTCCCACGGTGAACTTAAGCTGTTGTCCGTCACTAAGATTCCATTTTTTTTATATAGTTAGGGCCTGTTTGGGATTGAAGATTTGCTTGAAATTTTATAAAATCTTCAAGAAAATCGTGGATATGGGTTTTTGTGAAATTTTGTTAAAATGGTGGGACCCATAAAAATATATCTGGATTGAGATGTGTTTTATTGGAATTTGAAAAGGTGGTGGGATCGATTGAAATGATGTTTGGGGGGAGAAATTTTTCTGAGGTACTTTTAGGTTTTTGTGAAAGTTGTTCTAGTTTTAGTGTTTTTCCAAATTACAAAAACGATGCAAATAATAAGATGAACTTTTATTTTGAGAGAGAATATTTTGGTATGTAAAAGAATTTTGAATTGACATTCCTCGGAACAGAAATTCAAGAAAAATTTTCAGGATTAAAATTTAAAAAGCAGAAAGTCAAAACGAAAACAGTGGCCAAAAGAATATTGGGAATTGTATTAGCAACAATGATTATAAAAATATGGCCAATATTTTTTTATGACAAGGAATCACGGAGAAAAAAAAATGTCCAATATTTACTCTCAAACATATTATAGAACCTTCCATATGGAAACCAGCACAGAAAATGGCTGATCAAATTAGTATAAATAAGCTTACCAACAAAACAATATAAACATGATAAAGAAAGTGAAGGAGTACGATAAAGATTAATGTTACTGACTTTTTCATTTAAGAACTACTGAATTGTAATTAAAAATATTTTACAGAAACTTGTAAAAACCAACCAAAAGAGATTGATATAGATTAACAAAAAAATACAAGCTGATGATTAATTTTAGAATTTCACAATTAACAACTAAATCAATACCTGTGAGAAATTAACTATGACAGGGAGAATATGTGCCACGCAATCTTGAGGTTCCAACAACTTTCCAAGTGCTGCACAACCTTCAACGGCCAGTAACCGAACAGAATCTTGATCTGTGAGGGAAATAATTGTTAGAAAAATCACTATTGTAATGAAAAACTATAAAACAATGTTTTTAAGAAAATAATGAAATTAAAATCTAAACGGATGAATCATAGAAAAGAAGTTGACAATTAACAATCAGGGCGAGGAATACATCTAGTCAGTGAGGTAACCCACTTAGATATGTAACCAGAACCAAGGAGCCCAAGGGAAAATAATCATGTCCAACAACACTACTAACAATTATTTTCATTCAAAGAATAGAACTGAATGCAAGACACAAATATGATTGACCAAATAATTGACATATCTAGAAATACAAGGATACAAGAGTAAGTATGCGCAAGCAGCACCATTCCTTTTCTAGAATTCACTATGCATTTTACCCCCCTGCTTTCTTCTGGTCAGGACAACAAGGGACCTATCCTAAACTAGCCATTAAATGTTAATGGAGAACAAATGGTTAACAACCATCTCCAATGTTCTTTTTAATCAATAAATATATTAAAGAAAATAAGCACAGGAGCCTACACAAGAGAACCATGTCATGAAAATCAATCAGCAAAGAATGCAACCAGATTAAATTACGCTATTAAACAGAGTAAACTGACAGATCCAGAGGGAAGTAACATACCATCTTGAGTCAGATCCTCAAATATAGACATAATGTCGGTTTTCAAATATGCAGCTTCAACAGTAGCAGCAAATTTTCCCAGGTTTGTTGCAGCAGATCTCCTAACCATAGGCATGTCATCTTGACAAAGCTGACTGTAAATTGTTCGTAGCTCAGTCTTTAACGTCTCTGGGGCACTTGGATAAGCAATATGGAACAAGCCACATGAGGAGACTCGAGCAGTAAACCACTCACCAGCAGCCAGTCTCTAAATGTTGAGAGATTCTTGTGTTAAAAGAAAGTTCAGGGTCGTTTTAATAATAATGAGGAGTCACAAGATCATGTATGATGATAGTTCAGAAAAGAAGAACAATTGGTGGCAATGGAATCTTTAGCAAATCAAAGGCCCAGTAACTTTAAAAAGAATAACACCACTAGCTGAGATGATAAAATTGGTCTAAGCATAATGTAAAAAAGACTGGTACTATTATCATGGTATATTTGTGCACGTTATAAAACTCATAAGAATATCCAATATATGCAAAAATGTTTAAGTTTCCGAAAGTTGTTCCTGCCTTGGCAGCATAAAAGCATGCAGTTATTAATATGTCTATATGTCTGACTCCTCTACTAGTACTTTCTACAAACCTATCTAAAATTGTGCAGGATGGAGTAAACACAAGAACCAACTAAATAAATTCAAAAGAGAACAAATGAGAATTCAATCATCTAACCTTAACCAGAGGAATGAAGTACTCAACCAAGTCCTGTTCCCTCATTTGCGCCCCAATTCTACACAAAGACTCTACTGCTTTGTCCCTCACACACGTTTCTTCAACTGTGCAGAGAGTTTCTAATGGTGGAAGCAGCACATTCGCAAACTCAACACCTCCAACATAGGGAATGAACACCCCCAATTCCTCGGCCATTGCAAGAAGCACTTCATCATCGTCATCATTGTTCTCGCTGAGAAAAGGAATCAGCTCCTTCCTGGTCCTCTCGTCCCCAAGGGCACGAGCAATTGTGGAGAGCCGGCGGATCGAGTTTAATCGGAGCTGAATATCTTCATTTTTTAGCTCGTCGATTAGGACGGCAATTGGATAGAGAGGCTCATCAATCATGGCCATCGGGTCTCAAGAGATCTACGTCACTGGAAACAAAAAAAAAACCATTTCTTAAGCAACCAGACTCATAACCGTAACCTCCGAAAATGAAGAGGAAATCTTCAGATATTGAAGACCGAAACAAAATCCACCTCACTTCAAGCGACTCAGGTGGAATTAATTTCTCCGCAAGCAAACGCGGGATCTTAACGCGAAAGTACACTCAGAAATTGAAGATTGCTAGAACTAAGGCTTAGAGGTGAAAAAAAAAAAACTCCAAAATGATTTGCGAATGAGATCTCGAGCCATAATTCATATTTCTGCAATTTTCCCCCCATGAGTAAAAAACTATTAGTTTAGACAAAGTCCTAGATATAACAGAAAACCTAGGAAATTTCTTATTTGGTCCAAACGAGAGAGAGAGAGAGAGAGAGAGAGAGAGAGCGCAAAACCTAATTGTCGTTGCAGCAATATGCCAAAACCACAGAAAATCGAAGGGAGGCAACAGAAAGAGAGAGGGAAGAAGAGCAAACCTTGAGGAGGTGAGAGCGTAGAGATCGATCTACTGGGAACTGTGAAGAGATCTTTAATTTGTGTTAGGGGGAAAGGCAAGAAGAGGTCTACCTGTTATTTTCCTCGATTTCGTCCCGATTCACTTGGACGGCAATTTTTAGATCGTGCCCGCCCCGATACTTTCCGGCCCGAACCGAGTTTCTATTCTCTCTCTCTCTCTTTTTTTTTTTTTTTTTTATCTCTCCTCTGCTCGTGGAATGCGCAAACGCCGTACAGTCACTTTGAAAAAAAGTGGAGTCTACTATTAAAAAATTAACTTCTTTTCATGTAGGTCCCATATTTATTCATTTTTTTCAAAGCAACTGCACGACACTTACACATTTACGACTGCAAGTATCATTTTTTCTTTTTTTTTTGTTGTTGTTGTTGTTATTTCCCTCAAAGCAAAGACACGTTTCCTTGTGAATTCAAGGAAATATCAAAGTGATTGCGTGAGTTTATGTGAGAATGCCACAATCTAAGAGAAAGTGCAGTGGGATTTTGTTAAAAACCCATTCATTGATCCAAAAATTTTAAGACTATTGGATTCTAATTTTGGTTAAGATCTTGTTTATATAATGAGATGAGATAAGATGGTTTTAGATAAAAGTTAAAAGTTGAATAAGATATTATTAGAATATTATTTTAATTATTATTTTAGGATTTGAAAAAGTTGAATTGTTTATTATATTTTATGTAGAAATTTAAAAAAGTTATAATGATGAGATGAGATAATATAAGATAAGATGAAACCGTTTATGTATCCAAACGAGACATTTAACCCTCATGATCATAACATTCCACCCAGCTTCCGAATCCGACGTCCACAACGGCCTACTCTATTAACACTGATCTGGCGGTAACTATTTTCCTTTTGACGGTTTCACTCATCTATCAGTATTAAATGACTTAACATCATACTCATATATAGTACCAAGACATTTTAATCCAGCCTATAGGTCCCCCTCCGTAACTTGAACTCGTGATGTGGTTCCTGCTCTAATATCAATTATTAAAAACTCAACCATTGATTCAAAAACTCTAAAACTGTTGGATAGTAATTTGATTAAACATTTAACCCTCAGGATCATAACAGATCTATTGTATAAATATATATAGAAAACATTCTAAGAATCTGGTTCACCATTTCTTGTTATTCTAGTTTGATCAACCTTCTACCCAAAATAGAAGTTTTTATTAACCAAAAAAGAGAGATGTTGAATGGAAAATATACCAAGTTATCGTGAATTCAGGAGGATAAAAAAAAAGAACCAACTTATAGTGAACATTTTTAATATTTTGCTACAGCTAATTCAAAGTTGGCTCTTATATTTCAAAGCTCAACAAGAGAAACACTAAAATAAGCGTCCAGATCTGTGAAGTTAAGATCATGGTTTGGACGGATTTGAGTGAACTGTGATCAGGAACAAAACTCAAAATTAATTAAGCTAATTAGATGGTGCTCAAGGATAGCATCGCCAGTTCTGCAGGTCGAATGTAGGATGCTCATTACTAGTAAACTTTACAACAGAGCGAAACCAATTTAGAAATAACACAGAACATCAATTATCATGACCTCAAAAGGCACATAGTTTAGACAGATCTATGTACCTTCATCCACATCAGATACATGTATTGCAAGTTCTGTATTAGAATTTCCTTCAAGACAGCATTGGCAACTACAAAGTATATTCATCTTTCAAGAAAAACAGCACAATGTCTCCAATGTATTTCAGTTTCTAATGATGGCACAGAGAGTAATAATTCCATCCATTTTTAATGATTTAAACTCAATACAAGTCATATCGAGTTTGAATGCCTTAGGCACTTATGAATCTCTTACAAGACCCACCAGGCCCTGTTGCTGTTGGTTGCTCCACAGGATCCTTCAATTTTGCTTTATCAATTATTCTTCAAATGAGTCAACATGATTATTATTCTTCCAGATAGTATTGGGAGTTGTGAATCTTCCAGCTCCTGTCCATTTCTAATTTCCCAGCTCTCGAACGGACAGGAACAATTTCTGGTCAGCCTTCTTTTGCAACTCTTCTGCAGCCCCATGTACTTGATTAAGCATGTCTATAGGATCAAATTTCCCCATCTCTCATTTTATTCCCAAGTTCACATAATACTTGAGCACCTTCAGAACCTACTCTCGGAACCTCCTTTTCAAAACCTGTCTTAGTTCAACAGGGCTAACATATATGAATTGCCGATGCAGCATAATTGCATGAAACAATACAAGAGTATTCATCCTCTTTGCTTGTAGATACTCCAGCTGATCTGTGGCCACTGTTTGAATTGAAAGAAATCCGATGGGTTTCAAATCATGTCAGATTTTCCAGCTTTGTTCAAAAGATATTTTGATTCCCCTTACAATCCATATGGTTGATCTTGTAAACATATCATGCCTTTTTTACTCCCATAAGAAACAGCAGAGGGAACAAACTTAAGTCATAAACTGTAGCTAAGGGTCACATTAACTTTAGGAGGAAAATACTGCGTCCATGTGGGGGTAAGAATGGAGGCAATAAACAACAAAGCTTACCATTAGAATTAACCAAGTTGCAAAGAAACTGAGCTAACCGTTGCAATGTTTCAAAACTGGAAAACAGCAAAAGGCCTTGTACTTATTTTAACTAAATCACAGCATAGTTGAACTCAATTAAACATAGGCTGACGACTGCCACCATTACCAGATGAAAGGAGACAGTATTGGAAATTTTAAAATTACAGACTTGTTTTCTTCACAATTAGAGATTCAGAACTATGTAAATTTCACCCTGCTCAAATCAACAAATAAGGTCCCCTTAGACAGGCGAAAGACTGTTTATTCAGTGTTATTTTCCAATCTCACTCAAGTGCTTAACTAGCTCCTCGTCTTCAAATTGCTTCAGGTGTTCAACTATACTTTCAGTATAAGAAGCTTTCAATCTAATTCCTTTCTTGAGCATCAACTGTGTAAGCCTTGCGGCCTCCACCAAATGGCTTTGTTGACAAAGCCCAACTAAAAGAATAGAATAAAGATCAGAATCCACAGATGACAAGACCTTCATCTTCTCAATTTCGTCACATAACCGAAACCCGTCTAGCATCCGTCCTTCCAAACAAAGCTCCTTTATCAAAATGCTACATGCCAAACTATCAGGTTTGACACCACTAGCAAGCATCTCTCTAAAGAGCTTCTCTGCATCCTCGAGTTTTTTAAGTTTGACCAACGATAGTATTAGAGAACTATAGCAATCACCATATGAAACACTGCCTCCTGCAACAACTTTATCAATCACCTTGTAAGCCTCTTCTAAATGCCCCTCCACACAAAGACCCTTTATCAAACTACTAACCGTAACGCGATTTGGAGAACACCCAAAAGCTTCCATCCTGTCCAGAATCTTCAATGCCTCTATTGTCTGACTTTTATCACACAAACTCTGAATCACAGACGTATATGTAACAACATTCGGACTACATTCCCCACCTTCTTTCTCCATCTTACCCAACAATTCTAATGCCTTCTCCAAACTCCCCCACCTACAAATCCCATGAAGAAGGGCCGAATACATCACAGCATTAGGCAGACACCCCCGCCCCCTTATAACCTCAACCAATCCACAAGCATCCTCTAACCTACCGACCCTACAAAACCCTCTAATCATTGCAACACAGGTGATCATATCGGGATAAAGATCATTCAAACCCATCTCATTCATCAACTCTTCTGCCTTATCCATATCACCCTTTTCACAAAACAACCTTATAACCACATTGTAGACCGTAGTATCAGCCCGCAAACCAAAATCCTTCATTTTTGTCAACACCCACAAAGCCTCATTAGCCAGCCTTGCTTCCCTATACAAGTTCAAAACCACCTTAAATACCTTAGCACCAACCACACAGCCCTGAACCCTATAATCCTCAATAACATCAGCAACGACGCGAGGATTTCGATTAAGGTCGAACAATTCACAAGCTTTTCTGTACATAAATGAACTGTGCCTATAATTGGGTTGAATGCCAACCCAAATGAAAAACCTAAGACCCATTTGGGATTGGTTTGGGTGACATCTATGTAAGACCTCAGAGACGCATTTGGGGTCCAATTTGGCATTAACTGTGGCCAGGGTTTTCTCTATGTTTTGGGTACCATTTATCTGCAGGTGAGTGTAGAATTTTTCTGCAGAGGAAGCAGCAGAGGATTTTACTGTTGAGAATTTTGCGGTTTTGAGGGGAAGCGAGAACGAGAGGAATTTAGAGATTGAAGAAAGTGCCATGAGAGGTCAAGGCTTTGGGTGAAAATTCTTAAACCCTAGTGTTGCGGTAGAGGAATGTTACCTTGGATGTGGAGGTATGGAGTAACTTTGAATGCGTCGTAAAAGAGAAGGAGACGGAGCAGAGTCTGGGTCTCGGCTGAACTCTGAACTCGCGCGGACTCGACCAGATCCCGGACGATCGTCGCATCGGAGTCAGGCAAGTCAGCTATAGGGTATACACGTTCACGTTGGATTCTATGATTAGAAAAATTCAATTCCATATAAATTGAGAAATGAAATTAAATCCAACGCAGATTAGGGTTAGTTTGTTTTTAAAAATGAGATAAGATGAGATGAGTTAAGATTAAAGTTAAAAGTTGAATAAAATATTATTAAAATATATTTTTTAATATTATTTTTGTTTCAGAATTTGAAAAAGTTGAATTATTTATGTTATTTTATATTAAAATTAAAAAAATTGTAATGATTAGATTAGATGAGATGAAATGTTTTTTAAAAATA
Source organism: Juglans cinerea (assembly GCA_961763995.1). NCBI lineage: Eukaryota > Viridiplantae > Streptophyta > Magnoliopsida > Fagales > Juglandaceae > Juglans > Juglans cinerea. The sequence goes on from CAUIVZ010000016.1 coordinate 15,275,932, forward strand.
AAAGAAGTCAAATTTGTGCAAATATCGCACAATTTTTTTTTAAATATATATCTAATTTATATAAAAAAAGTTAAAATATATTTTTTAAAATAATGCGTAATATTTATCCTATTTATAATTATTATATGTAACATTATTCATAGAAATTTAAATCCTTATATGTAACATTATTCATAGAAATTTAAATCCTTGAAGGCTACGTTGTGTAAAAGTTTTTTAATAATGTTTCTCAAATTTTAAAATATTTCTCTTTTTATGAAATATTTAGATATAAATAAAGCAAAATTAATATTTCTTATCATTAAAATTAAAATGAAAAATTAAATCAATTATGCTACAGGTAGTTCATTTGGGGGACATCTTGCACACTCTTGCTCACGTGGCCTTAAAAAAAGACAATAGAATAAAAAAAAAAAAAAAAAGTCTGAAAGCCTGAAAGGAGGTGAACACAAGGCACGAAGGAGAAGCTTGGTTTCTTGCTCACGAACCGGTGCACCTATGTCTCTGTTGGCCCATCTCTGTGAGAACCACATACAGCTCAAGCCCGTCTTCGCACTGCACGTCTCACAGGAAGAGAACCACGAAGAAGCTTCAGCTTGCGTTGCGCTCACAAACCAGTGCACCATTTCTCATCTCTGATGGCCATCTCCGCTGGCACATCTCCGCCACCGACACATCTCTGAACGTCTTTGCTCGTTTCTCTCGCCACTGACACTAATCTCTTATCTGGTTTTCGCAATCTTTGAGCTCTATGCGACAGGGCAAGAGACCCAAAAATACAACTGCACCATTTTTTGGCTCTCTTTGACCGCCAACTGGAGATCCTTTCCAATCGCTTGACCGAATTGGATAGAGTAATGGAAAAAGATAAACACACTTCAAACATGCTATGTGACAAATTCAAACACACATGATATGTCTTTCTCATTCTAAAATTGAATCATCTAATTTCATCAAATACTTAGAGAAAATTTCGGTGATAACATAATTTCTCATAGTGGTCCCAAGTTTGCTTTTAAATGCAAATGAAATGCTTGTTAAATGTTAATTTACTTACATTGCAATAGTACATATTGGGCACCAAAGAGTCTTTAGTGGAAAACCGATACATGTAAATTTTATGGTTTCAATGAAATCCTCACAGAGGTCTTTCTTCAAACACTTCACCTACATCTCCTTTACTTCCTTTAGTATGGTATCAGAGCCATGTAAAGCTCACGCTATCTTCTCCTTCCCTGCGAAACTCACCAAACTCAGTCCTTACTTTCAGTAATTACTATCAAACAAATGCATAAACTCCAACCGTAACAATGCTAAGGATGACAAATCTCACCCATGCTTCATAGTGTAAATGGCCAAAAAGAAAATTTCAGACATATCACCTTAGACGTAAAAAGTTCTTTGTTATTCAGTTCATCAATCGCAGTGCTAAAGGGTGTATTTCTAAGTATACCAGGACACAAAATTTTATTTTGTCGAACAATGCAGGAAAATATGATTTTGAATAGAAACCAAAAACAATTGCCTAGGGCTAGGGTTAGGGTTCGAACCTCGGAGAAAGGAAGAAGCTTCAGCTTCAGTTGCGAATTTGGAGAGGGAGACGCTCACTCATTATGGCAATTCCATGGAAACATCTTCGGTTCGATTTCGTTGATGGCCAGGAAGATAAGAGATGCGAAGGAAGCTTCAACTTCAGAACAATATGCATTCTTCAATACGCACCGTTTCGCAAGGCTGAAATGAAGAAAACATTTTTCGTCTTCATCAACGAGCCTGTGCGCACCGTTTCATTTAACCGTGGCAGCCACATCGATTTTGTGCGCAAAGGAGTACCCGAAATCGACTATGGAGTTTTGCTATACAATCTTCACCACACTCCATACTCCACATTTTTTTAAATTTTTTATTTTTTATTTTTTTTAAGTTTATTTTTTTTAAAATTATTTCAAATTTTATATTCATTATTCATATAATAAATATTTAAAAAAATAAAAAAATAAAAAAATATAGAAAGTAGAGCGTAAAGAAGTTATAAAGATTTATTGTTTCCAAAATGAATATAGAAAGGTACAAATATTTAGACGTATATTAATAAAAGTTGTAGAACTTATCGCATGTATCTTTCCTACGCGAGACTTTTAAATTTAGATAAAAATATGAGAGAATATTTTTTCCTACAACAGGTTTTGCTCCGATTGATATAATATTAGTTACATTACCTGTCTCGAAATTAACTTATTTTTATATTTTTTTAATTTAACTTTATTGAATTCAAGATTTCAAATATGATATAATTTTAAATATGATATAATTTTAAACTTACTTTTAAATTTTGACGAAATAACAAACGAGTTCAAACATAAAAAAAATCTTAAATTGATGAATTATTGGAGGTTAAAGACATTAAAAAATCAAATATGAGCAAAAAAGAGAACAAATTTACAAATGATATGAGTTACATTATGTCTCAAAATTAACTTATATTTATATTTTTTTAATTAAAATTTTTAATCTTGTGATTTTAAAAAAAAATCAAATTGGTCCATTCATTAAAAATTCGTTAGTAAACCATTAGAAGCGCCACATAAACACTAATCATCTTTGGACATGTGTTTCAAAGTTAAATTAAATTCATATGGTTTGTCTCAAAGTTAAATTACTGTTATGTTTTTTAATTGAACTTTTATTCTCAACGATCTTAAGAGCTATCAAATTGGTCAGTCTATAAAAAATCTATAAGTAAATCGTCAGAAGGGTCACATAAGCACCCAACATGTGTTACCCAACAAGGCCATGTGTGCACCTCTTGTACAAAATTCTTACAATAATATTAAAAAAAAATTTAAAAGCACACAAAAATTCAAAAATATAAAAAAAGAGAGGTTAAAATACAAAAATAAACAGAAAACAAAGTCCGTAAACCACCTTCCACCATTTTGGAAAGAGTGATGCAAAATTTCTCTTTTTTATTTTTTTTTAAATTTTCTTTTCACATTTTTTTAACATCTTTAAATATTTTAAAAAAATAAAAAAAATATCAATACACGAATAATCACTTCCTTAATCAGTAAATAAAAATAAATTAAAAAAAATTAAATACATGAACGGTCAAAATGAGAGAGCATACTAACATTAACCTTTTGGAAAAGTTATATTTTGTCAACTAGAGTCCTAAGCACAACCCAAGCCCAAGCTTTTATTCTTTTGTGTCTTCTCATTTCTTCTGGTATAAGGAGTTGGATTTCCCTTTCCTGAGTATTCTTTTGTGTAGTTTGTCTCATTTCCGAAAAATAAAATAAAAGAGGCACTTGATTAAGAGAACAAAGTTTTTGTGCCTCTGACTTGGGTAAAGTAAGAGAGAGTATGCAAGTTTCTTACATTCCCTTTAAAAAGTAGTGGAGCTCATCGTTAAAAAGTAAATTTTTTCATATAGGCATCAAATTTGTTTACTTTTTTCAAAAAGAGTGGAGAGTTGCACGCCATAAATATGTACAAATCATTTCCCAAAGTAAAATAAGGGTGAGATTACCTTAAACCGAAGGTTCAAATCGTGCTTAAACAAAGGAATAGTAATGCATGTCTTATCTGTTTATCATGTGAAACTGCACTATCAGAAGGCAAGGTTTCTAAATACAAGGCAGATTTTGAGAGGCATTTTCTGTTTGCAAGTGCAATTTTGAGCTTAGAAGTACAGTTTGTTAGTTATGTACCTGTGTGAGAGAGAGAGGGAGAGAGGCAGAACAAGATATGCATGTAGAATAACACACACCATGCATGTAGCAACTCACACTCAAACAATGTACTTCCAGTTCCACCTATTTAGACACTAAATGGAAACCCCTAATATCTCTAAGCAAAGAAGAAATCATGGCTTCTCTTCACTCTCATCCTCCTCTTACCATCCCCACTCTGATTCTACTCCCTTTCATTTACCTTCTAACCCCCATCCTTTCCCAAGACCCTAGCTCCTCGAGCCCAAACGTAGCCGAATGTGCATCGCGCCTGCTTCCATTGGCCCCTTGTGCACCATTTGTGCAGGGTACAGCCCAATCACCAGCACAGCTGTGTTGTGACAACCTCGAGCAACTCTACAGCCAAGAACCTCACTGCCTTTGCCTCTTGCTCAATGACACTACCTTGAGCTCTTTCCCTATCAACACCACTCTTGCTCTGCAGCTGCCTGATCTTTGCAGCCTTCAAGCTGACATCTCTACTTGTTCAGGTACACCATCAAATAGAAAATTCCAGTATCATTTTGTCCCATCTCTTGGCCATAATGATCACCGTTTATGCCAAATTAATTCAGCATTGTAAAACTTGACATGGTTTTGTTAATTTTCTTCTAATCTATGAATTTTGTTAAACTTTTTGTGCTTTTGATTAAGGAAAAAATCCACCACCCAGTCCACCTGATTCTCCAGTTTCTTTTGGGACAAACACCAACTCTACTCTCGGGACAAACTTCAACTCGACTGTTGCTGGTATGCATTCAATCTCTACCTCCCAAGTTTTCAATGTTTTTTCCATCCCTGACAAAACAGTCAACAAAAGATGGCATGGACCTGTAAATCAGTTAGACATATGATGTTAGAAATTCATTTCTTAATAATCGTGACCCTCCATAGGATGCCTTATCCAATCAGAAATCTTGGTTTTCTGCTCTTTGCAGTTCTAAATTTCTTTCTGACAATCTTCTTTTTGTTTTGGAGTTTCAGCTTCTCCAATGGTTGAAGTGCAGCCAAGACCTAGCACAATGGGATTGGGCTTTGGCGGAAGCACCAGCATCAAATTGAAGGGAGAAGGTGATTTTGCTCTCGTGGCCATGACAGCTTTTCTGTGGGCGACATTTCTGTAATTGAATGAATGACTGTTAGTGATTTAATCTGGGTTTTAGGATATGATGTTCACTGGAATGATTTGTATTTGAATGCTACCATACCATCCTCTTATTTAGATGGAAGCTGATTTTTTGCAGACAAGAGAAAAGACATCATTAAAGTGCCAATTAACAAAATCAGCTTCTATAGAACCCCGCCGGCGCCTTTGGCTTAACTTTCCCCGTTTAAAATAAATAGTATTTCAAGCAGAGAATTTTGACAATTAGAGGAATTTACCTGAAACCAAAGTGCAGAAACTTGGTACCTGAATGCTTCTCAAATTTCAATCATCTCGCTCCTTGGTTGGAAATTTAGCGAGCATTGCTCAGTATCTTGATCTTATATCATTAAATGCGTGCCATTTACATATTTTATATCAAATACTTATCACATTGTCTATCTATCTTGTTGCATTTCATATGCCGCCTGCAGTTTTAAATGTGCCACCTTCTTACTTCTCCGACTTTACTGTTCTCAGGCGGGCCTAGAGTTTTGATATAAATCAGCAACAGTTCACATCATACACTCCACTTTTATAATTTTTTTATAGGGTTTGTGGATGTTTTTCATAGGATGTATGAGTGTTTTTCATAGAGTGTAAGGTGTGAAGTGTAGAATAGTGAATAGTAATTGATGAGAATAATTTTTTAATAGGATTATATTGCTAGCTCCGCCATCTCACTCCTCATGTTAATCGGTTAGGGCCATTCCGTTTGTGATTCGAAAAAATCTACACAACCTCCACACACCACATATTTTTTAATTTTTATTATTTTTTTATCAAATATTTAATATATGAATAATGAATAGAAGAATTAAATTAATTTAAAAAGAATAAACTCAAAAAAAAAATAAAAAAATATTAAATAATTTAAAATTTTAAAAAAATGTGGTGTGTGGAGGTTGGAGAGGTTGTGTAGCATTGCTCTTGTGATTGGGCCTTGATTTTTGTCCGCCTTTATAGCCCATTTTTTAATTTTTATTATTTTTTTCTTTTATCAAATATTTAATATATGAATAATGAATAGAAAAATTAAATTAATTTAAAAAGAATAAACTCAAAAAAAATTAAAAAAATTTGATCCGTAAAAGTTGAAGAGGTTGTGTAGCATTGCTCTTGTGATTGGGTCTTGGATTTTTGTCGGCCTTTATAGCCCATTTACCTAAGATACCATATTAATCATAATATTCTTCTTTTAAGTTACTATAAAAGTCAATTAAAATAAATACATAAAAAAAAATCTAAATTCTCATCCACAAGGTAGGATGACCCCTTTTATCTTTGGGTGGCTCTACAGCCACCGCTCCCGCTGGGAGCCACCCACCGTTAGTCATAGAATTTTTTTTATTTTCATATATGTATTTTTCCATATTTTTAAATATTTTTTTTAAAAAATAAAAAATCATAATATTATTAAAAAACACATCCTTAATCATTAAATAATAAAATAAAATAAATTAAAAATTAAAAATAGGAGCGGGAGCTACTAGCAGTAGCCCCCAGCGGGAAGTTTATCATTTTCCTTTATCTTTAGAGTGCTATAGTCACAATTTTTTTTTTATAAAAATAAATTTACAACTTGACGTGACCCTTAAGTGATACATTAAATCTATTTTACAATAAAAGTAATTTTATAGGGAAAATACTTTAGCCACACATGGATTATACAAAAATAAATTCACAAACTGACGTGACTTGATATATTACATCAGATTGTAAAGTAAATTTTTATTGTAAAGTAAATTTAATAGATCCTATGAAACCACGTCAATTTGTGGGTTTACTTTTGTGTAATCTCTTTATGTTTGTATCAGTTCTTGTTTTATAATATGATATCTCACATCAAACCATGTCAGTTTGTAAATTTATTTTTGTAAAATCTTTTTGTAGCTAAAACTAGCATTTTTCTTACATGTAAGATATACTTTCTTCTACGGTGTTAATGAGTAAATTTGCACAACAAATCGGAAAGGAAGGAAAGAATGATTCCCGGCCCACGTTGGTGATGTGGATTTCGATACGATACTCTTCGCGTTCATCCATATAATAAATAAGCGAATAAAAGTAAATAAGGAGAGAGATAAAAAGATTTACGTGGTTCGACATAATGTATACGTTCACAAGTTGTTTGGGGGCGAAATCTACTATGATAGGTGATTTTACAATTTCTCATGGCTTCACATATCTCACAGTACAATGGATGAATTTAGGAAAAATCTTTTAAAGTCGCTATGTGTGATGGAGTTTGGGCGTATGAGAGCTTCTGTGGTCAGCCAATGGATAGTTCTTGTGGAGAAATCGTCAAATTTATGGGGGATCTCTGCCTTATATATAGGTCTATTTCCTTGGAGTAATTGAGTCCAACTTGCCTTGTGAGACATTTTTTTTTAGGAGTCTGAGTGTCTGTCCTTATCTCTTCTCAGCCTTATTTCTTAGCTTGACTTTTTGCTTTATCTCGAGACTAATTTTTAGGCTGCTGATTTGACCCCTACACATGGGCTACTAGTAGGGAAGTTTTTAAGAATTAAAGTTGCAGCATTGGCAACCCTAACCTACACCATGAGTTGTTTCAAATTACCATCAAATCTGATAAAGAACTAGAAGGTATGAGGGCTATATTTTGTTAGGAAGATTCATTGAGAGTTTGGATTGGAAGCATTTAACCTAACTCTTGCAAGGTTGGTGGAAAAAAAAAATCAAGAAACAAAATACTTTCCCTAGATTAATTTCTCCAAGAACCTGCTCATAGAAAGTCAGAAACACATCCTTTTGTCATGACCTCACTAAGGGAGAGGGAGATAAGCACGGCATGGAGGTTAGGGTTTGTTGTTGAGAGATGAAGTGATGAAGTCGAAGTCGCATCTGAAGTGTGAAGTGTTTAACTCAACTGGGAACGCACCGTTTAAGAGTGGGTCATGAATGAACGCACCGTTTTGCTGAGGATGGAGCACATCGTTTCATCAAGTGGAGTGAACTGCAACTCACCGTTTCAAGCTATTGCTTATTTCTAGAATTTTCAATTCTGGGTTGTTATTTTAAGTCAGAGTCTGTTATTTTTAAAAGACAAGTGTCATCTTTTTATTTGTTTAGTTTTCATCCCTGCATGGGTATGTAGTGGGACAGAAGGAAGGAAAAGGAATCTGAACATTCATATTGAATTTTGTACTGAAACATTGGAGGTCAAGGGATCCCTCGAATGAGCCCTCTATCTTTATCTTTTATGCAATCAATTGACTCTGCCATTTTTACAAACAGTTTCTGCGCATTATACAATTCATCACACATCTATCACCATATACATTTTCTCCCAGCTATTTTACAAACCCGAGTAGCAGAGTCATTACACCTGTGCAAGGGATGGTATATGTATGAAGAAAAAACAATTTTGCAGTAGAGATGGGAAATGGAAGCTAGGAGATCATGGCCGGTCGATGGGGTTTGGGATGATAAATGGCTACATCTTACGTACGATTACATAAAAAGGGTTCTCCAAGAAGATCGTGCGGTGATGGGCTAGGTTATCATTGTTAAAGAAAACGGATTCAGCTCCTTTAGAATTCCTACTTCAACTTCAAGACTTGGGATGCTTGAGAATCAGATGATATTGAGAATTGAGAAATTTTTGAACAGTAATGAAATGATATGTGAATAGTAATAAAATAATTTGAGTTAAAATATTTTATTAGATATTAGGTATTAGGAAAGTAGAAAAAAAAAAGTTGAATAAAAAATATTATTAGAATATTATTTTATAATATTATTTTTGTTTTGAAAGTAGAAAAATTAGTATTATTTTTTGTGTTTTATTTGAAAATTTGATAAAGTTGTAATGATTAATTAATACTTAAGTGAAAAAAATTGAAGATTTAAATTAAAAAATATTTATATTTAAGTGGTGTTTGAAAAAAAATTATGAAAATCTTTTAGATGAGATGTGTTTCCCCAAACAAACCATCGTGAGAGAGAGATAGCTAGACACAATAAATAAATTTTATAATATTTATTGAATATTTAATGATGAGTAATTCTATATACAATCGTGAAGTGCGCCGCATAACCGTTTTGAAAAAGAGTGGGGTCTACTATTAAAAAATTAATTTTTTTAATGTTGGTCTCATGTTTTATTTACTTTTTTTAAATCGATTACGCGGCGGTTGCATAATTTACAGTTACAAATATATTTTCTCTTTAATGATTCTCAAAGAAATTTACCCAATCAGCAATAAACATTATATAACTCAATTACATGTCTTTCTCTTTCCCACTCTATATCCTAGTGTTCGAGTACGAACTCTAGGGATCAAAATCCCAAGACAACAGATTGGCGTTCATTTTTTCTTCCTGCATGAAACTGAGGTCATTCTTAAACAGAATCTCTTTAAAAGGAGAAATTATTAAGTACTCATCGAGTATGAATGAAGTAGTTCTCTTATCATGTAATTAAAATTATTATATAAGCATAAATTTTAATTGATATGAAATTTTATAATGAAAAAATTATACTACGTTCCGTATTTCAAGATTACCTAATAATTACTCTCCTTTTAACTTCTCGTGCACAGCCAACAATCATTTATAAATAATTTTATTTGAAAGTTTATACACTACATACCATCTATGTGATACAAATCAAGTCATATAATGCATATAGATGGTGTATAGTATAAAGCCATTCAAATAACACTACTCGTGATCTATAATATGGACCGAGAATAAATTAGGAATATGAAGTCCGGGCATCCAATGAAAAATACTTTAGTTATAAAGAGATTATATAAAAACAAATCTACAAATTTTATGAATTTCGATTTTCCATTGCCCATCAATATAGGGAAGGCAACATCTCAGCAGATTTCCTTGCTCGTCGGGGGGAGGAAGGAAAGGACAGAAGATACACGGAATGAAGTTCTCTACCTTTGAAGGGTATGCTTAAAGTGGACAACCTGGGTCTGCCACACATTAGAATTTGAGGTCATTTTTCAAGATGGTTTTTGTGTGCAATTTTTCCGATTGTTATTTGTTTGGTGGAGTGGTTGATGTTTTGTCAATATTTTTGTTTTAAGTGAGACTTTTGAATAAAGTTTGGAGGTTTTGTTTAAGAAAAAAAAAACTACTAATTGACGTAACTTAATACAATACGTCAGATTGTAAAATTAATTTTATTATAAAATAAATCTAACAGATCACATAATCATATTAATTTATGATTTATTTTTATATTTTCTTTATGAATGTAGCATTTCTCAGCATCAATATATTAGTATGGGCTGGCTCGAAGACTGGCTTTTGCATGGATGCGGCGTGCCGTGGAATATGAAGGTCCCGATCCAACAAATCAATCAAAAGACTTGAAAATATTGTCGTATCATTTGCTCCTACTTTAACTACTGATTTTTTTCATATCTGAAAATGAAGTTTTGATCTCATAATCTCATTACTTGGAACCTCCTTCAAAAAATTCCAAAAATAGATCATTTGGAATTTGGAATTGATCTTGAGCTTCTCTAGTACTGTGGCTCATGTGCTTATCTATGCTATAGAATTTTTCTAAAACAAAAAAAAAAAAAAAAATATCTTAAATGCATGATCGCGACTTAAATCGCAACCCAAGTTTTTAGATTTTTTTGTGGCACTCTATTATTGAGATTGGCGTCATGTGTATGCGTACTTAATTGATTGTTAAAAGATACTATTCTCAAGTCAGTATTTAGAGCATATATAGTACTTAAAGTAATTGTATGATATAATTTGATTTGAAAAATAAATTTTATAAATCAAATATGGATGCGTGGATTGTGTACTACACATCAGCTTAATAAGAAAATAATTCTTGATTGTTAACTAATCATGAAATGATTAAAATCTTTAAAGTGAAAAACTTCTAGAAGTAATATAAGATGTTCCAAATTAGAGTATATGACTATATATATATATATATATATATATATATATCATATGCCTTAGATATTTTAGAAACCCAACAGAAATAACAACCTTGTTAGTTGAAAAACGCCCAAAGTCAAGGACAAGATTTAATTATATATTCAGAAACTGCCATGCATCAACTGGTGGAGAATGCTTTGGATCGTTATAGAAAGTGAGGGAGACCTAGGCACCACATGATATGAGAGGTGAAAGGCTGAAAGCAAAGACACAGGGAGGACCACAAAGCAAGAGTTTTTAAGCCTCTAACCCTAATTCTATATATATATATATTTGAATTATAGAGACAAAAGAACAAAAGGGTCCAACTCAAAATTTTTACAAAAGAAAAAAACAGAACCCCTCCCCACCGCCCAAGTGGCCCCACAAGAAATCCACCTACATAGACAGATACCCAATTGGAATTCAGAGAATAAGATGGACTCAAAACTTTAGCCAATAAACACTGAGATAAGACCAAGTAATGGGTCCGGGGAGTATTTCATTTTTAAATATAAATATTTTCAATATCAAGTCTTAAATTATTTAATTTAATCATTACCTAATCATTACATTTTTTTTAAATTTTTAAACAAAATATTAAAAAAAACCTATTTTTTCAAATTTCAAAACAAAAACAATATTAAAAAAAATATTCAAACAATTTATTAAGTTTAAAATATTTTTATCTAATTTTTTTCTCTCTCTATTTTCAAAATCTAATGAAATTTTTTAACTCAAATCAATTCACTACTATTCATAAATATACTGAAAAACCCAGCTAAAAGTTTCATTTTTTTTAAGTGGGTCTTATTGTTTTTTTCAAATGGTTTATATATTCTGAATTTGTATCTCAAATATAAAATTTCGAAATTTTAAACTTTTATTTTAAATTATTTATAATGAAAAGGGACCACACACACTCACAATAATTGAACATTAATTTGGGCCCCCTAAATATATAAGTAGACGACACATTGATATTCCTTTGTGAAATGTTTTCATTCTTCGAGTTTGCCTAACAATCTGTACTACTTCTGGATCATAATTAGAAAGCTTTCTTTCATGATCACTGAAAAGAAAGCTGCAAATGCCGTGGGAGGCAAGACGGCACGAGCTTGTGATAGCTGTTTACGTAGGCGGGCTCGCTGGTTTTGTGCTGCCGATGATGCTTTTCTTTGTCAAGCTTGCGATGCATCGGTTCACTCCGCCAATCAATTAGCAAGCAGACACGAAAGGGTTCGGCTCCAGACTTCATCTGTCAAACCCAAAAACGAACGTTCAAGAACCGATGATGATTCTCCACCAGCATGGCACCGGGGTTTCACACGCAAGGCGCGAACCCCACGCCATAACAAGCCTATATCTGTGCAGCAACAGGCTAAAGAGGAGGAGAATGTCTTGGAACTTCTGCCTGTTGTTCCAGAGATTGGCAGTGAAGTAGATTCCCCAGATGCCTGCAATGAAGAACATGAGCTTCTTTACCGGGTTCCTATCTTCGACCCTTTTGCTGCTGAACTTTGCCATGAAATGGAAAACACGATTGAGGATGAGAGAACCACCATGGGGATGAAGAATGAAGTGGGGACAGTGGTGGGTGATGATTATGGACAAGGTGGGGTTTGTGACTATGATGATTTACATGGGTTTCTGTGCTCAGAAATGGAGCTTGCTGGTTTTGCTGCTGATGTTGAGAGCCTTTTAGGCAAAGGACTTGACGATGAGGAATCTGCTGCTGACATCAAAGGATTGGGACTTCGAGGATACTGTAAAGAGGAAGATGGAAATGATTTGTGCATTGATGTTGGAGAGAGAAGAGTTAAGGTTGAAGAGGAGGATCAAGGGATGGAAGCTGCTATCGTAGCATGTGATGATCAATTGAATCCATTAATGGTGGAGAACATGAGAGAAACATTAGATTGGAAAGTTGATTACGAGTTGCAGCAGTTTGCTGGAGATCAGGATCAGGAGAAGGTAACTCCCATGGCAGAAAAGGAAACGATGTGTGGAAAAGGATCATGTGAAGAGGAGATGAAAAGGAAGGAGATGTTTTTGAGGCTAAACTATGAGGAAGTTATTAAAGCTTGGGCTGGCCAAGGTTGTCCATGGACGACAGGAACACGACCGGAGCTCAATCCTGACAAGTACTGCTGGCCAGACTTCATGGTACTGATCTCCCTCTCCCTCTTACTGATTTCTCTCACTCCCTTTTTTCATTCTTTGAGTGATTTTCTGTCCCTCACTTCATGGTACTAAATCATGAGTTATGTATTGATGAAATTACAGGGAGAAGCTCATGATCCGCCTGCATATGGAGAAACAGGAGTAGTGGTAGGCATTGGTGATGAAAATCATGCGGGATGGCGGGATCACGAGGGTAGAGAAGCAAGAGTATCAAGGTACAGAGAGAAGAGAAGGACACGCTTGTTCTCAAAGAAGATAAGGTACCAAGTACGGAAACTGAACGCGGAGAAGAGGCCTAGAATGAAAGGCAGATTTGTTAAGAAGACGTCCACCTTCGTCATGGGGACTTTATCTATTCCTACTGCTGCTGCCGCCTTTCCCTACCTCAACAAATAACCGTTATTTAACTAATTAACTGCCAAGTAATTTGCTTGGCCAAGTTGGAATAGTTAAGGTCATGGTCGATCGTTTAATTAGGGCTCTTAATTAGGCTGGCTAGCTTTGATTACTTGCATGTTATAGAATAAATGTCAGTAATTAGCTACGTACGCAGCTTATTACCTTAAATCTCTCTCTCTCTCTCTCTCTCTCTCTCTAACATGTTAGAGTACTACTGATGTACACTCCTATTCAGCAAATCTCTAAATTAAGTGTCAGGCTACTGAACCGCGAGAGCAGTATTGTGGACACATATACCCCGACACTCAACAATATTGAGTTGCATTTTGATGTTGAGATGATCTCAACTGATCTGAGTTGATATGTGAATGGTAGTGTTTTATAGATTTCATTGAGATGCGTTTAAATGTAAATAGATTGAGATATGTGTTTGAGTGTCTGAAGTAGGTTAACATGGGTTTAATTCTTTTTATGAGAAGTTGAAAAAGTAGAGGGTCCTTATAATCTCTGTCATCGTTTGTTCTTATTGTTGTGATTTGTAAAATTTCTCTTATTAGCATGGTTATTGTTGTGATTTGGAAAATTCTTCTTGATTATTTTCCATATCAGCGGCCTGCAACGTGCCTGTAGTAATACTGTCAATTAGATCAGTTAGGCAACATTCTTACAACTATAGGAAAAGAGTAACATTCTTACAATATTCTTAAAAGCTGTAAATGTTACCTTTAGAGGAAAGAAAGATATTGAAACAAAGGAAGGTAAACATATTTATATGCCAAACCAGAAATTAATATCATGGCACCAAAACAAAACCAACCAGACAACCAATTTCAGGACTAAATAACACACCAAGGCATCGTCTAAAACAGAAACTGGTCCTAATTGGATTGCAACATCACTCCAAATCTCATCATAAAATTTTATACTAACTTTATTTAAAAGAAAGAAACATACTTAGATTGCCTCACAGCAGACAAATGCTATTTTTGCTATTTCTGCAAACTTGAATACAACATTATTAACAGCAGCAACGTCGAGAATTTGATGATGATAATATTCTAATAGCAGCAACTACAAGAGTTTATAAAGGATTACACACAATATATGAATTTATTATCAATTAAAGAGAAAATAAGCCATCAGTCCACCAATACAGCATCAATCCTTTACACCCCATTTGATTAACAAGAAAACTAAGCAATGATAAATAAAGGCTCCTCTTAACCATAGCCACTTCACTTATGCTATGGTTAAGCTTGGTATGATCTTATTCTTACATTGTGCATGTCACTGCACAATGGCCTAGAGGAAGCTCAACCAACATCTTCAAAGTCACTTCCAGTACTATTCCTACCTGAAAAATGCTAAATAGCCCCATGAGTTTACCCTCTGAATCTTACCGCTCATACATTTTATTTTTTATTTTTAAAAAAAAACTTAATGATTAAGGAAGTGATTATTAATGAACTTGTGTATTTTTTTTTCTTAATGATTAAGGATGTTAAAAAATATTTAAAAGAAAATCACAATAAAAACATACAAGATTTTCAACTAGCGATACGCCCAGCGGTTAAGACTGGGCAATCCGCTAGCAGCATCCTTCCCAACCGCCCCCCCCCCCCCCCCCCCAACACTTCAACGATATAACAAAAAAAGCAACAGAGCAGGTCAATTAAGTTCTCCTAGAAATGAAGTAAAACTTCATGACCACTATGTTTCTCATAATTATATCACTCAACATATTTATCATATAAGTCTCATGTAAACTTTTAAGGATAAATTCAATATTCCTAGCAAATCTTAATGAACAATATGTTGGTCCATTGCCTTTTGTTGAAAGTTTTCTTACTTTGTATATCCTACAAGTTCCCACCTCGACATGCATACAAGCCTTCAACCTATTGGTGGTAATCTGTTGGTGGTAGCTTTTATTTTAATTCAACATGTAGCTTAATGCTCCACTATCTTGATGTTTCATGGTTGTTGTTTTACGGTTCTATGATTTGTTTTACGGTTGCTATTATATGAAGTTTGAGTGGGGTTTGTGAATTTGTTGCATGGTTACTGTTTTATGAAGGATGGATTCACAAATTTATGAAGATCCATTTTTAACCACACTTTGCAAAGTGGTGGATAAGGTATTAACAACCCCCCCCCCCCCTCCCATGGCTAGCGTCTTGCGTGATAATGTTGATGTCGAAATTGAAGTGACACAACCCGAAGGGAAGTAAGGGCACCGACTAAGAAACCCCAACGGGGTGTGTCCTTCATTGTGGAGGAAGACAACCTCCTTCTATCAGGGCGGCTCAACATTAGCATAGACAATATCAGAGAAATTGACCAAAAGTCCACACAATTGTGGATAAGAATCCATGCTTATTTCAATACCTTTAAAAAACCTAACTGGCCTGAATGTTCTGTAGTCTCATTGACTAATCAATGCTCAACTATCCAAAAAGTCACAAACGAGTTTTCTGATTGCTTGGTCCAAGTTGAATCAATGCATCCAAGCGGTATCAATGAATAAGACAATGTATGTTTCTAATTATTATAAATTTTCATTGAAATATGTATTTATATTTTAATGATTGTTGTTTAGATTGAGAAAGAAAATGTAATGTACCGATCGACACAAAAAGCCACATTTAATTTGGACAATTGTTGGAACCAACCAAAGTGGTAAGTGCATATGGATAATTTACCAACAGGGATAAATGAAGGTTGCTCTACCGTTCCAACTGCCAATGTCGGGGATGATAATATTTGTGAGAGCATGTCTGTCAATGCGGAGAGGCCACTAGGCAAGAAAGTTGAAAAAGAAAGGGAAAGAAAAAGAAAACATAAAGAATGTTCATCTACTGATTTTGATGAAAGGTTAAGCCACATGGAAAGTGATAGGAAGATAATGATGATTGAGAGATAGGAAGCGGTAAGTTGGGTTGAGAGGGACAAGATTGAGATAATAGACCTTACGAAGAAGAAGATGGAGATGGAAGTCATGAGTTTGGATGTTGATAACATGAATATGGTGCAACAAGAATACTTCAGGTCACTTTAAATGAAAATTCTAGAGAAACATAGGAATAGATCACCATCTCGATCTTAATAAATTTTGCTTGGTTGTTTTTGTATAGTGGCTGGGGTAACTTGTTATTTTAATCCACCTATTGTGTGTTGATGTTTTGATCCGCCTACTTTGTTTTGTTGTTTTGATGAACCTATATTTGGCTGGACATAAATGAACTTCTGATGGCTAGACAGATAATGTAGTAGCTGGAAATGTATGAACTTTTGATAAAAATTCAGTTTGACAGATTATGTATGAGGTCAATAGATGGAAATGTATGAACTTTTGATACATTTGTATGAACTTATAATAAAAATTCAGTTTGACAGATTATGTATTAGAAATTCAGTTTGACAGATTATGTATTAGGTTGATAGATAGAAATGTATGAACTTTTGATACATTTGTATGAACTTATGTAGAAGTTGGAAATGTATGAACTTTTGATAAAAATTCAGTTTGCCAAATTATGTATTAGGTTGATAGAAGGAAATGTATGAACTCTTGATATAGAGATTGTTGGATGTGATGAAAATGAACTTTTGAAGTATTTTGATAGATGAAAATGTACGAACTTTTTATGAACTTTTGAAGTTAATTTAGGTTGATAGATGGATTTTATGTATTAAAAAATATTTTTAAAATAATTAAATAAATAATTAAAAAGTATATATAAATTTTTTTAAAAAAATATTATTATTTTATTATTATTATAGAGAGTAACATAACTAAACTAATGTGAAGTTCAATTTTTGAGTAATTAGTCATTAGGCAAAAAGTGACATATTAGCCAAACTTTGCCTAAGCCAATGAGAGTGCTCTAATAGGTTTGGATGTTGGTTATAAATTAGCGATATATGAATTGGTGTGCATGCTACCAGGCCAAGGTACGTAAAAGTTGATGAACTTTTTATAATTAAATTACTGCTTATCTCAACAGTTTTAAATTAACATAAAAAATAATTAATTTAATTAGTTATATTATATCTCTACAATCCCAGACCTCCAAAACTAATACCATAAAGTGAAGGTTGACGACCATATATCTCACAAGACTGAGTCTTTATAGGTAAGGACATAACTTATTGGATACGTATAACCAAAACTTCATTTTATTTTACATCTCAACCATTTAAATTCTAGTGTAAATATTAATGTCATTTTTTGCGGACAAGGAAGATTTCAATATGTGTTTTTGTATAGAAAGGCTACTTATTTGTGCCGTAGATAATATAAAGAGGAGTGTGATCACCAAACGGTGTACTATTTGAAATGACATTATCTCCAAGGTAATGGTTCCCATAGGGGAAGATGGTTAAGGAAGTGTCAAGAGACACAATCCTTAGGTTTAGTCAAAAGGTTGTGTCATGACTTAGCAATGGTTGTGCCATTTGCCAACTAGTGCTTCATGGTCTATAAATAGGGACCATTTGTGTACAATGAATGATGTTGATTCTCATTTATCCATCACCAACTTGTGGGACAAATACCCTCACAGGAGTGTCACCATATTGCCTGGTTTTCGTTCATTTTTGTTCTTCAAAATTCTACAGTGGTATCAAGAGCCTGGTCATGACAGAGAGGTTAATTTTGCGCATTAAGAAGATGATCATAGGCAAGTACTTGGATTGGCAACCACACTTGCATATTACAATCATCTTCGAAGACTTTAGAATCCAATGACATATTTTTCTAAATTACGGTGGGAGGCTTAAAGTAAACTAAGAATCTTCAAAATATGGTAAGTTGTATTATTTTGAAGAAAATTATTGGCACATTTTTACACAAAGGAAAAATAGTGCATTGTCCAATAATATTACACACAATGTTACACACAATGTTACTATTCCGGCCGGTTACCGGAGTCCTTCACCACCGTTGGGATTTAGAAGTGTCGGGGATACGTCAAAACCTTGGTCTCCGATGACTAGTTTACCAGACGGAAGCCAAGACAAAAGTTTTTCTGAGTCTGCAACGTCCTTGCGTGAAGAAGAAGAAGACAACACATTTGATCGAAATGCTGCCATTTCAACCAACGATTAAGAGAATTTAAACAATTCTTGGCTAAATAACATTGTGAGGAGAAAAGCGACCCTAACGACATTGTCGTTTTGGCCCCAACTGGGGAACCAAACAATGTACCAGACAATGCCTTTCGAGCAAGGGCACAAACGATGCCGTTCCGAGAAAGTTGGAAGCTGCCTATAAGAAACAACACGACGTCGTTTCATCTAAAGTGGGCTTACTTCAAACGACACAAATTCGGGCCAAGCCTCCAACCCATTTTTCTAAAGCCCATGGGCGCATAAGGACATAGACTCAAGCCCAAGCCCAAGTCACCAGCCCATGAGCCGACCCATCATCTGCAGCCGCAAGCCATGGCCTGAGCCAAGCCACGAGCAGAGAGAATAAACAAGCCATTGATTGCGCCGCTGACCATCGGTTTTCATCTCCTGGACCCGGTTTGAACTGGCTGACTTGGTTTTCTGAACCAGCTCGAGACAGTATTGGTATTTTGGGTCATTTCAAACCCAATTTGGTCCGTTCAAAAGCCGCTGAGCTCCAATTTCATGTAAATTCATTAAAGGGCACTTTTTAATCAAGATTATCACAAAAGATCTCTTGAAAGGGGAGAAACATCAAAGAATGTTCTTGGGAATACTTGATCGGGACGTCATTTCCATTACTCTCATTATTTGAAATATAATAAGAGAATTTCTAGGCTGTCACCTTGGATTAAATCTAAGGATTATTATTATTATTAAGTTTGTAATAATTTTATTTTCTTACACTTGAACTATTGTATTTAATTTATTTACAATAAAACACATTTATTATTTCTATATTTTTGTTGTTAAGTTTTAAGGTTTATTATTTATGGCGTCGAAGAAAAGTATTGTTCCCTTGGGGATAGAAATTTTCAATGGTAGAAATTTTCAAGCCTGAAAAATGCATATAAATTTTCTTCTAACTTCCGAAAAGACCTTCTACACATTGACAACACTAAAGCCATTAGAAAATGTAGAAAATAGGGCAAATGAAAGTGGAAATAGCGTACGAACCAAAGATAAATGGGAAGAACACAATGTATTGGCAAAATATTTAATTTTGCATTGTATGAACGATCATATCATTCCTCTCTTTGAAGACTACGAAACTTCCAAAGAGGTTATGGATGCAGTTGAGGCTAAGTTAGTTTAAAGTCATATACTTATATACAATTATTATTATATAAGTATAACTGGACTTGTATGAAAGAGAATGATAACATAAGCGGTCATGTGCTTCAAAGGGAATTAATTGCAAAAGAATTATACGATGTTAGTTATCCCCTCACTGATAAAATGCAAGTTACAACCATACTTAATAGTTTTCCTTCATCTAGGGATCATATTGTTATTTCTTTAACATACTGAAAATGAAATAACAATGACATCACTTCCAATACTTTTAGCCCTTAAAGGAGAAAGGATGAAGAGAATGAATAGAGATAGTGAATCATTCAATTTATTGATGGCTCAGGACAAACGTTCTACACAAAACAAAATGAAACCAAAACAGTTTAATAAAAAGAAATGATTGAAAAACGTTCTACACAATAAATCATTTACTAGAAACTATTTTAAATGCGGCAAGAATGGGCATTACAAATCACAATGTCTTAATAAGAAAATAACACAAGAAAGCAAATGAATTATGATGACAGTCTCGAAAGTAATGCTTGTGGAACCAGCGTCAGATTCATAGTGGGTGGACTCTGCAACAACAAGACATATATGCAGGAACAAAGAACTGTTTGTCAAACTTGAAGAGAAGCAAACAGTAGAGCACAGACTGTATATGGGCAACAACACATACTTCAATGTGTTGGGGCAAGGAACATGTAAATTTAAAATAAACGGTTCCATTATTTTACTTAGTGATGTATTATATGTACCTAGTATTCGTAGAAATTTAGTATCAGTGTTTGTACTAGATTAGAAAGGCTACACAGTTGAATTTAAGTCTGGAACCGTTGTTATAAGTAAGGATGATGTATCAGTGAAAGGCTTGAGAAATCACGATATTTATGTACTGAATGTTGATATTAATAAAGTATCTATTTCTTATTATTTGAATGTGTCTACTGATTGTGCATATTTATGACATTTAAGATTAAGTCATATAAATAAAAATAAGATGATCAGAATATATAAAAGTAGATTAATACTACAAATAAACTCAGATAATTTTGATGTATGTGAGCCGTGTACTAAAGGAAAAATGAGTATTAAATCTTTTTCAAAAAGTTGAAAATCCACAAATTTACTTGAAATCGTACATTCTGATGTTTGTGAACCTTTTAAAACAAAAACTCCCAGAGGAATGGAGTACATTATTACTTTCACCGATAACTATTCAAAATATGAGCATATCTACTTACTCAAACATAAATTTGAGGCAATTGAGAAATTTAAAGAACATAAAGCAGAAGTTGAAACCCAGTGGTAGGCCCATTAAAGGTTTGAATAGTGATAGAGGAATTGAATTTGAAACTTTGGTAATAATTTATGCAAATTGAATGGTATAAGACATATTTATATTATGTCATATAAGTCTCAACAAAATGTCATTGAATAAAGAAGAAATAGAACTCTATTGGATATGATGAGATCGATGATGACATGTGCTGATCTACCAGCATATTTTTGGCAACGGATAATCATTATCGACTGCTGCATATATATTAAATAGAGTTGAAACCAAAACAAAATGTCTAATACGTTATGAGATTGTAAATCAGACTTAAGTAAGCTCAAAGTGTGGGATTGTAAGGTACAAGTGCTCATCCCAAAACGACTAAGCGACAAATTGAAAAGTAAAATTTGGGAATGCAAGCTTATTGGGTAAGTAAAAAATGGAAGTGGTTACAGATTTTTATCATTCTGATAGAAGATTGATAGAAAGTAAATATGTTATTTTTTTTGGAAATACAGACCTTGTTACTCCAGTTGATCATATAGTTTGATTAAATGATCTAGAGAATCAATAGATTTCCACAATATCTGACAATGAAAATCCTAATATTACTTAAATACAGAGTAATAAAAATAAAAGAAAATCAAATAAAAATCAATTTTCAGGTATTGATGTTGGAGACAGTGGGAGTAAAAGAACTATACAACCATCGGTATTATTTGAAGATCATTATGCACTAAATACCAATTTGCAAAATTTAGAAAATGATTCTGAAAATTTTGCTAAGGCAATCAATAGTGTCGATTCAGATAAATGGCTTGAGGCCATGAAAGATGAAAGATAATCAATAAATAATAATAATGTTTTGGAGTTAATAGATCTTTTAGAAGATAGAAAAACTATTGGTTGCAAGTGAGTTCTCAGAAGAAAATTTAAAGATAATGGTAGTTTGGAAAGGTATAAGGCAATGTTAGTGGTTAAGAGATATACCCATCAACCAGGTATAGACTTTGTGGACACGTATTCGCCTGTGACTAAGTTCATATCCATAAGGATTATCATATCTAATGTTGCCAGGATGAATTTGAAGTTACATCAGTTAGATGTAAAGATAGCTTTTCTAAATGGTGAATTAAAAGAATATATCTTTATTATTCAGTTAGAAGGATTCCAAATTAAAGGATATGAAAAAAAAAAGTTTATAGGTTGAAGAAATCACTTTATGGACTTAAGCAATCTTCAAGATAATGGTATTTGAAGTCTCACCAAGCAATTTTAGAAATGAGATATGAAATGAGTCCACTAGATCACTGTGTATACATATGGAAGAATGATAATAAAGTAACATTATTATCATTATAAGTCGATGATATATTACTGGTAAGTAATTATCTAGATATGATGAATAAAACAAAAGAATTGTTGAAATCTAAATTTGAAATAAAATACATGGATGAAGCTGCCTATGTTCTTGGAATAAGAATATCGAGAGATAGAAATTCAAAAATATTATATTTAGATCAAGAAAAATATCTAGAAAAGTACTTAAAAGATTTGGTATGGAAAATTGTAAATCCTTTAGTACACTTGTTTGCAAATGTCATACTTTAAATAAAAGTATATGCCCAAAAGATGAGGAGGAAATAAGTTAAATGCTTAAAGTTTCATATGCTCAAACTGTGGGAAGCCTCATGTATGCAATGACAAGTACGAGACCAGACATTTGTCATGCAATATGATTAGTAAGCAGATACCAATCCAATCTAGGTAAGGAACATTGGCAAGCAGTGAAACGTATGTTAAGGTATTTACAAGGTACCAAAAATATGATATTGTGCTTTGGGATCAGTGATCTAGAATTAATCGGCTATAATGATGCTGATTTTGGAAGTGATGTTGATAATAAAAAATCTACAAGTATATATATATTTATATTTGGTGGAACAACAGTTTTTTGGTTGAATAAGAAACAGGATTGTGTTGCTAAGTCTATTATGGAAGCAGAATATATTGTATATAGTATTGCAGTGAGTAATGTAGTGTGGATGAAACGCTTTATTGAAAGCTTAAATTTGGGTACATCCACAAAACCAATTAACTTGTTTTATGATAATCAGTCTGTCATCTCATTAATAAAAAGTGGAACACATAGTTCTATGGGAAAACACATTGATGTGCATTATCACTATATTTTAGATATAGTTGAAAGATGTGTGATCAATGTTAATTTTATTTCCTCGACCGAGATGGTAGCAGATCCAATGACCAAGGGATTGTCTCTGAAGAAATTTAGAGGACATATGACTAGAATGAGTGTGAGATCTCTAAATTTTGCTTGCGTTTTAAATCCATATTATTTTGAGGTGTTATTTTGTTAATTTAATTAATTAATTTATTTATTGTTTTTATAATTTATTTTGGTATGTTGGGTTTCTATTTCCTTATTATTAATTTATTTGTGTTTTAATTCCATGTTATTTTATTTATTTGTAGTGTTTCTATTTTGGGCTTTTTAAATTATTGTTTTATTTTAGCTGGGCCGTGTGTGTGTGTTTATTAGACCCAACCCGTGTGAGATAGCCCAGCCTGTGCGCCAAGCAGAGCCCAACCCCGTGCGCTTGTCTGACCCAGCCCAGCCCGCAGCCCAGCCCGTGCGGTTCAAAAACCCAACCCCTCACTTAAACCATACAACGCCGTTTTGGATGGAACCCCACCTCTTTCTCTCTTGCGCCGTGCCCTACTTCCCCTCTCTTCTTCTTCTTCCTTCTACTTCTTCTCCCTTCTTCTTCCTTCGAGCCCCAAGCATCAGCTGCCATGAGCCACCTCCACCTTCACACGGTAGCTCCGTGTCGCTCGGTTGCGGCTCTGAATGCTAGCTGTCCAGCTGCCGCCCCACGCGGCCACCACTCTCCACCTCAAGCTTCATCGGTTGCCCCCGTGTCCTTCGGCAACCATCTGCTGTCAAGCCGTGGCTTCGCACGGCCACCACCAACTTCCACCTCCAGCTTGCGTGATCTTCTCCATGTCGTGCAACTGTGCTCTCCGTTAAGCTGCCATTTTTCTTCCCCCATCCGTGCGACACACATGATTCGCAATCCGCCACCTTTGGCCTATAAATAGGCCACGGCTTGCACAATTGATTCTGGCAAAAACCTCATCTTCCCTCTCTCACTTAAAGCTTTTCACATTTCTTGGTGTTTGAATTTGTTCAGTGTTTTTTATTGTAAACCCGTGAGTTGTGAGGGTTGTTGGGCACTGTTCCGCTGTGTGTCGCCGCCTTGAGCAACGCCCTTTCGCTTGATCTTTCAGATTATTCCCGATCTTCGTGTGTATATAATTTTCCAGTTTTAAATAATATTGTTGTAATTGTCTTTTGTAAAATGTTGATTCTGTTGATCTGTTGGTTTGATTGGAAATTGGGCCTTGGGCCGGATTGGAGGACGGGATACGCGTGTAGCTATAAAACTGTATTTTTTTTGTATTTATTGAGATTTTGTAAATGAAATAATTAAATGTATTCCAATAAACTGTTGTAATGCATATTTATCGTTTTTAATAAAAATGTGTTGTGATGTCACGTGGTCTGTTTGCAATGGTGACTGAATATGTGGGTGCGTGTGTATCACGACCCCAAGCCGAGATGGGGCATTATCTCAGTGGAGCTCCTCTGGTCATTCGGGAGCGTAACAGACTGACGTGGCATCCCCTGAGTTGTCGCTGGGCAATGACGGGAACAGACGAGACGGTAACGCTCTCGTACCGATTCCGTGACCTTTGGCTGGCGAGGTTAGAGGATGCTTGGCCATGTACACGCTGGGCGCGGAACTGGGCATCGCTCGTTACGAAATCTCATGCACGGACGTTACCCGTGGTGTGACGATGAGAGCTAGGTCGTGCGGACGGTCCATAGGGGAGACCGTGGTGCATGCTTATTATTAATGGTTATGATTGGACCAAAAATGAGATTTTTGGCGTGAGTTGTAAAAAGGGTATTTTGGGAAAAAGGAAATGAGATGTTATTTTTTCTGCATATTTGTCCGTATGGGAGACGCATGATTTCAATATTGTGCTTTAAATCTCTTGGATGTTGTTTTGGTTAATTATTTGCTGAGATGTCATAATCTCATTGTGGTGTTTTACCCTACGGTTCCATCTTATGGTGCCGTAGAGTCTGACGCATAGCCCGAGTATGAACCTGAGGGATTAGTTCCGCCGGAGGTTTGAGTTGCTGAGATACTATTCAGCATTATGGGATTTGTTTCCCTTATGTTATTTCATGTCTTTAATTTATTTGTCGGATGACTGTTTAATCCTTGTAAAGTTAATTTACTGTTTTTGAACAATTCTGGTACTTAATAAAGAAAGACCTTTTATTTCTCCGCTGCGTATATTATTTTGTACACTTATTGCATGACGTACACACTTTGAGCACTGGTCGTCGGGGTGCGTGATCCGTGTGGTCATCATCCCGGTGTCACGAACTCCACAAAAATAACACGTGTGGGTCGAGAGTGCCACAATGAGGTTAAGAGATACCTAAATGAAGCAGCCTCATGGTCTTCATGTATAACTCAAGAAATTCTAGGGATGTCTAGAAAAATGGAGTGACAGTGATACCCAAATGAAAATCTTGGTCATTTGAAAAATCTATGATAAGGTGATTAGGAAAAACCTTAGAAATGGCCTTAGGGTGAATACTTGATAAAATTTCAACGTAGGTTGATTAACCAAGTAATTGGTTGATCATTTGTAAAGTCACTAATAAGGTGATTAGGGAAAGCCTCAGGAATAGCCTCAAGAGGAAATATTTAGCTTAAGTTCAACTTAGGTCAATACATGTGTTATGTATTCTGCTGAAAATGTCAATTGTCATGACAATGATATTGATTATTGATCCAGTCAAGGAAAATTGGTGACGTTCACTAAATTTTTTTAGTGAAATAAAGTCATCCTTTATATGTGAGAGCACATATAGTGGAGGGTTCGGTCAAATAAGGAAATGATAAAAACGTGCGTACGCAAAGACTTGTCATGCTCTAACGCCGATCCGTAGGAGACTAGGAGTATGCAGATGAGAGTTAAGTAGTTGAAAGCTTATATTGGTACCAAAGTAAAATACTCAACTGGATCATCACTATTTTGTGTGATCAAGTGGGAGATATAATTCTAAAGGATGATATTACCAAACAGTGTACCCCTTAAAATGACACCCTCTCTATAGTGATGTTTCTCATGAGAGATGATGATTGAAGAATTGTCAAAAGACACAAATATCTTTTAATTTAGTCAAAATATTGTGTCACTTACTAATGATCGTATCTTTTGCCAACCGTGCCTCATTGTTTATGAATCATGTTCTGAGACAAGTCATCAGACAGGGCTCTAATTAAGCATGAATATGTAGTGCAGGTACCCTATAATGAGTGGAAAAGTCTAAACGCAGTCACGAGTTAGGCCTCCCCGCGGACGACATCCTACGTGGAAACAAAACGCACAGTTTTGGAGTAAATAAAACGGTGCGTTTTGTTTCCACTCTTATGGCTGCCTGCGTGAACCAAAACGCGACGTTTTGGATTTCTTTTTCTTCTTCGATCTGTATCCCTCCCTCCCTCTCAGAGACAAACTCTCTGCTCTCCCAGGGCGATTTCGAATCCTTCTTCGTTTCTCCCCATACTCATCGAATCTCCTCTTCGTTTCTCAATTTTTCTTCCCCTTTCTTATTCTTCGTTTCTCCTTTCATCGAATCGCTCCCCTGCCCGTCTCTCTCCCAAATCTAAACCTAACCCTAACGCACCTGTGCGATGCTGAGGAAGAATCGCGCTCCAGCTGTCCACCAATCGGCACCATCCTAGGTTACTTTCCTAACCCAAGCTACTTATACTCATTCGTTTCTCCTTATGATTTCGTTTTGCTTTATAAGTTCTAATTGTTGTTTCGTTGTTAGCCCTGAGTCATTGTATGTGTTTTTATAGTTTTTCGATAATAATTCCCTCTATTGCTTGTCTTGGTCTGATTACTAAAAAGCATTTGGCAAATGAAGAGAGTTGTTGTGAATAGCTATTTAGTTTGGATTGATAATGACCCTTCTCCCAAAATAGTTGTAAAATTCTGTGTGGCTTTCTGAATATCCCTGGAAGGCATGATGGGTTAAAAAATCATACATTTGGCACAACATATCAATCTTCTTCTTTTTTACAAGTAACACCACATTATCAATCTAAATGCTTTCAAAATTTGATATATAGTTATAAACTTCAGAAGATCTAAATATAAGAACCAATAACCTTTCAACTTCACCTCTTTGGTCATCGAATAAAATAATAAATAGGCAGCTGATCATCAGCAGAAACTGTCACAGCAGACAATGTACAGCAGATGATACTAGAGTTTAATGCTGACAAGCGGTAGCTAAATTCACAGGTACCTAGGCTTTTAAAAACTACTTAACTGCTTATGATAGTCAAATCTAATCTACCAAGAGAGTTTATATAGCCTGGTTTGCCTTCTAGTACTGCCTCTCTCTATCTTTGACAAATCTCTAATCAGGTTTATTTGCTCATGAGAGCCACCCCCTTCACCCCCCTCGAGAAAAACCCCAAAAACCTCTCCACATCCAACATAACCAAAAGCCAAAAAGCAAATATGTGGATGTCATTTAATTCACGGTTGTTATACAATAAATTCTACTAGTAAGCAATGAAAACCCATTGTGCTTATAGGTATATGCTTATGTAAAAAATCAGTAATACAACCTGCATAATGTAAATTAACAAATCCCAAGCCTTGTGCTTATAGGTATATGCTTATGCCTCAGGAGATGAGCAAAATCATATCACATAATGACCATTTCCCTAAAAGACAAAACAAGGAAAATAGACAATCCACATCCATCACTTGGTTGAGTCATACAAGGATCCCTACAATGTACCCCAACTACTAAAATAAACAAAAAAAAAATGGAGTTAAATGTATAACTCAGGAAACTCCATATGCACGTGAAAGCAATGTACCCCAACTACTAATAATGATAGGATTGTGCACGTGAAAGCAATCTCCATATGCATGCAAATCTGCATTCTACATATCTCCATATGCATATCTGCATGCACGTGAACACATCTATAACAAATCTGCATATCTCCATATGCATATCTGCATGCACGTGAACACATCTATAATGTACAGAACACATCTATAACAAATCTGCATATCTGCATATCTCCATATGCATTATTTTTTGGGATAATTCTGTACAGTCTAGATTTAAAAATGGAAAAATAAGTTACATCTATAATGTACAGAACACAAGTAAATTTAGAAAACAAGGAGCACCTGGTTGTACAAAACACATGTTCAAAATCCAACAACTGATTCATATCAGTATAATGCTACATAATAGTATATTTCATGTAAAACACATTTGAAGTCTCAAAAGTGGGTAACCTCTAGAAAATGGTCAAGGTTTATAGAAATTTAGTGCAGAGTGAATATGATGATAACTGATGTTATGTCTCACATCTCTTTCAGATTTAGAATGTCGTCATCAGGTGCTTCAACATCGTTGCTTAATCATACATCGAGTAACGTCCCAATGTGCAGCTGTGGGAATCAAGCTGTACTTAGAATATCAAATACTCGAAGAAATCCGGGGCGATCTTTCTTTGGGTGTCCACTCTACAACAAAGAGGTAGACGCAATTAATAGGACTTGCAAGTTTATGTTTTCATATTACTGTAATAATGACAAAAATTTTGACCTCAAGTTGCCTTGATTATTTATTTATAATCAGGGGTTACCACAGTGCAACTTTTTCAAGTGGTCTGATAGTAGTGAATACAAAGAGTAAGCTCTTGTAAAGAGAGAAGCAGAAGTATTAAAGAAAGAGGAAGAACTTAAAAAGAGAGAAGCAGAGGTATTAAGGAAAGATGAAGAACTTAAAAAGAGAGAAGCAGAAGTATTAAGGCAAGATGAAGAACTTAAAAAGAGAGAAGCAGAGCTCGAGAAGAGGGAGTTGGCACTCCATAATGATCACGCCCAGTTTCGTAGTCAAGAAGCCGACATGCTATATGCACGCAAACTATTTCTTGTACTTTGGCTAATAGCCATAGTTATGTACTTATATTTGATACTCTCACTGCGTTGACGAGTTTGTATTTTTATTTTATAGAAACTTAGCATTTGTAAGTCGAGACTTTGAAATTATGTATTTGAGACGTTATTCTGATTTATATAAAATCTTCATTCCTAAGACTTTATTTTGTCTGAACATGTCAGGAGTTATTTAAAAAATTAGACATATGCGTGAAAATATTTGACAGGACTAAACTACAGGTTTATTGAGTTACTTTTTTCCATGTGGACATAAGAGGCAATATCAAACATTCACATTCAATAAAAAACAATCAAACATTCACATTCAATCAAAACCACATACATTGAGTACTTGGATAGAAACTCAAATTTACATATATAGCGTACTTGGATACAAAATGTGCAAAGCGTGGCCTTAAATATTATACTACATATACAAAACGTACACTTTCACCACTAATACATAACATACTCCAACAAAACATCATAATAAACACACACATGCCAACAAATCCACAAACAACCCAAATTCCATCAACACTCAAGCGAAGTGTGATATGTGAACATCAACACCCAAATTCCACCCAAATTCTTGCTACAAGAAACTGCTGGGCTGCGTTCCATCTGCCGTCTTTGGCTGCGTTCCATCCATTCCTAGTTGTATCTGTGAACATAATAGTAGACAAAGTAAGACCCACATAATAAAAACCACTAACTATACAAAAAAATGACCTCAAGTTGAAAGTGTACACTTTCTTGTGTCCCCATCACAGGATGTTGTCCACTTTCTTCATTGACCATTATGGGAGTTTGTACATTTTCTTGCATCCTCATTTCCGATAGGCCGACTTGGTTTTCAGTGCTTTCCAATGGTTCGGTGTCCAATCTACGCCTCTGAAAACATAAAAAATAATTAGAGTTTAGAAGTAAGTAGAAGTAACATTAGGTAATAATGACAATAAATATGCTCCTACCACAGTGTAACTTTTTCCCTTATATTTTCTCTTATTTGCAGTCTTATTTTTAATTTTCTTCACTCTTTCCTCCATCGTGGACATCCTCCTCTTACACGGGGGTCTTCCCTTGCCTCTGACAACATGGGGACTTAGAACCTTCTTGGAACTTCCTTCTGTGAATGCATTCATGGTACTTCCTCCAACATTGGAATCCGTGTTGGAGGGCTTCGATGTGCGCCAAACCTCATTCATCGCATACAAGTTTGAAATCATTTCCTCAGTATGCCCATCGCACGAAACTGCATTTGTTATTACCTCATTGAAAGTTCTCAAAATACGTTTATACCTAACAGTTTCAGGTCTCCGATCAACAGGGTCATAATTGGTCGAAATAAAAGTATAAGCCCGTTTTATGTCTTTCCGCCACCGGTCTAATATGTACTTCTCTGGCAACTCACGGACTTTCTTAGCTGAAAAGATTGCAAGAATATGTCTACATATTATCCATCGCATCTCAAACAACCCACAAACACACTTCGCCTCACACTCGGCCTCATTAAAGTAAAGAGTATACGTAACCTCCTTGATGAAATCTTCAGCCTTTACTTGATCATCGACCGAGTAAATTGCGATTACTCCCTCCATTTTCTCGAAACGACAATGAAAATATATCATTCCCATTATTTCTTGTTGAACCTCCTTAAATTTTGCATTTGTGTATACATCTTGAAACTTCTTCTCAAGAGCCAAGTGTGATATGCAAGGAATGGTGAAGTTAAATGAATTGAAGTCAGCTTGGTTTTCGTTCTCAATTTTTTTCTTGAGAGCATTGTCGAACTGATCAACAAATTCTTTGAGATTTGTTCTGGCATGCACATAGCCATCGAAGAAAGCATTCATGCTCTCACTGTGTTGAGTTGTACTCATTCCAGCCCAAAAAGAGTTCTTTAAATATACCGGCACCCAAAACTCTCTTTCTGCATATAAGCTTTGCAACCATGCATTTTCATGCAAGTGGAAAGTATCATTTAGGCTTTTCCAAGAATTCTCAAACTCCTCAATTGTAAGAGAGTCATATACACAAGATAACAACTTACTTTTCAGGCCACATTTGTATTGACCATGGGAACCAAGTTTCTCAGGGACCTTTCGCAATATATGCCACAAGCAATATCTATGCCGCGTGCTGGGAAAGACAATGGCGATGGCATTTTTCATAGCACGATCTTGATCTGTAATAATAGTATTAGGTGCTTTTCCATCCATGCAATCAAGCCAAGTTTTAAATAACCAAACAAACGATTCTGTATCCTCACTTGAAATAAGGCCTGCACCTAACAGGATTGACTGTCCATGATGGTTTACACCCACAATCGGTGCAAATGGCATTTCATACCTATTTGTCAGGTATGTGGTATCAAATGTTACCACATCTCCAAAGTAGTTGTAGGCCCCTCTACTACGGGCATCCGCCCAAAACACACTTTTCAGTCTATCATCATCGTCCAATTCCATAAGGCTGAAAAAGCCATCATTCTTGTATTGCATCCTTCTAAAATACTCAAACAACGCTTGAGCACCACCTTTACCAAGACGCAGGTGTCGTGCCTTGTCAATGTAGTTACAACAATCTTTTTCTCCAAATGGTAAGTTTTCAAACCCACCCGCCTCAGTGACAAGAGCATGAAAACTCTTATTAATCTGTATGCCAGCCTCATCATTTGTATCCAACACTCTCCTAACAGACTCATTAACTTCTCTGTTGCATCTGAAAAATCTCGATTTTTTTGGACTGAGCACATGATTGTGTGTGTTAAATACAGATGTGACACACAGCTTCCCATCCTTTAACATAACATTCATCCTTGCCTTGCAGTCTGATTTGCTTGTTGGACGAGGCTTCGAGACGTTTGATGCCCTATTTCGTGCCTTGCCACCCCGAGCACATCCCACAGTGACATATTTCACAGTCCCATCTTTCTCTCTTTTACTCCTTTGTGTCATTACCGGAAAACCACATTGCTTTCCGTAATGTTTATAGTAATTCATTAACTCATCCTCCGACTCAAAGTGCATCCCTGGCTTTGGCTCCTCACTGATATCACCCCCATCAGTGCCAGCCTCCTTGGTATCAACCGTATTACCCAAAGAGGCAATAGATTGCGCTTCAACTTCTATCGAGTCTAATGTGGCCTCACTAATTTCTTCAACAGAGTTACTTTGCTGCACTTTATATGTATTCTGTAAAATAGGAGAAAAAAATATTATATGTAAAAATATGTTATGGATAATATAAAAGACAGTGCATGTGGAGAATCCAAGACATCACCTCACTGCCACATGGATATGGGTTGGTAGAAGTTGGAGGAATAAATGTTGGTAAAGCCGAACAAGAGCAAGCAGTGACACTAGCGCTGGTTTGTACACTAGAACTGACACTACTTGCGGAGCTAGACATGGGAGCGGAAGTAGAGATCCATGGGTGTTGCTATAGTTTTCAAAAAAAAAAATGTAAACATAAATAGTTAGACCAATATTCAAGTCTAACATTAACTACAATAAATACTCTAAAAAATTATCACCTGGTTGCTCCATTGATATGGGTAGGCAGTTGGAGGAAGTCCCATCATTGGTATGGCGGAACTATACAAGGCAGCAGTGCTTGACGCGGGAGCGGAACTACTCAAGATAGCAGTACTTGACGCGGTAGCTGAGGTAGTGTTCCATTGGTGTTGCTGCAGTTTTCCATAAAAAAAATTAAAGATAAATAATTAGACGAAATATTCAAGTTCAGAAAATTAAAGCACACTGACTGCAATAAATATTCCAAGACATTATCACCTGGTTGCTCCATGGATATGGGTAGGCAGTTGGAGGAGGTCCCATCATTGGTATGGCGGCACTTGACGTGGCAGCTACAGTAGAGCTCCATGAGTCTTGCTGCAGTTCTCCCAAAGATAATTAAAAATAAATAATTAGACCAAATATGAAAGTTCATAACATAAAACCCATAAACGACTTTACCATCCAAAGATTACCTGGTTGCTCCATGGATATGGATTGGCACTTGGAGGAGGCACAAAAGGTGGTAACCACGCATGAGGCACTGGACCGTAGTAACTTGGCATGTAATTTGGATGCAGTGGTCTTGATATGTCCTAACATATAGCAACATAATGTTAATCAACCCACGCCAACTGTTGAAAGAGGTTTACAATACCTGCGTTGATGGATTGGTGATAGGAGCTGTTATGCGGGATGCATCTTCTTTTTCTTTCTCCATTTATACAAATCTGCAACAACATATATACACAATCAAGTTGGGAACTCAACATTATTTCACTCGGCATTTTTTGAGGAAAAAATATTACAATCAAGTTGGGCATTTTTTGAAAAACCATCCAAGCTTACTGCAAATAAAATGAGACTTCGACCTTTTCAACCCACCCCAGTCCATCATTATTTTTGCTAAGACAGTATAATTATTGATGGCAAAGTGAGGTTTACGATTCCATCTAAACTTTAGGATGGTTTTCTAAGGCATGTGGTTTAATTCCAGTTCCTGTTTTACGAGTTCTATCACTATGAATGTTGTATCAAATATGGAGATCAGTACTATCAAGTTTGAAAATTAAAGAACAGCCAATGATAATGTCAAATGTCAAATACTTCAAATGTAGTAAAAATTAAATGAATGGAAATGTCTAGATGTAAGATACTACACAAAGCACACTAACTTTATAAAAAAAAAATTACAGTTTTTTAAAAACAATGCTAAAATACAGGGGTTCTTACTTGAAGTTGGAGACCACTACAACTTACTACAACATGGGACTTATCACATTTCTTCTGTTTGTCTGAAAGAACCCCTGCTAAAATTTTTCAAAACTCACATGGACTACCGACAACAATACAAACAGAAGAAATTTTCTCCAAATACAGGGGTTCAAAAAAATAAAACTCACAAAAGAAATGTGAACTACCGACAGACAGCAAAGCAAGATGAAATCTCAGCAATAAAAATTCGAAGCAAGATGAAAAAAAATCAAAAAAAGAGGTTCTTACTTTGACAGTGAAATCTCGGCTTCTCTATTTTTTTTCTCAGTTTCTCCCACTTATTATGTTCGAAATCTCGACTTCTCTATCTTATTTTCAGTTCTGCCGCTTGACCTCTTCGAATATCGGCTTCTCTTCCTTTCGATCTTTGTTCTCCCGCTTTCATTTCTGTTCTGTCCTGTTTTGCTTTTTTTTTTTTAATTAATTGCTGACGTGGCAAAATGCCACGTCAGTGGTGTCTACACGCAGGCACAACGTCATGCCTGCCTGTAGCAGGACTCTGCCTCCTTTCCGCTGAGCACCTGCATGTACTCTGCCAGCTCAGTTAGCTGTGCTTCTTTTAATTATTATTATTATTTTTTCTTGACAATATTATAAAAGGAAAATTATAAGAAATAAACTGTTGTAAGATACAAGACAGTTTATGGAGTAAAAAATGTGTTAAGAAGATCATGCACCAAACGGTGGAATATTAACGTTATAATAAGGAAGAAAAGTTGAAAAAAATTAAAAAAATAAATAGGAATTATTAATTAAGGGATCATATATAGAATTTTAGAAACACTAGATAATTCAAATGCTATAGTGATCCTGAGGCAAGCCGTACAAACCGAACATCTTGAATTCAAAACCCCTAATTCATATTCTTGAGGCGACTAGAAAACTCTCTCTTAAATTATCCGAGTCCCAGAAATCTCTTTGCTAAGGGTATAGATTGACTGAGACTTTATTTCTGGATATCCAGTGCTAATAAAAAAAAAATGTTATATTTCAATTAAAGTTGTCTCGTTTGTTTTTAAAAAACATCTCATTTCATCTCATCTCATTTAATCATTACAACTTTACCAACTTCCAATACAAAATAAAATAAACAATTAAACTTTTTCAAATCCCAAAACAAAAATAATATTAAAAAATATATTCTAACAATATTTTATTCAACTTTTTAACTTTAATCTCATCTCATTTCCGAAAACAAACAAGTAATTCTACGTAGTCAATAAACTTAAAATCAGACATCTATTAGGAAAAAGGATAAGTATTACCCAAGTCATGAAAGAATCAGAAGATTTAAATTAAGCATTATAATTAAGAATGCTGATACTGATCAACTCATGGCCAAGTACATGCATGTAAAGCTTGATAGCAACTTTATAATCTTCTATTAACAAGCTGTGTATTTATATAATATCCTACATATATACCTTATTAAGATTAATTTACTCAACACCATTATCTTCTATATATAAACAAGTAGTGTATGATTATCCTATATAACATCAGATATTGATCATTTCGTCAACATCAAATCAAAGAGCAGATTAGAATCCAGGCCATGTATTCAATATTGCCAAAAATTTGGACAAATCATGATCACTTTCTAATTATGAAGGCTTGAAAGAGACAGAAAACGAGAGAAAGATAACCAAAGAACCACACAGCTTTTATTTCCTCACTATAGTCATGTATGATTATCCTCTTTCGCTTCTCACCACTTAAACTTTCTATATATTTTGATCATGTTAATTTGTCGAGACATAAAAAATGAGAAATATTGATATTTGTAGTCCTAGAGTGTGCAGTCTCAGCGTAGTACTTCATTTTGAGAAAACATAAGTAATAAATATGGAACCCACATGAACAAAATTAAGGTGCCTTTGTGGCTATCTATAACTTCTATCTTCTATTCCTAATAAACTCGTTGGAAATTTAAAAATATTGTAAATGATCCTAATTTCATACACCTAGGGTGCAATCAAATTGAAAAGAAGCAAAAGGAAAATCGATGAACAATGACATGATCAACCTCATGTGTTGTTCAGTGAGTGCAATTGTGATAATCGGAATATTGATTAATTAAGAAGAAGTGATATTTACAGTTATAGAGTGTGCAAGTGTTACGCAATATTAATTTTGATAAAAATAAGTATATAGAACCCACATGAAAAAAAATTAATTTTTTAATAATAGATCCTACTTTTTTTCAAAAAGAGTGCATGACGCTTACACAATTGATCATGACTATATTTAGCATTACTGATTAAATTAATACAGCTAAGTCTCTTTCAAGATTTCATTAGCTAAAACTAATTGAAAACACAATTTTGCACCTAAGGGTCTGCACCTCCAAGTTAACTAATTTTATTTATAAGTTAATGTGATCGATCAAGAAATTATTATATTCATAGGTCAAATTAATTAGTGGGTGTGAAAGTGATCAAAAGTATCAGCAAGACAAGGTTTACGTGCGTAAGTACTTCAATGGCAAATTAGCAATGGAGGGGAGGGAAATAATTATGGTGGACAAGATCATCCATAACATTTTATATATATACTATAGTTAAAGCTCCTATCAACTCACGTAATCTATTCTTATGAACTATTTAATAATTTAAATTTGAAGTAGTTAATTAAAAGTTCATTTTCAATAAGTATTGATTTAAAAAGTCCAAGATATTTCCGCATTGTTCGAATAATTCAAGTTCTCTTATATATTAATATATATCTACAAGAAAAACCAGTATTTGTGACAATTTTTTAAAGAAGAAAATAACTATTTATAACGAAAACATACTAATTTTAGTTGGAACTAGCTGTCATTTCACTGAAAATAACTGGTCACAAATAAGTAGTTTTCTTGTAGTATGAACTATTTGCGTTAATATTTGTTCGATCCAAAACTTGAGATAATGAATATGATTAGAAAATATCACCAAATAGGAACGATGGATATTATATTATATCCAGTCCTAGAATATTGAAAGGTGTAACCTAGCTACGTCGTGCATGCCCATTCGTTGAACTATCCATTGTACGTATATATGATGAAGAATAGCATCATAAGAAACTATATATAAGTAGTTTAAGATTTTGAATTAATGTGTCTTGATATGTAACATCAAAGTCTCAATCTTACCTAAGTTTTATCTTATAATGAAAGTGAAATTATCAGCAAAGTCATGGGAGCTAAAAGGTAAAGTACTCGTGGATTTATTTGTTTGAAGGTCTTCCATCATTCAAATGATATTGTTTTTTTTTTTTTTAATAACGGACCACATTTCATTCATTAATAGATGACATATAAATTTGACTTAAAAACAAATGATATTTCTTGTTAGTACTAATCATGCATGGAGAGGTATGGAAATATATAATAATAGCTAAAAAGATTATTTTGAATGGAACACTAGTAGGAGTACCCTTTAAAGTGTTAGCACTAATAATGTAATTAGTACTAATCATGTTAGCACTTGAAGTTTGATTGACTTTATAATCATATAAGAAATGTTTGGTTTACAAATAAATCTTACACGGTAAGTTTACACAAGGAAGTGGTTTAACGTACGTAATTCATCATATTGTAAAACTCTTTTTACTCATATAAAATAGATATTGACTATTACATTAAAATATGTGTAGACTTAACACTTCTCTAATCACATAACTATAGACTTAAAGTACTGAATTAATATTGCGCCTCTATATAATATGGTACAGAGAGACATCCGTACGTAAGAATATTGCAAGTGTTAATGCGTAAATTATATGAGTAACATAAATAACACATATATAATTGACATAAAATAATGAGTTTTCTAGGAAACATGACATCATTTTATAATGATATTAGACAGAATAAATAAGGCTTCGCTTGTTTACCAAATCTTTCTCAACTCATCTCATCTCATCATTACAATTTTTTCAAATTTCGATATAAAATATAATAAACAATTCAACTTTTTTAAATCTCAAAATAATAATAATATTAAAAAATAATATTCTAACAATATTTTATCATCTTAACTCAATTCAGTTTAATATCCAAACGCAGCCTAAATGTTATTTTTTAATAATGTTAAATATAAGTTCAAGATCACGTCCTATAAAGTCCTTTAAAAAATTATATGACCCATCATAAAAGTTGATTAATTTTTCGAGTAGATCTGATTTTTTAAAACTAGGCTTTATATATATATATATATGCATGCCTTAGACTTACACAAATTAATTTCTTTTTTCTGAAATAATTGAATCTAAATATATGAGTTCCAAACGATCAGCATGATGTAAAGCTGACGTGTGTGTGTTAATCCTAAAATATTTCACATGGAAGTGAAAAAGCTGTATAAAAGGAAGAGCCTGTGTCAGGCCAATACCAGCTTAGCTAGCTTCTTCAACTTAATTCTTTAAAACAACACTCTGGGGAGGGGGAGGCTAAAGGTAAAAGGAGCTCCTTCCAGTCCAATTTAGAGGGCAGAGGAGCGGCTAGAGCTGTCATTTCATGCATTTTGGCTACCCTTGATGTTTTCCCACCAACACTCAGCAACTGAAGTACTACTGCATGCAGAAAGTGATCAAAGATATGGAAGATGTTATATGGAGAGGAGAACAAAAATGTTAAGTTTGGCCAGCTGCATGGAGTGGGAGCAACTCCTTCCGCTTCCACCTTTGCCCGCCCATTGGACTGAAGGGAGCTCCTACTTCTGCAGCATGCATTTTTTTCCCCTTGTTTTCTGCAGTACCCTGCCAATTGATCTATTTCTTGGTTTTTTTCTATAGGTTAAATATTAGAAAATTCTATTTGCAAAACTTCATACTTCCAAAACGTTACTGATTTGAAAGCCTCGCTTGCAAAAATATTGGTGTTTTGATGATCTTTTTAATATCTGTAATCGATCTTACAGCAAGTGATATGTTTATGCACCGACTTGTAAATAATAGAACTCTAGCTAGCTAGATACCAACTCAAGGATATAGAGTTTGATCTTGTACTAATGGTTAGTCCCATATATTATACATGCATGCTGGGTGTATGAAGTTGCATATATTTCTAACTTCTGTTTGCTTTCAACAGGATAGAGTATCATGTAAAGGACAACATACATGAGTTGCCGCCCCGTTGCTGTCTGGACATCATGATGAGTTGCGGCCATAGACGCTTTCTTTTCGACAACTTTTATCAAGAATTCCATGTCTTCCCACTATTCATCCTAGAGAGATAAACAATATTACCAGGCTCAAACCCAAGAAGGAAAGGAATTGGAATGACCTCTCTCCTTTCCTTATAACTTTGCTTTAAATATATATATATATATAGGAACTCAGTTTCGGATATGAGACAAATTGTAAAATTAATGCAGTGCACATTCAAACAATCAAAATTTTGTAATATGCATCATTTGGTAAGATCTAACAATCAAGATTGTGCCACGTCACATATTTTTCATCTATCCAATGGTTAGAATTAAACATGAGTGCTATTTGTCACTTTTTGATAGTTGGGAGGTGCAATGGGTCAAATATAATCTAGGAAAAACAAATATAAATGGAAATAATTGACCAAATATGCATAAAAGGATCCCAATACTGAAAGTACTTCAATTTCATGCAACTCCCCATAACCTGCAAGCAATTCATATGATTTGAACCTGTAAAATCATCCATTAAATTAATAAAATTAGACCATAGCCATTTAATTCTTATAAGCAATAAAATGTCTTCACCAATGCTTGGCACCAACCACAGTTCCCTGATCACTCCTACCAATATCCTACCTTATAGAATAAGCTAATAGTGCATTCTAATTTCTCAATGAATTTTGAAAAGATTCAAAACATTTTCCTCCATATCAGCAACTCGCACTGGAGTATAAATTACAAGCCATTATTGACAAGGCATTAGGTACAACCAAGCAGTGTAAAGAAACTTTATTTAATTATCTCATGTATTTTGATTCAAAGCCTAGTCTGTACACTGCCATTTGTTGGATGCTATCAGGAAATAAAATCTATGCTGACAGCCGAAGCAACAACATTTTGCTTCTGGATATAAC
This sequence comes from Juglans cinerea, assembly GCA_961763995.1. Taxonomy (NCBI): domain Eukaryota; kingdom Viridiplantae; phylum Streptophyta; class Magnoliopsida; order Fagales; family Juglandaceae; genus Juglans; species Juglans cinerea. The sequence goes on from CAUIVZ010000016.1 coordinate 15,315,776, forward strand.
AAAAGCAAAGAGATATATTTGAATAGAGGTCCAAAAAAATAGAAAAGGAACCAAAATACAACCAGAGGCAGCCCCCACTTCCATCTTGTTTGAGCATTCACCTTCAAACCCGATTGAGTTCCCTGCAAGATGGAAGCAGAACTGAATTCCTTTTTCCAATGCTATAGCCAACAATTATTCCAAACAAATCTTACTTCACACCAGCTTGAGGGTAAAAGGACTCATATATAATTTTTTTATAAGTAGGACTCATATATGATTTCTATCACAAAATAGATTTTTCATATCATATCTTATGATTTTATGAGCAAATTTCAACGAGTAAAGCCCCAGTTTATACAAATATCTTCAAAACTTTAAATATACATTCATACATTGATATATATTTACATCAAGGCTTATCTTCACAAAGATTTAAGTGGCACCATCACATAAGGTAGGAGATTCCCTCCCATCCTTTTTTTCTTTTATCGGTAAACAAATTTATATTGATCAAAAGAGTAGGCAAGCGCCCAAGTATACGGGACATATACAAGAGCAAGCCTAAGCGTGCTACTTTAGTGATACAAGGATTCCCTCCCATCTTTTTAAATACATATTTATCTGATTTGAACTCAAGTTAGTCATGAACAGCTCGATTCGTTTACAATCACCGTAAACAATGGAAGCATTTAAAATGTGCCCAAAGGCCAGCCAAGACCACATGCCCAACCTACTACAAAACCATAGTTAACCACAAAATCTGAGGATCAACAACCTTAGTTCTTTCGTTTTATTAATAAGTAGATCAGCAGCCCCATCTCAGAATCACATTATCAAGCCAATCAACCAATATAACTTAATAACAACCATTTGTCTGCTCATAAGATGTGAGTTTTTAACTCTAATTATGGTTATAGAGGCCTGCTTATTCCTTGCCTCATGTCCCTTTGCAGAAGGAATCAAATTCCTTGCCTCACACAGATTGGTGGCACATTGTGTACCAATCACAATTTCTTGAATCACAAGAATCCATTTTTCGAGATACCATTGACTGCAACACATGGTTATAAAAAAAATGAGATACAAACTCCATTAACCCACATCAGATCTAAAATACTAAGCCAAAAAAGCTTTTAATTGAAATTATGGTATAACTTCATATCGGTCCTCAACTGTTTGTACTCTAGCAGAGTCGGATCGGGTGGCAAAGATAAACTAATACGGGCTCAAATGAAGAAACAAGTATTTGAGGGTAAAGTCATTCTACAATGTGGTATGTGCTCATAGAAACTCCCCTTTTTCCTTGGAAGATTATTCGGCTAAATAAGGCACCCCCAAGAGCCAACTTTTTCGTATGGACAATAGCTTTAGAGAAGATTTTCAACTTGGATAATGTAAGGAAGCGACGCGTTATTACAATTGATTGGCATTGTGTGTGAAAGAAGAGTGGGGATCTTCTTTTTTTTTTTTTTGATAAGTAAACAGATTTTATTAATAACAGAATGGGCAAAAGCCAATTACAAAACTCTTATGCCCTAGCTAAGTAGGCACATTAGAAGCAAGGAAATCGTGGAAGTCCAAGCCATTAAAAGTCCACAGCAATAGCCCAAGTACAAAGAGTTCTATAAAATAAAACTTTTAGCTCTTCCATCGATCTCTCAAGCCATTAAAACTTTTAGTTCTACAAAGAGTGGGGATCTTCTAACTTGTTTGAATGGCCATTTTGGCAGTCATGAGTGTGCATCATTATGGAAAATTATCCAATCTTGTTCAATATGGTGTATTTGGAGAGAGAGAGAGAGAGAGAGAGAGAGAATATAGAGATTGTCATAGCTTTGAAGATTGTGAGATTACATCAAGTTCATTTTATTTATAGAACCATGGGGGAAAAACTATAATCCATACATCACACACTGCTCTATTCTCCTTTCTCTTCCTCAGGAAAGCTAGAAGTACTAGCTAATTCTCCACAATGCTACCTTGGATTGCTACAAAGTTGTAAACAAGATCAAATGATTTAGGAGTAGATTTTCATTTTACTTATAAAAAAAATGATTTGGGAGTAGATAAATGAATTTTCTTCATTTTTCTCCTCGCCATATTCTCGGCACTCACAGGAGAAAAACTAGGTAGTGTTATGAAAAATAATAATAACAAGGAAAAGGAAAAAGAATAAGAGATTAATCAATCCTATGATTGTTATTGAGTGCATATTATAAATTCCAGAAAGCAAACAGTAAGAATACCTCAAATAATTAAGCTGTGAATCAGTTGGACTCAACAGCTTCGACCTTTGGACCTGATTCAAACAATGAAAGATAAACATTCAGTAACCTTGAGAGCAAAATAGCTACTAACATAATCACACTTCACATAATTACCATAGAACTTGTGAGTAGAAACTCGTATTCTTCACCGTATGATACACACAAAAACTAAACATTGGTCAATGTGAAATCACCACTTGTCCCAGAAGCTTAAGGTTATGGGAAGAGGTAGATTTTATTATTTAATTTATATCTTAACACTCCCCCTCACATGTGGGCCAGACTCCACTTTAATGAGTGTGTCCAACGCGTGGAGTTTAATTAAATGAGGTAGTGTATTAAGTCAGGGTTCGAATTCAGGACCTTTGCTCTAATATATGTAAAATCACTGCTTGTGTCAAAAGCTTAAGCTTATGTAAAGAGGTATATTTTATTATTTAATTTATATCTTAACAGTCAACTTCTTCATAAATCTGCAGACCAAAACAACAAGGTACATACTTCGAAAACGTTCGATTCTTTTCTCTCTCCGTACTTGTTTTCTTCAACTTCTGTTATTAATAGCCTAATAACACAATATCACTCACCCAACCATTTGCTTTATGGAATTAAACACTTCGTCTCGACCAATCCCACTAAAGAAAGCTTGAGCTCTAGGATAAGTTTTATAACTTCTCGCTGCATCATCTGCTTCGGACCCCTGACACTTCATACTCCTGACACTTCATACTCCCTATATTTACTAATTAATTTGTTCCAATACCTCTTCCTCAGGGTTCCCAACACCAAGACTAAAATTCAAATAGATATGCGTGTGCGTGAGAGAGGGAGAGAGAAAAGCAGGACATTATTAAGACATTAAGGAAGACAATCTTACTCACTAATTCCTAAAAACAGCCACTAAATTTAATCATCGAGAATCTAAAACACCATTATTTTCTACCCACCAGAACATTAAAAAAACACAACAAGCAAATATATCCACGAAAAGATTATATGGATTATAGATCAGGGAAGAAGAAACAAGGTAAACTTCCCAATATCAGACCATTCAAAAGAAAAACACATTTCCGAATCCCAAATTTTAACCATTTTCCAGCCATTAAAAACAGAATCGTTTCAAAAGATGGACCCAATTCCTATCATCAGATTTCTTGGCATTCAAATAGAACAGTAGAGAGAGAGAGTGCACCGTGAAGGGAAGGGTGGCGACCGTCCTTGCCCCAGCCGATTCCGCGGGTGGAGTCGAGGTACTGCTGGACGAGGTGGCGGCATTTCTGGAGGTGGTTGACACCTTCGATGCGGTAGCACCACCTGAGCTTCTCCCTCAGGATCTTGGCCTTCTCAATCTCAATCCACTTCTCCCGCACAACGTGCTCCCTCATCTCCAGCATCGCCACCGGGTCCTTGTACGGGTTCGACGGATCGAAGTCGTCCGGCGGCGACTCATCGAAATCTACTCCTTTCCTTCTCCCCATCTCTTTCTCTGGTGCCGACTCTCTCCCAATAACAAGTTAACAACAGCAGCTGTAAAATGTGAACTGATCGGTGTTGTTGGAAACTCTTATATACCATTTCCGGTCCATTGTATCGTAGCATTTTCGATTGATTCTTGAATGGGAAATGCTATACATCTGTCCCACACCGGCACACACTTCACATCATTTTTTTTTTTTTTACACTCAATATGTTGAGTGTGTGCCGGTGTGGAGCAGATGTAAATATTTTTCCTTCTTGAATTTATTTTATTTTAAGAAATACTTTGGGTCCGACCCAAGAATAAATCTGCTTCACACAGCAGCCCCAGCACACTCTACGTGCTGGGGTGAGAAAAAAAAAAGAAAAAAAAAATGATGTGTAGTGTGTGGAAAGTGTGATGAATAGTAGAGTGTGATATAGCAATACCCCCGACCCAAAATAGTGTACCAAATGATTTTTTTTTTTAGTTCAGGATTAAGAAAATATTTTTTAATATTTTTGTAAATTTTTTATGTTTTTTAAAAATATTTATAATGATTAAAAAAATACATAAAAAAATATAAAAAAAAACTCTATTCAGGATCTTATTTCGGGCTACTTCTTCGGTAGCCATAGCACTGCTCTTTTATTTTATGCGGTATAAATATTTAACCGCATTTATAAGTTTTGTCATGTACAAGCAAGTTTGCGTACCAATCTGCGTACTAATATTGTTGTCTTCATATTTTAAATTCAAATTAACATTGTTTTCAATAAAATTTACTTTCTGACCAATCATATTGAATTGGTGCGCGTATTAGTGCGCAGAATCGTTTACAATTAAATTTTTCCTTCTATAAAACTAAATTTATATAATAATATAGTTTTATATAATTAGTTACATTTATTTAATTTTATAATCTAACATATATAATCAAGTCCGATCATTTTATAAATTTACATTTATATTATTTATTTTTTACTAAAATATTTTTCTTTATTTATTCAAACAGTCTATTTGAAAAAGAATAAATATAGATAGAAGTCACTATTAGGAGCATCCATTTTGCACACATGATGTGGCATCATCTAGACCACACATCTCTCCAAGTGAGTGTTGGAAACAATCAACTAGAAGCAGCCACACAGTGAGTGTAAAGTATGCACTGCTATAGTGGCTTCTCTCTAACATTATTCTTTTTTAAATTAAGATGAGATGTAAGATGATTTGTAAAAAAATGTGTGTTTAGAATTTTGGATAGTGAGATAAGATAAGATATTTTACAAAAAAAAAAATGTTTAGATAGTGAGATGAGATGAGATATTTTTAACTTTTTGAAAATTTGATAAAGTGATGGGTCCCACCAACTATTAAAAAGTATTTTAATTATTGGGTAGAGAATATTATGAATATATTAAAAACAAGTAATATCTATTATTAATTTAACTCATAAATATTTTGACTTTTCCAAAATATATTTTTTATAATTAGTCGTGATTATTTCAATATTTCCAAATATGAACGCATTTTTTTGTTATATAAAATTATTCTAATTATTACTTTTTTATAGAACTAATGATGACCCATTTATTATACTATATTTTATAAAATTTGAAATATATTTTTCTAATTATATATTACAATAAAATAAAAAAATTCCAATAGATAGTTATATATATTAAAAATGTGGTAGTTAGCGGTACTATAGATGTATTGTAGCATTACTATAGAGATATATGAAACTTTCTAACAGATCAACTGTAATGGTACTATATCATTACTGTAGCAATGTTTGAGAAATTAAAGATAAGATAAAATTTTGTATTCTGTCGTTTGGATAGGCAGATAAAAGATGAAGTACAGCTCAGATAAGATAGTTTGTATCTCATATGGGCATCCAAACTAAAGAAAAATTTTCCAGTCCAACAAGACTAAAGGATACTTGGGAAATGAGATGTGATGATAAATATGTGAATAGTAATTAAATTATTTGTGAATCTTAGTAAAAAGATTTAAATTATGATCTTTTATGAGATTTTGAAAAATGAGAAAAAAATTTCAATAAAAATAAAATTAAAATATTGTTAGAATATAATTTTTCTAATATAATTTTTATTTTAGGATTTGAGAAAATTGAATTATTTTTTGTAATTTGTTTGAAAGTTTGGAAAAATTGTAATGATTAGGTAATAATTAAATGAAAAAATTAAATAATTAAAATTAAAAATTGTTTGTATTTAAATTATTTTTTAAAAGGAAATGAAAAGAAACCCAATGAAATAGGATGAGATGAAACCATCCCATCTTCCAAAATCCAAACAAGCCCTAAGAGCAGTTATTTTGGTTACACAAAACCAAACTATCTCATCTCATCCTATCTCATCTTATCTTATATAATCATGGATAATAGTATGGTTACTACTCTCCTACTACCGATTTGCTATTATTTTTGTATTTAATTTTTTTTTAATTTTTAATTTTATTTAATGGTTAAGGAAATGACTATTAGTAAAATTATATATATTTATTTAATTTTTTTCTTAATGATTAAGGATGTTAAAAAAAATACTTGAAAGAAAATGATAAAAAATAAAAAATAAAAAATACACTATAAGCAGTAAATGGGTAGTAACCCTATCACTATCCTATAATCATTATAACTCTTTTAAATCTCAAAATAAAAATTATTTTATAATAACATTTTATTCAACTTTTAACAAAATATCTAATCTCGTCTTAAATACGTAAAGTCAGGGTGGAGATTCAAACTTGGGACGTCCAGCTTATACAAGTTACAACTCGCCCAATATCACAAACATAAATTTACGATCGATTAATAAACTATTAATTTATATAAAATTTGATTCGATTCGAATAGGTTCAAATAACTTCGCATTTACATTTTTTATAATATATCTTTTACTTCTATGATGACAATATCTAAAGCATTTGAAATTAGGAAAATTTGGCAAACAACCCCTCTAACTCGTTTGGGATTAACCCTTATAAGTCACGTGTTGCTTCATGAGTATGTCACATGTCAAACTCTTTTTTCTTAATTTCAAAACTCAAATTTCAAATAGAAATTAAATTTTAATAATCCATTTCTTTTAAAAACTAATTTTAAAAATGAGAAAAAAAAAATAACTTTGTAAGAGAGGAGACGACTTCTTCCCACCGGCCACCACCACATGAGTAGCCAAATCTAACCACATGAGATAGTCAAACTCGCCTACCCGCATGGTGGCGAAACTCATGCCATTGTAGGGTGGCCACGCTTAGCCAAGATCCGACCACAACATGGATGACTAGAGCTGGTCATACGAGGGAGCCATATCTTGGTCAGCATAGCCATCCCACAATGGCCTGAGCTCAACCACCACCACGTGGTGGCCGGTGGGGAGGGAAGGTCTCTTCTAGTACAAAGGTGGTTTTTTAATCTTTTATTTTTTAAAGTAAAAAATAATTTTTATGTTTATTTTTAGTTTTGAAAATAAAATAAAAGAATTTGACACGTGACGATAGGATGGTTAGAGCTAGTCACACGATAGGGCCATATCTTGGTCAAGCGTAGCCATCCCACAATGGCCTGAGCTCAACCAGCCACCATGTGGTGGCTGGTGGGGAGCTAGGGAAGGTCTCCCCTAACATAAATGTGGTTTTTTAATCTTTTATTTTTTAAAATAAAAAATAATTTTTATTTTTATTTTTAGTTTTGAAAATAAGATTAAAGAGTTTGACATGTGACAAATCATAGGATAACATTTGTCTTCCATAAACTAAAATGGGTGAGATTTGTAATGGAGGGGTTAATTCAAAATTTGTCATGGCCTACGAGGAATTAATCCTAAACGAAATTGCACAAAGGTCGAATTTTAAATAGGGCAAACATAGAGATGTCGTTTGGATAGTGAGTTGATATGAGATGAGTTGAGATGTGTTGCCAAGATAACTAATACAAGAGGGGGTGAATTGGGTTGTATTTAAAAATCCACAATTATAAATTAAATATACAATATAAAATATGAATAAAATACGAAATAACAGTAAATATAAAGAGTAAGTGTAAGAGGAAGCAAACTCAGTATTTTAATAAGGTTCAGCTTCACTGCCTACGTCCTTGCCTCAAGCTACATCTTAAGGATTCTCAAATTCACTATCCAATCTCCTTCAGGAAGAAATAGAAACCTATTATACCTTAGATCAGTACCGCTACAAAAAATCTGTGTAGAACACCCTCTACTCTTGCAATCACCTTACACGTGGTGATTCAATGTCTATTCCTGTGTAGAACACCTTCTATGATTGCAATCACCTTACACGTGGTGATTCAACGTATATTCATTGTGTAGAACACCTTCTACACGTACAAAGGTTATACATATCATTTTACTGATACAAAAACCGATAGTGGATATGTTATTAGAAAACACTCCTCAATGAGTGAAATAAAAACAATACAACGCAAATTATATCTCTCTCAAAATGAACAAGGGTTAAGGCTTAATGTTTAGAGAATAGAGTTTGAAAGCTTGGAATGAATGTTGTATGCTCTTGCTGTTGTATATATTGTTCTAAATTTGAAGAACTCAAATGAGCTATTTATAGGCATATAAGATTTCATTTTCAAATTTAAAAAGATTTACATGTCAAAGACAACATCATTCATTATACAAAATTTTCAAATAAAAGTTTTACTTTCTTGAAATTGTCAAAAACAATATCATTCACTTCTCAAAATATTTAAATCAAAGTTTTACTTTTCGCAATTGTCAAAAACAACATCATTCACTTTTTAAAATATCCAAATCAAAGTTTCTCATTCTTGAAATTTTTAAAAACAACATCATTCACTTTTCAAAATATTCAAATCAAAGTTTTACTTTTTTAAATATGTCATGCACATGTGAAAAATGCAATTTGATACTTTATGATAAAATATTAGTTTTTATCATTAATCATGTTTTGAATTTTATCAAGAAATGTACAAAATTACTCTAAGAGTTTCATTTGCGAGCTTGTTCCCTTTCTTGCTCATGCTTGGTTCATTGATGTGCTTGGCTTCATTGTGTAGGCAACTTGAGCTTGAGATTCCTTTATGCTCGAATTCATTTGTTATCATCAAAATCCATATGTAGATATGTAATTATATGAGGCTTGAAACCTTAGGTTCAACAATCTCCTCCTTTTTTATGATGACAAATATTAGTAGAATTCTGAAGCCTGTAGTAATACATAAGCTCCCCTTGAAAATGTGCTTTAGTTTTTCAAGTAATAAATAAACATAATTCCAAGTATATATATCAAGCTTAACAAATAAAATATTGGAAAGAACATGTTAATGTTCTAGTCTAAAACTTCTTCCCCTTTTGGCATCATTAAAAATGAACCGCAGTAAGCAATGCTAATGGACTGATGAAAACCGTGTGATAGTTTTTCACTGAGGAAAGTTGAATAATTGGAGCCGCCCGGGTCCCGACAAATGCCACAAAACCTGGAGCAGGGTCCCAACAAGTGATGCCTCGAGCCCCGCCGGTTCCCGATAAAATGCTGTAAAGCTCAAGCCGCTTGCGTCCGCAGAGATAGTGCGGCAAAGCCTTGAGCCCCGCTTGGATTAACTCTATCAACTTTTGTAGAGATTTGAATGCTCTAGGTTTCTATTTAAAAAGAACATTTTCACCCTTCGAATACTCACAGAACGATTTCTCACATTACTCCTTGACCTAGTTTCTGTTTATCCAGAGCGATAGCATAGCCGAGCAACATTCTTCCAATAATGTTCCAGATTTGAATCAAGAACCCTTTACGCCTTAACCATTAATTTTCACTCCTGAGGCCGTCAACACCATGATAGAAGTAGAGATGCATTTTTCTAGTAGGATTGATGATGAGGTTGTTGCAGGATCAAGAATGCCCATTGCTCAATATGTTGCCTCTATTACGACCATGTCATGGAGGTTACTAGCAAAGGTGAGTGAGGTTGATCAGCTTAACAATCAAATATCTGAGTTGCATCAAAGGTTTGTTAATAAAGTAGAAAAAATAAAAGATTAAAACAAGAAAACAAAGAGTTGAAGAAATTTGTGGACTGGTATGCTCATGATTTGCAATCACGAATAGAGGAGCTGAAATGAGAGAGAGTACAAATTCAAAGTCAATATCAGTAGTTAACAGAAGAGGCTCAGCTTTTACAAGAAAAATAGGGACAGTTTGCAGTTAATCTCTCTGGCTTAGCTAAATAAAATATGCATCCAGCATATCTTGTAATCTTGACTAAGTAAGTTTTGAAGAATTGATAGCTTGTATGATTCTCATTTCCATCTTTATAAAATCAGTCTTGAGTTTCATCTAATTCGCATCAAATCTTATTCGCTCTCTATAATCCATTTGCATTCTCACTCTCTAAACTTTTTCCCCCTTTTTTTAATGGCTTAGTAATCTTCTTTCACTAATCTCCTTGTTCACTATATGGGGTATTATGCACCTCAACCACCAGTTATTTCTTCATCTACCATAGGTGTTATGATGCAGCATGAAAATAATCTGACTAACAAGTCAGATGATGACGCCATTTATGAACTTGTGAGTCTCAGTACTCGATATTCATCATCTATTGTCGCATTTTTTCGGTAGTTGCGGTCCAGAACTCGTGAGGTTGAAAAACTTAACGATAAGATTTATGAACTTCAACAACTTGTTCACGAGTCAAACAAAATAATATGAGACTTAAAGCATGAGAATAAGGATTTAAAATCCTTATTTGTCTCTTCATTTCGACTGCCTACTCCTTTAGATAAGGATAACATATTGATATATAAAGAGCCAGAGCACTTGTAAAATGAGGCTAAAAGTTTCAAGTTTTTGTAAGTCGTTTGAGATAATAAAAAAAAAATGTTTAACAAACATTCATGGCATGCATCATTCCTATTTATCTTCTAATCATGCATAGTCTATCTTCTGGCAAAGGTTTTGTGAGAATTTATGCCAACTGATCGTGTGTGCTTGTGAATTCTAGTACAATATCGCCCTTCTGCACATGATCTCGAAGAAAATGATATCTAATCTGCATCTAAGTAGTTGATTAGATCGAAAGAAGTGTGCTTAGGATACCATAACCTAGGGCTGCTACTTGCATGGTGCGAGGCGGGGATACACTTCCCTGCACCCCGCCCTGCACCATGCGAGGGGTGGGGTTTTATCCCTCACCCCCTGCCTAGGCCAACACATTGGGTTTGAAAAAAAAAATTTGGTTCAAAAATATTTTTTTAGACCCAAATTATAATATAATATAATTTATATATATATAAAAAACTTAAACTCATTAGAGTTAGATTTTGGATTGTCTTGACTTCCTAGGCCAACCTTTATATAGGAGGTCAAGGCAATACAATAGTTATCTTTAAGCAATGTGAGACTTACTAATCCAATGAGTTGAATACAATTTCAAGTCTTTAAAAAATTGTATATATTTATATACAATATATTTATATATATATATATAAATATAAAAAAAATATTTTTTTATATATGTGGAGCGGAGCGGGAGGCGTGGTGGGGCGGGGCCACGCTTGGGTCATTCCGCCCCCCGCCCCCGCTAGGCCTTCTCCATGCGGGGTGGGGCAGACGGAGATGGGGTAGCGGGGTACGAAGCCCTACTGCCCACCCCTACCATAACCTTAGGTCAATTGTACCAGCAAGATATCTAAAAATGCGTTTAACTGTAATCAAATGAGATTCTTTTGGAGATGATTGAAAACATGCACATAAGCATACACTGAACATAATATTTGGTCTACTGGCTATCAAATAGAATAGACTACCAATCATACCTCGATATACCTTTGAATCAACTAGTTTACCGGTTTTATCATTGTCAAGTTTGGTGGATGGGCTCATTGATATTCCAATTTCCTTCGTACCTTCCATTTCAAATTTTTTGAGTAATTATTTGATATATTTTGATTGATTGATGAATGTTCACTTTTTTCTTGCTTGATTTGCAATCTGAAAAAGAAGTTAAGTTCTCCCATCATACTCATTTCAATTTTTTCTTGCATACTCTAAACAAAAATTTGACACATATTTTCATTATAGAACCAAATATTATATTATCCACATAAATCTGAATCAAAAGAATATCATTATTTTTGTGTTAAATGAAAAGGTTTGTATAGATTTTTTCTCCTGAAAAACTTTTTCAGGCAAGAAACCACTCTCATACCAAGCTCTAGGAGCTTGTTTGAGTCTATATGGTGCTTTTGCGAGCTTGAAAACATTATTTGGAGAAATATGATTTTCAAAACCCGGAGGTTGCTCAACATATACCTCTTCATTTATAAAATCATTTAAGAAATCACTTTTAACATTCATTTAAAAAAGTTTGAAATTTTTATAACAAACATAACCAAGTAGCATTCGAATAGTTTCTAATCTTGCAACCGATGCATATATTATAAGATTCCTTCTTCTTAATTGAAACATTGGCTTACAAGTCGAGTCTTATTTCTAGTGATGACTCCGGACTCATCTTTCTTTTTTCTAAAATCCCATTTTGTTCCAATAATAGTATGATTTTTGGGTCTAGGAACAAGTGTCCAAACATCATTTTTTTTTCAAATTGATTTAGCTCTTCTTGCATAGCTAGAATCCAAGATTCATCAAGAAGTATTTCATCAATATTTTAGATTCAAATCGAGATAGAAAAATAGTATGATTGCAAATATTTCTAAGAGATGATCGAGTACTTACACCTCGTGAAGGTTCTCTTAGAATTTGTTCCGTTAGATGATCTTTCATAAGTTTTCACTGTTTAGTTGCATCTTGCATTAAGTTTTGATGATTTTTCCTAATGTCTCCAAATGTCACGTGTCTTGAACATCCACTTATCTAAAAATTATTTGCTTTTGTTTATGGATGACTTCATGCATACCTACAAAAACAATTAAAATGGTTTTTCTTAGTACCCAAGTTCTTTGGGTGCTTCATTTATTAGTATTAGAAGAAACAAAATTGTTAGATACCCATATGATCCTAATAGTCATTGTATGTTTTCTTCTATTAGGACAAACATGATAATTATGACCATTTCTATTACAAAAATTGCAGATAGCATGTGACATATATGAAGAACTTGAGTGATTGTAAGAGTATCTTTCTTTGAAAAATTTTCTTTTATCAAAAGAATTTTGAATACTGGATTTTGATTTAGAAGGATTATCAAATAAGTTTTTATAAGGTTCGTATTTTTTTTTTTTGGCATGTATCTTAAGCCTGCATTGTGAAAAACACATCTTTGACTACTAAGAAGTTTTTCAAAATTTCTTTTTTCATTTGTAATTTTTTCAACAATCTTTTCTAAATCAGTCACTTTCTTTTTCAACTCATGATTTTCATCTTTAGAAATGATGCTTTCTTTTCTTAAAATCTCAATTTCGTTGGTTAAAGAAGAATTTTTTTTTTCAAAGTAGTATATTTGATACCCAATTTCTCAAGTTCCTCATATACCTCTTCTAAGGCATCTCGCAATTCCTCATATGAAGTATTTTCAATATTATCAAGATTTGTTACCTCAATGTCATCTTTAGCCATAAGACAAAGATTTACAGATTCTCCATTGCTTGCTTCGTTGTCTGAGCTGCTTGGATCATCGTCCCATGTAGCTTTCATTGCTTTTGATTTCACCTTATCATTAGTTTCCTCATCTTCATCACTTTTGCTTTCATAAGGAACAACTTTAAGTGCCAAGATCTTCTTTGGCTTTCATTCTTATTCTCCTCTTTTCAATGTGTACTCATGGGTGGTAAGTAACCCGATGAGTTCATTTACTTTGAGTTTCTTGATATCTCTAACTTCAAGAATCGCCGTCACTTTTGATTCTCAACGTTTTGGCAGAGAGTTGAGAATTTTTCTTACTATCTCCACGTTGGAATAGACTTTGCCAAGAGCTGTCAAGTTGTTTATGATGTTAGTAAAATGAATGTACATAGTAGAAATAGATTTATCATCATTCATTTTAAACATTTCATATTCATGAGTAAGAATATGAATTTTTGATTCCTTGATTTGCGTTGATTCCTTGATTTGTGAAATTCCTTCATAAGTAACTTTCAAGTTATCTCAAATTGTTTTGTTGTCTTGCAAGTCATTATTCTATTGAAATCATTCTCGTCGAGAGCATTATATAGGAGATTTATAGCCGTTGAGTCCAATGTTGTAATTATATCGTCTTCACGGTCGAACTCTTCTTCTTCCTTTTTGACATTTACTACATCAACAACTTTTGTTGGAATATAAGGTCTATTTATAATGCATCTCAAATTTCTCGACCTTGAGATTGAAGAAAAATTCTCATTCTAACTTTCTAGAATGTGTAATTGTCTCCGCAAAATAGTGGAGGCCGACTGCTAGATTTACCTTCACCAAATGTAGCTGCAATGTTAGTCATAAGATCTTAACTCAAAAGATAGTTAATCTTATAAAAAGAGCGCTCTCTCTAATACCACTTGTTACCCAAATGAATAACACAAGAGGGGGATGAATTGGGTTGTATTTAAAAATTCGTAATTATAAATTAAATAAACAATATAAAATATGAACAAAATACGAAACAATAGTAAATATAAAGAGTAAGGGTAAGAGGAAACAAACTCAGTATTTTAACGGGGTTCAGCCCCACTGCATACGTCCTCACCTCAAGCTATCCTTGAAGATTCCCAAATTCACTATCCAATTTCCTTCAGGTGGAGATAGAAACCTATTACATCTTTGAGCAGTACCGCTACAAAGAATCCATGTAGAACACCATCTACACTTACAATCACCTTACATGTGGTGATTTAACGTCTATTCCCTGTATAGAACACCTTCTACATTTGCAATCACCTTACACGTGGTGATTCAATGTTTATTCCCTGTGTAGAACACATTCTACATATACAAGGGCTATACACACAATTTTATTGATATAAGAGCTTATAGTTGTTAGGTTATCAGAAAACACGCCTCAATGAGTGAAATAAAAAAATACAACGCAAACTATATCTATTTCAAAATGAATAAGAGTTAAGGCTCAATGCTTAAATAAGAGAGATTGAAAGTTTTGAATGGATGTTGTATACTCTTGTTGTTGTATATATTGTTCTAACTTTGAAGAACTTAAATGAACTATTTATAGGCATATGAGATTTCATTTTCAAATTTAAAAAGATTCACAGGTCAAAGACAACATCATACACTTTTCAAAATTTTCAAATCAAAGTTTTACTTTCTTGAAATTGTCAAAGACAATATCATTCACTTTTCGAAATATTTAAATCAAAGTTTTTCTTTTCGCAATTGTCAAAGATAACATTGTTCACTTTTCAAAATATTCAAATAAAAATTTTACTTTTTTAAATATGTCATGCACATGTGAAAAATACAATTTGATGTTTTATGATAAAAGATTAATTTTGAGCCTTAATCCAATTTCAAATTTTATCAAGATATGCCCAAAATTACTCTAAGAACTTCATTTGCGAGTTTGTTCCCTTTCTTGCTCATGTTTGGTTAATTGATGTGCTTGGCTTCATTGTGTAGCCAACTTGAGCTTGAGATTCTTTTATACTTGAATTCATTTGTTATCATCAAAATCCATATGTAGATATATAATTATATGAGGCTTGAAACCTTGAGTTCAACAAGATGAAAGTTGAAAGTTGAATAAAATATTGTTAAAATATTATTTTTTTAATATTATTATTGATTTATGATTTAAAAAAAAGTTGAATTGTTTATTATATTTTGTGTGAAAATTTAAAAACATTATAATGATGAGATGAGATGAGATGTGTTGAGATTACTTCTCAATCCAAACGGAAATATTGTTGCTATCCAAATTTTCTATAAATAAACAAGTGGAAATCATGCTCTTAATATTTATTGAGTCTTTATGAATATAATTAGCAATATGTATATATAAATAATACATTATAAAAAGATATTCACAAAAACTCAAAAGTTGGGAATATGTATATATAAATAATAAATTATAGAAAGATATTCACAAAACTTAAAAGTTGAACTTTTAAGACCTTTTCTTAGGATAGGGGATAGATATTTGAGCTTTTATAAATTTGAGGGGTTAAGGTTGATTTTAAACCACTAGGGAAGACTTTCTTTAAGTTTTTTTGACATGTATCAGATGGTCTTTTTGAGTTTTTAATTATGTTTTAAGGATATATTAATTATTTCTGATTTTTTTGAAAAGAGAGAATTATTTCTTTTAACATATTTTTAAAGGGAGGAAAAATGAGAAACTATCTTCAATAATAGGACCTTTGGGTGTAAAATGCAAAGTTTTGAATACTGTTTTGGTAGCCATTTCGGTCAAGACACTGGAAAGAAATATTTCAGTACCGCAACCGTTTCGTATACCGTTTCGAAATAGTCTACACATAAATAAATAAATAAATATATATATATATATACACACACATAAAGTGCAAAAAGATAAAATTTCTACTCATTTTGTGGTTCATATA
Organism: Juglans cinerea; assembly: GCA_961763995.1. Lineage (NCBI taxonomy): Eukaryota > Viridiplantae > Streptophyta > Magnoliopsida > Fagales > Juglandaceae > Juglans > Juglans cinerea. The sequence continues at coordinate 15,332,005 of CAUIVZ010000016.1, forward strand.
AATAGAATATATCTTTTATATCTAAAAAAAAAAATCACTTAAAAAAAAAGCAAATCATGCACTAGATTTCCTTGATAGTTGCATCCCTCTATTCCACCTTTTGCTGGTTCTATCTACCCCATGTCCCTTCTCTCTCTTTTTTTTTCTTCCCATATTTATCTCCTCCCGATCTTTCTCTCCCACTATTTTGTTCTCTTTTCTATTTTTTCTTCTTTGCACCCAACACGCAGTCCAGTCCCTCTCTATCTCTTTGCCCCATATGAATTGTTGAGGCCAAAAATCTAAGAAGACGGAAGAAGAAACGAAAAGAACTAAAAATACGTACCAGCCGAAATTCGATATTTCAGCCAGTACTGGCCGAAACATACTGGTATGACCAAAATTTGTACTGATACAAAACAATGGTTTTTTCTCTGTACCGGTTACCAGGCCGGTACAACATATTTCGACCGTACCGGCTGGTACGAAATGATATTCAAAAGCTTGGTAAAATGCCTTGGACTAGGCTCTCCAATGAGTAAGAACAAGAATCAAGATTTAGGGAATTTTTGGATATTTGGAGTACTTTAGAATTTTGTAAACAATAACGACATGGTTTTAGTGTAGATGTTTTGTAGCAGTGGCAGAACCAGCAATTTCTCTTAAGAGAACAAACTTTTCTACCGCACGAAATGTTTATGTAAAATAAAATAAAAATTACAAAGTCATAAAGCATAACTGCATATAAAATCAAATCTCGATAATTTTCCAAATAACATAGAAATAAAATTTCAAAAACACAACTTAGTGTCTGTTTCAAATTTTTTACGACAATATTTCATAAAATAATATTCATCCATTATTATATTTGTAAATATGAAATATTGAGAAATTGTTCTTCATAGAAACTATCAAGTGATCTTTTAGAATACCATCTTACATTCTAATATCTAAGCTAGTTTATCAAATTTCATGTAAAATCTATCTATTTTGGTGTCACATTAACCATAGAATTCTAAAATTGATTGAGACCTTAAATAAATTTTTCTTTGCTCAATGAAGTGTAGAGGATAAAACATCTCCACTATTTTTCATATAAATCATCAATCTTTAATGATTTTTTTTGCATTTTCACTTTGGATTCTATATTTAGAAACTTAATATTGTCTAATAAAAATTTTTGGGGTCAATGTTAACAGTTTATTATTTCTCCTAATCTTAGTTTTAACTTAATTTCAGTTGGGCCACATCCTTGAAAATAGATAATATATAGAAATTATACAAAATCTAAGAGTCATAGGAAAACATTGGAGAGACATTTCTATATATATTGAAATTTTACAAAATTTTAGAAAGCATATGGGAATAAGGAAATTATAAATTTTTTTGAGGGCCCAATTTCTATATACATGGAATTATAAATAAAATTTAGGGGCTATTTTGAATTTTGGAAAAATCTTTTTTTGGGTGGGGGGAAGCTCTATGTAGATCCACCACTATTTTGTAAGATATTGGAAAATGAAAGAGAAAAAGTTGAAAAAAATATATTATAAAGTTAAAAAATTGTTTGAATATTATTTTTATTTTGAAGTTTGTAAAAGTTGTATTAATTTTTTTGTTTGAATAATGATTATGTAATGATTGGATGAAAAAGTTAAAAATTTAAAAATCAAAAGTATTTTGTGTTTGAATGATGTTTGGAAATGAAATTTAAATTATGAGAAATTCTAAAAAATTTGAAAATTCTTTGTGTGTAACAAGCCAACTAAAAACTGATTACAAAATTAAAAGGTATTTTCAACATTACTCCAAGAATGTTATAAGCTATACTTTGCATCCTAGTTCTATACTCTTCTTACTTCTATTAGAGAATCCACATCCGGATGCCTATAGTATATAATTCCCTAAACTTTAGTCAAAGTTTCTAGCTTTTTAACAAAATTTCCTCTCCATCTGGCTGCCTATTTTAGGGAAATGTTTTGAGATTTGAACAGTGGCTTCTTAAATATGGAGAACTATTGTTCATCACTAAATCATTTTTTATAAATATTTTATTCTAACCAATAAAACAAATTCTTATTCCAGTAATGTACATTTTCTCTTATGCTCATATATGTTATAATTGGAATTTGAAAAAAAAAAATGTTACCGTTGAGATGATCCTTTCTAAAAAAAAAAAAATTGATCATTTAAGAAAATATGATTTTTTTTAAAAAAATATTATTGTTATGAAAGCATTGATTTTTAAAATATTATCGTTTAGAGAGATAAGTAGTATATAAAAAATTCGTCAAAGATGAAAAATTGAAATCATGGGTACAAAAAAATAAATAAATAATTACGAAAATGTGAAAAAAATAAGTTAAAAAATTTTCTTTTGCTCTTTCCCCGAAATGAAAGAAAAAAGAATAGTTAAAGATGTACAAATAAATTAGTAGAGAAAATAATAAAAAAAGAGTAGAGAAATATTATTTATAGTGATTATATCTACAAATTTTTTAAGAGAATATAAAAGATAACAAAAGACAATAAAAGAAAAAAAAAAAGAAATATAAGTTGAACTATAAACCAAAACCTCCAAACAGTGCCTAATTCGTTAACCCGCGTAATATATGGGCCGTAGCACAAAAGACGGATCGTCAACTTCGGGCTTGAGACACGTGGCAACATGTCCAACTTTCACGAAGAGACACTCCTATTTTCGCAGACAAGTAATTGCCTCTCATACAATGCCAACGATATACAGAACACAAAACAAATCTGGAAAAAAATATATTTATTTTTGAATAAAAAAAAAAAGAAGAAGAAGGAAACTCAATCTGCCTCTCTATCAATAGACGTGACAAAGTTAGATTCAGCCTTAACATAACGTTGGTGGCAAACATTGTTCTGCCAGGTCGGTTTTTAATAATTTGCTGCATGTTTTTTCCTTTACATTCTTGGATGTTGGTTTTTTTTTTTTTTTTTTTTTTCCTGGGAATCACATTTCATGTACATTACCACCTTGTTTGTTTAACATTCTCGGAGTAATCGATGTTTTGTTAGCATGCATTACTAAATGTGAAAGTTTGGCAACTGGGTTTGATGTTTATGAGCTCTAGTTTGTAACTATGTAGTTTTTGATACATACTCATCGTTCGTGGAAATTGAGAATCCTAACGTTGTGTGGAAAATAAATATCTTGATTTGCGTTCATCATTGTATTTTCATTTTTTAGATGAAATGTTTTTGCCTTTCAATTGTCTATTTTGCTATATCCAATTCCAAGCTCCTGAGGTCTTTCCCTCGGGTTTTAATCTTGTCGATTTTCTTATGATAATTAAGACCTTTTTTTGCAATTTTTTTTTTATTCGAGTGCAGTTTTGGCAAATTGTTTCTATTTCTTGTATCTTTTCCCTGAAGCTTGTAAAGGTGTTTGCAGCATCAGGAAGTTTGAATTTTATAGGCTAGACTTTGCATTCTGGTAGTTTATTGAACCTTTAGAATGATCTAACAACATGATCCTTTTGTATTTTTTTTATTTCAGACAATGTTGTTTTCAGGACTGTTTGGCGAAGCACTAGAAATCCAATTTTGCTGTGTTTTCATTATTGAGCTCTGACTCTAGATGCCCCTCTCAAGCATCTGATCATGAGTTCAGCATTAGATCATTCCCCTAAACAATATGAAGCATTCGGCAGCTCAAATGGAGTTATTGGTGGGGATGGTTTGGAACGAATAGCAACAAATAATGCAAAGGGAGAAGGTAAAGAGAGATGCTTTTTCCCTCTTTGGTTTTTTATTTTTTATTTTTTCTATCTTCATTCGTAAGCCTTTTCCTTTCAATTTCATTTTTCCAGCAAAGAAGCGAGCAATATTAGTGGAATGGTTGAATAATACTCTCCCGGGTTTAAGGTTACCACTAAATGCTTCAGATGAAGAGTTGAGAATGTGCTTGATTGATGGTACTATTTTGTGTCGGATATTGAATAGACTGAGAATTGGTTCTGTGAGTGAGGTTGTTGAAAATGTTTTCATCTCTTTCTTTTACAAAGCTATATGGATGTTAAACTCTTAACCCAAACTTTAATTTTCCATTCTAGGAAGGTGATCTCAATCATTCATCAGACCCATCGGAAAATATTAAAAGGTTCCTGGCAGCTATGGATGATTTGGTGATTCCTAGATTCAAGGCGTCCGACTTAGAGAAGGTATTAATATTTGAGAAATGATAGTTGTAGTCGTGAGTGCGCAAGCGCCGTGTAATTACTTTGAAAAAAGTGAAAAAATACGGGACGCACATGAAAAAAATTAATTTTTTAATAGTGAACTCCACTCTTTTTCAAAGCGACTGCACGGCGCTTACGTACTTCATGACTGCATGTAGCATTACTCGTTAATATTTATCCAATTGTTGGTCTTTGCTTGGAAAATGGTCCTTTCTCTCTCATTTTTGGGTTTTGTTTTATTCAGGGCTCTATGAAGACTGTTATTGACTGCCTTGTAACCCTTAGAGCACGATTTATACCAAATGTTGTTGGGGATGGTTTTTCTCCTACTAGTCTGATTGCTAAATCTGGAAGCCCTCATGGGGATGCAATTTCTCAGGGATATTTTTCCCCATTATCTGGGGAAGAAAGGCAGAAGGTTGTGACTGACTCTAAATTTCAACGCACCTTGCGTACTCCTGTTATTTCAGGTTTGTACTTGTTTCAAGAATTGTACGGTACTAGGAACTAATCATGAATATGACTTCGTTTGGTTACTTAACTCAGCTGAGTTTAGTTTAATTTTAAGCTAAGTCTAACATCCAAACTCTCAATTATCAAATTACTAAACTCATCCCAACTCAAAACCTTCTTACACATGGGACCCACAACTTTTTTCAACTTAAAACATCTTTATATGTGGGACTCACAACCTTTTTCAATTTTCCATAAAAAATATTAAACTCATCTTAACATCCAAACACATTTTAAACTCAGTTTAGATGGGTTCCACATAATTCTCTTCACTACTCAACTCACTACTATTCATAAAGAATTCAACTCAACATCCAAACGCAGCTAAATCTTGTGCTGATTTATTGCTGTGACACTGCTTATGCATGTTTCCCTGTGATTAAAATTATCCATAATGCTCATGTTATTTTGTTTGTTAAAGGTAACAAAATAATAAATTATTTTTTGTTATTTAATCGATTGATGTCTCATGTTTTTGCCTCTTGCACAGAGCAACCAACAGCATTAAGACATCCGGTTGGACATAAGTTCCATGAAGTGTTTCAACTCAAACAAGGGCGATATGCTGACCTTCCTGAGTCAAAAATTTCAGAGATGATGAAACCAAACTGTCTAGATGTAAGTTCTTGAGTTTCTTTTTCTCATCAAGAAACCTGGATATTTGGTCAGGTCTTAAATTTCTTTTCATGATCAGTATCTCTTGTTGCAGAATGCCCCAACTCAATCTCTATTAAGCGTTGTGAATGGAATTCTGGATGAAAGCATTGAAAGAAAGAATGGCGAAATATCAAATGTATGTTAGTCGGAGGATATATGAGTTTAAATATTAGTAATGCATGCATAAAGACACACAAGCACAGTACATGCATATTGTGCATATATAGGGCTGAATTCTAACACTACTTTTGCATGCTCAGCGTGTGGCATGTCTATTGAGAAAAGTTGTGCAGGAGATTGAGCGTCGCATATCAACTCAAGCAGAACACTTAAGAACTGTAACATGCCATCTGGATTTGTTACATCGAATAGTTTTTACTTCACTGCAATATTTTAATTTCCTAATGTGTTCTTTTTTGCCCTGCAGCAAAACAATCTTTTTAAGGTTCGTGAAGAGAAATACCAATCAAGGATCAGAGTACTTGAAGCCCTTGCATCAGGGACTAATGATGAGAGCCAGGTTGGTGAATAATACAAGTCAATAGGTAGTGTGGGTGTGTGTGTATTTTCTTGTATATGGTACTAAGATTTTCTTTACTAAATTAGAGTTTTCCATACAGATTGTTATGGACAAGCTTCAGCATGTAAAGGTACAGTTCAAAGTCAATAAAGCATCTATTCTGTTTTTAATTTTAGATTGAAATGATTGTATCCTCTGATGTACAGATTTCTAAATTTTCGTTGACTCTTGGTTGTAGAGTTTGTAAATCTTACTTGCAAGGTGATGATGTCTAAACATCATTTTTGTAGTTTTGTGATGAATGCAAACATGCTCTACCATCTAGTACTCTGTTGAATATTAGGATGTAAGAAAAAAGATGTTGACAAAAATCTGTTGTTGTGCACAGAAGTTTTGCAATAGTTTTAAGGGGGAATTTTTGCAGCCAGAGAGGGTCAAGATTGAAGAAAGGGAGAAATCCGAGGAGGAGGATGCGATTAAACTGATAAAAGAAAAGGATCACAACAATCTTGAAATTTCAACGTTGAAGCAAGAACTGGAAATAACCAAAAAGGCATGTGAATTGAGATGCATACAAATGGAAACAGAAGCTAAAAGTACTCAAAGAGATTTCGAGAAGAAGTTAAAAGAGCTTGAGCACCTGTTAGAAAATTCCCGAAACACGGCGAAAGAGCTTGAGTCAAATTCTGAAACAAAATCTCAGAGGTGGAACCAGAAAGAGCACATCTACCAGAGCGTTATGGAATTTCAGTTTGGTGCACTGCAGGTATGCTTTTGGATGATAATCTTGTTTCAACTTCGAATGTAGTACTGAAGTTGCACAACCAGAATTTTTCTAACTTGTGAAACAAACAGGAACTGAGGTTTTCTTCAACATCCATTAAACAAGAAATCCTGAAAGCACAAAATAGCTATTCAGAGGAATTTGATCGCTTAGGTGGGGACAATTAGTAGAACATTTGTATTTATGTTGTTTATTAATGGCAGGTTCTCACAAGTTAACTTTACCTTGATCAGGAGTAAAGCTTAAAGTATTAGCAGATGCAGCTGAAAACTATGATGTCGTTCTTGCCGAAAACCGAAAAATGTTTAATGAAATTCAGGATCTAAAAGGTTCCATTCCTCAGTTTGTTTATATTACCCTTGTATGTGAGTACATTTTTTGAGATCACATCTTGAGTTTTCTTGTACAGGAAACATTAGAGTGTATTGTCGGATAAGGCCTTTTTTTCCTGGACAGAGAGAAAAAAAGACAACCATAGAATATATCGGTGAAAATGGGGAGTTGGTTGTTGCCAATCGCTCAAAGCCAGGGAAAGAAGGCCATCGTTTGTTCAAATTTAATAAGATCTTTGGTCCTGATTCAACTCAAGGTTTTGACCACTGTCTCTATCTACCTTATTATATATACTTTCTGTTTCTATATATTGTATTTCAGCAAGAGTAATACTATATGCAGTTGTGGAGTGCGCAAGCGCCGTGCAGTTGTTTTGAAAAAGAGTGAGGTCCACTATTAAAAAATTATTATTTTTTCATGTGGATCCCGTATTTATTCATTTTTTTCAAAGTGATTGCACAACGATTACGCACTCACTACTGCAACTATCATTTCTCTTTCGGTAATGCCTAATTAGTTGAGTGATTAATTTCATATTCTCTTATATTTTTTATGTGTATTTATTTTATTTTAAGGTGAACACTGAAATTAGTAACTCATTCTCTTTCAACTGATGGCAGCGGAGGTATTTTCTGATGTCCAACCCTTGATTCGGTCTGTACTTGATGGATACAACGTATGTATATTTGCTTATGGTCAAACCGGTTCAGGAAAAACTTACACAATGGTATGAGCTCTCACTGTATTTACTTATATATGAAGCACCTCATCTTATTTTTCCACTTTCAATATGCAAATAAAGGCTTTTCTTCACAGACTGGTCCCAACTCAGCAACCAAAGAAAATTGGGGTGTCAATTATCGAGCTCTAAATGACCTTTTTGATATATCTCAAAGAAGAAGAAGTTCCATTATATATGAAATGGGAGTTCAGATGGTCGAAATATACAACGAACAAGTTCGTGACTTACTATCAAATGATGGTTCTCAAAAGAAATATCCTTTTTAGTTGGTAAAATACACTTCAAATATATGGAGAGTACATGTATGGTTTGCTGATGATTTAATTCTCAGTCACAATTTAGCATTTGGGGTTTTTGGGTTTGTTCATCTCCACTACCACATATTTACATTTAAATTTGTGTTTTCTTTATCCATAATTCCTCTTTTAATGAGTTTTATTCATATCTGAAAAAAATACTATTCATTATTCTTTTAATTATCATCCTTTCTTCATCCATTGATGTCAAAAGTAAAAATATATGATGAATAGTGATCCTTTGTTTCCTTGATTTGCGCACACTTGGGATTTTGAGTCACTCACAACCCAATGGGTTAGCTGTACCTGATGCTAGCATGCAACCTGTTAAATCAACCTCAGATGTAATGGACTTAATGGACATGGGGCTAAGGAATAGAGCTGTTGGTGCCACTGCCCTGAATGAAAGAAGTAGCCGCTCTCACAGGTTCATATTTCTCTTCTTTTAAGTATGTTTATCTCTGCATTATTATTTTTCTGGTGCACCCTAATTTAAGTGAAATCTATTTGTACAGTGTCCTCACTATTCATGTCGTTGGGAGGGATGTGAAGACTGGTGCTCCTTTGCATGGTAATCTTAATTTGGTAGATCTTGCAGGAAGTGAGAGGGTAGATCGCTCTGAGGTAATTGGAGATAGACTAAGGGAAGCACAACACATAAACAAATCACTATCTGCCCTTGGAGATGTCATTTTTGCTCTTGCTCAAAAGAATCTTCATGTACCTTACAGAAATAGCAAGCTTACTCAAGTCCTGCAAAGCTCTCTCGGTATTTCTTTGTTAGTTATCTTCTTTTAGTCATGAGCTGAGCTGCCTTCCATTATTTGGCATTTTCTTAAGATAATTAAGATGTCAACTTTGTATTTATTGCTCTCGACATTTTTGTACATTATTCATGACTTGCATTCCTTATCCCTAGGTACGTTAGAGATCCATCTGAAACAAATATATGATTGTTTCTAATATCACAGGTGGACAAGCAAAAACCTTGATGTTTGTGCAGCTTAATCCAGATGTGAATTCATATTCTGAAAGTCTAAGTACTTTGAAGTTTGCTGAGAGGGTCTCCGGAGTTGAGTTAGGTGCGGCACGGAGCAGCAAAGAGGGTAGAGATGTCAGGGAATTAATGGAGCAGGTGCTTATCAATATATTAATTTGTTTACATCTTTAAATTAAGAGAGATTATATTAGAAATTAGAATGACAACTGAAGTTATAATAATGATTCTTTTATTTGATGTTTGCATTTCAAGATCAAAGTCCTATTTGACAATATATAACCATCACTTTAAGATTGCTAATAGAAACTTATCATTCAAATATATTTTGGAAATAGCTAAAAACAAAATGCAACTCAGCTAATGAGGAAAATTGAATCTTTTAAATTGCCATGAAATTTTTTTATTAGTAAGGATTCACTTAATTTTTTTAAAATCTTTATATCATTCTGATATGAATTTATCTTACCATAATAAAGATAAAATGTTGTTGTCATGCTGCATTTTATGGTTGTTACTAGCGTAAAATTAAAAATAGACAGACAACTTTTTATGGTTATTACTGCATTTTTTCTTGTTGGCCTGAAATTTGATCATTTGCAAACATAGTTCTCTTGATTTCAAACATGGCATGGCCCATTTAATATCATGTGCAGTTCATTGATTGCTATAGCATCACTGATGCATGGGAGCTTTTTGAATTTTCTGCACTCATCTCTAACTTCTGATTTTCCAGCTATATGTCTTATCTATAAAAATAGCTTATTGAGCTTTCATTGAATTTCTTAGTATCAAGTGAGGTCATTGATGTCTTCCTTAATAAGCAGTGATTAAATTTGAACCGTAGAAATTGGTCTCCCAGTGTTGATGGCTATGAGAATATTCACTATCACACAAATTATAAGAGTGGATTTGGTTAAATATTTAGTTTGCACGATATGGATCAGATTTGTATGTATTGGTCTGTCATTTTTATTTTTATCAACGAGGATGGTGCCCCATAGTTTTATTAATAAATCCTCACTATTAATAAATCCTCACTTTTGATGGAGGAATATTGCGATAACCGTGTTGGTCAATCTGTCATACTGAAAAGCATTTAAACATAGAAAATGATTTCTATAGTGAACAAATATCTTCCACTTACTCATTCTAAGTGCTTCTATAAAAAGAACGAACTTTAGATGCTAATAGGGGCAGCAACATGAATTAGATCAGCAGAATCAATGATGTTGTACTTTGCCTGCCCCTGGGGAGGGGGGGTGGGGGCGGGGTTCAAGTGTGTTGATTTAGAGCTTGTTTTGGTAGGCAACTTTGGATTAAGATCTGGGGGTTCAAGTGGGAGAGATATAGACACATGTAGTAGGCCCTACATTATCTTTCAAACATTTAATGCTGTCCGAAAAATCCACACTGGTGGTAATAAATATTGTAGGACTCATTATCTCTCTTTAGCTTGAGATCTTCGAACTTTGAGGGAATGTTTTTCTGACAATTATGAGAGCTGTGGAGGTATTGTATCATAAAGGAAGTGAATTAAGTATGGAACTCCTTGGGTCCAAAATAGGAAATAGTGAGAATTATATGTTTTATTTCATTTATATTTAAGGCATTCACATTTAGAATGAAGGTATTGAGGGGCACCTTAACAATTCTTCACTAGACATTGCCCAATGTGCATTAGAAGTTGGAAGAAGATTCAATATGCCTTGTTCGGCCAAGAGAAGAGGAAAAGAGGTGCAATTACATATATTTTTCCGGAGATCCTATTTTTAAGTACCTGTTCTCTGCAAACCTAGTTAAACGTCAGATATATGTTGGAAAACAATTTTATATCTTGCAAAAAGCAGATTTCAAGATTCTGCTTTTTTAAGTTTCTGTTGAACTTTCAGGTGGCTTCTCTCAAAGACACTATTGGAAAAAAAGATGAGGAGATTGAGCGTTTGCATTTACTTAAAGATCTTAAAAGTGTGTATCCTGGTGCCAACGGTGAGAAGCACGGGACAGTCTCTTTGAGGCATGGATCTTCCTCCCCTGGCAGAGAGTCTCTTGGTGGGACTCTTCTCCGAAACCAAAAATCAGTCGGTGGGAAAGGCCTAGGACTTACTGAGAAAGCAGCCTCTGATCATGAAAATCATTCAGTGCACAGTGATAAGCCTTCTGAACCTGATTCCCAGCAGTCCATGGATGACAGTAAATACCAAAATCTCAGGGACGTAGGTCAGAATTCTCCTGCAGATGCTGAAATCTCAGGGTATGGGGATCATACAGATTATGAAGAGAGAATGAGTGACGACTTATCTGATGGTGGTCTTTCTGTGGGAGCAGAAACTGATGGATCTGCAGAAAATGCTAGTTTCTCTCTAGGCACAAAACCGTTAGATAATCTGGAGAAGTGAGTATTACTTATCTTTTTTAGATTTGGTTTCTGTCCTAAAACTTGATTGATACAAGAAATTCTTAATGTAAAAAAGAATGAAGCTCGATCTGCATGTTTCATTTTGATAGTTTGTAAGCACAAGTGTGCTCTTTTGGGACAATTTTGTTATGTAAATTCATACCAAGTGTTCTCCAAGTCATACTGCATAACTGCATTGCAGAAAATGATAAACGTACAACTTTTTTACATTGGTTGATTATAAAATGCATTGTAAAATAGCCGTAAAAGAGTTGTAGGAGTATTATTAACCTTTTTTTTCAATCTATTTCTATTTTATGCAGATCCAAATCAGTATCTAAAGTTCCTCGAGCCGCACAGAAGACAGGGCGGACTCCATCACCTACAGTGTCAGTGTCAAAGGACTCTTCAAAGGTGTCACCAAGTAAGTAAAGTTTGAGCTTAATTTCTGTCACTAATTAACTGCTATTATTGCAAGTGGAGATAAATGTATATAGTCTTCTAATTATTTTCCTTGCAAAGAAACTAAAACATTCTCCACAAATTGCTGTTTTCAGCTTTTAAAACTACTGGCAGCAGCTCTTCTTCAGTCAGGCCTCCCAAACGATGGGTGTAAACCACAAAGTAGCAGACAGTCATATAGTATATAGTATATACACATGCATAGATATATAGTATATACACCAAATATCTCTGTTTATATATTGTGTTCTGTGATTTTGCATTGCCCCTGTAGCTTTTGTAATTATAATTGTTCTGAGGTGTTTTCTGCCTCTTGTAGTCATTTTTCTTTACAGCATTATCTTGCCCATATTGGGGGGAGATTTGTATTATGAAAAAAAAGTAATAAATATCCCTTTTGTAATACTCATCTTTGTTCATAATCAAGCTTCAGTTTCCAAAACTGACTTCTTGGAGTGTTTGAATATGTGCACAATTAATTCTTCTGTTTGGAGGACTCTTTTTTAAAATGAAAATAATAAATTTACATATCTTTTCCAATTTTATTTTAAATGGAGAAATGATTTATACAGTCTTAGAGTGTGTAAGTCTCGCGTACTCCCTTTGAATAAAATAGATAAACCTATAACTTACGAGTTACATTTTTTTTAAAATGGAATGCACGGATTTTGTACATCTTAAAAAGTTTACTTAGCATTACTCTTTCAAATAAAAGACAGGTATGTAAAATTGAAGTTAGGAATATAGAGATACAACCTCTACAACCTGTAAGCTCGAACAATTATTTCAAGGGAAGTCCCTTTGTTTGCTCATGGGAAAATCGATCTCTGGGAGAAAATTTTAGATTCGTGAAATAAATATGACAATTTGTCTACCTCTAGACGGAAAACTTAGGGCTCGTTTGGACACATAGATAAGATATAGAATTTTTTAAAATTTTTAAAAAAATTTTAATTTCATTTTTAAATATCACTTAAATATAAAATATTTTTTAATTTTAAATCTTCAACTTTTTTTTTATCTAATAATTACCTAATAATTATCCAAACAGAAAAACAAATACAACTTTTATAAACTTCAAAACAAAATACAAAAATCAATACAAGTTTTACATATTTCAAAATAAAATTATATTCAAATAAATTTTTAACTTTTTCTCTCTCATTTTTCAAAACTCAATAAAATATATTAACTCAAATTATTTTAATATTATTAAAAGAATTATGAAATATTCTAAATTTCCAAACAAGTCCTTAAACATGCAATTAGATAAATACGTCAAAGTTTCCTATATTAATGTCTAGATATGTCTTATATGTTGTTGCCGTGCTACATAATTAGAAAACACAATTAACATAAAATGAATTATATTAAGAGAATAAAAGGTTTATAAGAAAATTAAAAAATAAAATAAATTTTTTATAATTTTGTATCTCTTTTTATAAACTAAATATTTTTCTCCCTTTCTAGGTGGGTCATGATAGCCATGAATGAAGCAAGATTTATAAATTTAGAATGGCCGAATATTTTTTACTAGAATAAATAACTCAATTGAATTTCTTTTAAGAACACATCAACAAAATGAGATAATAAATAAATAAAGTGAGTAAAAATACAAGAAAACAAATAAATTTCGAAATTTCATTCTTCTAATAATTTTGAAAATTTTACATGTAAGCTTTTTATATATTATATATGAATTATAGAAAAGAGATAATTATATGTAAACGATAAACTAAGATTTAGGTTTCCTGAATAATATTATATGATAGTAAATTATATTAAAAGGATTTAAGTAGCACATGAACTACATACTTAGTAGCAAGCTACCCAGTTAAATGTGATTGTTTTCTTTAAATATATTTCCTTCAGATAATTATAAAATTTAAAACAGAATTAATATAATATTAAATTATAATTTTTTTCAAATTAAATATAATAGAAAAGAAAATTACTGGAGACCAAAAGCTAATTTTAATGATGACACAAAGGATCCACTTAAAAAATTATAGACAATATACACCCTCATATACATTATAAATTTTTAGTTTTTGACGAGAGAGTGGTTATATTATAAATTTGAAAAATTCTTTTCATCAGTCACTATTTACTATCTTATGCCTCACATCTTATGAAAAACAACTTTACACCTTATGAAAAAAATATATATATATAGGTGTGGGGTGTAAGAGTGAATAATGATTGATGCATAGAATTTCTCTATAAATTTATATGAGAAAAATGGTTAAAATTTGGGAAGAAAGACATGTAACTGAAGCATCCCCCAATAGCATATGAGAAAATCTTATAAATGGTCCAACTGTCGACCCCCAAAAAGCAGCCTTCCAATAGAAACATGCCACGAACGCTTTCCATTTTAGCTACATTGTGACCGCACTCCAGCAGAAAACCTCTCACACTTCAGAATCTCATATCTTAGTCCCTTTGTTCCCCCTCGCAACCCCTAGCCCCCCTCTCAGCCACCGCTCGGCAAAACTCATAATAGAATCGCAGCAACCCCTTGCCCACCTTTCGGCAAAACTTAGAACAAAATCGTTATTGTTGTTTTTTGGCTGCTATAATGCCTGTCTTTGATGATGAGAAATGCTAAAAGTTTGAATGAGTCGAACTTGAGAATCCATGACAATTTTTTAAGCTGATTTTGTTTGACCTTCAATCTTTAGCTTCATCTAGTTTCTTTGTTGATATAAAATTCATGTGTTTTTCAGGTTTTAGAATATGATACCTAAGAGAAACTTCTGTCAAATGAAGAAAGTGCTTTCTCTAATATGGTTCAAAGTACAGGGACAACAAATGCTCAATACTTACGCAGCTTGGTACTTAGGGTAGAAGAAGAAAACAAGTTGGCAAGAGAGAACAACTGAGTTGATAGGCAGAGGAGATGGCTTGCCTCTTCCCAATGGGCTGCTGCTACCAAGTTTGTCGTTGATGTTAGCCTTACCTCATCACAGAATGATCTTCAACGTTTGGAAGGAGGGTATTAGAAAAAAGAAATGAGAGAATAATATCATAGCGATTCTGTGAAGAAATCCTCAGTGTATATCTCATTGATACGCATGTCTTTATATAGACATATAAAAGGTACAAGCGGTCCCAATACAGAGTAAAAAGTAAAGGAAAAAAAAAGAATAAAAGTTTGTTACATTTGTTGTACAAAATGCCAAAATAACATAAAGGAGATGGCACTAGAACATTCCAGACTATTATGCAGTTGCTGCATCATCTGCGTTGGTTTTCGATTCTCTGCATTTCTGTAGTGATTCTTTTTTGAGACTAAGGTTGATACGCCCCCTTGAGCCCAATGGGGTGTCAACCACATTAAGGCTCGACCTCAAGGAAGAAAATCTATCAGCAACCAATGGTTTGGTGAGAACATCAACTATTTGATCGTTGCTACTGCAGAAAGAAACTTGTAGAGTCTTGGCAGCAACTTTGTCACAAACAAATTGAAAATCGATGTCTATATATTTAGTACTAGAGTGGTAAACAGGATTGGAGGTGAGATATGTGGCGCCCATGTTTTCACACCATAAAACTGGTGGCTGAAAAAGAGTGAAGCCGAGCTCTTTGATTAACGTTTGAAGCCAAAAAAGTTTTGCAGTAGTGTTGGCTAAGGATTTATATTCGGCCTCAATGCTGGATCTGGCCACTGTATGTTGTTTCCGAGAGCTCCAAGAGATAAGATGATTACCCAAATAAATGTAAAAATCCCTTGTAGATCGTCTGTCGTCGGGACAGCCAGCCCAATCGGTGTTAAAATAGGCATGAAGAACAGAACCAGATTACTTGGCAAAGAACAAACCATGATTGATTGAAAATTTTAAATACCTCAAAATTCTTTTGACAGCGGACCAATGAGTTACTTTAGGGTCATGGATAAACTGGCAAACCTTATTTACAGAAAATGAAATATCGAGTCTGGTTAAGGACAGGTACTGCAGACTCCCAAAAACACTTTGAAACAGTGTGGGATTATCAAATGATGGTGAATCAAATTTGGAGAGTTTAACAGAAGCAGACATGGGAGAAGATATGGGGTTGGCTTCCAGCATATTAGTTTTCCCAAGGATATCAAAGATGTATTTTCTTTGTGAAAGTAACATACCACTAGGAAGATAATCGAGCTCAAGGCCAAGAAAGTAAGAGAGACGACCCAAGTCCTTAACCGAAAAAGCTTGACCAAGGTTGTTCAGAAAAGTATCAATAGCATCAGACGAGGAGGATGTAATAACCATGTTGTCAACGTAAACAAGTGTAAAAATATAGAATTTTTCTTTTTGTAAAACAAAGAGAGATGAGTCTCCTTAAGAGGCACTGAAACCATAGTTAAGGAGCCAGGTGCTCAGTTGAGAAAACCAGGCACGTGGTGCCTGTTTCAAGCAGTAAATGGCTTTCTGAAGTTGACAAACATGGTTAGGATACTTAGAATCAACAAAGCCTAGTGGCTGTTGCATAAACACAATTTCATTGAGTCTACCATGGAGAAAAGCATTTTGAATATCTATCTGTTTTAAGGACCACTTTTGTGAAATAGCAAGAGAGACTACTAACCGAATAGTGGTGGGTTTCACAACGGGATTGAAGGTCTCCGTGTAGTCAACACCGGGCTATTGGTGGAAGCCTTTCGCAACAAGCCTGGCTTTTCTTCGCTCAATTGATCCATCCGAGTGTAACTTGGTCTTGAAGACCCACCTGCAACCAACGAGATTAGACACATTTGTAGGGGGAACAAGGGTCCATGTACGGGTGTGTACCAGAGCTTCATATTCTTTAGTCATGGCATCACGCCATTCCGAGAATTTTGAAGCGAGGGCAAAGCTGCTGGGTTCATGTAGGACGGATTGGGTTGAGAGAAAGCAATTTCGTGTGGGATAAGGAATGGTTCCATCAGTGGGCACACTAGGACGGGAGGAATTAGTTTGGGACCTTGTGATGATCGGGGAAAGAGGAGGGTGTAAACGAATTGAAGAAGAGATTTCAGTGGGTATTGGGTAAGACGACGAAATGGAAAGAGTAGGGTGCGGCGTTGGTTCAGAGTGGGAAAGTGGAGTTGGGTTGACTAGATTAGAGAGAGAGTTAGGTGGGCCAGGTGAGTTTGGATTGAGTGTATTGTTATGGGCCGAATTTGTGTATTGTGAGGAATTGAGAGGAGGTGAATTAATGATTGGGTTTGAAGTCGGTGGTGAGCCTAAGATGGAGGGACTAAGAATAGGTAGGTGAACAGCGGGTGTGTTGGATGGAGGGATGGGTGCTGAGGAATTTTTGTAGGGAAAAAGTGTTCATTGAAAGTGACATCCCAAGAGATGTATAGGTGATTGTTACTTAGACCAAGACATTTATAGCCCTTGTGAGAAGGACTATATCTAAGAAAAAGGCATGGAGTGGATCTAAAATTTAATTTGTGATGGTTGTAGGGCCTTAAATTGGGCCAGCATTGACAACCAAAAATTTTGAGAAAAGAGTAATTTGGTGATTTTTTATGAACCATGAAATAGGGAGATTTGTTTTGAAGGATCGGAGTTGGGAGTAAATTGATTAGGTAAGTGGCTGTTGTAAAAGCATCATCCCAAAAGGAGAGTGGAAGAGAGCTTTGGGCTAAGAGAGTGAGCCCAGTTTCTACAATGTGCCGATATTTTCGTTCAACAAACCCATTTTGTTGATGGGTGTGTGAACAAGAAAATTTATGTAGAATTCCAAGATTTTTACAAATTGTTGTAAGAGGACGAAATTCTCCTCCAGCATCAGTTTGGAGAGAAATTATTTTAGTATTAAGGAAACGTTCAACAAAGTGAATGAAACTTGTAAGAACTTGTAGAACATCTGATCTCAATTTAATAGGAAATATCTAGGAGAAACGAGCAAAATGATCAACAATTGACAAATAATACTTGAAACCATTCCTAGACAAAACAGGAGCTGGGCCCCAAACATCGGCCCATAGTAATTTTAAAGGCTTGCGAGTGACTCTGGAACTTGAAGAAAAGGGCTGTTGCAGTGCCTTTGCAAGTGGACACTCTGGACAGTTGAAGTTGGAGATGTTGCGGAAATATGGCAAGCAGTTGGCACGCAGTATTTTGGAACAAGAGAAGGATGGCCAAGGCGTTTGTGCCATTGATCAATCGTTGTTCGTTCACCAAGAGAAGCCGATGGAGAAGAAGAAAGCAGGGGGGAGGAAATTGATAAAGTTCATCATGAACTGGTCCGCTGATGAGGAGCTTCCCGGTCGATGAATCCTTAACAGAAAAATGGTTTGGATGAAATTCAAAAAAACAAGCATTGTCAATACAAAACTTGGATACAGATACAAGATTCTATGTAATGGTAGGAACATGAAGTAAATTGTGAAGTTGAAAAGATGATGAGTTAGAGAGAAAAGAAGCATCACTGATATTGTTGATTGGCAAGCCATTGCCATTGCCCACTCGAATTTGTTCGTTGCTAGAGTACGGTTCAGAGGAAAGATTTAATTGAGAGATGTCATGGGTTATGTGATGGGTGGTTGCCGAATTAGGGTACCAGGTTGGGTCGATGGTGGAAGAGGGTGCTATGTAGTTTGCAGAGAATGATCGTGGTGGGTCTTGCTGGTAGGCATGGTCAAATCTGTAGTGACATTGAAGTGTCATGTGGCCTTGTTAGGAGCATACTTGACAAGTGGGACAGTTTGGATTTGGAGTGTAAGAAGTGTTTTGGGAAGATGGAAAACGTCCTCTGTGAAAGGGTCTAGTTCGGCCTCGGTTGTACTTGTTCCCCCTATATGTGCCTCTACCTCACTGGTCACGGGAAGTTGCAGAACTTAAGTTCGCAGATGGTTCAAAAGGAGCGGAAGAGCTAGTTGTGCATGAGTCATGAGACATCCGACTCTCATGAATAAGAAGAAGATGATAAAGCTCAAGGGTAGTGATGGGGTCACTTCTAGTGGTTATGGAAGTCACAAATGGCTCATAAGAAGGACCAAGTCTATTTAAAAGGTAGGTCACGAGTTCTTTGTCAGGTAGAGGACTCCCAGTTGCTGTGAGAGTATCTGCAAGCATTCTAACTTTGCTAAAAAAATATGGTATGGATTGTTCTCCTTTGGACAAATTGGTAAGTTGAAAACGGATTTGAAACTCTTTGGCTTGAGAATGGGAGCTGAAAGTTGATTGAAGAGAAGACCATAAATCCCTAGAGGTTTCTGCCGAAATGATATGTGCAACGACAGACTCTGTGAGTGAAGATAATAAAATACTTAAAAATCATTTGATCTGTTTTCTTCCAAGTAAGATAGGCTGGATTTTTTTTTGGTATAGAACCAGACTCTGGGGGAAGCTATTTCGGTGGAATGATCTGAGTTCCATCAATGAAATGAAAAAAATCTTGACCCCTCAAATAGGCAGCAGTTTGGACTTTCCAAATTAAATAGTTATCAGTATTCAACTTAGTGCAAACAATATGAGAAAAGGAAGAAGAAAAAGAGAAAGGAGGGGGGGTGGGATTCGAAGCCATCATGGGAAGAAGAGAGGATCAAGAGACTGCTAGTCAGCAACTCTGATACCATATTAAAAAGAAGAAATGAGATAATAATATCATAGCGATTCTGTGAAGAAATCCTCAGTGTATATCTCATTGATACGCATGTCTTTATACAGACATATAAAAGGTACAAGTGGTCTCGATACAGAGTAAAAAGTAAAGGAAAAAAAAAGGAATAAAAGTTTGTTACATTTGTTGTACAAAATGCCAAAATAATAGAGAGGAGATGGCACTAGAACATTCCAGAGTATTATGCAGCTGCTACATCATCTGCGTTGGTTTTCGATTCTCTGCATTTCTGTAGTGATTCTTTTTTGAGACTAAGGTTGATAGAGGGTAGGAGATGTGTTCGTAGATTCAGCTTGAAGACTTTTCGAGAAAGGTTGAAGAAATATCGGTAGGAAAAAAAATAAGGGCTTCAATCGATCTGGTGTAATAAGCTTCATGCTGGTTTGGTAGACTTGCTGATGTGTCATAATTCTAACTTAAGGCTGTTAAGGCCAAAAAGGCAACCTAACTGGTCCAAAGCTGATAACATATTTGGTTTATTCTTGTGAATATTGTAGGAACTATTTATTATTCCTAAAATATTTTTATATTTTTCTTTTGAAGTGTGTAAAACTATTTGATACTACTATTTAAAAATTAAATAAAAAAAATAATGAAATAAAAATGTATAAGAATGGTGATTTCTCTTTCATTTATTTTCAAGAAGAATCGATTTTTATAAATAATTTAGATCTCTAATTTTTATTTGAATTATAAGAGAGATAAATATCATAATATTTATGGAATATTTCATATTTTTGAGAAATTCATTTGCACCTCAATTGAGTTGATCCAAGTTAGGGGTGATTTCGGTTCGGTCCGGTTAGTCCTGATGAGGTTTTGCAGACTGGACCAGACCTATTCGATCCATGATTTTTCCACCCTGGACCAGACCAAAAAGCATAAGGACCGATTTGGTTCGGTCCCATTCAGGATAGGCCGGTTCGGTCGGTCTTTCGGTCCCATGTAGTGAAAATAAAGAAAGTGTAAGGAACAAGAAATTGAATCATAGAGCAAAATTCAGGAAAAAAAAAGGGAAAACAAAGAACACCTTCATTAGCAGTGTTGCTATTGTTTGCTAGATTTATTTATAGCAAAGGATATCCATTGAGTTTGTAATAAAAAACCAAATAACCCACAAATACATCAACATTCAAAAGAATCAAAACAGCAGGCTACCAGTGGCCCAGTGGCCTCAACTTCTCAACAAATACATCAAGGATTCAAGATCAAAGATTCAAAACAAATTGCAATATTTATAGTTTATAACCTTCGACTTTAGGGGCTGCGAGTCGTGAAAGAGAGAGAGAGAGTGAGAGAGAGAGAGAGAGAGAGAGAGAGAGAGAGAGAGAGAGAGGGTACCAATCGGTTGTGAGCTTGCTACGACGGAGGGGACAGAGGGGCAAGATGGGGTATTGTGGCACTTAGGGTTTTGACTCACTAAAAAATGAGCAGTACAAAGGCTATCCCAAGTGCATGAGAATGTCGCGTAATAATTAGGAATAAATTCCTAGATCGTCTCTTCAGGGAAAGTTACTTAAAACCAAACTTGTTTAAAATTGTGAAAATATTCACAAAAAGAAAATAAAAATAGTGGTATGTGCAATGAATGGAAGAGTGCAACGGGAAAGAAAAGGGTACTAGTCATGGACTAGATTCATATTTTTAAATTTTTGAGTGTCGAAATGAAATGTAAAAAAAAAACTAACAAATTAAAATTAACAATCAAGGAGTCAACTAAGCTAAACAATCTTAATTAATCTGAAAACTAAATAATAAAACTGAAATTATTTAAGTTCTAATTAAGATCTAATCAATCTAATACGCAATGGAAC
Source organism: Juglans cinerea (assembly GCA_961763995.1). NCBI lineage: Eukaryota > Viridiplantae > Streptophyta > Magnoliopsida > Fagales > Juglandaceae > Juglans > Juglans cinerea. The sequence continues at coordinate 15,353,307 of CAUIVZ010000016.1, forward strand.
CAAGAGATTAATAAAACTAAGCTAAGAATTAAATTAGATTAGAAAATAATTGACAAAATACGAGCTAAGAATTGAAAAGTCTCAAAATCAAGATTCTATGGTTCATCCTTGTATTCAAATCACAAATTCTCAAAATCAATCCATAGCAATTGTAATCACTGTTAAATAAAAACTTAAAGGAGCAACAAAAATAATTACATCAAACTTAAACATACTGAAAATAAAATATCGAAACTCAAATGATTCTAAATTAAAAATCTAAAAAATACACTATAAAATTCAGACTAAAATTAATAGAGATTAGGAAAAGAAAAAAGCAAGCCAAATAGATGAAGATGAAGATAAAAAACAGTGGATGAGGCTGGGCAGCGGCAATGGACCCTTCAAGGTTCTTCAACAACGCTGTGTGCGTCTCCAAAAAGTATGTTCCTTTTAAGCCGAAAAGAAACCTATTTTTATTTGTGTGTTGCGTCCGTCCATTTTTTTTTCGTGTGGCCTTTCTTTCCTTTTGGCGTGCGTGCGTGCATTTTGTTTTGTTTATTTTTTCTTTTTCGTGTGCTGGCTAGCTACGTTTTAAAAAAGAGTAATTCTACTCTTAAGCCGGTCTACTCTCCAACACCACACACTTATGATATGGCAAACCCGGTTTCTTAAAAACTGCTCAAGTTCCCTCTCTCTCTCTCTTTCTCTCTCTCTCATTTGCTCTCCCCCTTCCCTGTCGAATCCTTCTCCCCCCTCCTCCTATCCCTATGCGAATCTCTCTCTTCCTCCCAAAACCACTACCCGTCGACTCTGCTCTCCCCCCTCCCTCATTTCTTTGCTCCCCCCTTCCTCTGCCGAATCCCTCTCCCCCTCCCAAAACAGGAGTTCAGTCACTCAAGAGAGAGAAAATGAGCCCCAAGTACAATGTTTGAAGTTCTTATTCTTTTGGCGCCTGATTTCTCCTTTGTGCATTTTTTTTTTGGTTCAAGCTGTAATTACTGGTGGGATTTTATATGGGTGGTTTTTGTGGTTTTGATCTTTTGTAACTTTTGTTTCACCTAAATCATGGGCAGTGAAGGGGTGAATATCTGAAAACCGAAGTTGACATCAACAAAAATTCCTCCCTACAAAGTTGTGCGAGAAAGATGAGCATTTTTCGCCCAATAAATTAATAACGATTCATTAGCTCTTCTTTCTTTTATCTTTCATGGCATTCAGTTTCATTAACCTATATATTTGAAGGTAAGTTATTGACAAAAAAGTTAATGAATAGATATAACAAAGGTATTTAACAGAGATATTTGCGCTTTCGTTCTTCACTACAGCTGATTGAAATGTAAGGGGTCTAGGGATCTCTCAACCTTGTTTGATAATCGCTCATATTTGGGATTTTCCTTTGTTTTTCTTTGCAAATCAAAGCCTCTGTTCGGTTTAATAGAAAAGGGGAGACAGCTCCATGTCTCCTACATTCAGAATAACATTGAGGTATAGCAAAAATCAATGGCCGAGATATCGCTTCGGTCGTCATCTTTTTTATTGGCGATTCGATTGTTGCTTGTCTACATTTGTTACTTTTATTGTTTCGTTTACTGATAAAAAAAAAAAGAAAAGAGGAATAGAGTAACGTGTTTACTCGAAATTCGAATGGTCGGCTTCGACAGAAAAGGGGGAGATCAAAGAAGGAAGGGAGGGGGAGAGTAGAGAGAGAAATTCTAATGGAAGATTCAGGAAGTAGTCTAACAAATCGTTTTAAAAAATTAAAAAAAAAAAAAAGTCAGCTCAACTGGTGTGTGGTGTTGGAGACTTAAGTGGCTTAAGAGTAAAATTACTCTCGAGAAAGAACCCAAAATTGCTTCCGTTCAAACACCAAGAGAAAGTTGGTGCCCTTTTTGACTTGCTTTTACTCTTTGACTTTTCTCCTACTTTTGAATTTCTTAGCTTGAAAATAAAAAATAAAAAAATAAAAATAAAATAAAATAAAATAAAATAAAAAAGAAAGAATAGAGTATCAAAAATGTGTTGTGTATGTGAATAAATATTGTCCAATTAAATTACATGTTATAAAATTAAGCATAAACTATGCTATAAATCAATTTAAATCACAACTCAGATTTATGCATCTTAACCAATTTTTTTTTATCTAAAACCAATAATAATTTAATGAAATAATTTAAATATATGAGTTCTAGATGTATAAAATATGCAACAATTCAGCTCAATCATGTTTCTCACGCGAGAGGAGAGAATTGGGAAAAACTGAAAAGTAGAAATGAATCGCGTGACTAAAACGGCGTCGTTTCTGAGAAGGCAGCTCACATGTGTGTTTTTCACTTATATCTTTTTGGTACATAAATTAATTAAAAAGATTATTTAAATTAGTAAAATTAAAATTAAATAAACTATTTAATGTGGATTATTTAATTAACTCATTAACAAAATAATTAATGATAATTATATTTATGATTAATTACTAATTTGTTACTAATTTAGAGTATGTCAATGACTAAATGTATTACAATTTATGATTATAAGAATCTATGATAATTTCCAATTTTTCAATATTTTAAACTTTCAAGTTTTTACATTTTGTATATGTAATATGATTAATAAATCATTGTATTAGGTATATGATTAATAAATCATTGTATTAGCCTATAAGCCTATTAGATATATATAGTTATAGTGATATTAATACTATACTATTATACATATATTATGCTATAATCCTATAACTCTTATAATATATTAATATATACTAATACTATATATCTATAGTAATACTGTTACTACTACATATAGACTTATAGTGTATATATATATATATATATATATTATAATGATATAGTGATACTAATACTATATATTACATAATAATACATTGATATAAATTATTACTAATACTATATACTATATTAATAATTTAATAGTGATATTAATACTATATAATAATATATGGTCATAGTCTCATAGACTCATAGTGATATAGTCATTAGTCATAGACTCATAGCGATATTAATAATTTAATATTATATATAGACAGTAGACTTATAGACTTATAGTGATTTAGTTATAATTTATAATTATAGTTATAGACTATAGTGATTTAGCTTAGTTATAATTATATTGATTATGTTAATTATTAATTTATTAATAGCTTAAAGTATATTAATGCATAATGAGCCATATAGAACTTTTAACATTTGTATATGAAGCAATAAACATAAATAATTTAATTATCCATACATATTACATCCATAGTTGAGAAATATAAATACTTAACATACTATTATATATACTATTTTAAATAAGCATAAAATACTTAATTATCCATACTATTATAAATTTATAAATTATACATATATTATAATTTATACTATAACTCTTAATAGTATTAGTAATACATTAAAGAATATAATAATACATTGATACTAAATATATATAATTATACTCTATAGACTTATAGTGATTAGTTATTAACTTATTATGATTAGTATAACTATATAATAGTATTAGTGTAGCTAAATATTAGTAATATTACTTATAGTGATTTAGTATAAATTATAACTATATTAGTATAACTATAACTATATTCTATATTAGACTATTAATATTTTTATTTTTTTATACTATATTAGAGTCTAGACTATTAGTATTAGTAGAAATATCAGTATTAGTATAAAATTATAAATATTAGTATTAGTTAATAATTACTTAATGGTGAGTTAGTGATAAGATTAAGTTAGATGAAAATTATATAATTAATTATATACTATTATTATATAATTAATATATATATAAATTATAAAATATATATTTTTTTATTTTTATTCGGTCCGGTCCTAAATAAAAAATTCTTAGACCTTAGACCGGACCGAATCCATTCCTATGCAATTCGGACCGAGACGGAGGGAGAATCGGTCGGTCCGGTCCCCTAGATCAAACCATGTCTTTTACCGGTATTTCAAAACGCTGTCGTTTCTTTATACCAGGGTAAGGGTTTATTCTTCTAGATCCTCGTATCTTGTGTGCCGTTTCATCATCTCCTCCGTCTTACGAGCTGCTCTTTGCCTGACCGCCGCGGCGACGTTCAGCTCTCTCTCCAATATTTCTCTGAAAACCTAAGTTCAAAAGGTGCGTTTCGCCTCGACTCATGCATTGTTTCCTGTTTTTGTGGTGTTTTCGTGTCCTCAAAACCGATTCTTCACAGTTTTGAAAGCACGAGGTGTATTTTTTGTCTCTGGTTTTGACTTTTTCTTCCAAGCATGGTAGTTTGGTGTTCGCGAAACCAATAAACCATTTTGATTTATTAACTTGTGCGAATACTGAATTTGGGTCCACTTCCTTATGGTTGATTCATCACTCTTTTCGCATACGTGCTTCGATTCTGTACACTGAGTTCGGCATGTCAAATGCTGGTACTAACGACCATTGAAATTATGCTGACCTTGTAGATAGTCATTTTCCTTCCTGCAATTATGAAATGTGATTTATTTTAGTTAATGCTATGGCTTAATTATCTTGTTTGGTGACTACATTGGTTTAATAGAATAACTTCCTGATGACTATGAAATCCCTCATTTCTTTTTGTTCCAGTTTAATCTAAACTTTTTGTGAATTGAGTTTTGAGGGTACCAATTGTTTTGGTAAATATGACCAGAAAAATTGTTTGTAAATATGTGGTGCTGCTTTGGAAATGTATATGCCTCCGATCTGATCTTGGTCGTAGATTAGATAGCTCGTATCCTTCCTTCAATTATCCTAATATAAACTGTTATCATCATTTATATTTTGCTATGTGCGCAATAGTTATTATCCTGAACGTGTTATCACACAGTATTTACCCTAGATTGGGATCTTTTTTTTGGCTAGTTTTTAGGCCTATTATTTAGTGACCTATCTATGGTTTCATTTCTTGTGAAGTATGGTGGATCAAGTTTGATTCGTTAGGGTTTGTGCAAGCCAGATCAAAAAATTTGTTGTCTCTTTGGCTCTGGTGGAATCTCATGCTTTGTGATTGAAGAATATATTGTTTTTGTTTTCCTGTTCCTGTTTTGGTCCGTTTGATTACTTTGTGATCAGCTTGAATCAGAGCTCGGCTTGACTCGTTTGTTTAATGGAATCAAGCTGAGCATGGCCAATTTTAGTTGAGCTGAGCTTAAGCCATCATATAGATCTCTCGAGCTGTGCTTGAACAGTCAATACTCGGCTCCGCTTGGCTTGGCTCGATTATGGCCCTGACACCAATGCTTTCTTTATGATAGATGACAAGCGCTTGGACAAATATGAGCATTGGAATCATACATAGGGGTATAGAGAGGGAGTGGGAGAATCGGGGTGGAGTTATATGTATTATTTATTATTATTGGAGATTCTTGGTCACGCTTAGAAGATCTATACATCTGCTTAAATTCTGGAGAGGATGTGGAGATCAAATTTTATTTCAAATATTATTATAGCATTGGAGCATCTTGGAGCAAATGAGCAATGGAGCTTGTGGAGCACGGCTCACCTCGAGGATTGCTCTCTTGGTTTGCTTCATTGTTATGGTTTTGCTTTACTTTTAATATCATCAACAAAGTACATGTTGATGATACTTGACATCACAATCTATTGCAAGACTTTCTTTTAGACATTGAGAGATTGTTGTTTCTTCATTTATGAGATTTCTATTGTTTATACAGTAGGTAATCTGCACCATTTTGTGTGTCAAACATGAGTGGTCGTTTTTCTCGCACAATCTATGTTGGAAACCTGCCCTCAGATATAAGAGAATCAGAAATTGAAGATCTATTCTACAAGGTTTGGTTGTATACTTTTTTTTTTAAGTAGTATTTTTTGGGTTATTGTGTATATGCTCCTTTAGTTTTGGGGTGAATTTCTTGTGTACACTGTTCTCATATTAAGCCTAAGAAATAACCATTTAAATCCTCACCAGTTAATTTAATTCACACATCATTGCGACTTGTAATGCTTTCTCTGATTTTTGCTAGTGTGGCCATTTGTTCATGTCCATATTATTCTACAGTCAGTATCATGTTGTTCATCTGATCCTCTTCATGTAAAGGATCTTTAATAGCTATAGAAGTATGTTGGATCTGCTGTATGGAGCTCATGTAGTAAATGTCTCTTCTTTGGTTGTGCGACCATTTATAGCCTTTGGATAAAAAAGATTTCTGTTTCAGGAACACTTTATATATGAAGTGCTTGCTTTCCTTGACACTTAGTGAAGGTGCATAGCTTCTTTGAATGCCCCGCTAATTGACCAGTACATCTAGGGTTGGGACCGATCTTGGAAGAGAGGTCTTTCTTTCTTGTTATGCAATAGCTTAGTTTGAAAAGCAAGAAGATGATGCCATAGGTCAAATGGCTGGGTGAGGTGAGAGTCATTCATTGCACCCATAGGAGAAAGGGATCATCTTCATTTACCGACCTACACTCTGGCGATAATAAGGGAACAAGATCTTACAAAACACACACACACACATATGTAAAGTATGGCTGCTTACCCACAAGTTATGCGTGGAATGCAAACACAAAGCTCTGAAAACTGACTTGAAAGTTACTTCTCAAAAAAAAAAAAAAAAAAAAGGAAAAAGGAAAAAAGGAAAGAAAATTGACTTGAAAGTTTGGAATGAGGGAGTGTTTGGCAATGTGGGGAGACAAGAAAAGCTATGTCCAGATGAATTGTGTACCTTTGAAGTTGTTGAGGTGGAGAATGTGATGGATGTTGAAGAGAAAATGAGAAAGGATTTCATGAATGGTGAGGTTGAAAGGTTTACTTTCCTGGAGGAGGTTTGTTGGAGACAAAAATCAAGTGCCTTGTTGTTAAGAGGGGATAAGTGTACGATGTTTTTTCACCAAGTGGCTAACTTCCTAAGGGCTCTGCTGTGGGATGGTTCCCCCATTATAAAGAAAAAAAAACAAGAGAAGCAACTCTGACTCCTTGATGATAAATGGCTCAGAAATATCCAACTACCAAGAGATTGGTGACCATATTGTACAGTTCTAAATAGATAGTATGCTGAATAGTTTAGCTGGAGGCCAAGTTGGATGGTGTCTTATCAAGAAAATAAATGTTGTTTTCCCTTTGCAGTATGGCCGTATATTGGATATTGAATTGAAGATTCCGCCCCGCCCTCCATGTTATTGTTTTGTGGAGGTACTCCTTGTAACTTGGTTTTTTGTTGGATATATTTTAAAAGATTATTTTTCAATATTCATTTTTCCCTTTTGTTGTCAGTTTGATAATGCTCGGGATGCAGAAGATGCAATCAGGGGTCGTGATGGCTATAACTTTGATGGTTGTCGGTTGAGGGTAACGAGAGTCACCAACCAGCTTTTTGGGGTACTTATCTTGCATTTTACTTGATTAGTTTCTCATTTGTTCTTTATGAAGGTTGAACTTGCCCATGGCGGTAGAGGGCCATCTTCAAGTGATCGTCGTGGTGGCTATGGTGGTGGCGGCGGCGGCGGCGGCGGCGGAGGCGGCGGAGGTGGCGGAGGTGGCGGCAGTGGTGGTGGCCGATTTGGTATCTCACGCCATTCTGAATTTCGAGGTGAATTAATTAGGAGAGTAGTTTTTTGTTCCAAAATACGTTTAGGAGAAAGTGAGAAAACTAAGGCAAAGTGCTTACATATTTATGTCTTTTGACTTGGTACGTTTCAGGTGTACTAACAATTCCGATCTGTGTTTGTATTTTCTTTACAGTTGTTGTCCGTGGGCTCCCTTCTTCTGCTTCCTGGCAAGATTTGAAGGTGTGGAAATCTTTTTCTCTAACAAGCAACTTGAATAATTTCCCCCATGCTGCTGCCAGGTAACTTTATGGTAAACTTGTTTCAGGATCATATGCGGAAAGCTGGTGATGTATGTTTTGCAGAGGTATCCCGTGACAGTGAAGGTATGCCTTATGCAAAATATGTTTCAATTAACTGTTTCGCAATCAGTGCCCATGTGATCTTTTATTGTTCACATGTGGTTTTATATTTACATCTTGGTTTTCTTTTTTGAGGAAGGAAATGGATATGTGCTTTAGATTGGAAAATAGCTCTGCAGGCCTTCTTCATTATGTTTGTTGAGAAGTGTAAGGTCTATGGAAAAGATTAGAATGTCTCATAATTTATTTTAAAAAAGGTGTCCTATGCGGGCGGTGGAATTATAGTTTGGGTTTTGCAGGTTGATGCCTTGTTCTTCTGTTCGGTCTGTATAACAGAAGTGGTGAAATGAGATATTGTTGGTAGATATATAGAAGTATAGCTCATGAAGCTCTCTAGATTATCTACACACCCACATTGCCTATTTGTCTGTATCAATTCAGTCTTATGCTTTGGGGATATGGGACCAAGAGCAATCATCGTGGTACACATGATGGCTCATTTAACCTCTTCTCAATTATGTTTAAATGATTACATTTAACTTCTTAGTAGTTCTTATGCAAGCCTATTTGCATTCCCACTTAGTTGATATGGTTAATGATATTCTCGTCTAGTACTCACAATATGTAATTTCTCTCTCCAGGGACCTTTGGCATTGTTGATTACACTAATTATGATGACATGAAATATGCTGTAAGTCGTTCAGAGAGCACTTGATTTGCTGAAATTGTGCTTCAGTCTGCTATGACTGCTGACTTGTCTGTTTTTCAGATTCGGAAGCTTGATGACACCGAATTCAGAAATCCTTGGGCAAGAGGTTACATTCGGGTAACCATTTCTTTCTATCATTTTGATAACTTAGTTGCATCATTATTGTCTAAATTATATTTTGGGTCACTAACAGGTATGTTCCCTTTTGGCAACTAGAATTTATAATGTTCCAATTTCGTTCATGAAAACTTGGATTTTGATTGATATAGAACTTTAGATCCATTAGTTTTCTGGGTGGAATTGAAACATTTTAAATTCTCGCTATCAAATTGGTACCTGCCTTAAATTGTTAGGCCAAAAGTATTTTAGCCTTTATTTTATTCTCTATATGTTTGTGAATTGTTCATTTATCTTTACTCATCACTAAAAAGTTCAATAATCTGCTAGTGCATCTTTTTTTCTTTAAAAATGCTTCCTTATTACTTTAAGCTGATTTTTTGATCCTACCCCCTTTTTCATGTTAAAAAAAAATGTTAGATTCGTATAGAGCAGTTGGATATTTGTACATTGGGGGTGCCGATGCATATGGGTGAGCCTAAATGTTCATTCTTGTATTGAAGTTTGCTTTTACATATGGTGGGACAGGTCAAGAAGTATGAGGGCAGTCCCATAAGGAGCCGCAGTAGAAGCCGCAGCCGAAGTAGAAGTGAAAGGAGGGACAGGAGGTACTGACTTTCTTCAGTCAATTTCTTTTTCTGTTTCATGCCCTTTGCATTTCTTATATATCCGATAATGTATTTTGTTTCTTTCTTCAGTAAATCATTGGAACGCTCTATTTCTAGATCGGTATCAAGATCCAGATCTGCATCTCCTGTCAAATCTTCCAGGTACCTGGGATTTACTCACACCGGTTGATGTATGCCTTGTGGTGCTGTTCTAATACCCATATCAATGATATTAACTTTAAAACATGCAGGCCAAGATCAAGATCAAGGTCAGGATCTCCTCTCCAGGTAATTGAACTCTAGGATTGCTTCTCAAAATTATATGTTGCATGCATGTTGGGACTTAGTTACTTTAGTAGGAGTGGAAACAGCGTGACCATTCATCTCCTTAGAACTTAGGCAGTGACTGCCCAAAACCAGACATGGTCGAGTATTAAAATGTCTCTTTGGCTGGCTGCATTGGGATGGAGTTATCTTTCCGTAAATGTTTTGGCCTGATGATGTTTGGAACACCTAATTAGTTGACTTTGACTTTACCTTGTGCATGTAGGATCCTCCGATGATGAACATTTTGTCATTTCCATATTTCACTTGTATCATCAGTTATTTATTTTCCTGTCTTTTCAGTGCTGTTCCATTTATAAAAATAATTATTTATTTTTCTTAAATCTGTTATGTATCAGAAATCTTTTGTCATTCATGGTTGTTCCTCTTTTCTTTTCTTTTTTTCTTTTTTTTTTTTTGAAAAAAAAGGAATAATGGCAATGGTTAGATTTGCTTGCCATGCTTTGAATGGGACAACAACATGATAGTTAAAAGATAATAAATATCATTTTTCTTTTTGAGTAATGCTACTCGTCATCCTTTTTTTTATCATCCTCTCACCATCCCATAATATGGGATTAAATGATTGAGAAACTATTTGTTAAGTTCCACTTGTTTATCAATCATTTGATGCCACATCAAAGGATGTTGAGAGCATGATAGTAATGATAAATATCAATTTTCTTTCTTAAAACGTCTATGTTTGTCTGTGTATTGTTCTTGGTTCTTAGACACCAAAATCCATCTTTATTTTCACCGATCAAAATAGTGATTGGAAAAAGGGTAAAAGTAAAAAGGAAATTCGACTTCACATTTTCTGAATCTCCTTTTTCATGTTGAAATTACTTAATGAAATGTTCTGGATGTCTTATGGAAGCTTAATCTCTCTTCAGGCACGGTCAGATAGTGGCTGATTTCCATGCAAGCAATGTCAAAACTCTTCCAGACATATATGGTAGAGTTTGAGGAGAAACTTTGCTAGGTTTTACATGGAATTAGCTGGAATCGATTAATGATAATCCTCGATAGACTAGGTGTTGGCTGTATGACTTGAATCATAAATTGCTTATTTTGCCATTTTCATTCTACTCAAGCTAGTATCTGCAAGGTATGCGTACGCGGTCTTTTAGGCCACTATCCAGGAGATTTCCGACTTTTATTATACTATTGTGAATGGAAATTCCGTTGGCTTGCAAATCTAATTTTTGTTGATTTTTTCTTAATAATATATTCTGGATGTGAAAATAATCTGTGATTTCAACCTTGAAAAGATCTTTAAAGATGGGTCTTGAAGGTCTATCAAACTTGTGTATTCAAAAACCTCTATGGCACCCTACACGACTGCAGCATTTATCAGTTAACATCCTTTATGGGGGAAAGAAACATTGTGCATTAAAGTTAAACCTAATCTTCTGCTCCAAGGCTTTTTAAAGTCTGCTCAACATAATGATTTGCATAGGGACAGTTTGATTGGATGAACATTTTGTTTATGGTGTTATAGAGTACGTGGATGCTAGTGGATGATGGGAAACTTTTTATTGCAAGCAGAAAGTATATGAACATTTTCTTACCCTTCTAATGTTTATGTTTGTTGGATTAAACATTCTGTTGTCACTGGTTTCTATCATTCATTTCCTTGGCTTAGAGCATGTCGACCCGACCTTGCTTCATTCTCCTCACTTGCTAATCAACCTCACCTCCCTTCCTTCCTCCCTCCCTCCTCCACTGCCTTGCTATTTAATGGGATGTATTGCAACAATGTTGATTACTAATGTTGCCATAGCATTTTTTTTACTCCTAAAATCTTGCATCGTGGTAGTACTTTAATATTGTGTCGAGTTTGGATAATTCTAGATTGGTTCATTTTTTTATTGGAATAAGAGATGAACTCATGAAGAATTATCACCAAGTTACAATTTATGTTTACAATAAGTTCATTTACTAATTTTCAAACAAATTAGAATTTGTTTTGGTGACTTAATTATATTGGAGAAATGATATATATAGTCTTGGAGTGTAGAGTCTCTGCGTATTCTTTTTGAAAAAAGTCATATGGAACCTGAAAAAATTATTTTTTTAATAGTGTCCTCACTTTTTTCCAAATAGAGTACGCTGAGACTACACACTCCAGTACTGTATATAACATTACTCATCATATTAAGACTATAATATTTAATTTTGAGCATTTGAATTTAAAAGATATAATATATATTGTTCGGTTGGTTGCTACCTAATGCTGCTGTGAAAATGCTTCAAATATAGTGCTTCAAATTGAAATTGAGGCCATATATTTTTTATAAACTACAGATAAGAAATTATAAAAGCCAAATTGACAAATCTTGTTATACAAACTATAAAAGGGCAATTGTTCAAAAGATTAAAAAAACTATGCAAGGACAAAATCGGTTTATCAGAATTTTTAGAAAAGGTAATAAGAAAAAAATATAAATTAATTTATTTTATGATAAAATGGCATTTATCATTTCCTTCTCTTATGAAATATATGGTCATGAGCTATATAAATAATTAAATATAATGTTATAAAAAAATAAATATATGGTTATGAGCTATCGTTCATTGGCTTATAATTAGAAGTACTCACATTGATTTTCATATATTAGATGATTGTAGCCTTTAACTTTGAAAAAAATGAAGGATTTTCGGTTATAATATGCATATCTCATATGCTAATTGAAAAGAAATCTATTTGTAATCTTGTTTATTGACATAACAAATACATTATTATTATTGATTTCCATTTGCATCAACTAATTGAATAGAAACTACTTAAGTTTAGCTTTTTATAACTCATATATTAATAAATTATAAACTAAGTAGTTTGTTAATTTATAGGATCCTGCTACTCAGTCTCATGAGTTTGCCCCCTCAAATTTACCATCAGTGCAAATTACACTTTTTATTTTTATTTTTCTTTCAAATATTTTTAAATATCTTTAAAAAAAATATACAACTTCACTAATAGTTATTTTCTTAACCATTAAGAAAAAAATATATATATATGTTCAGTAACTTTAAGGAGACAAACTCATGGAACCCGATATCATTTTTTCTTGTTTATATGCTAATTTTTAAATCGCATAATTTATATAATTAAAATATAATTAAGATGTTAACTTCCATAAGAAGTATAAACAACATGATCGATGCATGTGGGCAAGCTCGTCGAGGAACGTACGTGGCACTTGAAGCAAAGGATATGAGAGTCTGATCAGTGGGACCTACTTGCGATTTATATCCCAACGTTAACCATTATACATATAACAAAAATATTTGAATAGTAAATTGAGATGAGATAAAAGTTAAAAATTGAATAAAATTTTATTTAAATATTATTTTTATTTTGAGATTTGAAAAAGTTGAATTATTTATTATATTTTGTATGAGAGTGTAGAAAAGTTAGTCTCATTTAGATGAGATGAAATGAGATAGGTTGGATTATTGTCTCAATCCAAACAAGGCCAAATTTCTCTCAGCTTGTTATGATCATTGGTGAGTACTACTTTTTTTTGGTTAATTATCTCGTGATTAATTAGTTATTTTCACGAGTGCCTTCCTTTCCCTAGGAAGTGTGAGGTTTCAGTGCCTTTGTATTCAAAGGTTTACGTCTCACATCCTGTGGGCTTAGTTTTGTTATCATCTTGGTGTTAGGATCTAATGGAGGCAGAGGATTTGGCAAAATGTTGGGAGAGACTACATTTATCACAGGAAGAAAGTTAGCTGTTCCATGTCAAACAGAAGTTATCAAAGGAAAATGATAGAAGGGGAGAACACTGCATCGTTGGGAAGTCGTTGTCTGAGAAGGGCATTAACAATGAAGCTTTCAGGACCAAAATGTCACAAATTTGGAGGTTGGAAGGGTGGGTTAGGTTTAAGGAACTGGGAGAACAGTGTTTTTTTATCTAGTTTCAGAACTTGGTAAATAAAGAGAAGGTTCTAAGTGGTCGTCCCTGGTTTTTCGATAGGCACCTTATAACACTGCACACTGCGAGAAGTGGACGAAATAGTTTCCATTAACGCAGTACATTTTGATTTTAAACCGTTCTGGGTTCAGCTCCACAATCTTCCCCTAGCCACCATGACAGAAGCTTTCGGGGAACAGTTTGCAGCTTCCATCAGACACGTTATTAGGGTAGATACTGAAGCAGATGGATGTGCATGGGGAAGATGCATGCGAGTGAGGGTTGCTATGAACCTGCATAAACCTCTGCTGAGAGGTAAGTGGATGATGTTAGGCGAGAAACAACACTGGATTTCTTTCAAATATGAAAGATTGCAAAATATATGTTTCCAATATGGAGTGCTCTTCCACAAGGGTAAGAATTGCACTCGACAAAGACTTGAACAATAAGCTGAGGAGGAAACACCAGAATAGTTTGGCCCTTGGTTACGAGGCCAGCCGAGGAACACCAACATCTTTGATAGCCGCAGATACGGTGGCTCCACCTACGGCAACCACCAACATGGGGAACAACAAGGTGGCAGGGCCAGAGATGACCAGGCTAAGGCAGGAAAAAAATGCAGGCTGTCAATCAGCAGGATTCAGCAGTAAGGCAGGTGAAGCCTCCAGCAGAAAAAAAGGAAAATGAGCTTCGAGAGGATAAAGTATAACCGTCAACATAAGCAAACTTTGGAAAAGGTAATTATTCTGGACCTAACCTAGGGTCCCCCCTCAAAGATCAGGTCGAAAGGAAATCCCTAGTCAACTTGGAACCATGGAACCATGGCATGTGCATGAGATTTTTACTTTCGAAGGCAAAACGGGTTTCCAAGACGTACAGGAGGCTAATATGAGAATGGAAATAGAGTCTGACACAACAACCTTTATAGCAAATGAGTTGAAACATACTAGCATGGGACCCGTGTTTGGAGGGAAAGTTAGTGAAGGACTGTCCAATAGTGAGGTAGCACCACCTGCAGGGAAAAGTGGCTCTAAGGAAAAAGTTAATAGAAACGGGGTTGAGACTGATAACCTGTTTGAAAAAGATATTTTCAAGGTACTTGCTACGTTGACTTTAAAGAACAATACAAGAAAATGGAGGAGACTGGCACGAGGAAGAGTCTCTCATGCAGAAGATAATGAAGGACAGTTTTTGGAGGACATCTCAAACCAGTCCCTAAGAACAAACTACAAGCGGGGTTGTAAAAAGAGGGTATAAGAAAATGGCATTGATGTTAAGAGAACCAAGAGGTATGTTGAGAACAAGGAGAATTACAATGGAGAGGCAGAGGCTGGAGCCCAGCCCTGCCCTCGCCAATAAGTACCTTAGTATGGAACTGCCGAGGGCTTGGGAACTCTCGGACAATTAGGATCCTTAGGAATTTAACTAAGGAAAAGTGGCCCAACTTAGTTTTCCTTGTGAAGACTAAGAGCAGAAACAAGAGAATGGAGGACGTGAGGAGGAGTTTAATGATGGATGGTTGTTTTGCAATGGATTGTGTGGGATTGAGTGGGGGTATCGCCCTACTATGGAAGGAAGTTTGGCAAGTCAGAGTAATAAACTACACTAGATGGCATATCAGTGCTCTAATTCAGGAATGGGGCAGTGGTCCTACATGGCAGTTTACAGGGTTTTATGGCCACCCTAACACTGCTAAAATGAGTGGTAGCTGGCAACTTTTGAAGATGCTGAAACCATCTAGTCCCATGGCCTGGTTGTGTATAGGTGACTTCAACGAGATCCTTCATAAATAAGAAAAAGTGGGTGGAGCAAGTAGACCGTATAAGCAAATAGAGGCTTTCAGGTTGGCAGTTGAGTGTTGTGGACTTAATGACATCCATTCACAGGGACAGCGGTTCACATGGTCTAATAATAGGAGTGGAAGGGTGTTCACAAAAGAAAAGATAGATAGAGCTCTTGCCAACAATGAATGGAATGAGCTTTTCAAGAATGGATAGGGCACTGCCCTTGCTGCAATAAAATCTGATCATTCTCCTCTTATCATTGAGAATTATAATATAGATCATAGGAGGACAAAATGAGGGAGGTGTTTTAGATATAAGGTGGCCTAGGAAGTGAGAGGTGATTGCATGGAGACAATAGCTAAGGCATGGAGGAAGGAATGTGGGAGGGGTTGTGAGGCTAGAACATTAAGACAGAAACTTGGTGCTTGTCAAAAGGACCTGTTGATTTGGAAACAGAAAAGCAAAAGGGAAGATCAAATGGCAATCTCAAAAGGGATGGCAAAGATTGGTAATCTTCAAAGTACTGGTACAGGTGATCATCTCATACAAATGAAGCTTATTCAGAAGGAAGTTGAGTTATCTTTGGCATAAAAGGATTTAAAGTGGCAACAAAGGGCAAAGCAACATTGGTTCAAACATGGTGACAAGAACACCCAATATTTCCACATGCAGGCCAGTCAGAGAAGGAAAACCAATTCAATCCAATATGTTGAGGATGCACAGGGGAGGGCTGTTACTGAGCAGACATGAATTGGTGATGTATTCACAGGTTATTTCTCATATTTATTTATTACTTCTCACTCATCTAATTTTGAGGAATGTCTAGAGGCCATGGAAACCAAGTTGGCCGTGGAGATGAAAGGCTGGTTAATGATTCCCTTTACTCGAGAGGACATTAGAGCTGTAGTTTTTCAGATGAATCCTCTAGGATCCCCTAGTCCTGATGGATTTCCAACCCATTTCTACTAGAAGTATTGGGAAGTGGTGGGAGAGGAAGTGTGTAACTTTGCCCTCTAGATACTTAACCAAGGTGGATCACTCTTTGAGGTAAATGACACTTTCATTTCCTTGATTCCCAAAGTAAAGAGACCCAAGAAAGTAGCTGAATACAGTTCTATCAGCCTGTGTAATGTGTTGTACAAAATCATCTCCAAAACCGTTGCAAATAGGCTGAAAGTCATCCTGCTTAAGCTCATTTCCCCTAATCAGAGTGCCTTTGTGCCTTGTAGGCTAATATATGATAATACAATAGTTGCCTACGCGATACTTCACTCAATGGAAACAAGGATGAAAGGAAAAAAAAGCTTCATGGGCCTAAAATTAGATATGAGCAAGGTTTATGATCGGGTAAAATGGAAATTTGTTGAAGCTATTATGACTAAAATGGATTTCCCTTTGCATTGGATCAGCCTTATTCAGACCTATCTCAGCTCAGTATCTTACTCAATTCTCATTAATGGGGAGACACAACAATTCTTTTGGCCTTCAAGGGGGCTTAGACAAGGGGATCATTTGTCCCCTTATTTGTTTATAATTTGTGCTGAAGCCCTTTCCTCCCTTCTTAATAGAGCTGAGATCTGTGGTAGCTTGACTCTTGCACCAATTGGAAGAGGTCTTGTCACTGTGAACCATCTGTTTTTCGCTAACGACAGCCTCTTATTTTGCAAACCAGGTTCTGAGGAGCTCCTTTGTGTTCTTAACATTCTTGGCCAATATGAGAAGGCATCGGGCCAGGTTTTAAACAAGGATAAGTTCTCCATCTTTTTTAGCAAGAACACAGACCAGGTTAAACAACAACAGCTACTACAGTTGGCAGGTATTAAGTCTTTTAGAAATTTTGAAAAGTACTTGGGACTACCTGCTATGGTGGTCAGAACCAAGATATTAACCTTCCATTCCCTTATTGATAGGACCTGGGCCCGGGTAACAAACTTGAAATCTAAACACCTCTCTACTGCAGGGAAATAAGTCTTATTAAAAGCAGTCCTCCAAGCTATTCTTGCCTATGCTATGGGGATGTTCTTGCTACCAGTGTCCATTATAAGTAAACTAAACCAAATGCTTAGGAAGTTTTGGTGGAGTTTTGATGAAAGCACTTCCAAGATTCAATGGATTAACTGGAATAAACTCAACTATAGCAATGAGTCAGGTGGGCTCGGCTTCAGAGATTTGAGGCTATTTAACTTAGCCCTACTCTCAAAGCAAGGCTGGAGGATTTTACAAAATCCATCATCTCTGGTGGCCAGGGTCTTAAAATAGAAGTATTTCAGCAAAGTTGGGTTTCTAGAAGCACAAATGGGGTCAAGGCCATCTTTTGTATGGAGAGGCATCCATGCAGGTGTAAAGTTGCTAAAGAATGGTCTCTTGTGGAGGGTAGGTAATGGAAATAAAATGAACATTTGGACTGATAGGTGGATACCAGCCTCTCCTGGTTTCAAGTTACTGTCCACCCAGGAAGCATACTGCTGGTATGAATAAGTTTGTGACCTCATTGATCCATAACTAATGTAGTGGAAGGAACCCATTCTTCATGAACTGTTCACCCTGTAGGAAATTGAAAGCATCAAAGCTGTTCCAATTAGCATGGGAGGGAGAGAAGATATGTTCGTTTGGCAGTTCACGACTAATGGTATCTACACTGTTAAGAGTGGATACTACCTCAGCAAAGAGTTGGAAAGGGAATTAGTAAGGGAAACATCAGGAAGGAGCAGGGACAAGATGGTTTGGAAGTCAATATGGAAACTGGATGTAACCCGTACGACTAAGATGTTTCTATGGAGAGCATGTAGCGAGGCACTTCCCACCATGGCTAATCTGAAAAGGAGGAAGATAGTGGAAGATAATTCATGTCTGATTTGCATGCAGGAAGTTGAAAGTACTGGCCATGTACTATGGGGTTGCAATGCGGTTAAAGATGTGTGGAATCAAGGTGCTAGGAAGGTGCAAAAAATGTCCCACCACATTGACACTTTCCTTGATATATGGTCAGTAATGGTAGACAACCTTGATCCATCTTATCTTAATGAGCTGACAGTCTTTGCAAAAGGAATTTGGGCTAGGAGGAATGATGCCATTCATGGAAACAGCTTTAAGCATCCCACTGTTGTTTCTCAGTAGGCTAAAGCTGAACTGCTAGCTTACAATGAGGTTTTACAAGAATCACAGGAAGTTAATATCAAGGTTCAAGCAGAGGTCCACAATTGGATAAAACCTAAGGAAGAGTGGTTCAAGGTCAATTGTGACGCGGCTGTAAACTCGGGAGAGGGGAGAATAGGAATTGGAGTACTTATCAGAGACCATCATGGCCTTGTCATTGGAGCCCTTTGTGCAAACAGGCCTATGAAAGGAAACCCGTTTGATGCTGAAGCATATGGCCTACTAATAGCAGCTGTTTTTTGTAGGGAACTTGGTCTGCAGTAGCTATGTTTTGAAGGGGACTCAAAACAAGTAGTGGACCTAATGGAAAATCACACTACGAACTGGAGCATGGGAGGATGCCTTATAGGAGATGCAAGACAAGTGCTGGACTCTTATACCCACTGGACAATTTCACATGTATTTCGAGAGGCTAATTCGGCAGCACACAATCTAGCAAAAGATGCTCTTGGATGCTTAGAAGACTTTTATGACATTGAAATATGTCCACCTTGTATTCTCCCTATTGTTGCCAAGGAAATGTTGTAACTATCTAACTTGATTCACTTCAAGTTTTGGTTGCATTTGGTAATCATGTTTAATGAGATCAGTTTCTCTTATATAGAAAAAAAAAATAGCTATTTTCACCATCTCCTTGTCATCCCAACCTTCAAGCAAAGAACAAAGAAAATGATTAATTTAAAGAAACTTCAAATCTTTGTACCCTAATTAAATAATTCAAGTATTTTGGCTTGAGTATTACTGTTTTCTATCGGGCGCATATGACCCTTGAAAAATTATTCTCATCAGTAACTATTCACTATCTCATATTCCACGCCCTATGAAAATCACTCAACACCCTATAAAAAAAAAAAATTACGTCATGTGTGGGGTGTGTGATCATGTGAATAATTGTTGATTTGTAGCAAAACTCATGATCCTTATTCTTGCAACAATCAGCTCAATTGTATTAGAGGAATCGGAGATTGGATAATGTACTGGATTTCAAATTTCTTCATTTTTTTTTTCAAAATGAGTGCGTGAGACTTGAATACCTTAAAACTATATCATCGTTACAAAATATATATATATATATATATATAGATATATATATATAACTTTCTTGCACCAAAGAGAAAACATCACGAATCACATGAAATATTACTCTAAGGTAATTAAGTTCAACATGATTTCAAGGCTACAATTATAATCACATCTCTAAGATCTGCAAATTAAATTAAATTTGTGTTTAGAATTCATTCTTACATCTGATCATGACATGATATAGTACTCTAAATTCAGGACCAATAAATAATAATATTGATGCTTTATTTTTCTACTTTCCTGAGTCTACTAATCGCGCGCCTTCATGTGCTAGTATACCTTTTTATCCCACTGAATGTCTAGCAGCCTTGCTGAGTCTTCTTTTTAGCTAGTCAGCTCTGTTAATGCCTAATTAAAAACTAGATCTGATAAAAGATAAAAAAGAAAAAAAGCTAAAGCAAGCTAAAGTTATACATCCTTAATTGTCTCTATCTTCATGCATGTTCCTTGGCCCTTACTTTGTAATTTCCGCGGTCTTTCACTTTCAGAATTGATGAGTCATGCAGGCTTGCAGCTTATTCCTTTCATGGATTCCATTGCTCCAGAAATCTCTTTCACCCACATGTATTGTACTGATCACTTTGATTTGTAGGGCCAGCGCCCTGTGCGCCTGATCCATATTTTTTCTTAGGGTATTTGCAAAAAGTGTCCGGGATATTCATCATTTTGTGCAGTCATGCATGCACATTCATTATCTAGTCATAACTTAGCAATATACTGTGGTACTGGTGTGGTGGCGGTGGTGGGTCAATGTCAGTGAGCTGGGAAGAAAAGTGTTGAGGAATCTCTTTGCAGTTTACCTTCCAAAATTCTAACTTTGCTCATCTTCTCTTCACACCAATGACTTTGTTCTTCACTTATTTCTTTCATTCTCAGAACCCTAGACACCACTTTCAGATCTATTAGACCCATTAATATCTCCATCTCTTCATCTACCTTCAGCCTTGATCTTTTTCTCAAGCATTTCCATGCACTGCGAAGATCTTTAAGCTTTGTCTTCTTCTGTGTATTACAGTTAGGAAAGACATGAGGTACTACTGCAGATTAAAATTTGGACAAAAGATATATATATGTTGCCTTTGATACTAATGCATGTTTTGAGTTATAATCGAAAGGAGGCAGCAAATGCATACTTACTTTTTGATTAACCTTCTTCATCAGATTGAGAAGAGTTGGATCAATTGAACCTTTTCTGTTTCTCCTAAAAAATGCTGATATAATCTGGCATGGTTTTTGCTTGTCAGCCTTGAGAAAATTCATGAAAGTTCTGATTCCGTCCTCCATTATAAGAAGAAACTCTGCTGATGAAATTCTTGATCCAAAACCATCCTGCTTTTGGTCGTCTTCTGAATCTTTTAAGACACAAACATCATTAAAAAAAAGAAAAAGATTTCATATCAATGAAGTTAAAGGTGATCAATTTCCTTAATAATTAAGTATATACCTCGGTATTCTGGCACCAGAAGCAGCTTTGGTGCTAAAAGCCTCATCCTTGCATAAACCTCAGGTCTCCGGCCTTGCTCATAAGGTTCATTCTCTACATATCTCTGTAAAAGAACTTGAAATTGCTGAAACTCTTGAGCAACATGGGCAGGACAGCCGGGGTCATGATCCTGGCGGGAAGCTCTCTTCTGCTGAAAATACTTGTAATTCCAATTAAGAGCTTCCCATGTTAAGCAAATCTGTGCCACATAGGCTGCCTCCAATTCCTGATATGGGTTCTGCCGGATATCTGATGCCGCCGGCGGCCTTTTGTTCATCGTTGCAAACTTATGAACAAGTCTCTCTGATATTGATCTCGGACGCACTTGAATAGACCTAAGTGATTCTGAAGTAGAAAGAATTATTCCTAAAGATCATGAGAATTACATTATAATGTCAAAATCTCGACAAAATTATACATAGAAAGTGAAAATACCTGTTTCATGAAGCTTTTGTGTACTGATTCTGTCGAGGAATGTCATTTCTTCATCATATTTTTGAAACACTGTGTAAGATTCCCACTTGGGGCAACTCCTCCGAGATGAAGAAGAAAATGGATCTTCAGACGTTCCTGAATCCCTGCAATTAATCGAGCTTCTCCACTCAGATGAGCTCTTAGATGTAGAACCAACGGTGCAGGAGTCGCCAAAGATCTCATCATCATCATCATCATCCTTTTCTTGAACTAGAAACTTCTTTGTCTCCAACTTATTGGGTGGTTCAAAAATCAAGAATTCCTTACCTTTTCTTTCACTACGAAAGTGATGATCTTCTGCAACACAGCATAAGCAAAGACGACGACCACGTCGTATCAGAAAGTAGTGCTGCTACATGTGACTCTGTGAGTATGTAACAAACTTAGATGCTATCTAGACATGACGCATGCATGCAATTACCATGATCTGGGTTTTTGTCCTTGTCCTGATCCAATTCACTTTTTCGTAGGTTTATGCTTATTGGCATGGATGTGGTGGGCCTGCTCTGATTTGGATCCGATTTGAGAATAACCGAATCAGCATCTTTAATGTCTCTTGTAGGGAGTAATTCCTCCACGAACACATCTTCAACTTCCTCTTCAGATTCCGAACCTCGGGAAGATTCATGAACAGAGAGCGTTTCACTTGGGGTTATGAATTCTTCAGAAAGAGTCTTAAACCTCTGAGATTGGCTTCTTAATGACAGTACTGGTGCTTCACCGCCATGAATGATGTCAGCCACAAGAGGATCATCTTTCTCAGTGCATTCAGCATGATGAACATACCTTTCTTCTTCTTCTTGGTCTTCCTCTTCTTCCTCGGAGAGTAAGTGATACTCGTATCCATTTTCGTTTCTGTAACACAAAAGAATCGAGAAAAGAAAAAACAAGCAAGGATATACATACTGTGAGAAATGAAAAGGGATATATATATATATATATAGAGAGAGAGAGAGAGAGAGAGAGAGAGAGATGTTGATAAGTATAGACCTCTGAATTAATGGATTGCTGCCAAGAAAATGGAAGAGCTTGAGGAGCAGAAGGGTGGAGCAGTAGAGGAAGAGGAAAAGAAGGTGGAAGGAGCTTGAGACATTGTAGAATAGCCTAACAAGAGCTTCCTCCTTCGAACATGGCATTTTCTTCCTTCCAAATTTTTTGAGTTCCAAAGCACTGATCTTACACAAAGCAAAAGCAGACTCAAGAGAGCCGAGAAAATAAATAAATAAATAACAAAGGCAGAGAGAGAGAGAGAGAGAGAGAGTCCCAGAAAAAGTGCGCTCTATGCCTTTGGACGACGTTGCTGCCTTTCATATCGTGTCATGATCTCTTCCTTGTCGGTCAATCTTATGTAAAGCAAAATGTCAAATACCACCCTACGATGTTGTCCATCAGTACCTTAATCATGTTTCAAACATTATGTTCTCGAACAAGGGTAAACGTGTCATTTAATTAACTGAATGTACAGCTCTCGAATATGAAATTCAGTTCTAATCATGTACATTATTTGCTTGGCCATGGGAAATGCATACATATCCTATATATTTTCTTATTTTTAATTCATTTTATTCCCAAATTGGGGATAATTTATTTTGGAGTAATGTTACGCTTATTTTTATTCATTTTCATCCCACGGTATAAAATATCACATTTTTACCATTTTAGATCGTCCACTTTTTATTTAAAGAAAAAAAAATCAATTTTTTTATTTTTTTTTTTTGTGGAGGAGGGAGGTTGAACTCCAACCTCCTTTTTGGAGACTAGGGCTATGCCAATTAGGCAACATGTCGATCCGCTAAAAAAAAAAATTCAAAAGTTGATAGACAATACCACTTTGTCAAAGTTCAATAAAAATAAAAAGAGTAACACTGCACCCATCGAAAATTTGTTCCTCATGTGTGTCCTGAAAATCACATTTCATTTTTTCTTTTTTTTTATGTATTTTTTTAATCATCATAAACATTTTTTTAAAAAAATAAAAAATTTACAATATCATTTAAAAACACTTTCTTAATTATTAAATAATAAAAAAAAGATTTGGGACACACTTTCGAGACACATTTTAGTGGGTTTAGCATTTCTGAAATAAAAAAAAGATAGTGGTACGTCAAATTTTACCTTGTTTTTACCATTTTTGTGCTGGACTCTAGCTACATATTTCATAGCTACACATTTTTGTGTGGTTACACATTTCAATGGGTAATTAAAGGATAATATCCTATAATATACTTACCAGAAAGGGCCCAACCCTACCAAAAATAAATAAATGACTAAAAAACCAATTAATTAAGAAAAAAAGTAAAAAGAAAAGTGATGATCACTGGCATCGTTACACATGATTTATGGATTCTGGCCAGGGCCATAGTACTTTACCAAAGGTCGAATTATTAAAATAATCCTACAAAAAAGTTAATTTCATATATAATAATTAATCTGTTAATTAATTAGAAGAAGAGGTTAATTAAGGCTATAATTCTAATTTGCCTTCTAATGAAATAATTAAAGAGCCTTTTAACTTTGAGTTGCTGATCGTTTTGTGTACGTGTATAGCTTTATCACTTATAAGGTATCTGAGCAGCAAGTCATTCTGTATATATATATACAGGCCGATTGATAGCCAAAACGACACGCAGCATTCAAAATTTATATATTATCCACAATATTAGCTAATTAATAATTAGTTTAATGAAAAAACAATTCGTTTATATATATATATATAGATATATATACTTGATCATTATTAGTTTAATTTCACGTGACACACATTAATCATTACAGGAAATTTCTCAACTCATCTCATCTAATCTAATCATTATAACTTTTTCAAATTCTCATACAAAATAAAATAAACAATTTAACTTTTTAAAATCTCAAAATAAAAGTAATATTAAAAAAATATATTCTAACAATATTTTATTTAATTTTTTAATTTTAATCTCACTTCATCTCATCAACAAAAACAACGAAACTAAGTAACAGCCCTGACCATGATCATCATTTTCAAAGGATGATCAGTACTTTGCCTCATGTATACCAAAAGGAGAAAAAAAGAGAAAAAGCAGTTCATGATGCGGGGGTGACTTTGAGAGGAGGATCTTGGTCTTTGCCATGAAGCTTTTTTATATATAGCTGATTACTTAGCACCAACGCGTAATTAAAAGCAATCCATGAATGTACCTCGACCTCATGTCTTCTTTAACCATTATGTTTGAATGTTAAGGTGATTCAGATGATCTGTAAATAATAATAATAATAAAATAATAAATAATTTAAGAATAATAGTGAATTGTTTATAAATATATAATAACAGTGAAGTAGTCTCAACTTATCAAACACATCATTGAATTAGTTAGAAATCGAACAATTTTCCGAATTAGATGTGTTGCTTCATTTATACCATTCAATACGTCAGCCTCTTATTACTTTTTACTGCATATATTTATCCAAAATATGCAAATATGGAGATAAGAGACTTGAAAGCCTCTACATTTTTTATTTTTTAAGATAAATACTTTAGTCACAAAAGATTATAAAAAAGTAAATTTATAAATTAACGTGACTTGATACAATATATATGTCAGGTTGTAAAATTACTTTTATTATATAATATATCTAATGGATTACATGACAAAATCTGTAGGTTTATTTTTATATAATTATTTTGTATCTGTTGCACTTGATCTCGTTTGCTAATTAATAACCTTTCAACCATTAATGGGTGAATACAACAACAGAATCAATTCTTTGGGATAGGAATAATTATCATCCCAAAAATTATAAATTTCATCCCCAAGATTGTCCCAAAAAACTTCTCCCATAAATGCATTGGTATAATATTGGAGTTAGATTTAAAGTTGGAGTCGGTCTAGCGACACTTTCAATTCCGATTCCGACTAAAAAAAAAAATCCATCCTTGATTCCTTGTCAAATTCGAAATAGAGTAAAATTCATAATCGAATTTTTGAATTTTTGAGCCAGCTTACAGTTTTACGCGGCACTTTATTCAGCCACCAAACATATCCTAAATGGAAAAGTCGTAATTTTAGTTCTTTCTCATTTGGCTGAAGGTAATAAACGGTGAGGTTTAGGCTAAGTAGAAGACAAAAATGTTTGTTGGGCTAAGAAAAATAAATACATAACTTGTTGCTTGGACCAATCTACGACGTCGTTTCGCCTTTAAATCACCATACAAATCCCTAATAATGGTTGGGGTGGGTAAAATTGACAAAATTGGCCCTAAATCTGAGTTTTAGATTTTCATTTTAATTTGTTTTCTCTATTTTGATCATGTCTTTTTTTTTACGTGTTTCTTTAGGTGTGGTTTGAATAGTGAGTTGAGATAAAAGTTAAATAAAATATTATTATAATATTATTTTTTAAAATTTAAAAAGTTGAATTGTTTATTATATTTTATGTGAAAATTTGAAAAAATTTTAATGTTGAGATAAGATGAGATGAAACATTTCTTATATCCAAACAGGGTCTTAATATTTATTACCAATATTTTCGGACGTGGGTCTTCAAAATCGTTTTAGGAGGTTCAAAACTCCTTTTTTTTTTTTTTTTTTTTTTTTCTCCAATAAAAGATTTATCTTAAATTCCTAATCATTTATGACAAAATAGGAGGTAGAAAGAACAATAAATATTTCTCTAACAATATATGGGTTAGGTTGGTGTGGAACCCGACTTATTTTAGACCCATAGTACTATGTTTTGGGCCCGGTCCAATCTCAAGTTCATTTGTTACAGTCTAGGAATTGACATGAAAAGTAAAAAGTCATGACATTTCTCTTTTAAGGAAAATATTCAAGCTATAAGAGGATTATATAAATAATTATATAAATTGATATAGTTTAATGTGGTTTATTAGATTGTAAAATTATTTTTATTATAAAATAAATTTAACAGATCAGATAAAATTACGTCATTTTGTGAGATTGTTTTGTATAATTGTTTTATGAATTTGGTAGTAGTCTTATATAAAATGGTCAAATTTTAGAATTAAGTTTTCTTTGAGTTATTTTTCTAAATTTGAAGAATTTGAATAAGAGAAAAAGAAACATAAAATGTGTCATATAACATTTATTATTATCTGTGTAAATTCACTTTATGTATCTATCATTCTTCTATTTAGACCCTTAAACTCCGAACTTGAGAGGATCTTTCTCAAATTATAATCCTGTCTTTAATGTAAAATGAATTTCCACGGTCTAATATTAAACAGCCAACTTGCATGGTCGCTAGCTAGTCAGTGTTATCTAGGTAAGAAAATTGAATCTTTTGCTCAAATTATTACACCACACATTAATAGTTGGGATTGGGAATTAAGAGAAAATGATATATATATATATATATATATATATATATATATATATCTTCTCCAAAGTCTCTTCAAATAGGTTTTTTTTTTCATGAAAAATACTTTAACCAAAAATATGTTGCAATTTCAATTTCATTCAAACTGGATATAATTTTAATATGACTAAGTGTTCAGTGGGTATAAAATGAAATTGCATCTATTCTAGCTATGTTTCTTACAATTATAAACAACAATATAATGCATAATATATATATATATATATACATACACATGATTATAAATGTGGAGAAAAGATATTTGCAACCGTGAATTGTGCAACTGCCACGTAATCGTTTTGAAAAAATGAATAAAATATAAGACCCACTTGAAAAAAATTAATTTTTCAACAATGGATCCCACACTTTTTCAAAGCGATTACGCGACGGTTGCACACTTCACGGTTGTATGTAGAATTACTCATAAATGTGGCCCTTCAAAATCAAGTTTTTGCAGGCTTCAGTACCATTATATATTATTAATAAATATTTTAGTCATGGGGCAAAGTCAAAAATATTCACGCATGGTCCCTATCAATGAAATGAACACGAAATTTATCATGTGTTGAATGTGTGATGATTGAAGTACATTTAAGATGCATCTTTGATATCAACATGCAATGTTGGTAGTCATGACTACATATCTATAAACTAAGAAAGCGATTGCTATAAAACTTTTATTTTCAAGATAATGGTCCTTTAATAATAAGAGAACTATTATGTCTACACAAATTGTTTTTACAAAAGATAAGTTATACTTTGTTTAATTTAACCCAGTTGAGTCATGTGTTAAACTGGACAATTTTTTCAAATTTTAAAACAAAAATTATATTAAAAAAATAATATTCTAACAATATTTTAACTTTATATATATATATATAATATTTTTATTTAATTTTTTCTCTCACATTTTTCAAAACCCAATAAATTAAACATTTTAACTCAAATCATTTCATTACTATTCACAAACGACTATTCTATTACTATTTACATAATTTTCATCTTATCTCACTTCTCAAACAAGCCCCCGGAGTAATTCTCTTATGTTAGGAAAAAAAAAAAAAAAAAAAAACAGCTTCACGACATGAGAGAGAATACAAAGTTTTTCTAGAAGCCTAAGGTGCATGTTAGGATTGAAATTAGGGAGAGCTAGGTTTGAAGACAAAGGAGATCATCACAGAATTAATTAAGCAAGCCTAAATGAAAGCTTACCCAAGATATACATGCAAACAGTCGTGTGGGTTGGTGAACATTTTAACCACTCCTACATATATACTAATTTGTCTACTTTGAAAAACTCACGAGAAAAAGTACATTATCCTACGGCCTGGAGGAAGGTTCTTAAAAGTGTATAGTGTGTCAAACATTCTGAGCCCATGCATGTTATCATTGTGTTTAATCTTTTTCATCTAAAAACAACAAATTAATGACTGGACATGATAGGCCTCCAATTATTGCCAAAGGAAGCTGTGCAACACCATGTTTATATCGTGTATGTAGGCATTAGCTGAGGCCTGGAATATGTGTATATTTTTGGCAACTGAACTAATTATTATTACCATGATATGGATGCGGGAGTACTGATTTGTACACTGACAAAACACACATGAAAGAAAATATATATAGAGGTAATATTATTACAGATACAAAGAAATTATATATATATAATAAATTTATAAATTGATATAATTTTATAGAATCCGTTAGATTTACTTTATAATAAAAATAACTTTACAATCTAACGTATCATATCAAGTCTCATCAATTTGTGGACTTACTTTTGTATAGTTATTTTGTAATTAAAATATTTTCCTTATCTATATTGTTGGTAAAGTACATGTGTTTTTTTCATATATTTTGCTTAGAGTGGGGCTACTCTACCGCCCCACTCTTACCGCTGGGCGTACCGCCCAGCGTTTTTTTTTTTTTTTTTTCACATTTTTTTAATACATTTAAATATTTTTAAAAAATAAAAAAAATACACCAATACATTTAAAAACACTTCCTTAATCACTAAATAAATAAAAAAAAAATTTTGACCAGCGGTCAAATTGAGTGGGCAAAATGGGGAGGCAAAGTAACCTTTTTCTTTTGCTTATATTGATAATCAAACTTTCTTTTTGATGTAATATCTGTTATATATGCTATGTACTATAAGAAATAAGAATCATTAATTATACTTTAATTTATGAGTAATTCTACATATAACTGTAAAATATATAAACGCCGCGTAATCGTTTTGAAAAAGAGTGAGGTCCACGACTCAACTATTAAAAAATTAATTTTTTCATGTGGGTCTCATGTTTTATTCACTTTTTTCAAAGTGATTATGCAGCAATTCACGGTTATAAATATATTTTCTCTTAATTTATATATATAATATATTTCTTAAAACTACGAAAAATTATACTTTACTATCCATTAAGCAAACTTCTTGATTGTACTCCCATGAACATTTTTCCTTGTTTGGAAAGAAACTAACAAATATGGTGCTCATGATATTATATTTTAAATATATATGCTACAATGTTGACAGCTTGGTAGCAAATTCGAGCCATTACTAAACATGCTAATTAGCTACTTTGCAATGAATTGATGTTATATATTATAATATTAATTAACAAAAAAAAAATAACCATACAATTTTGCAAGAGCTCTAGCAATCCTATTCTATATTGATCCTAAATTTTATCATCTCTACTCGATAAGGCTGATGTGGCATATTTAAATGCTTCATAGGTTCCAACTTGAATAAAAAGAAAAAAAAATATTTAAAATGTGAAGCATCAATTGATATATTTAAAGATGATAAAAGAGAAATGTTATTTACAGTCGTCTTAGGGTATGCAAGTCCCGCACACTCTCCTTAAAAAAAGTGGATAAATATGAGATTTACATGAAAAAATTAATTTTTTAATGGTGGATTCCACCCTTTTTTAAAGGGAGTGTGCGAGACTTGCACATACTAAAACTGTATCTAACATTACACATAATAAAATCTTAAATAAAGAACAATATTTCTCATTTCACAAACTCCAACTATCACATATATATGGGCGAAAGAGAGAGAGAGAGATGAGAGAGAGAGAGAGAGAGAGAGAGAGAGAGAGAGAGAGAGAGAGAGAGAGATGAAAGTGTCAATAACAAATTGAATGGGATAGTATGAACTGGATGTTTGATAATTGATGTTCCCATTGGACTGAAGTGATGTTAGCCAAGGGTACGGTGGGTGAAATGGGTGAAGGTGGTTGGACAGGATCATAGAAATAGTGAGAATTAGTATCTGTAACAATCACTCAACCCTTGTGCCCTAGATAATTGCCACTCTTCCACTACAACATTTACCCCTATTGACATGCATGACTACTCGATACACACCCACTTCTTTGAATTAATATTGTCCCTACCATGTACCAATATTGCCATAGGTCTTTGCATCGTTAATTCAGTACTGTACGTACTTCTATTCTAATAGACCCAAGTTCCAACAGTACATGCATGCAGGGAAATTAATGGTGTTTTTTGTAATTTACTACATGTAAGAAAATTCATACTTCCATGTCCCCCATCTTTGTCAAAGTGTTAGCTGTAGATAAAAAAACAAAACCACCCCCCAAAAAAAAAAAACCAATAATATTAATATATTCTGAAAGCTTCTCCTTCAAGTGTGAAATCGAGTAATTATATTAGAACATGTACAGCTTGCACACCATTATAAAAAAAACTCCTCTAGCAGCTTGGTGATGAAGATGGAGGAAAGGCAGCAGCAGCAGCAGCTTCCTCCTGGGTTCAGGTTCCATCCCACAGATGAAGAACTCGTTACCTATTATCTGAATCGGAAGGTGTCTGATGTTAGTTTCACGTCAAAAGCTATGGCAGTTGTTGATCTCAACAAGTGCGAACCATGGGACCTCCCAGGTACGTATATACGTGCGTAGTTGATCATAATATTGAGTAGTTTCAGATTGTTTTCCTGCATATATATATATATATATATATATATATCGACCTTGTTGAATGTTTTTATCAGAGTTTTAATGTTGTTTTCATGCTCGATATTGGACTTTGGATTTGTATATAACATATCATGTTCTCTCTTTTTTTCTGTCGTAATATCGTTGCTGGGTCATTGGCATACCAAGATGAACGATGAAAAGATTGGGAATGATCGGGAAGATAAGAGCTCTTTCCAAACAAATTTGTTTTCCCTTTTCTTTCGTATTCCATGGCGGGTTTTTTTTCTTTTGATCCAAACACGAGGAAAGCTGATACAGCTTTACAAGATATATATAAAAGAAAACATGTTTTTCCTTGTTCGTTGCTAAATT
Organism: Juglans cinerea; assembly: GCA_961763995.1. Lineage (NCBI taxonomy): Eukaryota > Viridiplantae > Streptophyta > Magnoliopsida > Fagales > Juglandaceae > Juglans > Juglans cinerea. The sequence goes on from CAUIVZ010000016.1 coordinate 15,384,501, forward strand.
AAAGTTGACATATATAGATGTTAATTGTTTTTTTTTTTTTGGAAAGCTAGCCGACATCATGTTAATTATTTGAATTATAAGTAGTTTCCTTTTTCCGAATTAATATATATATGGTACGTTCAGGCAAGGCCACCATGGGGGAAAAAGAATGGTATTTTTTCAACTTGAGAGACCGAAAATACCCAACAGGACTTCGCACCAACCGAGCCACTGCAGCAGGATATTGGAAAACCACAGGGAAGGACAAGGAAATATTTCGAGCAGGAATGCTTGTTGGGATGAAGAAAACCCTAGTATTCTACAAGGGAAGAGCCCCCAAAGGTGAAAAAAGCAATTGGGTTATGCATGAATACAGGCAAGAAAACAATCATAATATACCTCCTTTAATCAAATCCACAAAGGTAACCAAACCATGATCATCGGAAAACACCTTAATTGCCACTACTTCTATGTATGGATTCTTGATAATTTATTAATTCTTGATGGGTTTTTTTTTTGGGTGTTCGTTTCCAGGATGAATGGGTTGTGTGTAGGATTTTCCAAAAGAATGCAGTGAAAAAACCACAGCAAACGCCCACGCTTTCCTCACAGGCGCCATCTGATGATCTTGATTCTCCATGCGACACAAACTCAAATATTGTAAACGAGTTTGGAGACATTGAGATGCCAAATTTAAACAGCTTTCATGCAAATTCATGCAACGGATTCAATAACATATCACCACAAAGCTGTTACTATAGCGATAACAACATTAATGTTAACATGATGAACATGAACTGGGCTGCAACAAGGGTTCATGATGATCATCAGGTGGCCACAACTGATCTTTCATCATCCCTCTCGGCATGGCCTTCTAGCCTTCAGCTAAGCTCTGGACTCTCGATGAATTCCTTGCTCCTTAAGGCATTACAGCTTAGAAGTTATCAGCAAAGAGAAGCTACAAAAACTCATGACTACTCGTACATGATGCCACAAGGTCAAGGGTTTTCTCAGTTTGGAAGCTGGGATCACGATTCAAGTGCTAGTACTACTCCAAATTTGCAGGCCTCAAGTTCATCTAAAGTATTGGAATCTGTGCTGCAACAGCAGCAGTACTCGGAGCAATTATTAATGGACTCCATTTGGTGATCGATCGAGCAGCCAACCTCAAGTACTTAATTTGAGAACTAACTTTGTTGTTACAAAACTTTCTTATTTTCATAACCCTGGAACTCTTATACATTGTTAATGCTGTTTCAAGGGGCTAAGCCCATGCCAATAATGTTATTGTATCTTAATTATTTGTTCAGTTGGTGTCTAGTTATTATAAGATGTTAAAATAGGGAAACTTCCCAGCTCTTGTGTTTTGTGGTGCTGTTTATGTTCAATTAATAAGTTGGTCAAGTTCAAGATCAAATGGGGAAAAGTACTATATAGTACTACTCCTTAATTAATTCGATGTTATATTCCAAATATATATATATAAATATATAAACCCCTAGGGGTTATGGTTTATGAATTTATAATCTCGATAATAAAACCAATATTACAAACACTACAATAACAGATATGAATATAAGTCTAGAATTAGAATCCCAACAATAAAAATATAAGCATATTTAGAAATATCAATATTACAATTCAACAATAATAAAATTGTAATTTTAAAACAAAGACTAAACGGATTATTATGGGTTGATTTCAAGTTAAGAAAGTTGACCCGTTATCGACCTGTTTATTAATCGTATCTTAATGGGTCAATCATTTTTTACCCAAACCCATTTATATCAAACCTAAACCCGCTGATTTTATATAGCTTATTGTGTTTGATTCATAGGTTATGTCACATATTGCCACCCCTAAGTACTATCTAGAACTCCTTAATTCGATGTTATATTTCAATTATATATATAAACCCCAGGTGTTGGTTTATGAATTTATAATCTCGACAAAGGAAAACCCTAATGCATGGATTGGTTTTGAGTGACTAGAAATAAATAATTGGAATGGAGATCGATCGTCGGTATAGTACTTGACTAATATAAAGTAAAAAGTTGTTTTATTCTCAAGCTGGTGTAGAGCACACCATCTACATCACTTAAATGTTAAAATTTAATTTTAATATTCAAATTTTAAAATTTTTCTTTCAAATAAAATTATATCATGTAAATACTTTACTGGGTTTATATATGTGCTCTATACTAGGACTGTGCAAAATTCTGAAACCTTTGATTCCGACCGACCTTCGCTCTACCTCCGCCTTCGATAGAGTCAGAGTTTTCAGAGTTCGTAGGTGCTCAGATAATTTATACAGAGTTGAAGTTGGAGTTCGGACTCCGAACTCCGACTTTTCTTTTTTTAAAAAAAAAAAATTAAATGTAAAACAACGTCGTTTTACATCTTTTTTTTTTTTTTTTAAATAGCTAAACAACGTCGTTCCATTGCAAGTGGAACAACGTCTTTTTGCTCTCCCTTCATCTTTTCTTCCCTCCCTCTTTTCTTCCCCTCCTATTATGCAACTACCACTTTCTTTCTCGATTCTCCCCTTAGTCCCCTATCCTTCCAGAGCCCTTCTCCCCCTCCCTCGTTGTCTTGCCGTCGTCCAAAGCCCAGGCCCACAGTTGACATCATCCATTAGTCAGTTCGTCCTACCGTCGTCAGCTCTGACTGGTAACAGTAAGTCCAAGTTCCAACTCCTCTAATTTGAATTTTAGGGTTTTGATTCTTTTGAATTCACATTTATACTATAATTATTATATTATATATAGTATATAATATTATAATTATACTATATACTGTGTATTTACTATTGAGGAAATGGTATTATGGTTGTAGTGATTTAGTGAGAAAAAAATTATATTATAATTATATAGTATATGAATTATACTATATACTCTAGGTGTTTGTGGAAATGCCACTGAGGAAAAAATTCGGGTAGCCTTCATATTTGAGTTAATGACTTCAGTGCATGTGTTTAGGGACCCTTCACAGATAGTTATGTTAGTGATTAAATACCTTTCAGACTATACTTTGGTGGAGAGGAGTAGCATTGTTCTTTACTTAGTGTGTCAAAGCAATTCTACTCATCAAGAGCCATAATTTATTAGTTCTTAAACTTAATCTAAAACTCAATAACCTTTATGAATTCATTAGTACCAAGGCTAAAATGCATGAGTTGATGAAACTAAAAGATTTGTGTTCGAGAAAGTTGACAGTAGTCCATTATCATAAGGAAGAAATGACATGAATGAACAGAAACAAAGCTCCCTAAACGCATGCTTTCAATATATATATATATATATATATATATATATATATATATATATTAAGTTAAAGTGAGGATGGCTTTCCTTAGTGGTCCAGGGCGACTATTAATTCCATCTTCCAGAGTTTAAGGTTTCATTTATTTAACTTCTACTTTTTATGATTTTATAAACCTAATTGTAAACCCTAACATAATTGCTAATGACTGAGAGTTTGAGACGAACGCCCCTTGAGAGTTGGGATGAAGTTGAGGGACTATGGACTATGGAGAACCCCTTTTATTGGTGAGAATCAAATTCTACTTTTACCGTGTTCAATTTTTTATTATCAGTTTTTTCCCTTATATTAATTGTAACTTTCTATCTTCATTTCAAGTATGACTATTGAGTGGAATCCTTGCTGCACAAGTGCACATGTTAATTGTTTACAGTGTTGACTGTTTAGTGTTTATGTTATTATCTCCAAGTCAGTGTTCAGTGTTGTAATAAATGAGACTGTTATAACTTATAATTACATGTTATTGTATTTAAGCTTTTTTATTATTTTTTCAGTATTTTTTTATAGGTTCGGAATTGGGCTTTGGTGAGCCCATAAGTCGAAAAAGGGCCTTGAGTTAGCCCAATAAATGGTTGGAGCTCCAACCTCCGTTCGGAAGCGACAATTTTCCTCCGACAAGGTCGAAAACGCCTACTCGGACTCCATTGGAATCGGAGCTCAGTCCTACTCTACACACCAATTTGAGAATATAATTTTTATAAAGTAAATATATACTTTAACCATAAAGAGATTACACAAAAGTAAACTCACAAACTGATGTGGATTAATGATGCAGTATGTCAGATTATAAAGTTACTTTTATTATAAACTAACAGATCGTATGAAACCACACCAGCTTGTGGGTTTATTTTTTTATACTCTCTTTGTGTATATATCACTTCTCTTGTTTATATATGGTCAAATTGGTTCGGAAAGAACTTACACATTGATATGAACTCTCATTGTCTTTTACTTTTCATGAAGCACTTGATCTTAATTTCCCACCATACATTAATCAAATGTAAATAAGAGTCCCGTCAATTGTTTCGACTTAATTAAAACAATATTGGTTTTATGGAAAACAGATTTTAGCAAATGATTTAATAAGAAAACAAATGTTTTTCTCTTCTTTGGTTCTGATCATGACTTGAGATTATTTTTTGGAAAACGCTTTTTGTTATTTTGTGCGTATAATCATTTATGTAAAAATAAATTTTCGTGTTATATATACAAGATGTGGTATTAATATATGCATCAATTTATACTTCTATAATAAAAATTTTATATTTATTTAAGTTTAAATACAAAAGAAGTATATGTGGTTTAGCCTAAAGTCAAATTGCTATTTGTGCATTTTAATTGAACTTTTAATTTGATGTAGCTAGTGATCCTTAATTTATGTAGAAATTAAACTTATATTAGTTATATACGCATCATAAAACCAAAAATATACAAAAACTCAAAACTTAGAAAAATGTTAAAAGAAAAATTAAAAACAAAAGAAACCAATAGAAAATATAAAAACTCAAAAATATTATAACTTTTAAAAAATATAAAATAAAAAATAGAAAACATGTAACAATATAAAATTAAAAAAAATGAAAAATTGAAACAAAAATAACATGAAACTTCAAATCCCAAACTTCCAAACAAAACACAAATTCTACAACATTAGTGGCTTTTTGCCACGGTTTATTTTTCCACAGCCCACAATTTGCCGTAATAAGAGACTGTACCGAGCGATATACGTACGCAGTAAAAATGCCGTGTTAAATACACGTCTGCTGTGTTATGAACAGTAGCACCAGGTAGTTGCGTCGACAGTTCACTTATACGCTGCAAGTTTGGGCCGACATAAAAACTAAGACCAAGTAATCAAATCTCGGTGAAACCAGAAATGGATTACAATTCAATTCAACTTTATTAAATTTTAAAATAAAAATTATATTAAAAAATTATATTCTAACTATATTTTAAATATTTTTATTCAAAATTTTTTTTCTCAAAATCTTATAAAATATTTTAACTCAAACTATTTTTTTTACAATTTATAAATTATTTTAATACTATTTACATATTTATCAGCATCCAAAAGAGAAGACCTTAGAGTAAGTATTAAGTAGATTGGTAAAATGGGCTTATTTTACTCCTTGTTGTTGAGTCGGCCCATGGCCTTTTATTGCTTTAGTTACTCTTGTTGTTTGAGTCGGCCCATGGCCTTTAATTACTCTTGTTTTTACTGCTTTTAGGCTTTTAGCTTGTACTGGCCCATGGTCCGTAGAACGAGATAGTCAATTACGGATTCTTGGCAGTAAGATGGGAATACGTTTATTGTTAATATAAAATTAACGGATTTGAATTTATTGTCAATATGTTTGAGTAAAAATGAGTTGATCTGTTAAGATATAACTTATAAACTGATCAATAACGGATTAATCCGTTTAATCTAAAATCAATCAATTTTAATTTGTTTAGATTTTATTTCAGAATTATAATTTTATTATTATTGAATTGTAATATTGATTTTTTTAGTATATTTATAGTTTTATTATTGAGATTGTAATTTTAGATCTATTTTCATATTTGTTATCGTAAGATTTGTAATATTAGTTTTATTAAAATTTAAAAAATATTGATAGTTTTTATTAAGTATGTATTCTTATTTTAAGATATTGTAACTACTAATAAATATAAATTTTAATTTTTATGAGAAATGATATTGATAAGGTCAAAAAGATTATGCATGTTAATTCAACTAATTTATATGAAATTAATCTAAATAAATCGTATTGAATGATTTATTTCTAATTAATTATTAAACAGTATAATTTAGGACACAATCTAAATAACTTAGATGATTTTTTAACCAAAAAAAAAAAAAAAAAGTAGATGATTGATTTATATAATTAAATATTTATGATTTGACACAATAACCACTGTCCGAAGAAGCGATTAGGTAATCAAATTCTTCCTATCAAAAACAAAAAGAAAAGTAATCAAATTCTCTATTTCCTCTTTTACCCTTCTTCTTTCTGGAGGTCTTTCGAGCTTTCCTGGTTCTTCATAATTATCAATTTATCTGTGATAAGATTAAGGCCATTCTTCATCGCCCTCGAATCCATCTAGGAGTTCATACATTCGGATCTTGCTGTCCCAATCATCCCTGTGTTAAGAGGAACCTTGGTTTCGGGGTGATTTAATCTCAAATACCTGCTAGCTCGAGTCTCTGCACATTAGCATTGAGGTCCTGCCATCTCGGTAGTCTTTTGACTCTTTCATTGCCTTTTTCCATATCAATCTTTTTCGCTATAATTTTAGTTTTGTTTCTCTGCTTTCGCTTGTCGAACTCTATGGCAGAACAAAAACGCCGTAGAAAAGGCTTTGAATTAATATTCTTTTTTAATTGTGCGTTGAGGTATTGTTATGTTTTCTTGTAAAGGCTATGAAGGTTGGTTAGGGATTCCCTTCGTTGAAATCTAATTCACCAATATCTCGTTCTGTTAATTGAGTCATTTTTCCCTTGAAAATAATTAGATGGACAGGAAAATTTATATTACAGCTTATACGGTTATTGAAGATTGAACGTTGTGGTGAGTAGCTATGATTGGAAGGGGATTCTGTTCTTAAGCACAATCACCCTTTTTTCTCTTTAACCCTGCATTTAGGATAAATTTTACTTTTTGAAATAAAAGAGCCTATAACTGTATATTACTTAGTAAATAAAAAGGCTTGAGTATAGAGTTTTTTGAAATTTTCTCTCCCCCAAAAGCACGATCAGTTTTCTTGGCAGCTAGAGCTCCCACCGTTAAGGGCTATGCCCAATATCTCCATTAGATTCAAAGGTCAAGGCATTGGGGGTACTCTTCTCTGTTCTCTCTCTCTCTCTCTCTCTCTCACACACACACGCTCTCGGTTTTCTCTCGCACAACGCCGCCGCATCACAACCCCTCATCGTTTCATGTTACCCACAGAAATTTTAGTTAATTTGTATTTCCTGTAAATCTCAAATGATTATGGAGTTGTTATTGGGTGTCAATTCGTATGATTTCCTCTTTGCAATTTGCAAGAACTCATTAGTCATTATTTTAGCTATTGAGTTGTTTGGTCTTCAGTGAGAGATGACTATATTAATCTATGTTGTTGAGATGTTTGATTGAATTACCCTGGATTTTTGAGTTTGAATGAATTCTGGATTGCACGATTGGTTGTTGATGAAATCAAAATGTCACTGAAGTTTTCTTGAGAATAAAACTATTGTGTATGTAAGAGGAATAGGATTAATAATACCCCAACATGATATGCTTTTAATATAAGGATGCAAGAATGCTGAAAAAATTGAGGTTACTAAAAGATAAACACTTGCTTAAAAATGCTAAACCCAAAGAACCCCTTGGGGTTGGCTCAAGTGGTAAAGGCCCTGGGCTTGGGAGTATGCTCCCCCCAGGTCCAAGGTTCAAATCCCCTTGGGTGCAAACAATGTTTAGGGGCCACGCCCTCTAGTGAAAATCTAGCAATTTAACCAGTTCCATGTAGGGAAGCTTCCGAGGGTGCGGTGTATGGGACCGGGGTTTACTCTGCAGTTTTAGGTTTCCTAGTTTCTAAAGTTGAACTGACCAACTATCTATTATCTATTCTTATAATATATATGAGGTATTTTTGTTGCTTTTACCTCTAAATTCAAAAAGTATGGACGTCACATGAGGAATCAAGCACGGCCCAGAAAGAATTTTATTCATTGAATGAAATAGGTACAGTCTATGCACACAGGAAGTATACAAAAGAAAACACCTAATTACATTCTATAAAGAAGGACACGAAAACAGAAATCATGAGCTGAATCTCCATTAAGCACTATAGTTGAAAACCATTGAAATAAAGAAAACACAGAATTTCCAGATTTCCTCCATAGTGCACTCCTTGTTATTAAAACATCTATTGTTCATTTCCCACCAAATACACCACATGAGACACAAATGAACCATCTTCCACACAGCAGCCACTTGAGGAGAACTTTGCAATCCAATCCAACCGCAAGTAAATCCACTACTTTCATAGGCATCACCCAAGCCATCCCAACTCTACTGAAAACACCATTCCACAGTGCCTTTGCCACCTCACAGTGCAGAAGTAAATGATCCACAGATTCCCCATACTTCTTATGCATGAAACGCCACTCCATAACAAGAAGACCACGCTTTCTCAAGTTATCAATCGTCAGAATATTCCCGAGTGATGCTGTCCATATGAAAAAATTGACTTTGGAAGGCACATGTGACCTCCAAATACTCTTCCAAGGAAAAGGAGAACAATGTTGAACAGTCAACGCCTTACAGTAAGACCGTACCGAAAAACTTTTTACTGCCTGTATGCTTCCATATCATTCTATCCCTCTCATTACCACCAACCCCCAGTGAGTGTAAGAAGCTGAAAAAATCAAGAGACCTCACCAATTTCCCAGTCCTGTACAGCTCTAGTTAAACAAACATCCCACTGCAATGTTCCATTGGAGCGGTTTAACAAATCAGCAACAGTAGCATTCCGATTGGCTGCCAAACAAAAAATAACCGGAAACGTACTAGAAAGAGCCCGATCACCACACATCAAGCCAAAAATGAATCCTTGAACCCTCACCAACAACAAAATTTATATGATTAGCAAAAATCTCCCAACCATTCCTAATAAATTTCCAAAGACTCACACCATAAGCCCCCCTTGCTTCTTTAGAACACCAACCCCCCGATCACTCCCATATTTCCGATCTATAACCTCCCTCCACAACGACCCCCCCCCCCTTCCAATTGATACCTCCACAACCATTCCCCAACAAAGCCTTGTTGAAATTTCTCAAATTTCGAACACCCAAACCTTCATTTGAAATAGGAGCACAAACTCTACTCCAACTAACAAGGTGGATTTTAGGCTACATTCTCACTAGTCTTCATATATATATGTGTGTGTGTGTGTGTGTGCGCGCAAAATTGTTATTGTTTAGGGTTCTATGTTTTGCCTTATTTCTTCTTCTTCTTCTTCTTCTTCTTCGTTTTTTCAAATCTTGGACTCCATTCACGTTCTTATTCTCTCAATAATGGCTTTGACCAGTATTTGATTTACTATTTCTTTTTTGTTTTCAATCTTCTTCTTCTTTGTTTTTTTAAATCTTGGACTCCATTCACGTTCTTGTTCTCTCAATAATGGCTTTGACCAGTATTTGATTTACTATATCTTTTTTGTTTTCAAATTTACTATATTTATTATGGTGGAGCTCATTGCAATATCTTCTCAGGTTTACCGTGCTGATTAGAGTAATTATAATTTTGTTATATTTGAAATACAAGGCATTTGTTCTGCTAAAGCTGGGGTGAAAAAAGTAATTTATGTTTTGTATTGAAGTTTTGCTTCTGTGTTTGAATTTCTACATTATATGTAGATTAATTTAGAAAACCATATGTATATATGTATGATATCTGATCCATAGCACAGTGCAGAAATGAATCCTTTCCTTTATGTACATAAGCCCTTTGATTTTAAGGAGCATCCTACTTTCAGAGGTACACGCATTATGCATATGCATACGTTTATCGTATGGCTGGAAGCATTTTGCTAGAATGCTGTCTTGTTATCTGTCTTCATGGTCATGTTGTTGCAAAGTTCCTTATGCTGCTTGCTTTGTTAATAGAGAGGGCTTTTTTTTTTTTCAGTGAAGAAAAATTTAAGTAAATTATGATGTAATCTTCTTTAGGTGATTGGTTCCCCCACAGAAGACCAAGTCCATAATATTCAATCCTTGAACCTGTAGGATTGCATATTATTATTATTATTTTATTGGCACCGGGTGTCCACGAACAACGTCCCGACTAATCTCGGGGGTGCACAGGCCCTTTGCAATGGTACCTCGGGTAATTCAGGGGAAAACCCCAGTTCAATGGTCCCTAGAGATTGTTTGCACCCAAGAAGATTCAAACCTTAAACCTTGGAGGGAGCATACCACCAAGATCAAGGCCTTTACGACTTGAGTCAACTCCTGGGGGTTTGTAGGATTGCAAATTATGTAGGCCAGGCATATTAGCATTTCAACACCTAATAGTTTTTGTTTTTATTTTTATATTTATAAAAAAGTTTGGGTTTTCTTATTAATTCTTAAAATTTCAAAATTATTTTATAAAATTTTTAATTACATAGCCGGTGTGAATTTTAATGTGATATGAGGCATGTTGAATTCTAATCACTGATAAGTAGACCGTTAAATATTTTTAATAAGGATCTACTGGAAAGACTTGATTGAAAAATCTAAAAGTTCAAACAATAAAATGTTAAAGTTGACAGTTCTTTTTATTTTGAGTCATCAATTTGGTGTTGATTTTGTAGTTATATGGAAGAGCAGTTCATACTCAGAGTCCCACCATCTATTGCAGAGCGATTAGACCGCCTTCTTAGTGAAAGTGAAAATGCGTCATCTTCTGAAGACAAATCATTGGATTTGACCTTTTCTGGTGAGGAACATTGAGTAAACTACTACTTTTTGCAAACCATTGCACTCTACTTAAATTGTGACATGTATATTTGCAGTGTTTCTTTTCTCTCCAGAACTTCAAATCCACTTCTTTCTTTGCTGTTTCGATTCTCTATTATAATTATTTTTTATTTTTATTTTAGAGTTATATCTTTTATGTTGTTAAATGGGTTTTGTAAATAGATTTTTATGGGAGTTCTTAACTGTGACCTACCTTCTTGGTATGCTTGTGAACTTAAAAACTTATTATGTTGCAGAGGATGGGAGGAGTGGGACATTTGTCATTGCCAATGACCATTTCCCTGCATCTCTCTTGGATCTTCCTTCTGTTGTGGAATCATATAAAACATATGATGACAGTGTGTTGATCAAGACTGCAGACATTGGCCAGGTAAAATGTTCTTTAGTGTTATATGATTGACAAGGACATCAAAGATTTATTCATTTGTAATTCTTCTTTCTGTCTGCTGGTTGTAACAGATGATTATGGTTAGAGAAGCAGGTGATCCTGCCCCAGACATGGTGGAGTACAGACATGGTCTCACCCCTCCTATGAGGGATGCTCGGAAGCGGAGATTTCGCAGGGAGCCAGATCTAAATGTATTAAATAAGTCATTGCAAAGCTTTGCTAACAAATATAACAGCAAGATTGTGAAGGAGAATGAAGGAAAAAAGAATCTGTGCTATCGCTTTGGCATATGGACGATCATTTTGAGAAATATGGCTCTTTTTCATTTGTTATCTTGTAATTGCAAATCATTTATTGAAAAGGAAAGGCTTTTGTAGTTTGGAAGTTGCATTTACGAATATAGTTTTCGTCTAGGTATTAAAATAAAAACATGAAATCTGTATTCTAATAAAAAGTCACCAAGTCTATTGAAATTGGAACTTACTGAACTCTACGGTTTCTTAGGATGTTAGTATGTAGCTTTCCTTTCATTGCCCTTTTCCAATTTGATGTTTGTACTGACTACAACTATGTTATGTTCTCCAGCCTGAGCTTGTACAGCGTGTCTTGAAAGATCTAGTGAAGATCAGTGCCGGTTCAACAGCCGAGAATGTTGATATCCTTATATGTTATGTGCCTTTTCACTTTATTGATGTTACTTGCATACTTTTTACTTGATTGATTTTGCTTGTTGCATGATTTTACAAGCAGGAAAATAGTCTGTGCTTGGGCAGTGCCTATTCTTGGTAATAAATTCTCTTATTAATTATAAAAAAATTGTATGTGCTCTTGAATGCACCAATGGTGGTGGCTCAATGGTCTTTAGGTTACTCCCAAGTGGTTTGGCATGTACTACGTACTGGGTTCGAATTCGAATATGGATTCATCTTAGACTAAGACTATTAGCCACAAAGATTTATTGAATTCTCTAGTGGGGTTAGGGTCTAAGCTATGGCTCAGGCCTTCTTGAGGGAGCGCCTGCAGCTTCCTGCCGTCTAGGCCCCTCTTGTCCTGTTCCCAAAAGGTAGGGTAATACTACTTTGGTCAGGCTAAGGTAGGGAAACCATCTTTGGTTGCCCCCTCCTACCCTTTTTCGCTCATGAAAAAAAAAAAGTAGAACATTGGTTTAAGATTCCAATGGATGATTGGGGTAGTAATTGAACTAATGACTGCAGTGTTCAATTTGAATTCAGAGACACATGGAGGGTGAAAACAAGTTTTTTTTTTTTTTTTAAATTCAATTGGAAGTCTGTTATGATGCTTTTGTATCTTTGTTTCACCCTCAAGATCTAAGATGTCTCTAAGCTGTGTGGGAGCTCAAGGATTTGTTACATTGTTGTTTCAGGGGAAAATATGAGTGCAAACTGAGGTTATCTTTGTTGTGAAACGTATGATAAGTCATAGTTGAAAATGTAAGACAGTTGTATTGGCAGCTGTAGCGATGCAGAGACTTCCACTACTTTTTGTGGATTGATTATTCCTTGATTAAGTGGCTCACATGCTGAAACAGCTGAACAAGAGGAAGATGGAGACGGAAATGCTCGTTATGTGAGTAAAAAACCTGCACCTGCTCCTGCACCCGTTGCAAAGGCCAATGCCCCGGAGGCTGGAACAAATGCTGGGGAGCGTGACAGAAGTGACTCAGATGAATCTGATGACTCAATCTGACTTGAAGCCTCTTCTAGAATTGAAAAGGTGTAAAGGATTAACAAGAGCTGTAACCTGTTGTTCCTGCTTAGTTTGGAGTATTTTCTTGAGTTTGCAGTCTCTATTTGTTATTTAATTTACTGAATATTTAGCTATATGGTGTTTATCATAAATAACTTCGGCAATTTCTTCTAGAAATGGAGTGCCAAATACGTTGGCAAACTAGAGCCTTGTCCGACTCTTCACCTACTTTATGTTTTCCCTTAACCTATGTGGTCAGAATTTCTTCAGCTAGGGAAGAAATTAGGGTGTTGGGAAATGCTAATCTGCCTGGCCTGGCCTACAGAATTGGACTTGTTCCTGTTGGTGAATATGAAAGCTTCCCTCTTATAAGCCTACTGAGTCTGCAGCCTGTGATGGGATTGCATGGAGAGGGAAGGTTTAGAAGATTAGATGAAGGTTTCAGACAAATTTTATTTGCAAGTCAGTGTGGACATCTTCCCCAACACTGATATTGCATGATTAATTTGCAATATAAATTTAAAAATTTGAATCTTAAAAATTAAATATGTAAATGGTACGAGTGATGTGCTCTCTGTATTACATGTAAAAGAATTCAGAAGAGTAGGCTTAGGGCAGGTTTGGAGGGTGATATGAGAATTTTGTATTTTGTTTTAGTGTTTAAAATATTATATTTTAGTATTATTATTGTTTTGAGATTTAGAAAAGTTGAATTGGAATTTGAAAAAGTTGAATTGTTTATTATATTTTGTATGGGGATTTGAAAAATGTGTAATGATGAGATGAGATGAGATGAGATGAGAATTTTGTGTCTCATCCCACCCCCAAACCTGCCCTTAGAGTTTAGCCGTATCAATTTATAGTTTAATTTTTTTTTGAGAAAATATACTTACAACCGTGAATTGCGTAACTGCCGCGTAATCGCTTTGAAAAAAATGAATAAAATATGGGACCCACATGAAAAAAATTAATTTTTTAATAGTGGACTCCACTCTTTTTCAAAGCGATTACGCTGCGGTTACGCACTTCATAATTGTATGCAGAATTACTCTTTTTTTTTAGACCTAACATTCTTCATTTAAGAACCTAAACTTAAATCTGTATGACCCAACAGGAATTAAAAGTACACAATTCTTCCTCAAATGTAAATGAGCTCTATGCATAAATGAACTCATACCATGCATGAAAAAAATACTGTGAGAATATGTACCTTCATTTCACACTTGGGATTACAATCAGATAAAATAATGACAAATTACATGAACACAGAGAGAGCGTTGTAAGCACCTCCTTGACAGCTCTTACAAGCATTGGGGGGATCCAAAACATGAAGAAAGACTTGGCAAGCCAACGATATGCTGCTGCAATTTTATTTTGGGTTTGTGCACTAAGAATTAGAGCCAATTGTTTGCTATGAGAAATGTCATCCATTGCTGCTTGGTTTACAACTTCTTGCCTCCGTCAACCTGAAATAGCATTTCTTTTCTATTAGCATACCTACAAAGCTCATAAATCACAAGACTGCATAATTTCCAAAATCATTTTTTTTTCACTAAAATTCTAACAGTTCTTCCACGCATCAATCTCTTATACTAACTTGTCAGAGAGAAAAGCAATTTTACTTGCACATCCTTTTTTCAGATAGCAGTCGAAAGTTGCAACAGCATGCATTAGTCTTTTGAACCATATGCAAGCATTGAACAAATAAAGATTCATCAGCCTTATATGGATGTAAAAAAATCCTTAACAATCATATTCCTTACCCCAATTAAGTTCGTTCCTAAGGATATTACATTGGCAGAACTCCTTCCCCTTCTTCATCTTTACCCATGTCATGCAATCGACGATCTGACAAGAAGCAAATCCATAAATAAATAAAAAAAATTAAATCCATAAATGGAAAAAGAAAACACGAGAAAGGAAGCCCAATCATTTGTCAAGTTTAGTAATTTTCCAATTTGAAAAGAAAAAATTTCATGTTGGAAGACCTTCTCTCTTTGCTTGGAGATTTGGAAATTTTGACAAGCATTTGTTATGTCGTTATGCAAACCCAAAAAAAAGAAAAAAAAAAAAAAAAGAAGATGAATAGTTAGACAGAGCATACCAACCAAATTTGGTTGTAGCAAGCAATAGGAGTGATAGATCTCTTCAATGCAACCATTCAAAATCCAAAGTACATTTGGATTTATTCCTCTGTTTCTGTGCCATAAATGTATTTGCCATTACTTCCAACAAAAGGGATGTCAGCTATCCTACACCACTCTCCTCTCTGACCTTTCTTGCAAAGTTCTTCGAGCAGAGGACATTTATAGATATCAAGTACTCGGAGTGAGGGAGGTAGGTCATTCTTTGGAAAGAACCTCAACTTTTGGCAACAATAGATAATAAGCTCTAGGAGTGAGGGAGGCAGCCCATCCTCTGGAAAATACGTGAGCTTATTGCAGTCAGAAATCTGGAGTGTTTTAAGAGAGGTGAGTTTTCTTAAGCCCTCGGAAGACAAGCATTCCAGATTTGAAAATTCATAGATGCGGAGAATTGTTAGAGAGGAAGGCAACGTCATCTCTGGAAAGGACACCAGATGCTGACATCCAACAATACAAAGTTCATTGAGAGAAGTGAGGTTGTCCAACCCCCAATCGAACAAGGCTTCAGTGATTTTAAGATGAGAGATCGCAAGTACCGTTAGGTTTGTGGGAAAACCTTCTTTGGGAAATGACAAAACCTTCTCACATTTAGATATATAAAGTTGTCTCAGGTTGGAAGGGAGGAGCAACTCTCCACCATTAAACAATTGAAGATTTTCACAATTGTAGATGTAGATTCTTGTCAGAAATGAGTTATGATGAAAACTCTTCGCTACTGACTCCAGCTTTGGACAACTAAAAATTTCGAGGCGTTGAAGTGTGGTAGGTAATTCTCCGCTTGATGTTAAGAATTCAAGGGATGGACAATTGCTAATGCTCAAGTCCTCAAGAAGAGATGTGATGCCACTACTGCAACTACTGTTGTTGTTTGTATCATTATCATCATCCTCCACCAAATTCCTCATACTCTTGCACTCACTTATACGTAGCTTCTTTAAAGTTAGAGGTAGATGGCTTCTTGCAAAATGCGTTAGCGAATCACAGTTAATGATTTCAATAGACTGAAGACACATGTTGTTGTACATCAATGCCTTGGGTAATGATTCCAAGGCTATGCAATCCTTGATACTAATAGATGTGATTCTGAGTTGGAGATGCTCTTGATCAACTTCATCCACCACCAAAGAGACTAGTTTGGGACAATTATAAATATTGAGATGATGCATAAATGGGAGATCATGTGGCAGTGATCCCACCTTGTCTGACCACAATGTCGTCAGCTCCTCACAGCTTTCAATACTTAAATTTTCTAACTCTGCCAACCCTTCCATATCAACCCCTTGATCTGAAATTGCTGAAAGTGAAGTGTAAAATGTTCTTGATTTGAATGTAACCTTGCTTCCACACACCACCCCACTAGATCTCTCAGTATTAAGTGTGCATTTATCTGGAAAGTTTGAAAGTGAAACCTTCAACTGCGCACAATTATATATATCAGCATCCTTTGGAAAAGGAAGGTTGTTTGGTAACTTCCCTAATAGCTTCGGACAGCTATAAAGGAAAAGCTTACGTAGATTTGGGAACTCTTCACAAGGACTCCATTTCTCCCACTCATTCATGTTCTCGAAACGCAAAGTCTTTAAGGATCTAAAACATTGTGCACAACTATCGCCGCAAAATTCAGAACCAACACTCTTCACGCTATCCATGCCAGAGATCGAAAGAGTTTCGAGTGATGGCAATTGCCCCAATGGAGGTAACAATGTGCACTTGCGACAATTTGATATTTCCAAGGAGACCATATGAGGAAATGAAGGAGGTGTTAACCAATTAGGGAATTTTGTACCACCATAGTTAATTATACCCAGCTCCGTCAAAGCGTCGTGGGGCTGTAGCCCATTTAGTACCTCTAGTTCACTTGTCCTGTCTTTCGACTCATCAATGTCACGACTCCATCCCAACGACAACTTACTAATTTTGATCTTTTTAATTAATTCAACATCTTTTGCATCCTTCGGTTCAATCACATTCTCTAATCTTGAAATGTTGAGCTTCCCTTTAAGATGCTTCAAAGGCCCAAGCTCCTTTACACCTGAGCAACTGTCTTTTCCCACAATTAGATTAGACAATGTTTGGAGACAAGTTAATTTACCTATTTGCACCGGCATTCCTTCCAAACAAATTGCACCTTCAATATTGAGGTGGCGCAGGTTGACCAAGTTGCATAACATTGAAGGTAATTTCTTCAGACGACGGCACTTCTCCAACAACAATGTTTGCAAGTTGTAGAGAGTAGCTATTGATTCAGGTAGGCTACTAATTTCAGTTCTAGAAAGGTTAAGATACCGTAGATGCTTTAAATCACTGATAGAATCTGACAATTCATTTATATAGTACCCATTGAAAGATAGAACCCTTAAACATCGTAATGTTGGAACCAATTCACAATGAACATGACGAGCCAAATAGCAAGGACCTTGAAATGGTAGCATGAGAGGTAAGAATGTACGTAAACTAATGAGTTTAGAAAAAACCTCAAACTTTTTAGTAGCATCATATTTGCTACCCAAGTAAGATGAGTGGCGTGCCTTTATAGGGAGATTCCCATGCTGACTACCCCCAATTCTATCCTCCATTCTAAAGCACGTCTCGCCTGCAACTGATTGAGCCAAATCATTGACGAGGTCATGCATCAAAAATTTGGATTTAAAGCGTGATTTTTGAAAAAATGACCTTGACAACAGATTGCGAAAATACTCTCTACCCAAATCTTCCATGTCCTCTTCATCCTCATGTTGTGGATAAATCAAACCTTCTGCCATCCATAATAGAACCACCTCATTCTCCTCAAACTCATAATCTTTTGGAAATATAGAACAATAAGCAAAACACCTCTTTAAATGTGCAGGCAGATTGTGATAGCTTAACATAAGAGCGGGAGCAATTTCACTTCTCTCTTCGGGTATATCCCATATCTTACTCTTCAAAACTTTCTCCCACTCATTACAGTCTTGTGTACCACGTAAGAGGCCTCCAATAGTTTTTACAGCCAAAGGCAAGCCTTTACACTTTCTAACAATTTCCTCCCCAATATCTTTAAGGTCTTGATATGCACTAAAGTCTTTTGCATCCAATGCATGCTGGGAAAATATGGACAAACAAGCATCAGCTGGCAACAACTCCAACTGAAAAGGTTCAACTTTAATGGTTCCCATCAGTGATGATACTCCTCGATTACGAGTTGTGACGATAATACTACTTCCAGGAGCCCCTGCTTCAAACGGAGAACGTAGGCGAATCCAATCATTGTATTTCTCGTTCCAAACATCATCAAGAATTACTAGAAACTTTTTCCCAAGTAATTTCTCCTTCAATTTGACTTGCATCCAATTTAGATCTTTGTCATCGCAGTTTTCCGAACTCATGATAGATTGTAAGATTGTTTTTGTAACTGTCGCAACATCAAAATCTTCAGAAACACAAGCCCATGCTTTCATATCGAAAAAGTTTTGCACTTTTGTATCATTGTAAACGAGTTGGGCGAGGGTTGTCTTTCCGATACCCCCCATACCAACTATAGGAATCACATTGGGTACTTTAGTCAAGGCATCACTATGTTTATCACTTATCAATAATTGAAGTACAGCCTCTGCGACTTCCTCCCTACCGTAGATGTGATCTTTGGTCACCACAGAAGTTGAGGGAGGTATCTCTCTTCTTTTGCTTGGCCTTGGAATAGAACTTTCCTTCAAATTCAGTTGATCTTTTTGTGTCACGAGATCATTAAATCTAGCAGTGATTTTCTTTATTTTTGACCCTAGCCTAATCTTGATCCTGACAGCACTTGGAGTTAAACCAGTAAACCAAGAAGGGACGAGATTCCGTACCTTACTAGTGCTAGCTTGACTTTCACCCATCAACGTGCGTCGCAAAGCTGCTTCTGTGGCGACCTCATCCAATATATCTTCCACGTCGTAGGCCAAGTCTCTGAGATCATCAAGCCAAGCTTTTACTGACCTTTCAGTGTGTTGCTTCTCCTCTGCATCATCAAGCACCTTACGAATTCTTATCAACGTTTTGTCCCACTTGTCCAACTGTTTTCGAAGTCCCTTTTGGCGAGCGAATTGCAGCAACTCAGGAGAGGCCAATCTGTCAAACAGCACTTGAAGGGCAGCAGAAAGAAAGAGCTCTCCCACTGCAGCCATGATTTTCGTATGAGAAATGAAGGAACGAGTAGTGGAGAAAGTATGCAGAGATATGAGTAAAACCTGTGGTTTCTTCTGGCAAAAGGCCAAGATCAGTCTCATAATTAGTTAAGGAAAACACTATTCTCACATAAGATTTCTACCGAAATCTTTTACCGAAAATTGTTTTACTTTTTTTTTTAATTTTTTTTTTACTTAATGATTAAGTAAATGTTTTTAAATGAATATGTGATTTTTTTTTTAAAAAAAAATATCTAAATACTTTAAAAAAATGGTGAAAGAAAAAGTTAAAAAAATAAAAAAAAGAGTTGAACGGTTCGGTAGAAAATAGAAATTTTCTGTGGACGTAGCAATGTCCATTAGTTAATTCTTATCGTAATAGGAACGTGGGTGGTAGGGAGACCTAAGGAAATATTATGCTTTTTCTCTTTATGGACCACCACAAATTCAAGATATGATCATTTAATTTGTTTTAAAAATATGGGGTCTGTATTTATTGGTTTATATTAAATAATTTCTAATTATTTATATTTAAATATATATGCGTTCTTTAGATGCCATGGAATAAAAATATCATCGTGTGGTGTCATCTATATGAGCATGACATTGGAAAATAATATCTCTTTATCTAAATAAAACTACAAAACCATTAAAATCTCATATTTGTAAGGTTGAATTTATGTAAATATCTCTTTCCTACTTTATTTGCATTTTAAATTTTGAACAAATATCTTTCTACCTAAAAATGAATTATAAAAGAGGCTAAAGTGCTATAATTTCAAATTTCGTGGAAATTAATTTATGGCATTAATTATTGCTAACTTAGCCCTCTTGATGAGATAAATTAGAATAAAAGTTAAAAGTTGAATAAAATATTGTTAGAATATATATTTTTAATATTATTTTTATTTTGAGATTTGAAAATTTTAAATTATTTATTTTATTTTAAGTGAGAATTTTAAAAAAATTGTAATAATTAAATACGATAAGATGAAAATACACACCACCACATGGTTTTTCTTTGATTCATTAATTCAATTACGTGGTATGGCTACTCCACCACATGAGTTGGCCACATTAATTCAACAAGAAAAAATATATTTGCAAGTTGACGAAGTGGATATCACAAATTTAAAAAAAAAAATTAAATTTTTTTAAAAAATTACAAAAATAAATTTTAAAATTTGAATATCACAAACCAAAATATTAACATATAAAATTATAAATAATGTAATAGTGTGTACTATATATCAACTTGCAAATGGAAGAATTCATTGATCAGCATATAACATACCAATTCCAATAAATGAGATACCTCAAGATTCAAGCATTTTTTTAAAAAGTCAAATACACACAAAACTTGCTGAATTTACAAATAGATTTTCTGGAAAACTTTAAATAAATTCAATAAAAAAGCAGAAATTAATTTGTAAAAAGATTTGTATAACCTAAATATGGCTTGCAACTCTTCAATAAAGCATAAAGTTTTTCTGGCTATGCATTAATTTATTTTGTAGTTATACCAAACTCCAAAGACTTGTGTTCAACTCTCCTTTTTTTAAAGTCTTTTTCCACTCAATTTTTTCTTTGATTCCTCTTATTCAATCACATCTAGGAAGAATAATCAGTTCACATGCGATGAATTTTCTGAGCAGTCCAACTTTAGAAGGACTTTAGTAAAGTTGCGATATCTATGAAGATATTGAAATAGACCCATCAGGAGATGATGAAGGGCATTTGATGGCATTTGTGACCACTTGCTCACAAAGTTCTTATTGCTAAAGCAAGAATCCCAATTTTTTTTGTTGTTATAGGAACTTGGGTGGGACCTTAACTTGCTGGCTCCTTTCTCATGTGTATATATGCTTTTTCTCTTTCTCACGTGATGGCTCTTCTTCTTCTTTTCTAAGATATGATCATTTGAAATTTCTTTTTAAAATCTGGTGTCTGTATTTATGGTTTGTAATAAATAATTGCTAATTATTTATATTAAAATCTATACGTGGTGTCTTGTATCTATGCATGCCATGGAAGGAAATTAATATCCTGTTCTTTTAGATTTCCTTTGGAATTTAGATTGAACTGAGATCAATTAATTTAGTCTAATTTTAAACTGAGTCTAACATCTAATTTAAAGTGTACAATTAAAAACACAACCATAAATAAAATAAAAAGGGTCAAAGATGATAACAGTACCAAAAGTTAAGAATTACAGCACCCAGGAAAATAAACCATAAGTCACCAAACTCCTAAACACCAACATAAAACTAATACAATCATCCACCTAAATAAAAAGGAAGATCAAATCAACGCTATAGAAGGGGAAAGGCCCCCAACTCTTCACTCCTCAGGTAGAGCCGATCCTCCAAGCTCATAACAGAAGGGGCGACAACATGGGTACTATTTTTAAAAAAAAAATACACAACACTTACATAAGTACCTATAAATATATCTAGCATTAGTCTAAAATATCTATTGCCGCCATATAGAATATTGATCGTCTTGCTATATATAGACAATATAGCAAAATGGGCAGCTTCCAATAACAACATTGAAAGCAGTCTCATCCATTCCATCCTAAAGCATCTTCTGGATCCAAATTACGTACATCTTCAAACTGCCATGACCCATGAGCATTATTACTTTGTTTGCCCATAACATATTAATTGACATCCATGTGTAATCTGATTTCTATAGAACCAAATTAAGATTATCCATTGCTAGAATAGCAAAAATAGAACCAATGACATTTTCTCCCTTATTTTCTTAGCATGCACTCAGCTTGATCATTTCTCTGCTTTTGGATGTAGTGTACCAACTTTCCAACTTGTAGATATTTTATGTTTAACGTGATTTCATCTGATCTATTAGATCTACTTTACAATAAAAATAAATTTACAATTAAACGAATCACATAAAACTACATCAGTTTGTAAGATTGTTTTTGTTTAATCTATTCTTGGCTAGAGTATTTTCTTTTGACTTTGTATTTGAAAAAGCTCTTAATTTGGTGAGAATTTAGGAGGCACATATACTAAATAATATATATCACACAACCTAACTACTTGTCCTCAAACTAGGAAATTATTACAAAATATATAAAAGGTTATTCAAGATGGATAATTCATTCTAAAACTGAAAATTAATTAGTAAAGATGGCATGGGAGTCGAGGCTTCACTACTGCAACAAGTGGGAACTTTCTTGGTGTTACAAAATCATAAATTTCCTCCATGCTCAAATCTTCCGGCTTCATGTCATCCTCCAGTTTCCACTCAAATCCATGCAATAAATTGGCTAAACTAGAGTTGATCATCTTTAGTCCAAGACTATATCCAGGGCACATCCTCCTTCCTGAACCAAATGGCAATAGCTCGAAATGTTGTCCCTTGACATCAATATTTGTTCCCAAGAACCTCTCTGGACAGAAGTCTTCAGGTGCATTCCATACTGATGGGTCTCTTCCTATACTCCATGTGTTTATGAAGACTGTAGTTCCTTTACGAATATCATAACCAGCTACTTCACAATCTTCCATAGCTAGGTGTGGTGTTAGCAATGCAGCCACAGGGTGTTTCCTCATCGTCTCTTTCATAATTGCGTTAATATAAGGAAGCTGTGGAATGTCTTTCTCCTCTACCCATCTATCTTTCCCAATAACCCTGTCAAGCTCTTCAGTAGCCTTCTTCATAAGGTGGGGTTGCTTCAAGAGTTCAGACATTGCCCATTCCACTGAAATCACAGACGTGTCTGTGCCTCCAGCTAAAATATCCTAATTTTAAGAAGAACCAAAGTTGACATGTTATTCATATTATCGTCACCAGTAATTCTACCTACATATAATCGTGAAGTGCGTAAATGTTACGTAATCGTTTTGAAAAAGAGTGATATCCACTATTAAAAAATTAATTTTTTTTCACGTGGGTCTCATATTTTATTCACTTTTTTCAAAGCGATTACATTGTGGTTGCACAATTCACGATTGCAAATATATTTTCTCTATAGTCACATGTCTAGTTTGAAATCTATGACTCAATATTATGAAAGTAGTCGCATTGAAACAAGATGTGCTTCGAAAATACAATACCTGAGTGATCCCCTTGACGTTGTCATAAGTGAGCTTAACCTGATTGTTAGAATCTTCAGCGAGCTGCAACAATAAATCCACCATGTCCTTTGGCTCAAAATCTTCCACTCCTAGTCTCTTGGCCTTGTGTTCTGCAAAAACATGGTCGTAGAATCGATCAAATTTTCTTGTCAATGTCTTCATTCGTTTCACGTATCCCTGCAAGTCCAAGAAATCTAGCCACGGTATCCAGTCCCCAATATTTAGCACCCCATTAAGCAAGAAAAACTCGTCTAACATTTCTTGGAATTCTCCGAGTGTCACTATAGATTTTTCATGTCCAGATTCGCTAAAATACTTCTTACCCAATACAATTCTACTGATAACACTAAGAATGAGGCATGACAGATGCTCTTTCACCTTGATGGGCTTCCCAGACAATGCCCACAGGCGTGAAGAAAGTGCACGTCTTTCTTCAACACGTATGTTCTCATAGGACTCTAGTCTCCTTGAGCTAAATAGCTCGGAGAGACATATCTTGCGCCCTTGGCGCAGATAAGGTCCCCAAGGTGCCCATGCAATACCGGTATAGTTATAAGCGATATACTTCCCAGCTGCAGTTTTGGGTCTACAGGAAAAAATGTGATCATGTGTCTTCAAGAATTGCTTTGCCATTTCAGGAGACGAGGCAATCACTACTGGAATTGACCCGAATCTAAGCTGCATGATTTGCCCATATTTTTGCGTCAGTTTCTTAAGGGATTGGTGAGGGAAAGGATCAATAAGGTTCAGATTGCCAATGAGAGGCCAAGGTTTGGGACCTGGTGGCAGTTTTAACTTGTGGGATCGAAATAGGAGATGTTTTGAGAGAAAGAAAAGAGAAGCTAGCCCCGCCATGGCTAACACTGCAAGCCAAGAAGTGGCCTGATCCATGGCTGAGGTTTTTTTTTTTGTTTACTTTGTGAGTGAGAGTTCGGTGTGGTTAAGGAGGATTATAAAATGGGTAGTGCTGCTATGCTACCTAAAATTTAATACCAGTGTCGTCTTTCATTGTCAATATTAATGATATTACTTCTTGTTTTAATTTTTATTATCTTCTCATCATTTTATAATGTTGTATTAATTGATTAGAGATTATTTATTATATTTTATTTATAAATTTATTATCTAATATCATATCATGAAATAATGAAAGAATGATAAAAAATTAGATGAGAAATAGATATTTTTTAAAATAAAGGAAGAAACAGACAAGAAAAAAAAGGTAATTGATGAGAAGACAGGATAAAGCATATTCTACGGATTTATTCAAAATCAATCCAAATGCAATCTAAAATATTATCATGAATAGTGTGCACCAACCAAGTCTCGCTTGACTTGAACCCCAGAACATATTTATGAATAAATTCCATACGGATAAAAAAAATAAAAAAGAGAGATCGACAACAAAAGCTCACATGCAATAACGATGGCCAATACACAAATAACTCTGTACAAATAGATTTGGGAAAGTTTAAAAAAAAAAAATTTCAAAAGTTGGAAAATGAAAATAAATTTCATTGATTTGAAAATATAATGAGTCAATTTTAAGAAGAAATTATTATTTTTCTTCTCAAAATTATACGGCCAATATTAGTCTCGACATCTTGAGTAAAACAATAAAAACTAGGTAACGAAATATGATATTTTTTATTTATTTTGTTAATATTTTTTGAAATGGCATCTAATGATTGGTCCACAAATAAAATATAACTAATATTCATCCATTAAGTACAATGATAGAGGATGATAGAAGATGATAGTAAAATACGATAATAGGAGGATAAGTTGACATGGATAGCATATCTAACAAAGTGCTTATATTGTATGATTTGATTTGAAAGAGATTTTGAATTTGACAAATTAAATTTTGTGATATAAGTAGTGTAAATAGTATATTTTAAATACCGACTTGCAAATAAAAAAATTCACTCAACTAACTTACCAAATCCAATAAATGACGTATCTTAAGATTTAAGCATATTTAAAAATTAAAAAAAATCTCATATTTGAACCGACAACACACCTAGGAGGAGCAAATATCATGTGTTTTACAATAGAATAAATACAGATAGAAGTTACTATTGGGAGCATCCATTTTGCACACATGATGTGGCATCATTTAGACCACACATCTCCCCAAATGAGTATTGGGAACAATCAACTAGAAGCAGCCACGCAGTGAGTGCAAAGTGTGCACTGCTATAATGGCTTCTCTAGCATTACTCTTTACAATAACGATGGCCAATACACAAATAAATTTCATTGATTTGAAATATAATGAGACATTGCTAGTTTATTTTATTATCATTCTTTCAATATTTTTTAAACATTTTACTCAAATTATATATCATTTCGAGAATTTCAAGTGTCTTTATCATTTAACTAAATTCTTGGAAAATCAGATAGATGGCTCAGTTTTTAAAAATAATGATATTTATTGTCCATATAGAATTTCATGCATGGCCATATAGAATAATAAATAACGATATTTCTTGTCCTAAAATACCTTTTTAAAAAAATTAAGATCCATAAGAAAAAATT
Source organism: Juglans cinerea (assembly GCA_961763995.1). NCBI lineage: Eukaryota > Viridiplantae > Streptophyta > Magnoliopsida > Fagales > Juglandaceae > Juglans > Juglans cinerea. Next base: position 15,410,342 of record CAUIVZ010000016.1, read on the forward strand.
AAGTTTTTAACAATTGACTACTATTTAAAAAAAAAAAACACACAACACTTACATAAGTACCTATAAATATATCTAGCATTAGTCTAAAATATCTATTGCCGCCATATAGAATATTGATCGTCTTGCTATATATAGACAATATAGCAAAATGGGCAGCTTCCAATAACAACATTGAAAGCAGTCTCATCCATTCCATCCTAAAGCATCTTCTGGATCCAAATTACGTACATCTTCAGACTGCCATGAGCATCATTACTTTGAATGCCCATAACATATTATATACTATATCTGAAAGGGGAATAATATTAACTGTTCAGTTAATCCAAAAAATAAAACTTATAATAAAAAATAAAAATATTCTGAAAGGGAAAATTCTATAATGTACAATGTAATTCCATTATTTGGTATTGGTTTTGTCGGGTCTTAATATCTAATTCCATCATTTCTATTTACTTCTACTGGAAATGACATTTCCACCTTTTTTTTGTTTTTTTTTTTTCTTTCAAGCTGATAAACTTCCATTACTGCAAGGATCCATATTATAATAAGAAACATACAGCGGTTGAAAGCATACTGAGTATTAATCTAACTAGCAAATATACAGAGTAACTTGATGGGTCTTTTGCACTGTGAAAATTCAATAAATATTTGTGATATTTTGATTTTGGGTATATCTCCAAATACTGAGTTTGATGATGCCCATTGTGCAATGAAATGCGCACATCGGTTTTGGGCCAATGAATTTTAAATGCTTTCCAGTTTTCAAAGTTGCTAAGTAGTATTCTTGAATCTTTTATCAAGCCTTCTATGATCCGGTCTGAGTTGTGGCTTGTATTTTTCGGAGCTGAAATTACCACCTAAGAGTCATCTTCAATAACAATATTCTTCCATCATTTCCCTACTGCCAAACAAAGTCCTATAAAGGTCGCTTGCCTCTCCACAATTTGAGTTGCAATTTCTTATAAATTCAATTACACATCCAACAATTTTTCCTGCATGATCCCTACACATTGCTCATGTTACTGTACTGCCTGACTGTAGAACTACTACATCAAAAGAAATTGAGACCTAACCTTTTGGTGGTGGATTCCACATGGGACTTTTGACTTTTGTTTTCATTTCCCAAGCTCTGTTGTGTTCTCTGTAATTCCTAAGAACCTTTCTCACAAACTAGTTTATAGAAATTGATTGAGATCCATGTGTAATCTGATTTCTATAGAACCAAATTAAGATTATCCATTGCTAGAATAGCAAAAATAGAACCAACGACATTTTCTCCCTTATTTTCTTAGCAAGCACTCGGCTTGATCACTTCTCTGCTTTTGGCTATAGTGTACCAACTTTCTAGCTTGTAGATATTTTATGTTTGACGTGATTTCATTTGATCTGTTAGATCTATTTTACAATAAAAATAATTTTAAAATCAAACAAATCACATAAAACTATATCAGTTTGTAAGATTGTTTTTGTTTAATCTCTTTGTGGCCAGAGTATTTTCTTTCTATATTTGAGAAATCTCTTAGTTTGGTGAAAATTTAGGAGGTGCATGTACTAAATAATATATATCACACAACCTAATTACTTGTCCTCAAACTAGGAAATTATTACAAAATATATAAAAGGTTATTCAAGATGGATAATTCATGCAAAAACTGAAAATTAATTAGTAAAGATGGCATGGGAGTCGAGGCTTCACTACTGCAACAAGTGGGAACTTTCTTGGTGTTGCCAAACCATAAATTTCCTCCATGCTCAAATATTCCGGCTTCATGTCATCCTCCAGTTTCCACTCAAATCCATGCAATATATTGGCTAAGCTAGAGCTGATCATCTTTAGTCCAAGACTATATCCAAGGCACATCCTCCTTCCTGAACCAAATGGCAATAGCTCGAAATGTTGTCCCTTGACATCAATATTTGTTCCCAAGAACCTCTATGGGCAGAATTCTTCAGGTTCATTCCATACTGATGGGTCTCTTCCTATACTCCATATGTTTCTGAAGACTCTAGTTCCTTTTCGAATATCATAACCAGCTACTTCACAATCTTCCATAGCTAGGCGTGGTGTTAGCAATACAGCCACAGGGTGTTTCCTCATCGTCTCTTTCATAATTGCGTTAATATAAGGAAGTTATGGAATGTCTTTCTCCTCTACCCATCTATCTTTCCCAATAACCCTGTCAAGCTCTTCGGTGGCCTTCTTCATAAGGTGTGGTTGCTTCAAGAGTTCAGACATTGCCCATTCCACTGAAGTCACAGACGTGTCTGTGCCTCCAGCTACAAGATCCTAATTTTAAGAAGAACCAAAGTTGACATAGATCAGTGTTATTCATATTATCGTCACCAGTAATTCTACTTACATACAATTCTGAAGTGCATAAACGTTGCGTAATCGTTTTGAAAAAGAGTGGAGTCTACTATTAAAAAATTAATTTTTTTCATGTATGTCCCATATTTTATTCACTTTTTTCAAAACGATTACGCTGTGGTTGCACTATTCATAGTTGCAAATATCTTTTTTCTATGGTCACATGTGATCTAGTTTGAAATCTATGACTCAATATTATGAAAGTAGTCGCATTGAAACAAGATGTGCTTCGAAAATACAATACCTGAGTGATCCCCTTGATGTTGTCATAAGTGAGCTTAACCTGATTGTTAGAATCATTAGCAAGCTGCAACAATAAATCCACCATGTCCTTTGGCTCAAAATCTTTCACTAGTCTCTTGGCCTTGTGTTCTTCAAAAACATGGTCGTGGAATCGATCAATTTTTCTTGACACTGTCTTCATTCGTTTCACGTATCCCTGCAAGTCCAAGAAATCTAGCCACGGTATCCAGTCCCCAATATTTAGCACCCCATTAAGCAAGAAAAACTCGTCTAACATTTCTTGGAATTCTCCGAGCGTCACTATAGATTTTTCATGTCCAGATTCACTAAAATACTTCTTACCCAATACAATTCTACTGATAACACTAAGAGTGAAGCGTGACAGATGCTCTTTCACCTTGGTGGGCTTCCCAAACAATTCTCACAAGCGTGAAGAAAGAGCACGGCTTTCTTCAACACATATGTTTTTCATAGGACTCCAGTCTCCTTGAGCTAAATAGCTCGAAGAGACATATCTTGTGCCTTTGCCGCAGATAAGGTCCCCAAGGTGCCCATGCAATGTCGGTGTAGTTATAAGCGGTGTACTTCCTAGCTGCAGTTTTGGGTCTATAGGAAAAAATGTGATCATGTGTCTTCAAGAATTGCTTTGCCATTTCAGGAGACGAGGCAACCACTACTGGGATTGGCCCGAATCTAAGCTGCATGATCTGCCCATATTTTTGCGACAGATTGTGAAGGGATTGGTGAGGGAGAGGATCAATAAGGTTTAGATTGCCAATGATAGGCCAAGGTTTGGGACCTGGTGGCAGTTTTAACTTGTGGGATCGAAATGGGAGATGTTTTGAGAGAAACAAAAGAGAGGCTAGCCCCTCCATGGCTAACACCGCAAGCCAAGAAGTTACCTCCGTGGCTGAGGGTTTTATTTTTATTTTTATGTTTACTTACTTTGTGAGTGAGAGTTCGGAGTGGTTAAGGAGGATTATATAATGGGTAGTGCTGCTATGCTACCCAAAATTTAATAACAGTGTCGTCTTTTATTGAATATTAATAATATTCATTATTTCAATTATCATTATCTTCTCATCATTTTATTATGTAACATTAATTGATTGAAGACTATTTATTATATTTTATTTATAAATTTATCATGTCATATTATAAACTAACGAGAGAATGATAAAATAAAATAAAATTGCTACGTACAACCATTGGTGGGAGGCGCCGTGTAATCGGCATCTGACATGGCATGTGGCAGCATTTCACTACTATTTTATTTCTCTACAGAAGAGTTTCAAATTTCCAATTCTAATACTTGAGAAAATCTTCTCTCTCCCTCAGTTCGCAAATCAATTTGCAGTGAACTCAAGGATTTCTCCTCTCTCCCTCCCTCAGTTTGCAAACCCACATATTTTTCTTTTTCTTTTTTTGTCAAAAAGATTTCTTCTTCATGCAGGAATGATGATTTATTCCTATTTATTTTTCTTTTGGTTTGGAATGATGATCTTCTCGTCATCTTTCCTTCTTTTCATCATCTCTCCATCTCTATAATTCAACAAATCCGCCCCACCATCCCAAAAAAAAAAAAAAAACTAAGTCTTTCATGTTCTGCAGCTCTAATTCCAAAATCCAATATAAATCAAGTCCAGAAACCACCAACCTTTACTTTTGTGGCGCCCCCAATCCCCCTTATAAAAATACACGGGGATCGAGACACCAGGAAGGTGACAACACGGTCACACATCCCAACGAAGTGCCAGTGTGTGTACATGCGACGGTGTACAAATAAAATAACGCAGCGGATAGTCAACTAAGTACCAGAATTTAAAATACAATTTAAATATCAGTAGAGGTTTAAAAGCAGTTATACAGTCATCCCAAAATAAAGTTAACACATGTACCGAAAATACAATAAGCAAAATAAAATAATAATAACAAGTGATCCCGGATCACTCCTCGGGCGGAGCCGTCTCCTCAGGCTCGCCCTCCTCCTCCTCATCTGCATCAAAATCTGCGTTACCACAAATGGTACCGCAGGTAAGTATGACCCAAATAACCCTCAAGAAATAAAATGCATTTAATGCAACCAACATGCATGCATATGATGAAATATGCATTTTTCTCAAAACATCATTTTCCCCGAAAATGACAATTTCCAACACACGCTAAAGTCTCATTGGCCCAAAAATAATTCGTAAAACATTTTCCCAGAAAATGATTTACACAAAATCCACGCACACTATTTTCCCAGAAAATAGCCAATTTAATCTTTTATTAACCTATGCACCATGGCCTCCCCTAGGGACCATCCGTACGTCCTGGCTTCGTAGTGATGCTCGGTTCCGCGCCCAGCGCGTACGTAGCCAAGCACCCACTACGCAACAAGCGATGCCCAGTTCCGCGCCCAGCACGTACGTAGCCAAGCATCCTCTGGTCCCCGCCAGCAGAAGGACCACGGAGTCGGCACGAATCTCTCGTCCGATCCCATCGTCGCCCAGCGACAATCCAGGGGACGTTACTCAGTTTATTCCGCTCCCGAGTAACCAGAGGAGCTCCACCGAGATAATACCCCATCTCGGCTTGGGGTCGTGATACACACGCACCCAAAAATACTCTCACATAAAATCATAATTTTCCAAATCACACATGAGCATGAATGCACAACACGAAAACCCAGTTTTCTTTACAAACATGATCATGCATGAAATAATGAGATGTACATGTACCAACACCAATCCACAACCATCAATAACCAAACCAATCAACTCCAACCAAACACTCCAACCAACAAACCATCTGATTCCCGTACTCCTCGGACTCAGTTCGGCAAAACCAACAATAGATTAAATACAGTAAAATGTGTTAGTGCAAAAATACATTAAATTCACAAGAATTCTTTGGAGAAATACTTACAGTGCAATATAATAATTTCCGGAGGATCACGAAGCTGCAAGTGGTGATGTCTGAGCAACACCACAGTGTAAAATACACTGTGGCCGTGGGTCACAGATGCCCACTTTTCAACGAAGACAAACGAAGACCCAAAAATGGTAGGGTAGGGCCTAGAGAGATCGGTGAAGCCAATGGTGGTGGTGGTTTGCCGTGGGTGGCGGCGCAAGGGGCGGTTTTAAGGCCAAAAAGTCGAAATCGGAAATGGACTTGGTGTGGCTTCACCGGTGACGGATCGGAGCTGGGGTTGGGTCCAATGGGTTGCTGGGAGGTCGAGGATGAAGTGGTGAAGAGATGGTGGCCGGAGGTGGAGCGACGGCGGCGCTGGAGCTCAAAGTGCGCCGCGGCTTCGTGGGTCTCGTGGGGGCTAACGGCGGCGAGCTAGGGGCTGAGGTTGGTGGGGAAGGACGACCTGCGGGAGGGGAACACGAGGGGACGGGCGGTGAGGGTCACCGCCGGCTCACGGCGGCGGGCTGGGTGGAGGCCGAAGTCGCACGGGGAGAGAGAGAGGGAGGGGCTCGCGCGGGAGGAAGGAGAAGGAAGAAGAAAAAGAAAAAGAAAAGAGAAGAAGAAAAAAGAAAAGGAAAAAGGAAAAGAAAGGAGGAAAAGAAAAATGTAGGGAAAGAAATGAGGTTCAATCCTCATAACTTGGGTCACGAAAATGATCCAACGAAAACGATTTTAAAACCACAAGTTAAATAAAATAATTTAAACGTAATGGTAAAGTCAAATTGAAATAATTAAATCCTACAGTAATTAATTTAAATATGAAAAGTAATTTAACTGCACAACAATAAATAAATATTAAGAAAGCACATAAAAATTAATTTTCACCAAATTAAAAATCATAGAAATAAACTCACTAAAAATCCGACCAATTTTAAAATAAAAGGATAAATTTTTGAATAAATAAAAATAATCATTCAGTAAAAATACACTAAAATACGGGGTGTTACAACTTTCTCGAAAATTGATCAACTTCTCGAAAACCCAAAATCCAATCAGACCTCTTAGATTAAAACGCATTTGCAGAAAAGTGAAAAGCCTGGAGTGAGCCGATGTTTTCAGAAGAACAAAGTGAAAATCTCTTTAGAACATGAAGCGATTCCAGATTCGATCTGTCTTAAGAGAGGCCTTGTAGATTCCGGAACTTGGGTAATCAAATCCTCACATCAGCGCTCACTTACTTGGTAATTTTTTGAGGATTTTCAATGTACCTGCGAAGTATGTCTTCTCTAAACATTGCATGTTGCTCCTTTCTTCGTTTGGATTCAAAACCCACATCAACCCACCTCAACTCATCACATCTCATCATTACAACTTTTTTAAATTTTCACACAAAATATAATAAACAATTCAACTTTTTCAAATTCCAAAACAACTTTCTCAAATTTCCACACAAAATATAATAGATAATTTAACTTTTATTCTACTATTTACAAACCATCTCAACTCATCTCTGAATCCAAACCTCTTAGTGTTTGCCTTAATTCTTCAAGTACCTGAACAAGCATAGCTTCACGTTCCTGGGCCTCTCTTGATCGACTCTCTAGTTCAATTTTTGCTTCATTGTTGGCACGTGCCTCTGCTAATGTTTCAGCCTCCTTTGCAACGTTCAAAGCATTTTGTTAAAGGAAAATGCTAGAAGGAAAATGTCTACACTCTGCTGTGCATGACAATAAATATAAAAATGTAACGTCAAATTGTTAAAAGAATTGATGTGTTTGATTGAACTGAATTTTTTAAATTATCAAGAAAGAAACCTCAACTTCGCTGCAGTGCAATCTCCTTTTCGTATTAGGTTTCTTAAGAGCCTTCTCAACTGGGTGCACTTTTCTCTTTGATGGCGGTCTTCCTTTACGCCGAACTACCAACGGACTTAAAACTCTACTTGTTGTGCCCTCCATGAATGTAGCTGGATCGTTGCTTCTGCTAGCTCATCGTGAATCGTCTTCAAGGTGCTCTTGCTTCCACTGCTCTATTTGACTGATTAATTTTAGGCAGCTACTCTCGATCTTTGCAGCACTTAAACACAGTTCATAGAATGAATTTTGGATCCTATCGTACCTTTGTCCCTCTGGGTTGCTATTTGCCTCATAACTACTCTTGACAAAGGTGTATTTTCGTTTTATATCCTTCCTCCACCTATCCAATATGTATTACGATGGTACTTCCCTCTTGCCTATCTGAGCTAAGATACGAAGAGCATGTCTGCATAATATACCCCTAAACTCAAACAACTTGCAACTGTATTTAACTTCCAAAGTATGTTCATCAAGGGAAACAATGTAGTTTGCACGTTTTAATAATTCATCACTCACTTGAATCTCATCGGCAACTACGTATGTAAATTTTGCACCCTCGCATTCTAGCAAAGAGGTAGTCAAATATAAAAATTCTCACAATTCATCTTGTATCTCCTTGAATTTGGCAAGTGTGTATGCTTTTTGAAACTTTTTCTCAAAAGGATAGCGACTAATGCAAGGAATCTCTGTGTTAAATGAATTGAAATCAGCAATGGCTTCATTCTCTACCTTTCTCATAAGGGTTGAATCGTATTTATCAACAAATTGTTTTAAAGTGGTCTTGGAGTTAACGTAATCATCGAAAAATACATTCATGCCTTCACTCCATTGTGTGGTTAACATTCCAGCCCAAAATGTGTCTCTAACATAGACTGGAGCCCAAAAACACCTATCCCTATGTAGTGATTCCAACCATGCATTTTCATGAAAGTCATAAGTATCAAGGAAATTTCACCATTGTTCTTCAATCTCTTGCTCACTTAGAGAGTCATACACACATTTTTGTAGAGTACTCTTGATCTCCTCACATAGAGAATGTGACCCAAACTTCTCAGGAAGTTTTTTCATGATGTGCCACAAGCAGAATCGATGCTTATATGCTGGAAACACCTTCGCAATTGCAATTTGCATTGCCTTACCTTGGTCTGTAATGATTGCATTTGGTGGTTGGTCATTCATACACTTCAACCATGACTCAAACAACCACTCAAACGTATGTACGTCCTCATTGGATATCAATCCACACCCGAATAGGATTGATTGTCAATGATGGTTCACACCCACAAATGGTGGAAAAGGCATCTTATAGGCGTTTGTCAAGTATGTTGTGTCAAATATAATGACATCTCTGAATGATTGATACGCAGCTCTACTTCGGACATCTGCCCAAAATACATTTTTTAACCTCAAGTTGTCGTCCACATCCATCTCATAGTAAAAATCTAGATTTTTTTTTTTGCATTTGTCGAAAGTAGTTACGTAGAGCTTCAGCACCTCCAACCCCGAGGCGAAGTTTTCGCTCTTTGTCAATATAGTTTCGACACTTTTTCTCCCCAAATGGCACATTCTCATAACCACCCACTTCAACAAGTAGAGACTTGAAATTTTTTGCCATTCATATTCCTACCTCGTCATTTATTTCAAATATCTTAGCCACACGAGCATCAACCTTCTTAAAGCATCTAAAATGTCTTGCATTTTCCAGACTACAAATGTGTGTGTGCTCCAAATTTACTCTAGTCAGGGTATATCCGCCTTCATCATTCAAAGTCACATTAATCCTAGCCATACACCCTAGCTTCTCTGTTTGTCTTGGCTTGAGAATATTGGCAGTCTTACTAATTGATGTGTCTTGACGCGCACATACCAAGGTAAACCATCTGACAATCCCATCTTCTCCTTGTTTAGAATTCCTTCTACGCACTCCAAACCCCTTATGCTTGGCATAGTTCATATAGAAAGACCGAACTTCATCTTCATATGAGAATGTCATTCCGACCTTAGGTTCTTCACTGGTTTCATTGAAGAGTTGCTCATTAGCAACTCCTACCTCATCATATTCATTCTCTGAGAGATTTATGTTGGAATCCATTGCAAGTCCAACCTTTGAATAAATATATATATAAACAGTGGAAATCAAGAAAGACTGAAGAAGAAGAGAAGGGAATCAGAATATGCACAATTCTAGGCAGGCGGTTAAACCGACCATATGCATGTATGCAATACAAAAGTAGATAGATTCAAATATCAAAATAACATTAACAAAAAGCTTAGTAAAATTACAAAGCTTTCAGAACAGATAGTGCAGATTTGCACTAACAGAAATAGGTTGAGAGCAAGATATGGTAAGAGAGATGGAAGATAGAATGAGGCGAGTGAGCTCTGCCTGATTCCAAACAAAAGTTCTCCTTTTATAGCACAAGGAGTTCCTATTTACAATAATTAAAGTAAGAAGTAAAAGTAAATCCGTGAGTGAACAGTGGATACTGTTTAGGCACGGGCATAGTTTGGTTGTCAACTTTATGTCTTCAGCTGTCTCTGAGGGCGGCTGCTTTTGGCATATAGTGACAGTGCAGGAGCCATTATTGTGTCGTTGCGGAATCTGCTTTTGGCACAAAATGACAAATTAAAAGAGAACCTTTTTCAGTCCTCTTTGAACTCAAGTAGTCAGTCATCAGTCAATTTGGGAGTATCTTCTGAGTCGTGACCAAATACATTACTGTATGAAGCCTATGATAATGCTTCTGAATTATTGTCTTGTTCAGAATCATTACTTAGAGACTTTGACAATTGTTTTTTCAGTATCTTGATTAAATCATTTTTATTAAGTCTATCCAGAATATCAGTGTTCTTTTTAGACTTTAAGGATTTCTTTGAGGATGAGCTGGTAGCTTTTCCCCGCCGAGAACTGGTTGGTGAAGTAGGGGCCTGAATTAATGGATATCCAGGAGCAATTGATCCAGAAGTGATCAATGGAAATTCTTCTTTGTCTTGTAGGTCAGGTGCAGCTTGAGACAAATCCTTGATCATTCGGTCAATGGTTTTTTCTATATAGGCGAACTTATCCCACCATTTTGTGTAATAAGAACGGTCCATGATATCAGCATTCTTCTCATAATTCCATTTAAAAATCCAGGGTAGTTTATAGGATTTACAAAAATGGAGAGAGAGAGGAAATTTTGCTAAATGTCGATCCAGTTTTGGGCCAACGATCAGGGTATAATGTTTAAATACTTTGGAGAGCATATGAGGGAAATTCTCCGGAATTAGTCCAAATTGGTTCCACCATTGGAGAAACCAAAAAGGAAAGCTTCCTTTGAATTTGGCATCAAAATTTATGAACCAGGAATGGCTCATATCAGGTACCTGGAAAAGCAGGAATCGATTCCAAGCAGTGATGTAATCATGATAATTAAAAGATGTGTCTGTATCACTGAGTTTTTTAGGAGTAAAGGGGTTGGTACCCCATTCTTTTTCAGTAATGACTCGGAGGATATAGGCACTGTGATAAATCAGTTTGTTTGGATTAGTTTTATCATAAATAGGTTTTATGACAATGGAATTGGTAATGATCAAAATACTGGAGTAAAATTGGAGATTCTTGGAAGAATCTTCTGGAATCCAGTGAAAATTAGGAGGGAAATATGAAGAAGCGATTTTGAAAGTATCTGCATACACAGACCTATTGGGTTCTATGTAAAACAGATGGGTAACAAAAGGTTTCTTCAGATAAATGGATTTTCCTTTAGGGAGGAAAAATTGGGAAGAAGCAGGGGTATTAACTTTTGATGCAATTGTTTTCGCATATGGATCAAAAATCGTAGAAACCGTTGACGCAAACGTCGCGGGTTGCACAATTTTACCAAGAGGAGTGAACCTATTGGCAATGTCCAAGGCAATCGACACAGGGGCTTGTGCCGGCTCATTTTTTATCAGCTTTTGGGTAGGGATTGGAAGAGGTGTGTTGGTTTGTTTTTCTTTGCCTTTTTTCCTGCTCATGTTGGGGATTCTGCAGAACTTCGCGGGTAAGAAAATCAGGAATAGAATTGTTTGTGCCTTTGATGTATTCAATGTCAAAATCAAAAACACTTAAAATAGCTTGCCAACGTGCAAAAATATATTTTGATGCAATGTTTTGAACATCTTTTTCTAAAACAAATTTAGCATTTTTGCAATCAATCCTTACTATGAATTTTTTATTAAGTAGATCAGCTTGAAATTTAGAAATACATAGTACTATAGATAAAATCTCTTTTTTAATAGTACTATATTTTTCTTATGCAGGGTTCCAGACTCCAGATTGGAAACGAACAATTTGTTCAGAAGAGCCTGGTGAAACACATTGCTTCAGAATGCCACCATAACCAATGTCAGAGGCATCTGTTTCAACGATTTTGAATTAATCAGAAATAGGGATACCAAGACATGGGAGAGTTTTGACATGTGTCTTGATTTTCTTTACTAGAGCAATGTGTTTTTCTGTTCGAGGAGGATTGGAAAGAAGTCTTTTGAACAAATGACAACATTGTTTCCTCATATCCTTGTAGAAATCAGCAACATAATTGAGAGATCCTAAGAATCTCTGCAATTATTTTTTGTCAATGATGACATCAGGAAATTTTTCAGCAAATTCAATGGCTCGTTGGATGGGCCTGGTTTTGCCTTCGGAAATATCATAACCAAGGAATCTAATCTTGGTTTGGAACAATTTGATTTTTTTTTTCAAAAACAACAAGACCATTTAACCTAATGATGTCAAGAAACGAATGCAAATGTTTCCAATGTTCATCAATAGATTTTGAGAAAACAAGAACATCATCTATGTAGACAATGGTAAATTGGGTGAACGAATTGAAAATGTCGTTCATGATATTTTGAAATTCACTAGGGGCATTTTTTAGGCCAAAGGGCATCACATTCCACTCAAAGTGACCAAAAGGGGTAACAAAAGCAGTCTTATACCTATCCGACTCTGCTATCTGGATTTGCTAAAATTCAGATTTTAAATCAAACTTGGAGAAGACTACAGCATCACTCAACCTGTGAATTAAGTCATTTCTGTTTGGAATAGGGTATCTAATCCATTCTAAGATTTTGTTCAAAGATTTGTAATTAATGACTAGTCAAGGAGTTCCTCATTCTAACTCAGCATTTTTCTGGACATAGAAGGCAGGACAAGACCACAGTGACTTGCTATGTCTAATTATCCTTTTCTTAAGAAGATCTGCAATTTCTTTTTGGCAAAATTCTAAAGTCTTGCTATTCATTTGAATAGCAGTGACTTTAGTTGGGATATTATTTTCATCAAATCCTTTGATATAGGGAAGAGAAACGATATGTTTCTTTCTATACCAAAAGGCATTGAGTAAATCAGAACAAACATAAAAAAAAATTAAACGTTTGTTAAAATCATCGATTTTTGAAAGCAATAAAGGGGAAGATAGTTGATCTGAAATCTTTTTATATCTGATTTCCTGTTGGAGGAAATTCAAATGTTTTTCTTTTGCAAGAATTAAAGATTTCAAACTTTTTTTTTTATTAATCTCAAAGCGAGAAGTAAATTTAAATTTAACTTTATGGCCAAAAGGATCAATAGTAATACCATCTTTCTTAGTCAAAAAATGATATAAAGAGGAGATAAAAGGAATACCCAAAATTATTTTGTCAGACATATTTTGACTAAAACAGAGGGTATTTTAAAACAAATATTTTCTTGGCAAACATGAGCATTGTTGAGCTCATAATTGATCTTCATCTGAGATCCATTTGCCGAAAACAATCTCTCAGTAGATTTCTCAAAGTATTTGCTAGGGATTAATCCTTCCTGAATGCAATTCAGGTCTGATCCGGAGTCAATCATAGCAACTATAGAGAAATTAAAATCATGAGAAACAATAATAGTAACTCTTGAAAACCATTTAGGAGGAATAGTTTGACGGATCAAACATATCTGGTTGTCAGTAGCCACATCATTTTGGCTTAAACCAGAATCATTTGTTTGTTCATTGTTAACAACAAGAATTCTTGTTTTCAAACTTCATTTTCAGATTTAAGGTTGTTTACCTCAGATCTAAGTTCAACAAGTTCTTTTTTAACAGAATTTATTTCATGTTGTAAATCAGAAGTGGAAATCTCTTTGAGTTTTTTCTTTTGAAATCTCTCCAAGGTTTCTTGAAAATTAATCCTTTACTTAGAAGTCTCTGGTTCTTGACGGACCATTGTCTTCTTTAGTTTAAGAAGATATTCTTCTTTAAGCTCATGATTATTAATTTGAGAAATTAGGGTTAGCAAGAGATTTTCTTGTTCTTCAGCCTTTGTTAAAACATTGACTGTTTTACTAGGAGGCTTACAACAAGTACTATTACAGTTGCAACCCAGCTTTGGATCTGAAGGATCAGGAGATTCGGTTTCAGAGTGATATTCTGAATCACTAGAACTGAATTCAAGAATATCTGATGATGAAGACAAGGCTATTTCTAGGAGTCGAAATAGTTCTTCTTTATCATGGTTATCAATATCCATCTGATTAAGCTTCTTTTTCAATTTTTTGGCTTTCTTGGGACATTTATCTGCAAAATGCCCAATTTTGCCACAATTAAAATATTTTCCTTGTGCAAATTCTTTAGAATTCTTTTTCTTAGAAAATGATTTAGGAAAAGATTTTTTATAAGTTTTCTTATAAAATTCATCACAGGGTTTTCTCCTTAAACCACCATGAGGTTTAGAAGACATATGCTTTCTTTTAGATGGAGCAATAGACGAAAGGCCAAATTGTTCACAAAAGGTTCCTATTTCATATTTGGCTTTCTTACTATTTCTCATCTGTTCACGAAGCATTCTTTGATCATTACACATACTAATGCCAAGTTTCTTAATTACACTGAAAATATCACCATATGTGTAATTTTCGTAATTGAGGAATCCAGAGGCATCAGTAAGTTCTTCCTTCACTTTATAAGCAAACAAGCGAGGTAATCCATCAATAAAGTTTTCTTTCCAGTAAGGCTTTTGACTGTCGTCACAAAGCATTACTCGAGAGGTAAAAACATCTTGATACCATCTATAATCTGACATCTGATTATAGATTTTGATGGTGTGCCGATAAAATATTTTAAAATAGTATAAATTAAAGTATTAATACCGTCAGGATGTGTCATCCCAATAGTTTCATAAAAAATAGGTAACCCTTCTTCATTACGCTTAGGTGTTTATCCCACCAATGTCTTAAAATGCCTGAAAACCTTTGTGTTAAAATCATAACAATATCAGGTTGTCTAATATTGTTGTTAATATAAGCATTTGCGACTAAAGACATTTTACTCATGGTATTGAGGATTTCTTGTTCAGATAGTCCATCAATATTCCATTTGTAAACTTTATCTGCAGAGTAAGAAAATTGGTTTTGAAAAACTTTTTCTTCAAACTGTAAATCAGGAGGAGTAGGACTTGAATACCAGTTCTTCGTTAGACTCATTGGCTTGGGTCCTTTTAAAGAAAATCTGGTTATTTCAAGTTTTAAATTAAGATCTTGAAAATTTCTTTCAATTAAATCAACAATATCATTTTCTTCAGAGGATTCATCGTTAAATGATTCTTTCGTGGTTTCAACAAGAACAACTTATTTTTCATTGCTATTTAAAGCACTGTTAGAAGGCTGTTCTTTCTTAAAATCAGTAATCATTTGATCTATTTTTTCCAGAGTTTTGGCCTGAGGGGTTTTAAAATCAATTATAGGCCGTTCTTCTGGTAAAATTATCAAATGTTTTTTAATCCTTTTCTTTGGCTGATCTTTGGAAGGAACCAAAGGATTTTGAACTTTGAAAACAGGATTTGAAGCAAATATAGGCTTTTCAACCTTTTCTTCAATCCTATCCAACTGTTGTCCGATCGTGTGAAGAGCAAGGTTTACAAAATTATTCTGATGAATAATCTTTTTTGTTTCTTTTATAACCTTGTCTTTCTCAAGATCTCTGGAAACAGTTTCAGGGATTTTAAAAGGAGAAGCAGCTACTTCCGATCCTTTAAAATGAATAAGTAATGTCTCTAAAGGCGGATGACTGGCTTGAATTACAGTCTTGCCTTCTTCCTTGACAAAATCAGTTTTAACAACATTTAAAATATTTTTAGAAACATAGTAATTTTCAACAAAATCAAAGAAATGGATATGCTTTTGGAGCCTATTCATTTTTTCTTTCCATTTGCGTTTGACGCGTTGCTTTTCAATTTGTGAAAATTTCGCATGATAAGCTCTTCGCTTATCACGGTTTTCATAAGATTCAAAATCTATGAAAAGGGCAACTATATCAAATTCAAATGGTTTGTTTAAAACAGTTAAACTATGATGCACAGGAACAACAGGGGCAACCATATCTGAAGCTGTAGGAGACACAGAAGAATTATCTTCTTCTTTTTCAACTTCATCCTGTATGGGTTTACTACTAGAAGATTCTCCTTCTTTAGTAGTGTAATAAGCCGATGTCACCTGCGAGGACGTAGAAAGTCCTTTTAGCTTTATAACAGGATTAACTGATTGGGCTGTTTTGACTGAGTCTTCCAGAAATTGTTTGATATGTTGATCTCGTCTAACTAGATTTTCATTAACAGAACCAGCAAAAGAGGATCGAGATCCAGCAAAAGAATTTCTTCTTAGGCTAGATTGATCAAAACTAATTTTAACAGTCCCGTCAATATACTGCTTAATGTAATCAAGATTACATTCAGTTGTGTTATTTTTGACTGGGGGGCTTCATTTTCCAAAGTCCATTCACTGGGAAGAGTTAGTCTCCAATAAATTCTCTTTGGAACTTGAATATTCGCATCTAGTGTAGAACTCTGGATCAGGAGTACTACCTGCAGAAAGTTTTGCAATAGCTTTTGGATCTAAATTCGTTTTCAAAAGACGGTAATAAATCCGAAAAATTAAAGCAAGAGGTCTACTGCCCTCAAACATGTCATAACCAGAGGTTAAAATATTCAAAGTTAAAGCTTTGATCACATGTTTGTCATTAAGGGAAAGAGTTAAATCAGGAAAACAATTGAAATGAACTGGTCCTTCAGAGAGAGAGGACTGGATCATTTCAAGAAAACTAGTTTCAAAGTGGTTGAACCTAGCATCTCTTAAACAGAAAAGTACAGATGCATTAATCCCTTTTCTGGTCAAAGGTTTTGCTGCAATCTACACCGAACCAACATGCAAATAATTGTAACCATCTTTCAAATATTTCTCAATGTTAGAATTTTGAAAAAGGTAACATTTTTCTTGAGATTTTGAAAGAGCATAAGAGGTCTGATAAATGGAATTAACTGGAAGCTTAGGGATTTCCCAAGATTCCAGAACAGGGGGAATAGAAATTGCCTCCTCGAAAGAGTAGTCTTCTTCATTAACAATGTCAGTTGGTTTGGTCGACCTGGAACTAACAGTTGAATTAGATCTAAACATTCTATTCATTTTATTGCTAGACACTACCGACCTTTGCACCTCAGGGGTCTGCGAACATCATCTTTTCCCGACCCGACAACCCAAAACTGTCCTCACGCTCTCATGGCAAACGGACTCCAAGGGTACTAGACAGACAGAAAAGATAGTGAACCAACCAAAGCAAGAACTCAGGATGGGGAATGTGGAACAATAAAACAAATGAAATGAAGAGAAGTAATTGCAACAATGTCAGAACCAACCTGGCTCTGATACCAAAAATAGCAGAAATCAAGAAAGACTGAAGAAGAAGAGAAGGGAATCAGAATAAGGGAATTAGAATATGCACAATTATAGGCAAGCGGTTAAACCGACCATATGATATATATATATATATATATATATAGACACACACACACACATAAAGTAAAATATAGTTTATCATCTAAACTAAAAATATTATCTTTCTATTTTCATTCACATACATATATGCTGATACAACGATGGGAGTGGCAATTCGTATTCACGGGTTGTGTTCGTGACATGTCACGTCATAGACATTTGACTATATGGATCAACCCGAATACGACCCGTTAAGCTAAACAGTTAGATATTCAAATACTAATACGACCCATTTAAATAACGAGTAGTGTCGTGTCACTATTTTTTACCTTTTTAATAATTAATTAGAAATAAGTCAACATGACACGACTTATTTCAACCTGTTTCATATAAATATGTTGAACTAACCCGCATAACTCATTTGACCTGATTAATATAATTTCACATAAAATTTAAAATTTTTGTTTATCAGTAGCCACGATTTCTCCAAAAAATTAATTATAAGACTATAAAAAATTATCAATATTTTTCAAATTTTAAGCTATAATAAAATCAATATTACAAACCCAACAATAACAAGTATGAACATATTGAGAAATACTAATATTACAATACAACAATAATAAAACTATAATTTTGAAATAAAATATAAACGGGTTATTGTGGGTTGATGTCAGGTTAAACGGGTTGACCCGTTATTGACTCATTTATTAATCGTATCTTAATGGGTCAACTCGTTTTGATTCAAACTCATTTATATCAAATCCAAACCTACTAATTTTGTATCATGTTCGTATCGAAATCATGGGTCGTATTACATATTATCACTCATATACAACTTGCGTGGAGGTCAAAAGACCCCACAACCTCTATAGTTAGCCACCAGTGTCGAGTCTAAAGACTTGTGGTGCACTCAACGGGCGTGGAGATGAGAAGACCCTACGACTTCTACAGTTAGCCACCAGGACCGAGTCCACTCAAAGGGCGTGGAGGTCAGAAGACCCATTGACCTCTACAGTTAGCCTCCAAAGACTCGCAGTGCACTTAACGGGCGTGGAAGTCAGAAAACCCGACCCAACGACCTCTGCAGTTAGCCACCAGTGTCAAGTCTAAAGACTTGCGATGCACACAACAGGCGTAGAGGTCAAAAGACCTAACGACCTGTACAGTCAACCGCCAGTGTCGAGTCCAAGAACTCGCGGTGCACTCAACGGGCGTGGAGGTCAGAAGACCCCACAACCTCTACAGTCAGCCACTATTGTCGAGTCCAAAGACTCATAGTGCAACGGACAGGTGTGGAGAATAGAAGACCCCACGACCTCTACAGTCAGCCACCAGTGTCAAGTCCAAAGACTCGTGATGCACTCAACGGGCTTGGAGGTAAGAAGACCCCACGGCCTCTACTGTTAGCCACCATTGTCGAGTCCAAAGACTCGCGGTGCAGCCAATGGACGTGGAGGTCAAGAGACCCCCCTTACTTAGACACCAAAGTCGAGTCCAAAGACTTGTGGTGCAGCCAACAGGCAGGAAAGGTCAAGGACCGCCCGACCTCCCAGGCACCTAACATGCGGGCAACTCTCTGGACTGCCCGACCTATCTCACATGGATAGCAATATAAGCACATTATCTTCTCCAGCAAACATCGAGTGTTTATGTTAGCGCCACAATCGCCGCCAGCGGGTTACCTTCAGGAACGAGCCACCACACCAAGCTCTACAACCACCTCGCAAGGGTGTCCTTCGAGAACAAGTCGACGGGCTCAAAAACCGCCTAAGATGGATCCAGGGAGTCGACAGGCAACCTAACCATTTAAGCATGTGTTACTACAAACAAATAATAAAACGAGAACACCAACAATAATTTACACCAAGGGGCAGAAAATTCACTACTACTAACAAAAGCAAAAACGATCACAAAAATACACACAAAAATCAATCATGGAAATATACACTATTCGTTGCGACAATAAACAATCTCTCAGGCAAACGTCTACAAAAAAAACAAACTCAAAGCCAAGCCCCGCGCTCACCACTACAACGGTTGCATACATCTCCCACCAAAGAAATGCTCCACACTAACACCTAATGCGGTTGAGTACATATCCCGCCAAAACAGAGCTCCACGCTCACACCTAATGCGGTTGAGTACATATCCCGCCAAAACAGAACTCCACGCTCACACCTAATGCGGTTGAGTACATCTCCCGCCAAAGTAGAGCTCCACGCTCACACTTAATGTGGTCGAGTACACCTCCCGCCTATCTCCCCAAGCTGAGCTTCTCGCTGCTTAGCATAAAACAAACACAAAATCAGGAAACAAACAGAAAATCGGGGACCAGACAGGAAACCAGGGATCAATTTTAAAATTTCTTATGTAGATTATTGACTTAAAAGATTCTCACAGCAAATCACCCTTAAGAATCGCGGGCATCTGTAGGGGTCAAATTAGCAGCCTATAATTTAGCCTTGAGATAAGGCCGAATATTAAGTTAAGAGATAAAGTCAAGAAGAGATAGGACAAGTTGGCTCAAACTCCTAAAATGAAATACACACAAACTTCTAAAAGGAAAATGACTCAAACTCCTAAAAGAAAAAGGTTTCACAAAGCAAGTTGGACATCTATATATATGAGGAGATCCCTTACAAAACGGATGGACTCTCGACAAGCTCTCTACACACAAGATATCTCCACAAAAGCTCACTACGCCAAACTTCACCACACATAGCGACTACAAATGACCTCCCCTGAATTTCTCCATTATATTATGCGATATGTGAGTCATGAGATATTGTAAAATCAATCATTATAGTGAACTTCGCCCACAAACAACCTGTGAACGTAGACATTATGCCAAACCACGTAAATCTCAGTGTCTCTCTTTATTTATGCTTATTTACTATTTATTTTATGGATGAACGCAAATAACACTATATCGAAGCCTGAATCGTCTCGTGGGTCGAGGATAATTCTTTCCTCATTTCCGGTCTGTTGTGCAAATTAATGCATTAACAGTTGTCGCCGTCTGTGGGATTCAAATTTTTTTTTTTTATTTCTGGTAATGGTAGGAGGATGATTCACCGACTCACGAGATCGTATTCAGAAAATACCATATAAGAGCCCTTCAACTTTATTATTTTTCTTGTTGTTTATACTCTAACACTGTAGTGAAAAAAATGCAAGTGCTACATGCACTGTGCGTGGGCAGCATGTAATGTGCATGTGCCATGCACAACGCACATAAAGCACCAGAGTTCGGATCTGCAACCACCACCCCTATAGCACGGCGGGATTTGATGGCGGCCACCCTGCATGGTGGAGATATAGTAACAGGAAAGCCCTCTATCGGCCTCTCATCGCAACAGTGCGCTATGCAATCCATGTACAGTGCAAGCAGAGATGAATGAGCGGATGGAGGCCCACACACTGGCGTCCGTGAGCTTATAGGGCAACCACCACCCACCAACCGCACCGCCGGCGGTTTCTATGGCCGGTGTGGTGGTTCGTCAACACTAGTAGCCAATTGCGTCTGGCATAGCACGGGTAGAGGATTCACGCTGCCGAAGGACCACTAAACCAGGTGTATGTGTGCCAACCGGCCCATCATTGACCACCACCTTGCTCGAGGACATTGTCTATCGTCGGCGTGGTGGTTCTTGACCTTGGAGCTCCTCGCCATGCACCTCACAATTCTCGCCGCGACGCCAAATGTCGCTCACCAACAAAACCAGCTTGACCACTGCCTAGCTCACCGGCATACTCTGTTGCTGACGTGGTGGTTTCCGAGTGCAACGCAGTCACCCCTAGCCACAACACTTGTTGCAGGAGATAGACACCAACACTTTTGTCCGCTGTGAGCTTTCATTGCTTAAATTCGTTTGCGGTAGCGTCACGCGAAGGGGGACACCAGAAACCCAGGCAACCGTGTCTGTCGCCGATGGTAAGCCTGAAGCATGTTGAACGCCAACAAGGAGACAATCCGCAGTGTGTATATCCCTGTCACATTGCAAAGGAGTCAATCGAAACCATAACTCCACTGTAATGCCGTAGCACACCACCGAAGGTGGCCATGGAGACACCCCTACACCACCAGCCACTAGAAGTCCACTGGCAAGGTGCTCAGAAACCGACAACGTTCATTTCTTCCACTACTGGGCATGCATAGAGGTTGAGAAACTGATTGACATAGGAGCTCCTCGCCGCAGGCCAAGAAATTGCTCACCACAGGAACCCTCGCAGCAGCTCGGCTTGAAAACCTCTTTCGCCACCTTCACCAGTGCTCGCCGGGGAAGCTCCTCGCCACAGCAGCCAACGCAACTGTAGTGCATCTCGCCACCCCATGGCGAGCAACACCTCGACAGATTCACACAAGTGCAGATAATATCTCCCGATTGTTAGCTGCGTACATGACGGGCGACGCCTCTTGGCGGGCAATGAAAGCAATTTTATTACTGTCAAACAAGATCAATGCCTCTCGGTAAGCAAAAATTCAGCGATCCACTGTGCAAGACCAACGCCTTGGGCGAGCATCAAGACCAGCTCCTCTAGTAGTGAACAATCCCAGTAGGGAAAAATTGAAAGCAACAGCAAAATTACTCTGGAATATACTTTGCAAGAAATCACCCACTCAGTGCAAAACACTGCTTACAAAGCCCCTCTCAGGCATCTTAATCTATCTTCATCAAAATAGACAGTTTCATATTGCGGGCATCCCAGGCCTTCATCAATGCCAAAGCATGGCTACCCGAGGGTATCGTCCGTGTGTCATCGGCCTTCACCACACTCTAGCATAATGGCTCAGGGTTACAAAACTGAAACAAATTTGGTTTTAGGTGAAACCTTTCAGGACGGTCGAACTCAGCCTCCCGCCATAACAATGCGGTCAAGCATACCCTCAAACACCAAAGTCGAGTCCCTAGACTCGCGGTGAGCAACGACCCCACCAAAGTTGAGTCCCTAGACTCACAGTGAACAACGACCCTCAAACACTAATGTCGAGTCCAAATACTCGCAATACATTCAAAGGGCGTGGAGGTAAGAAGACCCCACGACCTCTACTGTTAGCCACAAGTGTTGAGTCCAAAGACCCGAGGTGTAGCCAATGGGCATGGAGGTTAAAAGACCCTACGACCCCCTTATTTAGCCACCAAAGTCGAGTCCAAAGATTCGCAGTGCAGCCAACAGGTGGAAAAGGTCAAGGACCGCCCTACCTCCCAAGTGCCTAATAGGCGAGCAACTCTCTAGACTGCTCGACCTCTCTCACATGGATAGCAATAAAAGCGCATTATCTTCTCCAGCAAACGCCGAGTGTTTATGCTCTCGCTACATCTGCCGCTAGTGAGTTATCTTCGGGAATGAGCTACCAAGCACTACAACCACCTCGCACGGGTGTCCTTCGAGAACGAGTCGACGGGCAACCTGACCACTTAAATGCGGGTTACTACAAACTAACAACAAAATGAGATCACTAACAATAATTTACACCAAGGGGGCATAAAATTCACTACTACCAACAAAAGCAAAAATGATCACAAAAATACACACAAAAATAAATTATGCAAATATGCACTCTTCGTTGCGATAATAAACAATCTCTCTGGCAAACGTCTACACAAATAAACAAACTCAAAGCCAAACCCCACACTCGCCACTATCGCGGTTAAGTACATCTCCCACCAAAGCAGAGGTCCACGCTAACACCTAATGCGATTGAGTACATCTCCCACTAAAGCAGAGCTCCACGCTCACAGCTAATGCAGTTGAGTACATCTCCAGCCAAAGTAGAGCTCCACGCTCACCCTAATGCAGTCGAGTACACCTCCCGCATTTCTCCCCAAGCTGAACTCATCACCACTTAGCACAAAACAAACAGAAGTTTGTTGTGTTCACAGTCATATATGCAAATACAACGATAGGAGTGGCATGACTTTGTGTTCACAGGTCGTGTTCGTTACGTGTCAAGTCATGGACATTCGATTATATGGATCAATCCAAACACGACCCATTAAACTAAATGATCAGATTTTCAAATTCAAACACGATCCATTTAAATATCAAGTGGTATCATGTCACCCTTTTTTATTATTTTAATAACTAATTAGAAATTAGGCAATATGGCACGACTCATTTTAACATGGTTCATGTAAATTTTTTAACTAACCCGTATAACCCAATTGACATAATTAACATAATTTCACATAAAAATAAAATATATATTTATTAGTAGCCATGATATTTCCAAAAAAATAACAAGACTACACACTAAAAAAATATCAATATTTTTTAGATTTTAAGGTATAAAAAAATCAATATTACAACCCAACAATACAAGTATGAACATAGGCGAGAATTACAATCTCAACAATAAAAACATAAGTATATTGAGAAATATCAATATTACAACACAACAATAATAAAATTATAATTTTGAAATAAAATGTAAACGGCTTATTGCGGATTGATTTCGGGTTAGGTGGGTTGATCCATTATTGACCCATTTATTAATCGTGTCTTAACAAGTCAACTTGTTTTGATCTAAACTCATTTATATCAAAATCAAACGTACTAATTTCGTATCGTGTTCGTGTTGGGATTACGGGTCGTGTCATATATTACCACCTCTGTATAACTTACTTTAACTGATTTCACATATCAATTTCTTATATATATAACGACCTCTTATATTGAGTGATATTAATAACTCAGATGAGTTGGAGGTACTTTTGTATCCAAATCAGACATGTTTTTAAGGCCAGTATTTTTGACAAATAATATTTGCAATTGTTGAGTGTGCGAACACCGTGCAATCCATTTGAAAAAAAAAATGAGTAAATACGATACTCACATTAAAAAAATTAATTTTTTAAAAATAGACCTCACTCTTTTTTAAAAGAATTGTGCGAAAACTTTTTAGTTTTAACGCTAAAATGAGATGAGATACAAAAAATCTATAAATAATAATGAAAGAGTAATGCTACATTATGTCATGGAATACACAAGCGCCATGCAGTCATTTTGAAAAATAGTAGCGTTCACTATTAAAAAATTAATTTTTTTCATGTACATCTCATATTTATTCACTTTTTTTAAAATGATTGCACGGTACTTGTGCATTCACGACTGCAACTATCATTTCTTATAATAAAATAATTTGAGTTAACATATTATAGGAAGTTTTAAAAAATGAAATAGAAAAAGTTAAATAAAAATATTAATTCAACAGGTTGGCTGGTCTCATGGATAAACAGCCTCCCATTAAAATGAGACGCGTAGGGTACTTCATAAAAAATAAAATAGACCGATTTTCATGATTTCACTCCCGAAAGCCCTTTACTCGTGAGTTTCAAGCCCCTGTACCCATCCCATTGGCTACATTCTGAGGTGAATTCAAAAATCAAACTCGATATACTTTGAAATCCTTTCCTTTTACTCTAAACTGATGAGAATGAATACATTTTTTCAATGCAATGGAATTCTTAGAGGTTTCTTAGTTCTTTTTTAAAGAAAAAAGATTTGAAAAATCTGTTTTTGAGAGACATTTGTGCTAAAACATTGGCAACACACTTTCACTGTCGAGAAACCCCGGAATGTGCTAAAATTCAACTGGGACTGTCTTATGAATTTATGCCAAATTGTTTTGATCAGGTGGGTCTGTGAGTTTATGCCAAATTGTTAATCTGTACAAATGGGGGTTATGTCGAGACGGGTTGTGCCTGCCTGCGCTAACCTCTGTTTCTTCTGTCCTTCGATGCGGGCGAGATCAAGACAGCCCGTGAAACGGTACAAGAGGCGCACGTTTTCTCTGGGTTTGTCTCTGGGTAGTGGGTTTGGTCAGGGTGGAAGACGAAGAGCATCCAGGGACTTACGTGGTAAGCTTTTTGTGGAGTTTTTTATCAGTTGTAAGATGGTGCAGGGCATGTAAATTGAAGTACGTACGTGGATGAACTATTTCTTAGAGGGCTGTTATTAGCGATTGGGCAGTCCGACCGATGAATGTATTTTTTATAAATATCATCAAATTAAAATATTATTAGAATATAATTTTTTAATTTTATTTTTATTTTAAAATTTATAAAAATTAATTTTTTTATATTTTATTTAAAAATTTAAAATAATTATAATAATTATAAAATAATTATAATAATTATAAAATAATTAAATAAAAAATATTTATATTTAAATTATATTTAAATATTGATATAAGATAGGAGGTTATAGGATAAAATAAGCTGAACACAATTAATATCTAAATAGCACAGGGCCGAACGAGGTGTATTTGAGGATAAAATCACTCAAATAGGATGATGAAACGTGTCCAATATAGTGATTTTACGGTGGGAGCGAAACGTGGAAACTTATTTTATAATTATTTTTTTATTTAATTATATAAGATATTTTATTAAAAATTGAATAAAATATTATTATAATATAATTTTTAATATTATTATTATTTTAAAATTTTAAAAAATTAAATTATTTTTTATATTTTATATTAAAAAATTATAATAATAAAATTAAATATTTTTTTATATACTGTATTGAGGATGGGTTTAGATAGTGAGAATATTTGAAAAATTTTGAGAATATTTATAAATAATAATAATAAAATAATAATAAAATATTAAATAATAATAAATAATAATAAATAAATAAATAATAATAATAAGATAAAAAATAATAATAAGAGTAGTTAAATACTCTCCCCTCCCTGAATCTTCACTCTCTCTGTTGACACGGTGCCGTGTACTTGCCCAGAAGCTCTCTCGTTCTACCGATATTCTCAATCGACGGTGCCGTGCCCTTGCCCAGAAACTCTCTATCGTTCTTTCCTCTCTCTCTCTCTCTCCTCAAGCCGGATTTGGAGATCCCCCTCAGTCAGATCTGAGATATCTCTCTCGATTCGACATTCTTCTCAGTCTCGAATTGGCACGAATTGGCACGCAATCTGCTACAAGAGTCAAGAAAGGTATGCTACTATATCTCCATTGTTTTATTCCTATTTTTAACATCATTTTTTTTATTACAAATTTACGAATTTCGTCCAGATTTTCAAATTTCATGTGCCTCTTTACTTGGGGCCAGCTGTGATTTGGGCTTGCTTATATTTTTCCTTGAACTTGCTTAATGCTATCAAACCCAACTCAACTCTCTTTCCATTTGTGAGAAGAACATGAAATCAGTCATTGCCCTCTTTGGTACACGTTTATTCCATGAAAGCTGAAAATGTGGCTTTATGTGTTTCACGCGGTTACTGATAATGGTGGAGAAGATATTCATGTTGAGGTGGCCGAAGTATATATTTGACTTCATGGAAGGAGGATACGCATTTCCTTTCAGTAATTTGCTTTCTTTCCCACTATAATTATAACAGGGCGAGAGTATATCGACGGTGAGGAAATCTAGGGCTTGAGAGGGAAGAACTCAGGCACGGACTGAGGAAGAGAGAATGAAGTCGAAGAGAGAGGGGAACTGTCAACAGAAGGAAAATATGCGAAAACTTCCTTGATTTCTCATTGAGTGTTTGTAGTATTTATACACAGAATAGGACAAGAATAAAGGAATAATACTGTTACAATAACTTGAGAGAATAATAACAGAATTGTCTACAGTGCTATTCTAGAAGGAATATCATGTGTCTGCTGTAAATGGCGTGAACCACTACTCTGCCTCTCTGGTATAGTTGACGTGCAGTGCATGCTCGTCTGCTATTTGTTGGAATGCTCCAGTGTTGAGTCAGTTATGCTAATACGCCCCTTCGAGTCCAATGGGGTGTCAACATCATGGAGACTCGTTCGAAGATGATGAAAATGATCTGCAACAACTGGTTTAGTAAACACGTCTGCTATTTGATCCTTGGAGCTGCAGAAATTAACTTGTAAGGTTTTGGCAGCGACCCGATCTCTTACGAAGTGGAAGTCGATGTCCATATGCTTGGTCTTGGCGTGATATACTGGATTCACTGAGAGGTACGTGGCCCCTATGTTGTTGCACCATAAATTTGGAGCTTTGGACAGAGGTATGCCTAAGTCACGAAGGACAGTTTGCAACCATATGGTTTCAGCGGCAGAGGAGGCTAGGGATTTATACTCTGCCTTAGTTGATGAGCGAGCCACAGTGCTCTGTTTTTTTGAACTCCACGAGATGAGGTGATGACCCAAGTAGTTGCAATAGCCTCCAGTGGATCTACGGTCATCGGGACAGCCTCCCCAATCCGTATTTGAATATGTATGAAGTTGAAAACTGGCTGGTTTGTGGTTTGAAGAGTAGACCAAAATTGATTTTAGCCTTGAGGTACCTTAGAATGCTTTTGACAGCAGTCTGGTCTTTGGGTTGTACATGAATTGGCATTCCTTATTCACTGCAAAAGAAATTTTTGGCCGAGTGAAAGACAAGTACTAAAGCCCTCCAACGATGCTTCTATATAGTGTGGGATCATCAAAATCTGGTGAATCATGTTTGGACAGCTTTAGTGAGGCTGCCATAGGAGAGGAAATGGGTTTTGCAAAGAGCATCTTACTACGAGTAAGTAGGGACTTAATGTACTTCCTCTGAGACAATAGCTGTCCATTTGACAGATGATCAACCTCAAGACCAAGAAAGTAAGAGAGAGTTCCGAGATCTTTGATTGGGAAGGCACGACTTAAGTTTTGAATGAGAGTATCAATAGCAGACTAATGAGATGAAGTGAGCACTATGTCATCGACATAGACTAGAAAATAAAGTTGAACTTCATTTTGGTTGAATATGAAAAGAGAGGGATTTGCTTTAGAGGAACTGAAGCCATAGTCAAGCAACCAACTGCTTAGCTGAGCAAACTATGCTCTCGAGGCCTGCTTGAGGCCATAGATGGCCTTGTGCAACTTACAAATGTAGTTTGGATGAGCTTGGTCCACAAATCCCTGAGACTGCTGCATATATACTTCATCAGTTAAGGAACGATGTAGGAAGGCATTTTCTATATCAAGCTATCTTAATGGCCAAGCACGAGTAATTGCAATAGATAATATTAATCTGATTGTGGATGGCTTGACCACAGGGCTGAAGGTCTCGTGATAATCCAAACTGTGCTGCTGGTGAAATCCCTTAGCGACCAAACGTGCTTTTCTTTTGTCAAGCGAGCCATCAACTTTGGTTTTAGTACGGAAGACCCATCGACAACCGAGCACATTAGCTGTGGGAGAAGGAGGAACTAAGCTCCAAGTATTGTTCTGCTGTAGGGCCAAAAATTCCTGATGCATAGCAGCTCGCCAGTCAGCAAATTTAGATGTAGTTGAATAATTTGATGGGTCATTAGGAACTGACATAGTGGTAGTGAAACAGTAACGAGATGAGTCAGTGAAGGTTCTGGGTCTAGAAGAGTTGGTTTGGGCACGTGTGATGATGGGGGAACGTGGGGGTATGAGAGTTGGTGAAGATGGAGTGGGAGAGGAAATAATTTCAGGCAGAAGAGTGGGATGTGAGGTTGAAGATGATGAGGGCGTGGAAACATGAAGAGGGGTGATTGGGCTTGGGCCTGGTCTAAGTATGAGGTAGAATTGGTAAGGTGGCCATTTCGGAAGCAGGGGGATGAGCAAGTGTAATGGGCCGAGGATTTGAAAATGGAAAAGAAGCCTCATTAAAAACTACATCTCTAGAAATATACATCCTATTTTTACTCACATCTAAACACTTATAGCCTTTATGATAATGACTATAATACAGGAAAAAACACGAAGCAGACTGAAAAGTGAGTTTATGTGAGAGATAGGGTCTAAGATTGGGCCAACATTCACACCCAAACTTTTAAAAATTTATAATCAGGCTCAGAGTGATGCACAAGAAAATGAGGAGATTTATTTTTTATCGTGGGTGAGGGAAGAAGGTTTATTAAGAAACAGCCAAACTAGGAAGAGACTGGTTAGTTTCATCAAGAGTAAGATAAGACTCTTTATAGACAAGAAAAATCATAGGGCGATCTGCGAAGAAAGCCCTCTTAACCTCACTCTCTCTTGCATAGAAATTCACTTTTGCCTTTCATTTTCTCTCGGCAGATTCTCTTTCTTTTTTCTCTCGTGGCTCCACTCTTTTTTCTTTACTCTCAGACACCTCTCTACTTTCTTTTTCACTCTTTCTTTTATGCACATTTTCACTCTCACTCTTTCTTTTTTGCTCAATCACTTTTTCACTCTTTCTTTTTTTATCACTCTCATTTTCACTCTTTCTCTTTTAATCACTCTCATTTTCACTCTTTCTTTTTTGAGCAACCTCACTTTTCAATTTCAGTAGGTTCTCATAGACCTGGCTTGGAGTTAAAGGAGCAAGCTTAATTGTTTTGCCCTCCTTTTCAAGGTTGTACATGTTCTTGAACCCATCATGTGTCACTCTCCTATCATACTGCCACGGCCTCCCCAACAAAATATGGCCCGCATGCATAGGCACATCACAAAGCACCTCATCCTGATATTTCCCAATAGAAAAAGTAACTAACACTTGTTTATCCACCCTAACCTCTCCACAATCATTCAACCACTGCAATTTGTATGGTCTAGAGTGTTTTAAGGTTGGTAAATTCAATTTCTCAACTAAAGTAGTGCTAGCCACATGAATACAACTCTTCCATCAATGATCATACTACATATCTTATTGTTGACATGGCATCTTGTATGGAAAATGTTCTCTCTGTTGCTCTGCATCATCCACCTTAATGTGTGCATTGAAAGCACGCCTGGCAACAAGAGACTCACCTATCACAGGGCACCTCATCACTATCATCCTCACTCTCAGTCATCACCTCCTCATTGTCACGCATAATCATCACCCTCCTATTTGGACATTGAGAAGCAATCTGCCCTGAACCCAAACACTTAAAACATTTAATATCTCTATTCCGTGAAGGTTGAGATTCTACCTTGGATTTGTTGCTAGTTCCCTCATCTTTTCCCTTAGGTGATTCGGTCTTTCTCTTTGCTTCAGCTGGATCATTCCTATCCTATTTTGATTTCCAAGTAGTACTAGAAACCGAAGTGTACCTTGCTGTCCCTTTTCTCTTTAACTACCTCTCCACCTTCATAGCCATGTGCACCATGTCCTCTATCTCCACATAATGCTGCAATTCAATTACATTGGCTATGTCTCTATTCAAACCACTCAAAAATCTAGCCATGGTGGCCTCTCGATCCTCCTCTACATTAGCCCGAATCATCGCCACTTCCATCTCCTTATGGTAATCCTCCACACTCCCAGACCCCTGTGTAAGATTTTGTAATTTCTGGTAAATGTCTCTATAGTAATGGCTAGGAACAAATCTCTGCCTCATGAGAGCTTTCAACTCTCCCCATGTCTCTATAGGCTTCTCATAATTCCTCCTCCTATTGGTCACTAATTGATCCCACCAAATAATAGCATAATCAGTGAACTCAATTACCGCCAACTTTACTTTCTTCTCCTCAGAGTAATTATGGCAATCAAATACCAACTCTATTTTTTTCTCCCACTCTAGATAAACCTCAGGGTCAGTTCTACCTTGGAAAGATGGTATTTTCATTTTGATGCTACCAAGGTCTCTATCTACACCATCCCGACCCCTTAGATTCCCCTCAAGTCTTCTTTCATGCCTAACTCTTATATTTCTATCCGACCCAACTTCAAATGCTAAGTCTTCCTCATCCTCACCATCTCCTTCATTCTCATACTCATTTTCAACTCTATGCTCACGTCGCCTCCTATCCCTCCCACCTTGTAAATTTCTAATCGCTGCTTCTTGATGATCCATCCTATCCCTCATTTCACCCAACACAAAGTTCAACCGCTCAAACTGTTGTTGCATGGCTTGAAACACAAAGGATGAGTTATCTGCTCTGAAACAAGTTCTCATCAGGTCTAGGTTCTCCATCCGTTGACTTGATTTTGGCTTTCTTGGGGAGTTTTCAAATTGATTGTGGGTTCAAGGGATTTCATTCCCACGGGTTCATATCACTACCTCTCTGGTATAGTTGACGTGCAGTGCATGCTCGTCTGCTGTTTGTTGGAATGCTCCAGTGTTGTAGTTATGCTAATAGGAATGGAGAGTGAAGCATGTAACGTGTGAGGCAACCCACGGTAAGTATCATGGATTAATGACGTGGTACCCTCCCATTGAGTGTGTAAAACGCCCAAAGGCACCACATTCGGTTTTAAGATAAAATACAAAACTTATACCTCGTTTGTTTTTTAGATAAGCTTTGTTTTTTAGATGAGATGTGTTGAGATTAAAGTTAAAAGTTGAATAAAATATTGTTAAAATATGTTTATTTAATATTATTTTTATTTTGGGATTTGAAAATTTTGAATTGTTTATTTTATTTTGTATAGAAATTTGAAAAATGTGTAATGATTAGATAAGATGAGATGAGAGAAGAGGAATTAGGAAAAACAACGAGACCTTAGCTGTGCGAAATTGAGAAGGGCGGAAGAGTGACTCGATTTGTGAAGTGGGAAAGAGCAGACTCTGTGTTATAAGGGACATTGCCACGTTTGAGGGTGTAGCAGTGTGTTAAAACAAAGGGCTAGACCCAATATCTCCGTTAGGTTCAAAGGTCAAGGATTGGTTGTACCTCTCTCTCTCTCTCTCATACACACGCTCTCTCGGTTTTATCATTTTATTGAAGGGCTTAGGAAAGCAGAAATATCATCTTTCTTGAGGGCTGTCCAGATTCTCTTTCTGATGCAAATTTAGTGGATCTTAGTGTTAGGGTCTAACTTTAAGGAGTAAAATAGATCCTTAAATTTAGTTTAAACATTAACGTCTTGTGAACATTTTTACTTAGGTTTCCACATTTCAGAGGGAACTTTGTGTAAAGCACACAAAATTTCTGAATTCTCATCTCATTAATGTACTGTGCAGAGGTCCCCTTTTATACACAACTATGAGGGAATAATGCTTGTTACAAAAGAAAAAGATCCAGTGTAATACAGAGATTACTAAAGTGTCCCTGGAGTATGTACAACATAGTGGTCTCGTTTAATATGCCCCCGAGAGCCCATGGGGGTTTCACCAACATTGAGACTCGAACGAAAAATAGAAAACTTTTCTGAAACTAAGGGTTTTGTAAAGATGTCAGCAATATGATCATTTGAGCTACAGAAAGTTACTTTCAATGTCTTGGCAGCAACTCTGTCCCGCACGAAGTGGTAGTCAATATCCATGTGTTTAGTGCGAGAGTGAAAAACTAGATTAGCAGAGAGGTAATGTTGTCGCACCATAAAATTGGAGGCTTGGAAAGAGTAGTACCCAACTCCCGAAGCATGGTCTAAAGCCAAATAAGTTCAGCAGCCGTGTGAGAAAGGGCCTTCTATTCAGCTTCAGTGTTGGATCTTGCAACTGTTTTCTGCTTTTTGGAGTTCCATGAGATAAGGTTACTACCAAGATATAGACAAAAACCACCAGTAGAATGTCTATCATCTGGACAACCACCTAGTTAGCATCACAGTATGCTTGAAGGGTGAAAGAGGATGAGTACTTGAAGAGTAATCCATGATTAATAGTACCCTTAAGATACCAAAGTATCCTCTTAACAGCAGACCAATAATATTATTGCGATACATCCAACGACAACCAACAATATTAAGAGAGGGATTAGAAGGTACCAAGCTCCAGGTATTGTTTCGAAGGAGAGCATCATTCTCAGTAGCCATAGCCGCACGCCACTCAGGAAACTTGGATGCGACAGAGTAGCTTGTAGGTTCGTCTGGAACAGGACCTGTAGTGAGAAGGCAATGCCGTGGAGGATATGATATCGTGCCATCGGTAGAAATGCGAGGGCGTGAGGAGTTTGTATGACTCCGAGTAATGATTGGAGATCGGGGAGGTTGCAGAATGGGTGGGTGGGAGGGATTTGAAGGTTGCGGCCGAAGAGAGGAAGACTCAAGAGGCGTTTGTACAATCAGGAGAAGATGAATTAGGCTTAGGAAATTTGAGACGGGCTGGATAATTGAGGTGGGGTAGACGGGCTTGATAATGGAAGTGGGGTAGATGGGCTTGGGCCTGGCCCAAGAATAGAAGAAGTGAATAGCGGAAGAGTAACGGTGGGCTGGGAGGATGAAATTGATTCAGAATGGGGCTTTGGACCACAAAAGGGGAAAGAGGCCTCATTGAAAAGAACATCCCTAGATATGTAAAGCCTGTTGGATTCTAAATCAAGACATTTATAACCCTTGTGAATTGGGCTATAACCCAAAAAAATGCAAGAGATGGATCTAGGAAGAAGTTTGTGTTTGTTGTAGGGCCTCAAATTAGGCTAACATTCACAACCGAAAACCTTAAGAAATTTGTAATCGGGCTCACGACGATGAACCAAAAAATGAGGTGATTTATTTTTAAGAGATCTTGTGGGAAGGAGATTGATGAGATACACAGCCGTTTCAAAGGCTTTAGGCCAGAATTTTGTGGGAAGAGATGAGTGGGCAAGAAGAGCAAGGCCAGTTTCGAAGATATGCCGATGTTTTCGCTCAACAATACCATTTTGTTTTTGTGTATGTGGACATGAAAATCTGAGTAATATCAAATTTTCGGCATAGTGGAGTAAGGGAAGTAAATTCGCCTCCTCCATCCATTTGATGTGTAATTAATTTAGTATTAAATAGACGTTCAACTAAAGGAAGAAATTGAGAAAAAATTGATAGCACATCAGACTTGAGTTTTAAAGGAAAAAACAATGAATATCGAGTAAAATGATCAATGAAGGATACATAATATTTAAAGCCTAGTCTAGATAGTACAGGACTTGGGCCCCAAACATCAGCACTTATTAACTCTAAGGGCTTGGTGTACACGGCCCGACTAGAAGAAAAGGGTAATTGGTGACTCTTGGCTACACGACATTCTGAACAAACAAAAGGAACATCACTAGGAGAGAAATTCAAACATTTGGTGTGCATTATACGAGAGACAATGGCGAGAGATGGATGGCCCAAACGCTAGTGCCATTAGGAGAGAGGAATGCATTCACCGGTGTGAGTGGAAGGCTGTGAAGATGAAGAAGCTGAGGAGGGAAACACGTACAACCTGTTACGCTTTGGTCCGGTGAGGAGGATGCTCTTGGTCCGATTGTCCTTCATACAGAAATGGGAGGAGTGGAATTCAAAGAAACAATTGTTGTCAATGCAAAACTGAAGAACAGACACTAGATTTTTAGTGATATGAGGTACATGAAGTAAGTTGTGTAAATGAAAAGAAACAGAGTTTGTAAGAAGAGAGGATTCACCGAGATGCTGAATAGGAAGGCACGAACCATCGCCAACACGTTTTGCCTCATTACCGTGGTATTGCTCAGATAAAACACTCAAGTTGCTCAGATCATTTGTGATGTGGTGAGTGGCGGCAGAGTCTGGATACCAAGAGGAATCTGAAAAGGAGGTGGGTGAGGTGTAGTTGGCTGAAAACTAAGGATTGGGTGGATTATAGGATGGAGAAAAACTTTGGGGTGGTTCAGTTTGATAGGAGTGATCAAACCCATTAGGGGTGTAAACTCAAACCGGTCCAGAACCGGTTTTTAAAATCTAAAAACCGGCCGGTTCCAGTTCCGGAATTTTTTGGACCGAACCGGACCGGACCGGACCGGTTGATTAAAAAAAATAAAAAATAAAATTTTTATATATAAGTTTTATACATATTTTATATATATATTAAATATTAATATATATAAGTTTTATATATAATGTATAATTATAAATTTTTATGTGAAATTTTTATATATAATTATATATATTCATATATGAAATCATTTCTTATTATAATTTATAAATTATTACATAAAATGTTAATACTAAATCACTAAAAGTTTATAACTAATACTAATATATAACTTATAATTATATCAATAGTCTAATATTAATACTATTATATAGTCTAATATATTAATAAAAGTATAAAACAGTTTTTTTTAAATCATTTTTTTTTTATATAAACAAATTTTTAATGACAAATTGTGAAACTTACATTTTAAAAAAATTGAAAAATCGGACCGGACCGGAAACGGGTAAAACCGGAAGTACCGGTTTAGGAGAATAACCAGTGCGTAATCGGTTTTGAAAAATACAAAACCGGTACATACCGGTTCAGTCCTAGATTTTATCCAAAACCGGACCGAACCGGACCGGTTACACCCCTAAAACCGATACTTGCATTGGAGAGCAATATGGTCATTTTTGTTACAAACTTGGCATGTAGGGTGAGGGCTAGCAGGTGTTTGCTGAAATGTTCCAAAGGGCCCAGGTGTATAACGGCCACCACGCCCTCTGCCCTGTCTACCACCACAAAAGAAAGACCTTCCACGTTGGTCACAACCTACACTAGCACTATAATTTATGGAGGGTTCAAAAGTGTTTTTAGAGGTGTGGTGCATTTGGCTTTCATGGATAAGCAGAATTTGATATAGTTCATAGGAGGAGATGGGTTCAAACCGAGTGGTGATTGACGTGACAAAGGGCTCATAAGCAGGACCAAGACCATTAAGGACATAGGAGACGAACTCCTTATCAGGAAGTGGGTTTCCAATAAATGATAAGGTGTCTGCTAGTGAACGAACTTTGCCATAGTAATTTGTAATAGATTGATCTCCTAGTGAGAGATTGGTAAGCTGGAATTTGACCTGAAACTCTTTGGCTTGAGAATGAGAGGTAAACATGGAGGACATGTTGAGCCATAGGTCCTTAGAAGTGGTAGAGGATAATACATGGCTAATGACTGAATTTGACAGTGAAGAGAAGAGAACACTAAGGACTAGTTGGTCAGTTTTGGTCCAAGTAAAGAATTTAGGATTTGGTTTGCGAGGTGCATCAGAACCTGAGGCAAGGAGTCGGGGAGGACATGGAAGAGAACCATAAACATAGCAGTAGAGATCTTGTCCTCTAAGGTATGCAGTGATTTTGAACTTTCCAAATGAGAAAATTATCAGATGTGAGTTGGTGGTAACAACGTGAGAAAAGGAAGAAAGAATGGAAGAATTAGGTTGAGGGGAGGCAGAGGAATTAGGCATGGCCATGGATCAAAAGAGACTGCTAGTCGAGCAGCTCTGATACCATGTAAAGCACACAGAATTTCTGAATTCTCATCTCATTAATGTACTGTGCAGAGGTCCCCTTTTATACACAACTATGAGGGAATAATGTTTATTGCAAAAGAAGTATAATACAGAGATTACTACAGTGTCCCTGGAGTATGTACAACAGAGTGGTCTAGTTTAATACTTTGTCCGTTTGGAAGTGGGCCGTTACAGTTTGTGTTTTTTTTCCAATTTTTGTTGGCAGAGTTTCTGTTAAGCTTTTTTTGTTTGATGACTCTAAAAAGACATTAATGGTGTGTTTGGATGGCTGGATTTGGGGAGAAGGATTTGGATCTGTCTTTAAAATTTAAATCCCTTGTTTGAATCATATCTAGGCCAGATTTTAACCCTTCCAAAATCATAAATTAGATTATGTTAAAAAAAATGAGATAAATCATGACCATTTTTTTTTTTTTAATATAAGCGCAGCTTGGACTTTTCCTTGCTACATATATATGTACATATTAAATCCATATAAAGATTCATTTATCTTTCTGCTAAACTTTTTGGCTTCTTTCTTTCTTGGACAGAAATGGAGGATATCTTTGAATCCTCTCTGCATTTGGAAGAAACACACTTTGAGGAAGGGTATTCTGATGGCTACAAACACGGTCTAGTCATTGGCAAAGAGGAGGCCCAACAAGTGGGCTTGAGAGTGGGCTTCGAGGCTGGGGAGGAGCTTGGCTTCTACCGCGGTTGCATCGACATCTGGAACTTCGCCATCCGGGTTGATCAGACTCGATTCTCGGATCGAATCCAAAAGATGATCAAGCAGATGGAGGAGTTGGTTGAAAAATACCCAGTTTTTGACCCAGAGAGTGAGAGCGTTCAAGAACTCATGGAGGCTTTGAGGCTCAAGTTTAGGGCTGTTTCCGCAACGCTGGGCATGAAATTGGAGTATAATGGATACCCCAAAATGGGGCAAGATCCTAAGGAGATGGGGTTTTAATTTGTTTCTTTTTGCAAAGTTTTAGCATTTGGAAATGCTGATATCAGTTCGTCTTTCACCGAGGAAGAATCAGGTATTGAGAGATAATAGTTAGTTTGCTCATGGCTTTTATTTGGTGCATCCTTTGCAATCTCTAAGTATTGCTTCTCTGGTGAAACGAATATGATTTAGGGTGTATTGTATCATATATGTGCAAGGGGCATGAGAATTGGAGATCTTAGTGTTGCTTTTATTTTTTAATGTGGATAGAAGCTTTTTGGGATTTTGTGCAGATTGACTTGCTGTTTAAATGGGATGCTTTATTTGTGTTGCTCCTAGGAGTTACAAGGTCCTGAGTCCAATAGCCGGTCCAAAATTTATCTAGAAATTACATGGGATGCTTCACTTTTTTTACATGAATGGTTGGGACACCAACGCTTTTACTCCTAACTGTCATAAATAGTGTCAAAACTTTTACCACAGAAAGCTAAAGTATAGAAATTAAATAAGGACATTTATGGCGTTTGGGGCCCATTTCTTCAAGTATCCTCTGGTACTCTCTCGTCTCACTCTTTAAGTTTCTCGTCAAAGTCGTCTGCTTCTCTCCCTGTCAAAGCCAGAAAAGGCAGTATTCTAACCTTCTCTTTCTTGTTTTGGGCTTGCTTCTCTGATCTGTAACCACACCCTAACGCATATATTCTGTT
Organism: Juglans cinerea; assembly: GCA_961763995.1. Lineage (NCBI taxonomy): Eukaryota > Viridiplantae > Streptophyta > Magnoliopsida > Fagales > Juglandaceae > Juglans > Juglans cinerea. The sequence goes on from CAUIVZ010000016.1 coordinate 15,448,148, forward strand.
TTATTTGCATGTTGTTGCAGTTTTCATTCCTTTATTTTTTTTATCTACCCATCAAAAAAATTGGGAAAATTTTCCAAGTTTTTCTATCTGCAGTATTATATTGTAGATTTGCGTATTGAAGTGAAAACTTTTCTCCCTGGTTCTTTACCATGAAATGATTCAAACCCTTGTCAATTCATTTAGTTGAAAGTTGAAATTGAATTTGCTTTCTGCTTGTATGAGAATACGTTGTAGTCAAGTAAGATTGGATCATCTGCCTCTTGTACATAGCTATAGGTGGAGCTTGGGTCAAAAGAACTTGTAATGAGTGGAGCTAAAATTTCTAGAAAGAGTGATTTTTATGGGCCATAGCTGTAGATTTTAATGGCCTGGGCATTCATGACTTTCTTGTTTTTTTTTCTTCTTCCTAGATAAGCGTTAACTTGTGTATACACTCGTGTAATTGGGCTAAGCCTTTTGTTATTAATACAATTGTTTACTTATAAAAAATAAAAAAAAATCTAGAAATAGTGGTAATTTTTGCAATTTTTAACTCCAATTATATTATGCTGGGCAGCCTTTTTTTTTTTTTTTTTTGCCACCGGAAGACGCGGGGGGTGGGGGGGTGAGGGTGAGAGAGAATCTATTGGCTCTTTACCATAAACAATTTCTAAGAAGATATTCTTATACCTCTAACTTTACTCAAGCAGCTTGTCAGCACTTGGACAATTCCCAATTCTCATTTTTCATCTCACTAGATATATTCTTTGCTGTTTGGGTGGGAAATAAAAGTTAGAGAAGTTATAGACTTATGGTTTAATGTTGCTATTTTCAGTTAGTTATTTACTTGTGAAAATGTATGTATTCAACTTTTTCTGCCTTTGCTGATTAAGTTTTATGCATGTGTTGATTATTATTTTTTACAAAAAAAATTATGTAGTTATTGTAGCAATTTTTGCTTAAGGAGTTGGCTGCCAAGTTAAAATTTAGCTACTTGTTTAAGCTTTTTGGATTACCATATATGACCCAGTGCTGTTTTTATTGGTGTAGCGATATCTGTAGTTCAGGCTTTTTTCTAGCCTTTTTTTTTTTTTCTGGCTGCTGTGAAAATATGCAGATCATGGCTGACAGCAGTATTTTTATTGGTGTTTTTTTAACTTAAGCCTTTTTAACTCATGAAGAGATAGATTGGTTAAATTGCTACCATTGAGAGTTTGGGTAAGACTCTCTCTCTCTCTCTCTCTCTCTCTCTCTCTCTCTCATACATTTATTATTTCTAGTCTTATGACTTGTTAGGTACAAGCCTTGGGTATGCACAGGGTTTTTTTTATTATCTCTCATACATTTATTCTCTCTCTCTCTCTCTCTCTCTCTCTCTCATGCATTCATTATTTCTAGTCTTATAACTTATATAAAGAGTAATGAGGTATGCATGCGGTTTTAAACGAAACGAGTCGAATTCAAGCTAGTAGTGGGTGGGCAAGCCTTGTTCTTTTAATTTTTAATCAAACACGAGTTGAGCTCAAGCTTTTCATCGAGTCTGTATTTTATGATGACAAGCAGCTTTGTTTAGAGTTCAAGCTTGTTCGCGAGTTGGTTCATTTAAATAAAATTATAGATTATTTATATTGTATTTTTTGACAAACAAACATTGGCTTTATGCTAATATCTTTATAAAGTTTGTATATACATATGTCAACAATTATATTCATAAAGATTCAAGTAACATGTTCATTATTAGTAACATGATTTCCTTTCCTGTAATCTCTATGAATATTTGAAGTATTTTCATTATAAATATAAACTCAATACTATAAACAATAATAAATACGAAATTTTTCGAGTTTATACGAGTGAAATCAAGTTTTAAAGAAATTGCATTCTTTATAATTGATCCTAATTTTATATTTACGATCGGCTTATTTAATAAATCAATCGAGCCAAATTGAGCGGCTTGTGGAGAAGTTTTGTTTATTTAAATGGTTAGTGATTTTGGTACTGTATAATCATGTAAGGGAACGTTCTCTGCAATGTCACAGGCCCAGTCTCCTTTTATTATTTTTGTCTTTGCTCCTGTTTTGATCTGAATGTTGCCATTTTTCCCTGCAATAGTAAAGAAGGGTAAGTAGTCAAGCCAAGCAATTTTACAGAGGGCAAAGCAAGCGACAGATGGGTAAATGGCCTTAATTAAAAAGCAAATAATTTATAATTTACCCATCATAGAATTATCCAATTGGAAACAAATTATATATATATATATATATATATATATATATATATTCAACTCAATTATTAAATATGTAAGTTATAATATTCCTAATTTCTAATATACCCCCAATTATAAGATCAATAGTATGTACCCATCATGTAATTATTAAAAATGCATGTTGCAATATTTAACTCCAATCTTTATATTATTTGTAATTGGGAGGACGAGGGAAAATAAGAGGAGAAAATGAAAAAAAAGGGGAACAAATTGGGGGTAAAAATGTATTAAGTTATGTTTCACAAATTGACGAAATTTGATATGAAACGTTAGATTTACTTTTCAACAAAAAAAAAATTTACAATCTGACGTTTTGGATTAAGAGGCATCAGATTGTAAGTTCCACTTTATTCGATTTTTGTGTATACCAAGAATTTCTAGTATTGTTATTTGGGTCGAAAAATCCCGACCTTCCAAATTGCCAACCCTACCTATTAGAGATGAAGAATGGCGACACTTCTAATTTTGAGAGTGCCAAGTGATGACACCATTTGAAAGTAGGAACGAGTCTATTTACAAGTTTGCTTGTTGATAACTCAAAACACATCAATGAGTTCGTATTAAAAAAGAAAAAAAAGGTATTAGTATTTAGACAATTTTCATAATTATAATGAATTACACAAACAAATATAATGAATGAAATATTCTACCCATCTGCCTACTGCCTACTGCCTCACATACGGCACACGAAATCTGACGTGGCCTTTTCCTTTTTTTTTTTTGAATTATAGTTAAACGTGCATTTAGTTACCGAATGATAAAAATCAAATTTTGAATTCCCACCAACCCCCCCCCCTCCCGCGCACACCCCCCTGCGTTCTTCCTCCCTCTCCCTGAATCTCGAAACAACCTCCCTTCAGAAATCCCTCTCTCAAGACTCTTGACTACCACGACAGCAACTCGACCCCCCGAGCCAAGTGTAGGACGGAGCACCCAAAGCCGCGACGGACTGATCTCGACCCTGAGAGAGAGAGGGCGTTCTTCACAAAGGCGAGTAATACATTTTTTCAAATTTTTTAAATGTCGTGTAAAGTACAAGTGATTGTATTCTCATTGTTATGGTGATTGTAATCTGGGCTATGGAAATATGTAGGCATATGGATTGATAACGCCACTTTGAGAATTGAATAGCATGTGTTTGTAAAAAAGACTCAAACAAAACATTCTGCCCCTTAAAGAAAACATTTGCTCATTTTGCGCTGTGGTGATGGAAATGATGCAAATGGCATGCTTCATATCAAGTCTGCACTCATTTTTGTTTTTTTCCAAGCCATACCTAGTCTGCACTTGGCGATTCTCAGTTCTGTTTCTAGAATATTATTAGCTGGATTTCAGAATTTACAGCTTAGTCAAAGGTTGATGCATTTCAATGTTTCACTTGTGATTCTAGTGTATGCTCATGCTATACACACAACTGTAACTTTTGGGATGGGATTGTGGAGCATTGGTAAATGTGGTGAGTTACATATATATATATATATATATATATATATATATATATATATAATAGGCAAAGAAGAACGATAGTAAGATGAAGATGAAAAATGGCCTTCAATGATAAGTATTTGACTTGCTATTGTCCTGGATGCATGTGAAAATAGACTATCTCATTCTAATTAATAGAACTTTTGGAGTGAAGGCATGCAAATTATCTCTCGGTATACTAATGAAATGTACTCTAATATTTAGTTTCCTTGGGAGGGCATGGGGTCCTTTCTCTCGGGTCTTCTTTGCTTACACATATATGGACAACATTATCATTCCCAAAGGCTGGTATAACTGGGGTGACCCAGCAAACATGTTCCTGAGCCCGTGACCTTAATGTGATGTAATGAGAAACCCGTGTCATCTAAAAGACTGCTCCTCCCTTGTGCTGTTAGGGCCCCCATGTTCTGTGCTATTGCATGCACGTGAAACTATGGAGAGCAGCTTTAGTAGGGAATCAACACAAGAAACTAATGGTGGATAAGCATATGCAAGCGACTATACATCTAAATTTATAGATGTAAAGCAGATTTTGTGGAAGAAACTTCTTGAAAAAAATAACTCGCATCTTTTAGATCTCAGTCAATGCCTTTCATATGCCTTCATTCTACAGATTACATAGGCATACAAGGCTTGAGTTTGAATCTTCTAAGAAGAAAGTTTGAAGTTAATGTAGTTAATTTGCTAAGATGATTAGGTTTGCATGCTATGAAGCCAAGTAGTTCTCACTCAAACAAAGGGTGAAGGATAGGGTAATAGTTTATACGACAAGACTCGAAGTTGGAAACATACTCTAACTTTGACTAAAGTGCATTGTCAGCATTTACAGATTAATTGGTTTCCTCGTCCAACACAATGCACTAACAGTTTGTAGTAAAGCATAAACAGCTAGATATAAAGCCTTAGCCATGATAAATAAATTACAAAGTTCAATATGTTTTAAAAAAGGAACACCAACCAGAAAAGATTCAATATGTTATAAAGCCTTAACCCAGATTCTTATTCTCATCTTTGCTTGGCACTTGCCCTCTATGGTCTTTTTGTCGCCATTATCTTGTCTTCTAGAGCTGGCCATTTCAGATCAGACTAAGAAGGCTGTTGTGTTACTGAATGTTCTTTTTACCTAGTTATTTGTGTAATTTTGAGGAGGAAATTAATTGTGGACATGTTAGTTAAATATCAAGAATATTTATTCATTTGTTAGTGAAATGACAAGAATATCTATCCTATTTTGCAATGTGCACCCAAGTATCCATTTACCAATGACACAACAACCTATGTTTATCTATTTACCAATGACAATGTTTATCTATTTTCAGCAAATGACAAGTTCAAGTATCAATACCGGTTCAAGTGCGTGGACTTCAAGAGGGAAAGACAAAGCAAGTTTGGATAGGCCACTTTGCTATTGTGGCATTCCATCGAAACTTCGAATATCTGGGAAGGGTAATAGTTTTGGCAGAAGATTTTACAACTGTCCAAACTATAAGATCAATAAACAATGTCAATATTTTGAATGGATTGATCTTGAAAGTCAACAAAATCCATGCTGCAAGATGACGTTGGAGTTAGCTCAACGAAGGAACGAGAGGTTATTTCATGAACATGTAACGATCGAAACTGCAAAATATAAAGCAATGGAGAAGAAGTATAAGGGAACCTTAAAAGTGTTGTTCACATCGTGGTTGTTGTTTATTGCAATTTTTGCTGTAATTTTTATGTATCCCAAAAACACTTCTGTATGTCGGACAGTGCTTCAACTCATGTAATGTAAGTTGTTTTAGTTTTAGACAACTGATTGTAATGAACATGTGATGCAATTAGTCGTGTTTAGTAAATGTAATGAACATGTGATGTAATGAGTTGGCTTTTGTCAATGTTTTAGAATGTATGGACATGTTTTGCAGGCAAGAATATATACATGCAGGCAAGAATATACAATATATTAATTAAGAAGAATCCTGTAAATGTTGCAAGGAGGGACTGTATATACATGCAGCAACCTGTACATCTACCAACCTTTTTTTGTTTATTTTTTTAAAAACAAAATAACTAGTTATTTTATATACCATCAGGCGGCATATACGAGAAAGTCACAAAACAATAATGAGTAACAAAACAAAGCAAAACTCAACCTAAATGAGCAAAACTCACATACAGCTAACGTGGTGCATTTATAATTATGAAATGCATAAAAACATTCCACCAACAATTGTCACATACGACCACAACCTCAAAATAAATGTGCACAAAATACTTCAAGATTTCTATAATTTATATAATAATGTTTTTATACAAGTACTGCATTCGACTATCTGTACATTCTTTACAACCACAACCGTCAACAAAAAGGCTCCAGATTTTCACAAAATCTTTCAAATAACCCATCAAAAATATAATAATGATTGTCATACATGTTGAACACCCACAAAAATACTCAAAGAAACCCATAAACAATGTTTCACAAATTCTCATCATTGCCCGATGGTGTTTGTTGTGTGACAATACTATATTGAGTTCCAACAACAACATCTTCAACGTTAGCACCAACTTGGGGGGCCAAGACCTCACTAACTCCAACTTATTCGTCAGCAAATATTTTCCTGCAAGTCTAATTTCCAAAATGCCAGAAAATACACATTTATTAGAAAGGAAAAGAAACACTAGTCCAACATATATACAATTAATAGAAAAAAAAAACAGAGTACCTGTTTCTTCTTTCTCTTGGTTGCAGCCTTCTCCACAGGTGGAACCTTTCTCTTAGTTGGAGGTCTCCCTTTCCCTCGAACAACGTTAGGGCTTAATATTTTCTTACCCTTTGACACGATGTCGCTCTCATTGACCTTGGTTGAACCGGACTCAAGTGGTAATTCTTTAAAATTATGCTCAAACTCATCTAAAACCCGCATGAATGCATTGACATGCTCATCACTTGGGGATACACGCGTCGCTAATTTCATACATTTTTTAACCACAAGTTCATACCTTCGTGAGTCCGCATTATCCCGCAAATCATCATAACTACTTTTGACAAGTGTGTATCTTCTCTTTAAGTCTTTCCTCCACCGATCCAAGATGTACCTCTCTGGAAACATATGAATCTTCTTCATTTGACAAACTTTAAATACATGCCTACAAATAATGCCCCTCATCTCAAACAGTGCACACGTGCATTTGATATCACATTCCTCCTCGTTATAGTAAACTACGTAATGGATGGTTTTGACATGGTCACCCGAGGAAATTTCATCCAACACATCAAAGGTGGAAATACAACCATGTTTGCTAACAGGTATGCAATTACAACAAATCATCCCCCACACCTCCCCTTGGATTTCTTTAAACTTTGCATTTGTATACACCGCTTGGAACTGCTTTTCAAAGTGGAATGGAGTCATACATGGGATTGTTTGGTTGCACGAATTGAAATCTGTTGTCGTCTCTACTTCCACCTTCTTCCTCAGAGCATTGTCAAATTGATCGACAAATTCCTTTAATGTTGTACCAGAATGCACATATCCGTCGAAAAAGGCATTCATGCTTTCAGACCGCTGTGTAGTGCTCATGCCAGCCCAAAATACACCCTTCAAGTAAGCTGGAACCCAAAATGATCTCTCGGTATACAACCCTTCCAGCCACGCGTTATCACCAAGGTCATATTTCTGAATTAGTTCCCCCCATTTGGCATCAAATTCTTCACAGCTATGCGAATCATATAGGGCACTCTGAATGTCAGTCTTTAACCCTGCGTTGAATTGGGAGTGGGATCCCAATTTCTCAGGCAATTTCCGCATGATATGCCATAGACAATATCTATGGCGAGTTTTTGGGAATACCATCGCAATGGCACTCTTCATTGCCCGATCTTGATCTGTTATGATTGCTTTTGGAGCCTGACCATTCATGCAGTCCAACCATGCTCGGAACAACCACACAAAAGTACTTGTATCCTCACTTGAAATCAATCCAGCCCCTAATAGTATAGACTGCCCATGATGGTTTACCCCAACAAAAGGAGCAAAAGGCATACTGTATCTATTTGTTAGATACGTCGTATCGAAGGTGATCACATCTCCGAAACACTCATACGCGGCTCGACTACGTGCATCAGCCCAAAACACATTTTTGAGTCGCAACACATCATCCACATCAATCACAGAAATAAATCCATCATTCATCTTCCTCATCCTCTTAAAGTAATCATTAAGTGCTTCGCCACCTCCTTTACCTAGCCTCAATTGTCTGGCTTTGTCAATATAATTTCAACAATCTTTCTCTTGAAATTCAAGATTCTCGAACCCGCCCGCATCAACAACAAGTGCTCCAAAATTTTTGTTCATTCGAATACCTGCCCTGTCATTTAGATCGAGCATTCTTTTACTGTATTCATCTAAACACTTATGACTTCTAAAAAATCTAGACTTCTGTGGGCTGACAGTAGCATGATTGTGAGTATTCTCAGCAGTGGTCAAAACCCATACACCCTTTTTGTCCAAGTGAGCGTTTAACTTCGCCTTACAGTCTGTTTTAATTGTTGGTCGCGGCTTCGAGATATTACTGTGACTCGGATGGTACTTGCCGCCACGTGCACACCCAATTGTCACATACTTCGGTTTCCCAGATGCATCTCTTTTGGTCCTCTGTGTGATGACACCAAAACCTTGTTTCTTGGCATATCGCTTATAATATGCAAGAAGCTCTTTATCAGTGGCGAACTCCATACCAGGTTTTGGCTCCTCAACTCCTTCGTCATCATCATCAGATACTTCATTAGTTTCCTCGGCCTCTGCCACTTTATTTACGTCCGACGAAGTTTCTGAAAATGAAAATGAATATTTCATATTAGAATTTATTTTATAACACTGTATGTTTACTAATTGAGTTAAGAGTCTAATACCGTTTGTCAGGTGATAGCTCTTATCAGTCGTGTGTGATGTACCTCCAAAATTATTTTCACTTTCAGCACCCAATGACAATGGCACTGTTGATGATTCACTTGCTAGTTGGGGAGTCTTTTCAGATCTTGTTGACTCCTCCGGATTACTCGATGGTGGCATCGATGGATGCTGTAATGAGGCACAGTGTTCAAATAAATTCAATACATATAAAAAAAAATACCTAAAAACGATTAAAAGGAATATACCTGATAGGTATGTTGAACTCGTGTGGACTCCTCCGAATTACTTGACTGAGGGTAGGGCATCATTGGTCCAAAAGATGGCATCGATGAAAGCTGTAGTTAGGCACGGTGTTAGAACATCCGAAATGCATATAAGGAAAAAAAAAACACTTAAAAATGTTTAAAAATAAGCTACCTGACTACCCCAAGTGCATGTATATAGATTTGGAAATGCATTTTGAGGCAACATAAATGGTAGGTAGTACGGGTTTCGTGGACCATAATATCCCTATAATACACAAATAAAAAATACGTTTAACTATGTATAAAAAAAATACATTTAACTAAATGACAATATTGGCAACCACTAGTAACTTCGTAAGCAAGCATTTTTTAACCACTTGCTTAATATTGGCATCTTTAATCATCACTCATGGACTAAAGCCATAACAGAATCGTATTGCCTATTGCACATCCAAAGGAAAGGTGCAATATATTCAATGTTCTTATCACTACAAATTCTCCCAACAATATATTCGGAGTTTGAATGGATCATTACGCTAACAACTGTTCCCCATAGAACATGCAGATTCGAGCTAATACAGATATAACAGAAGGGCTAATTAATGACCACCACCTTTTGGAGGCGAATCCGAAGATAAGATCAACTCTGTTACACAGCACATAAAAAAAAAAAACAGCTCGTAATGTCACTCATATGTGCAACCCAATTGGCTTTTAATGCAATTTCCACTCTTACACAAGGCATATAAAAAAAAAAAAAATTAACCAACACTAACACCCACCCCAAGTTCCAAGTTCACAAACAGATTGAGAAATGAAACCTAACAAGAGAAATGAAACCTAACAAATATACTGTGATTTTCGGGCAATAGTAGAACAAAAAACAAAAAACAAAAAACAAAAGCAAAGAAAAACCCAAACTTTATCTACTGATTTTCGGTGCTTTGTTTTCCTTGCAAGAGTTGACACGGGTAAACCATCAAATGAGAGCCCCACGTAGAATGGAACAAGCAACTGATCTGAAAGCGAGCTGAATGTTTGTGTGAATTGAAAGAAAAACATTAAAAACGAGATTGTAACATATAAGAAAAACGGAAATGGGTCAAAGATTATAAAACAAGAAAAAAAAAGAAGGAAAAAAGCCAAAACCTGTGACAGGTTGGTAGATGTACAGGTTTAAGGATTACACGAAGGTGAAATGGCCGGCAGTCCCAGATGGTTACGAAGGTGAAATGGCTGCTGTCGGAGGAAGGAGAGGCTGCTGGCGCTACTGGCGCTGCTGGCGGGAGGGAGAACAGAAGAAGAACGGGGCTTATGGGGGGTAGGGAGGGAAGAACGTGGGCGTGCAGGGGTGGGGAGGGAAATTAAATTCGAAACGTATTGGGTATAATGTTAGGTTTAACTAAACGCAACGTTTAACATTTAAAAAAAAAAATGCCAGATCACTTTTTCGTGTGCCGTATGAATGAAACCGGAAGGTGTATAGAAGAACTCATAATGAATTTACACACCGAGTTGTAAATAAGAAAAGTGAAAAGGAAGAAAGTGTTTGCATACCTAGATTCAACGCTATTAGGTGGGAATAGACATGTTCCAACCCAACTAAAATTCCTAGTACCATATATGTTGGAAAATCCAGAAAGAACAATCATATTTTTTAACTCGAGTAGTGCTAGGCTACCGTCCAGCATTGACGGTTGGCGTACCACCTAGCACAAGAGATCCTTGTTCCAACAAAGCTGAAAGAGATTTTTTTTTTGTTTTTTTTTTTTTTTGGTAGTTATAATAATAAGAACAAGGAGTTTGAAGAAGTGAGTCCTGCTCTTGATTAAAGCATCCCTACTCTTGATAAATGCATCCAATAGCATTTGGCCTAAATTTATAATCTTTTCACCTTACTAGTCCTATGCATGGTGAGTACTATAGCTCCATAACGGACTATAGCTTTGTTGGAACTAATTCTAATTGAGGTAGTCAATGGGACGTATCTAAATCCGCGTATGGAACCCCTCATACTGCGGTAGCTCTAGAGATGTGAGACTATCTCAATTACGATCGAGTGTGTATCCTAGTTGCTTCGTGTGACCGTCCATGCACATATAATAATGATCTATTTAAATATATAATGTTATTTACAGCTTGGGGATGGCTTTGTCTTTGTGAAAGTTTATGCCAACTTGTTCAATAGGTAAAGTTTGATGAGTGTCGACCCCATCCGTACGAACTTGAGCCACAACAACTTGTTCCGAAGACCCCATGACTCCCAAATTGATGATTTTCTCTCTTTATTAAATGCTTTAATGAACTTTAGTCAATGATTTTAGAGTACATTAAGAAAACTATGGACTCCCATGGTTTTTGTTGAATCATTTGTTTTTTCTTTTGGTTGAATTATTTATTTGATCATGTTGTGGGTTTTTTTTAAGGAAAAAAAAAAAAAAAAAAAAAAAAAGCAAAACCCTTGTAGTGACCTTTGAAATTTGAATTATTAGAAACAACAGAGTCAATGTTTATGTAGAGCTACCACATTCTGTGCATTTATAAGTAGTTTAACAACCAAACATGATTTTGTTTTGTTTAGTTGTAGATGTTCTAGCATCATGCATGCTCCTTGGCTATTGTACTTCACAATGGGAAGCATGCATATATATATATATATATATATATATATATTGTTTGATGCTTCTAGAGAAATGTTTTAATCACAAAAAGAAATTATAAAAATAAACTTATAAATTGACGTGGTTTGATATGTTAATCAGATTGTAAAACTAATTTTATTATAAAATAGGTCTAACGTATGATATTAGTTTGAGTTTATTTTTATGAAACTCTTTTTGCACGTAGACTTCTCATTTTATTATATATCATTAAGTTATTATTAATCATAGATCCAACAAAATGACCTAGAAAACATAGGTGACTACTATTTATTGCAAATTCAACAAATTTAACATCTCTCTCTCTCTCTAGTTGCATTAAATATACTACAAGAGCAATTTGATCTTTATAAATTATAAGTAATTATCAAGTTGATGAGATTTTCTTTCTGATTGATAATAATTAGTGTTAAATACTAAAGACAATGACATTGTAGGAAAGGTGAATCAGTGGGAAACTGTATGGTAACTTGAAGGAAATTAATTTTTGTGGGTTCAGGATTAAAAAAATGAGTTGAGTGTTAATTGTGCTCATGATCATCAAACCCTAGTTAGTCCTAACCTTAATAAAATTAGGGTCTTTGCCTGACTCAAAATAAAGTCAACCTTAAGCTTTTTATTCAAAACAAATTGATCAGTTTTGCGTATTATTTACTCTAACATTCCCTTGTTTTTGTTACTTGTCAGTTTGTACATATTTAAGCATTAATTAATGAATATATTATTCATAGCTTGTGAGTTTAAACTTTTGAAATTGGAAAATATTGAAGTAATTAATTATATATGGTCAAATTCTCAATTGCTTATTAAACTTAATCTATCTAGGTAAATACCCATTTGATATTAACAATAATATTAATACTTAGTCAAAAAACGCACCGCTAAATGTGCTACAAGCATTATAAAAGTTCTTCGCATACCAAAAGGTTCAACATAAGTAAATCATAAACGTTTGATAGGATACGTCAGATTATAAAATTACTTCTACTGTAAAATTATATAATATCTGATGATGTAGCTATAATATTTATGAATTTTTTTTTATGATTGTAGCAGTACTTCTTCAGACATTATTCTTCTGCTATAATAATAAAAGATTGGATTCATTTGTTTTCGCAGATAATATGAGATAAGTTGAGATAAAAGTTAAAAGTTAAATAAAAATATTGGTAGAATATATTTTTTTAATATTATCTTTATTTTAAGATTTGAAAATTTTGAATTATTTATTTTATTTTATATAAAAATTTAAAAAAAATTAAAGTGACTAGATGAGATAAATTGATATGAATTATGAAAACAAACGAGTCCTATTTCGAAAGGTTAGGTTATCTTATTAAACAAGGCAAGCGTATATACTTGGCACTTATGAACAAAGTTCTTGTTATGTTTTGTGGCAGTGACGGTGAAGATTATTATTTTTTTGAAAAAAAAAATAAAAATTGATTGACATTAAGGATTAAATAATGGGTCAATATTATTTTCCTCGCCCCAATATACATTCAATGCATCAGAAAATGGACAATATAAGAAACAAGTTGAAGATGTCATTTTCCTAATAAATGGTTAAAATGTTTGGTTATGACTGTCAAAAAGAGTGAAACATTTTGGAGGCAGAAAAGGAAAAACAAACATTATAGCTGACCTTGTAATCCTAAGACTTGCACTTTTCGTCTTTTGATTTGACAATCGAGTTGAGTCTGTATGTGCTTGCTGGACAAGGTGTCGAGGTGCAAGACTTTGTAAACTTGCTTGACAAGTTCTTAAAACTTGTTGAGAGAGAGAGAGAGAGACCTGTCCACTGGGCAGGACAATGAGTATACCGCTAGTCGAGTTCTACCCACCCACAGGCCAAATTATCAGTTCAAAGTTATTTTTCATCACGTATAAATTTAGGCTTAGGTTGTTTTGAGAAAACATCTCATTTCATTTAATTATTATAACTTTATTAACTTTTAATATAAAATAAAATAAATAATTTAATTTTTTCAAATCTCAAAATAAAAATAATATTAAAAAATATATTCTAACAATATTTTATTCAACTCATCTCCGAAAACAAACAAGCATGTGCATGTAAGTTTTAAGATTCGTTTGGATAGTGAGAAGACGAGATGAAATGATCTGCAAATAATAATGAAATGATTTGAGTTAATATGTTATATGAAATTTTAAAAAATAAGAAATAAAAAGTTGAATAAAAATATTATAAAGTTAAAAAATGTTATAATATAATTTTTGTTTTGAAATTCGAAAAAATTAAATTATTTTTTATGTTTTGTTTGAAAGTTTGAAAAATTTGTAATGATTAAATTGAAAAATTAAAATATGAAAATTTTGAAATTGAAAAATGTTTGCATTTGTATGGTGTTTATATGAGTTGAGATCAGATCAGATGGTTTGAAAGATTTGTGAAACTAGACTAGACCGGGATGTTTGGGGAATGAGATGAGATGAAAATTTTGTGAATTGTTGTAAAATAATTTGTAAATACTAATAGTAGAGAGATAATTTGAGTTAAGTATTTATTGAATTTTAGAAAATGAGAGAGAAAAAGTTGAACAAAAAATATTATAAAATTAAGATTTGTTATAATATAATATTTTAATATTATTTTTATTTTAAATTTTGAAAAAATTGAATTGTTTTTTTGTTTTTTATTTAGAAAATTGATAAAGTTGTAATGATTAGTTTAAAAAATTTGTAATGATTAGATTAAAAAAGTTGTAATGATTATATTGAAAGTGTTTATCTTTGAATATTGTTTAGGAATGAAATGAAATGGGATGAGATAAGATGAAACATGTTTCCAAACAATTCTGGAGAGGTCTAGATAGTGAGTAGAGTTAAAATGAGACGAGAACTGAAATTTAAATAAAATATTGTTATAATATTATTTTTTAATATTATTTTCGTTTTGATATTTAAAAAAGTTGAATTGTTAATTATATTTTGTTTGAAAAAATTATAATAATTATAGCTAATTTGAATTCAGAGAGTGTTTCATCTCATCCTATTTTATCACAACTTATCATTATAACTTTTTCAAATTTTCACATAAAATATAATAAACAATTCAATTTTTTCAAATCTCAATTTAATTTTTTCAAATCACAGAATAATAATAATATTATAAAGTAATATTTTAATAATATTTTATTTAACTTTTAATTTTTATCGAAAATCATTTCATCTCATTTCATTATCCGGTCCTATAAAATAAGACGTCGGTTAGAATATTAAATGGAGGACAGTAAGTATAATTGGGAGAAGATAGCCACCAATCATACCACCCAAAACAATTCAAAGTCAAACCCCTCCCTGCACAAATTCTTTGGATCTCATCTTTATCTGCACAAAATACATTTTTTTACAAGCTTTTTATCCAAACATTTTCTTTCATTTAAAAGAAATATATATGTATAAGAAGTAGATATTAGTGTACAAGGTCTTTTCCTCGTGAATTTAAGAAAGATCCCAACCTTGCATTATCCATAGTAAAACTTTAATTTTTTAAAATTGACGTAAACAAATGTAATTTGAAATGAGAAAATATATTTACAACCGTAAATTATATAACTACTACGTAATCATTTAAAAAAATAAATAAAATATAAGATTCACATGAAAAAATTAATTTTTGAGAAAAGATATGTGTAACTGTGAATTGTGCAACCGCCGCGTAATCGTTTTGAAAAAAATGAATAAAATATAAGACTCACATGAAAAAAATTAATTTTTTAATAATAGACCACACTCTTTTTTAAAATGATTACGCGGCATTTATGCACTTTACAGTTATATATAGAATTACTCTTAATTTTTTAATAAGAGACCTTGCTATTTTTTAAAACGATTACGCGAAATTTATGCATTTCACAATTGTATATAAAATTAGTTATTTGAAATTACAAGTTCTCACTTTATGGTTTTCTATATATTTTATTGATTTTTTTTTATATTGTATTTGGAGCAACCTTATTCTTTATATTTGATTTGCATAATCACTAGTCATACTGATTGATGTGATATATTTTAAATAGGATTATAAATAAATAATTAAGATTAAAAAATACACTTCAAATATTATACATATCGGTGTAGATAAGAATGATAAGAATAAGAAAAAAAGAAATATACATCTTTCTCGTATTTTACGAATTTATTGTATATTCATGAAATAAACCACCAAATATAAAATATGTGAAATATGTATACACTATTTCATATATTTCTATACTTCCAAAATAACTTTTTTAAAACAAAGAAAAAACTGTATATAAAGTTATACTATTTACAAGTACGATACGTGAACACAACTTAATATGTGACTCTACTTCGTTATTAAGAAAAAAATTAAAACTCTATTTATTAATTGATATGACATGTCTCTATATTTTAATATTGTTTAGATAGTGAGATGAGAATAGATGAGATGATTTTATATAAAAATTAAAAATTAAAAGTTGAATAAAATATTATTAAAATATTATTTTTAATATTATTATTGTTTTGACATTTGAAAAAGTTAAAATATTTATTATATTTTGTATAAAAATTTGAAAAAATTATAATGATAAGATAAGATGAGATGAGATAAGATGAATTCGTTTTTATATCCAAACTGAGCATTTGTATATATAATTAGTCTATATATAATTTCCAAATGAAAATTCATATTCATGTAAGTTTATATAATTATATTTAAAAAACATTAAAATTACAATATTTTTTTTTAAATAATATTTTTTTTCTTTTATCTTATTTATCAACAGAACTATATACACAGTTGCTATATAGAATTTCTAATATATATAAAATATAGAGTAATTCTAAGTATCTGCCTACACTCTTCACACACCATGCATTCAAATTTTTTTTTTTTTTAACTCAATATACTAAGTGTGTTAAGTGTGTGATAAATAGTAGAATGTAAAGAAAATTTTTTCTAAAATATAAAAGAGTGAGTAGGATGGAGGGGGAGGATGTTGTTGTGGATAGGGAGAATTAGCGAAATCCAGCAAACGTCAACACATATCTTAGGCTGACTTTTTGCAGAAGTGTCGTAGTTCGTGCAACACGACACAAAAACCAAACATTATCTATATATATATATATAGGAATAGTGGTCGCCGTCGGTCGGTGCCTCTTCCTTGATAAAAACCTAAGCGCGTTTCAGCATACCATACCCAACTGTCATATTTATTACCTAACGAGCCAGCTGTCAGCTGTGTGTGCTGTCCTATCCATATTTGGGCGGTACCTTCTCCTAATTTTGTCACCGCACATTTTTCATTTTATAAACAAAGATCATTATTTCTCGTTGGATTAGCTTAAGGTTAAGGTTATATTTGGAATATAAATTCATCTCAATCTATCTTAAATAAATTATTAATATTTTTTTTTTAATTTTTTATAAAAAATTTAAACTCATCTTAATCTAATTTATATATTTAAATATATATCTCAACTTATTTATATTTAAACACATCTAAATGAAATTATAAAATATTACATTTCACATGTCAACTCAGATAATATAAAATCATCTCAATATCCAAACACAATTTAAATACTACTTAACTCTTAATTAAGCTAATGTCATTATAAATTAGATTACATTGAATTAGCCAAGTCAAAGCCATCCAGCCCAAGATACAGTAAAACCAAAGCTAAAGACAAATATGACTTGCTGCTGTAGCAAGTTCATATAATTTTCTATCAGTTATATATATTTGTATAGATTGTTTGATTGAAAAAATAAAAATAAAATTAATATTTTATTATTATAGAGATCTTGATGGTTAATTTAGTGTGAAATTCAAATTTTGAGCGATTAGACAAAAGTTAAAAAATAACTTATCAGGTAAACTTTGACTTTTGGAATTGCTAATCCAATGAGATGCTCTAAGATAATTTTATACGATATATTATATTTATTTTATAATATGATGTATTACATTAAATTAAATTAAATTATTTTTGAGTTATTTTTGTTAATTTTTGCATCATCCCCGTTTGCTGAATCCAGCTCACAAAACCCAGTCCACTTGAAAAAGTAAAGAATATTGAACAAAGACTTTTTGTTGAAAAATGAGTAAACCATTCAGGAATCCATAAAAAGAGAAGTCAATTCAATTCAAAGTATGATATCATGTCCGGTTGGCTTTTTTTACCTTTTTTTTTCTTTTTTAGAAAACAAATAAAGGAAAAGAACATAATGGAATGATTACTGCTATGAAATAGTTTTCTCTCCCCAATACACAAGGGAAAAAAAATATTTATAATGATAAAAAACTATTTACGATAAAAAAATAATTATTTTTATAAAAAATAATTGAGTATAAATAAGCAGTTTTCTTATAGTGAGTCTTTCTTAATAACTATGGTTTCAAACACATTACCAAGTCGATCAATTAATATTTTTTTTTGGTATACGTAAATATTAATTAGATATTTAATTATTAAGATATAATGATAAAAATGATAAATCTCATATTGATTAGATAGAAGTGCGTGATGTAAGGTTTTTATATATAATTGTTTTTCATTGATTTTACTTTTCTAACCATTCCATTAATAAAGAATGTGGGCGTGATATTGTATCATTGATACTGATAAGGATTAGGCTTAGTTTTTGTAAAAAAAATTGGACTTGTTAGATGTGAAACACGTGTCTCATAACTCTCCCGTGGACAGTAGATGCTGTTATGAAACAATTCTTCTATATATAAGAGCAAGACTAAGTAGAGTTTTTCTATATGAGAAAAGATATTTACAATCGTGAATTGTGTAATCGCCGTGTAATGGCTTTGAAAAAAGTGAATAAAATATGAGACCCGCATAAAAAAAAATATTTTTTTAATAGTGGGCCTCACTCTATTTCAAAACGATTACGCGGCGATTACACACTTCACAGTTATATGTAGAATTACTCTTTCTATATATATATAAATTGGCATATTAAATTAATATATTATAAAATTAAAACAAACATGTGGTGGTCTAATATATCTCAATCTTGCATGGAGATCCAACATGACAGTTGGAGATGACTTGGATCATGAATAAATAATTTAAGTATGCAAGACAACAAGAATAAAATAAAAGGGAGAAAACATAGGTTGTGACGTGGATTTAGGGATTCGTTGACTAGTAGATTAGTCCCATCATAAGCTTGAACGTTTCGTATCCATTATTTATTAAATTAAAAGAAGCATTCAACTTTAATTTAAGATGAAAAATGATGTGATGTAACTTGGCAAGAACAAAAGTTCAAGAAGTATATACCTAAAAGATTAATTTGTCAAATCTTTCAATATTTAAGTATTTTGGATAGTGAAAGCTCAAGGCCCTTCGAAACTTCCATGCATTTTTCTAGTAAGCCTCACGCGTTGACTTGAATATCCCACAAGAGGGGTTAGATGGGTTAATAGCAACAAAAATCCATTTGGAAAAATAAACAACAAAAAGTCCTTTAGCCCCACTTGTATATGATTTCATCGTTATAATTTTTTTAAATTTTTACATAAAATATTAAAAATTAATATTCTAATAATATTTTATTCAACTTTTAACATTCATTTAAAATCATCTTATCTCATCTCATTATACAAACGGTTCCTTTCGTTTGGATAGTAAGATGAGATGAGATGAAATGGTTTTAGACGAGTTGAATAAAATATTATTATAATGTTTTTTTTAATATTATTATTATTTTGAGATTTGAAAATATTGAATTGTTTATTATATTTTGTATGAAGATTTAAAAAAATTGTAATGATGAGATGAGTTGAGAATATTTTTATATCCAAACGAACCTTAATCACACTTGATAATATGAAACATTTGAATGGTTTCTTCTATCAATCTCTTAAATAAAAAACATTTAAGAATTGCTACATCGCGAAATGTGACTGAGGATTACAACATCTAAGATGAAGACGAGCATTACTATATATTTTGACATTAAAGGGCTATTTGTGAATACAGATAGTTTTATCTCATCTCAAATTTTCTCATCTCATTTCTTTTTCAAACATCACTCAAATAAAAAAAATTTTAATTTCAAATTTGTAATTTTTTCATTTAATTATTACCTAATTATTACAACTTTCAAACAAAACATAAAAAATAATTCAATTTTTTTTTTCAAATCTCAAAATATTAAAAAATAATATTTTAAAAATATTTTAACTTTATAGCATTTTTATTGAACTTTTTCTTTCTCATTTCCAAAAACTCAATAAAATATCACAACTCAAAATCATTTAACTATTATTCACATAATTCTTATCTCATCTAGTTATCATACTTTCCCCTTAGTTACTATATAAGTTTTATAACATAATTTTAAAATAAAATAGAGAAAACAATTCCAAAGATTACACTCTGACTTCTTGTGAAATTGACCTTTATGAGAGAATGACAATTTCCGAGAAAATAAAGCAAAATCTTCTTAGAATCTTATTACCAAACACACAGAAGAGTACGAGTAAGAGCTCGTTAGCACATATCGCTCTATTAAAAATTGCCCATTTCATATCAAAGTACATTCCGAGTGCTTTCCTTTTCCATTAATAATAATAAAAAAATGTATTGTCAAGCCTAGAGAATAAAAAATGGTCAAGTATAAAAAAAAAGTTCAATATTTCTCAAAAGAACATCCCAAGAATCAAGATTTATGAACATTACAGCATCCGTTTGGATTCCTAAAGTTAGAGGAATAAACATTGCATAAAAGAAAATTAGAGGAAACAAAGCAAAGGAAAAATTAATTTGGATTCATTAAAAAATAAAAAATAAAATAGGAAATTGCAAGAAAAAGATAAAAATGGAAAATGAATTATGGTTTTTATCCATTAACAAAAAAAATAGAAAATGAACATTTATGGTTTTTAGGAAGAAAAAAATTTTAAAAATAAAATTAAGTTTAGTGTGTAGAAATAATGAATAATAAAACTCTTTCGCCCTGTTTTTGGAAATAAAAAGTCGGAAAATTTTGGGAAGTATGGTCGTAGGCTTCCAAATTACGTCCTTCTTCCAGTCCTACTCGTGGTTGGAAAATGGCTCTCTCTCTCTCTCCCCTGTCCACTATATAATAGTATAACACTCAGCTGCCGAAGTTATAAACGTTCAAGTTTTAGCTTTGCATAGAGAGAGAGAAGCCTCTCCTTGCAATATTATCTTTGGAAGCCAATCTCTCACTAAGAACGAAAAGAAAAAAAATTGCCCACCCACCCATCCATTAAATTCGGAGTTATTTTCCATTAATACACACATTTCTTGGTTCAATCATTGATCCTCAATTTAAGGTACAGCGCTTACTTTTTTTTTTTCGGTTTTGAAGTTCCCTTCTTTAATGTTGGTCTGCCTTGTATGGTTTTCTTGTTGCTGATCTGTTTTCTAGTTCATTGAGAGGGAGCCACAGAATGGTATACATATTTATATATCTGCTTCAGCCTTTGTTATTTTATCCTATTCTGATGCAATGCGTGCTCTGGGTGCTGTGAGTTGGAATATGATGACATGGTATAATTTTCTGATTTCTTTAGATTATTCGCTTGAGAAATCTTCTCTTTGAATGAAAATGGGTAGTTAGTGTTTTCTGTAGTGGGTTTTGCGTTTCAAAGGGAAGTATTTTGCCTTTTTTTTTTGTCCTCTGTTTGAAATTTTTTTTTTTGGATCATCGGTCGTCCAGATCCATGGTCTTTTCTAATGGGTTTATCGTCAACTTATTGTTTGGTTGATGGGAAAGTGACATGCTTGTCTTTCCCCAGTTATATCAAACATTGATCGTTCTACCTAATAGACAATGTTATTAAGAGAAAGTAGCGTTTCTTCGCTTTTCCCCGTTCCAATCGATTACTTTTGAATCCATAGGTTTCGTAGATCGAAGCTCATATTTTGATTGTTTGTTTTTTGAAGATTTCTCTGGTTTCTCAAATTTGAAAGTTTTTTGCAGTTCATGTTGACAGCAGCTTGCTATGGTCCTTTATTTGATATGCTTGCTATTCATGATGCATTATAAATCATGTTACTGCCATTAACTTCTATGTATTCGTTTTGTTTTGACAGGAATTTGATTTTAGTATTGCCAAGACACCTTTCCTTGTAAAATGGGGATTTCTTTTTCCTGCCCATTTTCCAATTACAGTGACGTGGAAAATGGCTTAGAATCTATCATTGTCAAGTCCATCAGTTTTGGGAAGGATGAAATAAAAACTCCAGTGCGATCTGTCAGTTTCAACAGTCGAGATTCTGAACCCATGATATTCAAATCCTTATGTTGTGGGAAGATGAAATTAGAAGCATCGTCTAGCTTTAAGAGTGGCGAATTGGAAGAAATGGTCTCAGTCAAGGCTCCTTCATTAGAGGATAATAAGCACATTGAGTCAAAAATACAACAAAACAAAGTGATGGATAATCAATCCCCAAGATCAGATGATCATGTGGCGATGATCCAATCATTGCCAATTTTGGATCCCCCTAATCCCAAGGATGTGGCTGCACTAAAGTTGCAGAAAGTGTACAAAAGCTTCCGAACCAGAAGGAAGCTGGCAGATTGTGCAGTTCTAGTTGAGCAGAGCTGGTATACATCCTGTTTACAGGCACCAACACTGTCCTTTTGTACAAAAATCTGTTGTCTTTCTGTCTAGTGCTAATGCAATTATGTCTTAATGATAGGTGGAAGCTCTTAGATTTTGCTGAACTAAAAAGAAGTTCTATATCATTCTTTGATATTGAGAAGCATGAAACTGCCATTTCGCGATGGTCAAGAGCAAGAACCAGAGCGGCCAAGGTAAATTTTAAACATATTGCTGTAATACTCTGCTTTTGTGTTGTGTTATTTATTTCGAAGTTTAAGCATCTCTTTGTTACTGCAGGTCGGAAAAGGTTTATCAAAGAATGATAGAGCTCAGAAACTTGCTTTACAACACTGGCTTGAAGCTGTAAGTCAATTGCACCAGAAAAAATTAGCGTAAGAATTTGTCTTTTTTTTCTTCATCATTCTTTACTGATTTTTTTTTTTTTTTATATCTTTCTAAAACAGATTGACCCGCGGCATCGATATGGACATAATTTACACTATTACTATGATAATTGGCTTCATTGTCAGTGTAAAGAACCCTTCTTCTACTGGTAATATTCTTTACTCAAAATTTTTTCCTTCACTACTGAGAATTTTGATTCCACATGTCAAGTATTTGGATTTAAATATAATTATGCTGGTTTTGGAAATTCAGGCTGGATATAGGAGAAGGGAAGGAAGTAAATCTTGTTGAAAGATGCCCTCGATCAAAACTCCAGCAGCAGTGTATCAAATATTTGGGTCCGGTAAGCCTTTATTTCTTTACTTTATCATCCTTTATTTTAATTTGTTTTCACGTTATTTAATGATAATTTTTCTCCCTTCTTTTTTCACCTTTTTATAGATGGAAAGGATGTCCTATGAAGTTGTTGTGGAGGATGGAAAGTTCTTCTACAAGCAATCAGAGAAGCTCCTTGACACCACTGAAGAAGACAAGGATGCCAAGTGGATTTTTGTCCTAAGCACATCCATGACCTTGTATGTTGGCAAGAAGAAGAAAGGTACTTTCCAGCATTCTAGCTTCTTGGCTGGAGGAGCTACATCTGCTGCAGGGAGATTAGTTATTGAGGATGGCATCCTAAAGGTATAGCTATTGCATCATATCTCAAGGAATTATCATGGTAGAAGAATGGAAAAAACTAATAGATTTTTCTTCTGTTCAATTATAGTTCCATTTTCACCACAGTTTCTTAATAATAATTTTCGCTACTTCATCAGGCAGTTTGGCCTCACAGTGGTCATTATCGACCTACAGAAGAAAATTTTAAGGACTTTGTCACCTTTCTCAAAGGGAATAACGTGAGTCTCACAGATGTGAAGGTAAACACAATGGGGCTTTATATTCTTGGAAATGCTTGTCCTTTCTTTTTTTGTTACAGATAATAATTAGAAGCCAATATGCTGAGAATGTTAATTTCTGGTACATTCAGATGAGTCCAGATGATGAGGAAGATGAATTGTTTAGCAAGCAAAGAAGCAGTATTCATCTTAGAAGTTCATCTGAAGAGGACTTGACTCAAAAGTTGAGTGGCTCCGAGACTGAAGGGACCAATGCTGAAGACTTAATTCAAGAGAGAACTTATTTGATAGAAGATGAGACTACTGCTGCATTGGAACTGCCCATGTCAAGCCGGTTACGAAGGCTTGGTAAAAAATTGGCTAACCTTGAAATACCAATAAGGAATGAATTGTACAAGAGGTTAGACAGTCAAAAGCAAAATTTGGGACCATGTTGTAACAGTTTGCCAGCTGAATCTCCCATGGATGGTTATGAAACGGCAGAAGAAGCATTTCCTTCTGAACTGGAGCACATGGTTCCGAAGCAGAACGAGTTTAATGAACAACATGAAGAGAATGAAGTGGAAATCATTCCTGAAGAATCAATTCTCAAAAGGATTAATTCACATAAAGGAATGAAGTCCTATCAATTAGGTAAGCAATTATCTTTCAAATGGACTACAGGAGCTGGACCCCGAATTGGCTGTGTAAGGGACTATCCCTCAAAGCTCCAGTTCCAAGCTTTGGAGCAAGTGAACTTATCTCCAAGAAGTGCCGCCTGTTCTAGATCTTACTTGTCTCCTCAACTTGTTAGAGGGCTGAGCTCAAAGGTGATGACACCAAGAAGTTCTGGCGGTGAAATGGCACCAACCATAACATCGCCTAGACCCAAGGAAGGAAATTTCTCCCAAAGAATCAATCACCATTCAAGAACACAATCCTCCCCATTGATTAGAGGAACATCAACAAGTGCAATTGGTAACATGTTTTGAGTAAGAACAGATTTCCTGATTGATTTATTCTTTTGTGTGAATAGAAAAGATGGTATAGGAATTCTTTCTCATTCTTTCCATTTAAAATCATGTACACATTTTTTTCTTGTACAACAATAGAAGAGGATGACTGTAGAATTTTGTGGGTTCGATGCCTTTTGAATACATATGAAGATATTCAATCTTCTATAGCAGTGTTTATTACTGAACTTTACAGATACAATGGTGTTACTGAGCCATTGAGCCTCAAGATTTGAATAGAGACTTGGCTAGGTTGACACTTTTTATGTCTTTTACAAGAGGCAAGTCTTGTATCACCAGAGAAAATTAAAGAACAATCCCAAGCGTGTCTAAGCTTCTCAACTTTCTCCTGCCAATTCTTTCACACTAGCCGTCCTGCCAAATCTGAACGACACTTTTTGTCTTTTGATATTTACGTTAGGAAAATTCTGCTTTGTAGGGATGAACACCACAAACCTATGAATAATCCAATCCACTAGAGTGATTCAACATCTAATTGATCTCATTGGGACTTGTATTTTCAAGCATGTCGCTGAGGAATTATACCTAGGGTTGTAGCCGAGCTGAGCTGATTTGACTTGTCGAGCTCGGCTCGACTCAAAATATTCCAGCTCGAGCCTGAGTTCGAAATTTTTATTTATTTTTTGTTCGAGCATAACTCGGCAAGCTAAATTTCCAACTCGAGATTGAGGTCGAGCTCGTCCCAAAAAAAGCTCGAGCTCGGCTTGAATTATTTATTTTTTTATTTTTTGAATAAGATTTAATAATTAATAAATTAGATAGATAAAAAATAAAAAATCTAATATTTAATTTGTACAACTAGCAAGTAGAACCTCTATTGAATTATAAGATTTTAAAAATTTATAAATAATTAATATCTAACTAATTGATATTTATCCATAATAATAATATATTATATACCTACATAAATTATTAATACATACACATAATATGATAGCATATATTTATTTTATATATAGTTCCTACATACTAGTATATGAAATTATTAAATCTTATCTACTAATTATTGTACAAATTATAAAATATAGCTATTAAGTATATTCAATATATAGACATAAGTAATTAGGTTATATATTATATATTTAATTATAAAAGTGTTATGCTTATATTATTAGCTAATACACACACACACATATATATATATATACATAGGTGTATGTATATATTTATCAATATATGAATGAGATTTAATCGAGTCGAGCTAACAAGTCGATTCGGGCATAAACGAGCAACCCTTAACGAGTTTTAGCCGAGTCGAGTCGAGTTTTGTCGAGTATGTCTCATTTATTAATCAAGCGGGTATTTGCTTTCACGGAAGAGCTTTTTTTTTTCACGAGTCGAGTTCGATTCGAGTTTAACTGTGCGAGTACCGAGCGGACTATCGAACATACTGGTTATTTATAGCCCTAATTATATCGTCAAAAGAATATTGTTTTCGAGATTGGTAAATAATATTAGTCTTCTCATTATTGGAAAAAAAATAAGAATACTTAGGAACAATAATTGATACTTAGGAAAAAAAAAACTTGTTGAATAAACCAAAAGAATATTGAAAGAAAGTGAAATTCTCATGAGAACTTCTACAGAAGTCCAAATTGCATAATGTTTGATGCATTTGAAATCAGAGACAATTACAGGGGCTTTTCAATGATATATGGCCCTTTTGGCATGATTCCATCTTTTTGGTTTTGCTCTTCTTTGATTGGGTTTTTATTTTGAAAAAATCTATTCATCATCTATTTTCTCATCATCCCATAATGTGTCCTTAGATGATTGGAGACTATTTATTATATTTCACTTATAAATCTATCATTTAATGCCACATCATGAAATGATGGGAGGATAATAAGAATTTAAACTTTTTATGACAAGGCTGATCAAAACTTTTTGTCTTCTTAATGATCCAACATCCCATCAATAGTGGGAGATGGCTCCATGCTTGGACAACAAAGTTACTCCCCAAAAGACCCAACTATTGCACAGGGGCATTACTTGCAATATCTAAGTCCTGATTTAAGAGTTATGCTATGTACTGCACTATCATCTTCTATTATACTGTGCTAATGCAGCATTGTCTATAAACTAATAATTTTTGTTGATATCGGGTGTCTGAGAACAAAATCTCAATTAATTCTGAGGTGTACAAGTCCTCGACAAGAAGTTTTTTGCAATTACACATTGGATAATTTAAGGAGAAGTTCTCCCAATCTGATGGCTCCTAAAAATTGTTTGCACATAAGAGAATTAAAACCTTAGACGTAGAGAGAGCATACCATCAAAATCAATGCCTTTACCACTTAAGTCAACCTCATAAGGGTTTTAACTAATAAATCACCTCATGTTTTATAAATTTACAAATTTAAATATTGATAGATAATGTCACGTCAACACAAATAGACAGGGCGGGATAAGAGTCAGTATATAACATTTTCCCCTCGTGTAATCTTCTATTCTTGATGTAACTAGTCGCTTCACACATGAAAAATGTTTGTGTTTTAATTTTATCGTACTTTTAACTCTATTTATGACTTGATTGTGTGAAATTATTTAAACACAAATCTTTTTTTATTACGAACTTTAGAAGACCAAATACTATACATAAAACAAGAAGTTTTTTTTTTCTTTTTTCTAACGCATGAATGGATGATGTGGTTTAATGGAAAGAAGACGAAAATGTTAATGAAAGAAGGTAGAGTAATTTTGTCCTTTATTATTTAAATTTGTAGTTTTTTATATTGGAAAATAAAAACTAAATG
The DNA here is from genome assembly GCA_961763995.1 of Juglans cinerea. Classification (NCBI taxonomy): domain Eukaryota; kingdom Viridiplantae; phylum Streptophyta; class Magnoliopsida; order Fagales; family Juglandaceae; genus Juglans; species Juglans cinerea. The sequence continues at coordinate 15,475,340 of CAUIVZ010000016.1, forward strand.
GTCTTTTCTTTTTTGAAGGGATCAACTAAAAAAAAAAATGAGAAATAAAAAACAGCCCTAAGAAATCAAAATTGTTTAAATAATTACGATAGAATTAATTAAAAGAATCGATGTAGACTTAGGTGAGGTTTGGATAGTGTATTAAGATGATATAAGTTGTAATAAAAGTTAAAAGTTGAATAAAATATTGTTAGAATATTATTTTTAATGTTATTATTATTTTAAGATTTGAAAAAGTTGAATTGTTTATTATATTTTGTGTGAAAATTTGAAAAAATTGTAATGATGAAATGAGATAAGTTTCCAATCCAAATCGGGGCTAAATGAAATAAGATGTTACGATCCCACATCGACTAAGTATGAGATTAGTTGATGGTTTATAAGCCCTTAGACACCCTCCCCTTGTAAACCAGTTTTCAAGGGTGAGTTCTATATAGTTGGTTCATAATAAATGGTATCAGAGCCACCCCACACCTAAGGCCATGTTGGGATGATTGCAATCGTGCGGCACGGGGATGATGTTGGCATGGCATTGTTCGTCCGGGGCTAGGAAAGACCTAGCGCACAGCCAGCCCGTGTGAGCGTCGAGACCGCCGTGGACGTCGGCTGCGAAACGTGGTGGTTGTTACGATCCCACATCGACTAAGTATGAGATTGGTTAGTAGTTTATAAGCCCCTAGGCACCCTCTCATTGTAAGCTAGTTTTTAAAGGTAAGTTTTACCTAGTGAGTTCATAACAGGTGAGATGAGTTGAAATAAATTCTGAATCCAAACAAGGCTTAATATAAGTAAAAAAAAAAAAATGCTTCGAAAATTATATAAGAAATAGATTTATTTAAAAAAAAGAAAATAATTAATCATTTGTTTATATTATTACGTGAATTTATTTTTTTGTATCTAATTTATTAAGATAAGCTTTAATAAAAAAAAATTGATTAAAATGAACTATTTTGGAAAAAAAAAATTTGATTAAAATAAAGAAGCAAGAAGAGATAGAAGAAAAGAATTAACCATTTTTTCCGACCGGTGAAGTCAGGCCAACCCAAACATAAAACAAATAAAATCCCTACTTCCCCCGAAAGGTTGAAAACGGTCTCTTCCCCTCTGAAACAATGGCGGGAAAACAAGTCGCCGGTGACGGCTTATCGGCCAACTTTGCTGGAATGTCTAAGCACCAGCTCTATGAAATCATGTCTCAGATGAAGGTCAACCATCATCATCTCTCTCTCTCTCTCTCTCTCTCTCCAATTTTCTTGAACTGAATTTTGTTTCCTCATTCTTACCTTCCTTTGCTTACTTCCGGAACTTTATTTTTCTCCAGATACCGCCTCATATCTCGTAAAATATAATTGCTATAATGTATTTGTTTTATCCCACTACAGACTCTGATCGAACAGAACCAGCAACAGGCGAGGCAGATCCTCATCCAGAACCCGCTCCTAACCAAAGCCCTTTTTCAGGTATTTATTTTTAGGTTTAGAAATAGACCTGTTTCGTTTCATTTATTTTTTTCCCATTTTGAAGGGGTGTGAAATTCGGTGTTTTCTTCGATGATGAAACACTTCGTGCAATTAGGGTTTTACTTTGTGTTATTGTTTCTTTTTGTTTGAAGAATCAAATTCATTCAAACCAATGCTAAAATTGTTTGTAAGTGTTATTTAATTATCTAGGAGCACTGTTATTTTTATTATATTTTTCTATTTTATGTCGTTATTTTGTTTGAGATTGCGATGATTTTTTTTGCATAATCTGAACCGTCTAATTCCATATTGGTAATACCGAGAAAAGACTACCTTACTAGGAACTGTTTCTTGTTTAACCAACTTCATACAAGTGGTACCTTTGAACTTGGGAGTTCTTGGGCTAACTGTCATGATGGGAGGGATTTGGGAAAGGGAAGAGTGTCTTTGATTTTTATGAGAAACTGGTCCATATTTTTTGGCATATAAATTGTTCTTCCTTTAGGATTGCGAACATTCACTTATTATTTCTGATATGAAATAGTTGTCTGCCAAGTTTAACTTATGTTGATTTATTGGTCTACAGTTGCTTCCTTTGCTTCCTCCTCACACTTCTTGTTATATTCAACTGTAGAAGGTGGGCTGTTTTTTTCCTAAGAAATTTGGTAAATGTACAAATACGTGTTGTTTCAGAAATGGTTTTCCTTGCACTGAATCACACCTTAAAACTCTATTTCGAAAGTATTGAAAAACATAGGGAATATCATCCTAGGATAATAAGATATATACCAAGAGTGTAGGCATTGTGAACACTAGCAAGTGTCATAACAAAGTTCAAGTGACAATTTGCTAGATTGTTTCTGCCCATGCTGGAACTAATATCAAAGTCAAATACCGTAAGTTATTATCAAGCCACCATTAGCCGGCAAGGTGATGAGAGAGAAAGCCAATTCTTTTATGTTTATTTTGGATATATATTTTTTTTGATAGGTATGTTTATTTTGGATATCTCTTTGAGAGACTGTGTTTTCTCTATCCCTGCCCCTTGTAATACCAAGTTCAAACTAATGTTTCTAAAATACATTAACAAGTTATTAAACTTGTTAGGATGTATATATTTTTTAAATTCAAGAAAACATTAAAGGTGTAGTTGGCTGTGCAGTGGCCAGTTTTATTTGTTTTTTTTTTTATAAGTAAATGATATTATTAATAGAGATAGGCATAGCCCTAGTATACAAGTTGGTGTTTAAGAGATAAGACCTATCTAGGTCGATGTAGTGGAAACAAGAAAATCATGAAAAGTTAGGCCATTAAAATCTATAGCCATGGCCCATAGAAATAAAGTACGGAAAAATAAAGATCGAAGTTCCTGTAGTGACCGCTCCTTATCTTCGAATGTCTGATCGTTACCCTCTTGCCATATGCACCACATAATGCAGATTGAGATCATCTTCCAGTGGATATCTCTTTGAGAGACTGTGTTTTCTCTATCCCTGCCCCTTGTAATACCAAGTTCAAACTGATGTTTCTAAAATACATTAACAAGTTATTAAACTTGTTAGGATTTATATATTTTTTAAATTCAAGAAAACATTAAAGTTGTAGTTGGCTGAGCAGTGGCCAGTTTTATTTGTTTTTTTTTTTTTTTTTATAAGTAAACGATATTATTAATAGAAATAGGCATAGCCGTAGTACACAAGTTGGTATTTAAGAGATAATCTAGGTCGATGTAGTGGAAACAAGAAAATCATGAAAAGTTAGGCCATTAAAATCTATAGCTATGGCCCATAGAAATAAAGTACGGAAAAATAAAGATCGAAGTTTCTCTAGTGACCGCTCCTTATCTTCGAATGTCCGATCATTACCCTCTTGCCATATGCACCACATAATGCAGATAGGGATCATCTTCTAGCCAGTTTTATTAGTTTCTTTATGCAATCTTGCGATACTTTTAGTATCTGAGAATAATATAAGGCACTTTTCTCTTGGCTTGTCTAGTGCAAGTTAGTTATAAATTTGTTAAGGTCCCATTGGAAATCATTTTGTTTTCTTGACGAATGAGATGTATAGTACCATGCCTGGGTGATATATGCTATGGATGGTTATGTAATTGCATAGTTTTTTTTTTTTTTTTTTTTTTGAGTTATCATAATATATTACCTCAAACTTACTTATCAAAAAAACTATATTACCTTAAACTGCTTATTTGACATTTGATACTATTATTTCAACAGGCTCAAATTATGCTTGGAATGGTCCAGCCCCCTCAAGCGGTATTCTTTTGTTCTTTATGAGGCTTTGGCCCTGTAGGTTGTATCTCTTGCTTTAATGTATTTGCTAAATTTTGGTTTGTTTTAAGATTCCAAATATCCAGCCAACAGTGTCACAGCATCCTCAACAATCAGCACAGCCTATTCTATCATCAAATATTCAGTCTGCTAATTCTTCACCAGGTCAAGTGGGTCTGCAGGAGCAAACCAGTGCATCTCAGATCCCTCCTACAATGAAACAACACCAGAATCAAGCTGCGATACCTGTCTCATCTGCTGCTGTTCCTACACTAAATCTCCAGGCTCAGCCCATGCCATCACATCCCCTGCAGATGCCACAGCCACCTAAGGGACACATTACTTCCCAAATGCCCCCTATGTCTCTTCCACAATCATCACCACTTCTTAATATCCCTTCACTTCCTCTTTATTCTTCTTCACAGCCACCTCCGCTTCAACAACCTCAAATGCCAAATACTACCAACCAGTTGCAACAGCCACTACAGACACCTGGAATTTCTCATCTGCCACTTCAACCACCATTGCCGATGCAACCTAGATTACCTTCAGTTCCAGCTTACCATCATCAGTATGCTCCCCAAATGGGGCCTAATGTGGGTTTCCAACATCCTGGTGCTTCTCAGCATCTGTCGCAGCAGTTTTTTCATGTAAGCTGAAGATCACATTGTTCTCATTGCTAAATGTATTACATGTTACAAATTGTTTGAAATTTTTCTCTTTATCAATAAATTGTTCAGCCTGGCAGCAAACCTCCTGCCAGCATTGGGCTTTCATTTCCACAAGGGCAGCCACCACTTCCAAATCAGCCACTACCTCAATCACTGTATCAGGTATTGTAATCTTAGTCATTGGATGGCAGTATTACATTTCCAGCCATTCTTTCAATCATGTATGTAGGTAGGGCCCTCCATTCTGATGGCATATTGTGCAAATAGATAGAGGCTCACTGTGCTTTCCCTTGTCCATGTGTATGCATTTCTAAGTCAAGTAATGATGACTTTAGAGAGTCGGTAATTGTTAAGAATAGAAATAGGTAGGTTTCTAGGTTTCATAGATACTTTTTATGGTGGAATTACACTACTGTATAACTGGTGGGGATAACAATCAGGTTTTGTGGAATAGAAATAATCATGCACGCATTTTCTTGCTTGGATTTCTAGAAACCATTTTCGTCCAACGTCTCAGGATGGGAGATTTGAGGAAGAGTTTTGGATACCCATGATTGAGCTACCCTGAACAAGCTGGGTTCCCATTTAAAATTTACCCTGCCAACACACATAAATAAAGAGTTGGTAACTCACCAGCATGTACTGTCTCTACTGATATATCAAATTTATGAATGGTCAATCTAACTAGATGTTTGGTTATGTGATGTCCTAATTTTTTTACCTGGAACACTGAAAATGAGAATTTAGATCATGAAAACAAAGTTTTATGTACATTTGATATGATAAAAGTGGTGGCCCCCACTCCCCAGTCAATTAGAGTGATTTCAAACTAAAAGACATGATATCTGATGTAAATTTCATTTTTTCCATTTTCCTTTATCATTGCACATCATTGAATCAGATTGCTTTTTAATTAAAAAAATCATATTGTTGATGGATGCGTCAAGTGGTTGTGAATCTTGTGATCTCCATTTTTTGGGTCATCAATTTAAAGTTAGGGATTGTCATGAGACTTCTCCCGATTTGGGTCATTGGGGTGTAGGTTATTGAATGTTAAATGCTGTGTATTGATATAATATGGATGAAGCTGCTCTAGTGTGTGAGATTTGGGCACGCACATAAATGCTACCATTGACCTGTTTTTTCATGTCATGTATCATGTATGGGTGGTGTTTGGTTTGAATCAGGTTCGGTGAACAGAGAATTAACATCAGCCCATTGTAATTCTTGATAAAGCCCAGTTCAAAACTGCAAAAATTCTTGTAGATATTAGATTTGGTTATATTGCCACCTGTAAAATGACATAACATAATCTCATTTTCTTTATCACTTTTTGAAATTATAGATCTAGACTGATAAAAAAAATTATAGATCTAGAATGAATATCATTTTCTTTTAGAGTACTAGATATTTTAACCAATATGAGTTTCCAATTTAGCATAGCTTCAGTGCATATATGTTTGTTTGAGATATATTCAATGATTGTTTTTATTGTTCAAATTCTTTTAAAGGCATTTGACGGTCTAGAACGTAGACAAATTGTTGACATTGATGAACTTTCAAAATGATTAATATTTTTGTTACTACACCACCATCATCGCAGATATTGAACTATTTGTTATGGTTTGATAAAACTAGCATAACTTATTGACCTGATCAATTGTTACCACAGAAAAATGGAAATAGGCTTCATAAATTTTTTACCTTTCTATTTTATGCTCAATACAATGGCCCCTTGCTAGTTTCTTTTACCAACCATGTCTAAATTATTTTTGCTGAATGGTTTCGACAATTTGGAAAAAATTTTGTGCTACCTTAATACACTTTTGTCTTTTTTTTTTCAAGGGAGGAGGTCAACATTTAGGGACAGAATTCAGCAATCAAGGTGGAAATTCCATGCAAGTGGATAGAGGATCTTCTTGGATGTCTGGCCCGCCTGAGAATTCTACAGTAACACAGCATCCAGGTCTTCCAGGACCACCACCAGTAGTTCCTGCTCAGATGGGTGTTGGCAATCAGCCAGCGCGCAACCAATCGGTAAAATCTCTGCAAACTATTTGAATTTTATATCAACTGGATCATTAGTTAATATCTTGAGATCAACTTTGCTGCTGCTCATCTCCAGTTGACACCGGAGATGGAGAAGGCACTACTTCAACAAGTCATGAGCCTCACTCCGGAACAGATTAATCTCCTGCCTCCAGAGCAAAGGAATCAAGTGCTTCAACTGCAGCAAATACTGCGCCAATGAGGCTATGGAAATTGATTTTATTTAGAAGGGAAGGATGGCATCGAACATCCTTTTTAAGATTTACTTTGGGAGAGATGAATGTCATTATCATGTTTCTAGGTTATGGATTAGCTGTTGTGAAGAATTATATAGAAGATACAAAATCCATTCCAAAAACTAGGTTACGGCTTATGATCATGAAAAATGTTTGCTCGCTGCATTTAATGAGTTATTGAAGTTCTTTAGTATTTTGCATTTCCAGATTCTTCTGTCATATCCTGTTGTTTATGCCTTGAATATTTGTGTCTATCGTATTTTGTAGATAGTTCTGGACCCCCGGTACATAAGAAAATATGTGAACATGGTTCTTATTAACTCTCTCTCTCTCTCTCTCCCATATTTATTTATTGCGGCTTTGGAAGTAGGCATCTGCAACAATGAGTAGTATTTTTCCTTGGAATAACTGCTTTAAAGCTCCATATTCTACATAAACAGTGCCCAAGTCTGCAGGATCAGGGATGATGCTGGATTTGGAATTTTTTTTCTTTCTCGAAACAAGTATAATCATGAATAGCTGCGGCAGTGTTGTGGTTTTTCTCTCTCTACAATATTTTCTCTCCGTACAGTTTCAGTTTTTGTTGTGGTTTTTTCCTTTCTGTTGGTAGTGATTCATTAATGGCTTTTCCTCCCTGAGGGGATTAGTGTATCACTGAATCACTAGGGTTGTCTTGTTTGTGGGCTGGTTTAGATGGGGTTGTGTAAGGAGGTATTCATTGATCAGAAGATTTTTGAGTTCAAAAAGGAGAATGCTAGGTGGTGGAGGATTATAGAAAGTAGTCGTCGTGGAGTGAAATATATTTCAGTGGATTGGGAAACTTTGGGTTGGCTGGGTTCTATGGTGAAGGAATGTGCAGTAACACTGGGTCCTCAGGAGTTTCTGCGAACTCGTAGAAAAGGAGATACTGTGTTAATAGTGAGGAAGGGACGTAATCTTAATGGTAGTTTTATCTCCATATCAGAATTTGGTCGTGATAAGAGGAGAGGATTGGTTGTGATTCCGGAAGGAAGGAAGGGGGAGGGGTGGAAGAACCGTGGAGATATTTTAATGGAGATTTCTCCACCCTCTGTTCTAAACATTCATCAGATAGCTGCTGCAAAGAAGAGCAGAGGTGAGGGAGGTGCTTCATTATCGTGGGCAGGAGGAGCAAGGACGTACAGTGAGGTGTTGAAGAAGGTACCGTATCGCGCTGCATTAGACGTGGTGTCAGACGTAACCAATTCTGAAGACGTGCAGTGGTATGGTGGAGAAGAAAGCAGAATGCTGGGGTTAAATGAGGAAAGTGTTTTGAGGATGTTAGTTGGCTTGGAGGAGAAGGTTGGCAGCGTGTTAGATGAAATCAGCTACCTAAAACGCTGCATTAAGGGTAAGGCTGAGCTGAAGGAGGTGGTGGGCCGTAAGGGTGGGCCTGGAATGGGTCACGACAGTGTGTTGGGCCTTGGCAAGGTTCAGGCCGCAAGCCCTGTGAACGGTAGTGTGTTGGGCCTTGGCAAGGTTCAGGCCGCAGACCCTGTGAAGGCCTGGAGGGTAGTGGCTCCAGTTGGGTCGGGGAAATCTTTTGGACCCAAGATATCGGATCAGGGACAGAAGTTGCCGATAAGCCCATTACCGGCAACCCTGCCGGCACAGAAGTGGCCGACGACCTCGGTCGACCACTCTGGTGAGATGGTAACGGAGCTCCGACGGGAAGATTTAGAGGAGGGGGAGTTGTTGGTGGAGGCGATAGCGTTAGAGAATCTGAGAAATACCTCTGAGTCCTCGTCTCCAGGGATCTTGGCGGAGAATGGGCCTTCGGAGCTAAGTATGGTGGACAAAGGTCCTATAGCTGTGCACGAGCAGCCTGGTTCGTGGGAAAGTGAGAAGTCTTTACGCGGTGAGAAGATTACGCAGGAAAGAGAGAAGTCATTTTCTGATGAGGTCCCGTGTGTTTCTCCACTTTTGGTGATGAGTAATCCGGATGAGATATTTTCTGGGGATGATATTCCTTTTAATAATATGGTTTTAAGTGGTGAAACAAATAAGTTGGGTGTTTCAGAATTGATTTTGTTCCCTAATAACAGTGTGGGGGAGGAGGGGGCTCTTACTCCTCTATGTACACTCCCTCCCAGTGATTATGGGAGTTGTTCGACGAATTGGATTTTTAAAAAGGTAGAGGAGTTACAGAAAATTTTTGGGGTCTCTTTTGGAGGTTATGAGGAACAATTTATGGCCCTTCTTGTGGCTATTGAAGCTAGTCGTTCGAAATCAGCTACAAAACAAGATAGGGAACTTAAACGCTTAACATGCTCCATCAATTATGATGTTAAGGATGAAAGTAGTGGAAGGGTTAGATCAAAAGGGAGGGGAAAGTTAAGTTTTAATGAAGCCTAAGATTGTTTCTTGGAATGTAAGGGGTCTCAATGATAGGGACAAATGTCTTCGTATCAAAGCTTTATTGAGATTGTGGAAGGGTGATGTGATATGTTTGCAAGAAACAAAGTTGGGTTTTATTGATAGAAGATTTGTGCGTAGTATTTGGGGATGTTCTTACATGGGTTGGTCCTATTTGGCTTCTCAGGGAGCATCAGGTGGTGTGTTATTAATGTGGGATAAAAGAGTGGTTGAGGCGATTGAGGAATGTGTTGGAGAGTTCTCAGTTTCGGTGTTATTCAAAAATGTGAGCGACGGGTGGATTTGGGCTTTTGCAGGGTCTTATGGTCCCAACATAGATAGAGATAGACGACGGTTGTGGGAGGCGTTGGCGGGAATACACTCTTTATGGGATGTGCCGTGGTGTATGGGGGGTGATTTTAACATTACTCGTTTTCCTAGTGAACGATCGGGGCATCATCGACACACTCAGGCCATGGTAGAATTCTCTGAGTTCATCTTTGATATGGATCTTATGGACCTCCCTTTGGTGGGAGGTGAGTACACTTGGTCTAACGGCCGTGCTTGGTCGAAGTTGGATAGATTCCTTGTCTCGCCGTTATGGGAAGCCCACTATCCAGAAGTAAGTCAGAAAAGGTTAGCTAGAGTCATTTTAGACCATTTTCCCATTCTTTTAGATTGTGGGGGCATTCACAGGGGTCGCCAGTATTTCAAGTTTGAGAATATGTGGCTTAAGGTGAACGGGTTTGTAGAGATGGTGAGAACTTGGTGGACTTCGTACCAGGTTAGTGGCACTCCGAGTTTTATTCTTGCAGGAAAGCTGAAGGCTCTAAAGCAAGACCTGGAGAAATGGAACTTGGAAGTTTTTGGTCACACTGACAATCAAAAGTCTATTTTGTTGGAGGAGTTGCAGGAGTTGGAGGGTAATGAATTATTGGGAAGGGCCTCTGAGGAGGAGTTATTGAGGAAAGTAACGGTTGTGGCAGAGTTGGAAAGGGTTTTATTGTTAGAAGAGACTTCATGGCGACAAAAATCCAGAGCCCTTTGGTTGAAAGAGGGTGATAGGTGTACAAAGTTTTTTCACAAAATGGCTAATTCTCATCGACGTAATAATGCGATTGAGCTGTTACATTCAGGTACCCAGGTGCTATCTTCTTCCGATGATCTAGAGAGTCATATTGCACATTATTATGAGACTCTTCTTACCGAATCAGCAACTTGGAGGCCGAAGCTTGATGACTTACCGTTTGAGGCAATTGATCTGCAGCTTGTGAGTGTCTTGGAGAGACCCTTTGAGGAAGATGAGATTTTCAAGGTCATATCTGGTATGGCTAAGGACAAAGCGCCGGGTCCGGATGGTTTCTCAATGGGTTTCTTCCAAACTTGTTGGGATGTGGTGAAAGGTGATGTCTTGCGGGTGTTCAGTGAATTTCATGCTTATCAAAAGTTTGAAAAATCACTTAATGTGACCTTTATTGCACTCATTCCTAAGAAATATGGGGCGTCAAATATTGAGGATTTTCGCCCAATAAGTTTGGTTAGCAGTGTCTATAAGATTATTTCTAAGGTCCTTGCTAATCGGCTCAGTCCAGTGCTGGAAAATATTATCTCCAAGCCTCAGAATGCTTTTATTCGTGGGAGATATATACTTGATTCGGTGCTCATTGCAAATGAGTGTTTGGATGCTAGATTGAGGGAGGGAAGTCCAGCTATTCTTTGCAAGCTAGACATGGAGAAAGCTTATGATCATGTGAACTGGGATTTCCTTTTGTATTTGTTGAAGAGGTGTGGTTTTGGAGATAGGTGGATTTCTTGGATGCGTTATTGTATTTCAACGGCCCGGTTTTCAGTGCTAGTTAATGGCACTCCTGCTGGCTTTTTTTATAGCTCGAGGGGATTGCGACAGGGTGATCCGTTATCTCCCTTTCTTTTTGTCATAGTTATGCAGGCATTGAGCAAGATGGTGCAAGCTACTGTTAGTGGGGGTTTTTTTTATCCGGTTTTCAGGTGGGAAATGGCTCTGGTAGCCCTTGTATCATTTCACATCTTCTTTTTGCAGACGACACTCTGTTGTTTTGTGAAGCGGATAGGAGTCAGGTCCAAACTTTGCGTGCATTACTACTTTGTTTTGAAGCAATATCAGGGCTCAAGGTGAACCTTCACAAGTCTGAGTTGGTTCCGGTGGGTGTGGTCCCTAATATACGCAATCTAGCAAGTCTTCTGGGTTGCAGGGTGTCCTCATTCCCAATGAAATATCTGGGTCTTCCGTTAGGTGCTACTTTCAAGAGTAGAGCTATATGGGATGGGGTGGTAGAGAAGATAGAGAAAAGATTGGCTGGATGGAAAATGGTGTATCTATCGAAAGGGGGTCGTCTCACTCTTATCAAGAGTACCCTCACAAACCTTCCCACTTATTTTTTTATCTCTTTTTCCTATGCCTGCAGGGGTCGTGAATAGAATTGAGAAACTCTTTAAGGCATTTCTATGGGGAGGCTTAGGGGAGGAGAAAAAAGTTCATTTGGTTAATTGGAAGACAGTATGTTCTCCAATTGAGTACGGGGGGTTGGGTGTGTGTAATTTGAGAACTTTTAATAAAGTGTTGTTGGGGAAATGGCTTTGGAGATATCATTTGGAAGGGGGTTCTTTGTGGAGGGAAACTATAGATGCTAAATATGGTGTTGCTTAGGGTGGTTGGTGTTCTAAAGAAGTGAGAGGGGGGCATGGAGTGGGGCTATGGAAGTTTATAAGGAAGGGGTGGATTAGTTTTGTAAATCATATTCGTTTTGTCGCAGGTGAGGGTAACCGAATCAGTTTTTGGCGGGATGTATGGTGTGGAGATCATACATTAGAAAGGGTGTTTCCAGCTTTATATCGTATTGCAGTTAATAAGGAGATTTCGGTGGCGGATGTGCGATTATTTGCTCATGGTTCGCATCAATGGAATATTCTATTTAATAGAGATATTCATGATTGGGAATTATCTATGGTTTCAGATTTTTTCAGCTTGCTACATTCTGTAGGGTCTACTATGGTGCAACATGATAGCTTGAAATGGAGGTTCCAGGATCACAAGAAATTCACAGTAAATGCGTATTACAAAATTTTGATTTCACAGGACCATACCTCATTCCCTTGGAGGAACATCTAGAGGTCTCGAGTGCCCTCTAGAGTTGCTTTCTTTGTTTGGAATGCCGCCCTTGGGAAGATCTTGACCACGGACAATTTGAGGAAGAGAGGATGTGTTGTGCTGGATTGGTGTTACATGTGTAGAAAGAATAGAGAATCGGTAGATCATCTTTTACTGCATTGTGACGTAGCAAGAGGGTTGTGGGATGAGATTTTTCGACAGGTCGGTGTGGCTTGGGTAATGCCTAGGAGAGTGGTGGAGTTGATGGGTTGTTGGAGAAAATTGCAGGGCAGACATCAAGTGGCAGCAGTTTGGAGAATGATTCCGTTGTGTATTATGTGGTGTATTTGGACGGAAAGGAATATGCGTTGCTTTGAAGACAAGGAACGAACAATGATGGAGCTGAAGAATTTTTTTCTGCATACTTTATTGCTTTGGTTTTCAACTATTGTATTAAATGGGGATGATATTCATGAATTCTTATCTTTAGTTCATCGCTCATAGAACTGTATACTTCCTGTTAGGGCTGTGCATAATGGGCCTTCAGCCCGATCCGTCCGAAGGATCCGACATTTCCAACCCGTGAAAGGCGGGTTCAGCGGGTCAAAAGTGGAAGACGGGTTTTAGGAAAAATAACCCGTCAAAACCGTCGAATCCGAAAATCTGAAATCTGAAGTCTGCTCTATTCTTCTCTCCACTGCAGAACCCTAGTCACTATCGCCATTCTCCGTCGCCGTTCGCCATCGCTGGTCGCAGAGGTCATCGCTGAGGTGCATTCTCTCTCTCTCTTTTGCGAACAACCCACTACGCCATTTGGCTTTCGTTTTCCATATTTTGGCCTGAATGCAGTGTACCCCCCCTCCCCCAATCATCTCTATATATTTTGGTTTTTTCTGGGTTGATTAATCTTTACGGCTTAATTCCTCCCTTTTGTCTTTGATTTTGGCTTGGATCTCGGTAGCCGATCCACTATTTTTTTTTTTCAATTTGGGTATATTTTAGATTTTGGTTCGGGTATCGTTTTTTCAAAAGAAAGTAGAGTTTCTGATTTTTTTATTTATTTATGTCGAATCTATTGTTTATACTTGATAGTTTCTGTATTGGTGGTTTCCATTTTGCATTTATGATTTGTCTTGGCTCGGGTCCAGAGCCTCCTGGTCTAGTGAGTAATGTATCTGTTGTTTCAGTGTGCTACTACTGTTTGAATCAACATGAAGAGCCTTCTGGTCTAGTGAGTAATGTATCTATTGTTTTTAAGTGGCTTGCTTTTAACTTAGTTTGCTGCTTGTATACTGATAATTACGGGTTGATAGTATTGGAAGTAATGATTATAAGGAAGATATAAAGAATGAAAATAACGCTTGTTTGGAATCTTAGTTTTAATTTGTCTGTCATTCTGGCTGTTTCTTTCTTTGTATCTGATGGGTAAACGAGTAGGAGAAAAGAAGGGCTTTTGGAGTTTCATTTTTCATGGTGAGAGTGGAAGGATTCCAAGGAGGAAAAGGAGGAAACAAAGTGGGGGAGAAAATGGAGGAAACAATTGTAATTTACATGCCAAACCCTAACCTTTGGTTTTAGAGTCCATGGAAGTGGAAGTCGCATGCAAAGCCTTGACAACTGAATCTGCATATACCATTGGGTCTTGAATCTGTTGATCTCTCTTTCATTGCCTGCTTTTGAACCATAACCTAAGTGACAGAATTGGCTTGTCGAAACGAATATACTGCACAATTCTCTCTAAAGAAATGGAAAATGTTTCCAAAAGCTAGTCATGATCATATATATATATATATATATATATATATATATATATATATATACCACTTCTCTTTAATAGTACAGAATAATGGCTTCAACTTGAAAAGTTTTATTTATGGATTTATCTATTTTGAGAATTGCTGATATAACAACTCTTTATGAAATGGTGCAAAAGACTTCAATAAAATTGGCTGTTTGAATTGAAGTATGAGGAGCTGATACAGCAACTTCGTTGGTAGATATTCTAGTTTCCATTTTGGTGGTTTCATGAGCTAGTGTTGGCTGTTTGAAGAATTTGTTCTGTCTTTAAACATCTTCCAACCAAATGCACCTGAAGCAGTCAAAATTGCAAGTACCCCAAATTTTCATGAAACCTTATCGTTCTGTTCTATTCTTGATGTATGTTCTAGGAACCTGGAAGCATATTGATCTATTTTGAGATGAGAAGCTGCTGTTATTTGATTGTTGGATGCTCCTCATTCTTTTATCCGTTAATGTTCATATTTTTGTAATTTAGATAATTTTTGTAATAGATGGCTTATGTACATTTTTTTTATTAGTTCTAATGAAGGGGCAATATGGATAAAGTCCATCCAAGGGCTCCTTGTTTTTGATGTGTTCTTTTTAATTCACATCATGCCTTTGCACCTTTTACTTCTTTTCTTGGAAGAATTAATATTCTAGTTCTTTAGGTTTATTTTTTGGAAGAATTAATATTCTAGTTCTTTTGGTTTTTTTTTTTTTTCATTGGTTTATGTCAATATTTTTTTTATGTCTTTTGAGATCTTAGTGAACCTGTTTTGCATACTATATTCATTCCATTAAGCTCTAACTTAACACAAGTCACTAATATTGATTTTAAAAAAAAAAACCGAAGATCCGACCCGACCCGCACAGTACCGGGTCGGGTCTGATCGGGTTGGCGCGCAAACAGTACCGGGTCGGGTCAGACCGGGCCCAGACCCGGTTGGAGTGCATCGGGTTGCAGCCCTACTTCCTGTGTACTAGGTACATGCCTATTTCATTCACATCAATAAAGTTTATCCCTTACTTATAAAAAAAAAAAGTATAATCATGAGCTTCGTAGATATCGAGTATGGGTACTCTAGTCCTTGTACATATACCAAGAGTATTTTAGTCTTTATATGGCCTTTAGGGTTATACTATTCTTGTTTTGCTTTCTCTTGTTTTCTGTTTTTCTCTATTCCTCATTTACTTGTCTTTTTGTTCCTTGACTGTGATGTGCTTTATTAAAACTATCATTTAAACCAACGTGGAGCCTCTCATCAACATAAAAGAATGAATAGCAAGAAAAACGCTGCTCTTCTCGCTGGGACTACTGCTAGTTTTTTTTTTTTTTTTTTAATACTTATTAGTATTTTTTTAATAATATTGTAAATTTTTTTTAAAAAATATTTAATAGTGTAAAAAAAATACATGTAAAAAAAAAAACAAACAAAATGAACCAGCGGGAGCTCCGTAGAGCCACCCATTTCTACAACTGCATCCTTGGATTTTGAGAGAGGGAAGCAATTTCTTTATCTGATATGTATGTGGATATTGAAAATTATTTTATGCTTCTACGATATTCTTCCGCCATAAGCGAGAGTATCAATAAAATTGAGGTCTTTAAAAATAGAGAGAATTCTTTTATGCTTTCACCAAGCATTTATGGGTAAGGATTTTGAGAGTTTTTGTTTCATGGTTTCAGAAGCTAACAAGGTGGAATAAAATTATTTATCCCAACAAAAAATAAAATAAAATCTCTTCCCTCGATACCATAAAATGATCACATCATTCATATTCAATATACACGACTTGAAGGTACAGCATGAATCATGAGACTTATTAGTGGTAGAATAGAACCATATACACTTTATCTCTTTGTGATGGTTTTTGTGTAAGCAAGACTAAACACAAAGGCCAGAAATCATCACCAACATAAAAACTGGAAGGAACTCTTCAGGTGCCTGAAGATCTTCTGCTTAAGGAAGGAGATGAGTTGAAAACTTCTTGACCAAGCTCTGTTATCTTGTTAATCAGAAGCATTTGCTCAGTCTCAAGCTGCACCATGTACTCCTCTTGCAAATCCTCGAGGCTTTCGAACTCGCTCAATGCCGATGACAGTTCTTCAATATTGGCGTCCTCAATAAGAGATTGAAACTTGTTCATTGCCTGTCTCATCTGATCAGATACATTTAAAGAACATATGAGGGATAAGAGTCAAACTGAAATTCTATATTCTAAATTCGTAATAATGGGGTTCACATTCGGAGACAGTTCTATGATGATGAATAGATTAGAAATAAAATCATCTTAAGACAGTGGCATGGACTTGGGTAAGAAAATACATAGGATATCAAGATTAAATTACCGAACCGGAACAATGAAATTTGATATATCATAGGACAACTTAGAAAATCGTGAGTATGAATCTCAGTGAAGTGTGATTTAAGCTGCACAAATTGTAAAGGCTCAAGTCCAGGAAGCTTCAGTAGATCAAGTAGATTGATTTCTATCAGAAAAGCTTGTAAGAGAATTTCAAACCAAGTCAAAACTTCATTTGTTCAAAGTGACTCAACTCTAGGCTCATCTGATCATTGATGCATGCTAGAAAGTAAAACAAATGGCCAAGGAAGAACCAAATAAAATGAAACAAAACCACAATCACCTGGCTAGAAATTTGATGTGCTCGAGTCAAGGATGGTTCAGAATCTAAACTACGTTTCTTGTCTAGCTCCGGAACTTTTCTTGTAATTTGAATGTGAATCTCTCCCCTTTTCACCCCTTGGAGGGGTATCCACTTGTCAGACATCTGATTTGGGGGCAATCTTTGATATTCTACAACACAATCACCTATATTCGAAGTAGGCAGTAAAGCATTGTGGTCTTTAACGTGCAGAACCAGGGGGCTGCCATCATCAGGGAACTCTAAGGTCTGATTCCATCGGGGATAAAGAGTTTTGTACATAACCTGTAAGGTGAGAAATGGCAAAGCAGGTACGGATTGAGAGAGTCAGCTCACCAAAGACTACATGCAAGTGCAAATCTACAAACTTGTAGGACAGATGGTGGACATAAAATTACAGAACTAATAACAAATTCAGTTTTTCCCTGGACAAATGATACTAACATTTGTTTAAAGAAATGAAGACGATAACAAAGTGAAGAAGGGGTGACCAGCTAGAATGTTTAAGAACGCATGCTTGTGGTGAGATGCTAAAATACAAGTACAGCAGAGAGGAATGTCCTCTGACTTCATATATCACAAACAGATAAAACTCTCTTTCCATATATCCGAACTATACTATTTCAAAAAAATGATCACGAATGGTGTGAATAAAAACATCTGAACTAAAAAATAGCTAGCTGGATCATAAATTTGAAGTGGTGGTTGTCTCAAACCTTTGTTCTTTTCTTCAAGTTTCCATATTGTACCCTCACATAAGGATCACTTGTTCCTCTGAGATCAGCAGCAACAAGGTCTTTCGCTTCAATGAGAACAAGTTCAATCCAGCCACAGCCAGAACCAACTGAACCCTGAACTTATACAACCAATAAAAAGAAGAGGACAGAAGCATATCAGAGTAGACACTTCGAATCTTGAATAAACTTTAGGGGTGGCATCATGTTAAAGAATTGGCAGGTTAAGCCAGATTAATACAAAGAAATTCTGACCAAACTAACTCAGAAACCTAATTTCAATGCTTGCCCTTTACATTGAGCAGGCTGAGTAGGCCAGGCCTACAATTGAAACAGCTGGTTCATACATGCAAAAAGTCACATATAGATACATAGACAAACTGACCAATAGCCGAACAAGCTGGTCTACCCAATGGCAGAGCCACAATAAGACCTTGGAAGCCATATACCCCCAAATTTTCTGCAATTGTTTTATCCCCTAAGTGATCTAATGATATTAGCAAGTCATCCTAAGAGAAGTTAATACTTGGATCCCTCTAAATATTCTAAATTCTCCTTACGAATCTAAGCATGCTTATGAACAATACCTAAAAATTTTTCATGGCCCTTAAATTGCAGAAGTGGTGATATATATATATGTAATCTTTACACATCATATAGAAAAAAGTATTCCATAAGTCATAAATTAATGTGATTGAATTCATAAGGGTTATATATATTTGTTCAGTATTAACCACGACTTCCATAAACTAAAGTTTTTGGCTCTGCCCTTGACCATACGCATACTGAATCCTAGATGAAGAATTAAGATAGCCTAAAACTTTTCATGCGCTTAGTAGTTTTTTTTTTCCATATTTTGATATTAAATTAATGGGAGAGACTAATCTTTTCATACTAGAAAAAATACCCTTGATTCTTCATGGTCATCAACTCTGACTGCTTCTATTTGAAGCCTTAGCTCTCCTGAATTCACTTGTTCAAGGGGGACCCATACATCCCTGAGTGACCCTTCCACCAATCCTTCCAAATTCACTCGTGCAAAACCAATGTTGTCATCTCCAAAGGTTTCTTCATTGCAGCATTTAATTTTAAGATACTCACCATCTCCTATCTCATCGAATTCAAACTTCTGATTCCAGATAGGAAATGAAGTATGAGCAGTCCTTGTTCTATGGACGGCCTGAAAGGAAGGTTCAAAGACATATAAAACGTCACCATAAACAATGCTTGAATTGTAAATATATTTAAGGCCTTAGATAATCTATCACATAATGTTTTGAAAAAAATTCAAACCTACTTTTCCATAATGCAATTTTACATATGGGTCACACTTTCCAGATTTGTCTTTTGCAATAAGATCCTTTCCTTCCATAACAGTTATACTGATTTTCCTCCCAGTTCTTGACAGAGAAGTGGATGACCCATACAATGATTGACGTGAGCTAAGATAGCTGCTCAAGGTGTGTGAACCATCGGAGAATTGCCATTCTTTTAACACCAGCCTCACTGTCAACTGCGAAGTTTATTCAAATGAGGGAGAAAAGACTAAAAAATATAAAATACCACTTAAGTTAAAGATGCATACCTGACTAAAGAAAGCTACAGAAATTAATTAGCATCCATCTTAATATTATATAAAGTAAAATGAGAAAAAAAGAGGCATAATACCAGTTAAATTGAGTTTTGCAGCTCTGTTCAATTTTCAAGGTTTAATTAAACTTATTATTGGCCAAATAGCCAGTCAAAAACATTAAATATGTTTGCAGGAAAAGTGTTATAACTGGTCCAAAATGTGATAAAACATCAATTAAAAGCCAATTGATTCATCGGCTATTGCATGTATTAATCACAAGAAAGCCAATTAGAATGCTACTGATTCACTAACAAATTATGAAATATATTACAGTCTTACAAAGGTAGTAGCCTTGGTTTTTTCTTAAACTGAATAATATCACCAACTAAAATATAATTCATCTCATTAAGCACAGAGGAGGATCAGATGAATTCATTCAAAAACCATTTCAATGGGTATTCATATCTCGGTTTGGGCAATGATTTTGAAACCATTTTGTTTTCAAAACTGCTGATGTAGAAGGACGGAAGAAAATAAAAAAACCATGGGAGTCTAGGATACAACAATCATAATATACGTAAATAAATTCCTTCTTGTGAAACTAATTAAGATTTTACCTCCCCTGAATTGACCCCCTCAAATGGAATAACCATTTCAACTTCTTGCCCACAAACTTCAGTGTGCTTGGCTATCACACCAGAGTCAGGTCCAATTGCCCAAAATGTTGTGGAATCATCCGCTACATACTTCATCTGCTCAAAGGACACAAGAAATTAACTCAGCTGACACTACAATGAAGTAATGATATGCAAAGAACACATGATGAAGTAACGGTATCAGATTTAGCTGACACACAACACACTGACATAGCCAACAGTAATGGCCTACCAGTTGACCAGTTGATAAATGTGTTTGTTTCCTTCTTTAATTTGTGATTTGAATAAGTTCTCATAATTGCTTATGAGATAACTGGTGCAAGCACTATCAGTGATTATCGGTTATCAACCAAAGCTAGCCATTTGTTGATGTCATGCTACTACTGATTAAAGAAAAAATGTATTGTGTTACAAAATTTCATGATTCGATTTTTGGCTGCTGACTCAAGCACATCAAAATGCATTTCAACTGCAGAAACTAACTATTTCATACAATGAATAGTAATGGCCCATGGCTTTATAGTTTGAGGCAACATTAGCAGATAGTACCTTAATTTCGCAGCTTGCTAGATAGTCATACTTCACATTGTTTGGGGTACACTCATAAAGATGGAATCTAATTGTTCCTGCCTCTTCATGTAAAACCATATTGAAGGTTGAATTCCATGTGGGACCTGAGCCAGATCTCACATCTGTCCTCCTAGTCAGCTCTTCAAGTTCAACTTCCACAAATGTCTGAAGATCTTTAACAACAATCTGCTCTTCTGAAGTACCATTTACAGAACAATTTTGCTGTCTTCTTGATGAGTTTCCTTTCAAGCTACTCCTAGAAAGTTTGTTTGCCGAAAGGACTGTCACGTGTATAACACCGCCAACCGCCTTCTTCCTTAGGTCTACAGCTGGCAAAGAATAACAACGCCGACGAGGTTCAACCATCGTCTTAACTAAGGTGTCAGTGAGAATCTTAACCTGCATGAAAAGAAAATATTATTTAGAATAAACTACTATGCTCTATAAAAAGTGTAGCTAGATGTCTCACTGCAGCCAGGAAGATTTTCTAAAATATCATCAGTCACTAAGTTTGCTAGTCGAAAGCAAGTCTGAAAAAATAGCATTCACCAATTTCGGGTGAGGAATGTATCATTACAACATTAAAAGTACCAATATCATGGAACAAATGAGATAACTATACATCTTAAAACCAGCATAATTTCCAGAAAACTGGTTTCATGAAAAGTAGTAAGCAATCTCCACCGTGAAAATTTCTAAATTAAATTCAGAAATTTTCAGTAATCAGGCCCCAAACATTAACTGGATCTTCCAGAACGATTTCTTTGAAAAACAATAAAGAACATTATTAATATAGAATCTGTGGCAGAACAACTCAATAAACCATTCGAAGAGGCAGATACCAAATCAAGATGAACTGAAGCCGGCTCTAAATAATGCAATTCAGTCTATATCAATTGTTTTTGTGCTTGAATACGATCAGTTAAGAAACCCACCAGCCAAGAAGAAACGCCTGGCAATTCTGTTGCAGGTAGTGATTGGCTCCCACCACTTCCAAAGGCAACTCCAATTCTCACTTCAGGAATTGTAACAAATGAATACAAAACTTCCTTCCCATCCAGAACCGGAGTCAGCAGAAGCTGTAAAATGTAACCCAGTGAATGAAAAACAACTAAAAGAACTGAAACTGCTTTCAGAATGATACAAAACAATCAGTGCCATCAGAAACTGTCAGACAGACTTTAGGAAAAAAAAATACTATCAACTATAAAATGAGGGCAAACCATTCTTTGTAAGAGCATGAACCACCAATTTACCATTAAAAAGAGACAAAACTAGAACTAATATGCATGAACGCTATGGCCTTTCAATGTTTTCCCAGGATTTGTGTAAGATGGAACCTACTCTCAACTTTAGAATACAGGAAACTTGACGCATGTTTCATCATTAAAACCTTAAGAAGTGGAACAAACTGGGGAAAGCAACTCCAACTTTATTTATAATTGAAAATATTCATTCTGTGATCAGTGCATGGTGTAAACATAATAACTTCATAAGTTGACTTGCATTAATCTCTAATTCTGCCCTCAATGGGCATCTCGTGGTTTGTGGTAGATGCCTCGAATGTTCCTTCCAATAAAATCCTTGGAACTCCTTTTGACCAAAATGCACACACTGTGAAGCTTATAAAATCATATCTACCATCCAGTTTCTTTTAGTGTCATAATACATGATTTGAGCCATCATTTTCAAAACATTAGGGAAAGAGAGCAACTGTACTTACATCACCCTTGATATGAAGACTATTTATAACAATCCGTGCAGTCCCCATAAATGGCTTGGCAATCTTAGCAAGCAACAAGATACTCATATCAGTTGTGTCCCAGTCAAAACCCAATCGCATAATTCTCTGTCAACATAAAGATACTTTGTGAAGATTGCAGGAATTTTCTAACAAAATTTGACCGCTTGTCTGACAGAAGATAAACCATTTTAGTGAATAGAAAAAACAGTAATTAAAAATAAACCACACAAGCTGCAAGTATGAATATGCTGACAAGTTTTAAATTATTGTCATGTAAATCACTTGATTGGGCAGTCTGCTGGTTCTTTTGTCCCTATTATTCTTATGTCATAACCAAAGCCAGAGTCTTGTGTATAACAAGGTCATTATTTCTTTGAGGCCACAAAATAAGACTATTTTCACCTGAATACTACAATTTTAGCATCCCAGCCAACTACAAAGGTTTATTTTTACCTTTTTTCAAACTTATCAATTTTTTTTTTACCTTTTTTCAAGTGCCAAATCATCGTATCTTAAGTTCCATTAAAGCACATTCTTTTGTACTTTGGTTATAAGTTATAACCTGATTCCTACACCTTATTTTCCCTTTATGGTATATTATTTGAACACTTTTCTTAATCAACACACACACAGTTAGAGAGAGAGAGAGAGAGAGAGAGAGAGAGAGAGAGAGAGAGAGAGAGAGAGAGAGAGAGATTTGCCAACATCTTTAAGACTGAAGTTGTTGTGAAGGATAATACAGGATCAACATAAGTCAAAAGGTTAATAGCACGTCCTAAAAAATCTATTGAAACAACTATTCGTATGGATAACTCAGATCATACTTTCTAAGGAGGCAATTGACAATTTACTTACTCGGTACTTTCTATTGGTAGAAATTGTTAAAAAGTCGTAGTTATTTCAGAGCTAACAAGGCATTGTGGTATAAACTCCACTTGAAACCCAGTGTTGACTCCTATCAATACTGAAAATTTATTCGACAAATATTATGAAGTTTTCTTTGGATAACACTAACACTAACACGCACACGCACATGCACACGCACGCACCCCACCCACCCACACACACAATACTGGCTGAGTATCTGACAACTAATTGGGGAAATTCTCCGTTCATTTGAAAATCCAACATACACCTTAAAAATGGCTAAAATGCAGGTTTCTATAATGATGACATAATGGTAAATTCCTGGGTCAGCAAATGTGGAAGTTGATCAATACTGGTATATAATTGTTCCAACTCAGGATAACCTTTCTAACAATAACAACAAGTAAATAGCATGAAGTAATGCATCTGATAGACCATTAACGGGGACACACAAAAAGTTCAGATGAAAAGTCAGAAAACCAACCCGATCTCCTGAACTTGACCAATGAATCCCATAAAGACCCAAGCTTGGTGGGCTTGAACCCAGTGAACACTCCAGCAATTCAATTTTTTCCTACACCACAGCTAGCTTTCTTTCAGTACAGATGTAGTATACAGTTATCATCAGTCCATGGATACAAATTATTGAATGAAATAAAAGAGTAGATAACTTACGATAAGCCTTGATTTTCGTTGCTTTAAACGTTTCTGCACATATTTTAAAAAAAAGGATAAAACTCTATCATTGAAAAACATAAATGTATCCACATATACCAATCAAAGAGGAGATATCTTCTCAAAGCACTTATGGTAACAAGAATGAACACAATTTCTTCCAACATTAGATTGCAGTATTTCAATTACAAGGATTTTATGATGGTAGATGAAAAGAGAGTATCACTATCTTTTATCTCCTGTGAATTAGTCAGTAATGGAGCGCTCATACTGAATCAGCTAATCTCTCATCACTTCCAGGAATCTTTTTCTTTTGAATTTTATATGATACCCCTGTAGGCCCCACCATTAGGGCTCACGGATTCAACTTATCTGATCTAAAATAAAAGGTTGATTTGAAGATACCATCATGATACAAATGCACTATACCTACTCTAGAAACTACAAAAGACACTATACATCTGTTACCAATCCTCAAAATATTAAGTAAAGGAGCACTTTCAAAATTATGGTCCTGCTAGTATGAATCAAGTACAACTCTGAGAAGTATACTAAAAGAGTTCTAATTAAACAATGATAAAAACAATGCATACAGACAATATGTGTTGTTTTTATCGTCTGTATGCATTGCATGAACAAAAGTAGATCTCAAGCATAATGAAGTACAGAACCTCACCTCAATAATCGAAGAGAACCTTGTTGAGAGCTTTGGGTTAATGTAATTAGGCCATACTTCCATCAACAGCTTATTGAACCATTCACAGTGCTCCAGTGGTGTTATAGGCTACATAAATGCAAATGGATAGAAATTAACTTCATAATCTCATAAGACTCAAAGTTCAGATCAGCAAAATCGAATCAAAGATGAGTGAAAGTACTGAGGTATTCCGTAGAACACGCTTCCATTTTTCATTCAAGTCTTCAACAAGTATTCGTCGTTGATAACTCCCATACTGCAGAAATGAAAGTGATATTCATGTTATCACCATGTGCATTTTGCTGATATCCCTAAAACCTTGAGCTTATTAATCATGATATGGGTAAAAACTAAAATGATGAAAACTTGCATGAAAACATAAGTTCTGTTAAGCAGAAAATCAATGTGCAGTTAACTTGCAATAAAATCAGAGGAAAATGAACTAACCACAAAAAAGAATTTAAGATGGGGTGATACTTACAGGATGGAAAATTTACAACTGTAATAATAATTTTAGTAACAAATAGTTTTCTAAATGGCAGAAAAGTGGAAGTCAAACTTCAAAGCCTACCTTCAATATCCCAACAATGTCTCAGCATAAACTAGAAAGCCATTTTAAGGTAGCAAAAAGTGCAGCTATAAATTGCTCCTGCACTAATGTTTCAAATCCTACTGCCTATAAGTTCCATATATGGTGTTCTAACAATATCTTTTATATGAAATTAGTAAACAAGTATTTTTCTTAGTATGGTTGCTTGTTTCCATTCATTGAAGATACGATCTACAAAAGAAGGTCAACATGCATACTAGAGTTGCTCTCACTGACATCTACAAGCTCAATAGGGATAGTTTTTTATAGGTCAACATGACTCAAACAATCATATAAGATCGAATTCATGACGTCGTTTTTTTTCAGCCCTTAATTATAAGGGTGAGACTAACAACCACATAAGGAAAGCTTAAGCCACATCCAAGTTTATTATGTGAGACTTGACACTCGGTGCACATAGAAACTCTTTGGAATCATAATAATATACAGTTCAGACTTCAGCCTAATAAAGAACTAATATGGGACTTAAAACTCAATCTACATTTATCATACTCATTCACTTCTTTATTGCGTTCAGCAAATTGCATCTATTTGTAAGATGGTCCTTATTTGTCTCATGTGGTGCATTTGGAGGGAAAGAAATGACAAGAACTTCAAAGACAAGGAGCAGCCCTGGAGGATCTTTGAAGTTTCTTTTTCAAGACATTATTCCTTTGGACAATAGCTACAGATTTCAATGGGCTTAACTTTCATGACTTACTTGTTTCTATTGCTTCCTCCTCTTAACTAGGTGTCTCTCTTGTATACATCCAATGTACTTGGGCTTTGCCTATTCTTCTATTAATAAAACTTTTACTTAATAAAAGAAAATCATACTCATTCACATTTATCAAACTTTTTCCACCCATTGTGAAAATGAGTGGGCATCACAATTTCCTGCACTCAATTCCTAACGTCCTTGCGAGGACTCACATAGCACTGAATGCCCAATGCCACATGAACTTACTAGGTCAAATCTGATCCATTTGTAATATCCCAAGGAAATCTCAAGCCACATATGAGCTTATATTACAAAAAACTAGTCAATGTTACAAATAGGAATATAAGAAACCAGCGTGAGACTTACACTCGATGCACCTTTATCATAATCATTCACCTCTATCCTACTTATGTCACTCAATTATGGGACTTAGTGAGTGGAGGGAGAATCACAGGAATTCTAGACCAGTGGCATTTTATCAGAGTTTGATTACTTTAGAGAAGAGAAAGTTGATAATGCCCTGAAATATAGCAATCGTTAAAGAAGAAGAAAAAGATAACCAATCCAACAGCACTATTAATTCAACTGAACCATAAGATCCAACAGCATGAGATAACGCTGTTTTCTACAAAAAGTCATAATGTGCTGCAGTTATTTCAACGAGATGCTAACCCTGGTTGAGCAAAAACTTTTTAGAGAAATGGTGTTTCCCCCCGACTAGTGAACTTAAAAGTTTATGTATGGGTAGTATATGTTTGTATTGAAAAGAGCCACATAGAAGAGAATTTAAACGAGAAGGCTAAATTGACAACAGCTAGTTAAGGAAAAGAAACTTACTGGTAGACAAAATACATTAAAACTGAACAAAACGAAAAAAAAAAGAAAAAGCTCTTTTAGAAAAAAGAAATATAAAGAATAAAAACGAAGGATCGAACCTGTATGGTAGCCCAGACAGCAACGGTGAGTGGAACCCAATTCGAGAAAGAGATAACCCATCTCTCAATAGCCCAAGCAAGCAATATCAAAGGAATCAAGAATGGAAGCAGAGGTTTCTCTGCTAAAATATGGTGCAGAAAATCCGCAGCTTCATCAAAGCTGAAAGCTTTCCTTTTTCTCCTAACCATCTGGGCAACGCAAAGCACCCAATTCAACAAAGTCCCCAACTTCAATTTCCCATATAAAGCCAAAAACCTGCCTATTCTATGTTTATGAAACCAATGAGTCCCATATAAAACAAGATCTGAGTGTGGTCAAAAACAGAACTCTCCCAGAACAAGGTATACTTTTTCGTCAGTTACAGAAGCCTGAACGGTGAAAGAATCTGACAGACAGAGACATTGGAAGAGTCTGAAATTGAATTATTAATGCATCCAAAGAGAGAAAGAAAAGTCAGAGAAGTTGAAAGTTCAAAACCCAGAAGATTTTAGAACTATAGTCCCGTATTAAAGGTTAAGGACGTATTATATATTTACTGTTTATAGAAGCCCAACCAACCACTAGGCAGTTTATTCCTGTGGATCCCACCCAAGAGAATTTTCCTGAACCATTAGATCAGGTAGGAAACAGTGAATCCCCCGCCAGTTGATTCTTTTTGTTACACACAAGAGAACAACATCCTACGGCTAAGAATAAAACATGTGGGAACCATAAATATGTGGGCCACTCCGTCCCTTTTTGTTAGTAGCCTCGAGAAGGCCCAGTCGCTCCCCGGCGCGTGTGATAACAGGCTTATGGCAGCGTGCCCTAAAAGCAGGCGATTTTTCCGAGCCCCCCAAAACGGGGCTTAAGCAGTGACAGCAGAGGCCGAGGGACCTTTTTGGGTGCTATGATTGGGTCGTGTAGTCACGCACAAAGAAACCTTGGATCTCGGCCTCGTGTCTTTCCGTTTGGGAACAATTAGATTTCAAGTACATTTGGTAATTCCCAGGTAGAAATCCTCTTCAATTCATTGAATAAAATTCTGGTGAATGAGAGACAGGATTAAATATAAAATAATTTTTAATGTTTGTTTAATAATTAAATCTGGTCCCCACTGATTTTTATTTTAATTTTTCCATAGGAAATATTAGATAAGGTTAGATACACTAATTATTATAAACACTCTATACTCATTACATGTGCATGTTGTGTTTAAAAACTTTATTGAAAAGTATAAAAAATTAAGAGTATAAAAAAATTAAAAATAGCAAAACAAGAAAATATTAAAAACAAAAACAAAAAACTAAAGGTTATAAAAAAAGATAGCCATAAATTTCTTAAAAATGAGAAAAATAAAAGTACTTGTCTATATGAAACAATCAATTATCAAACGATGGTCTATTACATTAAAGACAATAATCTCATCAATCAATACTAAACTGATGGCAGGAATGCATAGTTTCATGAATCTAACTTCTCAATCTTTATATCGGTTTTTTAAGACATGACGTTCCGCCGTATTTTTAGGATGGTGCGTATCCCTTACGCGCCACCACAGTCTCGATATTTGTATTTTTTTAAATTTTATTTTAAGGTTAAAAATGTAGATCTATAACTTTTCAAGCAATAATTCACTATTTTTCCATGTATCTTTTACGGTTTCTGTTATTTCCGTTGTTTTATGTTAATATAAAAAAAAAATAGTCTCTTGAATTTTTGTCTATAGAGTGTGTCATCTACTCCGTCTTAAATAGAATGTGGGGTTGTTTAATTATGTCTTAAGACAGAATGTGGAGTTTGTTAAATCTGTCTTAGGACATAGTGCTATCACTCAGACGGTTTGTCTGTAGAGAGTTATAGCAATGGACTAGACCATGTCAGTAACAAAGAAATTTGTGTATTGGAGAGCCTTAAAAGCAATAGTTGTCTTATATTTTATATGCCTCATGTTAAAGTTGTAATGTCCTGTTACGAATGAATGAAGTTTATTCTACCTTTCAAAAAAAAAAAAAAAATTATGAAACCCAAGAAATAAGAGGATGAATAGAAATATAAGTTCTACGTCAAGATAGGTAAGAAGAATGAGTCCAACTTACCGACAGAAGAAATCATGATTATAAAAACAAGAGAAATAATATTTGTAATATTAGAATGTGCGGTCACAGCGTACTTTTTTTTCTTTTAAAAAATAGATAAATTTGAAACTCGTATAAAAAAATTAATTTTTTAATAATAATTATAATTATTTTTCAAATAGAATACGTAAGAATTACACACTTAAAGACTGTATATAGCATTACTTTGAAAATATAGATAGAAAATTGAACTAGAGATTGTGTTATCACCCTTTTGTATTTTTCAATTTTTATACACGTGGCATGCAAGCCATGACATGTGTCTAAAGTCACTAATCCTGATGTGAAGTTTTAATTTCACAATTTGATAATAGAATGGCTAATTTGTCCATTAAATAAATTACAGATCTATTTTTGTATTTGGGTGACCAATACATAAAGTTAGATGTTGAATTCCATTAAAAAATAAATATTGTTGATTATGATAGCTTATTGACATTATTGTCCAATTAACTTACTTTTTGTTACACTCCTTCAAAGGCAACAAATGTGGCTATTATGGCATGGATTGCGCTCACAAGTCACATGATATTGTTATTGTCCTTTTCATGAATAAGCATATGCTGCAAACCATTTTTCATCATGTAATTATGATCTTAAAGCTTACTTTTTATGCTCTCCAAGATGCTATATACACAACCATTTGCTAAAGAGGTCAATGGACCACTACTGCACTCTATGTATTGACTTTAGTTGCATTTTTAATATTATTATTGTTTTGAAATTTGAAAAAATTGTAATAATGAGATCAGTTGAGATGAGATAAAACTGTTTCTATATCTAAACGAGACCTAATTCTTTATGGTTTAGTATGGATGATATTAGTTTCATCTAGTGATGACCCCTTGTACAAATTATCTTGACCTATGGACTAAATATTTATAAACCCAACTTTAAAACAATTTAGCCCAAACTGAAAATAAAACAAATAAAACCTATCTAACACAAAACAAAAATAAAATAAAACTATCTAATGGGATGATAACATGTTTTACCTACCACTAAAAATAAAAGGAAAATGCTTGTGCATTGGTTTTTTTAAAAAAAAATGTTTAAAAAAATAATATAATTTACACTAAAGACACACTAAATAAACAAATTAAGGGAGTATAATAACACTACCCAAGATAAATACAAGATTTCGGATGGTTTTTTTTATTTTTTATTTTATTTTTGGAGCTTAGTGGAGACGCACACAGGACCACTTTGTTTGCTCTACTGGCACAAAGGTTGGAGAAAATGTACAAGGCTATATAGACAAAGGTGGCGCAAGGTACAAGGCTACAAGCTTCTCTTAGAGCACTTTCATTGGATTAGCTAAAATTAAAGTATATTTTTTATGAATGTAAGATGAATTTAGCATTTAGCTATTACATTCACATAAGTTTCTACATTGGAATAGCCATTTTTTCATTATATGACAATAAAATAATATAAGATGAATTTAACTTTGACTATTCACATCAAATCTCCACATTGGATTATCCATTTATTCATTATATAGTAATGAGTAATTAATAATTTTGAAAAATTTTTAATTTTTTTAATTATGAATTTATTTTATTTTATCATATTTTACTATTCATAATATTATATATTAATTAGTAATTGTATTCTAATTATATTTTTTCAATTGTCATTTAAAATGGAGAGAGAAATAATTGATATTAAAGGGAGAGAGAAAGAAATAATATAAAAGGGATTTGATAAATGAATAGTGTGTTCCAAATTTAGAAATTAGTTTGAATATTACTGTAGCTATATTATAGCTAATTCAATGTGAGCAATTTTATAACCTAATAGCTAAATTCTCATTGGATTAGCTAGCTAATCCAATGAGAATGCTCATATGCTTGTTTAGTTTTTTAATATTTGTTTAGGTGGGAGCGTGGGTTTGTGACTGTGTATTAATAATTCATATTGCTGTTGATTCTTTTAGATTATTTACCTTTAGTAAGAAAATATATATTATTTGTCTTATGAAAAAAATATTCATCTCTATATATTTGGAATAGTTATGTAAACAGTAAATTTTATAAATTTATTTATGAAATTAAGTCCTATTATATCTTGTATTGTCACCTCTAGTTTTGACTACTAATTAATTTTTTTTCTATTTCTGAAATAGTTTGATTAGTACTTGATTTGGCTATGATTAACTCTATTGAATGCTTATTTATTTTGTGGTTGTAATTTGACTTTAAATTCATGTCTCATGAGTAATTGAATTCATGTCTCTTGTCTAGTTTTATTTTACATCTATTTTCTTGTAATTTGACTTTAAGTTTAGATTCATGAATTATGTACAAATTAAAAACTGTTGACTTATTCTTCAAAATAAAAGAAGTTGACATTCCAAAGCATTCTTTTAAAACTCTAAGGTTTGAACCTGATGAAAATCCTCTTAAGTCTCCAATGGTGAGGGTCTAAAGAGATTCCTTTTACATTTTCTGTAACGCACCAGTCTCCGAGCTCCAGGGAGTTAGCTTCTGTCACCTAAAATCACATTTCATATCATAATTACATTTGCTCCAAAAGCTCCATAAAATATAAATTTATTTGTTCAAACCAAATATATATGTTCCTCTACAGAGACATTAAATAAACACTTCAACATAACCAATTAAAACCTCCATAAAGACTAAAAAATATCCACGTCTCAAAATACCCAAATCATCATAAAATAATCAATATACTGAATAAGCCTCTCCAATAATTACTTGTACCATTTGACACTTATTCCTTTACGATCATCTAATCTTACTCATGCTTCCTACTCTTCATTTCCAGTTGAACCATCAAAATTATCTGAAAAATATTGTGTAGATAAGGAGGTAAGTTATCAACAACTCAATAAGTAGAGATCATATACTAGTATGTAAATATAAACATTTATAGAGTTCAGAATGCAAAACAAAATATTTTATTTTCATAATGCAGAATCAAAACATATTATCAAAATATTAGAGCGACAGTTCAAAATATTCATATTCAAAATTCCTTTGCAGATCATAACTGAAACATCAAATAAGAACAAAATTTCATGTTTACTCTCATGGTACGGTCGTGTAAACTCTGGCGGCTAACTAAGCAGAAACAGAATGTGAAATCTTTCCTTTATTATTCTTGAGGTCTCGAGTGTGCACACAAGAAACACCACACAGAAAACTACATTATTTTCAAAGTGGGTGCACCAGAAACAGAAAAGTTCGTACCAATCCAAAAAGAGGTCACAATTTTACACTCGTGATAAGGTTAGAACAGAACAAAAACAAAATGTCATGCCAGAGGTTTTCAAATGTCACATCATATCATAACATAGTACATAACAGATTCAGAACAAAACAGATTCAGATCATCTTCATATAATCATGCACAATTTCTCATATATGCTTTTTTTGCACAGTTAAGAAACAAAATGACAAAAATAGCTCATGTCTACACTAGTCATGACATAAAATATTTTTTCTCGTCATGAATGGATATTTAAGCCTGAAATACTAAAATAACCTATTTTTCCTAAAACAAATCTAAAATTCTCGTAATCCTGAAATATCATCACTTTCCAAATTCACCAATATCTACTTAATTTATCCAACTAATATAATAAGCTCTAATTTATTTCTGCAAAATAAAGTTTCTAAACTAACTTGAAGTAAAATAAGTCCAACTTAAAAATAGTTTTTGAAATAATTAATTTAAGTCCATTAAAACTCACGTTGAAATTTGAATAAGCCTAACTATAACAAAAGTCCATGAGAGTTCAGCGTATCTAAAAAAAATAGGGCATCTTGGTCAATACACTTAAAGGGTTCAAACCTTTACAAGATAGCTACACAGCAAAAGGGTTTTTTAAG
Source organism: Juglans cinerea (assembly GCA_961763995.1). Taxonomy (NCBI): domain Eukaryota; kingdom Viridiplantae; phylum Streptophyta; class Magnoliopsida; order Fagales; family Juglandaceae; genus Juglans; species Juglans cinerea. The sequence continues at coordinate 15,507,727 of CAUIVZ010000016.1, forward strand.
GGCAATCTTGTAAAAATTTATAACATGTGGGTAAAAGTCAAAAGCTAGGACCAAGTTCCATATGAACTACACATACTATGAGAGAGAAAGAGACCGTTCCATAACTCACCAAGAGAGAAGAGAACATGTGACAGAGCAATGGGGTGGGCGAAAGTCGAAGGTGGTTAGCACGGCGACAGAGCATTGAGAGAGAGAGAGAGATCGGAGTTGTTAGTCCGAGAATCAAAGGAGCAGAGGAATAAGGAGATCTCGGCATGGGCATACCGAGAGGGGATACGACAGACTTGGAGTGAAGTGAAGTGCCTGGCAGCACTTTCTGTGCAAGTGGAGGCAACGTGGAGGGGGGCAGGTGACGTGAGATAGTTCTCGAGATGTAGTGGCAGATAGTTTACGTATAAAAATACTTTGTTTCGGGTGTCGTAGAATAGAGCACTACCATTGGCAGTTTCTGGTGATTGGGCGACAATGGATCTCGAAAGGAGACGTGTGATGATGCTCTTCCATTCGCTGTAATGGCGGTTCAACATGATTAGAGATGATTGTTTTCCAAGCTGGGATTACGTTGGTTCTACAGTGGTGGTGTTCTTCCTTTGCTGAGCATGGGTGGTGGCATGGTGCATTGCAGATGGTGCTTCCCGTGGCTGTTGACATTGGTCTACACTATTTGCAGTGTTTCAAGCAGTAGTAGCTTGCTGCGGCTTCGTCGTGAAGGGGTCATCTTACGAGGCAGCGGTTTGCCCCCTTGGGAGGTTGATGTTCTGTGCGACAGGGGCTGAGTGAAGGAGACAACAACTATGTGGAGGAGGAGTTTCACTGAAGACTCAAGCCTACGGCAACCCTAGCTTGGGAAATTATGAACATGCAGGTTACATGTGTATATATATATATATATATATATACAACCTGTTGTTTATCCTAGTGGGATGGAGACGTGCATGAGCATGGAGTCTGGACTTGGTTCTCACGAGTTTGGATTTTGGGCATACGTGGTTTGGGATTTTTTGTGAGTTATGGAACTTGACTCAATTTCTAAAATAATTCAACTTGTCCCATAAAATCTTCAAGCCCAATCCCAAATAAATAGATTCCACTTGGTCCATAAAATATCAAATGATTTTAATCTAATTATCAAGTCCAAAAATAAAAATAATCCATGTTCTGCCAAAATAAATTTTAGACTCATAGCCTATTCCAAAATTACTCGTTAAGTCTCAAGTGGGCTTCCTATACATATTAACCAAAATTGTTTTTTATAGAACTCGTGTTTGGCTTGTGCTTGCTGTGGACCTGGGTGTTACGTTTTCAACTCTTAATTCTAAAGAGGTTGATATATCTTCTCCACAACGAGATTTAGGATTACGTTCTCTAATGTGAGACTATCCACTCAATCATCGTGATGAAATGAGGACTTATTTGAAAATGAGTCCATATTAAACATGTCTCTCGAAATACCCATTTTCTAGTTCAGAAAAACATCATCATCGCTTTCAAGTATCTTGGTTCACGTAATTTGCATATTGGCTTGAGTATTCTCCATTCAAGAATGCTACATATTGTTTACCATGTTATTTTTTTTACAATGGAAGCATCTAGACGTATTAAATGGGATGTATGTATTATTACGAGATTTAGAAGTTGGAAGAAGATTAATGACGGAAACATTTTCCATTTTTTAATCATATTGGGGAGGATCCTTGCTCTTATCATATTAATATTGTGAAATCTTATAAGGATTTATTAAAATATCACAGCATATTGATAAAATAATGAATATGCAAAACTCTGAATAAGTTCTCAACAATCGACTCCGGGTGAAAACATTTATTGATATTGTTCAATGACTTACATGTCAATGATGTGCTTTTAGAGGTTATGATAATACTCCAAATTCAAAAAATGGAGATAATTTTCTTGAGATACTTAAACTCTTAGTTTCATATAATGATCAAAACGTATTTTGGAAAATGCTCCTAAATACTAAAAGTATATTTTATCCAAAATCTAAGAAAATATTTTGGAAATTGTTGTGCTACGTGCGGCAATTATGATGAACAGTATGAAAAAGAGAAAGCAAAACAAATACACAGATTTTACGTGGTTTGACAGTGTGCTTACATCCACAGGAGCGGGGGCTGAATTTTCACTAACTGTCAAAGTAGGGTTATATCATATGTATTTATACTAAACCCAGTCGTTCCGCTCCACTCCGCTCCCCTCACTCCACTCCGCTTCACTCTCGACATCAGCCTGCTTTCTCTATATATGTGTTCCACTCAATATGAGCCACATACTACAACAATCTCCACCTTGGCGAATATCCACCCCTTAGGAGAAAAAAGAGAAAACATAACCTGAAACTCCACTTGGGACAATTGGTTGGGACATCTCCCATCTAGTATCTGGAGACATTAATCAAGTCCAAGCAGTGCTTGAACTTATCTGTGGTAACAGGCTTTTTCAACATGTCAGCTGCATTCTCAAAAGTGTGAACTTTCTCAAGCAATAATTCACCAGAAGAAACCAATTCCCTGATCCTGTGAAACCTCACATCTATATGCTTGGTCCTCGCATGATACACCTGGTTCTTTGCCAAATAAATGGCACTCTGACTATCACAATGCAACTGAACTCCACCTTGTTGAATACCCAGCTCCTTGACCAACCATATAAGCCACAAGGCTTCCTTTGCAACCTCAGCCTCTACCTCAACCTTAGGCACATGTGGACTGGTGTGTACATGTGGTGGAGTGGTGTCTACTTGTAGTGTTGATGGTAGTGGCGTGTATAAATGTGACACCTAAGTGGAGGACTTGGGTAATTAAGGAATTGAAATTGAGTTTTATGGAAAATAACATGTCTTGAAAGAAAAATACTATCGGAAGATGGATCAAGACACTTATGGGCACGATGGTGGCTACTAAAATCAAGAAAATACATTGTTTTGACCAAAAGTGCACCATGCAAGAGTGATATAGATGTAGGTAGGGCCAACACATGCACCCAAACACTCGGAGTAATCGAGTGCACGTTGAAAGAGTTTTTCGAAAGGGAATGAGTAAGATAAGACTGGAGTGACAAGATGATTAATTAGGTAGCACACCATTTGAAAGGCAGAATCCCCATATTTATAGGGCACAGGGCAAGTCCAGTTTTAACGATATGACGATACTTGCATCAACTGAGCCATTTTGTTAGTGTGTACAGAGGCAGGTTATGCGATGGTAAATCCCAAGAGAGTTAAAAAAAATCTTATGCAAACTCCAAAACTAACTCACCACTCCAATTGGTTTGGACTATTTTAATTTTGTAATCAAATTGTCGCTCAATGTGAATATAAAATGAATGAAAGAGAGGTAGAACATCAGACTTTAGTGAAATTGAAAATAGCTAAGAATATTTGCTAAAGTGATCAACAAAGATAAGATAGTATTTATTGCCTTCAGAAGGAAGATAAGAGGAAGAGCCTCACATATCACTAAGAATAAGCTCTAATAGAGCTGTAGACATAGATTTGGAAAGTGAAAAAGATAATTGATAACTCTTGCCTTGTTAACAAACATCACAAATTGGGTGCGCTGTTGGAGGCTCAGCATGCACATTTAGGTGTTGAAACTCGTTGCTAAGATTATTTGTGGCTTCTGTGTCGACATACCAATATGAATTTGTGGGTGCATTGTTGGAGGCTACAAAGACTGTAGGACTCTGTTGAGAGCCTTGGAAGGAATGGTTGAAGCAATGCCAGCCATTTATGGTTGTATGACCAAGCTTGCCACACACTTGACATTGCGGACGAGAGGACTGAGTAGAAAACTGTGACACTTGGCCGCAACCTCATCCACGACCATGAGAAGAAGATGATGATCAACCACGTTGGCTCTGCCAACGACCATGAGAATTATTAGATCTTGTAGCATTGTTGGCTGAGGTGACAACCATATCAACAATCGAATGTTGTTGTTCCAGTCATGCTTCATAATTTAAGAGATGGCCAAAGACATAATCAATGCACATAGGCTCCACACGTGTTGTGATGAAGGTAATCTAAAGGTCATAGCTCGTGTCAAGTCCGACCAACAAGTAAGATACTAGCACAAAATCCTCCAGTGGCTTGCCAAATTCAGCAAGAGTATTTGCAATTGATTTTTATTTTTGAAAATATTCCATAACGGTGTTGTCTCCTTTTTAAAGGTTAAAAATTGAAATCGAATTCGAGTGACACGAGCATGGGAGTGTGCAGAAAACATTTGTTCCAGTACAAGCCATACAACACCGATGTAGAAAGACCAACAATTTGAGTGACAACACTCTGATATTGAGGACACAAGAAAGCTTAGAATAAATTGATCTTGCTGGAACCATCATGTATAGGCGAGGTTAGGTAGGGGAATATCACTAACAGGAGAAAATTATTGGGAGTTTGGAAGAATGGTTCCATCAACGAACCCAAACAATTACTGGCCTCGAAAAGAATGTGAGATCTAGGTTTTTCAGAGAAGATTATTATCTTTTGTGAGTTTTGGAAGAATGGTTCCATCAACGAACCCAAACAATTACTGGCCTCAAAGAGAATGTGAGATCTAGGTTTTTCAGAGAAGATAATTATCTTTTGTGAGCTTTAGGGTGATAAAATTGGAGAGTTTGGTGGGAGATGACAGAGATTGTATCAAATGAGTGGACGAAGCAACAGAGGAAGGAAAAATTGAAGAAGATGAGTCAGAAGCCATAGAATCATACGTTAGTCTTAACCAACTCTAGACACCATAAAACATTATGTATAATCATATGAGAGTTGTTTGCGAAAATACTCTCATCACATTTAATGGAGACTATGCTCTTATTTTATATATGAAAAGAGAGTTCAATACAATAAAACTTATTATCTTATATGTTGCTAACTCTATCATTTTATGCTTCTATGATGGAACTTGTTTTGTAATAGAACTCTTAACTCTTTGTACTCTGCTTTTGATGGCTACAATTGCTAACTTGATTTGGGTTGTAACTATTGTGGAATGTAATTGTATCTCTTACAACTATGAACAGTTGTTTGGTGCTTGAAAGTACAATAAAAGAAGGATCTACTTACTCTCAATATGTGGATGCGAACATTGATTATAACATGATTACATCATTTCAATTTATATTCTTTGTCAAGTTTTGCAATAAAAGTCTCAAGACATTTTGAATGCTATGAATTTGGTTTCTACTACAAAAACACTCATCCAAAAGTTGAGAGATGAAGGTAATTGAGAGAATTTGTACGAGAATGTTCTCTCTTTCTTCAAGTAGTTTGATATTGATATTCCAAATTTGATCTCTCGTTATGTAGAAGGTCATGATCATCATCAACGAGATCACATTACAATTGAGTATCATTATCATTTTGACATGACATATGTAATGGAGATTTTCAATTGCAAGAGCTTGATATTAGGTTTGGTGAAGGAGTGACAAAACTTCTAACACTTAGCTCAACTTTGGATCCAAAGGATACTTATAAATCTTTTAATATTGATGATATTTGTTGTCTTGCGGAGAAGTATTATCCCCTTTATTTTTTTGAGAATGAGAAAATTAGTTTAAGGTTCCAATTGAAGTATTTTGAAGTTGATGTGTGTGCTAATCCAAAGTTTTAGAATTTATTATTCATTGCAAACTTATGTCGAAAATTGATAGAGATGGAGAAGTCAAAGACATACTATCGTATTAACTTCAATATAGTTTAGCTCGAATAATATCCCACCAATGTATAAAAGTAAGCAACGCACAAAATTTTGGTGTTGATAGAACATTATTGCTAATTACATTTGCACATAAACACCTAGGGCTGAGCACCAACAATGTCAGCGTCAGAGTACCCTACCTCCGACTCCGACTCCGACTCCGACTTCGACTTTGTGCCTTTTTGAGCCTTTTTATTGGGCTTTTTTTTCTTAGCCCATTTAAAGTTTTAATTTGACAATCTTGGAATCTCACTAATCGAATTTGGGCTTCCAGATTACAGCTTTTTAAAAAAATATTTTTTTAATTTCAATTTTATTAAAACATAACCAAAATTGATATATACTTTAATGTTATTATACATTAGTATTATATGTTAATGTTTATAGATTAGTATTACATATTATTATACATTGATTATTATATATTACTAGTACATGTTATTATACTTTAGTTATTATATATTAGTATTATATGTTATTATAAATTTATATATTTGTGTTTATACACAATACATTAGTATTAAATATTATTATACATTAGTTATTATATAATTAGTACTACATGTTATTATATATTAGTGTTTATACATTAGTTGTTATTATTCATTAGTGTTATATGGTAGTAATAATTAATAGTATGATTTTTACATATACTAAACTATTATTAGTCAATTTAGTCTATTTATATTATAGTATAAGAATGTTATTTTATAATAATTTGCTCATACTAGTATATTATTGAATTTAATTAACTATATAAGTTATAGTTATATAAAATATATATGATTAATATATAAAAATACATATATTTTTATACAATATCGGAATTGGAGTCGGAGTCGGTATATTGCCACCTCCGACTCCAACTTTTTTTAGTTAAAAAAACTCCGACTCTGATTCCGACTTATCGGCGTCGGAGTGGAGTCAGAGCAGAGCCGGAGCTGAAGTCGGATTTTCAAACTTTTGCTCAACCCTAGAAACACCACTAATGTTTGAAAGTAAATACATACTAGTATAAAAGAGCGAGGGATTAAATAGAAACTAAGTCATAAAAAAATACAAGAATTTGTTATCAGATTGGACGCAAGACGCTGAAAATCTAGAATAATCTTGATAGTGAATTGTTATATTTTACTTATTTTTAATATATACACAACTTAAATATTGCATAAAAATAAAGTTAAATAATCACCTTGAATAAAATAATATATTAAAACAATTAGAAGTATTTGAAAAGAATGTAATAAGTTGATACTCAGAGTTTGAGAAATGTTCATTGTAATTCTTCCAATTGTCTGAACTCATTTCTTAGAAATGGATGTTGCATATATCACTTCCTCAGCCATCAAACGTCTTAAAGTGTTCATAACATATAAAACCACATTAAAATTACGAAGATATCAGTTCGTTCATGATTTTGATATTTTCTTTTTTATTAAAATAAAATTTGAATTTATTCTAAACAGAAAAGCAACATATGCGAAACAAAAACATGAAAATAGAACTATAGTAAAAGAGTAAACATTTAAAACTACATAAACTCACCAAAATACAACTTTGAATGTTGTTCTTAAATGAATGCACTCCTTTTTATACTAGTGCATTCATTTAAGCTATATTGCCTATGCATTCGTTTGGGATATTGACCATTAATTTCCTATTTCAACTCGATTTCTTCAACACTTCTCCCTATGTTATTGATGATGTGATAAAATAGTTATACATATCTATCATCTTATACAAAGTGAACAACCTAGCACAATGATAGCATATGTGGACAATCTTCAGTGGTGGACTCATCTAGTGTAGAAACGCGAGCTGCTTGGATTGATGTATGATGTCAAACATGTGGGCAAACATAGATATACGTACTGAATTGCGAAGATAGAATTCTTTTTGTGTTTTTGTTCATATCTTCATATCTTTTTATGTATGTTAAAATAAATTTATACTTTTTTGGACAGCATATGCTAGTTTCATTTCCTATTTTCATTTATGTTATCAATATTGAATATATATTTTCTAAATGAATAATTCTACTTATCACTCTCACACACTACACACTTTATTTATTTTAATTTTTTTTTTATAACAAATATGTGGTGTATGGATGATAAGTAGACTCATTCAATTAGTTTAACAAGAATAAAATAAAATAATAAAAAATAATTCTAAAATATGTAAAGTATGTGGTGTGGGATGATGAGTAGCATTCCTCTTTCTAAATATGTTAACCTTACTACAAATTATACTATCAAAGCCTTACAAACTTTAATTGGTTGGTAACAACACATCACCAATGTAATAAATATTAGTTTGACTTATTTCTTCAGTCAAAATTAATTAATGATACATTAGTTTCTAAAGCTTATATTGTAGATATTTAGCATTATTTTTTTTATTTTTCAAGTATATTTATTTCTATTTATTGTACAACAATAATGTTGCAATAAAAACGTCGAATAAAATGAAGTATTGAACAAAAAATATACTCTAATAACATGGAGTATATATATAACATCCGAATATAACAAATAAAACATTCGAATGTCAAATTCACTTTAGATAATTTATGTTTAAATGTTAATATTTAGATCGAACTTAGCTTAAAATACACTCGGAGGTATACAATAGATAATTTACGTTCGAATCGTTAGGACTGTTCATCCGGATTCTAACCCGAGAACTCGGATATACCTGGACCGGAACTCGAGTTTCAAACCCAGACCGGGTTAGCTTGGGTTTGACTTGGGCCGGAACTAGAATGAATATGAGTTTTTAAACCCAAATTCCTGGTTGATCCCTTCTTTTTTTTTTTTTTTCTAATCAATTTCCTTCTCTCTTTTCTTAGCTACACTTAGTTGATTTCTCTTCTCTTATCTTTATTAAAAACTGAAACAGATTCCAGACATTTTTTATGTCCTGACATCTGCACATAAAGACACTTTTAGCCTAGTCACGGCCCACGGGAGTCATTGACGACACGCACTCTTCATTCTGAGCTCGTATACAATTATTTTGGATCTAAGCATGTAATCAATTTATGCTACTTTAACTATGGTAGTTCATCTTGTTTAATTTTCTATTGTTTCCTATGGATAACTCCTAGTCTTTGATTATGAGTAGATTACAGAATCTTTGGAAAGGTGTGGCATCTCTGATAGCTAGCACAACTTATATCCTTGCCTGCTTGTTTCAATGCTTCCATTGATGAGGTGAGAACACCATTTAAATGGTGTAGCGGATCATGCATGCTTTGTGTTGCTCCAGTAAACAAATAAGGTTGGGTTCATTTTGATTTAATTAAAGTTTGGTTTTGTGCCAAATGAAAGCCGTAGAGAAACTAATCGATGGAAAAAAGATTAAGTTAGAGGAGTTGGAGGGAAGAGCAAACCAGGTCCAGATACAAAAGGTGATGCAATGTAAAATCTTGTTCAAGTTCACTTCGTGCTGCTTTCAGTGACTAATGAAAAATGACTTGTCATTTTTTTTAGCACTACAAGATATTTGGCCCAGAACTAGGAATATCCACAATTGCAGATGCTATTACATGTCGGATTGCTGCTCGGGATGCCTTGTGAGAAGATAGACCTATATTTTGTTTAATATTTAGCTCCTTTTGTTTTCTATGATGTCCACCATCTGTGTCACCTTCTCCATTGTATTCTTCTATTGAATGGAAGTTTGTGCTTTGCAATTGAAACTTTCAAACTGGAAAAAAAAAGGGTACCGGGTTGTAAACTTGGGTTCCAGGACTAGGTGTACCAGGGTTTTGCAACCCAGGTTCCTGCCCGGATTTGTTCATGGCAGAACCTGAGACTGAAATCTGGTTTTTCGAAAAAATCCGGCCCAATGAACATTCTTACAAATCGCATGTACGCAACGTTTAAACATAAATATACCTATGTTCAAGTATATATTATACGTTCGCATATTAGGTTGACACTTAAATGTGTTAGTCTTAGTTTGAACACAAAGTCCTTTTATTTCTCAGATGTTTAAGTGTTAAGTTCAAATATATTTAAGAATTTTGCAACATTCAGTGATGGTTTAAAAACATGTCACAAAAAGTAATAATTGTGATAATTTTTGTACCCTCACCGTATCCTAACTGTCACACAAACCCAAATTTGCTGAAGTGTATCATAGGGGTGGTCGGTTCAACACCAAATGGGATTGGCAATCCATGAGGTGGCCAGGATGGACCATACACCATAGACCACCATTGGAGGGATGGGCAATCATCCACTTCTCTAATTATTTACATTTTTTGGTTTCATATTTTAAATGATTTAATTTAGAAAAGTGCTACAATCATAAATAAATCTCATAAAAATAAACTCACATCCCTTCATATGATATGTTAGATCTATTTTGCAATAAAAATATATTTACAATCTAACTTACCGTATCAAACAACGTCAGTTTGTGGATTAACTTTTGTATGATTTTTTTTGTGGTTAAAACATTTCTTTTTGATGTGTGTATGTTCATTTTAGACTTCAATAAAATAAAAGCTGATGTGTTAATCCAAATTGCTCAGGTAAACACTATTAAACGGATGGATGTAAAAAATCACATATATAGAATATCATTCTGTTATTTTTTTTTCTAAAACAAGCTTTTTCCCTAAAAAAATAAAAAAATAAGTGTCGAATGACTGATCGGATAAGGAGAACACAATGGACTAACCACCTAATCTTGATTTCCTATAGTCACTCCTATTTTGACACGTCAACATAATGATTAGCTACGTGACACTTATTTCCCCTGTTCTGTTATCCCACGTACATGACTCCAAATGGCTGAAACCATTATGTGCCACACCAAACAAATAGTGTCGCCTACACCAGAACATTCAAACCTTCCCTGTATAAATACACATGTCCCATTTTCAATGTTCAAAGGCCATGGAGTTCCTATTATTTCTGTTTCTAACCTAAGTAGTTTCATTTCTATAACAATGAGCCCTATGCAATTCCTTGCCAAGACAGAGAATGGCGTGTGCTCATCGCCATTGAAATGGAACAAGGACTCTCGTCTCATCAAGAAATCATCATTGGAATCCTTATCGTCATTAGCCTCTTTGCTCATCACTAGCAGGCCTCAACAACATCAACGCCATGGCCCGATTATAATCTATACACATTCCCCAAAGATCATCGACACACACCCCAAGGACTTCATGTCGCTTGTGCAAAAGCTCATCGGTTTGTCGCACTCTGAGGAGGAAGGCTTCGTTAGACATGGACATGAATCCTCCGACATGACGACGTTGTCAAACGGGGAGCACAACAAGAACACAAAGATGATTCAGTTGGGAAACGATGATACCGAGTCATCGTCTGTGATACCAGACGAGAATTGCACCAATGTCAGCAATATTAACGTCGACCAAGTGAACTCTTGTTTTGTGTTGCCAATTTTTGAGCCTCCCCACAACCCTTACATGGACGATATACCGATTTTCACGCCAAATTCAGATGAGTTTTTGCATTGTAACCAATCTTTATATGGTTGCATTGATTCTTTGTTTTTTCACGCCTAAACAATAAGGTGTATGGCTATTCATTTTCTTCTTTCATCCTTCACTCAATTTTGGAAATGATTACTTTTCTATTTATGCAGTATGCAATATTAGTTTTTCATTTTTCCATTCATTTTTCATTTCTATTATACAGTATTAATTGATAGATATCCATAATAAGAAAATGGAAAAATGCTATCAAGTCCTTTCAAATTTATTGCTCAAAGTTACCGCCATTACATTTGTGGGTGTTTAAAAAAAATACACAAATGCATTAGCGGTAACTTCGAGAGTTGTTTCATTTGTTTTTCATGGTATGGATTGAGACTAAGAGAGATGCAAGTAATTTTCTTTTCTTTGAAAATGTTAATTTCTTTTCTTAACTTAAGCAATTAACTATTGCCAAAAGCGTTTTGCTATTTATCATCTCCACACATCACATTTATTTTTATTTTATTCTTCTTAAACTAATTAATTTCTTTCTTCATCTATATACTACACATTTGGTAATAGAAAAAAATAAAAAAATAAAAAAATAAATTATGTGTGGTGTGTAGTCTGAGGATGGGGACTAAAATTTTTCTTGCCAAAAACACTTATTTTTCATTTCCTCCCAAACTAGAGCCATATAACCATTTGCTAATAGCCATTCATCACCTCGTGTAAAAATAGCATTAACAATGCCCTTATTTTATTTTTCTTAATAAAATAAATATAAATATAAATATGAAAGTCCAAAAAAGAAAAGAAATCTCGTTTACAAGGACCCTAAACAAATAACACACAATTTGCTTTGTTCTAAAATTATAGCACAAGTGACAATAAAACCTCGTTTGTTTTCACAACTCCCTTCAATTCATTTAATTTCATCTAATCATTATAATTTTTCTAGATTTTCACACAAGATAAAATAAATAATTCAACTTTTTCAAATCTCAAAATAAAAATAATATTAAAAATATAATTTTAATAATATTTTATTCAATTTTTAACTTTAATCTCAACTCATCTCATCTGTAAAAATAAACAAGGCCTAAATAGCCCTAGTTCTACTACTGAAGGGTTGAGGCAAAGTGTTACTTCCTCATCCTGGCGTGTCCTTGTTGAGTGCCACATAGAGTGACACATCAGTTTGTACAAGAAAATTGTTGTAAAATCTCTAATAAGTTTAGTATTTCTCTTTCTTACCAAATCATGACATTTGTGTTCAAAATAGAAAACAAAAATTAAGGCTATGTTTGATTACGAAAAAATTATAGAATTTTTGAAAATTTTGAGAATTTTTTTAGGATTAAGTTTTTGAAAAGAAGAGAGAAAAGTTTTGTATCAGAGTTTGTGAAATGTAAAATGTTAGCTAGTTATTCCCCTTAAGTATACCGTTCAAAGTTACTGTTAATGCATTTTGTTTTGTTTTTTTTAAATGTTTAAAATGTTATTATTTGTGAATTTGTGTGTTTTTTTAAATGTTTGTAAAAAAGAAAAGATATAAAGAATGAACTTAGTGGTCATGCCCAGCGGTTAGGGTTGGGCAGCCGACTGGTAAGACCCGTGCACTTTTGAGTTTAGGTAATGATTAGGTGAAAAATTGAAAGGTCTAAATAATTTTTTTTTTTAGATTTAAATATGTTTAATTTGATTTTGAAAAAATCGAGAAACTTCTAAAAAAAACTTGTGTAACCAAACATGGCTTAAAAATTTTAAAAAAAATTATAAAATTTCTAGTTTATAAGATTTTTACATTTTGAATTTAGAAAAGTTAAAAAGAGGACCAATTATAATGTTTTAAATCCATTCCGTTTCAGCCCGAGTTATCGTACCGGTATAGTGGCTGGTATGTTGCACTTTCCCTGTTATGCTCTGTGGTCAATTCGAGTGCATTTTGGTCAATTTCGACAAATTGCGACAAATTCCGTCCGAAATATAATTAATAGACATGAGTACAATAATACACTGCTACAAAGTAAATATTTATTTTAATGGGAGCTGCTAGGGCCACCGATAATTTTTACAGAGGATTTCTACCGATTAGTGCAAATTTTTTTTTTTTATTTTGTCTATTTTTTTAAAGCATTTTTTCTTTGTATTGTTTTTTTAAAAAATAATACTAAAAAAAAATACATACGGTAGCTTTTATCGGTAGGATTTTTCAGTGGATACAACATTTTCCTATTTAATATAGTTTAACTTTAAAGATCTACTGCCTATGGCTCCAACTCTCATGTGAAGTCCAATTTAAAATATAAAATTATAGAGAAACAACTAATTAATTTATGCATCAAGGCAACAATTCAAATTGTTAAACAATAAATATAAGTTTATAATTTCATTTACATGTCCCTTGCTTATTAAATTAATTATTTTGCCCATGATCTCTCTCATTTTGTATGTATTTATATTTAGCTCTTAGTCTTGATATCAAGATACAATCGAGAAATTAAAACCTAATAAAAGAATACAATCATGAGTTATGCAAGCGCTGCACACTCTTTTTGAAAAAGAGTAGAGTATACTGTTAAAAAATTAATTCTTTCATATAAGTCTCATATTTATTGACTTTTTTCAAAATGAGTGTGTGCCTCTTGCGCACTCTATGAATGCAAATATCATTTCTCATAAAAGAATAACACTACTAACTGAATGGTCCGACCCTACGGTTAGCCGCCATGAACATTCTTGCTAGAGCAACCCATTGATTGGATTGCTTGAAACCCCCTATTATAGGAAAATCTCACAATAGGAAGGAGTGTGCTAAATTTAAAACATTGTTATGTAAAATATTATGAAAAGTGACGTATATTTATCATTTTACAATTTACATATCTCGAAGTGGCGGTAAAAGATCTCTAAACTCATTTCTTATGCATTTTTGGATAGGATAAGGGGACAAAACTATCTCTCGACAAAGAAAACACCAGCACACTTTTGGGAAAGTAGGGTGAGAGTTGGGTATTATGGAAATGAAGATGGAACTTCCATAAAGCTATATGATAAGTGTTACAAGTACAAAAAGATTACACAAAAATAAACCTACAAAGTGACGTGTTTTCATGTGATTCGTTAGATCTATTATTCAATAAAAGTAACTTTACAATCTAACGTACTACATCAAACCACATCACTTTGTGAGTTTATTTTTATGTAATCTCATTGTGACTAAAGTATTTCTCTATAGGGTAGTGATAATGTTACTACTTTCTTACTACCCATTTACTACTTATAGTGTATTTGAAGTTTTTTTATTTTTTTATCATTTTCTTTTAAGTATTTTTTTAACATTCTTAATCATTAAGAAAAAACTAAAAATATATATATAATTTTACTAATAGTCACTTCCTTAACCATTAAATAAAATAAAAAATTTTAAAAAATCAAATACAAAAAAATGATAAATGAGTAATAGGAAGGTAATAACTCTATCATTATCCTACTCTATATATATGGAAAATGATATACTTATAATTTTTTTTACAACTATTTTACTACTTACTTCTAATCAATTAATATAATTGTGACACTTCGATAAAAAATATTTTCAATTTTACATAATTAACAATCATTTTAAATAGAGTTATAAATTAGTTGTAGACTAGTTGTAGTTTATCATTTTCCACACAACTATTGCAATGGCTGACAAGTATAACAGGAACTGCTGAGGTTTACAATCAATAGATGCATTGAGAAAAAATAATCCCATTCCAAAAACGTATATACACTATTGCAAGTTATTACATAATTCACACACAAAATAATTACAGCATCACTTCCTCTTTTTTTCCTCTCTCTCTCTTTCAAGGACAACAGGAGCTGCTGGTATGCTGAACCACCATTCTCTCAATCTCCTCATCCATCTCTCTGTGCTTGCTTTCCTTGGAGGTGAATATCTTGTAAAAGTCTCCAAAAAAATTAGAAGAACGATGAACTTAATAGGTACAAAGGCCATAATCAAGGCTGCAATCAACAGCGCCACCGCGAATTTTTGGCTTGCCTGATGAACAGATAAATAAACAATATGAATTGGCAATGTGCTAGTGACCGTTCCACTAAAAGAAACTCATAGGACATTTTGAAGCCACTAATCTTCTGTAAAGTGTGTTTATCATTTTCATTTTTCATGTGCCTATAATAGATAAGAAGAGATAAAGATGAGAAATATGGAAATTGGAAGGTGCAAAAGCCAGCAGAACAAAGGAAGAAAGAAAAACCTGTGGGAAAATGCACAGCAACAAGGCCCGCATCTTGAGAAGAAGAATGTTACCGTCCTGGATGAGCCCTTCAGTTTGAGAGATTGCATTTTGAACAGCCAAGAGCTGCTCCATTGTTTTCGTTGCTGGGGGTGCTATCACCTTTACATGATCAACAGGCTTTCCTTGGCCACAAAATCGGTTGAGTACCATGAAAATCGCAATAAAGATGAGCACTAGAGCAAAGGTGTAACCCAGCCATCCCCTGAAATGCATGCTGTAATTATCAAAAAAGATATCTACCAGTTTGATGTGTTCAAGAAACTACAAGAGATAGCACCAAATTAACAAGCCAAATTGACCAAACCGAGGGGTGCATGGGAGAGTTTAAGGGAGGCAGAGGGGCAATTAGAAGCATATTCACTATCTTATATGACGTCACGAGGCACAAATATTGGCTAGATGTAGATATTCCCTTTTCACTTTAATATAACCTTTGATGCACCAAGTCATCACATGCCTATCTCACCACAATTTTCAAAATCAGGTTCCCTTTATAGTTTTCATATCGTTCAGATAAGCTGCTTCTAAAGAAGTAAACAAAGTGCAATCACATATCAAGAACCGCCCTCATAATCTTGAAACATAATTGCATAAATATATTTCTGAATGAATTACTCAACACAAAGAAATGGAATATTTAACCTACTTGCTGTCCTTTAATTTTAACTATCTTGGTAGCAGAGCAGTATTCAAAAATAAGCAAAATCTTTTAATTTTTCAACAACAGATGGTCTATTATTACCGGTTTTATGTTAAAGAGGTGCATGTGCGAGTATTTGTGTGGAGATGAATGTGGGGGGGGCAGTTGGCGGGATCCTTGAACCACAATTCCTAAAATCACAGCTACCATAATTCCTCCCTTCCTCCATCCTACCAGTTTTATGTTAAAGATATTGGTTTTTTAAGTGCACGAGAATATTTGTGTAGAGGTGAAGGCGGGGGGGTGCCAGGGATCCTTGTACCACAATTCCTAAAATCACGGCTACCATAACTCCTCCCTTCCTCCATCTCCACCCCCTACACCCCCCCAACCCAAATCTCTCTCTCTCTCTCTCTATGAATTCACCAGATATAGTCTGTAAAGCACAATCAAATCGCTCAAATAAGAGTTTTACCTGAAAATGATGTAACTGAAAAATAAACAAAATACCAATGACTTCACATGATCATCCCAAAACGCCAAAGACAGAAGGCACTTCCCGAGTTCCCTCATAGGAGAGAGTAACTCCTGCAAGTATACAATCAACTTAAGATGTTAAAACTGTATGATTCTAACTTGAAGATACCCTGGTTTAAGTGAGAGGCATATCCCAATATAGACAGAATACAAGCAAAGCTGACTATTAGACAAGTGTTTGTTCACTCTTTTTTTTTTTTTGTTACGAAACAATTGATAATAACTGCGTGTGCATGAGAAAGAGAGCGAGCTCTTTAACTGTGCTTTGTGCCCATCACTTGATGCTATTTACAACTTCCTTAAAAATTGATTTTATCTTCACTTTTTTTCTTTTTTTTTTTGGGGGGGGGGGGGGGGGGAGTGAGGGCCACACATACAAAGTCAACAGAACAAATTCTTTAACCAGCATAAAAGATACCTTCATAACTGCTAAATTAGTGTCAATGCCATCCACTTTAACTCCGTCAACTGTTTCTTGTGCTAGCACCACTTTTTCATAATTGATTTTAGATTCCTTAACTGCTCTTTCCAAAGAACTCATCTCTCCCACAGTTATCTCCCCCACAACAAGTCCAGCCTCATTAGGATTATTTGAACTTGTTCCAAACACAAACCCTAAGTTAGAGACCATGTCTAAGGCAGAGACTGAATGCATTTCACCTCCAGCCTTCGAATTGTTAGTCCGGTCCAACTCCCTGAGGGTTGTCATATTTGCAAGGGTTTCCAATATCAAGTCTCCACCTGGAAGTTGGTCACAAAGATTGAACATGAGAAGAGTCTCACACCGTAGAGGATTAGCCAAACTAATATCCTGAATGGCTTGCACTCGCAAAATCCCGAGTACGGCTTTTGAAAGTGCTTCAGCTCGTTCAACTCCCTTGATCTGGTACTTGTTTATAAATCTATGAACATATAAAATTTCTCGGATGATTTCTAGCCAGTAATCACGGCGAGTATGCCCCTTAAGCTCAGGAAACTCGAAGACAACTGATTCTGATCTACAAGGGAAAACTACAAAAAGTTATGGCCACTATAATGCTTAAAAGAGGGTGACCCATAGTAACATAATGGAAAAATCCTTGCAAGATTGAACACTAAAAATAATAAATAAATATTTTACAGCAATAAAATAAACAGGTATGCATCATACTTACAAGGAAATTGATTTATATGACACTGCCTTGTCAAAAAGCCGAGTACCCCATGGTCCAGTCATCTCAGGTTTAACAACTTGTTTCAGATCATCTGCTAAATCATACGTTTTTGCCTTGTCATAAGACACAACACGGAGAGCTTCAAAGTAAAGAGCATGGTCCGTCATAACTAACCGACCTGCATACACATCACAGCAATGAGCAATCACATAAAAATGTCAGAGGACTTTAATCTTTAAACTCCTATTTTGTAAAATTTATGTTGATGTTAAGTATGTTTTTTTAACCTATAAAAAAGTAGATAACACCATGGCTACAGTCAATAAGAATCTTTTATTTATGAATATAGGTGCATGTGAAATTTATCCAACAAAATATCTTCATCCCATGAACCTACCAGGCCATGCAGACATCCCTATATGCTCAAGAACTGGTTGGGAGGTGACTGTTCCATCCACTTCAAGAACCTTTTCTCCTCTTGCTGATCGAACAGAAGAAATAAGAGACGACTCTGATTGGTTCTTCATTTTTCTAATAACTCTGCAGAAATTATACCAAACAAAATTTGAGAATGGATAACTGTAATCTTGACAATGGAGTAATTTGTGACACTTGAACTTAGATGTAGTCAACGAATACAAAAAAAGAGAGAGAGAGAGAGAGAGAGAGAGAGAGGAGTTTCAAAGTCCAATAACCTAATCATATTACAATCACTTAGTGACATTCTTGATCATATCATTTATGGCGCTCAGTATTTTAACATTCAAGGCCGATTGCAATTTTATATGTCCATTTCAATCTCTATAGTCTCCATATGTAAGTTTTGAATAATTAGCATATCAATCATTCCAACATGGAGAAAAAAAAAAGGAGACTATATCCTGAAACATCCATTGCATGACCAACACATCTGTCAAATACTGGCTGAGCGGAGGAAGCCAAACTGAAACATAGGTTGATACAGCCCCGACATAGCTAATAGGGCCCAAACTCATGGAACTTCGCTTTTGAATCAACGTGAAATGGTCCCAATGTCCTTTCAGGGACTTTATCTCAATATAGACATTACATTTTTTTTTTTTATCAAAGTTGTTTTCGACTTTTTTCCATTCAAATAATAGTTTTCACCACTGACTGGCCATATTATTAAAAAATAATTAAGCGTATCATCCATACTATAAAGCTTCATTCCACTCATTTGGTTAGAGAGCTCCTCCCATTTTGTTTAGTTGCTTCAGTTATCAGGATAAACTGCCAAGTGGCATAAAATTTTCACTTGTCCACGACTTAAGATTTGAAATAACCAGACAAAATTCTAAGGAAACGATGATAATCACTAGAAGTAAAACGGCAACTTCTGTTTATGAAATTAGAGAGGGGTGGGGGACACGAAAAACTCTAAAATATCTCCATTGTCATCCACCTTAAGATTAGCTTAGATTGGCATGAAAAAGACCAAAATGGTCAATGGGAAAATAAAAATAAAAATATCCCCCTACCGCTGCCATCCCCCCAAAACCCCATAAAGAAAAGAAAATCCCAAACCACCTGTAAATGGAAAGAAGTCAAAATAATAGCAAACTAATATGGAGATGCAATTACCTTTCTAGTCCGCTTAAATACTTTTCGTAGATGGAAAACTGAAGCCGACCACCAGTTGATTTGGTAAGCACCTCAAATAGATTTTCACTAATAACCACATTTGCAATAATAGGGACTGCTGAAGCTATTCTTGAGAAGGCCTCTACCCCAACAGATGCATCCTCTTCGACCTGTAGATAGATTTTTCCCATGCACGGCAAAACTGTCAGGAAGCAACAGACTCATAGTACTAAAGACACCATAGTTTACAGAAAAACTCGAGATAAGGTTATAGTAAGTGAATCTAAATTTCAAGAGGATCTCCAAAAAGTGAAACAACATTATTAATTACATGAGAGTATGTGTGAGTGACTAGGGGAGAGACAAGAGAGAAATGTCATAATTTTTTGATGACTAGATGAACTAGGTTTTATTTTAGTGATTTAAATTGTATGTTAATCATCTCTGCCTCCACTGCAGTCCGCATGGAAGGAATAGACTTGATCTTCTGATAGACATGCTAAGAGTCAAGGAAAAACACAAACCAGCCAGGCTATACTTGTGTGCAAGGAGTTTCTTGGGCACAGGGTTGGTTGGATGACTCATGCCTCTGTGTGAGTGTGGGTGTGTGTGTGTGTGTGAGTGAGAGAGAGATCTATTAAACCTATAATGTGGAGAGGTCATAACATTACATGGTAGAAAGGCACTTCCACTGCAGAGTTCACAACTTAATTAGACAAATAAAGCTTACATTTATTAAAGGCTGGCTGGCAGCAGCCGGAGCCTCCCAAGCTAGCATCATGTCATATGTTAAGCGTCGAAACTTTTTATCGGCAAGATGACCTGTAACTCGTATTGACAAGGCTAGTGTCCGGAAACAGCAGTATTCCAACAAGTTCCTTGCGTACCTTGATGGATGCTTTATTGATTCAGCAGCCTCTGCATTGAAGCTTTCTTGAAGCTCAATTGAAGGAACACCAAGGACTCTGCATCATTGGGATTTCTTCGTTGGAATAAATATAAATAATAAAAAATAACCACATTTGACAAACAGAAGTAGCACAGAACACTAGAATGGAAGTTTTACTACATTCATCTAATATTCAAGAAAGCATGTAAAATTAGAGTACAAGATAGAAAGTAATAAGCTTACTTCGAACATCTACGAACAACCAGATTTGCAACAGGAGAAAGCTGTGATATCCAATTCCTCTGAGCAGATGGGGACCTTCCCATCTCTTCAAATTCTTCATCGAAGGAACTGCTTTTGCCAAGTAACCATTTGAATGATCCTTCTCTTACAAGACCTTCAAGCAAATTTCTTGTTTTGCTACCCACAGCCATCTCCAACTTTACACTCACTATCTTCTCTAACTGGACAGAAATTCACCTCTCAAATGCCTGTCATAAATCTTGCATTCAATTAGAAAACCTCAATTTCATCGATACCACTGTCCAAGTGAGATACATTTGATGAAACCTGTGCAGATTACCTTTTAATTTGAAGTTCAAAATCAACTTTGCCCAATGTAACACATAGGAACCAATATAGATCACCCACTCAAAACCTTTCAATTTCTTCTACTTAGAAAAATCATTACAGGTTTCTCACTCAATACAATTTAAGTTGAAGCCCCAGCATCAACTTCAGCTACCACACTTAACTGCCAGACACTTAATTGTTCAAAACCTCAAGTATCAATCTTCAACAATGAAACTTCTAATACCTTTACTTTGCCAACAGTCCACGGATTTTCCCTGAAAAAGAAAAATCCCCTTTTCTACTCAAAAATCAAAGCCCAAGGACCAAAATATTTTAGCATCCTTATCCCGAAAACTTTTATTACCAGCGAAGAAGAAAACTCCAAGTAACACTAACGAATCCCAAGTCTAAAATTATACACCGACACTTTCAACCTATTCAACTTGATAAAAACCCATAACGAATTCCTCGTAAGAAATAAAAACAAAATAATCCAAAACCTAAGAACCAAAATTCATCAACAACACAATCCCAACAAGTTTAGTTTATTTATTCATTGTTTGCCAGCGAAGTTCAACATAAGGAATCTTACCGCAAAATGGATGTTCCGGGCCCTAAAATGTCAACTTTTGCATTCAGATTCTCCACGTCCGAACAATTCTCTTCGTTTGCTTAACATTGGAAGAAACCTATCTCAGATTATAATTTATATGTCGCATTATCTTACAAACCCGTTTCACCAATTTGCGAAACTCCAAGGATTAAGCAAACTGCCAAAGCAGGGGAATCATATCGGACAATTTCCAATACAGACATCAAGGTTCTGGCGTGATAGAAAGGAAATGAAAGCTGTAGGTAGAGAATAAAGCGACAGGGAGAGATAGGGAGGGAGAGTGATCGAGGAGGAGCTTCCACCCTCTGAACCTATCTGTTCGAGTTTCGTGCTTGGGAGAGATGATCAGAAGATCTCGGGTGCAGAGAACAACGACACAGTCACACAAGTGTTCACGTCGAATTGGTGTAAATGAGTTAAAAAGTCAAAATAATCTATTGTTTGAGACTCATTCCCACGGGGATAGCGAAAATATTTTATTTCAACTCATTTTATTATTATAAATTATAAATTTGAAAAATTCTTCTTCACACTCTACTGTTTATCACACACTCAACACTCTTAGTGTATTGAGTTAAAAAAAAATAAATTGAATGCATGGTGTGTGGAGAGTGTAGGCAGAAATGTAGAATGACTCTATAAATTTTTAAAATTTTTACAAAAAAATATAATAAATAATTTAACTTTTTCAAGTCTTAAAATAATAATAATATTAAAAAATAAATTTTAACAATAATCTCATTATACAAACACATTTCAAGATAAGGAAATTTTTCGTCATTTATTTGTTGGTGTTTGAAATAAAAAAGAGAAATGCTTTTGGGACCCAAATTTGTGTCCCGAATGACATTTCTTTTTTATTTTTATTTTTACTTAGTGATTAAGAAAGTAGTTTTCAGTGATGTTATGAATTTTTTATTTTTTTTAAATATTTATGATGATTAAAAAAATACATGAAAAAATAGAAAAAAAAAATTTTATTCGGGACCCAAATTCGGGAGCCTTTTCGGTAGCTGTAGTGCTACTCATTGATGTTTGAGATAAGGTTAATGATGCACTTACATTTCTTTTATTATTGTTTTACGATGTAGTTATTTTTTTTCTTTTGCTCTTTAAATCTAGATTAAAAATTTCAAAACATGAAATTTTTTGTATAATTTAGAAGAAAATAAATTTAATTAACTAACATAATCATATAATTTAATTAAAATTAAATTCAGTTTGATAAAAAGTTAACCTTCTTTGGCTCTATTTTTATAAAACTAAATTTAATTTAATTAAATTATATGATTACGTTAATTGATTAAATTTATTTTCTTATAAATTATACAAGAAAGTCATGTTTTGAAATTTTTAATCCAAATTTAAATAACAACAGGAAAAAAAATAATTAAATAGTAAATGAGGTGTAATGATATCATTATCCTTGAGATAAAAGCTTTTGCGAGAGGTTTTTCTTTTTATTTTTGTAAAATTATTTTTTATTTTAGTATTTTTCTTAAATCATAACTAATTAGATGAAAATTACTTTTGAGAGTTAAAAATTTAAAAATATTGGTTTGATCTGTAAAAAGTATTCAGATTTGAAATCTCGTAAAAGTTTTTATCCGAATTTTATAATCTAAAATTGGAAAGCAATATAGTAGTGAGTTATGTGGGGGTGCATGTAGTGGCAAACTAGTATTTTCCTATTTTATATGTCTATATTTTTTTATTGAGTACTAAATTTTGGATAAGATGTTTAAAATATAAATTTGTCAAAGATACTTAAATTAGAAATTAAATTATTTTCCAAATAGAATTTGGATTTTTTAAAAAATTTATGGTTCCCAACATTAAGTTGTGTTTGGTTGTTAAATTAAATCCAATTAATCTTAAACCAATCATTACGAGATTTATTATTTTTTTAAATACATTTTAATGGAATTTAAAAAATATTAATATTTATAATTCAGTTCAATTCATCTCAACGTCCAAACGTCTATACCTAAATTTAGAATCTCAAAAGAGGAGAGAGAATGGCTTTTAAATTCTTTTTTTTTTTGGACGTGGCGCCTTTGCTCGATTCTTTTCGTAATTCGTACTCCATCGGGATTAAAAGGCCAAAAAAGAGAAGGAAATAGAAAACAAGCCAAGAACTAAAGCCTTAAAAATGGGCTTAGCTAACCCAATTGGGCCAATTCAGTCAGGCCTTAGGAGTACATAAACCGGGCTTTCGAGCAGACATGTTGGCTTTTGGGCCTTTTGTCTTAAGATTTCATAAAATTACTTTTATGAAGTTTCTTCATGGATCTAATACTTCTCTAAACTAATACATAAGTATTAAGTCTTGAACATTATTTAAATTCAAAGCAAGAAATTAAGATTTTCTAAACTTAAAAAGCATAATAACTCAGAAAGAATTTTGTGCTACATTTAACACTTTCTAAGAACATCCTCCTAGAGATATATCCCATACTCCAAAGCATTCTAGACTGCTATGCATTTGCACCTGCATATGTGAGGAGGAAAATAAAATTGGGTGTGTGAAAACTTTAATAAAAAAACAGACACCCATCCAGTTAAAAAGGGTCAACTTAAAATTTTTAGATAATATTAAAATTCATTTTGATGGTAAGAAATACACCTGCATATGTGAATTGGCATACAATTACACCTTATCATGTTGGAGTATTCCCACTTCCTCTTCATCTATATGAAAAGATAATGTTATCCATGAAATTAGTAACTACCATTTGTCCTAAAAGTTTAAACTGATGGACAATGATAGATTTTATTTATTTTTATATATTATCGTACTGCAACTCTATTGGGAGAAATCTTAACAGTGACTTGGAATAACCAAATCAATTACCAAGCAGCGGAAATAATTATCTCTCACTTTGTGTGAATATGTTAGGAAGTAATTTAATAGAGAATAATTTAAAACAAAATCACACGTACACACAAAGAGCCAAGAATTTTTTTACGTGGAAAACCCCTCAAAGCAAAGGGAAAAACCACGAGACCTAGTCTAGTTAAACCTTCTACTATCAACAATGATGTATACACACAGGCATACAATCAACAATAATATCAAGAAAACACTTTCTTGGCAGCCAACAATGTGATAAAGGAGATTTCACCAAAGATATGCGTTACTGTTCACGATCTCTAACACCATAAATACTGCTCCAAGTCCGATCTCCACTGTTCAGATTATAGAGCCTTGAGTTGTAAACGTACCTGCAAAATTTCAGCTCAATCGGACCACAGACGACTCCGATAAAAGCGTTTGATCTGGATGAACTTCCCTTTTTTGGCTATCTCTTCCTCTCCCCAATCTCTCACACGTTTTTCACACTCTTTTTCTACTAATAGAAGCAGCAACACTTTGGTTCTCTTTAATAAATTAAATTGGGCATAAACCCTCTCACCATGTGGGCTTAATGGACCCACATGGGCCATTCTCCATGTAGGAGGGAACCCACACAACAAACTCCCTTTATGTGCGGGTTACACGTAAAATATTTAATTAAATAGATAAAATGTAGAGTTAAAATTTAAACTTATGACATCTGTTCTAAGACCATATGAAATTACCACTTATTCTAAAAAATTAAGTTAATAAAAATTGTTAAATTTTATTATTTATATAATATTTTATTAAGCTGATGAGTAATGAAAATATATAGATATTATTATTTATATAATATCTTAAACGTTATATTCTCTTGGAAACTATATTATTCTTCTTTAAGGAGTGGCACATATATAACATGCCATGAAAGACAGCATCTCTTTACCTGAAATTAAGACTTTTTTTAAGAAAAAATAAATTTTAATCATTCGTGCCATAAAACTATGAATGAAGACATGTTATAGTAAATAAAATATGTTTTCAACTAAAAATTTGTTGTCAAAGGGTTTTATAATTAATATTAATTGGAAAGGGGAAATGCATATTATCTTGCCTCAATCCATGAATTGTATCGAGCTTAAATAGACTTATTGCTAACCTATACTCATATTATAAGAGAAATGATACTTATAGTCGTGAATGTACAAGTGCCGTGCAGTCGTTTTGAAAAAAATGAATAAATATGGGACCCACATGAAAAGAAATTAATTTTTTTATAGTGGACCTCACTCTTTTTCAAAGTGACTGCAAGGTATTTGAGCATTTCACGACTGTACGTAACATTACTCTTCTGCTTAGAACAAATCTGGTACCCGCATATAAAAATCCGGGTTCCAGGTAACGGGTTTTAAACCCAGAACCTGAGTTTAACCCGGATAAATACATATGCACGACTTTGAAGAAGGCAAATCATTCACAGATCACCATCTAAGTGAAATACTGAACTCTAGAATTTCCTCGTGAGTTTATCAGGGTGCTGAAGTTCTAGTAGAGCGAACATGGTTCATTTGAGGGTATTGTTATAGAAGAGATCGAAGTTCTGGAGTTGCAGATGACAAATAAATCGAGTGGATCAGTCGAGAAATTGCAAGTAAATCTAAGTTATTGTCTGACATCATACAACATGGTTCTACTCGTGGGTCACTCTTTGAATTAGGCAAGTAAGGCTAGCTGTCCATCCCCTATCATGTCTATATCAACCTAAAAGATTTGCTGTGACATAATAAAGGTAAAATGAAAAGAGTAGAACACATCCAGATTTCAAGTGTAATTTGTGAAAAGTTAGAATCTATGCAGTCATGGGCTTGCCTCAACTGGATGAACAAAAAGTAGTAAACCGAATTTCAGCTAAGTGGGTTCTGGATAATACTGGAGGTAGTGCAGCAGTGCTTTACTTTCTTGCACTGTACTCTTTTCAATGCCCAAAAAAAAGAGGTTTGTCATATTCAGTTGAATTTTGAATTAAGAAACTATGGCATACATGCATATTAGAAGAAGAGAAGTACTACAGTTATAAAGAGATCCTACAAAAATAAATGTACAAATTGATATAGTTTCATGTAATACGTTAGATCTACTTTACAATATACAATATAATGTACCACACCAAACTACGTTAGTTTTTTAGTTTACTTTTGTGAAATTTCTTTGTGGCTAAAGCATTTCTCTTTGAAGAATTCCTTTAGGTTTTGCTCTAGTAGTGGGTCATAAATTAATTTGGTGACCATCTAACAACTCTTCCACTTCTGAAGATTGATGATCAATGCATGCCATGTACTAGGTAGGATCCTTGAACTTGCCCATATTGGTCACTATTCATATCTCCAACTCCAACTAATATCATGTGACCCTCAATCTAAATTAATAATATGAAAATCTATCCATTTACTTAACATGGGACCCTAATATGAAAATCTATCCATTTACTTAACATGGGACCCTTAAGGGTTCTCTTCACTTCTCTTAGTTCATGCATGCTCCAAGAGACAATTAGCAAAGGCTTGGTCAAAAGGGGGTCAAGGAAGAAAGATTTGAGTGGGGAGGAGAAACACAAAAGTGGCTTTAAAGGTACAGAAGCTCTTATCATTTAGGAAGAGTTGAGAGAACCCACATTGCCCATCTTCTTTAGGGCATGCCCTGGCCCATTTCCGGCTGTCCTCCTCTCTTCCTCCAATTTCATGGATGCAAATGCAATGCATCTACCATCGCTTTCATTTATTTTTCTTTCTTTTGTTTTTTTTTTGTTTTTTTTGTTTTTTGCAGAAATTTAGATACAAAAACTTACAATATTTTCTATCCCCTCCAATCATCCACTTCATGAATTGGCAACATCCTTGAGATTTTATGCATTCATCTATTTTGTAGGATCCTTATGCTTTTTGTTCATTTGAATTCACCATATAACTTTTGAATAATACTACATACAGTCATGGAGTACGTAAGCGCCGTACAATCCCTTTGAAAAAGAGTAGGGTTCATTATTAAAAAAATAATTTTCTTTTCATGTAGATCTCGTATTTATTCACTTTTTTCAAAGTGATTGCGCGACGCTTGCACACTTACAATTGCAACTATCATTTCGATACAAGTTGTTGCCAATAATTTACTTGCCATATATTTAGACCCTACACAACATGGGGGTACCTAAGAAACTTTCAATGACAGCAGATTGTGCTGGTATCGATTTTAGGTAGCAATTGGATTTTTATTTTTTTGATAATTAGGTTGCAGTTGGAATTTACATCCTTCCTGATTACATTTGAGATATTAAACTCTAGATTTGACTCTTTGTTCCTTATCTGATTGTAAGGTTGTATGGATAAGTACCAACCAAAAATGATGGGTAGCTTGGAATGAATCCCATCAAAATTGATTGGAAAACCTTTTATATGACCAAATCATTTTAAAATAGAGTAATGTTAGATACAGTTTTAGAATATACAAATTTTGCACACCCTCTTTGAAAAAAATGGGTTCCACCAATAAAAAAAAAATTTTTATTTTCATGTGGGTCATAGATCTATTCACTTTTTTTAAAAAGAGTACACAGAGTTTACACACTCTAGAATTGCAAATATCATTTCTCTTTAAACTAATTAGTATTCAGAAAGACACACATTGTCTTTTGTATATTTAATATTTACATCTCACAAACGATTTTTTAGACCGATCGTGGGAAACAATATTGTAGACATCTCAACAAATTATTACAGAACCGATATGGAAGGTTTTAAGTTAAAACACATAAATAAGTTCAGCATATTGTGATTGTAGATGTTACTGGTAAGAGTCATGATCTTCTGAATCAGTCTTATCAGGCTCAAATACATGATGCATGCATGTCTGGCACAAAGCTATTTCATGTCGGCAATGATCAGTATATTAAGCACCTTGAGGGTCTGTGTCTCAATTCATTTGAACACAAACAAGACATATCACATTTCAAATCCAATCACGGATGGTTTATGTCTAATGTTGCTTTGGATTTTATGTATTGTTAGGCATAAATGCTGTTAGAGTATCTCCATCATATTTGCACACAAAGTTCCAAAAACTATGAGGAATTCAACTCTACTTTGGAGTAAAAATTTAAAAAAAGTTATGAGCCTTTTTATTGATTGAATTTCCCAATGTGTGAGGGCTTGTACAGGTATCAATATCCACTTTGCTTTGTGCAGCATGAAGTGGTGACAAATATAATTGGAAAATTGGAAAATATTGGGAAATGAAGATGCATCTTCATGTTGTATTGCAGTGAGTAACATCCAAAAGTGAAGTCGTAGGGGGACCATTAATCACGTTGAGTGCAAACATGAGACTAGTCCTCCATATCCTTCCTTCGTTCATCAATCTCCTCAACTTCTTTTGCCTAATATGCCTTGGCCCTCTGCAACATAAAAAATTTTCGGCATCCATCATCAGTCATAAACTCGCATCCGACATACAAACTAATCTATTTGCAATAGTAACGAGCAATGTTATACGCCATACTGTATTTTGTTATCCTCAGTCACGTTTTATTTAATATACGATACAACGTGATTCGAGATGATAAAATTCAAGACGCATTTTCGCAGTTTAAGTGGATATTTCAGCAGTCAGATTTTGCAGTTAGGAAGTGAAACAAAAGACTTGGTTTTGGGTTATATTTTAATTTTAGAGGAAGTACCTGCATTGTTTCTAAAGCGTCTGAATCTGAGCTGAAGTCATAAAATGAGCTTGCTGCTGCAAGCTTCATAGAAAGGAACTGAACATGACAAATTCAAAGAAATGTAAAAATATATCAAATTAATCCTTAATTGGTAACTTAAAAGGCAAATAGGTGATTATAATTTTGACTCACCTCGACCTGATTTTGTAAGGACTGGACATAATTAATTATCTCATCCAACATCACTGCCATTCCCATGCTCTGTAATCCAAAATGCATGCATTTTTAGGTCAGAAAGTCCTTTTTTTTTTTAAATTTAAGCCAATAATAAACTATAATTATCTTCTATTTTGTTCTAAAATTTGGTTATTTTCTTTACCTTATAGCATCCAGGGACAATGTCTTGCAAGCATCTCAGTTTGTCATTGATCTTTCCTCTTCTAACCTGAATGAAAGCAATGCATTCATCAACCCCAAAATCACTTTCACATCATAAATAAATAATTTCAAACTATGAATATTTGGGGGTGAAGGTGGTGTAAAGATTTACCCTTTCTGCTAAGCTGTGACTATCAGTAGCTTGGCCTCTTCTAGCTCTAACGTGAACAACTTCCTTTGGTTTCTGATCTTCTTCCTTCTGGGTGTTTTTCACTTTCTTCCCTCTTCCTGAACTCTGCAAAACATACAAAACAAACAACCCATGAAGCCAAAAACTGGTCAAAATAACATACTATTTCCTCTTGTCATCTTTCTAGTGGAAAAATATGCCAGGGGAAATTTCAAATATAACAAACCATTACATTTTTCCTCTTACTCCCAGTTTCTGAAACTTGAGGACTTGAGGTTCCAGAGCTGCTCTCAGGCTTTTCCATTGATTTTCTCTTCTTGCTTTCATGAAATTCATTTCCAGCTGCAGCATTCAATACAGGCTGAGCAGGCACCAAATTCTGGCTGAACTCCTGGAGAACAGAACCGAGAAGATTTTCAGCCAAGTTTCCTGTGAATTCAGGTACTTGATGGCTGAAGAAATTGTCGTTGCAGAAAGGCATGAAGCACTGGAAATCAAGCTCTGGAGTGGTCAGCACACTTGGGTTTATGCCTGCGTATTGGTTTGTCATGATCTCCATGTTTGGATCAATATCTGATACTGGAAATTGGGTTCTAAAGCTTTGAAAACCTGCTGTGAATTCAGCCATGGAATCTGAAAACACGGCTTTTCTTAGAGAGGATTACGAAAAACTGGGTTCGTGGATAACGAGAGCGGTGTCAGAGTGCTGCTGTATTTATAGCGTGGGATTAAGGTCCAGGTAATGAACTCGGCGTAACATCACTCAGGATTTTAGTAAATTATTTTCATATAATAATAATAATAATAATAACAATAATAATAACAATAATATGATGATGAAAAACAAAGCATTATTTGTAAGAGAGCACGTGGCAACTCCAGCTTATGTGGTTGTGTTTTTTAACAAAAATTACATGTACAGTCAAATTTTGCATATTCATTTACCTACTCTATTAATATGATTGATTGTGTTATTTTTTTAATATAAAATAATTATTTTGACTAATCATATCAATAAAGTATGTAAAAATACGTAAAAATAACTGTACGTTACATAACTTGTCTCCTAATTGCCTCCATTATTAGTAGATGGATCATGCTAGCTTGCTGTCGAGCATGTACTGATGAGGACATCTCTATTGTAATTATATTTTTTTAAAATTATTTTTAAATATTTTTTTAAAAAATATAAATTTATTAATAATTATTTTTTTAAAAGTTTTGCTATACAACCTTTACCACAATCTACACTCCACATTTTTTTAAATTTTTAAATTTTTTTAATTTTTTTTTTAGTTTATACTTTTTAAATCAAATTTTCTATTCATTATTCATATAATAAATATTTGATAAAATAAAAAAAATAATAAAAATTAAAAAAAATATGAAACGTAGAGTGTTAAGAGATTTGGAAGATTTATTGATAACAAAATGGGCCCAGATAGGCTTTCGCCTCATGACCAAAACTATTTTCTCCCCTTTTTTTCTTTTTTTCTTTTTTAAAAGATAAGCTTTTCTAACTACTTCAAGAAGATGTTGAAATTGCCCAGCTAGCTATAGGGCTATAATCGAGCCGATTTGAGCTGGTCTTTGGCTTGTCGAGCTTGACTCGACTCAAAATACTTGAACTTGAGCTCGGAGATTTTTTTTTATTCTTTGTTCGAGCTCGACTCAATAAACTAAATTCTCAACTCGAGCTCGTCCCACAAACGAATTCTAGTCAAGTCGAGCTCAAACTCGAGTTCGAATTGTTTATTTTTTTTATTTTTTGAATAAGATTTAATGATTAATAAATTAAAAAAAAAGATTTAATATTGAGTTTATACAATTAACAAGTAGAACATCTATTGAATTATAAAATTTTACAAAATTTATAAATAATTAATATCTAAGTAGTTGATATTTATCCAAAATAACATTATATTATATGCCTACATATATTATTAATACATACACTTAATATGATAGCATATATCTATTTCATATATGGTTCCTACATACTAATATATGAAATTATTAAATTTTATTGACTAATTATTATACAAATTATAAAATATAACTATGAAGTATATTCACTATATAGACATAAGTAATTAGATTACATATTATATATTTAATTATAAAAGTGGTATGCTTATATTATTAGCTAATACATATATATGTATATATACATAGGTGTATGTTTATATATATTTATCAATATATGAATGGGTTTTAATCGAGTCGAGCTAACGAGTCGACTCAAGCATAAACGAGCGGGTCTTAACGAGCCTTAGCCGAGTCAAGTCAAATTTTGTCAGGTATGTGTCGTTTACAAATTGAGCAGGTATCTGTTTTCACGAACGAGCTTTTACTTTTCACGAGTTGAGTTCGATTCGAGTTTAACTAAGCGAGCTATCGAACTGACTGGTTCATTTACAGCCCTAACTATTTGGTATGAGTTTTTGAGTTTGAAGGCATAAGAAGTGTTTTTAATAGTTAAGTAATTTTAAAGAAAAATAGCATGTTTGATAAATTTATTAAAAGTGCTTTTAAGCACCTAAGAAAAAATGAAAATTTTACTTTTTAAAAAAATATCAAATTGAAATTTTTGTTGAAAAGTTTACGCAGATAATGTTACGTTTTTAAAAATACCACCATATGGTCCATATGTAACTTTAAAAGCTCTATTTTTTACCGCAATTCCGAACAGACATCTAATGTTAAAAATTTACTATCTTTCTTAAAGGGTCAAGACTCAAGAGTGAGTTCTCTATACTACATGATATCTCAATGGATTCCATTAATCATTATTTCTTGACATAATATTAAATTATTAAAAATTATTATATATATATTTTTTCATTTTTTATCAATTATTTTATGCTATTTCATAAACAAAAAAATCTATTTATTATTATTTTTATCAGTATTCTTTCAACATTTTTTGATATGATATTAAATGATAGGTCCATAAGTGAAACATAATAAATAGTCTCTAATAATTTAATATTACATCATGAAATTATGAGAATATGATGATCATGAATAACATTACTCTTTCGTAAAATGATAAAAAAGATGATAATTAAAAAGATGATAAAAAATATTTATCATTGTTATAAGATTAAAATATCATTAAGAAAACGAGATTTTACATTAATTGATGATTGATCACACCAGCTTTTTGGTAGTTGTGTAGAAAAAATATCATCAGCGAATTTTCAAATTTGATCGAGAACCATAGCACTCGACGAAATTAGAAGAAAATAATTTTTATTCTTCCTTTTTTTTTCTCATTTTTCCAATTAAAAACATTGGCTTTAGTTTATCTCTCAAACGAAATATTATATTTTCATTAATTTCCTCCTAAAAATAAACAAATAAATTAGAAAAAAAAAACTTAGATTGAGGTGAATGAAATTTTGCTATATGGACGAGGGCTAGAAGAAAAAATAAATAATATTAAGAGTAATTCTACATACAACCGTGAAGTGCATAATCGCCGCGTAATCGCTTTGAAAAAGAGTGTGGTCCACTATTAAAAAATTAATTTTTTTCATGTGGATCCTATGTTTTATTCATTTTTTTCAAAACGATTACGCGGCGGTTACACAATTCACGATTGTAAGTATATTTTCTCTAATATTAAAAGAATAGTCAAATATAGTGAAAAGCTATTTTGTTTTATTTTGTTTTTATTAAGAATAGTGCTATATGTATTTTCAATTTTTCGTAGAAGACTCATTTTATAAGTAGCCTTTGAATTTCAAATTATATAATTTTTCAGCATATTAATAATTGACACGTGAATAAGTAAATTTTACAAAAAATTTTATTAAGTGCAGTTAGCATTTTTCTTTTATTAAGTTAAACTCTAACCTTCGATTCGTACATTTCATTATTTTTTTATGTCAAAACAAGTTCATTAATAAAATCAAATTACAAATGATTATCAGTCCAAATAAATTGAGAGATAAATCTAAGAATGACTCCCACCATGCATTGATATTATCCACATTCCAAGCATTTCTAGCAAGCTCATGAGCTGCTTCATTGGTGATATTGAAATTCTCTGCACCAAACCCCTAATATCTTTGGTGATATTGCCCAGAAGTGATCTTGATTCACCAATCTCTTGGATTTCTTGGACCATTAGATGGAAGAGAATCACTTTCTAAAATAAGCTCATGTAATCCCAGATGAATACACATTTGCAAACCCTTTAGCATTGCTATAAGTTCAATTTCCGAGGCCTCAGTTACTGCATATTCTTTTTTGCTTGCTGCCATTATAACTTCCTCTTGGTTATTGCGAAGGATGATCCCCACATCTGCGTATTGTTGGTCATGGAACATAGCACCATCCACATTCAATTTCATGGCATCTTGTGGTGGAGGTTCCCTTTGACATCACTTCTTAATTCTGCTCATAGGTTCTCTTTTGATGTCTTTAAAAGTTTTCTACATAGATGCAACATGGTTGATCACATTGTCAATTGTCAAGTATTTATCTTCAAACACCATCTGATTTCTTCGAAACCAATAATCCCATGCAAAAAAAAGAAAAGAAAAGAAAAAGCCCTAGATCCTTCTTGTTGCCTCTCTCACTTATCTGTCTAGCAACATCCACAAAGAAAAAAAAAAAGCTCTAGATCCTTCTTGTTGCCTCTCTCACTTATCTGTCTAGCAACATCCACAAAGTCTTGATTAGGATCAGTACTATTTAATGCAAGTAAGTCATGTCTGATTCAGCTCTCCTTCAGGTTTGGGTAGTGATACAAAGCATGTACTATATTCTCCACTGCATTGGAGCGAAACTGGCAATTGTCTTCATGAAAGGCTTTCCTAGTCTTCTTCAGATTAGATTTTGTAGGTAATCCATTCATACAAGCTATCCAAGCAAAAACCTTCACATTGTTTGGAATTTGCATTTTTCATATTTCCTTCCATATGCATTTCCTACCATCATTAGAGCTCTCCCATTCCACCCCCTCCCTTTCCCATCATAATAAATTTCATTATTTAATAAAATTCTAAATGTGTTCAATATTTTATTATTTAGTATAATAGATCCTTTAATTTCCTTAACCTCTTCTCTTCTTTTTCTCTAAATAAGCGTCTCTTTCAACAAAGGAAAATATGTCATTCTATTCTTAAGTCGGTGTATAGAATACATCGTCCATATTATTGATGTGGTACGATTGATTTGCAAGATTTAAATTTGTAAGTTTTTCTTACAAATTAAATCTTGCAACGTCAGTAGTATGCAATATGCACCACTCCGGCTTATATTAAAAAAACTTAAAAAAAGAAATACAGGTAGTTTTATGATCTTGTCCAATGGTAATGATCATTGTTAACTACACAGGTCTCTGTAAAATGCACTTGCAGAGAAATTGACTCTTCTCTACTCCTAACATAAATGATGTCAAGTGTACATTACATTTGGAATTGGATCCATGAGATGAAAAGTCAAATCTTTAATAGGGCTCATTACATGCATGTGGGATGTGTGTTTGGCATTTGTCAATTTCATTCAATTTACTTCAAGGCCTACATGTATTCCTAGTGCTTTGGAAGTCCAAATGCAATATATAGGCATTGAAAATTAAAGCTTTCCCATCCTTAAAAAAAAAATAAAAAAATAAATAAAAATCCCATCCTTATTTGGCACTCATTTCACAGTTTCACTAACCTTAAGCATTGATGCACAAGTTCTTGTTAAAAAATTGAATGCTTGACAAAACTCATTTTTAAAGTAAAGACGTAAAACTGAGATCATGTTTTATTAATTTGGATATTCTAATATAGAGAAAGATAGACGCAGTATTAAATGTTGAGTAATGCTACATACAATTTTAGAATGTATAAATTATGCGCATTTTATCTGATAAAAAGTTTGGTCTATCATTAAAAAATAATTTTTTTCATCTGAGTTCCAGATTTACCCACTATTTTTAAAATGAGTGTGTAAGGCTCGCACATCCTGAAACTATAAATATTATTTCTCTTAAATGTTTATGTATGGTTCACATTGCCCAAAAATTTTATACAAACATGATTAAATGCTAGAAAACCTATATGATGTATTTATTTCTTCTGAATTAAATCATTTGATTAGTTAAGACAATTACAAAATATCTCAATTGAAGTTGGAGAACCATACGTAAAGACATAACCTTGGCTAGTTCAATAATTTCAAAGTCCATCATGGTTGCTATATTTAGGTGTTAGAGATCTTCACTTATGGTCCAAAATTCCTATCTTAACGGTAGGATGGGGACTGATGCCACAGTTACTTCCCTATCTTGATGACAGTTTGAAGAATTAAAGGTTATGGTTCTCCATATCAATCTAGAGATGACACGATTAAGGTAGGCAGAAGAACTATGATTCTGTCCAAGTACTAGGCTACACGGCTATGTTTAGATATTGAAATGAGTTGAGTTGAATTGTAAATATTAATATTTTGTAGGTCCCATTGAGATGGGTTTAATTTTTTAGGTTGAGATGAGTTTAACTTTTTATGTTGAAATGTATGAAATACGTTGAGATCACGAGTTTAACTAACATATTTGACTTAAGTGTGAAACTTCAAATGACTGATGAGTGTAGGCAGTGTATGGTATCCAACATTGTTTGCGAGAGAAAAGTTTTTACTCTTCTTTTTAGGTTGAAATGTATGAAGTACGTTGAGATTATAAGTTTAACTAACATATTTGACTTAAGTGTGAAACTTCAAATGACTGATGAGTGTAGGCAGTGTATGGTATCCAACATTGTTTGCGAGAGAGAAGTTTTTACTCTTTATAATTATGATTTTCTAAAATTTAATTGTACTATTGACTAGTTTTTTTGGAATATGACCTAGTGGTGACTTGGGCCTCTCAATGGTATTAAAGTTTATTCTAACTAGGAATGTGAGAGTTGTGCCATCTATGATGGAATAACCCGATGATAAAAAAAAGGTCGAGAATTTAAGCTGGATAGATTGCGATTCTTATGATCAGATTCTAATTGTACTATTGAGTAGTCTTTTTAAAGTAGAGACCTATATGTGACTTGAGTCTCCCTTAAGACATTATAGAGTGAGCATTCATCATTACCAAAACAACCTTTCAACGGCTGCAAATAGAATACAAAAAAGAAAAAAGAAAAGAAAAAACAGCAGAATTTCTTATGATCTATGATGGGTTTTTGCAGCAATTCGCTTAGTTCATGGAGCTGCATAACAACTAACCAAAAATGATAGTTAAGTTAAAAGAGTAATGCTATACTCTATATTTTCATCCTATTATGTAAGATGTGACATATTTATTACCATTGAATGATACTTTTTATCATTCAATTGTGATAAGTGTACCACATCTTATATAGTAGGATGACAGTAGGATAACAGTGTGGCGTATAGAATTTTTCTAAGTTAAAAAGCGATGGAGTTAGATCTGGAAAAATAAAAGTGTATTGACTAGCTAACATGAATATCCATTGTAATATGTATGCAGTAGAGGCAATTGGAAACTTCCATATACATTATATATTGTGAAATTAGTTGCAATAGCGCATTGGAGAAAAAATTATCTGAAGTTTGTATTTGAATTTGAAGATCAAAGTAAGAAAGAGAAAGACATATAAAGTAGGAGTAACACTAAAGTCACCGCTGGGAGCTCCCGCTGAGCTCCTGCTAGTGATTTCACGTTTGTTTTTTTTTTCCTTTACATACATTTTTTAATATTTTTAAAAATTAAAAAAAAATCACAACATTATTAAAAAAACATTTTATGAATTAAAAAAAAAAAAAAATCCCAACCGGAGCCCCCAGCAGTAAGACTATTATTGTTCTATATAGTAGACCTTAGATCATTTATTACTATCCTGTATAAATATTTCGAACAGTACTAAAGCATGCTTTCCAACAAGAGCACTGCCACCGATATAGAAGGAAACACAAAGGGTATATTGAACAAACTTTATACATATACATGCATATACGTGTAAGCATATATAAATAAAGAGAAAATATATTTACAATTATGAACTGTGTAATTACCGCGTAATCGCTTTCAAAAAAGTGAATAAAATATAGGACCCACATGAAAAAAATTAATATTTTAATTGTAGACCCTACTCATTTTCAAAGCAATTATGCGACAGTTACACAATTCACAGTTGTATATAGAATTATTCATAAATAAATAAATAAATGAAAGCCCTTCAATAGTAAGCATATATACACTGTATAGTTGGGGATTAATTTATTTATTTTTTCGCTCATGTATATTGAAAGGTACTAAAAAAATAATTGAGGCCTTCCAATTAAGGTAGAGAACAGCAAATATATATTATTTCGAGAATAAAGGATCACTTGATCACTGTTGTGAATGTACACAGCCAGGGCCCATGGAGCTCTAAGGCCCAGTCTAAAGAAGCCCATGATGACAAACAAGGCACCGTACATAATATAATTATTCTAAGTAATAAGCTGGCGAACAAATAAACATTGAGAACTTCCTTAAGAATCGTAACTGCTAAACAAAAAGAAGATGCAAGAGAAACTTCCATGAAATAGGCTTGGAAGAATTTTGAGGATGAGTCCAAACTCCAGGTATAGTTTAGTCAACTCCGATTCCGAATTCTCCAAATGGGCCAAACACTTAATAATTATTAACAAGAACAAAATGGATGTTTTTTCTAGAATAACTTGAATATTTAGTCAATTTTTTCGATTCCATAAAGAATTTTCTTTTTCCTATATGATAAAAATATTATTTCCATTTGTATTCATATTAATTTATTTTTATTTAGTAGTATAATTTTTATCCATTAATATTTTTCTTCCTTCATTTTGCTATCCCCTTTTTAAAAAAGAAAATGCTCCATCTATACAAACTCGCTTCCTTCCGTTACATACTGACGTGACACTACCATATGTTAGTGTCATGTCGAGAACTTAGGCTTAGAAGTTCTTAAAATACTCAAAAATATCAATTATACCTGTTATGAAATTGAAATAATTAACGATACGATAATTAGCGATAAGAGGTTACTATTTCTCAAAACAATAGAAAATTTTCAACGAAGATGAACAAGCTGCCGTGTAAATCATGGTCAAGAATTACATACACAATGCTCACCAACATATTACCAAAATAATTTGACTTCAATTCGATCGTAAAGTTTTGGAACACTGCAAAAGAGAATTTTGGTGCAATCAATTGTGGTGCATGTTGTGCAATAATGAAAATACGTGACAATTTATCTAAAACTAATTACTATTAAGAAAACAAACTCAATTTTTCTTTTATAACATTTGAGATAGCTCTCGTGAACATGCCTTAACAATTTTTCTTCACAACGAGGCTCGTAAAACTCTTAACTCATAATCTCTCACTCTTATATTACAGTATTACTTGTCAGATTGATTCGTTTGTTTTCACAGATAAGATGAGATGAGTTGAGATAAAAGTTAAAAGTTAAATAAAATATTATTAGAATATATTTTTTTAATATTATTATTGTTTTAAAATTTAAAAAAATTGAATTATTTATTTTATTTTGTATAGAAATAATTTATAAAAGCTGTAATGATATGATGAGATTATTGAAATGAGATAAAATAAAAATTATTATAAAAACAAACGAGGTCGTGTTTTATAGCATTTGGTATCTTTATCACGCATTATACGTATTTTCAAAAGAGTGGTGATACACATACGTACCCATAATTTAATGTACGGAATATTGCCGACACCAACAATATTACTCAAATATATATCTACTGTTTTCCAAATGATATGACAAGGCCCTAACTAAATTATTCTCATATACTTATTCAAAGATGTGATGTGATGTATTTGTTTATATATATATAATTATAAAACGCACCGTTAATCACGCTTAAGTCTTCTTTCCCAGCTCGTTGATATTGTCGTCGTTGTCTCCAAGTTGTTATATAGAGTAATATATAAATTAAGAGTAACGTTAGAGAGAAGTCATTATAATAGTGTACATTTTATATTCACTGCGTAGATGCTTCTAGTTGATTGTTTTCAATATTCATTTGAAGAGATGTGTAGTTTAGATGATACCATATCATATGTGCAAAATGAATATTCTTAAAGACTTCTATTTATATTTATTCATAAATTAAACTTGACCCCAGCCATTAAATGTCGTCCAGATCCATGTCATTGTATCATCGTCACCATTATTGTCTCCTCTCTCTTATCTTCTGATCTTTTTAACAGATTTTTAATTTGATATGAAATTTTTTTTCACATTAATGGCTCTCGTAGAATATTTGACTGATCATCTTCATTTTCTATATCATGTCAACAATCATAGTTAGCCCGTGGGGTGGGTCGACCATGGAAAGTTGTGGAGAGAACGGTTGGTATTTAATTTAACACTAATTAAGATACAGTCTTAGAGAGTATAATAAATTCTGTATATATTTTTTTTAAAATGAGAAATGATATTTATAGTCATACGGTGTGCAAACTCTATATATTCTATTTGAAAAAAGTGATTAAATCTTAAAAAAAATTATTTTTAGAGAATAATTGAAACTTGTACACTTTAAAATTATATATAGTATTACTTTTACTCTAAATGTAGGCAAATCTAGGAGCTAAGTAAATTAAAATATATATATATATATATGTTTTAATGGTGAGTTCTACTATTTTTTTAAATGAATATGCGGCACTAGACTTGCACACTATAAAAATATATCTAACAGTATTCTATATATATGAGCATTGCTATTCATAAGCTACACACACCACAATTTTTTTAATTTTTTTATTCTTTAAATTTATATTTTAAATTTTTTTTAGTTTTATTATTCTTAAAACAATTGAATTTTTCTACTCATTATCCATATATCACACATTTGATAAGAGAAAAAAATTAAAAAAAACTATAAAAAAATAATGTGTGGTGTATGAGGTTTATAAATAGAATTATATATATATATATATATATATATATACGTCCTATTAATTTAGAAAAGTACTCATTGCTTAGAAAGAAAAAAAAAATTAAGAAAAGTATGTTTTTTTATTCCTTACTAATTGGTTTGGAAATTTATTCATCGATCGTCATATCTGTCAAAGTTTATTAACTACGCTATGATGACCTTCGGTTCGAATGGCTATTATTTTTATTTAATTATATAAGATATAGAATAAAATCAAGTTTAAACTCATAAATATTATTTGTGTAAAATCAAGTTTAAACTCAGAAATTTTACTTTAATACTAAATAATATTTTATCTCATAAGATAAAACTAATCAAAGGAAATAAATTAAATTATTTAAATTATATCCCTCCTAGCCTCACCTTAATTTGACCAACAAGTTCTTGTTGCAACGACAAATCTTGTCACGATTAGTTATCACGTGTGCCGCTTTGAATATATTTCCAAGGAATTGATTATAGTGGGGAGGGATGGTATAATTTGTGACGGCTTTCAAATAGTGTATTATTGTTAGCAGCGAGTTGATGATAAGTACTTTTCAGTGAGATTTATGGAATTGAACAGTCGATTTAAGGAAGGTTTGCCTAATAAAATGAGATGAGAATGATACTTATATAAATAATAATGAAATGGTTTGTGAATAATAATGAAATGGTTTGTGAATAATAATGAAACGATTTGAATTAAGATGTTTTATTTAATTTTAAAAAATAAGAGAGAAAACATTGAATACAAATATTATAAAATTAAAAAATTATTTAAATATAATTTTTATTTTAAGATTTAAAAAGATTGCATTATTTTTTATATTTTATTTAAAATTTGAAAAAAATTATAATAATTATGTAAATATTAAATAAAAAAGTTAAACATATGAAATTGAAAAGTGTTAGGTGTAAAATTAGTACCCAGATATTCCATTATTCTAAGAAATGTAATAGGAAAGTCTTACATCATTAATATCTATTTAATTAACATGTGATTTACCTTTTTTATTATTATATTTAAATACACATATTTATACATTAAAATATAATGATAAAATTGATAAATCACACATTTTCGAATGAGGAATGATATCCATTACACTCTCATATTATTTTTATCTTATTAAATAAAATATGATACATTTATCATCATTGAATAATAAAAAAATATGTAATAAATAATTATTTAATAGTGATAAATATAACACATCATATTTAATGATATAATAGTATACTGTATAGAATTTTCCACTGCAAGAATGGTTCCTTCTAAACGCACATTTCACAGGTGGGAGGAAAAAACAAAAACAAATGCAACTTCATGCGTGTGGTATACTTAGGAACAGTAGATTGATGTATAGATGTACTCTTTATTTTTATTTTATTCTCATCCATTCATAAATCCACCGTCTTGTTGCATATATTTTTCCAGTATCTAAAGTA
This sequence comes from Juglans cinerea, assembly GCA_961763995.1. NCBI lineage: Eukaryota > Viridiplantae > Streptophyta > Magnoliopsida > Fagales > Juglandaceae > Juglans > Juglans cinerea. Next base: position 15,549,740 of record CAUIVZ010000016.1, read on the forward strand.
AATAAGTAGGAAATGTACATTAATCTGGAGTCATAGATAGCTGCACTGACAAATTTTGCAGACTTTTCAATGATCTTATCAAAAGGCGATAGGATTTGGAGAGACATGAACCACATAGGAAATGGGCAGTACGTACTGTTATCATGCGTAGTGGGACATCATCCCACAACCAATCCAAAACCTCATCACTTCACAAAGCCAAAGCCAAAGCCAAAACCAAAACCAAAACCAAAACATCATTTTTATTTAATTTTATTTAATTTATAAACACCACGTTTTTCAGTTGTTTCAGTCAAGCACGTTTCGTTTTACCCATCTATAAACAACATTGCCTTGATTTCATTTTCAAGAAAACAACTCCTCCTTTTCATGACTTTTCCCAACCCTATTGGGTGGGTCCTACAATGCACCAGATCATCATCGTCTTTGAGTAAAAGAGCAGAACTCTTATCACCAAATCTTATATTATATTTTTTTTAAAAGGATATCTACAATCATTTAAAAAAATAAATAAATTTAACATGAAAAAATGATCATCTTTAAAAAAAAAATGCAGAATTTACTTACCCTAAAATTTTCATCAAACATTTGCGATAGGCTCGCTTGTTATTCTTCCTTTCAAATGAAATAGATAGTTTTTATTTAATTTAAAATAAGAGATATTTTGGTCTTTTCATATTACATTGAACTTTAAAACGATCACAATATCTTATATTTTATAGTATTCGAATAAGAGAAATTCTATTTGCAGTCCTCAAGTGGAGACTGCATGTGCAGACACATTATTAAATGAGAGAAAACATAATTTTAGGAGGGATAATTTTGTAATTTTAAAAAATTTTAAAGTTAAAATAGCCTAAGTTTGCATTACAGTCCCCAAATGGGGACTGTACCTAGCATTTCTCTTCGAATAATGATATCCGCACAACGTATTTTACAATATATTTTATAATATATGTTGTAAAATAAAAATATTTTAATAAAATGATGTTACTTTACAAAAATAACATTTATTTTAAAATATCGTTATGTAAAATATTATAAAATTTGATGTGTATTTATATTTTTAGTTGAAAAAATACATTTGGATCCTTTTCTTCATTGCCAATCAATAATTAATCTAGGCAAAGGACTTGTGTGTGTGATGTTGATTTCCTAGCTACTTGAGCTCCTCCTATATATATAGGGTTGGCTATGGACAAATGGTCATTGAAAGCTTCTAATATGTCGTATTCTTCGTTGGACGTCTTCTATAGTGCATTTATATATATTTTTTTATTTTTTTAAATACTTATAAAAATAATATATACAAATTTATTAATACTTACTTTTTTAACTATTAAGTAAAAAAGTTAAAATAGAAAAACTGTCAAATTGAAGTAACAAATTCAAATAACATAATATTAGAGCTGGTTAGTTATAGAGTAGCTATAGAGTAGCTATAGTTTTCATTTGGGGACTGTATAGTAAGTCTAGTCAATTTTATCTGTAATGTTTTTAAAAAATTACAATAATATCATTATCAAAACTGTATTTTTTTCTATTTAATGAAGGGTTTGCACATGTAATCCCCATTTGAGAATTGCAAATAGAATTTTTCTAATTAATTAGAGATCACCTAATTGACCAATGTATAAGATATATATATATATATATATATATATATATTTTTGTGTACTATTTTACTAGTTTTTATTTTTGAGGCCTTATGAAAGGTGGATGGAAATTGCATCTAGGAATTTTTATTCTCAGAAACTACTATTGAAAAGGTGCTTATTTAATTAGTACAAAATATCATTTTGACAAAGTCTCAAAAAAAAAAAAAAAAACTGAACAAATAAAAAATATACAGATATAATTATTTTATAATTTTTACACACCACTTCAATAAAATATTATAGTTTTTTTAATGTATTTGAATTTTGTTTGACTTTAATGGTTTGAATTCAAAAACTAATAATATTTTATTTTATTTAAAAGTTGTAAGATAGATGTGTCTGTAACATTTCTCTCATCAATAAATATGCAAATCTCCTCGTTCTATAGAACTTTATTTGTAAGATAGTTTTTCAAGAAAATATAGATAATTTTTATTTAACTTTTCAAACAAAAAGAAATCATAAAACTCAAAACTAATTATTTTTAAAAGCAATTTTTTTATTTTTTAAAAGTAAAATCAATTTCATATATATATTTTTAATTTAATAGGGTAATTTTGCCTTTTTAGTAAGGTGGGGGACAAGTGAAAATAAATAATATATATATATATATATATATATAAAAGTTATAGGTACGGAGTGAGGAGAGTGAATAGTAATTGATGTATAGTAACAGTAGCGTAGGAGGGTGAGAGTCACGTGAGGCTTGTAACATGATATAAAGTGAATAGTAATTGATGTATAGTAACAGTAGCGTAGGAGGGTGAGAGTCACGTGAGGCTTGTAAGATGATATAAATGTTGGGTTTGGCTGTGATTTGCTTTACTTCAGCTTCAAGACTCCAAAGCATTCCTTATTATATTCATATTTATGGTTTTGGGGCACTTTGTTAGCAAGAATCCCCCATGTCTACTTCTAGTAAGAGCTTAAGCAGTTCTAGTGAAGATGATAGCGATCAGCTTCGCAGGGGGCCCTGGACTCTTGAAGAAGACACTCTGCTCATTCACTACATTTCTCATCATGGTGAGGGCCGATGGAATTTGCTTGCAAAATGTTCAGGTAATCTCAATGATAATTGATTTCTACCTCAAACTGGTGATTGACTCGGAATACAACAGTACAACACTTTAGTTTCTTGATCATTAATCTTGATATCAACCGTTTTCTTTTATCTGTTTTTCAGGATTGAGGAGAACTGGCAAGAGCTGCAGATTGAGATGGCTAAACTACCTCAAACCAGATGTGAAGCGCGGAAATCTATCCCCACAAGAACAGCTTTTGATTCTTGAACTCCACTCCAAGTGGGGTAATAGGTATTTGTCCAATATCATTTTCATCATTTTAGTAATCGTCTTCTCGTGATATCGCATTAAAAAGGATGACGAATAACACTTCTCTTTTTGGATAGAGACAGTTGACGTGTCGTCTAGATACTTCAAAACCTTGAACATATCACTCTGTAAAACTCCTTGTCACTGTACTGTGAACTGTAATTTGTTTGTGCAGTGAGGGTGTAATCTGATTGAAATTCGGTTCTTGACCACTGAACTCCATAGTTTTGAGTTTTTGTCTCCCTTTTCATAGATTAATTTTACCTGGTTATTATAGGTGGTCAAAGATTGCACAACATCTACCCGGAAGAACAGACAATGAAATCAAGAACTATTGGAGAACTCGGGTGCAGAAACAAGCAAGGGTTTTTAAGATTGATACAGATAGCACAAGATTTCATGATATTATCCGGTGTTATTGGATGCCAAGGTTGATTCAAAAGATAGAAGAATCATCTACTTCAGGCATGGAATTCCAACACTCAGAAATCTTTCAGCCTCTTGACAGTGCCCACGGCCACAAACATTCAGTAGCAGAAGCACCAGCACCAGCACAAGTTGCTGGACAGGGACCTCTTGGTTTCAGCCAATGTTTGGATCTCCATGCAGTGCAGAATCAAGACTCAGAGCCCTGCACCAGTTCATGCATTTCCTTGTCAAAATCAATGGATACCTCACACATTTCTCTAGTTTCAGAGTATCCAGCTAGTCCATTTGATGCCATAGTTAACAATGAATATGAAACATTTTTGAAGGCTTGCTGTTATGCAGACAACTGTAACTATGAGATGGAAAACCTCAACCTGGAAAGTATACCACCAGCAGCAGGGAATTTTGAGAGTTTTATTAGCAATTCCCATTCTGGGGAAAGAAACTGGGGTGATCATGATCTTTCAGGTAGCCTGTGGAACATTGATGGACTATGGCAAACAAGTAACTAACAAGGGCAGAACTCAGGGTCTTTGTCTTTGGGAGAACCAAAAAAAAAAAAAAAACAGTTGATTAAGTTTGTGGGAGATAAGTTTCCAGTATTATATCATAAAGGTCACTTGTATTATTGTTTTCATCTAAATGGGAAAAACATCAAAATTTGTTGATTCGAATCTTTGACTTAACTTATTCCATTTTGTTGCAAAAGTTCTATTTACAAGTCGGTATGGATAGAAAATACATCATCCACACTGCTGTCGTGTTAGAATTAAAAACTTAAAATTCAAATTTTAAGGACATGTTTGGTAACACAACTGTTCTTAGATATCTTTAGATTACTTCATTATTATTTACAAACTATTCCCTACAATTTATACTACTAATCACAAATTATTTCACTACTATTCACAGATCATCTGAAATACTCTTTGTATGAACCTTCTGTTGCAAATAAACTATTATCATGTCAACAATGTCCACCATAACAACTTGCAAGTAGAATGACTCGTAGATATGAAAAAAAAACTAAAGAATTGCTAAGGTCAGTAAACTGTAGCAAAATCCAGGAACAGGTGGGAATGGGTGTAATTCTGACCTGAGGCCAAAAGACAGACATGCTAGTTTACTTGAAATACCAAAACATCTTTTCTTTCTTTTAAATATTAAAGCTCCAAACTTTCAAACTTTTTTTTTTTTTCTTTCCAATGTTTCTATATTTTGTGCAAGTTGTGGGATGGTGGAGAATTATTTATATAGATTTTAATCATTTTCTCATTTGCTTTCATCGATCCGACTAAAGGCATCAGAAATGGACAAAAAGAGAGGAAAATAAAAGGGGGTGCTCTAGTTACTTGAAAGCTTTGATTTTTTCCATTGTTCTTTTGTCAAAGTAGCTTGGTCATTCCCATTGAAGCACTTGGAATTTACTTCACTTCCAAATCAACCGGACTCCAACCAACCAAATGAGCCAAGTCTAGGAAACAAATTCTTCTAAAATTTCTAATAAATGCAGCTTAGACTTCTCATGGAAAGACCCCACTAAGACTAACAGCAGTAAATTGATTAGAGGTGACATGGATGTAAGGAATGATTAACTAGTAGATATTTGTAAAAATATAAGCATATGATACTAGAAGTTTAAGCAGTGCCATTCAAAACTTGATACCCAAATAAAGTATCAATGATCCTGAAATTCTAAATAGACAAAAAGGAGAGCAGATCTTAATCATTTTATAAATTATCTTTTAACCATATCTAATTCTGTATGTTGTATGCTGTCAAAGCCTTGCAAATTTACTCCCATTGAGCCTAGCTAATTTCACTAGATAAACTGATCCATCCTTGTGCTGTACAGACAAAATTCATTTAGGAGGGAGGGAGTCAGGCAATTGTTACTGTTGTCTAGCTTATCTTCATGACATGCTCAATAAATGTAGAATTTAGTAGGTTAACTAACATTGACAGAATGGGGTGTTGGAGTATTGTTTGGGGACACAAATGATGGAATTGACAAGTTCTTAATTATTTTCATAAATGAATGTTTGGAAGAATCTGTTTTTTTCTCACCCAGAGATTTTCAGGGACTGGAATACAGAGAGGCTTGACAAATGATCATGAATAAACAATTATATATAAATTAGTGGGTTTGAATTTAATTACAATTTGACTAATATCACAGTAACAGCACACCAAGTTTGTTAGGAAAAACTCATATATGGACAGAATTTCACTATTTTTAGTCTGCAATCTTTTTTTTTTTTTTTTTGAGAGAGAGAGAGAGAGAGAGAGAGAGAGAGTCATGTTGATTTTGGAATTCACATGTGGGATTTTTTTTCAAGCCTTACAAAAAATATAAGAAAATGCATGATATGGACTTGGAAATTGTTTTATCCCAAAATTCTCCAAACTTTAGTCAAAGATAACTTAATATAGTAATTCAAAGGTACTTAGCTGTAGAATCAATCTTTGAGCTTTTACTGTATTGTAAAAAGCTATCTGGGTCCATGGATTTTACTGTAAAATATTGCCTAGAAAAGAAAGAAAATGAGTGAATTATGCTAATCCCATTTACAAGAATCCCTTGAATGAGATAGATATATACAATATCCTTCCAAATTAAGCCACTTTTCATATGAAAGTCAGAGAAATCTGAATAAGAAATGACAGGTTTATCTGTACGTATTGCACATCCATCTAATGTCAATTAGGCTTGCTAAACGCTTGGTCTGGATCACTGCTTTCTACTGTGAGAACAATGCGCTCGTTTTGGATAGTAAGATGAGATGATATGGTTTTAATCTTTTAGATTAGTTGAATAAAATATTGTTAGAATATTATTTTTTAATATTATTATTATTATTTTGGAATTTGAAAAAGTACTTGAATTGTTTATTATATTTTGTGTGAAAATTTAAAAAGGTTATAATGATGAGATGAGATCGTTTCTCTATCCAAACAAGCCCTCTTAACATGTGCAAATCATTGACCAAAAGATGGATGAACAAAAATGAGAGGATGAAAAAAAACCCACCACGCATGCAAGCAGCACATGCAAGTTACTCAACCATAATGTTGGGGGCCCTCTTTCATAATGTTGCTAGTACGTACTATTTAGATAAGAAAGGCTACAATATTCATTACATTATGTTGAAGAATAATCTCACATTGGCTATGGACAAGGTCTTTGGCATGTTTATAAGCAATGAGCAATCTTTTCTTGTAGAACCGGTTTTATGAGATGAGTTAGGCCCATGAATTTCTTCATGGTATCAGAATCAGTCACAGGACGAATGGGGGCCCACACTTCTTACTCCGTGACAAGGACCAGAAAAAAATACTGGCCTACACGTGAGGGAGGGTGTTGAGGAATAATTCCATATTGGCTGTGGACAAGGTCTTGGACATGTTTATAAGCAATGAACAATCTTCTCTTGTAGAACCGGTTTTATGATATGAGTTAGGCCCATGAATTTCTTCATATGATATTTCTCCAAATTAATTTGATTATGATCATGACTTTAAATTTAGATTTGCAAGACATGCAAAATGATCAGATCAAGTTAATGATTGAAACAAAAGATGATCATCATCCGTATCATCGTGCATGTATGATCTATTTATCTCTATCCGGATGGTCCCAAAAAAAGTACCGGCCGCTTTGATTATGCCTCCCTACTTTGGCTGACTTTAAAATGGGTGTTCATCTTCAATCAAAGTGCCCCAGCTCTCATCTGTCACTCTCGCATGGAGGCGTGAAGAGACTGGACTCTCTCTCTCTCTCTCTCTCTCTCTCTCTCTCTCTCTCTCATATGATAATTGATCATAGCCCAACACACAACTTTCTTACGTACGTACGTATAGCCTGAGATGCCATTTTCATTGCTGCGGGCTGCCGAAGCTCGTGATAATTACCTCACCAAGTTCTTAAGACAGTCGTTTTTTCAATTTTCTGCAGAATGAAAACGAGAAAAGCCTGTTTCAACCTATTTTTCGCATGGCATTCGATCGTGTGCTGTTAATTGATGTTGATTTTTGTGAGATGTTGCGCGTTAAGTACTCTCATTGATACGATATTGGTGGTCACAAATTCATGAGCCGTGACAATCATTTTCAGCACATGCGCGCATGTCGAAATATCGTTAATTACTATACAAAAAAAAAAAAAAAAGGTTTTAATGCTACTACCCTTGGTTATGAATTTTATCAAACTCAATCACGCCAGTTGATCATGTTGTTGGAGTTTTTCCACATTGATTATAAAAGGAATTGGTGGTTAATTTATAAATGTGAGTAAAAGCCTCACTTCTTGACTCTTGAGCTAGTTTTTAAGGTTGAGAAAGGTCCAAGACCACCTAACATTGATATCAGAGCTGCCAAAGTTTACCAATGGTTTTAAACCCAACAATTAAGCTGCTCCTACCCAGAGACCGATGTGTGAGGGGGAGATTATTGAGATTGTCTCACATCGATTATAGAAGGAACTGGTAGTCAGTTTATAAGTGTATGGAAAATAAATAAAACATTAGTTAATTAAATGTGACATGCATCGGTTATGAAAGAATCTGGTTGTCAGTTTATAAGTGTGAGGAAAAGTCTCATTTCTTGCGCTAACTTTTGAAATTGTGAGAGGCCCAACAGATATAATTCGTCAATGAATATGCACATAAATAAAACATTAGTTAAAATGTGACATGACACCAAGTAATTAATGTCATTGAGGATATGATAAAATTAAAATTCATGATGAAGAACAATTAATATTTCTTTAGGACAAGGAAATTTTGCTGGTCTCGCTTGTTTGCAAGTGAGTTTTCTCTCTAGTGTAGAGTGAGTCTTTCGGGTTAGCCAGTGCTGGTCTGCGAGAGAGGTGATCATGGAAGAGGAGTTATCGAAGCAATGGGAGAAACTAAGTCTAACAGAGAAGGAGAAAGAGGGTCTAGCTCTACAACAGAAAACATCAGGGACTTCTGTGAAACCAAAACACCTTTGTTTGCTTGTCATGATTGTGGCAGAAAAAACGATCAACAGGGAAGCATTCAAGAGCACTATGTCAAAAGTCTGGAAATGTGAGAGTTGGCTACAATTCTCAGAAGTTGGTTCTAATAAATTCATCATTGAGTTCCAAAGCAAAAAGGATTTGGAGAGGGTGATCAATGGAAGACCATGGTCCTTCGACAGATGGCTACTGTGTTTTCAAGCTTTTAGTGGCTCAAAATCTATTAATGAAGTGCAGTTCACTACAGAGGAATTTTGGATTCAAGTTTACAATCTGCCTTTTGATTGTATGAACCAGGAAGTGGGTTATCAGATTGGAAGTAGCTTGGGAAAGTTTATTAAAGTTCATGTAGATGACAGAGGCATTGGCTGGGGAAAGTTTCTTAGGATAAGAGTGGAGCTCGATATCACAAAAGCTTTGCTGAGAGGAATGTTCATCACAATAGAGGGGAAGAAATCTTGGGTGTATTTTAAATATGAGAGGTTGCCTTCAATTTGTTTTAAGTGTGGGATCATCAAACACTCTTTTTCTTTGTGCTCCAGTGGCAGGAGTGGAGAGGGGCATGACCAATATGGATCTTGGCTAAGAGCTCCTAATGTAAAGGAGAGTGAACTGCAGCAGAAAAGATATGGTGAAGATCATTACCAGGAGGCTCAGACTGAACCTCGTCCATGGAGGAAGAAAGAAGAAGACAAAGAAGACACTTTTGCTGGCACAACAGATTTCAGGGAGGGGTGTCAGAGGATTGGAAAGGAAACTGACTTTCCCAAAGCAAAAGTTGTTGGCATGGGAAAAGGTCAGGAGCTAGGGGAGGTGATAAAGTCAAGACCAAAGTTAGAAGGAGTAGGCATGGAAAGCATGAATGAGACAGCAACTGCTCCTGCTATTCCTGTTGAGAAGACATGCGACATGGTTGGAGTGGTGGAGTCAACATATAGTAACAAAAACACTGTTATTATAGATGACAGTTTTGACCCTAGCTTGAAAAACAGAAATCCAAAAGAGCCTGAGAAGTCGAATGATCTAATGAACCAGATTCATTCCTTTGACCAGTTTATCTCAAACCAGGTTAAAGTTCTTGAACAAGCCAAGAAAACCACCAGCTGGAAAAGAAGGGCCCGAGATATCTGTCATGAGAATTCCTCCTTGGGATTGGAAGGTAGATCCAACATACCTACTAGTAACAAGAGAGGAAGAAACCATACATTGGCCAATGACAGGCTTATATCCAGCAAAAAAATCAAAACTGAGGGAGATGATAGATCAAATCTTACACAATCTGATATGGTGGAGGCTGATGAACAGCCCCACCAAATCCAATGAGTTGCCTCAGTTGGAACTGTCGGGGGCTTGGGAACCCCCAGACAGTTCATGATTTGCACCAAATGGTGGTCAAAAAGATCCCATCCTTTGTTTTCTTGATGGAAACAAAGAGTAGAAGAGAAAAGATTGAAGCTCTCAAAACTAGGTTGGGTTTTGAAAACAGTTTTGTTATTGACTGCAAAGGAAGGAGTGGGGGAATTGCTTTTCTTTGGAAAGAGGACATTGAGGCAACAGTGCACACGTTTACTAAACATCATATTTCTCTAATGATTAAGGGGAATGAAAAGAGGAAGGAGTGGTTGTTGACTGGGTTCTATGGACACCCCATCACTACTAAGAGGAAGGACAGTTGGCATTTACTCCAAGCTATTAAACCAGAGAGGCCAAAAGGGTGGATATGTGTTGGAGACTTTAATGAAATACTCAGTGTTGGAGAGAAATGGGGAGGGGCTGTGAGATCTGGTGCTCAGATTGAGGCCTTTAGAACTGCAGTGGAGGCCTGTGAACTATGTGATATGGGATCCATAGGTAACAAATTCACTTGGACTAATGGGAGGCAAGGGGGAGCCTTTACCAAAGAAAGGCTTGATAGAGCTTTTTGTAACGCATCTTGGAATGAGTCATTCCCTTATTCGAGGGTTTACACACTTCCTGCTTTGAGTTCAGACCACTGCCCTTTGCTAGTAACTTGGGAGGAGAGCCAAACTCATGGTGCCAGGAGGAACAGAATCTTTAGGTGGGAAGCTAGCTGGTTCCAAAGGGAGGATTATCTCAAATTGATGGAGGAGGCATGGCTCAGCACAAGGGAATCTGACAACAACTTGCAGGTTATTACTGAGGGCCTTAACATATGCAAACAAAAACTCATGCAATGGAACAAAGTAGCAAGAGGCAATCCCAAACAACAGATGACTGAACAACTGGCTCTTTTGAATGATTTGCAAAAAGAAAACGAAGGACACCTGACTGAACAAGTCAAGCAGACTCAAAAGGCTATAAACAGACTTCTAGAGGAAGATAATATGAGATGGCAGCAGAGAGCAAAGCAAAGATGGCTGAGAGAAGGTGATAGAAACACTAAATTTTTCCACCAATGTGCATCTCTCAGAAGGAAAAATAATATGATCAAGATGCTGTTTGATGAAGATGGGCAGGAGGTACAATCCAAAGAGGGTATTAATTCACTCTTTCAAAAATATTTCAAAGATCTCTTCAACTCTTCCTCTCCAGAAAACATCTCAGTATGTTTGAATTCTATGGAAACTCGAGTAACAGAGGCACAGAATGCTACTCTCACAAGGCCATACACACAACAAGAGATTGAAGAGGCTTTGTTTCAAATGGAGGGCCTCAGCTCTCCTGGCCCAGATGGATTCCCAGCAGCCTATTACCAGAAGCATTGGTCCCTCATTGGTAATCAAGTCAGTGAATCCATTTTACAGGTACTGAATTCAAATAGTAATCTCACTGCTATTAATGATACCTTCATTGCCTTAATTCCCAAGAAAAAGAACCCCACTAAAGTCACAGAATTCAGACCCATATCTCTATGCAATGTCATGTACAAGCTCATCTCTAAAGTTGTGGCCAATAGACTTAAGAGTGTACTGCCTCTTATCATCTCTAATTCTCAGTCTGCTTTTATTCCCAATAGACTCATCTCAGATAATGTGATAGTGGCATTTGAAGCTCTACATACTATGAAGGCTAAAATGACAGGGAAGGAGGGCTACATTGCTTTGAAACTAGACATGAGCAAAGCCTATGATAGGCTAGAATGGAGTTTCATCAGAGCTGTGTTCACCAAGATGAGTTTTTGCAATCAATGGATAGAATTGGTGATGAGATGCATAGAGTCAGTTTCCTATTCCATTCTGGTTAATGGATCCCCTCAAGAGTCCTTCCATCCTTCTAGGGGGATTAGGCAAGGAGATCCCCTCTCCCCCTATATTTTTATCATGTGTGCTGAGGCACTTAGTAGTCTGATCAGTAAAGCTGAAGGAGAGGGACTGATTCATGGAGTTCCTATTGCTAAAGATAGGCTTAGAATTTCTCATCTATTTTTTGCTGACGATTGCCTTCTATTTTACAAAGCTAATGCCATTGAGTGGGGCAGACTTTTTGGGTTACTAAGAGTCTATGAATCAGCATCGGGACAAAGGCTTAATTTGGATAAAACCTCTATTATTTTCAGCAAGAATACAAGAAGGGCAACACAACAGTTCATCATTTCTATTGCCGGGGTAAGGAATGGCATGTCATATGAAAAATACTTGGGGTTACCTTCAGTAGTGGGAAAGAATAAAACCAAGACTTTTAAAGGGATATTGGATAACATTAGAGCTAAAGTCAGCAATCATAGAGTTAAAATGCTATCCCAAGCAGGTAAGGAGATATTTATCAAAGCTGTCATCCAAGCACTTCCAACCTACACAATGTCGGTTTTTAAACTCCCCAACTCACTGCTCCAAGGAATCAACAGGATCATCAACAACTTCTGGTGGGGACAGCAAGGTAGGGAACACAAGATACATTGGATCTCATGGAAAAATATGGGAAAGGCAAAAGCTGATGGGGGTATGGGTTTGAGGGACTTCGAAGCTTTTAACACAGCATTACTGGCCAAACAATGTTGGAGGTTGATCCAACAACCTGAGTCCCTTGCTGCTCAGGTCATAAAAGCAAAATATTATCCAAGCTCAACTTTTCAAGAGGCAAGATTAGGATCCAAACCTTCTTTTATCTGGAGGAGTTTCTTAGCAGCTAGGCCATTAGTAAAGGCAGGTTCCTTTTGGAGGATAGGTAATGGTTATCAAGTCAAGGTATGGGAAGACAAATGGATAGCCTCCTCAAATCCTAGCAAGGCCCAGAGTACTGTTAGTGTGCTGGAAAACAATGCAACAGTCTCCTCTCTAATAGACCCTATCACAAAGCAATAGAATCTGGCACTTGTGCAACAGATATTCAATCATAGAGAAGCTGAGTCCATAATCAAAACCCCCATAAGCTGCTTCAACAGCAGAGTTAGACTTGTATGGCAAGGTACAAAAGATGGTGAATTTTCAGTTAGGAGTGCCTACCACAAAGAAATTGATAGAAGCCTCCCTGTCTCTAGTCAAGCATCCAGTAGCTCATCTCACAAAGGCTTTTGGCAGCAGCTATGGAAGTTAAAAGTGCAACCTAGTGTTAAAGTTTTCCTTTGGAGAGCATGTCAAGAGGCACTTCCAACCCAGTCTAATCTCTTCAAAAAGAAGGTAGTTAAACACACTCTCTGCCCTATATGCAATGTGGAGGAAGAAGACTCTTTTCATGCTATATGGGGGTGTGAATCAGCCAAGGATGTGTGGAGTCAATGTTCAAAGAGGTTACAAAAATGCCATTTTCCATACATGTCTATGAAACAACTCCTCGAAGCCTTATTTCAAACCATGGAAAGCAAGATCATCCAGGAGTTTGCTGTGGTGGCAAGTAAAATATGGTGGAGAAGGAACACCTTAATCTTTAAAGGTGCTTTTGCTCACCCGAAGGTAATTGTGCAAGAGGCTAGATTCATTTTGGATGAGCTGGTTGAGGAGAGAAGCAGAGCAAGTCTGGCATGTAACTCAGCAGAGGTTTGGCAGGCTCCACAAACAAATTGGGTCAAGATGAATTGGGACAGTGCAGTGGGTAAGGCTAGAGGAATTGTTGGAGTGGGAGTGGCTGTGAGGAACAGCTCAGGCTCAATAATTGCAACCTTGAGGACTAAGAAGCATCTATTCCCTGACCCTTTGTTAGCTGAGGCATTCGGTGCACTTAAAACTGCACAATTTGGCGTGGAGCTTGGTCTTACACAAGTGATCATTGAAGGAGACTCCCTCCAAGTTATCAACCAGCTTAGAAGTGGCAAAGAAGGCTCTAACAGTGCAAGCATGTTTATTAGTGAAGCTAAACAGCTCTTAGGAAATTTTGCTAAGTGGGAGGTTTCTCATGTAAGGAGAAATGGCAACTCTATAGCTCACTTGTTAGCAAAAGATGCTCTATCCAATCATGATCATATTGTAACTTTGGAGGATCTTCCTCCTTGTATACCATTGGGTTGATTGAATGGAAATGAGTTATTATTTCAAAAAAAAAATTAATATTTCTTTAATTCATGATCTTTGAGTACTACTTGCTGTCGATTTTTTTATTGCAGCAAACTTTGAAAATGCATGCATTAATTGGTGCGATAGTAGTAAATTGTAATCATCTTGATAGAATGAGGAAAAACTGATAGCTAGGTACCATTTCCAACTCGAGAACCGAAAGCTTGTTTTCATTTCATTATACATTTAAGTTTTTTTATTCTGATATCATCTTAAATCTGATAATAATTTTTGGAAATTCATAGAGTATTTTAACAAAGAAAAATTTTATTCATCATTCTCACAACACACAGTACCACAAATAATTTTTATTTTTTATTTAAATTTTTGTATCTTACCAATATGTAGTATGTGATGATGAATAGAAAAACTCAACTAGTTTAAGAAAAATAAAATTAAAAAAAATAAAAAGAAATATAATATATAGTATATAAGAATGATGAATACGAAAGTTCTTTAGGTCAAACCAGACCATTAAAGAGCGAAAAAAGCAGCCAATTCAGAGAGCCACCACACTCCACGCTCCAAATTTTTTTAAATTTTTAAATTTTTTTTTTTGAGTTTATCCTTTTTAAATTATTTCAAATTTTCTATTCATTATTCATATAATAAATATTTGATAAAAGAAAAAAATAATAAAAATTTAAAAAAAAAAGTGGAGTGTGGAGTGTTAGGATGTTACGAAGATTTATTGTAGAAAGAATGGATCCAAGAAAACTTAAGCCTAGTTTATTTTTACAAATAAGATGAGATAAAATTTAAAAATAAAATAAAATATTATTAGAATATAGTTTTTTAATATTATTTTTGTTTTGAGATTTGAAAAAAATCAATTGTTTATTTTATTTTATGTAAGAATTTAAAAAAGTTATAATAATTAGATGAGATGAATGAAAAAGTTTGGAAAAAACAAACGAGGCCTTAAAGCAACCTACCGTGTAGCCCAATTAGGACTGGATCACTATGCTATTATTTCTAATCATCCATTAACACTTTTCCTTTAGAAAATGCTAAGCGTTCCGCTCCCAGCTCTCGTTGGGAGCTACCGCTTGCATTAGTGTGTATTTTTTTATGTGCTTTTTTTATATAGATTTTGTTAATAATTTTAAATATTTAAAAAATAAATAAAAAATATTCATAATATTATTAAAAAATATTTTCTTAATCACGAAGTAAAATAAAAAATTATTTTACTTCGTGATTAAGAAAGTGTTTTTTATTAATTTCTTTTTACTTTCTAATTAAAGAAGTGTTTTTTAATAATGTTCTAAATTTATTTTATTTTTTTAAAATATATAAAAGTGTTAAAAAATTTATATAATAAATAACTTTAAAAAAAACACTTGAAAGAATAATGCTAGGGGAGCCCCAACGGGGCCGTAGCATTGTCCTTTCCTCTAACACAGTGAACCCTTCTCTAGATCCTAGGATCTAAGCCAATACGATTCCAACATTCATTTTGAGTGGATTTTTGCCAGGGCAATCATTGGACGATACGGATTCTCAAAGGGCAATGATGATGTAAAAACATGTCAGAAAAGCCACACGCCGATCAGCACACACCACCCACACTGCATGCCACCTTCCATGCTCCAAACCGCCATATGGCACCCATGCATAACTAGGTGTAAGAGGATTGGCAATGGCCTAGTCATTTGCCAATGCAAGTTTAAATTAAAAGCAAATGGGAAAAAAAACATTCACATTGGCCTAGCTATACATCCAAAGTTTGACATTTATGCTACAATGATTCTTCACCCCTCGCTAGACTTGGCGAGCTACTGTATACGGACCAAATGAATATTTTATCAATTTCGTTGTCTCCCGCTCATTTTTCCCTCGATTTTTCTCTCTCTTCTTCCCGAAACCCTAATTTCCTCTTTCTTTCTCCCGAAACTCCTTCTCTTCCTTTCTTCTTCGCCCTTCTCTTTCTTTCTCCAGAAATTTCTCTCCCAAACTCCATTTTTTTTCTTCTCTTCTTCGCCCTTTTCTTTCTCTCCCTTTTCTTTCTCTCCCGAAAATCCCATCTCTTCTTCTCTTCTTCGCCCTTTTCTTTCTTCCTCCCTAAACATAGCAGGTCTTCTCCGCCTTCTCCTTGCTGGAAGTGTCGGCTGGTGGTAAGTTTTCTCAGTCACTCTCTGTCTTACTCACGAGGTCTCACATCCCCGATTGTTTACATGCACACACACTCAGATTTCTCTTCCTCATTTCTTTGCTTTGACATGAGGTAATTTTTGGGTTTTAAAATACCATAGTTGGAGGCGATTTTCATCATTGGACCGTGTGGCACACTCGTGAAACCAATCGATCCCCATATCCAGGTTTAGGTATGGAAATTCTGGTTTGCTCTACTTTTTATACAATATTTATTTTGGGATGTATATATAGACGTGATTGCCAGAGATTTATGAGGGTTTTATTAATTGGATTCAAAGTTGCTGCAATGTTGTTGGTTATTGAAAGGCGTTGATTGGTATTTTGTGATTAGAATTCCTGTGATTGGTATTCTGTTATTGCAAATCTATGATTGTGATTCTGGTATACATCATGAGATAATGTGTTGGAAGTTAGAAATTTCCATGTCACACACAGATTGATTTATTTCAGTACTTCAAAAATTATGTTCCTGAAATTGGAAAGCAGTATCACAATGAATCAATTTTCCTTGTGTCATCCAAATATGCTTTGATCTATTGGCATTATTTGCAATTGCTTCGAGAAATAAACAAATAAGGGGAAGACTCTGTTAACAGTTGAAAAGATGAATGATTAAGATGAGAGATAACAAACTTGTAGCAAACTTTAACATACAAGGAACAATAACAAGTCTCATGAGCTGTAACAGAGACTGTACCATACTAAGTTTTCCATATATGTGTGCCTGCGTGCATGTGTTTGCTTTAACATTGTATGATGGATTTGAGTATACATAAGAAAAGTACTTCTAGCATACTAACCAAGAAGTAACTAAAACACAACTGCAAATTTGCAATGCCAGTTTCCTGTTACAGATTTAAAGTAGCTTCTTTTTTTCTTTTTTCTGATTTCAAAAACTAAAAGAATGCAAAGCCTAATGGGCTATCCATGGCAACCATTTGCTTTTTGTGTCATGAATTTGTAAATCATTATACAGGTTTGGTTTTTCCAGGAAATTGTTACTGCATGTTAATTGTTTTAGTAGTAGTTGCTAGTAATGCTCCTTTATGATTTTAATTGATCTTGTTTTGATCTTGTTGCCACAAAGTCTTTTATATATTTGTTTATTTTACTATCTGAAGTGGTTGTTTTCTGTTCAGCCATGTTGAGTATTTGATTTCTGAGTTTGAATAATTGTTATTGGTATTTGTTCACATTTTTCACTCCCTCTTCTATGTGCATTCTCTAAAAATAGAAGAGAGAGAGAAGAATAATTTTAGTTACTTGTTGAAAATGCAGTGAGCTAATTTTCAAACTACCTAGAAAATTGTTATTGGTATTTGCTGTTTGAAAATTTTCAGATTAACTAATAACTCTTGTACTTCTTATTCCTTTGGTTTTCATTATTCAATTTCCTTTGTTTATGCAATATGATGCTGAGATACTGTAATATGATGCTAAGATATTGCAATATTCCATGATGAGATACTATATAATACAACAATATGATGATGAGAATTGTCCCATTTGACTTGAATATTGGCCAACTTCTCTGACTCATTGAAAATTTAATATTTTTCAAGGATAGACACGCGTTTTGATGATGACCCCTTCTTCACTACTCTATTGCAAAGTGGAAGAAGATGTTGTAATAGCGCCCCAACGCAACATGGTAATGTTGTTTTCCAAGCAACTCCTAATGACGGTGAACAGAGGCGTCTTTCAAAAAAAGTTAAAAAATGTGCATCTTTCACCGTTGAAGAGGATAACCTCATCGTCTCAGATTGACTCAACATTAGTATCGATGCGATAATAAGGGGTACTGATCAAAAGTCCAGTCAAATGTAGGAAAGAATTACCACATTTTATCATGAATATAAAAAATCGAACATTGCCAACCGTTCTGAGGGTTCTTTGATGAATCGGTGGTCCACGATTCAAAAATGGACCAATAAGTTTTGTGCATTTGTAGCACAAATAGAGTCATTGCATCCGAGTGGTGCAACGGAGCAAGACAAGGTATGTATCATTACGGAGTGAGACAAGGTATGTACCATCTTCCATTCTTTCATGCAATTTGTAATGGACTTACTTATGAACTAACAAATATTTCTTCACCTTTATAGATTGAGAAGGAAAAGGTGTTGTACAAAGAGATGTTAGGCTGTAATTTCACAATGGAGCACTGCTTAGACACCAACCAAAATGGCAGTAACACATCTCCATCGTTGGTAAAAAGAGAAGGCCAGTAGAAAAAGCATTTGGTGAAGTAGCTGTTGACATAGCTGAGGACGACGTGGAGGTTCTTGTTGAGAGACCTCCAGGCAAAAAAGTTGAAAAAGAAAGAGAGAGGAAACGGAAGTCAATGGAAGGCAACAATAGTGAGATCAAGATTGCCTTAGCTAAAATGACCGAGGATAGAGCGACATCCATGCAAGAGCGTAGAAACTCTGTGTTGAAGGCTGACCTAGAAAAATCAGCAACATTTGAACTAAAGAAGATGAAGTTCGAGGCAAAGATGATGCTGCTAGATCTAAGTGGCATGAATGCCATGCAGCAACAATATTTTGGCCATATTCAACTCAAAATTTTTGAGGAATGGAAGTCCCGTTCCGAAGGTACATCTACTACTTCTCCTTCGACACCTTATGGAAGTGTCTAACAAATAATGTTGTTAGTGAAGAACATGTGGGCTGTATAAACATGTGGTTGGGTAGCAACCAAATTATTAGACTGTTTTGATGGATTAGTGGACTATTTTTATAATTTTAGTAGACTATTTTGTAATTATTGGACTGTGTTTATGGATTAGTGGACTGTTTTTGTAATTTTAGTGGACTGTTTTGTAATTAGTGGACTATTTTGATGGATTAGTGGTAGACTGTTTTTGTAATTTTAGTGGACTGTTTTGCAATTATTGGACTGTTTTGATGGATTAGTGGACTATTTTTATAATTTTAGTGGACTGTTTTGTAATTATTGGACTGTTTTGATGGATTAGTAGACTGTTTTTGTAATTTTAGTGGATTGTTTTGTAATTAGTGGTCTGTTTTGATGGATTAGTGGACGGTTTTTGTAATTTTAGTGGATTGTTTTGTAATTAGTGGACTGTTTTTATGGGTAGAAGAAATGTTGGTATGTTTGTATATATGATTGTTGGGTGAATGGTTGACAAAATATATTTATTGAATAATTAGGTTGAGGGAAAAAATAATTGAAAAATAATAATTTTATTTTTTAATAAAGTTATTAATTAAATTTGTAAAATATTAAAAAATATATATTATTAAAATATTTAATATTTTATTATTATTTAGACTTTAAGATAGCTAGTCCAATGTGGACTAATCTAGCTATAAATCCATGTTATAGTCAAAATACAACATTCTAGCTAAATTTTAGACTTAGGCCATCGCCAATGCTCTAAGGAACTGCAGTTATTGAGAAATATTATAGATTTCACGTATAAAAAGTTTTTAAGTTAAAATATTTTTATTTATTTATTTTTATATATGGAGAGGGGGATTCGATCTTTGATTCTTAGTGAGAAATTAAGATGTTGTCAATTGATCCAAAAGATTTTGGAGATGAGTTTATTAATTTGAGAGTTGAGTGTTTAAATGTTAAACTTAATTTAAAATTAGACTAAATTGAGTTGAATTCAAATAAATTTAACAACCAAACCGAAAACTTAGAAAAATCTTCTTCAATTGAACAAAACTATACCCAAGCGTCATAAGAGCACTTTCATTGGATTAGATAAAGTTAAAGGACATTTTTTATGAATGTAAGATAAATTTGACTTTTAGCTATTCTATTTACATAAATCTCCACATTGGAATAGCTATTTTTTTATTATATAATAATAAAAAAGATGAATTTGATTTTAATTATTCACATCAAATCTCCACATTAGATTATACATTTATTTATTAAATAGTAATGAACAATTAATAATTTCAAAAATATTTAATTTTTTTAATTATTAATTTATTTTATTTTATCATATTTTACTATTCTACCTATTATATATTAATTAATAATCATATTCTTATTAAATTAATATATCACTAACTCAAATTAATATATCACTTTCAAAAATATTTTAATTTTTTTAATTATGAAATTATTTTATTTTATCATATTTTATTATTCATAATATTATATATTAATTAGTAATCATATTCTAATTAAATTATGAATTAAAAATAGAAATTAGAAAGACATTAATGAAGATCTCGAGAAACAAATAATATAAAATAGATTTGACGAAGAAACAGTATCTTTCAAATTAAACCATTAATGCGCTCTCTCTCTCTCTCTATTCCACAGTTTCATAGTCAAGCTCAAGAAATTAGCCAAGCATTCTGTTCTTGTTAGCTCGCGTTTCCAAGGTCTGTTGGTATTTATTACTGTTTTTTCATCTATTTCTTGGTGACAATTTTATTCTTTTTGTCTGCTTATCGATCTCCGAAACTGTAAAAGATCATCATCTGTTCTGAACTTGTTTCTCTTAAAGCTTTCTTCATTAGCTTATGATATTCTAGTTGCATCGGCTAACAAGTGTTTAATTTAGTTTAGCATGTTTTACTCCTGGATTTTAGAGTTAGAAAAATCGTGCAACTTCTCATTTGATTTGAGCTATTTCTGTTAGAGTTGAAAAATGTCAAAATCAATATTTTAATAGAATATTATATATTTAGTATTGTTGAAAAATAATTAACTAAATTTATAGAAATAAATTCTAAAATCAAACTTTGATCAAACTTAGGCTCTTACCCCTTCAATTAGGACCGGTTTGGAGCTTAAGATGAGACAAAATTTTCATTTGGATTTAGCAGCGAAGAGTATCTCAACTACTTGAGGGCAAGTTTGGTAACCAAAATAAAACATAAAATTCTCATCTCATCTCATTTCATCATTACACCTTTTTCAAATCCTCATACAAAATATAATAAACAATTTAACTTTTTCAAATCTCAATTCAACTTTTTCAAATCCCAATACAATAATAATACTAAAACATAATATTTTAAACACTAAAACAAAACACAAAATTCTCATCTCACCCTCCAAACATACCCTAACACTTTAACTACTATTCATTACTTTATCATTATTTTTCACCTACTTTTATTACTATTCATTACTTTTCACGTAAATTTTTTCTACTATTTAATATTCTATTATTATTTTTTCATTACTTTTTTACTACTATTCACAAATATTCTCAACGTGAAAACTAACTTTTCTAAACTTTCAAATAAAAAATAAAAAAAAATTCAAACTTTTTCATATTCTCAAATAAAATTAATATTATAAAACTATATTATTATAATTTTATAATATTTTTTATTCAATTTTTCTTTCTCCTTTTCCAAAATTCAAAATATATTCAACTCAAACTATCTCATTACTGTTCACAAACTATTTTACTACTATTCACAAAATTCTCATTTCATCTCTCCAAACCAGTCTCGTTAGGTTTGGCAAGTGGGATGAGATCACAAAATTCTTATCTCATCTCATCATTACAACTTTTCAAATTCTCACACAAAATATAACAAACAATTCAATTTTTTTCAAATCTCAAAATAATAATAATATTAAAAAATAATATTTTAAACTGATCTTAAAAATCGGATATCACCATTTAGACATGAAAGCAATACAATTCTCAAGAGATTTTAATTCATAAATGGAGGAGTAACGAGAATAACATCACTCGAAGGACAGACAGATCATTCTTGTAAAGGATCTTATCTGATTTGTCGTGTAATCCTTTATAATACTGAGCAAAGTCTTGTGGTATTTCAAAAGCAGCTACATAATTTCTCTGAACTAATCCTTTAGTTAGATTTTCATGGTGGGTTACAGTTTTTTTGTTTTTCAAAGGGTCTAAATAATCTTGGTAAGGACCAAAGCAATGCATTCATTAGCCCAACTTCAACTAATTGTTGGAAAAAGAAGATCTGTACAGAAATGCTTGGAGATGGGACCAAATTCATTTAATTCGGCCACCAAAGAAGAGGACTCATTATAATCAGGTACAAGTGAGGCAGATATCTTGATATTAGAATTCTCAGAAATTCATAATACTAACAGTAGCTTGCAAGTAACTAATTTGATGTAATCTGAACAGTCAGTCAAAGCAATCCCACCCATTTTCCTTGCTATGAGACACAGTAAAATGATTAGGAACCCAACTTTCCTTGCCCCCTCTGTTTTTCCTCAACAGTTGTCTTTGCTTCTCTTGCTTTCTCCCAGTCTTTTGCTCAGGATGCACTGGCTCACCTCACTCCGCACCACAGCTGAATCACTTGGCCACAATTCCTATTGGCAGAAAGACAATCTCAAATCATGCTCAGATACACACAGACTCACTTGCAAATGTACATGAAATTTGGCATCCATCTTTGCGTACACATCCCTGATATGTATATTTTACTAGAAGACAAAACAACTACGTGCCTAACTATTGATTAACAAAATCATAGACAGACATGATTCGAGCATGCAGTTCTTTTAGTAGCTCAGTACCTCAGAAAATGGCCCAGCTTAGATTGTGGTAAGGAGTGGGATTCTACATATAATTTTGGATTATCAATAACTGCAGTAATGCTACAAGTGTTTGTATACATGTTGCAGTCGTAATGTGCTTGAAATAAATGGCAAGGCCATTATTTCCTATTATGTTTTATGAAAGGCATACTCAAGACAAAAAGAAAAAACGGGAAAAGAGAGATAGATGAGGGTTGCACAAGTGAATTACCCTAGGATCCTTGACAATAGTAGCATTCAGCCTTGAAATGACTTCTTTTGCATTGTATATATCTGTAAATTCCCCACTATTGATGTCCTTCACTCTGACAATTCTGCGATAGGAGATGAAAAGGTGGCATTTTACTATAGAATTGAGTACTCTTTATAGCAAGAAAGGAGAATAAAGACACTTGTACCTATCCCAGTGACCATCGATCTCATAAAGAGTCTTCAACAATGATGACTTGAATATCTTCCCTTTAATAGATCGATGATTTCCTCTGCGCCACATAAGAGAACTGCTCTTGCAACAATACTCAGCTTCTTTCTTGGCACTGGATCCTGACATTGCCAACCCCAACCAATCTGTCCCAGGACCTGGAAGAAATCTGATTGATAGATTTGGCGCATTCATAACATAAGTTTCTCCATGATTTAGTAGCTTCAGCTGCCTTTTTCCCTGCAACATAGCTTCCACTGAAGTACCTATATTGGTTTTTCAAAACATGCAAGTACCTACTGCTTAAAGGAAGAGAAATATAATATATGTTGTAGCCAAAGCACAATGTTATCTCCACTAGTCAATGTCATAGACCTGCGCTGTGCACAAGAATCCTAAATTTTTCAAACTAAAATAGCATACGTTGAATCATTTACAAGAATTCGAAAATTTGGTAAGTGAACTTCAAAACAAAAAAAAGCAGAGAAATATATCCTTACTTGGGCAGTTCTTGTTGGACAATATACTAGAGAGACTCTGGATCAACACTAAGGTAAAAATAGCAATAAGAGTATACAATTGTATCAAATATTCCTATCGATCAATACTACCAGAATCTGATCCCATCTACACCCAAAAAACATATAGTAAAAAACCAGAATCTGTCCCTTCTAAAAACCTTCTGTATCGAACTGTCCATAAACATATCAGGTAGATATATGCATCACTTAAAGAAATCTTGATCTTGGTGTGGAAGTAGGGGTGGGAAGGGACTACAAAAGAAAGGTGTAAAAAACTCCTGGAAAAACTACAGCTGTAAATTCAAGGTTCAAATACTGCCTTCTGCTTGCATCTACAGACAATACAAGGGAAAGATAACAGGTAAGTTCCACACATGGACCGTAATTTCCCAATTTGATACGGCAAATAATTAGTTCACAATTTCAAAGCCTTTTGTTCCAGATACGAATGAATGGCCATGGTTGAACTTACATCACATTAAAAAGATGTACTTGCTCAGAAAAAAGTAAAATCATAATAATTACTCTACTAAAATTCATGTACCATGTAATTTGGGGGCAATACACTGACACCAAGTCAATTCGACATTTTCTTCCATATTGGTTGCATGGAGTGCAGATACTGGTGGGTAATGCGAAACCTGAAGACAGGACAAGGAGTGCCAAAGTAAGGGAAAACACAAATAAATTTGCTGTTCAAACCAGGACAAGCTGTTCTTGCATCAAGATCGAGTATGGCCAGGCCTTTATAAGTGCTTGGTATGAAATGTGGCAATCTTGAGACAGCCAAGTGTGTTATAAATGTTACCCTTCCACCGTTTGCTCTAGAGAGTTGTAGAAAGCTAATAAGAAACTCAAGTAGAACATCGATATTTCCGCTTGCTAATAAAGTAAAACAAATACCTATTCAAGTATAAAATTCAAATATCCCCTTGAAACATGGTGCGTCTCTCCCAGAACAGGATTGTAAGGAGCAACACCAAATTTCACAGGACGAAGAGTGGAAATGCTCCATGCTACAACAGCTATGAGTCTTTCATGTGGGCCCTCTCCACGGTTGCACCTGCTTAACATATCGGTAGCAGTGCAATACATTGTTTCTCCATAGCTCTGAAGTTGACTTTGGAAGGTTGAAGAGAGGGGGCACCTAAACTTGCAAAATAAACAATAGGTAAAATTGGTAACACAGTAACGCCATGTTACCATCACACCACTTGTGCTGTTGGAAATCACAAACTCTCTACTACATGAAGGTTCAAATATGAAATGTGATATCATATTGCCACTTGAGGCATCGTCACTGAGGAAATAGGAAATGCAGCATTATTACCACCTGTCCAAAACTGGATTCCTACCACCATAGCCATTTGCGCTTTATATGCAGTATGAAACCGACTATACTCATGTACAAAGAAATATTTTTTTTTATCAACAGGACATGGACTCTTAAAACAACCCTCAGAAAATGCCCCTGTACTATGTTCTAAAGCATTTAATAATTGACAACATAATAGTTACTTCAAAATTGCCCTTTATCAAGCAAATCGACTATGAACAGGTAATAATTAGTCACCATAGCCATCTTATATAATTTTAATTGGCGGAATGAATCCAACATTTCACTACTCTTGGCTTTCTACCATCTTTGATAATAGCACGGTTACCCCTTTAATTAATAGCACGGGGATAAAAAGAAAGGAGAAATCTAAACGATGCAAAGCGTACTCGAACAGTACCTCCTAGAGATTGATACTTGAAATGCAACAATCAAGAGCCTTGTAGAGAACCGGACGTCATTCAAGCTTACCCAACACCCTACTCTGCATTCCCCCCCGCAGCTCCTGCATGCATGGATTGCTACCGTTACACGCGATCGCTGCCTTCTTGGCAATATGCGAGAAATAGAATACTCTTAATTTACTTGTAGTCCTTGGGCCAACTTTGCTTTTGGGCCTCTATTCAAGATTTACAAATTCTGTACTGAGCTTTATGCTCTACTCTTTGACACTTTGTCCGATTGTTGTATGCTTTATTCGGAGCTTTTCCCCAATCCTCTGTAAACCCTTTCCTTCTGCAAATGTGAATAAAGTTTTGATTTTTCTTAGGGGGGAAAAAGGAACTGCTTATATAAAAACTTAAAAACATTGGGATTTTTTTTTAAGAAAGAGGAAGGAAAACATGGGGAAATAGAATCTATATACCTGCAGCTGCAGGCAGTAACACATTGTTCCTGTCTTGCGTAAAAGGTAGAGGAAGCTCCAAGTTCGTTTAAACAAACACTACTTTTCCAGTTTTATTAATAGGGATGTATCCAAATTAGAAAGCATTTCTTTTGCTAATCGACCAGCCTTCTGCAGCTCCCCTCTTGAACAGAGTGAAGCTATGATCGAATAGTAACAGTCGAAGTTATGAAATTGAGATTTTTTCCCTAACCTATCATAACTTTCCACTGCTTTCTTTACTTCTTCTACGTTAGAACGACCATATCCCAAATCAGTTTTGGAAGGGTAGCTTACAGAAGTTGATGCAACCGTATCAACTCTTTCCTGTTCATAAAGATTGCATGGTGCATCTAATTTTTTATCATAAGCCTTGTACCATCTTCGGACTGGGAAAAACACAGAAGCAACTTGGTCAAGAACTGCAACAGCTTCTTGGATACTTCCTTGCTCACATAAAACAAGAAGAAAACTTCCTATCGACTCTGTTTCAACCTCGGTGTCAACTTTGTTTATAAGATCCACGGCAGACTGGGATTGAAGCATTTCTCTCAAGATGCTCCTGGCCTCTTCCATCCTTCCTTTGGCACATAGACCTCGGATCAAATACAAGAAACCCAAGAAATCAGGAGATATGCCTTTCTTCTTGAACTCCATGAAAAACACAAGGGCCCCTTCCATGTCACCCTTTTGGTTATAGCCATTGACAACAGCACTAACAGTGTATTCATCAGGCTTTAGGCATTTAATCTCCATATCAGACAGAAGCCTAAAGGCTTCCTCCATTCTACCGAACTTGCAATAACCATTGATCAATGAGTTGTAAACACGTGTATTTGGATTAAAATCCTTGAGAACCATTCTCTCAAACAACTGCTTGCCATCTAGCAGAAACCCCTCCCGGCATAATGCATCAATCAATGTAGCATATGTTATTTCAGAAGGAACTAAACCATTTTTCTCCAATGAATCAAATAACCTAAATGCTTCAACAAGGTGACCCTGGCAGCACAGCCCGTTTATAACTGAATTATAAGAGATGATGTTTAGGGTAATCCCTTTCTTTTTAACAAAAGCACAAACATCTAAGGCCTTATTGACATACCCTCCCTTGCATAGTCCATCAACTATGATTGAATAATCAACCACATCCATAAGGGGTAGATACTCTTCAGCCTCCACAAGAAGCTTATATGCATCTAAAACTCTACCACTCCTTACAAGTTCCTTAAAAAGCGAAACAGGGAAAGTGACAGCTGAATTATTATCCTTGATTCTGTCAAGAACCCGAATCGCTCCGTCGGCATCCATCAGACACAGGTAGTGTGCTACTATCCTCCTTACCCTATGCTCAGCTAAGCCATATTCTTTGAGAAATGCAGTCAAAATAGGCTGACTCAATGAAACTTTTCCAACACTAAAAAGCCCTTTTAAGATTGAATAGTAAGACTTGCTTGTCACAGTTGATTCTTTGTTTCTCATTGCTATGTACACTTGACTTGCAGTCTCAGGAAAACCTCTCTTGCACAAGTACAAGATAGCATCATTACACATTATACAATATATTTCTGGCCTCAGATGCTTCAACCTGCAAACTAATTTTAAAACCCCATCCGCACTTTTTGCTTCAAAAATTGCTTTGATCAGCATCATATAAGTATTCACATCCAAAGCTAAATCTTTCTCATTGAGTTCGATAAACACTTCAGTGGCCATATCCACCATACCCTTCTTGCAGAGCCCATTAATAATACAATTGTAGCATGCAACTGAAGAAATAGACGTCCTCCGAAAATCATCAAATATCTCAAGTGCCTCGTCGATTCTTCCTACTTTACAATACCCATCAATCATCGTACAATAAGTAACAAAATCTGCAGCCAAACCCATTTCTGGCATTCCCTTGTAGATCACATACATATCTTCAAAAGCCCCAACCATAAATAGTGCTTTGATGAGTATATTACACATGACAACATCCATGCAGACTCCAGCCTTTTCCAATCTCCTCTTTGTTTCCAAAGTCCCCGCTGTATTCTCTTCCTCAATATACCCATGTAACAGTGTACTGTAAGTAATAATATCTCCATCTATGCCCTTTGAGAGCTCATCAGCCTCAGATGTCCTCCCAAACTTGCACAATCCATTAATCACAGTATTATAGGTCACGATACTTGGATTAATCCCCCTCTTCTCCATTTCATCGAGCAAATGAAAGACATTATCAAAATCCCCACTCCTGCAAAAGCCATCAATTAAAGTTGCAAACATAAATTCATCAACTTCAATACCTGAAACTTCAACCATCTTGAAAATAGCAAACGCTTCCTTCATTTTCCCTTTCTTGCAAAATCCCAAAATGATGCAAGTGTACGTAACCAAATTGGGCTCTATTCCATCTTTACTCATCTTATTCAAAAGACCGACTACCTTTTCCACATCCCCAAGCTTGGACAAGCCATCTATTAGTATAGTATAGCTCATAACATCTGGCTCGATTCCTCTTTCCACCATTTGTTTATTCTTTCTAAACGCCTCCTTTAAATCCCCTTCCGCTATGTACCCACAAACCCAACTGCTATAAAAAACAACATCAAATGCCAATCCTTCCATCTCCATCCTGCAAACCAAATCACGAATTTCATTCACTCTACCCAA
Organism: Juglans cinerea; assembly: GCA_961763995.1. Taxonomy (NCBI): domain Eukaryota; kingdom Viridiplantae; phylum Streptophyta; class Magnoliopsida; order Fagales; family Juglandaceae; genus Juglans; species Juglans cinerea. The sequence goes on from CAUIVZ010000016.1 coordinate 15,578,117, forward strand.
CTTACAAAGAGCACCCGCAATCGCCGTGTAAGTCACCACATTAAGCTGTAAAGCTCCCGAACTCACGGAGTTTTCAAAAAACCCCACCGCAAGTTCCGGCTTTCCGATCTTACAAAACCCAGAAATAACGGAACTGCAAACAAAATTACCGAAAGGGTAACTAACTATCTCATCTGTCATCAACTCCAGCACCTCAATTGCCTTACCCATGTTTCCCTGAGAGCTAAACATATGTATCAATGAACAAAAAGTGAAAGAAGAAGGCAGAATACCACTATATCTCAAGCAAAAACGTAAGACGAACAGAGCTTTCTCTGGGTCATTTTCTTTAACGCAAAGGTCTTGAATCATGGAATCCCACATGCGAGTTGTGGGGAAATTAGAAGCTGTGGTCTCCTGGGTCTCCATGAAATGCTCAACTTCTTCGAATTTGTGAGATTTGAGGAGGGCCCATGCGAAGATTGAGTGGGTGCGAGAGTTGCCTTTGATTTGGTTCGAACTCATTTGAGAGAAGAAGTGGATGATTGAGTTGAATCTGTGAGTTTGTGAGAGAAAGAGAAGGAATTGGTTGATGGACTTGAGAGTGGGGGAGAAGCCTCTTTTGAGTAAGGTTTGAAGAGGCGGGAGTTTAGGGAAATTATTACTATGATTATCATAAGGAGAGGAAGAAGAAGAACGAAAGAATTTGGTGCGAGTGGAAAATATTTGTTCATGGAACTTTGAACTTTGCCGAACAACGTTGTTGCCGTTAACGCGAAGACTCATGTGCAGGCCTTTGTGGCTGTTTTTGTTAGAAACCTAGGTTGGAGAAGACACGAACTCGACTTGAAGTGTGGAACTGGGGGAAGTCTTCTGCGATCTGAAGGGCTTACTTGCAAGTGCAGAGAGAGGGCTACATGCGACTTGAGGTGGCAAGACGTGGACAGCGACGGTGATTGCTAGAACGACGACAAACATGGAGAGGAGAGAAAGAAAGTGTGAGAGAGGTGGAGAAATCGGAGGGGAGGTGCTTTATGCAAAGATGTTGGGGGCTGGTCGGATGGTGCAGGAAAGGGTGACCGGCAGCATTGAAGAGAAACAGAGAGAAGGTTGGGAGAGAGAGATGGGCAAGGGTGTTCGGCGTAGGGGAGGGCAAAGTTATCTGAGGTCCAAAACGACGTCGTTTGGTAGGGTGGGGTTTTGCCTCTCCTATGGATCTTTGGGCTGAAATGGGCTGGGCTTCACAATTTTTCATTTAGAATTGAGTGACAATTCGTATTCGCCAAATGAATTATTGCCATGTCAAGACATAAGTATTGGACTATATAAATCAATATGAATCCAACCTGTTTAATTAAATGGATTCAACCTTAAAATTTGAATCCGAACTATTTAATTAACGAGTGGCCCGACACGACCTTCTTAACTCGTGTAGTAATTAACTTTTATTGGATTAATCCAAATACGAGTCATTTAACGCACTTCAACTTGTTTAAATTGTTTTATATAAATAGATTCAGTTGACTCATATATTTATTCCTTAACCAATCACTATAATTTCAGATCTAAGGCAAGGATAATTATATAAATAATAATACAATTACTACTAGATTCATGATAAATAATTTATTGTCAATATCCAAACTAATAATATATAAGAAAAACTAATATTTTCATAAGATAAAATTATATGTTAACAAAAATAGTTCAATGGTTTGAGATATAACGTAATCAAATACTAATATTAATATTACCTATTTCCAACAACAAAAAAGACATATAAGACTAAACATTTATAAAATTCAAAAATAGATTCTACACATGTAATATGAGTTGACTGCGAGTTTTACGGTTGACTTGCAATTGAACCGTTTATTAATCGTGTCTTATCTAGTCAATTATTTTTACCTAAACTCATTTATATTAAACTTAAATACGTTTATTTCGTATCATATTTGTGTCAGGTTCATAACCCTAGTCATAGGATCTTGTCATTGTGCCATCCAGCATGTACTATTGGGCATACTCTTAGTGCAAATTATATATTTTTTTCTTTAAAAAATTTTTAAATGTCTTTAAGTATTTACAAAAATATCACTAATAACCATTTCCTTAACTATTGAAAAAATTAAAAATAAAATAAAATACACAAAATGAAAATGAGAAGATAAAATCCTATAGCATACCATCACTTTCCCTTTCATATATTGCCAATGAGTTACCTTTGTCTCAATAACCACTGCCTTGTTGATAGACCCGGACGGCTCAGATTCCACTTCCCCTGTTATCCCGTCGCGTAATCTGAACCGTTTAAAGATTACCACGGAAACATCGTAGCCCTTCATTAGACCCTTTATAATAAGTTATGTCTACTAGTTTAGGGTTTCTCTGATCCGGCGTAAGGGCAAAAACCAGAGCTTTATCTTGGCACTCTCACTCTTAGCTGCAGATCTCTTGGATCATCGCTTCCTTTCCTGGTGAATCTCAAACCCATATATCTGTAAAGCATTCTCTATGTTAGGAGTCAGTTATTTTCTCTTTGTTTACGGGGGAAATTCCTAGAAAATTTCTGTGTTCTTTTTCTCAGTTTACTCGTGCATAATTTTTGTTTCATTATCATTATTTTGCAATTTGGTCTCTGATTTTGTGTTTGAGTTCGAAAAAGGCTTCTTGCGTATAATTGCTTTCGCTATATATCGCTTTGTTTGCTTTTTGAGAAACTGTAAGAGGGAAATATAAGTGAAATATGAATATTGTATTTTTGTTACTGTAAATGACATTTGTAAGAAACGGACCCTTTTTTTGGATATAACATAATGCGATAGTAAATTATGATGGAAATTAGCATTGGCCATACAATACTAGTATTTCAATTATATAAAGCATGAGGATTCGAGCTTTTTCTATCGGTTTTCTCTAAAGGCAAACAACCGGGTAGGGACCATATGGTAGGTACCCTAGCAATGCGTTCGTGACAATTGAAATCTTATGACTGTGTTGGGTTGTATAAAGACCATATTATATGCTGTTATAGATTATCCATATCCTGGCTATCAATCTCTGTAGTAAGACTATATTATTCTTTCAACCCAGTGCTTGGAGGTTCGGATCCCACTGGGTGCAAACAATCTCTAGAGTCCATCTAGGATTTTTCGTTTGAATTATCGATGGTGCACTTGAGGGAAACTCCTTGCGAGGGCCTGTGCACCACTGGGATTAGTCGGGACGCTGTTCTCAGACACCCGGTGCCATAAAAAAAAAAAAAAAAAACCAGTGCTTGGTGTTAGGGATGGTTTTATAGGTCCCTAGTTTTTTTAATCTCCTTTGTGGTTGTTGGAAAATGGGGCCTTTATTTCTGATGGAGGATTGTGCAACTGTTTCATTTTTTTTTAACCCGAAACATATGATGTAATCAGTATGTTTATCGTAGATACATCCCAAAATAAGTTCATTTTAGAGGTCCCTTTTTTCAAATTCTTATTATATTTTGATATATTTTGATATTTGTACTTATTAAATTCCTGTGTATGTCCCTCTCATTTGGGCCCATTTTTGAGCTAGTCTGTCAACATGTTTACTTCAAGGAAGAAGATCCACAAAGATAAAGATGCTGAGCCCACCGAGTTTGAAGAGACAGTTGCGCAGGTAATTTTTGTGACTGTTTTTGATATTCCTGAATCCTGAAGCCATTGCACTTGATGATCTCTTCCCATCATGTTGACTTGTGGTTATGAACTTCATTTATATCCCACAGGCATTTTTTGATTTGGAAAATACCAACCAGGAGCTGAAAAGTGACCTGAAGGATCTTTACATAAATTCTGCAGTGTAAGAATTTCATATGGGATTGTATATGGTTGCAACCATTTGGTTTATTGACTTTCTGCCCTTCAGATGACCAGTATTCTTACATTTCTATAACAGTCAAGTCGATGTTCTTGGGAATCGAAAGGCTGTCATCATTCATGTTCCCTACAGATTAAGGAAAGCCTTCCGCAAGATACATACTAAGCTTGTGAGAGAGCTTGAGAAGAAGTTTAGTGGCAAGGTAATAAAAGACTTAAATGTTTTGGTTGTCCTACAATTTCATTCTGATTACCTATCCAAAAAAAAAAAACAATTTCATGCTGGCTTTTTGGTCCAGAGCAAATGGCATTTTCTCTTTGTGGTAGAAACTTTCAAACTATAATGTTGTGTCTCGTAGTGTAGTTTATATATATTTTTTTGTTTATTTTCGTATACCCCCTTTTAATTTATGGTCTCTTCTGTGCTTTCTCTTTGGTTTTCTTCAGATGATTGGCTGCTAGCAAATTAAAATTTCTCCTGTGTTCATTATTTTAACTTTCTGTTGAGCTTTATTCCAATTATGTATAAATATTTCATGTGGAATAAGTATGAGCTACCCAGAGATAACATTTTTGTTTGAAGTGATTGAGTTTTTCAATTCCTTCCTAAAATGTCTGCATGTTTGCCCTTTTGGCATATATCAATGGTCATGGTGCTGATATCTCATAATTTACTCCCATTCAAACCTTTTAGGATGTTGTCCTGATTGCAACCCGGAGGATAGTGAGGCCACCAAAGAAAGGTTCTGCTGCTCAACGTCCGCGCAGCCGTACACTCACTTCTGTTCATGAGGCAATGCTAGAGGATATTGTCTTGCCTGCTGAGATTGTTGGGAAGCGTGTCCGATATAGAGTTGATGGATCCAAGATAATGAAGGTAACCCATTACAGCTGTGTAATGGTAAAATTTTTTTTGATAAGTTGTGTAATGGTAAATTACTTCTTGCATGATGAGTTTCTTGTTGTGAGTTGTTTGAACAGATTTCCAACAAGTGATAATATGAACAACAAGTGATAATATGAACTTAAGGGAAGGATTACCTTATTACAAAAGACAAAAGGGTTAAGAATTTGGATTAGTAATTTCGAGTCAAATTTTAATTGAAAGCTTACAATCAGCTTGGTTAATGTCCTGGTGAAATTTACTTCCAAGTATTTATCCCACATTTGTGCTATGTATGGACAGGTTTTCTTAGACCCCAAGGAGCGAAACAACACTGAATACAAGCTTGATACATTTTCTGCAGTCTACCGGAAGCTTTCTGGCAAAGATGTTGCCTTTGAGTATCCAGTAACAGAGACCTAGAAAGACCTATCCGTATGAACTTTTTAATCATTGTCAAAGAACACTGCGAACTTTCAAAATATTTGTTGTTGATGAGTTGGTTTAGAAGCAGGAAATATTTATGATGGATCTTGTTTTTGGCATTATGTTGTCGTATGGTTTTGGCAAATGTAGGATTTGGTTCATTTAATCTTGAATTAGCTGAGTATAGTTTGCCTATTTACTTTATATGTTCCCCAAAAAGGCAAGGCTTTTAATCACACACTTAAATTGTTAGTAGTAACTATGCTTGCCTTCGATGTCTATATTAGCATATACCTCCGTCTGTTTGTGGGGAGACTGCCGGGGTTTGGAATTTGCTGTTTCCATTAAACTTGCCAGGTTTGCAACAAGGCGTCCAAGAATTCTTGCCTGAACTTGATGAGATTCACAAAATGAGCAACATGGGATTTTTCGGTCTGAATTAAAATATTAAATATAATCATTTTAATGGATCTTAAACATTATAAAGCTATTTTATGTATTCATTTTTCAATCGAAACTTTCAAATTTCCAAAGCCTCCATCCAACCCAAAGTAACAGCTGGTCCGCTGGTAGTGCCTCTCATTCCTTTCTCTTTCTTTTTCTTTTGCTTTTGCTTTTCTTTGCTCTTTCCTTTTTATCCAGAGCAATAAAGTCTCCTGCAATCACTTAAAAAAAGTCAATAAATATAATATTTATATTAATAATAATTTTTTTAACAGTAGACTATTTTTTAAAATGATTATACGATATTTGTACATTCCATACATAGCATTACTCTTTTATCCTTGATGTTGGCTCAAGATCTATTACTGTTCATCAATACTCCACACCTCACCTACGCTATGGTGCATACCGTCAAAAGCTATTCCCACGCTGTGACATTTGTCTCTTTCAATCTGTTTTGGGAGTCATTCTCGTTTGGAACAGTTTCTCCTTTGTTAGAAGCTTTCAACGGTTTATGCCCTTCTATCCAAGGATGTGGGAAATGAGATCTTCAAATCAATGAAATTCTACTACAATAGGCAGCTTCCACCAGCAGCCTATTCATTGTTTTTTTTTTTTTTTTTGAATGGGCAAATACTAAACTAGAGAGAAACACATTAGAAGGGGATGAGGTTCCCCGGCCATCATTCCAAAACAGCATGTACAATTCCAAGAAATAAAAACAAATCGGGAAATGGCACCAATAGATGGTCTGGTCCCATAACTGGCCTCTATAGTGACAGTTGTTAAAGCAATCTAATCATCAGGTTGCTTTGAGTAATCCATTGTGAGAGGTTCCTGCAACAGGGGTTGAGCACTGAGTTTGACTGTGTCGTGCCATTTGAATCCTACATTCTATGCTTTCTTGGATATGGTAGGTGGACAAAAGCCACTGTCTAACAAAAAAAAGCCACATATAGGTTCTTTTGAAAGTGGAGAGGAAGTTGGATACCCCAAAGATCTTAATAGATCAAGCCTTAGGTACCTAAAAAAAAAAAAAATCCAATTATGGTGTCCAGTGTGATTGAATTTGTTTGGAAAAGTAGATGGTTCTAAGTAATTGAAATGGATAAATATAGGTGGTGGTGCATGGTGGCAGTTGGTTTTGTCACTGGTGTATGTGACACACACTAATGGGTAAGCAGTCGTCAATGGTAGGTTGGAGAGGCGACGAGAAGGGTAGAGATTGGGTCGGCATGTGGCGGTAGGTGTTTAGGGGCAGATGGGAGGCAGTTTGAGCGAGAGGAAGTGATGACGCATGAAATCCATATGCGGCATGTATCGGTTATGCTCATATTACATTGAGACATGATTGGTGGAGTCAAGACAAGGACAGGGATGGGAAGGTGAAGGGTCATCGCGTGAGTGTCGAAGTGGATATTAGGGCAACAGACCGAGATTACAAACATCATTCTACAAAAACCAAAAACTAACTTAAAGATGCATAAAAGGAGCAAAGGAAATAGGGAAGATGGTCGGAAAATACTATTTTCGATGTGGAGGGAAGGGAGGAACTAGAGCTCCTCCCTCCACCCTTTTTTCTAAAGGGCAGCAATGGGGCGGGGTGGATAGAAGGCTTAGGAGTTTGGAGGAAGGAAGGTTTTTTAAAGTAAGGTGCAGAGCCCAGCCAGCCCCCATTCATTAGATTGCTCTACAAACCAATCTCAAGGTGACTTTTTTTCTTAGTAACTCGGTTAAAAACCTATGGGATCAGGTCATTCCAATCCATTTTCTGGGTGAATATTGGTTCCCCCAACCCCTTCTTTTATATTTTTCTTTGTAATTAAGATGGGACCCTAGCTTTAATATTTTACTTTTATTGGGTTTATCCCATTAACATAGTTTTCATCAACCACCCATTTGAATTCAGGAAAAGAACAAACTTATCAAGTAACCATTGAATCAGTACAAATAGACAACAGACAATTGCAGCTCTCAAATGCTATAGGTAAGATTTTAAATAGCAAAAATCCGCATCAAATTACAAGTTTGAAGCTCAAATCTAAGGTATAAACTGTGAATCACTAAGATGACCATTTCCATTGGTTAACATAAATCATTTTTTATTTATTGGGAAGATGTTCTGATCAAGCTGACTCCATTTTTCTCACCCTCATGAAACCAGAACCTTTCATCCTGCACAATTGTAGTATAAGTGATAGTAATATATGAAGTATATATAAAGTAGAATACTACAATATAAACAACAGCAGTGAAAACATACCAAGATTTATATACCAAGATATATAAAGTAGAATACTACAATTAAATCAGACCCAACATAAATTTAAACTCTTAAGTGCTATTCATCATTTTTTTAACCGCTGTCCACTAATATGATATTAAATGATTGGAAAACTATTTATCATTCTTTACTTTATCTTCCAATCACTTGATACCACCCGAAGGGATGATGATTGAAAGGGATGACAAATAGCATTTTCAATTTAAATAATTCCCCATTTGGTTTTCCATAGCATTTGATAGTATATCAGTGCTAAATAGTGATCAATGAAATAGAGACATTTGCCAGAAATGAACATAAAACATATCAATAACATATTCCTCAAAGTTCTAAAAATAGTTCTAAAAAAAGATACTAATGCTGATTTGCATCACTTCAATTTCATGGATGCCCAAATGCCATTGTTTAGATTTAGATGAGGATTTTGCTAACAAATGCTTAACAACATTTTCATGAAATTTTTTTTGGTAAGTACATTTCACTAAAATAATGTAACGTGAAGTTTGTGATTTTCAAAAGCCAAAAGATGTCCTCACCCATAGCTGGTAAAAAGCTTACATGCAATCTATATAAGAAAATAAAAATCAAACAAATCATTGCAGGTAGCATGACCATGATATTGCAGGGATGGTGAATCAACTACAGTTACTACACTTCACAGAGCAACTAAAATGTATTAAGTTTGTTTTTGGTAGCAACTAAAATGTATTAAGTTTGCAGGGAGAAATAATATTTGTAATCATGGAGTGCATAAGTGCCGCGCAATCTCTTTGAAAAAAGTGAGTAAATACAAGAACCACATGAAAAAATAATAATTTTTTAATGGTAGACCCCTCTTTTTCAAAGTGATTGCGCGGCGCTTGCGCACTCTACAACTATATGGTAACATTACTCTTTTCCTTCTACTAATAAAAATTTGTGAACATCATACAGACCAGCTTGTGGCATTGTGCATTTAAATCCAAAACAAAAAGGAAAATTTAAACTATTTTATGCTGTAAGGTCCCCAATGATACTTCTCATGGTGACTTTGAATGTTGCCCCATGTAGATCATGAACAATGTTCTAAAATCACACCTATTTTCTAGATGACATGCCAATAGAAACTAGAAGATCACAGAATAAGGGGAGCAAAATGTACCTCAAGACAAAATCACAAGACCAAGGTACATGGCTCCACAAAGGAACACAAACGATATTAATCCCCTGCAAGTACAGTTCTCCAAAGTTAGTGAAGCAACAAATACTAAGTCATAAGCACACCTAGCATAGCCAGTTCGACTCATAGAATAAATAATCATCAGGCAGAATTTGACTACTTCTACTCTTTGAGTGATAAGATCCTCAATTGCTCACCAAATAATGCCCCATCCGACACCATTACAAGGGCAAGGACACACTTCAGCAAATTTTTCGGCATCACTACAGTGCACTCTACGGGATATTAGATCATCATAAATATCTGCATAATTACACACAGCTTAAAGGGATCCATCAACAGGAAATTAAATCGATTGCTTCATTCTAGAGTCATACCATAAACTGAAAACAAGCTGTTCATTACACCTAAATATTGAGAAAACAGAGTTAACTGGTGAGCTGATTCTTTCATACTATAACTGTGATTGAAGGAAAAATCATCCTTTTCACTAAAGAATATGGAAATAAAAATAGCAGAATTGCATTTACCAATGAACAGAATTATGTACCGAAGTATATGAACTGTTGTTGTTTCTTGCAGAACCCAAATTACACCAAGGAAAAGAATAAAACCTGGGGGCGAAGTACATAAATATCAAAACCAATATGATATATTGTGGAATGAGTTAACCATAGAAAGCCAGATTTCAAATTATGAAAATATGTACCAATACATAGTCCTCGAAGTGTCCACTGCATGACAGATAGAAAGAGGAAAGAACAGATATTTAAAATATCATCTAAAAAAGGATATCTATGATGTGCCAAACAATATCTTAAAGAAATAAAAAACAACAATAATAATTTAACATCACTGAAAAAATTCAGTACTTTTTTTTTCCATATTTTTGTTCTTCTCGATAGCGAATAAAACACTGGTATTAGAATATAAAGATTGAATGATGTTCCATGTTTTACTGGAGAAACATGCTATATATTATACTCTCATCCCACTTTTTTATCACACTGAGTTGATTTGGCATTACTTATCAACCATTTGATCAACTCTTATTTTTCAAAATAATAAATTCAATGGTTCATGGTTAATGCCACATCATCCTACAAGGATAGGAGTGGAATGAGAGCATAGCATATATCAATTTTTCTTTACTGGAAATTTTTAGCGATAAAATTTAGCATTGAAATGTAATGGTGGAAGCAGAAGTCCCATGTTTACACTGAAATTCCATTTTAACTGAAGGGAAAAAATGTTCTTAGTTTCATGAGTACTTACATTTTTAGCTACAAAGAGTACAACAAGTAGTGCTGCAAGAAAACATCCTGCAGCTATTCTTGCAGTAAGAAGATTTGTGGATGCAAGAATTAAGACCATACCCCAGAAAGAAGAACCAAGATCTGGAATGTCACAAAGGAAAAAATAGAAGAGAAATTTGCAAGTTATATATTGGAAACCGCACTGATAAGTATGCATTTGGACCTTCCATTTATCTGTTGTAGCATAAGAACTATGGATGGTATTAAAAAAGAGTAAAGCTTTATCAAGGATAAAAGACATTACATCCAGCCGGCAAGATCAACCAGTAAATTCCACCACGGGTCTGTGTGGTTCCACCTTCATCTACGTTAACCTTGATCCCCTCCACCTACAAACTGAAATATATGAGAACCCACCACATGTAAAATATGATACATTCTAAACTTAGGATATCACGAAATTTCCCAGTGGTTCAACCATTTGAACTCGCTTAATCAAACTGCACCAATGGGCTTAGCCTTTGTGCAGGAGGATGAGAATCAAATGAAGAGACATCATTATGGCACTTTTAGATAAACACTAGTGGATCTTTAATCACAATGCAAATCAATTTTGAATTTCGTCCCAAGTATATAATTGGAAAAGCTCATACATTTTCTGCAAGCTATACAATACCATCATAGAAAGCAAGGCAATGAGAAGACATTGAACCAAATGTACCTTCTTATGAATAAATCCACTTTCGGCATGCTAATATTAAATATGATGAGTGCTCATGCTCATAGTCTTTTCACGATAAGTTTTACCCAATGTTATATCTACTTGAAAGGGAAAAATCTTGCACCCAAAAAGACATGAGAAATGTTCAATCCACTATTTTTAATTAAGCCATGAAACATCCAGGGTTAGAAAAATTCCATGTATTGCTTTTTCTACAATAAGATATATGGCATAGATAAACACTAGTACTTATTCGCATGGATAATGAGAAAATGTAGTGATTATGTGCTAAGGGGTCTGTACCCAACATATATAAGTGATGAATACGCAGTTTCTTGTGTCAAACGAAGAGCTATAAAGTTAGATGCATATACTAGTCCAAAGACACGCATACTTAACCTATGTTTTGCCTATATTTAACCAAAGAGACCCCACAGTCTTCTTACATATACTTAACCGGATCTCACTTCATCATTTAGAGACTTATTAAAATATTAATGCTTATAAATTTGTTATTACATAAGAGTTAAGAAAAGCTACCAATCAATGCAGGAGTTTAAACTCACATTAAGACAAAGCATCCTTAATATTAGATAGATAAGCTATCAGCAAATAATGATTCTTCCTTTTTTTTGAAATATTGAAAAAAGGTTGTGCAAGAACACTTCTTTTCTCACTTTAATTTCCTCTAGCATCAAAGGAGAGACAGCTCTCTGACTTTACACATTAACCAGAAACACAATGTCTTCTTGATATTACGATCATGCTACTAATACATAGTTGAAAAGGGGAAAAGGTGGAAACAAAAGAGCTTCTTACATGTCCGCATGTGAGTTTACAAGCAATAGCATGACTCGCCTCGTGAATAAATACAGTGACAAGCTTGAATGGTTTCAGCAATATTGTTCTCCACAACTGCATGGACAAGAAGGATTCGCATATTAGGCAAAGTTTGCAGAAAGTAAGCTCTAAAAGAATGACATGCCAGTATGAAGAATTTGCCGCAAATAAAATAAAATTGATGACATGCCAGTATGAAGAATTTGCCGCAAATAAAATAAAATTGGTTCTGCCTTCAAACTGACTGGACTTTTCTAACTTCCTGAAAAGCACACATGGATTCACTGTTATGGTTCCAACTTAATTCACACTGATAGGCATATTATCCATTACCCGGGTGGATTGCTTTTCATTTATTGCTTAGACTTTAGATAAATGCCAGCCTATAAAGAGAATTACGAGAAATTACAAACAGATGTGGCATGTGGCAAGTCTGATTGAAAGTCAGTTTGTAACTTCCTTTTATTGTAAAATAAATCTGATGTATTCGGTTTGTGGGGTTCCATTTTGTAATTCTCTTCATAAGCCTAGCATTTCTCTAAACTTTATACTGCATTGCAAATTGTAACACAATATGTATATAGGTCGTTGATGATTCGTTATATGAATTTGGCCTAACTTGTTTCTGGACATTGAAACTTCAATATAGATTAGGTACATGGAGTAAAACAAAAAGAGCTAGAAAGTACTCCATCCCTCTCCAATTGTTTGTCCATCTTAGAAATCCAACTCATGGGAATATCATTCCTCTCTCTCTCTCTCTCTCTCTCTCTCTCATGGGAATATCATTTGATGCTGTTACGATTCCACATCGACTAAGTATGAGATTGGTTGGTGGTTTATAAGCCCCTAGGTACCTTTCCCTTGTAAGCCGGTTTTCAAGGGTGAGTTCTACCAAGTGGGTTCATAACAGATGCATTGCCTTTGAATAAAATTGAACACATCATTTAGAATTAAATAAAATAAAAGGATTTGGTTTTCAAATAAAGTAAAAGATGGGTTTGAAAGTTACTGAAATTGAGTTCATTGACTTCTCAAATATTAATAATCGATAAAGAAGATGGGATAGAGAGTAAAATATAAAAACAAGAAGTAAAAGGAGCCTCTGAAATTTATTGGGATGATAATTACCCAGTTTCACCTAAAGCACTACCATTACATGCGAGAGCCAAGCACGTTCACAAATTGACAGTCACATGGGCACCCCAAGATTTTGATCAATGGAGCCCCAAGGGCAGCACAATTGGTTGACCTCACGATTTCCTTCCTCGGGGCTAAACTCAGTCACTCAAATTGAAAATAAAGGAGGATTTTGATCACTGGGTTCCATCTTCCTCTACTATAATGAAACAAAGGATAAAACTTTCGTAGCATTACCAATGCTCTTAAACCAAATGTGGGCGCTTCCCTGATCTAGTGTAGTACGAGATTTTGGTCAAGTATAAGAAGGAAAAATGAAATACGCAGTGGTAGAAGAAAGACATACCGCCAGAATAACAACAGTGCAGACAGAGACAGTAATAAGAAACAGCACTTGTTCATGGTTGCAGCAGTTCTTGAGCTCCCAATTGGGCCTCATCTGTTTGTCCGCTTATATGTCCCCAGATACACAAGTTCGCCTGATCTTGGTTTGCAGCTTGGGATCTTTACTAATGTTATTATACCATATATATATATATATATATATATATATATTTGTGTTTGAGAGAGAGAGAGAGAGAGAGAGTTTCTTCACAATCCTTGCCTCTTGACAGTTGAGGACTCAGAATTCAGGAATTTGGGAGTCAATTTAGCACATTTTGAAGGAAATTTTAGAACTTCAATGGAGATTTGAAAGCACCCGTGGAAGAGGAAGGAGTTTACTTCAAACTTCAAACTTCAGACTTTCAAAAGTCCAAGTCCACTTCAGACTCAATTTAAAAAGTCCATTAGTTCACCAGTTTCCAGATTTGTTTTTAGTTTGTGTTGTCTTCTTCTGTTGATTCTTCAGTAGTTATGATTTGAGAAGTGTGCAGTATTGTTTAGCCATGAAAATCTCTAGATTTCCTAATTTGAATTGAATCTTCTCTGTACAACAACATTATATTTTGGAAAATGCTACATTAGCCATGTTAGTTCTTAATCACGAAATAGAATAAAAAATAATTTTTATTCTATTTCGTGATTAAGAAAGTTTCTGATTAAGGAAGTATTTTTTAATGATTTTTTTGTTATTTATGTTTGTGTTGTCTTCTTCTGTTGATTGCAGGAACAGGTAGACCAATCACGACCCCAGTAGTTATGATTTGACTTTTGTCTTGAAGTAGGGGTGCAGTATTGTTTCCAGCCATGCTTAATTGATAAATTTTCTCTAGATTTCCTATATTTGAATTGAATCTTCTCTGTACAACAACATTATATTTTTTCATAAAAACAGAAGTACAACTAAATTCATATTCTGTTAAATAAATAATGACAAGCTTGTTATGTATTTTAAAACTCCGATGCCATTAAAAATAAATCTAACTATTAGATTATAAAATTATTTTTATAATAAAATAAATTGAATATATTATTTAAAATTATGCTAACTTATAATTTTTTTTTATATAAAATCTCTTTATCTTAATAATTTTCTGTAATGATTAGCTATTAAAAAAAAATTGGTACATAGACTTAAATATTCTGATTTTACCATTAACAACTGTGGAAACTTCTTCAAAGCGTTTCTTTTTGTTTTTATCCTATTGTTATTTAAGAGATTCTTTATTCTTTGCTTATAGGCTGGTTGCATCAGGTAAACTGAATTTAAATCTACCACTGTCTATAGCAGACCAACTAATAAGAAATGTGGATTATATATATATATATATATATATTGCAAAGTTTTGCGTATTTTTTTTAAAAAAAGTGAAGTCATTATTAAAAAAATAATTTTTTTATATAGGTTTTAGATAATTTATTTACTTTTTTTTAAAATGAGTATGTGGAGACTGCGTACTATATATATATATATATAAATTATATGTACAGTTACTTTTGTATACTCCTTACGCATTTCACTAATCCGATTAACGGAATATGGTCAGGTTGCTTCAATGAACCTTCCCCTGATAAAGCCTATAAAATGATCAGTGTGCAATTTTTGTACAAGTCCTGATACATTCATAGGCAGAATTACAAAGATTATGCACAGAAAAAGCCAATTTCTTACTGTTAATATGCACAATCCGTGAAATCCTGTCCGTGCCCAATTCATTTCCCTTGTAATATACTTTGGCTGAAGCTTATTCAGCCTGTGCATCCTTACTTTCAAGAGCAAAGCCAACTTTGATTTGTGTCTTTTCTCCTCTCTAAGGCAAGGACATAGGCATTAGGTATTTGAGAGCATTGAAAACCCAACTCAGATTGACATGAGACCTTCCATTTTTGGCATGGAAATGAAGATCTCCTGCTTTGAGATGAGGCCCAGTACTGACTAGAAGTTTTGGATATGCATGTCAGTAGGGCATCTCAGCATAGTTGACATCCAAATTGTTGTTGAAGAAGCCCAATACCAATCAAGAACATGAACCAACTGTTCAACATGGGCATTTTGGTCCTTCCAGTTTTTATTTGCCAAGAGGTGAAGACAACTCTTTCATGATAGAAGTGTGTTTACTCAAGTCTAAGGGATTTTATTTGCTCTAGAAAACATTCCATGACTTAAAAACCTTAATCAAAGAGCACTAATTGGGCATAAAGGGTAATCTATGTATTTTGACTTTTAGCATATGTGGATTTCTCAGTAAATCTAGAGGTTCTGGCCTTTGTTCTTCTCTATAAGGTTTCTTTTTTCTTTTTCTTTTTTTGATAATTTGACTTTTATGCCCTAGGGTCCCTTCTATAAAAGCTGGGAACCAGTGTCAAGAGGCAGACTTCTGTGAACCACTTTCCTTCATTTCTCCCTG
This sequence comes from Juglans cinerea, assembly GCA_961763995.1. Lineage (NCBI taxonomy): Eukaryota > Viridiplantae > Streptophyta > Magnoliopsida > Fagales > Juglandaceae > Juglans > Juglans cinerea. The sequence goes on from CAUIVZ010000016.1 coordinate 15,593,883, forward strand.
TTTTCCTTTGTTAAAAAAAAAAAAAAAAAAAAAAGCCAACCTAGCACTCTAATCTTAATAAGTACACATGGGAGTTAATAGATGTTAAAATATAAAATAAATAATAAAAATCTACCTCTTTCTATAATTTAAACTTTTGGGATAAATGGTAATTTCACATGATATCAGAGCAGAGGTCCTGAGTTCGAATCCTGACTCTAGACTCTACTCGATTTAATTAAATATTTTATGTGTTGGGTCACCTATTGAGAGAGAATCTGGCCCACACATGAGGGGGAGTATTAAGATATAAAATAAATAATAAAATTATATCTCTTCCTATCAGCTTAAGTTTTTTAGACAAGTGGTAATTTCACAATAGAAATGGAAGAAAACACAACAAAATGTTAATGTTTTCACAAAGGTATTGAGAAATTGTCCTAATTCTAATATTTGAACCTGTGACAAAGAAAGGGGAGGATAAACCCTATTTGAAATCCACTTCCCTTCCTCTCCCTCTATAATGGCCTCACCCTTTGAATACAGAAAGTTTTGAAAGAACTGTAAAATCTGTGTGCTTCTATATGATCTTTTGATTACATTTAACCATATATTATACTTCATCATAAGATTTTCAGTGAGGTGCATCACAAACACTAATAAATTTTATTTCATGATAACTCTATTGTTAAGCAGAGAAGAGTTTGAAGTATTGAAAAACTACTTGCATTTTTTCCATTATAGTTGCAGTTACATAGGATTTAGTTGGAGTCCTTTTTCTGTCCAGAAGATGGCATTTCAATTGTAGGGTCAATGGACTTGAACTTACTCTCAAAGTAATGTGTAGATGCATGTCAATGGGGAGAAAGGGAAAAAAAAGTTTGAATGATAATGAGAGAATGAGGAAGGTGTGTGCAACAAAGCATCTTGAAGAGAAAAAAGAAGACAGGGAGAGGATTGGGATTGGTGTGAGATTAAAGCCATCTCCCCACATTCCAAAAAGCAAAGATAAAAAAGGTGAAAAAACAAAAATCAAAACAATATCTCCATTGACATTTCAATAGTGGATGCTTTGGACATTGAGTTTATCTTACTTTCTCATGTGCCCTGTCTCTGATATCATAATTTACAATATTCTTCAAAAATAGGTTTTTGGATCCCTATTTTGCTGGGGTGACATACATAAACACTTCACTTTTCCTTCTCAAGAGCTAATTCATGTCGATCTTAAATTTATCTATTTTTTTCAAAATAAAATAGGTGTGCGATACTTGCACACTCTATGTAGCATTACTCGTTACTCATAAATAAATGCCCAAATGAGATACTCTGATAAGATACATAATAACATGGGATAAGTTAAGGAATGAACCAGTCTCGTCTCATTCTTTTGCCAATTGTAGTGCAGCTCACTTTTTCAACAGTGCAAGAAAAGCATCTCAAAATGGGCACCAACCACTCATACGAGGGAATCATTCCACTTGACATGGGTCTCTTTTCTTGTGCATGCATCTATCTTTCATAAGCAAAGCTTCACTGCAATAACCACCACTTGGTGAGAGAATAGGATCACTCAGATCAGAGCTGTGATGGTGAGAACACAAATGTATGAATGCTTTTATGAATGGATTTGGTTTTTTTATGAAATAAGTTGTGAAATAGGTTTGAAGGTATCATTATTTTACAAAACTGTATTCCATTTAAAATTGGAATTGTAAAATATTTATAAAAAATTTATTGTATCTTTATCATTTTCCCTTAAAAAATTTTATTGTATCTTTATGGGTCCTAATGGTAGGGAGTGGTGGGGGGGGGGGGGGAGGACAGAAAGTGGGGAAGGATATAGCATTGCCAGCTGGGTCTTCTTCTTTCTTGCATCAGGGTTTTATCTTTCCTTGCTCATTCACATGGACAGATTCCTGTCCAGGTTAGAAGTTACAAGCATTTGGACTCTATCCCCACATACTCTACAGTTTTTTCTCATCATCCTGAAGAACTGCCTTTCAAGTCAAAGCCATTATTTCTGTTTTTTAAGGGAAAATACAAATGGAAAAAAATTGAAGAGAAGGATACTATCACAGAAAGAAATACTTAATAAATAAAAACATTTCGTTAAAGTAAATTCATAAACTGAAGTCATTTGATAATATTAGATTGTAACAAAAAAGAAACCCATATGAGTAATGCTATTCATCATCCCAATTTTCATCATCTTTTCATCATCTCATAATATGGCATCAGGTGATTGGAAATTATTTTTTATATTTTACTTGTGAATTTATCATTTAATTCCACATCATAAGATGATGAGAAATAAGATGATGGGATGATGAATATATTTTTTCAACCTATATTATGTGGTGTAAGATTTTGAGATTAAAGATATTATTGATGGCACAGAAAAAATGACTATTGGTTTGAGTTAGGAAGCGAGAGAAGAGATATAGATGTACCCTAAAGTATAGGGGAATCGGTGGACGATGTATTTGTTGCTTTCGCTGGTTTGGATTCTGAGATGAGATGAGATGATTTTAGATGAAAAATAAAATTTAAAAAAAATATTGTTAAAATATTATTTTTTAATATTATTATTATTTTAGAATTTGAAAAAGTTAAATTGAGATTTGAAAAAATTAAATTATTTATTATATTTTATATAAAAATTTAAAAAAATTGTAATGATGAGTTATCCTATCTCATTTTTATGGTGTTTCGCCTCCTTTCTAGCTAAAGAAAGGCCACGTTTGGTTAATATTGTTTTAAAAGATCTTAAAATCTACTTTTTATTAAAATAATAGGACAAAGACATAAAATCAAAATGATTTTCGTAAGTACAAAAAGAAAACTTCTATTACGTTTTCAAATCTATCTATCAACTTCTATAAATTTCAATACAATATATATTTTTAAAAAATATTCATAAATTTCTATGTACCTTCTAAAATCCAATAAATATTGAATAAAACTAGGTATAAGTCTTAAATAGACAAATTTCACATAAATCATTTATAAAAAAGTGAGTCATACTAAAAAAGAGTAATTTTATTTATATTTTTATAAAATAGGGTCTACTTTTTATAAAAATGTGCGTATAATTTATCTATTTAAAACTATATCATTAATAGTAAACATTACACCAATAAAATAAGTTAATTGGAATCTATTGCGATGGTAGTGAGATAAGCATAAAGTGATGATGGGACAAGACAAAGCGACGAAGTGACAAAACTATGGACAAAGAACTAATAACAAATAACAATAATACAAAAAAGGTAAGAGGTTTGCACCACAGGGTAAGATGACTTTTGGGTAACTTGAGCAGCACGGTAACAACTTATTCTTCTTCTTTCTCTCTCCATAAATATTATAATAGAGAATTAAATTGTAAGATTTAAATTTTAAAATTTATCTTTTAAATTAAATTATGACATGTAAGTAATGTGTTCTACAAATTGATTTGAAAATATAATTTTTTATTTTAATAAAATGGCACAATTATATTGATTGGTTGTGAAATAAATGGTAAAAGAGTTATAAGTTAAATACAATTCATTCTAACGAATTTTTAGGTTTAAACGTCTATTTAGTGGTGTTTCCTTATACTAGTCACCTAACTCAAATCGGACCCGGTCCAATGAAATAAGTTCAAACTCAAAGAGCCAAACCAAATAAAGTATTCGAGGACGTGAGCCTAATATTTTGAAAACAAAAATAAGAGAACCTACAAGATGCTATATTCCAAAGGATAACTTTCAATTCATTTGGAAGGATATTTAAAAAGAGTAACGTAAGATACAATTTTAATATAATAGAGCCTGTCTCTTAATTTTTTTTTTACATGAATCTCAAATTTGTCTATTTTTTAAATAGAATGCGTGAAACTCATACATTCTAAATTATAAAAATAATTTTGAAGATGGATTTTATGCTTTATTTTAAATGATATTGTTAATTTGTGTTTTGTATACATTTGGGCCGAGTTTCAACAATTCGGGTCTTGAGCTTTTCACCTGCACACTTAAGAAAACACAGAGAGTTCGGAGGGGGGAGGCTTGGTGGAGGCGGAGAGTCTCTGATACTTAAGTCAGTATATCTCTTTAGTAGTTTGTGCGTAAATTTAGAAGAATCAGAAAGAATTCTTCATACTTGGAGGTCGGCTTTTATACTGGATTTCTGGGTGGGGACATCTCATACCTGTCTTCAGGGAGTTCATGTCACTTCAACTGTTCATTAATCATAATCCTTTAATGTGGAGTGACTCTTGGGGCGGTGTAGAGTCCGGGGAGTGGCGCCATTAATGCAACGTGGCTCCCTGACTCACTTTACCTTGCGGAAGTTCTTTGTTAAACCTCTTCATACCTGTTGTTAGGAGATCGAGGGTCCTCTGTATCTCTCGCCCACTTGTATGAGCAGATTCCCAATGGTTGGGTGTCATTTGTGGGTGTCAGGGCAACGAGTCTCGTCTACTCCTACCATTCGCTTTTCCCATGCATGGGTTACTTCATGACGGGTTTTGCTCATGGGCCGAGTGCTCTGTAGAGGCCCACTGACTCCTTTTAAAGGAGGATCGTTGGGCTTGATCGGGCTTTTTGACTCACTCCCCCATAGATCCCTCATGAGCTTACTATACAGGCCAATAGGAGGGAAAAACCCCCCTCACAGATATTATATTGTATTAACATATTATGTCGTTTGATTGTATAATGAGAAATGACAGAACCGTGAAGTGTGTAAATACCGTGTAATCGCTTTGAAAAATAGTGGAGTCTACTATTAAAAAATTAATTTTTTTCATGTGGGTCTCATATTTTATTCACTTTTTTCAAAATGATTACGCGACAGTTGTACAATTCACGATTGTAAATATATTTTCTCAAAAAGATATTGTCGTTTCGTGTAAGATAATATATATGACACATATAAGTATCACATCCATCAGATCCAACAAGAAAGGTTGTAATTATTTATGATTCAAATGTCAAACGTGTGCTACACTACCAAGCTAGATATCATTGATATTCTTGGTTCTTTAAATTAATTTTATCATATTTACTCGCATGATGCATTTTAAGTATTTTGATGTATTAATTACTTAAATGAATAATTAAAAATGACACCCCAGTTAATATAATTAAATTTAGGGTTAATTATTAAATCAATATCTAGATTTTTCATGTTTTTATCAATGCTACATTTACAAACTTTCACAATAAAGAAATTTTATTTGCAGTCTTGAGTGGGAGACTGCGTCTCATTGATAAATGGAGATAAAAGGAAAAAAAAATATCATTTTAAAAATGATATTATTGTAATTATAAATTTTTTTAAAACATACCTATATAAACTTGAATGAATAATTTCTATTTGGGTCTCGAGTTTTTAAAGTATTAATGTTGTAAAAATTGAAAATTGTGGTCTCGATTTTTAAAAATATAAAAATTTATGAATTGATCTAGTATTTAATTTTAAAATTTAAGACAACAAATAAAAAATGATTTTAGGGTAAAATGTGATGAGACACTACCACGTAGTAATAGGATTAATTACTTGATTAATATTTCATGAACCCACTATTAATATTGCTGACAAGTAGCAATTATTGGAGGTTATTTGAGCTTAGACTTTAGACTGTAGAGTACTTCTAAACTTTGGATTATTACAATATCTTAAATTATGGTTGGAGTGTCCTTTCATCGGCTGCAGCATCACCATTTCTGCAATAATTAGCTTAAACTAATTTGGAGATCTTTTTTCTTTTTCTTGAGAAAAATTAAGGGAATCTTTTGCTCGTTTTCCATGACTTTCGTCTGTACGTACAACGACTTGCTATTTAGTCGATTATCACAAAGAGAAACGTTAGGTTTGTATATAAAGGATTTATATAAAAATAAATTTATAAAATGATGTAATTTTATGAAATTTAATATATTTAATTTATAATAAAAATTATTTTATAATTTAACATATCAAATCAAATTATGTTAGTCTGTATGTTTGTTTTTATTTAATCTATTTGTAGTTAAAGTATTTTTCTGATATAATTTTAAAGTGCGTAAATCTCAAATATTTTAAAAAAATAGGATTCATTATTAAAAAAAATAATTTTTCTATAAGTTCTAAATTTACCAATTTTCTTTTAAAGAAAATGTGTGAGATTTACGCGTTATAAAATTACAAATATAATTTCTTTCATGGACTTCAAAATAAGAAAAATTATATTTAAATATCAATTTAAAAATACTTTAATATGACATGATTTGATCGATAAAAAAGATATAATTTTAAATTCATCTGACTAATCAAATTATAAGCAGCACTGCTTTATCAAAGTAAATACGATTCTGCATAGATTTTATAATTAATTAATTGTGGAAAATAATGATAAGTGTTCAACAAGTAAAATACAAACAAAAGGAGTGCTCATGAATTAACTAGATTTTATTATTATTATTATTATTATTAATCTGCTGCATCCTAAAAATATTATAATTTGTAGGTTATTCTATTACATAGAATTCTTAAATCTTAATCATTCTTTTCAAATTAAATAACTTAGATTTTAATTATTACCATTTAATAATCGAAATAACCTTTTGTATTTCTTATACATCTCGATCTCTTATTTATTTTCTATTTAATTATTTTATATCATTAGTAATACAATGAGTTTTCATATATTTTCCACAAGCATTTGGTGATGCCACGTCTTGTACCAATCTATAATAATTAATAAATTACTTAGACTGCTGCTCATTAATTACTTTTAAATGGCACAAAGCTGGAATCCCAATCTCAAACTCTATTGCATAAATAATTTGAGATACATTACAAAATAATAACAAGAATAATAGTAATAGTAATAATTTGAGCTATATAGGATGACAACTCATTTGGGATGGGACACTATATATTGAATAAGGTGTCATTGTGCAACATATAAACACCACTTTATGTTGTATATATCCATAGGTACCCTTAATTAGGGTTTTTTTTTTGAAAGAAAAGGATAATATACTGTAATTTTATTAACGAGCTCTCACTTGTGACGGAGGTACATTTTTTAATTTTTTTTTTCTTAATTTGGGTCAAACCAGGAGAAGCTCGTTAGGTTTGCTATTAAGGTTACGTTTGGAGCATGGAAGCAGTTGAGCTCATCTAAGTTGAGTTCAAATTTAAGCTTAGCCCAACATCCAAACACACAACTCTCAAATCACTAAACATCACTCAACTCAAATCCTATTTACACTTTGGACTTACAACCTTTTTCAACTCAAGACACCTACAACATTTTTCATCTTCTCATAAACACATCTTAATATCCAAACACATCTAAACTCATTTTAGGTGGTCCTCACAAAACTCACTCTACCATCTCAACTCACTATTATTCATAAAAAACTCAATTCATTTCAACTCAACTCAACATTCAATCAAAGGAAAACAGAAACTCATTAAACTTCAGCATAAGCTCGAACTTTTCACTAATTGTAGAGTAATTCGCAGTGTTCTTCTTTACATGATCCTTACATTTTAAAGTAGAGATCATCTTCAACTGTCGGACTGAATTAGATGATTCAATTCCAGAAAGAGATAAACACAACATGCGAGTCCAATAACATTTAATGCTAGTTTTTTATAATTTTTGAGTAGCATGAACTCCAGATGAGCTTTTGATATTGTCTATGTGTGTGATATATATATATATATATATGAATGCATTGAATCATCCAATTCAATTAAAAGTTAAATTCACAATTGAATTGCATTTTACTGTTAAAAAAGCATTAAAAAGATGCATGTACACTAGGTTACACGGTCCCAAATTCTGTTGTATTGATGTTACTGCATAATTGAGGCATATTGGAGAGAGAGAGAGAGGGGCAGCTAGCCAGACTAGTAGGATGGCTAAGAGGTCATAGAGCTAGCAGCTGCAAACCAATAATTTTAATAGTTTAATTACCTTGGCCTAAAGTTTTTTTTGGTAATTGGCCTAAAGTTTTTAAGGGATGGAAAATAGTATAAATCCAAGTATATACAATATCACACATGATAATTAATGTTGATAAGAAGAGCATCTATATCTTGTTGCTTGATTTAGCATTAGAGAAGAGGACAAGGTATGAAAGTACTTCAAAGGTCTTCATCACTAATCACTGTTGAAATTGAGCTTTAACCTAATTGAAAAGGATATTCAATGAAATATGTACGTGATTCAACATGGCAACAGATTTAAGTCATTTAACTCTTTCCAACGGCCAAGGTCTTCACAATAAAAACCTTGCAATTTTTTTGTTTTGCTATTATTCTTGTTAGTCACCCCCAAATTATCTTAATTGCAAGCCGGTGCGGATGATACATTTTTCATACTTTTAAATGACACGAATTGATTTGTAAGAAAATCTTATTAATTTTAATTTTATAAATCAAATCATGCCACCCGAATAGAATAGCGGTGCGAATGATACACTTTCTATACTTTTAAATGACACGAATTGATTCGTAAGAAAATCTTATTAATTTTAATTTTACAAATCAAATCGTACTGTCCCAATACAATGGATAGTATGTCCTCCATACCCGCTTATAAATAGAACGAGTGTATTCTTCTAAGTTTCTCACTATTTACCAAACAGGGATAGTGTATAAAAATAACTTTTTTTTTTCTCAATTATCAGTGACATAACAAAATGAAGTTGAAGTCGTTGTTACAAAGTGAAGTTGTTGCTAATTGTTATTATTCACAATGCCAACCATTCCAACAGGGATTAACTGTTAAAAGTACTACTTAGACCACGCTATTGTATTAAAAGAGTAATAATATACATACAACTGTTTTACGTCACTATTTTGGATGTAACTAACGATCTAACTAACGAAATTGTGCCAATTCATAAAAAGTAATTTTTGATTTTACATAACTATCCTCTATTTAAAATAGAGATGTAAAATAGTTACAAGTTTATTATTTTTCATCATTAAAATTAGGGTTCTCTTGTATTTATTGAAAAACTTTGTTTGTTTGTTGCAAAATGTGACTTTTAGTGAGTTGTTGCTAAAAGGCTTTTCACGTTTGTTTTCACAACCATTTTCAACTCATCTCATCTCATCTAATAATTATAATTTTTTCAACTTCACATACAAAATAAAATAAGCAATTCAACTTTTTCAAATCTCAAAATAAAAATAATATGAAAAAAATATATTCTAACAATATTTTATTCAACTTTAATTTTCATCTCAACTCATCTCACTTCATCTCATATGCAAAAACAAACGAAACCTAAAAAAAACAAAATTATTGTAATGGATGCACTTTTTGGCTATGTTCCTAATTGTTAGTTTCTGTTAATTCAAACCCTTTTCCCACCAAAAGAAGAAAAGAAACATAGGACATGGAAGACTTGCTGTTCTACCACCATATCAAGGAAGAAACCTTGGAGAAATTTGCAAAAGAACAATGTCCTAAACAGTAGACAGTTGGTTTAGATCCTACCAAAGATAGTCTAATCTTTTGTTTGGATTAACCTCTAACCCCTATGTTACCAACACACAGAAGACCCTCTGTACAACCTCTTTCTTTTCTCTCTCTTCCAGTCACATTCCTTCACTATATATATATTGCCATTCTCATCTCTTATTTTTCATTTTTTATTGCAACTTCTACTTCTTCCCTCTGGGCAATTTTTCCATTGCCTTTTGAAAGAAGGTAACTCTGAAGATTTTTCACATTAGCCTCTCTCTCTCTCTCTCTCTCCATATTATTGATTCTCTGGCCTCATATTCCATATTTCTTGCTGCCTCTGATCCTAAATCAAGTTCACCACAGATCTCTGACCACCTTTGTTTCTCCCATAACGACCTCTGCCATAGATTTGTACCCAAGATCACTTGTTAGATCTTCTGATTCATATCTGTACTGTTTCCTCTCCTTATTTTGTTCTTTCCTCTCACATTGACAGACAACTCACTTCTGCCAAATTTCCAGAGAAGAAGAACATTCCAACTCTGATCTTCTAATTTTCTTAGAATCCCATCAATCTTCCTTGGAACTTGGAAAAAAGCTGCTGCTTCTTTGTCCAGTCTGTCCTCAAAGTTCACAGATTTCTCTGCACCCCCCTTTTCGGCTTCCAGTTGCAGGTCCTGATGTTTTGAGTCTTTTACACCTGCTGATACTTAATTTCTTCAAGCGACATGCCATCATGCTGTTGAACTACTCGAACTTTTGTAAGTATTCTTACTAATAATGCCCATCTCCCTCTAGTTTCTACCGTTTTTCATCGTCTTTCCTCAGTGGGGATCGGAGATTGGTATTGATATGTGCTCAGAAACAAGTCCTCCTAGACTATCTTTCTCCCATGATCTTGACCAAGCAGAAGTTGTGCCAATAGAACACACCGTGAATCGAAGAGACTCGTCCCTTTTGGACCCAGATTCTGAATTTGAGTTCAGCATTAGCTGCAGCTTTGAGCATGAATCTTGTTCAGCAGACGAGATTTTCTCCAATGGGGTTCTTCTTCCATTCCAAGTTAAAGACAAGGTTCTTGTTTCCCCAAAAGAAATCCGTACTAGTTCATGTGAACCTCGGCCTAGTGCTCAACTTCCTCCTCTTCCTTGTGAGAACTCATCAAAGAAACAAAGTGTGAAAGAATTGTTGCTTAGAAACTCAGATAATTTAGAGAAAAAGCAAGCATTCAAGTCTTTCTGGGGCTTCAGGAGAAGCTCTAGTCTCAACTCTGACTGCAAGAGAAGCATGTTATTCTCTTTACCACTTTTGTCAAGAAGCAATTCAATAGGTTCAGTCCCAAATCCAAAGAGAACAACATCAAAGGATGTTCACAAGCACAACTCACAGAAACAAGGGTCTATTTCCATGCCAAGGTTTTCATCTTCTTCACCTGCTTCTACAATATTGCAGCAGAAGCCTCCATTGAAGAAGAATTATGGAGGATCTTTTAGTGGTACTGCTAGAATCAGTCCTGTATTGAATATTGTACCACCTTCTTACATCTCTAAAAGAACTGAAAATCTCTTTGGTTTGGGTTCTTTTTTACGTGACAGGAAAGATAAAAGGAGCAAGAAGTGATTTTCATTTGTTTTTTTTTCATCGACCAAATTATTACATCTCCATTTTTGTAAAAGATGTTATGGATTTGTGCTCTTTGCTTATCTCTGTCATGCCCATGGAAACTTGTAAAGGACAAAGTATTATTGAACTTCAGGATATATCAAGATAAGATACTTTTTTTTTTGGAATATGATTAGAAAAAGATGGGTGGCTCTTCTCCCACCGCTGGGCTCCCGCCAGAGTATTTTGCATTTTTTTTTTAAATTTTTTTATATGTATTTTTTTAACACTTTTAATTTTTTTTTAAAAAAATAAAAAATTTACAATATTATTAAAAAACACTTCCTTAATTGTTAAATAAAAAAATAATATAAAATCCCAGCAAGAGCCCCAGCTGAAAGATGTTCGGAAACGAAAATATTTTAACTACAAATAAATTATACAAAAATAAATCTATAAACTGATGTAGCTATATGTGATATATAAGATAGTAAAGTTAGTTTTATTATAAAGTAAATCTAATGGATTCTATAAAATTACGTTAGTTTGTAAGTTTATTTTGTATAATCTATTTATATCTACAGCAGTTCTCTTTCAAAAAAAAAAATATATATATATATATATATATATATATATATATAGAAGAGATGGATAGATGGGGCTTCTTGGAATTTCATGCATATCAAAATGAGTCAAGCTCAGGGGACACAGCAGCCGGTACCTTAGTTTTAGGGCTGTCTTATTCTTGTTCTCGTTCTTTTTTTATTTCCTCATTAGGTAGATTACTTATTACTAGGCCCCTACTCTGGTGTGGTGTATGTGTTGTGCTTATTTATGTGCATAAAAATTATCAAGACAAAGGCAACATCTTATTATGGGCTCGTGTCATGTTATATACTATACTCTCATTATATATTTTCATCGTATTATTCTAATATGGTAGTCTAATATGACAGCACTCATAATAGAATTGAATAAAACAAATCCATGATGAAATGCCTTCACTTTCCAGAAATTTTGTCTGCATTTACTTGAGCTACTTAACTAACCTGATGAGGAGGAGCATTTCCTTGGTTTGTTCTGAAATTTTCAAAATGGGGTCAGGCTTGGATTGGATTACTTGACTCTTACCTCTGATGTCTACTTCAACTTGTTGATTTCAAAAGTCTTTGCTTTAACCCAAAAATTCTGGAAGGAAATACTGGACCATGTCTTATTCATTTTGGCCAACAAGAAGGCAAAAGTAGGATGAATTGGTAATCCTATAAATCTAGGCCGGTTGATACTATCTTTCCACCATTCTACTGTGACACTGTCCTTGGGTAGCTGAGATCTTGGACTTTTCCAAGCAGCTCATCAAAATGAGCCATATTGTTTTTTTTTTTTTTTTTTTGGATAAAAAATGAGCCATATTGTTGGGTATCTGTGAATGAGTCTTGCTATGAGATTGAAGTCTATTAAAATGAATATATATATATATATATATATATAAATTTTATTGGTTCATGTTTTAACGAGACATATTTAAAAAATTAATTTTGTATAAATTATATTCTCAAACCGGTGTATAGAACACACTTAATAAAGTACTTACATGACATCATTTAATTTGAAAAATAAATTTTAAAATTTAAATTTTAAAAATTAAATATTACCATTTAAATGATGTAAATGATGTTTTCTACACACTAACCCAATCATAGAATAGCTCTTTTTTCTTTTTCATTTCTATTTAAAAGTTTAAAGTCCAAATGTTGTATGTGTGGTGTGGGGGTACCCCTACCCATTGAAGGGATGGAACAATGACTCAGAGAGGATGATTTATATTTCATGGCAGCAAGCAAATTAAAGGAGTGGAAGGTGGGCAGCCTGCTTTTCTATATCTTTCTCCTAAATACCCATTTTTTATTTTAGGAATGATTTTATTTTGAGCAATTTTAATCTATCTTTTATTTTATCCTCTTTAGTTATATCAGTGTCATATTTTCTCTGACTTCATAAACTAACTACTTAAATATATAAAAAAACTTAAAATATAATATATCAGACAATTTATTTGCATATATGTTAATTGACATAATAAATCCAATATTGATATGAAAACTTATTACATCAACTATCTTAAAAAGATAATATTTCGAATTTGTTTACAACTGTCCTAAACTTCTAATCCTCCAGCCAATGGTGTGGTGTGTATACAAACCGATTGTAATTTAAAAAGATAAATGATACTTGCAGTCGTGAGTGTATAAGTGCCGTGCAGTCACTTTAAAAAAAGTGAATAAATATGAGACCATATGAAAAAAACTAATTTTTTAATAGTAGACCTCACTCTTTTTTAAAGTGACTGCATGACACTTGCGCACCCTACGACTGCATATAACGTTACTCATTTAAAAAACATCCCTACTAAGCTAGTTTTTGTGTGTCGAAATAACGACAAAATAATTAAGGGATGCATGGAGAATGAGATGATATGAGAACTTTGTGAACAATAATAAAATAATTTATGAATAGTAGTGAGATAGTTTGAGTTAAATATTTATTGAGTTTTGGGAAAAGAGAGAGAAAATTAAATAAAAAATATTATAAAGTTAAAATATTATTATAATATAATTTTTTGATATAATTTTTATTTTAGAATTTGAAAAAATTGAGTTGTTTTTAATGTTTTGTTTAGAAGTTTCGAAAAGTTGTAATAATTAATTTGAAAAAATTGTAATGATTAATTTGAAAGTAATGCCGTTTGAGAAGGAGATGAGATAAGATGAAAATTATTTAAAAAAATACCCCTATTTTCATGTTATTGCAGGACAAAAGACAAAGAGAAAGTAGACAGAATAATTGGATTGAAATTTGAAACAACTTGAAAAATCTTAAAATGGAGCTCTGATGAACTGTCATTCACATTTATTTAATAAAAAATAATTGTGTCAATCTCTTACTGAGGGATGCATCATTACTTGCTTTTGGAGTAAAAACTTTGTAATGCTCTGTCATCTTTGATAGTTGAAACTTATAATTTTTTTTTTTGAAGGAGTTGAAACTTATAATTACTTTTGATATTTGAATATATAATACTCATAAATTTTTAATTCTATACAAGAAAATATATTTTACAAATAAAAGAGTAATATTATACACTATACTCTTATCTTATTTTAATCATACTAAGTAGTATATGGCACATTTATCACCATTAGATAATAAAAAAATATGTAATAAATAAGAGTGTATATAATATGTATGTCAGACACAAATAAGAGTGTATGTAATAAATAAGAGTGTAATATGTCACATCATACTTAATGAGATAAAAATGAGATGGTAGTATAGTATATATAATTTTCTTTTAACTTATCCTAAAATTTGATTCATAATATTTATATTTTAAATTAAATTACCTAAGTACATCTAAACCTAAATTTCAGACACAAATATGGAATAACACAAAAATTATTTTCATTAGTCATTATTCACCATTATACATATTATCTTTGATGAAAAATATCTTCATATCCTATAAAATAAAATAAAAAAAAAAATTAAAAATATAGAGTGTTATAAATGTGAGTTGCGAGAATAAATAGTAATTGATGGATTATAAATCCATATTGCTAAAACCTCTCTTCAATCATGAATTTCTAATACCCCAACCGTTGTTCTTCTTCCTCTTCGTACTGGGACAAACCCAGAAAGAAAGGAAAAAAGGGTGAATTTGCAGATCAAAATCGATTCGGTGCACAAAGAGAGCCAGAGGGTTTCTTTGGTTGTCCGAAGAAAATGGCGGGGGGAGTTTTTTCTTCTTATTATTCTTCTTCTTCCATCATGGAGACTCTCTTCCAACGCACTCTGGAGGACCTGATCAAAGGCCTTCGCCTCCAACTCATCGGCGAGTCGGCCTTCGTCTCCAAGGCCATCGATGAGATCCGCCGCGAGGTCAAGTCCACCGATCCCCACACCAAGTCCACCGCCCTCCAAAAGCTCTCCTACCTCGCCTCCCTTCACTTCCACGACATGTCCTGGGCCGCCTTCCATGTCGTCGAGGTCATGTCTTCCTCCCGCTTCTCCCACAAGAGGATCGGCTACCACGCTGCCTCTCTATCCTTCCACGATGACACCCCCGTCCTCCTCCTCATCACCAATCAGCTCCGCAAGGATCTCGCCAGCACCAACGAGTTCGAGGTAAGCCTCGCCCTCGAATGTCTCTCGAGAATTTCCACTCCTGATCTTGCTAGAGATTTAACCCCCGAAATATTCACTCTTTTGTCGACTACTAAAATTCTCGTTAGGAAGAAAGCCATTAGCGTCGTTTTGAGGGTGTTCGCCAAATACCCAGATGCCGTGAGAGTTTGTTTTAAGCGTTTGGTTGAGAATTTAGATAGTTCGGACCCCCAGATTTTGGCTGCGGTTGTGGGGGTCTTTTGCGAGCTAGCTTCCCAAGACCCCGGATCGTATCTTCCGTTGGCACCCGAGTTTTATAGGATATTAATCGATTCCAAGAATAATTGGGTCTTGATTAAGGTGTTGAAGATTTTCGCCAAGTTGGCTCCATTAGAGCCAAGATTGGCGAAGAGGGTTGTTGAGCCCATATGCGACCATATGAGGAGGACTGGGGCAAAGTCATTGATGTTTGAGTGCATTAGGACTGTAGTTAGTAGTTTCAGCGAATATGAATCCGCAGTGAAGCTTGCCGTTGTGAAAATTCGGGAATTGCTGGTTGATGATGACCCGAATCTTAAATATCTTGGACTGCAGGCACTTTCAGTTATTGCCCCAAAGCATTTGTGGGCAGTGTTGGAGAACAAGGAGGTTGTGATTAAGTGGCTGAGTGATGAGGATCCTAATATCAAGCTTGAGTCCTTGCGTCTTGTGATGGCAATGGTTTCTGAGAGTAATGTTGTGGAAATTTCCAGGGTATTGGTGAATTTTTCTCTTAAATCTGACCCAGGATTTTGCAATGAGATTCTTGGATCCATTTTATTCACGTGTTCTAGAAATGTGTATGAGATGATTATTGACTTTGATTGGTATGTTTCACTTCTTGGAGAAATGTCGAGGATTCCACATTGTCAAAAGGGGGATGAAATTGAGAATCAGCTAATTGATATGGGTATGAGGGTCAACGATGTTAGACCTGAGCTTCTTCGGGTTGCTCGTGATCTGCTGATTGACCCTGCATTACTGGGTAACCCTTTCTTGCATAGGATATTAGCTGCGGCTGCTTGGGTGTCAGGGGAGTATGTTGAGTTCTCGAGGAATCCATTTGAACTTATGGAGGCTCTGTTGCAACCTCGTACGAGTCTCTTGCCACTATCAGTAAGAGCAGTTTATATCCATTCTGCTTTTAAAGTCTTAATCTTTTGTCTGCACTCTTACATCTTGCAAAGTGAGAGTATTACATCTTCATTTCCTGATAATTTGGTGTTGGGGGTTTCAGAATTAGTATTGAAAAGGAACATGCTAGAGGGTTCTGATTTGACAACATGTGAAGCTCCTTCTGCTCATCGTAGTGAAGGCTTCAACCCAAGGAACCAGTCATATGAAGATCTTTCAATAGAAAATGGTGGGGATAGAACTATTAATCACGGCCAAACATCCACACCTGCTTTTACAGAGAAGAACATTTTCACATATGAATCTATTATTAACCTGATAAATCAAGTTGAGTTAGCTCTGGGCCCGCTTACAGGAAGCCATGATGCAGAAGTACTTGAGAGAACACGGCATATATTATGTTTCATTGAGTTGATTAAAGGAGAAATAACTGAATGCTTAGTACAGAAGGGGAAAACATTGGAAAGTGAAGAAACGAAAGCTTCCAAAATCATCAAACTGATGTCTGATGCCTTCTCCGAGGAGCTTGGTCCAGTCTCAGTTAGTGCTCAGCAAAGGGTTCCTATACCAGAAGGGTTAGTGCTTAAGGATAATCTTGATGATTTGGAGACAATCTGTGCTGATATTCAAGTACCTGCATCAAATTTATTCTCTCTTGGAAGTCCTTATTATGGGGAGGAGGTTGGCGTTTCCCCCTTTGGCCTACAGAACAAAGAAGAGTCAGAACCATCTAATGAGGCCACATCTCTGCTCACAGAACACCGTAAGCTACACGGATTATACTATCTAGCTTCAGAGAAAAATGAAATTGTAGGAAATGATTATCCACCTGCTAATGAGCCCAAGCTACAGGATAGTCCTAAGAATGATACAGAGGATCTGGTTAAGCTTACAGTGCAATCACTTGCTACCAACAAAAAGCCAAACCATGCAAAGACTAGGCCTGTAGTGGTGAAATTGGATGAAGGAGATTTAGTAACTATTACAGCCAAAAGGCCAGAGACAAAGGATGATTTGGTCTCTGGTGCTGTGCGGGAAGTGCTTTTAGGAAGTGACACCCGAACTGCTACATCACAAAGTAACCCATCTGATAAGTCATCCAGTAACAGAAAAGGGAAGGAAAAGCTAAATGTTAATCGTTCTGAATTGAAAGAAAATCTGGGTGATTCAGAAACGCCTAAACAGGAAAATCCAAGTTCAAGAAAAAACAAACACCGTACTAATGGTAAAGAGAGAAGGCATAAGAGTCCAGGAAAGATCGGTGAGGAAAGAGAAGAAAATGGTCAGAAAGAGAAGCAAAAGAGTAGTCATCGGCATGCTAGGCACAAAGCTCGGCATAGAGCTGATGCACCCTTGAATGTGGTTTCACAAACACCCGTAATCCCAGATTTTCTTTTGTAGCATCAAAGATCACGACTCATTATTTGCCATCAGATACCACGGAGAACTTCATTGTCCCCTGTATTCGATCGCTTTGAATGATAAGTTGAGTTCCTTAAAGATTTTACACACTTTGTTGTCCGGTGAGGGCTCGCAATTGTCTTAAATATGTGGAATTGGTTTTCCCATCTTACACAAAATGAATCTCATCAAATTAACATTTCAAATGTAAGGTTGCTTCGCTCCTGTATGGCTGTAGTGTGGAAGCATTCTTTATGAGCTTTTAACTTCTCGAGTTTCTTTGTCGTTATGCTTATAGTTTGAGGTGCTCTTGCAATCCTTGTTTGTTTTGCTGATGAGGTACTTATTATTATTTATTTTTATGATTGCTTAATTCAGAGAAAGAGGAGGGAGAGAAAGAGAGATAAGACAATAAATGATAAGTTCAAATTCAAATTCTTGCTTTGCTTTCCTGATGAGGCCTACCCCAAACTTTTTCTTGCCTGTATTGAACTCTAATCTTCGTTTCTCTCCCTTTTATTTTGATCAATTAGTTTGGAAAATGGTTCCAAATAGTTAAACCCAATCACTTGGGGTTAAGGCATGGTTGGATAAGGTTGACTTGGACCCAGTTTGCTGCTTGCTTCTTTTGTCGTTTGTTTTTTTCAGTGGGGTTTTTTACCGCATAGAGTGCATCACATCTAGCCAAAGTCTGGGTTTGAAATCACAGTATGTTTTAACAGGGCATAACTAACAGGGATATTCCTGCCTTCAGATGGATGCATGGCGGATCTGGAATTATAGCTTGCTGAGTTTTGTTATGACACAACTTTCAAACTAAACTTGTCCATACTCTTCCGACTTTGTTAGAAATGCAGAACATAAATCACTTCAAGATTCTAAACTATTTTTGCACCACCACCATTTCTCTTCACTCTTATCTTTCTGGTTTTTTCAAAGACTTTGTAGTCTGGATTTGCGCTACTCTACCGCCTATGCACCACTCTGGAAGACTACTAACATCCCTGCAGTCCACCCACCCCCCACTTCGCCCATATTCTCCTTTTGATCGGCGGATGTACCATTTTATGTCCAGCTTTTCTAGCATGCTCCTATCTTCAACACCGTGGGATTGATATTCTACAAGACTACAACTACCTTTTACTAGAATGTTAGAAATGATATTTACAGTTTCAGAGTGTGCAAGTCCTACACTCCCTTTGAAAAAAATGAGTAAATCTGAAACTCGTGAGAAAATTATTTTTTTTAACGATGGATCACACTTTTTTTTATTAAACGAAATGTACAAAATGTGCGTGAGTTGCATATTTTAAAATTATATCTAACATTACTCTTAAAATAAAAAAAACATACTTCATAGTAATCTAGTAATTAAGGGTGATACTCTTTTCTTTTTTTTGGTAAATTTCTAGCCAAAGAAACATGGGATCAACCCAATCTATTTTAAGCCATTTTCCAATTATTGCTTCGTACTTCTTACTTTGTATTATTTTTTTTTAAATATTTGTTCGGATCTCTCTCCTCTCCTGATTTGTATGTATTTTCCTTTATTTTAATATAATTGTTATCTTGTGATGAAAAAAATTAACATTAAAAAAAAAAAAGCATTAGGACGGCAGAAAATTAATATTTTATTTAATTTTTTGTTTTTAACTTTCCGTTGATCTCAAGCTGCCGGAACTAATGCAGAGAAGAAAGACAGCTGTAGTACTTGAAAAAAAGGGTGGATGGGTGCGTTTAATACTTTGTTTTTACACAATGCAGCAGCCAGCAGGTAGTTGGTACAAGGCTTAATACTTTGCTACCCAAACTGACAAAGAATATATATATATATATATATATATATATATATATTTACAGTCGTGAGTATGTAAGCGCCGTGCAGTCATTTTGAAAAAGGTAAATAAATATGAGATCCACATGAAAAGAAATGAATTTTTTAACAGTGGATCTTACTATTTTTCAAAACGATTATATGACATTTACGCATTATTGTATGTAATATTACTCATATATATATATTTAGGATACGTGACAAATAGATATAGAAGTATTATACACATAAAATTATATACAAATAAATTTAGATAATAAAAATAAGAAAAATTTTATTTGCAGTCCTCAAGTGGGGACTGCATGTGCAGGCCTTTTATTAAATGAGAAAAATCATCATTTCAGGAGGGATATTTTTATAATTTTAAAAAAATTTAAAGATAAAATTGTTTAGGCTTGCATTGCAGTCTCCAAATGGGAACTGTATCTAGCATTGCTAAAAAAATAATTTTACAATCTAATATACTATGTCAAGTTACGTCATTTTATAATTTTATTTTTATGTAATCATTTTATAGTTAAATGATAAACACAATTATTTTTTATAAGTATATTTTAAATGATGGATATTTTTATGAAATAACTTATAAACGCAGGCTGCAGCATTCCTTAATATAAATACCTGCATTTTAAAACATGATTATATAAATAGTTGTAAAAAAGTCATGCGTGTATTATTATTACTCTAAATATTTTATGCATTTTTCATATATATTTATATATCAACCCAAAATAAGATTTAATGGCTGTAAAAAGGGAAAAAAAAAAAAGGGGCTGGATTTGATTTTGTGTGACAAAAGTAGAGATGATATAATTAGAAGGCAAATATTAATTAATGGAATTAAACCCACCCCAGAGGGAACATCTTGTTTAAAGCATGAATCTTTATAGCCACCACTCAATTAATAAGTTATAACTGCCCAACTTACTACTTACTCTTCTCATTTTTCGGTTGACTCTCAATTACATGATTTTCGTTTCAAATAATATTTTAAATTAATAAAATAAATTATATATTTTCTCATCCGGGCAGGTGGGTTCAGATGTGGGGCCACTATTTCCCAAACATCTCTGGTAATAAAAACAATAAATATAAAATCAGAACATTATAAATTACGGTTCGGAAGCACTTGAGTTAGCCGCCGTATAATTAATATATAAAATATTTTATTTTGTTATATATATATATATATATATATATATATTTTCAAAATAAACACCTTGTTCTTGTTAAATTACAATATTGTTTATTTGTGCATTAAATGATCATAATTAAATTTAAAGTAACCTTAAAGATCACTTGATCATCAAGCAAGTTGAAAATTTAAAAGTTTAAGAAAATTCATTTTTTCCCATATATATAATTTATATATACATATACGGAAGAATTCTATATATCAGCTACTATTCTCTCCCATATCCCACATTTATAGTTTTTTTTCATAACGTGTGGGGTATTGTTCATAGGGGTGTGAGATAGTGAATAATGACTGATGTATAGAATTTCTCTATATATTTATATATATACACTAATTAAAAGGCCACATCCAGATAATTAGAATCAAATTATTAACAGAATAAAAAAACAGAATTTAAAATTAACATTTTTTTAAACAGATGCGCCAATTAATATATATCTTTGTGAACAGAGAAGCAGCCCAAGGCCCCTAAAGCTTTGTGAAGCTCTCTCTCTCTCTCTCTCTCTCTCTCACGATGAAGAACAAACTTGTACAAAGTTCATCAGCAATTTCACACCCAAAACTACTCTTGATCAATACTCAAATGGCGCATCTGCAAAACCTTGTCACCTGTTTTCTAATCTTTTGCTCCGGTTTAGCCCTCGGACTCACTCTCATGAGTTTATACGTCAGAGATTTCTCCTTCAACCTGAAACTCAACCAACTCCTCCTTCCAATATCTCCTAAAATGTCATCATCTTCTCCTTTCGGCCTCTCATTGAAAACTGCCAACATGAATCTCAGCAGCCGAGTTGGGTTGACGGAGTTTTTGAAACCACCCCATGTTGTTATGCACGACATGGAAGACGAAGAGTTGCTTTGGAGGGCTTCGATGGTTCCTAGGATCCTTGAGTTTCCATTCAATCGCACCCCAAAAGTTGCATTCATGTTTTTGACAAAAGGGCCTGTGCTGTTGGCTCCACTCTGGGAGCTGTTCTTTAAAGGAGTACATGAAGGTCTGTATTCTATATATGTGCACCCAAATCCTTCTTTCAATGGAACAGAGCCCCAAGGTTCTGTATTTCATGGCCGGAGGATCCCGAGCAAGGTCAGTATATATATATATATATATATATATATATATATATATCATATTCTTTTTCTGCATGATCTCCTTCTTCTTCTTCCTTTTTCTAGTATTTTATGTGAAACCTTTGTCTGATGTATTCTAATCATTAAAGAATAATGTTCAACAAAAAAAAAAAAAAAAAAATTTGTTTCCTTCCATCGATCGACTACAAGAAAACTGAGTATTAATGAAGAGTTATTTGTAACGAGAATATATTTATTTTGGCAGAAAATAGTTAATACCAAATAACTTATAATTACGAATAAGCATTTTTTTTTTTTATAGCACGAGGTGAGGAAAACAATCTGGCAATTCATTTTAGTTGCATGACTTAACCAAAATAGAAACATGTACACAAATAACCTCACATTTTCACCTTTCGATTTCCTTTATAATACTAAAAGCTCTTTGAATTTAGTACCCTAAAGGTAGCATTAGTCAATATTACTCACGGCAAGAAAAATAAATATTTGTGAAGTATTATTTGGGACGAGAATGACTATTTGCAATAAAAACAGACTCATCTTGATAGGAAATAACTGGTTACAAATAAGTAATTTTCTTATAGTGACAGATGAATATGTGCTTGGGATATATGATCAGTAACAAGAATCTTACAAAAATATGGGTGCATACATGTTAGTACTGAACAGCTAGCATATAATATATATGGAGCAACAAGGCCAGACATTTTTAGGTTCATGTATTGGTGTGACTAAGGGGCAATTCTTAGTTACAAACGATGTTAGCAGTCATTATTTTTGTCATTTCTTTTGCCATGAGAGTGCAAAGCTTTTCATTAAAGAGAAAAAACAGGTTTTTTTTATTTTAAAATTTTTTATTCTTTGGATGTTGACATCAAGTAAAAGGTGCATGTGCCCGGCCATTACATCATGAATTTGAAAATTCATGGGCTTAATCTTATACTGCATATGTGACACTGCAGATCATGTCATGTATATCCGCTTAAGTTGGTCATGAGTTGGTCATTTTGCCTTTATGATTATACTGTGATAGCTATATGTTTCATTCATTACTTTGATTCTACTCCTTTTGCAATTGGAAAGGAAAATTTCCTTCATCCTCTTAATTCCTAATATTCCTTGTCTTTCTGCTTTCAAAATTAACCAACTTTTCTAGATTCTTTTCTTCCTTCTGTCCCTCATCATGTGCCACAAATTAAAGTTCTGTTGAACAGTGAGACTTTGTAAGGTATATATAGCAAGTTTCTTACCCAAAAAAAAAAAAAAAAAAAAAAACAGAAAATTCGTTGTAAAAGCCTTTGAAGTTCTAAACATGGGATCTTTAATTGGTCTTTTTTTTTGGAATTTAAACTTGGGCTTGATTGTTAGTTTATTTTTCATATGGGTTTGGTATTTTAGGCTTATTGTATCGTTTTAAGTTTGAACCACAACTATTTTTAATTATACAAAAGTAAATTTACAAATTGATGTGATTTGATATCGTACGTTAAATTATAAAATTATTTTTATTATAAATTAGATTTAATGGATTTTACGAAGTCACGTCAATTTGTGGGTTTACTTTGTATCTATAGCAGTTCTCTTACCATTAATGTCTAATTTCAATTATTCAGGCCGTGAGATGGGGAGAATTTAACATGTTGGAGGCGGAGCGCCGCCTGCTAGCCAATGCGCTTCTCGACATGTCAAACCAACGCTTCGTGCTTCTCTCGGAGTCGTGTATTCCTCTGTTCAATTTCTCGACGATATACAACTATCTCATAGGCTCGAAAACAACCTTCGTGGAGGCTTATGATTTACCGGGCCCGGTGGGGCAAGGCCGATATAGCACTAAAATGAGTCCCACGATTACGCTCAAGCAATGGCGGAAAGGCGCCCAATGGTTTGAGATGGACCGTGAGCTTGCCATTGAAGTGATTTCGGATAAAAGGTATTTCCCAATATTTGGAAGACATTGCAAGAACGCTTGTTATTCGGATGAGCATTACTTGCCCACATTTGTTAGCATCCATTTTTGGAAGAGGAACTCAAATAGGACTTTGACTTGGGTTGACTGGTCAAAGGGTGGACCCCACCCAACAAGGTTTCTAAGAACAGATGTTACCATTGATTTTTTGGAGAGGTTAAGGAATGGTAGCCAATGTGAGTACAATGGGCGGAAGAGAACCAATATCTGCCATTTGTTTGCAAGGAAGTTCACTCTCCATGCTTTGGATAGGCTGTTGAGATTTGCTCCAAAGCTTATGCAATTCAATTCAATTGATGATTTGCATAGATAGATAGGATGATCTTTGAACATTCATCATCCAATACACACAAACATATATAGTTAGTTTAATTTTGAAAAATGCTACTTTGCCCACTTAACTTGTCCCCTCATTTTGACACCTTATGTATTTTAATTTTTTTTTTACTTAATAGTTAAGGAAGTGACTATTAGTGTACTAATATTTTTTTATTATATTTTTTAAAAATGTTTTAAAATGATAAAAAAAATATGAATAAAAAAAATAAAAATGAAAGGGCTAATTTGGCCTAGCGGTCACTTGGAGCAAGCTACTCTGAGCAACAGAGTAGCATTGCTCTTTAATTTTAGGGCACAAAATTAAGAAGTGGCTTTAATGTTTGTAATCTTTTACACAACTTTACTTGTTTAGATCATGATTTAACTTGGTTAATAACTATGCATACAAACATTTTTGTGAAGGGTCCACACGGCTAGAAAATCTTATATAACGAGTTTTTATGAGCATTATTCAAGAGTCTATGTCTTTAATTGCTATATATATGTTTACAAGCTAGAGTTAATAAAAAAAGAAGTCATGCTGTACATGAACTTGTCTATGCATGGTAGAATGAGACAGTCTATAATATATGATCATTAATAGACTGATGCGAGCTAGAGTTATCAAATATACAGAGACTTGCCTTGGAAAATCAATTAATGACATCATTAACTTGTAATTAAGTTATCAAATTTCCATAATTGGCAATAGTATGACTTTCAAATGTGCCCGCTTATATATTTTTATTTTATTTTTATATTTTTTCAAGAAGTGACTATTAGTAAATTTATATTTTTTTTAAGGATGTTTGAAAAATAATTAAAAGAAAAAAGAAAAAAATTATTTGCACTGATACACACATTTGGGATGTATATTTGATGTGAACCCTAGCTAACATTTTCCTTAAGATAATAGTGAAGATAGATCTCATCTTAATTAATCAGTGATCCAAGGGTCAACTTCAGTCCAAATATTTATTACTTCCTCGGGCCTTTTTCTGCATCAAGAGACAGTGCTACATGAATTGGGGCCAAGGCTACATTAGTGCCCACTCAATGACAATACTTTATGTACCACACACATACATTGTCACGATTATTTTTTTTTATATTTTGGCTCATTGAGTGCAGTCATCATCAAACAATGGGTTGCTGTCTACCTTGTTTTACTAAGGGCTTTTCAATTTAGTTTTACTAATTTTATCACTTTTAAAAGTTTAGATAAACTACTTAAGTTTGTATCAATACAAAAAGAGAAATATTTTAGTCACAAAAAGATTCTATAAAAATAAAATTTTAAACTGACGTGACTTGATGTGGTACGTTAAATTGTAAAGTTACTTTTATTATAAAGTAAATCTAACATATCATATGAAACTGGGTGCATGAAAACATATTTGGGAAGCGAAAACCATATTAAAAGATGATGGTATTAAATATGGATCATTTAGCCCAAATTAAATAAGCCCGAAGAGTCGAACCAAATAAAATTAGAGATTATTCCATTAAAAAAAATAAAAAAATAAAATAAAAGAGATTATGGTGTAAGTCCAATGTAGAGAAGGCAAGGCGAAGAGAGCCTATTAGACAAATTTTCAAAGGAAAGATAAAAGGGTAATTTCTCATTCAACAGTGTCAATTTGCATACAAAATCTTGTAAAAAAATAATAATTAATAAAGGATATAACTCTCAAATGTGCCCACTCATATTTTTTAACTTTTTCTTAATGGTTAAGAAAATGATCACTATTAATAAATTTGAATTTTATTTTTTATTTTTTTAATAGTTAAGGATGTTTAAAAAATACTTAATAAAAAAAGAAAAAGATCATTTGCATTGGTGTGCACATTTGAAATGCACCCTAACATTATCCATTAATTAAAGGGCAAAGCATATGGTTACTAATGTGACATGTTTTGCATGCACGTAACAACCGATCTAAAAGAATCCTTACGATTACACAAAGAAAAGAGTTATTCTCTCTTTTAAGTCGGTCTACAGAGTATATTATCTATATTATTTAAATTATAAAATTTAATTTATAAGATTTAAAATTTAAAATTTATCTTTTAAATCAAATAATATCACATACTTTAATATTAGGTGTGATCTATAATATACAAGCTTGAGAATAGAATTTCTCAAAAAAAAAAAAATAATAAAAAATACATGGAGGACATAACTCTTTGGTGTTTGTGGATTTGGCCTGATAAAAGATCATGAACTAATTTTTCAGGTAATTAATAAGAGTAATTCTATATATAATTGTGAAGTGCATAAATGTCGCGTAATTGTTTTGAAAAAGAATGAGATTTATTATTAAAAAATTAATTTTTTTTATATAAATTTTATATTTTATTTATTTTTTTAAAAATAATTATATAACGATAGTACAATTCATGATTATAAATATATTTTCTTAATTAATAATCCTCACACTAGATCCATCATCTTCTTCCTAGTAAATCCATTCCGACAACTACTGATTCTTGGAAAATACAAAAGACAGAGACATTTTGTGGTCTCTATCTTTGGAAGTTTCACTCCATACTTCTCCAATCTATATTTTATTATTACTTCTTGAACGTGGGTGGGTCTGTTTTCTGAGCTTAACCGTGTCATGTTAGAATGCTTTGTGTATATATATAAATATGAATATTAAACAATGGTGAATAGGGTTTATATTATATGCACATTGAAACTCACCGTTTTGGTCCCCCTTTGAGTCCGGCCAAACCGTAGGTCGAGCCGGCTCTTGGTCCTCGAGAACGCGACGCATTCGATGTCTAGTCTTCAATCTTATAATGATCATACTCATGAGTATGCCAATATTCCCACAATATTATAAATTGTCTGTGAATAATACATGTGGCCGATACCAAACATTAAATATAGAGGAGTGATATAGTCACAAAGAGATTATATATATGAAAAGAATCTCACAAATTCATGATGTGGTTTCATGTGATTCGTTAGATATATCTGTTGAGTTATGGAGTCTGGTTCACGCCGCTCGAGCGAAGAGTATAGCCGCTCGAGCGAAGACAAGACAGAGAGCCTCGCTCGAAGGAAGCTCGACAGACCGCTCGAGCAATTGCAAGTCAGAGAGGTTCGCTCGATGACCGCTCGACTCACCGCTCGAGCGGAGGGAAGACAGAGAGCTTCGCTTGAGGTACCGCTCGACTTACGGCTCGAGCAATTGCGGGAAGCACGTTCGCTCGACGCGGGCTCGACACGCCGCTCGAGCGAACATCCTTAATTCTGATGAATTAGGGTTTCCGCCGTACAACCTATAAATAGTGTTTTGTTTTGTCTTGTACTGTAGCTGAGTGAACAGTAGCCGCTCTACACTGTTGTATTGTGATTCCTCAAGAAATAAAAATCCTCTGCAACTCCCGTGGACGTAGGCAATTTGCCGAACCACGTAAATATTGTGCCGTGTGTTCTTGATTGTGTTGCTTTTACTTTATTTGTCATCGTTGGTGTGTGTGTACTTTGCATAGTATTTCACAACAACTGGTATCAAGAGCCAAGGTTGGATCTGAAAGAGAATGATGACTGGAGATAGAGTGAACGCACCCGGGATCGAGAAGTTTGACGGCACTGATTTTGGGTATTAGAAGATGCAGATTGAGGATTATCTCTATGGGAAGAGGTTTCACCTTCCATTGTTGGGAAAGAAGCCGGAGAGCATGGCTGATGCTGAGTGGACCTTGTTAGATCGACAGGTTCTAGGTCTTGTTCGGCTGACTTTGTCAAGAACAGTGGCACACAATGTCAGTAAGGAGAGAACCACGGTGGATCTCATGGCGACTTTGTCAGGCATGTATGAAAAGCCGTCTGCGAACAATAAGGTGCACTTGATGAAGAAACTGTTCAATCTGAAGATGTCTGAGGGTATGTCTGTAGCCCAACACTTGAATGAATTCAATACGATCACAAATCAACTATCATCTGTAGAGATTGAGTTTGATGATGAGATCAGAGCGTTGATTCTGTTGGCATCGTTGCCAAACAGTTGGGAGGCCATGAGGATGGCTGTGAGTAGTTCAGCCGGTAAGGCAAAACTGAACTACGATGACATACGTGACATGGTGCTTGCTGAAGAGGTTCGTAGGAGAGACATGGGTGAGTCTTCGGGTTCAGGATCTGCCCTGATTGTTGACAATAGGGGTAGAGGACATGGAAGATCAATCTCCAAGAGCAGGGGAAATAGCAAGATGAGATCTGGGCAGCAGATCACATGCTGGAGTTGTGGCAAGTCGGGCCACATCAAGAGAAACTGCAGGAATCAAGAAAGTTCTGATGATGATGCAGTGAATGTAGTGGCAGAAGAAATTCATGATGCCTTACTTCTTGCAGTGCATAGTCCGATTGATGATTGGGTGTTAGATTCAGGGTCTTCGTTCCATAGCACTTCACATCGAGAAATCATTCAGAATTATGTTGCTGGTGATTTTGGGAAGATGTATACGGCTGATGGAAAGGCACTGGATGTAGTGGGAGTGGGTGATGTGCATATCACACTTCCAAACAGGAGCGTGTGGACTTTACAGCAAGTCAGACATGTTTCAAATTTGAAGAAAAACCTGATCTCTGTGGGACAGCTTGATGACAGCGGTTTTGCAGTAGCATTCTCTAGAGGGGCTTGGAAGATCACTAAGGGTGCGCTGGTCTTAGCGCATGGTAAGAGATCTAACTCTTTATATTTGACATCAAGATCCAGTGATGTGCAAGGAAATACAAGAGTGCAAAAAGGCAGACTTGATCGCGCGAAACATGTGAGGAAGCCAAAGGGAGTCAGCTTTGTCGTTCCTCATGAAAGTCTGGGAAAGTTGGCTAAGGTTGCCAAGATCGGTTCGAGACCGGATACTCCTAGTGCAGTGGGAGTTGTGAGTCGCCCTAAGGGCGATGTATGTGGAAGACTGAAGTCGGACTTGACTTCAGTGCGTCTTCTAACATGAAGACAGGAGCTGTGAGTTGCAAAGGTGGAGGATATCATGTTTGAAGCATAGGGCTACAATGTGGGTGTACCAGTCTCCAAGTGGGAGAATTGTTGAGTTATGGAGTCTGGTTCACGCCGCTCGAGCGAAGACAAGACAGAGAGCCTCGCTCGAAGGAAGCTCGACAGACCGCTCGAGCAATTGCAAGTCAGAGAGGTTCGCTCGATGACCGCTCGACTCACCGCTCGAGCGGAGGGAAGACAGAGAGCTTCGCTTGAGGTACCGCTCGACTTACGGCTCGAGCAATTGCGGGAAGCACGTTCGCTCGACGCGGGCTCGACACGCCGCTCGAGCGAACATCCTTAATTCTGATGAATTAGGGTTTCCGCCGTACAACCTATAAATAGTGTTTTGTTTTGTCTTGTACTGTAGCTGAGTGAACAGTAGCCGCTCTACACTGTTGTATTGTGATTCCTCAAGAAATAAAAATCCTCTGCAACTCCCGTGGACGTAGACAATTTGCCGAACCACGTAAATATTGTGCCGTGTGTTCTTGATTGTGTTGCTTTTACTTTATTTGTCATCGTTGGTGTGTGTACTTTGCATAGTATTTCACAACAATATCTATTAATTTACAATAAAAATAATTTTACAATCTGATAAATCACGTACATCAAGTAACGTTAGTTTGTGATATTAGTACTTTTGTATAATTACTTTGTGACTAAAGTATTTCTGATCTACATATTAATTGTATCTATTAGATTGAGATTTCCTACATTTTTTATCCGAAACAGTACCTTTTACATGCTCTAGTCTGTCTATCTCTCTTTGAGTTGTAGTACTACTAGGTATATATTTAGATGTAGAAATTATAAGAAATCTCGATCCAGTTTTGCTGAGAATATGAGTGGAAACTACTTCCAAATGTTCATTCGTTTGCTTGCTTAAATATTATATGTACATACGATATTCTTGTTTGTTTTGGTCATTTTCAGCGAAACATGCACTTTGTCAAAAACATCAATATCATGTACTCTCATTTTCTGCTTCCTAGCAAGGACGTACGTAGTTCATGCCTCGAATGTATTTTTCCTTTTCGTTTGAAAGTCTGGTAGAATTTAATGTGAAATTCATGAGCAGGTTCGAGCTAGCTAGGGTACTGCCAAGATTATCATCACCATGCAATAAGAGACTGCATGCAAAAGCGTACGTATATGTTAAAAAACTGTTTATTTTTGATTAATTATATTTTACGAAAATGATTATTTCTTTTAAAATGAGTCTATTTTCATTGTAAATAGTTATTCTCGTCGCAAATAATTCAACTAAAATGTTGTTTTTCTTGTAGTGGTTCGATCTCAAAAACCAATTAACCAATTACCCATCCATTTCTACTAACTGCGTGCATACAAATATATTTTTTAGTTATTTAAAAATACCAACAAGGTGTAACAAAAAATTAAGAGCCTAGGTAGCTATTGGATGTATTTTCAAAGAAAATGATCATGTAGACGATAATTTCTCACTCACCCAAGAAGCCACCGAGTGAAAAATGATTATATCTGATGAAAAGTAATATACATTATAAGAAAAACGCTTATTTGT
The DNA here is from genome assembly GCA_961763995.1 of Juglans cinerea. Lineage (NCBI taxonomy): Eukaryota > Viridiplantae > Streptophyta > Magnoliopsida > Fagales > Juglandaceae > Juglans > Juglans cinerea. The sequence continues at coordinate 15,624,625 of CAUIVZ010000016.1, forward strand.
AATAAGTCGTTTGCTACAAAAATGACAATTTCCTACCATTTTAAATCCGGCCATTGTCATTGCAAATAAAATAATACTTATTCTTATTATAAATAACTCGTCACAAATAATCGTTTTTTATCAAGGGTCTTCGAGCCCAATCAATACATGATATGCAACAAGGCTAGCTAATATTATTAATATTCTCCGTTTCAAGTACATGAAGATCAGAAATATGAAATAAATTTAGGTATATATAATACACAATTACTCTCCTTTCAATGTTCTCTTAATTAGCTAACGATAATTGACTCATCAATGTTGTTTTTGGACTTAATTGGTTGGCTGATTTTGCAAGTAACCATGATTTTCAAATTAAGTCCATCGCTTTCTACGATCTAGAAGCTGTCGGCCATTTCGACAACTACTGATTCATGGAAAATACAACAGAAAACGACATTAATTTGTAGGGTCGTCATCGATCTGCAGATTCGTATAATAATTTGGAAATTTCTCTCCATGTTTCTTAACCGCGTGAGCAACCGTGTTAGGGTTTATGCACTAATTAATGGAAACTCACCGGCCTTTTGGTCCGGCCCCTTTGTCCTTTTGAGTTTTGAATCCAAAGCATTAATTTATATATAGGTCCGGCTGATCTTCATGGTCCCCGATCGAACAACGCGGCACAATGTGCAGTAGTCTGCAGTATCTCCGCTAGCTGGTGCAAATTAGTGGGATATATTAGTCTGTAGTCATGAGCACCCACCATTAACAATGCCTTGCGAGTCGTGGCCTAAGGAGTATTGATTGCAGTAGTAGTCTTCGTGAGATGAGTTGTATTGAGCAGAATGTTTTGAATTCGAAACTCTAACTCGTGGTTTGAATATCGATATGAGAAAATATGAAATGAGATATAAATAGTAGTGAAATAATTTATGAATAATAATAAAATAGTTTGAGTTAAGGTATTTTATAATATTTTAAAAAATGAGAGAGGAAAAGTTAAATAAAAATATTATAAAATTAAAATATTGCTATAATCTAACTTTTTAATAATTTTTTATTTTTAGATTTAAAAAAATTGAGTTGTTTTTAATGTTTTATTTGGACGTTTAGGAAAGTTATAATGATTAGATAATGAATAGATGAAAAAGTCAAAAATCTGATATTGAGAAGTGTTTACGTTTATAGTATTTGAATATTGAGATGAGATGAGAGACTCTTACTATCCAAACTAGGACTTTCACATTCTTTAGATAATCGGATTGAGATATTTTTCTTTTAAATTATCTAAAGTATACTTGGGATGCTTCAGATTAGAGAATTTCTCGAATTACCCGACTATTAAGATACACTTATGGCTATCGGATTTGGAGAACTTTCAAATTAGCTCCTCTTTGTTAGAGGTGCAATATAAGCTATCTATCTTGAGAAGTTTATAAATTAGTACGGGATTTTCTCCCCTACACATGAGGTGGGAATTAATAAAGGAAACTCGCCAGTGCCTCGTTATTAGAAGAGAATTAGTACTATAATTATAAAAAATCTCATAAAATAAATTACCTAAAAGCAACAAAGCCACCGACAAATGAAAAGGAAGTGGACCAGAGTAGGGGTACACCAGTTACATCGATCTTAGCACCTTATTGATGATTAATTTCGCTGCATATGGATCTGCACTCGTTTCATTGATTTATTTGATCCCACACGTAGATATTAGTGCATGTTTTGTTGAGAATATGCATGGAAACTGTGCTTTGAAATGTTTTGCAGGCGATCTGCTGAGCTGTCCCGGCCCACTCACACTTTATTTTCTCCAGTTTCTTAGAACATTGGTATTATACTAATCGAATGAGTCTAATCTTTTAAATTTAATGAATTTAATTTTAAAATTACTGCATTTAATTCACCATACTTCAAAATCTGAAACTATGAGCTACAGTATATCTCACGTCATCTTCAAATTTAAAGAATTACTATTCATTGCTATCGGTATTATTTTATTAGCAAAATCATATATTTCGCCCGCATTCTCATTGCCTTCTCTCCATTTTTTTTGCCAAGCTATCCATTCCCTTTGTCGCGAGTCACCAGTTCATTTTCGTCTGACGAAATTAAACCTCCATTAATTGCTGAAGAATCAAACCTCTGGTTCGATTTCAAGTACCGAAGCCATCTCGATTGTTGTTGAAAACGAACCTCGATTGCGGTGAGGTTGCGAACGCAGCGTTGTTATGCCCCATGGAATAAATTGAGAAATTCGTGAGGAGAATCATCACGTACATCATTAGAGTGGGAATATCAGAAAAAACCTGCTGAAATAGCCACACGAACGAAGCGTGCATCTTTCTCTGAACCCAAGCGAGAATCCCTTGGAGATCTTCATTTTCCTGCCGGGTGTTTCAGGTCTTGTAGGTCTTCTGCACAGTTGACCCTGCTAGCATTACTTCTTTCACACATTTCATCAAAACCTAGTTCGGGAAACTTGATATCTTGGTATATATGATTCAAAGCTGAATTCTTTATCTACTTTTTCATTCTTCTTGCATATCATGAAATTTGTTTAGTATCCTTTGTGACAAGGTTGGACAGTTAGTTGAATTTTTTATTTCTTGTAGGAACTCGTTGGCTTCTTTTTCTTAGTTATTATTGTCATCGTTATAATTATTTTGCCTTTTTCTTCCCGTGTGAACCTTTTTCTTTGGGGGAAATTTTGCATTTTGCACTTGAATGATCTCTGTTTTTCAATTTGTATCCCAAATGATAAAGCTTGATAATTGACAGCCTAAACTACCAACTTCTAGTAATTTGTTATTATAGGTGAGATTGATACGTACGAAGGGTTTAGGTACGAGGTTAATTCTGCTGTTAATGAGATTCATATGATCTTGATACATTAATACTAGAACTAACAAATGTGGCTAATTAAAATGATTATAATTAACAGCTAATTATGCACTGTAGATTCCTGATAAAATTAATTAGATAAATCTTATATTAAGTCAGTTAGAAATCTTTTAAATAACCGGAGGGATTCGATATCTTTTCCTGCTTAAAATATCTAATATGGTTAGTGTAACATATTAATTAACATATAGTTAGTGTAATCATAAAATATGAAAAAATTAAATTAAAAATATTATTATTAAAAAATAATATTATATTATTATTTTGATGAATTCAATAGCTAATCCAATCTGGGATTATAGTTATGGAGGTTTTGAACTTATGAAAAATATATACTTTTTATTAAATTTTAAAGATGATCATTTTGATGAAGCCAATACTAATGCTCTTGAGCCTTTAAAATATACATAAGACCTTTGTTTGATCTGTTGGGTCTTTTTCAGGGAAGCAGATGTAGCAATTTGTTGAAAAGTATCAGTTCTATCAATATCAACCTCCTTTCTGCCAACATGCCTGCCTGCCTCGTGCGTACCTTTCCTTCTCGCTTGAAAGTCTGGCAAAATTTCACGATTTGTGAAATTCACGAGCAGGTTCTTGCGGACAAGATTATTATCATAAGAAATGTTTGAGCTATAAACAAATCTTACAAATTTGATATAATTATTAAGATATAAAATAAATAATAAAATCTATCTCTATAAAATAAATAATAAAATATACTTCTTCTCATTAGTTTAAATTTTTGAGACAAGTGGTGATTTCACATGGTATCAGAATAAAGATCCTAAGTTCGAACCCTGACTTTACACTCCATCCCATTTAATTAAATATTTCACGTGTTAGGTCATCTATTGATGGGGAGTAATCTAGCCCACACGTGAAGGGGAGTGTTAAGATATAAAATAAATAATAAAATCTACTTGATCTTCTGATCATCAGCTTAAACTTTTGGGACAAGTGATAATTTCACAATAATACGTAATTTGCTGTCAATTACTCTAAACTCGGGAAAACGCTTATTAATTCCACATATGAGATTAATTATTAGATTCTCCTTTCACTCGTTTTTTCTTCCTAATAAACTGATCTATTCCGACAACTACTACGTACTGATGGTCTGATTCATGGAAAATACAACAGAAAACGACATTTTTTGTGGGGCTACTATGATCCATATTTTTGGAAGTTTCTCTCCATCCTTTTCCACTTGGCCATGATGATGTTTTGATAAACCGTGTTACCTTTCATGTTCTGCATGAAACTAGCTTTTGGGTCCAATATGAGATCGAGAACGCGGCGCAATATATATGAATATCATGCATCATGTGCAGTGAAAACTGCAAAACTGGAATTAGTACTGATCATGATGATGATGAGACTTGAGAGTATTTAAGCCCTTCAAAAATCAAAAACTAAGTAATTAAGTGGATATCATGATTATAAATGAATTAATTTTCCTGTACATGATCGATGATCTGCACACGGTAATTTTCCTTAATATCATCATGTATATTCTCAAGTTTTAAGATTCTTTTTCTAAATTAAATTATGTCATCAAGCACTTTATTAGACGTGTTATATATAATATATATACACACACATCGTTCTGACTTGAGAATATAATTTTTCTTATATCAATTTTCTCTGATCCTTTTGATCTGTTACCATCTTCATGATGCCTCTTATGTACGTTTTCTTTTTGTTTGTAAAAATATTCATATATGATGATCAAGCATGTTACGAGTGGCAAGACTTGATATTATAATTCTAGCTGCTAAGGGAAAATTATTATAATATTAGTCCTTAATTAAGGTGTGAATTTTCCTCAAACGTCTCATTAATATTGGGCAAAAAGAAAAATTATTGTGTCCTTGGGATTTTTATCTTTTTTTTAAACTAATCCCTCATGAGGTTGAAAAAGTTTCACAAAGATCCCTTTTCCCAAACTATGGTAGCAAAAAATTATATATATGTGGTAGAAATTCGCCACATATATCATAGTTAGTTATAAAAGATAAATATTTTAGTCATAACTAGATTTCACGAAAGTAAATTCATAAACTTGTGTGAGTTGATGTAATAGTGCATTAAATTATAAAATTATTTTTATTGTAAAATAGATCTAATGTATCGTATGAAACAATGTCAATTTATAGGCTTACTTAGTAGAATCTGTTTATGGTTGTAGCACAATTCTCATTATAGAAAGACAACTGCCATGTATACACAATCAAATTTTTTAGAAATTATATATAGACAACTATAGATAGGCAATCAAGAGAGGTTTCTTTAATTGGAAATATGAGTTCTTATAGCATCCATGATCCATAAAAGATCTATCCCGAGATAATTTTGCGATGAGTACTGCTACATCCATAAAGAAATTACACAAAAGTAATCCCCACAAATTGATGTGTCTTCATTTAATCCGTTAGATCTACTTTATAATAAAAATAACTTTATAATTTGACGAACCACATCAAGCCACATCAATTTATGAGATTGTTTTTGTATAATCCCTTTGTGGCTAGAGTATTTTCCTTTAAATTATGAAATATATATGTCTCGTCTACACAGAAATCTTAGACAAGAAAGTTTATACATTGAGAGATTCTATAAAAGTAAACTCAAAAACTGACATGATGATTTCATATGATATGTCGTTATATCTATTTTATAATACAAGTAACTTTGTACCACATTAAGTTACATCAGTTTGTAGATTTATTCTTGTTAAATCTTTTTATGGTTAAAGCATTTTAGGATATTCCTAGCCAGAAAGATCAAAGAATTTACGATCGACCACGCAGCATATGAAATATTTATTTGAATTATCAAGTACTGGTCGTGCTGGTTGAGAACTTTCAACGTATGTAAGACAGAAATCTCCCGGCCATCTGCAGCAAATTAGAAGATCAACATCAAAATATTGAGAAAGAATTAAATTTGGAATTATGTGAAAAGAAGATGACAGCCGGTAATGGCAGTTAGAGAAATTATAAGTACAGCAAAGGAGCTTTTGGCATTATTTCTGTTAACTGATTACCTAAATATATAATGTTGACATGATAATAACGTTAAGATCTATAAGGACAGTATCAATAATGTATTTTCTAAAAATAAAAAACTAACTTAAGAATTATTTTAGTTCATAAATAAAATTGAATTCTAATAAGTACGTATGATCAGGCTAATTAAATATACATATCTTTGAGACCCCACTTAAATAAATTAATATATATATATATATATATAATAATAGGTTTATAACTTAATTAATATAAATAGTTGAAAACAAAGGGTTGGTGAGTTTTGAAATTCCACAAATATTATCAGATCCTTCCGAGAACCTGAAGTACTCCTTGACAATTGTACGCTAGCTTCTACTTCTTCCCATGACCTAATTCACATAAACAAACAACATATATTAATATACATATATATATATATGTATGAATAAATAAGTACTGCATACGGAAAAAAAAAATTATATAAAAGTAAACTCACAAATTCATATAATTTCATGTGATTAATTAAATCTAGTACTTTACGATAAAAATAATTTTATAATCTAATTAACTTGACAATCTAACGTACTAATCAAATAATCACGTCACTTTATAAATTTATTTTTGTAGAATTGGCCAAACTATATCTCATGTGTGTACATAATATTATATATATATATATATACACACACACATATCACACTGATCATAGGTACACATGTATACTGGTAGGATGAGTGTACAACGACGTCCGGGATGAATCTAAGCCGTTGGATGACTGAGATGATCAGTAGGCCCCACGAAACAAGGAAGGGAGAGAGAGAGAGAGAGAAGTTGACTTTGGAGAAGGTTGACGTCAAGGTCATGACTGCGTGCCATTCTTACCCAGCTGCTTCCTCCGTGATTCCATGAAGCTTCTTTCTTTTTTCACTTTTTTTCCCAATATATCAATATTTATTATTGAAGTACTCACCTTCTGAGTACTCCACCCATCTTATACATATATATATATATATAGAGCTATGCCCTTCTCCCCAAGCTGATCAAACTCATCAAACCCTTCAACATCTCTCTCTCTCTCTGTGATTGTTTTTGGAGTTAAGTTTGTAGAAAATGGCGGCGAAACGCTTTTTTAATGAATCCGAATCGTCCAAGGAAGATCATCAGCAAGCTGCAGCTGGCGAGAAAAGGAAGAAACCCAGATATTCTTTTGCTTCGTATGTATATTCATATGGCTTTTCTTACCTACAATTTGCAGTTTTCCCATTCTGATTAGTAGTAGTTTAGCTGCAGAGAAAGTTGTTTCTTAGTTATGTTACAAAGTTGCAAAGGAAACGTCGTCTAACGTTTATGATCTTTGGCAGTGTTATTGGAGAGGTGGTAATGGTGAATTCCTTGCAGAACCTTTTCTCAAACAGCTTGGAACCTTTGCTTAGAAGAGTGGTATGTGATCATGATCTTAGCTAATTATGCGTTGTCATGCTGATTACTCGAGCCCTAATGTATCAGTGAGAATATTGTTGATATTATATAGGAACCTTTGGATATAAAAATTAATGAAACTGTGAATGATGTATCCCCTCAAATTCAGGTGATGGGAGTTTCAAGTGAGAGAGATGCATGAACATGTGAAGTAGTACTTAATTTGTTGAGTATTTGATGATGCTCAAAAAATCGATATAATCGAATGACGTTGTGAGACCTACTTCCTTCATGTGTTCATCTCTTTTTACTTGAGGCCTTAAATTTTGGGTAAAAACTACATGAGATATTGATTTTTTTCCATATTTTGGATAATGTTATCATGGACAACTCTAAGTCCTAATCATGAATGACAATAAGTTTTGTCGGTGAACATAACCCCCTACCAAAATGGATATATATTGCATTGATTAAGAACAACCATACTTTTTAAGTATTAATTGGCAGCCTTTTGTGAAGTTATTCGTGCGAAATTTTACTCAATTAATGCATGCACTTAATTTTCAGGTGAAAGAAGAGGTGGAGAATGGTCTAAAACGATGTTCCCAATTATCTACAACCAGATCACCTTCATTGCGAATCCAAGCTGCACCGGAGCCATCAAGTCTCCGACTGATTTTCAGTAAGAATCTTTCACTCCCCATATTCACTGGAAGCAAGATTGTGGACATTGAAAACAACCCACTTCAAGTCCTCCTCGTAGACACAAGTGTTGCCGGTACTGATCGAATGGGTCTTGTGAATTTTCCTCACCCAATCAAAATAGAAATTGTTGTTCTCGACGGTGACTTTCCTCTTGGTGATTGTGATGCTTGGACTGCTGAAGAATACGATAGCAAAATCGTAAAAGAGAGAACTGGCAAGAGGCCATTGCTTGCCGGAGAGGTAACAATCACCATGAAGGAAGGTGTCGCTACTATTGCTGGAGATATAGAGTTCACCGACAACTCAAGCTGGATCCGGAGCCGGAAATTCAGGATCGGTGCAAAAGTTTCTCCAGGAAGCAACCATCAAGGTGCTAGAATTTATGAAGCCATGACTGAAGCTTTTGTCGTCAAAGATCATCGTGGAGAACGTAAGTTTCTTAATTATCGTTTATTTCTTGCAATACTTTTAGCTCAGGACATGAAAATATCTCTTCAAAGTTTTTGTCTAAAATTGAGGGTATCAAATGAGAGACAGATAGACACACGAAATTATACTGAGTTCTACAACAATTATTGTTGTCTGTATAAATTTTTTAGACATTAAAAGCTAAAATCAATATTAATTTTTTTTTCAAAAGATTGGATAGTAACATAATATGTTTATCTAGTAGAGGAAATTACTTATTTGTAACCAGTTATTTCTAGTGAAAATAATTATTTCCTATAAAAGCGAATCTGTTTTTATCATAAATAGTTGTTATTGTAGCAAATAACCAATTACAAATGCTTGTTTTTCTTGTACTAGTTAGTTATATATGCACGTATATATAGTCATGATGACCTTAGTTATTCCCTGTTAATCATCTTGAAGTCTAATGGCAGATTAAGGAACTTGAACTTGAATGATCTTGACCATTATTGTATCAACTAGTACTTTTTGTATATGATTTCCTATAGTTTGTTCATATACATACATATATATATATATATGATTAGAAATTCATGATTAGAGTACTGTCGTTAAGAAGGTCCGGTCCCACATATAATAAAATATAAAAGACATGACTGACTCTGATTTTCCATGCATTTAAAAGTCACCAATTAGCTGTATATATGTCGATCATAATGGACATGATTGGAACATTTCCTTTTCAATCCTCCAAACCAAACAAGGGCTTTTAGTCAATATAAAGCCAATAGTTTTGCCTCTATTACTTCTAAATTATATATTTGTCGGGACCGAAAGATCGATGCTGCTCGACATGATCATGATATGGTTCCAAGTCCCATTATTAATTGCCCAAGTTGCAATGTTTCAAACCATAGATATATGTAAGACACCATATGTTGTCGATCAATCACAGCCAATATCCGATGCAAAGAAACCTTGCCACCTTGTTATTTATTTTGTTCTTGTAATTAATTTCATGCATTTCTTTACATGCACGTTTAGCCGGCTGTCTAGCTGTGGTACGTGTTTGGTAACATTAGTTAATTATCTTAGGTTCTTTTTTTTTTTTTTTTTTTTGTCTTATTTAGAGCATTGTATATATTTTTAAAGTGATTATCGTATATATAAAACCATTTAAATCCATCAACTGATGAAATTTTAATCTGTTTTGAAGTGTACAAGAAGCATCATCCACCAATGTTGAACGATGAAGTTTGGCGCCTACAGAAGATTGGGAAAGAGGGAGCTTTCCATAAGAAGCTGCATTCTGAGGGCATTAACAGTGTACAAGACTTCCTGAAATTGTCTGTTGTCGACGTCCAAAAACTTAGAACCGTATGTTTCATATTTATCCTAAATTAAATCGAAATTAGAAGTATATTTAATTAAACCTTCTTGCTCTTCCAAATTATAATGGAAAAATATTGTTTTGGCAACAGATTTTAGGTGCTGGAATGTCTGATAAAATGTGGGACGCAACAATAAAGCATGCTAGGACATGCGTTTTGGGCAACAAGTTGTACCTTCTAAAGGGAAATAACCTTACCATCTTCTTGAATCCTGTATGCCAACTTGTTAAGGCTGAAATTGATGGGCAACCATACCCCGCTAGGGATTTGAACAGGGTATGCATGATCGATTTATTTATGATCTATTTCATTTATGGTTTTATCATTTTTTCCAAGTCTTTTTGTTTAGCAAGCTATCATCATCATGATCATGTTCATGCATGCATGCAAATCTCAAATAGTGGCTAGCTTTCTTATTAATGGTCTAAAATCAATGTGTGTTGTTGGTATTGGTATTTGCAGACCTATATTGAGAACTTGACAAGGATAGCATATGAAAATTGGAGTTCCTTGCAAGAGGTGGAAGAGACTACTGCTGACTTAGTACTAACGCAAGGTATATATATTCAATTGTCTTTACAAGTACATGCATTATTCTCTTTAATCGAGCAATACTATTCTTTATCCTAAATTTTGTTATCCTTAATCACACTTACTGATATGACACAATTTGAGTGATTTCACGTGTAAATCACTTAAAATGTCTGATATATATATAAAAATGTGTGATTTGAGATGACAAACTATAAGATGAAGAATGCACATATAGTATCTCTCTAGTAACAAATTAACAAATGAAAAATTATATACAGGTGAAACGATCGAGCAATATCCCAACCAACAAGGACTAATGAAATCAATAGTTCACCAAGACGTGGGATATAACTTCCTTGCCGAAAGACCTGTTGATCATCCTGTGGTGTATGGGTTAGGCAGTGGATCATCAGTACGTGAGAGTGGGTGTAGTCATGACTGGGTAATAAACTACAACACGCCAATTGATCAAAACGGCATGATCAACTATAGCTTCTCAGAATCCTCATCAGATGGAGAAGTAATGCACCCAAAGTCTTTCCTCAGTGAGTGTTGAAGATATATATAGATAGCTTATATGCATAGATCTCAGTTGCATGTATGTGTGTATAAAATATATACATTATATATAGCACCCAATAATGAGGTGTGATGATCATGTTGTTAATTAATTAGTGTAGGTGCAAAGGAAACCCCCAAAAGTGCATGCAATCCATGCCTAATGCATTGTTATAGTTTAGTAATTAATGAAGTGCAGGTTCTGTAAATTAATTAATATCTATATATTAGTGAATTGTCAAATCAATTTGGAAAGGAATCAATGTAACCAAAATTTGTCCATTCTTTTTCAGATATTTATTTATTTAGTGTTTAGCCGTTAATCTTAATATTATATATATATATATAGAGAGAGAGAGAGAGAGAGAGAGAGAGAGAGAGAGGCATGACTCACTTAAATGGGAAAAAACAGAAAAAAGGCCCATGGCTTGCTGCTTTCTTAGGTCATAAGGCGAGCCCATCCCAAGTTTAAAGGTCAGTCTAATTTGGGCTTTGCTTGTTTCCTTGTTTGTCCAGTTGTGGCGGTTAACTATACAACTATTTAATTTCCTCAAACTATGGAGTTTGGAAAATGGCAGATTTTATAAAAACAAATTTTAATATGCTACGTCAATTTGCTTTATAATAAAAATAATTTTATAATTTAATATACTATATCAAATTAAATCAGTTTGTAAATTTACTTTACGAGATAACTTTGTGGATCGAGCACTTCCCTTATCTTTAAAGCACATGCAGAGAATCATTATTATTCACATAAAAAGAAAGGAAGTGTTTTGAAGAGGCATAGACATAATTTGAAGATCCCCCATAATATTAAATATTTTCTATAAATAATGTGATTTCATCATTATATATTGTATCTATATCTTTTCCACTCATAAAAATTTGAGTTAAAAAATTTGTAGAGAATCCCGATTTCTGATTTGAGGATTAAGAGCATTGGTATTGGTCTAATCAAATGCCAGTGAATTGCAAATTATGACTAATTTTACACTAAAAATCCTACATTGAGCTAGTTAAAAGATAAAAAGTTAGATTTTGAGCTACAGTGAATGGAAGGCTAAAGTCATATTTGGCGTCTACTATTTGGGAGCCAAAAGTATATTTTATTAATTAAAATCATTAATTGCTTCTTTGTTTTATTATGCGTAATTCATTTCTGAAAAATGCCAGATCTCCTGCTGGGACTCTCGTTGGGTCTAGCAAAAGTATTTGTATGTGTTTTTTTAAGTTTTTTTTATATAATTTTTTTAAAAATTTTAAATATTTTAAAAAAATAAAAAAAATCATAATATTATTAAAAAGTATTTTCTTAATCATGAAGTAAAATAAAAAATCATAAAAAAAATATTTTTTATAATTTTTTATTTTACTTTGTGATTAAGGAAATATTTTTTAATGGTTTATTTTTTTTTTTACTTTCTGATTAAGGAAGTATTTTTTTAATGATGTTCTAAATTTATTTTATTATTTTAAAATATTAAAAAATCTATATAAAAAATAACTTAAAAAAAACACATGTAAAACAATACTACACTCCAATGGGAGCTGTAGCATGACCCTTCATTTCTGGTCCCTTTCTCTCGCTTTCTCTTTCTTTCTCTAACTTAAAAACTTAAATTATTAATTAACATATGATCAGTATAATTGTAAAATATAAAAAAACTAGAAAAAATTTATTATTGTTAAAAAAATAATATTTTATTATTATTTTAGCCAATAGATGGATAATCCAATATGATAATCTATATTGATTGGCAAAAGCCCAAAAACGAGATTTTTTAAGTACATTTTTTTTAAAAAAATATAAAAGAGAGGGTATTAACTTCATTGTCCCTTATTATTCTACACTAACTTCATTGTCCCATATCTTGGGCTGAATCTCAATTGTTTGGTACATAATAAGAGGTGATCCAGGTTCTGGTGGACTAGAATGCTACAAATTCTGGAAAAATGGCTCATAATTTATTAATTACAGTGTACAATCGAAATAATAAAACAAAATAGGATATTTTCTATTGGCACGCTTCTCTTGGTTAGCAGAAAAGAATAAATCAATCTATTTGCGAAAACATGGACCCAAATAAACCCATGACAGCTCTTACATAATATATATATCTACATCTCTTACTCTCAATCAAGATATCATTTTTTAGCAAATTTACTTGTGCAGAACCATTTTTTTTCCTGAAAAATGGAGTGTAATTTAAGTACTGCGAGTTGATCCTGAAGAGGTGCTAATCCAATTCAGAGCAGAATCTGGAGAAACTGGCAGTGAGTGTTGCCTCTTCAACAACACAATTTCATCATCTGCAGATATATCTAACTGATTTTCCACCTTGTCATGTTTACTGTAATCCTTATTTTGTATCTCTTTTAGTGTTTCCAGCAACTTTGCCATGGATGGTCTCATTTCCTTGGCATGTTGCAGACACTGAAATGCCAACTCCGCCACAGCTAATATCATTCTCCTTACACTGTAATCTGATTCAAACCCAAGAGATGGATCGACAATCTCGTGTAACGTGTGGTTTTGGATCTTGTTGATAGCCATGTTTGACAGATTGATTTCCTCACGATGTCGTGTGATGTCAACTGCAGGCATGGATGAAATAAGCTCGATCAAGACCACCCCGAAGCTAAATACATCACTCTTGTCGGTAAGCCGGTAGCATTCGTTGTACTCTGGGTCGACATATCCAGGAGTCCCTTGTGGAGCAGTAGAAACATGGGTGGCATGTGTTGGAAAGAGTCGAGACAGCCCAAAATCTGCAACTTTGACACAAAAATTGTTGTCGAGGAGAATATTGTTTGTTTTCACGTCGCGGTGGATGATGTCAGATGCATGTAGATATACCAAAGCACTTGCAGTCTCAATGGCGATGTTCATTCGTGTAGACCACGGCAGTGCACCGGGTTTTGCGTGTTCGCCGTGAAGATGATCGGCGACGGTGCCATTGGGAATGTATTCATAGACAAGCACGAGTTCACGGCTGCGGTGAGAGGTGCAGCCGTAAAGGGAGACGAGATTTTGGTGATGTAGGCGAGTAAGGATGACAACTTCGTTCATGAATTGCTCGACTCTCTTCCAGTTGTTTTCATACAAACGCTTGACTGCAACAGCACGCCCATCTCGAAGCTTGCCTACTCAAAACAACGCCAAATCAGTGCATAAACACATCATTTATTGCGGAACTTTATAATAAAAATTAAAACGCAATGTATTATGTTTATTGATGTGACTTACTTGTAGGTCAGTAAGTGTTTAGTGTGTTAATGAACGATGCTTGCAAATAGATTGTTTTGCGAGGGAGGGAGGGTGTCTTACCATAGTATACGGTACCAAATCCACCATCTCCGAGTTCTTTGTCTGAATCAAAATTGTTGGTGGCTTCCTCAAGCTCGGTGTAGTTAAAGAGATGAACTCCAAAGTAGGTACTTACCATCTCAGAATCTACTGTTGAAGATGGATAAGAAGAGGTGTTTGGAGATCTCAAGGATGAGGGCACATATTTCTTCTTTTTGTGTTGTTGATAGATACAGAAGATTATACACATTATAACCACGGTTACAGCAGCTGTGACAGCACCTGGATAAAAAGGGGGAGTGCCAGCAAGCTCAGGTTGATGACCAAAATGCAGAAATGCTGTGATACACTACATACGGGAGAACAAGTAAAGGATGAAAATGGATGCATGCATTACCTATACCAGCCTTCAGCCCCCAATCCTTTTTCTGATCTGCAACAGTAAACAATGAAATCAATATAGAGCCCGAATACTTGAAAGGAAAGAAGCATAAAGCAAAGAAGGAAGATGAGTTGTAAGGTCAAAAGTAGCAGAGGCATCAACTATAAGACAAGTAGAATATATTTTCTACTAAATGTGAAAGAGGAAAAAGATGGGGTGGGATGGGGTTGGAAGAAAGGCTGACGAAAATGGGAAAAGGAGAAACCAGTCAAACCCAAAACTCACCATTTTCTGTGCTAAAAATTATGTTTTCCAAAGAAACTTTGTTCGGTTACCAAAGATACAGGTATAAAGAGTATGAATGCAGAATATCAGCTCATTTACTAACTATTCAATTTATTGAACGCTCGAGAAACAGGAAGACTCTACTTAAACTTCCTCAAGAGGTCTTTGTTTTTTTCCATTATAGCTTAATATATCTGCCTTGCATCATTATGATTTCTCACCCCTCTTAAGTCATACTAATTCTTATTTCAAACATTGACTTTGAAACTGGAGACAGGTAGGACTAGACGTCTAGAATCATTAGAAATAGTTGCCCACAAAGAAAAATAAATGCTTTTGTTCTTAGTCGTCGACTTAATGGTGCATTTAGTCTCCCAAAGCTAAAATGTTTAATTTTCTCGGAAGTGAATTGATTTCCACTCTTTTGACTTGACTGAATGTAGATTAGACATAAAACTAAACGATTTTTCTGGAAGATGAAGAAGACTCTGCAGAATCAATGTAATGCTAAACCAATCAGACATTCCAACATCAAGGTAACTATGTCATTTTCTAGTCACAAACAGCAAGAAACCCATCTTTAGAATTTCACTGTGATTCATTTCCAACAAGCCTGTGAAGTTGACATTTTATTTGGGTCATTGCCACAAGTAAGAGGTAGGCAGGCTTAAAATTTTATGTCGAGGGATGTGAGTGATAGACTAAAAGTGGTGAAGAAGATGAAAAAATGCATATATGAGAAGGATTTTAGGACATAAAGAAAGTTTTGGAGGTCCATTTGTGGTGGAAGGAAGGAAGAAGCAAAGGAGAATAGAGAAAAGGAAGGAAGCATTTGGATGAAAATTCCATGTTTTCCCTTTTGTTTTCGTTTTTGGTTTATGATTGAATTTGAAAAGGATGGAAAAGACAAAACAAAGTTTCAAGCATCAGCAAAAAAGATATGCACCTTCAACAACTCCCTAAAAGATCCTCACCCAATGTTACATTTAAAGACTAAAAGAACTATTGCTATTTTACTATATAATTTGTCTTTTTTTTAATGTCTCAGTCAATTTCACATCATTCTTACCAAAAGAAATCTAAATCTGTTTTCTTTTTATAGGTTGTAATTTTCCATTGATATGGACAATGTTGGACTCTATGCTAAGAAATAAATTTGGGCAAAAGAAACCATATTCTCAATGGTGACATCATGATGATATGATATAGTGTCAGTATACATACATACATACATAAACATAAAACAATCATATAACATCCAAATGTCATAATTGCCTTAAGAATGGGCAAAAGTTGAATAAAACGGATTGTGAATCTCCTAAAAAATAAGAAGGGGAGGAACCAATAATGAATATGGTGAATAAATCTCAGAAAGTCTGAGTCTGAGGAGGCCATGACCCCTCCAACTTTGTGTGAAGTGCCGGACCGGGCAAGTTGGGGTGATGCTAAAATTATAGGAGTAGATGACTTTTGGCAAAGCTGTGATTGGTTGAGCAGAAAGTTGAGGAAAAACAGAACTCATTTGTCTCCTTTCACACGCCCCCAAAGTAAATGAGCAGAGAAAATTATGGTCTAGAGACTCCAGACTTATCTAGATGATGGTAATGTGCACTGGATTGGTCAGTTTACTTCTGGTTGAAGCAACCTAAAAATGTTGTCAATTGTTGTTTTCTTAATCAGGTGATAGGGAAAAGGATATCTTGGAACTTAAGGATTTCAAGTGGTAGAGAGAAGCATGAAGATGACTTTACAGTATTTATTGTCTATGAATTATTAGCTCAAACTAATCAATCTCAAACAACAAACATGTTGAATACTCACCACTTCCTCTGTTTGAATGTTGACAGGGTTAGGCTGTAAGGCGTTAAAGCATTTATATATCTGAGGGAGTCACTGCCCACTAGAGCTCCAAAATTAAACAAGATTGGGCGATCTTGACCAGTCAACAAATGCAACCAAGTCAAGTAGGAAATATTTTATGGTGTTAATTAAGATTTCTTAAGATTTTTCTCTTCATCAGATGACAGCTGTTTTTCTCTTTTCATTTTTTAATTTTAAAGTATCATTCCCACTAATAAACAGATAAAATGACTAGATATTTAACTACACTCATCCCTGCATGAACTTGAAGAGGATGGTATTTTTTTTTCATTGTTTCAACATCAATCTGACCTTAGGTTCCACCTGCATTCTATATAGTACAAAGCATTATATAAAGTTTTTGTCTATTGTCTTGTCTTATTTTAGATAGAATAACAGGAATTTCATTCATATTTCTCAGTATTAATTAATTTGGTAGCAAATCATTAGTTGTTATCCTTTCTGCAGAGCTAGCTAGCTGTAACTTCATTATCTACCCGGAATTAGTTGATAAGACTCGAGGAAAATGATATTCATCATCTTTTTAAGTTTTAACCATCATCTCCTAATCGAGGGCTAATCAATAGCATTAATTAAACAGAAAAGAGAACTACTATAGGGGGCTAATCAATCAGATTTTGCAGTTCTCTGACTGAAACTTCTATGATCTCCAATGGCCTAAAGATTCAATCTTTTTGCTGTTTATTTACTTCAATGTTCTATTGCTATGTGTATTAGAGAAACAAGGATACCCAAAGGAGAAAAACATAACTATGAAATGCAAAATTGTGAACTATGTCGACAGCTACCTGAAAAGAACTGTACTTCCTTCTCCTCTTCACCCTTTTTTGGGGCACCATGGATGGCCCCAAGAAAAGAACTGTTATGTTATGCCATTATGCAGACTTTAGGCTAATTAATGAAGAAATGAGCAATACCAGCCAAACCAAGCAAACAACAAAGAAGCTGCAACGCTTCATTGTTAACCTAATCCAAGGAAGAACACAAGAAATTAACTGTGAGTGCGTACTTACCGGCTCTTGGACACATGATAACAGGGTTCACTTCGCCACGGCAAAAGCAGACAAACAACGCAGTACTGTTAAAGCCGCAGCTCCCACCGGATTTCTCACACTCCCCACATACAAAAGGCATCGCAAAACGGTATTTCACGTCGAACTCATCATTCAGTACGCTCTGAAGTGTCTGGTTTCCTCTTTCTTGAGGGTCCTGACCAGAAAGAGCAGCACCACCCCGCCGGAGAATGGGAACTTTGATATTAGAACGGCATTTCGCAACTTCTGTATGGTTGGTTTCGTCTAAATAGTAAGTATAATTATATCTATCGCCACCTTCTGAACCGCACATAAACCTTTTCTCTTCTGATGTATTCACTTGAGAAGAGCAGTTGTAGACTAAAGTTAGGTTATGAACCGTTTGAGGATCGTAATCAAACAAAGTGTAGTTCAGAGCGGTGTTGACGAACTTTCGGGGACAAGAATATTGGATGTCCCAGAGATCCATTCTTGCAATGGACATGCTATGAGCAGATTGGTTGATGTTCAGAATCTGGAATTCAAGCTCTCCAACTTTCATAACCGCGTACGAATCGTTCCGGCACTCGAGCTTGTACCCTCCGTAGCCACAATACTGAGGCCGATCACCTCCCCAGAAAGGGAAATAGATGTTTGTGAGGTTTCCACACTGGTAGGGACAACTGCAGGCAAGGAAGGGATCATCCTCGATGCAGTGAGATGGAGGTGTTACAGTTGAGAAGAAGGAGAGGGTGATGAGAAGGGAAGATAGAGAGAGATGGGTATCCATGTTTAAAGGATATTCATGGAGAGAAAAAAAAAATAGTCTTTAGGAGAGAGATGGATGAAGAGTTGTAGAGGTGAATTGCAGATGACGCAGTTGGATATATTTTTGTTGAATGAAGACTGGAAAGCGATTGAAGTAGGCTCTGTTTTCACATTAACAATTATCAAGTTGGCCATGTTTTGGACGGAGATTGGTTCCAGCCTCTTACTTCTGATATCACAGAGAGATATATATATATATATATATATATATATATATATATATATATATAGAGAGAGAGAGAGAGAGAGAGGGTGTTGACTTCGACCATGAGAAGGGTTGGGGTTGAATATGAAGGCGGGCAAAATTAGGCGTATGGAATGGTGTTAGGAGATTATGAAATGCTTTAACTCAAAGAAATCTCAAAACCTAAATTCACATATCCTAAGTAGTTTAATCCTGTTTGTAAAATTATTTTTATTATAAAATAAATATAACGTATAATATAAATTATATCGGTTTTGAGATTTATTTTTATGAAATTTATTTGTAGACATAACACTTCTAAAAAATAATTAATATTATGATTTAAAAATAATAATTCTATTCCAAAACCTCTACATTTTACACCCTCCATTTAACATAATTTAGAGTTTAAGATTTTTCTTTTATGCCGAACTAGAGCATAAGATTGGATGGTGTAAAACTAACTTAATCTAAGGGCATCACACCCCCTACTAATAATAAATTATAGAAATGGTATTTGAAATCGTGGAGTGCGTAAATGCTACGCAATTCTTTAAAAAATAAAGTAAATACAAGACTCACATTAAAAAAAAAATTTAATTTTTAAATTATAGACTCCACTCTTTTTCAAAACGATTGTACAATCTTTACATACTCCACAACTATATATAGTATTACTCAAATAATTATTGTACAATTTAAAAAGCTTAAATAGATGTAATAAATATCATATGACTTATTTTATTTTATGTACATTGTTTTAATTTATTGGCGTTGAAGCTCGAACGACAATTCTTCAATGCAATAATATCCTAATCGTTTACTTTAATTACAATCTTTTATAAATTGATTTGAGGTTGTTGAGTCCAAGCCACGTTTGATTGAATATTAGGAGTGAATTAATATGTTTGTATTTATATATATATATATATATAAAATAATAAAATATACGTAAGAAATAAGAATATATAGATAACCCTATTCTCGTTACACACTAATCGAAGTAAAAGAAAACTCTTAAGAAAATATAATTTAATTTAGGCTTCGTTTGGAACATAAACTCATCTCAACTCATCATTACAATTTTTTCAAATCCCAACATAAAATATAATAAACAATTCAACTTTTTCAAATCTCAAAATAATAATAATAATAAACAATAATATTCTAACAATATTTTATCAACTCAACTCAACTCAACTCAACTCAACTCAACTCAGTCACGTTTTTTTTTTCATGTTTTTTCACCGATCGGTTTCTGTTAGTCTTAAATTTGATTTTTCTGTCCTGGAATGATGAATAAATGAGGCTTAATAATTCAAGTAAACATGAATGTTGCATTACTTCATATCTTCCAAGTTTTTATGAAAATCTAACTTTTGAATAATAATAAATTTATCTTAGATTTCAATATCTCCTATCGCACGCGTTGATGTAGTACATCTCTCTTAAATGATATTCTGTAATGGGTGGAGAATATTTTATTACCTATTTCCCAAAACTAATTGGGATCTTTGCATGAATTCTAATACTTAAAGTGAGAGATAGACATATAAAATGAATCCTGCAATATTTATTGAGTATTTAATATTATGTAATAATTTTATTTTGACAGTTATAAAAACAGTAAGATCTATTTTATGCGTCTATCTCTTTTAACATTCTATACCAATTCAAATAAAAATTAAAAAAGATTTGAATCCTTCCAAAACTACCTAAGAATTTTCTAACCATAAAAAAACTCTAGAAGTGATGCATGATCTCCTAAGAAGACATGATAAATAATGTATTTTAAAGTTCATTCAACTCCCAGTCCTCCAATCCGGCGCCCCTATAGCTGGCCTCACGGTATCCATTGTCTTATAATATTGTATGGTTTATGACTATATATACGCGCTAACTAGCTGACATACATGCACAATGCCATAATTTTCGTTTTACGCATTCTTTCTTTTTTTTTCTTGGGTCCCTCGTCTTCTCATTTGCTTCTACATTATCGGAGGACCTCTCTGTTTTTACTAGGGAGAGAATGTCAGACTCAGATCCTGATGTCCTCAGCCACCGGCCGGCTGGCAAGTACTGCGGCCTTCTCAATCAAACATCGTATGTTCAACTTGGATTCTTATAAAAGTAAATTCATTAATTAATATGATAGTTTCATATCGTGCGTTAGATTGTAAAATTACTTTTATTATAAAATAGATCTAACGTATTATATAAAATTATGTCAATTTATAAATTTATTTTTATAAAATCTCTTTATAACATAATCAGTTATCATGAGCCTAAGATTGTGTTTGATTCTTAATCTCAGCTGAACTCAACTAAGTTCAGTCTAATTTTAAACTCAGTCTAACACCCAAACACTCAATTCTCAAGTTACAAAACTCATTCCAACTCAAAACCTTCTTACACGTGAGACCTACAACCTTTTTCAAATTAAAACATTTTTATATGTGAGACCCACAACTTTTTTCAATTTTCTATAAAAGTATTAAACTCATTTTAATATTTAAACACACTTTAAACTCAGTTTAGATAAGTTCTACATAATTTCTTTTATTACTCAACTCATTACTATTTATAAAAAATTTAACCCAACTGAAACGCAGCCTAAACGTTCTACGACATCGGGCTATATCTACATCCTCCTTGCAACAGCAAACGAGGCATGAATTCTCACTACTGCTGCTTGCTGCGGCTGACAATTGTCTCTAGGCAGCTAAATCGCCTGTAGGGCTGCTCCAAAACCAACTTATTTTGGCCCACTTCTCTTGGTCCTTAGGCTTAAAGGCAATTGGTCTGGACCATGTTTCAAGCCCACTTTCTTTTGATTTTTTCTTTTGGAATCCTATTTATTCTAAATTATTCTAGTTAACAATGTAACTATTTATCATAAATTTCATTAATGTTCTTAATTGCATTAATATATGTGACATTTTGAGTAGTTTTATATGTCAAACACTTGAGTGACATCCACTAGCTTGACTTGTGCCACAACATAGGGCATGATTCTTCAAGGATCAATTAAATGTGTA
The DNA here is from genome assembly GCA_961763995.1 of Juglans cinerea. Classification (NCBI taxonomy): domain Eukaryota; kingdom Viridiplantae; phylum Streptophyta; class Magnoliopsida; order Fagales; family Juglandaceae; genus Juglans; species Juglans cinerea. The sequence continues at coordinate 15,646,461 of CAUIVZ010000016.1, forward strand.
AACAAACATAGGCATGAAAGGCATCACATCCAAGAGATTAAAAAAAAAAAAAATCAAAAGCTATAGCCTTCCCTAGCTATATAGTATTGTAAATAAAGATTGAAATATATGCAGAAGTCAAACATGGGAGCGTGAGCAAAACTATCAGCTAGCCTAGCTAGAGAAACCAAGGCGTTAACCACATGGTAAGTAATCAACTTAAATAATAGGATAGAAAATAAGTCTAAAACAAAGGGTAGCGATTCTGTCTAATTCTAATATTATTGAATTGAAAAGTATGATAATGAAGAGGTATAGACCTGTCAATTGTGTTAAAAGATATAATTTAAACATTTATATTTAGTTTTTCTCGTCAGCTCAAGTTGTAGGGATAAGTGATGATTATTTACTAAAAATGATATTTGCAAATTTAGGATATGCAAGTTTCGTGCATCATCTTTAAAAGAAGTGAGTTAATCTGTAATTCACATGAAAAATCATTTTTTAAGGTAGATCTTTTTTTTTTTTTTTTTAAAGAAAACGTGTGATATTTGCACACTTTAAGACTGTATCTAACATTACTCTTATTTAATATGATCAGAACAGAAATTTTGATAAATTCGAATCCCGTTTAACTATGGCTTTAGATTGTTTTCCTTAATTCTGTCTTCTGCCCTGAGTTCTTTATATATTTCTTCAGTTCAAAAATATTAAGAACATATGTACACTTATAACTATATAGCTAGGCACAGTTATAAACGAAGTTCTATAGCCCAAAACAATCACACTCAAGACTTTTCTTTTTATTTTATTTTCTATGAAAGAGGCTGATCAAGACTTTAAGCTTGGAGAATTAATGCACTAGAAAGCATACCTTTGCAACGGCCCCTACGTATGCTGCCATTGTTGCAGAAACACAGCAACTCCTCTGCTGTTTCGTTATACCCACAATACCCACTGGAGCGCTCGCATGTACTGCAATTCGCAAGAATTCCCCAATCGAGCACGAACCCATTGTTCATGGCGCCACCAAAACCTCGAGTCAAATTCGAATTCTCGATCCCAGACCTCATCACAGTCGCCACAACTTTCTCCTCGCAGGTGATCTCCGACCACAGCTCGAAGCCTGCACTTCTCTCAGTTCCCTCCACAAACACAAAAGATCGCATCAACTGATGTTCCAAGCACCCTATGGCCGGCAAAAATGGAGGGTATTTGCTGCAGTTGAAGTAGAAACTGAGGTTCAGATCATATTCTAAAGAGAAGTTCAATGGTAGCGTCTGCAGAGTAACGTTGTGACGCGCCCTCGGACACGACTGGTTTGTGGCGTCGATGTCCGCGAGGGTTAGGGTATGTGCGGTGTAGTTTATGTCTTTCACGTAGTACGTGTCGCTGGGCAAAGAAAGTACTGCGGGCTCGTCGCCGGCATCCGAGCACGTTAAGCCGAAACCCCGGTAGCCACAATATGAGTTATTGGCCGTGGTGTTACTGTTGTTTCCTTGCAGCCAAAAAGGGTATCTGATCGTAACGTTACCGCAAGTACTTTGCGAAGGCCAGCATGTTGTCGGAGAAGAACTAGGATCGGTGGCTGAGGAGTTGGTGAAGAATAGGGAGAGAAAGACGAGGGAAATGGTCAGAGGTTGTGACATGGTGAAAGAAATGTTCGGAACGATGACAAACAGGAAAAGTTTGGCCGTTTTTCAGAACTGGGGCAATATTGCTTATATATTGGTATTGAAATGCTTATTGATGAAGTTACTTTATAAAATTAAATTTATAATTAATAAGATTTAATTTAATACATTATATTGTAAAATTATGTTATTGTAAAGTAAATCTAACATATCATATAAAATTACTTTAATTTATAAATTTATTTTTATAAAATCTCTTTATAGCTATAATATTTCACTTTAATTGCGCTTTAGTTGCGTAGTTTTGTGTGATGTTATTGGACTAGAAAAGAGAAAATGATTGGTCCATACAAAAATTTTATAGAAGAAAGTTTATACATGCAATTTAATGTCATCCATTAGATTGAAAAGCTCTTATGATAAAATAGATCTGACATATTACATTAAGTTGCATCAGCATGTAATCTACTTTTTATGTAGGGCTAACATATTTTAGCAAAACAAAGAGTAGCTAGCATAGATCATTTTAAAATATCCCTTCCTCCCATGGTTTTTGAACATTCAGGATTTGTTTGGATAGAGAAACGATCTCATCTTATCGTTACAAAATTTTTAAATTTTCACACAAAATATAATGAACAATTCAATTTTTTCAAATTCCAAAACAATAATAATATTAAAAAAAATAATATTATAACAATATTTTATTCAACTCATCTAAAATCATTTCATCTCATCTCACTATTCAAACCAACCCTCAAACCTTATGTGATCATTTTGTTTGTCTCTAATATGGTTGATTACTCCACTTGCAAAAGTTTGCAAATTCCATCCACCACATTCAAGAGAAGTTTGGGATTATAATTACATGGTCTCTCTTGACCATTTTCTAAATACTTACAAAATTATGCATATTACAATTTGAGAAATGTATTAGCCACGTAAAGATATTATAAAAATAAACTCACTATTGAGAAGTCTCACATGGTTTAGGAACAAACTCATCCTAAGTTTTATAAAAAGTTACCACACTCCTCCTATTAGGCCTTTTATGAGTAGAAATTGACATTTCTATATGGTATCAGAACAGATTAACTTATGACTGATGATGGGCTCCTGTGACCTACCCACGATAATGGTACTAGAAATACCGGCGCACACGTGAGGGGGCTTATTGAGAAGTCTCACATGATTTAGGAACAAACTCATATTAGGCTTTATAAGGAGTTACCACACTCCTCCTGTGATAGGAGAAAATTCCTTTATGATTGGGCCTAACAGGTTGGGTCGACAATGAGGTCCAGTCCGGTCACCTAAGTTTGGGCAAGGAAAGTAGAAGTCCAAACCAGAATATGGATAAGGAGTTTGGGTCAGGACGAGAGGTCTGGAAGAAGATCGGGAAAAGAGGGAAGAGTAGTGTGACGCACGGCGTGCGTCACCAGATGGAAGGGACACAGGACATAGGTCACGTCGCATTTAATGCGGCCCAGAACAGAGGCCATGTCGCATTTAATGCGGCCCAGAACAGGAGCCAGGTCGCATTTAATGCGCCCCAGGGTGCAGGGTGTGTTGCATTAAATGCGACCCAAGACCAGAGCAGTGCACAGAGAAGGCCTGGGGCCATCGCTGCTCGACAATGTGACGATGTGAAAACTGTTCGGTAATAAAGTATGCAGAACGAATCACTTCGCGCTTACCAACACCCCGCCATGGGGAAAATCCTAAACGGTAACTATAAATAAGGGTAAACCCAGCAGCAAATGAGGTAACAAAAAAGGGCTATCTTCCTTCATACACTCCATCGTTCTTATTTCCATTTTTCATGATCTCTTTCCTCAAGGTACTGACTAAAGCATTGGAGGATTAATAGACCCCGAGGTCCCCACTCCATTTTGATTGTGCAGGATCGCGCTTGGATATTGAGGGTGTGAAGTTGTTCAGGCCCACGAAACACGACATCAACACCTCCTATTATGTATTTTTTGAGGAGAAATAAGTATTTCTGTATCTACAAATTAACGTAGTTTGATATAGTATATTAAATTATAAAATTATTTTTATTATAAAGTAAATCTAAGTATCATATATAGCCATATTCGTTTGTGGGTTTATTTTTTTAAAATTTTTTTGTGATTGTAATACTTCTCTTACAATTTAAATGCCAATTATCATGGTTAAAAAATGAGGCGTTCTTGATAGGATAAAGATTTTATCAAGTTGTTGATCGAACTTGAGGATCCCAAATAAGAGTGAAATAAATGAATGAAGTGAATTCGACAATATTTATTTATACATATCATTAAATAAATAATAAATATTATAAAACTCTTTTGATATATCTATCTCTTCGAATCTGAAAAGAGTGATAAACACGAATTTTTTCTCCTAGATAAAGGCAACATTCCGTGTTAACGTCAGAAAAAGTTGGTGATTTCCACGCGGCGGTCAAAATTAAACTCATTTTCCAACACACGGCAGTTTAGTCAAAATTAAACCCACCATGCATGTACGTACGTGGTTTCAGATATTGTCGTGTGCTAGTATTGTTTTGGCCTCAAAGGAACCGATGATGATGATGTTTGTCCTCTTCTAATCTCATTAACAAGTTTAATTTAAAGGTAAAATATAATAAAAAAATATTTTTATTATAAATAAATATTATAAAATAAATTTATAAAGTTACGTGATTTAACATAAAATATTATTTTATTAAAATAATAATTTAATGTATCATAAGAAATTACGTTAATTTATAAATTTATTTTTTTAAAATTATTTTGTGACAGTAATATTACTGTAAAAGTTATGCTATTGGTGCAAGGTCGGTCATGGGTCAGCATTAAATAAGAAAGAACAATTCAAATACGACTCAAAATTTGTTTGGTTCGTCCAAAGAAAAATGCATAAAGTCTTTGGGAAGAAGATGGCCAGAAATTTCATGCTGAGGAATATTAAATTTAAAATACTAAGATCTCAATAAAATGGCAATAAAATACAAAGGAGGCGTGTGTTCTTTCAGTTCCTTTCATTATTATAACCCTAATTGCTTGCTCATTATCTGTGCTTTTTTTCTTAGTCTGTTTCTGGGGAAGGTACAAAGATTGACAGTCATGGACTTGACCCGAAAGTTGTTGATGACTGAATTCAACATTTGCAAATGGAAAAATATAGTTGTAAGTGATTTTGTATACTAATACGCGTATTCATTTAATATGATTGGTCAGAAAGTAGATTTTATTGAAAATAATGCTAATTTAAATTTAGAATATGAAGACAAAAATATTAGTACGCAGATTAGTACACAAACTTACTTTGTATATAGTAAAACTCTTTACAAATAAAGTTACTTTGCAGTTCTGAACTTATGATCGTAGGAAGAAAAATAATATATTTTTTGTTTTTATTTTTACGTGCTTTAATACTGCATTAGGATATTTAGATAATTTCAAATAATTTGAATTTATATATAAATAATAATATTTATGAATTTCATTGAGATGCGTTTAAATATATGAAATAAGTTAAAATATATATTAGAATGTATAAAATAGGTTGAGATATGTTTAACTTTTTATAAAAAGTTAAAAAAATAATAGATCAATCATTAGTTTGAGATACGTTGAGATGTATTTGACACCCAAACATATCTAAAAGTTTATTTGACACGTTAGTTGCTATCATTTTGCTTTTTTATAAAAATTCTTATATTTTAAAAATACCATGTCTTATATATATATATATAATATAGTAATGCTACGGACACATACAATTTTACATCCTTTATTTATGTAATCAAGTATTAGAGATTTCCTAAGTGATGTACAAGTGGTGCTTATTGCTCCTAGATCCTGTGTTCCCTCTGCATACCTAGCTGAGTGCTATGCATTATTAAGGGCTATAACTTTGTGTCATGAACTGGGTTTTGAATCTGTTGAATATGAAAGTGATGCTAAGATTGTTGTAGAAGCAGTCAATGCTGATAACTTAGATTTTTCATGGTCATGGCAGATTATTGAAGACAAAAGACATATTATAGCTTGACATCCAACTTGGAAACTTTCTTTCATTCGAAGGGAAGGAAACAAAGTTTCTCATGTTATTGTAAAATTTGCTTTGTCTCTAGTTAATGAGTCAGTTTGGATGGAGGAGGGACCAGATGTGGTCCTTCCTAGTATTGCTTTTGCTTTTGATAAGTCTTGTATAAGTTGAGTTATGAAATGAAAGTTATCCTTTTCAAAAAAAAAAAAAAAAGGTTTTTGATGGCATGTTGGCATTGCCACATTAGTTGAAATATTAAAATAATTATTTTTTATTTCCTTTCTTTTTGCTCTGTTTTAATTATTTCAATTATGAAAATTTGTTTATGGTCCATTTTATTATCTTCATCTCAATATTTATTGACTTGCTATCAAATAATTAATTTATAAGTAGAATATAATAAATAGTTTTCAATCATTTAAGAGTAGTACCACAGCTACAAAGAAATCTCATAAAAGTAAATTCATAAACTAATGTGACTTCATGTAATATGTTAGATTTATTTTACAGTAAAATTAGCTTTACTATTCGATATATCACATCAATACATACATATCAATTTGTGAGTTTATTTTTGTGAAATTACTTTGTGGCTACAACATTTCTCATCATTTAATATCAAGACATTAGATAGTATGAATATGATGGTAAAATGAATGGTGAATAGTAGTATGATGTTTCGAATCGGTGTTGTAATGCCTGTTCTTGTAGTGGGACTTTAGGAAATAGTTTTAGAAAAGAGATGGAAATTATTGAACTTTTTAAAACTTTTCATTTTCTCTCCAAGATATAAAAGATTCTATATTTAAAATAAAATCTGCTTTGTAAATCAAAAAAGAGTTTACAACGGTACTCATTAGATTAAAACTGCAAAGTCCTTTTACATAATATGCTTTTATATATTACGTCAAATGTGCCTTGGCTTCTGTTACCTATCCCTTGAGCAATATTTGTCTTGACGCTTCATCTTCATTTTCTTCCTAGGAGAGGAAGGGACATACATAAAAATAAAATGAGTCAAATACTCAATAAGCATTACTTCATACTGTAAAAATATAATAACATAGGTTTTTATTCATACATTTATTATTCTTCTACTTACATTATATAAAACATTTATTTCTTTTGAAAACATTACAAGCTAGTAGAGTTTTTCTTTAAAAAGGTTTTTTGTAGCACACAGGCCCAACACGAAACTCGTGTTCGAATTTTTTTTATACGGATGAAAAGCTCACTTGGGTTTTAGTGAGTATTTTTGAGAATAGGGTACGGGCCAAAGATTTTATATTGATGGAATATGGATTTGTTTTTATTGGGCTTGATAATTGGGTTAAATTTAGTTAATAGTTTATGGACGAAGTGAGATTTACTTTATATGGTATTCGGCCCGACAAAGTATGGCACAAGTTAGACTAGTTTGGAATGTGAGTCAAGGCCTATTAGTATTGTTTTAAGTTCACGATCCATGAAAATATTTCAGACTAGTGGAAAGATTTTTTTGGACCTCTAACCGGCCCAATCTATGCTCTATAATATCCAAGTTGTGGGTCAAATATTTTCACATGGGCCCAAAAAGCCTAAGCCACCAGGGATAAGTTCCGCACGTCTCCCATACACTTCTCCACACCATGCACATTCATTTTCAACTTCATTCACGGCTGACAGTTCGTATTGTGGATATATACTCACGTATAAGCAGTTATTCGTCAGTTTTACAAGCTAGGGCTGCCGCATTTTCTCGTTAGGTTTTAGCAAGCAAAACTCCAACTAGGGGTGATAAACGATTCAGTCGGACCGAACGGACCGGACCGAGACTTAGACCGGTCTGGTCCATATTTTAGAGGACCGAAAACATTAGGTCCAGTCCACGGTCAAAGATTTTTTTAGACTAGACCGAATGAAAAAAGATATATATATATATATATTTTATATATAATAATTATACAATTAACAATATAAATTTTTAAATATATTATTAATACTTGTTAAATATTCTATAAATTAACAATATTTTATATATATCTTCATCTAACCTATTACTATTAATAATATAAAATTTTAAATATGCTATTAACACTTGTTAATATTCTATGAATTAATAAATATATAAGATCAATTAGTTAATTATATAATAATTATATAAATTAATAATATAATTTTCATCTAATTTATTATCATTGACCATATAAAATATTTTTTTATTGAGTTGTTACATAATCCACATTAATAAGTCACTTAATTTAATTTAGTATTTTAAATAAAGTTTTTTTATTAATTATTTAAAAAAAAATTAGGCCGAACCGGACGGATAGCTATCGGTCCGGTCCGGTCCCTTTGGATATTCGGTCCGATCTGGTTAGAAAAAATGATGGACCGCCGGACGGGACTGGACCATTTGCAGCCCTACCTCCAACCAAGAGGCAGAAGGTCGCTGCCAACTAGCGACAACGCAGTGAACTGGCATCACGAAAGCACGAGCTCCACCGTGCGCACCACCCTCTTCACGAATCCAGCCATTCCAAGCCGCAGATTGAGAGAAACACAGCCACGACAACCCCTTGTTCAACATTGCACCACAGCCCCACCTCGTGCGTCGCAAACCACCGCCACCATGACTCCCTCTGATACACTTCAGCCCCCCAAACACACGGCATCAAGCCATTTGCCTCACACACTTAGACCCATTGTCCTCCACCGTGAAGACGCTGCGACTCAACCCTTGCACACCAAAAAGGAACGATTTTAGCCACCTCCTCCACGCACAACTAGTGCTCATCGTAGCTCACCCTTGAAGCCACACCGTGAACTGTGATCACCACCGTCGCCCAGCCACCAAAAACCACTACAAGCGGTGCTCTGTTTGCACCACACTGAAACAGGGGAAGTATTTTCCCCCATCGTGAGCGACAACTCAGCCACCCCACGACACCAGCCCCACCCTGACGTTGCCACCTGCACATAAAGTGCCACCGGGCACCTCGACCACCCTAAGCTACAGCTTGCTCTCTCGATAAGTTCACGGCATGCCCCACGGCCTCCCTCTCCGTATCCATTTGTCCTCACCATTCTCTCTCTCTCTGTCTCTCTCTGCGCAACCACCCAGCTCGTCGGAGTATGCACCTCAGCCGCCCAGACCCATCGCGGCTCCTTCTCTCTCGGTAAGCATCTGCCATATGCGCCTCCCTACCCAGCGTTTTCTGCTCAAAATGGGAGTATAAGTTATAACTATTAATCTGCATGGTAGTATTAACTGGAGGTATAATTACGTTAGTACCCTAATTTTTTAAGTTGGGCTTGGCTCACAAGGCTTTGGTTGGTTGTGGGCTTTATTTGAATTGGAGTGAAGTTTTATTAATGGGATTGGGTTTAATATTTTTTTAGCAGACTCAATTTTAATTTGTAATAGTTTAAAAGAAATTTTATGTTTGTTTACATAAAATATTTTAAACGATTTAAATTATGTTATTAAGTATATATATTTTTTACAATTTTATTAATAGATTTTGTTATAATTACTTTATCTAGTATTAAATTTTATAGTTAGATTTCAGTAGTAAATAAGTTAGAATTTAATGTCTTAGTTGCCAAGTTGGAGATATTAAGTGGATGGATTTGGGAATGATGGTATTTTAGGATTATGAGAATTTTAGGTGTTGAAGAATTAAAATAGGTTAATTTTTAGCATTTCAGGTTTAAATAGCGAGATGCGTGTTTGGCCGGAAATTTACGGAAATTATGTGATTATTTTAAAGGTGACGATTTATATTCGTTCGGTATTTTTGAGGAAAATTCAAAAAAGTTAAGAAGTCCAGGTAAGCAGAGTTTTTATACTAGTCTTTGCATAAAAAGAAAATAAAACGAGATTAATTTTTAAAATATGCATGTTTGTTTTGAAAAGAAATGTGAAACAACCTCAGTTATTTTTTTGCATTTACTCATGAAATCTGTATAAGAATGAAGTAATTTTTGTCATGACTGGTGTAGACATGAGCTAATTTTAGCATTCTACTTCTGAACTGTGAAAAAGAGCGAATATGAGATCTAAAAAGTTTTGCTTTGATTAAATGAAGAAGTTTTGTTTCTGTTATTCTTGAATATGTGAAATGATATAAAACTATTCAGTATTCTGTTTTGATATGATGTGCCATCTAAAAACCTTAGCATGAATTTCTGATTCTGTATCTGAATATGATCTGGTTTCAATGATGTTTTGTTCTTTTTTGTTAAGGCCCTGCCATGGTATAATAGTGGTATACGGCTCAATCACGGGTATAATGGTAATTTATAACCCTACCACGTGGTTAAATACGGTATACGGCCAGCCACAGGAATAATGGTGGTTTATAACCCTACCACAGGAGTTAAACATGGTATATGGCCTAGCCACGTGTATAATTGGTGGTTTATAACCCTACCACGAGGGTTAAACATGGTATCTGTCTTGATGTGATGCTCTGATATGATATGAATATGATGTTTCAAATTTTGATATGCCAAATGATTTTTGAATAAGAAAATTTTATGAAAGCTTCGCTCTGATATTTTTTGATAACATGTTTTGGTTATGCATTCTGAAAGTAAATATTCTGATTCTGCATTTTGAAAGAAAATATTTTGTTCTGCATTTCGAATTCTGTAAATGCTTATTTTTACATACTAGTATATGTTCTCTGCTTACTGAGTTGTTGATAACTCACCCATTATCTCCACAATATTTTTTAGATATTTTGATGGTTCAGTTGAGAATCAAGATTATGAAGCATTGAGTGAGATAATTTAAGTATAGTGGATTAAGCATAGAAAGTTTTTATGAGTATTGGTGATTTTTATTAAAAAAATTTATTGTGTTATGATGACTTGGCAGTTTAAAAAATTAATTATATTGAGGAAATTAGTTAGGATCGAAATTTCTATATGATATTGGAAATTTGGAGTCTAATTATATTATTGAAATGTGAGTTTAAGTGATAGGAAGTAACTCTCCGACCCGTGCGGGATATGGGCATTACATTTTTCCTTCCTCATATAAACATTTTCCATATCTTGTACATTGATTCATAAAGAAACTAAATCATTTCATACATCAAATTATCTGTTATCACTTTTCATTGGCCAGTACATACTATTACACCCAGTATATTGGGATAACAGTTTTTTGGGCTTGACTCCACCCGTGGGTCTCGGTTAAGGAATCCATTTTAGTCAGGGGTAGGACTAGGTGTTCTCCTTGTACTAGTTACCCGGCATATCAATCTGCCCAGTCCATTAGTACCATCATTTATTCAGTCATGACTGTTATATAACTTCATACATTAAATCATTCATTCATTTCCTTTTTTTCATTCATTCATTTCAGTTATTTCCTTATTCATTTCATTCATCAATCCATTTCTGTAACACCCTAATGGAAGGCCCAAACCACATGGTCTATACTCTAAAAGGACTAGTCAATGATGCAATTGGAGTCCCATTGAAACCTTATAAAGAGCAAGAACTTCTCCTTCCCTAACAATGTGGGATCCCATACACCACCTACCCTTATCTATATCATATGGGGTATCACAATCTACCCCCCTTAAATTCCCGATGTCCTTGTCGGGTCTGTCCATTGTAGGTGGCATGGCTTAAGTCCCACATTTCTGGTTGGGATAGGCTCTGATACCATTTGTAACGCCCCAATCGAAGGCCCAAACCACATAGCCTATATTCCAAAAGGACTAATCAATGATACAATTGGAGCCTCATTAGAACCTTATAAAGAGCAAGAACTTCTCATTCCCAAGTAATGTGGGATCCCATACACCACCTACCCTTATCCATATCATATGGAGTATCACAATTTACCCCCTTAAATTCCCGACGTTCTTGTCGGGCCTGTCTATTGTTGGTGGCATGGCTCAAGTCCCACATTTATGGTTGGGATATGCTTTGATACTATTCGTAAAGCCCCAATGGAAGGCCCAAACTACATGGCATATACTCCAAAAGGACTAGTCAATGATACAAATGGAGTCCCATTGGAACCTTATAAAGAGCAAGAACTTCTCATTCCCAAGAAATGTGGGATCCCATACACCACCTACCCTTATCCATATCATATGGGGTATCACAATTTCATTTCATAAAACATCATTTCAATCCATAGCATAAGCATAAACATCATCATTTATTAGTATCATTTAAACATCATTTCATAGCATCATTTCAACATCATTTCATAACATCAATCATAAACATCATCATTTCATTTCATGGAACATAAAGAGGAATAAGTTTTGTTTCAGCTTTTTGTGCTACTGCAATTGGTGCCAGTTGCTGTCTTGGCTACTGCAATTTGGTTCCATTATCGTATAAAGGCTAAAGAAAATCAAGGGAAGAGATGGAAATAGGGAATTTAAGGGCTATACATGAGAGAACCAAAGGAATAGAAGAGTATGGCTAAAAAAATGAAGAAACCCGAGAAATTGCAGTACCTGCTGCTACTTTTGTTTTTATGCTTCAGTTTGTTTCAAATCTCAGATGCTGCCTCTTTTGCTACTTCAATACACTTCTATAACTCACATGTGACAAGGGAGTGGTGGAGAGGAAGAGAACTGAAGAAGAAAACCAAAGGATCGGAGCTGGAAAGAGCAGACCCGAGAGCTTGAACTCGCTGATTTCTGCACTGATGCAGATTCTGTTCTTGATTTTTCTGTTTTGCTGTGTGCGCTTCAATTAAAACTGTTTTGGTGGTTGAGATACCCTTTTAAGGTGGTCTAAAACGAGGTAAATCAGCGACTAAGGTAGTGAGAGTTGAAAGGAAGGAAGGTTGAATATTTTCCTTTCTTCTGCAACAAGCTTATCTGCATTGGTTTGGGAGTGTGCACGTTGATCTATCGCTGTTTGTATATTTCTGTTTTATTCAATAACACAATGGTTTACGCTTAAGAATGGTGATTCATGGAGGCTTGCGCTCCACTATACACTAGGAGTCTTAGTGGCTTACTAAGTACAAGTTGGGAGCTACCTAACTTGATCATAGGATTGAAGAAAAGGAAAGACTTGAGAGCTGACTCGAGATGAGTTGATGAGTTGACCAGCCACAAAATCCCCAAAAACAGAATTAACAAACAGGAATCATATCCTCATTTGAACAGCCACAAGCTTAGGTGATTCTCCTTGTTTCACCTCTTCATTTCATTCACTACACACTCTACTATGTCACCATATGACATTAGTGTTGAAGATAGTCAAAAGGAACACCACACTAAATCGAAATGACAGAAGCTTGAAGGAAGGAAAACTGTTTTAAGAATTGCTGCAAGACTTGGACCTGAAAATTAGTCTTCATAAAAATGCAAAAGGTTTGAGGAGTCCTCATGGCAACCAAATCCTCAAATAATCACTATTTGTCAAAGACCAAGAAGGAAAGATATGAAGAAAAGAAAGTGACACTTATATTATATATGAAAATGCTATAAGTGCCAAAACATGAAATTCAAATTCCTATTGCTAGAGATTATTGGTTTGGCTAGCATGGCTGAAATGGTGAAGAGGACATGAACCAAAATAAAAGGAGCACATCTAAGGCTATAGGGTTGGGTTACAATTCTGCTGCAATGGTTTCTAGTTCCTTCCCTTGCTGTCTTAAGCAGCTAAGGATTAAGATAGTGGCCGACTCCACCTCCCATGGTGGCCTAAAACATGGTATTGCGAGTGGTGCAAGAAATAAACAGGGTATAGGCAAAGGTCCACTAAAATCAAACTGAAATGGAAGGCATGTAGGTAGCATTTTGCAGCTGAATTTTTCTGGTTTCTAAGGTTACTGTCAAATATAGTGTGGTGTGATTCTAAGCTGCTAGGGTCTTTTATTACTACCAAGGTTAACATGCATACGATAATGATGATTAGAAATAAAGGAAACTAGTGAGGATTGAAGCATAAATTATAGATATGAAATTTCCAAACATTATTATTTTTTCAAATTAATCATTACAAATTTTTCAAACTTTCAAATAAAGAATAATTCAATTTTTTCAAATTTAAAAAAAAAGAAAAAAGGTGTAGGTACAAAGGCTGAAAGTTTCCTATCGTAGTTCTTGATTTCTACGGCTTCTTGCTGCTACGCCTCGCATGGTGGTTATACAAGGCTGAGAGTGGTTGAGCTGCCACATGATTCAGGGTTGAAGGTGGTGGTGGGGTGATTTCTTTGCTACTAGAGGCTGAAGTGAGGAGAAAAACCAGTAAAGGGTGGAGGCCGGAACCGTCGGATCTGTTGCTTCTCTGATACTACTCATGCAGTCGTCTTCTTCCCTTCCTGGTGGCTCACGGCAGCTAGAAGTGCTGCTTTGGTGGTGAGTTGAAGGGGAACGCGAAGAACAAGGAAAGAAGGAGAAGGAGTCACGTCGGTTTGGAGGCGGGGAAGCTTGGAAATGAGATTATACGAGAATTTTGTGAATAATATTAAGATAATTTGTAAATATGAGTGTCAGTGAGATAATTTGAGTTAAAGAAGTTGTCCTTCTTATATTAAAAAAAAAGTATGCCATATTAAAACAATGTCATTAAGAAATTTTCAAGAGTTCAAGTACCTTTAATTGTAGAGATTATAGGGCATTCATTAAGTTTACTTTATTAAGCCTATAAATATCAATGCCATATGTCATGTTTTATCTCTTTGTAAGCCAACCCCCATAAATGCTTGAAAATTCAGATTCCTGAATCCGGCCAAGAGAGGACAACCACAAAACAGAAAAGACAATGAGCCATGTGACAGGAGAGGCCAAAATCTGATTGTTCTAAATCAAAACCCATAAGGAGGAAGGAAAAGATTTGTCTAATGGAAAAGGGTTGCCATTGGCATCTGGACAAGCCTCAGAAAAAATGGGACACTGATCAAGTCAACCGTCCTTTCCGAGTTAAATCTACATTGGGATCTTCAAAACTTTGGCTTTCTTTTTGAGATTGGATGATCTATCATTCAAGACATATCGAACTATTAGAATTTTTAATATATGCTGAAAAATAGACTAAAATTCAAGTATTATGCAGTGAGAACATCAAAATGATTTCCATGCATCTCTTACCTTCTAGAGAAAGCTCCCAATGGTCATCGTATATATGAGACTTCCCACACAGAGTAACCAGGAAGTTTCTTCTGTTTGGCATAAGCAACCTTTATTTTGACCACCTCAGCATCATCAAAGCCAAACCAAGTCCATCCAACCGAGAAATATTTGACTACATATGTTGCATTATATCTCACACCAGCCCCACGTCGCTGACTATAACTCTTGATATTCTTGAAGGTCATGAAACCATCTTCGTCAATGGCTGGACCTGAAGCCGGTGCACCTATACCATTGTTGTAGGAATTCTCTAAAGGTCCTGCAGGCATAGTTATACAAACTCAAAACCAACCTGCTAGCAGACAAAACGCTACCAATCCATTCACCAATACCATCATCAGCGCTAACATGGCCAGAAGGGTCATATAAGCCTCCTTGAGCAGCGGTAAAGTTGTACCACTCAGGCATATATAAGTCATAAGCCATGACATTCACCCAATTCAAGTTATCCCGCATGAAGTCCACTGGGAAAGAAGCACTCTCCAAATTTGGTGAGTTTTGAACCGCAGCTGTCAAGATCAGTTCTGTCAAGCTCTAACTTGTTGCGCGCTGACTCAGAATTTACTGCTGCTCGCTACTCTTGAAAGAGTAATCCCATATTGGTCATGTCCGAGCTTGTGTTTTCTGAAACCCAACAAAATTCTAGGCCTTGGAAGCCATAAAGCCTGGCCATCTTTTGAAGAATCGATGAAAGATTTTCTATGGAAGCTTTGCTGGCCATCAATGAAAGGATTGTGTGGTCCGCGTTTCCACCCCCAATAAAGATTTTATTGTAAACTGGTGGATACAGAGGAGGAAGACAACATTTTCAAGGAGAGAATGGGTTTGCATGTTGAGTTGATACATGAGTAGTAGTGTTTTATGAATTCTATTGAGATGTGTTTAAATATATGAAATAAGTTGTGATATATGTTTGGATGTATGAAATAAGTTAAGATATGTTTAAAAATTTTTATAGAAAATTGAAATTATTTTTATGAAAAGTTGAAAAATAATAAACTCGATTGATTTGAAATGGATTTGTTAAAACATGAACATAAACTTGAAATGAATAAGCAGTATAGAGAAGAATCTCATTCTCATTGATGTAATTTTCATACAAGAGCTATTGCTGTATATATATTACAAAAAGCAGAAAAGAAAAGTTCTAAAAACCAACTTTTAGTCTCCTATTTAGTTACAAGTAATCGACTGTAGCTTTATGGACAGCATGGTTTAGGAAGTGCTTTACATGTTGATTTCCTGACATTGCTTTGTGTGTATCCATGTATTTCAGCATGTGATCCCTTGCTTTTCTGTGACAATACCTCCTTCCTTTTGCTGTTGCTTTTCACTTCTCTGCTGCAATGTGCTTTATTTCAACCTTTTAATTTATGGTGCATGCATTTCTTGGTCATTGCAGGGTACTTTATATCCGCTTTTCCTGCTGCATACATTTCTTTGTGTGTTGCAGCATTGTTGCTCAGTGTCCTCATGTCCTTGCTTGTAATCAATCATTCTCTTTGTGTTTTATATCGTGAGACTCCCCCTCAAGATGGACATAGATGTATAGGATTCTCTTGGACACTAAAAAATGAAAAACAGAAGATGATAAAGCCTTAATGAAAATGTCTGCCAATTGGAACTTTGAAGCAGTGTGGACAGGAGTGATGACTCCAGCTAGGACCTTTTCTCGAACAAAATGGCAGTCCAGCTCTATGTGTTTAGTTCTTTCACGGAAGATAGGATTCCTTGTGATGTGGATGGTTGCTTGGTAATCACAAAACAAGAGAGCAGATTGTTCATGATTGATGTTGAATTCTTTTAACAGACCAAGAAGCCATACAATCTCACAACTTGTGGTAGCTAATGCCCTATATTCTGCCTCTGCTGAAGACCTAGAGATAGTTACTTGTTTCTTTGATTTCCAACTTATCAATGAATCTCCAATGAACACATAAAAGCTTGTGACAGACCTTCTAGTCTCGGGACAAGCAGCCCAATCAGAATCACTATATGCCTTAAGTGTAAAGATGATTTTGATGACATGAAGATGCCCTGACCTATGGACCCTTTGAGATATTTGAGAACTCAATAGGCTGAGTGCATATGAGTTTGTGATGGCTTAAAACATTCACGGCATAAGTGATGTCTGGCTTGATAATTGTTAGATAAATGAGCCTTCCAAGAAGCCTTCTGTAGGCTGTGGGATCTTACAGAATCTCATTTGTGGTGTGGCTTAATTTGTGGTTCAACTCAATAGTTGTAGAGACTGTTTTGGTGCCAAGTAAACCTGCATCTTCCAATATTTTGAGGGTATATTTCCTTTGACAAATATTGATTCCAAAAGATGACTTTGCAACCTCTAGGCCTAGGAAATACTTGAGGGGTCCAAGGTCTTTGAGTTTGAACTTGCCGTGAAGGTAAGTTTTGAGTGAATCAATCTCATCTTGAGAATTTCCTCTCACTATGATATCATCCACATACACTAGGAGTGCTGTGAACCATTTTTGACTAACTTTAGTGAATAAAGAATAGTCAGATTTAGATTGCTGAAATCCAATAGAAGTGAGTGAGTTGGAAAACTTTGGAGCCATTGCCTTGATGCTTGTTTAAGTCCATAGAGGGACTTATTCAGTTTGCATACTAATTTCTCCCTCTCAATTTGCTCTCTGGGAATGTGATAACCTGGTGGGATTTCCATATAAATTTCCTCATTGAGATCCCTGTGTAAAAAGGAATTATGAACATCCATTTGAGATAAGAACCAGTTTTGAATAGATGCTAAGGTCAGGAAGACACGAATTGTGGTGAGTTTAGCGACTGGACTGAATGTTTCTTGGAAATCAAAACCTTCTCTTTAAGTAAACCTCTTGGCTACAAGTCTAGCTTTGTGTCTTTCAAAAGAACTATCAGATTTAAGCTTGAATTTGTTGACATATTTACAACCAATGGTAGTTTTGTTAGGGGGGAGGGAGGTAACAGTCCAAGTATTATGTTCCTCTAAGGCACTGAGTTCAGCTTGCATTGCATCTTGCCAATGTTTAAATCACAGCTTCACTATAGGAGTTAGGTTCAAAAAGTAGAGAGAGGGAAACAAAAAAGGATTGATAAGATGGGGAGAGGTGTTGGTAGGCGAGGTGATGATTGAGTGGATGAAATATGGAGGATGGAAAGGATGCATTGAGAGGTAAGGATTCTGCTATTTGACAATGGTATTGTTGTAGATAGGCTGGTTGATGCCTATCTCTGGTGGACCTTTGAGGAGGTGGATCAGGAGATGAGGTGTCATGGAGCTCATCAAGATGAGGTGAAGGAAGAGACAGATCAAAAGAGGTAGCAGGCAGAGGTGTTTCAAGAGGAGGTGGTTGAGAATGGAGAGTAGAATTAGATGTGTTAGATTGTAGCTCATTAAGAGGAGGTGAAAAGTTGTTATCTGGGGGTAGAGGAGGTAAAACTAGATGATGAGGGAAGGAGGAGTGAATGTCCAAAGACGAATGAGAGGAGGGAGTGGAGGTGGAGGAGTGGAATGGGAAAACAAACCCATGGAAGATTACATTCCTAGAAATAAAGGTAGAATGAGTCTCTATGTCATAGAGCTTGTAACCTTTGATATTTGCAGGGTATTCTAGGAAAATGCAAGGTCTGGCTCGAGGTTCAAACTTGTGTGGGTCTTAGAGTGCTAGCATAACTCAAGCAACCAAAGACTCGAAGATGAGCATATGAGGGTGGTGATGAAAAGAGCCTTTCATAGGGAGATTGGTTAGAAAGGAGGGGAGTAGGGATCCTATTGATGATGTATGTTGCAGTTAAGATGACATCTCCCCAAAAAGGAATAGGTAAACCAGCTTGAAAAAGGAGTGCCTTGGTAACATTCAAGAAGTGTTGGTGTTTCCTCTCAACAACACCATTCTATTGAGGGGTATGCACACATGTTTTTTGGTGAATGATGCCATGGTCTTTATAAAAATCAGCCATCTCGAATTCAAGGCCATTATCAGTTCTGATTTTCTTAACTTTGCTATTGAATTGAGTGTGTATGAGCTGAAAGAAAGACTGTAGATAGGTCTTGTGTCTGATTTTAGCTTCATTAAAAAAATCCAAGTGATTCTTGAATAATCATCCACAATGGTTAAGAAGTAATGAAAGCCTTGAATTGATGCTTGAGAATATGGCCCCCATATAGCACAATGAATTAAGTCAAAAGGAAATGAACTAGTGGATACACTTGGGAGAAAGGGAAGATGTTTCTGCTTGGCCAAAGGACAGATCTTACAATGAGATAGGTCCTTGGAGTTTACATTAGGAACAAGAGAATGAATCTAATTCATTCTCTGTGAAGATAAATGTCTTAATCTAAAGTGCCATAGATCAAAATCTTGTTGTATAGCTACTTGATTGACTCGAGCTTGATTGGGAAAAAGTTAAAGAAGGGTTGATGTTACTATCATGAGAAGGAGGCAACAGGTAAAAGAGGCTGGTATGAACTTTAGCAAGTCTAATTGTCATCCATGAAGAGAGGACCTGAATGAAGCAAAATCTTTTAAGAAAAACAAACATGTATTTGGTTTTTGAGTGAGCTTGCTAACTGAGATGAGATTGAAAGTGAATGAGGGTACACATAAGACATCAGTTAGTGATAGTGAATCTAACAGCTTAACAGTGCCTATGTGTGTGACTTGAGCCTTTGTACCATTTGGGAGTTGCACAAATGCTTGTATGCATGAAGAGGGATTGTCAAAGTAGGAGGTGGAGCGCACCATGTGATCAGTGGCTCCTGTGTCCATGCTCCATGTTGTGTTATAGATATCAGAGTGCTTATGCTGGGAAGATGAACTGTGTTTGCATTGATTCACAGTATTGAGATGAGAGTGATCACCAGGTATGGAAATAGTGGAGAGGCAGTGATGATTACCTGCTAAGTTTGAGTAAGGTGTGGTCGAGGAGCTGGTTTCAGTACTGTCTGGTTTGGTAGGAGCGGTGTAGGCAGAATTGGTTTGGTTTGTCCCAAGTTCATCTAAGGAAATTGAGCATTAATAAGAGCCATGAGGTGTTGTGCTTGAGCTTAAGAGAGGTTCAATTGAGAGACACTTTGAGCCGGTGCTTCATGGCTTTAGGCAGTAATCTGAGCAACAACCTGATTTGCAGAATAAGGTGCAACAAAAGTGTTTCTAATTCTTGGTTTGGTAAACTTGAAGTTTGGTGGGAATCCCACTAACTTGTAGCATTTTTCCTTTATATGTCCAACCTTACCACAATGGTGGCAAACTAGGCCTGACCTGTCCTTTTTCTTTGGAAAATTCTGGTAGGCAAGGAAGGCAGAAGGTTCTAAGGTGGGCAAGGCTGTGTTCCTTGCTTGCCTTTGTCTTTCCTCTTGCAAAATTAGTGAAAAAGTTTTATCCAACGAAGGCAAGAGACTTAACAAAATTATTTGTCCCCTCATAGCATCATAACTGTCATTTAAGCCCATTAAAAATTTAAACACATAATCTCCTTGTTGGACTTCACCAACATTCAAGGCATCGTAGGTACACTTCCCACAAGAGCAACATGGAAGGGGTCTATAACTATGCAATTCTTCCCAAATAGCATTAAGTTGTGTGAAGTAGTCACTTATAGAGAAGTTTCCTTGTACAATGCCACTTAGTTTGTGTTGGAGGTGATAGATTCGAGCCTCATCAGGTTATGCAAAACGCTCCTTAAGCTTGTCCTATACCTGTTTGGCTGAAGTCATGAAAAAGACATTAGATGCAATGTCCTTTGAGACAGAGTTTAGAATCCATGCAAGTAGGATGTTGTTGCATCTTAGCCATGAAACATAGGAAGAATCTGATAAATTAGAAGTGGTGATCTTGCCATCCAGGATGCCTGATTTGTTCTTGATGGAAATAGAAAGCAGAAATGATATACTCGAAGAAATGTAGTTTGAACTAGTTAATGGAGGTGAGACAATGAAAGTGTTAGCATTATCACTGTGATATAGGAAGAAAGGACTATTTTGATCCTCAAGGGGAGGAGGAGGAGGAGGAGGAGGAGGAGGAGAAGAAGAAGAAGAGGTTGTCATGTTTTATGAGATGAGGTTTGTTTGTAAGTTAAGGAAATATAGCAAGAAAAATGTCCCGCTCTGATATCATGTTAAAACATGAATAGAAACTTGAAATGAATAAGCAGTTTAGAGAAGAATCTCATTCTCATTGATGTAATTTTCATACAAGAGCTACTACTGTATATATATTGCAAAAAGTAGAAAAGAAAAGTTCTGAAAACCAACTTTTAGTCTCCTATTTAGTTACAAGTAATCGACTGTAGCTTTATGGACAACATGGTTTAGGCAACGCTTCACATGTTGATTTCCTGACATTGCTTTGTGTGCAGCCATGTATTTCAGCATATGATCCCTTGCTTTTCTGTGACAATCACTCCTTCCTTTTGTTGTTGCTTTTCACTTCTCCTCTGCTGCAATGTGCTTTATTTCAACCTTTTATGCTGCATGCATTTCTTGGTCATTGTAGGGTACTTTATATCTGCTTTTGCTGCTGCATACCTTTCTTTGTGTTGCAGCTTTGTTGCTCAGTGTCCTTATGTCCTTCTTGCTTGTAATCATCATTCTCTTTATGTTTTATTTTGTGAGAGATTGAGATGGTTTAACGCTAGTTTATTTTGTGTTTTTTTTTACATGTATTTTTTTAACACTTTTAAATATATTTTTTTAAAAAAATTCACAACATTGTTAAAAAGCACTCACTTAATTATTTATGTAAAAAAACTAATAAAAAATCTCAGATAGTTCTATAGCCGCCAACCAATTCTCCCGCTTGACGTGGTATGCCACGTGGCTTTTTTTACTTTTTAAAAAGAACAAAACAACTACAAACCAAATAGAATTTGAAAAACCCCAACCTCGACAAGCTTGCCCCCTCAATTCCTCCGGCTCCTCTGTCAGACCTCCGTCCGATACTGGCATCCAGTCCGTGCGGCAGAAGAGATCCATTTTCGGCATTGTCTTTTGGCTCCCCTCTATCAGACCTCCAGTCCGAGAGGTAGATTTATTTTCCTCTTTCTCGAATAGGGTTTTGACCTACAAATTTATTATGCTGAAATAGATGTTCTTTGTATAACCGACTGCTTACATACACCTTTTCTTGTCTCTCCTTTGAACTATCTTTTGTAGTTGGCCCAAATTTTAAAGATGCTTTAGTTACTAGTTTTGATCCTGGAAATTATGTACATGTATGTAATGTGGTGAACATAATTTAGCTAGGAAGATTAAGTTTCAACGATGCTCGCTGATGATCCTTTGTTCTTAAAATAAAGTCCGAGCCACAAAGAAGTTACTGAGAAAATACAAAACATACATAGGGATCAATAATGGAAAAAAAAATTATCACATATAATATACGTACCGATTTTCATGAGTTCTTCTTGGAACTTGTGAACCACAATAGAGTTCTTCTTCAATCCTACCTCCTTAATTAGGTTCCTCGATAAAAGTTTGTTGTAGTTGAAAACTTGATTTAATTAGTTTTACTCTTTCTATTTTCATTCATATATTATTTTCCTTAAATATATATATATATATATATATATATATATATATGTTCCGTTATTGCCTCAAATGTGCTGGGTATAATCTGACCTTAATTTCTGCTGAACAAGCCTCATATATATTGAGGACTTTAGGTTGAAGCTCAATCCTCTCCTCTTCAAACTCCTTATTGATTTGCTCCTAAAACCAAACGATATATATCAAAAGAATGTCAGAATTTTGTTGTTGTTTTGTTCTACAATTATTCTTCATATATATATATATGCCTGCATGAGTGTATCAAAAAGTTTATGGTAGCTTTTAAAGTTGTGAGATCTTTATTGATTTTTCAATGCTTTTGCGTTTTTTTAGCTCACATTCTTGAGTCTCTTTTCTTTCTGGGTCTTCTTCTAAGCTGTTTCCTTCTTGTTATTTTCACTTGCTTGATATTCTCTCTTTTGGATGGATTGATGTTGTTTCCTTCGGAGACAATTCGAGCGTTGGACAGACAATGGATGCCAACATAGAACATTCAACTAATGAGTATGATGAGGTAGGAATTGATAAGAAGATTGAATATGATGAAACTATTGAAGAACCTATGGTTGGAATGAAATTTCATCTGTAGAAAAAGTTTGGTCTTACCATATGAAGTATGGTAAGCAGAAGGGGTTTGGAGTGCGTAAAAAGAATTCTAGACAAGATGACGATGTGAATGTTAGATAGTTTTGCTTGGCATGTGCGCGAGATGGCATATCAAAGAGTAAGGTTGCCAATATTATGAAACTAAGACAGACAGAGAAGATAGGGTGTATGTCTATGATTAATGCGACACTGAATGATGAAGGTGGATATACCGTATCTAAAGTGACGTTGGATTACACACACGTTGTAGTCCGTGAAAGGCAAGATATTTCATATGCTTTAAGAAGGTTGATTCTCACGTGGCTAAGAGACTTAAAATAAATGATGAGACAAGAATAAGGTTGTCCAAAAATTTCAAGGTTGTGGTTATTGAGGCGGGGGTTATTAGAATGTGTCATTCGGGGAGAAGGAGTGTCGAAACTACATTGACAAAGAACGACAACTTCGCCTCGGGTTGGAGTTGCTGAAGCTCTATGTAACTATTTCTAAGATATGCAAAAAAAAAATCTGGATTTTATTATCAGATAGATGTTGATATGAGATGCGGTTAAAAAATATGTTTTGGGCAGACAACCGAAGTAGAGCTGGGTATGAATCATTTGGGAATGTGATTACATTTGACACAACATATCTAACTAATGCGTATAAGATGCCTTTTGCACCGTTTGTGGGTGTGAACCACCATGGTCAATCAATCTTATTCGCGTGTGGATTGATTATCCAATGAGGACGCAAATACATTCGAGTGGTTGTTTGAGTCATGGTTGAAGTATATAAATGACCAACCACCAAATGTAATAATCACAGACCAAGACAAGGCCATGAAAATTGCAATTTCAAAAGTGTTTCCAACGTCTAGGCATCGCTTTTGCTTGTGGCATATAATGAAAAAGCTTCCTCAAAAGTTTGGATCACATTCTTGATATAAGAAAATCAAGAGTATTCTACATAGGTGCGTTTATGACTCCATAAACATGTTGGTGAAGTATAACTGGTGATGTTGACATTTTTTTTGTGGAGATGACTATTTTTAGTTTATTTTGTCTCCATAAACATGTTGCTATTGTAATTATTTTTTATTGTTGTTCTTGAATATTTAAATGCTATATTGATAAAGTTTGATCTCTTTTCTTGTAATGAAACTACATTGTCATTTATAAGGGAAATTCCTATAGGGTGTTGCAAAATAAGCCATGCTCTACGTAACCTCTTGATTCCGTTTGGTACGGCAATGAGTTTGGCCCCATTTTGAATCCGTTGGTAGTTTGGCATCCACTTGTATCAACCAAAAGATTGATAATGGCCCTAAGAGCACTTAAATATGTAAAGCTGGAAAATATACATTCTTGTTTATGCAGCATAGTACTCCCTTGGATGGGAAGAGTAATATGCATTCTTATGCAGCATCTGTTTACTTTGCTGAAAAACTATTTAAAAAGGAGGGCAAGTACTCCTTTTATCCAAAGAAGCTGAAAATTAAAAACCTGAAAATTAAGCTAAAATGCAAAACTGCTTCATAAAAAATTAAACATGCTTAGTTACATCTTGATCTTGTTTTCTCAGAATTTCCCAAAACGCATACCTAGACTACCAAATGATTGATTAGTGGCCTCATATATTAGGAACAACTGCAAAATTTAAGAACCAACCAAGTATTAAACATTATTGTATTGAATTCATACATGATAATATTCATGAGTATGATGAGTCATGAGTGGAGTTTGTTTGAATGCAAATTTAAGAACCATTTTGTCTTGACTACAAGAAGCAATCTCAATTGAATTTGTGTATTGTTATCTAAAATATATTAAACAAAACAGTGATTCAAGGTGAAGGAAACTCGCTGTTTGCTGTAGATAATGACTATGAAGTTATTTTCAGACCATGATTTTTGCATTCATGGGTTGATTTTTACATTCATGTTTTATGTTAAGGATACAACTGTCATGCCTCTCATGCAAGGAAAGTCAACTGATGATCCTCAATCATAGCTTCTATCACAGCATAAATAGTTGCACCATTAATGTCTAGTTTATAGCCTACAAATCGGCTGTAAATCTCTTTATATTTATTTCTAATATTTGTACAAATTATATATAAATGAATACAAGAACCCACGCCTTTCTTAAGGTTGTGAGAATCATTTTGTCAAACCTTCACATGGTATCCAGAGCCCTACAGGATTAACATCCATTTTGTCATGGCTTCCGAATCCTCCACTCCTCTTTCTATTTTGTCCTTCAACACTATGATACACATGCTTTCTATTAAGCTCACTTCTACCAATTACTAACTTTGGCATAGTTAGATTCTACCCCTTCTCTCAAGTCAAACTCTCTTAGGCTATGTTGATGGTTCTCTCCTTGTACCATCTAAAACTATTCTTGATAACAATTGTTCCGTCCCAAACCCAGCTTATGTTTCTTGGAAACAAACAGATAAGCTAATCCTCAGTCTCATATACTCCTCTCTCTCCAAAGAACCAATAAGTGAGGTTCTTGGATTGACCACTGCTAGAGATGCTTGGAAATCTCTTCAGAATTCCTTCTCTCATAAATCCAAGGCTAGAGAACTCAAGCTAAAGGATGATCTTCAACTCATGAAGAAAGGGACCCGAAATGTTGGTGAATACTGTCGAGCCTTCAAAAACCTTTGTGACCAACTTGAAGCCATGGGTTGCTCTATTGATGATTCTGATAAAGTCCATTGGTTCTTACATGGATTGGGACCTAAATTCTCAACTTTTTCCAGCACCATGCTACCACATTTTCCTTTACCACCTTTTAAGAACATTATTCCCAAGGCAGAGAGTCATGATTTCTTCATCAAATCTATCGAAGGGCATTCTTGCTCAAAGAGGAGGTCATCACCCCCATTGTGGTGGTTGTCGAGGTGGCAATCGTACTCGAAACCAAGGCTCTCAAGGTAGGCGTAGCAACTTTACCAACAACAAGAACTCCTCCACCAAATGGAAACATAAACATGTTTGACAGATTTGTGCCAAAATTGGTCACATTGCAGTTGTTTGCTGGGAATGCTATAATCAAAATAGTCATGAAGCTCACATTGCAGAACATTTTTCTTCTTCTGATAATTCATCTGATTGGTATACTGATAGTGGTGCTTCTTCCCACATGAAAAATGACCCTGCCCAACTTGATACCTCCACCACCTACACTAGTACTGATCAAGTCTTAGTTGGAAATGGAGCCTCATTGCCCATTACACACAGTGGTTCACTCAAACCCAATTCTTCTATTTCTCTTTGTGATGTTTTTGTTGTGCCTCATATCACTAAAAACCTTCTCTCCATTAGCAAATTGAATGTTGATAATCATTGTTTTGTATATTTTCTTGACTCTGGTTTTGTCATACAGGATCTACACATGGAGAAGTTGGGAACTGGTAGATGTATTGATGGCCTCTATGTTCTTAACCATGGACACCGAGCCTTTCTTGCTTCTCTAAAAAATAACAAACTCAGCGCATCATTTTCTCTTTGGCATGCTCGATTGGGCATGTCTCAAATCATGTACTTGAATTTTTTAATAACAGACATCAATTTTGCCAACTCCCTTTATCTGCTCTAGCAGTCAACTTGGTAAAAGCAAAAGACTTCCATTTCCTATAAATGAAAATTGTAGCACTTCTGTCCTTGATTTAATCCACTGTGATTTGTGAGGACCCTCTCCAATTCTTTCTTCTTTAGGTTTTTGGTTTTATGTGATCTTTGTTGATGATCATTAGAGATTCACCTAGTTCTACTTGTTAAAAACCAAAGCTGGTTTCTATGAAACATTCATTCATTTTTAAAGGTTGGTTGAAAATCAATTCAACACTAAAATCAAGATTTTCCAATGTGATGGTGGAACTGAATTTGCCAATTTTCACTTTAAGACCCACTTGGAAAATCAAGGCATTCAACAACAAATTTCCTGCCCATACACGCTTGAACAAAATGGCAGAGCAGAATGTAAACATCGACATATAACCGAAGTTGGTTTAACATTTTTGTTTCAATCTCATGTTCCTTCCTCACTTTGGGTTGAAGCGTTCTCAATAGCTACATTCATCATTAATCGACTGCCAAATTCAATTCTCAATGGCAGTTCTCCTTGTGAACTCTTGTTTGGTAAGAAGCCAAGTTATTTACTTTTTCCAACTCTTGGATGTTTATGCTTTCCTTTCTTACGTAATTATCAATCTCACAAACTAACTCCCAAAAGTTCTCCTTGTGTTTTCTTTGGCTATAGCTCTACTCATAAAGGTTTTTGATGTCTTGATCGCAGCACACAACGAGTTTATATCTCAAGACATTTCACCTTTGATGAACAAAATTTCACCTTTGTAGGAAATTCTCTTCACATTTTTCATCACTCACTGATTTTGTCTCCTATTTTGATGCTTCAGCTTCCTTCTCAACTTTAGTTTTCAATGCAGTCGTGCTGACCCTTCTCTATTTGTTTATCATGAATTTGCATGCATTACTTGTTGCTCTATGTAGATGATGTTGTTGTCATTGGCACCAACAATGAGTTTCTTACTAGCTTCATTCAACAACTTGGAATTACCTTCCATGAAGGATCTCAAGCCATTGCACTACTTAGGCATTGAAGTTCATCATCAATCTCATGGTTTATTTTAATCATACATCAAATATGCTCTTGATCTTCTTGAACGAGCAGCCATGACTGATAGTAAACCAGTCGCTACTCCAATGGTTGTTGGGCAACACCTTTCTATCGTAGGTCAACCCTACTCAGATCCAGCCTTCTAAAGATCACTCGTTGGTGCCCTTCAATATCTCACAATCATACGGCTTGACTTTTCCTACTCTGTTAACATAGTATGTCAATTCATGAATGCCCCAACTGAGGATCATTTCCGAGCTATAACAAGGATCCTTCACTATGTTAAAGGAACACTTCATTTTAGCTTTAACATTTTCTCTCAAAGCTCTAATGATCTTGTTGCCTACTCCGACGCTGACTTGGTTGGCTGCCCAGATACACGTTGATCTACATCAGGCTATGCTATATATCTTAGCTCAAACTTGCCATCATGGCTAGCTAAAAAGCAAACAACTGTCTCTCGGTCCAATGCTAAATTCGAATATCGGTCCTTGCACTCACTGTAGCTTAAATCACTTGGCTTTTCCATCTGCTTCACGAACTTTGCGTTGATGTTCGACGCTTTGCTACTCTACATTGTGATAATCAGAGTGCAACCTTCATGTCTACTAATCCTGTGTCTCAGACTAAGTGCAAACACATTGCATTGGACTATCACTTTATACGAGAACAAGTTGCTGCTGACAATATCTTTGTCAAATTCATTCCATCACATTTACATATTGCTGATATTTTTACTAAAAGTCTTTCATGGTATCAGTTTGTTTTATTTCAGTCCAAGCTCATTGTGACACCATCCCCAGTAAGCTTGAAGGGGGTGTTAAGGATACAACTGTCAAGCCTCTCATACAAGGAAAGTCAACTGATGATCCTCAATCATAGCATCTATCATAGCATAAATAGTTGCACAATTAGTGTCTAGTTTATAGTCTACAAATCAGCTGTATATCGCTTTATATATATTTCTAATCTTTGTACAAATTATATATAAAGTAATACAAGAACCCGCGCCTTCCTTAAGGTTGTGAGAATCATTTTGTCAAACCTTCACATTTTACTCCTCTTGAATTTTATATACACTATAATTTTAGGAACTGCTATAATCCCTACTTTGAATTCAAAGTAGCAATCTAACCAAATTGTGCAGCTCAACCAAGTGTTTGATGTTGATATGAAGATCAATTTCTGGTAATAAAGAAGTCTTGATTTCTAACAAAGACGAGCCATAGCTTGAGTATTTAAAACTCTTTCTAGTGAAGAGCAACTAAAAGCTAAATTTACAACCAATATTACAAAACATTTTTAAATATTGATAGTTGAAAAGTACATATAAAACTCAATTAATAGTTCAAATTTGAATTTTTTTAACAAAGTTTTAGAGGGACCATTAGAAGAGAAATACCAAAAGCTTCATATTTTTTTTTCTCTTGGTCTTTCACGAGAGTCAAAGCCCTCTAGCCTAACAGTGAAGACTCTTGAGTCTGAGAAACTAAGAAAGACGAGAAAACAAAATATAGAAGAAAGGGAAGAGAGAGAGAAATTAGAATGTCCTTTCCTCTATCAGCGTGAAAACTGTGAGTGATGATGGCGAACGGTGAGTGGCTAGAGCTGAGCTTGTTTCTGCACTGGGCTCAATGGTGAAGGGTAGGGGTGTAAAAAAAAGGGTAAACAGGACCGAATTGGATTGGACTGAACCGAGGTTTTTTGCTCCAGTACCGAGTTTGGTTCGGTTTGGTACCAGTTTTATTTTTCTTAAAATCGGTCAAAATCAGTTCGGTTCGGTTTTTCTTTTTCTAAAACCGGACCGGACTGATTTATATATATATTATAAGTTTTTATATTGTATATAAATTTTATATATAATATATAATTATATATAAAATAGTTTTTTATTATATGATAAATTACTAATTAATATAATATTAGATTTTAAAATATACTATAATATATTAGTATAACTATTGTCTTAATAGTTATACTAATACTATATCACTATATATTATAATATACTATAATATATTATCACTATAGTATTATATACTATAATATACTATTATATAATTTAGTATATAATATATTAAAATTGAAAAACCAGACCAGAACCTGTAAAACCGGAAGTACCGTTTTAGGGGGTAAATAGTATGGAATCGGTTCATGAAAATGCAAAACCGATGCATACTAGTTCGGTCCCAAATTTTGTAAAAAACCTGACCAAACGAGACCAGTTACACCCCTAGTGAGGGGCTTCGATTTCAAACCTTCAAATGGAGGCAATGGAATGGTGAGGGGCTTTGGTTCAGGCCTTGGGATGGAGGCGTCGGAATGGTAAGTGGTCTTAGGGTTTGGCCTTGGGATAGAGGTGACAGAATGGTTTGGCGTTGTTGATGGAGGCTTGAAGCTTGAGGCGACAAAATGGTAAGGGTGGAGTACGGGAGTTGAAGCTTGAAGTAGATCTATTGTTTGGGATAGGGTGGAGTGGATCTTTCTTTTCCTTCTTGGAGAAGACAAAACTTTTTACTATTAAGGCATGTTGCATGGCCCATGCCACGTCAAGCGGGATTTGAAAGCGGGAGAATTGTGCGGTGGGTGTAGCTTTTTCAACTAGCCAAACTTTTCAAGACATATTTATTTCACGATTCTCTCTTTATAAGGCCTGACAAATAAGATATTGGTCACTCCACCTTTGCGAGGAGGAGGGTATGTTTAGTTTGAAAGTGTGATTTAAATCTTCTGTTGGACAATTTTAAGCTAACACTTAATTTAGACAACGTGAGGGCCACGACACCAGTATGGGTGCAGGCGAACGAGTTTCTTGTATTCTTTTTGAAAAAGGTAGAACCTATTAAAAAAAAAAGAAGTAAGTGAGTCTCCTTTATGAAAGTTTAAACCATGTAATTTTCATTGGTAGGAATAGATCAATACCAACAAGTAGTAATAAATATAAGAGACCTACTTGGGGTGGTGAACCTTGAAAGAAACTATTTGAAGGTTAAATAATACTAGCTTTAATGCTAGTATTTGGATTTGACTCATTATCCATGGAGTTGACTCATAAATACCTGATATGATGTAAAAATCACACAATAATTAAAATCATATAACCATGAACATCATAATTGATTGGGGTCTCAGTTTTTAAACCTCAAACACTCAAGTAATTTTGGGGTTTAGTTTTGAAACTCCAATCAATTGTGATGTTCTTGATTATATGATTTTAATTGTGCGATTTTTGCATTATGTCAGGTATTTGTGAGTCGACTCCATAAATAGTGAGTCAAGTCCAAATACTGCATTAGTGTTATCTCTCCTACCCCTACCCCTACACCCATGGGCCCACCAAAAAAGAAACAAGCTTAAGTTATGTGGACTCACTTCACCAAGTTATAGGGTGGTGATCCCAATGACCCCCAACCTAAATGTAATCATTGTGGTAAAATGTATGTATGTTACAACAAAAGACATGTTACATCCCAATTGAAAGTCCACTTAGAAGAACAATGCAAAAAGAGTCAATTAGACGTTTTTTACAAGAAAATAGTCAATTTAGATTAGAGATCGGATTAAAAAATGGGGGATAGAGTAGGAGGGAACGTTAAAGGAGTATACAAAGTATGATTCAGATGAGCGTATAAGAATCCTAGCTCTTATGGTCATAATAAACGAGCTACACTTTCAGTTTGTGGAGGGTGAAGGCTTTTTAGCATATTTTAGATACTTAGAACCTAGGTTTAACATTCATTCTCGCCACACGATGGGGAAGGATATTATTAAAATATATGGTGTACATAGAGAAATGTTGAGAAACCAATTGAGAGGTCAAAGAGTATGCCTCACCACCAATACATGGACACCGGTCCAAAATCTGAACAATATGTCTTTGACAGCCCATTTTATAGATTGTGATTGACTCAAGTTTTGTTTAATTGCCAATCACAATGGTGAGATCATTGGGAATGCTTTGGAGGCCACAATAAAAGAGTGGGGTTTGGAGCCGATTCTAACAATAACGGTTGACAATGTATCTTCTAACGATACCGCTTTGAAGTATCTTAAGAATAAACTTAGAGAGGACTATAAGTTAATCATGGGTGGTGAGTGTTTACATATGAGATGTATTGCACATGCCCTATATCTTATTGTGATCGACAATTTGGTAGATGTGAATGATTTGGTTGAAAGGGTTAGAAGTACGGTGAGGTTTGTGATATCTTCATCGGCTAGGCTTGATAAATTCAAAGTTACTGTGACGGTTGTGGGTATTGAATGCAAGAATGGGTTGTGTCTTGGTGTTCCTAAAATATAGAACTCAACTTTCTTGATGTTGGACCTCAACCTTTGACTTATTGGGTGACGAGGACATGCAATATGTCAAACACTTTGAGGATGATAAGAGATTTGACAAACCTAAAGATGATGATTGGGATGTAGCAGGGATTTTTGTAGAATTTTTTAGGCTTTTCTACGAGGTCACTAACACGACTTTTGGGTCTTTGTACGTTACATCCAATGAATATTGTCAACAAATATGTCAAGTGAAAGAACAATTGGATAAAATATGAGAGAGTGACCAAAGTAGACTACGAAATATGGCAAGGAGCATGAGGACTAAATATGATAAGTATTTAGGAGATTTGAGTAGGATAAATATTTTCCTACATGTGGCTATTGTTCTTGACACCTAGTACAAAATTGATGGCATGGTGTATGGCTTGAAAATGGTCAATAGGAAGACATAAATGGATCATATTGTGGTAAGGGTTAAGGAAATAATTTTAAGCACATTTGCTAACTATTCAATTTATTGAACACTTAAGAATCGTACATAAACTTCCTCAAGAGGTCTCCGTTTTTCCATTAGAGTAATGTTATACACCACACTCTTATCTTACTTTCATCCTATTAAGTAAGATGTGGCATATTCATCATCATTGGATGATAAAGATGCATCCAATAAATGATCATTTAATGGTGATAAAAGTGTCACACCTTACTTAGTGGGATGAAAATAGGATGGTAGTGTGTTGTATAGAATTTTCCTTTTGCCATATCTCGATCTGGAAGATGAAGATGAAGAAGCAGTTTCTGCAGAATCAACATAATGCTAAACCAATAAGACCTTCCAACATCAAGGTAATTATGTCATTTTCTAGTCACAAATAGCAAGAAACCCATCTTTAGAATTTTAGTATGATTCATTTCCATCAAGCCTATGAAGTTGACATTTTATTTGAGTCATTGCCACAAGTAAGAGGTAGATGGGCTCGAAATTTTATGTCGAGGGATAATAAGTGATAGGAAAAAAGTGGTGAAGAAGAAGAACAAATGCATATATGAGAAGGATTTTGGGGCATAAGAAAGTTTTTGAGGTCCATCTGTGGTGGAAGGAAGGAAGAAGTGAAGGAGAATAAAGGAAAGGAAGGAAGCATTTGGATGAAAATTCCAATCGATTGGTAGGATTTGTTTTGGTTTATGATTGAATTTGGAACGGATGGAAAAGACAGAACCAAGCTTCAAGCATCTGCTAAAAGAATTATTGCTATTTTACTATATAATTTGTCTAATCTTTTGAATGTCTTAGTCAATTTCACATCATTCTTACCGGCCCCTTAATATTGAAAATCTTGGACTCCATGCTAAGAAATAAATTTGGGCAAAAGAAACCATCCTCACGATAGTGACATCATGATGATATGATATAGTGTCAGTATACATACATACATAAACATACGACAATCATATAACATCAAAATGTCATAATTGCCTTAAGAATGGGCAAAAGGTGAATAGAATGGATTGGGAATCTCCTAAAATATAAGAAGGGATGGAACCAATAATGAATATGGAGAATAAATCTCAGAAAGTCTGATGAGGCCATGACTCATAAAGTCTGAGGAAGCCATGACCCATCCAACTTTGTATGGAGTTTCGGACCGTGCAAGTTGGGGTGATGCTAAAATGATAGGAGAATATAACTTTTGGCAAAGCTATGATTGGTTGAGCAGAAAGTTGGGGAAAAACAGAACTCTATTGTCCCTTTCACAGGCCCCCAACGTAAACGAGCAGAGAAAATTATGGTCTAGAGACTCTTGACTTGTCTAGATTATGATGAACAGATTAAGCATGGTGGTGTAGAAAGTAATATTAAAGAACCAAAGTGCCTTTGTGAAGGGGAGGCAAATAAGGCTGTTCATCTAGGCCCTTTTTTTTCTTTTCTTTTTTTTTAGGGCTCGGTCCGAAACCGAAATAACAGGATTCCTGGTACGGGTTCCGGCCCAAGACATACCCGGGCCAGTACGCGCATGATTAAAACTGGTTTAATCCGGCCTGGGTACCAGATTTTAAATTTGGAACCCGGATCTAAACTCGGTACCCGGGTTTTAAATCCAGAACCCGGATCTAAACTCGGTACCCGAGTTTTTTTTAAAACCTACGTATCAAAAGTCAAAACAAATATCACTCCTTCAGATCTCTCTCTCTCTCTCTCTCTCTGTGCAACTAGCGCCGATGTCCTCTCTCACTCTCATATCGAAAACCTAGCCTCCTCTGCCTTCATCACCTCCGTTGCTCCGTCGTCTCCATCTCTCTCTCTCTCTCTCTCTCTCTCTCTCTCTCTCTCTCTCTCTCTCGCATTGTTGTCTTCATCACCTTCGTCGCTCCGTTGTCTCCATCTCTCTCTCTCTCTCTCTCTCTCTCTCTCTCTATATCTCGATTCGTCATCAGGGTCCCATTCCGCGACCAGGTGAGGGAAATTTCGGTATTTTCTGTCATGGGTTTGAATTTTGGATTGTTAAGTGCCGAAACCCTAGCCTTCCTCTGCTGAGTGCCGAAACCCTAATACTCTTAGATTTACTCTTAGATCTAAGACATGGCTTTGAGTTGTTTTTGCTTTTTTGTTCTAGATCTACTCTTAGATCTGATCCCATAATTTGCATTATATTTTTTATTTATTTGTAGATCTTAGAATCATTGATGTGCTCTGATATCTGGGTTGTTTTTTTTTTTGGGTTGTTTTTTGACTCATGGAGATCTGGTATATGACTTTGATGTTCTTAAAAGATCAGTTTCTTGCATTATTTCGTGGAGATATGTTTTTCAAACAAAAAAACATAGTTTAAGAACATAATAATATGGCGGTTTTTTTTAGGGTTTTCAGTGCTAGCATTTTTCTGGTTAAATAAAGTATCTCCTTCACATGGGTGCTTGTTCTGTTTTTTGAATTTACAAGTGTTGGATTGATATTTAGATCTTATGCTGGGTTTGCCACACTTCTGGTTGTGGATTGCCATTAGAAACATCATATGTTTGATAAAATGGTAGTCTTTATGTAAATAAAAAAAATCATTTGAGATTAAGTAGACAACAATGCTTGTAAATAGATCAGTGATATAATTGATGCTTGTAAACAAATCATTTGAGACCTGCAATTCATCTGATTAATGCATTTGGAATTCATAAATCAGTGATATCATTGATGAAATGGTGGAATTGCTACTCTTGATGTAGAGCATTTCTGCAAGACTGGTTGGGCTTGTTAACCGATATCTATATAAAAACTAGGGTTCTTCTGCATAACCGAGAGATAGTTATGGTAGATCGTGGTCAATTTCGATTTTCTTGAATCATGTTTAATTGATAGACTATAGTTTCCCAACATATGTATTCAAGTTGAAACAACATACATTATTTTCATAGGAAAGATTTTGGCTTAGGGGACATTTTGTTGCTAGGTGTTACGAAGGAGGTATGATGATTTGTAAAATTTGTAGGATGATTTAAATTATGTTTAGATTGGGATATTGTTTTGGAAATGCTTTTGTTTTGAACGTGTGACATATTAACTGGGATATGATAGGGTTATTCACAGTGTGGGTCATTATGTTCAACATTTGTTATGGACTAACTGTGATCGTTCATTTAGAGAAACTTCATGAAGTCGACAAAGCTGCAGTCTTCCAATCAATATGGTCATTTTATTGATTCAATTAACCATGCAGCTGTAAGTTTTCATTTTTGTAGTATATTTGTTTCCAAAATATGTTTAATGGAGAATGTGAATCTGAATATATGAAACTAGCATTCTGCATAACCGAAATAACTTTATCAATTTTGATTCTGGAGAGGCAAGTTGTAGACCACCAAAAACATCTAATCATATCAAACCCAATTTTTTAGAGTTTTATTTTTGTCAGGTTTATGTACACCTATTATATTGCTTCTAGTTTGTACAGGTTGTAACAAATGCTCCTTTCCCATATGGCATGCAACAATATCAAATACTAGTTTCTGATTCAGCCAAGAGAGCTTGTCAAAACCATTATTCTGTGATTGTTCAAAGAAGAGCTAATTGCTGGAAAAATTTCTGATTTTTTGCAAACAGTTTGTTGTGTATTAGAGTTTGATTAAAGCAATGTATGTATTTTGTAATATTCTTAGCAAATTAGTTCAAACAATATAATATGTAGTTGATTGCATCTTGTATGTTGCATGCATTTTACATGATGAATATTGATTTTTTTATTTTTACATACATTTAGTTAAAAAGTTAATTAATTGTTTATAGGTTTTTGTTGTATTAAGAAGTAAGACTAAAAGATTATATTGGTTTTCTATTGAGAATACGATTTGAAATTCTAAATGGAGACAAAATATTTGAATTCCAATTCATAATAAAAAAGCTTTTGTTAAAAAAAAAATCCGGGTTCAAAAACCGGGATTCACCCGGGTTCCGGCTTGGGTCTGACCCGGACCAACCCGGCCTAGGTTTGAAACCGGGTCTCGATCCTGGTTTACCCGGGTTCTCGGGTTGAAACCCGGATGAACACCCCTAGAGACAAATACTTGATTTGGCGCTTGTTGCCAACAAATATTTGGATATTAGACTCAAGTCAGGAGAGTCAAGGCTTCTTTGCAAACTAAGCTTTGTTTAGATTCAGAAAGTGTTTCATCTCATCTCATAATTACAATTTTATCAAATTCAGAAACAAAATATAATAAACAATTTAGTTTTTTCAAATATCAAAACAATAATAATATTAAAAAAATAATATTCTAACAATATTTTTTTCAACTTTCATAAAAAACCATCTCATCAATCCAAACCAGCCCTAAATATAGAAAATGAATATCATCATGTCAATTGGAGCTTCTTACTTTATATGCTCGAGTGATGTGGGATTAGGGTGAAGTGGTGCATGGATCAAGCATTGCATCTTTACTGCACGCTTCTTTATTTTGATTAATGGAACAACAAGCAATTTCTTTCAAAGCTAGTGGGGACTGAGACATGGGGAGCTTTTATCCCCATTACATTTTGTTTTCCTAATGGAAGCACTTAGCAAAATGATTGACGGTGTGGTAGAGGGTGGCTTTATATCCGACTTCTCAGTGGGGGAAGCCAATACTGGCTCTCTCAATATTTCTCATCTCTTATTAACTTGGGCAAATCAAATGTAATTCTGATGGGGCAAGTGCAAAATGTGGATGGTATAGCTTCTATCTTGGGATGTAAGATATCTCATTTACCCATGAAATATCTTGGTCTCCCATTCGGTGCTCATTTCAAATCGATATCCATTTGGAACGATGTCCTAGAAAAGATGGAGTGAAAACTTGCTAGTTGGAAGTAGATGTACTTATCCGGATATGGCGGAGTCACACTCATAAAAAGTACTCTATCCAACCTTCTGACTTATTTCCTCTCTTTATTTCTGCTTCCATCATAGGTTGTTTATCACATAGAGAAAACTCTGTTGGATTTTCTATGGGGAGGGATGAATGATGAGTTTAAATTTCATTTGGTAAAATGGGCAACCGTTTGTTTCCCAACTTATCAAAGAAACTTCGAAGATTGTGAGCGGTCATTTAAATATGTCATACATCACCAAAACTCAATTTTTCTGTTTTACATATTAACTTTTACAATATGTCATATATCAACTTATCTATTTTTTCTTTATATCATTTAAATATTATATTTTTCTATTCATTTCAAATACTTTCTCTAACTAACAATGATATCCTCATATTTTTTTATATTTGCAACATCTCCTCTTATATAATCTCATATAATTATAATCTAAACAAAATATAAATTAATTCAAAAAATAAATTCTCAAAGTATATTATGAAAATATTCATTTTCAATAATTGTGAAAGAATATTCTCAAGATATTCTTGGGCATGTTTTGAAAATATCTATTTTTGATAATTGTGAAACAATATTCTTAAGATATTCTTCTGTATATTCTAAGAATATCCATTTTTGATAATTGTGAAACAACATTCTCAATATGTTATTAGTATATTATGAGAATATACATTTACTTTTCTCAAAACTTTAAATATAAATAACACCATTTGTTCGTAAAGTTTTACCAACATCTTCATTTCTATTTCTTTGCACAATTATTCTAGTTCTCCTATTTATACAGTTCTTATAGATCCCGTCTTTGAGGTATTTGACTCTTCGTCGTCTGACGATGAGTTGACATTAAATTTAGTTCTTGCTATGGAAGAGGAACACTTGGGTAATGAAAGAGGCTCAATAGCACGTCGTAATTCTATTTCTCGCCGTATATTCGAAGAAATTCTTTTGAAGGCCACCAATGTCATTTCTTGGATTATTTTGCTGAATCACCCATATATCCGCCGAATGTATTTCGTGGGAGGTTTCAAATGCAACGTCATCTTTTCTTGCGTATTCAAGCATCAATCGAAGCATATGAACTATACTTCATCCAAAGAAGAGATGCTGCTAGAAGACTTGGGCATTCCTCCCTTCATAAAATAACTGTTGCAATGAGAATATTAGCTTATGGAGTATCTAGTGATTTTGTGGATGAATAAATAACGATTGCAGAAAATATAGCGACTAAGTGTTTGAAGAAATTTGTTAAGGCTATCATTAGCATCTTCTCTGACAAGTATTTGAGATCTCCAATTGACAATGATACTACTAGATTACTTATAGTTGGAGAAAGTCATGGGTTTCCTAGGATGTTTGAAAGTATTGATTGCATGCATTGAAAATGGAAAAATTCTACAAGTTCATAGAAATGAATATATTGTGGTCACATTTATAAACCAACGATAATTTTAGCAGTCGTAGCGTCTTACAATCTTTAGATATGACATGCATTTTCTAGATTACTAGGCTCTTATAATAATATTAATGTCCTAGAACATTCTTCTACTTTTAGAGAGCTTGCTGAAGGACGTGCTCCGAGGATCAACTACTCAATAAATGAAAATGACTAC
This sequence comes from Juglans cinerea, assembly GCA_961763995.1. Classification (NCBI taxonomy): domain Eukaryota; kingdom Viridiplantae; phylum Streptophyta; class Magnoliopsida; order Fagales; family Juglandaceae; genus Juglans; species Juglans cinerea. The sequence continues at coordinate 15,685,255 of CAUIVZ010000016.1, forward strand.
TCAATGGGATATTATCTTGCTGATGGTATATATCCTTTGTGGTCGACATTTGTCAAGATAATTCATGCTCTGCATGGAAACAAAATGAAACATTTTGCTATAGCTCAAGAATTGGCAAGAATAGATGTAGAACGAACATTTGGAGTGCTTCAAGCTCGATTTGCAATTGTACCCAGACCTACACGCTTTTTTGATCGACAAACGCCAAAGGAAATTATGATGACATGCATAATTTTGCATAATATGATCGTAGAAGATGAGCGGCATTCATATCTTCGAGTAGAAAACTTTTTTTATGAACAAAACAATGAAATATCCCAAGATCTAGTGTCCCATGAGCATACATATGAATTTATCAACTTCATTCAACGTCATCATGACATTCGAGATCGAGGACTTCATTCTCAACTCCTGATGAGAATGCAAAGTGCCATATTTTTCTCCCTTACTGTTTAGTCTTTTATACTTATTTGGTGCCTAAATTTACTCATTATTCTTATATTTTTATTTAGGAAGCAAATGGAGTCGTTTAATGCAAAACGAAGTTAATTGGACGGTTCTGGATAGTTTCGACATCGCTTCGTAATATGGGCATAACTCTCTCATAAGAGCTCCGATTGAGATGATTCAAGATGCTATGGAACTCCAGGACAAATATCTACAACTTTCATGTTTTGAGCTTTGAAAGATACTGGCTTAATAAAGGTAGAAATATGGCTTGAAGTTGACACACCTACACTGCTGATGTTTCAGAACTTCGGCCTTATCGTGCAATTTAAATGTGCTTTTTGTAATTGCAGACGTTTTGGAGATCTGGTGCACGAAAGTTACAGCTGGAAAACACCACTTTCCTAGTTATATTAGGACTCTATTTTATTTTTAATATTTCCCTTAATTAAGTCAGATTTGGATATGGTTATTTGAGGATAATGTTTATGATATTTTAAGAGATTTGGGAGGATTCTAATAAAGGGGCATGGACGTGTAAAAGGGAAAAATGATCAGACTGGGGCATCTCTCTCTCCCCTATTCTCTAACTTTTCCTTCCAGTTTTCATGATGGTTTTGTGTAGCTAAAGTTTCATAATTGGTCGAAGGAAACGGAAACCTCGGAATCCATAAAACTGTGAGATCTGATTTGTTTTTAGTGTTCAATTTATGCTTTGAGTATTGAATGTTTTTCTATGCCTATTTTCATGATTGTCTTGTTTAATTACTAGGAGGCCTACTAGTTTATTATTCGTTGCAATCTATTGCTAAAATTGAAAAATAGGGAAATGCATGCACAGCAGAAATGCATCACAGCAGATACAGTGCAAGCACAACAGAAAAATAGGGAATCTTCTAAAATTGTAAATATAGGACAAAATATAGTTTTGTTTTTTGGGTATTTCGTCCAACGCCTGATATTCATTCTCGAAATTCATTCCATTACACGTACAGCTGTTGCGCACAATGCTAGAATAAAGTAAGAGTAATTCTACGTACAATCATGAAGTGCGTAACTGCCGCGTAATCGCTTTGAAAAAGAGTGAAGTCCACTATTAAAAAATTAATTTTTTTCATGTGAGTCCCATGTTTTATTCATTTTTTTCAAAGCTATTACGCGGCGGTTACGCAATTCACGGTTGTAAGTATCTTTTCTCATAAAGTAAACATTTCGTCCATGACTCTACATGAATTAAAGAAAGGGAACCCATAAGTGCATTTTATTTTATTTATTTTGTTATTTTGTATTTTATTTTTATGTATTTTTTAAATCATTTTAAATATTTTAAAAAAGATTTACAAACTCATAAAAATATATTCTTTAACTATAAAAGAAAAAAATAAAAACTTATATCGATAAGATCATATTTAAATCCGGAAAAAAAAAGCCTAAAATCCGGAGCAGGTTTAAAGAGCTCTTGCGCTTGCATTAATTATGATTACGGTGGTTTATCTTCCTTTTATTCTTTCTGTTCAATTGACACATGTGCTTATGTTTTCATTTCTTTTCTATACATCCCTTAAATATAAATACATGAACGAGAAAATGCAAACTTTTTATTTATTTAAATCGAAATTAAACTTTAATATGACGAATTGTCAAGTTTGATAATAATTCTATAGTATAATATAATCCTATTCTTTCATAATTATAAATAACAAAATGCATAGCATATGCATACACATTTACTTGTACACTCAAATAATCGATTATATAAGTTTGGCCCTGATGTTTCATTTATTATTTGTATTTTACATGTCAATTATTTATGTCATATAAGAAATGATGAACAGACGAATATGATTTATTATCTAAATAATTGATTATAGGTTATAGAAATTGAGACGATCATAACTCATACGTACATATTAGTGTTTATTGAATTTTAAGTAGCATTTACCATATCAGTATTTTTATGATATTTAAAAATTGATGATAAGACTCATGACTGAGTTTTGTATGGGATAAAGAGTAATGCTAGATATAGTCGTGGAATGCGCAAATGCCAAGTAATCATTTTGAAAAATAATGAGATCCATCATTAAAAAATTAATTTTTCTTCACGTGGATTCCATATTTACTTACTTTTTTAAGACAGATTGTGCACTACAAAAATATCATTTCTCAGAAATTAACGTATATACTTTCCAATACAAAAGAATCGCATTGGAAGCTTTGATCAGTTGGTCTTGATCGTATTTCCATACGATGCTTGGGCTGTAATTGGTAAATTAATGCCGTGCACTCTTTTTGAAAAAGAGTAGAATCCACTATTTAAATAATTAATTTCTTCATAAAGATTTCATATTTAGTTATTTTTTTAAAAAAGAGTGCATGACATTTGCACATTCCATAATTGTAAATATCGTTTCTCATGTATCATTTTCCTTGTCACAAAATTATGATGTTGATGCTAAAACTGGCTATATCAAATGAATTTGGAATCGGAATCGGAATCAGAATCGACTAGATTTGTTTAGAACCAGCTCTGTAGATCCAGTCAAATATACCCGTTATCCATCCACTACGACAAAACCGGCACCTATTCTGGCAAAACCGATTTTGGATGCGGTGTTAAGTGATTTCCGATATCACAAATTTGTACCGTTTAGACTGAGAGATGAGTTGAGATAATTTGTGAATAATATTAAAATTTGTGAGTTAAAATTTGTGAATAGTAATTAGATGAGTTGAGACACATCACTCAATTGAAACCAGCAATTTTAAGTTAACTTTAACATCTAAACACACAACTCCCAAATCACTAAATATCATTTAACTCAAAACCTCTTTACATATGAAACTTACAACTTTTTTTAACTCAACATCGATCTTTTTACACGTGGATTCTACAAATTTTCTAAACTTTTCATAAATACATATAAACTTATCTTAACATCTAAACACATCTTAGGTGGATTTCATAAAATTCATTCCATCATTTCAATTCATTATTATTCATAAAAAAAATTAATTTATCTCAACTTAACTCAACATCTAAACGAGGATAACAACAAAATAAATGTGAAGTCGTGTTTTATAATCCGTTATCTTTATTTAAATAAAAAAGAAAGGTTGAAGTCTGGATCTAATCGTCAAGGGTGACGTTTAAGTACTGCAGAAAAATACAAAGTGTTATAAACAATACCATTAGACAAATTAAAAACAATACCATACTCGCATTGATTGTGTAGGCAGTTTGAATCGTGTAGGATCCTAATGGTTTTGTATCATGCATTATTGATGTGTAGACTGCTTTAGCACTAAAAACAACAGCTTCAATCTACAAACAAATATTTTGTGTCGATTTGCTTGAACTCTGGCTGCTTGTTTTAATATTTATACTCAGATGCTTTCGCTGCCATTTTGGTGATTTATCTTCCTTTTTTTTCTCTCGCTCTCCTCTAAAAAGCGTCCAAATCTGATTTTTGCCAAAAGGAGGAGGCAGACTCCCCTCATTTCTTCATCTACCCACTTTATCTATCAAGGCAGATCTCTTTTCTTAGTTTTATTTTGTTTCCTTCAAGATTGAAAAATACAGACCTATAGTTCCAACAACTCGAGAGAGATACGCGTAGCACAATTAGACTCACAGGCCGCTAATCGTTCAAAGGATAGTGGAGGTTTTGCGAAACTCACCGCGTGTATGCACTACTCACAACTGCGCGTGGTCCTCACGTGCCATCCTTTCCAGCGGCTTTTCTCGCCACATGTGCCAGATCATTGGAATCACTACGATCAAATCTTTCATATCTGACTTTTGTGGCTAAAAGAGCTGTTGCCTTCATGCGTTGTCATAGATTTCGAAGTCTATGGAAGTTAAACTGTAATCCGTCATTTTTCGCATTTATGTTACTATTTTCCTTATTATTACTTGAGACAGAGTGATGTCTCTTTGACGTTTGTCTGTAGAGAATATTAGCAGTAGTGAAGACCAGACTAATTGCAACAAAAATAGTGTGGACCTCCAAATGCATTAATTAGTTTATGAGATAATGGTTGATATGAGAATATTCATGCATGTACCGATCATTGGATGTAAATTTCTCTCATGAATGAATGATAACAATTTTCCATGAAAAAAAAAAATAGACAAGATATCCTTATGGAATGTTCATGCACATGTTTTAGTTGAAATATGTAAATTTGTAATACTCATGGAATACTCTCATGTTTGAATGGGATATGGCTGATTTATTTTGTGAAATAGTGGAGTTGGTAGTTCCAATATGTTCTAGTTCTACTTGAAACATTTTGGGCAGTCAAATTTTGTTTATTTTGGTGGGATGCCTCAATTGGCATGCATGGTGGGAATTAACACTAATAAATTCATAGCTTTATCCCGTCTTCTCAATGTGTAATTCTACTCTTATGGATTGTTAGGTCTTCGTTATTTATTTATTTATTTTTATTCAGTGATTCAGGAAATATTTTTTAATAATATTATAAATTTTAAAAAAAAAATATTTAAAAATATAAAAAATGAATAAATTAAAAAAAAAAACTTTTACTTTTGTCAAGACCCATCTCGTGCTACACCCTCTCGTGCTACTTTCACTTTCTGATTTTTCGCTATCCCGAAATATGCATTTGGATTCCACATTTTGATCTTGTCGATCTCTTCTTTTCAGCAGGTTGAGAAAGAACACAGCTGTTGGATTCCAATTACAGTTGTTGCTAATTTTTTTTTGTTTTTGAAATAAACCTCTGTATGTTTCCTTTTCCATTAAGTATTCAACTTATTACAATGTTTGTCATTTAGAACTTTCTGAACAATCTCAGGTGGGACACATTCCATCCACACCCTTTCCATCTCTATAGACAGTCCTATTTTAGCAAGGCAATGTGCCACTTCATTACATTCTCTATGAGTAAAAGTCAGTTTCCACCCTTTGCAACCTCTAAGTTCCTTCTGTAGATCCCCACCGCTTGACCCTCCCATGATTCATCCTCCTCTTCCTTATTCACCCCATCCACCACCCTCTTTGCATCCCCTTCAAACCAAACATTATAGAAACCCAGCTCCTTACACAGCTCTACCGCCCTACCCAATGCTTTGCATTCTGCTATGAAAGGAGAAGTAACATACCTGAATTGAGCACATAAGGATACCAGGACATCCCCCCTCCAGTCCCTTATTACCACCCCTGCTCCCATAAGCTTTTTATTTAGGTCCAGAGCCGCATCAAAATTCACTTTGACACTCAATTCTTCAGGTTTTTGCCAAGGTCTTCTCTGCTGAGGTTTTCCCATCTTCCTCCCAACTAATATACTCTCTCTTTGTGCATCTTGGAATTCATCTAAGCAAACTTGAGCCTTTCTCATGACACTAAAAGGGCTAGAAAAGCAACTGTCAAACACCCATTTGTTTCTTCTGGTCCAAATCGAGTGCATTATAGCCACTCCTCTTTCCAGCTCAGATTGAGGCAGACCCTCAACCATTTTCAACCATAGCTCCAAAAAATCATCCCCTTCTGAGTTCCATTTTTGCAAAGAGCTCCCATTTTCTGCCCATACATCTGAAGAGGCAGGACAGGTCCACAAAACATGGACTACATATTCTTCTCCTTGCAAGCAAATTGGACACCTTGGATCATTAATAACTCTTTTCTTGTAGAGGTTCAGTTTAGTGGGCAAAATGTTATGCAAAGCCTTCCAAATCATATGCTTCCAGCCCCCTGGCACTGACAGTTGCCATACATTCCTCCATATATCCTTCTTCCCTTGAGTACATGAAGCTTGCCCTTCCCTATCTTTGCACTTTTGAATCTCAGTATGGTAAGTGCTCTTAACTGAGTACTTGCCATCCTTAGTTAGACCCCAAATCTGTTTATCACCTCCTCCCCTTCGACTAAGAGGTATAGCACAAATTACTGCTGCCTCTTCTTCATTAAAAATTTCATGAATCAGCTCAGCTTTCCACTCCATCTTTTCCTCATCAATCAGTTCTCGCACCTTCGCATCTGGTCTAAGCAAGCTTATAGGAGATTGGACAGAAAAAGAAGTTTGCCTAGGCAACCACTTTTGACCCCAAACCCTTATATCCTTCCCATCCCCTACCCTCCATCTCACCCCATTCTTCACTACCTCCTGCACTGACCACAAACTTCTCCATATACAGGAAGGCATCAACCCCAACTTTGCATCAGTATACTTAGAATCCTTAAAGTACTTTTCTTTAAAAAATTTTGATACAAGAGAGTTCTCCCTCTTCATGAGTCTCCATCCCTGCTTAGCGAACATAGCTTTGTTAAAAACCTCCATATCCCTGAAACCAAGACCACCCACTGTTTTTTACTCTCCCAATTTTTCCCAGCTCTTCCAATGAATACCCGAGTCTTTATTCCCTTGTTTTCACCAGAATCTTGCCATAATAGCTTCAAGGTCATAACAAAGCTTTTTTGGCAATCTAAACACATTCATTGAGTATGTTGGGATAGCTTGAAGAACTGCTTTAATCATTATCTCTTTTCCAGCTTTGGATAACAAAATATTTTTCCAATTTTGTATCTTTTGCCAAACTCTTTCCTTTATACTTTGGAAGGTTTTATACTTGGCTCTCCCTACCATTGTTGGAAGTCCAAGGTATCTTTCATAATTATCACACCCCGTTGCGCCTATCTCCTTAACCACCTCCTCCTTTACTGGTTTCTTAGTATTTGAGCTGAACAAGATGGTAGTTTTCTGTTTGTTAAGGGTCTGACCTGATGCCAATTCATAGCTGCCCAGTATGCAGCCAACTCTTCTCCATTCTTCTGTTAAAGCCCTACAAAAGATTACACAATCATCCACAAACATGAGATGATTGACCTTCGTTCCCCCTCTACTTGTTGTAACTCCTTTTATATGCCCCTCTTGAGCTGCTTTATTCAACATATGGCTTAGTCCCTCAGCACAAATCAGAAACAGGTAAGGGGACAAAGGGTCCCCTTGCCTAAGTCCCCGAGAAGGTTTTATCAGCTGGCCAGGTTTCCCATTAAGGAGGACTTGATCGGTAACTGAGATAACACAGTCCATTAACAGCTTTGTCATCCTCTCTCCAAACCCCAGCTTCAACAGCATAGCTCTTAGAAAATCCCACTCTACTCTGTCATAGGCCTTTGCCATATCCAATTTCACTGCCATACATCCTACTCTTCCTTTTTTCCTTGTTTTCATGGAGTGCAGTAGCTCATAAGCAATTAATATATTATTAGAGATTAATCTTCCAGGGATGAACGCACTCTGATTAAGAGAAATACACCCTTGCAGTACCTCTTTAATCCTATTTGCTAGCACCTTAGAAATCAGCTTATATGAGACATTACATAGGCTTATTGGTCTATATTCCCTTACTGAGCTGGGTGTTTTAACCTTAGGGATTAGAGCAATCAGTGTATGGTTAAACCCCACACTCATTTCCCCTCCATTTAAAAACTCTAACACAGCTGCACAAGTCTCCTTCCCCACCACCTCCCAATGGTTATTGTAGAACCCCACTCCAAACCAATCTGCACCTGGCGACTTTAATGCTGACATCTGTTTCAAGGCCCTTTCCACCTCTTCTGGTAGAAACTGTTTTTCCATCTTCCTCCTTTTTTCTTCATCAATTTTTTACTCTAACCCCTTCACGCATTTTTCCACCTGCTCACTAGTGGGATTTGAGGAAGTATAAACCCCTCGGAAATAACCACTAAGAACCCCTTCAATCTGCTCCTCACCGTGTACCTCTCTCCCTTCCTCATCTTTAATTTTCACTATTGCATTTTTTCTCCTCCTCTGAGAAGCACAGGTATGAAAATACCTAGTGTTCCTATCTCCCTGTTGCAGCCAATGTTTCTTTGCTCTAACCTTCCATTTCAGATTTTCTTGTTCCAACAAACTCTCTACTTCCTTCCCTTTAGCTTTTATTAGAGCCATCTGTAAAGGGCCTTCACTCTCCTGTAACTTTTTTAATTCTTCCATTTTTACTTTAAGCTCTTGAGTACTCTCCTTCAACTTCCCTTTCCTCCACTGACTCAGAGCCCCCTGCACCTTGATAGTTTGTTGAGGAAAATCTCTTGTGGTCTCATCTGTCCTCTTTCCCTCTCCCATACTTCTTTGATAACCTCTCTGCAGCCCTCCACCAAATCCCAACTTAACTCATACTTGAAACAGTTGCCCCTTCGATAACCTTCTTTATTAACATTTCTGTTGAAAGACAAAAATAAGGGGCTGTGATCTGAGCACACAGCAGGCAGAATGTCCACCCTGGCTTGAACATTATTATTTCTCCAACAATGGTTTACTACAGCTCTATCAAGCCTTTCTCTAATGAGGGACGCCCTTTCTTGCCCATTGCACCAAGTGTATTTACTGCCCCTCCAACCCAAATCTGTCAAACAACCATCCTCAAGTACCCTTCTGAAGCCCTCCATTTGGTCCTCCCTTCTGTCCCTACCCCCTTCTTTCTCATTGTTGCTCACTATTTCATTAAAGTCCCCAATCACCAACCACCCCTTATGCCTTCCAGGATTAAAAGATGAGAGTAAATCCCATGAGCTTTTTCTTTTGTTTGAATCCGGATGGCCATAAAAAGCTGTGAGTAACCATTTATTTCCCCCCTCCCCTTCATCAATCCAACTATTAATATGCCTGCAAGAAAAATTAATCAAACTAACCATCTCCTCTAACCTCCACAATAGAAGGAGACCTCCACTTTTACCCCTCGAGTCCACCCCCACACATCCTTCAAATCCCAACTTTCTCAATGACAATGCACCTTTATTCACTGTCATTCTAGTTTCCATTAAAAAAATAATGTCTGGCCGCATATCCCTTACTGTTACATAAAGGGATTGAACAGTTCGGGGGTTGCCAAGCCCCCGACAGTTCCAGCTTAAGATTTTCATGGCTGCTGGCGGGGCTGCCTCACAGCCTCCGCCAATACATAGGTTGCTTCCACATGAGTAGCTTCCACCAGACTCCCACCCTTATCTACTTTTATTTTTTTCACTTCCTCTTTCAGACCCTCTCCTAGCAGCTTTCTCTTTGTAACCTTCTGAATTCCAGCCATAACATTCACACTTTTATCCCTTGCCCTCCTCTTCCATCTCCCCCCATAACTACTCTTCTCATCCTCTTTTACAATTTCCTTAATAAGTTGGGCAGACCCCTCTTCACCTTCCACCCCCTCGTCACCTTCTTTCTGCTTCTCCATATACTCCCCAGGAAGTAAAGAACTCATCACCTCTCTCCCCCTCATCTTCTCTGTTTTTTACTATTGAATTTTATTCATTTACCGTTCCCCCACTCTCCCCCCTCTTTCGAGGACTGTATTTCCCATTCCCTCTCAATTACTACTCCCTCCCCCTTCCCCTTTGTGCTACTCTCCCCTGCATTTCCTCCATCATAATGTTTTTCCCCAGATCTGTTCCCTCGAGAGGAGTCAGTCCTCCAGGTGCCTCCCTTAGAAAATCTTTCAGCTCGCAACCATGCCCCGTATTGAGGCCCCTTCTCCATTCCCAGCCCATTCTTACCACAACCAGAATCACCATGAATCAAACACCCACAGTCAAAACACAATCGAGGTAACTTTTCGTATTTAAAATTAACCCAGACTTTTTTACCTTCCACAGCAACCATTCGGCCTCTAGTAATGGCTTGTTTGATTGGGATCTCGATCCTCACCCTCAACGAGCTTCCCCAGCCAATACCATCTTCCGGGACGTCGACTTCCAGCACCCTTCCAACCGAGCTTCCTATCTTCAATCCACATTCTTTACTCATACTTCCCAGTGGTAAGTTCAACATTTGTACCCAAAACACCTCTGTCTCAAACTCAAGAGATTGTGCTTGTGCCAGTCCATCAAACAGCTTGAGTGCGAAGAGATGGTTATCAAATAACCATGGGCGCCCTTCTAACACTCTAACCTTATCTACGTGATTTGAGAAAGAAATGATAAATGTATTGACCCCGATCTCCTGGAACTTTGCCGGTTTGCTCACCCTACAAACTTTTGCCATCGTAGACTCCACAAATTCTTTCCCAATCTGCCTATCCAACTAGATTTTCCCAACAAGGCTCTTTTCCCCTTTTTCACTCATCCCTTTCTCCATTCCTCCAAGCTCTATCAGAGAGCTCTCCTCCTCCGTCAGACGGAGATTCTCATACATGTCCTCCAGTCCCTCCATGCCTCCCCCCCTCTCAGCCGTCGTGAACCGGCAAGATTCCCTTTCAAACAGTCGTAACTGCCTCACAACAAACTTTCTTCCCAAAACTCCACCTCTGCTCGAGAGCCAGAGAGGATACTTGTTTTACAGTTGTTGCTAATTAATTGTAAATTACATAGTAAATTACAGCCGTTTCGCACAATGCTAGAATAAAGTCCACATGAATTAAATAAAGGGAACTGCTAGGCCGGCCTGTCCACAAGTGCATTTTAAATATTAATAAAACAATAAAAAACTTATATCGATAAGAAATCTCGAAACCACCTCTCGGTGCCAAGCATTTTCCTTAAAAATAAAAATAAAAAATGGAAACGATATTCAAATCTAAGAAAACAAAAGCCTAGAAAATTCGGTGGTTTATCTTCCTTTTATTCTTTCTGTTGAATTAACACGTGTTTATGTTTGCGTTAAAATTGTAAGAGTATTAGTAGTAAATTCAACAAATTTTGACCAAAATTTGGTTAAAGAATCTATTTTTATAAATTTAACTAGCTACTTCTTAACAACACCAAATAAAAGATCCCCCAAAACTATCAATATTCTATTAAAATATTGATTTTGATATTTTCATTTATTTGAATTTTAATTTTAATTTAAATATTTATTCGTTATTAAAAAAGTACACATTAATTTTCTGACGTTAATATTAGATTTTAAAAGAAAATATTGACATAACTAATCATAATATTGTAGAACTAGAACTTGAAGCACTTCAGAAAGATGATGCCACGTCATTGAAATGATGACTGATAGAGATTGGCCGCCTTCTATGGTTGAGTTTGGGATTTTGGCACTTTGTACTTTTGAGAGGAAGAGAATTTTCTAGAGTTGTGAGCTCTCACGAAACAAATAACACGTGAGAGAGAGAATTTTTTATGTCAAAATAATATTTGACGAGCAACTTAGACTCAACAGATTTGGCCAGTGAAAATGATCAAAGTTAAAAAAATTTAGTTTTGTTGAGTCCACAACGGTGAATTTTTATACAATCAAATTAAACTTTAACCAAAATATAAATTTGTTGAGTCCACTACTAATGCCCTAAAGGTCGGGATGTTTATAAATAATTTTCATCACAATTGTATTTTCTAAACATCATTCAAATATAAATACTTTCAAATTAATCATTACAACTTTCTCAAATTTAAAAATAATGATAATTCAAATTTTTCAAATTTTAAAATATAAATATTATTTTCGATGTCATGTTCATCATGTAGAGAATCACATGATATTTTTCTTCCATGATATCATCAAGCAAACAACAGACAGATTTTAAAATAAATAATTAGCAATTATTTAATATAAACCATAAACACAGTCTACAAAGACCTTGGATTTTTAAAAGAAATCAAATGGTCATATCTTAAAAAATATGGGTAGGTTTTTTTTTTGTTTTTTTTTTAATTAAAAAAACATGAGTAGGTTGATTGAATTTGTGGTGGGCGAGTACCATGTCACTAAACCACCAAATAAAAGAACAAAATAGCAAAACTATATACATACACATATGACAAAGAAGCCAGCACGTTAGGTCCCACCCATGTCATCTTATAATAAATAAATAAAAATAAAATAATTGGAATTCTTGCTTGTAGCAATAAGAAAACATCTCATCTCTTCGCATCTCTTCTCATCGCATCTAATCATTACAACTTTTTCAATTTCTAATAAAAAATAAAATAAACAATTTAACTTTTTCAAATCTCAAAACAAAAATAATATTAAAAAATATATTCTAACAATATTTTATTTAACTTTTTAACTTTAATCTCAATTAATATCATTTAATCTCATCTCTGAAAACAAACTTTGAGACTGCTCTTGGCCTTTTCCCACAAAAAACCACTGGTTTTACTCGTATATCTCTGCATACTTTCTCTACTACTCATTCCTTAATTTCTCATACGAAAATCATGGCAGTGGGAGAGCTCTTTCTTTCCGCATTCCTTAATGTGCTGTTTAACCGATTGACGTCTCCTGAGTTGCTGCAATTCGCTCTCCAAGAGGGACTTCGAAAACTGCTGGACAAGTGGAAAAAAACGTTGACAAGAATTCGTAAGGTGCTTGATGATGCAGAGGAGAAGCAACACATTGACAGGTCAGTGAAAGATTGGCTTGATGATCTCAGAGACTTGGCCTACGATGTGGAAGATATATTGGATGAGGTCGCCACGGAAGCAGCTTTGCGACGAACGTTGATGGGTGAAAGTCAAGCTAGCACTAGTAAGGTACGAAATCTCGTCCCTTCTTGGTTTACTGGTTTAACTCCAAGTGCTGTCTGGATCAAGATTAGGCTGGGGTCAAAAATAAAGAAAATCACTACTAGATTTAATGATCTCGTGACACAAAAAGATCAACTGAATTTCAAAGAAAGTTCTAGCTCGAGGCCAAGCAAAAGAAGAGAGATACCTCCCTCAACATCTGTGGTGACCGAAGATCACATCTACGGTAGGGAGGAAGTCGCAGAGGCTGTACTTCAATTATTAATAAGTGATAAACATAGTGATGCCTTGACTAAAGTGAATGTGATTCCTATAGTTGGTATGGGGGGTATTGGAAAGACAACCCTTGCCCAACTTGTTTACAATGATAAAAAACTGCAGAGCTTTTTCAATATGAAAGCATGGGCTTGTGTTTCTGAAGATTTTGATGTTGCTACAGTTACAAAAACAATTTTACAATCTGTGAGTTCGGAAAACTTTGACGGCAAAGATCTAAATTGGATGCAAGTGAAATTGAAGGAGAAATTACTTGGGAAAAAGTTTCTAGTAATTCTTGATGATGTTTGGAATGAGAAATACGAAGATTGGATTCGCCTACGTGCTCCGTTTGAAGCAGGGGCTCCTGAAAGTAGTATTATCGTCACAACTTGTAATCAAGGAGTTTCATCACTGATGGGGACCATTAAAGTTGAACCTTTTCAGTTGGAGTTGTTGCCAACTGATGCTTGTTTGTCCATATTTTCCCAGCATGCATTGGATGCAAAAGACTTTAGCACACATCCAGACCTTAAAGATATTGGGGAGGAAATTGTTAGAAAGTGCAAAGGCTTGCCTTTGGCTGTAAAAACTGTTGGAGGCCTCTTACGTGGTACACAAGACCGCAATGAGTGGGAGAAAGTTTTGAAGAGTAAGATATGGGATATACTATAAGAGAGAAGCGGAATTGCTCCGGCTCTTATGTTAAGCTATCACAATCTGCCTGCACATTTAAAGAGGTGTTTCGCTTATTGTTCTATACTTCCAAAAGATTATGAATTTAAGGAGAAGGAGGTGGTTCTATTATGGATGGCAGAAGGTTTGATTCATCCCCGACAAGATGAAGAGGAAATGGAAGATTTGGGTAGCGAGTATCTTTGCAATATGTTGTCAAGGTCATTTTTCCAACAATCACGCATTTATAAATACAAATTTTTGATGCATGACCTCATCAATGATTTGGCTCAATCGGTTGCAGGCAAGACGTGCTTTAGAATGGAAGATAGGGTTGGGGGTAGTCAGCATGGGAATCTCCCTATAAAGGCACGCCACTCATCTTACTTGGGTAGCCAATATGATGTTACTAAAAAGTTTGAGGGTTTTTCTAAACTCATTAGTTTACGTACATTCTTACCTCTCATGCTACCATATTATTTAGGTGATTGCTATTTGGCTCATCGTGTTTCTCATGAATTGGTTCCAACATTACGATATTTAAGAGTGCTATCTTTCAATGGGTACTTTATAACTGAACTTTTAGATTCTATCAGTGATTTAAAGCATCTACGGTACCTTAACATTTCCAATACTCAAATTAGTAGCCTGCTTGAATCAATAGCTACTCTCTACAATTTGCAAACATTGTTGTTGGAGAACTGCCATCATCTGAAGAAATTACCTTCAATGTTATGCAACTTGGTCAACCTGCGCCACCTCAATAATGAAGGTTTAAATTATTTGGAAGGAATGCCTGTGCAAATAGGTAAATTAACTTGTCTCCAAACACTGTCTAATCTAGTTGTGGGAAAAGACAATTGCTCAGGGGTAAAGGAGCTTGGGCCTTTGAAGCATCTTAAAGGGAAACTCAATATTTCAAGATTAGAGAATATGATTAAACCGGAGGATGCAAAGGATGCTGAATTAATTAAAAAGATCAAAATTAGTAAATTGTGGTTGGAATGGAGTCGTGACATTGATGAGCCGAAAGACAGGACAAGTGAACTAGAGGTACTAAATGGGCTACAGCCTCATGGCACTTTGACGGAGCTGCATATAATTAACTATGGTGGTACAAAATTTCCTAATTGGTTAACACCTCCTTCATTTCCTCATATGGTTTCCTTGAAAATATTTGATTGTCGCAAGTGCACATTATTACCTCCATTGGGACAATTGCCATCACTCAAAACTCTTTCGATATCTGGCATGGATAGGGTGAAGAGTGTTGGTTCTGAATTTTGCGGCGGTAATTGTTTCGCACAATGTTTTAGATCCTTAGAGTATTTGAGTTTCGAGAACATGAAGGAGTGGAAGAATTGGAGTCCTTGTGAAGAATTCCCAAACATGCGTGAGCTTTCCCTTAGTAGTTGTCCGAAGCTATTAGGGAAGTTACCAAAAAACCTTCCTTTACGAAAGAAATGCAAAGTCTTTAATTGTGAACTATTGGTTGTTTCACTTTCATGCTTTCCAAATAAATGCACACTTATAACTGATAGATACAATGGGATGGTGTGTGGAAGCAAGGTTACATTGAAATCAATAAACTTCTCCAGATCACTTTCACCAATTTTACATGAAGGGCTTGATATGGAAAGGGTGGCAGAGTTGGAAAGTTTAAATATTTACAACTGTGAGGAGGTGACGAATTTGTGGCAACATCTCCCATTTCTGAAATCTCTCTACATTTCTAATTGTCCCAAACTAGTCTCTTTGGTGGCGGAAGAAGTTGATCAAGTGGCTAGTCTCCAACTCAGAATCACATATATTAGTATCCACGATTGCATAGCCTTGGAATCATTACCCAAGGCATTGATGTACAACAACACGTGTCTTCAGTCTATTTTTATCAGCCATTGTGATTCGCTGACGCACTTTGCAAGAAGCCATCTGCCTCCAACTTTAAAGAAGCTACATATAAGACACTGCAAGAGTATGAGGAATTTGGTGGAGGATGGTGATAATGATACAAACAACAACAGTAGTTGAAGTAGTGGCATCACATCTCTTCTTGAGGACTTGTCCGTTAGCAATTGTCCATCCCTTGAATCCTTAACATCAAGCGGAGAAATACCTACCACACTTCAACGCCTCAATATTCACGAATGTCCAAAGCTGGAGTCAGTAGCAAAGAGTTTTCGTTACAATTCATTTCTGACACGAATCATCATCTCCAATTGTGAAAATCTTCAATTGTTGAATGGTGGAGAGTTGCTCCTCCCTTCCAACCTAAGAGAGCTTTATATATCTAACTGTGAGAAAATGCAGGGACTACAAAACGGCATATACAACCTCACCTCTCTTCGAGATTTGAAAATACAGAATTGTCCGAGCATTTTATCGTTTCCCAAACAAGGTTTTCCCACAAACCTAACAATTCTCAGCATCTCTCATCTTAAAATCACTCAAGCCCTGTTCGATTGGGGGTTGGACAACCTCACTTCTCTTAATGAACTTGAGATTGGTGGATGTCAGCATCTGGTGTCTTTTCCAAAACTCACCTCTCTTAAAACATTGTGGATCTTTGATTGCCAGAACCTCACATGTTTTCCAGAGGATGGCCTGCCTCCCTCACTCCTAAAGCTTCATGTCTCTAATTGCCAAAAGTTGAGGTCATTTCCAAAGAATGGCCTACCTCCCTCACTCCAGCAACTTGAAATCGATAAATGTCCTCTGCTGGAAGAACACTGTAAGAAAGATCAGAGAGGAGAGTGGCGTAGGATAGCTGACATCCCTCGTGTTGAAATTAATGGCAAATACATTTATAGCACAAAAACGGAGTGATAAATCCAAAGATAAGTTTGTTTTGGCTCAGATCCAAAGGTGCTTTGAATGTTGAATGGTGGCATTGAAGAGATCCCATCACTCCTATTGCTTGCTGCATCCAGATCTGGTTGGTATGCTCTATCTAACTATTCTTCTTCTAGTTTTTTCTTTTTTAAATGTTCTCGTTGGGTTTGCATAAAGACATAACAAGTGCTTGTCAAAATTTCCAAATCTCCAAGCAAAGAGAGAAGGTCTTCCAACATGCAATTTTTTTCTTTTCAAATTGGCAAATTGCTGAACTTGACAAATGATTGGGCTCCCTTTCTCGTGTTTTCTTTTTCCATTTATGGATTTAATCTTTTTTTTCATTTATGGATTCGCTTCTTGTCAGATCGTCGATTGCATGACATGGGTGAAAATGAAGAAGGGGAAGAAGTTCTACCAATGTAATATCCTTAGGAATGAACTTAATTGGGGTAAGGGATATGATTGTTAAGGATTTTTTACATCCATATAGGCTGATGAATCTTTATTTGTTCAATCCTTGCAGATGGTTCAAAAGACTGATGCATGCTGTTGCAACTTCCGACTGCTATCTGAAAAAAGAATGTGCGAGTAATATTGCTCTTCTCTTGCTCTGATTTTGCTTACTGCCTTTAACTAAATGTAGCAAACCACTTTCATGTTAGTATAAGAGATTGATGCGTGGAAGAACTGTTGCAATTTTAGTGAATTCCATAAGCCAAGATCACACCTCAAATCATTGTAAAAAAAAATTGATTTTGGAAATTATGCAATGTATGATTTATGAGCTTTGTAGGTATGCTAATAGAAAAGAAACGATACTCTTTGTTCTCAGGTTGAGGGAGGCAAGAAGTTGTAAACCTAGTGATGGATGCCATTTCTCATAGCAAATAACTGGCTCTAATTCTCAATGCACAAACATTAGATTGTGCCCTTCAAACCCAATATATTTGCTGTCTTCATAGTGGCTGGATCATGGATTCTTTCTCTGCTTACACATACACTTCTAAAATTGCAGCAGCAAGTTGTTGGCATGCCAAGTCTTTCTTCATGTTTTGGATCGCCCCAATGCTAGTAAGAGCTGTCAAGGAGGTGCTTAAAACTTTCTCTATCTGCGTTCATGTAATCTGTCATTATTTTATCTGATTGTAAATTTGTAATGAATCAAAGTAATCCCAAGTGTGAAATGAAGGTAGCTGCTTTATTGAATTTCTGAAGCACTCTCGGCAACCCAATTATATAATGAAGGAAAAAATAATAGCCAATTCATAAGTGCATTTTATTTTATTTATTTATTTATTTTGTATGTTATTTTTATGTATTTTTTAAATCATTTTAAATATTTTAAAAAATTTACAAACTCATTAAAAAATAATTATTTAACTATTAAATAAAAATAAAAAACTTAAATCGATAAGAAGACACAGTTCACCTCTCGGTCGCCAAACATTTTCCCTAAAACGAAAAATGGAAATCATATTCAAATCTAAGAAAAAAAAGCCTAAAATCCGGAGCAGGTTTAAAGAGCTCTTAATTCGCTTGCATTATGTGCTTATGTTTTCGTTAAAATTGTAAGACTAAGGGTCGGGATGTTTGTAAATAATTTTCATCTCATCTCATCCTATTTTATTTTATTTCTAAATATCACTTAAACGTAAATATTTTAAAAAAAATATAATTTAAGTTTTTTAAATTTTAAAAAATAAATATTATTTTCTTCCATTACATCATGCACACAATAGATAGATTTTAATAGATTTAAATATATATCATTAGCAATTATTTAATATAAACCATAAACACAGTCTACAAAGACCACAGATTTTTAAAAGAAATCAAATGATCATATGACTGAACCACCAAAATAAAAGAAGAAGAAGAATAGAAAAAGCATATATACATATGACAAAGAAGCCAGCAAGTTAGGTCCCACCCACGCTCCTATTACAACAAAAAAATTGGGATTCTTGTCGCAACAATTAAGAATTACACCAAATTTGTTTGCACCTATGTTGAACATATATGAATGTCTCTAAGGCTAGCTGAAGGGACATGAGAGATATTCTTCTGCACAGAAAATACGGGGTCCAGATAAATAAAGACTAAAAGAAATATAAAATAAAAAAAGAAGGAAAAAAAACCGGGTTGACCCTACTCGGGTCGGTTTGTGTTATATCCTAAGTCGGGCCGGGCTCAAACACAAGCAGAATTGGTCGGGTTGTAGGCCTAATAATAATATTAAAAAAATATTATTTTATTTAATTTTTATTTTTATTTCAATACATTTCATCGTAATTCAGTATCCAAACTGCACCTAAATGGTTGAGATGCATCTAAAATTCTTACATGAGAAATGGCTCTATGCAGATAGAGACAACACGATAGACAATACCATGCCTGTGGACGTGATTTTTATCTTTCAAGTAATGCTACACATCATGCTTATTATTATGATATTATTTTACGCCATGATAGACGATACTTTCTTCCGTGATATTATTTTCCATGCCATGTTTATCTAGAAGAAAACGATATTAATTTCCTAGCAATTATTTAATATAAACCAATAAATGCAGACCCCAGATTTTTAAAAAAAATTAAATGATCGTATCTTTAAAAAATATGGGTATGTTGATTGAATTTGTGGCGGTGCACTATCATGTGACGGAACGAAGTAAAAGACGGTCAGAACGAAAAAGAATAATCACAAAAAGAGAAAAAGCATATATACACGTGAGAAAGAAGCCAAATAACAAAAATTGGGATTCTCGCTATTAGCATATATGCTCTTGGCCTTTTGCCAGGAGAAACCACTAGTTTTACTCATATATCTCTTGCATACTTTTTCCACTACTCATTCCTTAATTTCTCATACGAAAATCATGGCAGTGGGAGAGCTCTTTCTTTCCGCATTCCTTAATATGATGTTTACCCGATTGACGTCTCCTGAGTTTATCCAATTCGCTCGCCAAGAGGGACTTCGAAAACAGCTGGACAAGTGGAAAAAAAAAGTTGACAAGAATTCGTAAGGTGCTTGATGATGCAGAGGAGAAGCAACACATTGACATGTTAGTGAAAGATTGGCTTGATGATCTCAGAGACTTGGCCTACGACGTGGAAGATATATTGGATGAGGTCGCCACGGAAGCAGCTTTGCGACGCACGTTGATGGGTGAAAGTCAAGCTAGCACTAGTAAGGTACAAAATCTCGTCCCTTCTTGGTTTACTAGTTTTACTCCAAATGCTGTCAAGATCAAGATTAGGCTGTGGTTCAGAATAAAGAAAATCACTGCTAGATTTAACGATCTCGTTACACAAAAAGATCAACTGAAGTTGAATGAAAATTCCAATCAGATGCCAAGAAAAAGAAGCGAGATACCTCCCTCAACTTCTGTGGTCACCACAGATCACATCTACGGTAGGGAGGAAGTCGCAAAGGCTGTACTTCAATTATTGATAAGTGATAAACATAGTGATGCCTTGACTAAAGTACCCTATGTGATAGCTATAGTTGGTATGGGTGGTATCGGAAAGACAACCCTCGCCCAACTCGTTTACAATGATGAAAAAGTGAAGAGCTTTTTCGATCTGAAAGCATGGGCTTCTGTTTTAGAAAATCTTGATGTTGATACAGTTACAAAAACAATTTTACAATCTGTGACTTCGGAAAACTGTGCCGGCGAAGATCGAAATTGTATGCAAGACAAATTGAAGAAGAAATTAGTTGGAAAAAAGTTTCTAGTAATTCTTGATAATTTTTGGAATGAGAACTATGATTATTGGACTCAGCTATGTAGTCCGTTTGAAGCAGGGGCTCTGGGAAGTAGTATTATCGTCACAACTCGTAATCAGGGAGTAGCATCACTGATGGGAACCATTAAAGTTGAATCTTTTCAGTTGGAGTTGTTGCCAATTGATGCTTGTTTGTCCATATTTTCCCACCATGCATTGGATGCAAAAGACTTCAGTGCACATCCACACCTTAAAGATATTGGGGAGGAAATTGTTAGCCGGTGTAAAGGCTTGCCTTTGGCTGTAAAAACTGTTGGAGGCCTCTTACGATGCAGTACACAAGACCGCAATGAGTGGGAGAAAGTTTTGAAGAGTAAGATATGGGATATACCAGAAGTGAGAAGCGGAATTGCTCCCGCTCTTATGTTAAGCTATCACAATCTGCCTGCAGATTTAAAGAGGTGTTTTGCTTATTGTTCTATATTTCCAATAAATTATGAGTTTGAGGAGAAGGAGGTGGTTCTATTATGGATGACAGAATGTTTGATTCATCCACGACAAGATGAAGAGGAAATGGAAGATTTGGGTAGCAAGTATTTTCGCAATCTGTTGTTAAGGTCATTTTTTCAACAATCACGCTTTAATAAATCAGGATTTTTGATGCATGACCTCATCAATGATTTGACTCAATCGGTTGTAGGCAAGACATGCTTTAGAATGGAAGATAGGGTTGGGGCTAGTCAGCATGGGAATCCCCCTATAAAGGCACGCCACTCATCTTACTTGGGTAGCGAATATGATGTTACTAAAAAGTTTGAGGATTTTTCTAAACTCATTAGTTTACGTTCATTCTTACCTCTCATGCTACCATATTCAGGTCATTGCTATTTGGCTCGTCATGTTCAGTGTGAATTGGTTCCAACATTACGATGTTTAAGAGTGCTATCTTTCAATGGGTACTGTATAACTGAACTATCGGATTTTATCAGTGATTTGAAGCATCTACGGTACCTTAACCTTTCCAATACTAAAATTAGTAGCCTGCCTGAATCAATAGCTACTCTCTACAACTTGCAAACATTGTTGTTGGAGAATTGCCCTCATCTGAAGAAATTACCTTCAATGTTATGTAACTTGGTCAACCTGCGGCACCTCAATATTGAAGGTGCAAATTGTTTGGAAGGAATGCCTGTGCAACTAGGTAAATTAACTTTTTTCCAAACATTGTCTACTCTAGTTCTAGGAAAATACAATTGCTCTGGAATAAAGGAGTTTCGACCTTTGAAGCATCTACAAGGGACATTCTGCATTTCAAGATTAGAGAATGTGATTAAACCGAAGGATGCAAGGGCTTCTGAATTAATTACAAAGATCAAAATTAGTGCGTTGTGGTTGGAATGGAGTAGTGACATTGATGAGTCGAAAGACAGGACAAGTGAACTACTGGTAATAAATGGGCTATTGCCTCACGACGCTTTGACGGAGCTGGGTATAATTAACTATGGTGGTACAGAATTTCCTATTTGGTTAAAACCAGCCCCTTCATTTCCTCATATGGTCTCCTTGAAAATAAGAAATTGTCGCAAGTGCACATTACTACCTCCATTGGGGCAATTGCCATCACTCAAAACTCTTTCGATCTCTGGCATGGATAGCGTGAGCAGTGTTGGTTCTGAATTTTGCGGCAATAGTTGTGCACAATGTTTTAGATCCTTAGAGACTTTGAGTTTCGAGAACATGAAGGAGTGGGTAAATTGGATTCCTTGTGAAAAATTTCCAAATCTGTGTTGGCTTTTCCTTTATGATTGTCCGAAGCTATCAAAGAAGTTACCAAACAACCTTCCTTTACTAAAACAAGCTAGCATACAGAATTGTGAGCGGTTGGTGGTCTCAATTTCGTGCTTTCCAAATAAATGCACACTTATAACTGATATATACGAAGGGGTGGTGTGTGGAAGCAAGGTTACATTCAAATCAATAGACTTCTCTAGATCACTTTCACCAATTTCAGATATGGAAGGGCTGGCAGAGTTGGAATGGTTAACTATTGAAAACTGTGAGGAGCTGACGAATTTGTGGTCAAACAACATGGGATCACTACCACATCTCCTATTTCTGAGTCATCTCAACATTTATAATTGTCCCAAACTAGTCTCTTTGGTGGCAGAAGAAGTTGATCAAGAGTCTAGTCTCCAACTCAGAACCAAATCTATTCGTATCTACGATTGCATAGCCTTGGAATCATTACCCAAGGCATTGATGTACAACAACAAGTATCTTGAGTCTATTGGTATCAATAAATGTGATTCGCTAATGCATTTTGCAAGAAGCCATATGCCTCCAACTTTAAAGCGGCTAAATATAAGTGACTGCAAGAGTATGATGAATTTGGTGGAGGATGATGATAATGATACAAACAACAACAGTAGTTGCAGTAGTGGCATCAGATCTCTTCTTGAGGTCTTGCAAGTTAGCAATTGTCCATCCCTTGAATTCTTAACATCAAGTGGAGAATTACCTACCACACTTCAACGCCTCTGTATTCACCGATGTCCGAAGCTGAAGTCAGTAGCAAAGAGTTTTCGTCATAATTCGTTTCTGAAAACCATCATCATCTCCAATTGTGAAAATCTTCAGTTCTTGAACTTGTGGTCAGATTCGCTAACGCATTTTGACAACAGTAGTTGCAGTAGTGACATCACATCTCTTCTTGAGGAATTGGATGTTAACAATTGTCCATCCCTTGAATCCTTAACATCAAGTGGGGAATTACCTGCCACGCTTAAACGCCTCTGTATTTGCAACTGTCCGAAGCTGGAGTCAGTAGCTAAGAGTTTTCATCATAACTCGTTTCTTACAATGATCGACATCTCCAATTGTGAAAATCTTCAATTGTTAAATGGTGGAGAGTTGCTCCTCCCTTCCAACCTGAGAGAGCTTTATATATTTAATTGTGAGAAAATGCAGGGACTGCAAAATGGCATATACAACCTCACATCTCTTCGAGTTTTGAAAATATGGAATTGTCCGAGCATTTTATCATTTCCCAAAGAAGGTTTTCCCACAAACCTAACAATACTTATGATCTCTGATCTTAAAATCACTGAAGCCTTGTTCGATTGGGGGCTGGACAACCTCACTTTTCTTAATAAACTTGAGATTGGTGGATGTCAGCATCTGTTGTCCTTTCCACAGATGAAGTTGCCTGCCTATCTTGAAACATTGGTGATCTTTGACTGTGAGAACCTCGCATGTTGTTCAGAGGATGGACTGCCTCCCTCACTCCTAGAGCTTCATATTTCTAATTGCCAAAACTTGAGGTCCTTTCCAAAGAATGGCCTACCTCCCTCACTCCTAGAGCTTCGTATTTCTAATTGCCAAAACTTGAGGTCCTTTCCAAAGAGTGGCCTACCTCCCTCACTCCAGCAACTTCAAATCAGTGGGTGTCCTCTTCTGGAAGAATGCTGCAAGAACGATCAGAGAAGAGAGTGGCGCAGGATAGCTGACATCCCTCGTGTTGATATTAATGGCAAATACATTTATGCCACAGAAACTGAGGAATAAATCCAAAGATAAGTTTGTTTTGGCTCAGATCCAAAGGTGCTTTGAATGTTGAATGGTGGCATTGAAGAGCATCACTCCTATTGCTTGCTGCGACTCTGGTTGGTATACTGAATGTGTAATTTTCTTCTTCTGGTTTTTTTTTTTTCTGTTCTCGTTGGGTTTGCATAACGACATAACAAGTGCTTGGCAAAATTTCCAAATCTCCAAGCAAAGAGAGAAGGCCTTCCAACATGCAAGTTTTTTTTCAAATTGGCAAATTGCTGAACTTGACAAATGATTGGGCTCCCTGTCTCATGTTTTTTTTTTCCATTTATGGATTTAATTTTTCTTTTCATTTACGGATTTGCTTCTTCTTAGATCGTCAATTGCATGACATGGGTAAAGATGAAGAATGGGAAGGAGTTCTGCCAATGTATTAGGAACGAACTTAATTGGGGTAAGGAATATGATTGTTAAGGATTTTTTTACATCTATATAAGGCTGATGAATCTTTATTTGCTCAATGCTTGCAGATGGTTCAAAAGACTGATGCAAGTTGTTGCAACTTTCGACTGCTATCTGAAAAATGGATGTGCAAGTAATATTGCTGTTCTCTTGCTCTGATTTTGCTTACTGCCTTTACCTAAATGTAGCAAACCAGTTTCATCTTAATATAAGAGATTGATATGTGGAAGAACTGTTGGAATTTTATTAAATTCCATAAGCCAAAATCACACCTCAAATCATTGTAAAAAAATTGATTTTGGCAACTATGCAATGTATAATTTATGAGCTTTGTAAGCATGCTAATAGAAACGAAACGCTGCTCTTTGTTCCCAGGCTGAGGGAGGACAAGTAGTTGTAAACCAAGCAGCGATGGATGCCCATTTCTCATAGCAAATAATTCTCAGTGCACAAACATTAGATTGCACCCTTCTAACACAATATATTCGCTGTCTTCACAATGGCTGGACCATGGATTCTTTCTCTGCCTAAACACACTTCTAAAGTTGCAGTAGCAAGTTGTTGGCATGCCAAGTCTTTCTTCATGTTTTGGATCCCCCAAATGCTTGTAAGAGCTGTCAAGGAGGTGCATAAAACGCTCTCTCTCTCTCTGTGTTAATGTAATTTGTCATTGTTTTATCTGATTGTAAATTTGCAATGAATCAAAGTAGTCTCAAGTTTGAAATGAAGGTAACTGCTTTGAATTTCTAAACCACTCTCGGCAACTCAATCATATAAAGAAGGAAAAAATAATAGCCAATTCAGTAGATTCCAAACCTGTGATGTGCAAGAAGAGAAAAATTATTGAGTTCCATAACAATATCCAGAAAGTTTATTCGTTATTTTAAAATCCAAAATTGAAACACTAAAATGTGTTCGAAAATTAAAAAATAGACCCCAAAAATCTATGAAATTTGAACAGATAAGGTTAAAAAACCCCCAAGATTTAGGCGTATACATAATATGAATATCTATACATGTGCATACAAAAAAAAAAAAAAAGCTCAAAAGTCTTCATTTTTCTAAATTTAAAATGTCCTTTTTAAAGTCTTGGAATTTGTTATTCTTATATCTTCTCCTAATTATTTTCAATCGGTTTCTTTTTTCTCAATGAAAAAATACATGAATGAGAGAGACTAGGATGCAAATTTCTTATCTACTTAAATTGAAAATTTTAATATGGCCAATTGTCTAATTTGATAATAATTATTTGGTATACATATATTGAGTAAATATGAAATGAAATTACATCTATAATTATATTTTTATAACTATAAATAACAAATTACATAATATATACACACAAATTTACATGTACACCCAAATAATCATTATTATATAAGTTTGGCCCCCGAAAACCATTGATTTAATTTGAAGTGACATCAAATTACTTGAATATTTTATGTAACACCTTACTCCTCACGGTTAATAATAAAGTCAATTTTAGAAATTCTCGGAAGCCGAACTGCTACTACTGAATTTGACTTAAAATATATATATTTTTTTGTTCTAAATGAAGCACCGGGTATAAAGATTCCTTATAATAAATAAATCATTTTATATTAAAATACCGAAATCATAAATGAGAGAGTGCACAGAATCATTTATTAAAATTTCTCGAAGTCTGTGCTATAAAAAATTATAACTTAAAATCTCTGTACGTGATCTAGGCTACTATCACGCCTTCCTAGACTAAGTCTCGTCCTGTAGCTCTACCTTCATAATATTCTAATCTGTGGTGGTTTAAAAACATAAAACAAATTAAAACAAGTCGACGACTTATTAAGAAACTCATCATAACGTAAACATACTTAACATAAGGTTTTCATAAAAGTTTTCATACTGAGAACTTAAAGTCAGGATCATTCTATCTAGTTATATGAATTAATTGACTAATCTGACTAGCCAACATACTTAACCTTATGTGCGAGGTTGTGTACCAGCCCGACATCCCACTGCCGCAAGGGGAGTTATTGGTAGTATTCTAATATACTACGGTAGACCACGCTTGAGTCTATGACTTGCATATTCACCCTAAAACTGCAATGATATCATGCATCTAAATTGTCATCTTATTAACTGGTCTGATATTTTCTTACACTTGATTATAAAAAAACTTACGTGTTTTATGCAACGTGAGATGTATGAGATGCATAATACATATATAACTATAATATTCAAGATGAAACATGATGAATGAGTGCTTGCAAATATTATGACATGCGTGGTACATAAACACTGGCTTCCAAAGAACTACTTTAATAATAATATATATAACTAGCTAACGTATGCTAATCCTAACTTATGATCAAGCTACTTACTTTGTAGCGCTAATCCGATATTTTCGGGGCATGACTGATTTCCTTTCATGGGCTTGGCTTCTGTGCTTACAGAGGTTTATGATTTTTCCAAATAACACATGGAATGGAAGATATTTATAGAGGTATTTGGGGGAGGGTTCTGACGAGTTCGAGTTGGACTTGGTCACGATCATTCAAGAATAGAGTTTGAATTTAAAAACATGATCTCTTAGTTCATTCAATGTAGAATTGACAGTTACTGAGACTGCGTAGAAGACTTCAATCATTGATGATTTTACATTAAAATAAATTTCTAATAGCCGATTTTTAAATTCTAAAAAGAGTCTAACCCGTTTAATAAATAATAAATTTCTAATAGCTGATCTAGTTATTGAGTCTAGTTGAAACTTCTACTCAACCTCAATAATTTATCGTTCATAGGCTTATATATGTAATACAGTCCATTTAATATAGTTTAAACCCAATAAAAATGATCAATATTACGTCCTTAAAATATTGGGCCGAATCGTTACAATTTATTATTTATTATTTACATGTCCATCATTTATGTCTTATAAGAAATTATGAATGGACGAACATGATTTACTATCTTACAATCTATATAATTGATCACAGGTTATAGAAATTGCGACCATTGTAACTCATACCTATTAATTTTTATTGAATTTCTTAAAGTAGCATTTACCATATTATTATTTTTATGATATTTAAAATTCAATGATCAGACTAATTAATAGTTTTGAGATATGATAATCCCCATCCTAGGTTTTGTCACACTTATAGTTATCTCAACTTATCTCATCTAATCATTATAATTTTTTCAAATTCCTACAAAAAAATATTATAAATAATTCAACATTTTCAAATCTCAAAACAATAATAATATTAAAAAATAATATTATGACAATATTTTATTCAACTTTCATCTCAACTCACTATCCAAACATTCCCCGAAAACTTTGGCCCAGTTAGCTTGTTTGGAAATAAATCTCATCGATCCTATTTCATTCAATCTTCTTCCCAAATATAACTCAAATACAAACATTTTCAAATTAATCATTACAACTTTCCAAAATTTTCAAATAAAAAATAAAAAGTAATTCAACATTTTCAAATCTTAAAACAAAAATAATATTCTAACCATATTTTAATTTTATAATATTTTGTATTCAATTTTTTCTCTCTCATTTCTTAAAATCTAAAAAATATTCAATTCAAACTATCTCACTACTATTCACAAACTATCTTTCTACTAGTCACAAAATTCTCATTTTATTTCACTCCCTAAACGAGACAATCTAAAGTATTTAAGCCTTTAGCCACTCTCACTGAAGGTACATGATATTCTCACAGTATTTTTTTCATGCATGGTATGAGTTCATTTATGCATAGAGCTCATTTACATTTATAAGGAAGAATTGTGTACTTAGTTAGGTTTGGATAGTGAGTTAAAATAAGATCGATGAGTTGAGATGAAAGTTAAAAGTTGAATAAAATATTATTAGAATATTATTTTTAATATTATTATTGTTTGAAAATTTGAAAAAGTTGAATTGTTTATTGTATTTTATGTGAAAATTTGTGAAAATTGTAATGATGAAATGAGATGAGTTGAGTGTTTCTCAATCCAAACCAAAAGGCTGCGTTTGGATGTTGAGTTCAGCTCAATTCTTTATGAATAATGAATAATAGTGAGTTGAGTGGTAGAGAGAGTTATATGAAGCCCATCTAAACTGAATTTAAAGTGTATTTGAATGTTAAGATAAGTTTAGTACTTTTTATGAGAAGTTGAAAAAGGTTGCGGGTCCCATATATAAATATGTGTTAAGTTGAAAAAGGTCATGGGTACCACATGTAAGCAGGTTTTGAGTTGAGATAAGTTTAGTAATTTGAGAGTTGAGTGTTTTAATGTTAAGCTCAACTTAAAATTAGACTGAGCTCAGCTGAGTATTGCAACCAAACGCATCCTAAACCTTCCCTCTCCAAGCAATCACATCACAGGCTACAGACTCAATAGGCTTCTAAGAGGGGGAGCTTTCATATTCACCAACAGGAACAAGTCCAATTCTGTAGGCCAGGCCAGGCAGATTAGCATTCCCAACACCCTAATTTCTTACTGAACTGAAGAAATTCTAACCACATAGGTTAAGGGAAAACATAAAGTAGGTGAAGAGTCGGGCGCAATGCTCTAGTTTGCCAACGTATTTGACACTGTCCAACACCATTTCTAGAAGAAATTGCTGAAGTTATTTATGATAAACACCATATAGATAAATTTTCAGTAAATTAAATAACAAATAGTGATTGCAAACTCTAGAAGATACTCCAAACTAAGCAGGAACAACAGGTTACAACTCTTGTTAATCCTATACACCTTTTCAATTCTAGAAGAGGCATCGAGTTAGATTGAGTCATCAGATTCATCAAAGTTGCTTCTGTCACGCTCCCCAACATTTGTTCCAGCCTTTGGGGTATTGGGCTTTGCAACGGGTGTAGGCTTTTTACTCACATCACGAGCAATTCTGTCTCCATCTTCCTCTTGTTCAGCTGTTTCAGCATGTGAGCCACTTAATCAAGGAATAATCAATCCACAAAAAGCAATGGAAGTCTCTGCATCACTACAGCTTCCAATACTGTCTTACATTTTCAACTATGACTTATCATACGTTTCACAATAAGGAAAACCTCAATTTGCACACATATTTTCCAATGAAACCACAATGTAACAAATCCTTTAGCTAACACACTCAGCTTAGAGACATGTTAGATCCTGAGGGTGAAACAAAGATACAAAAGCATCATAACAGACTTCCAATTGAATTAAAAAACATACCTTTTTTCACCCTCCATGTGTCTCTGAATTCAAACTGAACACTGCAGTCATTAGTTCAATTAATGCTACCCCAATCATCCATTGGAATCTTAAACCAATGTTCTACTCTCTTTTTGCGAAAATTAGACCAGAGAGAAGGTTCTTCTATTCACTCAATCAATTGGTTACAATACAACTTTGTAGTATATATACAAGTATCAGTCTAAGTAAGGACATTACAAGATATTCAAACTGAGAAGATTACAATAAACAAAAGAAGGAAAGTGCACAAACATAACTAGGAAAGAATCAAAAAGGAAATAATTAACTAAATCAATTGCAATCAACTGACAGACTGATCACCGTGGTCTGTCTTTCCAAGAATGTAGACTGTTGTCAATGCCATTAGTTAAGGCATTAGTTAAAGCTCCATTTCCTTCATTGTCAAGCTGTATATGGCCTTGAGTGAGGCCATCAGTGAAGCCTCCATATGAGGCTGAAGATACTCTAAATACTTTAACATCCCCTGCTGATGGGTGAAGTTGTCACTTTTAGCTTGTCTCTTAGTAACAAGAATCGAGCTGAGGTGAGTCCTTTAGTAAAAATATATGCAACTTGATCAATGGTTGGAAGGTATCTAATGGTGATGTCTCTATTGACAACCTTTTCTCTGATGAAGTGATAATCCACATCTATGTGCTTTGTTCTTGCATGGAAAATGGGATTGGTTGCCAAAGACAATGCCCCTAAATTGTCACACTAAAGGGTAGGGGCAGTAGTGATAGGTAGCTTGAGCTCTTGAAGAAGAATTCGAATCCAGTATAGTTCAACAGCAGTGAGTACAAGTGATCTGTACTCAACTTCTGTGCTGGATTTGCTTACCACAGTTTGCTTCTTTGCACTCCAGCTGATGAGACATGGCCGAAGGTATATGGCATAGCCTGTTGTAGACCTTCTATCATCTGGGTTCCCTGCCCAATCTGACTCACTATAAGCATTGAGTGTGAGAGATCCTTTAGTGAACATGAGACCGTGATTAAGTGAGCCTTTGAGAGATATCTTAAAACTCTTTTAGCTGTTGTCCAATGTGCAGATGTGGGGTTGTGCATGAATAGACACAGTTGATTGACTGAGAAATTGATATTTGGTCTTGTTAAAGTGAGGTATTGTAATGCCCTAACAAGCTGCCTATACTCAGTAGCATTCTCCAAGGGATCCCCATGCTTTTGTGACAATTGAGAGCCTGCTAGATGGGGTGTTTTTGAAGGTTTAGCTTACTTCATCTTGAACCAAGAGAGTAGGTCTAGTGTGTACTTGGACTGTGATAACAACATGCCATTGGGCATATATTGAGCATGAATACCAAGAAAGAAGTTAGGAGCCAAGGTCTTTCATAACGAAGTGTTTCTTAAGACAGTGAACCAATTTTGTCATAGCTGGAACATTGTTGCCTATAAGAATGATGTCATCTACATAGATTAGTATAAACAAGTGAAAGTTAGACTGATGAAAGACAAACAATGAGTAGTCCACTTTGGATTCTTGAAAACCGAGAGCAAGGAGAGTGTTTGCAAGCTTGTTAAACTAGGCTCGAAAGGCCTATTTAAGTCCATAGATAGATTTTTGCAGCTTGCAAACATGGTGAGGATATCTGTGATCCACAAAACCAGATGGTTGTTCCATGTAGACTTCTTTTTCAAGTGTGCCATGGAGGAAAGCATTAGAAACATCAAGTTGTCTCAAAGGCCAATTGAAATGGACTGCAATAGCCAAGATGGTTCTAATAGTTGACACCTTAACCACTGGATTGGATGTCTCAGTGTAATCAATTCCATCTTTTTGTTCATACCCTTTAGCTACTAGTCTAGCTTTGAACCTGTAAAGAGAACCATCGGCCTTTTGCTTGACTTTGAAAACCCACTTATTATGAATAACATTATTGTGATAGAGTCTTGGGCATAAGGTCTAGGTTTGGTTGGTTAAAAGAGCCTCAAACTCTTCTTTCATGACCTTTGTCCAGTGTGGTGATTTAATAGCTTAGGAAAAAAAGATGAGGTATGATTGTTAATGTAATATCTGAAGCTAGCGTATGCAATGCCATGGGAGGATGCTTAGTGGCTGTGTCAACTTAGTAATCTGAGAAGCTTTTGGGTTTCCTAGAACCATCCATAGACCTGGTTGTCATAGGATGTATAGGCACTGTTGTGGGTTTAGGAGGAGGTACATCAATGGCTGTTGTGTCCTCTGCTTGAGGTGGCTTAGGTATGGAAGAGACTGTTGGCTCTTCTTCTTGTGATGGTTCTGGAAGGAGAGTGTTGGTTCTATGATTCTATGGTGAAGCTAAATTCTGTGCAGCAGTGGCAAAATTTTCAAAAGCTGAAATTTGTGTTGATGCAGTGTGGTGCAAAGGTAAATTAACATCATTAGAGTGCAAAGGACTAATCTGTTGAGGGAGCTCTCTTGCAGTAGACACATGTAGAGATGGTTTCCAGTCCTGGCAAGAAAAGACTGCTCATCAAACACCACATTTCTGCTGATTAAAATTTTCTCTGTCAAGGGATCAAGGCACCTAGACCCTTTATAATTTGAGCAGTAGCCAAGAAGATGCATTTCTTGGATCTGCACATGAGCTTGTGAGTGTTATAAGGCTTGAGAAAGGGATAACAGGCACAATCAAAGACTTTAAGAAAAGAGTACTCAGGGGCCTTGTTGAGTAGCTTGAAGTAGGGACAGCTATTGTTCAACATAGGACTGGGAAGTCTATTTATGAGGTACACTGAGGTGTTAAAAGCATCAACCCAGTATGTATTTGGAAGTTTGGACTGAGCAAGGAGGGAAAGTCTCATCTCAACTATGTGCCTATGTTTTCTTTCTGCAAGACCATTCTGTTAAGCAGTGTAAGGGCATGATATACGATGGGTTATGCCATTAGAAAGGAGGATTTCTTTGAATTGGTTGGAGAGAAGTTCACCTCCACCATTAGATTGAAAGGCCTTTATTTTTCTTGACAACAAATTTTCTGCTAAACATTTAAACTTGACAAAAAATTCAAAGATTTCAGACTTGGTTTTAAGAGGATAGATCCAAGTGAATCTAAAGAAGTTATCAATAAATGCAACATAGTATTTGAAACCATTGGTAGAAATATAATGAGAGGTCCATAAGTTATAATGTATTATTTCCAACGGTTCCAACGTTACATTAGCAGAATCTGAGAAAGGAAGTGTTTTTGCCTTGGCCAATTGACAAGCCTCACATATGACAACATTTTTATTGGACTCAATGACAAGAATATGAGCATATTCTTTGATTTTATTAAAGATAGGAAAAGCTAGATGTCCTAGCCTACGATGCCAAACAGTGGCATTGGTTGAGATTCCAAGAAAACTTGTAAATTTCTTGACTTTATTGATTGACTTGGAGAGTTGAATAGGATAGAGCCCATCTCTACTTTGTCCTTGCATAAGAGTCTGTCATGTGAGGTTGTCATTCACAAAGAAATGACTATTAGTTAGCTTAAATCAATACTTGTTATCAACACAAAATTTTTGAATGGAAATTAGGTTCGCTACTGCATTTGGACAATGCAAAATGTTATTGAGCTTAAAAGGTTTGTGGGAATGAGAAAACGTTGATGAACCAATGTTTAGAATGGGTAAACCTGAACCATTGCCAGCAACCTCTTCTTCATCACCCTTGAATGGCTCTTGAAGTGTGAGATTGTCCAAAGCAGCAGTAACATGGTTGTTGGCACCACTGTCAGCAAACCAAGGTTGCTCATCAGAGTCAGCAACTGTAGTGTTCATCCTGGCAACCATTGCAGCCAACTGAGATGGTGGATGCCTTCCTTGATATGAGTAGTTCATTCTGTGATAATAGTCCAATGTTTGTTGTCCTAACTTCCCACAAATTTGACAAGGTCCTTTCTGAGAGCTGGATTGACTTGTCTCAATTTCAATTTTAGGTCTTTGTCCTTCAAATTTCTTATAGGGAAAGGTGTGCCTTTGTTGTCCCTGCCGAGTGTTCTTCCCTTTGTAATTAGATGATTTAGGCTTTTGAGTGTAGAGAGCAAAGTTTCTTGACTCACTGGTCTGTTGATGTGTTGATTTCCTCGAAGGATGTCATGGTTAAACAACTTGGCTTGAAAGTCTTCAAAAGACATGACTGACTCTCTAGTGGCAAAGTGAAAGGAAGTGATAAATGCAATATAGTTTGGGTTGAGGCCACTCAAAATATAGGAGATCAAGTCATCATCATCCACTGTTTTTCCTGCTGCAATGAGTTGGTCAGCTAGAATCTTAGCTTGACCAAGGTATTGGGTGCAGGTTTGTGAGCCCTGACTTAAGGATTGAAGGTGTCGCTTCAAATAGGCCACTCTAGACCTGGATTGTGAGGCAAACCTTGTTGCCAAAGAGTTCCACACCAGCCTAGAGGTATGTAGGCCATAGACAGATGATAACACACTGTCAGTCAGGGTGGTATTAAACCAACTAAAAAGGTATTGATCCTTCTTTTGCTATAACAAAAAAGTGGGATTGACTTCAGTTGTCAAATTCCCTGATTTATCATAGAGAAATTTTGGTGGGCATGGCTCAGTGCCATCCATAATGCCCATTAAATCATGGTTGCGCAACACAGGTAGGAACTGTGATACCAAGTTGAGATAATTGTTACTATCTAGTTTGATAGAAATAAAGTGAGTGATACTAGGTAGAGAAAGAGTGGAGGAGGAAGATGAGGAGTTGGAAGACTGACCAGAATTCAACATAGTAAATAGAAATAAGAAACAAAGAAAGGTGTTAACCCCAGAGGGGAAGAAAGGTGTTAACCCCAGAGGGGCTCTAATACCATGCGAAAATTAGACCAGAGAGAAGGTTCTTCTATTCACTCAATGAATTGGTTACAATATAGCTTTGCTGTATATATACAAGTATCACTCTAAGTTAGGAAATTACAAGGTATTCAAACTGAGAATATTACAATAAACAAAAGAAGGAAAGCCTACAAACATAACTAGGAAAGAATAAAAAAGAAAATAATTAACTAAATCAATTGCAGTCAACTAACAGACTGATCATCGTGGTCTATCTTTCCAAGAATGTAGACTGCTGACAATGCCATTAGTTAAGGCATTAGTTAAGGCTCCATTGCCTTCATTGTCCAGCTGTATATGGCCTTGAGTGAGACCATCAGTCAAGCCTCCATCTGAGGCTGAAGATACTCTAGATACTTTAGCACTTTTAATGAGCGAAGAAGGGTAGGAGGGGGCAACCAAAGATGGTTTCCCTACCTTAGCGTGACCAAAGTAGTATTACCCTACCTTTTGCAAACCGGACAAGAGGTGCCTAGACGGTAGGAAGCTGCAGGCCCTCCCTCAAGAAGGGTTTGAGCCATAGCTTAGACCCTAACCCTCTAGAGAATTCAATAAATCTTTATGGCTAATAGTATTAGTCTAAGGTGAATCCATATTCGAATTCGAACCCAGTACGTGATACATGCCCAAGGACCATTGAGCCACCACCCTTGGTGCATTCAAGAGCACATACTATTTTTTTATATATATAATTAATAAGATATTTTATTACCAAGAATAGGCACTACCCAAGCACATACTATTTTCCTACTTGCAAAATCATGCAACAAGCAACATCAATCAAGTAAAAAGTATGCAAGTAACATCAATAAAGTGAAAAGCACATAACATATAAGGATATCAACATTCTTGGCTGTTGAACCGGCACTAATCTTCACTAGATCTTTCAAGACACGTTGTACAAGCTCAGGCTGGAGAACATAACATAGTTGTAGTCAGTACAGACATCAAATTGGAAAAGGGCAATAAAAGGAAAGCTACATACTAAGATCCTAAGAAACCGTAGAGTTCACTAAGTTCCAATTTCAATAGACTTGGTGACTTTTTATTAGAATACAGATTTCATGTTTTTATTTTAATACCTAGACGTAAATTATATTCGTAAATGCAACTTCCAAACTTCAAAAGCCTTTCCTTTTCAATAAATGATACTTTGCAATTACAAGATAACAAATGAAAAAGAGCCATATTTCTCAAAATGATCGTCCATATGCCAAAGTGATAGCACAGATTATTTTTTTCGTTTTTCCTTCTTTCTCCTTCACAATCTTCCTGTTATGTTTGTTAGCAAAGCTTTGAAATGACTTATTTAATACATTTAGATCTGGCTCCCTGCGAAATCTCCTCTTTCGAGCATCCCTCATAGGAGGGGTGAGACCATGTCTATACTCCACCATGTTTGTATCACAGTGGTAACATATGTCTTTCCTCTTCTTTTCATCCATTTATAAGGAAGATAACTTTCTACCAGGCCCCAAATGCTTCTGAAATCTTTTGCCAATATCTTCACTGCCCCTAGAAAACCGTCCATCCCCATTATTCACCATTGATCCCAAGGCCTTCAAGTGCTCTAGACATACTCTTCTTGGTTCTTGGCCAATCCAAATGTAGCACTTAGATTGACAGAGTTGAGCATTCGAATGGGCAATCAAATCTCATCTTTAAGGCCACTCAAGAAGCAACTCAACTTATGCTTCTCTGAGAGACCTTTCAATCTATTTACAGACCTTCATATTGGGTCTAATAAGCAACAACTGTAGTAGTTTGCTTCAATCGAGCCAAAGACTCCATGAGATCGTCATACTCAATGGACCAAACCTTATTTGCAAGACTTTAACAAGTGAATCCCACCCATTAAACTGGCCACATTTTATAGCATCTTGGTACCAGACTAACGCTTCACCCTCCATATGGTATGAAGCCATCAAGAGACTTTGATTTATAGGTGCTTGATGGAAATCAAAGTATTGGTTTGGGTTGCTTTGAAAACCCAACTCGTAGGATTATTTCCATCAATATAGGAAAAATCCAATCGGACCCCTAGGCATAAACCCTTTATCATCTTGCATTATTACACGAGATTCTTGCACTACTTCTCCATGAGGGTAACGCTTAATTAAAGTTAATTAAAGTTCTCATTATATCATGCATTTGATCTAACCTTTCTGTAAGTACTTGAATGGTTTATTGTTGCCCATCCAATTGCCTTTGTAAAGCTTCATGCTATCCTTGTTGTGCCCTCGATGCTACTGATCGTGTCCTGTTTGCCATTAGAGGATCATCCTCTTTGATACCAGTGTCAGGACCGAACTTGCAACCATAACATGTAAGAGAAATAGCTATCAAAAAACAAGAACAAGAAAGAGAAGAATCCAAGAACTGAACTCTTGGAGAGAATGACTAGATTTATTCGAGGCAAATCCCACCTCCAAAATGAATCAACACTGAAACACTTCAATGCCTCTGATGCAAATACGGTGGTTGTTCCGTGAATGATGTTTCGTGAATCAAGGTGAATAGAGATTATGTGGGAATGAAGATTACTTCATCGAGGAAGATTTTATCTGATTTTTTTTTTTTTTGAATTCTTGTTTATCTTATTTGTTTTGAATTCTTGTTATTTTGATTAGTTCTTTCCTATTTTATTTCCTAGTTTATCGCGATCAATGTAATCCTTTAAACAAAGTCGAAATGGAATGGAGAAGGCAGTTGCCATTTTTTACCAAGTTTGAACTTTTGTTTCGGAGAGACTCCAATTTACAGAGAGATTCTGTATTTTCCTTCTTGGTTATCAACGTGACGTCGATCCTTAAGGTTCTTTTCACCAATTTTGGCATTAGAGCAAGGTTCCTTCCTCGAGGAATTTTAGTGTTTCATGCCGGTAACCCGCAGTGGGAATTCTCACGACATGTCGAATAACCAAGATCCAAACAACCAAAACCCAAACACCAACCTACCCCAATTGCAAGACCATATCACTTTGCTCACGAATGTTCTGGAGCAAATTACCCAGAGATTGGACTTGATGGAGGAGCGTCGAGATCGAGAGGAATTTCATGAGGACACGCTAGAAGACAATGAATGGGAAGAAGAGGATGAACAATATAGAGAAAGGGACAGGGGAGCTAGTCATCGTGGAGCTCATGTTGGGCGTAACGGAGGGCATGATGCTCACCATCAACCTCTTGATGAACTTACTAGGAGAATGAAGGTGGATGTCCCAGATTTTTTTGTGAATTTGGAACCCAATGCATTCGAAGATTGGTTAACGGCCATTGAAGATTATTTTGGTTTGCTATTTCGGAAGATCGGAAAGTTCGCTATGTTCGAATGAAATTAAAGGAGCATGCGCGAGCTTGGTGGGGAAGTGTAGAGGAGCAATTGCGTAGTACTCATTGTGCACCAATCTCTAATTGGGAAGAGATGAAGGAACGCCTGAAGGAAAAATATTTGCCTATTGATTATGAGCAAATGATGTTTGAAGAGATGTTGCAATTAAGATAAAGACTGTTAACTATCGATCAATATACGGACCGATTTCACGAGCTAACTGTTCGTAGTAAGATTGTGGAAAATGATCAGCAAACTTTAGCTCGGTATCGCATTGGGTTACATAGTGAAGTGTGCAAGGAAATGATGACCACGCGACTGGTTAATGTCGACGAGGCATACCAACTAGCACTGCGTGTTGAGAAACAGTTGGGTTCCTCAAGTGGGAGGCGAGTGGCTTCGACGGATTCTAGGCAAGAACATTTGCCAACATCTTCATTCCAGAAGCCCCCATTTCTGAGTAGCCAATCCAGGAATTTTGTGATGGGAGACCAAAAGGGCAAGGCCAATGTTATAGGTGAAGGGCCCCAGTGTTACAAGTGTAAGGGGGTTTGGGCACTTCGTTGTTGTTTGTCCCACAAGAGATAGAAAATTGGCTTTTCTTTGTGAAAATGAACTGAGGGTGATTGATGAAGCTGAAGATAGTGAAAAGGAGGAAGGTGATGAGGATGTTGAGGTTGAAGAAGAGCATTTGGGTGCCACTAATTTACCCAGTTGTGTAATCCATCGAGTGCTAACTGGCACCAAAAAGAAAATTTAAGCTATTATTGATTAGTGACGCACGAATATATTTCATAAACGTATGGAGCATGGTAGTCGTGCTCTAAATGTCATCATCGACAATGGAAGCGGTATGAATGTAATTTTTGAAGATGCAGTGGAGCACTTAAGGTTGAAAATTGAGAAACATCCCACTCCTTATCGAGTTAGTTAGGTCAACGAAGACAATCCGATTTTAGTAAAGCATCGGTGCCTAGTGAAATTTTCATTGGGAAAAAAATTATGAAGATAAAGGCTGGTGTGATGTGATTCCCATGACCGTTTGTCACATGTTGTTGGGGCGACCTTGGCTTTACGAAAGGAGGGTGTCTTATGATGGGTACGCTAATTCTTATTCCTTTAAATTTAAAGGTAAGAAATTTATTTTAAACCCTTTGCTGATTTCGGAGTTTGAAGCACACAAAAAAAAAAAAAAGCAATCCCAGTGCTGACTATTCGGCAGTTTACAGGGGCTCTAAAAGATGAGCAAATGATACTACTAGTGGTGAATCGAGAAGCAAAAAATAAGATGGTCTTAATCCTATGGAGATTGCAAAGTTGCTGGAAAAATTCCAAGATATTATGCCCAACGAGATGCCAAAACAACTACTGCCAATGAGGGATATGCAGCACGCCATTGACTTAATCCCTGGTTCATCTTTGCCCAGTTTCCCACACTACCGTATGAGCCTAACGGAAAATGAAGAACGTAAGCAAAAAATCCAACAATTGTTAGACAATGGGTTTATCCGAGAAAGCCTGAGTCCTTGTGACGTTCCAGTTCTACTTACACCCAAGAAAGATGGTAGTTTGAGGATGTGCGTAGACAGTCAAGTCATTAACATAATAACGGTGAAGTATAGATTTCCCATTCTGCGGCTCGATGATATGTTGGATTTATTAAATGGTGCATCTATTTTTACAAAGATCAATCTTCGAAGCAGATATCAGCAAATTCAAATCCGTCCTGGTGATGAGTGGAAGACAACATTCAAAACAAAGATGGTTTGTATGAGTGGTTGGTCATGCCATTTGGATTAACCAACGCGCCGAGCACTCTTATGCGAGTCATAACCCAAGCACTCAAACCATTCTTGGGTAAATTTGTAGTTGTTTATTTTGATGATATCTTAATTTTTAGCCATTGTGTACAGGTCCACTTAGACCATGTACAACAAGTTCTGGAGATTTTGAAGAGTGAACAGCTATTTATCAATCGGAACAAGTGCTCTTTTATG
The DNA here is from genome assembly GCA_961763995.1 of Juglans cinerea. Classification (NCBI taxonomy): domain Eukaryota; kingdom Viridiplantae; phylum Streptophyta; class Magnoliopsida; order Fagales; family Juglandaceae; genus Juglans; species Juglans cinerea. The sequence goes on from CAUIVZ010000016.1 coordinate 15,725,034, forward strand.
AAGCAACAGGTGAGTTTTTGGGTTCATTATTTCGGACCAAGGTGTAGGCACTGATCCTACCAAAGTTCAAGCAATTCAAAATTGGCCGGTACCACATAGCTTTTCGGAAGTATGAAGTTTCCATGGCCTCTCCACATCTTATCGGCATTTTATCCGGAATTTCAGCACCATAATGACACATTGACACCTATTACCGAGTGCCTAAAGTCCAAAAACTTCAGTTGGACTGCAGCTGCTAGTAAGGCATTCGACGAAGTCAAGACTAAGATGGGAGAGGCACCAATTTTGCAGTTGCCGGATTTTTCAAAATTATTTGAGTTTGCTTGTGATGCCTCACATGTAGGCATGGGAGGAGTACTAAGTCAGGAGGGTCATCCTATCGCTTTTTTCAGCGAGAAACTCAATGAGGCCAGACGAAGATATTCGGCATACGACATGGAATTTTAGACTTTGATTCAAACTCTCAAACATTGGCATCCTTATTTAATTCATAGAGTTTTGTACTTTATACTGATCATGATTCTTTGAAGCACCTAAATTCTCAAAGCAAATTAAATGTCAAGCATGCTCATTGGATCGATTATTTGCAGCAGTTCGAGTTTGTTATCAAGCATAAATCAGGGGCTAGAAATAAAGTGGTTGATGCCTTAAGCAGGCGACCACACTTGATGTTTGTATCCTCAGTTAACTCCATGGAATTTGATAACCTTAAACTCCAGTATGCGGCAGATGAAGACTTCGGTATTACTTGGAACAATTTAATTGATGATGGAGGCCCAACTCTCGGCAATTATTCATTAAATGAGGGTTATTTATTTTTTGGAACCCATTTGTGTATTCCTCAAGGGTCCTTCCGAGAATTTGTTGTTTCGGAACTTCATTGAGGAGGATTAACGGGGCATTTTGGTTATGACAAGACCTTTGCTATTGTTGCTTATTGATTTTTTTGGCCTCAATTACGTCGAGATGTGCACAAGGTGGTGGCTTGCTGCCAGGTATGTCAGATTAACAAGGGCACTAAGCAGAGAGCAGGGCTTTACACTCCACTTCCAATTCCGGATAAGCCTTGGCAACATCTTAGTATGGATTTTGTTCTTGGATTACCCAAGACTCTACGACGACATGATTTCATTATGGTAGTGGTGGATTGTTTCTAAAAAATGTCTTATTTCATTCCTCGCCATAGGACTTTTGATGCTTCCAAAACTGCAGCTCTATTTTTGTAGGTGGTAATTCGGCTACATGGTGTGCCAGCCACCATCGTGTCTGATCGAGATGTCAAATTTATGAGCTATTTCTAGAAGACATTGTGGGCAAAAATGGGGACAAAATTGCTATTTTCCAGTACTTTCCATCCTCAAACCGATGACCAAATTGAAGTGACCAACCGAAGTTTGGGAAATTTATTGCGTTGTCTCATAGCAGATCATGAAACAAGCTGGGACCTGGTATTACCTCAAGCGGAATTTGCTTTCAACAATTCTGTGAATCGCTCCACATGATGCACACCATTTGAAGTGGTCTATGGCTTTCAACCCCAAACTCCTTTGGACCTCTATCCTTTACCTCTGCCTTCTAGACCAAGTAAAGTTGCATTGGACTTTTCTGGCTATATAAGGGACATCCATGAAGAGGTGAAGCGACGTCTTTCCCTCAGCACTGAAGCATATGCAGCCTCTGCCAATGACAAGCGCAAGTATAGACAATTTGACGTCGGCGATAGGTTCCTTATCCGCCTAAGATCAGAGTGTTTCCCTCCAGGTAGCTTTACCAAGCTACATGCACGGCCCATGGGCCCTTTCAAAGTTGTTAAGAAGTTGGGTTCAAATGCCTATGTAGTAGAACTGCCCCCTGATTTTGGCATCAGTCATGTTTTCAACATTGAAGATCTTACTGAGTTCCATGGTCCCAAAGATCAATTACCAGAAACTCCAACCACACCAGTTGTGCAAGAGACAGTTATTTGGGTCCCTAAGAATACAGGCCCTAAAGATGAAATTGCTTCTATATTGGATCACCAATTCGTTACTACACGCCGTGGAGGTTATTATAAATTTCTGGTCCAGTGGAAAAATCGCCCCAGGTCCGATTCGGTCTGGCTGCAAGCATCGGAGCTCAAGCAGTTACACTCAGAGTTATTTACTGCATATGTTCAACAACACTTGTCAGAGTCAAGTTCTTCCGGACGGGCGACAATTGATGCAAATACAGAGGTTGTTCTGTGAATGATGTTCCGTGAATCAAGGTAAATGGAGATTATGCAGGAATGAAGATTACTTCATCGAGGAAGATTTTATCGGATTTATTTTTGAATTCTTGTTTATCTTGTTTGTTTTGAATTCTTGTTATTTTGATTAGTTCTTCTCTAATTTATTTCCTAGTTTATCACAATCAATGTAATCCTTTAAACAAAGTCGAAATGGAATGGAGAAGGCAGTTGCCATTATTTACCAAGTTTGAACTTTTGTTTTGAAGAGACTCCAATTTACAGAGAGATTCTGTATTTTCCCTCTTGGTTATAAACGTGACGTTGATCCTTGAGGTTCTTTGCACCAGCCTCCTTCCTTCAGTTTTTACCCTTTTATACTTTAGTTTGTTTACAAAGCATTACACATAAAAGTGCCACGTATCAAACTAATGTTCGAATTACATCTAAACTCACTGTTTCACTTTTACACAAAATGCAACGTTCCTTTGAACTACACAGCCTCTCTTGAACACACCGTTTCACTAAAAGCTCAATGAACCATTTAAGAACTTCATATTTATGTTACTTCACCCGCGCCCATGACATAAAATCCAATAGGGAGAAGGAAACTGAGAAAAATAGAATAAAATGCGGGGGCTTGTAGGAAACCAAAGAATGGGTGAAGAATATCTGAAGGGCATGCCCCATACGACGGTTTGGAGGGTGTGCGGCTGTCTGAAGCTCCTCTATGGATTGAACAATACCTAATATTTTAGAGGAGATACGACTTAGTCAGATACTTCCATTTTCACTTATTTTTATCGAGAACTGCTACAAACATAAAGATATTATACAAAAATATATCTACAAACTGACATTGCTTCATGAGATCTGTTAGATCTACTTTACAACAAAAGTAATTTTACAATCAAACGCACTACATCAAGTCACGTCAGTTTATGGATTTGTTTTTGTGTAATCATTTTGTGGTTAAAGTATTTTTCGTTTTTATCACATGTGATGTGGCTCATACAATTATTTTATGGAGTGCTGAGGTGGCAGGTTATCTATTAGAGGGTGTTAAAGCCCCAAAACCAGCACACCCGTTCCAAAGCGAGCTGCCCTGGGAAACCCATCTATTTCTAGCTTGAACGATGCAATCCAAGTGGGTGGCAGGTCGAGTCGGTAGATATAAAAAATTGAAATAGATTTGGTTTGAGTTTTAGAAGTTACAGACATAAAAGCAAACGACTATAGGTGAAAGAAAAGAAAAAACCGCAATTAGGCTGCAAGCCTTTATTCTGTATGCCTACGTCAATGGGCATTAGATACACATCACAAGGTTTCAAACCTAAACCTCTGGCCATTAGGCCTTAAGTTATAATAACTTAAGAAAAATCAACTATAAAAACACATTTACGTTAACGCATAATAGAACTTTTAAACATATTAGAAACTATTTATTTTAAGGATTAATGAAAAATTTAGTACATTGGTTCTACTCATTTTTCTACAATTCACTAGGTTTCACAAGCTGGCATTAAGACTTCTTTCCAAATATACTACCATTTCTTATAAATTCATGGAACACCCGCATTATATTGTCTTTGATCATCACCTCCCAACACTCTTGAGAGAATGCCATAGAGTACCCATTTGGATCGGGTCTCTTGTTCGTATTTATATTTTTTTACACTTGAAGAACCTCTCTAGCTCCTCAAATGACCTTTCTGTTAGGTTATGGAGCCTGATTTTGAACTGAAAAGATGTCAACTCAAGAGTTCACTCTTTCTCTGCTCGCTCGAGCTTGTAAAATAGAACTGGAACTGGCCTGAGACATAGAACAGAAGAACATAAATCTTCATCTTTCAAATCTCCATCTCTTTGTATTTTCTCACTTCCTTTCTTTCTTTCTTTCTTTCTTTTTTTATAAGGTGATGTGGAACCATGCCATGACGGATTAGTACCCGCGCTGATATGTTCTTTACATCATCCGACTGATCCGTAAGTGAATTTTAACAAATAATTTTCAATCATTTAATATCATAATATAAGATAATTAAAAAATAATGATAAAAAAGATGGTGAGCAGGATGGATCAATCACAATTCATAAGAACTCAAAACTATAAATCACATTTTGTGCTTGGAAAAAAAAAAAAGCATTGTAACAATAAATCGTGGGGCACCTCAACATGTAACCTTTTGCTTTTTATCCTTTTTGTTGGATAATTTAGTTCAAGAAAAATCATAATCGGTGAGAGATATTGAAATATCAAATCATAATTAATAATTCTTTCAAAAAGAATTCATAATTAATAATAATAATAATAATAATAATAATAATAATAATAGAAACTAGCCGTTGGGTATCCAAATTCAAATTGTTCGGTCATAAAGAGTAAGACAAAAGAATATCAGAGCGCTTCTCTCTCTCTCTCTCTCTCTCTCTCTCTAAACCCTAGAAACCGTCTTTCATTTCACGGTAAATCTCTCTTTAACACTCCCCTCTCTCCTTCCCTCTCCAGCACTTTCTCTGCGTGTGTGCATACTTCTGCTCTTCGTGTTTGGAGGGTTGTTGATCTATTCGATTGGTTTCGCCTGCGCGGATCCGATTGTTGCCTACTGAATTCTTGAGTTTGGAGGCTTCCGTAAGTATTTTTTCTTTCCGTTTGTTAATCATTTACGCTCTTTGGTATATCTATTTTGTTTAGATCTCAGCATTCGATGCTGAAAGCCCAATATTTATCTATTTCTTTTTGTGTTTACTGTTTAATGCCAATGAAGATAAAGTCCATGAGATTTGGTTTTTCTTATTAAGTTTCCTTCTATGACTCAATGCGACTTCTTTGATCCGTGTTTGGAAATGAATCTTTTTGGCTATTTTAAAGTCATCAGCTTCAAACTCTTAACAATATGGAAGTTAAAATTGGGAACTATGTGGAATTTGTGTGCAAATTAGGAAATCTTTTTATGATTTTATCTCAACTGACAATGAAAACGAGTAGAAAAAGTTGGAGAAAACAATTATATAATAATAACAATAATAATAATAACAATTAATATTTCGTTCTTATTCATGTAGTTCCAGAAAATAAGAATAAATTAAATAACTTCAAAATTCTCACTTTGAAAAGTTTATTTGGACTTATTCGACCCGTTTAACTTCTCAGCGTTTTTGTTCAAAACAACAAAACCATGAAGAGAGTAAATGGAATTTCTTGAAAATTGGCATGCTGAGTGAAAATATCTGGAATGAATAGGATAAGGGATAAGTTAGTAGAAGACTGAATTGATTTCCGAAAATTCGAAAACTAAAATATTTTAGTGTTTATTTTTGTTTAGTCTTCATTATATATTGTGCTATATTTTTGTTGTATTTGAAGATTTCTGGCTGCAAAACACGGAGGAAATTTAAAACAAATGAAGAATTATGCATTTCTTTTTTCATGCATGCCACTCTTTTTGTTGATTCGTTTCTTCCTTCACTACGTTTTAATGTACCCTTTAGAGGGTCAATATTGAATTTCATTCGACAAATCATCTTCATCATTCTGATTGTTTTAATAATTATGTGATTCTAATTGTGTTGTCATAGACTGACACATGATGGATTTTCAGAGTATTTTCCAACTTGATAGCTCCTGATATCCTATTTTGTGTCGCATCCAGTGGCAGTTTGATTCTACAGCCTCTACTTACAGCCCCTTGTAGTAGAGGCCTAGTTTCCCGCTTCTTCTTGGTGTTCTTGGTAGTTCAAATTTTTTGGAGAAGAGAAGTGCTTAAGAATAAAAATGACGGTCAGAACACCAGGAACACCAGCTTCAAAAATTGATAGGACACCAGCATCAACCCCTGGAGGGCCACGAGCTAGGGAAGAGAAGATTGTAGTTACAGTACGGTTAAGGCCGTTAAGCAAAAGGGAGCAGTTAGCCAAAGACCAAGTGGCATGGGAGTGCATTGATGATCACACAATTGTGTACAAACCACCACCTCAGGACCGATCAGCTCAATCAGCCTCATTCACATTTGGTAGTTAATGATGTTATCTCCTCTCCTATATATCCTACCTATAAAATCTTTTTTCCTTTTCCTTATCTCAAAAATCTTTGGTTGACTACTTAAGAAAAAAGTTGTCAGTTAATAGTCTCTTATATTTGCAGATAAAGTTTTTGGTCCTGTGAGCCTAACTGAAGCAGTATATGAGGAAGGAGTAAAGAATGTTGCCCTATCTGCTTTGATGGGCATCAATGGTAGCAAAATTTTAATTTGTTTATCTTGGCTAGCTTCTAGTGTTGTTTTCATTTATATAACCAATTATATATCTAATTGCAGCAACTATTTTCGCATATGGACAAACTAGCAGTGGTAAGACGTACACAATGAGAGGAATAACTGAGAAAGCTGTTAATGATATCTACAGGCATATAATAAATGTAAGCTTTATCAGAACCTTATGTAATCGTTTCCGGGAATTTTGGCTCCTGATGAGACCTTCAGCTGTTGCTTGAGTTCCATATGGTGCGAAGCATTGTACTCGCTTTTTGTTTTGGGAGGGGGGGGGGGGGGGGGGGAGGGGGTGGGTGGAAAGGGGGCTTTTGAAAAGAGAATTTTGATTTTGATACAAGGCCACATAAACTGTTAAAGTATGTTTATACTATGATAAATTAATTTTTTATGTGATAAATTTTTTAACTCAAGCAGGAGGCCTTGTCTAATTCTATGTGTAAGTTGGGCATAGATGGGAAGAAATATAAGCATGTATAAAATATGATTAAATCCTTTGAGGTGACCGTGGAATCCCCCTGCTGTAATGTGGAGGGGGCTTTTGAAAAGAGAATTTTTATTTTGATACACGGCCAGCATAAACTGTTAAAGTATGTTCATATCAAAAGTAATTTTGATAAATTTCTTAACTCAAGTAGGAGGCCATGTCTAGGTATACATGTATGTTAGGCAAAGATAGGAAGAAATATAAACATATTTTTATATGTTTAAATCCTTTGAGGTGATCCTCCCCCTCCCCGCTGCAATGTGCTTCACCACTGATTCTCTGGTTGATGAAACTGATTTACTCTTTGAAATGATTGCAGACCCCTGAGAGAGATTTCACAGTAAAAATTTCTGGACTCGAAATATACAATGAGAATGTTAGAGACCTGTTAAATTCAGAATCTGGTCGCAATCTGAAGCTGTTGGACGATCCAGAGGTAATGTATCCACAATTGTTTTTAGGACTCAAGTGCTTTGACTTTGAGAGAGTTTCCCCCCTCATCAAGTGGAACTTTTTTCACTCCCCTGCATGCAGAAAGGTACTACGGTTGAGAAGTTGGTAGAGGAAACAGCAAGTGATGATCAGCACTTGAGAAAATTGATCAGTATTTGTGAGGGTAAATAAGCGTATCCTTGTGTGTGATTTAATTTAGCTTCCTTATATATGTGATTTCTTGGTTGGAATTAATAGTTTTTCTTTGGTTTTATAGCTCAAAGGCAAGTTGGTGAAACTGCCCTTAACGATAACAGCTCGCGGTCACACCAGATAATAAGGCTTGTAAGTCTTGTGGATCTTGATTTCTTTTGATGCTTCTTACATGAAGTCTCTTCTAACATGCTAATCATTGGCTTTTTAAACAGACAATTGAAAGTACTCTGCGTGAAAATTCTGATTGTGTGAGGTCTTTTGTCGCAAGCTTGGTAAATACAGACCATTCTTATCCTTTTTTTCTTCTAATTTGAATTTTATCAGTTGTTACTTTCATTACAATATATTAATATCTGTAATCTGCAGAATTTCGTTGATCTGGCCGGGAGTGAAAGAGCTTCACAGACACATGCAGATGGTGCTAGGCTCAGGGAAGGATGCCATATTAACCTTAGCTTGATGACACTTACCACAGTAATTAGAAAGCTCAGGTCAGAATCTACTAGAGCATATATTTCGATCTGGAGACATAATAGACGTTTAAAAGCCTGCTTCCATTCCAACCTTACTATTTTCTTATTCATTTTTGCATGTACAAGACTTTTCCTCTCTCATGCAATTTTACCTGTCGCAATTTGGCTCTAGCAAAGAAACAGATCTTCCTACCATACATGAGAATCTCGACTATAGCTTCATGCTCCTTAAGTTATAGGTGAATCCAAATAGAATACGTCATCATGATTTAATGTTTTGATGGAAGCCTTCAGATCATATAGATCCAGAACATAGGATCAGGTGTGATTTGATAGAAGCCTAAGAGTCATATAGATTCCCGGAATGCAATGCTTAATAAATAGTCAGGAGTTGATCACTTGGTGAGCATTCTGTAAAGAGTGCAAGAAGTATTTATTATGATGTACACATTCTGCTAAACTGCTTATTGGTTTTGATTATATTGTGATAAGTCTGTTATGTTTAATTCTGTACTCACCTCTTTAATCATTTACATGCAGTGTTGGCAAAAGAACTGGCCATATACCCTACAGGGACTCAAAACTCACTCGTATATTGCAGCACTCGCTTGGTGGGAATGCACGTACTGCCATCATATGTACTTTGAGTCCAGCACTGAGTCATGTTGAACAATCTCGAAATACTCTTTACTTTGCCACCCGGGCGAAGGAAGTAACGAATAATGCACGAGTTAACATGGTACCATTGCTTAGTCCTCACCGTGTTAATTTGCCTTTTCCCAACTGGTTTTATTATATAAACACAATCAATTATCCATTTTTCCATAAACATCTTATCAGGTTGTTTCAGACAAGCAGCTAGTGAAACATTTACAGAAGGAAGTAGCCAGGCTGGAAGCAGAATTGCGCACTCCTGATCCATCAAAGGAAAAAGAATTGAAAATCCGGCAGGTAAATTTCAAAGCATGTTTGAATTGACCTTGGAGTTAATGCGGTGGGTGGAATCAAATCCCTGATAGTTACGTAACATTATTTGACCATGTCCAGATGGAGATGGAAATTGAAGAATTGAGACGCCAAAGAGATCTTGCACAAACTCAGGTGGATGAATTACAAAAAAAACTTCAGGAGGACCAGCAGGTCTCTCTCTCTCTCTCTCTCACTCTCACATACACACACACTCACATAAATGAGATACATTATTTATTTAAACTTTCTCACAAAAGGGAAAAAATAGTTTCAACTTTACCTTACATTTCTATTGTTCAGGGTTTAAACCCATTTGAATCACCCCGTCCATCGGTGAAGAAGTGTCTCTCCTATACTGGTGTGCTATCACCAAAACTTGAAGGCAAGGAGATAGGCCATGGTGACAAAGTAAGAAGTATGATGTTAAGGCAATCAATGAGGCAATCATCAACTGCACCATTCACCCTTATGCATGAAATTCGCAAACTAGAACATCTTCAGGAGCAGCTTGGAGAAGAAGCAAATCGAGCACTTGAAGTACTGCAAAAGGAAGTGGCTTGTCATAGACTGGGTAACCAGGATGCAGCTGAAACAATTGCAAAACTGCAGGCAGAAATAAGGGAAATTAGTGCTGTGCGTTCGGAACCAAAAGAAGTTGAAGTTGGAAGTATAGTTGCTCCAAATAAGAGTGTCAGTGCTAATCTGAAGGAAGAGATTACAAGACTTCATTCGCAGGGCAGCACCATCGCCAACCTTGAGGAGCAGCTTGAAAGTGTTCAGAAGTCAATAGACAAATTGGTAATGTCTCTTCCAAGCAATAACCATCAGTATAACAGTGAATCACTGCCCAAGACTAAGAAGGAATCAAAAAAGAGGAAGTTACTTCCTTTGGCTTCAAGTAATACTGTCAACCGGCAAAATTTTATAAGATCTCCTTGCTCCCCTCTGTCTGCTTCTCGGCAAATTTTGGTTCCTGATATTGAAAATAGATCTCCTGAGCATGTTGATCATGTGTCCACTGAGACACTGACAGAGTCTGAAAAGGGGACACCAACAAAGAGTGAAGAAGGTGGAGATATCTCATCTAAGGAAAACAATTCAGGCTATAGACGTTCTAGTTCAGTGAACATGAAGAAAATGCAGAAGATGTTCCAAAATGCGGCAGAAGAGAATGTAAGAAGCATAAGAGCATATGTAACAGAACTAAAAGAACGTGTGGCTAAACTTCAATACCAAAAACAACTACTTGTTTGCCAGGTACAACGTACTTGTCTTCATAGTTGTTAAGTTTATCTTACTTTGTCCCCTAGATAGGGAAGTTCATTTTATTCACTTTGTGTAGTGAGTTTAGTCACTTCTGCCATTCTATCATTTCATATGCATCTTTTTACGTATTCTAGGTGCTGGAGCTTGAAGCAAATGAAGCAGCTGGGTACAATGTGGAGGATGAAGAAAACACATTTGAGCCAGCTGAGCCACAGGTTCCATGGCAAGTAACTTTCAGGGAGCAAAGGCAGCAGATAATTGAGTTGTGGGATGTCTGCCATGTCTCCATCATTCATAGGACCCAGTTTTATTTGTTATTCAAAGGGGATCCAGCTGATCAAATTTACATGGAAGTGGAGCTTAGGCGCTTGACTTGGTTGCAGCAGCACCTAGCAGAACTTGGGAATGCAAGCCCAGCTCAAGTAGGAGATGATCCCCCAATCTCTTTGTCATCAAGGTTTTTCCTCTCTCTCTCTCTCACTCCCCCCCCCCCCCCCCCCAACACCTTTCCAGACAACTTATGACAACAACCATTAATCAGCACTCTTAGTTATCTAAGGTTACCGAGCTACAAAAGGTTGTTTTTAGTAACAGAAAAATTAAATTCCATATCTTGTTCTATGTGCAGTATTAGAGCATTGAAGCGTGAAAGGGAGTTCCTTGCAAAGAGGGTGACCTCGCATTTGACTGCAGACGAGAGAGATGCATTGTACATTAAATGGGATGTCCCACTTGAAGGGAAGCAGAGGAAGATGCAGTTCATAAACAAACTTTGGACAGATCCCCATGATGCTAATCATGTACAGGAGAGTGCTGAAATTGTGGCAAAGCTGGTAGGGTTCTGCGAAGGCGGCAACATTTCAAAGGAGATGTTCGAGCTTAATTTTGTGCTTCCATCTGATAAGAGGTCATGGCTTATGGGCTGGAATCAAATTTCAAACCTTCTTCATTTGTGAAACAATTTCATTTGTTTGTAAGTAACATTCTTATCTCTTGTACATGTGAGTTTTGGGGCTTTCCTCCATAATGTCTTGTTATTTCTTTCTTGTGTGACTGATTAAGCCACAGGATTATAAAATAATTAATTCCCCCGGTATCCATCTGATTAGAAATTTTGGATATAGTTAACAGTGTTTTTGGTTATCTTAAGGTTTCTTGTAGGTTTCAACCAAAAATTGGGCACTGGCAATACTTGCCATAAAAGGGTACTGGCAGCATGAATGATAACTATCTTAAACCTGCACCATTACTGTGATTACTTTTTATTAATGGTGTGGCACTTATGGATGAGTGCTCAAGATTAAATCATGAATTCAAATTGTATGGGGCAAACAGAAATTATGTTGTGCAGAGGCTATTTTGCTTCTAAGCATAATGAATCTGTTCTATTTTTTCTTCTTTGATGGTTTGCCATTCTTCAGCAATGCTAGTGTCAGTTATAAGAACTGCAATAAAATTATCCTTTCATGGAATGTCGTTTGGAAGGATTATTGATTCCAACCCACGACAGATGTGCATAATTCTCGTTACCTTCAGAGCTACAAATAATGCAAGACCCATGGAGTTCTCAAAAGTTCAAAAACATAAGAAATGGTGGCTTACCAATTCCTTCAGTAAATGCTAATGCCATTTATGAGGAATGCAGTTTAAACTCTCATAACTAAATATTTGGACTTTTTTTTTTTTTGCATTCTTCAGTACTTGAAGCTTATTACACCATCTTCTCTAATTGTTTTGCAGTCTACTTTCCATACATAGTAACCATGCAAATACGAAGGAAGCAAAAGGCTAATATTTAAATTTCACCTACCTTTTTTGGTGTTCATTTTTAAAGGAAAGAAGATCTCTAGCTAGAAGCTTTGCATGACACCTCTTTATCTCTGTGTCTCAAATGGTCTGGCAGATTTGACAAGATCTACTTATCTTCCAATTTCTGTTACGTGCTTAGTACCTCTTCATCTTTGTATCTGTCTCACATGTTTCATGGAAAGATATGCATGATGGAACTTCTAATCAAAATAAATTGTGAAATGCCCTTTCCAATTTTCAATTTTTATATGTATGTGCCCGAGACATGGAGTCCATTATTCATCCCATTCGTCCATAGTGGGGAATACTGTGTGTGTGTGTGTGTGTGTGTGTGTGTAAGAGAGAGAGAGAGAGAGAGAGAGAGAGAGAGAGAGAGAGCTTTAGGAAACATTGCTATGATTCACCATTGATGTTGATAATGCATAAATTAGTGGCCTTGGAAGAACTAGTAAGTATATGATAAATCACACCGCACACCAACAGATCACTAGGGGAACATGTGCGCATGACCCCGCATTATTACAACCACAACTAGTGCTTCTACTAGCATATGATATAGGAGAGACCACACCCAACTTTAAAAGTAAATTAACTCTCTAATCTCCACCCTTAAGCTAATACATCAAAGAAGCATGATGCATATAGAATGGAGAAGTCCTTCCTTGAATGTTTTAGGGATCTAGCACTTGGGGAAGGGAGTTCCACAAGTGTTAGCAACTTTCCTTGCATTGGGGGAGTCGACAAACTTTTTTAGGTTCGGGTTCTTGAGGTACTGGCAGAGGCAGGGTTTCTGTTCCTTGATCTTACTGCAGCACAGGGAAGATGGTGGATTTGAAGATGTCATTGCACTCACACAGGGGCTCAACTGTGTGGGGTTGCATGTTACTGCCATTGTTACCTCTGTTTTTGCCAGGAGCAGCACCAGCAAAGTGCACACTGCAATGTATGATGCCTTCATTTCACTCACTTGAGGATGTGGCTGAAGATGTGTGTCTGTGTCTGTGTCTGTGTGTGTGTGTGTGTGAGAGAGAGAGAGAGAGAGAGAGAGAGAGAGAGAGATGGTGGGGTGTGTGTGGTGCATTTAGCTGGGGTTTCCTTTCAATTTATAGAGGAGATGTGGGTAAAATGAACATCGAAAAGGAACAGCTAGAGTGAAAAGGATTTTTCATATGATTCATCTCTGATCTGAAACTTGTTACCAAAAGAATTGTATTTGAAAAATACAAAAGAATAGGGGCCCTCTACTTTAAAGTTGATCCAGTGCATAAAGAAGGAGGTTATTTCCTACCAAAGGATCTAGCATGCGAAGAAAACCGTTTGATCCAATGATTGCAGCTGATTTTAATAATTTTCTTAGAGGGCAGCTGTCCTCACATTCTATTCTTGGCATTCTGCCCACAAAATTTGAGTTTAGGGAAATCATTATGCTTGAGGAGGGTGCAGCCCATTCAACAAACAGCTTATATCAATTTTTTGTATTGTTTTTTTTTTTTTTTTTTTGGATACATTTGGGGATGGGAGGTTTCGAACCCAAAACCTCAATTTTGAAAGCTGGAGGTTTATGTCAATCAGGCTACAGGCCTTTAGCAAACCTTGGGAATAACTTTTTTTTCCTTATGAAATCGGCTTGATTTAAGTTTGATGCTTCCTGATGAATACATCTTCATGTTCTATGAAAAGAATATGCCAGAATAAAGTAGTGAATTGAAAAAAAAAATCTTTTTAGTTTCATTCTGTAATTAATTTACCCTTATGATAATGACAAAATAAACTGTGTAAGCACCTAATGTGTGTGTGAGAGAGAGTATATTCACAACAACACTATGAAGTAAATCAGCCGAATAACACATTAAAGTCAAGCAGGAAGATTTTTTATCCAAAGACTTTTTTAATTATTTTTTCACAAAAGTCAGCAAGCTTTATCTCGTTGCAAGAGCAATCATCATTAGGTGGAGCTCTATAATTGCTTTAGTTACTGATAATTTTTATAAAAATTAATTTATAAATTGACGTGATTTGATGTGATATATTAAATTATAAATTCTTTATATCAATCTATAAATTTATTTTTATAAAATTTTAAACTTTAAACGTTCCGTATTCAACTAATTATTTACACATCTCATATCCAGATTCAAAAGCTCTACTGATAAACACAAATAGCTGATCTGTCTTTGGTTTAAACTTCCAATACCTAGAAGTTTTCACTTATCTTCAGAAACTAGTACCCAGATTGGTCTGCAGCCAATGTTCTCGTGTGTGTGCTGTATGGCATGACCTTTTCTTGAATGGCAGGCCTGAATCAACAATGATTTGCATGAAATTGCCGCATCCACCCAACTCATATATTATTTTTCTGAGTAAATCTAACATATTCTAGAGTGAAAAAGCAACACTCTTTCCCCCCATCATGACAATCTTAACTGTAGAGGACTAGACCTCTCCCCACTTATTATGGGGCGCACGCCCACACACACATGGACATGTACATGGACATATGCATAACAATTGCTGGGTGCATGAAAGTGCAGTGTCCCACTTCTTAGTGCCACTTTGGTCTCCTGATGATGCGAGTAATGGCTGCATTTTTTCAGTGGTTTTCTTTGTTGAGCCAAGTGCATGCTGTCATCATTAGTTTGGCCTGCAGTAATGAGTTTTGTGTAATCATGATTGTAATCACTAATCATCTGAGCCCTTTTATCTGTAATGCTATTGTTATAGTCCCTTGACCTTAATTCTGGTGCCAACATGTCTAAGTGGGTTGGTTAGCTACTAGTGGAATAACAATGGAAAGAGGAAAGAATTCTACAGCCTTTGTACACTGCACATGTAACCCGGGTTTTGTCTTCTCAATAAAAGTTATTTTGTTGTGTAGGAAAAAATCAAATGTGCCTGATATTTGCTTTATAAAAGCTTTTGTATATTGAAGTTTTTAGTTTTTCCCCCGAGTTATACATTTGTCATGCATGATTTTATTAGGATAAATTATAGAGAAATGATCATTATAGTA
The DNA here is from genome assembly GCA_961763995.1 of Juglans cinerea. Lineage (NCBI taxonomy): Eukaryota > Viridiplantae > Streptophyta > Magnoliopsida > Fagales > Juglandaceae > Juglans > Juglans cinerea. Next base: position 15,740,170 of record CAUIVZ010000016.1, read on the forward strand.
ATGAGTGCGCAAGTGCTGTATAATCATTTTGAAAAAAGTGAATAAATACAGGACTCACATGAAAAAAATAATTAATTTTTTAATAGTAAACTCCACTCTTTTTCAAAGCAACTGCACGGCACTTACACACTCCACAACTGTATATAGCGTTTCTCTAAATTATATTTGCAAGTCTGTTTATTTACACACTAAAAATACTGTTGATATGGAAATCTAACATATAAAAAAATATTGGTATTTTGAGTTTTTTCCGACTGATTTTTTTCAGTGTGTGTTTTTGGATAGACTTACAAGTAGCAGACATCATTTATTAAACCTTGTACTCTTGTTCTGGCCAAGCGATGGGGACAAACAAACAAGAAAAAAGATTACTCAGGGAATAAAAAAAAAGTGATGAATTGGACCCACGACACATCAAATTTCATACTTAGTCAAAATGTAAGTGGTAGATGACTTGACTATTTTAGAGGTAAACTTTTAGGAGGGACGTGTGAAAGGAAGAGTTATTTTGTAAGCATTTGCCAGTTTGCCTTTGTAAGTTTGTAGGCGATTGGCAGGCGAGCTTTCATCGTACTTGAGATTTGCAACAATTGTCTCCGCTTTTTCTTGTGATGTATAAAGGATCTTGTGCGATTCACACAATGCTCATGCTCACATGTAACCTTTACTGAGAAAAGAAAAGGCAATGCAATAGATTTTCTGGGGGGGGGTGTTCTTCACAAGATCCACCAAAACTTGTGGTGGGAATTTTCCCTTGTGTAATTTCTCAAGTCGAACTGAGAGACAGTTGTAAGTTTGATGGTTGTTAATGAAGTTTGTTCCCTCTAAAAAAAAAATGAAGAAAAATACTGATGTGGCACAAAGGGATCGCACACACTGATGTGGCACACTGCTTCTCTATTATTTCTTTATTTCTTTTTTCTCTCTTTCTCCCCCCTCTCCTCGTGCCTCTCCCCTTTCCCTCTCTCTTTCTCCCTCCCAAGGTGGTTCCTGACCACCACAGACGGTCAAAGGACGGTGACCGTCGACCACAAAAGCCGTCGACTCAGATCCCGACCACCACGGCCACCTAGCGATGGCCATACATACAGTGTGTGAAATGTGCACGACGAGCTGCCGTGAGCTCCACACCGCCGGTGTTACTTGGACCACAGGTGTCTTCTACCCACCTTGAGGTAGTCCTAGACCACCATGGCCGACACAAAGAGAGAGCACAGGGAGAGGGCAAGGGTGGCGAGCACGGAGGAGGGAGAGAAAAAAAAAATAGGGAGGAGATGTGGCATACTAGCAATGTGCTACATCAGTATGTAGAATTCCTTTGTGAGATTCTTTTATATCTATAGTATTTTTCTTTAGGTTAAGATGCAATACTTTTTCTTTCATTCCCGCACTTACTACCCAAGGGAAGAAAAGACATGTTCCATCCATTCTAATAGACTTTTGTACCAGAAATTCATTGTCGCTTCTATCCTTCCATTTCCACCTATCTTATCTTTTCTTTCTGCTCACTTTTCCATACTTACTGCAAGTCTTAAAGTCTACAGTTAAATTGTACGACTATACAAATAGAAGTATTGCTGTGTGGTGTCTTGGAAAAATGTCTACTACGAGTTTGCAGATTGTCCTTGTGAACACCAAAAAGAAAATAGAACACATTTTCATGTACCAACTCAAGAACTGAAAATCCCTTTAGCCTTCTAACTCGTTTATTCTAAGCCAGAAATTGGTCACTTTTACCTTGTTGTTTGGTGCTAAGTTCCCATGTTGAAAAAGAAACCCAATCGGGGTGTGAAATAAAATCATTAGAGCGTGAAAATGAATCATCATTGATCTTACTCAGAGTGAGAAGTCTACTCAGTCAAAATTAGAGTGCATGGTATCATTATGTGGACCTAAAACCATGGTACTTCATCTCTTTAATCTTTATGCTCACTTTAAGTAATGAATCTTTTATCAATAAAGTAAGTAAAGTTTTTCCATGGCTGTGCTGGGTGGTGTCTAATTAGAAAACCAAAAAAGCCCACTATAAAAGATTTTGCAAAAACACTTCACTATCATAACTACCTACCACTGGCTGCTTTCCTGTTGGGACAACAAAGCTCCTACAAATTACAAGAAAATTATAGTAAGAGTAACACAAATCATTCATGCTAACTGTCCAATCTTTTTATTTTATTTTATTTTATGTCGGGTAACCTCTCCAAGGCAGGGCCTTTCGGACCCACCTCTGTAAAATAAACCTCGGTCTCGTACACCGCACATTTGGAAGTTTCCCTATACGGAACTGGTTAAATCACTGACTTTTCACCAGGGGTATAGCCCCTAGAGATTGTTTGCACCTAAGGAATTTGAACCTTGAACTTGGGAGAGCACCCCAAGTCTAAAGCATTTACCACTTGAGCCAACTCCTAGGGTTAACTGTCCAATCTGAATAATATATGCTGTGCTTGTTTTATTAAAACTGGATCCAATAAAGCGTATCACAATCTTAATGAGTCGAGCATGCTTAGTAACAGAAGTACACATGTTGTACTGTGTAATTTGGGGTCAGAGTTATTACTTAGGCATGCCTATGCAGCAACTCTTTGCAGAAAATGGTGGCCCCAGATGGTAAAGAGAAGTGGGTTTCATTTAATTTAAGGAGCTTTATATTTAAAAAATAATGGATTATCACAGCACCTTTAGAAATCATAGTTTCTAATTACTATTCTGAGCACTAGCTTCTTAAAATGGTAGGTTTGAGATACATGATGTTAACCCTATTTAATTTATCGCACTTTAACATGCTCAAGTCAACGGATGAAGGATGCAACTAAATGTGAAACAAAAAGGCCATTCTCCCAGTGTGTTTTATTTTTTTATTATTATTTTTTTTAATGTTGGGGAACCTCTCTAAGGCAGGACCCTTCGGATCCACCCCTGTAGAATAAGCCCCGGTCCCGTGCACCACACCCTCGGAAGTTTCCCTACACGAAACTGATTAAATCGCTGACTTTTGACCAGGAGGTGTGACCCCAAAAGATTATTTACACCCATAAGGTGTTGAACCTTGGACTTTGAAGGGAGTGATACCCCAAGACCAAGGCTTTCATCACTTGGGCCAACCTCTTGGAGTTATACCCACCAAAATGATAATGGACATATGAATGATAATCCGAAAATTTTCATATGCATGATAATCCGAAAATTTTATCCGAAAACCTTATTACATATCCTAGCTTCAACTGGGTAGTGATTTAAGGTAGAATCTCTAATTTTCAAATAAAGCTGTAGTGTATAACTAGGGAACCATTAGGTAAGCAACCATTTGATCCAAAACATGCTCTTTCCAACTGAAATTTCCTTGTCTAATCAATCTAAAGTACAGCAAAACATGCTCCTAATTCCCTCTACATGCTCTTCAAGTTGGACAAAAATCATATGACCTGGGAGATCTGGCGAGGCCAATGTAAAGCATCATGTAATAAGTGGAAATTCAACTTTCCTTTGGAATGATAGTTGGCACCATTAGGGACCATTTGCTGCAGAAATGTGGTCAAGGAATAGTGTATGCTCAATCAGCTGGATTACTGCCACTGTTTCAAGTGTTATTCTAGATGGTAGATATAATTGTCATCCTACTTGAGCTTAAGATTCAGTAGAAATTAGTCGTTGATCCGTGCAATGTGTGCAAATAATTAAAATAGAATAGTTACGAGATGAGAAAGTCAAATGGGTAAATAGCGAAGAATCAATAGTTACATTAATGCCGTTTTGGATTTAGAGATGAGTTGAGATGATTTTAGATGAGTTGAATAAAATATTGTTATAATATTCTTTTTAATATTATTATTATTTTGAAATTTAAAAAAGTTGAATTTTTTATTATATTTTGTATAAGAATTTAAAAAAATTATAACGATGAGATCAGATGAGTTGAAATGAATTTCCAATCCAAACCGGGGCTAAGATGAATAGTTTTTTTTTTTACTGAAAAAGTAATAATAAATGATAGAAGAGTTAAGTGTTCGGAAAGTCAAAGAGACAAGTAGTTGGAAATCAATAACCAGTATAAGATGAAAAAAAAGGGCCTAACTATAAATGGTAAGGAACTTTGGTCTTCAAACTATTTTTTAATCTTAATGTAAATAAATCGAGTGAGTTTCTTGTGGTACTAATAAAGACAAAACAATGAAAGATTTGTTAACATATGAAGAGTTGGGATGGGCAAATAAAATAAAATGAAGTGATGAGTTAGCTCAATAGAATACAAAGAGGTTGATACATCAGAAATTATATTGGTAATAAATATATTACATGGGTTATTAAGCTTATTCACTCTAACCTGGGGAAGTTTTGAAGTCAGCCATTTACGACTGGTCCTGGGATGCAACTAGATGAAGTCTTCATGGTGTTGATTGATTTGAAACAACCTTAGTCCCCTACAGCTATTCCAAGGAACGCTTTTATAGTCTGGTTAGCTTTTCAGAAAAAATGGTCACTATGAAGAGCAGGCTGTTGCTTTTGCAGAAGTCCTATTGAAAGCTTAAATCAATTTTCTTATGGATGTGTCTATTTTGAAGGTTTTGGAGAAGATTTGTTGCAAAATATTGTTACATAAACAAGCAATTGAAGGATGGATTCAGAGCCGATTATTGTCCTAAGTACTTGGAAAGGCAAGTTCTTTAAAGTGAAAGGAATTCGGCAATTGCATGCATCTAACTTGAGAATAGGATGATGTTGAAGATGGCTTCACGCAACGTCTTAAGCCCCTCAAATTGGTGACTGCTAGTTCCCCTCAGAAGTTGATTTGGATTGCTAAGATCCAGCCTCAATGAGAATAGAAGTCAATCCCAAAATGAGCTATAATGTGATCTATTAATGTTGTTTTAGTTATATTTATAGAGAAATGGTAGAAATTCAATGGAAGAATATTGTGATGGCCAATGTAAATTGACTGTTGGTCTTTACGATAATCTTCACATAAATCACTGACATCCGCCACAGAAACTGCCGCCTCTTAGGCCTCCGACTGATTCTACCATAAAGGCCAACGCTTTGCGTTTGCAAATGAAATCTCCCGAGAAGGGTTAGAATGGCAGTTAGTCCCTCCGTCCATTTCCCTAGGGGTCTTATACCCTTTGTGGGGAGGCCATGCCACCACCTCAGTGGGGTAACCGCTGACACCATGAGCAAGGGAACCCTTCTTCCCGTCTTTTTTTTTTTTTTTTTTTTTATGTAAACTTTATATTCAAATAAATTTTTGAACTGTTTTCATGCTGACGTGACATCAGGAAATAACATTTTATAAATTTACGAATACCTAATTGGTCATGACGTGACAGACAGTCCACGTGTCCATGATTTGAAAATGGAAGGAGGGACCAATTTGATACGTGGGTATTACAACAATTGAGTAAATTTTAAGACTTTCAACTCAAGGATTAGTTTGTAATTCGGGCAAACCACGGGACAGATATGGTAATTTTACTTCACATGAACTCTTCCCAAAATAACTGTGCTTAACAACATTGATCGTTTTTATACTATTAACTTTCAAACAAGTTAATTGCCATAAACAAAAAGTCATGAACTCTCTCTCTCTCTCTCTCTCTCTCTCTCTCTCTCTCTCTCTCTCATACAGTCGGTTCTAGGGCCAATAACCTCAACTTCTATCCCATACTTACTGGGAACTTGATGGAATCTGAACTACATCTCTTCCAATAAGATCAGAAAAAACGTATACCTGTCCTTCTCAAACCAGAAATCTACTCAATTCAGAGTGTTGGGTTGTTGGAAACTGATAGCTTTATCATGTGATTATCTGGGAAAACTAGGGTCATCAAAGGTTTGCTAATTCCTACCATCTCCATGGTGACCAACAAATAGAGGAATAGCATTCACCTAAATTCAATGTGAAATCTAGGCAAAGAGATTAATTGGTTCATTCAACTTTTACAGTAGAGATATATATCAATCTTAAAACATAAAAAGAAAAATACATGAAATCTGAAATGTAAGGAGATATTCATAACTCATTTATGATCATTTACATGGATATCTCATATGATGATGCAATCTTCTCAGTTAGCAAGTACAAAACTTGTCTGATAATGCTGGAAACAATTTCTTTCCGAATTCCAATGATAAAAAAAAACTACTATTCACACAAGGTGAAGTGATTTGCTAAAATGAAAAGAGTAAATCTACTCTCACTGACTGTTGGGTATACCGATTGGGTCCCGACAATTTTTTTTTTATTTTTTTTACTTAGTGATTAAGAAAGTGTTTTTTAATGATATTGTGAATTTTTTTTTTAAAAAAAAAATGTTTTAAGGATATTAAAAAAATGAATGGAAAAAAAAAAATTTGCTCTTGCCAGGACCCCACACTGCTCAAATGAAAATTATTTCAATCTTTTATCATACGTCTCACCTGAAAACACAATAATCTAAGCAGAGATCAGTCCTGCCTTGTTTCTCATTTACCAGAAAGCATCTTATCAAATGGAGGTCTGCCAGGTTTTAGGGGGCATGGTTCAAAAACAACAGAAACTTACAAGCTCCACTCACAGTTCCAGAGGTAAGGAAGCAACAAAAGTTGTAGTTCTGCAGATAAGTAGGTATAGTTAGCATATAAATACTGAAATTAGTAACTATAACATGTTGAATTAGCTCTCAGTTTGATAAACTACAGCATAAAAAACCAATGGTATTAAATTATTGGGCAATATTTTAAGTTCTCATCTAAATTTTGGAATCAAATGCTTCCATCATTATTGTTTCTCTTTTCTTTTTCCACCCTCTAATTGGCAACTGTTTTTGGTCAGGTCACTTTTAAACTGATTGGTGCAGTGTGGTGATTTGAAGCTTCAAAAATTACAAAGAAATACTAGCATTGATATCGTACTGTTTGTGAATATTTATGTGGTAAAAGAATCAAAGTGATAAGGCATTGCAGTAGAGTTTGATCTGAGGATAGGCACATGAGTATTCACAAAAAATGACTGGAGCAGATGCTTGACTCATATGACAATACTGGGGATCACAAGAACAAAAAGTTCATCGAGCAATTATTTCTAGATAATGATGGCTGTGGCCTATGAAATTTATCATAAATTTAAGTTTCCAATTTTTTGTCCTTTTTATAAAGCTCAGGTCTAAACAGCTTGTTCACAAGCAATGAAATGAATAAACAATATTTTGAGTCACCCTTCAAGAAGTAATTCAATACAGAAAGACAATTGCATGGTAAATGACGAAACTAGTCTCATAATCACCAATAACGTGCAGCACTCACTGTCCTTCAGAACATTTATAAGATGTGCTTCTCCATCGCAATTAGATTGAAAAAAAAAAAAAAAACTGTTAGATGGTTTAATAATGGCATACCAAGCAATATTGTCCCAATGAAGAAAACCACCATGGCCTCGAGCATTCGTGAACTTGTAAACAGCACCCGAGACTAGCAAAGAAATGATTGTAAAAAAAAAATAGCCAAATTTTATAATTAAAAAAAAAACAGCAAACAAACATATAAACATTATGAAGTTTTGAGTCATGCTGAGATTACCCTCGTAACCCTCAAGAACTGGATCTTCGGATAGCAAAAGGGGTGTGTCTAGGTCAACAAACCTGTTACAGCAAATTACTACTTAGATCTCAAAACACCAGTATAGATGATAACTCAAATGCGTGTAAATAAACATTTGTAGGAATGTTTCCTGACAAAAAATTATTTATGATACTTACTTGAAACACCCAAGGCCAGCAGCAAGATGGCCAGCAAAGCCCATGGCCAGTCTAGTCTCAACCATACCACCAATCATCAGATGCAATCCTGATGCTCTTGCAATCTCAATAATCTCAAGGGCCCCCACTACCCCAACTTTGGCAAGTTTAATGTTAACGACATCTGCAAGATTTCCTTGGACTATTTTCTTGACATCAACTAAGCTCCGACAGCTTTCATCAGCGGCAACAGATACCCCATATTTGTTTTTAGCAATACGAGTAACATGACCGAGACCCTCCCAATCATCTCTATGAACAGGTTGTTCAAAAAGAACAGGAGTGACCCCCATTTCTACAGGAAAAGTAATTGTTTTAATAATAGTTCAGTGGCCAAAGAAGCCTGAATATTTTAATCATAAATTTGAGGAAAGTACAAAATAAGTTCTTTATTTGGACCGACCATGCACATGCTAGCATACAGGATCGTAACTCAAGTTTTTTGCAAGCTATATACATTATATACCATGTAATTTTTCAAGAACTTCAATTGCTTCTGTTGGTTTGTATCCCTCATTAGCATCCAAGATAAACAAACATTCAGGATGTGCACCACGTATGGCCTGAAGAACTTCTATATCTGCTTTTAGATTCTTTCCTACCTTAAGCTTCAAAGTATTGAATCCTTGATTGTAATACTTTGCAGCCAATTCTGCAGCTTCAGCTGGAGAAACAATTGGAATCTGCAGGTATAAAATGGCTTAAAGACTTAGTTGATCACAAAAGTATTACTTGCTAAATTGGTCCAGTATTAAATTATAGTCACATAAATTTCTTAATTACTCCAGCAGTAATGAACCGCAAACTTCCAAGTGGAAGGCTTCTACCAGAAGAGAGTTGCAAGAGAGAAGAAAACAATAATATCCATTGCAGTGACTAATAACCAAAAGAGCAGACGATCTTTACACAGCCACAATCACTAAGATTGGAACCTAACTGTTATATCAGTTGTTATGGTATTTGAAACTCCCCCAAATAGTCTCCACAGAGGCACGCCTATGCTAGTAGCAACTGCATCTATCACTGCCATTTCAACTCCTGCCCTAACCTTCAGTTGCAAGAAGACACTTGATAAGATATTAAAATACTTCATAAATTTGCAAAGATGACACTGCAAAAACTCTGAACAAAAGTATAAACATATAGAAATCATCACTGGATGTGCAATAGCAAACACACAGATGATTGTGTCCTTTTACCCAATGATTAATCATCAATGATAACAAGGCATAAATTCTCAACATAAATGACTAAGATTCTGTCGCAGTACATTTCAATCACCTTTTCAACACGTATTACATTTTAATTTTCATGCTTCGATCCACTTTATGTGGCATCTAATTGAATTCAGACACAGAAATTATGTGAAGTATTGATAAAGTGTAATTCATGAAGTATACGCCAAACAATTACCATCATCTGCTGCCCAATTTTGGACATTTGAATAAACCCAGAATGTGATACCTAAAATGATAGTGTCACTTGAACTGATTCGATCCACCAAGCAGAACGGAAGATTGGCATAGAGAAGGTATGCATTCAGCATCGAATAACCCTCCATTTAGTTGCTAAGAAACAACTTAATATAAGTGAAAGATAGGTTTCAAATTTTTCGTTTCTTTTCTTTTGGAACCTGAAATTTTGTGTTTAAAAAAATCAAGTTGACCGAGAAAAGTTCTTGTACTAGACCCAATTGAAGGCTTGAAGTTTTCTGATTTGAAGTTTTCTCAGAAATTTTTTATAAAAGTAGTTTTCTCAGAAAGTAAGCACAACATAAAGGTAATCGTCCAAATCAAAATAACCGACCATCAGTAAATTCAACTCTAAACATCCAAAAACCAACCAATCACTAAAACCCCCCAAATACTGTAATTTCTTACACAAATTTTGAACACCAAAAGTAATCACCAACTCTTTCTAAAAGGAAAAAAAAGAACTGACGAACTCAACCAACAGAAGATCAAAAACTCCAGAAAGAGCTAAGTTTTCAATTTTTCTCACTGAAGCAAACTCATGTCCTGGAAGAATCCCATCAATCTCCGCCAGCAACAATCCCATCGTCATTGCCGGACTCCGCTTTAGAAATTCACATGCCTCCGCCGCCTTTGACATAGCCGTAGTCTGATCCTCTACAGTCACAAAAGGCAAAATTGGAGCCTCACCCCACCCCGCACACCCATTTCTCAGCTCAACTCTAATTGCCACATTCTCAACCCTCTCAAGCCTCGACGATGAAATCGTAAAAGGCGCAATCAAAGGGACATTCAGTGGTCTATTCTCTGCTCTCTGCACATCAACTGTGAATGTCTCCATCAAATTCTTGAGCCCGAAGCTAGTCGTTATCGCAATAGGCGTTGTAGCCGCCATTTTTTTGGTGGGAGTAGATGAAAACTGGGAAAAGGGATGAGATTTTGGAGGGGTTTCAGTGGGATGCAGGGGAGAACAGAGGATCGGAGCGCGCGGTAGTGAAAAGAGCCCAGTTGAGAACATTGGTCTCCGTCACCCGTTGGCTCCAGGTGTGAAACTGGTAGATGGGGTTGCAAGTGATTGTGGAGCTTAGATGGCCTTTGATTGGAAGGTAGAAGGAAATGCGAAGAGCCGCCATGTTATTCGCTTTGTGGTTAACAAAGTGTTTGAAACAGAGCGAGAAAACTATAAATTAAAAAAATAGAGTTATTAGGTGTGGAAGAATTTTTTAACGGAGATGTCAATAATGCAGCAGAGTTTGTCTTTGACATATTCAATTTGACATGTTGGATGCATGTGTGGTGTCGTCTTGTGCTGCTTTGCACAACTTAAATTTTTATATGAGGATAACCACATCTTTGTACGAGGACAGCTCTTCATCAATCACGGCTGGAGATATGTAAATTTCAAGTTCTGCTCGAGATGTATTCTGTCATCCCATATCATTAACTCTTTTTGTAAATTAGATTTTGTAAATAAATTACTCTTCTCAATTTTTTAGGGACAATCTTTCAAGTTTTTCAAAAAATTTAAGTATTTTGTTTCCGTTCTCATTGAAAAACATCTTGTCACGTCAATTTTTTTTTCAAAGCTTTGGAAGTTATTTGGATTAAAAGAATTTCAAATTCACAAAATGATTTGTTTTATATAATAATTTAAATTATAAAATTATTTTTATTGTAAAGTAGATCTAATGTATACATGAATCATTTCAATTTATGAGTTGACTTTTGTGAGATTTTTTTGCAGTAGTATCAGTTTTCTTATTTATATCACACCATATTAATTTATTAATATGTCCAATGTTCTTTGTTCATATTGTGTTAAGTTATCACTTATTTGTAGAAGCTTAATTTGATAGAAAAAACAGTTCTACTACATGCGATCATCATTGTCTTCCCTATCACACGTCATAAATGTGGGCTGCAAAGTAAGTTGATATCTTGTGTATATGACTCCCTTAATATCGAGAAGTTTAAGAACTCTTTGGAGGTCCTAATTACCACGTTCAATTTACATGAAAATGCATAGTTGCAAACTTTATATGCGGAGCGAGAGTTTTGGGTGCTAGTATATTTGAAAAACTCTTTTTGGGCCAGAATGAATACAACTCAACATAGTGAGAGCATGAACGCTTTCTATGATGGCTATGTACATGCTACAACAAACCTAACAGTTGATCAGTTTGACAATGCACTAAAGAAAAAGATTGAAAATGATAACCAAGCAGACTTTCATTCATTTAACTTTACAATTCCTTTTATTTTACACTCGGCACTTGAGAGAAAGTTTCAAGAGTTATACACAAAAGTAAAATTTAGGAAGGTTCAACAAGAGATCATGGGGATGATATATTGTCATTGTCATCTCTAGAAACAGGATAAAGTAATCTTAACTTACCATGTAGATGACGATATTACTATTGAAAATTTTATCAAAGAGCTACTTATATGGCCTATTTTAATGAAGCTGAGTGTCAGACGAAATGTGTCTACGAATTTTTTTAGATGCGATGGATAATATGTAGACATATTCTTGCTATTTCTTCAACTAGATGAGTCTGTGGGTTGTCGAAAAAGTACATATTGAACAAGTGGAGGAAGGACATAAAATGCAGATATATTGTTATTTCAAGTAGTTATGATGTTGTTGATCAGAGGCAGAAACTCTCAGATATAAATGTCTATCGAGTATTTGTTATGAGGTGATAACAAATGCAGCGTCATGTAATGGGTATATTGAGGATATGATCTCGAATTTGTATGCGATTAATGAGGTATACTGCATCTTGAAGTCTCATATCATAGTTTTCAATGTTGGAGTAAGTATTATGAATGCAACCTCGGAAGGAAGTTCTGAAAAAATACTAAGTCTCTATGTTGTCAGAGGCAAGGGCCTGACACCGTCTAAGAGGAGCGTATCAAGGATGAAGGACCACGCGAAGGAAATAAAAATCAAAGCTAAAAAATGCAGTAATAATGGAAAAAGTATATTAGTGAGTGCATCATGCAATTTATGTTAATTATTACCTCTCTATCATCCTTGAATATTTGTTAGTGTACCATATTTGTACTTATTTTATGAACTAAATATTTTTTAGCATTGTTAACGGCGTGGATTGGACTACGAACTTTTGGTAATAAGTGAAAACCAATTCGGCCAACCAATTATGAGACGCAAAAAAGTGTACAATTACCACATTGAAGTTTTCATTGTATTTTTATGGTTTTTATGTGACTCTAACTTATTTTTATATTACTTTCATAGTTGCAATTAAGGATGGATGAAGCATAGCCGAAGATGACGGATGGAACGTAGCCAAACTACTTTTTGAAGCTTTGTGTATTGTCATTATTGGAGTATGTTGAGCACGGCTGGAAGTTGATTTGGAATGTTGTGTATTAGTAGTTTGGGATGTTGCATGTCGGCGGTTTAAGATATTGTGTATTGCTTGGGATGATATGTTAGATATTTGTGATTTCTGATGTTGTATATTGCTGGGATGATATATTGCATATTAGCGGTTTGGGACATGTATTTCTTTAGATTGTTGTGTATTGCATTTACAAGCAATTTATTTTTCTTTACTTTTCTCATTCAATCAGGTCTATTATGTGTTATACAAGTGTTACCCATTCAGATTCATTATGTGTCATGCACTCATCCCCGTTATATAACTTGCATGCAATATGAGGGTGGCACATGTCTTGATTATAACTGTTCACATAAAAGTATAATGATATTTATTGCGACAGGATTGAAGATCATTAAAGCTAAATAAAGTCTCAAGTACATAACATTCCCTTTACAAACGCTAAGTTCCTAACACCAGTGATGGTGATTGGTTGGAACAGAGTAAGGAAACCTCTATTAATTAAAAAATAGAGTTATTAAAGGTGTACAATAATTATTTAATGAAGACGTCAATAATTTAGCAAACTTTGTCTTAACATATTCCATTTTACTTTTTGGATGTATATGTGTTGTTGTCTTCTGCTGCTTTGTACAATCTAAATTTCTACTTGAGGGGAATCACATCATTGTACGAGGACAACTCTTCACAAATCACGGGTGGGGATTCACAAATTTTACATTCTACTCTAGATGTGTCATGTCACGACATAGATTTCACACTCGAAGTTCCATATCATTAGCTCTTTCTGTAAAATGGGTTTTGTAAATAGATTACTCTTCTAGATTTCTAAGTACAATCTTTCAAGTTTCTGAAAAAATTTAAGTTTTCTCTTTTTGTATTCATTGGAAAACATCTTGTCCCATCAATGTTTTTTTAAAAAGCTTTGCAAGTTATTTGCAACAAAAGAATTTCAAACTCATAAAACGATGTAGTTTAATATTATAAATTAAATTATAAAACTATTTTTATTATAAGGTAAATCTAACTTATATATGAATTGAGTCAATTTATGAGTTCACTTTTATGAAATTTTTGTGGTTATATCAGTTTTCTTATTTATATCATACAATATCAATTCATCAATCTATTCAATGTTATTTGTTCAGATTATGTGTTAAGTTATCACTTATTTGTAGAAGTTTAAGTTGACAATAAAAACAATTCTGCTACATGTGATCGTCATTGTCTTCCCTAACACACGTCACAGATATTAATTGTGGCATATACTGCGAAAAGTCCCTGAGCAGCTTGGTGTCCATAGTCAATACAAATGTAGACTGCAAAGTAAGTTATTATGTTATGTCTATAACTCCCTTAGTATCGAGAAGTTTAAGAACTTTTGGGAGGCCTTAATTACCACGTTCAATTTGTATGAAAATGTATGGTTGCAAAATTTACACGCAGAGTGAGAGTTTTGGGTGTTTGTATATTTGAAAAATTCTTTTTAGGCCAGAATGAGTACAACTTAGCGTAGTGAGAGCATGAACGCTTTCTTCGATGACCATGTGCATGCTACGACAAACCTAACAGAGTTTGTTGATCAGTTCGACAATGCACTAAAGAAAAAGATTGAAAATGAAAACCAATCAGATTTTCATTCATTTAACTTCACAATTTCTTACATTTCACACTCAGCCTTTGAGAAGAAGTTTCAAAAGTTGTACACAAATGCTAAATTTAGGGATGTTCAATAAGAGATAATGGAAATGATATATTGTCATTATCATCTCTAAAAATAGGATGGAGTAATCTCAAATTAATGTAGATGACGATGTTACTACTAAATATTTCATTAAAGAGGTTATGTTAGGGGAAGTGTGTCTGTGGGTTGTTTGAGATGCGATGGATAATGCGTAGACATATTCTTGCTATCTTTATAGCTAGACGAGTCTGTGGATTGTCGAAAAAATACATATTGGACCAGTGGAAGAAGGATATAAAACGCAGATATACTATTATTCTGAGTAGTTATGACATTGTTGATTAGAGGCAGAAACTCTCAGATATAAACGTCTATTGAATATTTGTTATATGGTAATAACAAATGCAGCATCATGCAATGGATATATCGAGGATATGGTTTCGAAGTTGTATGCGACAAATGAGATATACCGCATCTCGAAGCCCCACCCCATAGTTTTCAATGTTCCAGCAAGTATTGTGAATGCAACCATGGAAAGAAATTCTAAAAAAATATTAAGACTCAATGTTGTTAGAGGCAAGGGCATGACCTCGTCTAAGAGGAGCGTATCAAAAATGAAGAAACACGCGAAGAAAATAAGAACCAAAACTAAAAAGTGCAGTAATAAGAGAAATAGTATATTAGTGAGGGCATCATGCAATTTATGTTAATTATTACTTCTCTATCATCATTGAGTATTTGTTAGTGTACTATATTTGCACGTATTTTATGAATTAAATATTTTTTTAGATTGTTAACGGTGTGGATTGGACATCAAACTTTTAGTAACAAATGGAAATCAATTCAGCCAACCAATGATAGGATGCAAGAAAGTGTAAAATTACCAAATTGAATTTTTCATTGTATTTGTATGGTTTTTATGTTACTATTACTTTTTTCTATTATATTCACAGGTGCAACTAGGGATAGATGAAACACAGTTGGAGATGGGGGATGGAACGTAGCTGGATTGTTTTTTGTAGGTTTGTGTATTGCCATTATTGTAGTATATTCAGCATGGCTGGAAGTTGATTTGAAATATTTTGTATTGGTGGTTTGTGATGTTGCTTGTTGGCAGTTTGAGATGTTTTTGCTCAGGATGATATGTTGTGTATTTGTGGTTTGAAATGTTGTGAATTGTTGGGATGATATATTGCGTGTTTGTGGTTTGGGATGTTGTGTATTGCTTGGGATTATATATTGCGTGTTAGTGGTTTGGGATGTTGCGTGTTGCTCGAGATGATATGTTGTTTATGGGTGGTTTGGGACAGGTATTTTCCTAAATTGTTGTGTATTGCATTTACAAACAATTTATTTTTCTTTACTTTTCTCATTTACTTATGAATTAATCAATTCAAACTGTTATACAAACTTATAATTGAGGTTTTTTTTTTCTTATCAGGTACAACGAAAACAAATGTTGGGTGTCATGGTGGTCAGCATGTAACATTGCTAGAAACATTTCCAATCCGAAGTTATGCAAATTCAAAGTTAATAGTCTTGTGGATTACTTAGTATCAACATTGTTGTTGTTGTTAAGGATAAAATTACAACAAATTGTAGTTTATATGGATGTTTTAAGTTTGTAGTTTAAACTGTATTTGAGCCCATATTTTGTATCCAATCACTCATGCTATGTAAATTTGGTTGAATTGATTAGTATAATTTATGTTTTTATTAAGAAATCAATCAGGTTCAGTATGTGTTATTGATGACTTGCATAATTTCTTATATTTTATCACTTCTTAACTTTAAAATTTAGTCTAAATACCCTATTATTGGACTAAAATGATAAAATGTTAATAGAAATCATTGGAATTAATTTGTATTATTGAATTGAGTTTCTATTTACTTTGGGATACTCCTGAGCAGATTTTTATGTTTAATTTTAGAGTTTATAAAAGAATAAGTCCAAATCCATTCGAATTCAAAGGAATTTTAAGTGGGCAAGACGTTGGAACAACCTAAGAACTTTCAATGAGTGTAGGACTCTTCAAATAAGGATAATGATGAGGTTTGAGAGTAATTCGGATCAGAGTCTAAAACACACTAGTAGACAACATGGACACATTTTAGTATTTTAATCATAACGTTCCGCTCCAATATCTGATTGCTGCAATTCTTGATGCGTTGAAAAGCTATCTTAAAGGGCTACAAAGTTGTCTCTAATAAGGATTTTCAAATTTGAAATCCTGAAGCACGAACGTGACTGCCAAATTGAGTCCTAAAATTTAGGCGATCTTGTGTGCGGGAATATGAAGACATTAGGGTTTCTTTCCTACGCTATTTAAGCATATCATTAGCACGAAATTGGTGAGTTTTTCAGAGGGGCATTTCTTTGGAGTTTTTCATTTCAGACGCTGCGGCTTGCGAGGGACGACACTGCGGACTGCGAGTAGCATTTTATGTGTTCATTTTCTTTTATTCTTCTCTCATAAAAATTATGATGAATTCGTTTATGTTGAATTTAATTTTTAACATGAACTAAATTTTCTTTATTCTAGGAAAATGATATAATCTAGTTCTGAACTATGCTTGTTTTTCTATGTTAATTAACTGACCATTAATTAGAGATTTTAATCTTGTGATTTGTTGTCGAAAGAGGAAATTATAAAATAGATCTTGGATATTTCGGCATAGGTAAATATAGAGATCGAAAGACTTATATGAACTTTTGTAGTATTAAAATCATTGGTCTTATTGCTTTTTTGCTTTATTAATTTGTATACTCTTGTGTAAAATGATGAACAAGAATAATTTCCAATTGACTGTCGAAAGAGGCTTTTAGATGTTGGTGGAGATTTGCTAACAAACAGAGATAATTAAATTCAATTAGTTAGATGAGTAAAGTATAGTGAGAGATTAGGTGAAATCGATTTCCTAGAAGTTTTCTTTCCCATTGATTTGATCTTCGAACAATATATTTCTTTTCCTTTAAGTATTCTCTTTGAATTAATTTTATTTTAATTTACAATTACAAAAATCTTAGTGACTTTTCTAAATAAAATCAAGATTAGTATAATTTCAGTATTTATCAAAAGTAAGTTCTCAATTCCTGAGGACGATACTCTTCTCATCACTTTACTATAAAACTACGATACTGTGCACTTGCACTTGCAGTTTCATTATGTGTTATGCATTCATCCTCGTTACGTGACCTGCATGCAATGTGAGGGTAGCACAGGTCTTGATTTTAATTAATGTTCACATGCAAGTATAATGATATTTATTGCGACATGATTGAAAATCACTAAAGTTAAATAAAGTCTTAACTATATAATATTCATGTTATAAACGCTAAGTGACTAACACCAGTGATCGCGACTAGTTGGAACAGAGTGAAGAAACCTCTATTAATTAAAAAATAGAGTTGTTAAAGGTGTGGATGAATTCTTTAATGGAAACGTCAATAATTTAGTAGAATTTATCTTCACATGTTCCATTTTGCTTTTCGGATGCATATGTGTTGTTGTCTTGTGCTTCTTTGCACAACCTAAATTTCTACACGAGGAGAACCACATCATTATACGAGTATAGCTCTTCACGAATCACGAGTGGGGATATGCAAATTTCATGTTCTGCTCGAGATGTGTTCTATCATGGCATAGATTTTATACTCGAACTTCTATATCATTAGCGCTTTTTGTAAAATGGGTTGTGTAAATGAAATACTCTTCTAGATTTATGAGTGGCAATCTTTCAAGTTTTCCAAAAAATTTAAGTTTTATGTTTCCATATTCATTGGAAAACATATTTTACCAGCATTTTTTTTTAAAGCTTTGGAAGTTATTTCAAATAAAAGAATTTCAAAACCACAATTTCGTTATAGTGGACTCACTAACTTTCAAAACTTATCAATCCTCCATTCTGTCTACCAGCAACGTCAAATACAACGGAAGTGCCTCCATGTGCTGCTCACATGCATAACATTCACTGCAAAGACAAAATAACCCCGGACTTCATCGACTTCATGGCCCTCAAACTAAAGGAGAAAACTTGAAAATTCTAAGTCAGTGCCTTTTCTCCTCTACTTCTCCATAAGTCACAAGCCCTAGAATCCCAAATGCCCAGATGTAGAGTGCGGTAAAAGTTTAAGGATTTTGATACTAATGAGGAGAAGGGGGGCCATGAAATCGATGAAGTCAGGGATGATTTTGTCTTTGCAGGGAATGTTATGCACGTGGAGGCACTTTCCGTTGCATTTGACGCTGTTGGTAGATGGAACTTAGGGATTGATAAGTTTTAAAAGTTAGCAGGTCCACTATGATGAAATTATTAGTTTGTGGGGCACATTATGAATTGTGTGAAAGTTTGAGAGGGCAAAGTGAAATTAACCTAAGTAAGTTACTATCTAGTGTCTATGACTCCCTTAGTATCGAGGAATTTAATAACTCTTGGGAGATCCTAATTACCAAGTTCAATTTACATGAAAATGTATGGTTGTAAAATTTATATGCAAAGCGAGAGTTTTGGGTGCCTGTATATTTGAAAAATTCTTTTGGGCCGGAATGAGTACAACACAGTGTAGTGAGAGCATGAACGCTTTCTTCGACCGCTATTGCATGTTACAACAAACCTAACAGAATTTCTTGATCAGTTCGATGCACTGAAGAAAAAGATTAAAAATGAAAACAAAACAGATTGTCATTCATTTAACTTCACATTTCCTTGCATTTCAGACTTGGCACTTGAGAGGAAGTTCCAAGAGTTGTATATAAATGCTAAATATAGGAAAGTTCAATAAGAGATAATGAGGATGATATATTGTCATTGTTATCCTAGAAACAAGATGGAGTAATATCAACTTACCATGTAGATGACAACGTTAGTGCTAAGATTTCATCAAAAATATTACTTATATTGTCTACTTAACGAAACTAAGTGTCAGGCAAAGTGTGTTTGGAGGTTGATTGAAATGCGATGGATAATGTGTAGACATATTCTTGCTATCTTTTCAGCTAGATGAGTCTGTAGGTTGTCAAAAAAGTACATATTAGACCAGTGGAGAATGGACATAAAACAAGATATATTATTATTCCGAGTTGTTATGATATTTTTTATTAGAGGACAAAACCTCTCATATAAAAACATCTATCGAATATTTGTTATGAGGTGATAACAAATGCAGCGTCATGCGATGGGTACATTGAGGATATGGTTTCGAAGTTGTATGCGATGAATGAGGTATACAGCAACTCGAAGCCTCACCCCATAGTTTTTAATGTTGGATTTAGTATTGTGAATGCAACCATGGAAGGAAGTTCTAAAAAAATACTAAGGCTCCATGTTATCAGAGGCAAAGGCATGCCCCTGTCTAAGAGGAGCATATCAAGGATGAAGGAACACATGAAGAAAATAAGAATCAAAGCTAAACAACGCAATAATAAGGGAAAAAGTAGACAAGTGGTGGCATCATGCAATTTATGTTAATTATTACCTCTCTATCATCCTTGAGTATTTGCTAGTGTACTATATTTGCACTTATTTTATAAACTAAATATTTTTTGGATTGTTAACAGTGCGAATTGCACATCAAAATTTTGGTAACAAGTGGAAACCAATTTGACCAACCAATGATGAAACGCAAGAAAGTGTACAATTGGCACATTAAAGTTTTCATTGTATTTGTATGTTTTTATGTGACTCTTACGTTTTTTTCTATTACATTCACAAGTGCAACTAGAGATGGATGAAACACAGTCGGAGATGGCTGATAAAACATAGCCGAACTGCTTGTTGTAGTTTTGTTTATTGCCTTTATTGGAGTATGTTGAGCACGATTGTAAATTGATTTGGAATATTGTGTATTGGTAGTTTGAGATGTTGTATATTGACAATTTGAGATATTGCGTATTGCTCGGGGTGATATATTGCGTATTTGTGGTTTGGAATGTTATCTATTACTAGAGATGATATATTGCATGTTGGTGATTTGGGATGTTATGTATTGCTCAGGATGATATATTGCATGTTAGTTGTTTTGGATGTAACATGTTGCTCGAGATGATATATTGCGTGTGGGTGGTTTGGGACATGTATTTCTTTAGATTATTGTGTATTGCATTTACAACCAATTTATTTTTCTTTACTTTTTTCATTTGCTCATAAATTAATCAATTCAAATTGTTATGCAAACTGGTCATTGATGTTTTTTTTATCATATCAGGTACAACGAAAGCAAATGTTGGGTGTCATTGTGGTTTGCATAAAGCACTGCTGGAAATATTTTCAACCCGAAGTTATACAAATTCAAAGTTAATGGTCCTTATGGATTACTTAGTATCAATATTGTTGTTGTTGTTAAGGATAAAATTACAACAAATTGTAGTTTATGAGGATATTTAAGTTTGCAGTTTTTGCTGTATTTGAGCTCACATTTTGTATCCAAGCAATCATGCTATGTAAATTTGGTTGAATTGATTAGTATAATTTATATTTTTATTAAGAAATCAATCAGGTTCATTATGTGTTATACAAGTGTTACCTAATCAAGTTCATTATGTATTAAACACTCATCCCCGTTATATGAATACTTGCATGCAATGTGAGGGTGGCACAGGTCTTGATTGTAACTGTTCACATGCAAGTATGATAATATTTATTGCGACAGAATTGAAAATCATTAAAACTAAATAAAGTCTCAAGTACATAACATTCTCGTCACAAATGTTAAGTCCCTAACACCAATGATGACGATTGGTTGGTTATAAACAATGTGGACAACTTTAAAATTACAAAGTCTCCATCACTTTGATCGTATCAAATACAATGAGATAAATATGGATATTAGCCATTACACAAGCAGTAGTGTGCATGCATGCTGCATGTCTACTTCTTGCCTTTGAAGCTGGGATTGATCGTTGTGGAGTGTCAACTCTCTCTTTCCAATCTCTTCTTCTCTCTTTTAAGAAATTAAGTTGTAGAAGGTTTTTTGGTTGCGTTTGATAATCAACGGCTTAGGAATAGTTAGATTATGATTACACTTCACAAAAGGAACTAAAAATCTTTAAAATTTGTTGGTTGTTTGTTATTAAGTCAATGAATTTAAGGAGAGAAAGAAAATAGTGAGTCTAAGCAATTCACACTAAAGATAAGAAGACAATCACACCCTCAAAACTTGAAAAAAATGAATCACTAAACCATAGTAGTGAATTACTAAACTAGTGGGAGTCATAGTGGTGAAGGTTTGACTAGAGACATTTTAGTTCTTAGAGCTCTCTCTCATAGTGACATTCTCAATATTGCTGGTTTTTGTAATTACATGAACACTTCCAACGAGTATCAAAATTAACCACAAAAATCTTGGCAAGGTTAGCAGCTCCTACATATGCATATACATATATATTATATGAAACTTTCCTTGTTTCTTTTTCTATAATTCGGATTTTCTTTTTTTATGATATCAATGATCTTCCCTAAGGGAAGAACTGGTTTGAATTAATATTATCATTTCCATGTAGTATGTTAGCTATTATATGAATTTTCGTAAGTATTTAATTTTAAAGTTTTGTAACTTTCAATTATTCTATAGTTTTAGAAGAATTAGCCAAGAAGCAATTGATGACGACATTCTAAATCTATCAAGGAATTACAACGACTGCATCACAAGCACGTATTCACAAATTCACCAAGTCACAGTTTCACAAAGTCACGTATTTACAAGTTATTTTGTGGAGGAAATATATCATTTTCAATTATTCATTTTATACTAGTAAAAGTGAAATCTCCCATGTTCTATGATTGAGAGAAACTCCCGACGGACAAGCCTTATATATCAATTGATGCATGAAAGCATACATTATGTGTGCCATGAGAGATAAGAGTTTTCAATAACAAGCTAAAATAAACTTAACACATTAAAACTATATTTTTAGTAAGAGATTTGAATTCTACGTGACAACCTTCAATTTCTAAAATGTATTTACTAATTTGATTTTGCATTACTTCTTTTAGGCATAAGTTGAAGGTGAGAAAAACTAGTGATTTATTTCTACCTTCCTAAATAACACTATTTTATATAAAACAGAGTTATGCTAGTCTTTGGAGATATTTTAAAGCCATGAATAGAGTATTCCACTTCTCAACTTTGTTAAATGGGTCTACAATTTTGATCCAAGTTATGTTGCATTAAGATTTTATCATTTTTTTCCTCTTAATTGTTTTTTCTTGTAGCAGTAAGCTTTTAGGATTCCTCACACTAGTATGCTCTCCATGGGGACTAGGGGACCATGGCCTCTAAAGTTTCAAAAAAGTCTACATAAATATACAAAAGAAATACAATAGTTGTCTCTTGAAACTTAATTCCAAAATTCACTATGAAAGTGCTTACACATTACCAACAATAGTTTACCACATAATATATTTACCTTCTTCGTTGATAAAGAGTAGATGTAATTGAAAACAAATGATTTTCTACTCTTGTTTGATTAATTAGCATGTATTTTATATAAATTACATGATAACTTTAACTCACCGAGTGCTACCATTCAGAAATGAGCGCATAATTAGTGGCTATTGTTCTGGAGACTGGTAAAGTGAATAATAAGCACCAATTATTGTTGAATGACTTGAGTAATTATTAGGATTTCTTTTTTCCTATACGCATTTACTTCGATTATTAACTAATACACAACCAAGTGATTCACTATCTTATGGTAATAAGAACTTGAGATACATGAGAGCTTAAGACTGCCGAGATTCCAAACATTTCCAAGGTATCAAATACATTTAGAAGATATTACAGAAGTTAAGAGTTACAGAGAAAGGACTTGTTGATTAGAGGAAGAAGATGAACCTTGTGAATAGAACCGAATGGAGAATAGTCTGCCAACAGAACCAAACGAAAATGAATTCACGAAGAAGAATGAGGAAGGACTTTCACAGGGTGCTTAGGGTTAAGGTTAAGAAATGAAAACACACCATAAGAAGGAGGGACTGTCAAAGGAAAATGGAGGGCATGTGGCAGGGGAGTTAGGGTTAGGGTTCTGTAGTGGAAAGGGAAATGGAGAAGGGAGGGACTGTCAGGCGTAGGCTTAGTGGTAGGGGAGTTAGGGTTAATGAAAGGCACTATTTCATGAGAAGGGAGGACTATCCTGCGTGCTTTTGAATTTTCTTCTGAAACCTCCTATGCGCTAAATGCCGAGTTTCATTAATCCACATGGACTGTTGTGCGCGGTACTTACGCATTTCATGTTTATGTTTAGAGTTTTTCTAATAAAAAAATGAATTTAATTATTTCATCTAAGATTTGACACATCCCAGCATTCTCTCTCCAAGTAAGCGAGCCTCATAAGATGTAAGAGTCGCTCACTCCCTCTATTTCCCCCAATCCCCATGTGCCTCTGTATTATTCGGTTCTATTTTTGGTTTTTTTTTAAAGATAAACTAAATGATCAACGCGTAAGGCTCAAGCACGACTTAACCTACATGTGAGATCCATGCTCCATCGTGCCAAAAATGGTCTTCTTCTACCATGC
Organism: Juglans cinerea; assembly: GCA_961763995.1. Classification (NCBI taxonomy): domain Eukaryota; kingdom Viridiplantae; phylum Streptophyta; class Magnoliopsida; order Fagales; family Juglandaceae; genus Juglans; species Juglans cinerea. Next base: position 15,763,978 of record CAUIVZ010000016.1, read on the forward strand.
ACCACACTAGAACATTCAGCTGCCATGAACTTCTCAAATTCAATTGACTCCACCCCTCCGCCTTTGACCGGCATGTAGATCCTGCATGTCAACACAATCATCGCTAAAGGTCACATATTTTTGTCGATAGTTTTGGTTATTTGTTACATGTTATCTTTTTATGTTATTGTTTAGTCTAACCAATATAAATAATAGGTGACATGATATGACCCGCGTAACCGTATAATAGTTAACTTTTATTGAGTTAATCTAAATAGGACTTGTTTAACTCATTTCAACTTGCATAATCATTTTCATATGAATGAGTTGAACTGACTAATATATTTATTTGGACCCAATTACTACAATTTGTATATAATACATGTATAACTATATAAATCATTCATAATTACAACTGGTTTCAAGATTAAATATTTTATGATCAATATCCAAACCAATAATATATATATATATATATTAAGCAGTGTGTAGTGTAGAGACCTTAGAATAGCAGTACTTTTCTATAAAATAAGTAAGTAGTCAAATACTAACATTAATAATTTAATATTACGTCACAACAATAATAAAGACATATAAAACTAAACAATTATAGAATTTGAAATATAAATTCTTCAAGCTATATGGGCTAATTGTGAGTTTCATATATTGACTTGCAATTGACTTGTTTATTAATCATATCTTATCGGATTAATTTTTTTTACCCAATCTATTTATATAAAACATAAACTTGCTTATTTCGTGTTATGTTCGTGTTGGGTTCACAAGTCATGTCATATATTGCCACCCCTACGTACCAGCTATAGATCTATAGGACTAAACCAATTATAAGGTTAGTTTTTATAGGGGTACCAATTTGTGTTTGTGGTCGTATTCGGGTCGTGTCAAGTTATGGACATACGACTATATGGGTTAACTCAAACCCGACCCATTAAGATAAACGTGTCAACTTTCAAATCTTAACCCGACCAATATAAATAATAGGTCGTGTTGTGTCACCCGTTTTGATTTGTTTAATAATTAATTAGAATATATTAACATGACATGACTCATTTCAAACTATTTCATATAAATGAGTTGAACTAACACGAATAACTCATTTGACTTGATTAATATAATTTTACATAAAAGTTAAAATTTATATTTATTAGTAGCCACAGTATCTAAAAAAAAAAGACTACCTATTAAAAACAAATATCAATATTCTTCAAGTTTTAAACTATAATAAAATCAATATTATAAACCCTATAATAGCAAATACGAGCATAGGTTCAGAATTACAATCTCAATAATAAAAACATAAATATATTAAGAAATACCAATATTACAATCCAAAAATCATAAAATTGTTATTTTGAAATAAATTTTAAATGAGTTATTGCGGGTTGATTTTGGATTAAGCGCGCGGGTTGACTCGTTATTGACATGTTTATTAATCTTATCTTAACAGGTTATCAACCCATTTTGACTCGAACTCATTTATATCAAATTCTTTAATTTTGTATCGTGTTCGCATTGGGTTCGTGGGTTGTGTCACATATTATTACTCCTAAATTTTTAGTTTTTTTTTATATCTGTTAATCGGTCGGTGCTAGCCGCATCAATTGTAATGACATAATTAACTGATATATTTTAATTAAATACTATCTTACATGCACTCACAAAAAGCATAATAATTCCTTACTCTACAGATTTATGCTACTTATTTTGTATTGTATTAGCCTCTATGTGTATGGTGCCTTTTTTCAGAAATCTTTCGCTCAAAATGGGGTAAAGAAATTATGAGAACCTAAATTTCCAGCTTGTTTTTCATAATGAAATAATATGAGGCTTTTAAAAAGAAAAGGCAAAAAAAAAAAAAAAAATTCAGAGCACTTTTCAGTTGTCACCTCTTGATCTAGCATGTGATTTTGGATAAAACTTTACCGCATGGTCATTATTTGCTTAATTTCTACTAGAGTTAATATTTCTATTTATTACCATGACCATTATTTAGATCCGGTTTCCATATACAAAATAATTTTATCTAATTTTATCTCATCTTATCATTATAATTTTTTTAAATTTTTATATAAAATATAATAAATAATTTAACTTTTTCAAATCGTAAAATAAAAATTATATTAAAAATTATATTTTAACACTATTTTATTTAATTTTTAATAAAATATCTCATCTCATCTTATCTTAACTGCGTAATCAAATGAGGTTTTATTATTTGTATTACTGTGGATGAACACTTTGAGGTTTTCCTTTTGGGCCGGAAACTTGGCTCACAAACCCCTTCCTCAACAACCTTTTTGCTAGTTTCGATCTGTCCAAACTAGTTAGTGTTTTGTACGAAGACTGCATGTGTGTTTTGTGGATAAACATCTTTGTATTAATTATATTGTTTTGAAAAAGATTTGTTTTTCACAGTACTCTATGTGATGAGAACCATCTAATGATCCAAAAAAAAAAAAAAAAAAAGGAGAGAAAAAGAAGATTATATCCCACAAATTAATGTATTTGGATGTATTAATTATTGCTCTTGACAGTGTTATGTCCCAAAAATCAACCCAAAAGGTTGGAAGGAACACATGCTCTCCTTCAACCTATCTCTCTCTAAATCTAAGGTTCTATTTGAATGTTGAATTGAGTTCAGTTGAGTTGAATTTTTTATGAATAGTAGTGAGTTGAATAGTAAACAGAATTATGTAGGACTCATCTAAATTAAGTTTAAAGTATGTTTGAATGTTAAGATGAGTTTAGTACTTTTTATGAAAATTTGAAAAAGGTTGTGGGTCTCACTTATAAAGATGTTTTAAGTTGAAAAAGGTTATGGGTCTCATGTGTAAGAAGGTTTTGAGTTGGGATGAGTTTAGTAATTTGAGAGTTGAGTATTTGAATATTAGACTCAACTTAAAATTAAACTGAACTCAGTTGAGTTCAATAACCAAACGAAGTCTAAGGTTCAAATTGACAAAATCTCTTGAGTGCAAATAATTTTTAAGGGTCATTAGATTGAGAAAACTTTCCCTTAAACTACCCTATGTGCACTTGCAAGAAATTCATTATCGATGGCCTGTACATCCCTAAAATTAGTCAAAACGTTGTTCTCGAACACCATATGCAAGTGTAAAGATTAGTAATATAATAAAGAGGAAAAAAAGACTTTTTATATTATAGTAGTGCGTACTTATAATTGATTTAATTACTTCTCTCGTTAGCTATTCCCTGCCACTGAACTACTCTTTCATCCTTTTATTATTATATTTTTAATAAAGAAAAAACTATTTAGCTTATGATATCTACTGACTCTTTGTTACTTGCATCTTTGGCTAATTATTCACCTTTTAACGCTTTTACTTTCAACTCTTTATATTTTGAGGAACTGATTTTGATGTTTGTTGAGATATCGAGATTTTCATTCCAAAAGATCAGTTAAGCAGCTTACAATTAAGAGTAATGATATATACAGTCGTGGAATGCGCAAACGTCATGCAGTCGCTTTGAAAAAAGAGTGGAATTCACTATTAAAAAATTAATTTCTTTTCATGTGGGTTCTATATTTATTCACTTTTTTCAAAGTGACTGCACGGCGCTTGTACACTCACAACTGCAAGTATAATTTCTCTACAATTAATTAAAGATCTTATTGTATTTTAGATTCTTTTGTAATAGTGACTTTTAGGTCAATGCTTTGACGCTTAACAAATAGTCTTGGAGTATACACTACGCTACAAGTTTGATTCACAAAGGAGGCGACCTATAGGCGGTCAGTTTTGGGTATGAGATGAGATATAAAATTTTCATCTAATTTTATTTTATCTCATCCTATCTTATTTCCAAACATAATTTAAATACAAAATTTCAAACTAATCATTACAACTTTTTCAAATTTTTAAATAAAATAAAAAAATCTAATTTTTTTCAAATCTCAAACAAAAATAATATTATAAAATTATATTCTTACAATATTTTAATTTTATAATATTTTTTATTTAATATTTTCTCTTTCATTTTTCAAAACCTAAAAAATACTTAACTCAAACTATTTCACTATTATTCACAAATTATCTTACTATTATTTACAAAATTATCATCTTATCGAACTCCTCAAACGAGCCCGGCCTAAGTATATATTAACCTATGAGTAGTATGATGTGTTAACTCATCGAGTAAAGGATATGTGAGTAGAACGGCCATCAAAAGAGAGAGGCAGATTGGCCATATTCGGAAATGACGGAATAATGTTACAATCGAGTTAAAACTTTAGAATAGTTTAGCCCGGCCCCTTGTAACAATTTCTGAGTTTCTCCATGGTTCTCGGCGTTGAGCGGCTCAAAGTTTCAAAGCATATGGTTCACGCCAATCGGCAATCACATATACATTCCGTTGTACCTGCATGTTCTATATATAATAACATATAGACAGTCCTGATCCACTGGCACATGCATGCAAATTAAAGACCACCCGATGCATGCAAATTATAATTCAATAACATATATAGCCTAATTAGTTGGAAACTGTAGTACTACAGACTTGGTCGGACTGCAACAGTTCCACTAAGATTGTGTTTGCTTAAGTGGAGCAAAAGTTCCCACAGTCTAAGTTGTCCAACAGCTAATGAGATCTCGACCCTTTTGCTTCTTTTTTTTTTTGGGAGGGGTGGGGCTTCCTTATAATGTGCACATATATATATACAACAGAAGCTTTTGATTTTGTCTTCTGTGGACGTTGAATCTGCAGCTTAATTCCCTAATTAAGTAGTCATGTAGACTTTGCTCTGCAAAAACTTCAATCAATCTGGTTGAACATGAAGACAAAAGTAGCTTCAGTTTAAGACTGATCTACTGGTAATTTTGGTTGACGTACAGCATGAACTGAACCTAGATCTGCTGATAAAAATCACAGCACAAAGGTTACTTCATACTGAATTTATTCAATAACCCATTAAAATCCTGATAAATGGGAAACCCTTGCATCAGCTGGACTTGTAAATAAATCTTTATTTGGTGAGTGCTAAGTAAAATGGAAGAGGCAAAGTCATTCAGAAACACGTGAAAAAAAAGAGAGAAGAGAAAAGATAAAGAGACCAGATTCACAAAGAACAAGGAGATAGCTACGATTATCTTGCATGTGTGGCAAATCAACAAACTAATTACAAGCTAGTATCCTTAAAGCTTTGTGGAGTTGTCTTGAAAATTCTAGAGACATGAATTCCTTATTGGCTTCCACAATCTCCTTAATTAGTAATTATTAATTGGCAATGTGCAACCCTAATAATAATGTTATTTTTTTAGTGCTATTATTGTTCTCTTTTTCAGAAAGCTGGCTGCAAGAAAACTCCACTTCTGCTAGTAATTATATTTCAAAAATCCCTTTTGGAACACTTATAGAGATTCTATTGGAGGACTAGTTCCAGCCTCCCCAAGTCATCAACATCTAGGGGAGAGTTAAAAAGTCTTGAATTATTGAGCATCATGTAAAACATGAAGGCCAGTTTGATAATTGCATGAGCTGACTAGACTCTTTAACCAAAGGTCGACACCAGTACCATCATTATCCGGCCGTTGGATCAATCTAAAGGACACTTGCTATGTAATAATGCTAGCATATTGCATCCACCCATGTCCATTTTATGACAAGAAAGTGTCCCCAACCATTATAGTTTGTGGTGGCAATATTGACCCACTATTCTAGATCTCTTCATGTCAAAACTCGTGGTTTTGCCTGCCAATTCTAGTGCAGAGAAAAGAGAATCACATGAAGTCTAGAGCATAAATGTGGGAAGGAATATATATATATATATATAGGAGGAGCCAAAAGATAGGAAAGAGAATTTGAATTTGAACTTAGATGATCAGTGGTCCATTAGTGTATTGTAAAAATAAAGTCAAGACCCAACCACTAACTAAAATAGAAAATTTAGTAAAAAAACAACCACACAAATCTACTAAAAAATGATATATAAAACTCCCTATAAATGAGATGAATGTGACAAGATTCTTGTCACATTCATCTCATTTGGGAGTTTTTCATTTTCATTTTCACCCATCTTTAATCTTATATGGGAGTTTGATTTCATGTAATATTAATTTATAGGATCATGTCCTAAATGTCTTGTATGAACTTTACTTTTATAAGACTGCAAGATAAATAAATACATAACATACATGGTTCATACACCATTTATTTCGCTGTCTGTATGAATTACTGATCAGACAACATTAATATGTGTTCAAAAAATGATTTAGGCATCATATAATATGTTTATACTCTTAATCAAGTATTTATATATAGAAAGATGCAAATTAAATATATGAACCAATGAAATTGATCATCATCAAAACCATCTGCTCTAACAGCTTTTTGGAGGATTACATGAAGATGCATGCATGTAATCTAGAGAATTTCTGGTCTCTTTTCGTTAAAGATGTGTTTACTTGTTAGTGGAAAATCGTATGGCAGCATATATAGTTGTCGAATTCTTATATGGGAAACCTCCAAACCCCCATAATGGAAATAAAAATGCCTTTTTTCTCGTCATTTTACCAAATTCTTTTATATTATTCATCAACTGCAACATCTATAAATTATATTATTCTTGGCAAAAAGACAGCCTAAGTAGTAGTAGTTGTAAAAATTTAATGAAACAAATTAGGGTTTTTGTATGGGGCACCACACCCATCTTCTTATATCTCAACTAAATTTTAAAGCATCATTGATCAAAAAAGTCTTAAACTTTAGAAGAACTTGGAGAGAGAGAGAGAGAGAGATTATACTTGTTTATGGACCAAGGGTGTTGACCTTGGAGCTTATATAAAGAAGCCCAAGTACTGGTAAAATTAAGATGCTCACTTCCCAGGACTAAGAGCAAACTTAGCAAACCACAGATAGAGTACAGAGAGAAGTAGATGGTGAGGGATCTAATTGGTGATCAGGGAGGTAGTACTGTTGGTGATTTTTGTAATGCTTTCCTACTCTTCTGGGCTGTTCTGTTTTCCCTTTCTTTAATCTCAGTCATAATCTTCTCCTGTGCTGGTGGTGTCTCCAAGGAGAAGAACTCAACAACCGACACAGAGTTCTATGGCGCCGGATGTGCCACCGGATGTGGTGCAGCATGCGGCGGATGAGTTCCTTTCTGCCTCTATTCTTTCCCAATCCCAAAACCAAAGGAGATGTTGGATATCCATGATTAGATATTGAAGCAGCTTAGGAGAGAGCTAGCCTAGCTAGATGCTAAACTACTGATCTGTTTATAATTGGTTTTTTGTAGTCTCTATAATGCTTGTTCTAATTGGAGAAGCTTGTGTCTAATAATATTATCATCATGCAGCTTCAGTTACACTTTCTTGTTACTGTTCTTTTCTATATATACTTTCTTCTAGCCAAGAGTATAGCAGTCTGGCCTCTGCATAATCTCTGCTGGGTTTAAACTCATGTATCTGCAGATTTACCTATTTAATTCACTGCAGAAAATCATAAGTTAATGAAAAGGAATGCTCTACTTTCTAAATGCAAGAAAGGAAAAGAATTGGTAGTCTTGGGAAATTTAGAAGCTTTTTTTTCCTTTTTGTATGTACATTGAAATTATATCTGAGGACTTTTGTCTCCAGACTTTCACCAACTAATTTTGAGTTTATATAAATATATTTATTTAGTTTGTATGTATGTATATATGTATATTGAATGTATCTATATCAAGTTCAATCTATTTTGTATATATTTCCGCTATATATAAGCTATTTAATGTATTTTTTTGTGAGATCTCTTTGTGGTTAAAGTATTTTTCTTTAAATAATCATCAAGTTAATCATCATCATAAACAAGTGGAAACTCAAAATTAAGAATATATCTATTTGAAAGCCTTTACATAACATACCATCCTCGTGGAATAATTTGTTTAAAATATAAATTTTAAAATTAAATCTTACAAATCAAATTATATTACGTGGATGATGTGTGGTATGAATCATACGATAAAAATAAAAAATTGTATTTATATCGCTACTTTGTATATATTGCCCATTTATTATTTATTCCTTGTATACAAAACTACGATCAATTATTTTTAATAATTTAGCGAGTACAAAATTCAGCTCTATTTTAGATATTAAAATATTATTGTCTATTGCCATTGAAAAAGAAACATAAAGAAATAATTTGCATTTATCATTATATAAAAATTGAAAACAAAATATTTATGTTTAAATAAAATTTTATGTTTAATCTTTCACTGAAGTCAAGATGGCCGAGTTGGTCTAAGGCGCCAGTTTCAGGTACTGGTCCGAAAGGGCATGGGTTCGAATCCCATTCTTGACAACACCATTTTACCTCCTTTTCCTCTCTTCTTTAATTTTGTTTCTGTTTTTCACCTAACACTTGGCACTACTTTTCGTATGAAAAAGTTAAAAAAGTGATTATCTTATTTAATGTTTCTCTCCTTTTTCTTAGAAAAATATAATTTTTACGTATATCAACAGATAAATTAATTTACTTCTCGTTATCTCATTTTATCTAATCATTATAATTTTTTTTAATTTTCACACAAAATAAAATAAACAACTCAATTTTTTCTAATCTCAAAACAAAAATAATATTAAAAAATTATATTCTAATAATATTTTATTTAATTTTTAACTTTCATCTCAACCCATCTCATCTCATCTTATTTGCAAAAACAAACAAGTTAGTCTCTTAAAAAGATATTAAAAATCTCTTTTAATTCAAATAAAAATTAGGAAGAAAAAAAATCCATTTAACCTCTTCAAAAGATTTTAAAAAGGAAAACCTTTTGATCTTGTTCCAAAATCTAAAAATCCTCTTCTAACTCCATCTATGATCTTCTAGTCTTCACAAATATATATATATATATATATATAAAAGAGTGATGCTACGTACAGTCATAAAGTGCACAAGCGTCGTACAGTCACTTTAAAAAAGAGTGTAGTTCATTATTAAAAAATTAATTTCCTTCTCTTGTAAGTCTCGTATTTATTTACTTTTTTCAAAATAATTGCGCAGCACTTGCGTAGTGCTGCGCACTCACGACTACAACTATCATTTCTCTTTTTATAAACCCTGAAAATTTGTTGTTCTTGTATAAGTCCCTTCAATCAGTTCTTTTATTTTCACAAGAAATTACATTAACAAAAAATATGATGTGATCCATTTACTATTCAATTTGATATTTTTTTTCTATGAATAAGCAAATTTTATTAAGACAAGTAACAAGGCAAAACCCAAGTGCACAAAAAGTATTCAAATACCGAAACCTAGTTACAAGTCAGGAACTGAAAAAAGAAACAAGAAAAGCATGGACATTAGTTCCATTAAAGACAATGGCAGAAGGCTACAGAAATAAGGTATTAACGAAAAAACATCTAAGTTCGTCTCCTTATCTTCAAAGCATCGACCATTTCTTCTAATCCAAATACACCACACACATAAAGGAATCATATTCCAAAAAGATCCACCACCCTCCTCCTAGGCGTCACCCGTGCCACTCTAATCCTATTAAACACTTCATACCATGACAACTTTGCCACCTCACAATAAAATAACAAATGATCAACCGATTCACCATATTTTTTACACAAGAAATACCAATCCATAACAATGAATCCATGCTTTTTGAGACTGTCCAAGGTCAGAACTTTCCCTAAGTAAGCAGACCAGCCAAATAACGCAACCTTTGAAGGCACATTACTCTTCCAAGGAAAAGAGTGTACCATATTCAATCTAGAAAACATCCCATAGAATTGAAAGCTTCTTATTACCGGTATGAATCCAAACCATCTTATCCCTCTCAGCCCGACCAAGCTATGTAGCATATAATAAGCCAAACAAATCAGAATTACATCCATTTCCCAATCATGCACAGCTCTAGTAAAGTGGACATTCCAATAGGGTGAACCACTAGAACAGTCCAAAACCTCAGCCACTGAAGCATCCAGATTTTGAGTAATTCCAAAAAGGTTTGGAAAAACAACAAACCCTACCACCACACCATGGATTGTGCCAAAAACAAATTCTGGAGCCATCACCTACCACAAAATTAACATGTTCTGCAAAAGCATCCCAACCACTCTTAATATTTCTCCACAGCCCCACACCGTAAGTACCTCTTACCTCATGAGATCACCATCCCCCCTCCCCCCTCCCCCCAAAAAACTCTCACACTTAGAATCAATCACTACCCTCCATAAGGATTCACAATCCTGATGATACCTCCATAACCACTTCCAGCTTTATTAAAGGTTATACATTGATAAACCATGACATGGAATTGAATATATACTAAAAATAATATATATTTCCACTATAAATAACAGAATGCATACCATTTACATATAAACACTCATACATACGGCCCCCCGAATACATGTACTCATTCCGCATAAAACGGAAGTGCAAGGTGAGCTCGTTGAAAGCCTCTTTCGCATTCTTTCGAACGCGTCGTGTGCAGGCAATTTATCGATTATTTGAGAACACGCACTTGTGACAATGAGCAGAAAAGAGTGTGTATCAATTGCATATGCACCTTTCACATTGTTTCTACGCAATCCAAACCCGAATGGAGCAAAAATCATCTAAATCCAAAACCAAAAAGTTTTCCCCACTCGTACATGCCCATAAAATTATAGAGAATTAGATATTTATAACCGTAAATTGTGCGACTATCACGTAATCGCTTTGAAAAAAATGAATAAAATATAGGATTAACGTGAAAAAAAAAATAATTTTTTAATAATGACCTCTCTCATTTTTTAAATCACTACGCGACAGTCGCACAATTCACGATTGTATCTAGAATTACTCAAAATTATATACAGGGATCAAACACTTGGTATCACGCAATCCGACACCACGAAACAATGACGAATCGGGCATCAAGATCGGGAATTGAAAGATATAAACGAAGTAGCCGGATTTTTCTGGGTGACTTTGGAGGAATATAGAACCCACCAGAATTTCTACCTGGAATTCCGGCCAGCTGTAGTCCTGGAAAACTCTAATCCATTAGCTGTCTGTGTCGTTCTCTTCTTTGGATCAGCCAAAGTCTTTGAGCCTCCGTACGTATCTCTTGGCAGAGCATCCGAATCGATGTCAGAAAACGAAGAATACGACGCAAAATCCCTCTTGTCAGACCCACAACAAGCCCAGTGCTTTGCACGTTTGGCAGCATGCAATCCTATCTTGCAGGGGAGTTTGATGCAACCCCACACCACGGCCAGAGGACAACAAACACACAGCAAGCAGGCGGTGCAGAGACACTCCGTCGTTTTATCGCAGCATTGCGAATCCCGATGACGGCAACTTGAACAGGAACGGGACTTGGAAACCCTTGTTTCCTTGTGACCTCTTGTATTGGCATGAGGGTATACCAACTTTGATTCATCTCTGAGGAGGAACTTGCTTTCCATTCTGCCGAGGAGTGCACGACCGTGCTGTTCGACATGTGCCGGACAGATTAACGAACCAAAATTCCTAGTAACGAAAAATAGAAACTTTCCAAAGTAATCCTTGCCTATAATTGTTCCCGATGAGAGCATTATTCTCCAATCTGAATCAAAGCATACCTTCCTCTTTACAACTCCACGCAATTCATTTTATTTTATCTAATTATTATAATTTTTTTAAATTTTTACATAAAATAAAATAAATCATTTAATTATTTTTAAATTCTAAAATAAAAATACATATAAAAATACATATATTTTAATAATATTTTATTTAATTTTAATTTTAATCTCTAATAAACGATGCTTTGTCTCTACTTTTCTCATTGTTCCCTCGTCAAGCTGCCGTCTTTCTTTCCCATAAGCTGCGGTCTGATTGGGATCTTGGTTAATATTATTTAATACTCCCGTCCTACTCATGTCTCATATAATGTAGTTTGGCTTTCAAGAAATGATATGCGCATCTAGCGCTACACCCGAAGGCCAAGTCTTCATTTTTTATTTTATTTTTATAAATTTTTTTATATTCTTAAACATTTTTTAAAAATAAAAATTCACATCATTAAAAAATACATTCTTAATCATTAAAAAAAAAAATGTCGACCCATGTCGAGACCCAAGATAACTCTTATAATTTTTCTTTAAATAAATATGAGATTCGCATAAAAAATTTAATTTTTTTAATAGTGAATTCTACTTTTAAAAAAAATACATAATGCTTACATAATCCATAATTATATCTAACATTACTCTTGATTTTTATAGTGCAAAAGAAATTATTTTATGTGTCTTATTAGCCAAATTAAATAGACGAGAATTCGATAAATTAATTTTTTTACTGCATATAAGTCGGTGAAATAACATATTATTTATAGTGAGTTTATTACAATGTTTTTGTTTTTGTTTTTTTTTTTTTTTGAGAATGAGTTTATTAATTATTACAATGTTTAAAACACTTATCAGTTCTTAACATAATTGACGTAGAAAACATTTACAGTTAAAATTAGACTTATAAATATATTTTTTCATAAATAAATATATATCGTCCATAAGAACTTATTTATGTAATTATTGGTTCTTATTGATATGATATCCTTTATTAATTTGAGATATCATGTATCTCGTACTTTACAACAACTTAATCATTATTTAATCGGAATATTCTTAAACTCCTATCCAAATCTTAACCCCAACAGTTCATTGAGAGAAAAAGATTTACAATAGATTTATAAATGAATCTTATAATATTTATTATTATTTAAATAAATATTTTATAAAAATTTAAATGCTCAATAAATATTATAATACTAATTTTATATTCGTCACTTTTATTGGATATCATAAAATTTAAGATACGTTAGATCCTCCCATATTGTATATTATTAGTTATTTCTTACCATATCTTCCCAATACTTTTCTGCACCAGTAGTGTTATTTGAAAATCTTTATATCCACCATCGTCCATATGATATAATTTGATTTAAAAATTTTAATTATAAAATTTATCTTTCAAATCAGATTATATCACATGAATGATGTATGGTATAAAGACTTTCAAATAGAATTATTCTTTCCGCCCTCTTCTCAACTTGTGTTGCCTTTCGGACTTCGAACCTAAAGCTTGAATATGATGTAAATGCCTTGCAGACGCTGGATTCCACCCGCAAAGCAGCAAGGACTAGAGAGGCAGGACCAGTGGCATAGTTTTCTTATGGACGAATGACGAATCTTAGCACCAGGGGCTGTTAGCATCTTCGCTTTCTTGCAGGCTTGGCCTACACTTTTAAGCTTTTCTTCTGTTCTAGGCGCAAAACATGCAAGCTCTTCACCCTACCAAAGGCTCGAAAGTTTAGAAAATATTTGATGACATGGACAAGACTGTGTCCAACGAAAAACGTTGCATAATAAGAAAGTCAGTATATAAAGTACATCATTCACATCATTTAAATAATAAAATTTAATTTATAAAATTCACATTTTAAAATTTATTTTTTAAATCAAATTATACTATTGTAGTATGTGTCTCATATTAAGTGGAACACGTATATAGAGAAAGCAGATTAATGCCGAGAGTTAAGTAGAGTAGAGTGAAAAGAGCATGGTACGGTGCAAGAGTATTATTAAGATTTTCATATATCTTTGTACGGCTAGAGTTAGTATAAATACATATGATATAACCCTACCTTTTGACAGTTAGTGAAAATTCAACCCTCGCTCTTGTGGATGTAAACATACTGTCGAACCACGTTAAATCAATGTTTTTCTTGTTTTCTCTTTTTACATACTGTTCATCGTAACTGCCTGCCGCACATAGCACAACATACATCATGTAAACATTTTACTGTGTTATTCACATCTGCTTATAAATAGGATTTTATATTTTTTTTAATTTTTTTTATGGCTTATGTGATAATCATATTAATATTTGCCACTTAAATGATATGCGAGTATTACACTCACAGTATAATACCTGAAGGGTGCAACATGTAAACAAAGGTTGAATAAGTCCCTTCCTAGTCTTGGCATTGACAGTATAAACCAAGCTACAAGAAATAATTTAGCATCCAAGGGGCTTTTTCAGCAATGGGAACATAAAGTCATCAACTGACAGAATCAGCAACTAATAAGATATATGATAGCTGCAGAGACAGGAACATTATTTTGCCTCAAAACTTTTGAGAACAAACTCCATTGCAATTAAAATACCCGTGGAGCAGTCATCAATCATGTGAAACAAGCAAATATCAAGGAATCAAACAAGTAATTCTATCTTTCCCTGAGCCAGCCATTTCTAACCAAATTTTCAGGAGGACGCAATGTAAGATTCTCGTGTTCTCATGGTCTTGGCACGCAACCTCTCCATAAATGCAGGATTAGCTCTAAGTCTCTCCTTGACATATGAGGTTCGGGCATTCTCCACCAGCTTCTTTGCTTTCCCAGCTTCTTCGATGAGGGAATAGAGAGTCCTAAGGCAATCCTTTCTGTTCTCCTCTCGATGTTCAAACCTTCAGTCCAGAGGAAAAAAAAAAAAACACATCAAGGCATATGTATAATTAAAAAGAGTTGAAAAGCACAACTAGGTTTTTAACAGTTACAAACCCGAATACCACCCCACCCCAAAAAAAAAAAAAACTTACAAAAAAAAGGGTAAGTGAGTCTTTTCCATTTTCCTAGAAGAAAATATCTTACAGAAAAATGTTGATGCATAGAATGCAAATATTGTGGCTGTTGTGAAACAGTTAGTTCAAGGGTAAAAAACATAACCCTCATCTCATGACCAGATATCCATGACTAGAAGATTGAAGAATTCCATTTTCTATTTGGTCATATCGTCTCCATGATTTCAGAAAAGGGCCAAGGACCAAAAATAAACAAAGATGGTATGCTGTTGTTTGTTGATCTTACCTCTCACTAGTGATTGTAAGCTCATCTTTCCCCGGATGGTATCTTTTTCCAACCAGTTCCCTGAGCCGGCGGAATTGATGCTTTGAAAGGCCAAGCTCTTTCACAGTAACAGACATTTTCACTTTCCTGTTTTTGGGGTGCCACGCATCACCACCAGGAGCAAAGACTACCCGTGTCTGCCACCTAAGGATAGGCCCCTCACCAGGTGGATCATCTAAGTCCTTTTTCATGTCTGGCACATCAGTCTCATCAAATTTGGGGGGGCCCTCGGCTTCCATTAAATTCTTACATTCTGTGACCATCTCATCCTCAAACTTCTTAAACAGATCATAAGCTTCTTCAGCTTCAATCTCTCCTCTTTCGCACATATCCCCTAGCTCATTGAACCTCTCTTCAACCTTTTTCTTTATCTCATCTGAAGAAAATTGCAGTTAAAGAAATATCCAGTAGATGCCATTTTACATCAAAATAAGACGCATTGATTGGCCGAATTATTGACTACAACATACATTTATGCAAACAACCAAGAAAATTAATGATTGATTATATACATTTGGTTGTTTCAGAGCTAAATGTTACGAAAGATCTGGCCTCTAAGAAACCAGACATGCTGCACAAACAAATAAATAAATAGAAATGTAAGGTTACACAGTCTGTAGGCAGAAAGCTGGATATTTGACATAGAACAATCAAGCATTCCATCAGAGGAACTCTTTCAATAACTAGAAAAGTACTCACAGAAAGCGAATAACAATCTAATTAGAAGAAACAGCTTTTCGAAGTAATCAAAACTATGCTTCAAAAATAACTGAAAACCAGTGCTGAGTTCCCCTACATCATGGCTTCTGGTCATGACCCTTCAACTATTATCAATCTCATATAAACTAAGATGATAAAATGCTGAATTTCACTTACCCAAAACCACTAACACAAAAAACTCGAGCTCAAATAATATATCTGCTGCTCCACACAAGAAGTTTTTTCTATCCCATTTACCTCCCTTTTTTCTATAAGTAAAAATATTCTATATATATGTATATTAATATCAATAGGAATAACCAAGTACACTAGGCATATACAAGAAACACTTAGCCCATACTAGAGAGCCCCTAATGACCAATAAGGCCATGAAAATTAGAAATCTATCCAAAATACACCAAGCCTGAATGGGAACAGAACACACCTCCTCAACCCCAACCCTTTGTTTCCCGTAAGACTAATACTCCACCCGAAACTCCCTCTACGAGATGGCTTCATAATGCCCTCCCTTTACTCTTCCCTCGACTTGAACTACCTCCCTTATCATCGTAGTTAATTGCTTGAGAAAGACGTTTTAACTCTCTGCTTTTCTTAAATCTTGATTTGGTTTCAAGCGAGTGGTCAGCCTCAATCGCAATGAGTAGTGTTGTAAATTGGTCGTCACATCCTTCATATGAAATCCCCACACACTGTTGAATCTTGTTAACCTTATGCAGAACCCAATTCGATGATGAACCTGTTATATTGTTTATCGGAGGAAGAGATACTAGGGGAACAACATTTTCCTCAGACACAGTGATAGGCCACGACGGTCAGCAAGTTAAGCCAAATCCCAAATACCTGGGATGAGGTTGGACGTGAAAAGCTCGTTGCATGCGGCATGCATGTAGGAAGGTGGGACGTACGTAACGAAACAACAGACCATTGCAGTAGAAGGGGTTATGGGCACGTGAAAGTTACGCTGGGATGGACTGGGTCACTTGCAGTTACGAGTTTTAAGTCACTTTTATTTCTGTTGGTTATGCTTTGTTTTTACGTGTGTTTGCATGCTCTATTTTTATGTGTTTAAGCTCCAATTGTTAGCTACCAATTTTCCTTTTATTTCGGGTTTCTTGTACGTGGCTTTGCTTATTTAGGCAGCCGAAAGTTATCAATGAAAGGCATCAAGAAATCATTATTATCCAAATTGTGCAGTACTTTCTCACCTGAAGAGAAAACAATTCACTTATAATTTGAATATCTGTGTTGGGACCTGTCACACAGCTCCCAACCGCACTCCCGACCCTAAACATTCCTCCTCACAAGGCACCAATGACAAACCCATAATTTCCTCCCCACCATCTCCTGCATTCAAATCCCAAACCTCTTCAACAACTATATTGTTGCTGTCCATTGTTATTGTCACCATTGGAGGTCCCTTTTAAATTACCATGATAATTATTCTCACTCGTGATACCAAATCTTCCTTTTGACTAATCAGATCTGAACCTAAGACTATCAATGATTCCATAGAAGGTTCTAAGCAAAGAGAAAGTGGATAACGAAAATAGCAAGAATACAAAAACACATATACATATCTTGTATGTTATATCTATTACTACTTACATATGTGTTGAATCAAAGCAGAATATTTTGCACAAATTATGCTTACATATCCATCAAAATCCACTTAAAACAGTTGAATAGAAATAGGAACAAAGTGAACATGGATCATCGGTGTAACGACCCAAGGAAGGCCCAAGCCACATCTGAGTCCATATTACAAAAGTACCAGCCAAGGTCATTAAAGGAGGCCCTAAGAATCATTATAAAGGGCTTGAAAGTCTCCCTCCCAAGCAATGTGGGACCCCATTTACCACATTCCTATACACAATCTAAGGTATTACAATTGGTCATTAGCTTAAAAGAGATATTAAACCTTAGCCTGACAATCCATGCCAGCCACTCATCGAAAGTTATATGATCACTTAAGCCAATACCAAGGGAGTACAACTAATATAAATTGCCATAAATTTAACCCGTGGAATAGAGGCAAAACACTTTCAGCTTGGCCTCAACTACTCACTTCACAGATAACAAATCCATCCCTCATGGGTAAAAACCTACAAAAAGCATTAGCCACATCTGTGCTATAACCCCAAAAAGACTAGTCAATGTAAAACTTCCTTAAAACTAGTCAATTGGAAGGGACTTCGTTGTGGAGAATGGTTGTGGGTCGGAAGTATGGTTGTGATTGGGGGGGTTGGTGTTCCAAGGAAATGGGTGTGAGTCTTTGGAAATTTATTAGAAATGGGTGGAAGGTGTTTGCAACACACATAAATTTTGAGGTTGGAGAGGGCACATGAATTAGGTTCTGGTTTGATGAATGGTGTGGTGAGAGAGCTCTATTTTCTGTTTTTCCAGGTGTTTTCAGATTGGCTGGAAATCAGCAGGCCGTTGTCTTAGATGTGCTATGCCGAGCCAATGGTATAGTGCATTGGAATATGATCGTTTCTAGAAATGTGCAGGATTGGGAAGTTGAGGAGATAGTAGGTTTTTTCAGTTTGCTTTATTCCAAGAGGATAGGAGGTAATGGGAGCGACAGAATGCTGTGGAAACCCTCGGGGGGTAAAAAATTTCTGTTAAATCTTTCTATAAGGTGCTGACAAATTATCAGCCCATTGCGTTTCCATGGAAGGGTATTTGGAGAGTTCTTGTGCCTCCCAAAGTTGCATTTTTTACTTGGACAACAGCTTTAGGAAAGATTTTCACGGCTGACAATTTAAGGAAACGGGGGATGAACGTAATGAAGTGGTGTTATCTGTATAAGAACAATGGTGAATTGATTGACCACCATTTTCTACATTCCGAGGTGGCAAGGGAGTTATGGGATGGCATATTTAGTAGAGTCGGGTTGACTTGGGTTATGCCCAAGAGTGTGGCGGAGCTCCTAGCATGATGGAATAGGCATCATAATAGCCCTCATCTGGCTGCGATGTGGAGGATGGCTCATTTGTGCTTATTGTGGTGTATATGGATGGAAAGAAATGAGAGGTGCTTCAACAACGAGGAGAGAGCTAAGGGGGAATTATGGAATTTTTTTGTACTTTCTTTGGTTCAATGGCTTTCTGCTATAGTTTTAAAGGGATGGAATGTTCATGAGTTTTTGCTATCTTTTCAGCTTTCTAGAATGTAACTAGGTGTCTTTTTTGTATACTTCCTGTGTACATGGGCTTTGCCTACTTTTGTTTGATCAATGAAATTTCTTACTCATAAAAAAATAAAAAAATCACTTATAAATCCCAATTCACCAAGTAAGTAGAGTGGGACTTAGCACCCATGATTACCTTTATAACTTTCCCTATATGGCTATTCATATTCCTCATGTGGTATTGGAGTGCTACAAACTCCCCCTTTATATTCCTAACATCCTCTTCAGGGCTATGTCATATGAGCTCGAGTGTCACATGGCCAGTCTTACTAGGCGGCTTTGATACCATATATAACAACCCAGGGAAAGTGCCAGCCACATCTATGATATAAACCCAACAAGACTAATCTGAAACCTCCCTAGAATCATTTATAAACTTCAGTTTCACCTAATAAGTAGTAAAGGAGAGACTTAGCACTCATGAATACCTTCATAACTTATGACTCTTAAGAGGTTTATTTGTACTCCCCAATGTGGGACTAGGGTGTTACAAAACCCCCTCTTAATTTTTGATAGGCCATAATCTATGAATCTCAAGATTGAAACCTAGCTCTAATACCATTTTTAACGACGCAGGGAAAGCACTAGCCACATCTACACTATAATCCCAACAAGACTAGTCAATTTGAAACTTCCTTAAAATAATTTATAGAACCGGTTTCACTAAGTAGCCAACATGGGACTTAGCAGTTAGCACCCATGACAAGCTTTATAACCTGCCCTCTATCTGGGTTATTCTTATAAACAATGTGGGACTGGGGTGTTAATCGTGTTATGTCCTGTGATACATTAGCCACCTAGGATGGCAGCGTCAAAACACCAAGCCGAACACAACAAAGTGTATTAACCCCCTAGAAAATTATATCTAATAGACCTGGATAAAATGAAAAGAATGGATGTAGTAGCTTTTTGGAGTTAGAAGTTGTACTTCGTCTCAGAAATCAAGACAAGAACCTCAAATGTTGGGTCTTTAGATGTTTTAAGATTCCTTCATATCGTAAATAAGAAAACAGACAATGCAGCTATAGCCTTGTGAGCCTGGGCTTTTGCCTATTCTTATGATCAATAAAATTTTGTTTACCGATTAAAGAAAAAAAAAAGTTATAGCCTTCTGAGAATATGCAGTCTTCTCCCAATATGTAACGCCCCAATGGAAGGCCCAAACCACATGACCTATACTCCAAAAGGACTAGTCAATGATACAATTAGAGCCCCATTGGAACCTTATAAAGAGCAAGAACTTCTCAGATCTCATACACCACCTACCCTTATCCATATCATATGGGGTATCACAATCTACCCCCCTTAAACTCCCGACGTCCTCGTCGGGCCTATCCATTGTAGGTGGCATGGCTCAAGTCTCACATTTCTGGTTGGGATAGGCTCTGATACCATTTGTAACGCCCCAATGGAAGACCCAAACCACATGGCCTATACTCCAAAAGGACTAGTCAATGATACAATTGGAGCCCCACTAAAACCTTATAAAGAGCAAGAACTTCCCCTTCCCAAGCAATGTGAGATCCCATACACCACCTACCCTTATCCATATCATATGGGGTATCACAATCTACCCCCCTTAAATTCCCGACGTCCTCGTCGGGCCTGTCCATTGTAGGTGGCACGGCTCAAGTCCCATATTTCTGGTTGGGATAGGCTCTGATACCATTTGTAACGCCCCAATAGAAGACCCAAACCACATGGCCTATACTCCAAAAGGACTAGTCAATGATACAATTGGAGCCCCACTAGAACCTTATAAAGAGCAAGAACTTCTCCTTCCCAAGTAATGTGAGATCCCATACACCACCTACCCTTATCCATATCATATGGGGTATCACACAATATTAGCACTAACAATTAACTGGATGGTTTGACAGCTATGATTTTAAGCAAGCAGCCCACAATTCCAGAAACACAAGTAGAATCTCAATACAACATAGTGATATTAGCATTTGCAAATAGCAGTGCATGAAATCAAGTTAGAAGTAATGATACAAGATTTAGAAAAGAGAGATGATATTTGTAGCAATAAAGTGTGCAAACACCGCACACTCCTTTTGAAAAAAGTGAGTAAATATAAGACCCACAAGAAAAAATTAATTTTTTAATGGTGGACCTCACTCTTTTTTAAAAGGAGTGCGCGACGCTTGCATAACTCATGATTGTATCTAGCATTACTCAGGAAAAGATGCTCTAATTCAAAAACTAAAATGAAAAATAATTACAGTGGTGATTAAGATGAATCGAGCATAAAAGCAGACAGCATAACGTGAAACAATATATCATTTATGGTAAAAATACATCATATATACAATAAAATAAAATGAGGCAAACTAAGGCAAAAGATAAACCTGGGAGAAGGTTGTCCCATTTAAGCATATCCTCTAAAATCTCCTCACACTCCTTTGTGTCCTTCATGATCTGATGGTCGATTGCTTCCTTAACAAGCCCCTCCCACTTCTGATCATCCATGTTGAAGAACTCGTCCTTAACCATTTTCTTCATCACTATATCCCTTGCATTGTACAAATCATCAATCTCTTCATCCGTTTCATGCATTTCCTCAAAATCTGATTCAAATTCTTTGTCCTTAACATCATCCAAAGGTTTCATTCGGAGCTCTTCCATCAGCTCATCATCAGTGTCCTCATGTTTCCCTGCCAACTTCCTCTGTAGGATTGCTTCAAGTATTGATGGGAGCGCCTCTTCATCGCCTTTAAAATACTTCTCTATCCTTGTTTTCAGGTCTGAGGACAAAAAACTTACATATAAAGTCTCAAAAACACCAAATAACTTTCACAAATTTATCTTTTGAAAGGTAAAATAAGATTTTATTGATGAAGTAAATAGGAAAGACTTTCACAAATCCACCTTATTTCCAGAAAATCTAGGAACCGCATAATCAAAAGCAAAATTTGAATATTTTACTCAAAATTAATATGATAAAGTTATACATCAACTCACTAACAGTTCAGGTCCTGAAACCAATAAATGAAAACGATTCACAATTTCCTTCAAACAGAATTACCACATTCCGATACAGAATCATCCAAATAACATATTGCCCACAACTCAGGGACATAATCGAAAAGTCTCTTGTAAGGTGAGCGGAAAGAACGTCAAAATTTGGATCCCACCATTTAACTGATCCCAATACAACGATTAGCACCCCATTTTTTTTATAAGAAAACTATCAAGGATTCAAAACTCCAATAACAACATCAAAATCAAATAGAAACCTCAATCTTCGTATGTGATTTCTTGCACTTACTCGGCATCCAAACAGAGCATCCCAACTATCGTTTTACCTTTGTTGCTGACGTCCTCGACTGCGATGGAGCTATCCTTGTTCTGGGATGTTGCCAAGCTGGTCTCGGGAGCAGGGGTAGGGTTTTCACCGGACGAGTCATTTTCGGAGGAGTAGAATCTGAGGCGGGGCCGAGTAGTCGACGGCGCGAGTGGGGCTAGGAGAGGACATGGATTAGGGTTCTTAAGAATATTGCGAGTGTAGAATGCGACATTTCTGAGCAGCAAGCGTTTCATGGCTGCTCCTCCTCTTATCTCTCTCTCTCTCTCGATCTCTTTCTATCGATCTTAAGGAGAGGGGTTTAAGGTTGATTTGGTTTCTGAAGGGGTTTATGTCTTGAGTAATGCGAGACAGTACGCTTTCACATTTTATTGTTGTAAATATCATTTTTTGTTTTTTATATAAAAAAAAAAAACAAACAAACAAACAAACAAAATACAAAATTATGAAGAGAATATTTTTTTATTTTATTTACATCTTATGAACCTGTAATTATTTTTTATTGGCGCTTGTATCCGAAAACAAAATTTCGACTAATCTTGAGTCATTAAGCTCTCGATAAAGAATTTTTTGTAAGTGTATTTCGAATATTTTAAAGGAAGGTTTTTCTCGTCTTACAATCTTTAAAAATTATTTACATGTAAGAGACAGAATTCGAACCTTAAAGTTTAAGGGAGCATATGACCAAAACCAAGATCAAAAGATGTAATAAACTACTTTACATCTCATTTTATAATCGTTTTTAATAATTATCATTAAAAAGGTCATTTCTTAAAATTTTTTTCACTTTATCTTCCATTCATATTTGACAAAATCTTAATAAAACTCGTTTTCACTTACAAAATATAAAAATCTCGAAAAAGATTGAAAAAAAGTGATGATGATTGTCAAAATAGATCATAAAACAGGATGCTAAGTATAATTTTACTCCTGAAACTAGCATAATATTTTAAATTGGTTCCTCTGTTTGAACTCTTATCAGTTCTATAAATTTTAAAAAATAAAAACACCGCCAGCATAAAATATTACAAAAACATAAATTAAAAAAATATATTTTTACGACAAAGAGATTTTATAAAAATAAATTCACTAATTATAATACATAATTATGACATGTGTTTTCTTTTGATTAGTTATGATGTGGTAATAATGTGTCACACCAAAAAAAAATTTTGCTCATTGAACTAATGGAATTTTGACTGATGAACCAATTTGAAATATCAACTTGACCATTGGGGCCATTTTTATTTTTATTTTTAACCACAAGTAATGGTAAAAAGTCAAAATTGAATAGACCTTTTTTTTTATATATAGGAAATATAAAACTTTTATTCATCTCAAGAAATAGAAAGAAACACATTACAGTCTGGACTAGAGCCAAAGACTATTGATCCCACTAGAAGCTCTAAAACATTCTTCGCAAGACAGTGGGCAGTTTCGTTGCCACTTCTCTTAACAAAATTCACTTGCCAATTGGAAAAATTAGTTAACAGAATTCTAGTATCTGAAATTACAAAACCCACACTGTCCAACCTTTCAACTTGGAGATTGAGCCCCTGAACAACCTAGAGAGAGTCACCTTCCACGATGATAGAATCCAATACCAATTCTGCTGCAAACTGAACAGCCTTAAGAGCACCTATTGCTTCAGCCAACAGAGGAGACAAGCCACCAGCCATGGATATCTTCTTAGAGGCTAGAATGCCTCCTTCATGATCCCGAGCTACCATACCAATGCCAATTCTGGCGTGGACTTCACTCAAAGCAGCATCCTAATTTATTTTAATGAATCTAGCAGGAGTGGGGACCCAGTTTACAGCTTGATTTGTTTCCACTCGGAAGTTTGCCTTTGAAGATACTTGGGCCTCTCTAACATCAGCTAAACACTGAGTAGATTGTTGCATTAATAGAGTAGGATGCAAGAAAGACCCTTCAAAAACCAGTTTGTTTCTCCTAAACCATATACTTCTTGCTGCCACTACAAATAATTCCATCTGTTGGTCATCACACTGAGAACGTAGAGCCTAAAAAATCTCCAAGAAACTCCTTGCTTTCAAAGTACTCTTTTGAAACACAGTTGGCCCTTGACACCACACATCCATAGCTGAGCTACAGGTCCACAGAACATGAGCAACAGATTCTTCTTCCCTGCAACAAATAGGACACAAAGGAGAGTCCACAATCTTTTTCTTAAAGAGATTCACCCTTGTAGGCAAAGACTCCAAACAGGCCCTCCACAAAAACACCTTGGCAGCATTAGGAATGCTTAGTTTCCAATACCTAGTCCAGTTTTTGAAGTTTTTAGCCCTCCTCGATGACTGTCCCTTAGGCAGTTCATTGAGCTCATTTTGCAAGTGGTACGCACTTTTTACAGTAAACACCTCATCCTTAGTCCCCAACCACTTAAGTCTATACTATCATTAATACCAGTAGAGCTCAAAGGTATTCTCTGAATAACAGTAGCTGTATCAGTCCCAAAAATCTTAGTAACCAGATCTCTATTCCACTGCTTTACCTCACCATTGAATAGACTTAGGATCAGTTTGGGAACACAGGAATTTTCAGGTATTTTTGTATATTTCATTCTCAAATATCACTCAAAACACAAAACATTTTTCAATTTCAAGTTTTCAAATTTTCAAGTTTTTTATTTTATCATTACCTAATCATTATAACATTTTCAAACTTCCAAATAAACACAAAAAATAATACAAATTTTTTAAATTTCAAAACAAAAGTAATATTCCAAAATTATATTCAAATAATATTTTTATTAAACTTTTTTTTTCTCATTTTCTAAATCCTAATAAAGCATTTTAACTCAAATTATTTTACTATTATTCACACAAATCATTTCACTATTATTTACAGATATTCTGAAATGTTTGAAGTATCCAAATGAGGCCTTAACATTAATTACCTTTTTTTTTTTAAGTTACAATTTAGGTAGCCTCGAGTATAAATATATGCTTATTATAAAAATAAACTGTCGTTAGAAATTAGTATCTGTATAAACAATTTTATTTTTCTAGTGTAATTAGAAATACTTAAATATATGATGGGAATCTATGATATTTAATTTTAGAGTCTATCATTTGCAAATAATATTCAATATTTAAGTACATTTCTGTCTCTCCTAGTTGTAAAAAATATTTAGAACATAAATTATATGGAACCTTAATCGAGTATGACCATAGAAAGTGGAACTAAAATTAGTTTTGGTTTGGATTTGTGTCATAACTAGCTATGAGTATATAATTATATGAATCAATTTTAATCCAACTTATTTTTTTATAACTGAACTTATTTAATTAAATGGATGAAATCTCTAAGGCCTTTTTCTTTTACTAAATTTTATTCAAGAAAGAAAATGATGTTGATAAAATAATAAAGGTAATGAAATAAACCTCAATAAAGTGCAGTCACGACAATGAAATTGTTAAATCAACCTAAATGCACCTTGTATGCATCACCTCATCCTGTCAACAATATCCAAAATGACTGTCCATGTCCAAGTCCAAGTACCCTGTTCTTCAGTGTAACCATTGACAAAAACGAAAATGCAAACAAATAAATGATATTAGTATTAAGGTTTCTACCCTGGTTAACTTCATGCAGCACAGCCATACGGCTGTCACTGCAAACACCAAAATCCACTTGCAAGTACTTGGTCATCATTTGATCTTGTCAATAATATCAGACATGACTTTGCACGTCTTCGGAGCCCTCAGTTGTAATTTGCAAATGGACGCTCAATGTCCAGAGATGAAGGTCACACCACCTTGCTCTCCTGTATTTGGAAGCAATCCCTTCTCGGCTATTAGGATTGGCCAGCAAAGTGATACTAGATAAACCTTTCTCCAAACCTTTCTTTCACCTGAATAGCCCTTGTCTTCAATGAAATGCATTGCATGCACTTTACTTAATTACTAGGGTCTCCACTTTGCCACTTCATTGGTGCAAATAGCCACATACTGTTGAAATTCGTCTTCAGATCCATTTTTGCTTCTCTAATGTTGCCAGTTTTCTCTCATACAGTGTAGCTGACCTGTGAATATTTTGTGTACCAGTTCCAATCCATTGTTTGTTGAGATGGATAGTCATTAAAGATTTCCTCTAATCCCCCAACTTGATACTCACCAAAAGTGATATTAAGCACATCAATCAAACAGGAACAATAGTTTCTCGCGCTTAAGAGTAAAAATAAATTTTTACATGCTCATGAATAGTTTCATCCAATCCATTTTTTTTTTTTTAACATAAGTACTTCGTTCCTTCCATTTTCTCCCAAGGGCCAAGGTTGAATAACAGTAAAAACACACCATAGCAGGTCATATATATAATAAATTTGAAGCTTGAAACGTACAGAAACAAGAAAGAAAAATTTTCTCCTCCGAATTAATTAGCAATAGAAAGTGCATGAGGTGCAAACAGACAAATTGCAATTATCATATAATAGCAAGTCCTTGAGCTCATGCTTATAAAAAAAAGCAACCAAGCCTACATGTTCATATTGAATTTTCAACATGGTCAAATCATATGCTTGTGAGATAAAAAGCACCAACCATAGCATCTCTTGCATTATGCATATTACTCATCCCTAACCCTTCTCTTCACATCACTTTCTTTTGCATCAAAATCTTCATCAGTTTCACAGGCTGATTCATCCAAATCAGAGTCAAACTCTTCATCCGAGTCAAACTCTTCATCTGAGTCAAGCTCTTCATCCTTCATATCATCCAGAGGCTCCTGCCTCTTCCCACAAATTTCTTCCATCAACTTATTGTCAGCCTCATCATGTCCACCTGCCAATTTCCTCTTCAAAATCGCTTCAAAGATTGAGGGTACCACTTCTGCATCTCCAGCATAGAACTTCTCTACGCGCCTTTTAAGCTCTGGAAGATCATACCATTTGAATAATATTAATTCAGCTGCAATTGCTTGGACAAAAAAAGCCCGAAAGAATGTAAAATAAATTGGATTATTTGTAGTTGCCTACCATTGAAACGCAGGTAATGAAAGTCCATAAATCCTTGAATTCAGAAAATCAATTCCCCCACCAAAACAAATTTTGTTATTTTATTTTGGTGAAACCAAACTAGATCATTAGAATCTTCCTGATATAATGACAATTATCAAACACCAGAATTGAACAATTCAGTTTTTCCCAAAAAGTGATGAAAGTCAAGAGATCCTAAACCCACAAAGCCAAGTAGCTTCAGAATCCCCAAATACTGCCTTGAAGTTCTTAACTCCTACAAATAACGAATAGTGATCTTATTATATATATGTTTGTTTGTTTTGATAAATATGAATAGCTATATCATATTCCCCGACTAGATGGCAAGAAAAATAATAGAGCCCGACAGATTCTCGGGTTTTTCAAAATGAAAATTAATAGCACAAGTATAGAACACTCATCACACCGAAGAACTCAGACTCTGAATTTTACAGAATTCTTCTTTTTCTTTCTTTAGTTTTGCTCTTGTTTCTCAATAACCAAACAGAGACCAAGTTCAGAACTTCCAATCCTAAATCTCTACTTTTACCTTGGTCGCTAACATCTTCAACACCAATGGAAGAATGATTCTTCCGGGTTAGGGTCAAATCCGATTCATTAGACGAGTCGGACTCGGACGAGAAGACTCCGAGTCGTGGCCAATTCGAAGCCGCCAAAGGGACGATGGAGACACTAGGATTTCGGTTGTAGCTGGGATGCGAAAGAAGAACATTGCGAGCGAAGAGAGAGGCATTTCTTACGAGAGCTCGCTTCATTTCTTATGGTTTCCTTTTAGGGTTTAGGACTTTGTTAGGGTTTAAGCTTTGGAGAACAGATCAATGCAAGGTGGGACGCCTTCGGAGCGTTTATATTTGCTTTTAACTGGGCCGAGATGGGCTGCATAGTTTCCCTTTAGGAATGGGCCTTATACAAGTTGATTGGGCCTGTATCTGGTTTCTAATACAATGGGTCTTTCTTCACCTAACTCCATTCCTGCAAATATGCTTTGAGAAACAGAGTGCAGACGGCTCCATAAAAAAAAATACTTTCATTTTTGGTGGATTTTCTTTTTATAAAAATTCTATTATCAAACCGATTCGTAGAACATGCCTAATAAAATTCTTATATTTTAGAATTTAATTTTAAAATTTGAATATTACAAATTAAATATTACCATTTAAGTGATGTGAATAATGTATTTTACGCACCGACTTAAGAATAAAATAATTCAATCACAGTGCATCCACAGATTGAACATCCATGCCACACTTGAACATTTAAGATGCTTTTTAGTGTTAGTAATTATGTAGAGAAAAGAAATTCAAGTTCATGGTTTAAGCAAGGCAGTTTGCCAAGGCAACTGTATTGATCTTAAATATCAATGAATGTTCTTGCATCACACCATTCTGAAGAACCTAGAAGGTTAGAAAATGTGTACTCTTGATTCTAAAGTTACTGCACTGCCATTATGGCATAGGACAATGCTAGCATGCCCCTAATGCATTTCAATTTTTTAAAACATTTTTTAGATATCTTTAAACATATAAAAAAAAATACAACTTTATTAGTAGTCACTTCCTTAACTATTAAGTAAAAAAAATGAAAATAACCGGGCCGTAAGTTTGAGGCTCTGTTTGGATTGAGAAACCATCTCAACTCATTTAATCTCATCACATCTTATCATTACAACTTTCTCAAATTTTCATATAAAATACAATAAACAATTCAACTTTTTTAAATCTCAAAACATTAATAATATTAAAAAATAATATTTTTTTCAACTTTTAACTTTTATTTAAAATCATCTCATCTCACTGTCCAAACGAAGACTAAGGGGACAAATTCATGGGATCAAGTATCATTTTCCTTTGCCATAATTTATGCATGATGGAATACGATTCACTCAATATCACTTGAAATAGATAGTATTTAATTAGCGTAGAATATGAGATTTTTATGTCATTTCACGTGTTGACAAGTGAAATTTGTCAAAAGATCTTATGTTTTGCACCAAATGGATGCTATCCATTTAACTTGAAATAGAGAAGATGAATGTAACTTGGAAGTGCAAAATAAGGTTTAGATCTTAAAAAAAGCAACACTCAAGCAAGCCATAAAATTCTTCCCAACAAAAAAGTAGTGATCAAGTTAGGTATTACTTGGGAAATGAAAATAGGATACCTTCAATTCTGTGGCTGACATGGAGTGCCTTGCTTCTCCACATTCATCAACAGCATATTTATATTAAAATAAATATATAAAAATGGCTTGGTTTAAAGGTTGTAGAATGTTCAAATCGTGGGCCTTAGCAAACCTATTTTAATAGATTATAAATTTTTTTTGTAGATATTCAAACTCTGAATTTGGGTATGCTTGTGGAAAAATAATATTTGTAATCATAGAGTGTGTAAGTACTGCGTATTCTTTTTTTAAAAAATAACTAAATATGAAACTCATATAAAAAAAATTAATTTTTTAATAATAGACTATATTATTTTTTAAAAATAGTGCATACCTCTTGACTGTATTTAACATTATTCATGTTTATAACAGTATCCTTACTAGTTGAGATGCCTGTAAAGAGGTGACCAGATGGACATAACAGTTCATCAAGTCTGCCATGAGCCTTAAAATTATCAAGAGACAGATTCCAAGGATCCTCAATGTCTACAAGCAGGAAGATTGAGCAGTGGAATTTTTATAGTTTTAACTTGGTAACAGCAGCATCAATTCCAGATTATCATTTATTTTAAAAGTTTAAATTAATAGAAGTGGTAGATTTAATTATTTGTATTATATTATTAACACTGCTCTCACACGTGGGCCAAACTTTCATTTAATAAGTAAGTTCAACGTGTGAAATATTTAATTAAATGTAATAGAGTGTAAAATCAGTGTTCAAATTCAAAATCTCTGCTATGATATTTAATAAAATCGTTTAAGAAACTTAAATTAATAAAAATAAATAAATTTAATTATTTATATTATGTTTTTATCACCTTTCAACTGCTATTTGGTGTTTTCGTTTAACATCTAGGCTTTCTTATGTGCCGGATAAAAGGCTAATAGCCTTTGAACCGATTGATATCTTTTTTTTCTTTTTTTCTTTTTTTTCTTTCGAGTACAAGTTGGTGGGTAAATTTATAGATTTAATTTAGTTAAAATATTTCTTTTTATTTTCATTTGAGTAAATAGGAAATATTTTAGTTAGAAATATTTTAACTAAAAAGAAATAAAATTAAATCTATAAATTAACGTGATTTAAAATGACATATTAAATTATAAAAATATTTTTATTAGATATATATTTATTTATAAAATTTATTTTATAAGATGTGTAACACTTTTTTTTTTTTTTTTAAAAAAATAGTCATAAAAAAGAAGACAAAATTGAAAAGAAAGTCAAAAGAATCTTTAACCGATACACGCGTTTCAATCTATTGGAGTTTGCAAAAGCCTTGGCTTGATTGTTTTCCAGATGAACAAATGGCGTTCAAAACACTCAAAAGAAACAAAGTTGAAAGTTGTCCCTTCTTTTTCTCTGTGTGTCTCTGTCACAGTGAGAGGAAACCCAACTACAGTACTACACTTTGCTTTTTTTTTTTTTTAAAATAATATAATAATAATAGTCTATTTAGAGCAGCATTGATCTGCCTATCAACATAAGCCCTTTTGTATGATATTTCCTTTGTAGCTAAGCTTTATACAATTCATTCAATTCCTTGCCAACATCAATATATAGAGTGAGAGGACTACAAGGTTCAAATAGTTGAAGATACCCTTGTCAATCAAAAAGTATTGGTGAATGGAATAGAGGATGCTTTGATAACAATCAGAGGATCCTTCAAACATGGACTAGAAATAGAGGAATTAATTTTAATGGCTTAAGAACTAATATTTACTTGTTATTTATTCAATAATTCATTCTACTAGAACTTAGGTCGTTAGAGCATTCTCATTGGTTTCCCCATAAAATTTCTTATAATTTAACTAAAAATCACATTCTCTAAATTTTTTCCCTAAATTTTATTTATCTTTTAAAAACATTCTACATCTCTTCCCCATCCTCGTCTATGTTCTATTAAATAATATTTCTCTATTATTTCTTTATTACTTTTTTCTCTCATTTTCATTTACAATATTAACTATTAACTCTTTTGTCTTATTATCTTCTTTTCAAATATCACATTCTACTAAATACTTATACGATTTTGACTATCGGATACAGTATTATTTTTCAAACCAAAATCCGTATTATAAGAATAGTAATTTTTTTTAATATGTGCATTTTCTAACATAATGGTATTTTTTAATATCTACTCTTTATCAGTTTCTCTAATGGTAATACCTAACCACGTTCGATGATAAAATCTTTTGTCATTTTTTAACGGTAACATTTTTTGTTATTTCTCTAACGTTAAGATTTTGAAGATTTTCTCTAACGGTAACATTTTGAACTCATACCTCTAACGGTAACTTTATTTATCTTTTCTCCAACGATAACTTTTTTTTTCTTCTCTCAAACGGTAACATTTTTTGTCTTATATGTAACAATAACTTTTTCATCTATAAATGCGCATTCTGT
Source organism: Juglans cinerea (assembly GCA_961763995.1). Taxonomy (NCBI): domain Eukaryota; kingdom Viridiplantae; phylum Streptophyta; class Magnoliopsida; order Fagales; family Juglandaceae; genus Juglans; species Juglans cinerea. The sequence continues at coordinate 15,795,670 of CAUIVZ010000016.1, forward strand.
TTGCATTCACATTCTCACAAACTCAAGTCTTATTTGATCTAAAGAACCGAATGGATTGATCGATCAAGAATGTTCTAAGTCAAGGAACTAACAAATATAATGAAAGCATATGTTATTCTACATTATATGATCATTGAAGACGACCATGATGATAGTGAGGGTCCAAACATTGAGTATGATCAACTTCATGATGAAGTCTCGAAACCGTCGCGCAATCATACAACTGAGCTTACGAACTTCATCCAGCGTCATCATCATATTAGAGACAGCTCGGCATATCATCATCTCCAAACAGATCTAATTGAACATTAATGGCTATTATATTCCCAACAGTAGACATGTCACATAATTGATTGGTATTTCCTTCATGTTAGTAGTGACTACATTTGAGTTAATCAAATTACCATTCGTATTTCCTTCATGTTAGTAGTGACTATATTTGAGGTAATCTGTAATAGTTTATGAAATTGTAATGGCCAATTTCCTGACTGATTTCAAAATATCAATTAACACAATCCAAATAAAAATTAAACTGTCTTAATATCAATAATATCGTCATCCATCATTGTCTGAAACAGAAAATAAAGAAATAAACTTTTTACAGAAAAAGTTTAATCAATCCAAATGTGCTGCAGCATTGCGTCTCGCCATGATTTCCCTCTGCAGTTCCTAGAAATATAACCGCTGCAGTCCTGACATGGCACTCACGTCCATCATCATAATGCGCTAATCCGCTTCCTTCTTGGTGAGCTCTAGTTCTTCGCCTCCAACCTCAGCCTTTCGTCCTCTTGACGAATTTTATTTAGCTATTTTTTCTTGTCATTTTCCATCTTCTCGGCCTCCAACCTCAGTTTTTCTTCCTCGAGACGGATTTTATTTATCTCTTTTTCCTTGCCATATTCCATCTTCTCGGCCTTGAGGCGAAAAAACTCTTTCTCCTGAGCACGTGACTCATTCAAAAGCGTATGCTTCAGCTTACGGAGCACAACAATCTCCTTTGAATGCTGGCCTTGGGCCTTTCGTTCTCATTTCTCAACTTTCCTTCCCATTGGTCAGTCAACTTTCCATCACATTATCCGCCTCGAGATCAAAAACTGAATCTACCGTAGCGCCTGAACATCTAGTCAGGGTCGGGGACGGCCGGACGGGGACGGGGATGGGGACATCGTCTTCATTCACTTTGGATCCTCATTTGTGGAACGCCAAATCTATTTAGGTTGGTCTTTCAACAGGTGCCAACAATGCTCGAACTGAAAGGAGCATTTCTCTAGTGATTGGTACATAACATTGGCTTTGTCAAACTTGCATGTAGATTCTATGTTAAACCAATGTACAAAGAAATTAATTATTCATAAAACAAGTAAGAGTATGGATATTCTACCTTGTCTTGCTCGGTCATGCCACTTTGATTCAACCCTTCGACCTGGGCTAGTTTCGCACAAAATTTGTTTGTCGCCTTTTGAATAACCGACTACCGATGTATTAAAAACTTTATGGTCTTGTCATTTGTGGTTTCTTTAAATTGCTGGAAGTATTCAAAAAAAAATTTCCGAAGTTAGGAGTGTTTTTTGTCTGTTCTCTTGACGACATCAAGGCTACAATTAAGCCATGGGGAAACAAGTAACTTGTCTTCTTCGGGGGTGAAGTTTGCACCTTTGACTGATTTTCTAACGCCGATAGGATAGCTATGGGGTAGGGGTGGAGAGTCATCAACAGTCATATGAGAGTTTTCACTTTGGCTACCGTAAGTGGGGTCTAGTTGAGGATCTTGACTTAGGAGGTTGGTGAAGTACATATGTCAGGGTCTTGTAAATTCATCTCTAAAAATGTATTGAAATGTTAGACACGTAACTATGAAGTTTGGGTTTTTCTATCGCCGGCTCAGGAACCGAATGGTAACATCTACGAAATTTGGCCACCCTCTCATGGCTACAACAACTAGTTGCCACTACTTGTTGACCGTTCGAGTTACCTAGTCATTGAGGAAATGACCATAAATTTCCTGTATCCCCACCAGGCTTTGTCATTATCACAGCCAAGGGGATTTAATTTACACATTACTTCTCTATCACAACATAACATAAAGCAATGACACAACCAAAAATAATGTAACAGATCTGACGAATTCACATATTCATACAAACCAACAACCAAACAGCATGCAAATCACAATAATGCTAAATAAGAGCATTATCATCCAGTGCATTTCTATCAAATGTATAAATAAATGGGGCTCGGAATGCTGGAAATATTGACAGAATGCGTAAGCAAGGAGCCATTCACATCGAATGACTGCAAAACCCCACCCGAATCCCAATTGCCTTTTGTGGAAAGTACCACAAACTGCAATATGGTCATCCGGGTGAGGATTACCCCACCATATCAATGGAGCCCCATTAATACTTATGAATTAACCTGTACTATAACACCATCATTACAGCCTAATAACAGCCCTCCTCTCTCGAGAGATAAGAAACACTACAAAGGACCCAACAACACAGAACAAATTACCCATGGAAAGAGCAATGAAAGTGAATTGGTTTAAGGAATTGACTATGCATTTTTTGGATATCAAAATTCAAATTCGGATATGCAATAAATTCACCCAACACAGCAAAAAACATACAGACAAACTTAATGAATGGATAACCACAAACAATGATTCGCCCATTCCATAACCACAAACTCCACCAAATTCTCCTCAAAACCAAAAACCCAACGCACCAAATCCTAAAAAAGCCACAATCGCAGGCCTCAATGAATGGATCGATCAAGAAAAATGGTAAAACATGAGAGACAAACTTAAAAGAAAAATCTGTGTGAAAGCATCATCACTTTCTCGGTAGCCAAACAATTAACACAGCCAAAAACATACAGACAAAGCTCGGCACGCAAAAAAAATAAGAAGCAGTTTCCTCAAACAAAGCCCAAAATCAAAATTATAAACGAGAGAAATATCCGAATTCCACCAGCACAACACTTTCAATCTCTTTACCAAACAATGGTTCACCCATTCCATAACTACAAACTCCCCCAAATTCTCCTCAAAACCAAAAACCTAACGCATCAAATCTTCAAAAAGTCACAATCGCAAGCCTCAATGAATGGATCGATCAAGAAAAATGGTACAACATGATATAGACAAACTTAAAAAAAAAAATCTTGGTGAAGCATCTCAACTTTCTCGACAGCCAAACAGTCTCAGCGAGGATGAAAGAGTCAAAGAAAGTGAAGGTATAGATCAGTAGAAGAAATCTTAATCCGAAGAGATCACCGACGTAGAGAGAGTTGTAGGCAAACATCTCATTCTACCTTGATCATGGTGTCGAGAGGAAGAAAAAGGGAAACAGAGAAATAGAGAGGGAGAGAGATAGGAAAAGAAAAATAGAAGAAAATAAGGGAATAGAGAAACAGAGAATGAGAGAGATAGGAAAAGAAAAATAGAAGAAAAAAAGGGAAGAGAGAAACATACGATTTTGAAGAAATCAAATTTCACTTACAAAAATTGCCGATGGAGATGCAGCAATCGTTGTGCTGCATTGAGATGGAAGGGCCAACCGAGAGAGAAGAAGATGCGGGACAAAGAGGAAACCGAATGAGGTTTGGGAACGATGGGATGTACAGTCGTTTCCCAAATATGAGAAATTCCTGTACAAACCGTAAACCTTAACCGTAAAATGGGATTGGGATGGGGAGGGATTTTTGTTCAAAATCCTAAAATTTTTCCTAAATTATAGGGATAGAGGAGATATGCAGACCCGAATGGAAATGTTCTTAGTAAATAATTAGTTGTTTAGATAGTGGTAGATGGCCCCATTTGGATTCAGAAAATATTTCATCTCATCTTATCGTTATAACTTTCCCAAATTCTCATATAAAATATAATAAATAATTCAACTTTTTCAAATTTTAAAACAATAATAATATTAAAAAATAATATTTTAACAGTATTTTTTTTAATTTTCATCTTTTATCCAAAATCATTTCATTTCATATCTGAATCCAAACCTGCCTTAAGTACATCAGTAGATTCGAATCCTCTTGAGTGTAAATAATTTATAGGGGTCATGGGATTAGGAGAACTTTCCCTTAAATTATTCCAAATAGACTTGCATAAACCTCTTTGTTGAAAGGGCCTTTGCATCTCCAAGATAAGTTGGGATTTTATTTTCGAACACCAGATAACAATAAAATAAATAAATACATCAATAGATAGGTCCACATACACAGATAAAAACGTTTGAGCAGAAAATAGGTTGCATTTGATTGTCAAACATATTTTTGGTGATGAACCAAATGCTTAGTCCCTAAAAAAAAAATACAAACTTGATTAAAAATTTAACATTCAACGTGTTGGATTTTGGACCATCTGTAGTAACAGCACAACATGATTAAATAAATAAATAAAAATAAAAAAACAGCACAACATGATGTCCTTGTGCTGAAACTGACATTATCCGATGGTCCATGCACAAACCCTTCTGAGCAATATGTCCAGAATTTATTGCAGAAATTACCTTGGCATTGCTTTTCTTGTCGTTTTGGTTTGTTCTTTCCGAATGGAGAACAGAGGGCTCCTTTGCATTGTCCAAGAATATCATTCAGCCACTTGACTTTACACGTTTTTTTGACATTTCGAAAGGTTCCATGAACTTGCTGTCAAAACGGATACAGTTTCCATAACTTTTTGTTTTCTTCTCTTTTAAAATACACTAAAAGAATCACTTCTATGTAGGTTTAAATACCTTTTACTTTGGAGCAGAACAGAGAATTCAAAATATAGAGTCCATAAAAAAAAAAAAAATATAGAGCTGTGTTATTCCTCTGGTTGACCGATAAAGCTGGAATTTTGTCAGTCTCTTGCTGTAAAATTTGGAGAATTGGAGAAGAATATTAGCTTATTTGAATAAGGCGATGAAATGAAATAAAATAATTTTAAATAATTTAAATAAATATTATTAAAATATTATTTTTTAATAATATTATTATTTTATAATTTAAAAAAATTAAATTATTTATTATATTTTATACAAAAATTTTAAAAAAATTATAATAATGAAATGATACGAGATAAATTGATATTTAAAAGTAATCTAAATTTTGTAATAATAAAAAAGTATACTATTATTTTAATTTTTACTTTTGATTTGATGGATTTAAATATAATAAAATATAATATATAAATTATGAATACTTTGTAAGTCTATCACTACTCGTGCTTCTTTGTCTCTCTCTATACAGTGAGATGAAATTCTAAGTTGTATAAGTTTTGTATATCATTAAAATTAACTAAGATGCAGTTAAAATAATGAGATAAGATGAGATGAATTTATATAAAAGTTTAAAATTGAATAAAATATTATTTAAATATTATTTTTTAATATTATTTTATTTTAAAATTTGAAAATATTAAATTATTTATTATATTTTATATAAAAATTAATTTCATGACAGGTTAATTCATTAGCCAAAAAAAAAAAATCTTTTTAGGTCATAGAACACAAAGGCCCAGCAAGGACCCAGTACTGGAAACTTCACACTTGAGGCATCCTTTGGGTCAAAATTAGACCTTACAATGATTGAGACTATTTGGCTTAATCGGGCTACTCTGACTTAATAGAGAAATAATAGTGATAGAGTATGTAAATGTCGTATAATTATTTTAAAAAAATTAAATAAATACGAGATTTACATAAAAAGAAAATTAATTTTTTAATAATAAATTCTACTCTTTTTCAAAGTGACTATACGATACTTACATATTTCGTGATTGTATATAACATTATTCAACTTTGTATATTTTGTTTTTTTTTTTTTTTGAAATAACGACTTTGTATAGTTAAGTTAGTGCTAAAAGAGCATATTACAGTTGTAATCCCAATACACATGGTTTTTGACCTTTTGTTTCTCTCTCTTTTACAGCACCACAACAACCCAGAAATCTGACTTTTTGAAGACCCTATATCCTCCCTTGCCCCATAACACAATCAACGCTTCCTAATCCTGAAACGACTACACTGCACATGATAAAAGGTAGAGAGAGAGAAGATAATTAAAGCAAAACCTTTTCTCTGATAAGTGATAAGCAAGCATCAGCCTTAGCTTAAAAAGCAAAATAGAGGAAAGCAAAAGTTAAATCATTGTTCACAGATTCCAGAGAGCCTCTCTCTCTCTCTCTCTCTGTGAGAGACTGAGACTGCTGTTGGATTGATGATGGCATATACCCACGATCCCAACAAGAAGACAAAGCAGAGCCCACCTAACAGACCCCCATAAAACACCAAAAAGCAAAGAAGAGAGAAAAACTAACCCACAAAATCAGTTCTTTAATCGATTCTCTCCACTAACTCAAAGCTATTCCCTCTCTCCTATGTAATCTAATGACTTCTCACACTACATTATGCATTGTCTTCCTCTCATAAACTCTACCTCAAACTCTCCCCTCCATTGATACAAAAAAAAACTCAAGCTTTATCTGTCGCTCTCCCAGTGAGTGCATAGAAACCATGCCTGTTATTACAGAGGCATCGTCAGTGGGAGAACAAATGAAATGGAGGAGACCTAGAAGCCAATTTTACCAACAAATCTCAGAGATGGGTCCTCCTATTTCAGACCCGCAAATCCCTTCCATTATGCAATCCACTCGCTGCAAATCCACCATATCTTCCCTCCTCCTCTCCACCTTTTCCACCACCAGCTCCACCACGACGGGCGAAACAACACCACCCACGAATAGTACCTGCAAGAAGAAGAACAACTTTGCGTCAGCTAAGTTTAGGGGCCTGGGGTGCACGGCCTCGGCGTCGCATCAGGTGTCGGTTCCGGCAGTGATTCGGGGCTCCGCTGATTGGGAGGGCAAGAAGAGCAGGAAGAAGAAAAAGAAGAACAAGAGCAACAGCACGGACAAGGAGAGTAATAAGAGCCATCAGGGAGGAATGGTTGATGTGTCTAATTCTATAAATTGTATGGATGCGCAAGATGTTTGGTGTGGCCCCGGAATTGGGTTTTCTGCGGAGGATTGCGTGGTGGCGAGGAGGAATGCATCCTCTGGGAGAGGAAAGATTGATGGGGAGAAGATGACTCATAGGGAGGTAGTAGTCTTTTTATTATCTTCATTGCCTCTCCGCTCCCCGTCTCACCTTTTCTACTATGACTTTTTTTTTTGGCTGAATATTTTCTACTATGACTTGTGGGTGTGGATACTGAATTTATCTAATTTTATAGGATATGGATTTTTTTTTATTCTTCTTAATTTCTTTTCACTTTGTAATTTTTTCTTTACTTAGAAATGTGGTTTTCATTATTGAGTGGATTTTGTCGGTAGAAATGGCTGTCTTGGGTACTTTGTCTGGGTTTGCAGGGTAAAAGATGGTGTTGATCATTTTGCGGTTAATACATTTTCCTGATATGTTAACATGGTTGTCTGTACGCAGTATGCACAAGTTTTGTTTTCTGTTTGGTTCACAATATATAGAAGAAAATAATCTGAAGAAAAGAAATAAAAATAGAAGAAGATAAAAGTTCCTCGTGAGTTTGCTTCCAACTCGCTTATCTAAAAGAAGAAAAGTCCACATTTTTTGCTCATCTAATTTTCTCTTTGAATTAAATCCATGTTAGAAAACAAACTTTTGGTTGGTTTTCCTCAAAACTATGAAAAGGACGAGTTTATTACTGGTGAGGCTCTTCGCCCTTTTTTTCTTCAGATTTTTTTCATATTTTTCAGCGGTATGACTTCTGTGTTAGGAAAGTATCGTTTTTGTGCAGGAAAATTTCACTGCTTTGATTTATGGCATTAATGGCACTTTTTGAATTTTTTGGGAGTTTTTGAGTATATATTACTTGTCTTGCCTTACATTTGACTGTCGTGCCTCATGGAACCAAGTCCCTGGATTTTTTTTATTTGTACCTTTTCTCCAATGCGTGCACGCAAGAAATTTCCATAGAGAGACAATTTATTATTTCATGAATTTTTCATTTTCAACCCAGCCTTAATTATGAGACTTTTATATGCAACTTTCTAATAAGCATTTCACTGGTTGAGTTAAGAGGAGGGCAGTCTCTTCCTTTTTCCATATATTGATCCAATAATGGGTTGGAGTATTGGACTTTGTTTAGTTTGCTCCATATTTGTTTTTTCTTTTGTTCTTATTTTATTTTGCTTGATTGTGCTTCATCTATCTTGGCAGCGGCCTTGTTTATCAAGGCGAACAGTGAACCCTGAGCCTATATCGTTTTTGGATTCCGACCCTGACTATGTATCTAGGCTCCCTGGACCAGAGGTATTTGGAAGTAGGTATTACCGCCATGCTCGCCATCCTTCTCCTGAGGGCCTTGCTGAGGTCTGTCCATGCTCTCTGTGTTCTGTTTGTATAGTTCTTGGGTATGCTGATTTTCTTTCTTTGTTTTTAACCTATCATACTTTTGCTCCCTTGTGCCTTGTTTGAGTTGGTAGGATTTGCACAGCATAATTGTAGATGCTTTGTAATCCATGCCCCCATGCACCTTGTATGGAAAGGCCTTTAGATGTCATCCCTTTTTACTAATTTTATTTGCTGGAAAAAAATCCTTCAGTTTATCGGCACTGGACTTAAACGGACCCGTTTGGATACTTGGAATATCTCAGTGTATCTGTGCATAGTAGTGAAATGGTTTGATTTAAGATGTTTTATTAGGTTTTGGGACATGTGAGAAAGATTTGAATAAAAATATTATAAAGTTAAAAAGTTATTTGAATATTATTTTTGTTTTGAAATTTGAAAAAATAGTATTGTTTTTGGTGTTTTGTTTGGGAGTTTGGGAAAGTTGTAATTGTTAGATGAAAAAGTTGAAAATTCGAAATTGAAAGTGTTGTGTTTGAATGATGTTTGGAAAGGAAATATCTGAGAATACTTGAGAACAATTGTGTTGCCAAACGGACCCTTAATGATGATGGGGTTTTCTATCAGCTTGCGTCAAATGAATGGGGTTTTCCTTTGCACCATACTCCTCAAGAAGAAAGCTAGTGAAATTTTGACTGCCATTTTTTTTTAATTTCTTTAGGAAAAGGAAAAAACCCCCCCCCCCCCCAAAAAAAAAAAAAAAAGAAAGAATAAAAAGAAGCCAAAAGACGAGAAGCAATGGGGATAAAGTGGTGGAAGAACATGAATTTGTTTATGCAAAAAATACACTTGCTGAAAAATTAGTTTAAGAGTCTGACTTGCTTATTGGATACTATCTTCCTAGATTATTTACTTGGATTGGTCTGTGGACTTTTATGATCTCCTATGTGATGGTGATGATGAATATAATTTGGAGGAGATAAGGCTTGAGGGGTTAGGTCACCTACTTATTCCCTTTTTCCAATTATTTTCCCAAGTCAATTTAATTTATCCAATATTGTATTACATGGGGACAATGTTCAGGAATTCTTGTCTTTAATTTATCGCCTTTAGAATGTCTTTAGGAGTTCCTTTGTATACGTCCCGTGTACAAGGACTATGTTTATTTCATTCATATATATATAATATCTCTTTTTTTACTGATAAAAAAAAAAAATTAATTTATAAAAAAATACACCACTCAACGCTAAAAAATTGTTAGTAAACCTGGTATGAATTCATTCTTAAAAAAACTATAGATTTAATACATGCACACATCTTTTCCATTGGCTTGATCATGAACATAACCGGGGGTGCGTGTTTCTTGAGGGGATTCCCTTTGGAAATTCTTCAAGTTTATTTGATTAATATAGTTTACTTACCAATCAAAAGAAAAAAACAAAAGATCATGCACATAGCTAGTCACCATTGCTAATTATAAGATAGCTAGCCTGACTAATTTATTCATGGACAATGGTCAATGAGACCTTGTATGTCCTTAGAATTAGAGGGGGATGAATTTTGCTTCATTAGTAGGTTTCAAGTCTAGGTTCCTTTAACTTCCATGAAAAATAATGGACTTGTCTTCAGTATATATGACCATTCAATGAACTAATTTTCAGTACCAGAAGTCATTTAAAATAATTCAGACTAGTTGAGCTGTTGTTGACTCTACTTGCATATGTATGCCCACTAGTTGAGTTATTGATTTTAATAAATAATTGTATCAGAATTTTTGAATAAAAAGATCCAATAGAAGGATCCTGGTTTGGGACAATGTATTTTAGTGAGCCATATATGCTTTTAAAGTAGACCATGTTTTTTGTCATTCCGGAGTCATTTAAAATTATCTGGGGAGAAAAGCGTAATTGTTTCTGTAATCATTGAATATTTGTTGGGTTTGCTAAAAATCATTAATGAACAACTTTACCCAATTGAAGCAGGTTAAGGATGTGCTTTAATGGAAGTGTGGTGTTGAGACTCAAAGTAAGAGGGATTTTGTAAATAATTGCATGTCGGTTTATGGTATTGCCATTAATAGGTTGGATGCTATAAATTGTCCTTCTTTTCCACTGTTGAATTGAATGATGGATGTTCGTTTACGGCTCAATATTATAGATGGATTAGTCTATCAACATTGGTAAACCCTAATGGCATCTATCTATATTCTGTATATCTTTGTGTCTAACAGATAAGGACTGTCCACAATGGATTTACATAATTTGTTACTCGTTGTACTAGAGATGTAAATTTATGGCTTGTAATGAATGTCATGCATACATTTTGGTGAAGTAACAAATTTGTGAGGGGATCCTTCTACTTAGATGAATCATGCGGTATTTAGGAAGCATTTAAATCAGTGCTGGCTGGTGCAGATTATGATGCTCCAGAATAGTCTACTAATGGGAGGAAGATTTGACATGCATGATCGATATAGAGACTGGAGACTCGATGTAGATAATATGTCATATGAGGTTTGTTGATTTTACTCATAAACTGCATCTTCAATTAATTGTTGTCCCCTTATTCTTAGGTCTCCTAATGTTTGTTGTATCTGTATTACATATCATCTTGGGAGCATTCTACAATAAATCCCTTGTTTTTGTGTGGCAAACAGGAATTGCTTGAGCTTGGTGAGAGAATTGGTTGTGTGAGTACTGGATTGAAAGAAGAGGAAATAGGCCGCTGCCTCAGGAAAATTAAGCACTCACTTATGAATGATCTATCACCGCATGTGTCTAAGCAAGTAGATAGGAAGTGCAGCATTTGTCAGGTGAGCTTGTAACAACTTGTTTGCCTGTTCACTGTCAATTATTGTCGATCTCCATAGAGTTTGCCTTAAATCTTATTTGTGCATACAGGAGGAATATGAAGCAGATGATGAGATGGGCAAACTGGATTGTGGACACAACTATCATTTACAATGTATAAAACAGTGGCTTGCACAGAAAAAAGCCTGCCCTGTCTGTAAGGCTGAAGTGCTAGCTTGATGCTAAGAATGGTGGCAGGCTCTTCGTGACCTCACTGCTGATGGTTTTTGGACATTGCTTTCTTTTTGCTCCTTTTCGTCATGTATAGATTTAATTTCCTGCAATATATGATCAAGAAATGATTCTTTGGTGTGAAGCTTCAACACTTATTTGCTTGTTTTGATATGATTGGCCTTTCTGTGGCAATCTGGCGGATACATGTTAATGAAAATTATCTGAAATTAATAGGAATCAGTAAACATCATATGCTATTGTTCTTTTCTCGGAACATATCTGATATATACTAGGGTTGCAAATGCCTTCTATGCTAAGTTCTGTTTCAGGTTGTTGAATCTAACCAGTAATTTTCTATATGGCATAGCTCAATATGCGATAAATTTCTATGATGAAATTATTCTAATGTTAGTGAAGATAAATCGATTACAATACCCAAGGAACTTGAATATTGTTTGAAAAATTCCCAGTGCTTGTAATTTCTGGGAAGGGGGAAAGGTTGCTGTCAATGTGTTATATGAGATGGTGGTGTGATGGCGGTTGTGGATGCCAGATCGAAGCCAAGAAGAGAAAGAAACCACCTGTGTGCAGGAGATCCAAGTGGTATAGAAGTTTGAATGGCATAGTTCTTGTTCTACTTTTAAGGTACAGTTTTACAATTTCCCTTGGGTGAGTTAGAGGTTGCAGATTGGGGTCTAAAAGCTCTTTCCAGATGGTACTGCTCCCAATTGAAAGTTGGCAGCCATTGTAGTAATGTACTAGAGGATTCCTACCATCCTATGTAAAATCATTCTAAAGAATGTTGTCTGTACAATAATCTTCTGTGGGATTATTGCTAATCACAGGACTCTGGGAACTTACTATTATTCATCGGTAATAGATTGTTCTACAATGTTTACTGGATTTCAAAATTATTAGTGTGGACAATGAGCGAGCCTTCTAGTCCTGATCATGGCCAATTTTGTACAAGTTTAGCCCTTTCTATTCCCCTTTCTCTCTATTCCAAGCACCTTCCTCACATTTCCTATTAGAGAAATTCTTAAGCCACAAAGAGATTCTATAAAGGTAAACTCACAAATTGATGCAGTTTGATGTGGTGCGTTAAAGTGTAGAATTAATTTTATTATAAAGTAGATCAAATGTATCATATGAAGTCATGTCAGTTTATGTATTTACTTTCGTAAAATATTTTTTGTGGCAGCAGCGCTTCTCTTCCCACTATTGAATTCGTAGCTTTCAGATCTTCAAAGTCAAACCACCCATACCTCTCCTTGGCCAACACATTCACATGTTGGTTTAGTTTTTTATACTTGTCAAACGTTCACAAAATTGTGATTTGTATGATTACTTTTACTTGTCTAGCTTATTAGGTTTCCAAAAGCTAGGTTTATATGCCGTCGACGCACTCTCTTATTTGTGGAAACAAGTTGCAAGTCTATCAATCCTCACCTTTAAATCATTGCCACCCTTGTTGATGGACATGGATCTAAGATGGACTTGAGATTGTACATATAATTGTTTGTGTTCGATTTCGGGTGAGTTTTTGTGACTTTCTGTTGTTGGATGGGTTAACTACGTGGTGTGGTACATTGGGATTTTCTGTTTTTGTCTAAATCCATCAACCTTACTTACCAAGACTAATGATTTGTGTGTTGAGATTTGACAATTGCAATACTTATAGAAAAATTATTTACATTAGCCTATTGTTTACATCAGCCTCAACACACTTAATGTGTTGAGTTAAAAAAAAAAAAAAAATTGAAACCACGGTGTGCGGAGAGTGTAGGCTGATGTACAGTCGGCCTCATACTTATATAATTTAGCTTCTAATGTTAGATGTGTTAGATTGTGCCAAGAACTTGAGTTTACAATAAACTTTCCATAAAATTTTCTTATATCCAAGCCAACTCAACTAAATTTGTTCTTCTTATTGGTATTTTGTACCATTGACCTCTTTAACAATACATAAACGTGAAATGCCATCCGTGTGGATATGTTTGACTGAGAAGAGAATGTCAACACTTTTATCTTCATTTATTTACCATGATTAATACTTTCAACGTAAATACAGAGTAATGACCAAGTGTGCATATTAGCCTTCGAGCATACAAATATCAATATTTCCTTGTATGAAATTGTTAATTGCCTAACTCTGTTTATATGTAACTTTGCCCTTTAAGAGACATTGTGTTAAGCATTATTTAGTTAGTTTTATTTTTAGGTGTATTTCACCACTTTCTTATTTCAACATTTCGTGATTTCAAATCAACCATTCGTTTTCTTTTATTCTTTGTTAGTTTTATTCAAGTGGCCTTATCTCACATCAGTTTCCTAGTTGGTTTGATTCGCATTCAAAAGGATAAGAGTTGGATGCAAGTGTCAAACAGATTTACGTCACGCGAATATGGTGAAGGGATTAATCAACTCCACAATATGGCCTGAGCCCATGCACCTGGAAGCACTATGTTCAAGTGTCCATGTCGGAGATGTCGTAATGGCATTTTCATACTAATCAATGAAGTCGAAGATCATCTATTCATGATAGGTATTGATCCAAGTTATACACGATGGATATTTCACGGGGAGGATGAATGTTGGAGTGGTAATTTGTTAGACGATGATGACACAAGTAATGATAAAGAAAATTATATTGATGATATGGATGAAATGATAGATGACATTCGGGCCAGATCATTTATGGAGGATGCATGTGGGGAACAATGTACTAGTTCAGGACCCACCGTTAGTGAAGGCCCATCCACAAATTTTGACCAATTGTTAGAGGATGCTCGACGCCCACTTTATCTGATGGGAACCAATGTGGGCCTAGTTTTTGAAACGAGTTCTCATAGGGTCTAGATTCTCCATCCATTGACTTGATTTTGGCTTTCTTGGGTGAGTTTTCAAATTGACTGTAGGTTCAACTTTCAAGGGATTCCATTCCCACGGGTTCATATCATTATCCAAGCTGTGCAAAGTTTTCTAAGTTGCATTTATTGTTAAGCTACTTCATATCAAAACAATTGGTGCGTGGATTATCAAATCATTTAATATGGTTTTACAATTGTTAAAAGTTGCATTTCCAGATATTCAGTTGCCTAACTAATATCACGAGGCCTGACACTTAGAGCATGGCCTAGGTTTTAGTTATGTCAAGATACACGCATGTCCAAATGACTGCATGCTATTTAGGAAAGAGGATGCCAAAATAGAAGAGTGTTCTAAATGCAATTAGTCGAGATGGATGTCAACTGTAGGGAAAAAAGGAAGGATTCCTAAAAAAGTATTGTAATACTTTCCTTTGATGCTGAGGTTACAAAGGTTATTTATGTAAAAGGACACTGCAAAATCCATAAAATGGCATAGAGAACAATGTGTTGATGACCATAACACTTTACGGCATCCTGTTGATTCTAAGATGTTGAGAGAATTTGATAAAGACTAAAGTTGGTTTGCAGAAGATGCATGCAATGTCAGACTGGGCCTAGCCAGTGATGGTTTCAACCCTTTTAATAATATAAGTAAACCTTGTAGCATATGGCCAGAAATACTCGTGACAAACAACTTGCCCCCTTGGTTGTGCATAAAAGATCCGTACTTAATGCTATCTCTGCTTATTTCTGACCCCAAAGCATCATAAAACGACATTGATGTTTATTTGCAACCTTTAGTTCATGAATTAAAATAGTTATGGGAGGACGGCGTAGAGACATACGATGCCTCAAAGTCAGAAAGATTTCGCTTACAAGATGCACTATTATGGACTATTAATAATATTTCTGCATGTGCCAATCTTTCAGGGTGAAGCACAAAAGAAAAAATGACTTGTCTATTATGCAATATTTATAGAGATTCCATATAGTTGCATTATGGGAGAAAATATTGTTATACGGGCTATCGTCGGTTCTTGCCATATACACACACTTGGAGAAAGAAAAAGACTACCTTTAATGGAAATGAGGATCATCGATTGCCACCTACAAAATTCATGGGACATGATGTACTCCAGCAACTAGAGAATGATGCTACTGTCCAGTTTTACAAAGGTTCTCAGAAGAGAAAATGCAAACCAAATAAATTGAATTGGACAAAACAAATTATATTATTCCAATTACCTTACTGATTAACGTTGCATTTACGACATAATCTAGATGTCATGCATATTGAAAAAAATATATGCGACAATATCCTAGGTACGTTGATGATATAGAAAGAAAAAATAAAGACATTGCAAATGCACATAGGGATTTGATGGAGCATGGATTAATGAATGAATTACATTTAGAATCTGTTAGTAGTGGACATTCTATGACGCTTGGTTCCTACATGTTGGATTTAGATCAAAGGAAGCGTTTTTGTAAGTGGCTTGCAAATGTGAAATTTCCTGATGGTTTTGCCTCAAATATTTCCAGATGCGTTTGAGTTTGATGGAAAGATAACAGGAATAAAAATTCATGATTGTCATGTTTTTATATAAAGATTACTTCCAATTGCAAATTGTGGATTTCTGCAATCAAATGTACGCCTTACATTGATAGAGATGAGTTCCTTTTTCATGGCTTTATGTGCACAAACATTGACATTAGATGTACTGAAGAGACTACAATTCGACATTGCAATCATCCTCTGCAAGCTTAAGATAATTTTTTCACCTACCTTTGATATAATGGTACACTTCGCCATTCATCTACGCCGTGAGGCATTCCTTACAGGTTCAGTACAATATAAGTGGATGTATCATTTTGAGAGATATTTGAAAAAATTCAAGCACTACGTCAAAAATAAGGCTCGTTCAGAAGGGTCAATTGCAAAAGCCTATGTTCATGTTGAATGCTTAACCTTTTGCTCCTTGTACATCCATGATATTGAAACCATATATAATCGAGTGGAAAGGAACAGGGATATTGATAACGATTATCAGTATGAAGGGTTGTTTGTGTTCTCACAAAAGGTACGTCATTTGGGCTCACCAACTTTGCATCGATTGGATAAGACTCTACTTGCAAAGGCAAAATGGTATGTTCTTAATAATTGTATAGAGACTGGACAGTACCTACAGTAAATATGTTGGATTTTCTATTACTTGTATCTTATTAATACGAGCCTATAACCCGAACAATGTGCCGATTGTTGTGTATCTTGTACATGAGAGAGATAGGATTTTATAATGGAGAAAATCTAAACGATTTATAGGGCGGTTTAATTTGACGAAACAATATAAAGATTGAAATAGTGCTAGATGAAGTGTTAAATTTTCTAAAAGTTTTGGGAGGGCAGTCATAAGGTAGGTTCGCCGTTAGATATATATATATATATATAGGGTATCTTTATTTTTTGTCAATTAAGATATTGAGATTATGTATTGATTATGAAGGGTAAAATCTCAATCTTATTGCTTAAGTTACCAATATAATTATTGTTAACTTGGCATTATCACCACCTTAAAACAATGATTTAAGCCTTGCAAATCTCATTGGCTGGCTGGATTACATGAATAATTTAGTCAATAAGTTAATTGGTGGGCTTATAATAATAGTATAGGTATATCTAATAGAATACGATAATACATATATTAATATTTGAATCTCAAAGTTTTGAACATCCACATTAACTCAGAAACAACAACCAAAGGACCTTAGCAACAGACACCTATTTCCAACTTTCCCAACCACCACAACTTTCTCACCACCAAAGTTTGTTTACAAAACACAGAGGAAAGAAAAAAAAATATTAAGTGTGCTATATGGCTTTTTTCACTGGTTTTGTTTCTCCTGAACCAAACAGAAAATGGAAAAGAAGAAAGCGTTGCGTGGAGTACAGAAGAGAAAGCCTACTAAGTGTACTGCTCAAGAAAGTAGTAGACTATCTCAGATAGGATTCTTACATGTTTGCTCCTATCATCTCCTATCAAACCAAGAGCCTCTGTTTTAGGAGGGCAAAAAAAGAGTCAACCGTAGCACCTCCACTGCGAGCGACTAAAGCTTCCCAGCCACTTGCCGTCGTGCACCATAACCCAGTTGTGAGACACTGCCCAGGTCGATCACCATTACACTGCCGTAAGCTTTTGTATCTTCCTCTCGTGTTCTCTCTTTCTCTCACTCTCCGTCTCTCTCATGGTGCTTTCGGACTTTAAAGTCAAGCAAGAAATCTCAGAGAATCCAAGAATTAAGAAGTTCTAGAAATGGTATAGCCACTGCCTCTACCAACCCTGTAAAAAAAAAAATTGCCTGGGAAACAAAATTAATTTCATTCATTGTCAAAAACCAAAGAAACGCCTCAGATAATACGCATATAGATAGTTTATTTCACAATCTTTCAGCACGCACACAAAGGGGAAAAATGAAACCTTAATCCGCAAGCAAGTGAAGTCAAGGAAACGTTTTGCCATTCCCAAGGCACATCCCATCGCTTCAAAATGGGCCAGTCCAACCCAGTTTCCTGAACAAAATTACCTTAGGGTATTCGTAACTTGCTCTGTTTTTTGTGCAGGAAACAGGGGCATTCCATGAGGTTGAGGGTGCTGTTTTCAGACATGTAGGGTGCTACACGGTGGGCTCGTCCGTTCCAGTTGAAGTTGACGGCAGCCTCATAGTCTATGTAAGGAAGTCCATCCTTAATCGATGAGGATGATCGAACATTGGGGATTGACTTTGTTTCTATAAACTTGTAAAAAAATTTGTCTTTCAACTGGGTTTTTGTTAGAAAATGAAAATAAGAAAGTTTGCATACCAAGAACAGATTCTGAAACATTTCCTAACAGGAGAAATTTTGTTTGGAACATGCACATAAAGAGTGAGGATTAAATATAAGATTAAAAGGCTGAGAAAAAAAAAGAAGAGTGATGAAAGGGTTGCAATCAGTCTAAACCTGAGATCTACATCGTTCATCTCCCAGGAGACCAAAAACATGATTATGACGGTACGACAACCAAGTAAAGGATACAACACAGAGTTTGAGCCCGTTTGGTTGTCTAGGCTTTGTTATAGAAGCAACGGTTTTGAAGAGGTAGCAACGGTGATTCACTGTCAACTGATTTTAAAATTTAAAACTATCAACGACGGTTATTCGTATGCGATTTCTGTGCCATATCACTACGGTTGATGTTTGGGAGTGGGAGAACTATCGATTAATGTTGTCTTAATGCCAAGTCAGATGTTAAAACTTGGCTTTTACATTAGCATTAATAACACTTTATACTAACCTGAGTTACCGTGCATATGGATCTTTAGTGAGCACTACTCCAAGATTCAAGAACATTGCATCGATAACGTAGAGCGTAAACATCAAAGTGAATTTTCAAGTTAGTTTCGCACACATGTATGTTACCTCAAAAAGCCTAAAAAACTCATATTGTCAAATTAAACTAGAATATCATGGGTTTCTTACCCTCCTCACAAGTTCAGCAATTGTGTTCAAGAAATGACTAAGAGGTCACTGACGATAAATATGCACTTGCTTGTGAACCGGACCCATGGGTTGCTTCATATGATGCTTGCATCATGAATGGCATCAGGTTCCACACAGAGAACCTGCGACAATATTGCCAAATCCAAAATAGTGGGGTGGTTGTTAACGCTGAACATCGTTCAAAACCTGTTGATTTTTATGGTGTTTTAATTGACATATTTCAATTACGCTACATGGGATGATGTCATGTATATTTGTTCAAATGTAAGTGGTTTGATATTGGTGATGGGAAAAGAGGAATATGAGTTGGTGACCATCTAACTAGTGTCAACACTTCATAAATGGTATAAAGATGACTCATTCACCCTTGCCTATCAAGCCTCTCAAGTGTTTTACCTTAGAGATACTAGTTTGTGTGGTAATTGGTTTGTGGTGTAGAAGGTGACCAATAGGAACATGTATGATGGTCCAAGCGGATTAGTGATGAATATTGAGGATAATGACGAGGGTTTATTCGAAAATGATGCATTCCAAGAGAATGAATAATCATACATAGAGGTAGACCCCCAATATGATGATGCCGGCATGAGGAATTCCTTGCATAGGTCTAACGTAGAACTAGTTCATGTTGCCGATGTCACAATACTCTTGAACCCAATATCTGATCACGAATATTCGACCCTTGGCAATGAGAAAGACTTCATCGATGAGGAAGAGAATGAATATAATGAAAAAGATAGTGGTAGCAGTGAAGAAGACCTCCAAACTGACTTTGAAACTTCGTCCAATGATGGTATGCATCAATGCCAATTCTCTACTTATTCTTTTACGCATTTCATAGACACTTAACAGAACCTGTTGTATCATAGTCTTTGATAACTATGCTTCACTATGTCATATGCAGGATCTGAAAATCATAAGGGCTTTCAGAGGTGATGTTTAGAATAAAACCCAATAAACCCCAAGATGAACATAAATATTATGGTAATAGACCACCCACAACCTGTTAGAGTCCAAAGAGTTGTTGCATGCCTAGGGTATGATTCTTGTACTTGAATTTTGTGTTATACTAATGTCTTGTGATAAATCATTTCCATTTATTTTTTTTCTATAGTTTCAACCGACTTTGTGATAAATAATCTAATTTTGTGAAGCATTTCAAGAAGCATCAGTCCCAATATTAATCAGTTCTATGATAAATAATCAGATTGGATAGGTAAGAAGCTAGTTCAAGAAACATTTCAATATGCTTAAGTTCCTCAAATCTGTGGATCAACATCATTCCTAACATTTCCTCCTAAGTTTAATTTCCTATCATGTTTATATTTGGCAATGAGATTACTAGTTTAGCCTATTTACATTATTGATATTGATTTTTTCAGGTTGTACCATTACTAATATATCAATTAGTGTCTGGCGGTTGGATTTTGTTTGTTTATTGTGGACTAATATCTAACTAGTGGACTTTCTAGATTGACTACAACCAAACTGGATAATATACTTCCTAGGAGTAGAATGTCAACAATTTCCTTTTTAAGGGCAGGTGAACTAGCAAAGGCTGAAGGTTGTTGTACTCTACGCCAATAATTACTCAAATTTGCAATGATAGTAGTTTGTTTCGGGTGGATTTGGAAGATGTAATCATGTAAATAGATGTTATATATCGTTTTATGTATGTGTAAAGTTCCATATAAGTTAGTGACCCATTGGAAAAATGAAGGATGAGAAATACGTTTACTACTAATGTCGTTGTTTGAGTTCAATTTTAGAATAATTGGGGTAGAACCAATGTTCTTCCAAAGACTAGCTTTTTTGAAAGAGGGTTTATGGGAATTTGGACTTATTAATTGTTTGTACACACTCCCCTATTACATGAGTTTGATGTTGAGATCTAGCTTTTTCAATTTACTCATCATTATATAGAACCCAACAGATTGTATATTGAGCAAAGTTGGCATGAAGATTTAGTCATACCAATTCAATCATGTATGATGAAAATGTGTATTTGTTGTATCAAAATTACTTGGTTCAACAATTGAAGTTTTGTGGATGAACACCACTTATGATGAACTGTCATGTTTGATAATTAATTTAACCACATTTAACTTAATTAGAATAAGCCAAATTTCTGACTTTAAATATAAAATCGTATTGCATGGTATATGTGAACAAAAAATAAAAAAAAATGATCGCAGTAGTTAAATTAAAAAAACTTACTTAACATGGTGAAAATCAAATTAAAAGAAAATGAGAGAGGAAATGAAATATAATTTTAAAAAAATGTTTAGAAGATGAACAGTCTCATTACATGTATTGGATTACTATAGTGAATTGTATTTTAGATTTCCTTTTACATAATCGGCTGGAACTCCTTTTTTTGAGCAATTATTCAAATAATTTACATGTATGGATAATACATAAGCCATTGAGAATGCTCTAAGATCTCAATTTCTTCAAAGTGTCAAATACTGAAGTTTCTTGTGTCTTTGGTTCTATCGGGTTTGTACACAAAATCTTACGGGAAATAGGTGAAATGATGTGAAAGTTGGCAGGCTTCCTGTTTTACAACTGCACTTGCGCAGGAGATAGCAAAAACATAAGCGCCAAAGTGAAATGTCTGAGAGCTATCATTGCCATAAGATCTAACTAGTTATTCAAAAATGGTAAGTAGAAGTGAACACAAGTGCCACACGTATGACTCGGAGATCTGTGCCTCAGCTATCCTTGCCATTACATGACAAAACACCACATACAACCCTCCACTAACTTCAAAACTGCCAAGAAGTCAACTTCACTTCTATAGAGAGAAGGTATTCTTGTAGTTGGAACTCAACTACCTTCGTTAGCTTCAGCCTTCGTCTGCAATAGTTCCTTCTGAGTTCAACTACCATGTTAAAGAATTAGTAAGATATTCTTCTATTTGGCAATATGGTTCTATAATAATAATAATAAAAAAAAAACCGAAGAGGCGGAAGAAGAGCTGGACAAGCACCATGATAACTTAATATTAGACTTGCCCTACCATCAAAACCAACAACATGGACTTTGAGAGATGAACACCAGTCATCATCTGATGACTCCACTCAAACTCTAGATGTTGAATGTGAGGCAATGTTGGGTCCCTTTAATGAGGCAGAGACGAATACAACTGGCCAATGGGAGGGTAAGTAAACTCATAAGCAAGATCATGAAGTCTTTCATAAATGCCCATGGTATGAGATGATAAATAATCAAAATAAAATTGCACTAACATGAACAATATGGCTTTTGTTTGTGGTATAGTACTAAACACTTCTAAACATTGTAGGGGTGTAGCCAAATGGACTAAGTTTGAAAGGCTGAGAAAGTTAGGGAATATACCACTGGATATCAAAGATGAAAAGATAGGTCCATCATGAAACAACAGAACAATGTACACCACGGGAGTCAAATGGATCATCAAGCACTATGCAAAAATGAGGCATGCTAGCTGGAAGGTGGTTGACGTGAAGGAGAAAGATAAACTAATTGAGCGTGTTCGAATAAGGTTTTAGATTTTAAATGCTTCAAATATTTCCTCATAGCTTGTGATTTTCAATGCTTATATTCTTTCACAGAGTTGTTAGATTAACTGAAAAATATGTTGTGCATGAGATTTTTAAACTGTTACATTCATAGGCTGATTTTAAATGTGAGTGCTCTTGTATGGATGAGTTGTTAGAATAACATATAAGTCTGGTGCATGGGCTTTTTAAACTGGTTCATTCATAGGCTGACATTGTGTTGTATTTTCAATGCTTCAAATATTTGTAAATGGCTTCTGATCTTGAATGTTTGAATTATAGCCTTAAAGACTTGTTAAATTCAAATGTAAGTATGGTGCATAGATTAATCTAACACTGGTACATTCATAGGTTGACTTTCTGTTGGATTGGACCAAGAAAAATTATCGTCAAATAGTGACAAATCAGCTGTCGTGCCTATAACGTTTTTCATTACTTGCTACACCTTAAATACAAAGAATAGGAAATGGTTACAGAATAGGAAATGTGGGTTGTGGTACTTAGAGGATTATTGGGATGAAATTTTGATTTTAATGGGTAGACTTAATGTTTTTATAAATCATGTGTATAGAGAGGCTAATGCTGTGGCAGATGGGCTGGCTCGATGTGGTGCCAAAGGTTGTAATAGAGTTTGGTTTTTAGTTTCAGAATTACCGGTGGTTGTTAAAGGTAATATTAGATTGGAAAAGTTAGGTTGTCCATATATAAGAAGTGTTCGGACACATGTTTTAAAATTTTGAGAGTTTTGAGGGGTGATGTTTTTTGACTTTTCAAGTTGTAATGTTGTTTCCAAGGTATTCCTCCGCCATAAGTGAGGGTTTTATTAATAAAATTGGGACAAGGTCACTCATGGACATATGGTACTTGACTCTTCTTTAAAAAAAAATAAAATAAAATACAAAGAATCAGCTATCAGGAAGCACTAGCTAATGGAGGTTCGATGGTAGAGAAGGCAATATGGGAGTGGTTATGCAATTGGTGGGTGAGTGCACCATTTAAGATAATTGTTATTGAACAATATAATCAAAGAGGATGAAATGAATTTAATTAATGTATTACAACCTGTTGAAACTTACTTTTTGAGGCGTGTTAGTTATACTTAGAGTTTGACAGCTTTGTTAAAACACCTTATACTCTAACAACACCTACTTAATCTAACAATAGCCCTTCCCCCGGAAGAAAAAAAATTCTAATTCAAGAGTGGCTAATGTATGTTGTGTTGTAGAAAATGTCCAGCCAAAATAGAGATAATAGGTGTTAACACAAGGTCAACCACACTAGCGGAATGACGTCGTTTATTGTATTAATGGAACAAAAGGTGAAGTTAAGAACAGTGGCTAACTTTTGTTATAATCTTCCAAAGTTATTTTTAAGGATATACCAAGATTAATGTTTAACTATCTCACATTGTGTAGAAAGACAAGAATCTAATTTCTTTTTATAAAGATATGCATTAGTCAAAGAAGAAGGGAATATTCATCACACCCACTACGGAAGAGAATTATGTGAGCACAACCTTTAGTAGAGTTAAACATAAATATTAATAAAGCGTAGGAAGTTAGATACTCATGGACATGTGATCTTCTTAGTGCAAATACTTAATGCTAGTTAATAGTAAAAGAAGTTCCACGCTTCAGGCACATGCTATATATGCCTATACAATGGGTACTAGACGTAGTCACCTCCTCATACGTCTATTTCTTCTGACCTTTTAGTTTAGATAAGAATTTGGTATATGTTTTTTTTCCCATTCAGAATCCCTAATGGTACAACAGTAGTAAATCAATCATACCTAACTTACATTTCCTATATTTCATGCAATAACCGAATTAATATAATGGATCAAACCTAAAAAGATGCAATAAATATTGAGTCAAAGGACAATGATGGTCTCAACTAGTAACAAGTCTATTTTTCCTTCATAGTGTGTTAATATATATATATATATATATATATATATATATAAATTATATGTATGTATGTATTTATATACATAGTGGAACTTACACTGGAGAGCTGAAAATCAATCTCATAAAGTCATCACAAATGGTCAATAATTTACCATCATTTGGGATATTTACAAAATAAATTCTGGAAGTATTACAAGATATATATTTAGTAGAAATCCATAAACTAAATATGATTAGAAAGATCCAAGTCTCTCTTTTCCATAACAATGAATTTAAAAAATTATCTTGCCTTGGTTTTCTCCCATGGCATGCATGTCTTTTCAATTTCTTATTTTTAAGTGTTTTTTTATAAATGTGAATTAATATCTTATGCTTGGAATTAATTGTACCTCAAAATCATGAATGAGAAAATATATTGAGAACTACTATTTTGAAGAGAAGTGTTATAACCACAAAAAATCTAACGAAAGCAAACCCACAAACTTACATGTTTTCATATGATACGTTGTTAGATTTATTTTACAAAAAAAAAAAAAAACTTTATAATCTGACGTAACACATCAAGTGATCACGTCAATTTATGAATTTATTTTTATGGGATTTCTTTATAACTACAATAATTCTCTATTTTGAAATAAAATCAACCTTTGACCTTTTGAGAATACATAATTTTTATTGGATGGTACTAATATTTCATGTTTTCTGTTTTGTTCATTTAATAATTTGAATGGTGTTCCTCGCCTACATTTCATGTTACGCCTTTCAAGGCTCTTTATCATACCATCAAGAGTTGTCTTCTTCTCCCGCCGCTTGGTTGTTCGCCATTGTTATTTGAGTGACATCTTTTTTGGACGACATCTCTTTACTATGATCCTCAATTCCCATTGTCGCCATTTTGCTGGAGTTTTGGTCTACAACGCTAGTTTTGCCAAACCTTGAACTGCCAACAACATTTACGACCTGTTTGAGGTTGCATTAGGGGTTGTAAAAAGTGCTTAAATAGTCTAAAAACTCTTTAATGGTAAAATTAGATTGTTCCATATTATAGCACTTAATTTTAATCTAAAAACGTTAAAAAGTACGTTTAAGAAAAATCATCATTTTGATGCTTTTACTTAAACGTGCTTTTATTGATAATGCAAAACATAGTTCAAATTTTAAATAAGGTTGTCAATGGGCGAAAATACTCATACAACTTTCACATAATTACAACTTTGCCCTTTACCCTATGAATATAATATTGAGCGTAATATATTGCTATTTCACTTATACATCGTTAAGGAGATTTTTATCATTATACTTACTGAAAATCCTATTAGATTATTTTTGTTGTTATTTGATTATAAGATTTTATTTCTATTAAGGATATGGTCATAATTTTTAAAAAATTAAATGACCTTTTATGTCATTTCTACTTCAAAAAGTACTTTTTTGTATTATTTTTAAACAAATGTAACATGTTTGAAAGTGTTTTAAATATATCATTACCAAACAATAAATAACTTTTTAATAGTCATTTAGGGCCTGTTTGGGGTAGCGGTAGGGGTATTAAAAAATGCTTAAATAGTTTTAAAAGCTCTTTAATAATAATAAAAAAAATAGGTTGTTTGAGTGTTGTATATTAAAACACTTTTAACCTCAAATAAGCTAAAAATTACGTTTGAGGAAAAACTAAGTTTGGTAACCATATGTCTAAGGCACTTCCAAACATGTTACATTCGTTTGGAAACAAGATAAAAATAAAAATAAAAAAGTATTTTTTGAGGTAGAAATGACATAAAAGGCCATTCAAAAGTTGGAGTGTCGTGCTTGTGATAAGACCCCAAAGGCTAAAACTGTAATTATGTTAAAGTTGTATGGGTATTTTTCATTGATCGTCTTTTTTAAAATTAGAACTATGTTCCACATTATCCAGAAAAGTACGTTTGAGGAAAAACATCAAATGTACATTTTAGCTTATTTGAGATTAAAAGTACTTTAATATGTAATACCCAAATAACCTAAATTTATTGTTAAAGAGATTTTTTGTTATTTAAATACTTTTTAGGACCCCTTACGCAACCCCAAACGGGCTCTTAATGTCATGTCCGCCATATGACCTTCGTGGAGTCTGGCTTGATAGCAAATATGGGCCTTGGCAATCTTTACCTCAACAATTAGGTCATGTTTGGGAAGTGAGATGACTTGAGAACATCTCACCTCATCTCAAAACTTCTCATAATGTCATTCTCAAATATCATTCAAATATAAAATAATTTTTAATTTCAAATTTTTAACTTTTTCATCTAATGGTTACCTAATTATTACAACTTTTCTAAACTTTTAAACAAAACACAAAAATAATGCAACCTTTTCAAATTTCAAAACAAAAAATATTAAAAATTTATATTCAAACAATTTTTAACGTTATAATATTTTTATTCAACTTTTTCTCTACCATTTTTCAAAATCCAATAAAATATCTTAACTCAAATTATTTTATTACAATTCATAATCTATTTCATTACTATTTACGGATCCATAAATAGTAACGAAATGGATGATCCGTAAATAGTAATGAAATGGATTATGAATGGTACCAAATTATCCAAGCATGCTATAAAATTATTTCATTATTAATTATTAATGTAGACCATGCATATAATTATTTTTGTTAGAAAAAGAAAACCGGCCTTATCTATCATTGGCCATTGCAATCACATAATATCCCCATATCGAGAACTATATTAAAATTGTTCAAGTAATTGTATGACTCCTTATATTATATATATAGTAGAATAAATATTATGAAAAATAAAGAATAATCTTAATTATGCCAATACTAATATGCCCCTCAAAAGTGAATTCCTGGATCCGCCACTATATACTAGCTAGTTGGGTGATCTTTTAGATTATGATATTTCCTGCAAATCTTATCTTATAGTGGCCATGTTATTCCTTTAGGTGGGGAACTTATCAGTCTTATCTTATATCGATCCCTTATTGAGTATATACCTCTGTTACTTCCTAGCTTGTTCACTAAAAAAAGCCGGTATTAGAACCTTTGTTGCCATTCTACATGTGAATAAGAAACTAGAAAGTCTGTTTGACTGAGAGAGAGAGAAGAGAGAGAGAGAGAGAAACCATTTAGTTATTTAACCTAATCTTTCGTGACATGTTAGATATGTATAATATTATACATATTGTAGTGAATGTCTATTGTTAGAGGATGATTACAGAAAAAGCATATAAATATACAAATTGTATATAAAGTCCCAATCTTGGGGTATCAGTACTTGTCACTTCCTACTCATGGATCACTAGTCTTGTTGATGGCGACAGGGCAAACATGCCTAGCTTGCATCTGCACCTTATTCAAGCATATATCATGCGGTCGAGTTTTAGTTGCATGCAGTGGATGACTATATTATATACTGCAGTAAAGGGCTACTTTAAGCATGTCTGATCCCGACATAATTACAGCCATGCTGTAGTCGAGAGTATAATTCATGCATGTCCACTTCTACTTCCTTCTTGGGTTCTTTGGCAGGATACAGTGCATTCAGTATTGTGGGTCTCATGAATTCACCATAAAATGAAAAGGTCAACCAGATGCATGTGATCAATTGTGTGTGTGTGGATGTATATCAGCTTTATTGTATGATCATGGTAATAATATTGCTATCACTTATGCCAAATGATTTAAAAAATATTACTGAAATCCTTACGCACATGGGGTAAATCAAATAAAGCTGCTGCAAACATCATCAGTGATGATCATAATATAATGTGCAGATCTTACAGTACAGTACTGGTATACATTGCTGAATCGTTCAACCCAGCAAACTGCCTGCCCAGTACTACGAAATTTCCGAAACCATATATATTTACTCTTTGATCTCATGTTAAGAAGCGCGCTTTGAATTAGGTTCAAGCCTCATGAAGAACTATGTAGCTTTAATTCAAGCTGAAAGGAACATGCAACTCGGAAAAATTTCGCATATAATTATGATCTGCATGATTTACATGGAGATCAGCGTACTTGTAGGGTTGATAGGCAGTTAAAAAAGGCCGGATGCTTGTCCTTTGGAGATTTTTATCTCGTGAAGAACTGTTACAAGTAGATATATAGGACATGTACCGCGGGTCATTATATTATTGTTAAATCCCACTTGGGAAGACAGTTTCCATGCACCTTTTACCATTCTCTAGACATGGTTTCCTTTTTCTTCTCTTATAAATAGAGGCCTTTGGCACTCTTTACTTGGCCATCCTCCACTCTCTCTCTCTCTCTCTCTCTCTCTCTCTCTCTCTCTCCCCCACTATCTCTCTCTCTGTGACTAATAAGAGGGGAGGATTAAGAGGAGGCAAGTGGTGATGTTGTTGACAGAAGATAGAGAGCACAGATGATGATATGCGCAATATGCATGGTTTTTGCATCTCACTCCTTTGTGCTCTCTATGCTTCTGTCATCACCTTAATTCAGCCCCTCATCCCACTGATCCCATCTTTGATCACTCCTTTAATCAACTGCAGCATTACTTTGATTATATATCTTATTTTCTTCCTCTTGAACATTCTTTTTGTCAATTATATATGACAGTTTTCGAAGCTGTACTAATAGATGTTAGTGTTATGTATTTTTCCAGTTCGAATCAAGGAAGAGGCCAGAGAATTAGGCACTATTATGAAATGATCAGTAAGGTAATTGCCAATGATGATAGGTGTGATTTGGGATCATGTCTATTCCTAATTTGGCTAACATTTCTTAATTGAAAAACGAATTAAGAAGATGAAGTATGCATGACAGCATTCTCATTCTGTGCTCAGATATTAAGATGTGATTCCTAAAGGGGAGGCACAACTTGCTTTGTGGGAGATAAGGAAAATGCACAAGGAAAGGAAGCTCCAAAGAAAAAAGACATTTGGGTCTAGCTGACACAGCCAAATTAAGTAGGCCTCACATTCAGGATCCACCTGGAATTACAATTCTGCAGGTTGCAAATTTGCTGGAAAGTGTCATGTGCCTAATATGTATGAATAAGTTACATATATACCTTTATTCAAAACATGGCAATCTCTTGAATCACCAAAGAGCCCAAAATTGTTGAGTCAGAATCCGATCATATAGACCCTAGATGCATGATCATTATGTGATCTTTTAACTTTTATAGAATTTTTTTCTGAGTTCCTAGAAATTATTGATTCCTTCTGACCCATGCATGATGATCTGTTGTAGATAAAAAGCTAAAAGAACATGCTGGACCACCTGATCATAAAAATGGAATATTTATGCATGTTTCTTATGACAGATCAGAAAAATATATATACTGGATATATAATCTGTTGGAAAAGCTAGCTTTCCCTTCTGTTATATGTCATGTTTGGAAGGCATGTATTTTCATTTTTCCTTACTGTTGACTGGTCAAATTCCAACTGCAAGTATCTTACTTGGCCGGATGATCTTCAATTAGCAACCTTTGCCGTTTGGAATTTGAGAGAAAGATTATGACGGCCCTTCACACACACACACGCATGACACACAGTCGATATTTATGTTGAGTCACATATAATCAAGCATTAGGAACTGCAGCTAGCATAATGCATCTAGCTAGGACAGCTGACTAGCTAAGGTACTCATGATCTAGGTCATGCATAAATGGTGACTAAAATGTTTGATTGTCTTTGCTAGGGTTATGTGGCGCCCAATCCTTGAATGGTGACAAAAATGTTTAGCAAAGAAAGAATATTGTTAGGGTTCGAAAAATTAGTCATAACTTTGCCTATACATATATCCACCACTTTACGTACGTACGTTCGTCTCTGATTGGTTATCAAGTGATAATTTTTCTAAATAAATTAACAGGATTGAGATCATGGAATTACCATTAATTTGATATATGGGTATCACTACAAGAATTGTTATGGAACTTTTTTTAAAATTTTTTTTACTTGGATCAGATCAAACTCCAAGAATCACTACAGTAATTTAACCTAATCAAAGTGATGGGAGGAGTAATGTAATAAAAAATATAGAGTCGTGTTAGCGTGCCGCCTAGCTTTGACTGTTGGGCGTGCCTGCTAGCACAAAGTTTCTTTTTTATTTTTATGTTCTTTTCTTTTTTACATTTTTTTAAGATATTTTAATATTTAAAAAAAAAATATACCAATAGATTAAAAATCACTTTCTTAATCATTAAGTAAAAAAAATTAAATACATGAGTAGTCAAAATGAGGAGGCAAACTCAGTCGGTATAGTAGCATTTTCCAACAATATATATTCTATTTGCATGGGGTCAGGCTGTACCTCTGGTTAGTCATCAAAAGAAAAACCCAACTACTGTTCCCACATCAGAGTTAGAACTCAACCAACTTAATTTGGTAGTTTGAGCTCAAAATATCTCCACTTTTAAGTGGTGCTATAGTACTACTCGAAGCAGAAGTTCAAATATTCTCCTTACTGTGGCTGGTGGGAGCTAGCAGAACTCACCAAATTTGGCCATAATGCTCCAATCAATCACATCTTTGGGCTAAGGTGACTACCTCATCTTTCAAGGAAAAGAAAAGAAATGAAGAAAGTCCCAGTTAAGAGAGTGCATGTGATGCAGGAGAATTTGAGTCAGATGATACTGAGTTGTCGAATTGTATGTTGACTGTGTTGAAATACTTTGAGGTGACAAATTAGTGCAAAGATGACAGGAAATCATGATCTTTCTTTGATTGGGCAGTTTTGAGCACGTTTCGGTATTTTGGCCACAACTTTGGCTATGGGTATTAGAATCGCGCATATGATCCCAATTCAGAAAACTCTTTTCGGTGCGCACGTCGTGAGCACCCAGCTACGCTAAGTGTGCATAATTTTTTACGCCAAATTCTACTGTTTTCCCCTATGAATTCCTATTTTTAGTTATTTTTTACCTTTATGGTAATATTTCATTTACTGTTTAGGAAGTGATTCTAAACTCGATTTGGACTAGATTTTTGATAGATTACTTCTTTTATTACGTATTTAATTAATTTTGGCATGATTATTGAGATTTTGCTATTTTTAGTAAAACTCTTATACGGTCAATTTTCAGTTATTACAACTTGGCTTGTGGGTTGAAGGGAACCATTCTTGAATTTTGATAATTTTGAATTGAACATCAGAGGCATTTCTCTGTGTTTTTGGGCGATTTTCTTGTATTCTTTCCTGTAAATTATCTGTTGAAACTAGCTGGCCTGCAGAATAATATATCACTATTTTGTCCGGCATCAGCATGCATGCGATCAATCTTAATTCCAATTATTATCTGCCATAAAAATCAAGTCTCCTATGATCATTCTAGTCTAGGATATTGCAGTCTTGCAGCTAAACTCACGAACCTTTCATCCAAAACTAGCAAAAGAAAGAAAGCACTCTTAACGCCGGAGTATGTTTGAGGATAATTTACTTTTGATCTTGACTTGTGATCAGAAATTACCCAACTGATTATCACGAACTCATCACTTGGAGCAAAGAAAAGTTCCATACATATGATTTTTTTGGCAAGAGGGGACTGCGCTGATGAAAAGATATCTGCATAGACTTTGCTCTTTTTGGCTGGTGGCTGACATGTTCTATGGCCCTCCATGTTGTGCGTACCTTTTTTTTTTTTTTTTTTTTTTTTCTTCTCTGCTACGTACGTACATGCACGGTGCATAAATGACAATTGGCAGAGGTCCACAATCTATGAATTGTCATCCATCCTTGGCACCAGAGTTTTTTATTAGCATAAATGTTGCAATTGGCTAAGGATATATAAGCCCCTTTTTTTCAGCTTGAGGCTAATTTCTCTTGCCCATATGGCTAATTAAATGGCTGATTGAAAGACACGTAGATGAGATGAGATGAGTTGAAATGAAAGTTAAAAATTGAATAAAATATTTTTTTAATATTATTTTTGTTTTGAGATTTGAAAAAGTTGAATTATTTATTATATTTTGTGAAAAAATTTGAAAAAATTGTAATGATTAGATGAGACGAGATGAAATGAAATGAAAAGTTTTGTGAAAGTGAACGAAGGGAACCTAATGGGCAATTTTGCTGTCAAACACATGAATGTTAGAGTTACACTATGAATTGCTTCCATTTTTCTTTGATATGGAAATTTTAATTAAAATTTCCTTATGGAACCACATATTCATCTGAATATTATTCTATAACATTTCATTATCTAAACAAATATAGAATTATCAAATCCAATAAACTACTCAACTCTGCAGTGGAACCAAATCTATATGTCCAACTAGGGCCTGGCCAGGTTATCCATACCATGATGACTTTTGTGCTATTTCAAATACTCCCAAAAAGATCATTGATTAAAAGGAAAAGGAAAAGGAAGTGGGAGAATGGTGCAGACTCATGGAGTACTACTAAATCCATCAGGCTTGAACAGAAATCCCATTATTGATGGCAGAAGTTGTTGAGCACATCTTGGCGCTTATCCTTGGAACTTGGCAGCTTGGTGGCACATTAATTGTAAATGATGGTCCCTCTCTGCATATAATGACTGTTCCCACTACTTCTCATGACCTGAATACTTTCTGTGAAGAAATCCCATTATTGATGGTAGAGATTGTTGAGCACATCTTGGCACTCACATCCTTTGGATATTTGGTGGGACAGTAATTGCATGGGTGATCTGCTCAATTTGAATCAGAGTTCAATGCATGACTACTGCTATATGACTGGTCCCTCAATATTAATGCAATATATAAGTGAACATTCCAACCACCAATACATTGGTTGGCACATTCCTTGCATTAATATGAAAT
Organism: Juglans cinerea; assembly: GCA_961763995.1. Lineage (NCBI taxonomy): Eukaryota > Viridiplantae > Streptophyta > Magnoliopsida > Fagales > Juglandaceae > Juglans > Juglans cinerea. The sequence goes on from CAUIVZ010000016.1 coordinate 15,828,645, forward strand.
CGGATTAGGTTTTCCAATTTGAAAAATGCTATATACTATATCTTCATCTCACTCATATTCTACTTTGATGATATGACAATATTAGAGAAATGATATTTGCAATGAGCAAACGCCGCACATTCATTTTTTTTTTAAAAAAAAGTGAGTATATAATATAGGACCTATATGAAAAAATTAATTTTTTAATAATAGATCCACTCTTTTTCAACAAAAAAAAAGGTGTGCGGCACTTGTAGAACCTATGATTGTATCTACCATTACTCATGACATTATCTATCAACTATTGGACTTGCTATTTCAAAAAATAAGAGTACGTACTTCATCCGTGTGGCATAATTTGATTTAGAAAATAAATTTTCAAATTTGAATCTTACAAATCAAATTACGTCATATAGATGGTATATACTGTAGATAAAAAAATATAGGACCTATATGAAAAAACTAATTTTTTAATAATGAATCAACTCTTTTTTTTTTAAAAAAAAGTGTGGGGCGCTTATAGAACCTATAACTGTATCTAGCATTACTCATGACATTATCTATCAACTATTGGATTTGCTATTTCAAAAAATAAGAGTACTTCATCCACGTGGCATAATTTGATGTAGAAAATAAATTTTAAAATTTAAATCTTACAAATCAAATTATTTCATCCAGTTGGCATTTTGTTAATGAAATAATAAAAATAATCATAAAAAAAAAACAAAACCTAACCAATACCGACCATAGCAATATATATATATATAAGGACTCATACATGAAGTTTAAACTTCTTAATTCCGAAAGCAAAAGAACATCGAAAATTTCTTGTTTTATTTCCCACTAAGACATGAAAATGTATCGCTTTGACCATTGAATTTCTAGGCATGAATAAAAGTTCCAAATTGTTGATACAAATTACAAGCGGCCTGCATATATACATAACAAGAGTTCCTGATCTGAAGTTTTCAAAATACATTTTCTAACCAAAAGAATCACACACACAGACATATATTTCCATAAATAATTCTACAACCATACAATTCTAACAAACATTTACTAATTACAACAACATTGGGCGTAGTTTTCAACAGAATTTAGGATGATCAACCATCTTATTCCACAACATTGCTGCTACTATCTTGTTTCATTGACTGCAAATGAAGATGGCGTGTAAAACTGGTAGTAGTGTCCAAGAAATACAGAAGAACTGACATTAGGCAACAACAAGCAAACATGGGAATTGGCCCAAAAATCCAGAGGAAGAGAGGGAATGACAAGTAGTATGCTCGCAATCCGAGGGACCAAAAGTAGCTTCCTCGATTCAAGTTTCTTGCTACATACTCAATGGCCTGACTATTGTTTTTTAAATTAGACACAGTGGACAATAAGCTTACATGGGCGTAGTATCTAATGGATTCCACATTGAAAAGGAAGGCAAGAAGGTAACAAAGCAAGATGCAAAGGTACTTGATTGAAGAGATCAAGGAAGTCTGATTGCCATAAACCAGTTTTGAAGATATGTTGCTAGGATCTGATGTTCTACTGACAACAACACCGATTAGTGAACTTAGACTGATTGCTGCTGTTGCTAATACTGTAGATGCCATTATGTTGTTGCGAATTGTTTGAACTGCCAAAACACCATTCTTCAAGGGGTCCTGAAAAGAATGTATTGGAGTTACTTCTCTAAACTAAAGGACTAATACTTAAAAGAGTAATCCTACATACAGTCGTAGAGTGTCCAAGCGCTATGTAGTCACATTGAAAAAAGAGTGGGGTCTACTATTAAAAAATTAATTTCTTTCATGTGTGTCCCGTATTTATTCATTTTTTTCAAAGTGACTCTGCGTCACTTGCGCACTCATGACTGCAACTATCATTTCTCATATTTAAATGCTAACATCCATTCTTACAGAAGTTATCTAGAATACTTCTTTTAAGTAGGTTGAAGTTATCTATAATACTATGCACTTGCTAATGTCAGCTTTCAGAAAAGTAATATTGGAATGAAATATCTAAATCATTGGATTGAAATTGAAAGAGTTTTATGTGAGCCAAAGTGATTTTTACTGCAAATTATTCATCCAAGAACACACCTGCACTCATAATTATCAAACCTCTAGTAGATTGCAGGTAAATTCATCTTTATCATCAACAGAGAACACACAGCTTGCACTCATGAAGTAGGGAACATTTTCTCATGATTCTGTATGACTCCTTAAAAACTTCAGCATATGATATTAATCATCTGCACATCTCCTTTTATTCTCGATCATTGTTTCAATTAGATGCAATGAATTATGAATTGCCCATAAACTGTCATGAATGACTAAATTTGATAATTATCTTAAGAAATGCAAGTTAAGATAAATTCCTTTTCTAACATCTAGGATTAGCATCCAAGATCAATTTTCTTTTTTCATTCTAGGATTTCCATTCAACTATGGTTGGTAAAATCAACTGAACATTAATTTAGCCCCGTGAAATTCCATTAAGGCCTCATCTAAAATCTTCTTTTATTGCAAAGGATACTCTTACATCAGATTGGTCATAATGAGTTTCCCTACCTTTATTATTTATTTCCTTTCTCCTATAGAAATCCCAACTGGCTCCCATTCCAGCAAGCATGGAGTAAAGTTTACGTGTTGTTTCTTCTTTATCTACAACAATTGCAATTGGCTTCCAACACCAGTATATGAAACTAATAGGCACTACCTTTGGTGGTTTATTACTTTTCTCTCCTCCCTGGGAAACTGATCATAAGTCTTACACCAATAATATCAACAGTAATTCAAAAGTTGTTTCTTCTATTGTGCCCTGTCTATATACCCAATATCATTTATTAGGAGGACATATTCAGCAGTTTCTTCTAAATGGTCTCTGTTTCACAAGAACAATACTGATGAGCACCATTCCTAACGTTTCTAGCCAAACATAAATAACTCTATCCCCAAACAGAGAAACCATCATTTTTTAATCATACTGCACACCTAAAAAAAACCCAAAGATCTACTCCCTTTAATAGTTGCATATACCAAATTGCAAATGGGTATTGTTGTTTGTTTGTTTTTTGTTTTTTTTGTATGGCTAGAGTTTGAAATTACGAATGAATGGCGCATGATGATGGATGGTTCGGATACTCATTCATGAAATAAATAGTAAATAAAGCATATGAAACAAGAGAGACACACAGAGATTTATATGATTTGGCATAAAAGCTTATGTCCACAGGCAATTGGGGGCAAATCTACTATGTTTAATGCTTTAGACAATCTCTCATGACTTTACATATCTCCCAATACATTGGAGAAAGTTTTGGGTTTTGAGAGAGGGTGAAGAAGACACCTTCCTTCTAGAGAGAGAGGATCTTATGGGCCTCCATGCATAAAGGAGATTTGCCTAAAATCTATAGAGATCCTCTCCTTAATTTAACGGAGCTTTATTTTCTTCTTTAGAGTAGTTGATTCTGACCTCCTTTATGTCACTTTCACCTTTTTCTTGCCTAAATCAACTTCCCTTTATTTTGTCTCTTCCTTCACTAACTAGTGGTAATTTTTTCCAGTGGGTTGAGCCTAGTTTATTTCATATCCAACAGATGCCCTTGATTCTTAAGGTCGACTTACCCAACAAGAAGGCCTTGAGAATCTTCAAGTTAATAATAATAGAAATGGTCTGTGAAAGTTTTAGAAAGATAAATTTTGGGAACTTGTTCCTAGTTATTCATTGTTATGTGATGCAACGAAGATCTCCGAGGGCGAACCTCGAGGAGACATGTAAATCCTAGTAAGGGCCTCTGAGGATGATCCTTTAGGACGCTTGTTTGTGTGAGCGTATATATGTCAACCGAGCGCACTGATGGTTGCGTGTGATTGTTTATCGTTAGAACAATCACAAGCGAACATCATGGAAGGCACGTATTTTCGTATTTGAGATCGTTTTTTTTTTGGGCGCAAGTGGACGTTGTGCCTTCTTGAGACGATTTCGCGTGGGTGTTGTTATTTTGGCATTAAGGTTAGAGTTTGTTTGTTGTAACCCACACTTAAGTGGTCAGAGGGCCCGTCAACTCCCTAGGTCCATTTTAAGCAGTTGTTGAGCTCGTAGACTCATTTCTAGAGGCAACCCACACGAGGCGGTTTAGGAGCCTAGAAGCTCGTTCCCGACAGCAACCTACTTGCAGCGGTTATGGCGAGAGTGTTAGCCTTGATCGCATGCATGTTGCTAACATTTCTTGTTGAAGTAGCGAGAGTGTTGCTCGACCGCTTTGCTGAAGTGCGAGTGTTAGCCCCGACTGCGTGCACATTGCTAACAATCGGCTTTGTAAGTGGGCAGAAGGATTGTTGGACTGCGCTGCTATAATAGAAGGATTGCTTAACCATGTTGTTGAGGTGCTAGTGTTAGCCCCGATCGAATGTGAGTTGCTAACACTCGACTTTGTAAGTGGGGGGAGGATTGCTTGACTACTCTATTGTGGCGGGAGGCATGCTCAACCGTGTTTCTATGGTGCGAGGTCTGAGTGCTTGACTTCAAAAGAGCCAACTGTTTTGAGAAGCTTTCTCTAAAAACCAAATTGGTTAATATAAGTAATCCAAATCACAAGTTTGAGACTTGCAAATCTGAGCTATTTTGTTGGAGTGTGACGAGGGCTCTAGGTGCTTAGGTGAGGCTTGAGGGCAACCTTGCTTTGGTAATAATGAAAATCTAGTGCGCCTGAGTGAGTGCTCTAGGGCAATCTATTTTGGCGAAAATAGGGTGATGAAGTGCCCAAGTGCGGCTCGAGGGCAACCCCTTAGCTAGTGCTCCAAGCCAGCCTTTGTTGCTCAAAAGAGCTTTGTAGCTCAGGAAGAGCATTGTTCTTTAGAAAAATTTTGTTGCTCGAAGAATTCCCCTGTTGATCAAGAAAAGTGTTGTGGGTTCGGGCGAGTGTTGTTGTTCAGCATGTACCTCTACTTTGTCGAAGATAAGGAGCTGAGGTGCTCAAGCGGCACTTGAGAGCGCCTCCACAGTTGATTCTCTAGGTTAGGAGGTTGGTTCCTACCTTTTTTGTCTGAACTTACTTTTGGTCAATGCTAGCGAGCAAAGTGTATTCCTGTTTATTCATCCATTTGGATTCTTATGAAATTTTGTGGAGTTTTGTGGGAGAAACCTCCAAAACCAAATTTGTTGGTACAAAGAAATTTAAATAGTGAAGTCTGAGAAGCAAACCAGGGTCATTTAGTTGTTGCTTCCAGAGATTGTTCTCCACTAAGTGATTTTTTCTTAGTGGAGATTGTTCACCATCGAATGATCTTTGTTGTGATTTTGCACCACTTGTGTTCTTGGGTCGAGCCTCATTGCTCACTCACGATTCTTGTCTCTCAGGGCAAACATCATTTCTCGCCTCAGAATAATGTTGCTTGGAACTGGCTGGTGCTCGCCTTGCCTGACGCTCGGGGGGAGCATCATTATTCCCTAAGCTTCATTGCGCAGGCGGGCTAAGTGCCCATCTTGCTTGAGCATCATTTCTCGCTAGTGATGTGACGGGCCGAGTGTTCACCACACCTTTTGCTTGGGGCGAGATCCATTACTCGCTTTGTGAGTTGCTCGGGGGCGAGTTTCATGCCTGCCCCTACAGTGGTGTGCATGGACATGCAGCGCACATCACTTGAAACTACAATTCACAAACAAACAGAGATTAATGAGGGACTTATCTTCATGGTTTTTTTAGTGCACTTTCCTTTCTAATTTGGAACTCTATTCATTCTCTCTTCGTCTCATTCTTTCACCTACTGAAACTCCCGGGTAATAAGATTCATATCTATTGTTCCAGTAGAGTGATCAAAGATGTTGCTGACGATTCATCGTAGCAACCATTCAACCTTTTTGTTAATAGGAACAGGAGCACCTTGCACATTGACAGAGCCATTCCTCATGCCACAACCAGCCCTTTAGACACAGATCCACCACCGTAAAATGCTGCCACTGTGAGACTCCTCAACCCAACGTGGTGCAAGCTCGTCATCCTTGGCGATGCTTCACAAAGTTGCCTCTTGGTTTCTGTCTTCGGTGGCTTGTTGGTGGTTAAGCTCACGGTGTCGATGGATGCTTAGGTGCGGGCTGCTTCAACATGGTGCAATGGACATGTATGGTGCTTCTTATGTGGGGGTGTTGCGACTTGAGGTGGTGGCAAGGTGCCCTTTCATCGTTTGTCACCTACGCATTGGTGGCATGCTTCCACATTGGGCAAGCTACGGTTGGCATGCACAGTGCTTGCCCACTATTTTCCTTGGGTGGCATGCTCCTCGCCTGCCACGGGGAGTCCCTTGTGGTTGGCGGGCTACACTCCCGCCAACCTTGCTTCGTCACGGATGTGGTGATCAATAAACATGGCAGGCTACGAGCTCGCCATGGGGTAATGAATGCCATGGTGGCGACATAAATTGCTGACAGCAATTTCTGGGTCTTTCACAGCCATCCCCGCGCCTGCAAAATCCCTACACAGCCACCTCCATGAGTGCAACTAATGGGTGGTTTACCCACTAGTTTTCAACGTGACGTGGCTCTACAGTTGGCTACATAAACCATCACTGACGCTCTCTGGTGTCTCTTGCTACAGGCCCCGTGACTGCCAATGTCCCTATGCCACAACTGGCGAGCGCTCAGTTGGCAGGCAGTTTACCCACCAACTTTTGTCACCCGTATATGTGCATGACACTGGGTCACGCCATGCATAAGTTCCATTACTTTCTTCTCTTCCCTTATTTGTTTTGTACAATGACTGCCCTGATAAAAGAAATACTAGAGGAAAGGGAAAGGGGCGTAAGAGATAAACTTATATGCTTTTCTAATGGAGGTCTTGTGAGCCAGATGATCGATCTCACAGATGGCTCCAAACTGTTATTGGTTTTCTTGTATGGTCAGAGTTCAATAATACGAATGAACAGCCCACGACGATGGGTCGTTCGGATGCTCATCCATGAAATAAACATTAAATAAAATATATGAAACAAGAGAGAGACACAGAGATTTAAGTGATTCAGTATAAAAACTTACGTCCACGGATTGTTAGGGGGCAAATCTACAATACTTTATGATTTGTATAGTCTCTCGCGACCTCATGTATCTCTCAATAAAGTAGAACAAATTTTGGGTTTTGTGGGAGGTTGAAGAAGACGCATTCATTCTGGAGAGAATATCTGAGGGGGCCTTTGTGCGTAGAGGAGATATGCCTAAAATCTATCAAGATCTTCCCTTTTTATCCAGGTTTCTTTCTCCTTTGAAGTGATTGATTCCTACTTGATTTATGTTGCTTTCACATTTTTCCTGTCTGAATCAACTGCTTAATTTTGCTTTGTCTTTTCCTTCACTATTGTTAATTGTTTTGGAGTTGGCCGAGCCTAGTTCATTTCATACCCAACGGTTAATCCTTTAAAAGAATTATACTTTCTTTTTATGTATTCATGTTTTATTTCGTTCATGTATCTAAATAGGTAAAGCATGACCCAAACTGGCGTACATACATGAGTAGTAGCATTAAGATCACAACCTTTCAAGTAACACTCTCAAACAATCTTTTTGGGTCGTCAAATATTCCATAATCATCTTGAATAGTTTCTAGTGCATGCTACAAGTATTGTACCAAAACACTTACAAAAACCTTTACAATCGATCCACAAACAATATGTTGAATTCACACATGCAATATGTAGGTATTCTCATGCCGCAATATCCCACTAATTAAATTACTTGCAAGAACAAGAACACAGAGAGAGAGAGAGAGAGAGACTTAACAGCCATCATGGAAGAGACCCATAGGCGGCGAATCTCAGCATTAAGACCAATAACGGTTCGTCTGGGAAAGCGGATGATGGTGAAGAGAAACCAGAGGTGGTATACTCCAAAAACCAAGAGACCCAATGGTACCAGCACATAGTCCAATCGTTCCTCTTTCATTCTCTCCCTTTCTCTCTCTCTCAACTCCTTCAATTCTCTTGTGCAGAGGATATGAACGAAGAGAGAAGGATCATGAAGTCTCCTTATTTCATTTTCAGATCGACGTAGTTGTTTTTTAATCATTGCATGCGATAATAATATTTTCTAAATGCTATATATATATATGATTCTGTTGTTTACAGCTTAGATATTGCAATAAACAAACTCTAGTCAACGAGCCTTGCTTGATCTGCACGGCAGTTCCCTGTCCATGGGGTCTACTGTCGCGGGTTCATTCATGATGTTTGACCAACAAGTAAGTCGTGCACGCTTGATTTTCTTCATAGAACTCGTGTTGTTGAGAGTACAATGGGAAAAAACAAAACATTCCAAACGAAGGTAATTTCATCAAAGTGCAGTTGCATGTGGTGTGTGCGCTCTTCCAGTACTTTTACTGTTTTACTCCGTCATTTTGCCAATCGTTCTAACTAATAACTAATATCCATTTGATCAGATTGCCCATTTTTTCATCCTTTCATTCATTGATTTTTTTTTTCTTTTCCTGAACTCAAAATAAAATAATATTAAAAAATTATATATAAATAATATTTCAACTTTATAATATTTTTATTCATGAACTTTTTCTTTCTCATTTCTCAAAACCTCATAAAACATCATAACTCAAATCATTTTACTATTATTCACAAACTATTTTATTACTATTCACAAATCGTTTTGCCAATCATTCTAGTATCCATTTGAGTTACTCATTTTTTCTTCTTTTCATTCATTATGTTCAGAGGGTTTTTTTTTTCTTTTCCTGAACAATGATACAAATCTCAAAACAAAAATAATATTAAAAAATTATATATATCCGTGATTTGTAATTTTTGACTTTCTTAGTTTGTGGTTAGGTGTTTTGGTTTTTGATATCTGGGTTTTAGTCTTTATGTTTATTTGTAATCCTCAGATGTCTGGTTGTAACCATGATTTTACTCCGCCAAAAGTAAGGACTATCAATAAAATTAGGGTACCGTCCTCTTCTTAAAAAAAAAAAAAAAAAGGTGGGAATGTGAAATCCCAACAACAATCCCAATATAAGTAGCATATCCTATGAAAAAAAAGGGATTTGGGACCCCATCTAACCCCACAAAAAATTTTCAAATCAAAGAGAGTACTCATCTTGAATGACGATTGGAGGCCGTGACCATTTGTGTAGCATTGTGCTTCAGTATTTTGGGCTGACCATTAACACCACTTCCTCCCTCTTCTGTTTATTTCACTAACATAGAAGGATAATTAGCATCAAGATATCTAAGATGCTGGCGGCCTAAAACACAAACATTGAAGTACCTTCAATCAAGCCCATAATCGTGTTTATGGGCCGTACATATACCCATATTAAATTCCCTCACCCATATTTTTTGTCAAAACCAAAACCAATGTAATTTATGAGAAATGTGTTCTGTATGGTCGACCACCAAAACACAACCAAAATCAAGTGTCAACAGTCTCACACATAATTACAACTAACACCTAGATATTCATTTAAGCAATTGTTCCAGAAAAGCTCCTCTCTTGATCAGAAGCTACAAGATCAAACACATGAGCGAAGCACTTCACAGAATGAGAATTGAGAACCTCTCCAATCTGTACAGACTCTGCAGAAAACAAGAAGCAAGAGATTTATCCAAGGCCACGTTTAAAGAGTGAGAGAGATGTGATGTTTATGAATAGTAATAAAATAATTTAAACTACTATGTTTTATAGAATTTTGAAAAATAAAAGAGAATAAGTTGAATAAAAATATTATAAGGTTTAAAATATTATTACAATATAATTTTTTAATATAATTTTTGTTTTGAGATTTGAAAAAATTAAATTATTTTTTTGTATTTTATTTAAAAATTTGGAATAATTATAATAATTAATTATTGATTAGATGAAAAAGTTAAAAATTTGAAATTGAAAAGTGTTTTGTAATTGTGGTGTATAAATATTGAGATAAGATGAGTTACGAGGACTTAGCTAAACGAGGCAAGTCTAACATGGACAAAAGATAAATCAATTTTTTGAGAACTGTGAGTAAAAGCCAAAACATTCTCAAGGATGATAATGGGCAATAAATCATACACTTCTCAGCCAAGTAGGCTTTCAAAAATTCAAAGTGTTTTTACTCCCTGGAACTGTTGAGACTCTCGTATAAGCTTTTGTCAGTAGATTTTGCCAAGGAAGTGAAGCTCAACCTGCAAACAAGAGAGGGAAAGATACAAAAAGAAGTCACAATAGAGAAGACTTGTATCACATAACTCGAACTGGTTTGAGGAGTGAGATGAGATGAAAATTTTGTGAATAATAGTAAGATAGTTTGTGAATAGTAATGAAATAGTTTTGAGTTGAGTATTTTTTGGGTCTTGGGAAAGGAGAGGAAAAGTTGAATACGAAATATTATAAAGTTAAAATATTGTAAGAATATAGTTTTATAATATTATTTTTGTTTGGAGATTTGACAAAGTTAGAATTATTTTTATTTTTTATTTGAAAAAGTTGTAATGATTAGCTTGAAAATTTTGTATTTGAATTATGTTTGAAAATAAGATGAAATGAGATGAATGAGATTAGAAGAGAATTTTGTCTCATATGAGGTCCCAAACAAGCCAGCATGCACTGGGTTTTGAGTACTGGGATCTAACAAAAGACAAAAAAAATTAACAAAAAAAAAAAAACTAGAGCTATCACTTCCAAGTTAAACAATTAAATTTTTTAATAATTGTATCGCATATGTTCATTGCTACTCGCTATCACTTCGAAAGTATACCTGATTAGGGGCTTCCCTTGTACCACAGGTGCTGGAGTCACATTTGACAATGGCGCCACAAGTTCAGTGGGCTTAGCAGAGGAAAAAAAATAGGGGGGAAAAAACAAGCCAAGAGAAATGGTAAATACTGTCAGAACTGCCCACTGCATATATAACATAAAGGAACAGACTTTATTTGCAACGGCTATATTAGTAAAATAAGGCTAAAGCAATATTTAATACAGACTATATAATATATAAAACGGTGGGGACTCCACCTCAAAAGAAGCCAGAGAAAACCTAGTGCAGCTTTTGTTTGGCTAATACTTGTTAATGGAATAATACTTGTTGCTATTTGAAACCAGAAAGGTGCTCTCAGAAAACCAAAATGAAATTTTAAAAAGCTTGTTGTTTCAAGCGATATTCAGGGCATAAAAAAAACAGCTCATTTCCATAAGAATAATTATATTTGCAAGCTGGTGTGGAGGACACACCCTCTACATACAATTTTTGCATGGTTAATGAATTCATATATCATGAAGAACTCTCTAACACTGAATGAAAGCAAATCATCAGAATCCAAGTTACCATAAGCCAAATAAAAAGGTTATACTTTTTACTTTCTTTTAATCCTTGAGATTAACCAATCAAAAGGCATATACTTCACCCATTTACAATAACCACAAATAGCACACATGCAAACAAAATAAAAGTAAGGATCAACAAGAAGAACCAATAGGCATATCGGCGAAAAAAATAATTAAAGGGTTAGCAAATAAGACCTCAAGCTCCTCTGAGTTCCCATTGGAATATAAACCGTTGGAAGAAGCAGATCCAGTGCTAGAGGTTAATGGCACTGCAACTGCTGTATTTTCTGTTGAAGACTCCAAATGGCCACCTTTCAACTTTTGTCTAACATCTTTACCTTGATTTCTATATTCAAAATCATATTCGAGCTCATCAAGTTCTTCTGGGACAGCTTGGTGGGCTCCATATGGACCAGACAAAATCTTCTCAATTGCCAACTTCTCTGTTTCTCTAGAGCTTGTTGCATCATCAGCAGGAGGGTTTTTGTTAGGTGAATTGCATCTCACTGATACATTAGGTTGACCATTCTGAGAAGAAACCTCCACTACATTTGTTATATTTCCCAAGTTGTCTGGTATATCATTCTCAGACTTCTCTTTTCCAGATTCCTCTACCCTGTGGGTATCCATTTTGTCGTCTTTAATAGAAGTCGAGCTGATAGCACTGACAGAAGGGCAACACTCCTCGGTAGATGGAGGCACGGCAGCTAAGCACTTTGTGTTTCTCAGGTTAGTCTCTAAACTATCATCCACACGCTTTCTCTTTCTTTCATTATCTGTTCCTTTTGAAACTGCTTTACCTACACCAGAATTATCTTGAGCATGACCAGAAAATTTCAGTTCTGAACTCCTACTCTCCCAAGTTACTTTAGATGAGCGGGAAGGTCGAATCCCACCAGGAAATACAAAGTTGGGTATATCCCTGCGTTTTACATGAGATACACTGATCTCCATCCCTGGCTTCCACAACGAGTACATAAGCACATTGTGTTTAAATTCCTTGACAGTTAACCTCATATCAAACTTTACACCTTCATTCACTGGAACTCCTTGTTTTCGCTGCAAACCCATGAAGTAACAACAATGGAAAGCTCTAGACCTGTCTGAAAAATCCCCTGGGTGTGGGTGGCACTGAAGCATGTAATTGGTATGTCTCTCGATCTGGAGTATAGTACACAAGACATGCGGTGTTAGGAATCTATACATCATGAAATAAAAAGGAAAAAGAACAAATACAAAACAGCTGGAAATAGCCAACAATGAAAAATATATATTACACCTTCAATGTTAGCTGGCGAAGGCGAGACTCAACCCAGCCTTTCCATTTTCTTAGATCATCAGCATTTGCTGCAGTGATGTCTGTTTGTAGATAATTCTTATATGCTTCAAAGAATGAATAAGGCTCGAAAAGTGTATCCCAATCTGTCTTGCTTGCCTCCATAGCCTGCAAGCACTAGCAGACATCAATTTCCAAAAGTAGTAACAATAATAACGGTGATAAAAAAACTTTCTAAAAATTTAAGTTGATTAAGCTAAGAGGTCAACTTAATCATAATTTGCAAGTGTGTGCTTCTGTGTGTGCATCAGATCAATATACAAATCAATGTGAAACAGTTGTCCAAACCTATATGTGCATAAATTTCAGGTGAAAACATATCACAAATAAAATCATGGAATCATACCTCACATATCTCACTACCCCTCTGAAACTCCTCTGACATAATACGCAAAGTACTTGACGATACATTGTAGCTAGAGTTCATGGACGGGTAAGCAGGAGTTATTATAGGCATCAAATGGAACCTGTCTTTGGGATTCCTTCTAGGATCCCAAACTTGAAGTCCAAGAGATCCTTCTTCAATTGCACAGAGCATTACTGGGTTTGGCCAACGCCACTGGGTATAGACCCTGAAGAATCGAGACACTAACATATTGGGCAGCGCATTGGGATATAGCTGGCATATGCGAGCAACCAGCAATGCCCAGTTTATACCACCAAGAAACCCTGCAACCTGCACATGATAGGGAGGAAAGTGCTCTGATAAATTAGAAAGAATAGTAATAAATAAGAGCTAAAACGATCACACCCTACATTTGAGTAAACACCACGACGCTTTGCCCATAACCTCATGCACCTCAGAGTTGTGCGGAAATTCTGCACTTCAGAAAACAAACAAGCAATTGGAGATGATAAATTCTATGGAAAACTTCAATGCACATATAATAAAAGAAAGTAATGGCCACACCTGAATATTTGGAACCAAACGCAAAATTTGGTCAGTCACCCTACAACCATTGAGACTCCGAACTGTCTGTTCATCTGCATTCTGTAGTATTGAGTCCTGCGAGATATCGAGGTCCTGCACCAGAATAGCATGTTTAAAACATAAATTACAAACACAGGTGAACATACAAGATATATACTTTAAAGCACCATGTAAACATGAAATCAAAGTGCTAGTTTCCTTTGGATCTACCCAAAGGTCATTTGATCAATCCTGCAATGTGATAAACCTGCATGAGAATTTTATTGTATCCCATATGCTGTATGATAAACAATCCCTAGGATTAACATCACATATATGTTGCAAAAATATACTTTTGATTGTGGACTAACTTCTTAAGGGATTGAGTGGTTGCTTGGGAAACAAGAAAGCCAGACAGGTAAGACTGGTTAGATTCATCAGGAGGATTGCACCCAGTTATATTGCCTTGTAAAAGGGCTAACCAATGACAACAAGGGCTTGATGAGATAAATTGTCCAAATTAGGATCTTTCTCCTACACAATCCAAGCCACATTGGCACCTTGAAAAATCACACATATTCTGTATGGTTTTTACATGATGAATAAATTCCAAGTTTCATTTCACTCACAACCTTCCAAATGATATAATATAGTTAGCCAAAGCTTAAATAAAAGGGAGCAGGTGCAGACAAGAGGGTTTCCAGGATGAATCCAGTTCTTACTTCAGGAATAACCCAGAGTGACAATTTTGCATACAGAAGGTCAATGGACACGCCATTGAACTTAAATTTCATTACTGGAACATGAGCATCAGGCACGGGGTGCAACTCCATTACTTCAGGCATCTCAGAGAGCATTCTAAATAGCTCACCAAAGAAATCTTCCTACAGCCAATTTAATCAAATACTAAATTCAGAAGACAATACCACAGAAGAATACTAAATGTAGTTGCACCAGAAATAGGCGAGAGTGGATCTCACGTCTCTTGTAGCATGTCTTGGTCCCACACAAAGCGTGTCTATATCTGCACCAGGGCCATGCACCTAAAAAACCAAAATACAAAGCAGAAGTAGAAGTAGATAATGAATGAAAACTCCCGAAACAACAAATCATAATACAAAAAAAAAAACTTTTAAAATAGAAAGAAGGATTTCACACCCCTAGCCGATAGGAACCAAAGGTGAAAATCTTGGCGTTTGCTTCTTGCACGAGTTGCTCATTCAACCCCTTAGAACGACTGATTGCTTTGACCCAAATCTTTACAATCTATATAAATATTCTTTTGATAAGTACAAGCTATATAAATATTAAACATCAGTCTACTTATCAAAACAATACTAAAAAAATATTAAACATCAGTCTACTTATCAAAACAATACTAAAAAAATATTAAACATCAGTCAGCATCGCATTCAGAAATAACCAAACAACCAATGTAACGATACAACAACTAATTTAGAAACTCAACCTGGTCAAGCCTTCCAAGCACTTCCTCCCTACTGACAGCTTCTTCCGGACTCTCATACAATCCAGCGTCTCGCAGATACTGAACACCCAGAAACCAAGTTCAGAGATTTATGATATATAGTTTGAAACCAGGCAATGGGTAAATGTGAATTTATAATTTGATAAAACGCAAAAAGATAACCTTTTCGACTTCACGGGTCTTGATCACATCGGACTCAGTCGGTCCACCTAACGAAATTGGTTCTGTTATGCCTAACCGTTGCCCATTATTCCGATTCATCAATCCAGAGCGCTCCATTTATATATAGAAACTGCCACTGGTTTTATTATCTTGATTCCATTTTTTTCACAATATGTGGATGCTATCAGCAAATTATAGATAATATCTCAGACTTTTTTGTTCACTCTCTCCTTTTTTCCCATTGAAAATCAAATAAAAACATAAAATCTAGAAAACAATACAAAAATGATATAATCGTTGATTTTACAGTACTGGGTGGAAACAAAGTCCAAAGCACAAACAAATTGGAATTTAGAACCATAACAATAATAAGAAAAAGTAAACGTAAATCTAGCTAGCTCCAAAATTGACTTGTTTCATAATTAAATGACCATCGAACAGAGTACAACGCCAACTCAAGGCCAATAATTGAAAAACAGCGTAACCCTAGACGATGAACAAGCACGCCGAAGAAAAAACAAATAGATTCCGGCAAGCGCGATCGGAAGCCCAAACTCTCCAGGCCTTTTTGAACTCCGTGGACGGGGTTGTTTCGTTGGCCACGTCCAGCAACCGAGTCTCCCCCTAAAATACTCTGAGAAAGTGAGAAGACGAGAATTCTGCGTGGGTCTTTTCTTTTTCTTTTTTCTTTTTCCTGGGTTCTTCCCCTTTTTCCTCCTTTGGCGATGCAGAGGTTCGTGACGATGGGAATAAATAAAACGTGGAACGGAAAGGAAGCAGAGCTGTTGCCATGTTGGCGTTGCGGTTTGGTTGGACAACCAACGTTAATTATTCGTAGAAAAATGCTAAATACGGAGAGAGGTAACATTTTTATTCAGAAAAAAAAATATATATATATGTGGTGTTTAGGGTTTAATCAGTCTAGTCTGGTCTGGTCTTAAATAAAATCTAAGATCGAACCGGTTTTGTATTTTTCAAAACCGATTAAGCCCCGATTACCCTCCTAAACCGATACCTCCGGTTTACCCGTTTCCGGTCCTGTCCGGTCCGGTTTTTCGATTTTTTTTAAATATAAAAAACATATAATAAAGTGTTATTTCTTATTATAAAATGCCATTAATAATTTAATATATATATATTATGCTTAAAGCATATAATCAATTAAATTTTCATCTTTAAGATTAAACTTTTATTTTATAAATTATAACAACATTATCTTATATATAATTATATTAATAACATATGATCAAATAAATTACAAATGATCATATTTAAGATTAACATTTTAGGTTATTATTTATAAATTATAATATGAAATTTTTTTATATATATTTAAGATTATATATATTATATATAAAAATTTAACAGATAATTATATATTATATATATAAATATTTTATATATTATATAAAATTAATTTTTAATTTTTTTTTTCAACCGGTCCGGTCCCGGAAACTATGGAACCGGAACCGGAACCGGATCCGGCCAGTTTTCATAAAATAGGAACCGGTTCGGGACCGGACAGGTTCAAACCAGACCAACCGGTCTGGTTCGGTCCGGTCCGGACCGGTTTTCCGATTTAAATTTACACCCCTAGTGGTGTTTTCATAAGGTATGAGGTATTTTTCATAAGATATAGAATGGTGAATAGTAACTAATGAGAATAATTTTTTTAAAAAAATTAAAAGTGTTGCAAAGTCAACTCATTATTTTATGCATGATATTATATATAAAAAAATTGTTAAGAAATAAAAAATAAATGGAAGCGGAATTATGACAATATGGTGACACCCCCGTGAGGGTATTTGTCCCACAAGTTGGTGATGAATAAAGAGAATTGAGTGTATTTATTTGTGCACTAATGACCCCTATTTATAGGCCATCATGCACCAATTGGCAAATGGCACATCCATTGGTTAACCAATGGTAATCCAAATGTCACAATCTTAAAAAGTGACGCAACCTATTGGCAAAGGGCACAACCATTGGTAAACCAATAGTAACACAAAAGTCATAATCTTAAGAAGTGACACAACCTTTTGACTAAATCAAAAGGTTATGTCTCTTGACACTTTACTAGTCACACACAACCTTTTGACTAAATCAAAAGGTTGTCTCTATTGACACTTCCTTGAACATCACCCTTCATGGGAACCATCACCATGTTAGAGGGTGTCATTCCAAGGAGTACACCGTTTGGTGATCACACCCCTTAGAATAACATCTCTCACTTGATCACACAAAACGGTGACAATCCAGTTGAGTATTTTACCTTGGTACCAATATGAGTTTTCTACTACTCAACTCTCATCTGCTACTCTTGCAGATTGGCGTCAGAGTATGACAAGCCTCTATGTGCACATGTTTTTGTCATTACCTTATCTGACCGTACCCTTTACCATATGTGTTCCCACTGATCACATATTAGGGGTGACTTCATTTCACTAAAAAGAAAAATTTAGTGAACGACATCAATTCTCCATGATTGGATCAATAATCCATATATCGTAATTGGATCAATTATTCATTCCCCTGTCACAATTGACAACTTCAGCCGAATACATAACATATGTATCGACCTGTGCTGAATTTTCGTTAAGTACTTCCTCTAGAGGCTATTCCTGAGGTTTTCCCTAATCATCTTATCAACGACTTTGCAAATGATTAATCGTTTACTTGGATAATCAAATCACATTTCACTAAAACTTTAGTGAATGGCACTGAATATTCACTAAGTACTTACTCACCTGAGTCTTTCCTTAATCACTTATCAGCGACTTTACCATTATTAACCTTTTACTTAGTTAATCAACCTGCACTGAAATTTCATCAAGTATTCACCCTAATGTCATTCATAAGGTTTTTCTTGATCACCTTAACAGTGACTTTACAAATGACCAAAATTTTCATTTGGGTATCACCATAATTCCAATTTTCTAGGCGTCCCCAGAATTTTCTGAGTTATGCATGTCGACCATGAGATTGCTTTACCTAGGTTTCTTTCAATCACATTCTAGTCACATGTTCTCTGAATTTCTCCAGAGATAAACATTTGGTCATTGGATCTGCTACCATCTCGGTCAAGGAAAAAAAATTAACCTTGACTTCACATCTTTCCACTATATCTAAAATATAGTGATAATGCACATCAATGCACTTCCAAAATCAACATCACTATAACCGATTAATTCTAGATCACTGTTTCCAAATCACAATTTCAAACTTTTGGTACCTTGTAAATATCTTAATATATGTTTCACTGCTTGCCAATGTTCTTTACCTGGATTGGATTGAAATCTACTTACCAATCCTACTGCATGACAAATATCTGGTCTGATACTTGTCATTGCATACATGAGGCTTCCCACAGCTTGAGCATAGGGAACTTTAAGCATTTCACTTATTTGCTCATCATCTTTTGGGCACATACTCTTATTTAAAATATGAGTTTTGCAAACATACGTACTTAAAGATTTACAATTCTCCATACCAAATCTTGTAAGTACTTTTTCTCGATATTTTTCTTGATCTAAATACAATAGATTTGAATTTCTATCTCTAGAAATTCGATAGAAATTCTTATACCAAGAACATAGACGGCTTCACCCATGTCTTTCATTTCAAATTTAGATTTCAAGAATTCCTTTGTTTCATGTATCATATCTAGACAATTACCAGCCAGTAATATATCATCAACATACAATGATAATAATGTTTATTTATTATCATTTTTCCATATGTATACACAGTGATCTAGTGGACTCATTTCATATCCCATTTCCAAAATGGCTTGGTGAAATTTCAAGTACCACTGTCTTGAAGATTGCTTAAGTCCATACAGTGACTTCCTCAACCTATAAACTTTCTCTTCATATCCTTTAATTTGGAATCATTCTGGTTGAATCATAAAAATATCATCTTTTAATTACTCTTATTTAAAGTATAAGTTTTGCAAACAGGATTACTTAAAGATTTACAATTTTCCATGAAAAATCTTTTAAGCACTTTTTCTCGATATTTTTCTTGATCTAAATACAATATATTTGAATTTATATTTCTAGAAATTCTTATACC
The DNA here is from genome assembly GCA_961763995.1 of Juglans cinerea. NCBI lineage: Eukaryota > Viridiplantae > Streptophyta > Magnoliopsida > Fagales > Juglandaceae > Juglans > Juglans cinerea. The sequence goes on from CAUIVZ010000016.1 coordinate 15,847,887, forward strand.
AAGAACAATGTGGCTTTACCCATGTCTTTCATTTCAAATTTAGATTTCAAGAATTCATTTGTTTCATATATCATATTTAGACAATTACCTGCCAGTAATATATCATCAACATACAATGATAATAATGTTAATTTGTTATCATTTTTCCATATGTATACACAGTGATCTAGTAAAATCATTTCATATCCTATTTTCAAAATGGCTTGGTGAAATTTCAAGTACCACTATCTTAAAGATTGCTTAAGTCCATACAGTGATTTCCTTAACCTGTAGATTTTCTCTTCATATCTTTTAATTTGGAATCATTATGATTGAATCATAAAGATATCCTCTTTTGATTCACCATTGAGAAATGCTATTTTTACATCTAACTAATGTAATTCCAAATTCATCCTGGTAATAATGGACATGATGATCCTTACGGATGTGAACTTCACTACAGGCGAATATGTATCCATAAGTCTACACCTGGTTGTTGAGTATATCCCTTGGCCACTAATCTTGTTTTGTACATTTCCAAACTACCATCAACCTTAAATTTTCTTCTGAGAACCCATTTACAGCCAATAGTTTTTCTATCTTTTGGAAGATCTGTTAACTCCCAAGCATTGCTTTTATTTATTGTATTTCATCTTTCATGGCCTCAAGCCATTTATCTAAATCAATACTATTGACTGCCTCAGAAAAATTTTCAGGATCATTATCTAAATTTTCCAAACTGGTAATTAGTGCATAATGATCTTGAAATAATGTTGATGGTCTTCTGGATCTTTTACTCTCACTGTCTCCAACATCAATACCTGAAGATTGATTTTCATCTGACTTTCTTTTATTTTTATTATTCTGGATTTGAATAATATCAGAATTTTCATTGTCAGATTCTGTGGAGGTTTAGGGTTTAGGGTTTAGGGTTTAGGGTTTTAGGTTTTAGGGTTTAGGTTTTACTTTTTAATTTATCCCTTAGTGGCATTGGGATAAGTACTTGTGCCTTACTACCCCACACTTTGAGCTTACTTAAGTCTGGTTTATGTCCCGTCTATAACTCGTAAGGTGTAAAAGGTTTCGCTTTAGTTTCAACTCTATTCAATATATATATAGTAGTCGATAATACTTCACCCCAAAAATGTATTGGTAGATCAGCATATGCCATCATCGATCGTACCATATCCAATAGAGTTCTATTTCTCATTTCTGCAATGTCATTTTGTTGAGGTTTATATGACATAGTATAAATATGTCTTATACCATTTAATTTGCAGAAATTATCTAAAATTTCAAATTCTTCTCCTCTATCACTATTCAAGCTTTTAATAGGCCTACTCAACTGGGTTTTTATTTCTAATTTAAATTCTTTAATATTTACTACTTATTTTTCCTTTGATACATGATTTACATATATCAAAATTATCTGAGTTTATTTGTGGTATTAATCCACTTTTACACATTTTGATCATCTTATTTTTATTTATATGGCTTAATTTTAAATGCCATAAATATTCACAATCTGTAGACACATTCAAATACTAAAAAATATGTACTTTATTAATATCAACATTCAGTATATACATATTGTGATCTTTCACGCCTTTCACTGACACATTGCCCTTACTTATTACAACGGTTCCAAACTTAAACTCAAATGTGTAGCCTTTCTGATCTAGTACAGGCACTGATACTAAGTTCTTACGAATACTAGGTACATATAGAACATCACTAAGTAAAATAACGGAACCATTTACTTTGAATTTACATGTACCTTGCCCCAAGACATCGCAGTATGTATTGTTGCCCATATACACTCTGTGCTCTCCTGTTTGTTTATCTTCAAGTTTGATAAACATATCTCTGTTCCTGCATATATGTCTTGTTGTTGCAAAGTTAACCCACCATGAATCTGACGCTGGTTCCATTAGCATTACTTCTGTGATTGTCATCACAATTTTATTGCTTTCTTGTGCTTTTCCTTTGTTAGGACATTGTGATTTGTAATGACCCTTCTTTCCACACTTAAAACAGTTTTCAGAAAATGGTTTATTATGTTTCCTTTTTAACCATTTCTTTTTCTTAAACTGTTTTGGTTTCATCTTATTCTGTGTAGAACGCTTGTCCTGAGCCATCAATAAATTGGATGATTCACTATCTTTATTCCTTTTCTTCATCATTTCTCCTTCAAGTACTAAAAGTACTGGAAGCGATATCATTGTTACTTCATTTCCACTCTGTATTAAAAAAGTAATAATGTGATCCCAAGATGAAGGAAGACTATTTAGTATGGTTGTAACTTGCATTTTATCAGTGAGATGATGACCGGCATCATGTAATTCTTTTGCAATTAACTCCATTTGAAGTACATAATCGCCAATATCATCATTCTCTTTCATACAAGTCTGGTTATACTTATCTAATAATAACTGTATATAAGTATCCGACCTTAAATCATACTTTGCTTCAACTGCATCCATAATTTATTTAGCAGTTTCATAATCTTCAAATAAAGGAATAATGTGACCACTCATACAATGCAAAATTAAAGCTTTTGCCCATGCATTGTGTTCTATCCATTTATCTATATTTGAAACGCTGCTTTCACTTTCACTTTCATCATTTTCAACAATTTCTTCACATGACTTTGGTGTTGTTAATGTATATAAGGTCTTTTCATGGGTTAAAAGAAAAGTTATATGCCTTTTCCAGGCCCAAAAATTTCTTCCATTCAAATTTTCTATCCCTGAGGGATCAATACTTTTCTTCGGTGCCATGAATAATAAATCTTAAAAAATTAATTAACAAGAAGAATGTAGAAATAATAAATATGTACTATTTAAATACAATAAACCAACTGTGAAAAAATTAAAACTATTACAAACTTAATAGTAATAATAACTCTTGGATTTAATTCAAGGTGACAGCTTAGAAATTCTCTAATTATATTTTATATAAGGAGAATAATGAAAGTGACGCCTCGATCGAGGATATCCACTACCTTTCCTTGATGTTTCACTTTTTTCAAAGAAATTTCTGGCCATAATTTCGACCAACAGGTGCTTTGTAATGCTTTGACTTGAAATTTGGAACACAACGGCTTTTGAATGGACCAAATCGGGCTTGAAATGATCTCGAATGACCCGATTGAACAAATCTGTCATGAACCGGTTCAGGAAACCGAGTAAACCGGCTCAGCTGATTCAAACCAGGTTTCGGAGAAAACCGGCAGTTGGCGGCTCGGTCAACGGCTCGATAAGCGGCTCGGCTCGGAGATCGGCTTGCGACTTGGCTTGAAGGGGCAAAACGGTGCCGTTTGGAGGTGACCGTTGTGTCTCTTCAGTGCCGAAAAAGACGTTGTCGTTTTTCTCCTTGGGCAGAACGACAATGTCGTTTAATCCAAAAGGAATTTGAAATTCCTAACCGTTGGACCAAACGACGTTGTCGTTTGGATCTACGGGTTGAATGACACTATCGTTTAGTCCCTCCCGATTTCGAACTGGATGACCGTTAGACGAAGGTACCGTTTCGTCATGGGTTGTCTTCAACCTCGCGCTGGGAGTTTCCAGAAACATTGAAGCTCGTGTCTTCACTTCCGTCTGACCAGTTGGTGGCCGGCGACGAGGACTCAGACGTGCTCCCGAGGTCCACAAAGTCCGGCGACGGTGAGGGGCGACGGTGACCGGCCGAAACAGTGACAATGTGTGCAAATGGGCTAGATAATTCACTATTTCTTTACGTAAAATAATGCTAATAATTTTCTTCAAAATAATAACAACTTACAAGATTTTGAAGATTTTCAGTGTACTCCGTGATCTGAAAAAGTTTCTCTCTTAAATTTTCAAGCAAGCGAAAATGATTATAGTATGCAAATGTGATTGCCAAACCAAGCACTTGCCTATTTATTGTCTTCACAATGCGCGAAAAAATTTCCTTTGTCATAACCTGGCTTTGATACCACTGTTAAGAAATAAAGATCAAATGAAAGCGGAATTATGACAATATGGTGACACTCCCGTGAGGGTATTTGTCCCACAAGTTGGTGATAAACAAAGGGAATTGAGTGTATTCATTTGTGCACCAATGACCCCTATTTATAGGTCATTATGCACCAGTTGGCAAATGGCACATCCATTGGTTAACCAATGGTAACCCAAAGGTTACAACCTTAAGAAGTGACACAACCTATTGGAAAAGGGCACAACCATTGGTAAACTAATGGTAACCCAAATGTCACAACATTAAGAAGCGACACAACCTATTGGCAAAGGGCACAACCATTGGTAAACCAATGGTAACCCAAAGGTCACAACCTTAAGAAGTGACACTTTACTAGTCACACACAACCTTTTGACTAAATCAAAAGGTTGTGTCTATTGACACTTCCTTAAATATCACCCCTCATGAAAACCATCACCATGTTAGAGGGTGTCATTCCAAGGAGTACACTATTTGATGATCACACCCCTTAGAATAACACAAATTTATAATACTATACATAAAAAAAAAATATTTATAACTTTAGAATATACAAGTCACGTATATTTCTTTCGAAAAAATGTATAAATCCGTACTTCACATAAAAAATTATTTTTAATAATGATCTCTATTTTTTTCTAAAGAGAGCGTGCAAAACTTACACACCTAAAACTATATCTAATATATTGAGTATATTTATGATTTTATCAATTCTTTTACAAACCTTTTTGACATGATATTAAATGATTAAATAAATAACAATAATTTTTCTTAATTATTTAAGATTATTTTCAAGAAACAATAATAATTAATAAAATGATGTATCATTTTTTATCCTATCAAAAGAATTATATTATTCAAATTTAGCATCTATTTATTTATTATTTTCTTACAGGAAACAGACTAAATTTCATTAATGAGCATAAGAATGTACAAGATCTTGAAGAAAATGAAATTTCCATTGCTGTAAGTTAGAGAGCAAAATCTGAATATCATGAAGAATATGCCCACAAGTACAAAATAGCCCATTTGATCTCTAAACCAGCTCCACCACATTCTTTGCATCACCTTCAAATACAACTCTGTGAAAACCCAACTCCAAACAAAATGAAACTGCCATGAAAGCTCCAAAGGTTTCAACAATATGTGGTTGAGGACATCCATGTTTGGGAATTTTCTTTGAGGCTAGAACATCTACATTCTCATTTCTTAAAAGAATACTAATTCCCATTTTTTGGTGAAGATGATCCAAAGCAATGTCCCAATTAGCCTTAATATATCCTGACTTTGGTGGCTGTCAAGACTGTGCAGGTGCTTGTTGTTGCAAAAAGTTGGAAACTAAGATTGGTTGAGAGTTTGAAATTCCTCCTGAGAATTATAAGCCGTACACAATAGTTGAGATGGATACTGGAAAATGTTGTCATAAATTAGCTTGTTCCTCCTGATCCATAAAGATCTAGCAGTAATCATCATTAACTCAAAATATGCACTCTCGAGACATCCCTCTAGGAAGATAATTATGTCCATGCATTTGAGACTCGTAAGTCTACTTTTCTGAAGTTTCTTGTTACAAAGACAATAGACATCAATAGCAAAAAGGCACTCCCACAAAATATGTTCAATAGATTCATCTGCTAAGAAACAAATTGGACAAAGTGCATCTCTCACAACAATTTTCATCTTTAAATTTTGTCTGGTTGGTATAATATTGCAGAAAGCTTTCCACATAAAAGTCTTCACAACTGGAGGTACATTGGATTACCAAATGCTCAGCCAACATTTTTCTGCAGTAGTGCTTTCAAAAGAACCACATGAGTTTCTGTTGCATAAATCTAGCTGAAGATGGTAGGCACTTCTCACAGAAAACCTACCATTATTTGTGCATCTCCATACCAAGCTATCTTCACTAGCAAGATAACTAAGACATATGTTAGAAATCAAAGCCACTTCATTTGCACTAAACAAAGTCTGCAATAGGTCCATATCCCACTCAATTGAACCTGGAAGTATTAAGTTTTCAACCTTGGCATTCTCATCCAGAATTGATATAAGAGATTGAATAGAGTAAGTCACAGAACGTGTTATCCATTTGTCTTTCCAAATACGAATACTTTTACCTTTTCCACTTTCCACCATAAGCCTTCCAAGTCTCGAGGTGAAAGAATGTTTTTCCAAGCATAAGATGCATTTGTAGGTACTGTTGCCTCAAAAAGAGTAGAGTTAGAAAAATATTTAGCTTTGAGGATCTGAGCAGACAATGATGATGACATATGTAGTAGTCTCCAGAGTTGTTTTGCCAACATAGCAATGTTAAAACATTATAGATCTTTGAAACCTAGCTCTCATGTCCTTTTTGCCTTGCCCATCTTACTCCAGCTCAACCAATGAATTTTATGGTCATTTTCCATATGGCTCCACAAAAACCTCTGCATCATCTTAGTAATTTGAGAGCAAAGAGTCTTAGGTAATCGAAATAAACTCATGAAATATGTTGGAATGACTTGGATGACAACTTTAAGGAGAATATCTTTCATAGCCTTACAAAAGCAATTTAGATTTCCAACCATTGATCCTCTCCCAAATTCTATTTGTAATGTAGTTAAAAGTAGTTGTTTTGTTACCCACCATAGATGGTAAACCAAAATATTTCTCAAAGCTACCAATAGATCGAAGGTATAGAGATTCTCAATAGTAGATGTAGTTGCTCTATCAGTATTCCTACTGAAATAAAGAGAAGTCTTGGCCCTATTCAGTTGCTGGATGAATAGGGCCAAAAGACCTCTCGTAGCATTGTAAAATGTCTTGCAACCTACTCCATTCCATTGAATTTGCTTTAATAAAAAGCAAGCTATCATCAACAAAGAACAAGTGGGAGATCCGAATCCTACCTCTTGAAATTGGCACACTATGAAGAGCTCCAATCAGTTGTGCATGTAATAGGAGTCGACTTAGGCCCCGTTTGGATACATAAACGGTTTCATCTTATCTCTTCTTATCATTATAATTTTTGTAAATTTTCACAAAATATAATAAATAATTCAACTTATTCAAATCCTAAAACAATAATAATATTTAAAAATAATGTTATAATAATATTTTATTCAACTTTCATCTAAAATCATCTTATCTCAAATCACTATCCAAACGAGGCCTTAATACTTCAGCACAAATGATAAATAAATAAATAAAGAGAAATATAATCTCCCTATCGGATACCTCTTGAAGGTATAAAACTCGTTTGTGGTTCATCATCAATTAGAATGGAGTAGGACACTGAGGATACGCACTCCATAATCAGTTGAACCCATCTCTACCCAAATCCCATCTTCACCAAGACAAGCTTTAAGAATCCTCATTCAATATATCATAAGCCTTGCTCATATCAAGCTTAACAGTCATGTAACATTTTCTTCCTTTCAAACAAGAACTCATTGTATGAAAAGTCTCATAGGAAGCTAACACATTATCAGTAATGAGACGACCGGGTATGAATACACTTTGGTTTGGTAATATAATATGAGGCAGAATAGTCTTAAGCCGATTGGCTAAGACTTTTGAAACTATTTTATAGATGACATTACATAAGCTGGTGGGACGATAATCTGTTACCTTAACTGACTCTTTAACCTCTAGGATAAGGGTGATACAAGTATGATTTATAGCTGTCAAAGAATCTCCATCATTAAGGAACCTGAGAACACTATGACATACTTTATATCTCCAAGCACATACAATTTAGCTTGAAAAAAGAGGCAGAATAACCATTCGGACCTAGTGATTTGTAAGGAGACATCTAAAAAAGAATTGTTTTGACTTCTTCTATTGTGAAGGTCTTTTGTAAGCTGTTTTTCATATTATCTGTCACTACGTGGTTAATAACTCATAAAAAAGTTTCAATATCCTCAGGAGATTAAGAAGTAAAAAGCTGAAATAAATAGTTTGTGAAAACAGCCTTGATGTCATTTTCTTCATGCAAAGTAAACTCAGTATCAGTTTCAACCCTACAAATATAATTAATTCTTTTCCTCTGATTTGAAGAAGAATGGTAAAACTTTGTATTGCAATCACCATATCTTAGCCAATCCACTTTAGCTCTTTGCTTTCATCGTATATTATCATTCTCATGCAATACATTTATTGCATATTGTACATCTCTAAGCTCAGCCATCAATTCAGATGAGTTATCAAACTACAGTGCCTCTAGCTTTGCTACCAAGAGATGAAGTTATCTCCTCTCATTGTAATATTTGCCTCTGATGCATCTTTTCAAAGCTACTCTACAATTATTCAGAGTGCAAGTGAGGGTTGCCAGATTATCAGATTGATGATCCCCACAATTCCAACTATTCAAAATAATTGTTTTACAACTATCATCTAAGTTCTAGCAAGCCTCATATCTCCATTTATTTCTTTTAGGATGAGAAATAAAACCTGGAGATTGAACACAACTTAGAATTGGATTATGATCTGAAATTGAGTGTGGAAGAACCTTAGCAGTAGCTCTACCAAAAGAAGTGAGCCACTCATGATTGGCAAGAGTTCTATCTAATCTCTCCATGGTGAAAGTATCATCTGATCTGTGATTACACCAAGTAAATTCTGGACCTTGATAACCCATATCACATAGCCCACAATCCATCAAAACAGATTGGAAGTCATCCATCTGTTGAACATATCTGTTAACACCACCTTTCTTCTAAGAGGGACTCAAACTTCATTAAAATCACCCATTAAAACCCTAGGTGAAGAAATACCCCTACTAAAAAATTTGATTATATCCCAACCTTCCTTCCGTGTATGTGTAATTGGATACCTATAAAACCCTGTGAAGAACCACCAACATGAACTTTGCTGCAATCTAATTGTAACATGAATGTGTTTTAGAGAAAAATTAAAGAAGTTAACATCAAGATCATTTTGCCAAAATAATGCTAATCCACCACTTGTTCTCATACTATCAAAAGTTATCAGATGATTAAAGCCCAGTTTCAACTTCAAAGACTGAACTCTATTCCCTACTAACTTAGCCTCCATTAACAACAACAAATGTGGTTTAAATTTCTGTACCAGCTGGTAAAGACTACAAATTGATCGAGGACAGTTCCAACTTAAAAGATTCATTTTTGTTGGCAGGGTTGGGAGCCAGCCTCCGCCGACATCACAAGAGAATTTATTTTTTCACCTAATTGTTGCACATGATATTTTAGTAGCATCTGAACCAGACATTGTCAGATTCAATATTGCCAACCTGATTCTTACTCTTCCCTTTCATAGGCATCTTAGAATTGTTTTGCAAAGTTGGAACATATTGTGTAAGGGCTCTAGCCCTACGTTTCCAAGTCCTGTTATTCACAGACTGGGAGAAAGCATCATTGACTTTGGATGACTCTAAAAAACCCATTGTATCTATAGTATGTTTGCATCATCAATTGGTGAAACATTATTAGGAATAATGTCAGAGGTCTTCAAAGTAGTGACTAATACATTATTCCCATCAATATTTTAAATGTCCTCCTTTTCTGCAGAGGTTCCAACTAAAGAATTGTCCAGATTGCAAAAAAAAAATATTTTTTTAAACATCCTTATTAATTGCAGGAATAACTGCCACTTCATCGGTAAGCTGCCCCACCGATTTCTCATAGTCTAAATCCCCAGAAAAATGAGTGGTAGGTTGCATTTCGGCCGCCATAGAGAGTGATGTTAGTAGACAATCGACTGTTAGGTGCGGCGAGAAGTTAGGGTTGGTGTCCGAAGGGAATTAGGGCAAGGGATTATGATATATATGTAGGGTGTCTTTCTATTAATTGTTTGGGTCAGTTTGGTCTTTGTATTTAGTAGTGGGTTATCTTATTAGTTAGTGGTGGGTTGGGCTTCGTAGTATTAACTGGGTCTCATTCAGTTATTATTTGATCGTGGGCGACGTTGGCCATTTGAAACATGTAGTTATTGAGTTTGTATTTAACATTATGCATTATCATAATGAAGTAAGTTTTCAGTTGTTCTTCAAATTAATCTTGGAGGGTGTGGGCTCCTCGAATTGCCAAAATATTTTAGCTATTATTTTTACTAACAAATTCCTCTACCCTAATAGTGGTCTCAAAGCCACGTTCCTACACCATAGCTGAAGGTACCCACCATGCTCAATTAGCTAAAGTCACTGCTGCATTGAAAGGTGAATCGGTCCATTTGCGGGAGGAGCAAGGAAGGCAGAAGCAGATGTTGGAGGCCATCCTTCAACAACTCAGTAATTTGGCTTCAAGTTATGCTCACTTGGTGGTTAATGTTGCACATCACAACATGGGAGAGAGTTCATCAAGTAATAATCTTAAATTAAATGGAAATCCCTTATTTGAAGGCAGTGGGGGAATCCAAGCGAGGACTCTTCGATTGGACTTCCCTAGATTTGATGGATGCGAGCCTGTTGAGTGGATCTTGAAAGCCCAGCAGTTCTTCTCATATTGTAACACTCCAAATGATCAAAAGCTCCAAATTACTTTTCTTCATATGGAGGGGAAGGCTTTATCATGGTACCGTTGGCTTATGGAGTCTAGTCCATTAACTACATGGGAGGAGTTTGTAGTAAACCTGAAAACCCGTTTTGGGCCCTCGGCATATGAGGATTCAGTGGGAGTTTTCACAAAACTCCGACAAACCAGTACAGTTGAGAGTATCAAACTCAGTTTGAGATTCTATCTAATATGATCAATGGTATTACAGAAGAGTTTCGGGTGAGTACATTTTTAAGTGGGCTAAGGATAGACTTGAGAATTCCTGTGTCTATGTTTAAACCCTCCACGTTGTCAGCAACCTTTGGGCTGGCTAGGCTACAAGATGAGGAAGCAGTAAGAAGAAGTCAAATCCAAAACCCAACCCCACACCACTAGAATCCCAAATTATTAGCACCCACTCCAATCCTTAGACTCCCAGCACCACCTCCCAGATCAGATTATAAACCCCAAAATCCCAACCTTTGAAACTTTAACCCAACCAGAAAACCTACCTTACCTATTAGGAGAATTTCTCCTACACAAATGCAGGAAAGAAGAGAGAAGGGTTTATGCTATTATTGTGATGAGAAGTTCCACCTGGGGCATGGGTGTAGTCTGCCTAAGATCTTTTTATTGGAAGGAATAGGAGAAGAAAAAAAAGGTGAGGAGGAAACAGAAGGGGGTTTAGCTGTTTTACAGCTAGAGGAAGATAAGGGAGAGGAAGAGGAAGTTGCAAAACTGCTTGGCATCTCCTTACATGATGTGGCAGGGTCATTAGCTCCTAAAACAATGAGGTTGAAGGGTATTGTTGATCGACAAGATGTGTTAGCATTGATAGATGGGGAGTACACACAGTTTCATTGATCCATATGTGGCAAGGAAAGTGAGACTACAAGTGGAGGAGAGCCATCTATAAGTCAAGGTAGCAAATGGTGCTAGCCTCCCTTGCTTAGGTTTTTGAAGGGCTATCCCAATCTAACTACAGAACCTATACACCCAACCTAACCTTTATTTGCTAACATTGGGGGATGTGAAGTAGTTTTGGGCATAGATTGGTTGAGATCTCTTAGATCTGTCCTATGGAATTTCACAGATCTCACAATGAAGTTTACGTTTATGGGGGCTAAAATTACACTGCAGCCTGCAAGGGATCCAAAGGCCAGCCAAAGTGGTAGAGGAAGATGAGCATATTAAGGGTTTGAAGAAAGGCTCAGCAAAAGGAATCTGGTTACACTTGGTAAAGAAATACGAAAGGGTCTAAGGGCAAAAGTTCCACAGGAGGTATAAGCATTACTGGAAGAATTCAAAGTTGTGTTTGCTGAGCCTAATGGTTTACCTCCACCTTCGAGCCATGACCGTAAGATACAGTTACAGGAAGGAGCACAACCCACTTGTGTGAGATCTTATAGGTATCCATATTTCCAGAAGGAGGATATTGAAAGGTTGGTAGCAGAGATGCTCAAAAGTGTCATCATTCGCAGTAGTCAAAGCCCAAATTATTCCTTGGTGTTACTTTTGAGAAAAGCAAATGGGAGCTGGCGTATGTATGTGGACTACCGAGCTCTCAACAAGGATACGGTGAAAGATAAATATCTCATTCCAAATATTGATGAATTACTTGATGAACTCCATGGGGCACTCATTTTTTTCAAGCTAGATCTATGTTCGGGGTATCATCAAATCAAGATGAATCCTGAAGATGTCCCAAAAACAGCTTTCAAGACCCATGAGGGTCACTATGAATTTTTGGTCATGCCCTTTGACTTTACCAACGCCCCCTCAACCCAAGGTTTAATGAACGAGGTGTTTAGACCCTATCTAAGGAGATTTGTATTGGTTTTCCTCGATGACATACTAATTTATAGGAAGTCATTGCAGGAACACTCATGACACTTAAGGATGGTTTTGTAAATTTTACAATCTCACCAATTTTTTGCAAAGGCATCTAAGTGTGTCTTTGGCAGCAGAGAAGTGGAGTATCTGGGGCATCTTATATCTAAAGAACGGGTTAGAGCCGACCCACAAAAAATTATTGCTATGCATAATTGGCCTGTACCAAGGACTCCTAAGGCATTATTACGTGGATTTCTTGGATTGACAGGTTACTACATGAGGTTTGTGCAGAATTATGGAACCATTGCAGCTCCGCTTACAGCACTACTGAAGAATAATTGTTTCTCATGGAAAGAAAAGGCTGAAGGAGCTTTTGAGAAACTCTAGGAGGCTATGGTAAAACCCCCAGTCCTCATATTACCAGATTTCTCTAAAAGTTTTATAATAGAGTGTGATGCATCAGAGAATGGGTTGGGAGCAGTTTTGATGTATGAAGGGAGACCCATTGCCTACCTTAACCAAGCCTTAAAAGGTAAAAGTCTAACCCTATCCACCTATGAGAAAGAACTACTTGCATTGGTAATGGCAGTGAGGAAGTGGAGGCACTACATCTTGAGTCAGTCCTTTAAGGTTCACACTAACCAGCAAGCTTTGAAACATTTGTTAGAACAAATAGTACTCCAGCTCAAGAAAAGTGGGTATCTAAACTAATGGGGTATAAGTTTACAGTGGAGTACAAAAGTGGCAGAACGAACCTAGTCGGGGATGCATTATCCCGACTCCCTACTTCAGCAAACATAACCCAACCATTAGAAAAACCATTTTTCCCACCTCCTAACAATCACCAAAAAAGAAATCCATCCAACCTTCCCATCAACAACCAACCCAATCCCAAAAACATGTCAGTTCATGCAATCAGTATGATACAAGCTAAGTGGATGGAAGAGTTAAGAAAATCTTACCCCCAAGATCCTCTGTTGCAGAAGCTAGTTAGCTCCTACCATCAGAAAACCCTGGACCCTTCACAGTACCAATGCATAAATGAGCTACTCTTTTATAAGGGTAGGCTACATCTCGGAACCTTGGTGCCATTTCAGCAGCAAATCCTACAGCAATTTCACAGCAGTCCATTAGGGGACACACAAAAGTACACAAAACACATGCTAGAATAAAAAGAGAGTTTTACTAGCCTGGTATGCGCAGTGATATAAGAAGCTTAATTAGAGAATGTGATACATGCCAAAGGAACAAGGTTGAAACCTTCCACCCGGCGGGGTTGCATTAACCTCTTCCAGTACTAGAGCAGAATTGAGTGTATATTAACATGGATTTTATAGAAGGGTTACCACCATAAGAGAGACGAATTGTGGTAATGGTAGTGGTGTACTAATAGGAACCAAGGTGGGCCTACACTTAAAGATCCTTTGCAAGTTCCAGATGGGCCAATTACAAGATCAAGGTCCAAGAAGATCAAGGAAGCAATACAAGGATTGGTGCAATCCACTTGGGATGAAGCCAGCAAGAGCCCAACACTCAAGATGGGTCTGAAAGAAGAAGAACCATTTTTGATCCACTTGATTCAAGCTGTGGAATACATGACTTAGAGATACGGCCTATTGTTATTGGAGGCTTCCAGTTTGGTTAAATGATTTATTTTATTAGTTTAGAATAAGTGGACTTGAAGATGCTTGGCTCACATGTCTTATTTCTTATGAACTATGTTTTTGGGAAGGCCTTGTATTTTGGCCAAGGGCTTATTTGGAAAGTTACTTTTTAGGAATTAGGGTTTCATCAATTTATTGTAGGGGTTACTGTAGCCGCGCGTACTGTAGCCGACACTGTTCATCAAGGGTAATTTTGGGTAAAAGGGGCTTTATTTTGGCTAGGATTTGGATTAGGTTTGGGTTTAAAAACTCTTTGTAGCCTCATTTGACAGATTAGACAATATTGAATTTTATTTGTGAGTTGAGTTTTCTCCTTTTGTTCTTGATTGAACTCTTGAACTTATCAAAGGTAAATCACAACCTTTGTGGCGTTCCTCCTTTGTAATCTAGGTTCTTGAGACGGGTTCTTCAACGGGTCTAGATTTTAATATAATCTAGGTTCTTGAAACGAGTTCTCATCGGGTCTAGGTTCTCCATTCACTGACTTGATTTTGGCTTTCTTGGGGAGTTTTCAAATTGATTGTGGGTTCAAGGGATTTCATTCCCGCAGGTTCATTTCATTTGGTATTCAGAGCAAGGTTTCCAATCAGGTCTGATTCTATCTTTTAATTTTAGCATCCTTTAATTTAATTCTAGGGCTTCATTGTTCTAGGGTTGCCAAAAAAAAAACAAAAAGTAGGCTGCCAAAATTCTTAGGATTTTGGATTTGGCTGAAATTTGCATCACCTAGGGTTTCAAAATTCTAGGGTTTCCCTACATCTCTAAGTGTATCTGTTGCTTGGAGTGCCTTTCTATTGATTCTCTTCTACTTCATTGTCGTGCTTCAATTCAATTGCTTGATTTTCACAATTGAATATTGCTATTTGTGATTGAATTAGAGAAAAGAAAAGAAAAGAAAAGAAAAGAAAAGAAAGGAAAAAAAAAAATCCTGAGATCTTTTCTTCAGCCTTATCATCAAAAGGGGTGATTCTAGTTGGTATCTTGTCTTATGTTACTGTTTCATTCATATAATTTCCTTGATTCACGTGCCATTTTTTTCTTTCATTGCTTCTGTGTTTCTCTTGTTCTTGTTTCTTGGACCTAATTACTAGTTTGGATAAAATAAGGTTGCTTTGTCTTGATTGAGTCAATTAGTTCTTAAAGAACTTGAGTGGGAAAACTCTTGAGGTAAAAGGCAAGAGAGTGTGAGACTATTATCGAAAAAAAGTCAATTAAGAGTGAAACACGAGTGGAGTGTCATTATTCGAGTGTAAACACATAAGGGAGAGTGTGTGAGGTTTATTTTTTATTTTTTTTTGCTACTAACATTCTTTTGTGTAGCACCTGATAATGTCTCATCGGAGTAGCGCATCACCGAGGGGGAGGGTAGATAACACATCATTTGTGTTGCAAGCCATGCAACAACAGTTTGAGCGGTTGAACTTGGTGTTGGGTGAAGTGAGGGATAGGATGGATCATCAAGAAGCAGCGATTAGAAATCTACAAGGTGGGAGGGACAGGAGGCGACGTGAGCATAGAGTTGAAAATCAGTATGAGAATGAAGGAGATGGTGAGGATGAGGAAGACTTAGCATCTGACGTTGGTTCGGGTAGAAATAGAAGAGTTAGGCATGAAAGAGGACTTGAGGGGAATCTAAGGGTTCGGGATGGTGTAGATAGAGACCTTGGTAGCATCAAAATGAAAATACCATCTTTCCAAGGTAGAACTGACCCTGAGGTTTATCTAGAGTGGGAGAAAAAAATTGAGTTGGTGTTTGATTGCCATAATTACTCTGAGGAGAAGAAAGTGAAGTTGGCGATAATTGAGTTCACTGATTATGCTATTATTTGGTGGGATCAATTAGTAACCAATAGGAGGAGGAATTATGAGAGGCCTATAGACACATGGGGAGAGTTGAAAGCTCTCATGAGGCGGAGATTTGTTCCTAGCCATTACTATAGAGACCTTTACCAGAAATTACAAAATCTTACACAGGGGTCTAGGAGTGTGGAGGATTACCATAAGGAGATGGAGGTGGCGATGATTCGGGCTAATGTAGAAGAGGATCGAGAGGCCACCATGGCTAGATTTTTGAGCGGTTTGAATAGGGATATAGCCAATGTAATTGAATTGCAGCATTATGTGGAGATAGAGGACATGGTGCACATGACTATGAAGGTGGAGAGGCAATTAAAGAGAAAAGGGACAGCAAGGTACACTTCGGTTTCTAGCACTACTTGGAAATCAAAATGAGATAGGAATGATCCAACTGAAGCAAAGAGAAAGACTGAACCACCTAAGGGAAAAGATGAGGGAACTAGCAACAAACCCAAGGTAGAATCCCAACCTTCACGGAATAGAGATATCAAATGTTTTAAGTGTTTGGGTTCAGGGCACATTACTTCACAATGTCCAAATAGGAGGGTGATGATTATGCGTGACAATGGAGAGGTGATGACTGAGAGTGAGGATGATAGTGATGAGGTGCCCGAGTTGGATGATGCTAGTGATGATGATGGAGTGGTATACCTTGTGATAGGTGAGTCTCTTGTTGTCAGGCGTGCTCTTAATACACACATTAAGGTGGATGATGCAGAGCAACAGAGAGAGAACATTTTCCATACTAGATGCCATGTCAACAATAAGGTATGTAGTATGATCATTGATGGAGGGAGTTGTACTAATGTGGCTAGCACTACTTTAGTTGAGAAATTGAATTTACCAACCTTAAAACACTCTAGACCATACAAATTGCAGTGGTTGAATGATTGTGGAGAGGTTAGGGTGGATAAACAAGTGTTAGTTACTTTTTCTATTGGGAAGTATCAGGATGAGGTGATTTGTGATGTTGTGCCTATGCATGCGGGCCATATTTTGTTGGGGAGGCTATGGCAGTATGATAGGAGAGTGACACATAATGGGTTCAAGAACATGTACAGCTTTGAAAAGGAGGGCAAAACAATTAAGCTTGCTCCTTTAACTCCAAGCCAAGTCTATGAGGACCAACTGAAATTGAAAAGTGAGGTTGCTCAAAAAAGAAAGAGTGAAAATGAGAGTGATCAAAAGAGAAAGAGTGAAAGTGATCAAAAAAGAAAGAGTGAAAAAGAGATTGAGCAAAAAAGAAAGAGTGAGAGTGAAAATGAGCATAAAAGAAAGAGTAAAAAAGAAAGTAGAGAGGTGGCTGAGAGTAAAGAAAAAAGAGTGGAGCCACGAGAGAAAAAAGAAAGAGAGTCTGCCGAGAGAAAAGGAAAGGCAAAAGTGAGTTTCTATGCAAGAGAGAGTGAGGTTAAGAGGGCTTTCTTCGCAGATCGCCCTATGATTTTTCTTGTCTATAAAGAGTCTTATCTTAGTCTTGATGAAACTAACCAGTCTCTTCCTAGTTTGGCTGTTTCTTTGTTGCAGGAGTTTGAGGATGTATTCCCGGAGGAGATGCCAAATGAGTTGCCACCCATTAGAGGCATTGAGCACCAGATTGATTTTGTGCCCGGGGCTGCTATTCCAAACCGACCAGCCTATAGGAGTAATCCAGAGGAGACAAAGGAGCTTCAGAGGCAAGTTGAGGATTTGATGAGCAAGGGGTACGTGAGGGAGAGCATGAGCCCTTGTGCAGTACCAGTGCTACTAGTGCCAAAGAAGGATGGGACGTGGAGGATGTGCATTGATTGCAGGGCGGTCAACAATATCACGGTAAAATATCGCCATCCCATTCCTAGATTGGATGATATGCTTGATGAATTGCATGGCTCATGTATTTTCAGTAAAATTGATCTTAAAAGTGGGTACCATCAAATTAGAATGAAAGAGGGTGATGAATGAAAAACTGCTTTTAAGACTAAGTATGGGCTTTATGAATGGTTGGTTATGCCATTTGGACTTACAAATGCGCCCAGTACTTTCATGAGATTAATGAACCATGTCCTACGTGCATTCATAGGCAAGTTTGTGGTTGTGTACTTTGATGATATCTTAGTGTATAGCAAGAACTTAAATGAACATATTGAGCATTTGAGATATGTGTTTGATGTGTTGAGATGTGAAAAGTTGTATGCTAATTTTAAGAAATGTGCCTTCTGTATGGAAAAAGTTGTTTTTCTTGGTTATGTTGTTAGTACAAAGGGTATTGAGGTGGATGAAGAGAAAGTCAAGGCAATAAAGGAGTGGCCAATGCCAAAAAGCATCACTGAGGTAAGAAGCTTTCATGGCTTAGCTAGCTTTTATCGGCGTTTTGTTAAAGACTTCAGCACCATTGCTGCACCACTCACTGAGGTAATTAAAAAGAATGTTGGGTTTCATTGGGGGGCGAATCAAGAGAATGCTGTTGCCACTATTAAAGAAAGGTTGTGCTCTGCACCTGTGTTAGCATTACCTGATTTTAACAAAGCTTTTGAGATTTAATGTGATGCCTCAGGAATAGGAATTGGAGCCGTTTTGATGCAGGATAGGCTGCCCATAGCCTTCTTCAGTGAAAATTTAAGTGGAGCATCCCTGAAGTACCCTACTTATGACAAAGAGTTTTATGCTCTTGTTCGTGCATTAGAGACTTGGCAGCACTACCTATGGCCAAGGGAATTTGTGATCCACACCGATCATGAATCATTGAAGCATCTCAAGGGTCAAGGTAAGTTGAATAAAATGCATGCTAGATGGATGGAATACATTGAGACCTTTCCCTATGTCATCCGTTACAAGCAAGGTAAGGAGAACATTGTTGCTGATGCTCTATCCCGGAGGTATGTACTTCTTACTTCTATGAGTGCTAAAATGCTTGGGTTTGAATATGTGAAAGACATGTATGCCGATGACGCTGATTTTTCAAATGTGTATGTGGCATGTGATAAGGCGACATTTGGTAAGTTTTACAAGCATGATGGTTATTTGTTTAAATAAAGCAAACTTTGTCTGCCAAATTGTTCTATGCGTGAGTTATTGGTGTGTGAGGCACATGGTGGGGGATTAATGGGACACTTTGGTGTCAAAAAAACTTTAGACATTTTGCATGAACATTTCTTTTGGCCTAAGATGAAGAGAGATGTTAACCGTATTTGTGGAAGGTGCATTACATGTAGAAAGGCAAACTCTAAGGTTTTGCCACATGGGTTGTATACACCCTTACCCGTTCCTAGTGAGCCACGGGTAGACATATCTATGGATTTTGTCTTGGGGCTGCCTAGGACCAAAAGGGGTAGAGATTCTATTTTTGTGGTTGTGGATAGATTTAGTAAGATGGCACATTTCATTCCATGCCATAAAACAGATGATGCCACAAACATAGCTGACTTGTTTTTCCGGGAGATAGTGCGACTCCATGGTGTAACTAGGAGTATTGTTTCTGATAGAGATGTTAAATTCCTTAGCTACTTTTGGAAGGTGTTGTGGGGGAAATTGGGTACTAAGCTCTTATTTTCCACTACTTGTCATCCGCAGACTGATGGTCAGACTGAAGTAGTTAATAGGACTTTAACTCAGCTTTTACGCACTGTTGTTCATAAGAATTTAAAAACTTGGGAGGATTGTTTGCCATTTATAGAGTTTGCATATAATAGGACGATGCATACTACTACTTCATACTCTCCTTTTGAAATTGTTTATGGATTTAATCCACTTACTCCTTTGGATTTGATGCCTTTACCTGTTGATGGCAGGAGTAGTTTGGATGGACAAAAGAAGGCGGAGTTGGTGAAGTCACTACATGAGAGGGTACGGCTTCAAATTGCCCAAAAGAATGAAAGGGTTGCTTCCCAAGCCAATAGAGGACGAAGGCGTGTCATCTTTGAACCAGGAGATTGGGTTTGGGTTCACATGCGCAAAGAAAGATTCCCAGCCCATAGAAGGACTAAGTTGCATCCTCGAGGAGATGGACCTTTCCAAATTCTTGAGAAAATTAATGACAATGCATATAAAGTGGATCTTCTAGGTGAGTATAAAGTTTCTGCAACTTTCAATGTTTCTGATCTTTCTCCTTTTGATGTAGGTGAAAATTCGAGGTCGAATCCTTTTGAGGAGAGGGGGAATGATAGGAACCAAGGTGGGCCTACACTTAAAGATCCTTTGCAAGTTCCAGATGGGCCAATTAAAAGATCAAGGGCCAAGAAGATCAAGGAAGCAATGCAAGGATTGGTGCAATCCACTTGGGATGAAGCCAGCAAGAGCCCAACACTCAAGATGGGTCTGAAAGAAGAAGAACCAGTTTTGATCCACTTGATTCAAGCTGTGGAAGACATGACTTAGAGATACGGCCTATTGTTATTGGAGGCTTCCAGTTTGGTTAAATGATTTATTTTATTAGTTTAGAATAAGTGGGCTTGAAGATGCTTGGCTCACATGTCTTATTTCTTATGAACTATGTTTTTGGGAAGGCCTTGTATTTTGGCCAAGGGCTTATTTGGAAAGTTACTTTTTAGGAATTAGGGTTTCATCAATTTATTGTAGGGGTTACTGTAGCTGCGCGTACTGTAGCCGACACTGTTCATCAAGGGTAATTTTGGGTAAAAGGGGCTTTATTTTGGCTAGGGTTTTGATTAGGTTTGGGTTTAAAAACTCTTTGTAGCCTCATTTGACAGATTAGACAATATTGAATTTTATTTGTGAGTTGAGTTTTCTCCTCTTGTTCTTGATTGAACTCTTGAACTTATCAAAGGTAAATCACAACCTTTGTGGCGTTCCTCCTTTGTAATCTGGGTTCTTGAGACGGGTTCTTCAACGGGTCTAGATTTTAATATAATCTAGGTTCTTGAAACGAGTTCTCATCGGGTCTAGATTCTCCATTCACTGACTTGATTTTGGCTTTCTTGGGGAGTTTTCAAATTGATTATGGGTTCAAGGGATTTCATTCCCGCGGGTTCATATCATGTACAGGTTGAGCAAATATGCCCACTTCGTATCCCTTACTCACCCATACACAGCCTTATCAGTGGCAAGGTTATTAATAGATAATTTTTTCAGGTTACATAGAATGCCTCAGACGATAGTAAGTGATAGAGATCCTGTCTTCACTAGTCAGTTTTGGAAGGAACTGTTTCAGATTTGTGGAACATATCTCTTAATGAGTTATGCTTATCATCCACAGATAGATGGACAAACAGAGGTAACTAACAAAAGCCTTGAGTGTTACTTAAGGTGTTTCTCTAGTGACAATCCCAAAGATTGGACAAAATGGCTATCATCAGCCGAATATGTTTATAATACATCCAAGCACAGTTCGACACAAATCTCACCCTTTGAGACTATCTACGGACAACCTTCACCAAGGTTATTATCCTGTGAACCAGGGTTTACCCGTGTGCAAGCTGTGGAGAAGGAGCTGAAGAAACGAGACTTCATAGCAGCCTTAGTTCAAGACAACCTATAGGAAGCCAGAAACAGGATGAAGCATTACGTAGATTTAAAGAGGACATAGAGGGAGTTCTAAGAAGGAGTTTGGGTTTATTTAAGGCTAAGGCCTTACCGGCAGATGTCGTTGGCCACTCATCGCAACCTTAAGTTGTCATCGCACTATTAAGGGCCATTTCAAGTTCTCCACTGAGTTGGGAATGTTGCGTATCGTCTGGATCTCCCCAAAGAATCTCAGATCTACCCCACTTTTCATGTATCTTGCCTCAAGAAGAAGCTTGGAGCCAAGATTCAACCTAACCCCCGAAGGAACCCTAGATCTTGAACCAAACAGTGTTCTTTAGCGGAGGATATTGAAGAAGGGGTGACAAGCAGGAGTGGAAGTACTAGTTCAGTGGAAAGGATCAACAATGGAAGACCCTACATGAGAGGTTCTCTCGATAATAAAGCGGTGATACCCAGATTTTGTGGGCAAGATTTTCTGAAGAATAGGAGTGTGTTAGGTGCGGCGAGAAGTTAGGGTTGGTGTCTGAAGGGAATTAGGGCAAGGGATTATAATATATATGTAGGATGTCATTTTATTAATTGTTAGGATCAGTTTGGTCTTTGTATTCAATAGTGGGTTATCTTGTTAGTTAGTGGTGGTTTGGGCTCCATAGTATTGATTGGGTCTCATTTAGTTATTATTTGATCGTGGCCCACGTTTGCCATTTGAAACATGTAGTTATTGAGTCTGTATTTAACGTTATGCATTATCATAATGAAGTAAGTTTTCAGTTGTTCTTCAAATCAGTCTTGGAGGGTGTGGGCTCCTCGAATTACCAAAGTATTCTAACTATTATTTTCATTACAAAATTAATCTACCCTAACATCAACATCTTCTAGCAACATGTGCAATAACGCCACAACGAAAACAGAATTGTTGCAACCTCTCATACTGAAAAGAAATCCATGTAGATTTCCCTTGAATAATCACGATTCTCCCTTGTAGTAACGGACGAGTGACATCCAGAAGGATTTTGACCCTTAAATATTTGCCCCAACCAACGCTAAAATCATCATCATCTACTGTTGGACAGTACCAATCATCAAACCAATTTGTTCACCAACTTTTGTATTCATACAATCCAAAAGGAATGTTGTGTAGTTAAACCCAGAAAGAGACCTTGTGGAATTCAACATCTCGTGGAGATACAAAGCCATCAAAATCTTCCACACTTTTTTACTCATCGTGGCTTGAAGTACATTCTTGTTCATAATCTTATTAGAAAACAGTTTCCCAAGCGGTCTTCATCCCTTCTTCAGAGTATCTTGAATGTCCAAGTCAGGAATAATAATGCCACTTTCTCCACATCTCTTAGAGAGAGATTCCCACATAGATGAGATAAATCTTCATACATCGTAAACAAACTACAATCGCTCAGATCAAAATTGAATAACTTGCATCTCCCACCCCTTCAGTTGAAGAGAGAGAACTTTTTATTTCTTTAACCCATGTCGCATCTAATTGGTTGGACTCTCTCCTTTCTTTGTATCTTTCCCTAATAATATCATGTTAGCAAGAGGCAAGGAGGGGCGCCCATGTGGGCTGACCCCTTCTCTTTAAGCCTCAAAGCAACGTATGGCATTAAGCTATACGTTACTTGACTTGTAACGTATGGCTTAAAGCCATACGTTACAAGCTATTGCAGCTTGCAACGGCTGCAGTGTAAAGGCTGGCCTTTAAGGCCAGCCATATGGAGGAGGACTATATAGTAGTCCTCAATTGTGTTTTGGCACCATCTGATACACAAAAGAAAACTCTCTCTCTTTTTGTTCTCTCTTGATAAAATATTTAGGCTGTGGATTTGTTAAGTGTTACTCTAGTTTTATACTACGTAGTACACTTTCGCCACTAAGTGGAAACGGTTGGGATTTATTAATCTGGAAAAACTTGTGGAGCAATTTTATAAGATGAGCTTGAGGTATTTTTCCGCTGTGCATTCTAACATTGGTATCAGAGCTTTTTTGAATTGCTTCCAGTTTATAACTTTTTCTCGCATATGCTTGAGATTTGTATGGTGTCTTTTTTATTTTTATCTGGATTCAAAAAAAAAACATGTCAACGCATTGCCAAGGTGCTGCGAGCACCAACGCAGTCGCACCAAGAGGTGCTGCGAGCACCAATGCAGTGGTGCTGCGCTCACCTGGTGCAGCGCACACCAGCGAGGTGCTGCGCTCACCACGGAGGTGCAGCTTGCACCAGCGAGGTGGTGCGGCAGCACCCAGCTGCTTGGACCGAGCTTTCCGGCATCTACGATGCTGCGTGGTAGTCTTGAGCGGCGTCTCTGTTGCTACTGTGGAATGGCTACTGTTCACGTGAACAGTAGCTGACTGGAGGAAGAAGATGACCATTAGGTCATCTGTTTTCTTCCATGGGCCTGGGCCTCACGGCCCATAATATTTTTTTAAAAAAACTAATAAAAATGGGCTGGGCTTTCTGCAGTTTAAAAAAATAATAATAATAATAAAATGTCTGGGCCATTTTCAAAGCCCAACCTTGTTTAAGCCCATTTTTAATGGAAAATAAAAAGAAGGGGATGAAATTGGCATCCCTGGGACTCGAATCCAGGACTACCGGTCAAAGGCTGGGCGCACCATTGGGTTGCGACTTACCTTTGGTTTAGGTGGGTTTTTTAAATGTATTTGTTATACATTTATTTCGTTTCTTTAATTTTTTTTTTTGCATGATTAAATATATGCTTAGATATATTGTTATATTACATGTGATCTTTTATTTAATGTTTTAGATTAAATGTGATTACATGTGAATATATAGTTATATTCATGCTATTTTTTTTACATGTGATCTTTTATTTGTTGTATTAAATGTGATTACATGTATATGTGAATTGAACATGTGGATATGTGATTATTTTATCATCTATGAATGTTAGGCTTGAATGTTTATACATTAATCTTTATTGATAAAATAGAAAAATTCTCACTAAGTAGTCTTAGTTAGAATTATTAGTGTAAATGATAGACTGAAAAAAAAAATTGCAGTGACCCTAGTAAGAACTATAAATGCACTGTATAGCCAAAAGACCACAGTGACCCCAGTAAGAACTGTAAATGCACTGATGGAACAAGAAAAATAGACTGTAATGGTCTTATATGAGCCATCTTTGTAGACTGGCCCAACAAATTACTGTGGTTAGAGTAGCTGTCCTTGTAGACTGGCCCAAAAGGTTAATGCGATTTTAGTAGGTTATGTCTTTACATGTGATTAGGACTAGATGACTACTTAAGATAGTGGGAGTATGGTTGAAATTTATGATTAATTCTCCCATATTTATTTTTTGAATTTGCGCGGGAATTTATGTTAGAAATTTAATAATTGGATATTGTGGCGCAAGAGATGATTCTGAAGCCTAGCGATTTTTCGATCTTGCGACATGTCTAAATTATTTTTTTTCTAGCTTGGATGGACGCGGCAGATTTCTTAGGTGTGTGTGTAATATCCCTTCTTTGCGTATTGTAGTAAAATGGCATCCAATAGTATAGTTGCCGATTTAAACAAATGGGAGAAATTGGATGGGGAGAACTACGACATTTGACATCGCAAGATCCAATATGTCTTAGATGAGTAAGAGGTCTTGGAGGCCTTATCTCACTCCCTTACTGAGTCCGGGGAAGGGACCTCGGAACAACACAAGATAGATCAACTAGCCTATACTCAATGGGCTAAGAAAAGTCGGTGTGCGCACATAATAATGTTAAGCAGCATGCACAATGATCTAATGTGTGAGTTCGAGATCTATGACACTACCCAAAGCATGTGGGAGGCTTTGAAGTTGAAGTTTGGTGGAACTTCAGCCACTAGGTTGCGTGGGTTAACCATGCGATTTGACTCCTATAAGATGCGCTCTGACCACATGATGAAGCAGCATCTTAGGGCTATGTCAACCATGATCCGCGAACTTAAGTCGGCAGGAAACAACCTGACTGATGAACAGCAAATTCAGGCAGTGATAAGATCACTGCCGAATTCTTGGGAGAATATGAGCCAGAACCTGACGCATAACGAGAATATCAAAGACTTTGATGATGTCTCGTGTCACTTGGAATTGGAGGCTGAGCACCTAGAGGCTGCCAAGCCCAATCACACTGCCTATGTGGCTGATTCTGGTTCGCGTAAGGCATCAAGGCCTAAGCGCAAGAAGTCTAAGAATGGGGTAGCTGCTGGACAAATTAAGAAGGTGTCAGGAACTTCTCAGCACAGCAAGAGGGGCAAGCACGAAGAACAAGTCAAAATTAGAGTGCTTCAACTGTGGAAAGAATGACCACTTCGCTCGTGACTGCACTGAGCCGAAGAATGTACACTCTGACTTTTCTAGCATTGTTTTTGTAACTAGTCATGTGATGGTTGCTCACTCCTATCCTGTGTGGACTGTTGATTCAGGAGCGACCGAACACATAGCGCGAGACAGAGTCGGATTTGTGGAGTATTGCTGGATTCCAGTTGGTAGCCGTGATATCAAGGTGGGGAATGGAGCTAGTGTGGAGGTACTGGGACTTGGTACCTACAAGCTGGACTTGCGGGGTGGTACGCTCCCGAGATCCGACGAAACGTATTTTCTGTAGTCACTCTATTAAGACTTGGTTTTCAAATTGTATTTGAAAACAATTATGTTTCCTTTTATTTGGGCCATGTGTTTTATGTCAATGCTTTTCTTCAAGACGGTTTTATGATTTTAAATTTGGATTATTCAAATATAAATGAGTCTATTGCTTTTCTTTTTACATCTGATAATTTGGATTCATATAAATGGCATGCTAGGCTTGGCCATATAGGGTAAGATAGAATGACTAGGTTAGCTAGAAAAGGCCTAATAGGCAATCTCGCTAAGGTCATCTTACCCACATGTGAACATTATCTAATGGGAAAAGTTAAGAGAAAACCGTTTGGAAAAGCTACTAGGGCATCTTTTCCACTGCAATTAGTCCACTCAGACATCTGTGGTCCAATGAGTGTGAGGGCAAGATACAGAGGTGTCTACTTCATCACATTTATAGATGATTTTTCATATTACGATCATGTCTACTTAATCTCCCATAAGTCTGAAGCATTGGAATGCTTTAGGCGATATCTAAGAATGGTTGAGAATCAGTTAGAAAAGAGTTTAAAAACTCTAAGAACTGACCGAGGACGAGAATATCTCTCTGAGCAATTTAAAAGGCTCTGTGATGAAAAAGGAATCAAAAGACAGTTGACGATGCCGAGTACGCAGCAGGAAAATGGCGTGGCGGAAAGGAGAAATCGAATACTGCTTGAGATGGTTAGGTCAATTATGGCACAAGCAAACCTACAAATTTCTTTTTGGGGGATGCACTTTTGATTGCTGCCTACATTCTTAACCGAGTGCCTTCCAAATCAGTAACTTCCACCTCATATGAACTATGGACCGGCGAGAAACCTAATTTGAGTAACTTGCAACCATGGGGATCAACGGGTGTTGTTTACGATCTTTCTCATAAGTATGGGAAATTTGGCCCTAGAGGGAAGAAGTGTATCTTTATAAGGTACTTAGAATACTCTAAAGGGTATGTATTAATAGGTGAACAATCTGATGGAAGTGTGACTGAGATTGAGTCACGAGATGTGGATTTCATTGAAGATGAGTTTCCAAGTAGAGGTGAGGTTGATAGGAGTTTAGAACTTCATGAGATTGTGGAACAAGAGGAAAGTGTTATAAGGAATTTAGTTGAGAATGAGGAAGAAATTCTTCAAGCTCCTACAAGTTATTTGAATCCGAGTGGGAACACATCACTTGTCAATCAATCACAACAACCTCAGCCTCGTAGAAGTACACGTGAAAGTATTCCCCATCGTCATTTTGAGATTGAAGGGGAAGTTTTTATGGTAGCTCCGCATGATGATGACGAGTCTAGGACAATTTATGAGGCTCTCTCATCTTCTACTAAAGATGAGTGGATGAAAGCTCTTAATGATGAGATTGAGTCTATGAAGACTAACCAGGTCTGGGATCTGTTTGATCTACCAAGAGGGCATAAGACTATTGAGAACAAATGGGTTCTTAAGGTCAAACGCAAGTCGGATGGATCAATAAATAAGTACAAAGCTCGTTTAGTGGCGAAATGATATACCCAATAGGAAGGTATAGACTATGAAGAAACTTTTTCACCAGTGGTGAGGTTTGCCTCAATTCGCCTGATTCTAGCTATATTAGCAAACATGGATTTGAAACTCTACCAGATAGACGTTAAGACAATATTTCTCAATGGAGAACTAGATGAGGAGATCTATATGGATCAACCGATGGGTTTTGTGGTCAAAGGTCAAGAGCGCAAAGTGTGAAAGCTCAAACGATCTATATATGGCCTAAAGCAATCATCTAGACAATGGTACCTCAGATTCCATCGATCATTCTCTCGAATGGGTTTACGATGATCACAGAGGATCATTGTGTCTATGTCAAAAGGTCTAAGAAGAGTTTCTTTATGTTGTCATTATATGTTGACGACATACTATTAGCTGGAAATGATAAAGGGTTGATAATCGCTACAAAAGAGTGGTTATCTTTCAATTTTGAGATGAAGGATATGGGTGAGGCAGAATACATTCTGGGAGTTAAAATCTACAGAGATCGCTCAAAGAGACTTTTGTTTTTGTCTCAACAGACTTACATAAAGAAAGTCCTCGAGCGCTTCCTAATGAATGGATGTAAACCCATAAACACCCCTGTTGCAAGAAGCGAGAACTTGTCTAAATAGTTGTGTCCTAAGACTCAAAGAGAAAAGGAAAAGATGGCTCGCGTCCCTTATGCTAATGCTGTGGGTAGTCTGATGTATGCAATGATGTGTACTCGGCCTGACATATGCTATGCAGTTGGCTTAGTGAGTAGATTCCAATCTAACCCTGAATTAGCTCACTGGAAAGCGGTCAAAAGGATTATGCGATATCTCAAGGGAACTGCGGACTATGTGTTGTGCTATCAGGGTTCAGATTTGCAGCTAAGAGGTTACAGTGATGCCGATTGGGGTAGCGACCTAGATGAGCGCAAATCAACCATTGGGTATGTCTTTTTGCTCAACCAAGGCGCAATTACATGGAGCAGCAAGAAACAACCATGTATAGCTTTATCCACCATGGAGGCAGAATACATAGCTTGTTCTGCAGCAGTTCAAGAAACTGTTTGGTTACGGAGGTTCCTCAAGCATTTAGACATTGGCACGGATACTTCAGATCCGGTGACGATATTCTGCGATAGCATGGCAGCTCTCACATATGCTAAGGACTCAAAGTATCATAGAAGAACCAAACACAAAGATATCAAATATCACTACATCAGAGATATGGTAGCGCAAAAGGAAGTGGTTCTGAAACACCTTTCTACGAGTCGCATGGTTGTTGATCCCTTAACGAAGCCTATAGCACTAGATGTCTTCGAGGCTCATGTTAGGAATCTAGGACTACGTAGACTGTAAATGTAATTTGTGTTTCAAATGACATTAAGATGTAACATTTCCTTTGGGATATTAATACAATACGATTCAGTTCTTGTCTTTATCGTATTGTTTTTTAATACACACACACAAGATATGTCAACAGGCTTAGATCGGCTCACTCACACGAGCGATCGCCTCTAGCGCTTAAGTAGCGAGTAGAGATGAGACATTGTGTCCCTAGGTACTTGTCCAAAGGGATAAGTTGGTTGACACAAAATTATGTCGCCTTAGTGGGAGCTAAGATGAGGTCCATTAATAGGATTATGCATGGGTTACCCCACCATCCATATAGCCTGTAGTAAGCCAGATGGAGTTCCTCTTTGACGCCTTGGAGGCGTGCAAATAGAGGAATTCAGGTTAGACGCTTAAGGAGCGGCTAGACTAAGATCTGTACGGTGTTGATATAGACATATGCTCTTTAAGAAAGAGAAATCCACCGTAGCATGTGTTTCATACTATATGTGCTTATACAACCATATGAGTAAATGAGTAAAATGTTTCCCTCTTTCTCACTGTGTGAGTCTCATTTTTTTTAATGTCCTTTACTTTTGACTATGTCACGAGATGGAGGTTGTGATGTCTACTACTTTGGCATGCTGTCTATGGCCATGATTGATACGATCTAAAGAGGCATTGTTGGGAAAGCGGTTCAACCAAAATTAAGTGATATGAGTGCAAAGGGAAGACTCTTCGATATCGTATCTTCGATAGTGTTTGTTGACGTCAAACAATGACGTTACATCTTGGTAGCGGCTAAAGGTTGTGAACACATTGAAATGATTTGGAGGTAGTTAAGCATTGTTCTGAGTTTTTTAAACTCAAGAGGGTTCGAAAATACTTGATCTTGATGCGATTGAATGAGTCTAGGACATGACCAAACACTTTAGGGATGTTACTATGCTGGTCTTCTCTGGGAGAGATTTAATGTATGTACTCTCACATTTCTACAGATGTGCTTGGTGGTCGCACGGTCTATTTACTTGTATGAACAAAATTGAGAACATTAGAGAGATGCATACCTGGGGTCATGCCCACTGTATGCGAGTGGGAGATGTTAGCAAGAGGCAAGGAGGGACGCCCACGTGGCATTAAGCCATACGTTACTTGACTTGTAACGAAGCCATACGTTAAGCTGTTGCAGCTTGCAACGGCTGCAGTGTAAAGGCTGGCCTTTAAGGCCAGCCGTATGTAGGAGGACTATATAATTGTGTTTTGGCACCATCTGATACACAAAAGAAAACTCTCTATCTTTTTGTTCTCTCTTGATAAAATATTTAGGCTATGGATTTGTTAAGTGTTACTCTAGTTTTATACTACGTAGTACACTTTCGCTACTAAGTGGAAATGCTTGGGATTTATCAATCTGGAAAAACTTATGGAGCAATTTTATAAGCTGAGCTTGATGTACTTTTCCGTTGTGCATTCTAACTTATCATTTTGCATGCTTGAATTATTTTTCTCTTTCCAATATTTTTTAAATCTTACAATCTGTATTTAAACTCATAAAATTTTGAAAATCTCTAATCAAATTTAAATTTGATTGTTAAATTATTATTATTATTATTACTATTATTATTATTATTATAACAAAAATGTATATTTCTAAAATCCAATTGCTTATGCTACAAATTCCCAATTTTAATACTTCAATGATGAAAGGGAGATTTTATTTTATAGTGTATGAGAAGTTTTAGATTTACAAAAAAATATTTTGTAAAAATAAGGAGATGCTTGAGGAATGAAAGAAGATGAGAAATCTGTTAATAGTAATAAAATTGTTTGAGTTATAATGTTTTATAGGGTTTTGGTAAGAAGAGAGAAAAATTTGAATAAAAATATTATAAAATTATAATATTGTATAATTTTTATTATGAAATTTGAAAAAGTTGAGTTAATTTTTGTTTTTTGTTTGAAATTTTGAAAAAGTTGTAATGATTAGTTTGAAAAAGTTATAATGATTAGTTTAACACTTCAAATATTTAAAAATAAAAAAATAAAAATCACAATATTACTAAAAAACACATTCTTAATCACTAAGTTAAAAAAAAAAAAGGAGTGGGTGCTACCAGCGGTAACCTCCAACGGGAAGAGTATCATTTCCCCTTTCATTTTAATGATGTTTGAAAATAAAATGAGATGAAATAGAATGAGATGAGAAAAAACTTATTTCCAAACATCCTCTAAACTCATCATTAACTCATCATTACAACTTTTTGTGAGTACGTTTGGATCCTCAATTCCTCTCAACTTATCATTACAACTTTTTTAAATTCTAACATAAAATATAATAAACAATTCAATTTTTTCAAATCTTAAAATAACAATAATATTAAAAAATAATATTTCAATAATATTCTATTATCTGAACTCAACTCAATTCAATATAACATCCAAACGCAGCTTAGTTTATAAAATTTGTGATTTGATTTGGGACAGATTTATTTTATAGTAAAAATACTTTAAGGTTAAACAAATTTTTCAATAAATGAATTTATAAATTTACTTTATATATTTGTGGAAGAAAATAAATTAATTTAGATAAGTGAAATAGGAAATGGGATGGGAATGCTCTCATACCGATTCTGCGTAGAATCACGAGGTGGAGTCTGTCCTCTTGGCTTCATCGCACGAAGAATTGAACTTAAATTGTTTACATGTTTCCATTTTTCCTCCGCAGCCAAACCAACTCTAAATTCTTTTGATTTTCGTTTACATTTTAGCTAAAATGAGTGAAGGCACCCACTCGGCCCCTCGCAGTGAGGCGAACGCCAGCCCTAACCCTAACAACAAGCGCGGAAGCGATTCCGGGGATCATTCCGATGGCGGTGGCGTCGTAAAGAAGCCGAAAACCGACGCTTTTTTCGAGATCGAAGCGGATGCCTCCGAGGATAAGGGGTCCAGGCACACCATGGAAGATGCGTGGGTTGTGCTCTTGGACGCCACCGCCGGTTCTCCTGGAAAATTGAGGTCCTTCATTTTATTTCGTATGCTGTATTGATTTTCTTTCTGTAAGCACTCTCGTGCATTTCGTTCTTTTGCAAAACCTGGGCTTTATTGTCACGGAACTTTTTTTTAGTTGCGGGTAATTAGCACAATTTTAATCTTTGTTGCTCTTATCAATTTGCATTTGCTCCTCTTTGAGCTATTATGGTGTTTGGAAAGAAACTTGTTAGTTATGTTATTGGTTTGTCTTTTCCTTGTTAGGTGTGCTCATTTTGCAATCTATGATGGACATGGCGGTCGGTTAGCTGCAGAGTACGCTCAAAAGCATTTACATGCAAATGTTCTTTCGGCTGGCTTACCACGTGAGTTGGTGTGTTAGCTTGGTCTAATTCCATACATTTCGTTTAGTGAGGCACTTAGTGTACTGTAGATAGACGTTATTAACTGTTCCTGTTTATTTGAATTCATCGACTCATTGCGAATGGCTACTTCTGCTACTGTGCTGATGCTGAAAATGCGGCTTTTATATTCTCTCTGACGTTTGATATGAAAAATCTTAATATTCACTTTTGTATCACCGTATTAGGTTAACATATAACCTACAAAACAATAAATTTTCTGATATGGGAGCACTATTTCACTTGTATAAAAAAATGGGAGCAGTGTTTCATGATTTTCGTTCTTCTACTTGTTCAGCTGGCCTTCTGATTTCTTTGATCAACATGAAGTATTAAAATATATGGCAGTAATACCATGCAATTTCATCCACGTGTAGTAATTAACATCCAAAAGATTAAAAATAAAAGAAAAAGATTATGCAATTCACTTTTATGTTTGCATCTTAACAAATTCCTATTTCTAATTGACTGTGTACTGTTCTCATTGATTTATGCCCCCATTTTCTATTCTGTTGCAGTTAGATGTAAAAGCAGCCAAACGAGCTATAATTGATGGTAAGAAGTCATTTCATGTCTCTCTTGTTGATCTCATTATCAGTGTTATGAGATTCTCTTGTCTGTTGCTAATATGTATTTCTTTTCTCGATTAGGTTTTAGAAAAACTGATGAATCTCTTCTCCAAGAAAGTGCTGCAGGTAAGATGATTTTTTAAGAGTTAAGCTCCTCAACATTACTTATCAAAAAAGAGTTAAGCTCCTCAACATTCTTTCTTTAAATACATGACTCTATCTTTCTCTCCCTCTAGATAGGTGTCTCTCTTGTTTACTTCCTGTGTACTTGAGTTGTGCCTTTTGTGTTCTTTAATAAAGATTTATGCCAAAAATAAAAATAAAACATTAATGATAAAAAAATTAACTATATCTTTAATGTATTATGTCATATTTAGACTTTTGGAACACTTCGGCTAAAGCATACCTTTTATTTTTTTCCAGAAAACAGTGGTCCAAGTTAGGATTTATGCTATAAGATTAAATTTGTTATACCTAGCTATAGACAGTCACTGCTTCAACTGAATCTCTGACCTGGAAGTTGCAAATGGTATTTAGTATAGAGTGGTAAGAGGCCTAGGTGGTACTTATGTTTCTGGTATCAATTATTGTCATAGAACCTTACAGATTTTTTGGATGGAGTGAAGTGTCTTAAATTTTTTCAAACATTAACTATAAAAAAATCAATCATTACACGAAACTAGTTGCTTATTATATGAATCAAATTTTACTAAATAATGCTTTTTAGACCACAATTATTTTTCTTTTGGCCTTCATTGCCCTGGTCACTATGAGAGATGATATCATAGGCTGCACATGGATGAAGTCATTTGTCACTTCTCTCTCTCTGGCTAAAAGTTTTGCTATGCTTTACTTAAGAATTTATTCTTACGGCTTGTGACCTAATCCCATTTTTATCAGCGGGATGGCAAGATGGTGCTACTGCAGTTTGTGTTTGGGTGCTAGGACAAACGGTGAGTTCTTAATTCTTTTCTTTCTAATAATATATTAAAACTATTAGAAGTAGGTGCTTAGCAAGTTTTCTTTCTTTATGTAAGATGTAGTTGTTTGAATTTCATGGGAAGAAACTTTGGTGTGTAAGGGCGTTGAGAAAAGTAGAAATCTTTGGGTGGACAGCTAGTCTTTGTAAAAGATTGACAATTGATTACCTGAGAAAAAAGAACTAGGAGTGTGGATAAATGTTGCATGCGAAAGAATTGTGGAAAGATGGTAGACTATCTCCTTTTCACATTGCATTGTGGCAAGAGAATCATGGTTGTTAGCCTTAACCTTATTTGGATTTACATTTGGGGATCCCTGCTTCTATGATAGAAGTGTTTGAAAGTTGTTAATGGAAACTTGGTTTTCATGAGAAATGTGTTTTGAGGAGCACTTTCTCTTTGTACTATGTGGACAATCTGGTGGATGAATAGAATAGCCAATCAGCCTATTTAGTTAGTCTTCTTTGTATGGACAGCTTATTGGGAAAGATCCTGACCATGGACAACGTATGGAAACACCGCATTATATTTATGGACTGGTGTTGCATGTGCAGAGAAAGTGGTGAAACAGTGGATCATTTGCTTCTATATTGTGAAGTTGCCTAGGGCCTGCGGGATGAGTTATTCAGAGGGGTTGGGTTAGCTTAGGTTATGCTTGAGGTGGTTAATTTTATTGCAAGTTGGATATGTCCTCAAGGTATCCTGCAGATTGCTGCAGTCTGAAAAATGATCCCAATTTGCCTATTATGGTGCATCTAGAAAGAAAGAAATGATCGATGTTTCGAAAACAGGGAACACTTGTTAGAGGAGTTTAGATCTTCTTCAATACATTATTCTTATGCAATAGCTATTTGATTGTAATGGGCCTAATTTTCACGATTTTCTTGTATCTCTTTCTTCTTCCTAATTAGGTGTTTCCTCTTGTATATGTCCTATGTACTTGGACTATACCTACTCTTTTATTAATAAAAGTTTTACTTACTCTTTTACTAATAAAATTTTTACTTATAAAAAAAACTACCACCCCTTTTTCACTTGCAACCGAAACCCTTGAAATTGTCAATTTGCACCCAAACTTCTACTTTTTGGCAATTTTCACTGTAGATCTCAATTTGGCCATAAAAAATTGTGCCACGTTCTATTATTCATCACTCTTAACAGTCATATCTAAACTCTTTTGATAAGTAAGGTAAACTGGATTAATATACAATATATCCATCTAATTGGTAAAAAGAAAAAGTGCTAGAAATTCATGAAAGGTAGACATAGAAGACTCTACACTATTGTGGAGCATTGTCCATGTAACGCCCTAAGGGATGGTCCAAGTCACATCTGGGCTTAGTACATAAGGACTAGTGAATGGTACAATTGGAGTCTCATTGGAATCATTATAAAGAGTAAGGTGGGGTTTGGATAGTGAGAAGAGATGAGATAGTTTTAGATAAAAGTTGAAAGTTGAATAAAATATTGTTAGAATATTTTTTTAATATTATTATTGTTTTGGGATTTGAAAAAGTTGAATTATTTATTGTATTTTATATGAGAATTTGTGAAAATTGTAATGATGAGATGAGATTGATTGAGATGGTTTTGGTATCCAAACTGAGCCTAAGCACTTCTCTCTTCCAAGTAATGTGAGATTCCATACACCACCTATACTCACCATTCAATGTGAGAATTACAATCTAATGATAGGAAGCATTAAGAAAGGATGACATGAGCTCGAATATATTTTTTGCAATAAATACACTGCAACAAATAGGCTGGTATCATCTTCCACTACTGTGCATACTAATGACATAAAGTTTCCTTTACAAGATAAACTTAGGCCTCGTTTGTTTCACAGATGAGATGAGTTGAGATTAAAGTTAAAAGTTGAATAAAATATTGTTAGAATATATTTTTTTAATATTATTTTTGTTTTGGGATTTGAAAAAGTTGAATTGTTTATTTTATTTTGTGTGAGAATTTGGGAAAGTTGTAATGATTAGATGAGATGAGTTGAGAGGAGTTGTGAAAACAAATGAGGCCTTAAGGATATCATATGCCAAAAAGTGAGAGTTTGAGGTGCAAATTGTTGGGTTTTGTAGTTTAGGATGGAAGTTGAAAAAATGTTTGATTGTTAAGAAGTGCAAAATGTATGTTGGCCCTTTAATTTTTATACAATTTTTATTACTTAAGAAAAATATGCCTCTATAAATTCAAAGCTCTAAAGTATCAATTATTTATTTATTTTTATCGGTAAACAAGATTTTATTGATCAAAAGAATAGGCAAAAGCCCAAGTATATGGGACATATACAAGAGCAACGCCTATGCGTGCTTAATTTAGAGATACAAGGAATTCATGAAATGACAAGCCATGAAAATCAATTACAATTGACCAATGGAGTAAAGTATTGAAAAATAGACTTCTAAGCTCCTCCGTTGACCGCGCTTGATCTTCAAAACTTCTTTTGTTCCTCCCTCCAAACTCAATTATTTATTTTCACTTCAAATGAAGATTTTTTTACTGAATATAAAGCATTGTAGTCTAGGAAAAGGGTTTTATCAAATTCAACCATTCACAAGCTCCTACAGAAGGAACCAGGTAAAAAAATAGTGTTACTTTGTTCTAGTACAATACAAAGAATAGTGCTTAATCTATATTAATTTGGTTGTTTCTTTAAGTTTAAATTAAGATATGAATATGAGAGGTGTAGCAAATAGAGGGACTAGGGATCATGAACAACTAGTAGAGACATTATCTAAAGCCAAAGTTTTTGTGATTGTTTTTTTTTTCTTGATAAGTAAGAAGATATTTTATTGATATTGAAATAGGCATAGCTCAAGTACACAGGAAGTATACATGAGCCACATTTTCTGATGGGCCACATTTTCTCTCTCTAGGCCATGGCTTTGGGGCATCATGATGATAAAGGAGAGATGTTTGATGGGCCATATTGCGAAAAAATTCTCGGCTAAAACCGAGACTAGCTACTTTTAACACTCATGGAAGTTGAATGAGAGTTCACTTTTGCTCATTTCATGAGTTAAACCAGACTAGTTACTTCCCTCGCTTTTTCTCTCTCTCTCTCTCTCTACACACGCACACATATTTATCTATTGTTCAATCATAATTGGTGTTGGGGGGGGGGGGGGTCTTAAAATCATTATGTCCCAGGCGACGTTGATGAAGGCAATATAAAAGGCTTGGTAAATGAACTGTGTACTGGTTTATGATCCATGCTAGTATTTTATGCTGCTTTCTTAGATGTCCTGCAAGCCTAGCTTGTTTTTGGCACATTTTGAGGACAGTAGCAGATAAATTCCCATGGCTTCTTGGAAATGTGATAAGCTCACAATACTAGGGTTAGTTCTGCTTTGGATTATGCATTGTGCTGTTTCCTCTAGTTTATGCCATTGAAATTTTAATTGGTACTCGTGGACATTTTCTAGGTTTTTCTTGCTAATGTTGGGGATGCAAAAGCAGTGGTAGCACGATCATCTACTGTTGATGGATTGCAGAATCATTCAGATGGAGCAAGTTCACTGAAGGCCATTGTTTTGACTAGGGAACACAAAGCCATCTATCCACTGGAGCGTGCTCGCATTCAAAAGGTGAGGACAGCACGTATACGAATGCGTATATGGTTATTACCAGAAACCAGCATTAAAACACAGGCTACTCAGAAACAAACAGTAGAACATATAGTTAGCAGTGAAGTTGAGCAATAGTCTCAGGGTCAATTGCAAAAATGCTTTTGCATCCTCTTGTAAACAGAATTTTAAAGATTTCTGACATCAAAATACTTTCATTTTTCTGTTTTTCCCTTTGTTTTCCTTTTACTTTCCAAGTTAATATTTATATATAATAATGACATCAAGTAATTGTAAAGTTATGAGATTTTTGGATAATTTGGTTGAATGACATTGACATTTGAATATAATGAAATTAGGTTGAAAAGCTTCAAGTGGGAGATAAATGCACAAAGTTCTATAGTTCCATTAACTCATCTGGATGGTGTAGTTTCGTCTGATCCTTTGGTGATTAGTAATTACATTATAAATTTTATCAGAGTTTATATACAGAACAATTCACTTGGAGACTCAAGTTGGATCAACTTTCGTTTGCTTCTTTTGAGGAGGCTGATGTTTGGTGGATGGAAAGATCCTTTGAGAAGAGCAAGTTGTGGGGTGTTTGAAAGCCCTAAACGGTGACAAGGCTAGGTTTGTATGGTTATTCCTTGGATTTCTTCCAAGCATGTTGGGATGATGTGAAGGAAGTATGAAGGTGCTGGTCTGCCTTTAAAAGGCAATTTTGAGAAAAGCCTTGGTGCTACTTTCATTGCCCTTATCCCAAAGAAGCTAGGGCAATGCAAATTAAGGGTTTTTGGCCCATTAGCCTAGGGGTGTCAGCAAAATTTTGGCCAGAGTCCTTGCAAATAGAATGAAGTTGGTACTGTCAGAAAATTCTTGTCTTGACCTTATAACCAATGAATGGAAAAAAATGTCTTGTTTGTCCACTAAGATCAGGAGATCCAGGAGGGTTGTGTAAATTGGTCATTTAAAAAGCTGATGATCACGCGAACTGTGGTTTTTAGATCCATTTGCCAAGAATGTGCCACTGGGGCAAAATGGTAATTGGTTGCCCAGTGTATCTCCTTAGTGCATTTTTTGGTATTGGCGAATGATACTACCATGGGATTCTTCAGTAGTACACGAGGATTGCCTTATTCCCTTTACTCAATTATGAGTTCTGATAACTAGGCTCTTGAATGTTAGAAGAATATGTTACAGAGGAAGTACAAATATTCTTGCCTAATTTCTACTCTAATATTCGGTGCATGTAGATGATATGTTTATTTATTTTTTTGTTTGTAAACAATAAGTTTTATTAGTAGTTTTAGCAGGGCGGCTCAATACTGGGAAGTTGGTAGTTTTGAGGAGTTCTTCCGACTTTTGTATTCTGTGAGACCGAGCATCCAAGGGAATGACAAGTTGTGGTGGGTACCGGCAGGTAAAGGCACATTCTTGGTTCGATCGTTCTATAAGTTTCTCACGCAGGTGCAGAACACTCAGTTTCCATGGAAGAGGATTTGGCGTAATAAGGTGCTCCCAAAGTGACTTTCTTTGCATGGACAGCTTCACTGGGAAAGATCTTGACGACGGATAATTTGCAGACGTGGGGTGATCATAATAGACTGGTGCTGCATGTGCAAGAAGAGTGTTAAACTGTGGATCATCTTCTACTGCATTGTGATGTTGCTAGAGCGTTATGGGTTGAGGTGTTCAGCAGATTAGAGTTAGCGTGGGTTATGCCCGCCACAGTGGAGGCGCTCTTGGCTTGTTGGACAAATCTAGGAGGTATTCCACAAATCAAAGTCGTGTGGAAGATGGTTCCTATTTGTATTCTATGGTGCTTATGGCAGGAGTGAAATGACAAGACGTTCGAAGACAAGGAGAGATCTTTTGAGGATCTTAGATCGTTTTTTGTTAGAATGTTATTCCTATGGGCCATAGCTATAGATTTTAATGGTTTAGACCTGCATGATTTTCTTGTTTCCTTTTCTTCATCCTAGATAGGTTTTCCTCTTGTATACCATCTTGTGTACCTATTATATTAATACAATCGTTTACTTTGAAAAAAAAAAGAAATAGGCATAGTCCAAGTACACAGGATATTCTTTATATCCATGTTCATACCTTTAGAGTGATATATCATATTCATTCCTTTGCTTCTATCATATGGTAAATATTACTTATAAAAAAAAATTATATGGTAAATATGAAAAATTGAGTTGAAAGGATCAACCAAAAGTTCATGGTGGACAAGATGGTGATCCTCAGCTCAACATTCCCCAAGATAAAATGGTATTCTATAGAAGATTGATTCCACTGTATGATTAACTATGTCTGAATCTACTTTGAATGCATATTTCTGGTCTTTTGATATCAAGTATGCTTTGATACCCAGGCTGGTGGTACAATAAGTTCAAATGGACGACTACAGGGGCGCTTGGAAGTTTCTCGGGCCTTTGGAGATCGGCAGTTCAAAAAGGTTTTTAATTTCTCTTTTTTCAGACAATTTATTTTGTGGTTTCATGTTTGCTTAGGTTGTATCTTATCCCAGTAGAATTTGGGCTTCGAAGATTGCGAGTGGGCAATGAATAAGCTTAAAGTTTTTTTCTTTACACTTTGTTCCTCTAGGAAGTTGCGATGGACTTTAATGGGCTGTGTGCCCATGATTTTCTTGTATCTGTTGCAAATCTTAGTTAGGCGTCTCTCTTGCATATGTCCAGTGTACATGGGTTATGCCCATTGTTTTCATCAAGAAAATTCTTGATTAGTTATCAAAAAAAGAATCTGGGCTTAGCTTTGTCTTGATAAATGCTTAATATCTATATATGTCGATTCTCTTCCTTTTTTCTTCGTCAAATGTTTCTAAGACATCTTTAAATGAAAAATGAATATATGTCAACATCACCTTCGCCCTATTCCCCCCCGCCTGCCCTGACTGCCACATTGGCCTTATATGGTCATGTTTTGCACACATTTAAGGGATCTGACTTATATGCTTGGGTGAAACAGTACTTTGTATTAAACTATATAATGCCCTGGATTGAGTATTGAAAGGTGGTGAATGAAATCCCACATTGCTTGGGAGGGAGAAGTTTTTGCTCTTTATAATGATCCTAATGAGCTCTAATTGTCACTTTGTCTCGTCTTTTTAGACAATGAGAGCAGATATGGCTTGAGTTTTCCTCGGGTTGTTACGAATGAGAATGTATATATTTTTTCTAAATAGATTGTAATGTTTTGATCCGCACCTAGATTGAGTGACAACTTGCAGTGGAAAGAAACCCTTGAAAGATTGAAAGAAGCGGCAAATGTCTTGAAGCTTAAAGCAACACATCCATTTTGCTTTCAGCATCCACCATGAATTGAAATATTCTTAATAAGATCTATGGCTTATAGACTGTGCACTTACAAATATCAAGTTCTAGACAACAATGGAGTTACCAATGGTCAACAAAAAGGAGAGCAATGTTTAACCTCGGTAATTTATTAGAGTGGACTTTTTTTCCTTTAATTTTTTGTAGGGGTTGGAACAGTTAATAGTCTACCCCAATATAGTCACTTGGTATTGTTTGATGACAGAGAGGAAAAGAGTCAACAGAAAGGAGAGATCAATTAGATGCCAAGTAGAAGGAAATAGATATTTCACATAACAATAAGAAAATGTAAAAAATTCTGTGCTCTAGAATCTTTGCAATGATTTTGGTTGATTTTATTCCAAGTTTTTGTATGGATTGCAACACTTACATTCTGTGACCCTATCTAGTGTACCATTGTATATATTTCGATCCCCCAAATGCACCCCATCCGGAAACATGCATTGGGTTAGCTCCTGTCAATTTGAGTCCACCTCTCTTATCTCTCTCTACCCCTCTCTATTGGCTAAACTATTTTGAAGCCGCGTAAAGATAAACAATTTATAATGAACTGATTCTTGGAAACTTCATGAGTGGCAGGTGGGCGTTGTTGCAACTCCAGATTTTCACTCTTTTGACCTTACAGACAGAGAGCACTTCATCATTCTTGGTTGTGATGGCCTCTGGGGGGTATGTGTTTGATATATTGTGCTGTTCATCTTGACATGGACACCTACAGGATGTTATAGAATATTATTTTCACTTTTATAGCTGGATCTGCTTGTTTGGATTCTACTGGTATTGCACGAAATGTAATTCCAATTTTTTTTTATAGGTGTTTGGACCAGGTGATGCTATTGATTTTGTTCATAAATTATTGAAGGTATGAATACACCTTTTACTTTCTTTTTGATCATTTTTAGTAAAAGAGCATCTTGGAGCCATCAGGGAAGTTGAAATAGTCTTATAGTGCAAATGCTTCCTTCCGATTTATTTGACTTGTTTTTCTCTAGAATTGGTTTAATATATGGCACACTAGGTTCTATTTAGATCTTTTTTAGGTTGTATTTCTCAATCTTCATGTCTATATCCACTCTCTCCTTATTACACAATTGATCTGCTATATCATGGGGAATATGGGTTAATTCAATCTGCGATAGAGATAGAAGCACCTATGCATTTTATCTTTTGGGAAGTCCTCGACGAGTTTCATCATAGGCTTCTCTCTCTCTCTCTCTGTGTGAAACCATTCACTGTCAGAATCACTGAAAGTACTCGGCTTGTCACATAACTACTGTTCCATCTGTAAAACTATCCATAACATGAAAAATCTCCCATCATTTTAGTGGACCCCATGTTAACATAGAGCTTATTTGGCAAGCCATATACTATTATATCAATAGTGGTACAAGGCACAATTGTCTGTATTATCCCACAAAGCCAGACACATTTATATTTGTTTCCCTTGGTGGGGGGTTTGAGAGAGGAAA
Organism: Juglans cinerea; assembly: GCA_961763995.1. Taxonomy (NCBI): domain Eukaryota; kingdom Viridiplantae; phylum Streptophyta; class Magnoliopsida; order Fagales; family Juglandaceae; genus Juglans; species Juglans cinerea. The sequence goes on from CAUIVZ010000016.1 coordinate 15,889,945, forward strand.
ATGTTTCCCTGGACTGCTTACCCTATGCTGTTTCATCTGTATAATCGTTTTTTTATTTTTTTGTAAGCTCCACCTCGTGTTGTTATTATGTCAAATTGGTTATTTAGAAGGCTAACTTGGTGCTTAACAGGAGGGGTTACCTGTCACTGCTGTGAGCCGCCGTCTTGTAAAGGAAGCTGTTCGTGAGAGGCACTGTAAAGACAATTGCACTGCAATTGTAATTGTTTTCAGGCGCAAGTAATTTCATGGGCATCAACTTTGTTCCAGAAGAAATATCCTCTGCTACTGGATATTAATTGCATTGAGGTGTTGTTTCTTCTTCAATTGTGTAAAGCTCCTGGGATGTTGCTTGTGTATCGTCTGTTGTTAAATATCTCAATGGTTGCTCGGTTTTGCATGCTAAGTTGGTAGAAATTGACTTTGGATGCCATTTTATGAACTGGACACCTGACTGTTCAAAAGGTTTGAAATAGGTGGCGGTGTAATAACAGTTTAGAATTCTTTTACCCCTTTGGCTGGCGTGTTGGACTGTGTATCAATCACTGGGTAGTTTGTAGTATCCTTAATGCCAGATCTACTTGTACTGTTTTTGTGCTGTGCTCCCCAAGTATGGAAGCTCCTACACTACTACTTGCATCGTCAAGTGGGCTCTGCTTTTGCTTGTTCAACTATTCGTGTTAGATTACTAAAGCTTATCAAGGATTGCATGCAGCATGCTTGTACATCCAGGGATCTTCTCGTGTGAACCTGACTTCAATAGTTCTACAGAGTCGCAAGATTTATTTCAGAAGTACACGCCACCAAAGAGACTGCATGGAGAGAGCCCCCCATTATGGGAGTAAAGAACATTACAAAAGTTGGCATCTTCTTAGTAAATTCCCACCCACAAGAACTACACCATCTGTTAGAAAATGAGATCTATGAATTCTGATGGTAAAAATAAGTATGTCACAACGATATGAAAGAATTTTCCCTTTCCTTTCAATTATTTGTGGTAGAAATTCACGATTGACTCAAAATAAAATAAACAATTCAACTTTTTTAAATTCTAAAATAACAATAATATTAAAAAATATATTCTAATAATATTTTATTTAATTTTTTAATTTTAATCTAAACTGAAAACAAACGAACCCTAAACCAAAACTTTAATCGGAAATAGCGAAAGTAACAGAATGTAGACTGGGAAAGACGGGAATAGACTGGGAAAAGGAAGCCTTGTCAGAACATAATTAATACGAATAAAAACCCTTACAGAATACAGTCAGTCACAAACTACACTAATTAGATACTTTCACATTGCGAATTAACTTATTCGAAGAAATTTAGCCACACCCATTCGAAACACAATTTACATCCTCAATATTCAACAAAATATTGTAAACCAAGTCACTATTCCCAGTCATGATAGTAATGCTTATACACGGTACGCACGCCCGCAAAGTACTATAACTATAAAGAGATCTTTTGTACTTGAATTAATATGATATGTTAGATTTATTTTAACAATAAAAGTACTTTACAATCTAATTTACTACATAAAACCATAAAACAACGTTAGTTTATAGGTTTACGTTTGTGAAATCTTTTTGTCTAAAGTATTTATATATATATCTGTGTGTATATATATATATATATATATGTAAGTAATGCTTCTAGAAATTCAGCAAGTCCTATAACAAGTCTAATCGGGTAAAATAATAGGGTGGGGAACATTGACACTGCCAGGGAAGAATCAGCATGAGCACCAGCACGAATCAAAACCAAATGGAAAGGACAAAGCTGGACGTACCCTTTTACTTGTTTCAAACCTTGAAATAAACCCTGGGTTCCCCAAGAATACTAGCGGAGAATATTGAAAGAGAAGGCATCACTTTTCAATTTTCAATAACCCACCGTCCAAGATGCTAATACGTATTCATTGTTACGATCATACCCATACAAGATTGTAAAAATTCCTAGGTCGCAGTTATTGCCTACATTAATAATAGATATCGTCAATAATTTCCTATGAATCCCTGGGAAGAAACAAAAACACGGTCACTCAATCATGGAACACATATATGGGTCCAGCATGTAACAATCTAGGCCAGAGTCAGTTAAAAACTTAAAACCATTTGTGATAACTCTTTAAAGGGTGTATTTACTGCTGTTTGTGCTACCAATTCAAGCAGCCTAAATCCCACAAAAACTTTCAAAATCCTCTAAAAAACTATCTAATTAATCCGTAACTCCATTTATTGTCATATGAATGCAAGTTAAACTTTATGACAATGACTAGAAATTAAAATGGAGAGCATTTATGTAGAATATAGAGTAGAGCTAAGTCGCAATGGGGAGAAGGTCCAACAATGGGGCGACTCAGCATTGAGGACTCAGTAATAGATCAATGCCACATTTGCAGTACCACAGCAAAATTCCATTTCAATGAAAGTCAAAACCAGATATGAATTGAGTTATCTCATATCCAAACGCAACAAAAACAGATTACTGACTAAAATGCATAAGAACAGATAAAGACCAACAAAATCTCCAGCAAGCATCAAACAATACCAAACTCCAGGAAAATGGTGGCAACGAAAGCATGTCAAAGCTCTTCAACATAATGATCGTAATAGAAGACATAACACAAACTAAATCAGCAAGCAAAGACAAAGATAAAGATAACAAGGCCAACATTTGTCCTCTGATGCTGTTCAAATTCCAAGCAAAACTACCTCACTGTGACAATGTCATCGATCTTCAAGATCATCCTCACGCACTCTGTCGCCAGGGTGATCGCACTTGTGCTCACAAGCAGCGGCTGCACCACATTCTCCTCCAAGATATTAGTAATCTGCCCCTTCCTCACATTAATCCCTGCATTGATCTCACCCTGCGCATGCCGGTTCCTCAGCTCCGTCACAATGGCAATTGGATTCAACCCTGCATTCTCAGCCAATGTATACGGAATAACCTCAAGCGCCTCGGCAAAGGATCGTACACAATAGCCCTCCATCCCATGAAGCACCTTCGCCCAAGCACCCAACTGCCTGGACAGCTCAATCTCTGGCGCCCCACCACCAGCAATCAAAAACCGCTTACTCACCAAGCACCTGACCACACACAGAGCATCGTGCAAACTCCTGTCCGCCTCATCAAGAACCAACTGATTTGACCCACGGACCAACACCGTCGCGGTCCGTCCCATATCCTTGATCCCGGTAATCTTAACAATCTTCCCATCCCCAACCGGAAGCTCCTCAACAAGATCTGCAAACCCGAACTTCTCTGCCCGAAAATGCTCAATGTTCGCAATGGGCAAACAATTCAGTGTGTTGGTGATAAACTCAATATCTTCGCGCTCCACATCCTTGACCACCAAAATCTTCGCCTTGGCGAGATAATGAAGCGACAAATCAGTCACGGCATCGCGCAAAATGCTCTTCTGAATCAATAAGACGTTGCATCCGGTCGACTTAATCTTTTTAATGATTCCCAGAATGTACTGCCTCTCCTCCTTCAGTATTCTGTCCATTTGTGCATAATCTGATACCACGATACTCTGCTCGATATCAGTCTTTGGCGGCGAAATCTGGAACTGAATGACCGCGATCTTAGCGTTCTCCATACGAGTGAGACCTCCAGAGGCATGACTCACTTTCTTGTCAAATACAAGGCCTTTGACAAGCTCGGTGTCGTCGACAGTGCCACCGAGCTTTTTGACGATCTTGATGTCCCTCAGGTCAACCTGATTGGGCTTCGCCGGGTCGACGACAGAGAGTACGGCGTCAACAGCCAAAGGAGCGAGGAGAGTTGAGTACTGGCTAACGACTTTGCTGTTCAGCGATGTACTGGCCGATTTGACTAGAGATTCGCGGTCGGAAAGCTCTACGGGGACTGCCATGGCAGTGAGGACTTCGACGGCCTTGGTGGCGGCCTTGTGGAGGGAGTCTGAGATGACGGTGGGGTGGATTCCGTTGGAGAGGAGGGAGAGGCAGTGTCCAAGAAGGGCGCCAGCGATGACGACAACGGTAGTTGTGCCATCTCCTGCAGAGGCGTCTTGGGCCTTGGATAGCTCGACGAGCATCTTGGCGGCGGGCTGGAGTACCTCCATCTTGTTTAGGATGGTGGCGCCGTCGTTGGTGATGATGACCTCTCCGGAGGCCGTGGAAATCATCTTGTCCATGCCCCTGGGGCCGAGGCTGGTGCGAACAGCATTGGCCACAGACCGCGCCGCCACGATGTTGGCGTGGCGGATGTCCTCCTTGCGCTTGTTATCCACGTACGACTCGGTCTTGGAAGAGACCATTGGAGAAGACACCGCGGTGGACGACATTGCAACAACACAGCTGATATTCAAAAACCCTAACCCTAATCCCAGAAAGAGAGGGTTTCACAGAGAGTGAGCGAAGCGGGAGAGGTTTCTGGAAGAGAGCGCTCGAGTGAGTTCGGGAGATCAGAGGGAAATTAACCTACTTTAAAACAAAACCGAACGACATCGTTTTTAGGATCTTAATTTCTTTAGAACTGTGCTGGAGAGCAGCCGCAAGCCTCACCACACCGGGTAAATTTTTTTGTTTTTTTTTTTTATTTTTTCACCCAATACATGTGTGATAAGGAGGTTATGCACAGTAAGATGATTTTTATATTTTCTCTTTCTTTTATTTCTCTTTGGTATATTTATTATTTTCCATACAACTTTTTCAAGATTTTTCTTAATAAACTAATAAATTTTTTAAAAAGTGATATTCACATTAATTGTGCAAAAGAATTATTTGCATATCATTATTTTTTATATGTTAATAATTGATGAAAAATTCTATGCATTAATTACTATTCACTACCTCACATCCCACGTCTCACGAAAAACACCCTCACACCTTATAAAAAAAAAACTATAGGTGTGAAGTGTAAAAATAAATAATAATTTATGCATAGAATTCCTCAATAATTGATATATGAAATCACTTAAAATCGCATCCATAAAATAACAAATTGAGTTCCATTCCTCTTTCTTTTTGAGTTCCTTGAGAACATATCATCCCATTGTTCATAGTGAGGATAACTTAATAATCAAAGGTAAGTAAATAACCTAACATTTGGAAAGATTGAGATGGCTGAAATGCTCTTTAATTAATAACATTGAGCTACAATTCAATAAGGTATTAAAGCCTGAACCAGTCATGTCTATTTGTATATATGTCAGATACTTGGTCCTGACTTGTGAAAGTTGACCCACACTATCAGGTGGCATAGGATTGACCAAAAATGGGTTGCATAAATTGGTCTAATATGTACATTTTTGCATTAAGCTTCTTCTATCACTGCAAAATAATTTCTGTTTTCACCCTTTCACTACTTCACCACTGCACTGAAACCTCCATGTAACAAGGGTTAAGGTAATATTTCTTATGCAGCATTAGCCTGCCTCCATAATAATATAGCCATTATCTGTCTACAGTGGTGCTTGACACTTGAGGCAGAATCTCCACCTTTGGCCTCCAAGAAATATTATCCCCCCCTTCCAGAATTATGGGATTCTATAATGTCAGCACCTGTCATAGATATCATAAACTGTAGCATCTCCTTCAGTTCTAACTTCATGTCCAGAAATATATTCTAGAGTTCACTAAGGTCAGCACCTGGTTATGATTTTATGAAAATGCAGCTTCCCCCCTCTGGTTGCCACTCCATCTCTGGAAAGACATGAACTCCATTCTGTTCTGCGAAACCTTTCACTTGGGACTAGGAATTTTTTGTTGCTAAGAAATAACAATAAATTACTCTATCTGATTAACCCCACTTCGCAGCACCACGGATTGAGGTTCTTTTCTGATCCTTCTTCTTGTTCTTCTTTAGAAGCACAGACACGTGATCAATATCTGTGGGAGTTGAATGGCTCTCACCCTTCAACCACAGCAGAGCTTCAGTAGCTGCATCTTTTTCTGCAAGTTTCTTACTGCTGCAAGGTTGCCCGGAAAAATTCATCCCATTAAAGATCACAGTGGAACGGAACTGGTTGTTTTTCAGTTGTCTTGTCTTGTAGGTGGGTGCTTCATGTCCTGCCCTGGCAAGCAATGTCTGTAGCAGATTCTTTGAATTACCACCCTCAACTCCACCTCTCAAAAGGGTTCCTGGTAGTGTCTCTTTCATCTTCTTTTTTAAGGGTGTTGCCACCTGGCGATTGAAGACAAATCTACCATTGGATTGGTCCTCTGAGACCAGTAATCTTACAGCCAACAGGAGTTCATTGTGCGACTGTATGTCCAGCTTGGGATCCAAAAGCTGCCCAAGAAAAAAGCAAGGAATCAATGTATACATCAACAAAAATACATACATAGACACAAACACAAATTTATTTACTAGCAATAAGCGATGTGTTCATGAAACCTTTTTTTCATAGTGCCGAATTCATTGAAGTTTTGATCCCTTCATTAGTTACACCCATAAATATATGGTGTGGATAAAAGTTTTATTGATAAAAACAAAAGGCAAGCCCAAATACACGGGATGAATACAAAAGAAACACCTAATTAAAAATAGAAAGATTATATATTTACAGTGGGCGGTATTATAATGGGTCCATTCTAGAGTGTGGCTATGTTAGCCTAGACATAGATATTGTTCATAAGATTTACCTTTTACTTTTTCTTTTTAAATATTTGCAAACTGCTAAGTTAGCTGATAGAGTGGGGCAACTAACCTTGATTTTGCAGTCACTTAAATTATTAACTATTTCCTTTTGAAATTTTACTGCTCCATTCTTTTTAAGTTCCTTATCTAAATATTGAACATCTATCAAATTATTGATTGGTATTTCAGGCCAATCAAATTTTAGCTAATGAAGTCCGTGCTTATACATGAATTATGTGTTCTCGCATGTAAGTGTGGAGAGAGAAAAAACTTTGGATCAAGAAATAAGCCTGAAACAGATCATCTCCAGGAACCGGAGATTCCTATTCATCTGACTTTTGAGCTGGAAAAAATAGTCAACTCTTACTTTCATCCGTATCAATTCTTCAAGTCCTCTCTTTAAGCTTATATACGTATCTGCTAAAGCAGGTTTCATGAAAAACTCCAAGTATCCTCCCAACATTTTTAGGTGCCCATCCTATCAAAAGCCAGTTATAGCGTCAGTGCCTTCCATCAATAACACATCCTGGAAGCAATAAGCATACTGAAGTGAAAGAACTTACTAAGCCACCCCTGGAAATGTTCCCTCCAAATAAGAGCAGCAGAGAATCAGACACACCAGTTGAGTCCCGGAGGAATACAGAATTCACTTTCACCTTTTCGTTGAAAACCAACCATGGATACGGAATTTTGGGTACCGCAGCATTCACAGAATTCTATTTGATGGAGTACACAATTAAAAACCACGAGTGCAATCAGAATTTTGATGCATTAGGGTTCTCAATTGATGATGTTGCACGTAAGATTTGACATAAGAAGCTGAAAGACGAAACTAACCGAGTACAGAAGTACTTGACCATCCTCCATTGTTTTTAATGTTATCGACTTCTCTTTGTTCTGTGGAACCAAAATTTTATCAGTGCATGCTTATATACCACAGAACAAGTCATTGGCATGCCTAAGAGATAAATATACTTTCAGGAAGCTATTGGCCAGCCAGATTAATCCATTAAAATTCCTTTCTTTTTGCTAACTGGAACTTCAGCTTAAAAGAAAAGCAAGACCAAAAATAAAAAGATATATCTATATGTACACCTTCCAACTGCGTGGAGGGGGGAGGAGGGGTGCTCCTGACTTACCACAACAGAACATATTCCAGGAAACAAGCCTGCACAGATGACTGCTCGGATAAGATGCTCATCATGGCTCCATCTATTGCAGTTTTCAGTATTGTGATCAACTAGACCACCATCCTTGAGCAAACAGAAAAACTGCTTCCGAAGAGAGTCAATGGCTTTCAGGGTTTGAGCAGAAAGGAAATTTTTCCAGCAGTACTCGTAACCAGATTGCTGTCTTTCAGCAACTTTCCAACCCTCATAAGCTCGGACAAGTGCAAGATGGTCACTATATTCACGGCCAGAGAACTGCGCTTTTGCTGACTCTGCAAGCTGTAAAAATGAGAAAAGGAACAAAACGTGATTCCTCACTCCTTGGTAGTTGAGAACCGGATACCTGATACTAACTGGAAGTCTGATACAAGCAGCATAAGTCATTCTAGACAGCTTTTATTTGGAGGAAAACAAGTTAACAAATACTGCGGCTCTTCCAAGTTGAATTGTCTTACACCTACATATTGCAACTTCTCCAACAACACTCACAATCAATTTATGATCTCAACAATCTCTATTCCCTCACTTTTAATCCACACTTCAAAATTATGTGCTTTATACATAATGTCATACATTAGTATTCAGTTTCTAGATGATCACTCACAGTTCAATCAGAGGATAGGTAAAAGGGGAAGAAGCATATCAATTCCAAATGACTCAAAAGTACATCATGCTGGGATGCAGGGAAGCTGAACATAAATTAACACACTAACTAATACATACTAGAACATATAAAAGCGTCAATATATATTGTTGAACAGAGGATGATACATACATCCTTCTTGTCGAATGGCATCAGAAATGGATCTCTGACACTCAGGCCAGCAACAATGGTCATGATTGGATCTAGACAGTTGAAAATAGCCCCAAATATGAGCATTTTCCCAAGTTTTGGCTCAACTGGAAGCATCGACAAGTTGCGTCCTGCTAGCAATGTCATGATGGATATTTACCACAAGCAATACCTTGAAAAAGCATAGAAACATAAATAAAACCTGGTGTGTGGGCGCATGTGCATGTATAATTTCCATACCTAGCAAAGTCAGATTTTCATTCTCATCCAAAGCCCCAATGACCTTCAAGTAATCCACGGCATTTTGAACCTACACCATAAAAATGATTGAAAGAACTGACATGAAAGTAACAATGGCCATAGAATCAGAAAAAAGTAGGGGCATTATGAAAAGAATATACTTAAATATCAGTAGAAAAACTGCAGACGGGAATCAAGGTGTTGGGGTTGGTGTTTGGGTAGAGTTTTTAGTTCTACGGGAAACAAGGGGTTGGGGTCGGGTCTGGTGTATTTTGTGTTTTTTTTTTTTTATGGGCTTTTTGGGTCATTTCGGGCAAGGTGTTTTCTTATATACATTCAGTGTACTTGGTTTCTCCTTTTGATATATACAATATTTTTACTTATAAAAAAAAAAAAAACTGCAGATTCTGAGAAGAAAACTTGACTTGAAATTTACCGATAGAGGTTCTGGTGACTGCAATGCCCTAGATAAAAATTGTGAAATACTCCCAAGTTGCAAACTTTTGATTTGTAAACATAATGACTGTAACGGCGTCCTTAAAAGTTCTGGCAATTGGTAATCAGCAAAAGCATCATGTACACATCTGGGATAGAGATGGTAACACTCGCCAGGTTGAACCCGACCAGCTCTTCCCCTCCTCTACAATACAGAAGTGAAAAACTAATATTATCAGTTTTCAATAAGAAGAATCAGAACTCGGAATGAAACACCTTAAAAATTAAACTGAGTGCTATATAACTCCTAAATAATCCAAAATTTATTTTTTGGCGGCACTTAAGCTGTACATTGTGTGGCACAAGTTCTGCCAATGAGTTTCACGAACACCTTCACTTAGATAAACAGGATGACTTTATCCAGGACGACATACACAAACAAATTCCCACTCACTTCCACTTCCTTTCTTGGACCTTTATATGAACTTCAGAGAAGTCCGAGGGTTTTAAAGCTCCTAGTTACATCATACATTATACAACCATACGTGCACTACAATGCAATTGGAAGTTTTTCTATTTTTATTTTTTATTTTTATAAGTAATGTCCATTAGTGGATTCAAGGGACACTACTCGTGTCAGTCCAGAACAAGTGTGTGTACTTAGCTAAACCATGATTTAAATTGCAGATGTTTAAATCATTATTAAATGGAAAGGGAGCAAACCTCTAACCTTGTTAAAAAAGCAAATACAAGAAACAAAATAAGGTTGTTTAGATGATGCAAGTGAGCCATCAACCAAACACAAATAGACCTGCTATGACAGGTTTATGATATTGATGATGAACAACATAATGGAAAGCATTTTGACGAGGATCCTGTTACAAGATTGGGCATGCACATATGACAGTAACTAATGCGTTTTGTGCACGGAACAAAGAAAAATCCAAAGTAGAATAAAATACTGTCTCATGTCAGATATAATCTCTTAACCTGGATATGATAATTAACTTCAGAACATAATGATCTTACTTGACGAGCAGCAGCCTTTGATATCCATGATGGCAGCAAACAAGGAGTGTTATTTAGTGCATCATATGATGTCTCTTTTGCCTTTCCACAATCAACCACAAAAACGACATCGTTGATGGTGATACTAGTCTCAGCCATATTTGTAGCTAGAACTATTTTCCTCACTCCATCTTCAGGCTTATCAAATATTAGCCTCTGTTAGCAAAACAAATAAAAAAGAATCAGGAAAATCTACAATCACTAGATGAATGGTACAATTCATATCTGAACCTGTAGATAAGATATGATGTAAAACACACAAATGCTATAATAAAGCAATGCTGTAGTCATCTTCAGTGCAAACTACCAGGAGTAAATGGATATATAATTCAAGGCAAAAGGGATGTGATTGGTCAATAATAATTCAAATAAAAACACATTACAGACTTGATGCCTAAAAAAGGATCTAATTTACGGAAATATATATATATATTTTTATAAGTATATATATATATATATATTTTGGATAAGTAATGAGAGAATTTTATTACCAAGTAAAGAGGCATAGCCCAAGACTTTACTGGTATATATTAATATTTTCAAATATTTTTCCATGACAAGATCATGGTAATATACATGAATAGAGAAGACAACACAAAGGATAAATAATGCCATCACCTGCTCAGAGCTTGCCATGGATCCATGGCATGCAAGCAGCAACACCCTTCCCGGATCACCCAAGAGAGGATGAGCTTGGAGTTGGTCCTTCAAAGTATTTATGTCATCCCAACCAGTCATAAAAACCAAAATAGCACCAGGCCTTTCTTTTCTGACTATGTGGCTGAGCACGTGCTCAATGAGGTTAAAGCCAATTGAGTCCGGATTCCAACAGGATAAAGACTCCCGAGTACGTATGCTGCACTCCTTAAAGTCAGCTGCTTCAAGTGCATCCTATTCACAAGGGCAGGAATAGATTGCTATAGAACCAAGAACAAACAACAAAAACCAGATAAGCTCACAAAATTTGTATACCTCAACAGCAGAAGCAATCTGGCTCTTCCTTTTCCTAAGAGCTTGAGCTTGTTTCTGCATTTTCCACACCTTTTCTTGACCATAATCATCAATTTGATTATAGGGTGTCAATCGATATCCCGTCATTTCCAGGATATTCTCCAGAAAATGTGTGCGCACTGGGTGTGTAAAACCCTGAAATTTAAATAGGACAAAAAAGCCCAAGAAAAAAGGTCAGTCCACCATTCTTTACATTCAGATCATGTCATATACTCTCTAAAGGAATCTGTATTTACAATTTTATCACCAACCAAAAATTAAGTTGACAAGAGAATATATGTCCAGTAAGAACCAATGAATCCAACAACTAAGAAAACATTATTAGACCCATTATAAATGGAATAATGTTTTTACCGATAAATTCCACACAGACCGGGTGATTCGACCCACAACCTTACCCTCCACTTTGTTCTTACAAGGGGAGAAGTTATGATTGCTCATTGACTATGTGGTGCGGTTCAAACGCACATATATTATTAGTAATTACCATCCTGAAAACTTACAGGAATATGCCTCGTTGGAGCACCACCAAAGTACGAAGAGAAAAGCTCAGCATTTAGGGTTGCGCTCATCAAAATCAGCCTTAATTCTGGTCTACGAGTGAGGAGATCTTTGAGGACAATAAGAAGAAAATCTGGCAGAAAACAAAAAACATCAAACATCACATTTGATAAACTGATGAACAAAAGGGAAATCAATTCTAACATTACCTTCATTCATTCCACGCTCATGAATCTCATCGACAATAACATGAGTTACACCTTTCAAATTTCTGTCGATAAGTAATCTCCTCAACAATATTCCAGTGGTGCAAAAAAGAAGGCGAGTGTCTCTCCCTTTCATTCCCTCCAGCCGAACTTTGTATCCAACCTTTCAAAAGGAGAATATTTAATTGGGGACAGTCAAATTTTGATCCGCTAAAGAATAATGAAAATATTTGGCAAGCTTAGGCCATGTTTGGTTCATTAAATTTTGTGAATTGTTTTTGAAATTTATGAGATGTGTTTTTTATTGGATTATGTGAAGGCAGATAGGAAAACTTGAATATATTTTTTCAAAAACATGTTTTATTGGATTTGTAAAAGTTGATGGGAAGAGTTGAAAATTTGTTTATATATAATAATTTTAGGATATTTTTGCTTTAGTTTTTGTAAATGTTGTTTTAGTTTTGTGTTTTGGACTTGTCATTGAAATGTAGGCAAATGATTTGACGAAAAGTTGAAAGAGCAAATTTTTTTAAGATTGAAACATATTTGGTTTGATGTTGAAATTTTTTTGAAAAACTTTGGAAATCGGACTTACCAAACATGGCCTTAAGTTGTTTAAGCAAGAGTAATAAGATCAGCCAAAACTTACAGATTCTCCCAGTTTCTCCCCTCGTTCTGCAGCAACTCTTTCAGAAACTGACATGGCAGATATTCGTCTTGGCTGAGTACATATAATACTACAGACAGCTCCACGAGCAGCCTCAATTTCAGATTCCAAGATGTATTGAGGAAGTTGCGTGGTTTTGCCGCAGCCAGTTTCACCTGAGACAACAATGACCTGCAAAATCGTATATGACATTAGTGGACTAATTCGAGTCCATGCAAATCATGTTATCTACACAGAGAACTTTTTTGAAAAGAAATGGGGAACTCTTTGATCAAGGTCAACTCTGTATGCCTACCTGGTACTGCACATTTACCTCTGTGACACTACAGTCTATAAAAAAGCGCACATGGTAGCTTTACAGCGGTGTGATGGAAAATAAACTTCCCAATATGAAATGACATTCAGGATAACATAAAGCACTAGTGACAAAAATTGGTATTTTTTTTCCAGCCCGCTGTTTTTAAATTCCTTTGGCACAGAACAGAGCGTTCTTTTTCCAATAACAGAAAATGGTCTAATTTAGTGTCTGGATGGGAAATAGGGCCCTACATGTAGATAAATGGTAGAAAGGATTCCTGTCAATGTTAAAATTTTAACAGAGTGCATTGGATAAGTCCAGAATGTTCCAGATGATTGTTCATTGTTAAGTACTGAAAAAATAAATATTTATTATTATTCCTTGCATCTTTTACAACAACATAACAATAATGAAATTGTTTAACTTGTTAGTGAGAACCTCATTAGGGAGGCACGTGATTGGGAGGTTGGCGTCCTTGTTGAATTCTTTAACCTGTTATAAACCATTGGAACTAATGATACAGTGGTGGATAAGTTGGTTTGGTCTCCTTCTAGTAAAGGAAAATTTTCTGTACACTCTTTCTATGAGGTTCTCACTACTCAAGCTAGTAATCACTTTCCTTGGAAGAGCACTTAGAGGAGTAAAGCACCTCTTAAGGCTGCTTTTTTTGTTTGGACCGCATCCTTAGGGAAGATCCTGACCATTGACAACCTAAGGAAACGTGGGTTTATCCTTATTGATTGGTGCTGTATGTGCAGAAATAGAATCGAAACAGTGGATCATTTACTTTACATTGTGAGTTTGCAAGGGCCTCATGGAATTACTTTTCAGCAAAATTGGAATAGCATGGGTTATGCAGGGGAGGGTGGTTGACATATTAGCTAGTTGGAGAGGGATCGAAGGGATATTGCAGCTGTGAGGAAGATGGCTCCCATTTGTCTACTTTGGTGCATTTGGAGTAAAAGGAATGACCGAAATTTTGAGGATCGAGAGCACTCTTGGAAGAGTTTAAGAGTTTTTTCTGGAATACTTTATTTATGTGGGCCATAGTTATAGACTTTAATGGTCTCACTTTCATGATTTCCTTGTAACTGTTTCTAGTTCCTAACTAGGCATAATCACAAGTATACTTCTTGTTTACTTGGGCTATGCCTATTTCAATATTAATAAAATATCTTCTTCTTTGTAAAAAAAAATAATAATAATGAAAAACTTGTATAAATTACAATACATATAGCAAATTAATTATTAATGGAAGTCATAAAAGACATTAGTGATGAATTTCTTCTTCAGGAAAACTCATGCATGTAAACAAGTATGGGGGTGCCTAGGGAGGTTGGTATTCAAATGAAGCAAAAGAAGCTTATAGAGTGGGATTGAGAAGAATATTAGAAGAGGTCAGGATGAATTCTATAGGCATACCTTATCCCTTCCTTTAATTATCAAAAAAAAAAAAAATCTATAGGCCTACCAGATACGTGGTGGGGGATGGCTACACGATTTAATTTTGGCACAACAGGTAGTGTAGAGACGGGGCCTTCAAAGATGTATTTGGAGGGAAAGGAATGACAGGAGCTTTGAAGATTGGCAATGCTTATTAGAAGAACCCATGTCTCTCTTTTAAAACATTTTTTTTCTGGACTACAGCTATAGATTTTAATGGAGTTAGTTTTAGTAAGTTCCTTGTATCCATCACTTCTCGTAAGTTTTCTCTTGTATACTTCCTGTGTATTAGGGCTACGCCTCTTTCTATGATTCAATAAAATTTGATTCTTACTTGTCAAAAAAGGAAGAAAAAAACAAGTAAAGGTAAGAAAGTTAATTGTAATCTACAATGGTAACCAAACAATCATAACTCACCTGATTTTCAGAAATGGCTTTTAATAATGCATCTTTCTCTTTAAATGCAGGGAGACTTCTACGAAATTCAAGCATCTTTTGACCTTCAGTAGATTCCTATAGAAGAACAGATACTTAGCAAATCGCTTCCAGTTATTTCATAGTGACAACAAGGGAAAAGAAAACATAATATAGTATTTTTCAGACTAATTAATGGATTGTTAGGTTTTGAAGGAATACATAAATTATGAAAAATAACAAAGGCGGAAGTGCCAAATAGGATTACTATAGAAAAAAGAAAGTACTCCAGAAGGTTCCTTGGTTTCAGACAAACCTGCCAAATCTGTTGTTTATTTCGCAATTGCAAACTTTTCGGTCGGAAGATTTTTTCCATGGCAGCACTATTTGGTATCGAGGGCTCCTGCTGCTTGTAAAACCCCTCATCATTATCAACATTTCCAACACTGCTTGCACTTGACAAGGAATTATCTGAGAAACTTCCACTACGCATAGGATTTTTAGAAAGATAGGCTTTGAGATGGCCATCTACTTCTCTTTGCAATCCCAAAGGTAAGATCACCTGTTGGTAAGCAACATATTAAGTAAACCACCCTGGATTCACTAAGATTCAAAATCTAGTACCCTCAGGAACTATACACATACTTCTAGCATTAAAACCAACAAGCAATGCTACGTACAGTCCCTGAATGGGGACTGCAATACAAGCCTAGGAAATTTTATCTTTAAAATTTTTTAAAATTACAAAAATATCCCTCCTAAAATGATACTTTTTCTCATTTAATAAATGGCCTGCACTTGGGGACTGCAAATAGAATTTCTCAAAACCATAACTGCCCTCCTCTTCCATTATGATAAAGAAGCATTCAGGGCAAGCATTTTACAAAAAGGTCAGAGAAGCAAGTCATCCCTTTTCTCCAAACAAGAAGTAAACTACAGATGCAGATAAGAGATAAGAGTGAGGACACAAGAAAATACCTCTCTCTGCGGCCGCTTATCATCCAGGTCAGATCTGTAATTTGGCAGAGGGACTTTACTAAATACGACAACTTTTGCATATTGACGGCTGCCAAAATAAATTATATTATAAACCACAGAAGATATCTAATTATATTACGAAAGATTACTATATACATTTAATTAGACACCTATGTAAACCCATTCTGCTAGCCAACGCTGAAAGTTGCTCAAAATCACGTCTATCTTTTTTCTCCCGTGACACCACTTCTTGCTCATCTTTGTCGCGAAGCAGCATAGTCAACTTCCATCTCCACCCATCAATATTATCAAGAGTTGAAGTGCACTGCTAATAATAAACCAACATTGTAAAAAGGCAAGCGCTCTATCTATCAGAAACGCACGTTACACACAAACATAGAAGAAGCATCCATTGACAAGTAAATTGATGAAAGCATGAGACAACATCACCATAAAGAATATATAGCAAGAAAACATTAACTTGTAGAAAAATGAAATGTGTGACACAGAATCACCAATGCTTAACAACATTCCAAAATGACAGTGTAACTGCTCAATGAAAACAATCACATATTATTAATAAGGTACAAAATGTGAAACGTTCACGTAGACTGATCCAAACATAATAGTCTATTTATATCACATGGGCAGTTGAAATGCACATAGTAGGCAAGTAGATCAAAGAGTGAGGGCAACAGTAATCTCAGTGCAACTTTATATAGAATCTTAAACTTCAAAACATCTTTTGAGCCTTTACATACGTACACATACATAAATGAAAAGTGTGAAAATTATTTGAGGTTTGGAATCAATCAATCTTGCATTGGGCCCAGTTTCGTGTATCAAGTGTAACTTAGTACAATAGAAAAGAATATGAAAACGAAAAAAAAAATGGCACATACACCTTATGTCACTTAGTACGATAGGAAAGGACATGATAAAAAAAACCAACAAAAAAATTTCACATACACCCATGAGTTCTTTTAAGGGTCAATTTCTGAGCCTCCTTACCCGGAAAATAGAAAAATATTGTTTGTTTGTTCACTTGAAAGAAATCATAAATATGTCACCCAGAGATCAAATGCATACATGACATGGTTTCCTTAAAAAATTCACAGAATAAATTAGGTGAGACATCTGGTATCCATGCTACTAGCATTGGCTGGTTTTAGACCAAGTTTGTTGGCATGGGCCAAGAATTCACAATACCTACTGAATATTCTGTAGCAGCACAAGCAACATGGTCTCTAGTGACCAATAACTAAGCCAAGCTACCTCTCACCATACAGTACAACCAATTCCCCATGAAATTGTACAATTCTTTACAAGCGAATATATAGGTGACAAAAACCTTTCTGCTCTTATCATCACTTGAGCTCAACAAAGAGCAATCCATGCTCACATTGAATACATAAACTGCTGATTAACTGGCAAACTAGCATTTTAATTTCATATATTTAGGATCTTATTCCCTATATGCTATTAGTAAAATAGGTCTAGGTTGTGGATGTGATTAGTGTCTTCATATAAGAGAGCCTGAGTTCTAACTTCTATATTGTGATACCCCATATGATAAGGCTAATGATAGGAGTAGGTGGTGTATGAGATTCCATATTGCTTGGGAATGAAAAGTTCTTGCTCTTTATAAGGTTCCAATAGGGCTCAAATTGTATCATTGACTAGTCATTTTGAAGTATAGGTCATGTGGTTTGATTCTTTCATTGAGGCGTTACATATAGACTCAAACAAAAAACAAACTAAAAGAGTTTTAAAATTTTATAATTAAAAAAATTCTCAGAAGTAAGTCATTAATCCAAGTGTATATTTCAGAATTTCTATCTTAGATATGTAGCCTCAATTTTTAATTTTAATTTTTAACTACTTATCAATACAAACTTAGTAAACCTAGTTTAGGAATTGGTTTCCTCGATTCTTATTTATAAAACAAGGAAAAGCGAAAAAAGACAAGTGGAAACAAAAGAGGGTTCAGAGCCCACCAGTCTAATTCTATGATTCAACTCATTCTAGAAAACATAATCCCAATTCTAGTGGCATCAGGACAAATTGACTTAGTAGTCTATGATTTTACGCATGCAAGTAGTAACTAGAATTAATAATGAAGGCCAACTATATAGCTGCTTGTCAATTTCAAGTTATATACATGTCAATACAATGCGAAATCGAACATAATATGCTCATGTCAAAATATGATCATAGGGCAGCAAGAAAACCAAAGGAATTTATGTTGATAAGTAAAACCAAAGGGATTTTTTTTATAACTAATATTTCTTTATCGATAAGTGCGAAAGGCGCCACTCAACATATTTTTCTTTTTCTTGGAAGATTAAAGTTGTAAGATTGTAAATTTCTTTCCCTTGACACTTTTGGCTACTCAACATAGGACTAGAGAAAACGGATAGTTCACGGCTGTGCCATATAAAACCCCACTGTCCAAAACTTTTCTCCTCTAAGAAAATAAAAACAAGCATCACAAAACACTCTAACAAATCGAACTAATACTCAAGAAAACTACTTTCGATTCTTACGAAGCTAAATTCAGCGTAATTCTACCTTCTGAAACCAATAAACACTTGGAATGGCCAAAGAAAAATTTCCAAACTCAACAAAATGCCATAACACCAATAAAAAGAAGTGAAATTCAACGTAATGGGCGAGTCTTAAACTGACCAATTGCTGCTCAGCGGACCCCAACTCACGGTCAGACTCGTCGCTGGACTCGTCCTGGTACGCGAACCGGCCGTAACTCGAGCTCTGCTGGTCCCAAAACGGGATAGGAAGACTCCTATGCCTCACCCTCCGGTCCACTTGAACCGCCGAGCATATGAGCCGCGGCCTCGAATAGGGCCGCACATGCGAGTTCCTAATCCCAGGTGGTCGATGCCTCGTCAAGGCAGTAAGCAGAGAAGGTTTCAGGGTTTTGTGGACCCTCACATGAACTGTGGTGGTGGGTCTGAGAGACATGACAAGAGAAGAAGAGGTTGTGTTTGTTCTGAAATACGCCCGGAAAATGGCTGAGTAGGGCATGGTAGAGGAGGTTTGGCGAGTATGCCTCTGAGAGAGAGAGAGAGAGAGAGCAGGGTTTTGGTGACGGTGGCGGACTGTTGCTATGTTTTGGGTGGTGGGTAGGGGGACAGGTGAGAAGGGGTCGGCACTCGAAGATGTATTGCCTCGGCCAGTGGCTGGGGTTTTAGCTTATATACGACTCTTGATCCTTTTTATTTTTATTTTAAAAACAAAATAAGTTGTAGATTTGTTACATTTGTATATCTTAAAATTGTATATTACTCTTAAAATTATTAACTTTAATCTAAACATTTTTGTTTGTTTTCAGAAAATATCTCATCTCATTTCATTTCATCTAATGGTAGGATTTGAGTTGAAATAGTTAAATCTCATCTAGCTGGGCGCATAGAGAATATAATTCACTTAAATGGTAAGATTTGATTTGTAATAGTTAAATTTTAAATTTTTTTAAATCAAATTATGTCATGTAAATATTTTGTTATTTGTGCTTCACATACTGAGAATAAAATTTTTGAACGAAAAATATTAACAGGGCAATTAAGATGATATGCAACTTATTATTTAGGTTTGGTTTAGATAGTGAGTTGAGATAAGATGAGTTGAAATGATCTGTGAATAATAGTGAGATATTTGAGTTGAGATGAGATGAGTTAGGAATATTTTGGGTTAAAATGTTTTATGGGATTTTTTGTAAGGAGAGAAAAAAATTGAATAAAAATATTATAAAGTGAAAATATTGTTATAATATAATTTTTATTTTGAGATTTGAAAAAGTTGAATTATTTTTTGTGTTTTATTTAGAAGTTTGAAAAAATTGTAATAATTAAGTAATGATTAAATGAAATAGTTGAAGAATTGAAATTAAAAAATATTTGTATTTACGATGTAGATGAGATAAAATGAGATGGAATAAAATGAAAGAATATTTCTATCCAAATTAGGCCTCGATGTTTAATATTGAAAAAATATTTTTTTACGTGATTGTTAACATGTAACCTCAGCGAACAGTAAAAAATTAAAGAAATATTAAACAAAAAATTAATTTAAAAGGTAAAATATAAAGTTATAAAATTTGCTAAAATAAACAAAACAAAAACCATAAAAAAACTTATGAACATTAAAAAAAATTTAAAAACATAAAGTTAAAAGCTTTCTGAAATAAAAAATAAAAACACATAAAAAAACTTAGAAAATAAGAAAAAATTATATAAAACAAAACATAAATAAGAGTTATAAAACCAAATCTAAAAAATAACATTAAAATCTCAAAATCACATAACTTATAAAAAAATATTATGAAAATTGTTAAATAAAACGCTTAGAAAGATAAAAAATAAAAGGTTAAATAAGATAAAAAGAATTAAGTGAAATTAATAAAATGAAAAAGTGAAAAAGGATGGCTACCACCTGTCCTGGATGGCCATTTACTAAAAAAGTTTTTTTTTTTTTTTTAATTTAGTCTTAGTTTTTAATACTTTTTTAGCATTTTCATTTTATCTTTTTTAAGTTTTTTGATAATTTTTAACCATTTTATAATTTATGTGTTTTAGAAATTCTCGATGTTATTTTTATAATTTTATGATTTTTAACTTTTTTTAATGTTTTGATCTAAGTTTTTATATTTTTTCACTTTGTTGTTTCAATAAATTTTCTTAATTCTAAAAGGGATAAAATATTACAGGCCCAATACGATCTACCAAGCCCACTCCCAAAGAGGGATCTCATCAAAAAGAAAGAGAGAGAATGGAAATGTGGGGACAAAAGGCTAAGGGTTGGCTAATGTGAGAAAATAGGGGATGTGACAGAAAAGACGGAGATATGTGACTTGAAGGAGGGGACAGAAGAAAAATGAGACTTCTTCGTCTTGAGGACAAGAGTTCTAGAGAGAGGGTCTCCTACAGAAATAGCTCTCTAACTTCCATTATACAGTTAGGATTAGAGATTGTAAAATAATCACATTATAGTGGATTTACCCTCCAAACGACCCATGTGCGTATGCCCCGTGCCGAATCACGTAAATCTTTATGTCTCAATCTCTTTTATTTTTCCTGCATTTATCTCATATTCATTACTAGGTTTATCTCTGTATACAACAGCACCAGACTGCCATTAGGGGCTCAGAACCACGCCGATCGAGATCTAAATCGTCATAGTTGGCCGAGAATGACTTTTTCTCCCCTTTCAACCTATTGTATGATTTTTGGCATCAATATTTAGTGCCGTCTGTGAGATCCGACTAATTTTTTTACACCGAAAGTGAGAGAAGCATAATTTTCTGGCTTGCAAAATCATCTCAAACTGAGCAGATAAATTTTTCTCCATACAAGTGTTCTCAGCTTTTCTACTCTTATTTTTATTAGCAACATTGTTGCAAAAGACTGGGCGAGTAAACCTTTCCTCGCCCATGCGGTTAAGTGCACTGTGCACTTAAATGCTTAGTGCATAAAACACATGCACCCAATATGTAATACCCGGGAAGATAAGTTACTTGACCACTTGAGTTGTAAGTGCTCTATGCACTTAAAGCATATAAATATACTATGCACATACACATATACAGTGGGCAAACACTGTGCACTTAAGTGCACGATGCCACATAATGCCATGCATGTCCGAATTTTGCATGGCACGCACAATGCCATGCACAGTGTGCACAACGGGTGCATGTTGCCATGCACTTGGGAGGCTTGCGGCAGCTAGCCGCGAGCCCCGTTAACCCACCGAAGGTTTCTGTTTGCGCCCCGCTAGCCCTTGTCCACGGGGGCTGTGTATAGTGTGTGAAATGGGTGCACGACACGACTTCCCTGCCGTGAGCCCAGTGAGCAGCACTAGCGACCACCAGGTGGTTCGTCGGTGGTTTTTGTCCCCCATCGAGGCGATCTCCGACGACGAGGGCATGCACAACGGAGCAATAGGTGCACGATTGGAGCTTGCTCAATGAGCTTAGAGATCCAAACCTCCATGGCTTGGCGATGCCACCACCGGCAACCGTCTGGACCATTAGCGTGTTCTGCCCCAGAAAAGGTGGTCCACAACAGCGGGGCCCCTCTGCCACAAAGATCCAACTGCCACCACCGAAACCCACCATGGGACAACAACGAGATTGCCCAACCGTGAAGTCGTGGAGACACCGATGACCACCACGAAGCCGGCGACGATCACTGTCTAACTTGCCAACATATTCTGTCATCGGTGGGGTGTTCCTCAGCCACCTCTTCCTCAGTTATGCATGTGGGCAGCTGTCACACAAACTAGATGGTGGATAATCTCTTGCTCGGCTTGTGCATGCTCAGTTGCCACTTTGCTCAACCAGAGGTAGTTTCCTTGGCCATTGGTTGCCCAACCACTAGTAACTCGGCCACGCAAGCGAGCAACAACCCTCTAAACAAACAGGCCCGAGCACTGCTTAGCTTAGGCAACTGCTTAGCCTAAGCTCTTTCACTTGTACAAACAGCTCCTCAGCCACTGCAAGGACACAGGTTCCTCAATCACCCTCCTCGGCAACTGTCAAAGCTTCTCAGCCAAAGCCAACTTGACCAGAGTTGCTCGGCCAAAGAGCTTACTTTGCCAGAGTTTGCTCGGCCAAAGCTCCCCACCCACGGTGAGCAACCATTCCAACGTGAGTAGCTTGCTCAACACCACCGCATGCACGGCCCGAGCTTGTTGGAGTCCCTTGAGTTGCTCAGCCATAGAGCATCAAGACCACATTGTACTTGCTCAGCCAAGGTTTGCCCGGCAACCCAAAGTCACTGGGCCACATGGAAAGGCTTGACCCAGATTGGGCTACCTCCATGACACGTTGCATGGGCCATGCAACGTGCTTCACTGACCTGGCTCGACCACCACTCTTCGTTAGCCACAGTGTTGCCCGAACATGGTAGCTATCAAAACCACTCAGACCACGTGGTTCATCACTCGCCAGCATATTCCATCACTAATAGTTGATAGGGAGTTCCCAGGCCATGAAAGTCTTATCCAGCCACACGTTGCATGTCCCATGCAATGTTCCAAGTCCTCCGCCGCAATGAAGACAGTGTTTGATTCGCCATATTTGATCGTCGCTGAAAATGGGTCGACCAATAGAGTTCCTTAACCACACCTTGCACGTCCTATACAAAGACATAGTGTTGCATGTCCTCGGCATACATTGAGTGTCCCATGCGACATTCCATATTTTTACACGCCCACATGTCCTCAGAGGCAGTTAAGTTTACATTGCTACAAAGGTGTGTGAAGGCGGACAACTTCCCCAGCAATAAACAGTCTTAAAAAAAGGAAAAAGAAGTAAAAAAGAATCAGCAATGGACAAACTCAGTTAAGCGAAAACCAAAAACAACGGCCTCATTGCCCTATCTCTTCACCAAACTGCTCGAGGTTCCACGGGAATCCCAGTGTCAGCACACCCCTGGAACATATTTTGTCGGAACTCACCCGTGCAACCCGGGACACCGAATACATAGCCCTGCTCGGTATGGCAAGCATCCCGGACCTTTATCATTGCCAAAGCATGGTCGCCCAAAGACCTTGCTAACGCACCTCAAACCTTCGCTACGCTCTAGCAAGACGATTCAGGTTTGTCAATCTCACATTTGTGATTTGGATTATCTATGCTAATCAATTTGGCTTTTTTAGCACAGTCAAGTATCTCTTTCAATCAAAAGACAGGTCACACCTCCTAGAGAGTTAATAGGCGAGTCCAGCCACTTGACTGCTCGACCTTCCTTGTGGTAAATTCACGACGGGAAAGGTCAGGGTTTCTAAATTTCCCGTTAAGAGTCAACAAGAGTGTTCAGCCACTCGATTACCTGACCTCCTTCACGGAAAATTCATGGCAGGAAAGGTTAGGGGCAGCTTGACCTTGCTAAATTCCCCGTTGAGAGTCAACATGAGAGTCCCGCCACTCGATTGCCCGCCCTCTATCACGGTGAATTCACAGCAGGAAAGGTCAAGGACTGCCTGACCTTTCTAAATTCCTCTTTGAGAGTCAACAGCAGAGTCCAGCCACTCGACTGCCTGACCTCTCTCACCTGGACAGCAATACTAGCACAACTCTAGTAAATGCTGAGTGTTTACACTCGTGCCATAACCGCCTATAGCAGGTTACCTCTAGGAAGGAGCCTCCGATAAATGTTAAGTTTTGATTTCTAATAAATGTTGTTATTCATTTTGAATTTTGTCATTTCTAATCATATGGATTAATATGACACATTTAAATAATTACCAGGCATATCACTTTGGTTGTCAGCGTTTCTATGATGTACTTTCTTAAGCTTCCCTCCTGGTGTCTCGACATTTAATTATTAGGTCAAACTTTATTTTTTGAAATAAAAATTTAAAGATTAATGAATAATATCATATCATTATAATAAAATAATAGTGACATGAGAGTACAACAGAAAATATTTTGATACTCATTACAAGCCAAACCGAGGGGAGGGATGAAGGGGTTCTAGCTCTTTGCTTTCAAATAATTAATTTTGGAAGAGCTAAGAAATTATTGGTTGTTCTGACCCATTAAAAAGACCTTATTAAGAAGAAAAACATTATTAAGAAGGAATTCATATTTTTACATATAATAACATTTTCTAAGAGAAGGGAAACCTTATTCATTAGCGCCAAAGAGAAATGTTTTGGCCACAAAGATATCTCACAAAAGTAAATTCACAAATTGATCACATGATTTGAGATAGTACATTAGATTATAAAATTATTTTTATTATAAAGTAAACCTAGGACTGTTCATTTGGATTTTAGCACGAGAACCCATATTTGCCTGGACCTGGTTAGCCTGGGTCAAACCCGGATTGAAATAGATTTTTAAAAACCCGGAACCTGGGTTCCGAGTTGCACACGGTTTTTTTTTTTAATAAATCAAAGCCTCCTTATGAATATTTTTTCATGAAAAGTTTATTTCCAACCTCAGTAATAAGTTGTCTCGAGTAATTGAAAATACTTGAGATTGATGATAGTGGGGTCACTACAACATAAGGGGGTTTTTGCGGCGTTTTTTTTATTGAGGATATAACTTCCATCGCAAAATGCTGGAATTTGGGAAGGCAAGTAGCTTTGTATCGGGGGCTAAATGAATCGCGATCAAGAACAATTTTTCCAGGCGAGACAATGCGGCCGCAAAAAAATATCGCAGCAACAGGCACTTGGTTATACGGCAATTTCCTTAACCGCCGAAAAGTTATGCTATTGCAGCGAGGTTAATTCGCCGCATTAACTGTAGGATTGTGTTGCA
Organism: Juglans cinerea; assembly: GCA_961763995.1. NCBI lineage: Eukaryota > Viridiplantae > Streptophyta > Magnoliopsida > Fagales > Juglandaceae > Juglans > Juglans cinerea. Next base: position 15,915,072 of record CAUIVZ010000016.1, read on the forward strand.
TAATGCGGCAGCCCCAAACTGTGTAAATAAATTTTGCGGCGAGATTGAATCGCTGCAGCAAGTATTTCCAACACTTTAGCTTCTACGGTAGCAAGTAATTCTCCTTTCTACCTTTTCCTTACTTTCAGCTTCTACGGTAGCTTCCAAGACTTGGGTAATTGACATCTAAGTGTTTTACCCACACTTTGAATCTATCCAATTTCGTGCTTCTACTATGATATTTTCCCTAATTTAATCCTACCCACATGATGAATTGTATGTTATAACTTAGTACCCAAATGATTGATATATGAAAGATTTTGGTTCACATTGTTCCTGAGGTTGAAGGGGTTAACTAACTAATTATGTGGGTAATTTGTTTTTTTCTGTCTGATAGATACAATGAAAAAAAAAACAAATACAATTATTGATGTTTGCCTTTGGGTGCACGAAGAACCTATATTTATAGCCAATTTTGAACTCAGTAGTGATGGCTATATAAAGGGTGAAATAAGTGGTAGTCATGTTTTATTTGTTCTCGATTTACATTACTCTGTTTCCCTACCCAATTTTTCAATAAACAAACATAAGTATTCGGCATGCTTCTCTACTTAGTGGCCTATTATAGTATTTTATATTTTCCATGAACATTTGAGAAATCCTAGCTTTTACACTTCAACGTAAATATGCCATTACAGCCAACTGTGCAAGACATTTCCCAAATACAATTATCCATTGAGAATTGAGATGTCTAGTGAATGTACCTTACTAAATCATTAATGTCTTTTGTAACATTACTAAATCATTTTGCCACAATGGTGGGGTTCTTTGATACTATTTCCTTATTCTTTTCTTTGTTAATTATTGGTTTTAATCAAAGCCTAAAATGATATAATTTTAGATGTTAAGGTTCAAATATCCGAATATCGATAGAGGCTCAAATGGACAAGACTTGGAGGATATCTGCATCAATTAATTTAGCCCGAATATCCAGTGAGGAAGCACGGTTAAAATCTGGCCATATTGGAGGGATTCTGCATCAATTAATTTAGCCAACAGGAAGCATGAAGAAGAACCAATAAAGAAGAACGAACTAGTTGAGCTTGTGAAGGCCTATAAACACAGACCAAGTGAGAGACTGCGCGCAAGTTGCTGAAGGCAATATTCTTATTGTGTACATTGGGTTATATGAGCACCTTGTGTGTTCGTGAGTGTTGTTATAGTACCCTGAGTTTTGTATTGAGTACCAGTGGGTTTTGTATGGGTTGAGTGCTGACTTGGATTGTATGGTTGAGTGTAAAAATTGCATCCTGATGACAATACCTTTGGAGACTTTATGGAGTCTATGTTAATTATATACGTGGTGATGAATACAATTGGCAGGTTTATATGTTTGTATGTGTGTGTATATAATAATATATATAGATGTATATATATTATTATATACACATATATACAATTATATGTATATATACATATAATATACATTTATACATATGTATATTAATGCTAGGTCAATGCCCATCAAGGGAGTTTGAATTGTGCATTACAAAGGTAATTAATTCGATGTTTAAGGAGACAATATTCAATAATATCATCCTTAATACTAAATATTGCCCAGTGCAATCCAAGAAATACAGGAAGCCATACAATTGGATCATTTATGAACTTGAATTGGATTGGTTTCTTGATTTTTGTGCACCCATGTAACTAAATTTTTCAACTTCTTATCCAAATATAATTTCTAAGATCATTGTCTGGAATTAAGATTAGTAATAATTTACTAATGCATTTTTTATGAGGACAAGATTGGATAATCATATATATATATATATAATTTTTTTTGATATGTGGATAATCATATATATATATATATATAATTAGATAGAATTATATATATGTGGTTGTTGAAGTGCATACAAAAATCTGAAAGAACTAATTAAGTTAAAATAAAAAATTTGCAAGCTCTGCCAAGTGTTCTAAAGCCAATATATTAAGGCATTACATATGGAGTGGTGTTAATTAAATCCCATATACAAGTGGTAGCAGAATAGTTATAACACAACAGCCCAAGTGTTCCTCAAGCAAGGATATAATTACATAAGATTAAATACAAATATAATCAATGGTCATCATGGCTAGGTAGCTAGAGGCTTCAGCTGTCGGATCATGCTCAGTATAGATACATCAAATCCTTGTGCAACAGTAGATGTGCCCATGCTTTGAGTTCCAGACGGCATGCACTTGCGCGGGAGATACTTGAAGTGAAGCGGGAGAATTGGTTTATAATACCAATGCATTCTTTTATCCTGTACTACTCATCTCTAGTAATACTAACGCTAAAAAGGAACAACTTACAGTCAGTTTTGGAAATCTCCATTTCTGCAAGACCCAGGAAATTCTGCTTCAGCTATAGTATATGCTTCAGCCTTTGGTTCACTCGTTGGTAAGACTTCAAAAACTGACATATATCCATTTTCCACAACTATGCATGTACCAGCACTATGAATCTATTTGTGTACACAATGAACAAAAATGGCAGATTTGTACATGTACATGTCTGCCATTTGTGTACACAATAAACAAACATGTCCCAATGTACACAACTAAATCTGCCATTAACTAGAAATTTACTTCATGTTATAAAGGGGAAATCTTTGCTGTTCATTGGAGGATTTCTTCATATATGTACTGATGCAAAGTAGTAGTTCATTGGATGATTTCTTCTCTTATAAAACAACTATAACTTGCTGTTGGATTTGGACCTCTGGAAGTTGGATGGTCCTCTCGTGCAGAAGAAACATGTATACTAGGTGTACCTTTATAAGTATACATGTTTCTAATAGAAGAAACATGTATACATGTTGTTTTCTTCTCTTTTGCTAAGAGAAGAAATTTCTTCTCTTAGCAAAAAAAGCCAAAATTGGAGGATTTCTAGATGTACCTTTAAGTTGTTTTAAGGAAAACTTTCACTTGGATGGTCCTCTCGTGCAGAAGAAACATGTATCAGTCAAATAGGGGAAGAGGTCGAGGACGAGTGTTACCTGCTACACTTCGACAGCCGCATGCAAGACCAGCAGCTTGGACTTTGAGAGATGAAGTGCCTGAGGTTCACTCTGATGACTCCACTCAACCTCCAGATGACCCATTTTTAGCTCATGATCATGAGTTGCCTCCTATTACTCCTGCAGAGGTGAATACAACAGCCGAGGGTAAGTTGGTAATGTACTTTGTATTATTTGTTAACCTTTTCATTAACAACTTACAGTCAGGTTTAATATATATGATAAGATATATGCCAAAATTACTTAAAAAAAGAAGAAGAGATATGCCAAATTTAATATAATGTACAGCTCTAATGTTTGAGCTACTGTGATATTGCAGAAAATAGTGGTAGTAAACGTGTTAGGGGAGTAGCGAAGGGGACGGAGTTTGAGAGGTTGCGCAAGTACGGGAAGATACCATTGGAGATCAAAGATGGGAAGATAGGCCCATCATGCAACAATAGAACAGTCTACACAACAAGAGTTTCGTGGGTCGTGCAGCACTATGTAGAAATGAGGCATGTTAGCTGGAGTGTCGTTGACGGGAAGGAGAAAGAGGAACTTATTGAGCGTGTTCGAGTATGGATTTGACACTTGAATGATTTATATAACTTCAAACATGTAATTCAATTTTACTGCATGTTAAAGTCAATTATATTTGGTTATGTTATAAATCAGCATGCTGTGTAGAGGTAGAGTTAATAAGATAGCAATGAAACTGTATTATAAATCAGCATGCAGTGCCTACTAATTTTTATTTTTTTGATAAGTTGGAATGTGAATTTTTATCCACAATCAATAAAATTACATGTGCTAAAAGGTGCATGCAGCAATATTAACACATAAATTCCTATTTTATGAAAATGTAAATTGGCTCAAAATCAGTGTTATGCATATTCGTTATAATTGCATGGTATATGAGTTAATAAGAGGGCAATGATGGTACATGGGTATTTAACTAGGTTGACATTTATAGGCTGACTTTGTCTTGGATTGGACAAAAAAAAAAAATCATCACCGGACAGTTACAAGTCAGCTATCTCGTGCTTAAAATGCATTTCATTACAAGCTACATCGGAAATACTTGACTTATGCAACACATGAGGAGGCATTCGCTAATGGAGGCACATTGGTAGAGCGGCCAGTTTGGGAGTGGCAATGCCATCGGTGGGCGAGCGATGAATTTAAGGTAAGCATGTAAAGGCCTTGCTCGGATAATTGATGTTAAAAGTTAAGACATTTTTAAGGGTATTTAAACAAGGAAATTATTGTCATCAGATAGCATGATGTAGATACGTATTACATCATGCTGTAAATAGTGCTGATGAGATATCTTTATAATTTATTGAATGTTAAAATGCACGATGAGGCAATTGTTAAAGATGGTCTGCACTGGTTTAGACAGTATATTGGGTGGTAGAATTGCAAGGTGGGTTGTTTGAAGGGTATTTTTGTGCCTACATGTTGTGGTTTATTATTGTATTGAAGTATATATCATGGTTTTAAGTGGTGACTGTTTTATTGCAGAAAATGTCTGACCAGAACAAAGAGAATAGGCGTAAACAAAAGGTCAACCACACAAGCGGAAGGACATCGTTTGTTGTACTAATGGAAATGAAGGTATTGCCATTGTTTTACAATCAGTTAATATCATTATCAGAGCTTAATTTATAGATATCATTTTAAATGTAAGGGAAGATGGGATTAATGTGACATGTTGGCCAATGATTATGTATGTAACACCCCGTATTTTAGTGTATTTTTACTGAATGAATTATTTTTATGGATTCAAAATTTTATCCTCTTATTTTAAAATTGGTTGATTTTTAGTGAGTTTATTTCTATGATTTGAATTTGGTGAAAAATTATTTTTATGTGCTTTCTTAATATTTATTTATTGTTATGCATTTAAATTGCTTTTAATATTTAAATTAATTACTGTGGGATTTAATTATTTCAATTTGACTTTACCATTACGTTTAAATTATTTTATTTAACTTGTGGTTTTAAAATCGTTTCCGTTGGATCATTTTTGTGACCCAAGTCATGAGGATTGGACCTCATTTCTTTTTCCCTCTTTTCTTTCCTCTCCTTTTCTTTTCCTTCCTTTTTTTCTTTTTCCCTTATTTTCTTTCGGATTCTTTCTTCTCCCGCGCGGACTCTCTCTCTTCTCTCCTCCGCCCGAACCTTCGTCCCCTCTCAGCGCCGCCGTCCGTCGGTGGTGGTCGACACCGCCCAGCCCCTCCGCTTCCCCTGCCGCCGACGAAGCTACCCCTCCATTTTCAGCCTCCCTTATGCCGCCGTTAGCCACCACGAACTCATTGAAGCCGCGGCGCACTTTGAGCTCCAGCGCCGCCGTCGCTCCACCTCCGGCCACCATCTCTTCACCACTTCATTCCCGACCTCTTGGCAACCCATTGGACCCAACCCCAGCTCCGATCCGTCACCGGTGAAGCCACACTAAGTTCATTTCCGATTTGCACTTTTTTGGCCTAAAACCGCCCCTTGCGCCGCCACCCACGGCAAACCACCACCACCATTGGCTTCACCGACCTCTCTAGGCCCTACCCTACCATTTTTGGGTCTTCGTTTGTCTTCGTTGAAAAGTGGGCATCTGTGACCCACGGCCACAGTGTATTTTACACTGTGGTGTTGCTCAGACATCACCACTTGCAGCTTCGTGATCCTCCGGAAATTATTATATTGCACTGTAAGTATTTCTCCAAAGAACTTTCGTAATTTAAATGTATTTTTGCACTAACATATTTCACTGTATTTGTTTGACATGCCGGACTGAGTCCGAGGAGTACGGGAGTTAGTTGGTTTGATGATTGAGTTGGTTTGGTTGGATTTGATTGGTTTAAATATTGATGGTTGTAAATTTGTGTTGGTGCATGTATATATCAATATTTCATGCATGATCATGTTTGTAAAGAAAACTGGGTTTTCGTGTATTGCATTCATGTGCATATGTGATTTGGAAAAGTTATGATTTCATGTGTGAGAAATTGGATTCGTTTGGGTTGATTGATTTGAGAAAAAGGGAAAAGAGACTGTAGGGATGGTGGTAAGCAGGGATGGTGGTAGAGTCCCGCCTGTGATTCCCGCCTACGGTGCACGCGGTAGGGATGGTGGTAAGCAGGGATGGTGGTGTAGTCCCGCCTGTGATTCCCGCCTACGGTGCACGCGGTAGGGATGGTGGTAAGCAGGGATGGTGGTATAGTCCCGCCTGTGATTCCCGCCTACAGTGCTCTGTTAAGTATTCGTTGTGTGTGTTAAGTATTCATTGTGTGGAAAGGAACTGTAGGGATGGTGGTAAGCAGGGACGGTGGTAGAGTCCCGCCTGTGATTCCCGCCTACGGTGCACGCGGTAGGGATGGTGGTAAGCAGGGATGGTGGTTGTGTCCCGCCTGTGATTCCCGCCTACGGTGCACGCGGTAGGGATGGTGGTAAGCAGGGATGGTGGTATAGTCCCGCCTGCGATTCCCGCCTACAGTGTCCGATAAATGGTTGAGTTTTGTGTAAATCATTTTTCTGGGAAAATGTTTTACGGATTATTTTTGGGCCAATGAGATTTTTGGCGTGTGTTGAAATTAATCGTTTTCGAGGAAAAATGATGTTTTGAGAGAAATGTATATTTCTTTTTATACATGCATGTTGGTCGCATTTAATGCATTTTTATTACGTGGTTATTTGGGTTATACTTACCTGCGGTACCGTTTTATGGTATCGCAGATTTTGATGCAGATGAGGATAATGAGTCTTAGGCTTTGGCTCCGTTGGGAGAGCGATCTGGGATTGCTCTCGTGCATCAATATTTATTATCCTAGTCTTTTATGTATTTACCTTTTGTAATATATATTTGGGATGACTGTATAACTGCTTTTAAACCTCTTCGGATATTTAAATTGTATTTTAAATTCTGGTACTTAGTTGACTATCCGCTGCGTCATTTTATTTGTACACCGTTGCATGTACACACACTGGCACTTCGGTGGGATGTGTGACCGTGTTGTCACCATCCTGGTGTCTCGATCCCCGTGTATTTTTATAAGGGGGATTGGGGGCGCCACAGGTGGTATCAGAGCAGTTCGGCTCTGGGTAAAGCCACATGTCCTGTAGGTGCAGTACCAGAAAGTTTTAAAGTTGTGATTTGAAATTATTTTGTTTGTAGTATGTTATTTAATTGGTTTTAATTTATTGTATGTTTTTATATTTTGTTGGTTTTATTTTATTTTATTTTATTTCAAGATATCTTTTTGTATTTTAAATATATTTTACTATAATTATATTTTAGTTTGTTTTAAGTTGAAAGTGGGGTTAAGGGTTACGCTATGGCAGGAAAAAAAAAATGGTGAGACCAAGAAGGCCAACTGATGTGCCCGAAGATGAGTTACCAAGGGGTGATGGGAACTACGCCATGGCTAGGGCGTTAAATAGGATGACGGAGTTCCTCCAACAGAATTTTCGGCCACAGCAAGGAGAACAGTACAGGGCGACGCAGGCCGGGTGCACCTATGAGCGCTTCTTAGCGCATAGGACCCCTGTCTTTTCTGGTGAAGAGGATCCATTACGGGCTAGAAGGTGGATTCAAGATCTGGAAAGAACGTTTGAAGTCTGTGGATGCACTGAGGCCCAGAGGGTATTATATGGAAGCTATATGCTGCAAGGTGAAGCGGCAAACTGGTGGGAGACCAAGCGGTCACTCTTGGAAATGGAGTTGGGATCCTTGGCTGCTGTGTCTTGGCAGCGTTTTAAGAAAGAATTTGATGACCGATTCTTCCCAGCTTCGGTGAGACGGCAAATGGCTCGGGAGTTCAATAATTTGGTTCAAGGAGACATGACTGTCGAGCAGTATGCAAGGAAATTTATGGAGCTTGGACGGTTCGCTCCTCACCTCATTGCTACTGAAGAGATGCGGGCTGAACGTTTCCAAGAAGGGTTGCGCCCTCAAATCCGCAGGCAGGTCGCATGCCTGGAAATCCAGAATTTTCAGAGGTTGGTCGATGTGGCCTCTATTGCTGAGCGAGAGCGAGGTGCTGTGGTAGGCTCCCCTCCGGGTAAGAAACGACTGAACGTTGATGGTGAAGGGAGCAGCTCCGGGTCGCCACAGAAGTTTGTGCAAAGGATCGGGGCCCGAGCGCAGACAGCTCCCGGTTTACGTATTGGGGGCCGAGCTCCAGTTTGTGGCAGATGTAATAGAGCCCACGAGGGCGAGTGTCGTCAGGGTTGGAACCAGTGCTTTGAGTGTGGTCAAACGGGGCACTTTGCTCGTGAGTGTCCTAATCGGACCCAAGGGAATCAGGGTGGTCATCGCGGTGGTAGGACTAATCAGAGGCAACTAGTTCAGGCTCGGGTGTATGCGGTGACTCCTGGTAGTGCTGGCGACGAGATTCCAGAGACTCAGGACGCTGGAGTTATGGCAGGTATGGGTCTAATCTTACCTTTTGTAATGGATGCCATGTGTGGTTTATTCTTGGGTTTTGGAAAGTTATGCAAGCTGTACCCATGCCCATTGGGTGTTGGAGGTTGTGTGATTTTCTTAGGAGTGTTATGGTTGTATTTGGTATCCTGCTTTAGAGTGATGTTTGGCCCTACAAATTTCGAGGACGAAATTTTTTTAAGGGGGGGAGAATGTAACACCCCGTATTTTAGTGTATTTTTACTGAATGAATTATTTTTATGGATTCAAAATTTTATCCTCTTATTTTAAAATTGGTTGATTTTTAGTGAGTTTATTTCTATGATTTGAATTTGGTGAAAAATTATTTTTATGTGCTTTCTTAATATTTATTTATTGTTATGCATTTAAATTGCTTTTAATATTTAAATTAATTACTGTGGGATTTAATTATTTCAATTTGACTTTACCATTACGTTTAAATTATTTTATTTAACTTGTGGTTTTAAAATCGTTTCCGTTGGATCATTTTTGTGACCCAAGTCATGAGGATTGGACCTCATTTCTTTTTCCCTCTTTTCTTTCCTCTCCTTTTCTTTTCCTTCCTTTTTTTCTTTTTCCCTTATTTTCTTTCGGATTCTTTCTTCTCCCGCGCGGACTCTCTCTCTTCTCTCCTCCGCCCGAACCTTCGTCCCCTCTCAGCGCCGCCGTCCGTCGGTGGTGGTCGACACCGCCCAGCCCCTCCGCTTCCCCTGCCGCCGACGAAGCTACCCCTCCATTTTCAGCCTCCCTTATGCCGCCGTTAGCCACCACGAACTCATTGAAGCCGCGGCGCACTTTGAGCTCCAGCGCCGCCGTCGCTCCACCTCCGGCCACCATCTCTTCACCACTTCATTCCCGACCTCTTGGCAACCCATTGGACCCAACCCCAGCTCCGATCCGTCACCGGTGAAGCCACACTAAGTTCATTTCCGATTTGCACTTTTTTGGCCTAAAACCGCCCCTTGCGCCGCCACCCACGGCAAACCACCACCACCATTGGCTTCACCGACCTCTCTAGGCCCTACCCTACCATTTTTGGGTCTTCGTTTGTCTTCGTTGAAAAGTGGGCATCTGTGACCCACGGCCACAGTGTATTTTACACTGTGGTGTTGCTCAGACATCACCACTTGCAGCTTCGTGATCCTCCGGAAATTATTATATTGCACTGTAAGTATTTCTCCAAAGAACTTTCGTAATTTAAATGTATTTTTGCACTAACATATTTCACTGTATTTGTTTGACATGCCGGACTGAGTCCGAGGAGTACGGGAGTTAGTTGGTTTGATGATTGAGTTGGTTTGGTTGGATTTGATTGGTTTAAATATTGATGGTTGTAAATTTGTGTTGGTGCATGTATATATCAATATTTCATGCATGATCATGTTTGTAAAGAAAACTGGGTTTTCGTGTATTGCATTCATGTGCATATGTGATTTGGAAAAGTTATGATTTCATGTGTGAGAAATTGGATTCGTTTGGGTTGATTGATTTGAGAAAAAGGGAAAAGAGACTGTAGGGATGGTGGTAAGCAGGGATGGTGGTAGAGTCCCGCCTGTGATTCCCGCCTACGGTGCACGCGGTAGAGATGGTGGTAAGCAGGGATGGTGGTGTAGTCCCGCCTGTGATTCCCGCCTACGGTGCACGCGGTAGGGATGGTGGTAAGTAGGGATGGTGGTATAGTCCCGCCTGTGATTCCCGCCTACAGTGCTCTGTTAAGTATTCGTTGTGTGTGTTAAGTATTCATTGTGTGGAAAGGAACTGTAGGGATGGTGGTAAGCAGGGACGGTGGTAGAGTCCCGCCTGTGATTCCCGCCTACGGTGCACGCGGTAGGGATGGTGGTAAGCAGGGATGGTGGTTGTGTCCCGCCTGTGATTCCCGCCTACGGTGCACGCGGTAGGGATGGTGGTAAGCAGGGATGGTGGTATAGTCCCGCCTGCGATTCCCGCCTACAGTGTCCGATAAATGGTTGAGTTTTGTGTAAATCATTTTTCTGGGAAAATGTTTTACGGATTATTTTTGGGCCAATGAGATTTTTGGCGTGTGTTGAAATTAATCGTTTTCGAGGAAAAATGATGTTTTGAGAGAAATGTATATTTCTTTTTATACATGCATGTTGGTCGCATTTAATGCATTTTTATTACGTGGTTATTTGGGTTATACTTACCTGCGGTACCGTTTTATGGTATCGCAGATTTTGATGCAGATGAGGATAATGAGTCTTAGGCTTTGGCTCCGTTGGGAGAGCGATCTGGGATTGCTCTCGTGCATCAATATTTATTATCCTAGTCTTTTATGTATTTACCTTTTGTAATATATATTTGGGATGACTGTATAACTGCTTTTAAACCTCTTCGGATATTTAAATTGTATTTTAAATTCTGGTACTTAGTTGACTATCCGCTGCGTCATTTTATTTGTACACCGTTGCATGTACACACACTGGCACTTCGGTGGGATGTGTGACCGTGTTGTCACCATCCTGGTGTCTCGATCCCCGTGTATTTTTATAAGGGGGATTGGGGGCGCCACAGGTGGTATCAGAGCAGTTCGGCTCTGGGTAAAGCCACATGTCCTGTAGGTGCAGTACCAGAAAGTTTTAAAGTTGTGATTTGAAATTATTTTGTTTGTAGTATGTTATTTAATTGGTTTTAATTTATTGTATGTTTTTATATTTTGTTGGTTTTATTTTATTTTATTTTATTTCAAGATATCTTTTTGTATTTTAAATATATTTTACTATAATTATATTTTAGTTTGTTTTAAGTTGAAAGTGGGGTTAAGGGTTACGCTATGGCAGGAAAAAAAAATGGTGAGACCAAGAAGGCCAACTGATGTGCCCGAAGATGAGTTACCAAGGGGTGATGGGAACTACGCCATAGCTAGGGCGTTAAATAGGATGACGGAGTTCCTCCAACAGAATTTTCGGCCACAGCAAGGAGAACAGTACAGGGCGACGCAGGCCGGGTGCACCTATGAGCGCTTCTTAGCGCATAGGACCCCTGTCTTTTCTGGTGAAGAGGATCCATTACGGGCTAGAAGGTGGATTCAAGATCTGGAAAGAACGTTTGAAGTCTGTGGATGCACTGAGGCCCAGAGGGTATTATATGGAAGCTATATGCTGCAAGGTGAAGCGGCAAACTGGTGGGAGACCAAGCGGTCACTCTTGGAAATGGAGTTGGGATCCTTGGCTGCTGTGTCTTGGCAGCGTTTTAAGAAAGAATTTGATGACCGATTCTTCCCAGCTTCGGTGAGACGGCAAATGGCTCGGGAGTTCAATAATTTGGTTCAAGGAGACATGACTGTCGAGCAGTATGCAAGGAAATTTATGGAGCTTGGACGGTTCGCTCCTCACCTCATTGCTACTGAAGAGATGCGGGCTGAACGTTTCCAAGAAGGGTTGCGCCCTCAAATCCGCAGGCAGGTCGCATGCCTGGAAATCCAGAATTTTCAGAGGTTGGTCGATGTGGCCTCTATTGCTGAGCGAGAGCGAGGTGCTGTGGTAGGCTCCCCTCCGGGTAAGAAACGACTGAACGTTGATGGTGAAGGGAGCAGCTCCGGGTCGCCACAGAAGTTTGTGCAAAGGATCGGGGCCCGAGCGCAGACAGCTCCCGGTTTACGTATTGGGGGCCGAGCTCCAGTTTGTGGCAGATGTAATAGAGCCCACGAGGGCGAGTGTCGTCAGGGTTGGAACCAGTGCTTTGAGTGTGGTCAAACGGGGCACTTTGCTCGTGAGTGTCCTAATCGGACCCAAGGGAATCAGGGTGGTCATCGCGGTGGTAGGACTAATCAGAGGCAACTAGTTCAGGCTCGGGTGTATGCGGTGACTCCTGGTAGTGCTGGCGACGAGATTCCAGAGACTCAGGACGCTGGAGTTATGGCAGGTATGGGTCTAATCTTACCTTTTGTAATGGATGCCATGTGTGGTTTATTCTTGGGTTTTGGAAAGTTATGCAAGCTGTACCCATGCCCATTGGGTGTTGGAGGTTGTGTGATTTTCTTAGGAGTGTTATGGTTGTATTTGGTATCCTGCTTTAGAGTGATGTTTGGCCCTACAAATTTCGAGGACGAAATTTTTTTTAAGGGGGGGAGAATGTAACACCCCGTATTTTAATGTATTTTTACTGAATGAATTATTTTTATGGATTCAAAATTTTATCCTCTTATTTTAAAATTGGTTGATTTTTAGTGAGTTTATTTCTATGATTTGAATTTGGTGAAAAATTATTTTTATGTGCTTTCTTAATATTTATTTATTGTTATGCATTTAAATTGCTTTTAATATTTAAATTAATTACTGTGGGATTTAATTATTTCAATTTGACTTTACCATTACGTTTAAATTATTTTATTTAACTTGTGGTTTTAAAATCGTTTCCGTTGGATCATTTTTGTGACCCAAGTCATGAGGATTGGACCTCATTTCTTTTTCCCTCTTTTCTTTCCTCTCCTTTTCTTTTCCTTCCTTTTTTTCTTTTTCCCTTATTTTCTTTCGGATTCTTTCTTCTCCCGCGCGGACTCTCTCTCTTCTCTCCTCCGCCCGAACCTTCGTCCCCTCTCAGCGCCGCCGTCCGTCGGTGGTGGTCGACACCGCCCAGCCCCTCCGCTTCCCCTGCCGCCGACGAAGCTACCCCTCCATTTTCAGCCTCCCTTATGCCGCCGTTAGCCACCACGAACTCATTGAAGCCGCGGCGCACTTTGAGCTCCAGCGCCGCCGTCGCTCCACCTCCGGCCACCATCTCTTCACCACTTCATTCCCGACCTCTTGGCAACCCATTGGACCCAACCCCAGCTCCGATCCGTCACCGGTGAAGCCACACTAAGTTCATTTCCGATTTGCACTTTTTTGGCCTAAAACCGCCCCTTGCGCCGCCACCCACGGCAAACCACCACCACCATTGGCTTCACCGACCTCTCTAGGCCCTACCCTACCATTTTTGGGTCTTCGTTTGTCTTCGTTGAAAAGTGGGCATCTGTGACCCACGGCCACAGTGTATTTTACACTGTGGTGTTGCTCAGACATCACCACTTGCAGCTTCGTGATCCTCCGGAAATTATTATATTGCACTGTAAGTATTTCTCCAAAGAACTTTCGTAATTTAAATGTATTTTTGCACTAACATATTTCACTGTATTTGTTTGACATGCCGGACTGAGTCCGAGGAGTACGGGAGTTAGTTGGTTTGATGATTGAGTTGGTTTGGTTGGATTTGATTGGTTTAAATATTGATGGTTGTAAATTTGTGTTGGTGCATGTATATATCAATATTTCATGCATGATCATGTTTGTAAAGAAAACTGGGTTTTCGTGTATTGCATTCATGTGCATATGTGATTTGGAAAAGTTATGATTTCATGTGTGAGAAATTGGATTCGTTTGGGTTGATTGATTTGAGAAAAAGGGAAAAGAGACTGTAGGGATGGTGGTAAGCAGGGATGGTGGTAGAGTCCCGCCTGTGATTCCCGCCTACGGTGCACGCGGTAGGGATGGTGGTAAGCAGGGATGGTGGTGTAGTCCCGCCTGTGATTCCCGCCTACGGTGCACGCGGTAGGGATGGTGGTAAGCAGGGATGGTGGTATAGTCCCGCCTGTGATTCCCGCCTACAGTGCTCTGTTAAGTATTCGTTGTGTGTGTTAAGTATTCATTGTGTGGAAAGGAACTGTAGGGATGGTGGTAAGCAGGGACGGTGGTAGAGTCCCGCCTGTGATTCCCGCCTACGGTGCACGCGGTAGGGATGGTGGTAAGCAGGGATGGTGGTTGTGTCCCGCCTGTGATTCCCGCCTACGGTGCACGCGGTAGGGATGGTGGTAAGCAGGGATGGTGGTATAGTCCCGCCTGCGATTCCCGCCTACAGTGTCCGATAAATAGTTGAGTTTTGTGTAAATCATTTTTCTGGGAAAATGTTTTACGGATTATTTTTGGGCCAATGAGATTTTTGGCGTGTGTTGAAATTAATCGTTTTCGAGGAAAAATGATGTTTTGAGAGAAATGTATATTTCTTTTTATACATGCATGTTGGTCGCATTTAATGCATTTTTATTACGTGGTTATTTGGGTTATACTTACCTGCGGTACCGTTTTATGGTATCGCAGATTTTGATGCAGATGAGGATAATGAGTCTTAGGCTTTGGCTCCGTTGGGAGAGCGATCTGGGATTGCTCTCGTGCATCAATATTTATTATCCTAGTCTTTTATGTATTTACCTTTTGTAATATATATTTGGGATGACTGTATAACTGCTTTTAAACCTCTTCGGATATTTAAATTGTATTTTAAATTCTGGTACTTAGTTGACTATCCGCTGCGTCATTTTATTTGTACACCGTTGCATGTACACACACTGGCACTTCGGTGGGATGTGTGACCGTGTTGTCACCATCCTGGTGTCTCGATCCCCGTGTATTTTTATAAGGGGGATTGGGGGCGCCACAGGTGGTATCAGAGCAGTTCGGCTCTGGGTAAAGCCACATGTCCTGTAGGTGCAGTACCAGAAAGTTTTAAAGTTGTGATTTGAAATTATTTTGTTTGTAGTATGTTATTTAATTGGTTTTAATTTATTGTATGTTTTTATATTTTGTTGGTTTTATTTTATTTTATTTTATTTCAAGATATCTTTTTGTATTTTAAATATATTTTACTATAATTATATTTTAGTTTGTTTTAAGTTGAAAGTGGGGTTAAGGGTTACGCTATGGCAGGAAAAAAAAATGGTGAGACCAAGAAGGCCAACTGATGTGCCCGAAGATGAGTTACCAAGGGGTGATGGGAACTACGCCATGGCTAGGGCGTTAAATAGGATGACGGAGTTCCTCCAACAGAATTTTCGGCCACAGCAAGGAGAACAGTACAGGGCGACGCAGGCCGGGTGCACCTATGAGCGCTTCTTAGCGCATAGGACCCCTGTCTTTTCTGGTGAAGAGGATCCATTACGGGCTAGAAGGTGGATTCAAGATCTGGAAAGAACGTTTGAAGTCTGTGGATGCACTGAGGCCCAGAGGGTATTATATGGAAGCTATATGCTGCAAGGTGAAGCGGCAAACTGGTGGGAGACCAAGCGGTCACTCTTGGAAATGGAGTTGGGATCCTTGGCTGCTGTGTCTTGGCAGCGTTTTAAGAAAGAATTTGATGACCGATTCTTCCCAGCTTCGGTGAGACGGCAAATGGCTCGGGAGTTCAATAATTTGGTTCAAGGAGACATGACTGTCGAGCAGTATGCAAGGAAATTTATGGAGCTTGGACGGTTCGCTCCTCACCTCATTGCTACTGAAGAGATGCGGGCTGAACGTTTCCAAGAAGGGTTGCGCCCTCAAATCCGCAGGCAGGTCGCATGCCTGGAAATCCAGAATTTTCAGAGGTTGGTCGATGTGGCCTCTATTGCTGAGCGAGAGCGAGGTGCTGTGGTAGGCTCCCCTCCGGGTAAGAAACGACTGAACGTTGATGGTGAAGGGAGCAGCTCCGGGTCGCCACAGAAGTTTGTGCAAAGGATCGGGGCCCGAGCGCAGACAGCTCCCGGTTTACGTATTGGGGGCCGAGCTCCAGTTTGTGGCAGATGTAATAGAGCCCACGAGGGCGAGTGTCGTCAGGGTTGGAACCAGTGCTTTGAGTGTGGTCAAACGGGGCACTTTGCTCGTGAGTGTCCTAATCGGACCCAAGGGAATCAGGGTGGTCATCGCGGTGGTAGGACTAATCAGAGGCAACTAGTTCAGGCTCGGGTGTATGCGGTGACTCCTGGTAGTGCTGGCGACGAGATTCCAGAGACTCAGGACGCTGGAGTTATGGCAGGTATGGGTCTAATCTTACCTTTTCTAATGGATGCCATGTGTGGTTTATTCTTGGGTTTTGGAAAGTTATGCAAGCTGTACCCATGCCCATTGGGTGTTGGAGGTTGTGTGATTTTCTTAGGAGTGTTATGGTTGTATTTGGTATCCTGCTTTAGAGTGATGTTTGGCCCTACAAATTTCGAGGACGAAATTTTTTTTAAGGGGGGGAGAATGTAACACCCCGTATTTTAGTGTATTTTTACTGAATGAATTATTTTTATGGATTCAAAATTTTATCCTCTTATTTTAAAATTGGTTGATTTTTAGTGAGTTTATTTCTATGATTTGAATTTGGTGAAAAATTATTTTTATGTGCTTTCTTAATATTTATTTATTGTTATGCATTTAAATTGCTTTTAATATTTAAATTAATTACTGTGGGATTTAATTATTTCAATTTGACTTTACCATTACGTTTAAATTATTTTATTTAACTTGTGGTTTTAAAATCGTTTCCGTTGGATCATTTTTGTGACCCAAGTCATGAGGATTGGACCTCATTTCTTTTTCCCTCTTTTCTTTCCTCTCCTTTTCTTTTCCTTCCTTTTTTTCTTTTTCCCTTATTTTCTTTCGGATTCTTTCTTCTCCCGCGCGGACTCTCTCTCTTCTCTCCTCCGCCCGAACCTTCGTCCCCTCTCAGCGCCGCCGTCCGTCGGTGGTGGTCGACACCGCCCAGCCCCTCTGCTTCCCCTGCCGCCGACGAAGCTACCCCTCCATTTTCAGCCTCCCTTATGCCGCCGTTAGCCACCACGAACTCATTGAAGCCGCGGCGCACTTTGAGCTCCAGCGCCGCCGTCGCTCCACCTCCGGCCACCATCTCTTCACCACTTCATTCCCGACCTCTTGGCAACCCATTGGACCCAACCCCAGCTCCGATCCGTCACCGGTGAAGCCACACTAAGTTCATTTCCGATTTGCACTTTTTTGGCCTAAAACCGCCCCTTGCGCCGCCACCCACGGCAAACCACCACCACCATTGGCTTCACCGACCTCTCTAGGCCCTACCCTACCATTTTTGGGTCTTCGTTTGTCTTCGTTGAAAAGTGGGCATCTGTGACCCACGGCCACAGTGTATTTTACACTGTGGTGTTGCTCAGACATCACCACTTGCAGCTTCGTGATCCTCCGGAAATTATTATATTGCACTGTAAGTATTTCTCCAAAGAACTTTCGTAATTTAAATGTATTTTTGCACTAACATATTTCACTGTATTTGTTTGACATGCCGGACTGAGTCCGAGGAGTACGGGAGTTAGTTGGTTTGATGATTGAGTTGGTTTGGTTGGATTTGATTGGTTTAAATATTGATGGTTGTAAATTTGTGTTGGTGCATGTATATATCAATATTTCATGCATGATCATGTTTGTAAAGAAAACTGGGTTTTCGTGTATTGCATTCATGTGCATATGTGATTTGGAAAAGTTATGATTTCATGTGTGAGAAATTGGATTCGTTTGGGTTGATTGATTTGAGAAAAAGGGAAAAGAGACTGTAGGGATGGTGGTAAGCAGGGATGGTGGTAGAGTCCCGCCTGTGATTCCCGCCTACGGTGCACGCGGTAGGGATGGTGGTAAGCAGGGATGGTGGTGTAGTCCCGCCTGTGATTCCCGCCTACGGTGCACGCGGTAGGGATGGTGGTAAGCAGGGATGGTGGTATAGTCCCGCCTGTGATTCCCGCCTACAGTGCTCTGTTAAGTATTCGTTGTGTGTGTTAAGTATTCATTGTGTGGAAAGGAACTGTAGGGATGGTGGTAAGCAGGGACGGTGGTAGAGTCCCGCCTGTGATTCCCGCCTACGGTGCACGCGGTAGGGATGGTGGTAAGCAGGGATGGTGGTTGTGTCCCGCCTGTGATTCCCGCCTACGGTGCACGCGGTAGGGATGGTGGTAAGCAGGGATGGTGGTATAGTCCCGCCTGCGATTCCCGCCTACAGTGTCCGATAAATGGTTGAGTTTTGTGTAAATCATTTTTCTGGGAAAATGTTTTACGGATTATTTTTGGGCCAATGAGATTTTTGGCGTGTGTTGAAATTAATCGTTTTCGAGGAAAAATGATGTTTTGAGAGAAATGTATATTTCTTTTTATACATGCATGTTGGTCGCATTTAATGCATTTTTATTACGTGGTTATTTGGGTTATACTTACCTGCGGTACCGTTTTATGGTATCGCAGATTTTGATGCAGATGAGGATAATGAGTCTTAGGCTTTGGCTCCGTTGGGAGAGCGATCTGGGATTGCTCTCGTGCATCAATATTTATTATCCTAGTCTTTTATGTATTTACCTTTTGTAATATATATTTGGGATGACTGTATAACTGCTTTTAAACCTCTTCGGATATTTAAATTGTATTTTAAATTCTGGTACTTAGTTGACTATCCGCTGCGTCATTTTATTTGTACACCGTTGCATGTACACACACTGGCACTTCGGTGGGATGTGTGACCGTGTTGTCACCATCCTGGTGTCTCGATCCCCGTGTATTTTTATAAGGGGGATTGGGGGCGCCACAGGTGGTATCAGAGCAGTTCGGCTCTGGGTAAAGCCACATGTCCTGTAGGTGCAGTACCAGAAAGTTTTAAAGTTGTGATTTGAAATTATTTTGTTTGTAGTATGTTATTTAATTGGTTTTAATTTATTGTATGTTTTTATATTTTGTTGGTTTTATTTTATTTTATTTTATTTCAAGATATCTTTTTGTATTTTAAATATATTTTACTATAATTATATTTTAGTTTGTTTTAAGTTGAAAGTGGGGTTAAGGGTTACGCTATGGCAGGAAAAAAAAATGGTGAGACCAAGAAGGCCAACTGATGTGCCCGAAGATGAGTTACCAAGGGGTGATGGGAACTACGCCATGGCTAGGGCGTTAAATAGGATGACGGAGTTCCTCCAACAGAATTTTCGGCCACAGCAAGGAGAACAGTACAGGGCGACGCAGGCCGGGTGCACCTATGAGCGCTTCTTAGCGCATAGGACCCCTGTCTTTTCTGGTGAAGAGGATCCATTACGGGCTAGAAGGTGGATTCAAGATCTGGAAAGAACGTTTGAAGTCTGTGGATGCACTGAGGCCCAGAGGGTATTATATGGAAGCTATATGCTGCAAGGTGAAGCGGCAAACTGGTGGGAGACCAAGCGGTCACTCTTGGAAATGGAGTTGGGATCCTTGGCTGCTGTGTCTTGGCAGCGTTTTAAGAAAGAATTTGATGACCGATTCTTCCCAGCTTCGGTGAGACGGCAAATGGCTCGGGAGTTCAATAATTTGGTTCAAGGAGACATGACTGTCGAGCAGTATGCAAGGAAATTTATGGAGCTTGGACGGTTCGCTCCTCACCTCATTGCTGCTGAAGAGATGCGGGCTGAACGTTTCCAAGAAGGGTTGCGCCCTCAAATCCGCAGGCAGGTCGCATGCCTGGAAATCCAGAATTTTCAGAGGTTGGTCGATGTGGCCTCTATTGCTGAGCGAGAGCGAGGTGCTGTGGTAGGCTCCCCTCCGGGTAAGAAACGACTGAACGTTGATGGTGAAGGGAGCAGCTCCGGGTCGCCACAGAAGTTTGTGCAAAGGATCGGGGCCCGAGCGCAGACAGCTCCCGGTTTACGTATTGGGGGCCGAGCTCCAGTTTGTGGCAGATGTAATAGAGCCCACGAGGGCGAGTGTCGTCAGGGTTGGAACCAGTGCTTTGAGTGTGGTCAAACGGGGCACTTTGCTCGTGAGTGTCCTAATCGGACCCAAGGGAATCAGGGTGGTCATCGCGGTGGTAGGACTAATCAGAGGCAACTAGTTCAGGCTCGGGTGTATGCGGTGACTCCTGGTAGTGCTGGCGACGAGATTCCAGAGACTCAGGACGCTGGAGTTATGGCAGGTATGGGTCTAATCTTACCTTTTGTAATGGATGCCATGTGTGGTTTATTCTTGGGTTTTGGAAAGTTATGCAAGCTGTACCCATGCCCATTGGGTGTTGGAGGTTGTGTGATTTTCTTAGGAGTGTTATGGTTGTATTTGGTATCCTGCTTTAGAGTGATGTTTGGCCCTACAAATTTCGAGGACGAAATTTTTTTTAAGGGGGGGAGAATGTAACACCCCGTATTTTAGTGTATTTTTACTGAATGAATTATTTTTATGGATTCAAAATTTTATCCTCTTATTTTAAAATTGGTTGATTTTTAGTGAGTTTATTTCTATGATTTGAATTTGGTGAAAAATTATTTTTATGTGCTTTCTTAATATTTATTTATTGTTATGCATTTAAATTGCTTTTAATATTTAAATTAATTACTGTGGGATTTAATTATTTCAATTTGACTTTACCATTACGTTTAAATTATTTTATTTAACTTGTGGTTTTAAAATCGTTTCCGTTGGATCATTTTTGTGACCCAAGTCATGAGGATTGGACCTCATTTCTTTTTCCCTCTTTTCTTTCCTCTCCTTTTCTTTTCCTTCCTTTTTTTCTTTTTCCCTTATTTTCTTTCGGATTCTTTCTTCTCCCGCGCGGACTCTCTCTCTTCTCTCCTCCGCCCGAACCTTCGTCCCCTCTCAGCGCCGCCGTCCGTCGGTGGTGGTCGACACCGCCCAGCCCCTCCGCTTCCCCTGCCGCCGACGAAGCTACCCCTCCATTTTCAGCCTCCCTTATGCCGCCGTTAGCCACCACGAACTCATTGAAGCCGCGGCGCACTTTGAGCTCCAGCGCCGCCGTCGCTCCACCTCCGGCCACCATCTCTTCACCACTTCATTCCCGACCTCTTGGCAACCCATTGGACCCAACCCCAGCTCCGATCCGTCACCGGTGAAGCCACACTAAGTTCATTTCCGATTTGCACTTTTTTGGCCTAAAACCGCCCCTTGCGCCGCCACCCACGGCAAACCACCACCACCATTGGCTTCACCGACCTCTCTAGGCCCTACCCTACCATTTTTGGGTCTTCGTTTGTCTTCGTTGAAAAGTGGGCATCTGTGACCCACGGCCACAGTGTATTTTACACTGTGGTGTTGCTCAGACATCACCACTTGCAGCTTCGTGATCCTCCGGAAATTATTATATTGCACTGTAAGTATTTCTCCAAAGAACTTTCGTAATTTAAATGTATTTTTGCACTAACATATTTCACTGTATTTGTTTGACATGCCGGACTGAGTCCGAGGAGTACGGGAGTTAGTTGGTTTGATGATTGAGTTGGTTTGGTTGGATTTGATTGGTTTAAATATTGATGGTTGTAAATTTGTGTTGGTGCATGTATATATCAATATTTCATGCATGATCATGTTTGTAAAGAAAACTGGGTTTTCGTGTATTGCATTCATGTGCATATGTGATTTGGAAAAGTTATGATTTCATGTGTGAGAAATTGGATTCGTTTGGGTTGATTGATTTGAGAAAAAGGGAAAAGAGACTGTAGGGATGGTGGTAAGCAGGGATGGTGGTAGAGTCCCGCCTGTGATTCCCGCCTACGGTGCACGCGGTAGGGATGGTGGTAAGCAGGGATGGTGGTGTAGTCCCGCCTGTGATTCCCGCCTACGGTGCACGCGGTAGGGATGGTGGTAAGCAGGGATGGTGGTATAGTCCCGCCTGTGATTCCCGCCTACAGTGCTCTGTTAAGTATTCGTTGTGTGTGTTAAGTATTCATTGTGTGGAAAGGAACTGTAGGGATGGTGGTAAGCAGGGACGGTGGTAGAGTCCCGCCTGTGATTCCCGCCTACGGTGCACGCGGTAGGGATGGTGGTAAGCAGGGATGGTGGTTGTGTCCCGCCTGTGATTCCCGCCTACGGTGCACGCGGTAGGGATGGTGGTAAGCAGGGATGGTGGTATAGTCCCGCCTGCGATTCCCGCCTACAGTGTCCGATAAATGGTTGAGTTTTGTGTAAATCATTTTTCTGGGAAAATGTTTTACGGATTATTTTTGGGCCAATGAGATTTTTGGCGTGTGTTGAAATTAATCGTTTTCGAGGAAAAATGATGTTTTGAGAGAAATGTATATTTCTTTTTATACATGCATGTTGGTCGCATTTAATGCATTTTTATTACGTGGTTATTTGGGTTATACTTACCTGCGGTACCGTTTTATGGTATCGCAGATTTTGATGCAGATGAGGATAATGAGTCTTAGGCTTTGGCTCCGTTGGGAGAGCGATCTGGGATTGCTCTCGTGCATCAATATTTATTATCCTAGTCTTTTATGTATTTACCTTTTGTAATATATATTTGGGATGACTGTATAACTGCTTTTAAACCTCTTCGGATATTTAAATTGTATTTTAAATTCTGGTACTTAGTTGACTATCCGCTGCGTCATTTTATTTGTACACCGTTGCATGTACACACACTGGCACTTCGGTGGGATGTGTGACCGTGTTGTCACCATCCTGGTGTCTCGATCCCCGTGTATTTTTATAAGGGGGATTGGGGGCGCCACAATGTAGAAGGACAAGAATCTGATAGATTTCTACAAAGATGTGCATTGGTCGAAAAAAAAGGGGAGATTTATCACACCAAGTACAGAAGAGAACTATGTGAGTTATACTTGTTTTGATATGAATACTACAAGGCACTACTACTATTGTGCATTGTTCATAATATGTGAAAAGAATATTATCCACATGGCCTCACACATTTATTCATGCAGCAAACAACAAGTGATGAAGTCCAAAAAACCTGGCCTAGTTATTCACATATTGTTAAGTAAAATGTAGGAGTGAATAGCCCAAAAAACCTGGTAACTAAAGAAAAATTGTTGGTGACTGTTTTCAGGTTAAACCAAAAAATCTAATCTGACTTGTCAAAGCGTATAAGAACCATTGGTGACATTTATATAGATAGTTACAACATGGTAATTTAATATATTGTGAATAAGTGTAATAGATGTAGATAAATAATATTGCATGAAAAGGCTGATTTATAAGTTGTATAATGGTAGTGGGGTGGTTTTTCATTCCATAGAATGAGATGGTTCAAAAGATGAATGCAAAAGAGACAGAGGATCGCACAGAAGAAGCAGCAACAACAATTTTCAGGCAGGTTTTGGGACATAGGTCAGGGTATTCCAGAGGAATGGGACACTCTGTTATGCCTGAATCTCCTAAACTGCCTGGAGTACCGAATGGGGAGTATGAACGTCTTGCCGAGGAAAATGCAGAAAATAGAAAAAATGCAGAGTATTACCAACATTGGCTTAAAGAGATTGAAGGTGGTTTCATGGCTATGAGGGACCATATGCGGGAGTATGAGGAACGTGTAAATATACGAATGTCTGAAGTGGAGACAGAATTAGAGTCTCAAAGAGAGACTCAAACCATTCCTTAGCCAGTAACATGCCAGCAGCAACTACTTGACTAAATTGATAGATCCAACTTTTGCTACACTTTTGATGAACTAGTGATGGGGATATCTATTTACTACTATGTACTTTTGGTCAGTCCATTAATGGGAAAGCTACTCTTGATGTAGAGGGTGAAGGAGATGATGCAGGTAAGATGGTTTATTGCATTAGAATAAATTCCAGATATATTAACTCAATATTTGCTAGTAGGGAGATGTTCAAAGACTTGAAAAACTCATACCAAGGGACTGCATAATTTGTTTAAATTGCCCCCTTTGTTTGCAATTTGATACTTGGTAAACCAACTGCACATTTTTTTTGGTATAGAAAACATAAAGTATACAATTTAGTACAACTGAAATCAATCTTGTCTCAGGAACTTAATTGCTGTAACAGAGATAGTGTTTTATATACCCTGTAGTACACAGTTTTGGGTTGAGATATTTATTGTGATTCTTCCATGACTCATATCTTAACATCTAGATATTTTAAGGTACAAAACATGTTGAACAGCTTCAAGACCCATGATAATATGGATTAGGGTTGTAGTAGTAGTTTTCAGCTGTACATATATATTTGGTGGTTATTAATATGTTCGTGCTATAGTCTGAGTTTATGTTGTTGTTGTATTGCAACAGGTCAATATATGAAGATTTTAAGGGCAGTGCTGATTTGGTTGTGGTAGCCAAGACCCCAAAGGACTGTTGGATCATTGAGATTTTCTTATTGCTTGTATGTACATGTACATGTTTTTGCGATCAGATTGTAGTACTGTTGGCATGTTGAAATTCCAAGAATGGATTAAATGTGAGACTGCTAAACCAAGTTATAAACTCATATATTTGAGGGATTAATTTCTATCTGAGGATTCTTATGGCATACTGCTTTTAGTTGACATATAGTGTGTATAAGTCTTCAAGTTAAATTAGTTTTTTTTTTCTATCATTGATATATTAATGGCCTCCATGCAATTTTCCCAGAATGATTATATATATAGGAAAAATATCCTAAAAACAGCATCGCTTCATATAATTTTGAACAGATTACTCTAAAATGTCCCTATAATTATAGGGAATTTCAGAGTAAAGTAGTAACATTGAAAACAGATTGAGGAAATTCAGTGGTCAATTCCAATACATTTACTCAATCAGTTTTCAATGCTCCTCCCAATCTAGAAAACTAATTTCCCTAGAAAATCATATTGATAACAAACAAATCGACGGTAAATACATCCCTATTGGGTAGAAATACACAAATAAAAAAAGGGAAAAAATTGGCCTGCGATTTCACAAACTGTCGAGAATGGGTAATCGCATTTATACGTACCTATAAATTTCTGCGACGGCTTGGAAACTGCAGCAAATTTGACTGTCGATTCCAAATCGCCGAGATGGATAATGGACTGTGCGACGAATAACCTGGCGCAGGAGGATTGGATCTTTGCGAAGAACACACGCTCGCGGCTAGGTTTCATGATTTTTCGACGATTTCGTCGATTGGGTTGACAGGCAGCTGCGGCAGTAAACTCGGGGTCAATATCGGGGTGGCGGTCCTTCGTAATGGGTCAGGTGTCACGCTGAAATTTTGGCGTTTGTTCTGCGATTGTAAAATTGCTGCTTTAGATCTTTAACCACACTTTTGATACTTTATGCGGCGGAAAAATGTCGCCGTAAAAAACGCATTATGTTGTAGTGGGTGGAGGAAATTGTTGCAGTTGAAGGAGGAGTAGGAGAAGCAGCAGCAAGCTGCTTGATGTTCCCTCGAATAACTAATTTTTCATCTTAACAAATTACAAATGAGTGCATGTTTCAAAATGGTTGATGTTGAATGAGAGGGAATTGAAGGATGTGAGAAAGTTGTAAACTGGAAAAAAAAAAAAAAGGTTGCGGGTTTAAAACCCGGTACTTGGATAGGGTATACCTATGTTTTTCTATGTGGGTACTGGCCTAGATTTGTTCCGGACTGGGACGGAAAAAATCCCGACCCGAATGAATAAGCCTAAGTAAACCTAAATGCTTGCTGAAACGGCCATCAAACGCAGCTCTACACTCCTCTACAGTAAGCATAAGGCTAGAGTTTTTGGTTCGAGTAACCAATCTCACAATGTCAAAATGACCATTTTTTATCACCATAGCCTTTATCTCCTCCGCTGATGGCAAGTTGAAGGAGTCCATTTTATCTTTGCTAATTTTTCCCTGCAAGAATCAAACATTTTTTTAATTAATTATATACGATTTTTATGGGGCCAAGAATTCTATTGATTCTCCTAATTTATGAAATTGTCACTCAATCCAAGTAGTTTGATTCAAATATAACCAAAAAATATAAAAAAATATTGTGCTGATCAGGATTAATTTTATTCCAATATATATAGGTTAGAAAAAGAAATGGTCATGGAGCTCTACGTATATGAAGTTCCTATTTATTTTCTCTAGCTCCTAATGATCCTCTTCTATGAGATTAACTGATAGAGATGTCCTAGAGTTTAATTAAGGGTATAGAGTGAGAACAAGATAGACACATGAAGTACTGATATATGATCCGAGTGAATTAATGACCAAGTAAAATTAAATATTTAATAAATCTTTATAAGATCTACGTCAATCTCTCTCTTGATTCTAGTTCTGTCAGGAACTTTATTAACACAGTACCCAACACCCCACTTCGTGAAAGCTAGCATCACACATCAGCTAGCATGAAGCGACTTATTTCCATAGCTATATGTAGCTGCTTTCAGTATATATATATACACACACATACCTCGTTCACCAAATCCAGAAGAGATGATTCCAAGGGCTGGTACTGCGGGCCAAGTGAGGATTGTATTGGAAGAGTCCCCTCCTTACGTCCGGACATTAGGATCGCCATTAATCCTCCGGGATCAAACTCCTCTGCTCGAGCACTTAAAAAGGATTCCATGTCTTTCTCAAACTAAGCTGAATAAGCCTTACCAACTTTCTTCGTTGCATTTCGATAATATAATCTTCCCTTATTACATGAAGTTGAATCCTTGTCCCCAACCTCCGGTGGTGCCCTAGAAAGCCAATGAAGTGCATATGCAGAGTATACAAACTTCAGAGATGCCTTTGGAAATAATCTATGGTAGAAAGATCCCGGAACTCCCGCCGCAAAGTACTGCCTGTCGGCGGGAAGATTGGCAAAGAGAGTATTGAAATCATTCGAAACATGATCATTGAAGAAAACTTGAAATTCTGGGAGGTTATAAGAATCATGACGGCCTTTGCTTTTGTATTTTTGTACCACAGCTTCTATGATGTTTTTCATAGAAACGTATGTGTTAGGGCCAATTAATAGAACAGCCTAAATCGGCAATCCCAAATATGTTTGAAATTGGACATGAGACATCTTCATCAATGTCGAGATTTTCAGCAATCGCTTCGATTATGAGGGTTTTGGCATGATCAGCTCCCACTCTCTGAATGGAAAAATAAATTTGACAATATTAAAAGTAGTTGAGATGCGCATATATATATATATATACACACACACACACACACACACACATATATATCATATTTTGATTGCTAGCTATTTTCTTCCTTTTTATGCATATCTAAGCTGACCAAAAGTAGAAGTGGAAAAACCACAGAAAGAACGTACCATTTTCCATTTTTGGCGGAGCTGTATCGGCCATCTCCACCGATCATAACATATGATTCTTCCTGCATCTCTCTCTCTCTCTCTTTCCCCCTGATCTCTATGATATTTTTTGCACTAGGGTTCATGAATTGGTTCATCGATCACTCTGTCTATGTATATATATCTTACTTATCATTAATTTCATACGATTTTCAATCCTAATTATATATAAGTGCAGGCCAGGCTAGCTGATGGAAATTAAACGTTATGACTTTTTATAATGTATCGTGAAATTTTCCAAACAATTAGGTTATTCCTCGTGCCGACTGCAAACTTTCTCTGCATGTCTTGTCACAATTGGTTAATTATGATTTACGTCGTACGTACAGTACTCTGTTTAAGTTTCAGCTTTTAGCTTCCGTTTTGGTTGAATTATTTGTTTTCCATTGTCATGATCAGTTGAATATTTATTGGTGGAAATCTTAAACGTATGATCTATTCTACGTACGTAGCCTTTTTATTTGACTGGAAGATGATAGGTCTGAAGAACAATTATACAATATATTATAAAAGTATTACAAGTTTGAAATGGAGTAGTACTTATAATATCTTGAAGAAGATTTGCATTATCTGACGTAGATGTACTATATACAGTCATAAAGTGATCTCATCAAAATAAATTCACAAACTGTTATGACTTCATATAATACGTACGTTAGATCTAGTTTATAATAAAAATAGATTTGTAATATAATATACCATATCAAGATATGTCAATTTGTGGGTTTATTTTTATATAGTATCTCTTTATACTACTTAAAGTATTTATTTATCTTAAAAGGATAAGTTATATATATATATATATATATATATATATATATATATTGATGATCATGAGAGACAACATCTCATCATGCATATATATACTGATGAACATGCAAAGAAATAATGCTTTTGCTTCCATGTATGCAATACGGCTTGAAGTTGAGTCAATGAGATTTCTTAACATTAATAGTACTTGTTAGAGATTGTGATCAAGATCAAATTACCTCCGTGATTACTGCTGGCCCCATGCACATACTCATCAGATAAACAAAATAATTCAAATTCAAATGAAGATAACACAGATATGTACTCTGTTGAAGATCATTCCATAACCAACTAGTATTTGACTCTTGAATATTTGTACTTATTTATAGTTGTAACACTTATCTATAGTTTCAATTCAAATACTTGTACTCTGTCTATATAAACATTAAATGCAATATGACTGGTATAATCTTGAACCAGCCTTTTTCAATTTGCTTTCTAACTTGGTATCAGAGCTTATCAAGGTCAAGCCTTTTTTTTCTTTTCGATCCATCATGGCCTCATCACTTGCACCAGTTGTGCCTCTCTTTGTCATTCCAAACATCACCCCTTTGATATCTGTCAAATTTGATGGAACTAATTATTTAAACTGGACTACTCAATTTATTCCAATTCTGAGAAGTCATAACCTTTTAAGCATTATTGATGGCTCTAGGCTTGTCCTTCTCAATATCTTCTTGACACAACTGGTAAATCCACTTCTGATATCAACCCAACATACTTGGTTTGGTAGAAGAAGGATCAGTTCATTTTGGCATGGTTGAATGCCATTCTTAGTGAGAAAGTTTTATCCACTATGTTTGGACTCACTACCTCTAAACAAGTTTGCAATGCACTGACCAACTGGTTTGCTCCTTAATTACAATCTCGAATCTCTCATCTCAAATGTCAACTTCAGACTCTTCAGCAAGGATCCAAAAGTTGCTCTGATTATTTGCTTACAACCAAGAGTTGGTCTGATCAACTTTTAGCTGTTGGTAGACCTGTTGATGAAGAAGACTTAATCTCATATGTTATTGGAGGATTTAATCCAGTCTATAATCCTTTAATCACATCTCTCAGCTTTGCAACTCGTGATAACCCCATTTCCTTTGATGAATTCCAAGTTGAATTGCTCAATTATGAGCAACTCCTTACTGTGCGAAGCAAATCTCTCTCTTCTAAAGGCACTCAATTAGCATTCTTCACCCATAAACAAAACCCCCATCATGGAAAGAAACCAAAGTTCTTAAACTAGAAAAACCAACACATCTTTCGACTTCTCACCAATTCCAACTCTACTCTCATATCTCTAAATCCCAGTCCTCCAGCACACTTTTCTTCTCAAACAGATTTCCACCTTGTCAAATATGTTGCAAGACCAATCATCAAGCTGCCCTCGATTGTTACCATCCAATGGACTTTTCTTATCAAGGCATGCATCCCCCATCACAATTGGCAACAATGGTAGCTCATACTCATGTTGAACAAGATATTGAACAACCTTGGTATCTTGACAGTAGAGCCAATAATCACATCACTTCTGAGCTTGAGAACTTAACCTAGCAGCAGCAGCAGCCCTACCAAAGAAATGAAAAAGTGATAGTGGGCAATGGAGGAGGTTTGCTAATCATCAATATTGGTTCCTCTTTGCCCTCTAACTCCAAAACAAAATTCATTTTAAACAATATACTACATTGTCCTCATGCATCTTCCAATTTCTTATCTATCTAACGTTTTTGTAATGATAATAATTCTACTTCGTTCTCACTGCAACTCAATTTATTGTGAAGGATCTGCAGACTAAGGAAATCCTTCTCCAAGGGCTGAGTAAAGCTGGTTTATACCCTATGTACCTAAAGCATCTCAAACTCAATAAATCACCCCTAAAGCTACTATGCACTCCTCTTTCCCTGCATTGTTAGGTGTCAAAGCTCCCATTCAAATCTGGCACTTAAGCCTGGGTCACCTATTAGAGTCTACTATTTCTTGATTCGTCAAGAGTTCTATGTTGCCAATTTCTAGTCCAGCAAAGTCTAAACAATTATGTGAGTCATGTCAAGTATCCAAGAGTCATAAACTTCCTTTTGTTGAGTCCAATAACAGGTCCAACCCTCCTCTTGGGTTAATACACTTGGAATGTGTGGACTTCTCCTATAACTTTAGTAGGTGGTTGTAAATTTTACATTTTATTTATTGATGATTTCTCCAGATTCACATGGTTGTTTCCCTTAAAATTCAAATTTGAAGTGTTTAGTTGTTTTGTTTGATTCAAGTGCCTAATTGAAAATCAATTTTCCAACAACATTAAACAACTTTTAATTGATAACAGTGGTGAATACTTGTCTACTGCTTTCCAATATTACCTTCTAAACATGGCATTTTACATAAACTCACATGCCCTTACAACTCCGAACAAAATGGCATTTCAGATAGAAAGCATAGACAAATCACCAAAACTGGTCTCTCCCTTCTAGCTCAATCTCACCTTCCACCTCTTATTGGGTTAATGCTTTTCTCACTGCTACTTACCTTATAAATAGATTCCCTACACCTGCCTTATCCAACTAGTCCCCATACTCTACTCTCTTCAACAAACAACCAGATTATTCATTCCTCAAAACTCTCGGGTGCTTATGTTTTCCACTTCTTAAGTCCTACAATCCGCATAACTAGCTTTCCTAAGTAAGAAATGTGTGTTCCTTGGCTACAGTGCTAATAAAAAAGGCTACCGCTGTCTTGACCCTCAATCTAAACGAGTCTACATTTCAAAACATGTAATCTTTGATGAATTGAGTACTTTTCCTGCTCAGGCTACACAGGCTACAACTATTGTTTCTTCAACCTTACAGGTTCCTTCCCTTGGTTCTACAACTCCTCCACAACTAGGCTCCCTCTCTAATCCTTTGTGCTCTATTTCTATTCTTTATTTTCAACTTCTCATGATTCACCCACATTCGACTTTGCTGCCAATGTCTTCCCTCTCTCTCTCTCTCTCTCTCTCTCTCCCACACACATAAGAACTCGCATGCCTCTTCGCCTGATCTCCACCTTAATCAAAAGATAACTGCTACTCCTTCCAATATCAATTTCCCTTCCAATGGCATTCCAACTCTCATTACTAAACCTGTTTCTCCTTCCCCTTCTTCACATGTGTCTGAAACCAACACCCCCAAGCCTACCCTCCAATATATACCCATCCCTTCATCCAAAATCATAACTCGATCTCAGATACAATTCCAACATTATCAATTATACTATTCTCCTAAACATCCTCTTTGAGCCATTTTCACCCTCTTTTTGCCTTTGAACCTAGAACCTATAAACAACCAGTGAGGGACTAGAATTGGATGAATGCAATGCAAGCTGAATACGGTGCACTCTTGGCTAATAAAACTTGGACTCTATGTCTGAGACCTAGTCATAAAAAGGTAGTGAGGAAAAAGTGGGTATTTAAAATCAAACAAAAATCTGATAGTACTCTTGATAGGTACAAAGCTAGATTGGTAGCTAAAGGTTTTGACCAAGTTGATGGAGTTGATTTTAATGAGACTTTTAGCCCTGTTATAAAATATGCTACAATCAAGTTGGTTCTAGCCTTGGTACTCCACCATGAATGGTTGATTAGACAGCTTGATATCTCTAATGCTTTCCTCCATGGCTATCTTGAGGAGGAGGTTGCATGGAGCAACCTCAAGATTTTAAAGATCCACACCTCCCTGATCATGTTTGTCTTCTAAATCTATATATAACTTTAAACAAGCTCATCGGGCTTGGTTCTTGCAGCTGTCTCAGGCTTTATTGGAACTAGGTTTCATTGGTTCCCCAGCCAACACATCCCTATTTACTTTTCATCATAACAACATATGTATTTTTGTGCTTATATATATAGATGACATCATTGTCACCAACAATACTTCATCAAATTTCTTAGGGATTCAAGTTACCAATACATCTAATGGTCTGCACCTTCATCAAGGTAAGTATGCTCTTGATTTACTGCATCGTATGAAAATGGTTGGTGCTAAACCAGCACCCACACCATGCACCTCAGGTGGCAAGCTATCCAAGCTATCAGGTGATCCACTTGATGATCCTACAGAATATCGAACAATGGTGGGAGCTCTTCAGTATTTAACTCTCACTAGACTAGATTTATCTTGCAGTGTGAATTAGTTGTGTCAGTTTCTACATTGCCCAAGAACAACTCATCTTACAGCTGCTAAGGGAGAATAACGATACCTCAAAGGTACCCTACACTTTAGTCTTCAAGTCAGCAAAAGATCCCTCCAACTTAATGGCTTCTGTGACTCAAACTGGACAAGAATTCCAGATGATCAAAAGTCCACTTCAGGTTACTACATCTATCTTGGTTCATGTTTAATCCCTTGGGCTGCTAAGAAGCAAGCAGTTGTAGCTAGATCTAGCATTAAAGTCGAATATAGATCAATGAACCTTACAATAGCTGAACTTTATTGGTTGAGAATATTGTTTAAAGAACTTCACATACCCCTAACCAAAGCTCCTTGTCTTTGGGTTGACAATATTAGTGCCTTAGCACTCTCTTCCAATCCAATATTTCATGCCCGGACTAAGCACAATGAGGTGGATTACCATTTTATCTGTGAGAAAATCTTCAACAAAGACATCCAAACTAGATACATTTCAATTGCTGCACAACCCTCTGGTATCTTCACTAAAGGTCTCTCCTCCTCTTGCTTTCAGTTGCTTCGTGACAAGTTGATGGTTCGTGAGCTTCCCATCACCTTGAATGGGGTTGTTAGAGATAGTGATCAAAATCAAACTACTTCTGAGATCATTACTGCTGGCCCCACATACTCATTAGATAACACTGATGTGTACTTTATTGAAGATCATAGTAGAACCAACTAATATTTGAATCTTGAATAATATTTTTACTCTATAGTTGTAACATTTATCAGTAGTTTCAATTCAAATACTTTTACTCTGTCTATATAAACATTAAATGCAATACGACTGGTATCCTCTTGAACAAGCCTTTTTCAGTTTACTTTCTAATTGTACTCCCAAATATTAATGTAGGGCATTCAAGTACAAGTACTTTTGCTTTCTTGTACTTGTATAGATCAATTACGTTTATTTTGAAACAAAAAAAAAAACTTTATTTATTACCCCACATTTAATTAAGTGGTTGAAGAAAGCCATCATTATGAATTAAAGTCGTGAATATTTGAAATAGTAATATTTTTTTTTCACCTTAACACTACAAGGAATTTCCACTTTTGCAGGTGCGAGGTCACCGCAATTCTCCTACTTTCTCGTAGCAAAATTTCATAAGCTGCGATTTCCACTCACTGCAAATCGGCCGGGAGTAATACGTCTGCAAATCCCCTACTTTGAATTGGCCATTGTTCCTACAGATTTTGTCGCCGATCTTTCTCATAGCAAAAGTCAATGCACAATGAGGGTTTGAAGGGCAATTTCGGCCGGGACATCATCGAAAATTGTGGTAATTTTCGACCAATTTTGAAGTGGAGCAATATGGAGAGTTGAGTGAAGCAATTAAAGATGCTGAAAATGGTGCGTTGAAAGAGGAGGATACGGTGCGTTGCAGTGAAGTGCTAAGGAATAAACAAGGCAGGGTGATACGCTGCCCTGTTTCTTCCAAGTGAAGGCCAGCCTTGCGCTGCATTTTGGCATGTTCTTTTTTATTTGGACCCTTCTACACCTATTAGCTGTCTTGCAGGAAGGTGTTTTTGAGGTGGCCTTTACCAATCCTTAGTCTGTTAGTGAATGTTAGAGAGGAATAAGTCAAAAGAGTCCGTCTAGGTACAGTCCTAAATTGGGGACTCCGCATGTATTCTAACATAATTTAGTCATTTCCTATCTTGATGTTTGACACTAATGTCTCTATCCCTGATTTAATCTGAAATCTAGTTTTTCTAGCGCGAGACTCTCTCTCGAAATTGTATTTTCTTTTCAATCTATTTACCTTTAGCTTCTAGCCAGAAACTGGTAACCATGGTTATATAATACAAGGTGCAAATTTCTTGTACTTGACACCATTTTTTGGGTGTCTCTATGGAACTGGTAACTTGGTTTCTAGAAATGAAATACATGTTTCCTATCTTGCTGCCAAGTATGCATGCCATTGTACTGATTATGAAGCTTGTGACTATTTTCTACTTATATCTACTGATTATTACATCTTCTCTGCTTTACACACAAATACACTCGTTCCAGTAGTTGTTAATCTGTTGGGCAGCTAATATTTGTTATTATTAAAGGCATCCAACCTAATAATAGAAATCCATATTGGGTTGATCAACCCCATCTGCCACCAAAATCATACAACATCCCACATACATAAAATTTCATATGTATATCCCGTAACAACATCACCCAAACCTCCAAAACATTTTCCAATACTTATAAATCTGCATCTAAAAACTGTTCAAAACAAACCCTTCAGCAAAATAAAAGTTTATAATGTGGATAACTTTTGCAAATTTACCTATCAGTTGCAAAAGAACAAAAAACCTAGCTAAATAAAAATATCCAGAATTTGAGAGAGATAGACACAGATTGAGGGAGAGAAGTATCACTCGGATTGAAAGGAGAAGAGATAGCTTGCTCAAATAGCCATTGCATGGAGGAAGTGGTGCGCGACGGTGGGGCATGATGGGGCAACTTTGATTGCGGAGGAAGAGAGAGGGAAAGAGAGAGAAGATGACCAAAGATATAAAGAGAGAGACAGAGATGACTTACCGACCATGCGTGGAATGACGATGTGTAGTAGGTGGATGGTGATTAATGTTGTCGAGCTTGAGGGTCGCCGAGAAGATAGCCGGAAAAAGACCACAAATTGTTATCGTTTGCGGAGAGAGTTTTTTCTCATAGGAAAAAGCAGAGTTTTGCTCAGAGTCGAGACGTAGAGGGCATTTCAGTAGATTTTAGATGTTATTGTTTAATGCGGCGAGGAAAATGTCGCTGCAACAAGTCCATAAGTGTATTTCAATTCTTGTTCCCTAAAACATAAGTTGTGACGAGTCCAAATCGTCGTAATTAGTATATTTAATCATGAATATATGACCCGCCACAACAAAAATACCGCTACAGTAATACATGGTCCGTTGCATTAAAAATTCATTCGCAACAACAAAAACTGGCAGCAACAAGCAATTTTTCTTGTAGTGTAATCTTAGTCATCTTTAATTTGTCACGCACGCTTGATTACGTGAAACATTTTTATAAGTAGATATTATTGAAGTGATTGATATAAAAGCTATGGAATATATACTATTTAAAATCATAAAGAGTAGCATTTCTCTTTATACATATAAAAATGCTGATTACACTGAATAACATAAACATAAAGTAAACAAACAAAATTAACTTTGACAGGACATATAAAAAGAAATTAAATAAAACTGGCATGGGAAAGTTGCTTCGTTTGGATCATTAATCTATCTCAACTCATTTCAATTCATGATTACAACTTTTTCAAATTTTAACATAAAATATAATAAACAATTCAACTTTTCAAATCTCAAAAAATAATAATATTAAAAAATTATATTCTAACAATATTTTATCTTCTCAATTCAATTCAACTCAACTCACTTCAACATCCAAACTCAACTTTAAATGTTTTCATGGAAACCACGTCGAACCCATGCATGCATGCCAGCACTTTTTTTTTTGAAGTACAGTTCTCACAATGCAAACAATACAGTTCTCACAACGCCCAAACGTATTAAGATTCCCTCTAATTTTATGACTCATATATGCCAAAGAAAAACTTAATGCTGGGTTCTATATTGTCTATACGGACAACATTTAATATTCATGTGGACTTTACACATTGTGTCTATTTCTCTCCAAATTATAGAAGATGGTTGGTTAAAAAATTATAAGAAATCTCAATCATGTGAAAAAACCCATATTTCAAATAGAATAATTCTAGATACAGTCATGCACACTGTTTTTGAAAAAAAGTGAAATCTACCATTAAAATATAATTTTTTTTCTCATCTGGATCATAGATTTATTCACCTGTTTTAAAGGAAATTTGTGAAACTTGTATACCATAAGACTATAAATATAATTTATCTTAATTAATATAATTGCAATCTAGATGAAGCCAAGAATTCACTACAAAAAAAATAGGGCATTTGAGACAGATTATTTGCGATGAGAATGATCATTTGGGACAAAAACAGACTCATTTTAGCAGGAAATAATCTTTTTGGCAAGAAATAGCTGGCACAAAATAAGCAGTATTCTTGTAGTGATTCTAGTATTTTTTTTTTTTTTTAATTTGAAAACAAGAATTCTAGTATTCGTTCCCCTTATTGAATGAGTCGACAGATTTGGTCACTCATCTGCCCAGCTTGGTTATTGAAATGTCACAAAAACTGAAAAGAAGAAATTAAACTATTAGATCAATTATTCCCTGCATATAGCTAGCTAGCTAGCTAGGTTAGAAAAGAAATGGCCATGCATACGTAGTTTGAGATGAAGTTTAATTTTGATTTATTTAATTCTCTAGCTATATGATCTTTGGTCCATGTCATGAATATATAATATACTGATCAATTAATTAGAACATATTATAATTTTCTTTGGTTGATCTTAATTAATTTATCGATCGTATTCAAAGTTGAAACCCAATCAATTATTCCGTGCATATAGATAGCTAGCTAGCTAGGTTAGAAAAGAAATGGCCATGCATACAGAGTTTTAGATGAAGTTTAATTTTGATTTATTTAATTCTCTAGCTATATGATCTTTGGTCCGTGTCATGATAATATAAATTAATTAGAACATATTATAATTTTCTTTGGTTGATCTTAATTAATTTATCGATCGTATTCAAAGTTCAAACCCAACCAACAACATTTGATCATCATCTACCACTCCATTTTTGGAGGTTTCAATATATGAATTTTGCTACAAATCAGCAACTGTTCATATTATACATTACACACATGATGTGAATTTTTTTTTTCTTAGAGCATGTGGGTGTTTTTCATAGGGTGTGTGAGTGTTTTCAATAGGGTGTGAGGTATGAAGTGATGAATAGTGGCTGATGAGAATAATTTTTTTTCCATATATAATATCAGGTAATACTAGCTATCTTTATATACAATATCTTTCAATTCCTTATTCTCCTTTGATCTAAAGTCTTCTTAATTTTCTAATCCATTTTCTTGCACACAAACACACAAGCACATATGTGTATATATATATATATATATATATATATATATATATATATATATATATATGTATATGTTGAAGTACGACTGTGTGGATCAATCACTACAAGAAATCAGGCCTTTTTCAGTGCTCAAAATCGTCGCAAATACTAATAATAATCGCTGCATTTGATCATTTTTGGAGATTTATAAATCACTGCAGGTTCGCCGAAAACCTAAAGCCGTTTTTTATCAATTTCAGCAATAGGCAAAAATCGTCACAAAAAACTACTATTTCTGGCGATTTTAATCTATCGCAAATGTTCAAAAAATCGACGGAAATGACCTTCCCGTTTACAATTAAAATCGTTGAGAAAAGTTATTTTCGGCGATATGTATCGTCACAAAAAGTTAATAAATCGCCGTAAATAACTCAATATTAGATTGGTGATGACGTTCTCACATACTGCAACATATGCATGCAACCAGCTTGAGAAGCACACATTCACTAAAATTTGTGAATAATAGTGAATAGTAGTGAGATGAGTTGAGATGATCTCAACTCACCTCTCAATCCAAACTGGCTTTAAATTCCACCTTTCCATGCATCTGTTCCACACTCCCAGCTTCATTTTTTAACCTAGCTACCATGTACTGTATTTTTTTATGAAATAGTTTGGATACTAAATATATTTCAGACTATCTATGAATAGTAATAAAATAGTTTATAAATAATAGTGAATGATTTGTGAATAGTATTAAATAGTTTGTGAATAGTAGTGAAGTAATATGAGAATATTTGATAACAATTGTGTTCCTAAATAGAGCCGGGCTGATTTGATTACACAAAACCAAACTATCTCATCTCATCTATATAATCATTACAACTTTCTCAAACTTCTAACACAAAATATAATAAATAATTCACATTTTTCAAATCTCAAAACAAGAATAATATTAAAAAATTATATTATAACAATATTTTATTCAACTTTCAACAAAACATCTTATTTCATCTCATCTGAATTGTGTAACCAAACGGGACCTAACTGAATGTGTGTGCTTCTTTAATATTTAAAAAAAAAAACACATGCACGCACTTTGCACTAGTGGAAAAGTGGGGGCAGAGTAGCAGCTCCCTTGTCTTTATGAGTGTTTATTTATTTATTTTAGCTTTAGACGTTTTTCAAGAAACAAACGTGGCATGCAGTCGAAACTCCTAATGAACATAGCTGGTACATTCAACGCATGCATGACAGATCCAAGGAAAAAATAAATAGTACCAGAGCTGATTATTTCTAATTTCTAACTAATTATTGCAATATTATTATTGCATTTTATATGTGATTATTAATTAGATAAAAAAAATATGTATCTGCGATTATGTTCGACATTTGCTCAATCAGCCTGAACTCTTTGTCTGGACTTCGCTCGCGCTACTTGTACTGTGAGTCTTGAGGAACTCTCTACTGCTACTCAAGCGAACTCTCTGCTTGAGTTATGCTCGAGCAACCCATCGCGCGATTATCGAACTTTTTGTCTGACGTTTTCTCATCTCATAAACTAGACTCCACAAACCCAATAATATCCCACTTGGAGACTGGTTCAATCACAACCGTCAACCACTGTCTCCAGCACACACCCTTTACTCTTGTAGCTCACAACTCCTGTCTTCAAGCTAGAAGACCAACTGAAATCGGTCCTATAAACTGTAGTTCCCTCAATCAACACATCTGCAAGGTAACTCAAAATTTCCATTGCACTAAAAATACTTGGTCTGGTAGAGACCCTGGCACACATTAGAGAACTGCATGTAGCTCATGAGGCCCCTTTCTTTGACTTGGTTGACCGATCCCTCCTGCTGCTGCCATCTTGTTCAGTCTTTAGACGACGTGTCCACTTTTTGTGCAATGTCTGCTTCCTCCCTGTAAGTCCAGTCAGTTTCTTCGCACCTAACTCCCACTTGCTCGAACTCCCATTTCGCAAGATTTTCTTGTAGTTTAGTGGTTCACCACTTTCAGTCAACATGATATAGTTCAAGATAGGTGAATACCACTGTGGAGGTCTGGCCGTCTTGGCAGCCCTACTAGCAGCAACTGTAGTGGTAGATGACCCTGGATCACTAGGCATTCTTTCCTTGGCTCTCACACCTTTGCTCTCTGCAATGGTCTCAGGAACCTTTCCCAAGCTTACAGATTCATGAGGAACTGTAGAACTGACTCCTTTTTGCTTTCCCATCCTTACATTCACATGACCAAACCTGTTTTGCCACAACTCTGTAGTATCAGTCACACCACTGAATTAGGATGTCAAATACAAAGTATCTGTTTTCTGACCACGATCCAAGATCATCACACCCTTCATGACCTTTCATGTTCATGGAGATCATGGTTTAGAGATCATAGTTAGGAGTCTGAAGTATTGCCGCTGCAATTTTTTTTTCCTAAAAAAATCTATAAAAACAATTCATATTCCCATCTTTGTAATTGTGGAATTGTTGTATTCCGACACTTGTACTTGTAGTAAAAATTGGTTTAGCATTATGGTAAATTTTGTATTTTTGACTAATTTAAGATTTATATGTTAGGATTTAGAATGTAAAAATTATATGGTGTTATTTAGCTTTTTCAATAAAACATATAATCACTACGTGGCAAGTGAGGATTGAAGGGTGTAAATATGAGACTTACAATTAAGAGAAATGATATTTATATTCTTAGGGTGTCCAAGTCTCGCATATTTATTTTAAAAACAAAAATGCTACGTACAACCGGCCTACACAACCTTTATGTAACCGGCTGACAAACTGGGTCCAACCACTTTATCCATTTTCTTCCTCTTTCTCTCCCATTCCTTTTTCCGTCTATCCATGAAAAAGTTAGAAACTCCATCAGAACAATTGTCGCTCCTTCGTCTGCAGTCTATGCTCCTCTTGAAGCTTCTTTCTTTCTTTTTTTTTTTTTCAAATAATTGTCGCTTTAATCTTCAAACCATCAACCAAACAGGGGCAAAAAATAAGAGAGGGAATCATCTTTCCATTGTAAGGATATCAAACGAATATGAACATATATCCATCAGAACAAACTAAGAACTAAGATTAAAGACGTAAAAATTTACTCATATCTACTCTGAGAACATGACAATACTGCTAAGGTGTTTTTCTGAAAAAAAGTTGAACCCACAAAATCATGGATCTTTGTTCTTCCTTATGTGTTGACTACTTTACATCATCCTTTTTGTGGGCCTGTAGTCCCAAATGACCTAATTTAACCGGACCCAACGATGATGTTGTTGATGGGGATGAAGATCAGCTTCACAAAGAACCCAACGAACCCCATCACCACAAACCCAATCACAGTACTGAATGCAACCTTTGTAAACTCTTTGTGGTCGGGCTTGTGGCAGCGCTTAACGAGGCGGACGCTAGCCTTAGAGAATTCTCTGAGGGGGTCGAAGACTGAGTCTATAGCATCCATTTTCTTTTCCTGGGTTGGATAAGAAATTAATCTGGAGGAGGACGAAGGAGGAAGAGTTTACTCTTCTTTGTCTCTTTCTAGACTTAGTCATCACAACTGTCGTGCATTTTTTATAGAGGAGAATGGGTGAAATCTGAGAGGGAGAATGACTGGAAGAAGAGGTAGGAAAAAATTGATAGAGAGAGAGAGAGAGGGGGGGGGGGGGACGAAATGAAGAGAGAACGAGAGATGCTGAAAAAATAAAATTTTTTATTCACCCTGTTACGCGACGGTTGTCCCAGCTGGTTGCAAGTAGAATTTTTATTTTAAAAAACATAATTATATCTATGACCTATAAAAAATTATTTTTTATTGTGGACTTCACTCTTTTTTTTTAAAAAAAAGAAAAAAAAATAATACATAAGATTTACATACTCTAAAACTATATATAACATTATACTCTTACACCTTATGCTCTGGACTCCTTTGTTTTGAGTAATTTTGGAAAGACTTTAATTTTAGAGTGGGGCTACTCTGTATCCCGACTCTTACCCCTAGGCGTACCGTCCAATGAGTTTTTTTTTTCCTTTTCACATTTTTTAATACATTCAAATATTTTTAAAAAATAAAAATATACACCTATACACTTAAAATCACTTCTTTAATTACTAAGTAAAAAAAAAATTTTTTTTGAACAGCAGTCAAATGAAGCGGTCAAAGTGAAGAAGCAAATTAATTTTATTCTTAATTTTATACATGATGGCCCTTGCCTGAAGTACTGCCGCCGCAATTTGTTTTCTGAAAAAAAAAATATAAAAACAATTCATGACAATTAGAAGCTAATTAGATGCACCTCATGCATCGCAGTACTGTATGTTGTCTAAAAAAATAAAATAATTAATTGGACCTCATGACACGTATGCATGACGCACTACGTCAAATAATATTACTTTATAAATTTATTTTTAAAAAAAGATGTGACGTAGAAGTCTTGTATATTCTTTTTTAAAAAAATATTGATAAATTTGAAACTCATATAAAAATTATTTTCTTAATAATAAATTAATTTTTAAAAAAATAATATCTAAATTTTCATACCTAAAAACAGTATCTTCTATTATTTTTTTTTAATAAATCAAATATTTCTCAATACAAGATTATAAGGGAAAGTCTTATTGCAAGCGAGTTCGTGCATCAAACCATGTACCGATACTAACATGTAAGGCATACGTTTAATGAAACGGTGTGAATTGAGACGAAAATAATTTTCGTGAGATACAAGACATTTTTATTCTCTCAAAATTTCTCTTCTTTTATTTTTCTTTTTAATAAAAAAAGTCATATCAGCGTCGGTACGCAGTTTGGTGTGCCAAACCGTTTGTACCTAACAAGACTCATGTTATAAATTCTTGCCACTTATGGGTAAATGAGTGAACACAGTATACTGTTTACTTTGGGATCACGTCAGTTATATAATATTCAAAACATAATATTTTTACACTAATTATTGAGACCCCGTACGTACGTACATATATTGCGTGTATCAATAATATTAAAAGAGTTTTTTTTTTTTAGGAAGATGACGATACCCTAATTTTATTGATTACCTTCGCTTATGGCTGATAAATACCGTGGTAACAAACATAACACTTGAGATTTACAAGTATTCAATAAAACCATCACAGACATCAAATCCATATAAATAACAAGCCTATACAGTAAACTAATCAAATAAATCAATAACCAATCTAAACATGCCTATTTTAAAGTAAAACTGCAAAAACAAAATGCCAACAAAAATTAAGTTATAAGACTAGAGAGACCAATCTTGTCAAGCCGAACAATACCTCGCAACTGCCTAGGTAGAACTCCTCCTTCCGCATATCTGCACGTCAAGCCAGCTTCTCCTTGCCGAGCCAAAAATTCCGTAACTTGGTTTGCTTCCCTATAAATGTGTCTGATAGAGAAATGGAACCCTTGGACCTCCTTAACTACCACTTCCCTAAACTCTCAAAGGTACAAAACCGTACAATTACCATAAATAATTCAGTCAACTACTATTTGGGAGTCACATTCAATTTCCAAGTTAAAGAAACCAAACTCTTTACACAAAACCACTCCCTCAAGGCACGAAGTTCAACCTCATTATTCGTACCCTGTCCAAAGTAAGCAAAGAAAGTACCTTTTACATTACCATAAACATCTCGGATTACACCTCCTCCCCCACAAGAACCTGGGCTACCTCTTCATCTCCCATCAACATTCAGTTTCACACCTCCAAAGTTTGGTTTGCTCCATGTAATTAGGCGTGGTTTGCGTCTATGAATCTGCACCATAGGAATTTCTAAAAAATCAAGCACCTGTGTGTCAATGGATGGAGCCGAACCAAATTTTGCATGTTCTGCCATCATTTTCCTGAGCCAAAATTTAATAGAAAGCCACACCCCTTCCACTGATTCATTTATGCCTTACATGCACACCTTGCAACGGCATTGCCAAAGCCTCCAAGCTATAATCGTCGGCATTAAACCAATAAGGACGCCCCTTTGAGAAGATTTCTTAGCCAATGAAAACCAGTTGAGCACACGACTCCACCAAGTTCCCACAAGCATAACTGGAAGACCCATCGCCATAGCAGCTCGATCCCAAACCTTCGACGCAAACTCACCCGAACATAGAACATGTTTAAGTGTCTCACCTAGTAGTGTAAAAATCACATTTAGAAGCCAATTGTATTCCACATTGCTGCACTCTAGAGTCCACAGATAAACACTAAAATCTCGCCTCCACATACACAATGAATTTTTTTTTGGCAAAAGGTTATGCCAAACCCACTTCGTTCCTGAAAAATTTCCTCGTTTCATGCATATCACTTCCCACGCACTCGCTGACGAGAACACCCGATCCGACGTCGGCTTCCAAATGAGGACGTCCATCCCTTCTTTCCATGCAGGTAAGCTACATAAAATCTCTCCCATAATCTCCATGCCAACCAACTCCTCCAACTATTTGAAATCCCAACCAGTTGCATTCCAGCAGTTTTTTATTTGAAGAAGAGGATTAGAGATCACTGACGCGCGCAAACAAAGTGGCCCAGAAGCAAGCCATCGATCAAATCAAAAAGACACTCTTCCTT
This sequence comes from Juglans cinerea, assembly GCA_961763995.1. Taxonomy (NCBI): domain Eukaryota; kingdom Viridiplantae; phylum Streptophyta; class Magnoliopsida; order Fagales; family Juglandaceae; genus Juglans; species Juglans cinerea. The sequence goes on from CAUIVZ010000016.1 coordinate 15,958,893, forward strand.
CTCTAACCCGCCAACTAATATTATCACAAACATCTGGCAGGACTCTCATCACTGATTTCTGGGACCTTGAGCAAGCCTGCGTATTTTTCGCAAGTGAGAGGTGACCACGTTTCACATACTTAGCTTTGAAAAAGCGAGTCCCGAGATTATCCATAGACAACAGGTGCCACGCGAATTTGATATGAAGAGAACGTTGCACGTCCCCGAACTCCCTAAGACCCAGTCCCCCTTCCAAAATCGGCGAGCACGTCTTGGACCAAGGAAACCATTTCTTCTCTGCCTTACCATTAACATCACCCCAAAAGAAGGTAGATAAGATGTAATTTTTTTCCTTCAAAGTAACTCTCGGCACATCAAGCACAGCTAACAAATGCATTACCATACAAGAGAGCACATGCTTCAAAAGAACCAAATGACCTCTTGAGAAAGCAACTTAAATTTCCATCCTGCCACCTTATTACAGATTTTTTGAACAAGAGGCTCAAGAAATCTGGCGTTAAGATGACCAATCACGAAAGGAACCACAAGATAGGTTGCAGGGAATGACCCTTTTACAAAGCTCGAACATCTCAACAGTGCACGTCGACGAGACAAATTAATATGCTTAGAAAAATAAAGAGCGGATTTCTCCTTGCTAATTTGTTGCCCAGACCAATTTCCATAAAGCTCCAAGGTTCTAAAAAATGTTCGAAATGACCTTACATCTCCAACCGGATGGTAAAACTTACCAATACTCCCTTCCACAAATTTCCAAGATAAGGGAGTATTGGTAAGTTTTTAGAAGGATGGAACACATTTGATTTCACATTTACTCTATGCAGATGACCTGTTGATTTTTGCTCATGGAGATGTAAGGTCATTTCGAACATTGTTGAGAACCTTGAAGCTTTATGGAAACTGGTTTGGGCAGCTAATTAGTAAGGAGAAATCTGCTCTTTATTTTTCTAGAAGGTTGGAGCACCTTTGATTTCACAATTTCTTCTATAATAATAAAAAAGGCGAGAGAGGGTCGCCTTGTCGCAAGCCTCTAGAAAGTTGGAAAAAAGCTTTATAGGTTCCATTCAGCATAGTAGAAAACCAAGGGGATTGAATGCATTCCGCAATCAGCCTACAAAAACTAGCATTAAAACCAAAACCATTAAGAACCTCTAAAAGGAATGGCCAATGGACTCTGTCATATGCCTTTGCCATGTCAATCTTCATCATGATATTGCCTCCTTGATTTTTTCTATGAATCTAATGAACTGTCTCCTGAGCACATATAATATTTTCAAAGATATTACACCAAGGAATGAATGCTCTATGTTCCTGTGAAATTAGGTTTGGCAACAAATTTGTCATCCTTTGAACCAAAATATTTGACAAAATTTTTATAAGCCATCGAACAAAGACTTATGGGTCTAAACTTGTAAAAACTTTTTGGGTTCGGCACTTTTGGAATCAAAACAATGTAAGAAGATGAATAAAACCTTGGCAAAAAAGCACCATTAAAAAAATATATCGCCGCTTCCACCACGTCATCCTTCACTATCTCCCAACAAGACATAAAAATCGGAACCAAATCCATCTAGCCCAAAAGAACTATGTTTCAGAATAGAAAAAACTGCTGCCCGAACCTCCTCAACCGAGGGAACCTCACAAAGCATTACATTATCAGTGATGAAAATCATAGGACGAACAAGATCGGAAATGTCTGCCTATTGCAATGATGCACATTCAGCCTCATGGTTAAAATTTTTTGAAAATGAGTCGTGGCACCTTGGTGGATTTCCTCCGGCGTTGATAAAATGGTCCCATCCGAGAGATGCATGCACGACACAGTAGATGACTTCCATCTTTGATTAACAGAGGCATGAAAGAACCTAGAGTTTTGATCCCCCTCTTGCAGTCATTTCCTCTTAGCTTTTTGAGCCCATCGAGTTTCTTCCCTAACCTCCCAATTGGCTAGCTCCATCTTAGTCATCAAAAACTCTGCTTCCACTTCCGGATCATGTCTCTCCTATTGCTGGAAATTAAGAAGCTCCAACTTCTCCTTTAACGCCATAAGAGTGAGATCAACACGACCAAATATATTCTTATTCCACAGTTTCAATGCAACCTTCAGTTTCTTAAGCTTTGCTGCCAACTTCAACAAACCACTACTAAATTCCAGTTGAAGCCATACATCCTCTACAAATTTAAAAAGAGATTCATGCAAACACTACATATTTTGAAAATGAAAAGGAGATGGACCATACAAAGATCTCGACAAACTCAAATGCATCACCATAGGACAGTGATCAGATGACTTTCTCATAAGATACTCCATATAAGCCATCCCAAATAAGTTAGAAAAAGCAATATTTACCACTGCTCTATTCAGGTGTGCCCAACTTCGGGACAGTTCCTCATGTCCATTACACCAAGACATGCTTCTTCCCTGAAATCTCATCTCTACAAGGCCGCAATTATCCTAACAAACATTAAAATCAGACATTACCAACAACGGCTGCGGATTTCCCCAAATACGCTCAGCATCTAATCGAATTGCGTTAAAATCCCCTACCACCAACCATGGGGTCTCAACAATATGAATATTTTCAAGTTCATCCCACAAGCCTCAGCGCTCTAAATGAGTGCATTTTGCATAAACAAAGGCCACCAAAATTTTATAAGAGGCTAAACTTAGCCAATCCATGAGAGCTTGATTGGTCATATGCACCACATCAAAATCATAAATATCATTCCGAAAAATCCAGACTTTACCACATGAAGATTCATTACATAAAAACTTAGAGAGACCCAAATAAGAAGCCAGTCTAGGCATTTTTCCAGCATCTTGAAAGGGTTCCAAGATGCCCACAATTGCCACATGATATTTTCTAATTAGACTCTTAAGTTGCTTCCGAGAGCGTCCCAAGCCACAAAGATTCCACACCAAAATCGTATCAATCATAAACTAAGTTTAGAGGTGCGGGTTGCAACCCGCTGTGACTACCGAACACCTTGTGAACATTGATCTTTATGTTTGGATTTAGAACCTTGATGATCCTGATCAGACTTGTAGGCTTTTTCTTTCATCACTGCCACCATGCGATCATCCTCCTCCCTATCCGATGTATATATTCTCTAAAACCTTCAAGTGTCAGACCCCTTTCAGAAATCCCACAACAACTCTCCATCTCCAAAACTGTAGACACCACATAACACTGTCCACCATCAACCACCCCATCAGTAGAAAATCCTTGAGGGAGCAAATCTGACTCAAGAATTTCGGGGTCCAAAATTCTTGGAACATCCATCGATTTCAAAGCAACACACTCACCAACTAGCGGATCAACTTCACATTCAATCTCCTCGGAAATCTCCTCCTCCTCCAGATCATTTGCATGCAACATTGTTTCTATAACCAAAGCCTCATCGGTCTTACACTCATCCGCCACTACATCAAGAGACGATGAAGCACCACCCTGCACATGCACAACAACCACTCATACCCTTTCTGATTCGGACACCACTCGAACATTATCCCCTTCCTTTAATGTGTTTTCCACTGTCATATTTTTTTCCTGCCATACACGCTTGGCCAGAGGTTTTGGAACCGCCTTATCCCCCTTTGATTTCCTCACACCAACCCTGCATACCATCGAAGTATGACCCTATCGATGACAATTAAAGCAATAAAACCATGCTTCTCATACTTCACCTTTTGCCATATTTTTCTCGTTGCAGACACCATTATAGGAAACCCTTGCACAAGTTCCTCTGATAGATCCACCTCTACACACATCCGTGCCCCAGATGCCCTAGTTTTATGAAGAGTGGCATTGTCAGTATCCAAATAACGGCCAAACCGAGTCGCCAATATTTGTAAATAGTTCGTACGATACAGATGAAGAGGCAGACCTGGAAGAAAAATCCACTGAGGTGCTAGAGAAGATTCCTTCGACAAATCAAAGTACTTGGTCCATATGAATAACTGAAATTTAGAACCACACATAGTACGTCCTTCACGAGCCCAGGCATGCAAGAAATCATGTTCACTTCTCATCTGAATAAGAACATGCAGATCATCCATAAATTTAACAATAGGAACCTCAAGCAATCCCCACGATTTTGCAATATTGGAACGTATATCATCAATGGAAGGCCTCATACGAGAGAACTTAAGAACCAATGCAAATTTGAAATCGATTGCACCCTTAGACATTTCAACCTTAGAGAAAACAAAACCCTGCTCACCATCAACCTTCATCGGATATCTCATCGGTAGCCTAAAGGAAGACTGCCCCGCTGAGTTAGAAACTACTTGTGCAAACGTTTGCAATACCTGGCCCGCCGATACAACCCCAGCCAAGGGAGGGGGAGGGGTGGCCTCCATGGCCAAACCCTAGCAAACCAACGAGAATTTGCCAAATTTGGAAATTCCGTGAATCATGGGATAACTAAAAGCGTCTCCAAAACAAGATTCCAAAACCGCCAAAATTGCCTCTCCCAAAATCGCCTCTCTCCCCTACCAGCATTTAGACGTCTTATATATTAAAAGAGTTGCTAATAACAATTTTCTAAAATCTTGACCTTTATGTACTTTTGCTACTTGATTAAGATATGGGTGGTGCTACTCCCATAGAGGGCCATCGAAACAACCACCGAATAGGCAAAAGAAAAATTGTCTTTTTTCTTTTTGTTTTTTGTTTTCAAATATAATTTTAAATTCACTAAATATTTAAAAAAAAATCAGAAATTCATTTTAAAATCCTTACTTAAAAATTAAGTAAAAAAAAAAAAAAATTTCAATCGGTGGCCACCTTGATTTGTGGGAAAAGTCTTAAGATATTAATAGATCTCCATCATTGTGATGCCTGTGGAAATTGACTGATCATTTAATTGGGACTTGCTAGGTACAAGCGGTTTGACACACCAAATCGCGTACCAACACTTACATAACTTTTTTTATTACAAAAAAAAATGCCTTACATTTAATATTGGTACGCGGTTTGGTGCGCGAAATTTCTTATAAGAAGATTTTTTTCCATTTAATTAAACGACTGATCAACAATATTCTTGACTAACCAGAATTCTTGACTAAATGTCACCAAGACTAAATATTCTTGACTAAAAAACATGCAATAGCTATATATCCAGCATGACAGGGAATTCTAAATAATATAAATATTATTAATATGTAAATAGATCAAGAAGATCATAGAGTACTACTTGATAATATTAATTATGATGTTGGATATATTGAGATTGAAATAAGACTTCAAAACTTGAAAGAGAAGGTTTTGGAAATTAATATGGTTTATTGATAAAATTAAAAAATTTCCTAGCTAATGAATTAAGTCCACCAACCAGGCCTAAATAGTTTCGGATCCAAAGTTACGAAAGTTTTGCTGGAAAAGACAAAATTTCAATTATTGAATGAAAATTAATTAAATACGTAAATAAACAAGAATTCCGCAAAATATAATGTGAAAATCAAAATAAAAATCAGTACTTCCAAAACTTCAAGCAAAATATTTTCTGAAAAAGAAAACTTTATAAGGAATGTAAATATTTGACGATTGAGAGAGAAAATGTCTGATTTCAAGATGAAAGAAGACTCATTTTAATTGGAAATAGTCATTTCGCTATTTTAGTTAGAAATTGTTATTTCCGTGAAAATAACTGGTTATAAATAAGTAGTTTTCTTGCCGTGTATAATAAATGTAAATTGAAGAAAAATGATTGATTTCGAGATCAAAGCGTGAAGTACTACCAACTAGTGGGTAAATTATATTGACGTTATATTGCCCAAATCCGTGGAAAGTTTACCGTTTCTTGCCATATTTCCATTGATCGACATTCTAAAGATAATCTAGCTACCGTCATCAACGTAGAATGTGGCATTTCTTTATCATCAGACCCAAATGATCCCCTGCATCAAATAATTATAATAAATACAAATAGTTTTTCAATTTTGTTTCTCTCAGCAATAATCAATAACAATTAATATAGCTTCAATTAATTTATATTAATTAATGAAGATGGCAACCACGAGTAGTATAAAAGGTGGCCTAGGTAGCAAGGATTTGTGTGTGCATGCAACAAGGAAGAGAAATTCATAAATGGAGTTTATGATGAACATCTGTTCGATTCTTGCAATTCTGTTAGGTGTTTATGTCTTTGTATTCCAATTTCTGAAGGGATTCAATGAGTGGTATTATGCTGGTAGGCTTGGGAAAACACAGTACCCTCTCCCACCTGGCGATATGGGATTGCCTTTCCTTGGCTCTCTCCCAGCCTTCCTCAAAGCTTTTCGATCCGGTGACCCTGAATCCTTCATGCACAACCTTTTTTCCAAGTCTCTCTCTGTCTCTCTCTCTCTCTCTCACACTGTCACACACACACACGCACACACAATCTCGCACAAAAATACAAAAACACATGATTCAAAGCATTTATGGTGGCAGCTTCTTGCAAAATGTTTGACATTTATACTCTGATACCATGTAAAATTGTTAAGAAAATAATAAAACTGAAAAACAGAGAACTTGAGAAAAGAATCTGAATTACTTCTCATTAACTTCGTGTAGATCATAGCTATACAAATGGATCTATTTATACACTTGTGATTGATTAACATGACTATTCAATGCTTGACATCTGGCCAACTTAACCTATCTGCACTTAACGAACTTAACTATCAACTAACAGCTTACTACTAGCTAGATGAAGCCCTTTGTTTGGCTTCTCGGGACTTTAGTTCCAATTCTTCTATGTGATTTTGTGTATTCCAACAATTCTCCCTAGCTAAGTTGTTGGTCGTGGTTAGAATCCCTTGAATGAACTGCTGATCATTAGGGTCTAGTTTCCGTTGGATGTGTGGCACGTGTCCTGATATATTTTGATACAAGACATTTGTGTCACCTTTACATCTATTTGGTCCAGTTCTAACAAGAATTAGACCTAAGCCAAACCCATGCATGCAACTCTTAACTGATTGGCATGCATGTCTCATATGTACATGCAAGCATGGTTTCTTTGCACTCTAAAAAGTTAATCATTATTCTTTTGAACAAAATACAGGCACGAACTAAAAAAGTGAGAGTTTGGCTGCAACATTAGTGTATTTTAGTCCTAATAGATTTCGTTTTCATTACAGATATGGAAAGATCGGTATCTATAAGACCTACTTGTTTGGAAGCCCTTGTGTCATTGTTTGCAGCCGAGAAACATGCCGAAGAGTTCTGACAGATGACGAGAGATTCAAACTTGGTTATCCTAAGGCCACAACGATCCTTGCAGGCCGTACATCATTCCACAACCTTTCAGGGTCTGAGCATAAGCGCCTGCGGCGATTAACCACAGCGCCTATCAATGGCCATGAGGAGCTGTCCGGACATATTGACATGATCGAGGGCTTTGTGGCAACTGCAATGGAAGAGTGGGCTAGCACGAATAAGCCAGTTGAGCTCTTAACTGAGTTCAGGTGGGTTGGATTTGAGATCATCACGAAGATTTTCATCAGCAGCTATAGCTAGCAAAGCTGTTATTTCCTCAATAAAGAACTTGTACAGTGACCTAAGTACTGGAATGAAGTCTCAAGTTATTAATCTCCCCGGATCTGCATTCCGTAGAGGTTTGAAGGTAAATATCAGTACTATTATATACTTACATCATGAAAATCTAATTTTTATGACATGACATCTTATGCATGCCACATGTGTACTGCATGCATGTACGTATTCCGGAACATTTAGAATGATGAGTTGAGATGAGATAAGTTAAGATAAAAGTTGAAAGTTCAATAAAATAGTATTAGAATCTTATTTTTTAATATTATCATTATTTTGAAATTTAAAAAAATTGAATTATTTATTATATTTTGTATAGAAATTTAAAAAAATTGTAATGATGAGATAAGATGAAATGAAACACTTATTATATCCAAACGGGCCTTAAATAATTACTTGTTTCAATAAGCAAAGTGTGATCTCTTTCTCTTTCATCATCTTGCATCATCAAATAATTAGCTATTCTATATAAAAAAAAAAATTAAATATGTGCTACAATTGCTATATATATATATATATCCATTAGAGTAATTTTTGATAAAGTTTAAGGGTGTACAAGTCCCGCATACTTTTTTTTAAAGAAAATGATCCTACAAGAAAATAGGTCATTTTCAGTGATTTTAAGATCTATTTGAGGCGATTTGCCCTTGATTTTTTTCTCGAAATTGGAAAATGATTAGGGAAATCACTTTTGCGTCGACTTTTATAGTTATTGCGGCGATTTATGTCGTCGCAACAAAATACGGTAATTGTAGCGGCATCTTATTTCCTTCAAACTAAGAAAATCACCACAATAAATAATTTTTGCAGTGAAGATTGGCACTGTAAAAGTTATATGCGGCGAATTAATACGTAATAGCGGCGAATTAAAAGCGCCAGAAATATCCTTTTAAAACTCATATTTCCCTCTTATTTTCTTTTTTTCCTAGCACACTTTTTTAAAAAAATTATTTTTTTGTAGATCTCAAATTATTTATCTATTTTTTAAAAAAATGAGTGTACTGGGCCTACATACCCTAAAACTATAAATATATATAATTTCTCATCCTATTGGCTAGGAATTGTTTGAAGACCCATATCCACATGAGCAGAATTGTATTTATGAAACAAATGGGAATTCATAATGGTTTTCTCCAGGCACGAAAGGAACTGATCAAGATCGATCTTTCAGTCCATACTAGAACAAAAGAAGGAAATAATCGCCAACAATTCCAATCAAACAGAGGCAAAAAAAGATCTGATGGATTTACTTTTGGGAGTCAAAGATCATGAAGAAGGTAGAGGATTGGAGGAGGAGGATATCATAGATATATTGATCGTGTTAATGTTAGCTGGCCATGAAAGCTCCGCACATGGTGCAACGTGGGCAGTCATCTACCTGTCTCAACATCCTGAGGTCTTTAGAAAAGCCAAAGTGAGTAGTACGCTGTATTACTTACTGATCTTTGGAACAGCTTATAACATGCATTTTCATGATATCTGAAACTTTTATTTGGTTCTTTAATTTTTCTTTTCTTTCCTTTTTTTTCTTGGTAGCATATATAAAAGGAAATACTTTTTCGATAAATAATATATAGAAGGAAAAGAAAAGAAATTATCAGCCATCATAGAATACAAGGCTAGCTAGTCTTTAAAATTGAGATTATTTTTAATGAATTGACACAATTATCACATTGGTCAAGTTTAAAATAAGTTGTAACACATATACTACAAGAAAAACGTGTATATGTACTGATCAGATATGTACGTATAACAAAAATGATAATTTCCTATCAAAATAAGTCAATTTTCGTTATAAATAATTATTTTTATTACAAATAATTTATCATAAAAAATTATTTTCTTGCATAATATAGTTGTAAAATAATTATAAATATATCATTTTCATTGTCACGCATAAAAAACAATTAAGCTAGCTGACAAGTCTTTAGAGCCAAAAAAATGTGTCGGAGAACGTACGTCATTTATGGGTACATGCATGCACGTCTACAGATCGACGTTGATTAACTTGAAGTCTAGCTAGCTGTAATTGACGAAGAGCTAATCACTTGGAGATGACAGAGACACTCTTAATTAATTAAACTGACACGTGGTTGTGTTTTTCAGGAAGAGCAAGTGGAGATCGTGAACAGAAGACCTTCTACACAGAAAGGCCTAGCTGAGCCTTGACGAAATAAGACAAATGAATTATCTTTCTAAGGTAATATATAATATGGATCATATTGGACTTAATTAGTAATTAATTATAATTAGGAGCTGCATGTGAGACTTTTTTTTTTCTAATTTAATATCAATTAAATAAATAATTAGCTAGATTTGCCCTTTTCATTATTAATTATTTGAGTCAAATGGTACTGATTTTAATAAGATGCAATTTCAATCAGGAAATATATATATAATATATGGTCAACATGCAGCTAAATAATAATAATAATTTAAGTTTTTTGTTAAAATTCAGAAATCAAGAATATTGTGACATGTTCTCCAGAGTCAGGAACAGCATAAATTTGAACTATGCATCAATATAATCGTAATAACAATAAATAATGCCAGCATTTGGGAGCCTCTTTGTTGTATAAGGATGTGATCTCCATTTTTCTTTTGTGATAATATTTAATATATAAGCACTATGATAGATCAATTTAATCTTATCAATCTTGTCATAGATAAGTTTAATAACAAGAGAATCAGTCTATACTAAAATGTATTGTCTGTTGAACGTTTAATATCTAATGTTTCTAACAAGCTGCATAATTCATGATACTCTTATGCATGAATTGCTTAATTAGGTAATTAACGAGATGTTGCGCAGAGCTAGTCTCTCAGTTTCACTTTTTAGAGAGGCCAAAGAGGACGTTAACCTCAACGGTCAGTTATTCATTCATTATCCCATCAATATTTTCATACGTCTACTCTACCATGCATATATATATATATATATATACACACGCGTGTATATCCTCTTCAATGTAATCATGTTCTTAAGAGATTTTTTTTTTTTTTTTTTTGGTGCGTGAAGGTTATCTGATTCCGAAAGGATGGAAAGTTTTAGTCTGGAACAGAAGTGTTCATATGGATCCCGAACTCTATGAAAACCCAAGACAATTTGATCCTTCCAGATGGGATGTAAGTATATCTTTGAATTGGATTGTTTAGTTAACTTTTTGTTAAACAAAGACGTACCAAGTTAGCGTGTAAGTACTTACGATCTTTTGTAAAAGGCTTGTGTAAATACAGTACTAGTACTACTACTTCTCATTTCTTCTGCATTAATAGGTACACATGATAACCTGGATTTACTGAATTGTTATTTGCTTGACTTGTGGGTAGAATAATTATAAGCCAAAAGCAGGGAGTTTCCTTCCATTTGGAGCAGGAGGTAGGGTTTGCCCTGGAAGTGATCTGGCCAGACTTGAGATCAGCGTTTTCCTTCATTGTTATCTTCTTAACTACAGGTACTGAGTTTTCTTGTTTTCTCATTGCAACCTTTAACAATTTAGGCAACAATTTTTTTTGCCTAAACCAATGCAACTAGTGATCCTTGTCCAAGACATCTTACTCTTTTTATCCATGCATATTGTTGCAGGGTGGAGCTACTTAATCCAGAGTGCCCAGTGAAACATCTACCAATAGCAAGGCCAGCAGATCTGGGTCTTGCAAGGGTCATAAAAGTCACATAATCATTTGCATTAGCAAAAAAGTTCATCAGTGCTGATCTCTTGTACTTTCCATTGAATAATTACCCTACAAGCTAGCAATATGGACAGAGATATTCTGCCATCTTCTGTTCTCTCTAGATCTATGTCTCTCTACACACACACACACACACCTTCTCTTAGTACTCTTAGCTTGAAATAAGTCTTGTACCTGTGATGCTTAAATTTTTATATTGAATAAAAGCACTGATGCTATATATATGTTCAGCTTTTGGATGAATCTGGACTAGCTATGCACTGTCAATATTTACAACATGCAATGACTACAAAATCCGTTAACCTTTAATATTAAGAACAGCTTACCTGCTTAGACCCCCCCAAAAAAGAGAAAAGGTTCAGCAAGAACTAATTAGATCTTAGTTCCCACTTCCCACCTTGAACTTCGATCTTTTTTTCTTGGAGCAGACGTTCCAGCTGCCTCCACTGGATCAGACAAGAAGAAAAAAAAATTAGAGGAATTGATCTAGGCCAGCTGGGTTTTCCAACATTAATCTGGAAAACGTTCTGGAAATTGCATCTCCAAATTGCCTCTCAATAGACTAGTTTCCTCCTCTTATATATATATATATATATAGCTGAAAAACTACCGATCTCTCCAAACCCAACCTTGAGTTTTCCCCCATGGTCTCATACTTCCATTCATAATATTTGCTAAATAGCCATGGACACCATGTCATTACACAGAAACAAAGCTAGTATAGCCAACAAAGGCCAGCGGCCTACACCTTCTACCTCCCTGTAATTTCAATAACGATAATATTGCTGGTGATATTAGAAATTATAAAATATAATAGAAACTGAGATGGAGAAAAGAAAACGATCAAGAGAATGAGAGAGACTTTGAGTGCTGCATCTTTTAAATAACCATCATTCTTTCATCATGATTCCCGGCCTTATATATATACATCATGACAAATCAAGTACTGTAAGAAAAGAAAAGTAAAAGCAGGAAATTAAAGAACTTACTCTTGAGCAAATAATTATTTTATACTATTGGATCGAATTAGTGAACTTATTAGTTTTGAAGTTGGCAAGCAAAATCTTAATTTCTTTGCATATTCAGCATCAGTTCATGTGATATGTCATTCGGTAGAAAAGCAACATCTATTTCAAAACAAGCCATGAGCTGTTTTAAATTATTTTTTTCTATTCCATTTCCACCTAATAACATATGTTTCGATACAAAATATTTTTTAGAATTTTAAAAAAACTTATTTGAAAATGTTTTAATTAATAAGGGACATGAATAAAGTATAAGACAGTACTACAACATATCATGTCTTGGGATGAAAATAAAGTGTTTCAAAGTCTTCCTAATATTATTGTCCCAAAAGGTATTTTGGGACGAACATTTGTTGGATGTTGTTGATGAATTTTGATCTGACGCAGCTTCAGCACGTAGGACAATCATTTTATCTTACACACAACATAAAAAATTAATATCGTCACAAATACTCAAATATGTTTAATTTAAACAGATTATAATACTTATATAATTTTCACAAATATTGGGATGAGTCCACTCTCCATTACGATTTGTATGTGATGTAGCATATAATTTTGTCAGATCATAATTGGTGTCTGACGCTTGCTACAAGAGACATTTTTAAGATATAAAGTCAATACTAAAATTAGTATCTCCAAAAAATAAACTATATAGAATAATAATAAAAAAAGTATATTTCCAATTTCATAGAGAGACGACAAAAAGATCTTGAGCCTGCATAATGATGAATCTTTAACTTCGATCTATTTGTTTTGTTTATAGAACTTCGCTCCTGCATAAAAGTTGTAAATATTACTAAGCAAAAATTATAAATAGGATAAGTAAATAATTCATTTAATTTACCTTATATGATGGATCCAATCGGAAGGTCGGACATCCTGAAAAGGATGCTGGCGTGCATTTTCCTTGTTCTCGTACTTATTGTAATGCTCATGACACCTTGCCTTATACTTGCGGAATGCATTACACATAAGCTCATTGACAGTCTTATGCTCTTCTCTGATTTAGTTCGAAGTCATACTTGAAAAAATATATATATAGATATTATCATTTAGAATATTAAATAATATTAATATAAATTTATTATTTAAATATTATGTAACAAACAACGCTTCTTTATAAGCTCTTTCACATATTGTAGGACTTTATGCCATGAACTCGTAGCCAAAAGTGTGGAAGTCTGTGTAAGAGCACCTACATGCGATGCAAGCCAAGCTACTGCTTGTCCCTCGCCTCCAGTATGTTCGTTAGAAATGTTATCCTTGATCTAACCCACTTTACGATATTTCTCCAACGTCATGTCTCTCGTAGTGCCTCGACCTTGATGAAATTGTACTGTTAACTCTATAAAATATTTAGTTATTTGCCTTCTATCATATCAATTATCTTAATTGAAAAAAAAAAGTATTATATTAGATATTTACCTTGTTCTGTAGAGTCAATCTCTAATGGTAAATCAGACGGAAAACTAAAAACAGGTGGAGATGGGATGCGAACTTATTTCCTCTTTGGTGGCATAATTTTGAGATACTGTGTAATGTGAATACAAAATCGGTCAATCATATGGATAAGTTTCACTTGTAGATTTGCTCTTATCATCTTTAGATACTTTATATGACTCAACATTTTGTTCAATTGTTGCACCTATAAGTTTAGCCTTAATATATTTCTCATGTAATGAGATCATCTTATACTGGTTCAAATCCACAAATAAGTTAAAGACGAGTTGACTCTCTTGGCATGCTTCTTGAGTAGAGGGATCAGCTTCTTCTTCATCTTGTCCCTCCACCTCAGGGATAACGTCATATATATTTTTTGGAGAAAACTTTTATACTACTTGCCATTGATTTCCTAACTCAGGATTGTCTAAGTAGAATGCTTGAGATGTTTGGGAAACCAAAATAAAATGATTATCTTCATGTAATTTTTTTGATATATTAATACTCACAAAATATTCATCATGGCATTTTCTCCTTCGTTGATTGCTTAAATCCCACCAATCACACTTAAATAGATATACCACAAGCTCTCCCAAATATCTCATTCCAATTATATTGACAATAATCCCATAGAAATCAACGTTGTTTTCATCATGACTTCTTTCGACTAGGACACTGCTAATTTGTGTTTTCAAATAGCACTCTCAATCTATTAGGTGATACCTACTACCTCGAGAAATACATGCAGAATATCGAGTAGCGCGTCTAGAGGGGCCATGTGCTAGTGCATACAGTTCGTCCGATATATCGTTTGGATTACTCGCATGCATTTGTACAACCTACATATTAAATAAAATATAAACATCCAAAAATAAACAATCCAGTGTATTTTTTAATTTAGTGCAAATTGGCATATGTAATGTCATTACTCGTTGTTCAAACCATTTTGGGAACTCCTCTTCATGTTTCTGGTTTATATCAATTACTCCCAGTTCTTTGAGCACGTTAATATGATCACTAAAATTAAATATTATCAAAAAAATTATATTCGTATAATTTTCTAAAGTAAATTACAATATTAATTAACAAATAATGTGAACTTACTTCAAGTAGTTCTCTATCTTAGGGCAATTGTTTAACACATACCACTGAGTTTTCTCGAACTCTCTGTGGCGCCCCGACCTCCCTTAAATAGAAACACGGGGATCGAGATGCCCGGATGATGACAACACGGTCACGCATCCCAATGAAGTGCTAAGTGTGTGTACATGCAACAATGTACAAAAATAACGCAGCGGTTTAGTCAACTAAGTACCAGAATTTAAATGGAATCTAAACATCAGTAAAGTTTTAAACAGTAGTTATACAGTCATCCAAAAAAATAAACTTCAATACATTAAAATAAAATCGTCTAGCAAGTGATCCCAGATCACTCGTCGAGCGGAGCCGTCTCCTTAGGCTTGCCCTCATTCTCCTTTGCATCAAAATCTGCGTTACCAAACACGGTACCGCAGGTAAGTATAAACCAAACAATCCTCAGGAATAAGATGCATTTAATGCAACCAACATGCATGCACATGATAAAATATGCATTATCCTCAAAACATCATTTTTCCCGAAAATGAATATTTCCCAACACATGCCAAAATCTCAGTTGGCCCAAAATGATCTGTAAAATATTTTCCCAAAAAATGGTTTACACAAAATCCAACACAAGCTATTTTCCCAGAAAATAGTCCATTTTTTATCGTATATACCATGATCTCCCCTATGGGTCATCCACACACCCTGGCTTCGTAGCGATGCTCAGTTCCGCGCCCGGCGCATACGTGGCCAAGCATCCTCTACGCAACGAGCGACGCCCAGTTCCGCGCCCAGCGCATACGTAGCCAAGCGTCCTCTAATCCCTGCCAGCAAGGGACCGCGGAGGGACGTCACTCAGTATTTTACGCTCCCGAGTGACCATAGGAGCTCCACCGAAATAATGCCCCATCTCGGCGTGGGGTCGTGATACACACGCACCGAATAAAGCATTACACATGAAAATCCAGTTTCTAACACACACGTGAACATGAATGCAATACACGAAAAACCCAGTTTTCCTTTATAAACATGATCATGCATGAAATCTTAAAATGTACGTATACCAACACAAATCAACAACCAATCCCAACAAAACCAATCAAACAACTCCAATCCTCAGTCCATCTGACCCCCGTACTCCTAAGACTCAGTCTGGGAAAACCAATCAGCAATTTAAATACAATGTAATGTGTTAGTGCAAAAATACATTAAATTCACAAGAATTCTTTGAAAAATACTTACAGTGCTATATAATAATTTTCGGAGGATCACGGAGGTGCAAGAAGTGGAAAAACAGCTGCAGAACAGTGCAAAATACATTGTGGCCGTGGGTGACAGATACCCACTTTTCAACGGGTGCAAACGAAGACCCGAGATTGATAGGGTAGGACCTAAGGATGTCGGTGAAGCTAGTGGTGGTGGTGGTTGGCCGTGGGTGGCAGCGCAAAGGGTGGTTTAAGGCTCAAAATACCCAAATCGGAAATGGGGTTGGTTGTGCTTCACCGGTGACAGATCGGAGCTGGGGTTGGTCCAATGAGTTGTTTGGAGGTCGATGATGATGTGGTGAAGAAATGGCGGCCAGTGGAGGTGCGACGGCGGCGCGCGAGCATAAGAGGTGCTGCGGCTTGGTGGTGTGCGTGGGAGCTACCGGCGGCGAATGAGGAGCTGGGATCGGAGGGGGGAGGTCGCTGGTGGGTGGGGGAGCTACTGGGCTGGGTGGTGCAGGACATGGCGGCGCGGCGGCGGTGGGTTGGGAGAGGGACGGATAGAACAGAGAGAGGGAGGGGGGTGCGCGAGAGGAAGAAGAAGAAGAAGAAGAAAGAAAAAGAAAAGAAAGAAAGAGAAAAGAAAAAGAGAAGGAAAAGAAAAGAGGAAAAGAAAAATGTAGGGAAAGAAATGAGGTCCAATCCTCACATCTTGGGTCACAAAAATGATCCAACGGAAACGATTTTAAAACAGCAAGTGAAATAAAATATTTCAAACATGATGATTATAATGAAAATAAATAATTAAATCCGATAATAAATTAATTTAATTCGGGAAGAAATTTAAACACAACAATAATTAATTTAAGGAAAGCACTTCAAAAATAATTTCGTAAACTAAAAATCATAAAAATAACCCAAATAAAATTTAATAATTATAAAACAAGAGAATAAATTTTTGATCAATAAAATTAATTCCTTCATTAAAAATATACTAAAATATGGGGTGTTACACTCTTTTTCACACTAATCATAACCACACGTTGCACCAAGTGGACATACTTGTAAGAAAAAATCCCAAACCCATTTCGTTGTTTTGCTTGGTCAACATCAAAATTTCTTTCAGGCCGATCAAATCTCGTGTCTACGCCTTAGAAGTATTGGAATAGAATGTTTGCCACTCACCATCAATATATGTTTCTGCAATTGATCCTTCTAGGCAGGTGTTGTTACCCATTATATGTTTCAACTTCCCAAGGAATTGTTCGATGGGATACATCCATCTATACTGGACTGGTCCTGCAAGTCGAGCCTCACGTGACAAATGAGTTGCAGCCCTTTCCACTTTCCTTATCACTCTCCATGCGTACAATGAATTTCTTTCAAGCTTTGACA
The DNA here is from genome assembly GCA_961763995.1 of Juglans cinerea. NCBI lineage: Eukaryota > Viridiplantae > Streptophyta > Magnoliopsida > Fagales > Juglandaceae > Juglans > Juglans cinerea. Next base: position 15,976,275 of record CAUIVZ010000016.1, read on the forward strand.
CAAAGAAATGTACCTTTGAAATACCTAGTTTGTAGTAGAGAGTTTTCATCTATAATAAGAGACCCTTGTTTTGTTAGAAAAGCCATGTTGAAAGCTCTAATGTCTTCAAATTTGATTCTGTCATCCTATTATGCTTTGACTCAAACATTTTATTCTAGCTTACCTAATGAATTTCTTGTTAGATTTTTCAAAAAACTAATGCCACATGGTTGAGAGGGAGTTGATGTATTAGAGTCAGGGTGAGCATTTGTGGCGCCCCCAAACCCCCTTGTAAAAATACACGGGGATTGAGACGCCAGGATGGTGACAACACGAGTCACGCATCCCAACGAAATGTGCCCAAGTGTGCGCAACATATAAAAGTGCACAACAAAAATCGCAGCGAATAATATAATACTAAGTACCAGAAATTTAAATACAGGTGTCCAAAATAATTTATCTTTAAAAAGTTATACAGTCATCCCAAATATATTACAAAAAGTAAATACATAAAAGACTAGGATAATAAATATCGATGCACAAGAGCAATCCCAGATCGCTCTCCCAACGGAGCCAAAGCCTAAGACTCCTCATCCTCATCTGCATCAAAAGCTGCGATACCATAAACAGTACCGCAGGTAAGTATAACCCAAAATAACAACGTAATATAAATGCATTAAATGCGACCAACATGCATGCATAAAAAGAATATACATTTCTCTCAAAACATCATTTTCCCCGAAAACGATTAATTTCAACACATGCCAAAATCCCATTTTTAGCCAAAACATATAATCCGTAAAACATTTTCCCAGAAAATGATTTACACAAAACTCAACAATTTATCGGACACTGTAGGCGGGACTCACAGGCGGGACTCTACCACCATCCCTATCGCGTGCACCGTAGGCGGGAATCACAGGCGGGACACAACCACCATCCCTGCTTACCACCATCCCTACCGCGTGCACTGTAGGCGGGAATCACAGGCGGGACTCTACCACCGTCCCTGCTTACCACCATCCCTACAGTTCCTTTCCACACAATAGATACATAACAGAGCACTGTAGGCGGGAATCACAGGTGGGACTCTACCACCATCCCTGCTTACCACCATCCCTATCGCGTGCACCGTAGGCGGGAATCACAGGCGGGACACAACCACCATCCCTGCTTACCACCATCCCTACCGCGTGCACCGTAGGCGGGAATCACAGGCGGGACTCTACCACAGTCCTTGCTTACCACCATCCCTACAGTCTCTTTCCCCTTTTTCTCAAATCAATCAATCCAAACAAATCCAATTTCTCACACATGAAATCATAACTTTTCCAAATCACACATGCACATGAATGCAATACACGAAAACCCAGTTTTCTTTACAAACATGATCATACGTGAAATATTGATATGTACATGCACAACACTGATCCATAACAATCAACAACCAATAACCAATTTAATCAAACAACCAAACAACTCCAATCACAATTCCATCTGACCCCCGAACTCCTCGGACTCAGTCCGGCATGTCAAACAAATACAGTATAATATGTTAGTGCAAAAATACATTTAAATTACGAAAGTTCTTTGGAGAAATACTTACAGTGCAATATAGCAATTTTCGAAAGATCACGAAGTTGAAAAAGGTGACGTCTGAGCAACACCACAGTGTAAAATACACTGTGGTCGTGGGTCACAAATACCAACTTTTCAACGGTGACAAACGAAGACCCAAATTTGATAAGGTAGGGCCTAGGGAGGTCGATGAAGCCAATGGTGGTGGTGGTTTGCCGTGGGTGGCGGCGCAAGAGGTGGTTTTAGGCAAAAAATGCACAAATCGGAAATGGACTTGGTGGGGCTTCACCGGTGACGGATCGAAGCCGGGGTTGGGTCCATTGGGTTGCCAAGAGGTCGAGGATGAAGTGGTGAAGAGATGGTGGCCAGAGGTGGCGCGACGGCGGCCCTGGAGCGAAAGTGACGCCACGGCTTGGAGAGGCTCGTGGTGGTTAACGGCGGCACAAGGGGGCTGAGATTGGAGGGTTACCTTCGTCGGCGGCTGGGGAAGAGGATGGGCCGGGCGGTGTCGCACATGGCGGCACGACGGCGGCGATACGGGCGGACGAAAAAAAAAACGACGGAAGGGAGAGAGAGAGAAAGTCCCTAGCGTGCGGGAGAAGAAGGCCAGGAGAGAAAGAAAAAAAGAAAAGAAAAGAAAGAAAAAGGAAAAAAGAAAAAGGAGAAAAGAAAAAAAAGAGAAAAAGGAAAAAATATAGGGAAGAAATGAGGTCCAATCCTCACATCTTGGGTCACAAAAATGATCCAACGGAAACGGTTTTAAAACCACAAGTTAAATAAAATAATTTAAACGTAATGGTAAAGTCAAATTGAAATAATTAAATCCCACAGTAATTAATTTAAATATTAAAAGTAATTTAAATGCATAACAATAAATAAATATTAGGAAAGCACATAAAAAATAATTATCACCAAATTAAAATCATAGAAATAAACTCACTAAAAATCCAACCAATTTAAAATAAGAGGATAAATTTTTGAATAAATAAATAAAAATAATCATTTATTAAAAATACACTAAAATACGGGGTGTTATTGCATTGATCAATCGGAGTCGGTATCCCCTATATCTAGCTTTGACTCTGACTTACTTAGAATTTGAATCTAAATTCCGACTTCAATTTTGACTATAAAGGCTTTGTTCTGACTCCAACTCTGATTTAATGGAGTGGAGTCAGAATTGGACTTTTTTTGAGCTTCATATTTTCCTTGTCATTAGCAAGCCCATATGAGGAAAAACTTATCCACAAGAAATAAATCTCAAGGGACTAGGGAGATTACCATAAGTGTGGGTTGAGTAAAGTAGGGATGACGATGCGACAATGCTTGTAGGTTCACAAAATCACCATAAACTACTTAAGATTTTGAAAATATAGCAAGATGGGAGATGCCTGGAGGAGAATGAATTGGCAGCAAGGGGTAGTGGCGGCCGATGGCAAGGAGCAATGGCAATTCTAGGAGCTTCTTATGCGTAGAGGGATGGTGGCAAGACGAGAGAAGAAAGATAGAGAGAAACGATGGGTGTGTGGGTCAATACATAAACATGCTAAACTATTAACCTGTTTATATTATAGTATAAGTATATTATTTTATAATAATTAACACATACTAATATAGTATTAAATTTAACTATATAAGTTCTAAAAATTTTATATGAATATATATGATCAATATATAAATACTACATATTTTTATAATCTATGTACAATAGCAGAGTTGAAATTGGTTAGACAACAACTCTGACTAGAAAATAAAAAAGAAATATGATCTCGACTCTGTTTTGTTGGAGCTTTGACTCCAAAGATGTGGAGTTGGAATCAAATCTTTGAATTTTTGCACAGCCCTAATCAGAGTGCTCTCTTTGTTGCTAATAATATACTCACGTATTTTATATTCATATGCTTTGAGGGCTCTTCAAAATCGTTTTGCCAACCATTCGAATCCCTCAAACAGATCTACTTGGATCAAAATGCATTATTTATTGGAAGGAAAGCAATATTAGTTAGATTAGCTCCATGCATGGGCATTCTGTAATTTTTTATATCTCGTACCAAGGCTAGCTCAATAAGTTATAGGGCCTAGCAAGGGTGGGACGGCGTCGTGAGACGGGGCTCGGGCTGGGCCCATGCCATGCCCACTCAGGGTTTACCTCGTCTACCCAACTGAACTATATATATATATATATATATATATATATATATTATAACATATTTTCATTACAAAAATGACATTGTTTTATTATAGGGTTTGTTTTAAAATCCAGTCCCCCTTCCCCTCTCATTCCTCTCTCAGTCTCTCTGTTTAAACTTCTCTATGTGCGTGTGTGTGTGAGTTTGTTGTGAACTTGTGGTTGTTTTTAATGGGACTTTTGGTTTTTCTTCATCGGTGGGCAAACGACTATGGGGGCCAATCCACCTTCAAGCATCTAGACGGGGGGCCTCGCCAATGGAGGGTGGGGCCATGCCCGAGGGCCCAACTGCCCCCCACCCATGCGTGGGTGTGGGGCAGGCAAGGGTACCCCCACATCGAGGAGGTGCAAGTAGCAACCCTAGAGCCTAAATCTATCATTTTTATTAAGGCATTTATAAGATTTTTTAAATTTATTTTAATTTTGATTGTTTCAGTGCAATTTTATTTAAAAGTTAATCCTATCGTTTTGCAAAGCCTAGTTACTTGTTAAGATTTTATGCCACCTTCACATGGCCTAATAACCAACTTAGTTTTTATTGGAAAATTATTGGTCTAGAGAAGGCTTTTTCAATTTAGTTTTACAAAAATTTTTAGATTTTTAGAAGCAATTATAATCGTTATTGTCAATAAAGCACTATAAAGAATCAATGCATTTGAAAAAAAAAAAGTGGGCTCCTCCCTCTTTTAAAAAACCTTTTATGAGTACTCGAAAAGTAGATTTTGCTAGTCATAATTTTCATGTTGTGTATTAAACTGATAGTATCGAAAGGCAAGTATACTCTTAGTAGGAGAGTATGTGAGATACTTATTATGTGGAGATAAGGTGAGAATTTGGATCACTTCATATCTCAATACCAACACTAGAAATGAAAAAGAGATGAACAAGAGAGAACGTTTCTTCATCCTCTAGTGAACCAAACATAATCGTATTCTGAAAAAAGAAATTATAATATCATCATATATATTTAGAAACATAATCATAAAGTATACTCAAGAAAGAAAAGAACTTATACTAATGAGTACGTTTTTGGCAATTAGGAAACATTACTGACATCTTTATAAATTCGTGACTTAATTAAATGAAAATAGAGGGCTTGATCGTGAGCCAAAAGATTCCAAAAAAAAAAAGCCATAAAACAAGAAAAGTTCAATAAAAATGGAGTGCTGAGTAGAACTAAAAAATATGATAAATCAATAAGAGTGATAACTATTTACATAAGATTTATTAACAGTGTAAATAAATCAATTAAAAGTTATTTCATTTTGAAGCTATATGGGTGGGTGAAGAGGGGGTGTAGGAGAGGGATGGGTAGGGTAATGCTATGGCCAGTGTTATGAAACATATTTCTAATTGTGGGAAGGAATTGAGGTATTGGAATGAGACTCAGTTTGGTCTGGTGCAGTCTGAATTGAATAAGGCTCAACAGGATTTACAAAAGTTACAAGTATTGGGTTCAGAAGAGGATGGTCAACTACAAAATGGAAGGCAGAGAGTACAGAAGTGGTTGGAGAGAGATGAGCTAACGTGGAGGCAGAGATCTAAGGCTCTCTGCTGAAAAAGGTGATCGAGATTCTAGATTCTTTCACACTAAGGCCTCTCATCGAAGGAATAGGAATTCTATCCTTAAGTTGAAACTGAAAATGGGGGAATGGGTGAAGGAGAAGGAAGAGACAGGCTGATCTTAGACTATTTTATAGATCTGTTTACCTCATCATCCGAAAGGGGTCAAATGGATTTCTTGAATAGTCTCCATGGAAGGGTCTAACCTACAATGAATGAGGCTTTGACAGGCAGTTAAACTAAAGTTGAAGTGGAGAAGGCACTAAGAGAGATGCATCCTTGAAAGACTCCTAGGCCTGATGGGATGGGCCCTCTATTCTACCAGAAATACTAGTCCGTAGTGGGTGGAAAGGTGAAATCAACAGTTTTGTCAGCTTTGAACATGGGTGAGTTTCCTCAAAGCTTGAACCATACTTTTATTACTTTAGTTCCAAAGAAGTCTTGTCCTGTTAAAGTTACTGAGTTTAGGCATGTGAGTTTGTGCAATGTGATGTATAAGTTGATTTCCAAGATCCTTGTCAATAGGTTGAAAAGCATGCTACCTAATGTTAGTGTAGTTTTTTGTCAAGCCACTGTCCAAGAGAATTTGCATTTACAATCTGTGTTGAAGGTGTATGAGTTGGCATCAGGTCAGAAGATCAACATGGAGAAGACCTCAATGGTTTTTAGTCAGAATGTGAATGAGCAAACTAGAAGACAAATTTTGAATATGTGGAACATTCTGTCTGAAAACAACTATGAGGAATATCTGGGATTACCACCGATTATTGTTAGATCCATGAAAAGGGCTTTTTCAGAAATTAAGTATCGTGTTTGGAAGAAATTGCAAAGCTGGAAGGAGAAGTTATTGTCACAGGAGGGAATGAAGTATTGATCAAAGCAGTGGCTATGGCAATACCTACTTACTCTATGACTTGTTTTCTCTTACCTAATAGGCTTTGTTTTGAGTTAGAAGTAATGATGACCAGGTTTTGGTGGGGGTAAACAAAAGAATGAGAGGAAAATTCATTGGATAAGTTGGAAATAGATGTGTGAGCCTAAATTTTGTGGAGGTATGGGTTTTAAGGATTTGCGAGATTTTAATTTGGCTCTTTTGGCTAAGCAAGGGTGGCGAATCATGAATGGTGAAGGTACTCTTCTCCACAAGATCTTTAAAGCTTGGTATTTCTCAAATACCAGTTTTTTTTTAATCAAAGTTGGGTTGTAATCCATCTTACACATGGCGAGGTATATGGGAAGCAAAGTCTATCCTATTGAAAGGTTGTTGTAGGTGGCAAATTGGAGATGGTAGAGATGTGAAGATATGGAAAGACCAGTGGATTCTAAGGGTCGATTCTATTTTGCTACAAGCTTCTTCAAATGTCGTTCAGAATGAAGATGGAAATGGGATTGTAGATCAGTTATTGGATCGGGAAGCAAGATATATGGCGGAATATTGGAGGCTGTGGCAATATTTCTTACCAAAGCATCGAGCTTGTGGTTCAGGAGGAATAAAAAACTGCATGAAAATGAGCTCCTTGATGCTAGAGAGGGAATTGAACATGCGTTGATAATGCATAAAATGTTTGTGGAAGTGAAGACACGGTTCAGATCTGAAAACTCTTCGTGGATGGAAGTTACCACCAGTTGGATTCTTGAAGCTTAATGTTGATGGTGCAACTTTTCAACATCCTCATAGAGCTGGTGTTGGAGCTATTTTGCGAGATGCACATGGGAAAGTTCTTATGGCTGCTAGCAAGGAAGAATGGGAGGTGGATCAATTAGAGGTTATAGAGTTCCTGGCGATCCTGTGCGGGCTGCAACTCATTTTACGTATGGGAGTTACACATCTATGTTTTGAGACGAACTGCTTGCTAGTGGTGGAGGAATTGTCATCAGTCTTCGGCACAATCATGAGAAAGAGGGAACATTTTACTCACTTACTCATATGGTCATATAAGCACATATAGTATGAAACACATGCTACGGTGGATTTCTCTTTCTTAAAGAGCATATGTCTATATCAACACCGTACAGATCTTAGTCTAGCTGCTCCTTAAGCGTCTAACCCGAATACCTCTATTTGCACGTCTCCAAGGCGTCAAAGAGGAACTCGCATCTGGCTTACTATAGGCTACATGGATGGTGGGGTAACCCATGCATAGTCCTATCAATGGACCTCATCTTAGCTCCCACTAAGGCAACATAACTTTGTGTCAACCAACTTATCCCTTTGGACAAGTATCTAGGGACACAATGTCTCATCTCTACTCACTACTTAAGTGCTAGAGGCGATCGCTCGTGTGAGTGAGCCGATCTAAGCCTGTTGACATATCTTGTGTGTGTGTATTAAAAACAATACGATAAAGATAAGAACTGAATCATATTGTATTAATATCCCAAAGGAAATGTTACATCTTTATGTCATTTGAAACACAAATTACATTTATAGTCTACGCAGTCCTAGATTCCTAACATGAGCCTCGAAGACATCTCTTGCTATAGGCTTCGTTAAGGGATCATCAACAATGCGACTCGTAGAAAGATGTTTCAGAACCACTTCCTTTTGCGCTATCATGTCTCTGATGCAGTGATATCTGATATCTATGTGTTTGGTTCTTCCATGATACTTTGAGTCCTTAGCATATGTGAGAGCTGCCATGCTATCGCAGAATATTGTCACCGGATCTGATGTATCCGTGCCAATGTCTAAATGCTTGAGGAACTTCTGTAACCAAACAGCTTCTTGAACTGCTGCAAAACAAGCTATGTATTCTGCCTCCATGGTGGATAAAGCTATACAGGGTTGTTTCTTGCTGCTCCATGTAATGGCGCCTTGGTTGAGCAGAAAGACATACCCAGTGGTTGATTTGCGCTCATCTAGGTTGCTGCCCCAATCGGCATCATTGTAACCTCTTAGCTGCAAATCTGAACCCTAATAGCACAACACATAGTCCATAGTTCCCTTGAGATATCGCATAATCCTTTTAATCGCTTTCCAGTGAGCTAGTCCGGGGTTTGATTGGAATCTACTCACTAAGCCAACTGCATAGCATATGTCAGGCCGAGTACACATCATTGCGTACATCAGACTATCCACAGCATTAGCATAAGGGACACGGGCCATCTTTTCTTTTTTTTTTCTTTTTGAGTCTTAGGACACATCACTTTAGACAAATTCTCGCTCCTTGCAACAGGGGTGTCAATGGGTTTACATCCATTCATTAGGAAGCGCTCGAGGACTTTCTTTATGTAAGTCTGTTGAGACAAACACAAAAGTCTCTTTGAGCGATCTCTGTAGATTTTAACTCCCAGAATGTATTCTGCCTCACCCATATCCTTCATCTTAAAATTGAAGGATAACCACTTTTTTGTGGAAACTATCAACCCTTTATTATTTCCAGCTAGTAGTATGTCGTCAACATATAATGACAACATAATGAAACTCTTCTTAGACCTTTTGACATAAACACAATGATCATCTGTGATCATCGTAAACCCATTCGAGAGAATGGCTCGATGGAATTTGAGGTACCATTGTCTAGATAATTGCTTTTGGCCATATATAGATCGTTTGAGCTTGCAAACTTTGCGCTCTTGACCTTTGACCACAAAACCCGTTGGTTGATCCATATAGATCTCCTCATCTAGTTCTCCATTGAGAAATGTTGTCTTAACGTCCATCTGGTAGAGTTCCAAATCCATGTTTGCTACTATAGCTAGAATCAGGCGAATTGAGGCAAACCTCACCATTGGTGAAAAAGTCTCCTCATAGTCTATACCTTCCTGTTGGGTATATCCTTTCACCACTAAGCGAGCTTTGTACTTATCTATTGATCCATCCGACTTGCGTTTAACCTTAAGAACCCATTTGTTTCCAATAGTCTTACGCCCTATTGGTAGATCAACCAGATCCCAGACCTGGTTAGTCTTCATAGACTCAATCTCATCATTAAGAGCTTTCATCCACTCATCTTTAGTAGAAGATGAGAGAGCCTCATAAATTGTCCTAAGCTCTCATCATCATGCGGAGCTACCATAAAAGCTTCCACTTCAATCTCAAAACGACGATAGGGAACACTTTCACGTGTGCTTCTACGCGGCTGAGGTTGTTGTGATTGATTGACAAGTGATGTGCTCCCACTCGGATTCAAATAATTTGTAGGAGCTTGAAGACTTTCTTCCTCATTCTCAACTAAATTCCTTGGAGCACTTTCCTCTTGTTCCACAATCTCATGAAGTTTTAAACTCCTATCAACCTCACCTCTACTTGGAAACTCATCTTCAATGAAATCCACATCTCGTGACTCAATCTCAGTCACACTTCCATCAGATTGTTCACCTATTAATACATACCTTTTAGAGTGTTCTAAGTACCTTATAAAGATACACTTCTTCCCTCTAGGGCCTAACTTCCCATACTTATGAGAAAGATTGTGAACAAAACCCATTGAACCCCATGGCCGCAAGTTACTCAAATTGGGTTTCTCGACGGTCCATAGTTCATATGGGGTGGAAGTTACTGATTTGGAGGGCACTCGGTTAAGAATGTAGGCAGCAGTCAAAAGTGCATCCCCCAAAAAGAAATTGGTAGGTTTGCTTGCGTCATCATTGACCTAACCATCTCAAGCATTGTTCCATTTCTCCTTTCCGCCACGCCATTTTGCTGCGGTGTACTCGGCATCGTCAACTGTCTTTTGATTCCTTTTTCATCACAGAGCCTTTTAAATTGCTCAGAGAGATATTCTCGTCCTTGGTCAGTTCTTAGAGCTTTTAAACTCTTGTCTAACTGATTCTCAACCATTCTTAGATATCGCCTAAATCATTCCAATGCTTCAGACTTATGGGAGATTAAGTAGACATGACCGTAACGTGAAAAATCATCTATAAATGTGATGAAGTAGACACCTCCGTTTCTTGCCCTCACACTCATTGGACCACAGATGTCTGAGTGGACTAATTGCAGTGGAAAAGATGCTCTTGTGGCTTTTCCAAACGGTTTTCTCTTAGCTTTTCCCATTAGACAATGTTCACATGTGGGCAAGATGACCTTAGCGAGATTGCCTATTAGACCTTCTCTAGCTAACCTAGATATTCTATCTTGCCCTATATGGCCAAGCCTAGCATGTCATTTATATGAATCCAAATTATCAAATGTAGAAAGAAAAGCAATAGACTCATTTATATTTGAATATTCCAAATTCAAAATCATAAAACCGTCTTGAAGAAAAGCATTGCCATAAAACACATGGCCCAAATGAAAAGAAACATAATTGTTTTCAAATACAATTCGAAAACCAAGTCTTAATAGAGTGACTACATAAAATAAGTCTCGTCGGATCTCGGGAGCATATAGCACATTGTGGAGGAAAAGAGTGTGGCCACCCCGCAAGTCCAGCTTGTAGGTACTAAGTCCCAGTACCTCCACGCTAGCTCCATTCCCCACCTTGATATCACGGCTCCCAGCTGGAATCCAGCGATACTCCACAAATCCGACTCTATCTCGCGCTATGTGTTCGGTCTCTCTTGAATCAACAGTCCACATAAGATAGGAGTGAGCAACCATCACATGGCTATTTACAAAAATAATGCGAGAAAAGTCAGAGTGTACCTTCTTCGGCTCAGTGCAGTCACGAGCGAAGTGGCCATTCTTTTCATAGTTGAAATACTCTAATTTCGACTTGTTCTTCCCGCGCTTGCCCCTCTTGCTGCGCTGAGAAGTTCCTGACACCTTCTTAATTTGTCCAGCAGCTACCCCATTCTTGGACTTCTTGCACTTAGGCCTTGATGCCTTACACGAACCAGAATAAGCCATATAGGCCATGTGATTGGGCTTGGCAGCCTCTAAGCGCTCAGCCTCCAATTCCAAGTGACGCGAGACATCATCAAAGTCTTTGGTATTCTCGTTATGCGTCAGGTTCTGGCTCATATTCTCCTAAGAATTCGGCAGTGATCTTATCACTGCCTGGACTTGCTGTTCATCAGTCAGATTGTTTTCTACCGACTTAAGTTCGCGGATCATAGTTGACATAGCCCTAAGATGCTGCTTCATCTTATAGGAGTCAAACCTCATGGTTAACCCACGCAACCTAGTGGTTGAAGTTCCACCAAACTTCAACTTCAAAGCCTCCCACGTGCTTTGGGCAGTGTCATAGATCTTGAACTCACACATTAGATCATTGTGCATGCTGCTTAACATTATTATGCGCGCGCACCCACTTTTCTTAGTCCATTGAGTATAGGCTAGTTGATCTATCTTGTGTTGTTCCAAGGTCCCTTCCCCGGGCTCAATAAGGAAGTGAGATAAGGCCTCCAAGACCTCTTGCTCATCTAAGACGCATTGGATCTTGCAATGCCAAATGTCATAGTTTTTCCCATCCAATTTCTCCCATTTGTTTAAATTGGCAACTATACTCTTGGATGACATTTCACTACAACACGCAAAGAAGGGATATTACACACACACCTAAGAAATCTGTCGCGTCCATCCAAGCTAGAAAAAAAAATAATTTAGACATGTCATAAGATCGAAAAATCGCTAGGCTTCAGAATCATCTCTTGCGCCACAATATCCAATTATTAAATTTCTAACCTAATTCCCGCGCAAATTAAAAAAAAATATGGGAGAATTAATCATAAATCTCAACCATACTCCCACTATCTTAAGTAGTCATCTAGTCCTCGTCACATGTAAAGACATAACCAACTAAAATCGCAATAACCTTTTGGGCCAGTCTACAAGGACAGTTACTCAACCACAGTAACCTGTTGGACCAGTCTACAAAGATGGTTCATATAAGACCATTACAGTCCATTTTTCTTGTTCCATCAGTGCATTTACAGTTCTTACTGGGGTCACTGTGGTCTTTTGGCTATGCAGTGCATTTACAGTTCTTACTGGGGTCGCTGCAATTTTTTTTTTCAGTCTATAATTTACACTGACAATTCTAACTAAGACTACTTAGTGGAAATTTTTCTATTTTATCAATAAAGACTAATGTATAAACATTCAAGCCTAACATTCATAAATGATAAAATAATCACATATCCACATGCTCAATTCACATATACATGTAATCACATTTAATACAACAAATTAAATAAAAGATCACATGTAATATAACATAAATGAATAAAAAAAATAGCATGAATATAACAATATATCTAAGCATATATTAAGTCATGCAATTTTTTTTTAATAGAAACAAAATAAATGCATAATAAATACATTTAAAAAAAACCCCACCTAAACCAAAGGTAAGTCGCAACCCAGTGGTGTGCGCAGCTTTTGACTGGTGGTCCTGGGTTCGATTCCCAAGGATGCCAATTTCATCCCCTACTTTTTATTTTCTATTAAAAAAATGGGCTTAAACAAGGTTGGGCTTCGAAAAAAAATGGCCCAGATTTTTTTTTTTATTGCAAAAAGCCAGCCCAAAATTTTTTTATTAGTCTTTAAAAAAAATGTGTGGCCGTGAGGCCCAGGCCCATGGAAGTCAGATGACCTAATCAGATGACCATTAGGTCATCTTCTTCGTCCATTCGGCTACTGTTCACGTGAACAATAGCCGTTCCACAGCAGCAGCGGAGACGCCGCTGGAGCCTCCCACGCAGCACCACAGGCGCCGGAAAAGGTCGGTCCAAGCAGCTGGGTGCTGCCGACCACCTCGCTGGTGCGCACTGCACCACGGTGGTGCACGCAGCACCTCGCTGGTGCGCGCTGCACCACGGTGGTGCACGCAGCACCACTGCGTTGGTGCTCGCAACACCACCTGGTGCGTGGCTTTTTTTTTTTTTTCTAAACAGATAAAAAAAAAAAGAGGATAAAAAAAGACACCATACAAATCTCAAGCATATACGAGAAAAAATTATAAACTAGAAGCAATTCAAAAAATAGCTCTGATACCAATGTTAGAATGCACAGCAGAAAAGTACCTTAAGCTCAGCTTATAAAATTGCTCCACAAGTTTTTCCAGATTGATAAATTCCATGCGTTTCCTCTTGGTAGCGAAAGTGTACTACGTAGTATGAAACTAAAGTAACACTTATAAAATCCACAGCCTAAATATTTTATCAAGAGAGAACAAAAAGAGAGAGAGCCTTTTTCGTATTTCAGATGGTGCCAAAAAACACAATTGGGAGGACTATATATAGTCCTCCTATGCACGGCTGGCCTTAAAGGCCAGCCTTCAATTCTGATAAAAACCAGTTTAAGCCATGCGTTACATGCGTTACAAGCAGACGTTGGAGGGGGTCAGCCCCACGTGGGCGCCCCTCCATCTAACAATCACCTTGGGGATTGATAATTCATGAGATTAGGTTGCTGTTGAATACTTTTGTTGATGTAAATCTTTGTCATGTGTATAGAGAAGGTAATGAGGCTGCTCATGGCCTAGTTAGACATGCTTGGATATTTGATCACATTCAAACGTGGTGGGACGAGTTTTTAGACTTTATCTCTCAGGCTATTTGGATTGATAGTTGTCTGTAACTTGTGGTTTCTGTTTTAATGAAGTTGTTGGTTATTAAAAAAAAAAATACATATGATTTATTTAATACTTTTGACTTTGATCTCTCGTTGAGTTCTTAAGTTCCCCCACTCCCCCCGCTTTTTTTTTTTCCACCTTCCTCTCTCTCTCTCTCGACATGGGATATTTTTGGTGGCCTTCCTCCACTAAGACCTTGGGCGACTAGTCCAAGTTGCCTAGTAGAAGAGCTGGACCTATCTAATACCTTTGATTTCTAATATCTTTCTTTTGTTTCCCAGTACCACATCATTTATCTAATTATTTTTATTTTTTTATTATTATCAATTTTGTATTATTCCTTTTAAGTACAATATTTGTTAGATTTATGCTTGTTATAACCACTTTATTATCTATCTTTTGTACTTTATATATACGGCCCTCAATTGCCGTTTCGCTTGTATGATCATTTAATTAGTTGCGTTTGGATGTTGAGATGAGTTTAGTTGAGTTGAGTTATGAATAGTAATATTTTGTAGATCCTATTAAGATAAGTTTAACATTTTTAGGTTAAAATGAATTTAACTTTTTATAAGAAGTTAAAAAAATAGTGTATCGTGTCAATGATTTGTTTGATATAAGTTAAGATGAGTTCAGTTTGGTTCGCAACCTTTTACTTGCCTCTTGCACCCTATTAGGTACGTACCACTTTCCCCGTTATTGCATGGCCCCTCGGGGATTGATCAGACACAACGATGAGACGGTAGCTAGAAGTGTACGTACGTAGAGAGATAGTGACAAGCAAAGTGATGTATATATAGTACTATGGCTGACTCATAATAATAAAAATAAAATTCAGGATGAATATATATATATATATATATATATAACAATATATATATGTTTGAAAAAAAAGCTAAAGCTAATTTGCATTAAGACATACACTATACCATATAATTTGAGTTACGCTTTATAATACACTTTCATCCGGCCATTACCATTATTACACTGACTTGATGTATTGCCATTAATGTACATTAACCATTAGCTCTGCTCTTGTTTTTGAAATGACAAATTTAAAAGCTAATGATAATGTTAATATCGATCATCGCGTAACATATAGAAGAATTAGAGTAAGATGAGAGTACAATATATAATTATTTGATAAAAGTAAATAAATTTTATATATTGGCTTTCTGACCCGATAAAAAAACTTAATAATTGAAGAAAACCATTATTAAAAAGGAATTTTTTAAAAGAAGGAAAACCTTATTCATTAACGCAAATTTAAATGGAAAAATTCTATTTTAAGCCTGTGTGGATTATGTACACGTCTAGTAAAGTACTTACATGACATAATTTGATTTGAAAAAAATATTTTAAAATTTAATTTGTATAAATCAAATCTTACCATGATTTAAGTGACATTGATAATGTGCTCTACACACCAATTTGATAATAGAATAAAATATTAAACAATTGATATTCGACAATAGCCACGACGATTAGTACATAAAAGTCACACTTATTGCACAAAACGACATATATAAACATAAAATAAACAAAACTAAATAACTGACTTTTTCACTTTCGAGCTCATGATCATCATCATATATGTTGATCACAATCGATCAAGACTTACGCTTGAGAATGATGTTCAAACCATATCTAATCAAATCAACATCACCGCTGAGAGGGGGCATCTCAGCAACTTTCTTGGAAAATCGATCGAAAAGTTGATCCATGTTTTCGCTTCCGAAATGCTTGCTCAAAGGGCCATCAAACCCAGCTCTACACTCCTCTACGCTAATCATACGGCTGGAGGTACTGGTTCGAGTAATCAATCTCACAATGTCAAAATGCCCATTTTTTACTACTATAGCCTTTATCTCCTCCGCTGATGGCCCGTAGATTGGCAAGTTGAAGGAATCCATTTTATCTTTGCTTATTATTCCCTGCAAATTAAGATCAAACCATGCAGCTGTTTTAATTATATATTATATGATTTCAATTATTGGGCCAATAATTCTATTGACTCTCCTAATTTATGAAATCATGTCACTCAATCCAAGTTCGATTAATTGAAATGTAACCAATAGATAAAAAAAATTGTGCCAATCAGAAATGTTCATGGAGTTCTACGTACGTACATGATCGTGGAAGCATCACACATCAACTAGCATAAATCAACTTATTTTCATTGCTATAATTAATTTCAAATGGATTACACAAAAGTAAAGATATAAAATGACGTGATTTCGTATGATCCGTTAGATCTATTTTATGATAAAAATAATTTTATAATCTGATGTACCACGTCAACCTAGTACTTCAATTTATAAGTTTATTTTTATGTAATTCCTGTGTCTAAAGTATTTTTTATTTCAAAACAAGTGGCTGTATATTGACAAATAGGCTCAAATCTCAATATAAGCAACAGATCAGTAGCAAATTACATGTAGAATTGAATGATTGAGTAAATTCATAATTTCTACAAAAAAAGACTTAGAAAAACACTAAATTAAGAAGTAGCTGCTTTAAGGTATATATATACCTCGTTAACCAAATCCAGAAGAGACGATTCCAAGGGCTGGTCTTGCGGGCCAATTGAGGATTGTATTGGAAGAGTCCCGTCCTTACGTCCGGACATTAAGATTGCCATTAATCCTCCGGGAGCAAGCTCCTCTGCTCGAGCACTTAAAAAGGATTCCATGTCTTTCTCAAACTGTGCAGAATAAGCCTGACCAACTTCCTTCGTTGCATTTCGATAATACAATCTTCCCCTATTACATGAAGCTGAATCCAAGTCCCCAACCTCCGGTGGTGCCCTAGAAAGCCAATGAAGTGCATATGCAGAGTATACAAACTTCAGAGATGCCTTTGGAAATAATCTATGGTAGAAAGATCCTGGAACTCCCGCCCCAAAGTATTGCCTGTCGGCTGGAAGATTTGCAAAGAGAGTGTTGAAATCATTGGAAACATGATCGTTGAAGAACACTTGAAATTCTGGGAGGTTACGACCTTTGCTTTTGTATTTTTGTACCACAGCTTCTATGATGTTTTTCATGGAAACGTATGTGTTAGGGCCAACAGAACAGCCTAAATCGGCAATCCCAAATATGTTTGAATTTGGACACGAGACAGTTTCATCGATGTCGAGATTTTCAGTAATTGCTTCGATTACCAGGGTTTTGGCATGATCAGCTCCCACTCTCTGAATGGAAGATTAAAAGTTAGATGAATATTGTGAAATCAACTATTATTCTGAAAATTTAAATGGAAAGATAAAAATTTTATTATTTATTTTAAATTTTAACGAGTATATGTCTTGAGGTGCGAGATCTATTGCTTTTATTCTTTAGAAATTAAAACTTCTTTCAAATTTTGACTGCTATTTTCTTCTTTTTCTATGCGATCAAATGGAAAAACCTCAGTAAGAAAGTACTATTTCCCAAAAGTACCTGCAGATTGGAATTTTTGGCGTAGCTGTATTGTCCATCTCCACCGATCATAACATATGGTTCTTCCTGCATCTCTCTCTATGATATTTTATGCACGAGGGTTCATGAATTAGTTCCTCGATCACTCTGTGTGTGCATATATATATATATATATATATATATATATATATAGTGCTTTGCTACACAACCTCCACCATACTCCACACTTTACATTTTTTTAAATTTTTAAAATTTTTAATATTTTTTTTTAAATTTTTTTTGAGTTTATTTTTTTTAAATTATTTTAAATTTTTTATTTTTTATTCATATAATAAATATTTAATAAAAGAAAAAAATAATAAAAATTAAAAATAATGTGGAGTGTGAAGTGTTAGGAGGTTGTGAAGATTTTTATATATATATATATATATATATATATATATATATTACGTATCATTAATGTCATAAGACTTTTAATCCCAATAGTTGCAGGGCTAGCTGCTGATGGAAACGTACGTTGCATGGGTTTTCATGTGTTTTCATGTACTTTTTTTTAAGTAATTTTTTATATTGATTATTTTAATATTTTTAAAACATATAATAAATTTAGAACATCATTAAAAATACTTCCTTAATTAGAAAGTGAAAAAAAAAATCATTAAAAATACTTCCTTAATTACGAAGTAAAATAAAAAATTATTTTTATAATTTTTTATTTTACTTCGTAATTAAGGAAGTATTTTTTAATAATATTCTAAACTTTTTTTATTTTTTAAAAATATTAAAAATTATTAAAAAAATTTATATAAAAAATGACTTAAAACAAATACATAAAAAACACATATTATAGCACCGTGAAATTTTCCAAACAATTAGGTTTTTCGGGCCGACTGCAAACTTTCTCTGCATTCCTTATCACAATTGGATATTGTATTGATTTACGTACACTCCAACTTTTAACTGCCAGTTTCAGCTTTTCGCTGACATTTTCTTTGAATTATTTGTTTTCGATCAGTTGAATATTTAAGATTGGTGAAATCTTATTCCTAGTTTGTATTTGTAAATCATCTCAACTCATCTGAAAACAAATTATCTCAACTAATCTAATCTAATTATTATAATTTTTTTAAATTTTTACACAAAATAAAATAAATAATTCAACTTTTTCAAATCTCAAAACAAAAATATTTAAAAATATATATATATTTTAATAATATTTTATTCAACTTTTAACTTTAATCTCAACTTATCTGTAAAAACAAACGAGTCCTTAATGCATTATCTATTCCATGTATAGCCTTTTTATTCGACCGGAAGATGATAGGTCTGAAAAACAATTATAAGAACTAGTATTAGAAATTTGACAAGGAGTACTTATATATTGAAAAGATTTATATAGAAATGTTAAGGAAATTCACAAATTGACGTGTTTTTATTTGATCTGTTAGATTTAATTTATAATAAAAATGATTTTACAATTTGATGTATCACACCAATCCACGTCACTTTGTGAAATTATTTTTGTGTACTCCTTTTATAGCTTAAGTATTTGTCAAGAAATAATACTTTTGCTTCCATGCAATATGGCTCAAAGCTGAGTCAATGAGACATCTTAACATGTACTGGCTAGTACTACTCCCAAATAATGCAGGGCATGCAACAACTTTGGCTTTCTTGTTGCACAGAGTATATAAACATTTATTTTGAAACAAATCAGAGCTCTAATCGGAGTTGTCACCATCGAAATACGTATATTTTGAAATTAATTCTTATAGATATATATAGATATGACACGTCAACATTGACACTAATTATGTTGTGAGAGAACTACTATAGATACAAAGAGATTACATAAAGTAAACCACAAATTGATGTGTCTTTCATGGAATCCGTAAGATCTACTTTATAATAAAAGTAACTTTATAATCTGACGTATCACATTAAACCGCATCAGTTTGTAAATTTACTTTTGTGTAATCATTTTGTGACTAAAATATTTTTCACGTTGTAAACTCTACAGATTGTATCTATTTCTCTCTAAATTATATATGAGAAGGTGATTGATTATTTTATTTTGGAGAATCTCAATCTTAATTGTCAAAACAATACCCATTTTCAAATAATATAATTATATATGATCTAGACATGATGAGAAGCCAAGATTATCTAGCTCTAGTATTGATTCTCCTTTATGAATGAGCCAACATACAGATTTCACTCGATCGGCCCAAGTTTGATTAAAATGCCACAAAAACAATATATAGAAAAAAAGAACTAAATTTGATCATGATCAAAGTTCTTTACATTTGATCAAAATAACGACATCTCAACCAACAACAATTAAATAAAATATTCAAAGTTCAACCCAACCAACAAAAGACTCGATTTTAATCCATTTTCTTGCGCACATACACATATAATATATATATATATATATATATATATATATATATATTTATATATATATTGAGATTGGGTATAATATAATTGGCCGAATTGGACATGAAGTTCTTACATACCGTGCGCAGCATGCAGCTAGAGAAGCACGCATGAGATCAAGATAGCAGGCATTCAATAATTTATTCTTTCTCCGTACAACCCTTCTTGCATGCATCAAACCGTATATATATGAAATAATGCAGGGCATGCAACAACTTTGGCTTTCTTGTTGCACAGAGTATATAGACATTTATTTTGAAACAAATCAGAGAACTAATCGGAGTTGTCACCATCGAAATAAATATATTCTGAAATTAATTCTTATTCAGATAGATACGACACGTCGACGTTGACACTGATTATGTTGTGATTGATTATTTTATTGTGATTGATTATGTGGTGAGAAGCCAAGATTATCTCTAGTATTGATTCTCCTTTATGAAGGAGTCAACAGATTTCACTCCATCGGCCCAAGTTTGATTAAAATGCCACAAAAACTAGAAAAAAAAAAAAAGAACTAAATTTGATCATGATCAAAGTTCTTGACAATTGATCAAAATAAACATCTCAACCAACAACAATTAAAAAAAAATATTCAAAGTTCAAACCCAACCAACAAAATACTCGATTTTAATCCATTTTCTTGCGCACATGATACACATATAATATATATAAAATATGTATATATATGTTGAAGTACGTGCGACTGTGATCATGTGGATCCAACACAATATATATATATATATATATTGAGATTGGGTATAATATTGGATTGGACATGATGTTCTCACATACAGCAGCATGCAGCTAGCTAGCTATAGCAGCATGAGAAGCACGCATGACATCAAGATAGCATGCATTCGTTAATTTATTCATTCTCCGTACAACCCTTCTTGCATGCATTCATGCTCTAAGGGTGGACAGCGGGCCCCGCGGGATGAAGGCACGATAGGGGTGACCCCGCCCCGCCCCCGCTTATATATATATAAATAAAGTTATATATATAAAACCCCAGGCATGTCGTTTCATGCTTGGGTTTTTTTTTACTTGATAACAAATGACGAAACTTGGGATTCCCCTGCGACAACCCCCCAAATTGTACAGTGTGCTATATCATTTGAATTATACCCAGTTTAATCTCGAGATTATTAGCTTGTATAGCCAGCCACCTTATGCTAGATGTAGCCCCATTAACCGAGGGCGTAGCATAGTCCCTCAGAGCCCTGTTTGCATCTCCATTCCGTTGATCCGCCATAGTGATGCAAATGTGGTGACTTCTTGCTTCTTCTTTTTATTGATTCGACGCAAAGTTCTCTCAATCTCAGGATCAAAAAGTGTAGACTCTAATAGTATAGATCGGGGCATACACTTCTAAATCTTGAAATAAAAATAAAAGAAAAGCAAAACTGAGATCTAATCACCAATCTTCAATAAATAAATAAAAATAAAATCTAAATTAGTAACAATCAAGCTAGTATCAATATCAATAACAAATAATTAATTCCCGACAACGATGCCAAAAACTTGTTGTGCTGAAAATATCTGTATGTATACAGAATCGTAACAAATAGTAAAGCGTTTTTAATAAAACGGATGTCGAACCTACAAGGAATAATTATGCTATTGAGTATTGAAATTTACTAAATTAGTTACTATTTGGAAAAACAAAATTTGAAGAATAGATTATCTAAATTAAACTGAAGAAAATATCATTAAAACTGAGATTTTAAAGATAATAAGAATAGATCTAGAGCTTTTGATTTCATCTAGCAAATCCCACACAATTTATTCTTTTTTGTTATAAAATTTCAATTATCCCAAGTTGATGATAAAATCCATTAACTATTCAATATTTTCTCTCGAACAATACCAAAAATATCTCCAACTAATAACTACATATCTCTATTTGAATTTAACTAATCGAAGACTCATTAAATTCTTTGTATTTTTCTTGAAAATCACACTAATCGCGGTAAAATATCTATACTTTTGCTCAACTAATGGTACTTAATCTTAGAGTTTTAATAAAAAATCACCTCTCGGTCTCATTGCGATTCAATAGATCGAATAATAATTAGCTAGAAAATTAC
Source organism: Juglans cinerea (assembly GCA_961763995.1). Taxonomy (NCBI): domain Eukaryota; kingdom Viridiplantae; phylum Streptophyta; class Magnoliopsida; order Fagales; family Juglandaceae; genus Juglans; species Juglans cinerea. Next base: position 15,997,993 of record CAUIVZ010000016.1, read on the forward strand.
AAGTATTAAGAATAAGAAATAAACACTCAATCAGGGAAATATTAAAAATACGATAACTTAGAATATAAATTATGTGTTCAATGCTAGACTATATCAAAGCGCGAGAAAATAAAATTAGTTCATAATGAAATTGAAAACAAAAAGAATGAAACTAGTATTCTTCGTTGGAGTCGGTTGATGAAGCATGCGACTCTCGCCTTTGCCCTCCAGATCTGTGTCTTTAAAAAAAACTTAAATGATAAACTCTAGAATATTAAAATCTAAAACTCAAACTCTCCTCCTCTTCTTCTATTCATCCCACAAGACAGGATTAAATAGATGTCAAAAGGTAAAATCTTCTAACCGGTACATCTGTTTTTGGGTTGAGACCAGCCTCCAATAAGAACAGGCCACGTAGCAGTCCCATTTCACTAATAATGCCGCACAATGCACCGAATAAAAAAAAAATCCCTACCCCTTGTCTCCCTCTCGCAGAAGCCCCCCTATGTTCCTCTTGCACTAAAGCCCTCTCTGTTCTCTCAAATGCGTCAAACTCAGTCTCCTCTCTCTCTCTCTCTCTCTCTCTCTTGCCGTCGTCTCTCTCTTTCTCACTCGTCTCTCTCCTCGCCCTCGTCAAATCTCTCTCGCCCTCGTCAAATCTGTAGCCATTGAAGCATTGCGAAGCCCTCGACGACGTTGATTTGGACTGTGTGCCGAACCATACCACCATCGTCTCTCTCTCTCGCTGTTGTAAAATCCGCAGGTAGGAAATGCTTTATATTTCATATTATTTTATATTTTTGAACGAATTGCAAAAATACCATGGAGGTCGATGGTGGTTCCGCATCGAACTGCGTGGTGGCTATCGGACTTCGTGGTGGCTGTGGGTGCCGACGGAATGGTTGTGGGTGGCGTCGAAATGACTGGTTGGCATTGAGTTGCTTGCCGTTGGAGTTAGAATGGCTGTGGGTGGCTACTGTCGGCATCGAAATGGCTGTGGGTGGTTGTGGCGTGGGCGGCTGGGCGTGTAGAAGGAGAGCGGCGAATGCGATTGCTGTGCAACGGGTATTCATTTGACGTAGCATATTGGAGGCTTTTCTGATGTAGTGGGATGCATTGTGTTATAGTGTATAATGTGACGTGTCAAACTATCATTGGTTGCTGATCTAATGCCTAAAACGGACAGTACCACTCCAAAGCGGAACTCATGTCAAAATTCAAATCCGGAAATAAGATATATGCGACTACAATCTAACCTAAAGATCTGAAAAATAGTTTCTAAAGATAAAAGTTAACAAAAAAGTAATTATCCCAAAAATAACGAAATTGTCTAAAATAGAAGATTCAGTAATAAGCGGCTTGATTTACGGAGTTCGGGAAGATTTGATGGTCAGCAGATTGATTGCGGAACTTGGAAGGGTCCAAACGGGTAGGTGCCGTCACTTCAAGAAAAACGGATATTTTTTACCATTTTTTGCAACGAAAAGAACTATTTGCGATGAAAATATACTCATTTTAGCTGGAAATAGTTACTTCGTTGGAAATAACTGGTCGCAAATAAATAGTTTTCTTATAATGCGTGTGCGTTGAATATAACTAATATTCTCGCCTACTGAGAGGAAAGACTCCCGATCGGGATAATAGAACCCTCTCGCGACCCAACAGAGCGGTAAAGTAGATTTTTCGGGCCGGTTGCAAACTTTCTCTGCATGTCTTATTACAATTGGATATTGTATTGATTTACGTACACTCCAACGTTTAACTGCCAGTTTCAGCTTTTAGCTAACATTTTCTTTGAATTATTTGTTTTCAACAGAGCGGTAAAGTAGATTTTTCGGGCCGGTTGCAAACTTTCTCTGCATGTCTTATTACAATTGGATATTGTATTGATTTACGTACACTCCAACGTTTAACTGCCAGTTTCAGCTTTTAGCTAACATTTTCTTTGAATTATTTGTTTTCGATCAGTTGAATATTTAAGATTGGTGAAGTCTTAATGCATTATCTATTCCACGTATAGCCTTTTTATTCGACTGGATCGAAGATGATAGGTCTGGAGAAGAATTATACAATATATTATACGAGTATTAGAAATTTGACAAGGAGTACTTATATATTGAAAAGATTTATATAGAAATGAAATTCACAAATTGACGTGTTTTTATTTGATCTGTTATATTTAATTTACAAAAAAAATAATTTTATAATATGATGTATTACATCAAACCACGTCGCTTTATAAAATTATTTTTATATAATCTTTTTATAACTTAAGTATTTCTCAGGAAATAAAACTTTTGCTTCCATGCAATATAGCTGAGTCAATGAGACTTCTTAATTATAAACATGTACTGGCTAGTACGTACTACTCCCAAATAATGCAGGGCATTCAACAACTTGGGGTTTCTTGTTGCACAGAGTAATTAATTCTTATTGAGATAGATACGACACGTCGACGTTGACACTGATTATGTTGTGAACTCTATACTGATTGCATCTACTTCTCTCTAAATTATAGCTAGAAGGTGATTGATTATTTTATTTTTTATTTGATAAGAAATGACGAAACTTGGGATCCTCCTGCATGTGACAACTCCCAAACTATACAGTGTGCTGTATCATTTGAATTATAGCTAGTTTAATCTCGAAATTATTAGCTTGTATAGCTGACCTCCTTATGCTAGATGTAGCCCCATTAATCGAGGGCGTAGCATAGTCTCTCATAGCCCTATTTGCATGCATCTCCATTCTGCTGATCCACCATAGTGATGCAAACGTGGTGACTTCTTGCTTCTTTTTATTGATTCGATGCAAAGTTCTCTCAATCTTGGGATAAAAAAAGGTAGACTCTAATGGTTTAGATCGGGGCATATACTTCTAAATCCTGAAATAAAAGAACAGAAAAGCAAAACTAAGATCTAATCACCAATCTTCAAAAAATAAATAAAAATAAAATCTAAATTAGTAACAATCAAGCTAGTATCAATATCAATAACAAATAATTAATCCCCGACAACGACGCTAAAAACTTGTTGTGCTGAAAACATCTTTATGTGTACAGAATCGTAACAAGTAGTAAAGCGTTTTTAAATAAATGGATGTCGAATCTATAAGGAATAATTATGCTATTGAGTATTGAAATTTACTAAATTAATTACTATTTAAAAAAATAAAATTTGAGAATAGATTATCTAAATTAAACTGAAGAAAATATCATTAAAATTAAGATTTAAAAGATAATAAGAATAGATCTAGAGCGTTTTATTTCACCTAGCAAATCCCACACAATTTATTCTTTCTTGTTATAAAATTTCAATTATCCTCATCAAAAAAATTCTTTAACTATTCAATATTTTCTCTCGAACAATACCAAAAATATCTCCAACTAATAACTACATATCTCTATTTGAATTTAACTAATCGAAGACTCATTACACTTTTTGTATTTTTCTTGAAAATCACACTAATTGCTGTAAAGTATCTGTACTTTCACTCAACTAATGGTTCTTAATCCTAGAGCTTTAATCACAAATCACCTCTCGATTTCATTGCGATTCAATAGATCGAATAATAATTAGCTAGAAAATTACAAGTATTAAGAATAAGAAATAAACACTCAATCAGGAAAATATTAAAAATACGATAACTTAGAATATAAATTATGTGTTCAATGCTAGACTACATCAAAAATCTAGAAAACAAAATTAGTTCATAATGAAATTAAAAACAAAAAGAATAAAACTAGTATTATTCGTTGGAGTCGGTTGATGAAGCATGCGACTCTCGCCTTTGCCCTCCAGATCTGCGTCCTTGAAAGAAGCTTGAATGAGAAACTCTAGACTATTGAAATCTAAAATTCAGACTCTCCTCATTTTCTTCTATTCATCCCACAAGACGGGATTAAATAGATGACAAAATTCAAATCCAGAAATAAGATAAGTGCGACTACAATCTAACCTAAAGATCTAAAAAATAGTTTCTAAAGATAAAAGTTAACATAAAAGAAATTATCCCAAAAATAACGAAATTATAAAAAATAGTAGATTGATTGCGGAACTCGGAAGGGTCCCACCGGGTAGGTGATGTACATGTGCGCTAAATATAACTGGTCTTCTCGTTTACCGAGAGGAAAGACTCCCTATCAGGATGATAGAACCCTCTCGCCACCCTACGGAGCGGTAAAGCTGCTCCTCTTTGCTAGTTGTTGCCCACGATGTCATGTGGGTTGGTCGCTTAAGTTGGTCATTTAGACTAGCTAGTCGCCCAGAGCCTTGCGCCAAGTCTTCTCACCCAGAAGGTAAAATATCTTGTTTATCGCCTAACTCTTGTCGTCAATTCTAGTCGCGAGTCTCTTCGCCTAAATATCTTCTTCTCTCTTAAGATCTTGTCGCCTCTCGTTGGTTTGGATCCTTAATCTATTTTTTTATACCAAAATACTCTCATTTTACACTAAATCTTCTCATTCTTTTAAATCTAAAAAAATAAAGAAAAATATATAGAAATAAAATAAAATTAATAGAATTAAAAAAAAATTGACACTTTTCATAAATAAAAGATGAATAAAAATCACACTTATCATGTATATATACATGTATATATATATATATATATATATGTATTACGTATCATTAATTTCATATGACTTTTAATCCCGATAGTTGCAGGGCTAGCTAGCGGCTAATGGAAACATACGTTGCACTTTTTACATAGCACCGTGAAATTTTCCGAACAAGTAGGTTTTTCGGGCCGACTGCAAACTTTTTCTGCATGCATGTCTTATTACAATTGGATATTGTATTGATTTACGTACACTCCAACGTTTAGCTGCCAGTTTCAGCTTTTAGCTGACATTTTCTTTGAATTATTTGTTTTCGATCCGTTGAATATTTAAGATTGGTGAAATCTTTATGCATTATCAATTCCACGTATAGCCTTTTTATTCGACTGGAATGTTGGTTCAAAGGGGCTGCAAAACAGACAATAGTGAGAGAAAGTTTGCTTCAAGGCGCGTTACAATGTCACTTTCCTTAAGACAATATTCGCCCCCACCAATAACGGTATGCATACGGATTACAAGCGAATTTGCCTCCAAAATACAATGAAGTCCAGAACAAGTCTGTTTGTCTAACTGCGTTATGCACACACGAAATTAGACCCCGAATACCCTCAGATTTTGTTATTCAACCAAGAAAATTAGAAATCTGTTTTCTCGAGAACAAACAGATTCTAACAAGTTCTAATAATATGAAGAAGTGAAGAATTTGGGAGAGAGAGAATTCAAAATTCTATTCTGTCATCTTCAAATGGCAGGTCAATGGGTCTATTTATAGATAACCAAAGGTTGTGAACGAAAAGTTATAACTCTTTGAATTTCTGAAAACTGTTCAGAACCAGTACATATATTGTGCCTGTTGCCAAAGGACACAACAGTTGGACTTAGTCCAATGGTTGCCTTGCTTCCACTCGAACTGGTTGGTACCAGTTCGAATCATGAGACGCACACTTCCGGAGTTTTATTTTCATTTTCCCAAGCATTGCAGCACCTCGCTGCATGTGCCTCGCGCGCCCCCTTGAACCCCAAACATTGCAGTGCTTCACGCATGCACTCCTTGGTGCTGGCAGCACGCCTCTTGGAGAGGCTTCTAAATAAATCCACAAAAACCCTTCCTTGGGAAGAGGCGTGGATCGAACCCAGTCTATGGGTTTACATGGGAAGCATCAATACCACTAAACCAGTTAAAAGCTTATGGTTGCAAACAAAAACACAATAATATAGCCATTATAAGTTTCCATAACTTCTCTCTTTCCAAATTAATTCACAACTTCCAAAAATAAATCCTCAAAATATCATTAATAATAAATATTATATATACTATTTTGAAAATATTTCCAACAATCCCCCACCATTTTCAAAATACATCCTGGTTAGAATAGGAAAACTTATACATAAATAAAGGTGTCTTTTGGACTTGAACCTTCAGATAGTGAAAATACATCAAAGCTAACCAGAATGGCATAGTAGACAATGCTTTGAACTAGCGATTCTATACGATTAGCCGGATATATCTCACATATAAATTTTCTTCTCTTTGGGTAGTTCATAAAAGCCGACACGTGGATTGACCTTGTGTCTATATCCGGGTTTCATGAGCACTCTAGTGACAAAGCCTTAATTCGCATAGGAGGCGGCACCACCCCCGACACTCATATAGGTAGACTTATCGAAAGTGTCCTATAACTAAACACTTTAACATAACCATGTTATAAGTCTATTAAGAGCCTATTGCTCAACCTCTCATTTTCATTACAGTACCAAGCACTTCAAACATTGGGATGATTAAATTAGTTTGAAAACTAATTTAAATATCACAGTGCTTGCAAATCACGAACATATAATGTATTTTGCTCATTGAACTCAAGTCTTGATATGTTCAAGAGTTGAGTCGAGTTTCCATTATTGGTGATTTTATTGTATTGGCTTTAAACCCATCCCCTTTGATGTCTTCCACATCAAATCCCTTGCAAGTCCTTTAGTTAATGGATTTGCCAAATTTTGACAAGATCTCACAAAATCAATTGTAATTACTCCATCTGTGAGTAACTGCCTCACATAGCTATGTCTTAATCCAATATGCCTAGACTTGCCATTATATATATGGCTATAGGCCCGCGACAGTGTAGCCTGACTGTCACAATGCAAAGATATTGGTGGCATTGGTTTTGGCCAAATCGAAATCTCTATTAATAAGTTTCTCAGCCACTCTGCCTCTTTGCTACAAGAAGCCAATACTATAAACTCTCCTGCCATGATAGAGTTAGTTATGCATGTCTACTTCTTTGATCCCCAGGAGATTGCTCCTCCACCAAGGGTGAATATCCACCCACTGGTTGACTTGTGATCATCATGCTCAGTTATCCAACTGGCATCTGAGTATCCTTCTACTACCGAAGGAAATCCGCTGTACTCAATACCATAATTTATGGTATTTTTCAAATATTTGAAAATTCTTTGTACAGCTATCCAATGAATATGACTTGGGTTACTAGTGTACCTACTAAGTTTGCCTACTGCAAATGCAATATCAGGTCTAGTACATGTCATAGCATATATTAGATAACCAATAACTCTAGCATATTCAAGTTGATCCACTGTTCTCCCAGTATTAGGATACAATTTTAAATTTGAATCAAAAGGTATAGCCATGGGTTTGCAATCAAAGTAATTAAACTTTTTCAATATTTTCTAAATATAATGTGATTGGGTTAGAGTTATACCATTATCATTTCTTATAATTCTAATACCCAAAATCACATTTGCAATACCCAAATCCTTCATATCGAAATTTGATGACAAAAATTTCTTTGTACTTTCAATGCTCATATTATCAGTGCCAAAAATCAACATGTCATCTACATATAAGCATATTATAACACTTTTATTTTCATTGAACTTGTTGTAGACACATTTATCAGATTCATGTATCCTAAAACCATTTTTCACTACAGCTTTATCAAATTTTTCGTGCCATTGTTTTGGTGCTTGTTTAAGTCCATAAAGTGACTTAACCAATTTACAAACTTTATGTTCTTGGCCAAGCATGACAAACCCCTCGGGTTGTTCCATGTAAATTTCTTCTTCTAATTCACCATTCAAGAAGACAGTCTTAACATCCATTTGATGGATTTCAAACTTGTAGATGGTTGCTAAGGCAATCAAAGTTCTGATAGTAGCAATCCTAGCAACTGGTGCGTAGGTATCAAAATAATCTAACCCTGCCTTCTGGGTTAAACCCTTTGCTACTAGTCTTGCCTTAAACTTTTCAATTGTTCCATCTACTTTCAGTTTCCTTTTAAAAATCCATTTGCAACCAATAGGTGTCGAACCAGGGGGTAAATCTACTAATTTCCAAGTATTATTACCCATGATTGAATCCATTTCATCATTAATAGCTTCTTTCCAAAAAGCTACATCTTGAGACTTCATAGTCTCTTCATACGTCATAGGATCATTATCAACATTGTGTGTAATCATGATTTGGTTACAAGATGAATCTCTTGTACCATCTACCAAGTACACAACAAAATTTGGTCCAAATGACTTTTCAGTTATGACTCGTTTACTCCTTCTTGGTTCAAATGGTTCACCAGATTCGACATTATTTTCAAGTGATCTGTCTAATTCCACTATTTTATCATTAAAAAGTAGAATTTCACTGAATCTATTTTCAAAAAATTCAGCATCCCTGGATTCAATCACTGTATTGACATCAACAGAACCATTAGGTTCCACAACTAGGAATCTATAGCCAACACTGTGATGTGCATAACCTAAGAAAACGCACTCAATGGCTTTTTGTCCTAACTTCTTTATCTTAGGTTCAAGTAATCTAACTATGGCTTGACAATCCCAAACTTTAAAATGATTTAAGTTTGGTTTTCGTTTCTTCCATAGTTCATATGGAGGAACTTTAGTTTTCTTGTGGGGTATTCTATTCAAAATATAGCATGCTGTCAGCATAGCTTCTCCCCAAAAACTTTTGTTTAAACCAGAATTAGTAAGCATGGCATTAACCATTTCTACTAAAGTTCTGTTTTTCCTTTCTGCCACTCCATTTTGTTGTGGAGTGTAAGCCATAGTAGTTTCATGAATAATGCCTACAGATTCACAATAAGCAGGAAAGTGATATTCACCTCCTCTATCGGATCTAAGACATTTTATCTTGACATCACATTGATTTTCTGCTTCATTTTTATATGCCTTAAAATTATTCAAAACTTGGTCTTTTGAATGCATCAAATAAACATAGCAATATCTAGAGAAATCGTCTATAAAAGTCACAAAATATTTTTTACCTCCTCTAGTAGGCGTGCTATGCATGTCACATACATCACTGTGTATTAATTGCAATAAAGATGAAGTCCTTTCTACTCTAGAAAAAGGTTTTCTTGTAATTTTTGTTTGCATGCATATTCTACATTTATCTATCATATATTTAGCATATTTAGGAATTAAACTTAAATTAACTATGTCAACAAGCTTTCTAGCATGAACATGTCCTAAACGACAATGCCATAAAGAATATGAATCAATCATATAAGCAGAAACATTCACTTTATTATTAATATTGAGTTTGAACATGCCTTCACTCAGGTATCCCTTTCCCACAAAATTACCCCCTTTGGTCAGAACAAATTTATCTGACTCAAAGACTAATTTAAACCCATACTTATTCAGAAGACTACCAGATACAAGATTTTTCCTAACTTCTGGTACATGATATACATCCCTGAGAGTGAGCACTTTTCCAGAGGTGAACTCCAAATCTATTGTGCCTTTGCCTTTAACTGTAGAAGTGGATGAATTTCCCATGTAGATAACACATCCATCTTCTTCCGACTCATACTTTTTAAACAAACTCTTGTCTTTGCAAACATGTCTTGTTGCTCCTGAGTCAATCCACCAAGAGTTGTTTCCTTCGAGAATATTGACCTCAGAAATCATGGCCATAAAATTCTCTTTGGAGTCAGAGTTTTGTTGTTTCTTTTTAAGGAAACGACAATCTCTTTTGTAATGGTCTGGCTTTCCACAATGAAAGCAATTTACACTCAGTTTCTTCTGATTCTTGCCTTGGAAGTAACTTTGTTTTCTTCCAAAGTTATTCTTTTTCTTCCGGTTTTCATATCCAGATTTCTTGGGTTGTCCAATTTTGTGAGTCTTCCCTTCCTCTACCATATGCATATTGGAGGTCAAAGAGTCACGCTCTTCTTTACCATCTCTGAGCCTTATTTCCTCTTCTATACGAAGATGTTGGCTTAGATCTTCTAGAGACATTTCCTCCTTTCTATGCTTTAGACTTCTTTTGTAGTCTTTCCATGATGGAGGAAGTTTATCGATAATGGATGAAACCGATATAGAATCATCCATCTTCATATTGTGTTGAGTGAATTGATCAAGAATATGCATAATTTCATTGAATTGTTCAACAATAGGCCTAGAGTCTACCATTTTATAACTGAAAAATTTGGTAGCCAGAAATTTCTTACTTGTAGCATCTTCTAAGAGATACTTAGCCTCAAGTGCGTCCCAAAGATCGTTGGCGGTTGCTTTGTTCTGGTACGCGTCAAACAATGTGTCAGACATTGCATTGCAGATGTAGTCGTCTTGTTCCCACTTGATTCTTGCCCGACTTTGAGCAATTGTCTCGTCCTCATTTGCAGACGGCCTAGGAGTGGTTAGAACATACACCACTTTAAGACTGGCCAGGAGAAAGTGCATCTTCTTTTGCCAGCGTCGAAAATGGGCTCCATCAAAACGTTCGAGTTTAACAAAGTCCGCAGCAAACTCTCTCAAACTATGTGCCATTAGTAATGAAATATTGTCTTAAGAAAAGCGACATTGTAACGTGCCATGAAGCAAACTTTCTCTCACTATTGTCTGTTTTGCAGCCCCTTTTGTACCAACAAGGAAGATGATAGCTAGCTAGGTCTGAAGAACAATTATACACTACATTATAAGAGTAATAGAAATTTGACAAGGAGTACTTATATATTGAAAAGATTTATATAGAAATGCTAAGGAAATTTACAAATTGACGTGTTTTTATTTAATCTGTTAAATTTAATTTATAATAAAAATAATTTTATAATTTGATGTATCACACCAAACCATATTACTTTACGAAACTATTTTTATGTAATCATTTTATAACTTAAGAATTTCTCAAGAAATAATACTTTTGCTTCCGTGCAATATGGCTCGAAGCTGAGTCAATGAGACTTCTTAACATGTACTGGCTAGTACGACGTACTACTCCCAAATAATGCAGGGCATGCAACAACTTTGGCTTTCTTGTTGCACAGAGTAACATTTATTTTGAAACAAATCAGAGCACTAATCGGAGTTGTCACCATCGAAATACATATATTCTGAAATAATTAATTCTTATTGAGATAGATACGACACGTCGACGTTGACACTGATTATGTTGTGAACTCTATACAGATAGTATCTATTTCTCTCAAAATTATAGCTAGAAGGTGATTGATTATTTTATTTTGGAGAATCGCAATCTTAATTGTCAAAATAATACCAATTTTCAAATAATATAATTATATATATGATCTAGACATGGTGATCTTCTTTGCTGATCTTCTTGCTAATTATATAATTATAATTATATAATTATACCAATTTTCTTGCATTTGGAGTTGCATCTTTCTTTGCTGATCTTCTTGCTGTTTTATGCGCATCTCCATATCTACTTGTTTCGTCATTTGAACCTCTAATTTCTGCTGTTTTGCCATCAATTCCTCGATCTTAGAATTTGCATTCTCTAACGCATTGGCAGTAGTGCTTGATGTTGATGAAGAGTCTGAAGGCTTTACACAGCGACCCAAACCCTCAAGTAGCCCGAATGTTGACCCAGAACTTGTGTAAAAATTTCAACATCTCTTGTTGATGAATTATGATCTGATGCAGCTTCAGCACGAAGGGTAATCATTTTATCCTACACACAATATATAAAATTAATATTGACACAATAATTTAAATATGGTTAATTAAAAGAAATTATAATACTTATATAATTCTCACGAGCATCTGGATAAGTCCACTCTCCATTACTATTAGTATGTGATGCAACATATAATTTTGTCAGATCATAATTGGTGTCAAACTCTTGCTACAAGAGACATTATTATGATATAAAATCTATATTAAAAACAAACTACATAGAATAAAAATAAATAAATAAAAAGTACATTACCAATTTCTAAGATAGGCGATGGAAAGATCTTGAACCTGCATGATGATGAATCTTTAACTTTAATCTATTTATTTTGTTTATATAACTTTGCTCCTGCATAGAAGTTGTAAAAGTTAGTAAGTGAAAAATTACAATATGACACACAAAGAATTCATTTAATTTATTTTATATGATGGAACCTCAAACATGTCGCAAAGTTTTTCCTATTCTTCAGCTCGGACATCCTGAAAAGGATGCTGGCGTGCATCTTCCTTGTTCTCGTACTTCTTGTAATACTCGTGACATCTTGCCTTATACTTACGGAATGCATTACACATAAGCTCTTCGACAGTCCTACGCTCCTCTCCTCGACCAAAATTTAGTTTGAAGTCATCCTTGAAAAAGTATATACACAAAAATATTATCATTTAGAATATTAAATAATATGAAAAAATATTTTTATTTAAATATTATGTACCAAACAACGCTTCTTTATAAGCTTTTTCACATCTATTGGGACTTTATGCCATGAACTCGTAACCAAAGGTACATAAGTCCGTGTAAGAGCACCCACATGCGAAGCAAGCCAAGCTGTTTGTTGTCCCTCGCCTCCTGTATGTTCATTAGGAATGTTAACTTTAATCTTACATACTTTACGATATTTCTCCAACGTCACGCCTCTGGTAGTGCATCAGCCGTGACGAGTACTATGTGTTATCTCTATAAAATAATATTAGTTATTTACCTTGTATCAATTATCATATATCTTAATTAAAAAAATGAGTATTAGCTATTTACCTTGTTCCGTAGAGTCAGTTTCTAATGGTGAGTTAGACGGAGAGCTAGGAACAGGTAGAGATGGGATGCGAACTTCCTTCCTCTTTGGTGGAATAATTGCGAGATACTGTATAACGTGAACTCAAAACTGATCAATCATCTGTATCAGTTTCATCTATAGATTCGCTCTCATCATCTGTAGATACTTCAGATGAGTCAATGCTTTGATCAACTGTCGATTTAACTATTTCAGCCTCAATATCTTCCCTATGTAATGGGATCATCTCATACTGGCTCAAATCCACAAATAAGTTAATGGTAGGTTGACTCTCTTGGTATGCTTCTTGAGTAGAGGGATTATCTTCTTCTTCATCTTGTCCCTCCACCTGAGGGATAACGTCAAAAATTTTTTTAGGAGAAAACTTTTGTACTACTTGCCATTGATTTCCTAATTGAGGATCATCTAAATAGAATACTTGAGATGCTTGGGAAGCCAAAATAAAAGGATCATCTTCATACAATTTTTTTGATGTATTAATACTCAGAAAATATTCATCCCGGCATTTTCCCCTTCGAGAATTGCTTAAATCCCACCAATTACACTTAAATATATAAACCACAAGCTCCCCCACATATCTCATACCAATTATATCTATGATAACTCTGTAGAAATCAACATTCTCTCTATCATGACTCCCTTCGACAAGGACACCACTATTTTGTGTTTTCCTATAAAGTTCTCGATCAATTGTGTGATATCTACTTCCTTGAGAAATACATGCAGAATATCGAGCAGCGCGCCTCGAAGGGCCATGCGCCAGTGCATATAGTTCATCTGATATATCGTTCAGATTACTCGCATGCATTTGTACACCCTACATATTAAATAAAGTATAAACATTCAACCGTTAACAATCCTCTCTATTTAAAATATGTTCGTGCAAAATTCCATCTGTATTATATTCATTACCCGTTGTTCGAACCATTTCGGGAACTCCTATTCATGTCTCTGGTCTATATCATTTACTCCCAGTTCTTTTATCACGTTAATATAATCACTGAAATTAAAAAATATCAACAATAAGTATATTCGTATAATTGTTTAATAAGTAAATTCAATGATTAATTAACAATTAATTTGAACTTACTTCAAGTGGCTCTCTATCTCTGGACAATTATTTAGCACGTACCACTGATCTTTCTTGAACTCCCTTTCACACAAATCATAACCACGCTAAGCACCAAGTGGACGTACTTGTTGGGAAAATACATAAAATCCGTTCCGTTGTCTTGCTTGGTCAACATCAAAGTTTATTTCCAGCCGATTAAACCTTGTGTTAACGCCATGGAAGTATTTGGAATAGAATGTATGCCACTCATCATCAATATATGTTTCTGCAATTGATCCTTCTGGACGGGCCTTATTACCCACTGTGCGTTTCAACTTTCCAAGAAACCGTTAAATGGGATACATCAATCTATACTGGACTGGTCCTGCAAGTCAAGCCTCACGAGGCAAATGAACGGCTAAGTGAACCATGATGTCGAAAAATGACGGTGGGTAAATATTTTCCAACTTACACAATATAATTGCAATTTCCCATTCCATACGATTTAAAGCTTCTACATTCAACGTTCTAGCACATAAATCTTTAAAAAATACACCCAACTCAATTAATGCAACCCGCACATCTCTGGTCAAGAATCCACGGATACCAATATGCAAGATATGTTGTAAAAATACTTGACAATGATGGCTTTTTAGTCCAGTAATTTTCCAGTCATTTGTTCGCACACACCTTGTTAAATTTGAGGCATACCTGTTCGGTAATTTAATCTTCTGCAACCACTCACAAAATGTCGCTCTTTCGTTCCTTGACAATGTATACCACCCAATTGGCATGTAAACATACGAACCACTTTGTTGCAAGTGTATTTCAGGTCTAGTTCCCAACCGCTTTAGATCTTTCTGTGAGTTTATATTATCCTTCGTTTTACCTTCAATTGACATCAATGTTCCTAATACGAGCTCGCATATATTTTTTTCAATATGCATAACATCGAGATCATGCCGCAATTTTAACGTCGACTAGTAGGGGAGTTCAAAAAATATATTTTTTTTGTCCAATTGAACTCATTTGCACTTCGTTTTTTCTTCCGTTGTTTTTTACCAAAATCATTACTTCCGACATTCACAAACTGTGCAATAACATTTTTGCCAGACAATAATGGTGGAGGGTGCCCCCATTCAACAATGCCATCAAACTACCTATCATTTCCACACCATCTATGGTCACGAGGTAAAATTGACGATGACCCATGAAGCATAGTTTCCTCCCACACGTAAGCCATTCAGATTGGGTATGTTTGTTACAAGTCGGACATGCCAATTTCTCCTTAGTGCTCCAACCTGACAAGTTTCCATAAGCAGAAAAATCATTTATTGTCCATAACACTGCATCATGCATCTTGAACGACTTGCCTGTTGATGAATCAAATGTTAAGACCCCATTCTCCCACAAATCTTTCAATTCTGCTATCAGTGGCTGCAAGTGTATGTCTATATCATTTCCTGGTGATCTCAGACCTGGAATGAGCAAACTCATGATGAAATATGGATATTTCATACACTTCCACGGTGGTAGATTGTACGGCATACGTACAACTGGCCAAGTACTATGACTAGTACTCATGTTCCCAAATGGATTAAATCCATCTGTTGCTAACCCAAGTCGAACATTACGAGGTTCTTCAGCAAACCATGGGTGTTCCAAGTCAAGTTCCTTCCAAACTTGAGAGTCTGCAGGATGTGACAAAACATTATCATTCTTGACTCTAGATGATGAGTGCCATGTCATATCCACAGCCGTTGAATGTGACATAAATAACCATTGTAATCTAGGTATCAATGGAAAGTGACGTACAACCTTCCGCGGCACATTCTGCTTCTCAGTTGTCCATCTTGATTCATGGCAAATGGGGCACTTGTTCAACTGCTCATTCTCTCGCCAAAATAACACAAATCATTCTTACATGCATGTATTACATTGTAATCAAACCCGAGTCCTTTTTTCAACTGTTTTGTTTCTTAAAAGTTGCGGGGTAAAATATTGTCCGATGGAAGTGCCTCTTTAAACAGCTCGAGCAACATATTGATAGCCTTAATAGATATTGGGCACATGGATTTTATATGAAGCAATCTAACTATAAATGATAACTTACTGTGCCTTCTACACCCTGGATA
Source organism: Juglans cinerea (assembly GCA_961763995.1). NCBI lineage: Eukaryota > Viridiplantae > Streptophyta > Magnoliopsida > Fagales > Juglandaceae > Juglans > Juglans cinerea. The sequence continues at coordinate 16,013,737 of CAUIVZ010000016.1, forward strand.
TAACTCACGATGTGAGTAATTCCACAAGCGGGTAGAAGTGTCATGGCACGAATCATTTGAATTTGATAGATTTGTTCCACTTTCATTCATAAACATTCATGCACCAATGTCGCCCAGCATTTGCTCCATATCCTCTTCGGACTCGTCACCAACAACCTCAGGATGTACATTTTCATCGATATCTTCTTCTTCATCTCGAAGTTCAAATGACGTTGGATACAGTTTTCTATGTAAGACCCAATCGGTATAACCTTGGTCAATACCTTTAACAAACAGATGCTCTCTCACTAACTCTTTTATGAGAACGTAAATTCTTACAAAGTCGACATGGACATCTAATACGACCGTCACTGCCAATTGTACATGATGCGAACTCCAAAAATTTCTTAACTCCTTCAGCATATACATTGTAATCCTCACCCAACCGATCTCTTACTCGCATCCAACTCTTATCCATGTCTAATATCCTATTGCAAACAGTCACGTGCATCAACAAACAATCAATTATCTAACATGTAGTGCAATTTCTTCATTTCACCAGGTAGTTGGTCCTATCCCATTCGGAATTGTAAGATCATAATCGCCAGCCTACCAACTATTATCTATCACTTCCAACAAGATTTCGGCAGCATCTCCCCATAGTTCTCCAAATATACTCGTTTGGTCGTGCACACCGACAAGTAATACATCGATGCACATTCACCGAAACTGCATTTCCGGAGAACAATAAGGGATGACTCTACCAAAATCATAATGTCGGATGCAATAGATATAGTTTCATAGTTTGCGAGAATGATCTTACAATCTCAGATTGTCCACTCTGGACAATTCAAGAGTTATCAATCAACCGTTCAACATAATTGATAACTCTCGAACCGTTCAAGAGTATATTAGTAATCTATACTCTATATATATATATGCTGTATAGTATCATATATAACTTATATAGTAAAGTATAATGGAATATATAGTATGATATATATTAGTTAAGTATAAATTCATATCATATAGTACTATATGCTATCATATATATATATATATATATATATATATATTACAACCTCATATATAACACTTTGATAGTAAAATATTATGATATATTACTATTATAATATAATAAAATACATATAAGTTATTATGTTTTCATTTAAAGTATTATACTGTCATAATATATATTATAATATTATATATATATTACAGTATATATAATCTACTATAATAGTATATGAGTAGTGCTAGAGAGCAGCCACTGTAGTTGTGCACACATTGCACACACTACGTGGCTGCTTCTCATCCTTTTGTTTTTTTTTTTTGGTGCAAAACGTAGATGGCTTCTCATCTCTCTCTCCATTGTCTCTCTCATCTCTCTCATCAACGTCTCTCTCTCTCATTAGCTCTTTCTCTCTCCTCGACTCTCTCTCTCTCACTCCTCGACTCTCTCTCTCATCCCTCATCGTCTCTCTCTCATCGTCTCTCTCTCTCTCTCTCATCTCCGCTCTCTCTCTCTCATCTTCAATCTCTCTCATTAGTTCTCTCATCTCTCTAATTTCAAATTTAAGAGATGTGTAGTTTAGATGATACTACATAGTGTGTGCAAAAAAGGCTGCTCTCAACAGTGGCTGCTCCCAATAATATTTCAGAAAAATTGTATTTTTTGATCAATAGTCACCGTAGAACACCATAAATCTACCGAAGGATGTTTAGAAATGAAGAGTAGTATGTGTTTTGTCGAAGAAACCACAGAATCAATGGATTTTTGGGTGTTTTCATGGCCGCTGAGTTGACTCAGCCTGGTCGAGCTCGATCTGGTTTCCGTGCGAACACGTTCGAATGATTTAACCCTTACGTTTGAACTCTCTATTAAGAGTTCGAACGGTTTTAAGTTTCCGTTCAACCTTATATTTTATTCGTTCGAACGCTTTATATTAAATTTGAACCATTTTGTTTATATTAGCTTATTAAATTGTTTTCATCGTTTCATTGAATTGTTCTATCAATTAATTTATTAAAAGTATATAATTTTGTAAATCTTTTCGTCGTAATTAGATTTTATCACTAATGTTGAATATATATTTTATTTTTATAATTTCAGGTTCATAATAATGTCTTATAGGGGCCGCAAACGTGGTATATCAGGGGAACCTTCCATCCAAACAGTTCGAGAGCAGACTGTTTTACTTGAGCGACAGGTAAAACTATTTGATTTTGTGGCTCTTATATGGGAGGGTCATTCCCTCCCATCAGTATTCAATGATCGTGGTTGGGCACCAATCTTAGATCAACGAGAAGAAGGAATGGAGCTCATTTCCTACATTGAGATCGTTATTGAGTTCTATAAAAAGCTCAGTGGTGTCATCTCAGACGATGGAGGGGCATACAGGATCTGTGTCCGATGAGTTCCTATTATATTTTCAGTGGACAGACTCGCTACATATCTAGGTATTCCTTAGCTTCTTGATGCCTATCCGAACCTGTAGCCTAGAGAGTCTGATCCTTCAGGAGATTCAGAGATGTCTCAGGACGAGGGACTAGTTTACACAGATGAGATCGATACTTTTGCTGATCATGAGGTCAGAGAGTTGATTGTTGGTCCAGATGCTCCAGTATACGATGGGACGAAAAGTATTAGGCAGGCATATTTATCTTCTTTTTTCAAGATCATGAATTTGATCATCGCCAACAATATTGACCCTTGGCAGCACAAAACTAAGGTCGGCATGGATCGAGCGAGATTTATGATACGGGTCGCTCGTGGCATCCCGATCAACCTCGTGGGTTATATATTTGAGAGGATCCGATCAGAGGCACGGTTCATTATGATAGATATATTGCCGTTTGGGATCCTCATCACTCGATTTTTGCTACATGCCGGGGTCGTGCCGGAACCTGCCCAGCGTTCCCGGGAGCCGATGGGACCGATCAACAGCACTACCCTATCACGGAGCTCGAGATTCCATTTTCGTGGAATTGTTCCTGATAGGGCTGATATTCAGAGAGATGCACAATTGGGAGATACTGGAGTACTGGCTGGTAAGACATCTGCACAGGCCGAGACATCACGCACATCTACTCGTGAGAAGATGGCCGACATATTGCATGCTGAGATCGGTGTACACACATCAGCAATGATTGATGTAGTGCATACTGCCATGTCTGAGTTGCGTACAAAGATTATGGCTACCGTCTTTGGGTTACGTACAGAGGTTAATGAGTTAGGTACAGAGATTAATGCCAATAATGCAACTCAGGTCACACTCAGTACTCGACTGGCACAAGTAGAGAGACAATTAGCTGCAGTTGAGGATGTGTGTAGAGACCTCGCATCACAGTAGTTTCTATTTTTTATTTATATATTTTTTTGTTATAGTTATGGACAGTATATATGGTGTTTTGATAATTTGCTTTATTTGTAAATTAAGTATTTTGTCTTTTTTGGAGTAATTATTAATTTATATTATGTGGTGTATGGTTCATAATATTTATTTAACTAAAAATCTTATTTAACATTAAAGAAATCATTAAAATATTTTTAAATTAATTACATAAAATTAATTAATGAATTTGTTTATATGATATATATATATTTTTTCTATTTTGAGTTTCGTACTGAGATTAATATTATAACTTTGAATGTATAAATGTGGTGCTTGAATATGTTCCAACTAAATATATTTCGTTCGAACGGTTTAGAAACCTTCCCGCTATGTTTTGCCATAAAATATTTTCCGTTCGAACACAACAAATTTTCGTTCGAACGGATGTGAACTTTCCCCGCCATAATAAGTTACTTCCCGTCAAGATTTTAATGTTCGAACGGGAAAAACTTTTTGAGACGATTCAATTCGTCATAGAAAAAACTATTCGAACAGTATTTTGACCGTTCGAACGATTTTGTAAAGTCATCAATTTTTTGGGACGAAATTTAAATTTTGTCCCAAAAGATTACTTTTAGGGACGAAATTTTTTTTGTCCCTAAATAATTTCATCCCAAAAACTCAAATTTGTTGTATACGTGCGACTGTGATCATGTGGATCAAACACAATATATATATATATATATATATTGAGATTGGGTATAATATTGGATTGGACATGACGTTCTCACATACCACAGCCTGCAGCTGGCTAACTAGGATTGTAAAATGAACAGGCTACTCAACAAACAGCTCGAATTCGACTTGATTAAACTCGAAATCGACTTGAATAAAATATTCAATGGTTCGTTCGTAAACATAGAATTTGGCTCGATTATTTAACGATACAAACTCGTATAAAGTTTGACTGACTCGATTAACATTCATGAACAAACTCGTATGAAGCTTGGCTCGACTCGTGAGCTCGACTCGTATATATTTACATATATAATACAATATATATATATATATATATAATAGCCAAAGTTTAGATATATATATAATTTATAATATTCATAATTAAGTATATAGACATAGTGTTATAGACTTATAGTCCACTATATATACTATATATAAATTTATAATATTAACTTATAGTCTTATAGAACTAAAAGTTATAATGAATATATGAGTCCAATAAATATATAACATTATAAATTTACAAATTACACCATATGGTCCATATTATATATAGACATATATTCATATTAGTATATGTATGTTAGAAAGATGGTATATTGATATTAGTAATAGTATATGTATGTTAATATATTAGTGGTGTTAGAAAGATAGTGGACCGGTGGTGTTAGAAAGATGATACATTTATATACTATTACTAATGTATGGTGGTGTATGATATACTAATATGCTAATATACTAATATTAATATGAAAGAAAGATGGTGGAGTTTTAGTATAAGATATTAGTATATGTTACTATGTATGATGATGGATAACATTAACATATCATATTAGTATTAGTATATACATATGTAGTGTATCAGTATTAGTGGTGTATTAATAAATATATAGTATTATTAATTTATTAGTATTATAGTCGTACATAATATATAACATTATAAATTTACAAATTACACCATCTCCTTATCATATTAGTATTATAGTATTAATATATAATAGAACTATAACATTATATCATGAGTAATAAATTATAATGTTTGATAAAATATAAAGTTAGACAATGTTATATATTTATATACTTATATACTTATATATGTATACAGTATAAATTTATAGTTTTGTAGTATATAATACATATAATTTTATAGTATATAACATGTGTTACAACTTAAATATTAAAATATAATTTTATAGGATATAAGTTATAACATGTGTAATGTGTTACATGTTAGAGAGCCTACCTGTGTGACATTTGGAGTTATTGAGGCCCTTGGATCATTATATCCAAATATGAGCCGTTGATTCATAGTGAAACCCTAGCTCCCCACCCACTTGCATCTCGATTCTCATTTCTCCTTCAATCGTTTCACATTTCCTCACTTATTCTCTCAAAGCCAGCATGAAACCCTGCCTCCTATGTTTCGACGGCTTCATCGCTTACCTCGCGATTGCCATGGAATGAAGCCTTGAATTTGTTTCTTGATTCTTGAAGGCTTGCAGCCATCAAGATTCAAGAACCCGAGGGACTTTTGTTGTGAATCTTGTGATACCGGCTGCAACTGCGAGAAATCCTAGCATGTGCAGCTGGTGGCTGTATTTTTGGGGAGTCATGGCTGTAATCTCAACCTCTGAAATCGCAGCCGGTCCTCGACACATGGGTCATTAAATGCATGCATTTATGACTCCCAACCAATTGAATACCTGATTCTATGGTTCGTGGTTCTCTGCTTCATCGATTCATCTGTCTGTGAGTCGATTACCCTTGTTTTTTTCTTGTTTCTAAGCATTTGGTTGGGATTTGGTAACTTGGCAGATTTGATTGATCTTATCTAGTTATAGTTTTATCTGAGCATTTTTTAGGATTCATTCTGGTTCTATTCTAACTCTTTTATACATTGTAGTATCGTTAGTTGTTACATTGTAGACCTAGATCTAATCATCTAAGTACACTGTACGCCAAACATGTTGTGTGGTCAGTGGTTTGACATTATTCTGTCATACATCACCAGTCGTATATGCATGCTTTTGTAGCTTTGTGACTGTCCAATGTCCTTCACTTTGATTGATAAGTTTATGCTCCATTTATTTTTTTATATTTTTTTATTTTGTAATGGCAGAATATGCCCTATTAGGACTTTAGGCTGTTTTGATATTATTTACAGTTACAAATATATATTTTGAGCTTTATATTTCATATATAAGAATTGTGGAAAAAAAGCATTCTGAAGAGCTTGCCTATAGATCTGTGCTTGAAGCAACATTTACAGCCCATTGTGAGTTTAACTTATTCCCCCTCCTACCTGGTGCTATGTTATATTTATTTACTATAGATTTTCAAATTTTCATTTGCTTCTCTAAGTTGTCTCAGTTTATTTGTGTATATTGTTGATTGGAGTGTGGAAATTTGGTTCTGGCTGTATGTTCTTGCTCCCAGTATTTAAATATGCTTTCTTTTAAATGTTTTGGTTGATTAATCTGACACTATCTGATTCTTACTTAATGTTTTATGTTCTTACTTGAACTATTTAATGATGTTTTATTGTTCATATTTGGTTGTTGTCTTAAGTATTGAAAGATGTGTTGGTTTATTATAAATATGGTTGGTTGGTTGATTGATTATAAATTATCACCATGTCTTAAGCACCATCTTTAACATGTATTGGTTGATTATAACTTATCATTTCTTTTAAATCTTTATGTTCTTGTTAAAAGTATGAAATAGTGCTTTCTTTAACATGCTTTGGTTGATAAATATGGTGTTTTCTTGAACCTGTTTTGGTGGATTATAAATTATCATATATGGTTATTGCTTCAACTATTTAATTATACTATCTTTAACATGTTTTGGTTGATTAATCTGTTACAATCTGCTTTGTGTTTATGTTCTTACTTCAAGTCTTTATATATGCATTCTTGAACCTGTTTTGGTTAATTAATCTTATCCAATCTGGTTCTTTATTCAACTATTTAATTACGCAATCTTTAACATGTCTTGATTGATTAATCTGTTACAATCTGTTTTGTGTTTATGTTCTTATTTCAAGTCTTTAAATATGCTTTCTTGAACCTGTTTTGGTTAATTAATCTTATCTAATCTGATTCTTGATTCAACTATTTAATTATGCTATCTTTAACATGTTTTGGTTGATTAATCTGTTACAATCTGTTTTGTATTTAGGTTCTTACTTCAATTCTTTAAATATGCTTTCTTGAACCTGTTTTGGTTAATTAATCTTATCAAATCTGGTTCTTGATTCAACTATTTAATTATGTCATCTTTAACATATCTTAGTTGATTAATCTTTTACAATCTGTTTTGTGTTTATGTTTTTGAGGTGCCTTGCTTTTGGAGGCACATCGAGTCACCTAGGCAAGAATCTATTGAAACTGTTCGAGTCAAAATGGTTTGACTCTAACATCTTTTAGTTGATTATATCAGCTATATCAACCTTGCCTTTTGGAGGCACATTGTGCCATCAAGGCAAGGCTGCCAATGCAAAACTGTTGGAGTCAAATGTTTTTGACTTTAACATATTTTAGTGTCCTTGCTTCTGGAGGCACCTTAAGCCATTAAGACAAGGTTGTTTTCATTTTAGTTGATTAATATAACTTGTATGGTCAATGGAGATATGCTTATTTTATATTTATGGTTTTGTTTAAAAAAAATATTAGACCCTAGCAAACGGATGATCCTATGAATTTGGTTGATCCGGTGGAGGAGTATGAAAATGAAAACTCTATTGGGATTAGCCATGTAAAGCCCATATCTGATGATGGTGGAGACACTGCAAATACTAATGCCCCTAATATTGTCTCTACTTCGGGCCCAACATATGTTCAAACAGTAGCCAATGATAGAAAAAAGAGAAAGAGGACTTCCGTTGTATGAAATGATTTGTCGAACTTGAGCGAGATGGGACTAAACAACCTCAATGTAAGTGGTGTAAAATTTTATTTAAAGCATCTCGATCAAGTTCTACGACTACACTACGTAGGCACTTGCTAACTTGTTTACCATACATGGGGTCTAAAAAAAAATAAAAAATCTTAGCAGTTGAGTCTAAGGAAAAAGATGGTGGCTTCATTGTCTCAAACTTTACCTATGATCATAGTGGGGTCTGAGAGCTTGCCTCTCATATGATACTTTACCATGAATATTCATTTTCTTTAATGGAGCATGTGGTATTTAATAAGTTCATGAGTGCAAACACGCCATATTGGGAAAAAATGTCTCGGGCTGCTGCAAAGAAGGAATACATGATAACTTATGAGACTGAAAAGACAAAGTTAAAGGCTATCATTAAACCTGTTAACAAAATTCATATCACAACTGACATGTGGACTTCTTGTCAAAAACTTTCACATATGGTTGTGACTTGTCATTTTATAGATACTGATTGACATCTTCAGAGGCGTGTTTTGAACTTTTGTAATGTGTCACCACCACATACTGGCCTTCTTATTGTTGATGCTTTAGAAAAGTATTTCCAAGGTTGGGGAATTGAGAATAACATTAGTTCAATTATTGTTGACAATGCAAGTTCTATTGATATTGCCATTAGGATCTTGAAAGATGATTTTAGATTGAAGAAAACATTGTCTGTAGGAGGAAAATTGTTTCATGTACGTTGTTGTTCGCATATAACTAATTTATTTGTGCAGTATGGACTTGGGGAGATTAGGGGATTGTTGATTGTGTGAGAGATGGTATAAAATATTTGGTAACATCAGAGAGTAGGCTAAAATAGTTTAGTGAAATTGCAAAATAGTTGCGATTGCCCTCAAAGAAACTGATTTTAGATGTGCCTACAAGATGGAACAACACATATTTAATGTTGGATGCTGCAATTCAGTTCAAAGAAGTTTTTCCTAGATGTGGTGATAGAGATGACAGTTTTGAATGGGTTCTAACTATTAAAGAGTGGGGGCAATATGAAAATGTTTGTCAACTACTTGCTATTTTCAATGACGTAACGAATATTGTATCCGGAAGTGATTACCCAAAAACAAACTTATTTCTTTCTGAAGTATGGAGAATGAATGACATCTTAGGTAAGAAGAGTAGAGATGAGAATGAATACATGAAATCAATGGTAAGAAAAATGAGTGCTAAGTTTGAGAAATATTGGGGGGAGTGAAATCTATTGATGGTAATCGTTGCGGTGTTAGACTCTAGATTCAAAACGGTCCTGATCTAATTTTGTTTTCCTTTAATTTATCAAGAGCTGGACGCTTCTAAGACTATTGATCACGTCTCTCAAGTGTTGCATGAGTTATATGATGAGTATGTTCATGAATACAATTCCCTTGTTGAGGCACAAAGAGAGCAGGAAAATGCTCGAAACAATGTTTCCAGTTGTTCCTCAAGTGTTGGGAGAAGCATGCAGAGTGGTCAGTCATTATTTAAATCTTTTGTTAGAAGTGTTGATACCGTGCAACCTAGTAAATCAGAACTGGACAATTATTTAGAGGAGAGTATATATAAATAGAAAACTTGCATCTGTGAAGAGGGTTCAGATGCAAGTTTCGATGCTATGGAATGGTGGAAAACAAATAGTCTTAAGTTTCAAACTTTGTCCAAATTGACCTGAGATATATTGGCTACACCAATTACCACAGGTAGCTCAGAATCAACCTTCAGCTCAGGAGGCAGAGTCATTAATCCTCATTGAGCTTCATTGTTAACTGAAATTGTCCAAATGTTGTTATGTGGGTTTGATTGGGTTAGAGCATTATATGGGCTTAAAAGATCATCAACAAATTCTATAAGTGTAATCCTATTTATTTTAACTTCTTATTGCTATTTTACTATTTTATACTTACTATTATTAATTTATTTACAAAAATACTAACTACTGTTTTTTTCTTCTCAATGGAAGGATGTTCCATCAGAAACTCAAATTCTCTTGCCATAGCCATAGGCCCATACAGACTCAGATTTTGTTTTGTTTTGTTTTGTTTTTTTATCATGTTTAATCTATGGAGCATTTGGGCAGTTTTCTAGTTTTATCTGGTATGTATTGTTTAATCTATCTGATTTTCTATTTGATATTTGGATAGTTTACTTTGTAATATTTGGACAGTTTGGTTGTTCTATCTAATTTTGTTTGGGATGAAATGAGTCATGACTGTTCAAGTAATTTCTAAGTTCTAATTCCTCACCATCCAGATTTTCTAAATTTCTTTAAATGGCAAATTAAATTTTGCATTGCAAACATCCCTTGACAATATCACTAAGTTAAAAGTACTCGAGTAATTTTGCAAGGGAATAAAAATGATATTAATATTTTTTACTATATCAGTGTGTGCATGTTGTCATGGTGATTTTGTTCAAGTTTAGGAACTTGCTGACTTTTGTCATGGTGAACTCGGATTTTGTATAAGTTTGGTAACTTCCTGTCATTGTGATTTTGCTGAAGTTTGGTAATTGTGGTCTGCAGTTGTCTGGCTAATTTTGTTTCACTTTGATAACTTGTTGTGAACTTGTTTGGTAATTGCAGTTGTCTGGCTGATTTTTTGTTGAACTTTGGTAACTTGTTGTGAACTTGTAACTTACTTGGTAAATTATTTGGTAACTACCTATGGTATGAAAGTATGCCTATTGAGTATTGCATATTGCTGCCTGCTGGTTGGCAGATTCGATTGTTCTTGTATGGCTGGTAACTACTAACTGTCTTTTGTATTAGTCTATGCCTATTGAAGTTGTCAACTTGTCTACCTCACTGTTTATTGTCTCATGTCTGGCTGATATGAGTCTTGCCTATTGCTGGGTCGTTGTTTTGAATCTGTTCTGTGGTAACTGCATTTGGTAACATGGTTGAATCCTTGATGGACATCTTTCTATCTGATTTTAGGAACTTGCTGACTTCTATGACTCTGTCATGGTGATTTCAGATTTCAAAGCTTGTCTGAATCCCTAATGCACATATTTATTTATGATATTGCTTGTATAATTGTATTGTGTAACTTGTTAGAGATATGACATTGATTTTTTAGGCAAATTAAGTTTTGCATTTTTTGTCAAACATCCCTTGACAGTATTACTAAGTTAACAGTACTTGAGCAAGGGATTAAAAATAAGTTTAAATTTTTTAGTGTGGGTGCATTTAGATATTGAACTGAGTTGAGATGATAAAATATTGTTAGAATATTATTGTTTATTATTATTATTATTTTAAAATTTGAAAACGTTGAATTGTTTATTATATTTTATGTTGGGATTTGAAAAAGTTGTAATGATGAGTTGAGATGAGTTGATATGAGTTAGATTCCATTCATGAAGACTGAGGACTTTAGTCATTTTACAGCCCATTTTTTGTTTTAAAATTTAATGTATCTTATGTTATAATTTATTGTTGTAATTAATTTTTTGATTCACTTGTTCCATTAGGATGTAAAATGTCATTTAATGTACCATAAGTCCATAGCTCTCGTATACTCTTGAAAGCTTCATGATGTATATTTTTATTTAATTTTTTATTTTACTGATACAATTATTTTAATTTTATATTTTTAATTTTAGTCTTTAAAAGTTTGCCATAAGCAAGCCAAGCTTGAGCCGAGCTTCGGCTTGGCTCATTAATAGAACCGAGGTCGAGTCAAGCTCGATCTCATTTCCCTTCTACACGAGCCGAGCTCGAGCTTCCTAATAGGCCCGGCTGACAAACGAGCTGAGCCCAAGCTCGACTCGAGTAGTGAACAAGCCGAGCTCACACACCCCATGCTCGCTCGAGCTCGGCCCGTTTACATCCCTATTAAGCTAGCTATAGCAGCTTGAAAAGCACGCACGAGATCAAGATAGCAGGCATTTACTAATTTATTTTTTCCGTACAACCCTTCCTACATGCATGCATCTGTTCCACCCTATCGTCCTTTTTCAACTACGTACCTCGTACGTACTGTATGAATTTTTTGAGTTGTATATTTTGATATTATTATGTTCTTATAGCTTTCTAAAATCTAAACCATGATTTGATAAAATATAAAACAAAAACTCAATAATAGAATTGAGTAATGCTAGTTGTAGTTATGGGTAGTGTAACCACCTTACACTTCTTTTTAAAATTAGTGAGGTCCACAATTAAAAAATTAGTTTTTTTATGTGAGTCCTATATTTACTCAATTTTCTCAAAAGAAATGCACGACGGTTGCGCACTATTATAATTACAAATATCATTTCTTAATTATTCACATATGTATCTTTGTGTTTCATTTGAAATTAAATTTATTTACTTACCCAAAACAATTAAATAGAGGAAACAAATCTAGCTATGCACCAAACCAACCAGTTAAATTAAACCTCTCTTAATTGTCATATTTTTCCTAATATTTTTTTTTTATTTCTAATTTTGATCATGCTTTTTTCTAATAAATGGTTTGTAATTGCTGGATATGGTTTAATTTGAAGTGATCTGTCTATATATGGGCTAACGGCCTAAGCCATTGTTTTGGATTAAATTAATATATTTTAAATTTTGTGAAATTATGTTAATTATCAAGTCAAATGGGTTATGCGAGTTTGTTCAAATTATTTACATGAAATAAGTTAAAATAAATTGTATTGTGTTAACTGATTTCAGATTAATATTAAAATAGTCAAAACGGATAAGTACACATGACCAGCGGCGGCTCAAAGGCAAGGAGAGTAATGCACCTGCCTAAGGCCGTCACTCCCCCCGCTCCACCAAGATGGCCCCTTACATGACTTGTTAAAAATTGAAATTGAAAATAGCCCCTGTTTTGCTCAAAAAATTTAAACCAGATCGACATTTATATTGTTTAATAAAAATAAAACTTACATAAAAGAGATATTTAAAAAGGTTAGTATATATTGTAATGAACACACCTCATATATTCTTTTAATATCTTGCTATAAGTTCTAAATAAGTCAAAGCAATATGTTCAAGAAGTCCCAGCTTATAACATATATAAAAATGTACTTATTTGAGATACTGCTGTAAATAGAAGAGAGTACAAAACTTGGCAACTAAAAAAAATCTAAACTTTAGATGGTGACAATCTAGTAAAGAGATATTTTCTGATTTTGAAACTTAAAAAATTTGCATGCTATAGAATCAGAGTATCTGTTGTATTTAGATTTTACTTAATTGGAGAACTTATTGAATTATTATATTAAATTTTTTCAAAATTAATATCATTTTGAATTCTTGCCTTACGCCACATTGTGCATTGAGCCGCTCCTGAATGATACGACCTGTTATTTAAATGGGTCGTGCTAAGGTTTGAAGTTCTGATTCTTTAATTTAATGGGTAGTGTTTGGGTTGACCCGTATAGTCGAATGTCCATGACTTGACACGACATGAACATGACTCATAAACACGAATTTTCGCCCCTAAAACCACATCAATTTATAGTTTACTTTTATAGGATCTTCTTCTAGATTTCTCTTATTATTTACCTTCCATGTTGACCATATATATATATATATATATTGTGGCGCCCTCGACCCTCACTGGTGATTTGGTAGGAGTCGCGACACCAGGGTGATGGCCTCTCAGGTCATGCACCTTAACGCCAAGTGCAAGTGTGTGCGTATATGCAATAAGTGTACAATTTATAAACGCAGCGGAAGAATTCATAACAAGGCAATCTAAACTGAGTACTAGAAAAGTTAAAATACAACCCAATAAGAAATCCTCCATGAGGTTATTACCGTCATCCAGCTGATTAAAAAATAAAATAAGATAAAAATCGATCAACCACAATGGAAATAAACCCCCAAGTCATCACTCCTTAGGTGGGGTATGTCCCTCATGCTCAAACACGTCCTTTGCATCAAAGTCTACGGTTCATATGCGGGAACACCACAATGAGATCTTGCAATCACAACAAATAAAACCATAGATTAACAACCAGGAATTTCGAACATGGAAACATACCAACAAACATGCACAACAACCATGAGAGATTATCCCAAAATACCCCTTTCTGTAACCTTTTCCGAAATTTGTTTCAAGAATAGTTACTCATGCTAAAAATCACATTTGTACATAGTTGATATTCATTTATTATGGTGTGCACCATGGTCTCCCCCCCTAGGGACCATCCGCACACTTTGGCTCCCTTCGTCATATTATGGGTAACGACCATGCGTGTGACTTCGTAACAAGTGATGCACAGCTCTGCGCCCGACACATACGTTACCAGGCATCCTCTAGGCCCCGCCAGCAGAGGGGCTGCGGAGTCGTACCAAGAGCATTACCGTCTTGGCCGAACCTACTGTCGCCCGACGACTGCCCAATGGACGTCACTCAGTTTTACATGCTTGTGAGTGACCAGAGGAGCTCCACCGAGATAATACCTCATCTCAGCTTGGGGTCGTGATACACCCACAAAATATGCTTTTAATCTTTTGACACCAAAACACAGTTTTTCCAATTTCACAGCATAACCACAGGGCAGAGCACAATTAACAAATCATCAAAATCAATAGCAACAAAAATGCAGATGCATGACAAGCAGTTATTGGATGGCATGGCACAATACAACCAAGCAGCATACAATTCATCATACAGATATCACAATTGTTAAAGTCCCAACAATTTCACAGTTTCCAAACTACACAAGATTCCCAAAGCTCCACCCGGCCCTAGGCCGACATTCATCACCAACTACACAAGATTCCCAACGCTCCATAGGGCCCCAGGCCACTTCTCATTCACAACCAGGCTGCAACAACATTTAGGTAATAATTTTTCATGTTAGAAGCGGGGCTTAGCTCACGGGTAGGGTGATATCAAGGGAAGAGGAGGTCGGGAATGAGAAGGGGAAAGCCAGGAGGGGGTTGAACGACCACTGGAAAGCTGCTGAGAGCGGTGGCTCGCGACGACGCTTGGGAAAAAGTTCCCTAAAACCTACGGGAAGGCAGAACAGAGGGAGATGAAGAAGATGGGATGAGATTTAAGAGAGGGTGAGAAGGCTTGGGATGATTTTCGAAATGGGGAGGTTCGGCCTATTTATAGGCCATGGAGTGGGGCTCGGGAATCACAGCTGTGATTCATGGTGCGGGACAGTGGGAGGAAGCCAAATGTTGCACGCGTAGCATGCAACGGTTGGCGTGCAACGGTGGCGAGCAAGCTACATCACAGAGAGGCGCGCGAGTTGGCAAAATGGGAGGTTGGATTGGTGGAAGGGGAGGTGGCGACAAATGAGGGCGGTGGTCTGAGCTCGAAGGACGCATGGTGATGGCGCAATGACGGCTTGGGTAGTGAGCGCTCACATGTGGTAGAAGGGAGGAGGAAGAAGAAGAAAAGAAAAAAAAAAAAAAAAGAGAAGAGAATAGAAGATGGGGAAAAAGAAGAGGTCCTAGGGTTTTTGACCCTTCAAGTAAAAATGACGTTGTTTGCGACAAAGGGCTTGGTTTCCATTTTGCTTCAGCTCATGGACTCCCACACGGGCTAGGCCCTCCATGAACCTACTTGGGCCTCGGTTCTTACCAAAGAACAGAAAAAAGAAAAGAAGTACTAAAATACATAAAGTCCAAAAAGAAATTTGTTTTTGGGTTTCACATCCTCCCCCACTTAAAAGAAATTTTATCCTCGAAATTGACAAGTTTAATCCATTAAACTTCAAAACAGTTATAAGATACAACTCAAAACTTGCTTGTAGTAAGATAAACAATCAATAATAGCCAAACAGATATGGGTAATGCTCTCATGTTCACTTCTCTCTCCCAAGTGAAGTCCTGAGCCGTCGGATCTCCCCATGACACCTTCACTAAGGGTATTGTCTTAGATCTCAGGTTTTGCTCTTTCCAGGTCAAAACTTGTGTCGGTGCTTCCTCATATGTAAGGTTTGGCTGCAGTTGGATGCTACCAGGATCAACAAACCGTGGCTTTTGCTTTCTGAAACTCTTCTTCAGTAAGGATATGTGAAACACGTCGTGCACATCCACGAAATAATCTGGTAATGCAATCCTGTAAACGACAAGACCAACCTTCTTTTCAAACCGCTTAATGTCCTTCATGGGTGAGACTTTTAGGTACACCCAGTCACCTTCCTCGAAAGACAAGTCTCTTCTCCTCGTATCCGCATAACTCTTCTGACGACTCTGAGCTGCTGCCATCTTGTCTCTTATGACTCTGACCTGATCCTTCATATTTCTGGCCCAATAAGCTTGCTCTCACCTCCTTGTCCCAATATAACGATGCTCTACACTTCCTCCCATATAGAGCCTCATAGGGTGCCATCTGAATAGAAGCTTGGAAACTATTGTTGTACGACAACTTTATGAGTGACAAGTGATTTTTCCAACTACCTTTGAATTCCAAGGCACATACTCTCAGCATATCTTTAAGAGTTTGAATAGTACGCTCTGATTGACCATATATTTGCAGGTGGTAAGCGCTGTTAAACTTCAACTTAGTGCCCATTGCAGCCTGCAATCTCTTCCAAAAATGGGATGTGAACTTCGGGTGCCGATCCGATACAATGGTCTGGGGTATCCCATGCAACCTGACTATCTCCTTCACATACAGTCGTGTCAACTTTCCCAAGGTGTCAATATTCGTGACTGGTAAAAAATGGGCACTTTTGGTCAAATGGTCGACAATCACTCAAATAGAACTCTTCCCATTAGGAGTCTCGGCAAACCCATTACAAAATCCATAGCAATATCATCTCATTTCCATTCAGGAATCGGAAGAGGTTGAAGATTACCAGCAGGTCTCTGATGTTCTGCTTTAACTTGCCGACAGGTGGCGCATCTCTCAACAAACATGGCTCTGTCTCTTTTCATCCCTTCCCACGAAAAACTTCTCTTTAGGTCCCGGTATATCTTCATACTTCCGAGGTGAACTAAGTAAGGGGCAGCATGCACCTCTGCCAAAACCTTCTCCTTAATCTCTGAATTAGTAGGAATCACCTACAGTTTCTTAACAAAAACATTCCCTCCTTGCTCAAACTATAATGTGCAAGTCCTCTTGACTTTCTGACCCTCTGCCGATTATCTAATAGCTTCAGGTCCCTCCTTTGAAGAGTCTTCAATTCCTCAAAGTCCATAACCCCGACTTCTTGCATTGAGGCTAAGATCTCCACTTGTTGTGAACTTTCCATTAAAAGTCTCCTCATTTTGAAGGGAACAGAGTCTACCCTTGATGATTCAGCCACATCCACAAGGTGAGGTTTCCGACTTAACGCATCAACAACTAGGTTTGCTTTTCCCGGATGGTACTTAATCTCACACTGATAATCACTGATTAACTCTAACCACCTTCTTTGTCTCATGTTGACATTTTTCTATGTGAAGAGATGCTTCAGGTTCTTATGGTCTGTGTAGACTTAACAGGTCTCACCATACAAATAGTGCCGCCAGATTTTTAAAGCAAAGACCACTACTGCAAGTTCCAAGTCATGAGTGGGATAGCTCTTTTCATGATCCTTCAACTGGCGAGATGCATAAGCCATAACTCGCCCTCCATGCATCGATACACACCCCAACCAATTTGGAAGTGTCGTTGAAAACAAAAAAATGTCTTGTGCGGCTCTGGAAGTGCCAAACAAGTGCCAAAGTCAACCTTTTATTCAATTCTTGGAAGCTCCTTTCACATTTTTCAGTCCATAAAAACTCATCATTCTTCTTGGTTAAAGTAGTGAGTGGTCCAAAATCTAGAAAATCCCTCCACAAATCTTTGATAGTAACCTACGAGTCCCAAGAAGCTTCGGATCTCATGCACTGTCGTGGGACACGACTAGGCCAGAGTTGCTTCAACCTTACTAGGATCTACAACCACACCCTCCTAAGAAATGACATGCCCAAGGAACCTGACTTCACCAAGCTAGAACTCACATTTGCTGGGTTTTGCATATAATTGATGCTCTCACAGCTTACCTAGTACCAACCGTAGGTGATTAGCATGGTCCTCCAAATCTCGAGAATAAACAAGAATATCGTCAATGAAGACTACCACAAAGGAATCCAGATAAGACCGAACACCTGATTCATCATGTCCATGAAATTTGCAGTCTCATTGGCTAGTCCAAAAGGCATTACTTTGAACTCATAATGCTCATACCTCAATATGAAAGCAATTTTTGGTATATCCTTGTCCCTTATTCTCAGCTGATAGTAACCCGATCTCAAGTTGATCTTTGAAAATGTAGTCGTGCCTTACAGTTGATCAAATAAATCACGATCTTGGGAAATGGATATTTGTTCTTTATGGTCACTTTGTTAAGCTCCCGATAATCAATGCACATTCTAAGGATTCCATCCTTCTTCTTGACAAACAGTATGGGCGCTCTACAAGGTGAAGAACTGTGCTGAATAAATCCCTTATCTACTAGTTCTTGCAATTAAGTCTTCAACTCTTTAAACTCAGCTGGCGCCATCCTGTAGGGGCATTATGCACCAGAGTCGCTTCAGGTTCTAATCAATCATGAACTCAACGTCTCCTCTCCACTGGAGACGTCATCTGGAGAGGTCATCTGCAAAAACATCTGGAAACTCCTCAACAACTGCAATTCCGGCTACTAACTTCCTCTCCACTGGTTTAGTCACCACTTGAACAAGATAAGCATCTACCCCACTTGCCAAAATCTTTCTTTGCTTGGATCACAGATATAGCTACAGGTCTCAACTTCAGCTTGCTACTTGCGAATTCTATATAGTCCCCTCCAGGTAGATGAAAACTGACCACCCACTCCGACAATTGATACTCGCGAAATGCCGAAATAGCCAATCCATTCCTAGAATGATGTCGAACCCAAGTAGTTTTACACACTCTCGAGTGACCAGAGGAGCTCCACCGAGATAATACCCCATCTCGACTTGGGGTCGTGATATGCACGCACCCACAAATTATGCTTTTAATATTTTGACACCAAAACACAGTTTTTCTAGTTTCACAGCATAACCACCGGGTAGAGCACAATTAACAAGTCATCAAAATCAATAACAATAAAAATGCAGATGCATGACAAGCAATTATTGGATGGCATGTCACAATACAACCAAGCAACATACAGACATCACAATTGTCAAAGTCCCACCAATTTCACAGTTTCCAAACTACACGCGATTCCCAAAGCTCCACCCGGCCCTAGGCCGACATTCATCACGAACTACATTAATATAACCCAACACTCCATAGGGCCCCCGACCACTTCTCATTCACAACCAGACTGCAACAACATTTAGGTAATAATTTTCCACGTTAGAAATTCAAGGGTCAATCCAGGAATTTATTTGCAACAGCAAAAGGGCAATTTCTGGATGATTAAGCGTGATGAATTTAAGTATCCCACGAGTGTGCGCGTGTGCGCATCTCAAATAGTTAGTCAAAACTGTATGCGGCACAAGAATATAATAAACAACATAAGTGGGAAATGGGCAGAGGAGCGTGTGGCGCTGGGGAAAAAGAAGAGGTCCTAGGGTTTTCACCCTTCAAGTCAAAATGGCGTCGTTTGCGACAAGGGGCCTGGTTTCCTTTTTGCTTCAGCTCATGGACTCCCACATAGGCTGGGCCCTCCATGAACCCATTATCTTAATGACTTGGGCCTCAGTTCTTACCAAAGAATAGAAAAAGTACTAAAATACATAAAGCCAAAAAAAAATTGGGTTTCACATATATATATATATATATATTTCCTAATTAACTTTTGTTTGAACTTGTTTATCACATCATGATTGAATTTGATATAACCTTGCAGACCACATCATGAATCTTAATAAAATAACCATTTGCTCTAACAATTAGGAGAAATGATCTTTACAGTCATGGAGTGCGTAAGTGCCGCGCAATCCGACTGTATCTAGCTTTACTACTTGTAATTGATTTAATTGCTAATTGATCATTAGTACCCGTATGTTTTTGTGACCTAATAATCAAGAGTAATGCTAGATATAGTCATGAGTTGTACAAGCGTCGCGGACTTCTTTTAACAATTAAAAAGTTGGGTCCATCATTAAAAATTAAATTTTTTATGCGAATTTAATATTTATTCACTTTTTCCAAAAGGAGTGTGTGCTAATTGTAAATTTCAATTCCATCTACATTCCCTTGGAAAGATAAACCAATTGTCTTATTTTCGGAAGACTTGGGCCTTTGTGTAGAAGGTCTTCTGATCTTCATGATCCCCACTTGCTGATGTTCTGAAAAACACCATTCAACTCTTTCAAAGTCTCTTTGACATCTTGAATAATCTGCCCATTTGCTGTCCAACATGTATCTGGATTCACCACAACATCTAAGATTACTTTTGCATCTCCTTCTATAATCAGCCTGTTAAATCCCATATCTGTACACAACTCAATTACTTTTCTTGTGGCTGCTGCTTCTGCTATTAAAGGTTGAGACAGCAACAAGTTTGGTTCACTATAGGCTACCATTTGTTCTTCATTGTGATCCCTGATTATAATCCCAACTCCTACTTTCTGGTTTTTTGAATCTGTTGCAGCATCAAAGTTGACCTTAAGCCAACCTTCCTCAGGTTTTCTCCAAAAACTCATCTCTGGCATTGGATTTCTTGTTGTATTCACCATTTCCTTCTTCTGTTGAGCATCTTTGAATTCTTTTAAAGACAATAAAGCAGATTGAACAACCTGTTTTGGGCTAGCAAAGTGATCCTCGAAGATAGATCTATTTCTCCTGTGCCAAGTCCCTCTTAACAAGATTGATACTTTTTCTAATTTCTCTTGAGGCAGCCTTGAGAGCATTGTACCCCATAACTCCATAAAATCCCTAGCCATAACAGTCCAATTCTGTAAAGCACTCTCATTTTCCGCCCAAACATCACTCACAACAAAACATTGCCATAAAGCATGTAGGACAGTCTCCCTATCCTGTTTGCATAGTGGACATACTTCATCTTCAATCACCTTCCTCTGCTTCAGTGCAGCTTTAGTAGGAAGAGCATTCGAACTAGTCCTCCAAAGAAAGTGTTTAGTTGCAGCAGGTACCTGTAATTTCCACATTGATTTCCACAACCTTTCCACCTTCCCCCCATTTGATGATTCCCCTTCCCTCCTTAAGCTTAGTTGCCTTGCTACATAATAGCCACTTCTAACATTATACTTTCCATCTTTACTATAATCCCATATTAATCTATCTTCACAGTTTCTCTTACTAATTGGGATCCTGCAAATGATCTTAGCTTCCTCTTTACTGAAATGATTCTTTATTAAGGTCTCATTCCATAGTTGCAACCCAAGTAGAATAAGGTCACAAACTCTTGCCTCGTATCCCAATTCTGAAACTTGTGATTGCACACAGTAAGAAGAAGGTATTGGCAACCATTTCTGTTCCCAAACTTTTATTTGTCTCCCATTTCCCACACGCCATACTAACCTTTCCTTCACGAGCTCTTTTGCTGACCACACACTCCTCCATATCAATGAGGGAGAACATCCTACTTTTGCATCCAATATACTGCCACCTTTAAAATATTTACTACTATAGACTCTAGAAACCAGTGAGTTTGGCTCGTTTAAAAACTTCCAGCTATGCTTTGCTAACAAAGCCATGTTAAAATCTTCTATGTTCCTGAACCCCAACCCTCCCTCACCTTTTGACTTCCCAATTGAATGCCAGCTTTTCCAATGAATCCCTTTTGTCTCACCCCCTTCCCCCACCAAAACTAGACCATCATAGAACATATTTCATTACATAACCTTTTAGGTAACTGAAAAACATTCATAGTATAAGTTGGAACAACTTGCAATACTGCTTTTATTAAAATCTCTTTACTTGCCTTAGATAAATAGCAGTTTTTTCAGCTACTAATTTTCTTTCATATTATTTCTTTAATACTTCTGAATGCATTATATCTTGATCTACCTACTAGTGAAGGTAAACCAAGATATTTTTCATAACACCCACACTTCCCTTCTAATATTGTTTCTGTTTTCTTGATCTGTGTTGGAGCTAAAGAATAGAGAAGTTTTATCTCTATTAAGCTTATGCTCAGATGCCATTTCATACTTGTATAAAACTGCTCGAAGATTATCCCAATCTGACTTAGAGGCTCTGCAAAATATTACACAATCATCTGCAAATAGTAGATGATTGATCCTTGGTCCCCTCCTTGCTACTTTCACCCCCTTAACAGATTATCTTGTTCTGCTTTATTAATCAAACAACTTAGGCCCTCTACACAAAGAATAAAGAGATAAGGGGATAGAGGATCCCCTTGTCTCAATCCTTGAGCTGGCACTATCTTCTCACCTTCTACTCCATTAACCAAAATTGAATAGGTCACTGATTTGACACATCTCATAATAAGATGTATCCAGTTTTGATTAAAGCCCATCTTTCCCAACAAAGCTTCCAAATATAACCACTATACTCGATCATAGGCCTTTGACATGTCAAGCTTCAGAGCCATTATACCTTGCTTTCCTTTTTGTTTTGTCTTCATTGTATGTAGCACTTCATAAGCAATCATAACATTATCCGTAATTGCTCTCCCAGGAATGAATGCACTTTGAGAAGGTGCTACAATCTCTGGTAACACTTTCTTAAGTCTATTGGCTATAGCTTTTTATAATAACTTATAAAAGACATTACATAAACTAATTGGCCTAAAACCCTGTACAGATTCAGGATTTTTGACCTTAGGAATTAATGCTATATAAGTAAAATCAATAGACTTAGGATCAATACCATCATTTAAGAAATCCAAGGCTGCCTTGCATACCTCCTCCTTAACAGTGCTCCAGTGCTTTTGATAAAAGCCAGCTCCAAAACCACCAGGTCAAAATGACAAATTTAAAAGCTAATGATAATGCTATATCATCGCGTAACATATAGAATAATTAGAGTAAGATGAGAGTATAGCATATAATAATTTGATAAAAGTCAATAAATTTTATATATTGGCTTGCTATTTTGACCCGATAAAAAAACCTTATTAAGAAGAAAATAAAATATTAAAAAGGTCTTTCTTTGCTACACATAATTGCATTTTTTAAAAGAAGGAAAACCTTATTCATTACCGCAAATTTAAATGGAAAAATTCTATTTTAAGCCTGTGTGAATAATGTATACGTTTAGTTATAAAGTACTTACAAGACATAATTTAATTTGAAAAAAGATATTTTAAAATTTAATTTATATAAATCAAATCTTACCATTTAAGTGATATTGATAATATGGATCTACACACCGGTTTAATAATAAAATAAAACACTTGAACAACTGACATTCGACGACAGCCACGATTATTACATAAAAATCACAGTTGCACAAAACAAAATATATAAACATAAAATAAACAAAACTAAATAACTGACGTTTTCACTTTCGAGATCATATATGTTGATCACAATCGATCAAGGCTTACGCTTGAGAATGATGTTCAAACTAAATCTAATCAAATCATCACCACTGAGAGGGGGCATCTCAGCAACTTTCTTCGAAAATCGATCGAAAAGTTGATCCATGTTTTCGCTTCCGAAATGCTTGCTGAAAAGGCCATCAAACCCAGCTCTACACTCCTCTACGGTAATCATAAGGCTGGAGTTACTGGTTCGAGTAACCAATCCTACAATGTCAAAATGCCCGTTTTTTACTACTATAGCCTTTATCTCCTCCTCTGATGGCCCGTAGATTGGCAAGTTGAAGGAATCCATTTTATCTTTGCTTATTATTCCCTGCAAATTAAGATCAAACCATGCAGCTCTTTTAATTATATATTATATGATTTTAATTATTGGGCCAAGAATTCTATTGACTCTCCTAATTTATGAAATCATGTCACTCAATCCAAGTTCGATTAATTGAAATGTAGCCAATTAATAGATAAAAAAATTGTGCCGATCAGAAATGGTCGCATAGAGTTCTACGTACATGATCGTTCGTATTTATTTTGATCTCTTAACTCCTTATAATACTCTACTATGAGATTTACTAATAGAGATAGGTCTCTAGAGTTTGGTATAGAGACAGATATTATATGCACTGAATTCCATATCATTTTTTATCTGAGTGAATTACTCATGCATGCAACACAAAATAGGGAAAGTATTTAATCTCATCTCATCTCATCATTATATGAACTTTCTCAAATTTCTACACAAAATATACTAAACACTTCAACTTTTCAAATCCCAAAACAAATATAATAATATATATTAAAAAATAATATTATAATAATATTTTATTCAACTTTCGACTTTCAACTTTCATTTCGACTTATTTCATCTCAACTCACTATTCAAAGGGTACCTAAATGCTCTATAAATTTTATGGGATCTATTTTATGTATCTATTCTATCTCTTAACCTTAGGTTGGTCAAGAAATTTAGAGGAACCAAATTTAAGATTAACATTCAAATTATTTGATCACATGTGGTTTGATGGATGTAGGAGAAAAACTAAGAAATGATTACATATAAATTGAAAAAAAAAAAATCTATTTGCAAGTCAAATTATTAACACACTCAACACACCAGTTTCGTGGAAGCATCACACACCAACTAGCATAAATCAACTTATTTTCATTGCTATAATTAGTTTCAAAGGGATTACATAAAAGTAAACCTACAAAATAACGTGATTTCACATGATCCGTTCGATCTATTTTACGATAAAAGTAACTTTACAATCTAATGTACCATGTCAATCCACTTCACTTTGTAGCTAGGTTTATTTTTGTGTAATCCATTTAAGTCTAAATATTTCTTATTTCAAAAGAAGTGGTTGTATATATATTATATTGAGAAATCGGCTCAATAGCAACAGATCAGTAGCAAATTACATGTAGAATTGAATGCCTGAGTAAATTTATAATTTCTACGAAAAACACTAAATTAAGAAGTAGCTGCTCTAAGGTATATACCTCGTTAACCAAATCCAGAAGAGATGATTCCATGGGCTGGTATTGCGGGCCAAGTGAGGATTGCATTGGAAGAGTCTCGTCCTTTCGTCCAGACATTAAGATTGCCATTAATCCTTCGGAAGCAAGCTCGTCTGCTCGAGCACTTAAAAAGGATTCCATGTCTTTCTCAAACTGTGCAGAATAAGCCTGACCAACTTCCTTCGTTGCATTTCGATAATATAATCTTCCCTTATTACATGTAGCTAAATCCAAGTCCCCAACCTCCGGTGGTGCCCTAGAAAGCCAATGAAGTGCATATGCAGAGTATACAAACTTCAGAGATGCCTTTGGAAATAATCTATGGTAGAAAGATCCCGGAACTCCCGCCCCAAAGTATTGCCTGTCGGCTGGAAGATCTGCAAAGAGAGTGTTGAAATCATTGGAAACATGATCGTTGAAGAACACTTGAAATTCTGGGAGGTTACGGCCTTTGCTTTTGTATTTTTGTACCACAGCTTCTATGATGTTTTTCATGGAAACGTATGTGTTAGGGCCAACAGAACAGCCTAAATCGGCAATCCCAAATATGTTTGAAATTGGAGACGAGAAATCTTCATCAATGTCGAGATTTTCAGCAATTGCTTCGATTATCAGGGTTTTGGCACGATCAGCTCCCGCTCTCTGAATGGAAGAATAAAGTTGAGAACAAAAGTAAGATGAATATTGTGAAATCACCGCTTATTCTGAAAATTTAAACTGATAGAAATATATAGATTTTATTATTTATTTTATATCTTAACACTCATATTTTATGAGTTGCGAGATCTATCGCTTTTATTTTTTATTTTTACTCAATTGCTTTTATTCTTTAGAAAGTAAAACTTCGTTCAAATTTTGACAGCTATTTTCTTCTTTTTCTATGCATACCTAAGACAAAGAGATTGATCAAATGGATAAACCACAGTAAGAAAGTACTATTTCCCAAAAGTACCTGCGGATTGGAATTTTTGGCGTAGCTGTATCGTCCATCGCCACCGGTCATAACATATGATTCTTCCTGCATCTCTCTCTCTCTATGATATTTTTTGCACGAGGGTTCATGAATTAGTTAATTCCTCGATCACTCTCTCTATGTGTGTATGTATATGTGTGTGTGTCTATATATACAAAGACACACACACATATATATATATATATTTATATATTAGTTATCATTAATTTCATTAGACTTTTAATCCGAATAATTGCAGACCGGCTAGCTGCTGATGGAAACGTATATGCCTTGTCACAATTGGATATTGTATTGATTTACGTACACTCCGATGTTTAAGTTTAAGTTTTAATTTAGCTGCCATTTTCTCTGAATTATTTGTTTTCGATCAGTTGAATATTCAAGATTGGTGGAAATCTGCATTATCTATTCCATGCAGTACGTATAGGCTTTTTATTTGACAGGAGGATGATAGGTCTGAAAACAATTATACAATATATTATAAAAGTATAAGAAATTTGACAAGGAGTACTTAATTATATATTGAAAAGATTTGTACAGAACTGATAAAGTCATATAGAGATTATATAAATTAAATAAATTATTCATAAATTGAAGTACTTTTATTTGGTCGGTTAGATTTACTTTACGGTAAAAATAATTTTATAATTAATTTGATATACCACACCAAATCACATCATTATGTGAAGTTATTTTTATGTAATCCAATTATAGCTTAAATATTTCTCAAAAAATAATGCTTTTGCTTCCATGGAATATGGCTCGAAGCAAGCCCTGCTAGGTACAAGCGATTTGTCTCACCAAACCGCGTATTGATGCTGACATGGCTTTTTTTATTGAAAAGAAAAATTTTGAGAGAAGTAAAGGTTTTATGTCTCATGAAAATCCTTTGTCTTCAATTCGCACCATTTTATTAGATAGATGCCTTATATGTTAGTATTGGTGCTTGATTTGGTACACGAACTCGTTTGTAAGAAGACTTTTCCTAATTTGAAATTAATTCTTATAGAGATAGTTACGATACAATGTTGATACTAATTATGTATTTAATGTAGAGTCCACATGGGCCGAGTGAAATCTGTTGACTCATTCATAATCTCATCCCCAAACCTGCCCTAAATGTTCATGTGAACTCTAGAGATTATGAATGAGTCAACAGATTTCACTCGGCCCAAGTTTGATTAAAATGCCAAAAAACTTTAAAAAAAAAAAAAGAATTAAATTTGATCATGATCAAAATATAATATTCCCTGCATATATAGCTAGCTAGAGCTAGCTAGGTTAGAAAAGAAATGGCCATGCACGGAGTTTTAGATTGAAGTTTTGATTTATTAATTAATTCTCTAGCTCGATCCGCTAGCTAGCTCATCTTGGTCGACCATGTCATGACATGAATATATAAACTGATCAATTAATAGAACATATTATAATTTTCATCCGTTCTTAATTAATTTCTCGATCGTATTCAAAGTTCAAAAGTTCATCCAAATCAAAGTTCAAAGTTCTTGACATTTGATCAAAATAACGACGTCTCAACCAACAACAATTAAAAAAAGTATTCGAAGTTCAAACCCAACCAACAAAATACTCGATTTTAATCCATTTTCTTGCGCAAATACACATATAATATATATATATATATATATATATATATATATATATATTGAAATTGGGTATAATATAGGATTGGACATGTCGACGTTCTCACTTACCGCAGCATGCAGCTAGCTAGCTAGCCATATATAGCAGCTTAATTGAGAACTGAGAAGCACGCATGAGTTCAAGATAGCAGGCATTCACTAATTTATTCTTTCTCCGTTCAACCCTTCCTGCATGTATGCATCGGTTCGGCCACACGCCCTTTTTCAACGTACCACGTACGCACTACAAGAAAAAATAACTTTTGTAATCATTTAATTGCAGTAAAAAAGTTATTTGTGATCAAAACAGACTCATTTTAGTTGTAAATAATCATTTCGTTGAAATTAAATAGTTACAAATAAACAATTTTCTTGTAGTGACGTACGTACAATATTAAACCTCACTTAATTGTCATATTTTTCCTAATATTTTTTTTATTGCTAATCTCGATCATGCTTTATTTTAATAAATGGTCTGTAATTGGTGGATATGGTTTAATATAAAGTGACCTGACTATATATGGGCTAACGGCCTAAGCCATTGTTTTGGATTAAATTAATAGATTTTAAATTTTTTGTGAAATTATGTTAATTATCAGGTCAAATAGGTTATGCGAGTTAGTTCAACTCATTTACATGAAACATGTTGCAATAAATTGTGTCGTGTTAACTCATTTCAAATTATTATTAAAAGAAAAATTTTAAACATAAACCCTAAACCCCTGCACACCCACTTAAAAATGTCATTTTACATTTTTATCTACGTAATGAAAATGATTCCAGACATGTTTGTAAGTAAAATATGATAAAAATATAAAATAATATATCTTTAAATGGGTGTGTAGGATGTGGGACTTATGGGTACGTAACATTTTTCTTAATAAAATTATCAAAACAGATGACACACCAGGGGAGGCTCATAGAAAAGGCAAGTAATGCGCTGCCTAAGGCCGTCGCTCCCCCAGCTCCACCTAGAAGACTCCCTTTATATATAACTTGTTAAAAAATTGAAATCGAAATTAATAGCCCGTGTCTTGCTCAAAAAATTGAAACCAGATCGACATTTATATTGTTTAATAAAAATAAAACATACATAAAAGAGATATTTAAAAAGGTTAGTATATATTGTAATGATCGAACACACCTAGTATATTCTTTCAATATCTTGCTATACTTTCTAAATAAGTCAAAGCAATACGTTCAAGAAGTCCCAGCTTATAACATAAAATTGTACTTATTTGAGATACTGCTGTAAATAGAAGAGAGTACAAAACTTGGCAAAATAATAATAATAATAATAATAATAATAATAATAAAATCTAAACTTTATATAATGACGATCTAGGAAAGAGATATTTTCTGATTTTGAAACTTAAAAAAATTGCATGCTATTCAATCAGAGTATCTGTTATATTTAGATTTTACTTAATTGGAGAATTTATTGAATTATTATATTAAAAGTTTTAAAAATTAATCTCATTTTGAATTTCTCTTATTATTTACCTTCCATGTTGACCATATATATATATATATATATATATATATATATATATATTTCCTAATTGAATTTTATATGAACATGCTTATCACATCATGATTAAATTTGATAGGAACTTGCAGACCACATCATGAATCTTATTAAAATCACCATTTACTCAAACAATTAAGGGAAATAATATTTGCAGTCGTGAAGTGAGTAAGCGCTGTGTAATTCCTTTCAAACAATCGAGTAAATACGGGACCCATATGAAAAATTAATTTTTTTAATAATAGATCCCACTCTTTTTCAAAAGAATTGTGCGATGTTTGCACACTCTACTATTGTATTTAGGATTACTCTACAATTAATAATGAAAAGGGCGGATCTATTTACTTAATTGATATTTTTCTTAAACCATTAAGCATCTTAATTTTCAACTCTTGAAATTGACATTGCTCGATTGATCATTACTACCCGTATGTTTTTGTCATCTAATAATTAAGAGTAATGTTAGATATAGTCATGCGTTGTACAAACGTCGCGTACTTTTTTTAAAATTAAAGAGTTGGATCCATCATTAACAAATTAATTTTTTTATTTGAATTCCATATTTATTCATTTTTTTCAAAAGGACTGCTCGTTGATTGTAAATATCATTTCTCAATAATTAATTACTAATTAATTCCATCGACATTACCTTGGAAAGATAAACCAATTGTCTTATTTCCGGAAAACTCTGGCCTTCGTGTAGAAGTTCTTCTCTTCATGATCTCCACTTGCTGATCTTCTGAAAAACACAACCGCATGTCAGTTTAATTAATTAGCTAGATTGTCTCTATCATCTAAAACACCAAGTGATTAGCTCTTCACCAACTACAGCTAGACTACAAGTTAACCAAAGTCGACTGTGGACTTTCATAATTATCATTTCTCAATTATTCACATGATATGTACCTTAATTAATGTTTCATTTGAAATTAGATTTGTTTACTTACCCAAAACAATTAAATAGAGGAAATAAATATGGGTTTTTTCCACAAATTCTTTTTCCAAGACATACGATCGTGGCAAATGGTAGACTTATGACACAAAAATTATTTGTGAGAAAAAATATAAGTCTTTTGTCACGAGATCACGTCGATAAGTAAAACTTTGTAGGAAAACGACTTTTTTCCATGAAATAAACATTTTTTTGTGGCGATTAAAAGTCGCCGTAAATAAATTTACAAAAATTATGTTCCTTTCGTGGGTTATTAATTTTTGCCACAAGGATGTTAGTTTTTTGCAGCGACATTGTCTCACCACAAATAGTCCTATCACAGTTATCTTCTCCTCATGGGTTATTTGTTTTTTTTTTTTTTGAAGAGATTTTTATGTTTTGCGGCGACTGTTGTTCACCGCAAATAGACAAATTTGTGTTATTAGTATTTGCGGCGATGTTATGAGCTTTCTTGACGATAAAAAGCTGCCGCAAATACTAGTAAAATTAAATCCCCCCCCAAAAAAAACACCCGCATGATACTCTCTCTCTCTCTCTCTCTCTCTCTCTCTCTCCCACTCTCCTTGCGACTATTGAGTCTCTCCTTCCTGCTACACTACCGCGAACAGCTCCCCTTGCCATCGAGCCATCGTGGGTGTCCCCCCTCAGCCCCTCGCCCTCTCATCGATTCTCTTTCTCTCCCTCTTGCTCTCGAATCCCAGTAGATCCGTGCACCTCCGCCGTCTCCAGCCATGACCATCGCCAACCTCAGCTGCCCTACGGTTCCGCCAGTCACCAATAAACCTCACTCAAATCTAGCTATCACCAAACCATCCAGTTAAATTAAACCTCACTTAATTGTCATATTTTTCCTAATATTTTTTTATTGCTAATTTCGGTCATGCTTTATTTTAATAAATGGTTTGTAATTGTCGGATATGGTTTAATATAAAGTGATCTGGCTATATATGGGCTAACGGCCTAAGCCGTTAATGTTTTGGATTAAATTAATAGATTTTACATTTTTTGTGAAATTATGTTAATTATCAGGTCAAATTGGTTATGTGAGTTAGTTCAACTCATTTATATGAAACCGGTTGAAATAAATTGTGTCGTTTTAACTCATTTCAAATTATTATTAAAATAATCAAAACGGATGATACACCAGGGGCGGCTCATAGAAAAGGCGAGTAATGCATTGCTTAAGGCCGTCACTCCCCAACTCCACCTAGAAGACCCCTTATATGACTTGTTAAAAAATTGAAATTGAAAATTGTCCCTGTTTTGCTCAAACAATTGAAACCAGATCGACAATTATATTGTTTAATAAAACTAAAACTTACATAAAAGAGATATTTAAAAAGGTTAGCATATATTGTAATGAACACACCTTGTATATTCTTTTAATACTACAACAAATAAGGTCTTTTGGAACGAAAATTTTCGTCCCAAAAGAGTACTGGCATTTTGTCCCAAAATATATTTGGGGATGAAAAAAAAACTGTCTCAAGTTCGTCTCAATAAAACTGTCATGAAAGGTATTTTGGGAAGAAAATCACAAATTCGTCCCAAAAAATATCTTTTGGGATGAAATTAAGTTGGACCGTTCGATCGTGTTCGAACGGATTTTTTTTTCTAGGACGATTTAAATTCGTCTAAAAAATTCGTTCAAACGTCGTAAATAACTTTCAAACAATGAGGAACTGTTCGAACGGGTGTTTCATGGCCGATCAATCGATACCAGTCCGTTCGACCAAATACACATGAAGAAACGTTCGAATAAAAAAATTGATGATTAAACACAAATAGTGAATTGCTTTTTCTAACGCATTCGAACGGTGCACAATTTTTAACCGTTCGAACTCTAACTTACAATGTTCAAACGGTTGTGTCCGATTTATATATATTCGAACGCTTGATGAGAGTTCGAACGGTTATTATTTTCTTGAAAATACTAATTTAAAACCAAATAGATATTTATATTTCAAAAATACATTACAAATTGTTCAATATAAGTAAAACTAATCTAATAAGTCAGAACTAAATAAATAAAATACTAATAATACTAATAAAATGATCAGTACATAATATATAATTGTTCAATATGCAAAAACACTTATAACGAAAATCAATTGTTTGGAGGCCTAAATTATTACATAAGCATCTATATTTGAAACTGCATCTGTCTTTGTTGTTTTTGCATTTGGAGTTGCATCTATCTTTGTTGATCATCTTGCTATTTTATGCGCATCTCTATGTCTGTTTGTTTCGTCAATTGAGCCTCTAACTCCTACTGTTTTGCCATCAATTCTTCGATCCTAGAATTTGCATTCTCTAACACAATGGTAGTAGTGCTTGATGTTGATGAAGAGCCTGAAAGCTTTACACAGCGACCCAAACCTCTCAAGTAGCCCGAATGTTGACCCAGAACTTGTGTAAAAAGTGGAAGCAGTAGTTAATTGGTCGACAACGAAGAATAATCATGAGGTTAGAAGTTTCTTGGCATTAGCCGGTTATTACCGTCGATTCATTGATGGTTTCTCTAGGATAGCAGTTCCTCTCACAGCACTCATAAAAAAAATAATAAGTTTGAATGGACAACAAAGTATGAAGAAAGCTTCTAGGAGTTGAAACGGAGATTAGTGACAACTCCGGTGTTAACAGTCCATACTGCTAGAGGTGAATTTGTGGTTTATAGCAATGCATCAAGGCTTGGATTGGGGTGCGTATTGATGCAACAAGGGAAGGTTATAGCATATGCCTCACGCCAACTGAAAGCGTACGAGCAGAATTATCTCACGCATGATCTGGAGCTTGCAACAGTCATTTTTGCATTTAAGATTTGGAGACACTAACTGTATGGGGAAAAATGCGAAATTTATACAGATCACAAGAGTTTGAAATATTTCTTCACCCAAAAGGAATTAAATATGAGGAAGAGGAGATGGCTTGAGTTGATCAAGGATTATGATTGCACCATCAATTATCACCCGGGAAAAACTAATGTTGTAGCCGATGCCTTAAGTAGGAAGCCAATGAGACCGGCAGTTGCAGCCTTACCACTCAACATAGGTTGTTAATGGACCTAGAAAGAGCCGGTATTGAGGTCATCACTAGTGATACAAGTACTTTCATGGCCAGTTTAATAGTTCAACCAGCCTTGATTGATAGAATCAAAGCTGCTCAGAAAGTGGATTCATGGTTGGCAAAGCTAGTGGAAGAAGTCAAGAACATGGGCAAATCTGACTTTAGCATTTCTGAGGATGGAGTTTTAAGGTTTAGAGGTAGATTGTGCATGCCAGCTAATGAAGAACTGAAAAAGGTAATTCTTGAAGAAGTATATCGTTCCTTATACACAGTTTACTCAAGGAGTACCAAGATGTCTCGGGACTTGAGAGAGTCTTTTTGGTGGAATGGTATGAAAATAGAAATTGCTAAATTTGTGGAACAATGCCTAACTTGACAACAAGTGAAGGCAGAGCATCAGAGACCAGCAGGATTATTACAACCACTCTAGATTCCAGAGTGGAAGTGGGAGCATATTTCCATGGACTTTGTTATAGGCCTACCAAGGACATTGAGCGGACAAGATGCTATATGGGCGATCGTGGATTGCTTAACAAAAACCGCTCGTTTTGTGCCCATTAAAGTTGCTTATAAATTGGAGAAACTAGCTGAGCTGTATGTGCTGGAGATAGTGAGGTTACACGGGGTACTGATATCCATTGTTGTCAGATAGAGACTCTCGTTCCACTTCCAAGTTCTGGCGAAGCTTACAGGAGGCAATGGGTACTAAGTTAAGTTTCAGTACTGCATTTCACTCTCAGACAGATAGACAGTCAGAAAGAACTATTCAAATCTTGGAAGACATGTTGAGGGCATGTGTGATGGATTTTAAGGGAACTTGGATGCGACATTTACCATTGGTCGAGTTTGCTTATAATAATAGTTTCTAGGCTAGCATTGGAATGGCACCCTACGAGGTTTTGTATGGCAGAAGGTGTAGATCTCCATTGTATTGGAATGAAGTAGGTGAAACGAAACTTTTGGGACCAGAGATTATTCAGCAGACCACAGAGAAGATAGATATCATTCGGGCTAGAATGAAAGCAGCTCAGAGCCGACAAAAGAGTTATGCAGATAAACGTTGCCGCCAGTTAGAGTTTGAGGTTGGAGATAAAGTATTTTTGAGAATAGCACCGATGAAAGGAGTTATGAGATTTGGAAAGAATGGCAAGTTCAGCCCAACATATATTGGGCCATTTGAGATTCTTGACCGGATTGGACCGGTGGCTTATAGAGTAGCACTTCCACCGACACTTGCGGGAGTGCATAATGTATTTCATATTTCCATGTTGAGGAAGTATATACCTGACCAGACGCACATTATTGACTATGAACCACTTCAGATTCAGGAAGATATGACTTATGTTGAAGAACCATTTCGGATCTTAGTAAAGAAAGAACAAGTGTTACGGACTCGAACTATTCATTTGGTTAAAATGTTGTGAAAAAATCACGCTACTAATAAAGCTTCTTGGGAATTGGAGGAATAAATGGGAGATAAGCACCCAAGACTTTTCGATGGGAGTTTTGACAATTTATAACAAATTTCGAGGACGGAATTTTTATAAGGGGGAGGATGTAAGACCCAGTCCACTGCCAGGCCCAGGCCCGTGGGAAAAGTTTCCAAAATCCACGTTGCACGGGTTCACGCCATTTTTCAATTTTCATGCACGTCCCTCATTCCCTTTTATTTAGGTTTCATCTGTTTCCTACTTATAGTCTAAATATATGTTAAGCATTTCTCAACCTTAGATTCAATGCCGCTGCCCTCTCTTCATGCAACCAGCCATCGCTTCTTCATAAAACACCAAACCGAAGGGCTTGGTTTGCATCTTGTAAACCGCCACTCCCAAAGCCAATCCACGTGCTGCAACTCCACCGAACATAGTCCGCGTCGGTTCCTCAGCCACTCTTAGTTCACCAACTCGGCCGTGCGCCACCGCCCCTCTGAGTATCCCGCCCGGTTCTCAACTGTCGGTAAAATAAAATATAAAAAAAACCACCACCCCTGTTTTTACACCAAGAAACAGAGGAGTGTTTCCTCCACCGTGTGCCATCAACCTACCAACCCACGTCGCCAGCCGTTGACTCGTCACCCTCAGTCCGCCGCACGCCACTTCAGTCTCTCGGTAAGCCACCAACACTCCCTCACCGTATCTCCCTCGCCGTATCTCCCTACGTCCCTTCTCTCACATTATCTCCCTCTCCCTCATTTTCAGCACCCTCTCTTTCTCTCTCCCTATTCGACGCCGTCGGGAAGGTCACCATCAACTCAGCCCAGCATCCGCTTCGCTCCCAAGGTGCCACTACCTCGGTTTTCCGTGGGTAAATCCCTGCCATAGCTCACATTTTGGCCTCTGCTGGTTTTTATTTTTGTTGTTGTTGGTAGTTACTTAAAAAGGAAAATGTTATATCTCGGGTAACCTAGTAGATGAAGGGTGTTATTACCCTTTTGCCCTCTTTTTGTTTGAATACATCAACTGATTGTGTATTTTGTTTTTGAAACGTGGGCTGCATGTATTTTTATTTATTTGGACTTAGGCGCATGTGGATTTATTTTGTTAAGTTGGTATTTTTTTAAGAGATTGATATTTTTATCGGAATATTTATCAAGTAAATACTGATAAATTTTTGGAATGATCAGTAAGTGCAAAATTTTATTTTGAATCATTTTAAAAGAATATCTTTTTTTTATTTAAACAAAAGTATGATTTTCTACTTATAATGATTTCGATATAGTTATGTTATTTTGTTTTATAAATTATAGTAAGATTTCAATCGTAAATTGGTTAGAATTTAATGTTTTAGTAAGAGTAATTAAGTTGGATATTGATATGTTTAGGCAGTGATGTTGTTATTTTAGGAATAATGAAACTTTTGGATTTTGAGGAATTAAAATTGGTTATTTTAGAAGTTTAGGCTTAAATATCGAAATACGAGATTGATTGAAAATTTATGAAAATTTACGTGATTATCTTTTAGGTGACGATTAATTTTGTTCGGCATTGTTGAAGAAGTTTTCGAAAAGTTAAGAAGTCCAGGTAAGCAGGGTTTCTATACTAGATTTATATAAAAAGAAATGAATTGAGGTTAGTTTGTAAAAATGTGCATTTTGTTTTAAAAAGAAAAGGTGAAAAACATCCTCAGTCTATGTTTTGCATTTATTCATGAGATATGTATGAAAGAGAAAAGAAATGTTTTTGACATAAATAGTGTAGACATGAGTAATATTTGACATATTTCTTAAATGTGCAAAAGAGCAAATATGATATCTGTGAATTTTTCTACATATGATATGAAAATGATTTGGATCTGTATTTTATCAAATTGAAACGATAAGAATATGTTCAGCATGATATGATATGGATATGAAAAACATTTGGCATACTTATTTGTTTTGATTCTGATTCTGAATATGGTTCTGATATAATGATACTAGTTCATGTGATATGGTTGGTACCAATATCATATGATATGATATGAGTGCATCCATTTTGGAAACAAAATGGTCTTTTATATGTTCTTTCCTGTATGCACACTCGGAGTTTCGAGATTGAAAAATGAGAAGTTTCACAATATGATACTGTCTGGTTTGGCCACCGGGGATAGCATAACCCTACCACAGGGGTTAAATATAGTATATAATATGACATAATACGAAATGATATGATATGATATGATATGATGAAAATATTCAGTTATGTTATGTCAAAGCATTCTTGAACATGAAAATGGTTTTTGAACATGAAAATGGTTTTTGAACATGAGAATGGTTTTTGAATATGAAAATGGTTTTTGAATATGAAAAGATTGAAAAGTCGCTCTGATTTTTCTGATAATACGTTTGAGATGTGCATATGAAAATGAAATATTTTGTTTCTGAATACCAAACTTTCTAAAAAGGGCTCATGTTTACATACTAGTATTTATTTTGCTTACTGAATCGTTGATGATTCACCCCTTATCTTCCATATTTTTTTCAGATGATATTGATGACAAAGCTGGGGGTCAGGAATAGAAAATTGAGCTCGACTAGATATGGATAGAAGGTCGAGTAACTAAGAATACCATTGTTAGTAGAAGGGTTTAACTTGAGTATTTGAAGTTCTCTTTGTGATTTGGACCTATTGAGACTTAAAAATGTATAATTTTATTATGTTGAGATTATCAGGAGAATTGCGAACCCCCTTGGTTTATGTCTTTTTGTAATGATGACTTATGGAATTAGTATTATGGTTATTTGGAAATTATGAGATCGTGTACTATTTATGAAACCTTGGGAGTTTATAGATGCTTTGGGAGACAGATTTGTAAGTGACAGGTAGTAATTTTCCGACCCCTCTCGAGTACAGTGCGTTACATTATCTATTCTAGTATGTATAGGCTTTTTATTTGACTGGAAGATGATAGGTCTGAATACAATTATACAATATATTATAAAAGTATTAGAAGTTTGACAAGGAGTACTTAATTATATATTGAAAATATTTGTACAAAAGTGATAAAATCATAAAAAGATTATATAAATTAAGTAAATTATTCATAGATTGAAGTATTTTTATTTAGTCTGTTAGGTTTATTTTACGATAAAAATAATTTTATAATTTGATATATCACTTCTTTATGTGAAGTTATTTTTGTGTAATCCCTTTATATATAGCTTAAATATTTCTCAAAAAATAATATTTTTGCTCCCATGCAATATGGCTCGAAGCGAGCCTTGCTAGGTACAAGCGATTTGGCGCACCAAACCGCGTACCGATGCTGACATGGCTTTTTTTATTGAAAAGAAAAGTAAAAAAAGAACAATTTTGAGAGAAGAAAAAGTCTTATGTCTCATAAAAATTATTTCCGTCTTCAATTCGCATCGTTTTATTAAATAGATGTCTTACATGTCAGCATTGATACTCGATTTGGTACACGAAATCACTTGCAAAAAGATTAATCTTCCTATTTTGAAATTAATTCTTATAGAAATAGATACGATACCACGTTGATACTAATTATGTATTTAATGGTAGAGTCCACATGGTCAACGGATAGCATTAAATGTTGTGAACTCTAGAGATTGTGTCTATTTCTCTCTAAATTATAGAAAGTGATTGATTATTTTATTTGGGGAATCTCAATCTAGTCAAAACAATACCATTTTCAAGTAATAAAATTATATATGATTCTCCTTTATGAATGAGTCAACAGATTTCACTCGGCCCAAGTTTGATTAAAATGCCACAAAAACTTAAAAAAAAAAAAAAGAATTAAATTTGATCATGATCAAAATATAATATTCCCTGCATATATAGCTAGCTAGAGCTAGCTAGGTTAGAAAAGAAATGGCCATGCACGGAGTTTTAGATTGAAGTTTTGATTTATTAATTAATTCTCTAGCTCGATCCGCTAGCTAGCTCATCTTGGTCGACCATGTCATGACATGAATATATAAACTGATCAATTAATAGAACATATTATAATTTTCATCCGTTCTTAATTAATTTCTCGATCGTATTCAAAGTTCAAAAGTTCATCCAAATCAAAGTTCAAAGTTCTTGACATTTGATCAAAATAACGACGTCTCAACCAACAACAATTAAAAAAAGTATTCGAAGTTCAAACCCAACCAACAAAATACTCGATTTTAATCCATTTTCTTGCGCAAATACACATATAATATATATATATACACATATATATATATATACACATATATATATATATATATTGAAATTGGGTATAATATAGGATTGGACATGTCGACGTTCTCACTTACCGCAGCATGCAGCTAGCTAGCTAGCCATATATAGCAGCTTAATTGAGAACTGAGAAGCACGCATGAGTTCAAGATAGCAGGCATTCACTAATTTATTCTTTCTCCGTTCAACCCTTCCTGCATGTATGCATCGGTTCGGCCACACGCCCTTTTTCAACGTACCACGTACGCACTACAAGAAAAAATAACTTTTGTAATCATTTAATTGCAGTAAAAAAGTTACTTGTGATCAAAACAGACTCATTTTAGTTGTAAATAATCATTTCGTTAAAATTAA
Organism: Juglans cinerea; assembly: GCA_961763995.1. Classification (NCBI taxonomy): domain Eukaryota; kingdom Viridiplantae; phylum Streptophyta; class Magnoliopsida; order Fagales; family Juglandaceae; genus Juglans; species Juglans cinerea. Next base: position 16,052,788 of record CAUIVZ010000016.1, read on the forward strand.
ATAGTTACAAATAAACAATTTTCTTGTAGTGACGTACGTACAATATTAAACCTCACTTAATTGTCATATTTTTCCTAATATTTTTTTTATTGCTAATCTCGATCATGCTTTATTTTAATAAATGGTCTGTAATTGGTGGATATGGTTTAATATAAAGTGACCTGACTATATATGGGCTAACGGCCTAAGCCATTGTTTTGGATTAAATTAATAGATTTTAAATTTTTTGTGAAATTATGTTAATTATCAGGTCAAATAGGTTATGCGAGTTAGTTCAACTCATTTACATGAAACATGTTGCAATAAATTGTGTCGTGTTAACTCATTTCAAATTATTATTAAAAGAAAAATTTTAAACATAAACCCTAAACCCCTGCACACCCACTTAAAAATGTCATTTTACATTTTTATCTACGTAATGAAAATGATTCCAGACATGTTTGTAAGTAAAATATGATAAAAATATAAAATAATATATCTTTAAATGGGTGTGTAGGATGTGGGACTTATGGGTACGTAACACTTTTCTTAATAAAATTATCAAAACAGATGACACACCAGGGGAGGCTCATAGAAAAGGCAAGTAATGCGCTGCCTAAGGCCGTCGCTCCCCCAGCTCCACCTAGAAGACTCCCTTTATATATAACTTGTTAAAAAATTGAAATCGAAATTAATAGCCCGTGTCTTGCTCAAAAAATTGAAACCAGATCGACATTTATATTGTTTAATAAAAATAAAACATACATAAAAGAGATATTTAAAAAGGTTAGTATATATTGTAATGATCGAACACACCTAGTATATTCTTTCAATATCTTGCTATACTTTCTAAATAAGTCAAAGCAATACGTTCAAGAAGTCCCAGCTTATAACATAAAATTGTACTTATTTGAGATACTGCTGTAAATAGAAGAGAGTACAAAACTTGGCAAAATAATAATAATAATAATAATAATAATAATAATAAAATCTAAACTTTATATAATGACGATCTAGGAAAGAGATATTTTCTGATTTTGAAACTTAAAAAAATTGCATGCTATTCAATCAGAGTATCTGTTATATTTAGATTTTACTTAATTGGAGAATTTATTGAATTATTATATTAAAAGTTTTAAAAATTAATCTCATTTTGAATTTCTCTTATTATTTACCTTCCATGTTGACCATATATATATATATATATATATATATATATATATATATATATTTCCTAATTGAATTTTATATGAACATGTTTATCACATCATGATTAAATTTGATAGGAACTTGCAGACCACATCATGAATCTTATTAAAATCACCATTTACTCAAACAATTAAGGGAAATAATATTTGCAGTCGTGAAGTGAGTAAGCGCTGTGTAATTCCTTTCAAACAATCGAGTAAATACGGGACCCATATGAAAAATTAATTTTTTTAATAATAGATCCCACTCTTTTTTAAAAGAATTGTGCGATGTTTGCACACTCTACTATTGTATTTAGGATTACTCTACAATTAATAATGAAAAGGGCGGATCTATTTACTTAATTGATATTTTTCTTAAACCATTAAGCATCTTAATTTTCAACTCTTGAAATTGACATTGCTCGATTGATCATTACTACCCGTATGTTTTTGTCATCTAATAATTAAGAGTAATGTTAGATATAGTCATGCGTTGTACAAACGTCGCGTACTTTTTTTAAAATTAAAGAGTTGGATCCATCATTAACAAATTAATTTTTTTATTTGAATTTCATATTTATTCATTTTTTTCAAAAGGACTGCTCGTTGATTGTAAATATCATTTCTCAATAATTAATTACTAATTAATTCCATTACATTACCTTGGAAAGATAAACCAATTGTCTTATTTCCGGAAAACTCTGGCCTTCGTGTAGAAGTTCTTCTCTTCATGATCTCCGCTTGCTGATCTTCTGAAAAACACAACCGCATGTCAGTTTAATTAATTAGCTAGATTGTCTCTATCATCTAAAACACCAAGTGATTAGCTCTTCACCAACTACAGCTAGACTACAAGTTAACCAAAGTCGACTGTGGACTTGCATGTACCCGTAAATTCCGTTCTCCGACGCATTTTTGGCTCTAAAGACTTGTCAGCTTGGCTGTAATATTATTATTATTTTTTAATTTAAACAAGTTGTAATGTTTTTTATATTTTGTTTAGAAGTTTCGAAAATTTATAATAATTATGTAATTAGTAGATAAAAAAACTGAAAACTGAAAATTTAAAATTTAAAAAATTATATTTGAAAAGAAAATTATAAAATACTTTAAGATATTTAAGTAATATATTTCGTTTTCATTACAGATATGGAAAGATCGGTATCTATGAGACCTACTTGTCTGGAAGCCTTTGTGTCATTGTTTGCACAGCCCAACTTCCACAATGGGCTGGGCTGCAAACAAGTAGGTCGATCTTATAGATACCAATCATATCTGTAACGAAAAGGCAATATATAAAGAAAAAAAATATTAATTTTGCAGCCAAACTCTCACTTTTATAGTTCGTGGTTGTATTTAGTTCAGAAAAATAATGATTAATCTTTTAGAGTGCAAAGCAACTGCATGCATGTACATAATGCATACCTCACTAAAAGATAGATTGTAAAAACTGTCACAAAAAACTAGTATAATGCTTAGAGAACTAGTCATCAGTACACAATCTTGAGGACGTAAATACGTCTCGTTTGGCAATCAATTTTATCTTATTTCATCTCACTCTATTTCATAATTATTTTTAAACATCACTCCGACATAAACATTTTTTAATTTCAAATCTTCAACTTTTTCATCTAATCATTACAATTTTTCCAAACTTTTAAACAAAGCACAAAAAACAATTCAACATTTTCAAATTCTAAAATAAAAATTTTATTAAAAGATTATATTCTAACAATATTTTTATTTTATAATATTTTATTTAATTTTTTCTCTATCTTTTTCCAAAATCCGATAAAATATCTTAACTCAAACAATTTTACTATTATTTATATAGTATTTCATTATGATTCACATATTTCTCTTCTCATTTCATTCCCCAAACGAGATCTATTCAATTTAGGCTTCGTTTGGGTCCTCAACTCATCATTACAATTTTTTCAAATCCAAACACAAAATATAATAAACAATTCAACTTTTCAAATCCCAAAATAATAATAATAATAAACAATAATATTTTAACAATATTTTATCATCTCAACTCAACTCAACTCAACTCAGTTCAATATCCAAACGCACCCTTAGTAATGCTTAGCGATCTTAGTCATTATAGATTAGAAACCAATAACGAGTACTGAAATCAATTGAAAAGAAGGTCATATTCAAACTGCTAGAAGATATATATGTTGGATGAAAAGCTAAGAAGTGTAAGTGAATAATTACTCATGAATAACTAGCTCGAATTAAACGATTTCTTTTAATATGCCTAAATAAATCAAAGAGTACTACTACTGGGCAGAAGGTCATATTAACGTGGCAGCACGTGGTTTATTAATATATATATATATATATATAAAAATATATAAATACACTCAAAATAAAAGGGCATACAAAAACATAAAAGGTTGAAGACCGAAGAAACTCTTATAAGTTCCTACTACCCTTTTGTGTTTGTGTTTTTAACTTTTTTAATAAACCACATGGTATCACATGGTGGTGCTAAGTCAAGAAGTCGGTCATAGTAATTGTAACAATTGTGTTCTTTTGATTTACCTGTGTTGAAATGAAAATCCAGTCACAAAATAGATGTTGAAACGTAAACCATTGGAATATTAAGGGCTTATTTGGGGTTGCGGTAAGATGTTTAGAAAGTGCTTCAATATCACTAAATTTGAGTTGTTCAAGTGTCTTATATAAAAGTATTTTTTAGGTCTAAATAAGTTAGAAATTACGTTTTAGGAAAAAATCATTCTGATGCTTTTCTTCAAACGTACTTTTTTCTGATGTTAGAGAACGTGGGTACACTTTTGAAAAAAATTGTCAAAGACGAAAATACCTATTAACATTTCAATAATTACATATTTTATCCATCTCATTCATAATACACAGCACTTTTATCTCTTCCTCTCTCTTCCCTTTAATGGTGTTCTTTCCAGATGCAGAACAACTCTCAATCGACACAACAGAGCTCTTCAAAGTCAGTCACCTCCTTCAATAATTTCTTGAGTTATGTCTCCAATGCCGCCGAATTGTCCTCCAATTTTGCCCACCGAGGGTTTACCCCGTCCGCCCAGCCCAGCTATATATATATATATATATATATATATATATATGTATATATATTATATAACATATTTTTTTTTAGAAAAAATGACCACATTTTATTATAGGGTTTGTTTTTAAAATCCAGTCACAATCCCCCTCGCATCTGATCTCTCTCTTTTCCTTTTCAGTCTCTCTGTTTAAACTTCTCTGTGTGCGTATGGGTTGGTTGTGAACTTCTAGTTGTTTTTCATGGGACTTTTGGTTTTCTTTGTGGGTGGGCGGTGGTGGGCAGTGGTGGGCGGACGACTGAGGGGGCCAATCCGCCTCCAAGCATCTAGACGGGGGGCCTAGTCCATGAACGGTGGGGCCATGCCGTTTCGTTTGTGCCATTTCGACCAACGGTCAGGAAAATTCAAATAATTCCTGGCTAAATGACATTGTCGTTCAGTTGAGTGAAGAGAAAAGCGACCAAAACGACATTGTCATTTTGGATGCATATGGAAAATCAAACATTGCAATGAACAGTGTCGTTTCAAGCAAGGGCCTAAATGACGCCATTCCGAGAATGTTGGAAACCACTCATAAGAAACAACACGACATCGTTTTGGCCAAACCGAATGATGTTGTTTCATCTGGAACAGGCTTACTTAAATGGCACGAATTTGGGCCAAGCCTCAAGCCCAATTATCTGAAGTCTGTGGGCTCATAAGGAACACTCAAGCCCAAGCCCAAGTCACCAACCCACGAGCCAACCCACCATCTATAGTCAGAAGCTGCACCCAGAGCTAAGCTGCGAGCAAAAGGAACAAGCCGCTCCCTGCGTCGTTGACCGCACCGTTGATCATCTGTTTTCTTCTTTGGGACCCGATTAGAACCAGCTGACTCGATTTTTTGAACTAGTCCGGGTCAATTTTAGTATTTTGGGTCGTTCTAATTCATTTCGAGCCTGATTTGGTCCTTTCAAAATCCGTTGTGCTCCAAATTTCATGCCAAATTATGATCGGGCATCTACTATTCAAAATTATTGGCAAAAACTCCTTTAAAGGGGATAAACATCAAGGAAATTTCATGGTGATACTCAATCGAGGTGTCACTTCCATTATTCTCCTTATATAAAATATAATAGGAGAATTTTTAGGCTACCCACCTTTGTAATAATTTTTCTCTCGCAGTTAAAACTATTGTATTTAATTTATTTACAATATAACACATTTATTATTTCTATATTTCTATATTTTTGTTGTTAGTTTTTAAAGTTTATTATTTATGACGCCGAAGAAAAGTATTTATCTATTGGGGATAGAAAAATTGAATGGAAGAAATTTCTGAGCCTCGGAAAGGCATAGAACTCTCCTTCTAACCTATGAAAAAACCTTACACGCATTGACAACATCAAAACAAAAAATGTAGAAAATGGGCCGAATGGAAGTGGAGGCAACGTAAGAGCAAGAGATAACTGGGAAGAACACAATGTATGGGCAAAAATTTTAATTTTGCATTGTATGAATGATCATTTCATTCATTTCTTTGAAGCCTATGAAAATGCCAAAGAGGTCATGGATGCAGTTGAAGTAAAGTATGGTTTAAGGTTAGATACTTATATACAGTTATTATTCGATAAGTATAACCAGACTTGCATGAAAGAGAATGATAACATAGGCGATCATGTGCTTCAAATGGAATTGATTGTCAAGTTACAACCATACTGAATAGTCTTCCTTCATCTTGAGATTATACTGTTACTTCTTAACACATAGAGGAAATGAAATAACAATGGCATTACTTCTAGTACTTTTAGTACTTGAAGGAGAAATGATGAAGATGATGAATAGAGATAGTGAATCATCTAATTTGTTTATGGCTCAGGACAAAAGTTCTACACATAACAAAATGAAGCAAAAAAAGTTAAAGAAAAGAAGCCAAAACAGTTTAACAACAACTCTTTGTTGCTAAACAAGTGAGCACAGAGTGTATATGGTAAACAACACATACTGTGATGACTTGGAGCAAGGTACAAGTAAGTTTAAAATTGAGGATTCCATTATTTTACTTAGTGATGTATTATATGTATCTAGTATTCGTAGAAATTTAGTATCAATCATTGTATTAGATAAGAAAGGCTACACAGTTGAGTTTAGATCTGGAAGCATTGTTATAAGTCAAGGCGGTGTATCAGTGAAAGGTGTGAGAAATCACAATATGTATGTACTTAATGTTGATATTAATAAAGTATCTATTTTTTATTATTTGAATGTGTCTACTGATTGTGCATATTTATAATATTTAAGATTAGGCCATATAAATAAAAATAGGATGATCAGAATGTATAAAAGTGGACTAATACTGTAAACAAAGTCAGATAATTTTGATTTATCTGAACCATGTATCAAAGGAAAAATGAGTAGTAAATCTTTTTCCAAGAATTGGGAATCCACATATTTAATTAAAATTATACATTATGATATTTGTGGACCTTTAAAAATAAAAACTCATAGAGGAATGGAGTACTTCACTACTTTCACTGATGACTATTTAAGATATGAGCATATCTACTTACACAAACATAAATTTGAGGCAATTATGAAATTTAAAGAATATAAAGCAGAAGTAGAAACCTAGTTGGATAGTCTCATTAAAGGTTTGAATAGTGATAGAGGAGGTGAATTAGAAGTTTTGGATAATTTCTACAAATTGAATGGTATAAGATATATTTATACTATGTCATATAAGTCTCAACAAAATGGAGTTGCAGAAAGAAGAAATAGAACTCAATTGGATATGAAGAGACCGATGATGACATATGGTGATCTACAAACATATTTTGGAAAGAAGCATTATCGACTGCGGCATATATATTAAATATTGTTGAAACCAAGGCGAAAACTCTAACACCTTATGAGATATGGACGGAACATCAACTAGACTTAAGTAAACTCAAAGTATGGGGTTGTAAGGCACAAGTGCTCATTCTAAGACCACTAAGTGACAAATTGAAAAGTAAAACCTAGGAATGCAGGTTTATTGGGTATGTAGAAAATAAAAGTGGCTACAGATTTTATCATTCTGATAAAGGATTGATAGAAAGTAGATATATTGTTTTCTTGAAAAATATTGATCTTGTTACTCTAGTTGATCATATAGATTTATTAAATGATTTTGAAAATCAACAAATCTCTATAGAATCCAAAAATGAAAATCCTGACATTACTCAGACATAGAGTAATGGAAATAAAAGAAAGTTTTTTAAAAATCAATTTTCAGGTATTGATGTTGGAGACAGTGGGAGTAGAAGAACCAGATGACCATCAATATTATTTCAAGATCATTATGTTTTAAATACCAGTTTGAAAATTTAGAAAATGATCGTGAAAATTTTTCTGAGGCAACCAATAGTGTTGATTCAAATAAATGGTTTGAAGCCATGAAAGATAAACTAGAATCGATAAATAAAAATAATATTTGGGGTTAACGAATCTTCCAAAAAATAGAAAAGCTATTAGTTGCAAGTGGGTTCACAGAAGAAAATTTAAAGTTGATGGTAGTTTGGAAATGTATAAAGCAAGGTTAGTGGCCAAGGGATATACCCAACAAGCATGTGTAGACTTTGTGGACACGTATTTGCCTGTGGCTAAGTTCACATTGGTAAGGATTATTATGTCTATTATTATCAGGATGAATTTGCAGTTACATCAGCTAGATGTAAAGACAACTATTCTTAATAACGAATTAAAAGAGAATATCTTTATGATTCAGTCAGAAGGATTTCAAATTAAAGGACATGAAGAAAAAGTCTACAAGTTGAAGAAATCATTGTATGGACTTAAGCAATCTTCAAGATGGTGGTACTTGAAGTTTCACTAAGCCATTTTAGAAATGAGATATGAAATAAGTCTACTAGATCACTGTGTATACGTATGAAAAAATGATAATAACACTATTATCATTATATGTTGATGATATATTATTGGCATGTAATTGTCTAGATATGATGAATAAAATAAAAGAATTCTTGAAATCTAAATTTTAAATGAAAGACATGGGTGAAGCCGCCTATGTTCTTGGTATAAGAATTTCGAGAGATAGAAATTCAAAGATGTTATATTTAGATCAAGAAAAATATCTAGAAAAAAAAAATTAAAAAGATTTTGTATGAAAAATTGTAAATTCTTAAGTACACCTGTTTGCAAATGTCACACATTAAATAAAAGTATGTGCCCAAAAGATGAGGAGGAAATAAGCGAAATGTTTAAAGATCTATATGCTCAAGTTTTGGGAAGCCTCATGTATGCAATGACAAGTACAAGAACAAACATTTTTCATGCATTAGGATTGGTATGCATATATCAATCCAAAATAGGTAAGGGATATTGGTAAGCAGTAAAATGTATATTAAGGTATTTACAAGGAGTACTGCTACATCCATAAAGGTATTACACAAAAGTAATCCTACAAACTGATGTGACTTCATCTGATCTGTTAGATCTACTTTACAATAAAAAAAAATTTATAATCTGACGAACCATATCAAGCCACATCAGTTTGTATGATTATTTTTGTGTAATCCCTTTATGACTAGAGTATTTCACATTTACAAGATACCAAAAATATTAAATTGTGCTTAGGGATTAGTGAGACAGAATTAATCGACTATAGTGATGCTGATTTTGGAAGTGATGTAGAGAATAAAAAATCTACAAGTGGATATATATTTCTTTTTGGTAGAACAACATTTTCTTAGTTGAGTAAGAATTGGATTGTGTTGCTAAGTCTATTATGAAAGCAAAATATATTGCTTGTAGTACTGCAATGAGTAATGTTGTTTGAATGAAATACTTTATTAAAAACTTATATTTTGGTACATCCACAAAACCAATCAACGTGTTTTGTGATAATCAGTCGAGTTTTAACAAAAAATACAATGATGTGCATTATACTATATTTTAGATATAGTGGAAAGATGTGAGGTCAAGATTAATTTTATTTCCTCGACCGAGATGGTAGCAGATCCATTGACTATGGGATTGTCTCTGGAGAAATTCAAAGAACATGTGACTAGAATGAGGTTGAGAGATACCTAGGTGAAGCAACCTCATGGTCGATATGCATAACTCAGGAAATTTTGGGGACACCTTGAAAATTTGAGTTATGGTGATACCCAAATGAAATTCTCGGTTGTTTGTAAAGTCCTTGATAAAATTTTAACTAAAAATCTCAAGAATGGCCTTAGGGTGAGTACTTGATAAAATTTTAGCGCACAGGTTGATTAACCAAATAATTGGTTGATCATTTGTAAAGTCGCTGAAAAAGTGATAGGGAAAGCCTCAAAAATTTCCTTTAAAGGATGTATTTAACGAAAATTCTGCACAGGCCGATACATGTGTTATGTATTTAGCTAAATCGTTCATTGTGACTGGAATATTACTTTAGTTATGGAGAATTGATGTCGTTCATTAAGTTTTTAGTGAAATGAAGTCGCTCCTAATATGTGATCAGTAAGAGTATATATGGTAAAGGGTGCGGTCAAAAAAGGTAATGACAAAAGTGTGCGCACGTTGAGCCTTGTCATGCTTTGATGCCGATCTGCAAGAGTCTATAGATGCAAGTTGAGTAGTGGAAAGCTTATATTGGTACTAAGGTCAACTGGATCATCACTGTTTTGTGTGATCAAGTGAGAGATGTAACTTTAAGAGGTGTGATCACCAAACGGTGTACCCCTTCGAATGACACCCTCCCCATGGCAATGGTTCCCATTGGGGTGATGGTTAAGGAAGTCTTAAGAGATACAACTTTTTGATTTAGTCAAAAAGTTGTGCCACTTATTAATAGCTGTGCTCCTTGCCAACCAGTGCCTCATGGTCTATAAATAAGGATCATTTGTGCACAATTAACACACTTGATTGCCATTTATCTATCACCAACTTGTGGGATAAATACTCTCACGAGAGTGTAACCATATTGTCGAAACTCTGGCCAATTTTCATTTATACTCATTCTACAAAATTCTACAAATCTTTCATCATCCAAAACCTTTTTTCAAAGTTGGCCTTGATTGTCAAGTTGGACATGCTCTGCCTATGTTGCCGGTCAAGGTCACAATACCTTGCATGAACTGACTCCTTAGGATTGAAGGATAACTATGCACTACCACAATATGTACGTAGGTTTGGGTCTAGAATTCTAGTTGACGTGGAACACGTGCCCCTTATGTTTTTCTGATCTAGGAAGTTGTCCCACATCTAATTTGTCCAACTCTAACTGGAACGGGCGCAAGCCAAACTCAACTTGTAATTGGTTGGCATGCATTATGTATGTACATACATGTCTCTTTGCACTATGCAAAGTGTTTCTTTGAACAAATACATGTATGGATCAACTTCATTATTTTTTTTTCCTAAACTATTTATATTTTCTTCCACAAACAGGTTACATGTTTCTGGTATTGGATTACAGATATGGCACAACTATCCTTACAAGTTTGGAAGCCCATGTGTCATTGCTTGCATCTTGGAAACATGTTGAACAGTGTTGATAGATCTATTTGCACATCATTCTTGTTTATGCCAAAAATTACACAACAGACCGGAAAGGAGGAAAGGATTATCTCCAGCCCACGATGGCAATTTGTGTGTTCACATTCATTCATAAAATAAATAATAAATAAGCAAATTAGAATAAATAAAAAAGAGACACAATAATTTACGTGGTTTGGCATAAAACCCTACATCCATGGGTTGTTTGGGGGCGAAATCCACTATAACGGGTGATTTTACAATCTCCAAACGGGTTACATGTTTCGGGTATTGGATTACAAATATGGCAAAACTATCCTTACAAGTTTGGAAGCCCATGTGTCATTGCTTGCATCCTGGAAACATGCCGAACAGTTTTGACAGATCTGTTTGCACATCATTCTTGTTTATGCCAAAAATTACACAACAGACCGAAAATGAGGAAAGGATTATCTCCGGCCCACGATGTCGATTCGTGTGTCGATACGGTGTTTTTCGCATTCATCCATAAAATAAAATAATAAATAAGCAAATTAGAATAAATAAAAAAGAGACACAAAGATTTACGTGGTTCGGCATAAAAGCCTACATCCATGGGTTGTTTGGGGTGAAATCCACTATAACGAGTGATTTTAGAATCTCTCAAGGCCTCACATGTCGCTTAATTCAATGGAGAAGTTTAGTCTAGGGATAGAGAAGTCATTCCCCAGCCTGTCAAGAGTCCGTCCTTCATCTGTAGAGATCTCCTCCTTTTATAGAGATTTGTTTTCTTTCTTGAAGTGATAGAGTTCAACTTGTCTTGTAAATTTTTTTCCTTTTAAGAGTCTGAGCCAACTTCTTTGCCTTATCTCTTCATTGCCTTATCTCTTAACTTTATCTCTTCCCTTATTATTAGTGATAGGTTTTCAAAGGGCTGGACCCAATCAATTCAGTCCCTAATAGATGCCCGCGATTTTTAAAGTTGACTTGTTTATCAAGAAGGACTTGAGAGTCTTTAAGTCGATCGTGATGGGGGTAACCTGCAAGAAACTGCAGAAAAAGCAATTTTGGGAACTGGTCCATAGTTTATCACTGTTATGCAATGCAATGGTGATCTCCATGAGCAATTCTCAAGAAGAATTTGTGGAATTTGTAGTAAGGGGCTTTGAGGATGGGCTTCTGTGAAGTTTGTTTGGTAAGAACATTTGTGTGATAATTAAGTGTACTGATGATTGTACGTGACGGTTAGTGAAGTGCACACATTTTCTTGCTTGGTGATCATTTTTGGTTTTCGGTGGCATAAATGGATTTTGCCCCATGCTACAATTTTCTGTTTAATGTTTCCATTTTGATGTAGATGTAAGAGTTTGTTTGTAGTAATCCGCGCTGAAGTGGTCGGGGAGCCCGCCGACTCCCTAGATCCATATTAGGCGGTTGCTGACCCCGTCGACTCGTTCTCGAAGGACACCCACATGAGGCGGTTGTAGAGCTCAGAAGCTCGTTCTCGAAGGTAACCCGCTGGCGGCAGTTGTGGCGAGTGAAGACACTCGGTTTGCATTTGGCGGGAGAGTGTCTCGACCACGTAACACTAACGATAAGAGTGTGGCGGGAGGATGCCTCGACCGCGTAACTCTAGCAATGGGTGTAGTGGGAGGATGCCTCGACCATATAACTCTAGCGATGGGTGTAGCAGGAGGATGCATCGACCTTGTAACCTTGGCGATATGAGTGTAGCGAGAGGATGCCTCGACCGCGTAACTCTGGCGATGGGTGTAGTAGGAGGATGCCTCGACCGCACAACCTCGGCAATATGAGTGTAGTGGGAGGATGCCTTGACCACGTAACCTCGGCAATAGGAGTGTAGCGGGAGGATGCCTCAACCGCGTAACTCTAGCGATGGGTGTAGCGGGAGGATGCCTCGACCGCTTGAACTCGGCTATAGGAGTGTAGCGGGAGGATGCCTCAACCGTATAACTCTGGCAATGAAAGCGTAGCGGGAGGATGCCTCAACCGCATTGACGTGGGAAACAAAATGGGACAGCACTCTGTGGCGGGGGCTAGAGCTCGCCTTGTACCAAAATTAAAACCAAACAGGTTAGATTAAATAATCCAATTCACAAGTTTGAGGATTGCAAACCTTAGCTATCTCGCTTGAGTGTGGTGAGGGCTGGTGACACATGAGTGATGCCTGGTAGCAACCATGCTTTGGCAATGATGAGGACATGGGATGCCCGCAATACCAAATGGTCTTTTTTTATTACAACAAATTAAGATGGCGAGTAATGCTTGAGAGGGGCTTTGCAGCCTATGTTTCTTGCCACGTAGGTGATTCCCAATGAATTATATTCTTGGGGTGTACAACCGCTAAGTTTCTCGTGGAATCTCGATGAGCTTTGCGGGGAAAATATTTCAAAATCAAATTTGTTAGTAAAAATAAAATAGCAAGTTTGAAAGAGACAAACCAGGGTAATGTGGTTGTTGCTTTCGATTCCTCTCTGATTGAGATCGTTTACTTCTAGATAATTTTGCATGGAAAATTTGTTCATCCTTGAGTGCTCTTGTAATAATGAAAAATATTATACCTCTGAATATTTTTGTTCGTTCACTAATCTCTTGGAAGCTAGGCGAGTTCAACTCCGAGTTAAGTAGCTTGACTCTTTCTTCTACTTCTTTTTCATCTTTTTGTTTTATCGGATTGTGTCGCCGAGAAAAATGCATGGGTATGGCATAAAAAATACTATGTATGACGAGGGACACCCTAGGTGGTGTGAGCAGCTGGTGAGGGACACTTGTGGTGGGTAACTGGCAAGGACCTGGCCTATTATGGCGAGTAAATTATTGTGGGTGACCAAATCCAACCAGACTGAAGGGTGGCGAGCAAACCATATAATGAAGTCACTGCATTGAAGAAGCCCATTGTGGCAAGGAAACACATTGGCAAACCCTGCGGCAAGCAAATTCACTATGTCACTAATCTGGTCTGGGATAGTCCAACTATGCAACTTGCATGGCTCATTAAAAAGTGATGGTGGCGAGGAATGACGTCCTGGTCGGGAACGATCACGTCGACGATAGAAGAAGTCGTCGAGCTAGATGATGACTCATGTTGACCTCTTCTGCTCACGATCACCACAGGAGCTCATACAGAATGGCGAGGAACACTGTGACGCTGGACGACGAGGAACACTGTGACGTTGGGCAATGAGGGGACGGTGAGGAACACTGTGACTGCTACGGAAAAGGCAGAAGGCATTGTGATGGCTACAGAAAAGGCAGGAGGTGCATGGCATGGCCATGGTGGTTCCATGAGCTCACAGTTGGGCTGGGCTGGCGAGCACATTTTGGTGTTCGCATCGGACAGCTCCTACAGTGAGCTTCGGTGACGGTGGCAAGAGCTATAGGTAAGGGTGTCATCGTGGTCGGGAACCACCATGCCGGCGATAGAAGACACCGGCGAGCTAGGTGGTAGTCGAGTTGTTTCCCTTGGGGTGCTCCACAATGTGCTTCCAGTGCTCGCATGGTGCACAACATTCATGGTGTGTTACTACGTCAAAGCTCGATGGCGAGGAATGTCGTTTTGATTGAGGACCACCTTCACTGGCGTCAGAAAATACCAGCGAGGCAGGTGGTGGCTGCTGGTCGCTTCAACAGCTCATGGTCATCGGGGGAGGTGCAGGTCCGAGCCCGTCGATGTGTGGCTGGCGGCAGGCTAGCCTACAAGGTTCACTTCCTTGGTCGAGGACCATCTTGCCAGAGACAGAAAGCGCCGACCGCTCATCTGGTGACTGCTGATGGCTCTATCAGCTTAAGGTCGGTCGGCATGTCTTCCCAGCTCATTTCCAAGCTTTAGGCGGCGAGGAACCGACGGGAGGGGCCTCCATTGGCTAAGACAGGCCGTCCAGTGGAGTGGTCGGCCTCCATAAATAAAACAAACTTTATTAAATACTAAAAATTCAAAATAGAGTCTGTGTAAGCACTTACTTAAAAAAAATACTAAAATCTCATGTGCTTATCAAAATAATTTATTTAAACCTTAAATCATAAACTGAACATGACATAAACTATCTAGGCCTCTGCGTCGCCTCCCTAGGTCAAGTCATGTCCTGCAGTCTCATCCTTATAAATGTTATCACCTGGGGTGGTTTAAAAACATAAAAATATAGAAAAATGAGTCGAATACTCACTAAGCAACACATCATACAGTAAACATAATAAACATAAAGTTTTTTGAAAAACATGCATACTCATAAATACATACGTAAATAACATGAACACAAATATGAACATATCTTTCTTTTATCATAGGCCGATACCCACTGTTGACCCCAGTGAGTTAGGGTTAGCGAATCTAAGTAGATTCTGATTTCGCCCGTGACCGCGGGTTGTGGAAGACATACTGGGTGAACTATCAGCATGTACGACCTGGCAATACAATATGCCCATAACATAAGTACCGTCTTCATATCATAACATAGGCCGTTACATATCTTATCATTCATACTTGTCATATCATAGATTTCAAAATAAATCACATGCATACTTGTCATATCATAGATTTTAAATGATATCTCATTCTTTCATAGCATGTCGTGATACATGACTCCTCGCATAAAATCATGATTTTTCATAAATATCTTGATGCATAAATTTTCATATAAAACCATGCATGGCTTTTCATAAATATTTTAATGCATAACTCTTACATGCAATCATGTCTTTTCATAAATATCTTGATGCATAACACTTTTCATAAAATCATGAATTTTCATAAATTATTTAATGCATAATTCTTCACAAAAAGTCATGGATTTTCATAATTTTATTATGACTTGTGTGATACCACATATGATATGGATAAGAGTAGGTGGTGTATAGGATCCCATATTGCTTCGACGGAGAAGTTCTTACTCTTTATAAGGTTCCAATGGGGCTCCAATTACATCATTGGGGTGTTACAAATGGTATCAGAGCCTATCCCAACCAGAAATGTGGGACTTGAGTCGTGCCACCTACAATGGACAGGATCGACGAGGACGTCGGGAATTTAAGGGGTGTAGATTGTGATACCTCATATAATATGGATAAGGGTAGATGGTATATGAGATCTCATATTGCTTGAGAATGAGAAGTTCTTGCTCTTTATAAGGTTCCAATTGCATCATTGACTAATCCTTTTGTAGTATAAGCCATGTGATTTGGGCCTTCCAATGGGGTGTTACAACTTGGGTATGTAAAAAGGGGCTTCCAATGGAGGCCGTACATGCATAATATTTTTATAAAAGATATGTCGTTTACCGTACATACGTGAAGGGTATGATCATGCTACTTACCTTGCAGCACTAATCCACTATTTTTGACTTGTAATCAGTCACTTATACAATAAGTGTGTAAATTCTGTAAATTTTCCAATCGAACACGTATTTAAATATTTAATCCTAAAATGCTAAAATTAACCTATTTTAATTTCTCAATACTTAAAATTTTCATAACCCTAAAATACCATCACTAAATTTACCAATATCCAATTAATTCCTCCGACTATTTAAGCTCTAACTTATTTATTATCGGAATCTAACTATAAAAAAAAGTATAAAACCAAGTTATATAATTTAAAACCGTAAATATTTTCTGTTAAACAACTTTTTAGACTAATTTAAAATGAACTGGAACCTACTAAAAAAATAACACGAGTTTTTGTGAGACTTAGGCCAACCTGAAAGCAAACCCAACTAAAAATAAAAATTCAAAACTCTCATACTTTGCTTATAACTTAGAGGGCAAAGTTGTAATAAACTAACCCTAAGCTTCCCTACTATCTCTACGTAGAAGTTGCTTTATGTAAAACGTATGTAACCTATTTTAATTGAAACACGACCTGCTGTTTATTGTGGGTAAATGGCGACAGAGACTTACCGAGCGAAGCACGAGCAGCGGTAGGTGGCTGGTGCAGTTGCTCTTCTAGGGTGACAAAGCATGAAAGTGAGAGAGAGAGAGAGAGAGAGCTTTCCTCGTGAGAGAGGATGGGGATCGAGAGAGTTAGAGGGAGCCTTTCATCGATGACACGGAGGAGCAGCGGTTGCAGATGGGAAAAGTGGGGTTGGCACTCGGATGGGTTGAATGTGGGAGCATCACGGTGGCTGAGAGGGTGTTGGTCTGTGTGTGAGCAGGTGGGGGATGATACTCTATTTTTTTGGGTGCAAAAAACAGTGGCCTCTTGGACGTCCAGTGTTGGCTTGGGTGACGATGGTGTAGGGTAGAGGCTTGAGTGCACGTTGAGGTGGCCTTTGTTCAGGTTGGTTGTGTTGTTTGTCGTGGTTGTGACCATGGGGGAAAGGCGTGGGTCTACGATGGTGCTAGCCAGAGGCTATGGTGCAACTGGCCAGTGTTTGGATGTGGGTGACGGCTGGACAACGGAATTCGAGTTGTTCGTAGTATAGGGTGGCTCACGGTGGGGCTTGGGCAGTGCTTGGCGTACTCTGTGGTGGATTCCAACGAGGTGGTGGTCTGGTATGGAGAGAAATTGCTACGGAGTTTCTGATTTTGACGTGGGGCTTGTTATGAGTGTGAGTTTTCCTTCTCTGCCGATTTTTGTATTGTGTTTATTACTGGAGGGTCTCGGGGTAGTTTTATAGGCAAGGGGAAGCGAGGTATCATGGATCATAGGAGGTTGGATAGAGTTTGGAGTTGAGAGTTTGTTTCCAATTGAGAAACTATGCAACTAGGAACTAAATGGATGACAATAAGGAAACGTACACTGAGAATATTGAGGCGTGAAGCATGAAGGATCCAATCCCACGAGATTACGAATACTAAGGATAATAGTTTTGATCTAAGAATCTTATTCAACTAGAAATCCAACATAGGAATACACGCACGGGATAGGGGAAGAAATAAAAAATAAAAAAATAAAAAAAAACACTATCTAGAAACCTATCTTAAAATATATCTCAAATTTATAAAATAAAATAAAATAAAAATTTAACCCTAGTTCGTCCATAAAAATATTAACTAAAAAATAACCTAATTATCAAACCCAATAAAATATCCTTAATTATACCTAATTATATTGAATCGGGTTATTATAGTCACAAAAACTAATTTTTATTGTAGTGCTCACTTCGTTATACCGAGTTGATGCAAAATATTACATGAAATTCATGGTTACACAGAATAACAAAAACATTCAGCAGGACATACAAAATAATTAAAAATACTGGAACAGTACTTTAAATATTTTCACTACTTCTGAAATGTTGATAAAAAATAACAATCAGGGCTTACGCTTGAGAATGATGTTCAAACTATATCTAATCAAATCGTCACCACTGAGAGGGGGCATTCCAGCAATTTTCTTGGAAAATCGATCAAAAAGTTGATCCATGTTTTTGCTTCCGAAATGTTTGCTGAAAATGCCTTCAAACCCAGCTCTACAGTACTCTTGTGCAGTAGGCATACGGCTGAAGTTGTGGTTTCGAGCAAGCAATCTCACAATGTCAAAACATCCATTTTCGAATACTATAGTCTGTATCTCCTCCGTTGATGGCGCGTAGATTGGCAAGTTGAAAGAGTCCATTTTATCTTTGCTTATTATTCCCTGCAATGTTGTCAAGAAAAATTATATTCATCATCCCTACACACCACACATGACGTAACTTTTTTTTTCCTCTTACTAAATGTGAAGTATATAGATGATGAATTGAAAAATTCAATAAGTTTAAGAAAAATAAAACCAAAAAAAAAAGTGTGGTGTATGGTGTGTGGAGATGATTAGTAACAAACCTCATGTTGTCAAAGACTTTTTTAATTAGAAAAATTATATTCATCATCCACACAAACCAAACACCACACTTTTTTTCCCATCTTTTTCTCTCACCAAATGTGTGATATATGGATGATGAGTAGAAAAATTCAATAAATTTAAGAAGAATAAAATTAAAAAAAAATAAAAGAAAGTTTGGTGTGTGGTGTGTGGAGATGATGAGTAGCAAAGCTTTTTTAATTATGATTATTGTAGAGCCAATTAGATTGATCCTATTGATTCACCCTTTTGAAGGAGTCAACATATTTCAATTAAACTAGGTTTGATTGAAGAGTAATGCTACATACAGTTTTAAAGTGCGTAAATATTAAAAATTGAATTTTTTTAATGTGAGTTATAGATTTGCTCACATTTTATAAAGGGAGTACGTAGAAATTGCACACTCTAACAGGACTGTGCAAATCATTTCTCTCGATTGAAATTTTACAAAAAAAAATATTTGTGGGAATCAGAGCATAATAAGATTAACATGATTCGAGTTGAACTATTTTCAAGATTGCAATGGATCTTAAAGCAAGCAACGTGTTTAAAAATCAATTTAGTTGAGATCATCAATTTAATGCGCAAGTAAAATTTCTGCAAACTGTAATATGAAACTGTCAGAAAAGACTAAAAAATAAACCCGGCCCTTAGATGCTTTGTAAATACCTCGTCGACCAGATCTAGAAGAGATGATTCCAAGGGCTGGTACTGGGGGCCAAGTGAGGATTGTATTGGAAGAGTCCCCTCCTTTCGTCCGGACATTAGGATCATCATTAATCCTCCGGGAGCAAGCTCTTCTGCTCGAGCACTTAGAAAAGACACCATGTCTTTTGCAAACTGAGCTGAATAAGCCTGACCAACTTCATTCGGTGCATTTCGATAATATAATCCTCCCTTATTACATGAAGCTGAATCCAAGTCCCCAATCTCCGGCGGTGCCTTAGAAAGCCAATGGAGTGCATATGCAGAGTATACAAAATTTAGAGATGCTTTTGGAAATAATCTATGGTAGAAAGATCCCGGAACTCCCGCGGCGAAGTATTGCCTCTCGACGGGAAGATTGGCAAAGAGAGTGTTGAAATCATTGGAAACATGGTCATTGAAGAAGACTTGAAATTCTGGGAGGTTAGAATCATGACAGCCTTCGCTTTTGTATTTTTGTACCACAGCTTCTATGATGTTTTTCACAGCAAAATATGTATTAGGCCCAACAGAACAGCCTACATCGGCAACCCCGAATATGTCTGGAATAGGACGGACACGTTGAATGTCGAGATTTTCAGCAATCGCTCCGGCTATCAGGGGTTTGACATCATCGGCTGCCACTTTCTGCAATGTGAAAAATAAGCTAGCTAGGTGCTAAATACAAGTAAGATGCATGTCATTTTGGATTGTTTGTGCCTTTTAATTTTTCCCAAGTAAAACTTCTTTCAGATTTTGATGGAAAAAACCAAAATAAATAAATAAAGTACCTGCAGATTAGAATTTTTGGCGTAGCTGTATCGGCCATCTCCACCGATCATAGCATGTGATTCTTCCATCTCTATCTCTATCTTTCTCTAACTCTCTCTGACTGTTTAAAAGCCGGATATATAGATGCTTTGGTTGTCCATTTGCACGTTCCCGATCTCCTTCTCTTGAAATAATTATTTGCGAGGTTTCTCTGTAAGAATTTTATTTAAACTTTGTGTCTCACACACCCATCTTGATAGAGATTGAAATAGTTAAAAACTTATCAATTAATAAATAGGTTATAATGGGATAAGAAACCTCCTAAGATATAAGATTAACTATATATCTCTAATCACAGTCAAACACAAAATCTTAGATTTCTTGATGGTCAGAAGTCTATAAATAGTATTGAGGGATAAAGGGTTCTCACCTACAACATTAGAGTGCCTCTAGCCATCAGGAGACACTTGTAAGGCTCAGTTGCTAAGATGATCATTCTCTCATAGTCAGATAAAATTCTTCATCAAACAGATAGAGAAATGTACTTATTTAATTATCATTATTTTATTATTGTGGATCATAGAAAATCAAAGATCTAATTATTAGTGTTCATGTTAAAATATTTAACATGTGGTACCAGAGCTTCAGATTAAAGATTTTTTATGATCTCGATAAAAGATATAGTAAATAAATGCTTTAGTGTATTATGATTTTATCACGTTGTGAAAAACTATAAACAGTGCCTTTCAATCTGACAAAAATATGTCTGATGGTGTTTCCCTTTTACATCTATTTTGTGAATGACCCACACAATAACATTACGCACATGTATTTCGGTGTTGTTATTTCTCATTTTTGCCATATTGTGTCTATACAGGAGAAAGAGAAAAACTCCCATAATTGTTCACGATTCCAACTCCTTGCTTGGGTTTCATTTTACTTTCTTGTGTATTGTTTACACTATTGTGTGTTCAGAAACCATGAGTGTGGCGCCCCCAATCCCCCTTATAGAAGTACACGGGGATCGAGATACCAGGATGGTGACAACACGGTCACACATCCCAACGAAGTGCCAGTGTGTGTACATGCAACGGTGTACAAATAAAATAACGCAGCGGATAGTCAACTAAGTACCAGAATTTAAAAACAACTAAACATCAGTAGAGGTTTAAAAATAGTTATACAGTCATCCCAAAATAAAGTTAGCACATGTCCCGAAAATACAATAAGCAAAATAAAATAATAATAACAAGTGATCCCAGATCACTCCTCGGGCGGAGCCGTCTCCTCAGGCTCGCCCTCCTCCTCCTCATCTGCATCAAAATCTGCGTTACCACAAAATGGTACTGCAGGTAAGTATAACCCAAATAATCCTCTAGAAATAAAATTCAATTAATGCAACCAACATGCATGCATATGATGAAATATGCATTTTTCTCAAAACATCATTTTCCCCGAAAATGACAATTTCCAACACACGCCAAAATCTCATTGGCCCAAAATATCCGTAAAACATTTTCCCAGAAAATGGTTTACACAAAATCCACGCACACTATTTTCCCAGAAAATAGTCAATTTAATCATTTCTTACCCTATGCACCATGGCCTCCCCTAGGGACCATCCGCACGTCCTGGCTTCGTAGCGATGCTCAGTTCCGCGCCCAACGCGTTCATGGCCGAGCACCCACTACGCAACAAGCGATGCCCAGTTCCGCGCCCAGCGCGTACATGGCCAGACATCCTCTAGTCCCCGCCAGCAGAAGGACCACGGAGTCGGCACAAATCTCTCGTCCGATCCCATCATCGCCCAGCGACAATCCAGGGGACGTTACTCAGTTTATTCCGCTCTCGAGTAACCAGAGGAGCTCCACCGAGATAATACCCCATCTCGGCTTGGGGTCGTGATACACACGCACCCAAAAACACTCTCACATAAAATCACAATTTCCAAATCACACATGAGCATGAATGCACCACACGAAAACCCAATTTTCTTTACAAACATGATCATGCATGAAATAATGAAATGTACATGTACCAACAGAAATCCACAACCATCAATAACCAATCCCAACAAATCCAACCAAACAACTCCAACCAAACACTCCAATCACCAATCCACTCCCGAACTTCTCGGACTCAGTCCGGCAAAACCAATAACAGATTAAAATACAGTGAAATGTGTTAGTGCAAAAATACATTAAATTCACAAGAATTCTTTGGAGAAATACTTATAGTGCAATATAATAATTTCCGGAGGATCACAAAGCTGAAAATGGCAACGTCTGAGCAACACCACAGTGTAAAATACACTGTGGCCGTGGGTCACAGATGCCCACTTTTGAACGAAGACAAACTAAGACCCAAAAATGATAGGGTAGGGCCTAGAGAGGTCGGTGAAGCCAATGGTGGTGGTGGTTTGCCGTGGATGGCGGCGCAAGGGGTGGTTTTAGGCCAAAAAAGTGCAAATCGGAAAAGTACTTAGTGTGGCTTCACCGGTGACGGATCGGGGCCGGGGTTGGGTCCAATGGGTTGCCAAGAGGTCGGGAATGATGTGGTAGGAAGATGATGGCCAATGGCGGTGCGACGGCGGCGCAACGGCAAAAAGAGCGCCGCGGCTTCGTGGGTCTCGAGGGGGCTAATGGCGGCGAGCTAGGGGCTGAGGTTGGTGGGGAAGGACGACCGGCGGGAGGGGAACACGAGGGGACGGGCGGTGAGGGTCACCGCCGGCTCACGGCGGCGGGCTGGGTGGAGGCCGAAGTCGCACGGGGAGAGAGAGAGGGTTGGGTCGCGCGGGGAAGAAAGGAAACCGATGGAAATAAGGGGAAAAAGAAAAAAGAAAGGAAAAGAAAAGGAGAGGAAAAGAAAAATAGGGGAAAAGAAATGAGGTCCAATTCTTATAACTTGGGTCACGAAAATGATCCAACGGAAACGATTTTAAAACCACAAGTTAAATAAAATAATTTAAACGTAATGGTAAAGTCAATTTGAAATAATTAAATCTCATAATAATTAATTTAAATAATAAAAGAAATTTAAATGCATAACAATAAATAAATATTAAGAAAGCACATAAAAAATAATTTTCACCAAATTAAAAATCCTAAAAATAACCCAATTAAAATCCAATAATTTTAAAATAAGAGAATAAATTTTTGAATAAATAAAAATAATCCTTTAGTAAAAATACACTAAAATACGGGGTGTTACATCCTCCCCCCCTTAAATAAAATTTCGTACTCGAAATTAGCAAGGTCAACTATCAAACTAAGACAGGATTAAGATTTAACTAAGAGCTGAGTTAGAACATACCGTCCAGATTAATCGAACAAGTAGGGATATTGTTCTCTCATATCAACTTCTCTTTCCCATGAGAAATCTTGAACCAACGGATCACCCCAGGACACCTTCACCAAAGGTATTGTCTTGGACCTTAATCTTTGCTCTTTCCAATCCACAATCTGAGTTGGAGCAACTTCATAAGTAAGGTTAGGTTGTAGTTGAATGCGTTCAGGGTCCACAAAACGTGGCTCTTGCGGTCCAAAACTCTTCTTCAACGAGGACACATGAAACACATTATGAACATCCCCAAAATAATCTGGCAAGGCCACTCTATAAGCAACAAGCCCAACCTTCTCTATGATCTGAAAAGGGCCAACATATCTAGGACTAAGCTTTCCTTTCTTACCAAAGCGCTTGACACCTTTCATAGGAGAGACTTTAAGATAAACCCAATCACCTTCTTCAAATGATAAGTCTCTTCTTCTTGTATCTGCGTAGCTCTTCTGGCGACTTTGCGCTTCAGCCATCTTCTTCCTGATAAGCTGAACTTGGTCCTTCATTTCTTGGATTATCTCAGGCCCAATTACCTTACTCTCACCGACTTCATCCCAACACAAAGGCGATCTACACTTCCGTCCATATAAAGCCTCATACGGGGCCATCTGAATGGAGGAATGAAAACTGTTGTTGTAAGAGAATTCAATGAGCGGTAGGTGATTCTCCCAACTTCCTTGAAATTCCGCGACACAAGACCGCAGCATATCCTCCAGAGTCTGAATAGTACGCTCTGATTGGCCGTCTGTTTGGGGGTGATACGCAGAACTAAACTTCAACTTAGTGCCCAATGCTGCCTGCAAACTCTTCCAAAAACGGGATGTGAACCGCGGATCCCGATCCGACACGATACTCTTGGGTATCCCATGCAAACGCACTATCTCCTTGACATATAACAGAGTCAACTTACCCAAAGAGTCAGTATTATTAACAGGCAAGAAATGAGCACTCTTGGTCAACCGATCCACAATCACCCAAATTGAATTCTTTCCACTAGGAGTCCCCGGCAAACCCACAACAAAATTCATGGAAATATCATCCCACTTCCACTCTGGAATTGGGAGAGGTTGGAGTCTACCAGCAGGTCTCTGATGCTCAGCCTTTACTTGACGGCACGTGTCACATTTCTCAATAAACAAAGCAATGTCCAGCTTCATTCCTTCTCACCAGAAATTTCTCTTTAAATCTCTATACATCTTTGTGCTTCCTGGATGAACTGAATAAGGAGCCACATGAGCTTCTGCCAAAATCCGCTCTTTAAATTCAGAATCTCGAGGAATCACTCTACGATCCCGAAACCGAAGAATACCATCCTTATCCAAGCTGTAATGCAAGGGTCCTCTAGACTTCCTGACTCTTTTCCTGATAGCTAACAATTCAGGATCCCTTCTTTGAAGAGTCTTCAATTCTTCAAAATCCACTACTCGGACATCCAAAACTGAAGATAGTAATTCCTCTTGCTGAGAACTCTCAATAAGAAGTCTCCTCATTCCATAAAGGAGAGAGTCCAAATCTGATGACTCTGCTTCATCCACTTGTTGAGACTTTCTACTCAAAGCATCAGCGACTAGATTTGCCTTTCCTGGTTGATACTTGATCTCACATTGATAGTCGCTAATCAGCTCTAACCACCGTCTCTGCCTCATATTGAGATTCTTCTGAGTAAACAGATGCTTCAAGCTCTTGTGGTCAGTAAAAACTTCACAGGCTTCGCCATACAAATAATGTCGCCAAATCTTAAGCGCAAAAACTATTGCCGCCAACTCCAAATCGTGTGTGGGATAATTCATTTCATGAACTTTCAGCTGACGAGACGCATAAGCTACAACCCGTCCCTCTTGCATAAGAACGCATCCCAACCCGAATTTGGATGCATCACTAAAAATCACAAACGGCTTGTGTGGCTCCGGAAGTGCCAAAACTGGTGCCGTTGTCAATCTTCTCTTCAACTCTTGAAAACTTCTCTCACATTTGTCCGACCATACAAACTCAACATTCTTCCTTGTCAAAGCAGTGAGAGGTCCGGATAGCCGAGAAAAACCTTCCACAAATCTTCGATAGTATCTCGCAAGTCCCAAGAAACTTCGTATCTCATGAATTGTTGAAGGGCGAGGCCATGACAAAACAGCTTCCACTTTACTAGGATCCACAGCCACCCCTTCTTGGGAAATCACATGCCCAAGAAACTTAACTTCTTCTAACCAGAATTCACACTTGCTTAGCTTAGCATACAACTGATGCTCTCTTAATTTCCCAAGTGCCAGACGAAGGTGACAAGCATGCTCTTCCAAGTCTCGAGAATAAATCAAAATGTCATCGAGAAATACCACCACAAAAGAATCCAAAAATGGTCGAAACACCCGATTCATTAAATCCATAAAAGCGGCAGGAGCATTCGCCAACCCAAAAGACATCACTTTGAATTCATAATGCCCATACCTTGTTCTGAAAGCAGTCTTGGGCACATCCTTATCCCTTATCCTCAGCTAATAGTATCCTGATCTCAAGTCAATTTTCGAAAAGATAGCTGCTCCCTGAAGCTGATCAAACAAATCATCAATCCTAGGTAGAGGATACTTGTTCTTAATAGTCACCTTGTTAAGCTCCCGATAATCTATGCACATTCTGAGCGTACCATCTTTCTTCTTGACAAACAATACGGGCGCTCCCCACGGCGAAGTACTCGGCTGAATAAATCCCTTATCGGCCAATTCTTGCAATTGAATCTTCAACTCTTTTAACTCCGCCGGTGCCATGCGGTAAGGAGCCTTATGCACAGGAGCCGCCCCAGGTTCTAAATCAATAACAAATTCCATATCACGAACGGGAGGCAATCCAGGTAACTCATCCACAAACACATCGGGAAATTCTTCCACCACTGGAATTTCCACTAAAGATTTCTTCTCAGATGATGTAGACACGACTTGAACCAAAAAAGCATCCGCCCCACAAGCTATATCTCTCTTAGCTTGAACTGCTGATATAATTGATGGTCTTGCCTTTAACTTTCTTCCCACGAATTCTAAATAATCCTCATCCGAGTGTTGAAAACCAATTACTCATCTTCTACAATCAATATTCGCAGAATAGCGATACAGCCAATCCATTCCCAAAATTATATCAAAACCAAGCAACTTAAATACAATCAAATCTGCATCCAGTGTCCTTCCACCAAAATCCAAAGGACAACCCAAAGCAACCTTGGAACAACACACAATCTCGCCATTGGGAAGAGCCACAACTAAGAATTGAGGTAGAGGTTCTGTAACCAAATTGCACATCCGTGCAAACGTGGCAGACACAAACGATTGGGATGCCCCAGAATCAAACAAAGTACAAGCATAAAAATCATATAGACGAACTCTTCCTGAGGCAAACACAACCACCAAACAAATTCAAAAAAATCCAACCACACCAAACATTAATTCGAAATAAAACAGCTAAATACGTACCAGTAATTACCCCAGCGTCGTGGGTCTCTGGAGCCTCATCGTCCACATCACCAGGAGTCACTGCATAAACCCGGGCTTGTACCAATTGTCTCTGGCCGCCCCTTCCACCTCGTCGACCTCCTCGTGCTCCTTGCCCTCCTTGAACTAGCATAGGACACTCCCGAGCAAAGTGACCCGGCTGGCCACATCTATAACACTGAATCCCTCTTTGACCGCAGTCACCCTCATGGGCTCTACTACATCTAGGGCACACTGGAGTCCGGCCTCCTGCACGAACACCGGAGGTTGTCTGTGAACGGGCCCCAGTCCTCTGAACAAACTTCTGTGGCGACCCAGAACTATTCCCCTCACCAAGGTAACTCCGCCTCTTCTGACCAGGAGGGGAGCCTACTCCAAAACTATTTTCCCACTCTGCAATGCTGGCCAAATCCACTAACTTCTGAAATTCCGTAATCTGAAGGCAAGCCACATGTTTGCGTATCTCGGGGCGCAGTCCCTCCATGAAACGCTCAACCCGCAATCCTTCGGTAGCAATAAGGTGAGGAGCGAACCGTCCAAGCTCCATAAACTTCCTTGCATACTGCTCTACAGTCGTGCCTCCTTGAACCAAATTATTAAACTCACGAGCCTTTTGTCGCCTCACCGAAACAGGGAAGAATCGATCATCAAATTCTTTCTTAAACCGCTGCCAAGACACAGCAGCCAAGGACCCCAACTCCATCTCTAAAAGTGGCCGCTTGGTCTCCCACCAATTTGCCGCTTCACCTTGCAACATATAGCTTCCATATAATACCCTCTGGGTCTCAGTGCATCCACATACTTCAAATGTCCTTTCCAGGTCTTGAATCCACCTCCTAGCTCGCATTGGGTCCTCCTCCCCAGTAAAAGCAGGAGTCCTATGCGTCAGGAAGCGCTCATAAGTGCACCCAACTTGGACCGCTCTATTTGGATCTACTTGAGGCGGTCGGAAATTCTGTTGTAGGAACTCCGTCATCCTATTCAACACCCTCGCCATGGCATAATTTCCATCACCCCTGGGTAGCTCATCCTCAGGTACATCAGCTTGTCTCCTTGGTCTCACCATATTCCTGTCATAGAGCAATCTCCAACCCCGCTTAAATCCAGACAAAACCAAACTCAACCAAAAGCAACATAAAATACAATAAGATAAAATATATTTAAATAAAATCAAATAACATAAAAATAAAATACCGATAAACCCATAAAATAAAATAAATAGCTTAACTTACCGCACTTAAAAAAAATATTATTAAAAATAATAAAACAATTTCTGGTACTAACCTAAGGGACATGTGGTTTTACCCAGAGCCGAACTGCTCTGATACCACCTGTGGCGCCCCCAATCCCCCTTATAGAAGTACACGGGGATCGAGACACCAGGATGGTGACAAAACGGTCACACATCCCAACGAAGTGCCAGTGTGTGTACACGCAACGGTGTACAAATAAAATAACGCAGTGGATAGTCAACTAAGTACCAGAATTTAAAAACAACTAAACATCAGTAGAGGTTTAAAAATAGTTATACAGTTATCCCAAAATAAAGTTAACACATGTCCCGAAAATACAATAAGCAAAATAAAATAATAATAACAAGTGATCCCAGATCACTCCTCGGGCGGAGCCGTCTCCTCAGGCTCGCCCTCCTCCTCCTCATCTGCATCAAAATCTGCGTTACCACAAAATAGTACCGCAGGTAAGTATAACCCAAATAATCCTCTAGAAATAAAATGCAATTAATGCAACCAACATGCATGCATATGATGAAATATGCATTTTTCTCAAAACATCATTTTCCCCGAAAATGAAAATTTCCAACACACGCCAAAATCTCATTGGCCCAAAATATCCGTAAAACATTTTCCCAGAAAATGATTTACACAAAATCCACGCACACTATTTTCCCAGAAAATAGCCAATTTAATCCTTTCTTAACCTATGCACCATGGCCTCCCCTAGGGACCATCCGCACGTCCTGGCTTCGTAGCGATGCTCAGTTCCACGCCCAGCGCATTCATGGCCGAGCACCCACTACGCAACAAGCGATGCCCAGTTCCGCGCCCAGCGCGTACATGACCAGACATCCTCTAGTCCCCGCCAGCAGAAGGACCACGGAGTCAGCACGAATCTCTCGTCCGATCCCATCATCGCCCAGCGACAATCCAGGGGACGTTACTCAGTTTATTCCGCTCCCGAGTAACCAGAGGAGCTCCACCGAGATAATACCCCATCTCGGCTTGGGGTCGTGATACACACGCACCCAAAAACACTCTCACATAAAATCACAATTTCCAAATCACACATGAGCATGAATGCACCACACGAAAACCCAGTTTTCTTTACAAACATGATTATGCATGAAATAATGAAATGTACATGTACCAACAGAAATCCACAACCATCAATAACCAATCCCAACAAATCCAACCAAACAACTCCAACCAAACACTCCAATCACCAATCCACTCCCGAACTCCTCGGACTCAGTCCGACAAAACCAATAACAGATTAAAATACAGTGAAATGTGTTAGTGCAAAAATATATTAAATTCACAAGAATTCTTTGGAGAAATACTTACAGTGCAATATAATAATTTCTGGAGGATCACGAAGCTGAAAATGGCAACGTCTGAGCAACACCACAGTGTAAAATACACTGTGGCCGTGGGTCACAGATGCCCACTTTTCAACGAAGACAAACTAACACCCAAAAATGATAGGGTAGGGCCTAGAGAGGTCGGTGAAGCCAATGGTGGTGGTGGTTTGCCGTGGATGGCGGCGCAAGGGGTGGTTTTAGGCCAAAAAAGTGCAAATCGGAAAAGTACTTAGTGTGGCTTTACCGGTGACGGATCGGGGCCGGGGTTGGGTCCAATGGGTTGCCAAGAGGTCGGGAATGATGTGGTAGGAAGATGATGGCCAATGGCGGTGCGACGGCGGCGCAACGGCAAAAAGAGCGCCGCGGCTTCGTGGGTCTCGAGGGGGCTAACGGCGGCGAGCTAGGAGCTGAGGTTGGTGGGGAAGGACTACCGGCGGGAGGGGAACACGAGGGGACGGGCGGTGAGGGTCAGCGCCGGCTCACGGCGGCGGGCTGGGTGGAGGCCGAAGTCGCACGGGGAGAGAGAGAGGGTTGGGTCGCGCAGGGAAGAAAGGAAACCAAAGGAAATAAGTGGAAAAAGAAAAAAGAAAGGAAAAGAAAAGGAGAGGAAAAGAAAAATAGGGGAAAAGAAATGAGGTACAATCCTCATAACTTGGGTCACGAAAATGATCCGAAACGATTTTAAAACCACAAGTTAAATAAAATAATTTAAACGTAATGGTAAAGTCAATTTGAAATAATTAAATCCCACAATAGTTAATTTCAATAATAAAAGAAATTTAAATGCATATCAATAAATAAATATTAAGAAAGCACATAAAAAATAATTTTTACCAAATTAAAAATCCTAAAAATAACTCAATTAAAATCCAATAATTTTAAAATAAGAGAATAAATTTTTGAATAAATAAAATTAATCCTTTAGTAAAAATACACTAAAATACGGGGTGTTACAATGAGTCGCCGAGTGTTGTCTTGTATGGAAATTTAGAGGTTCTGTGTTGGAGAAAAGAGCCTTGTAACAATGAGCCGTAGGGTAGCTGCTGGGTGTGGGGTAGAGCACCGCGTATGGTGGTTGGTAGCTCAACACCTGGCACTGTAACGTAATTTCTCATCTCCCTTCAACGACGATTTCCACAAACCGTCACAGAACATGTTTTTTTGTGATAGTTTGGGCATTGTCACAATTTCCAAACTGTCACAAAAACTAATTTATGTTGTAGTGGTCTTTGACCACAACATACTCTTGCTTTCACCACGGCTTCGACCCGAGAGCGTTATCGTCTCGCTCGAGCTCGTTGTCACTCAACAAGAACTCAGAGAATGTTAATCATGAGTATTATGCGCTCCCGAGTGATCAAAAGAGCTCTATCAAGATAATGCTCGATCTCGACTTGCGGTTCATGTGATCCACGCACACAATTGAAAAATATACTTAATTAAACCTACTTGATTCTAACTGCATGGTGGGGGTTGCTTGTGGTGAAAAGTGGCTTCTCACTACCTTTGTTTTGAGTAATATATTTTTGTAAGGTGTGATGATACATGATATGTTGACTGGAAAAATAAAATAATTAATTGCGCCTCGTGGCACATGTGATCATGCATTGACTGACATTTTTTAACACTAATAATTGAAACCAGTACTTACATATCTATTATTGTATGTGTCATATATTAATTAAAGAGATGCTAATACAGAATTTCTAAAATAAATCGTGACATCCGGCCAGCCAAAACCACTTCCGCTGAAACTTGATCATCTACAAGAGAATAGATCTGGATCTGCATATAGTAATAGCCGGGGAATATTCTTGACTAACTAGTATTCTCCGTTAATGCATATTATTGCTCGTATTTCCGTTAACGTGCCTAATTTATCATTAGACCCGAATCCGGCCCCTAGCTAGTAGATAAAATCAAATAATTATAATAACAGTTTTTCAATTTTGTTTCTCTCAGCAATAATCAATAAAGATAATATTTATAATATACATGGCAATAATCTTCAACACTTTGATCACGTGATAATAAAAGGCTGAAAATAGACTTAATAACATATGGGGAATGTCAAAAAGCATTCTCGTATTTCCAGTGTATTTCTTCTTTATCGTATACAAACTATATATGCAATACAAACTAGTATCAACTACCCAGGTTTTATGGCTTCAGTTTTGGGTAGCAGGCGTACTGAAAGAATTCTATTTTAATTCTATCCTAAAATACTTCACAGATTGATTCTAATTTACAGCTCATGCCAACACTCCCCCTCAAGTTGGTACATACAAGTCTTGAATGCACAACTTGACGAGTTGTAAAAATCCTTGCTTGATATATACTACCTTTGTGAGTATATCTGCTAATTAATCCTTTGACTTAACAAATGAAGATTTGATTATCTTGGCCTCGAGCTTTTGCTTGATAAAATGCCGATCCACTTCCACATGCTTTATGCAGTCATGTTGAACTGGATTATGCGAGATATCAATGGTTGCCTTGTTGTCACAAAACAAATTCATCTCGGTTGTAGGAGGAAAGCCTATCTCTGTCAACAATCTTCTCAGCCAGAGGAATTCGCATAACCCTTAGCCATACCACAGAACTCAGCTTCTGCGCTTGATAGTGCCACAACCTTCTGTTTCTTGCTTCTCCATGTGACCAGGTTACCTCCCACAAACATGAAATAACCTGACGTTGACTTTCTATCCGCGAGATTCCCTGCCCAATCAGCGTCGGTGTAGCCATCGACTCTCAAGTGATCATTCTTTGAGAACGTCAGTCCTTTCCCAGGAGATGATTTCAGATATCTCAATATTCTAGTCACGGCAGCCATGTGATCCTCACTCGGGCAATGCATAAACTTACTAACAACACTTACGGCATAGACAATGTTAGGGCGAGTGTGAGAGAGGTAAATTAACTTACCAACCAATCGTTGATATCTCCCTTTATCCGTGAGTACTTGGTCAGTGTAGATACCAAGTCTGTGATTTTGAACTATTGGGGTGTCGGCAGGCTTACACTCCAATAGTCCAACTTCTGATAGCAAATCGAGTATATATTTCCGTTGAGAGAGAAAAATGCCTTGTTTCGATCTCGCCACTTCTATTCCCGAAAAGTATTTTAGTCCCCCCAAGTTCTTCATTTCAAATTCAGTTTCAAGCTGTTTTTGAAGTAGAGTTATCTCCTCTGTGTCATTTCCTGTGATTATCATATCATCAACGTAAACAATTAGAGCCGTTACTTTGCCCTTCTGGTTCTTTAGAAATAGAGTATGATCTGAGTTGCTTTGTTGAAAACTATATTTTTTCATTGCCCAACTGAATCTCCCAAACCAAGCTCTAGGAGATTGTTTCAAGCCATATAATGCACGTTGCAACTTACAAACTACATTTGTGGAGGCTGTGTAGCCTGGTGGGATATCCATGTAGACCTCCTCTTCAAGATCACCGTGGAGGAATGCATTCTTTACGTCAAGCTGATGTAGGGGCCAATCTAGGTTGGCAGCAAGTGACAATAGAACTCTAACGGTATTAAGTTTGGCTACTGGCGAGAATGTTTCCCCATAATCTATACCATATGTCTATGTGTATCCCTTTGCCACCAATCTCGCTTTACACCGTTCAATGGATCCATCTGTTTTGTGCTTGATAGAGAACACCCATTTGCAACCCACGGTTCTTTTTCCTCTAGGCAGTGGAACCAGACTCCACGTGTTGTTTTTCAATAAAGCCTTCATTTCTTCTTCTATTGCTTTAGTCCACTGCAAATCAGTTAGAGCTTCCTGAACATCCCTGGGAATTTTTTCAATAGAGACTTCATGCATGAACGTCTTGAGTGGTTCTGATAGATGCTCTGTGGACACAAAATTTGCAATTGGATACTTTGAGCCCCGTGCTTCAATATCGAGAGAATATCTGTTTGGTGGCTTGCCACGGTTATGCTTGAAAGGTAAGATATAACCAACAGGAACATTGCTGTCATTTGTATTTAGAGGAGAAGAAGTGTTTACCTCAGGAGTATTCTTAGGAGATGGGACATGTACGTGTAAGGGGGAGGATGTCTCTGTCTCTATCTCGGGTCCATTGTCCTCTCCTGTGTGTGTCGTGTCTTCCTCAGAAGCCATTTCCTCATTAACATCATTGGAATTCGGCCTTTCCTCATTAACTTCAATGGAATTTGGCCACTCCAATATCAACCAATTGTTTGCTTCATTTCGTGTCTCCCCCTGAAGCACACAATTGGGTGAATAAAACATGTCTGACTCCACAAAGGTAACGTCCATAGTAACATGGGTCTGTTTGGTGTTAGGATCATAGCAGCGATAGCCCTTATGGTGAAGTTCGTAACCCAGAAAAACACACTTAAGAGCACACAGGTCAAACTTGGTCCGTTGGTTTTTGTGAAGGTGAACGTATACCACACAGCCAAACACACGAAGAGGAAGCTTCAAAACGGAAGATAAGGAGGTATAGGTGGAAAGAGTCTGAAGTGGAGTCTGAAACTTCAATACTTTAGAAGGCATACGGTTGAGGAGATGGACTGCAGTGGCTATAGCATCTGTCCAATGAGAATTAGGCACATGAGCACCTAATAATAAGGCACGAGCAGTCTCAAGAATGTGCCTGTTCTTCCTTTCGGCAACCTAGTTTTGTTGGGTTGTTTGGGGACACGAGGTTTCATGAAGAATTTCATGCAGTTAAAAATATTCCCAAAATCGATGATTAACATATTCACCACCATTATTTGATTGCAACAATTTAATTTGGGCAGAATATTGTGTCTGGCCCATCATTGTAAATGACTGGAATGCACTAAAAACTTCAGCTTTATGTTTGAGTAAATAGAGCCATGTCATGCGAGTGCAATCATCCACAAAGAGGACAAACCAACGAATTCCAGACAAGGTAGCCACAGGAGACGGGCCCCAAACATCCGAATGGATCAAGGAAAAAGGAATGTCACTTTTATTGGAACTCAATGAGTAAGTAGCACGGTAATTTAGAACATAATGTAGGAAATAAATCTTTCATATAGCTGAATGAGGGATGCCCCAATCGACGATGCCAAAGCCAAAGTTGTCGTTCTTGAATACCACCAGAGCGATGTACATGATGCGCCTGACCCATACTGAAATCGTCCATGTAGTAAAGTCCCCCCATCTTAGTACCATGTCCAATGATCTGCTTGGTGAGAATATCCTGGAGAAAACAAAAGTTCGGATACATTAAGACGACACAATTCAACTCAGCAGTAACTTGACAAACAGAGAGCAATTTATGCGATAGAGAGGGAACAAGCAGGGTATGAGAGAGTTGCAGTGATGGAGATAGTGTCACAGTGCCTGCTCCCGTAACAGGGGACACCATCCCATTGGCATTTGCAATGCTTGTACGTCTAGGTGGAGATGTAGAGGAAAAATCTTGAGGCATGAAGGTCATGTGATCAGTGGCACCGGAGTCAAGAAGCCATGACTCGCTGTCTATGCCGCGGGGAGAGATACAGAGTGCATGGCCGAGATTACCTGGGTCAACATAAGCTGAAAAATCCTGAGGTGTTGGACTCGGTAAGGCAAGAGAGAGATGTGGTTCGGCAGTCACCACAACCGCCTTGCCTTTGAAGGCGTCAGAATTTGCAGCAGCAGGCCGTTTTTTTTCTGAAACTCCTCCCACCAGTCAGGGTATCCATGTAGCTTGAAGCAGTTTTCGCGTGTATGTTTGGTATTTCCACAGTGAGTGCACTTTGCCCCCTCGGATGGTTGGCGAGATCGAGTATGGTTACTGGACCTCCACCACCTTGTGGAGCGGGAGAGTTCAACTTCAGACCCCTAGCAGCCAAAACTGCACCATGAATGGGTTATGTGCTTCCAGTCACCATCACGGCTTGGCGAAGGGCTTCTCGATGA
Source organism: Juglans cinerea (assembly GCA_961763995.1). NCBI lineage: Eukaryota > Viridiplantae > Streptophyta > Magnoliopsida > Fagales > Juglandaceae > Juglans > Juglans cinerea. Next base: position 16,088,050 of record CAUIVZ010000016.1, read on the forward strand.
ACATGCGCGTAGGCTTGTTCAAGTGTAGGTAACGGTCTTATCTGAAGCACATCTCCTCGAATATTATCTAGAAGATCATCGAGCCCATCTAGGAACATGTACACGTGGTCAGAGATCATAAACTTGGGACGTGTCGTTACCATCAAAATAGGTAGTTGCAATGGAATCCCAAACCAGTTTTGCTGTGGGAAACCAAATAAAATTTCCAATCAAGGAAGGATCCATAGAATTGATTAGCCAGCCTTTGACAATGGCATTGTCGATGCGCCACTTTCAGAAGGACGAATCAGTTTGGAGGGGTTCAGGAATATCGCCATTGATATATCCCAATTTATCCTAGTCGGAGATGTACATCTCGACGATTTGGGACTAGAGTGAAGAGTTGGTGCCGTCCAACTTGATGCCAATAGGAGCAGCGGAAGGTTCAGCTGTAAGGGCAGGGGTCTGCATTTTGGTTAGTGCTTCGGTCATTTTGGTAGTAAATTCAGTGAATAGGGTGTTCGTCTGGTGGGTGGGTGGGTGGGTTTACGAGAGGGGCACAAGTCTCATGATCGAACTTGTGACTGATACCATGTTAACTACCCAGATTTTATGGCTTCAGTTTCAAGTAGCTTAGAAAGGAAAGAATTCTATTTTAATTCTATCCTAAAATACTTCACAAATTGATTCTAATTTACAGCTCACGCCAACAGGGAAAAAGACCAGTTTTGAAATAAAGAGATCTTAATTAAATACATGTAAGGGTTTAATCCAGTTTTGAAAACACCACTTATGGCCTCACATCTCAAATACTCATGTGTGTTGGATATATTTCAATAATTCTCCAGTTTTGAAAATGGAAAGACACCTATTGGAATTCTAGGGAGATCAAGAAATTAAAATATAATCATCAAGGTTTTCTTCAGTGACATTGTATTGTTTGTACCTAGGAAGGGATTATCTAGCTAGCTTCTATGCAAGTTTATATATATATATATATATATATATATGATGACATACGCCATACTGTAGTAGTACTTGCATATATTTTTTGATCCATGGATGCTTCTTTTCCAGTCAAGTGCATGTCATTGTCATGTGTAATCAACACCATTGGCTCTTTGGATGTTGAATGAGTCCGAATTTGGTTCTGAAACTGCCAAGCATAGTCCCAATTTCTCAATTTTCAAAAACCCTCTTAATAGCCTAGTGACGTCCTCATAATTTTCCCAATGATCTGACAAGCATTACGCTCCTAACTTTGCAAGATAATACACTGAAGAATTTCCTTCCTGAAAAATATGTTGAAACTGGACATTTATAGAATACAACAGTGTTAGTATTTCCTCCCAAAAATCTTCCAAATATCATACCGAATAGCTCTTATCCAGCAACCATTTTACAACCAACATTGAGTCCATTTCGATATCAATATTCATATAGCCAAAAGATTTTGCAAACCTCAAACCATGTAATAATCCTAATAATTTGGCTTTATTATTTGTGCCTTAACCAAAGTGATCCGAAAAAGCAACCATCAAATTACCTTGATGATTTCTAAACACCCCACCAATGCCCATCAGACCTGTATAACCAATGCAACTTCCATCAATGTTTAGCTTTATTCTACCTACCGTTGGAGGACACCACCGAACCAGTTTTGGGAGCTTTGAATGCACTTGTTTAAACGACAATGATAGAGATTCAAGCATCCGTTGATCATGACAAGTGAGGATAGTCGTATCCTTCAATATCAAAGCAGACCATCCAATGCAATATTTAATTTTCGCCCAAACAGATTGCACCGATTCTTTCAGCTCTTCCATTCTAGCTTTACATCTTCTATTCCACAAGCACTAAATCACAATACATGGTATAATGCCAAACAACGATCCTACCTTCAAACATTTTTTTGCCTTTTTAAACCAACACTCACCTCTATCACACCAAGCCCTTCCTCTCATGGAAAGCAATCCCACACAATGAAAAGCTTTATCCCAAATCATTTCGGCAAAATCTCCTTTTGCCAAAACATGATTTAAGTCCTCATACGCCCCAACCTCACAACAATTAGACCTTGATGCAATATGAATCCCAACCTTTCGGACATTATCATCCACACTTAAAGCATTAAAAAATGCTTTCCATACCATAACCGAAATTTTTCTGGAAGCGAAGGATGCCACACCCACCTAGACCAATCTACAACTGGAGCTCGTACTCTTTAACACATCCAAGCATTTTTTGTTGTAAATTTTCCATCAACATTCTCAGTCCAAACCAAAATATCCTGGCCTACCTTATGATGACCCAAGCTTTGCACAATAGATAAACCTTTATCATCTCCAACCAAACGTGTTATCACATCAAAGTCCCACTCATTTTGGAGTTTGCATTGCTGAACCATAATCTTTGGAAATGGACATTCTGGAAACAAATTTTTCAAAGGACCCTCATCCGACCATAGATCATACCAAAAACAAATTCTCCCCTCTCTTATTTTTCACTGAGAATGATTTAAAGCTAACGGCAGACATCTCACAATCATACGCCAATTTCTTGGGCCCTTGCAAGGATCGATTAACGACACATGTTAAGTCTTCACATACTTGGGTCGAAAAAAATTCGCCCAAAGAGAATTATCATGTAACAACTTCCATGCACACCAACTCCGTTTGTCTCTTCCATCCGAAGAACCTCAAAAAAGTTTAGTTGCTAGTAAATAAATAGGCAAACTCATCAATACTTGCTTGATGAAAGTAAGACAAGCACCTTGAGAGAGCAATTTAGATTTGCAACCTCCAATTTTAGGACAAAATTCAGTCACCAAGTCCTCCAAGTGAATCGATTTCAACCTGCCTGTAATAATAGGTACGCCGAAATATCGAAGAGGGAAAACACCCTCTTGAAACCTAGATAATCGAAGAAGCTCCCGCCGCCTAGCATGACTGATTGAGTTAGAAAAATTCAGAAAAGATTTCTCAACACTGATTTTCTGACCCGACCATCTTTCATAAGTTACAAAAATATACAGATTATTGTGAATAGACTTGAGACTACCATTTGAAAAAATGACAATGTCATCCGCATATAGCAAATGTGAAATGAGTGGCACTGCTCTTGGATGTGAAAACGGCTACAATTTTTCCTTCCTCAAAACCACGTTTTAACAGCCAAGATAAGACCTCCTCCACCATAATAAATAAAAGATGGGATAAAGGATTACCTTGTCGAAGACCCCTACCACCTTGTCAAGGGGATAAAGGATCACCTTGACTGTTTTCATTGCATGGAAAAAACTTGCAGAAGCCTCCCCCTGATTAATCAAGCTAACTTTTGAAATTTGTCGTAGCTAAATTTCCTCCCGACGCAACCAAGTATTCAACTCTACTTTTGACATTAACAAGTCCATTCCGCCTCATCCGAAAATACCTCCTGTAAATCATTTTCCAGGCCTTCTATCCTTTGTTCCAAGTTACGAATATGCACATCATTTTACCAAAAACAATTTTATTCCATTCTCTCAAGGATTTTTTTATACTTTTTAATTCCTTGCAAGATGAAAAAATTGGAATCACGAATTTCCTTCTCCCAACCCCTCTTTATCAGCTAAAAAAAAGACTCATGTTCCACCCACATTTGTTGAAACTTAAATGGAGGAAACCCATATAAAAGAGACTTACTTAGTTGAAGCACCAAAGGAGCATGATCTGAAGTAGATCTACGCAAATACTTCAATTGAACATCAGGCCAGAGAAGCAAAGTATGCGGCGTCACCATCACCAGATCTAACCCCCCCCCCCTTCGACCATTGCACCACGAAAATCAACTACTAGAGTAAGGTAAATCAACAAATCCACACGCATCAATACAATCATTAAACTCTTGCATAGCAAGCATCGGCCTTGGACGACCACCAAGCCTTTCGAAATCATTCCTAATAATATTAAAATCCCCCAGTATAACCCACTTTTCTTGGTAAAGATCCAAACTAGACAAACTCCCCCCGTAATAGTCGATGTGCCCCCTGTGTACAATGTGCATACACAGACGAAATAAAAATCTCAATTTCATTCACCATAACACAAAATGTAATTTGTTGATCGCCAGTTGATACCACTCTAACCTGCCATCCATGATCCCAAACAACCCATAATTTTCCACACCCTGAACTTTTTCTTCCACCACTGGGTGATCAACCTCCTTATGCGCCATATTACCCTCAGCCATATTTTTCTTTTACCCATATTTTTTCTCTTCACCCAACATCTTTTAAGTCTTTCTGCAATTTTCTCTTTGCACCGTTACAACTTTTAATATTATGTCCTCGCACCATACATTGTTTACAGTACGCCGGAAGATTTCATACTCAACTTCTTGGAACCAATTGTTCTGATTCTGAGGAATTCCAATCCAAAACCTAGGAATCGGATCAACAGTCAAATCCATTTCAACACACACATGAGCACCATCAGTTCTTGTCGCACATTTAGTACTATTATCACCTTGTAAAAACTTTCCCAACAGACTCGCAATATTACGAAGAAACGCCTCATGATAATAATTCGGTGGTAAACCAGGGAGGAAAACCCAAACAAGCACAAGAGATGGTTCCTTCTCTTCACAAAAATCAGTCGTCCAATGAAAAACCCGATAATGCACCCGATCAACGTCACAAGACTCATGAGCAAAAACCTTCTTGAAATCCTCTTCAATAGCAACCGAACAAAAACATTTTGTGGTTTCTGCATAAAAGAAACCACAGGTTGATGAACAAGACCCTAACGATTTCTAATGAAAGATAGGGTCACATTAGTACCAGAGAAAATTTAAAAGGTTGAGCCAAAAGAGTAATTTCCTCTTTGGAAAAAACCACACAGACATCCCCATCAACAACCTTTGGCGCACGCCAAGGAACCACCACAGCCGGTAGAGGCTCTGGCGTCTGTGCCACCATGTCAACAAACGAGCGTCCACCATGAAATGCCGACACCATAGGCCAACCTAGGGCCTCGGCAGCAGCCATGCAAACCCTAGGATCGCCTAGAATGGAAATTTTGAATCACCAAAAATCGCCTAGATTTTAAGGAGCAACGAAGCCGGGTAATAGTTTCAAGGATATGCTAATTGGCTAGATGTCTCATGTCTGTATCACTTTAAATCTTTGACTAATTCTCTTAACATATTTAGTATAACATTTGTTTTATACCTTTGCATTTTCACATTTTTTGTAATGTGATGCCTAAAATACCCCTTATAAAACATTATACTCTCAAATTAATGAACAGTTGGAATGTGATATTTGATAACTTGATTATATGAATTTGAAAGTGTGGCAGTTTCAATAGTAAATAAAATGAATTTACGAGCCAAAAAAATATAATTTTCATTGATGCAATGATATTTATCTGTCTTCAAGTGTCATGAAAATCAAATTCCATTCTCTTATTATTTGGAATTAATCAATGGTTTGTCTTAATTTAAAGTATATTGACCATTAGATATTTCTATCTTAAAATAAAAATATGACAAGCAAGTTTTAACCCAAAATCTTTGTTCGACTTCATCACTAGGCTGGTGGGGGGACGCCGCAAGCCGCTTGCTCAGTGCACGGCGAGGTCCACTAGGTGCGTGGCCTTTCGCCACCGTGTGCCAATCGCGGGTGTCGGGGACATCCCTGTAGCCAATAGAGGATGTCGGCAGTCCAAATGGCAACCGTCGGTGGCCAAGTGGCTCACTATAATTTTCCATGAGCGAGCTATGTGCTCCCGTCGTACAAAAGCCTCAGGCCGCCGTTTGCCCACCTCAGTGGTTTGAGAGCAAATCAGCTGGGACTGATGACGTTGTTAGGCCACAAGATGATGGGCAGTGAGCTGCCCTGGTCACGTCGGTGATGGAAAAATTTGTCGTCCAGTGTGCCACGTAAAGTTCACATGCGGGTACACTGTTCACTGCTCAGCTGATCCCCCGATGGACCTAGTGCCCACCAAGTATTTGGCTTTTTGTCTCAACCAAGTGTTCTTAATCATTTGTACATTGTTTGACATGCATTCATACTCATACATTAGGTTTATCAAAATGCATGCATGGTTGAGTTACAATCAGAGGGAGTTTTTGCAGTGTCAAATCAAGATCTTTCTTACTGTCCTCTCGCCACACATAGGCTTGGTATTTATTGTTTTGATTCTAATGAGGAGGAGCTTTAAGCCCTGACAGATTTATGACAAAAAGCGAGAGATTTAAGTGTGTTGTTGAGGGGGAGTTGAATGAATTTTTGTAGTAGATAATAAAGGAGCAAATTAATTGATTTTTTTAGTATTTTGAAATTTAGGGAGAGTTGGAGTAAGTGTGTTATTGTGGAGGAGTTGAATGTTTTTTGTGAAGGGTGAGTAAAAAGTGAGGGGGAGTAGCAGCAGCAGTAGGCATGAGTTGAAGTTTACGTATGATATTTTAGTTCAGAAATTGTTTTGCTTATTTTGGAATGTAATCTAGCTAAACAATATCTTTATTTCTTGCTTACTGAACATGGTTGTTAATGATGACTAGAACAAAATTTTAGTAGGACTAGATTACGTCTAACCTTTGGTTTTTTTGAGACTAATTTCAATTAATGTTCTATGTCATTTCCTTCTCGTTACTGGATTAAGATCTTCTTCACGAGATCTTGGTCTACTGGTTATTTTTGTTTCAGGTACACACTACATTCACCAACTAAGCATTTTGTCACCAGTCCACCAAAGGGAGTGATTGTAAATGTAAAAGTGGCTGGCTAAGATTAGATGACTAGGACAATAGAGATTGTTTAAGTTGTTGCTTTATAAGTTCAATGAATGTAAATCACTTTGATTTAATCTATAAACATTTGAAGTTTATCTAGAAATTATTAGATAATGTTTTAGATAAGTCAAGAGTATGTGTATCCGAAATTTAAGGAGTCTGAAATTATCCAGTTGAATGGAAACTACATCTGTTGAGAAGACTTAGTGCTAGGTGTCAGTAGACTCCTTCCCAACAGAGTCCTCCCGTTAGCAGATTCCTACTGTGCCTCAAATTCCTAACATACTCAATCCATCAGCAGAGTCTTACTACAAATCAAATACTGATCAGAATATTTATGATGTGGATCTTGGCTGGGTGATTATCTTTTGATCATTATTTTTCAGAACTTGGAAGTATTGGAGAGTGATCCAAGTGCATGAGTGTGAGAAAATTCTTGTGAAGAATTTTCTAGTGTTTTTCAATTCTCTCTTTGAGTGTGTTCTTACTACGGGTCAGAGTTGAAGTGATTGAGTTCAGCCACTGGAGTTCCAGAAGGAAATCAATAGTTTGAAGATCGTCAGATGTTTTGGCTGCTACTGCGGTAGAAGACAAATGGGTCGGTTATCTGATCAAGTAAGAGAGTCAAGTTTCAAAGGTTTTGTGATTGGGAATTACTAGTAATTGATTTTCAAATAATAAGATTGACTTTATTGGGTTTAGCTGTGTTGTAGAGTTTTAGCTTTGAGGAGTTCTTATTCAATGTAACGCACTTTATTTATTCTATGTTATTGCTTAATTATTAAACTAATTGAATGGTTGACGACTCACATATTTGTTGAGTGAATTGGTAGATATTTCTGTTATGGTACAGGGACATTTGGGAAATTTCACACGTAATCTCATTTTCCTTATATTTTGTTATTAAAACTGAATACCCGGCTACAACCCAGGTATAAATCGGACACCCGCCCGAGTTGTAACTGGTTTTACTCAGGTGGGTATCAACCACGTTTGAAATATCCAGATGCTGATCCAGATATTCCCATGTATCCGGATTGTATATGATTATAATCTAAGATTTGTTTTCAGATTTTATCATCTTAGGTTTGTTTTTTAGGTATATTTTTTTATTCTGTTTTTAGATTATTTTAGGTATATGTTCATACTTATTTTATCATCATTGTTGATCACTGAAAAAAATTAAAATACTTGGTTTTCAGATACCCGATTATTGAAGAAAAAAATTTAAAATAAATAAGTTAAAATTGAATACCTGGTTACAACCCAAGTATAAACTGGATACCCGCTTGGGTTGTAAGCGATTTTACTCGGTTGGGTATCTGCCCTGTTTTAAATATCCGGATGCAGATCCAGATATTCCCATGTATCCGGATGCACACCCCTACTCAAAATGTCAAAAAAACCATTTTCGAGTACTATAGTCTGTATCTTCTCCATTGATACAAACTATATCACTTTCAAATACTATAGATTGGCAAGTTGAAAGAGTCCATTTTATCTTTGCTTATTATACCCTGCGTCGTCAAACTCATGTTTAAATTGTGATTATTGTGGAGCCAAGAATCCTATCAATTCTCCTTTTTGAATGTGTAAAACATATTTCACTCAAATTAAATTTTATTGAAGAATAGCTAGATATAGTTTTAGGGTGTGCAAATTTCATGCATTCCCTTTAAAAAATATTAAAAAATCGTCAGAATCAACATAATAAGATTAACATGATCCGAGTTTAACCATTTTCAAGGTTGCAATGGATCTTAAAGTAAGTAATGTGTTGAAAATTCTATTTAACTTTAGATCAATTTTGTGATGCCCCCAATCCCAATTGTGATTTGGCGGAAGCCATGAACATTGGGATATTGGCCGCTCAGGTCATACACCTGCCGCTTGTAGTAAGTGTGTACTCACATCCTCAATGAAAGTGTACAGTTTATAATCCACAGGAGAAAATAAAAAGGACAACCATAAAGTCTAAATAAAAAAAAAATCCAAGAATTTTAAAGACAATGCAACCCAAATATCCATAAGCCACAAGTCTTCAAGCAAAGCAAAAGAAAATTATAGTCATCCTGTCTGTATATAAAATTCAAAACACAACAAGTTAACGACGTGGGAAAAAGTCGCAATCATCAGTCCTCTGGTGGTGTCGGATCTCTATGCTCATAACCGCCACCAAGCTCTTTATCTACCTCAAATCTATGGTTCCGAGGAAAGAGACAGTATCGAGACTACCAAAATGAGATTTTGCAAAATATTAGTAAGTGATACTAAAACTAAAACTTAAAAATATACAGTGGGAATGAAAATTTTGCAAGTAAGAAATATAGGGAAAGATAATAATTGATATTTCACAATTAACCAAAATTAAGCTTAGCCAAATGTTGCTGGTTGGAAGTTTAAGCTGTTAACTCAAGGTGGGAGGTTGATTCTTCTCAAGCATGTACTAGCGAGTATGGAATCTCACTTGCTTGCAGTTTTAAATATTCTGAAGCTTGTTTTCAAAAAAATTAAACTCTATTCTAGCTTCATTTTTTTGGGGGGAGGATCATGGTTGGAAGAAAATAAAATGGAGAGCGTGGTCGAAATTGTGTAAGCCAATCCAAGAAGGGGGGATTGGTGTTAGAGATTTTTCTGAGGTTCAGAGAGCGTTACATATGAAATTCTCTTGGCGGTTGCTGTCGATAAACAATTTGTGGTCTCGATTTTTTAAAGCAAAGTATTTAAAAGGGAAGCATTTTCTAGAAATCCATTAGTATGGTGATGCTAGAGGTGATGGATAATATGTTGCTTAAAGTCCGGGAGGGAGTAGTTTCATTTTGGTTCAATAGATGGCTTGTGCGGGGGCGCCTTGCGGCTATTGTGCAGAGTGTTACTCAGCCTAGACAGGAGGTGAGGGATTGTTGGGTGGGGAATAGGTGGGATAGGGAGTTGTTGACTAATCTGGTTGATGCTAGAGATGTAGATGAAATTATTCTTGAAATTCCAGGTGGAAGACGAGGTCGTGATATCTGTATTTGGCATCCTTGCGTGGACGGATGTTTTTCAACTAAAACGGCTTGCGAAGTAACTCGTATTTGGTGGCCTCAATTGGAAGGGATAGAATGAATTTGGTGTAATATACTTTCGAAGAAGATGTCAATTAGTATGTGGAAGGCTAGATTTAATTGTCTCCCAATTGAGGAAAGGTTTTAGTTGGTGGGTATCTGTTTCGCTTCCCGTTGTGTATCTGTTTATGCACGGGTGAGCAAGCAAAAGAGGTGTGGCGGAGAGCTTCTTGCACGTTTGGTGTTCAATGCATGAGCTTCAAATTGTGGTGGGCGCGCTGCTATTGCTGGTTTTGGTGTGCAAACAAATCATCCAAGCAAGGTATGTTGATCAGTTTAATTCGATCACTAATTTCTTGAAGGTTATGGCAGTGGTGATGTACCGTAAAAATGCAGGAAAGCTATGATACGGTGGATACAATTTGGATGCTGATTAAATTTTGGTTGCAGATTATTTCTACTAAGTTGCTGAAGGTTTGCTCTCTATCACACATGGATCGTTGTGTTCTTGCTGAACTGGAAATTCATGTGTGGGATACTCTAGTAAAGAGGCTGAAGTTAGTTGTATGGTCTAAACCAAGAAATGGTTGGGTGAATTTGTGGGGTTATTGGGGTGAATTTGTGCAGGTGATTTCTGGTTTTAATTGCACAGTCACTCATCAATTTAGGGAAGGGAAAAAAGTGGCGGACTTTTGAGCAAGACAGGGAGAGGAGGGGTTAAACTATATATATAGGAACTCTGATGACGTGCCCCTTCCGCTAAAACTTGATCATCTACATGATAATAGATCTGGATCTGCATATAGTAATAGTCGTGGAATATTCTTGACAAACTAGTATTCTCCGTTAATGCATATTATTGCACGTATAATTTCCGTTAACGTGCCTAATTTCTCAAGATCATCTAGTGTCATCAACCTAGAATGTGGTATTTCTTTATTATCATTATACCCGAATCCCCTAGCTAGTAGCTAGAATCAAATAATTATAATAACAGTTTTTCAATTTTGTTTCTCTCAGCAATAATCAATAAAGATAATATTTATAATATACATGGCAATAATCTTCAACACTTTCATCACGTGATAATAAAAGGCTGAAAATAGACTAGCACTGTTCCGGACCAGATTTTTTTCCAGCCCGATCCAGAACCATAAAAACTAGATTCCAGTTCCGGGTTTCGGCCCGGATCAAAACGGATCTGAAACCTGGATTGCAAAACTCGGACCAACACGGTGGGACCCGGTACCCGGGTCTTTTAAAAAGAAAATCCCTTCATTGTAAACCCCCCCAACTCACTTCTCTCTCCCTCTCTCTCTCTCTCTAGTCTCTCGCTCTCTCTCTCGTTGCACTGCAGGAGAAGTAGAAACCCTAGCCTCCACCATCGTGACCCCGTCGCCGCATCTCCATCACCGTTGACCTTTGCCTCTAGGTCGTTGTTCTAGTAAACCCCCCCGGCTCACCTCTCTCTCTCTCTCTCTCTCTCTCTCTCTCTCTCTCTCTCTCTCTTTCTCGTTGCACTGCGGTAGAAGCAAAAACCCTAGGTCCCTAGCCGCCGCCAACGTGACCCCGTCGCCACATCTCCTTCACTGTCGACTTTTGCCTCTAGGTCGTTGTTCTGGTTCTCTCTCTCTCTCTCTCGCTCTCTCTCTCTCCCGCCTTGTAACTAAGTTTTTGTGGGTGAGTACAAGGTCATTGGCCGTGTGGTTTTTGGAATCTTTGGAAACTTGTTTATGGATTGATTCTCTATTTAAATGAATCTGTTTGGTTGTTGGGAAAGTTGAAAGAAGAAAGCCCAAATTTATTTTCTTCGTCCTTTTCACTCTCTGTATGTACTCATCCATGCTCAAAGTGTAATGAATCTGTTTGGTCATTAGGAAAGTTGAAGGAAAAAAGCCCAAAGTTGAAGGAAAAAAGCCCAAAAGTTGAAGGAAAAAAAAATCCGGATACAACCCGGAACCCGAATTTCTGGGTTTCAAAAACCCGGATCCACCCGGGTTCTGGCTCGGGTTTGACCCAGACCAACCCGGTCCAGGTTCCGGCCCAGGCTTGAAACCCGGGTTCCGGTTAGGGTATACCCGGATTCCCGAGTCGGAACTCGGATGAACACCCCTAAAATAGACTTAATAACAAATGGGGAAAAAGACCAGTTTTGAAATAAAGAGATCTTAATTAAATACATGTAAGCGTTTAGTCCAGTTTTGAAAACACCACTTATGGCCTCACATCATAAATACTAATGTGTGTTGGATATATTTCAATAATTCTCCAGTTTTGAAAATGGAAAGACACCTATTGGAATTCTAGGGAGATCAAGAAATTAAAATATAATCATCAAGGTTTTCTTCAGTGACCCTTGTTTTGTTTGTACCTAGGAAGGGATTATCTAGCTAGCTTCTATGCAAGTTTATATATATATATATATATATATATATATATATGATGACATACGCCATATTGTAGTAGTACTTGCATATATTTTTTGATCCATGGATGCTTCTTTTCCAGTCAAGTGCATGTCATTGTCATGTGTAATGAACACCATTGGCTCTTTGGATGTTGAACGAGTTTGAATTTTGTTCTGAAATTGCCAAGCATGGTCCCAATTTATCAATTTTCAAAAAATCTCTTCATAGCCTAGTGGCATCCTCATAATTTTCCCAATGATCTGACAAGCATTCTGCTCCTAACTTTGCAAGATAATCCGCCGAAGAATTTCCTTTCCGAAAAATATGTTGAAACTGGACATTCATAGCATACAACAGTGTTGGTATTTCATCCCAAAAATCTTCCAAATACCATATCGAACACCTCTTATCCAGCAGCCATTTTACAACCAACATTGAGTCCATTTCGATTTCAATATTCATATAGCCAAAAGATTTTGCAAAACTCAAACCATGTAATAATCGTAATAATTTTGCTTTATTATTTGTGCCTTCACCAAAGTGATCCGAAAAAGCAACCATCAAATTACCTTGATGATTTCTAAACACCCCACCAACGCCCATCAGACCTAGATAACCAATGCAACTTCCATCAATGTTTAGCTTTATTCTACCTACCGTTGGAGGACACCACCGAATCAGTTTTGGGAGCATTAAAGGCACTTGTTTAAATGAAAATGATAGAGATTCAAGCATCCATTGGTCACGACAAGAGAGGACAGTCGTATTCTTCAATTTCAAAGCATACCATCCAATGAAATATTTAATTTTCGCCCAAACCGACTTCACCGATACTTTCAGCTCTTCCATTCTAGCTTTAGATCTTCTATTCCACAGGCACCAAATCACAATACATGGTATAATGCCAAACAACGATCCTACCTTTAAACTTTTTGCCTTTTGAAACCAACACTCAACTCTATAACACCAAGCCCTTCCTCTCATGGAAAGCAATCCCACACAATGAAAAGCTTTATCCCAAATCATTTAGGCAAAATCTCCTTTCACCAAAACATGATTTAAGTCCTCATACGCCCCCTCCTCACAACAATTACACCTTGATGCAATATGAATCCCAACCTTTTGGACATTATCATCCAGACTCAAAGCATTAAAAAATGCTTTCCATACCATAACCGAATTTTTTTTATGGAAGCGAAGGATGCCACACCCACCTAGACCAATCTACAACTGGAGCTCGTACTCTCAAACACATCCAAGCATTTTTTGTTCTAAATTTTCCATCCACATTCTCAGTCCAAACCAAAATATCCTGACCTTCCTTATGATGACCCAAGCTTTGTGCAATAGATAAAGCTTTATCAGCTTCAACCAACCGAGTTATCGCATCAAAGTCCCACTCATTTTGGAGTTTGCATTCCTGAACCATAATCTTTGGAAATGGACATTCTGGAAACAAATTTTTCATAGACCCTCATCCGACCATCGATCATACCAAAAAGAAATTCTCGCCTCTCTTATTTTTCACCGAGAATGATTTAAAGCAAACGACAGATATCTCACAATCTTACGCCAATTTCTTGAGCCCTTGCAAGGATCAATTAACGACACATGTTGAGTCTTTGATGCACGCCAACACCGTTTGTCTCTTCCATCCGAAGAACCTCAAAAAAACTTACTTGCTAATAAATGAATAGGCAAACTCATCAATACTTGCCTGATGAAAGTAAGCCGAGCACCTTGAGAGAGCAATTTAGATTTCCAACCCCCAATTTCCAAACATAATTTAGTCACCAAATCCTCCAAGTGAATCGATTTCAACCTGCCTGTAATAATAAGTACTCTGAAATATCGAAGAGGGAAAACACCCTCTTGAAACCTAGATAATCGAATAAGCTCCCACTGCCTAGCTTGACTAATTGAGTTAGAAAAATGCAGAAAAGATTTTTCAACACTGATTTTCTGACCCGACTATTTTTCATAAGTTACAAAAATATATAGATTATTGTGAATAGACTTGAGACTACCATTTGAAAAAATGACAATGTCATCCGCATATAGCAAATGCGAAATGAGTGGAACTCCTCACGGATGTGAAAACGGCTCAATTTTTCCATCCTCAAAACCACCTTTTAACTGCCAAGATAAGACCTCCTACACCATAATAAATAAAAGAGGGGATAAAGGACTACCATGTCGAAGACCCCTAACACCTTTAAAGAATCTTGTAGATACACCATTCATTACCACTGAAAACCATGACGAAGAAATACAATTTCTAATCAGTTCACAAACTTGAGGAGAAAACCCAAAAGCTTCCACCGCATGCACTAAAAAATCCCATTCAACATTGTCATATGCTTTTGCCATATCCACCTTCAGCAACACATTACCATTTATCCTTCTCATATTAATCGAATGGATCATTTCTTGTGTCAAACTGATGTTATAAGAAATTATTCTCCGAAGAGGAAAAGCTCCTTGCTCAGGTGAAATCAAACTAGAGAAAATAGGCATAAGATGCTGAACAAGTATTTTAGAACAAACTTTGTAGATTACCGAACACAAGCTAATCGGACGAAACTGATCGAATTTCGTTGGATTATCAACTTTTGGAATAAGTACTAGTGATGACGCTGAATAGAACCGAGGGAAATTCTTTCCTCTAAAAAAATCACCAACTGCATCCACCACATCCATCTTCACTATATCCCAGCAAGAGTAAAAGAAACCTGATCCAAACCCATCAGGACCCGAACTACGTCAACGGGAATAGCAAAATCCACATCCTTCACTTCCTCTAACGTTGGCACCTTACATAACATCATATTTTCTTCTTCAACAATCGAGGCCTCAATTAAAAAAGATAAATCCGATAAAGAGTGTGTTGGCATTGATCTCAGAAAATCTTCAAAATACTCCACTACACCAAGGTGAACATCTTCAGGAGAACTTAAATGCCGACCATCGAAAAGCCTCACTTCTGAGATCATCTTTGACTTGACTGTTTGCATTGCATGGAAAAAACTTTCAGAAGCCTCCCCTTGATTAATCCAACTGACTTTTGAAATTTGCCGTAGCAAATTTCCTCCCGACGCAACCAAGTATCCAACTCAACTTTTGACATTAACAAGTCCAGTTCCGTCTCATCCGGAAATACCTCCTGTAAATCATTTTCCAGGCCTTCTATCCTTTGTTCCAAGTTACGAATATGCACATCGTTTTACCAAAAACAATTTTATTCCATTCTCTCAAGGAATTTTTTATACTTTCTAGTTCCTTACAAGACCAAAAAATTGGAATCACCAATTTCCTCCTCCCAACCCATCTTTATCAACTAAAAAAAAAGCTCATATTCCACCCACATTTGTTGAAACTTTAATGTAGGAAACCCACATAAAAGAGACTTACTTAGCTAAAGCACCATAGAAGCATGATCTGAAGTAGTTCTGGGCAAATACTTCAATTGAACATTAGGCCAGAGAAGCAAAGTATGTGGAGTCACCATCACTAGATCTAATCTCGCCCAACTTCCTGTCTATCCCACCTGACCATTGCACCACGAAAATCGACTACCAGAGTAAGGTAAATCAACAAATCCACACGCATCAATACAATCATTAAACTCTTGCATAGTAGGCATTGGCCTTGGACGACCACCAAGCCTTTCAGAATCATTCCTAATAATATTAAAATCCCCCAGGATAACCCACTTTTCTTGGTTCAGATCCAAACTAGACAAACTCCCCCCATAATATTCGACGTGCCCCTTGTGTACAACGTGCATACACAAACGAAACAAAAATCTCAATTACATTCACCATAACACAAACTGTAATTTGTTGATCGCCAGTTGATACCACTCTAACCTGCCATCCATGATCCAAAACAACCTATAATTTTCCACACCCTGAACATTTTTCTTCCATCACTGGGAGATCAACCTCCTTATGCGCCATATTACCCTCAGCCATATTTTTCTTTAACCCAGATTTTTTCTCTTCACCCAACATCTTTTGAGTCTTTCATCAATTTTCTCTTTGCACCCTTACAACTTTTAATATTATGTCCTTGCACCATATATAGTTTACAGTATGCCGAAAGGGTTTCCTACTCAACTCCTTGGAACCAACTATTCTGATTTTGAGGAATTCCAATCCAAAACCTAGGAATCGGATAAACAGTTGAATCCATTTCAATACACACATGAGCACCATCAGTTCCTGTCGCACATTCAGTACTATTATCACCTCGTAAAAACTTTCCCAATGGACTCACAATAGTACGAAGAAACGCCTCATGATAATAATTCGATGATAAACCAGGGAGGAAATCCCAAACAGGCACAAGAGATGGTTCCTTGTCTTCACAAAAATCAGTCCTACAATGAAAAACTCGATAATGCACCCGTTCAACATCACAAGACTCATGAGCAAAAACCTTCTTGAAATCCTCTTCATTAGCAACCGAACAAAAACATTTTTTGGTTTCCGCATAGAACAAACCACAGGTTGATGAACAAGACCCCAACGATTTCTAATTAAAGATCGGATCACATCCAAAGACGGTCCTTGACGTATAAACTTCAGTACCAGAGAAAATTTAAAAGGTTGAGCCAAAAGCAATTTCCTCTTTGCAAAAAACCACATAGACATCCCCATCAACAACCTTTGGTGCATGCCAAGTAACCACCACCAATGGTAGAGGCTCTGGCGTCTGCGCCACCATGTCAACAAACGAGCGTCCACCACAAACGCCAACACCATAGGCCAAACCAGGGCCTCGGCGGCAACCATGCAAACCCTAGGATCGCCTAGAATGGAAATTTTGAATCGCCAAAAATCGCTTGGATTTTACGGAGCAGCGGAGACGGGTAATAGTTTCAAGGATATGCTAATTGGCTACATGTCTCATGTCTGTATAACTTTGAATCTATGACTAATTCTCTTAACATATTTGGTATAGCATTTGTTTTATACCTTTGAATTTTGACATTTTTTGCAATGTGATGCCTAAAATACCCCTTATAAAACATTATACTCTCAAATTAATGAACAGTTGGAATGTGATATTTGATAACTTGATTATATGACTTCGAAAGTGTGGCAGTTTGGATAGTAAATAAAATGAATTTACGAGCCAAAAAAAATATAATTTTCAATGATACAATGATATTTATCTGTCTTCAAGTGTCATGAAAATCAAATTCCATTCTCTTTGGAATTAATCAAAGGTTTGTCTTAATTTAAAGTATATTGAGCATTAGTTATTTCTAACTTTAAAAAAAAATATGACAAGCATGTTTTAACCTAAAATCTTTGTTCGACTTCATCACTAGGCTCGTGGGGCGACGCCGCATGTAACACCCCGTATTTTAGTGTATTTTTACTGAAAGATTATTTTTAATTGTTCAAAAATTTATTCTCTTATTTTAAAATTGTGGGATTTTTTTTAGTGGGTTTATTTTATGATTTTTGAATTTTGTGAAAATTATTTTGAAGTGCTTTCTTATTATTAATTATTGTTATACATTTAAAATCTCTTTATTCTAAATCAATTACTGTTGGATTTAATTATTTTAATTTCACTTTACCATTACGTTTAAATTATTTTATTTAACTTGTGGTTTTGAAATCATTTCCGTTGGATCATTTTTGTGACCCAAGATATGAGGATTGGACCTCATTTCTTTCCCTACATTTTCTCTTTCCTCTTTTCTTTTTCCTTCCTTTTTCTTTTCTTCCTTTCTTTTCTTTCTTTTCTTTTTCTTTCTTTGGTTCCTCCTGCGCGAAGCCCAGCCCCCCTCTCTCTCTCTGTCCGATGCTTCTCCTCCCAACCCGCCGCCGTGTGCCAGCGGTGGTCGACACCGCCCAGCCCCCTAGCTTCCCCAGCCGCCGGTGACACGAGCCCATTCAAGCCGCGGCGTCATCTTCGCTCCAGCGCCACCGTCGCACCACCATTGGCCACTATCTTCTCACCACTTCATCCTCGACCCCTTAGCAACCCATTAGACCCAACCCCACCTCCGATCCGTCACCGGTGAAGCACAACCAACCCCATTTCCGATTTGGGTGTTTTTGATCTTCTACCGCCGCCCACGCCGCCACCCACGGCCAACCTTCACCACCACTAGCTTCACCGACCTCCCTAGACCCTACCCTATCAATCTTGGGTCTTCGTTTGTCTCCGTTTGAAAGTGGGTATTTGTGACCCACGGCCACAGTGTATTTTGCACTGTTGCGTTGCTCAGACGTCACTTCTTGCAGCTTCGTGATCCATCGGAAATTACTATATAGCGCTGTAAGTATTTCTCCAAAGAACTTTCGTGATTTAAATGTAATTTTGCACTAACTCATTTCACTGTATTTGGTTGAACATGCCGGACTGAGTCCGAGGAGTTTGGGGGTCGGATGGATTGGTGATTGGAGTTGTTTGTGTAATTGATTGGGTTGGTAATTGTTGGTTTGGATATGGTGTTGTTCATGTACATTGCATTTGCACGCATGATCATGTTTGTAAAGGAAACTGGGTTTTCGTGTATTGCATTCATGTTCATGTGTTTATGAAAACTGGATTTTCATGTGAGAATGGATTTTGGGTGCGTGTGTATCACGACCCCAAGCCGAGATGGGGCATTATCTCGATGGAGCTCCTCTGGTTACTCGGGAGCGGAATATACTGAGTAACGTCCCCTGGATTGTCGCTAGGCAACAATGGGATCGAACGAGATGATCTCGTGCCGACTCCATGGTCTTTCTGCTGGCGGGGACTAGAGGATGTCTAGCCACGTACGCGCTGGGCGCGGAACTAGGCATCGCTCGTTGCGTAGTGTGGATGCTTGGCCATGTACGCGCCGGGCGAGGAACTAAGCATCGCTACGAAGCCAGGACGTGCGGATGGTCCCTAGGGGAGGCCATGGTGCATATGGTAATAATGGATTAATTGGCTATTTTCTGGGAAAATAGCGTGTGTTGGATTTTGTGTAAATCATTTTCTGGGAAAATGTTTTACGGTTATTTTGGGCCAAATGGGATTTTGGCATGTTAGAAAATAATCATTTTCGGGAAAAATGATGTTTTGTGGAAAAATGCATATTTCATCATATGCATGCATGTTGGTTGCATTAATGCATTTTCATTACGTGGTTATTTGGGTTATACCTACATGCGGTACCATTTTGTGGTAACGCAGATTTTGATGCAGATGAGGATGAGGGCGAGCCTGAGGAGACGGCTCCGCCCGAGGAGTGATCTGGGATCACATGCTTGGTTATTTTATCTACTGTATATTATTTTAATTTTGGATGACTGTATAACTGCTTTTTAAACCTCTACTGATATTTAGATTGTATTTAAATTCTAGTACTTAGTTGACTAATCCGTTGCGGTATTTTTTGTACACTGTTGCATGTACACACACTTGGCACTTTCGTTGGGATGCGTGATTGTGTTGTCATCATCCTGGCGTCTCGATTCCAGTGTTTCCTTACATGGGAGTCGGGGGCGCCACACCGTAAGCCTCTTGCTCGGTGCACGGCGAGGTGCACAAGGTGCATGGCCTTTCGCCATTGTGTGCCAGTTGCGGGTGTCGGGAAAATCCCCGTAGCCGATAGAGGATGTCGGCAGTCCAAGTGGTGACCGTCGGCGGGCCAAGTGGCTCACTATAGTTTTCCGTGAGCGAGCTATGTGCTCCCGTCGTTCAAAAGCCTCGGGCCACCGTTTGCCCACCTCAGTGGTCGGGGACCAGATCAGCAGGGACAGACAACGCCGGCAGGCCACAAGATGATCGGCAGTGAGCTGCCCTGGTCAATTCTCTCTTTGAGTGCGTTCTTACTACGGGTCAGAGTTGAAGTGATCGAGTTCAGCCACTGGAGTTCCAGGAGGAAATCAATAGTTTGAAGATCGCCAGAGGTTTTGGTTGCTACTACAGTAGAAGACAAACGGGTCGGTTGTCTGGTCAAGTAAGAGAGTCAAGTTCCAAAGGTTTTGTAATTAAGAATTACCTGTAATTGATTTTCAAATAATAAGATTGACTTTCTTGGGTTTGGTTGTCCTGTAGAGTTTTAGTTTTGAGGAGTTCTTATTCTATGTAACACACTTTATTTATTCTATGTTATTTCTTAATTATTAAACTAATTGCATGGTTGACGACTAACCAATTTGTTGAGTGAGTTGATAGATATTTCAGTTATGGTATAGGGGCATTTGGGTAATTTCACATGCAATCTCATTTTCCTTATAATTTGTTATTAAAACTGAATACCCGGTTAGAACCCAGGTATAAATCGGATACCCGCCCAGGTTGTAACTGGTTTTACTCGGATGGGTATCCACCCCGTTTGAAATATCCGGATGCGGATCCAGATATTCCCATGTATCCGGATTGTATATGATTATAATCTAAGACTTTTTTTTTATATTTTATCATTTTAGGTTTGTTTTTTAGGTATCTGTTTTTTTATTCTGTTTCAAGATTATTTTAGGTATACGTTCATACATATTTTATAATCATTGTTCATCATTGAAAAAAATTAAAATACTTGGTTTACAGATACCCGATTATTGAAGAAAAACATTTAAAAAAAAAAGAAGTTAAAATAGAATACCCGGTTACAACCTAGGTATAAATCGGATACCCGCTTGGGTTATAACCGGTTTTACTCGGATGGGAATCTGCCCCGTTTTAAATATCCGGATGCAGATCCAGATATTTCCATGTATCCGGATGCACACCCCTACTCACAATGTCAAAACACCCATTTTCGAGTACTATAGCCTGTATCTTCTCCGCTGATACAAACTATATCACTTTCAAATACTATAGATTGGCAAGTTGAAAGAATCTATTTTATCTTTGCTTACTATACCCTGCAATGTTGTCAAACTCATTTTTAAATTGTGATTCTTGTGAAGCCAAGAATCCTATTGATTCTCCTTTTTGAATGTGTAAAACATATTTCACTCAAATTAAATTTTATTGAAGAATAGCTAGATATAATTTTTGGGTGTGCAAATTTCTTGCATTCCCTTTAAAAAATATTAAAAAATCGTCAGAATCAACATAATAAGATTAACATGATTCGAGTTTAACCATTTTCAAGGTTGCAATGGATCTTAAAGTAAGTAACGTGTTTAAAATTCTATTTCAGTTAAGATCAATTTTGTGATGACCCCAGTCCCACTTGTGATTTGGCGGAAGCCATGAACATTGGGATATTGGCCGCTCGGGTCATACACCTGTCGCATGTAGTAAGTGTGTACTCACAAGCTCAATAAAAGTGTACAGTTTATAACCCACAGCAAAAAATAAAAAGGACAATCATAAAGTCTAAATAAATAAATAAAAAACCAAGAATTTTAAATACAAGGCAACCCAAATATCCAAAAGCCACAAGTGTTCAACCAAAGCCAAAGAATATTACAGTCATCATGTCTGTATATAAACTTCAAAACACAACAAGTTAATGACATGGGAAAAAGTCGCAACCCTCAGTCCTCTGGTGGTGCCGGATCTCTATGCTCATAACCGCCACCAAGCACTTCATCTACATCAAATCTATGGTTCCGAGGAAAGAGACAGTATCAAAACTACCAAAATGAGATTTTGCAAAATATTAATAAGTGATACTAAAACTAACACTTAAAAATATACCAGTGGGAACGAAAATTTTGCAAGTAAGAAATATAGGGAAAGATAATAATTGATATTTCCCAATTAACCAAAATTAAGCTTAGCCAAATGATGCCGGTTGGAAGTTTAAGTTGTTATCTCAAGGTGGCCATGGGTGGTTGATTCTTCTCAAGCATGTACTAGCGAGTATGGCGTCTCACTTGCTTGCAGTTTAAATATACCGAAGCTGGTTTTGAAAAAATTAAACTCTATTCTAGCTTCATTGTTTAGGGGGGAGCATCATGGTAGGAAGAAAAGAAAATGGAGAGCGTGGTCGAAATTGTGTAAGCCAATCCTGGAAGGGGGGGATTGGTGTTAGAGATTTTTCTGAGGTTCAGAGAGCGTTACTTGTGAAATTTGCTTGGCGGTTGCTGTCGATAGACAATTTGTGGACTCGAATTTTTAAAGCAAAGTATTTAAAAGCGAAGCATTTTCTGGAAATCCATTAGTATGGTGATGCCAGAGGTGATGGATAATATGTTGGTTAAAGTCCGGGAGGGAGTAGTTTCATTTTGGTTCGATAGATGGCTTGCGCGGGGGCCCCTTACGGCTATTGTGCAGAGTGTTACTCAGCCTAAATAGGAGGTGAGGGACTGTTGGGGGGAGAATAGGTGGGATAGGGAGTTGTTGACTAATCTGGTTGATGCTAGAGATATAGATGAAATTATTCTTGAAATTCCAGGTGGAAGACCAGGTCATGATATCTGTATTTGGCATCCTTGCGTGGATGGATGTTTTTCAACTAAAACGGCTTGCGAAGTAATTCGTATTAAGTGGCCTCAACTGGAAGGGATGGAATGGATTTGGTGTAATATACTTTCGAAGAAGATGTCAGTTAGTATGTGGAAGGCTAGATTTAACTGTCTCCCAATTGAGGAAATGTTTCAGTTGGTGGGTATCAATTTAGCTTCCCATTTTGTTTGCTGTTCAAAGGGTAGTGTGGAGGATCGGGACCACGTCTTATGCACGGGCGAGCTAGCGAAAGAGGTATGGCGGAGAGCTTCTTGCATGTTGGGTGTTCAATGCATGAGCTTCAACTCGTGGTGTGCGCGCTGCTGTTGCTAGTTTCGGTGTGCAAACAAATCATCCCAGCGAGGTAAGTTGATCGGTTTAATTCCATCTCTGATTTCTTGAAGGTTATGGCTGTGGCGATGTACAGCAAAAATGCAGGAAAGGTATGATACAGTGGATACAATTTGGATGTCGATTAAATTTTGGTTGCAGATTATTTCTACTAAGTTGTTGAAGGCTAGCTCTCTATGGCACATGGATCGTTGTGTTCTTGCTGAACTGGAAATTCCTTTGCGGCATACTCTAGTAAAGAGGCCGAAGTTAGTTGTATGGTCTAAACCGAGAAATGGTTGGGTGAAATTAAATGTGGATGGATCTTGTAAGGGTAATCCAGGTAGTTGTGGTGGGGTTAGGGTTCTAAGGGATGATAGAGGAAAATTTTTGGCAGCGTTTTCTACTAAGTTTGGATTTAGGACTAATAATGAAGCAGAACTAAGGGCGCTCATTTGTGGGTTATCACTTTGTAAGGAGTTGGGTTTGTAGAATATTATGATTGAATGTGATTCAGCTTTGGTGATTCATTGGATTCGAAGGAAGTCTTGCACGGTGTGGTATTTATGGGCTTATTGGGATGAATTTGTGCAGGTGATTTCTGGTTTTAATTACACAGTGGCTCATCAATTTTGGGAGGGAAATAAAGTGGCGGACTTTTGAGCAAGACAAGGAGAGGAGGGGTTAGACTGTATATATAGGAACTCTGATGACTTGCCCCTTTGTGTTAAAGGTTTGCTCCGTGTGGATTTTCTTGTTTTGCCTAGCTTCAGGCCGTGATATGGTAAAGTTCTAATTTATTGTTTATTTGTTTATTTGTTTATTTGGTTAAGTTATTGTATAGGTGGTCTATTAAAGTTTTTTTTCGTGATGCAAGGGATGGTTTTTTCTGCCAAGTGTCCTATTTGTTACCATGGTTTTCCTCCTCCATAAGCGTGTGTGATCAATAAAATTGACGTACCGCCTTCTTCTTTAAAATATATATATATATATATATATAAAGCTTAGCCAAATAATAAGACAATTTCACGGGTTTCACCCATAAAGTTGCCGCATAACAAAATTAGAGTATTCAATAGAAATTCTCACACAAGTTATTATGCACCTAAAATCCCGTTTTTCAAAACATGCATTGTATTAGTGTGTACACCATATTCTTTCCTAAATGGACCGTCTACACCCCTAGCTCCATTTGCCACACCACTGATAATGATTGAGCGGGTGACTTCATTACAAGTGATGCCTGACTTCACAACTTGCGCATCCTCAACCACAACATACTCTAGTCTTCGCCACGGCTCTGACTCGAGAGCGTTATCGTCTCGCCCGAGCCTGTTGTCACTCAACGAGAACTCAAAAAATGTTACTCAAGAGTATTATACGCTCCCAAGTGATCAAAGGAGCTCTATCGGGATATTGCCCGATCTCGACTAGCGGTTCATGTGATACGTACACACAATTGAAAAATATGCTTAATTAAACCAACTTGATCAACGTCGATTATAATTAATTATTCAAACCACATTTTTTAACACTAATTGAGACCAGTTACACATCTATTATTGCATGTGTCATATATTAATTAAAGAGTTGCTAATATAAAATTCAAAAATCGTCACATCGGGCAGGCCAAAACCACTACTTCCGCCGAAACTTGTTCATCTACATAATAGAATCTGGATCTGCATATAGTAATAGCGGTGGAAATTGACTTATTTAATTAAACTAATTAAAAGACGCAATATTCTTGACTAACTACTCTAGTATTCTACGTTAATGCACATTATTGCACGTATTTCCATTAATATGGCGAGTGTTGTGTCCACGGACAACCTCCCATATGAAGTACTCATTACCAAGTTATTACTGGCCCGGAGGGTGCAACCCCAAGTAGAGGAGTGGATCACAGACTAGATGAGCCCCATCGATATGACTACACACCGTCGGAGCATTGGACAGGAGAGGGGGAATGCTCGAAGCCAGCCTGGCATCGTACCAAATATTGTTCCTCCGACCCAGTCTAGGCCCGATGTTGCTCCCCATATTGGGAGTACTAGTCAGCCACCGACGGGTACATCTATGGGAGATGCGCGGTCTGTTTGGGTTGATGCGATGATCTCAGATATTACTGTACACATCAACCGAAAGATCGCGTCAGTAGAATAGAGTGTTCGAGATTTTGTCACCGATGTTCTCAATCGGATAGATATCCTAAACACAAATGTCAATGCATTGGCTGAAGATTTTAATAAATATGTAACCAACTCATTCTGAGTATTTTTCACTTTTATTGTGTTGTTTACAAAATTCAGGAATATTTTGTACTTTATTTTTATCATATGTAATGAACAATATTATTTAATATATCTATTATTTTTTAATTTCATTTCTCAATCTTTTTTAATTTAAAATATTCAACTTTAATATTAAATCCATTAACGTTTTCACGTGAATCAATAACGTTCGAACGTTGGCGCCAAACATTTCCACCTTCGCATGTAAATAGCTTCCACGTTCGAATGTATAGGGCACGTTCTAACCTGAATATGTATACGTTCGAACGTAATGTAATTTCTCATCTACCTTCAGTGACAGTTTTCACAAACTGTCATAGAAAATATTTTTTTGTGACAGTTTGGGCATTGTCACAATTTGCAAACCGTCACAAAAACTAATTTATGTTATAGTGGTCCTTGACCACAACATACTCTAGCCTTCACCACAGCTTCGACCCGAGAGCGTTATCGTCTCACTCGAGCTCCTTGTCGCTCAATGAGAACTCAGGGAAGGTTACTCATGAGTATTATGCTCTAACGAGTGATCAAAGGAGTTGTACTGAGATAATGCTCAATCTTGAGTACTTGTGGTTCATGTGATCCGCGCACACAATTGAAAAATATACTTAATTAAACCTACTTGATTCTAACTGCATGGTGCGTATTGCTTGTGGTGAAAAGTGGTAATTTATCATTACGTACGCTAGGTTTTCAGATTTTTTAATTTAGGGTTTATATTTTAAAGATTCTAGATTAATGTAGAAATAACTTGATGTGATTTAGCTTTTTTAATAAAATATATAATCACTACGTGGAAAATGGGGATTAAAGAGTGTAATATGACTAGCATTTCCTCGAATCCTTTGTTTTGAGTAATATATTTTTGTAAGGTGTGATGATACATGATATGTTGACTGGAAAAATAAAATAATTAATTGCGCCTCGTGGCACAGTGATTCTCGCCTACGGTACACGCAGTAGGGATAGTGGTAAGCAGGGATGGTTGTAGTCCTGCCTGCGATTCTGGCCTACGGTGCACGCGGTAGGGATGGTGGTAGAGTCCCGCCTGTTATTCCCGCCTACAGTGATGGTGGTAAGAAGGGATTGGGTCATTTTCTGAGAAAATGGCGGTTTATGATTTAATGGTTATGAGTACCATTTTCTGGGAAAATGGTTGGTTTATGTTTGGGCCATTTCCAAGAAAAATGGTAGATATTATTCATGGCATATTTTGGGTCAAATGAGATTTTTGGTGTGCATTGGAAAATAATCATTTTCGGGAAAAAAGAAGTTTTTGGGTCATATTCGTGTTTCATCATATGCACACATGTTTGTTGGTTGCATTAATGCCTTTTTACCTCTTGGGTTGTTTGGTTAATTACTTGCTGAGATTCATAATCTCACGGTATTCGATACCCTGCGGTACCGTTTTATGGTATCGTAAATTTTGATGCAGATGATGTTGATGTAGAGCCTGAGGATTCGGCTTCGCCCGGAGAAGTGATTTGGAATCACTTGCTTGTGTATTGGGATTTATCTCCAACTTTTTGGCTATGTATTTGGTTTGTATTATATTTATATTGGATAACTGTATAACTTTTTAAAGGTATTTTATTTTGGAAATATGTATTTCAATTTATGTTACTTAGTTGGCTAACTTTTAATTAACCACTGGGACTTTTGTTGTGCACTTTTAGCATGTTGCACATACTTGAGCACTTATTGTTGGGATGCGTGACATGTGTTGTCATCATCCCAACGTCACGATTCCCGCATTTCCATACGTGGGAGTCGGGACGTCACACTGTCACTAGGATGAAGAAAATAAAGAGAAGTGACATTCTTAGAGACGGATTTGTGAGACGGCGCCATAGAAGCAATAAAAAATGACGTCTGATACCATGTAAAATGTAAACCCTAGCAGAGCACAAGAAGGGTGAAACCCTAGCTAACCAAAGGTTGAGAGAGAGAGGGAGAGAAACTTATGGAAGAAAAGGAAAAATATTATTCTGTAAAGATATTTACATCTGTGTATAATAGTAATATTTATAGTAGTACATGAAGAAATAAAAAGATATGTGACTAACATGTGATATAAAGATGAATAAAATGAATAAAACAATAAAAAGATTAAAAAGAATAAGTTTAATTCTGATAATCATCTACATAATAGATCTGGATCTGCATAGAACGTAATAGCCGTGGAATATTCTTGACTAACTAGTATTCTCCGTTAATGCATATTATTGCACGTATTTCCGTTAACGTGCCTAATTTCTCAAGATAATCTAGCTAGCGTCATCAATCTAGAATGTGGCATTTCTTTATGGGTGCGGCTACTACGCCGCCCATTTTGACCGCTGGGCTGTATTAATTTTTTTTTTCTTTTTTTTTTCTTTTCACATTTTTTTATATATTTAAATACATTTAAAAAATAAAAATATATATATCAATACATTTAAAATCACTTCCTTAATCACTAAATAAAAAAAAAAAAATACCCTCCCGAATCCCCTCCCCTAGCTAGTAGCTAGCATCAAATAATTATAATACCAGTTTTTCAATTTTGTTTCTCTCACCAATAATCAATAAAGATAATATTTATAATATAGAATGGCAATCACGACTAGGATAAAAAGTCGCCTAGGTAGCAAGGGTGCATGCATATGTGCAATAAGGAAGATCAGGAATCCAAAAATGGAGTTTATCATCTGGTCGATTCTTGCAGTTCTTCTAGGCGTTTATGTCTTTGTATTCCAATTTCTGAAGGGATTCAATGAGTGGTATTATGTTGGTAGGCTTGGGAAAACACAATACCCTCTCCCACCTGGTGATATGGGATGGCCTTTTATTGGCTCTCTCCCAGCCTTCCTCAAAGCTTTTAGATCCAGTGACCCTGAATCCTTCATGCACAACCTTTTTTCCAAGTCTCTCTCTCTCTCTCTCTCTCTCTCTCTCTCTCTCTCTCTCTCTCTCTCTCTCTCTCTCTCTCTCTCTCTCTCTCAAAGCTTAGTTCTAACAAGAGCTAGAACTAAGCCAAGCCAACTCGTAACTTATTGGCATGCGCGCACACTAAAAGATACATCATTAATTTTTTGAACAAAATACAGGCACAAACTAAAAAAGTGATAGTTTGGCTACAAAATTCATATATTTTTTTCCTAATATATTTCGTTTTGATTACAGATATGAAAAGACTGGTATCTATAAGACCTACTTGTTTGGAAGTCCCTGTGTTATTGTTAGCATCCCAGAAACATGCCGAAGAGTTCTGACAGATGACGAGACATTCAAACTTGGCTATCCTAAGGCCGTAAGGATCCTTACGGGCCGTACATCATTCCACAACCTTTCAGGGTCTGAGCACAAGCGCCTGAGGCGATTAACCACATCTCCTATCAATGGCCATGAGGAGCTGGCCGGACATATTGACATGGTCGAGGGCATTGTGGCAACTGCAATGGAAGAGTGGACTAGCATGAAGAAGCCAATTGAGCTCTTAACTGAGTGCAGGCGGATTGGCTTTCAGGTCATCACGAATATTTTCATCAGCAGCTATTGCAAAACTATTAATATATCCTCAGTAGAGAGCTTGTATAATGACCTAAATACTGGAATGAAGTCTCAGGCTATTAATCTCCCTGGATTTGCATTCCGTAGAGGTTTGAAGGTAAGACCATTACTTACATCAAAACCTATTTTTTATGACATGACATCGTATAATATATAGGTGCATACCACGTGTATGCATATTCCCATAACAGATAATTACTTGTTTTAATAAGCAAAGTGATCTTTTTCTCTTTCATTCACCATCTTGCATCATAATGAGCTATTCTATCAAAGAAGGAAGTAATTTGAATATGCGCTACATGCAATAGCTATATATCCTATATATATATATATATATATATATATATATATATATATATTAGCTAGGAATTGTGTGAAAATCATTATATCCATACGAGCATGCAGAAATGTATTTATGAAACAAATGGGAATTCATAATGGTTTTCTCAAATCAGGCACGAAAGAAATTGATCAAGATCTTTCAGTCCATACTAGAACAAAAGAAGGCCGAAATGATGGCCAACAATTCGAATCAAACAGAGGCAAAAAAAGATCTGATGGATTTACTTTTGGGAGTAAGAGATGAAGATGGTGCAGGATTGGAGGAGGAGGATATCGTAGATTTAATTATCGTGTTCATGTTAGCTGGTCATGAAAGCTCTGCACATATTTCAATGTGGGCAGTCATCTATCTCTCCCAACACCCTGAGGTCTTTAGAAAAGCCAAAGTGAGTAATCACGTATTACGTATGTACTCTTTGAAATAACTTACATTTTCTTGATATCTGAAGCTTTAATTTGGCTGTTTAATACGGTACACAACAGTACTACGTTTCTTTCTTGGCAGTATAGAAGGAAATACATTTTTTGATAGGTAATATATATATAGAGAGAAGGAATACACACGATCGATAAGAAATAATTAAAGTTGTCATACATTAATACAAGTCTTGTCTTTAAAGTCGAGATTATTTTAATGAAGAGGCACAATCACATTGGTCAGTTTAAAAATAAGTTGTAACATAAATATAAAAGAGTTGTAGGTATATATATCCTTACTCGATGATAAGGTCATGTCATGCATAGATTACAAGACTATTCTTTAAAGCCAAAAATATGTTGGAAAGCGTCGGTTATATTTTACATGATCGATGTACATGCAAGTCCACATGAGATGTTGATTAACTTAGAAGTATGACTAGCTAGCTCACTACAAGAAAAATGAATATTTATAACAAGTTATTTACGACAAAAATGATTATTTGTGACGATAATAAACTCATTTTAGCAGGAAATATTTATTTCCGTACCAAATAATAATTAATAGCAAATAAGGAATTTTCTTGTAGTGAGTCTAGCTGTAGTTGATGAAGAGATAGCAAATTGCTTGGCGTTTTAGAGGATGGATCAGACCATCTTAATTAATTAAACTGAATTGAGATTAATGCTTTTTTCAGGAAGAGCAAGTGGAGATCATGAAGAGAAGACCTTCTACACAGAAAGGCCTGAGCCTTGCGGAAATAAGACAAATGGATTATCTTTCCAAGGTAATATATATGGATGGACTTAATTAGTAATTAATTATTATTATTAGGAGCGTACGTGCGAGATTTTGTAATGGACAATGCTTGGATGCACACGTACCAAATGTGTATCTCAAATATGCACACGTGTAATTGGATTTTTTTTTTTAACTTTTAAGTATTTTTTAAACATCCTTAGCCCTTAAAAAATATTCAAAAACAAATTCACTAATACTCGCTTTTTTAACCATTAAGAAAAGAAATTAAAAAAAATATATACAAGTCTGCAGCACATTTGGTGTGCATATTTAAGAGTCATACTATAGTTTTCCTTTTATAATTAGAGCTGAAAGATGCTTAATTGTTTAATTAAATATCAATTAAATAATTAGATTCAGCCAGCTTTCATTATTAATTGTTTGAGTGTGATTTTAATAAGACGCATGTGATATCTATACACGTTCATATCAAATTCAATTAGGAAATATGTATTTAATATGGCCATCATGAACATGCGTGCAGTAAGCTAAATAATAATAATAATTCTTTTTTATTATTATTATTTCAAACATGGACCTTCTGTCCAACCTATATATATATATATAATATCATCTAACAAGCTAGCTTACAAAAGGATCAACATCAATGAAGAATTATTTGTAATGAATTATTTGTAATAAAAAAATAGTCATTTTCCTAAAAAATAATTGACAATAAATAAAGAAATTTTTAATAGTTTACACTGATTCTTTGCTTAGGTAATTAATGAGACCTTGCGCAGAGCTAGCATCACAGTTTCAATTTTTAGAGAAGCGAAAGTGGATGTTAACCTCAACGGTCAGTTATTCATTATTGATTAATATTTTCAAACTCTACCATATATATGCCTGTATCTCCTCTTCAATATTGTAATTTTCTTAAGGTTTTTTTTTTTTTTTTTTTTTTGGGTGTGAAGGTTATCTGATTCCGAAAGGATGGAAAGCTTTAGTCT
Organism: Juglans cinerea; assembly: GCA_961763995.1. Taxonomy (NCBI): domain Eukaryota; kingdom Viridiplantae; phylum Streptophyta; class Magnoliopsida; order Fagales; family Juglandaceae; genus Juglans; species Juglans cinerea. Next base: position 16,119,355 of record CAUIVZ010000016.1, read on the forward strand.
GGAACAGAAGTGTTCATATGGATCCCGAACTCTATGAAAACCCAAAACAGTTTGATCCTTCAAGATGGGATGTAAGTTATAATATTTGATACTTCATATATATGTATATGTATATATAAGTGTGTGATTTTGTCTTGGCAAAAATTCTACAAAAGTGATTTTACACATTGAAGTATTTCCTATTGAGATGAATTTTTTAGTTAACTTTTTGTTGAATTAAGACTTGCCACGTAAGCGTGTAATTTATAATGTTTAATGCATATACTAAATTGTTATTTGCTTGACTTGTGGGCAGAATTATAAACCCAAAATAGGGAGTTTCATTCCATTCGGAGCAGGAGTTAGGGTTTGCCCTGGAAGTGCTCTGGCCAGACTTGAGATCAGCACTTTCCTTCATTATCTTCTTCTTAACTACACGTGAGTTTTCTTGTTTTCTCATTGCAATCTTTAACAATTTAGGAAATTAACGTGCAATTTATGCTATATATTGGTGCAGGGTGGAGCTACTTAATCCAGATTGCCCTGTGATATATGTACCAACGGCAAGGCCTACAGATCTGGGTCTTGCGAGAATCATAAAAGTCACATAATCATTTGCATTTAGCAATGATTATATATTGAATAAGAGCATATATTTATTTGTTATGTATTTCACCAGTTTCCATTGGACAATCCCCTAAGTAATGTATTTGTGATGCTTATATATATTTATGTATTGAATAAGAGCATACTGACGCTATATGTATGTTCAGCTTTTGGATGGATCTGGACTAGCCATGAAGATGACTATTTACAAGGAGAATGTACTGATGCATATTTGAATATCTAGTATCCAATAAGTTTATTAGCAAATTGATTATAAATAATCACAGGAAAACAGAAAGACTAGAGGGAGCTCATTTTCCACTTGCCGCTCACTTTGTCGTTTCCTGTATGTCACGCGTTTCTCCCAAAGAGGAATCTTTGATCTAGCCATGAATGATGGCAAAGATCAAGCTTCTAGCGAGTGAGTAAATAAATAAAACAGATACATCTTGCAAACGACTCTGCCCTCCTTCAAAATCAAAACCAAAATGGTCACACTCAACGAATAGCTAATCAGACTAAAAAGGATGTAAAGCTAATCGTAAAGCTAAGCCTGCGACTAGAGAACAAGTTCAGCCTATGGGCTCAAGACTGGGAGACCCACAACCCAAAAGCCCATGGAACCCATGGCACCAACCATGTGATGTGATAATGCCGATTGGTTAGAGTGGTTATCTCGTCTACTTATTAAAGAATAATTAGTGGTTATCTACATCCTCAGCACCTCTATAAATAACACCTAAAGATAACATATAGTAGTGATTATTACTTATATACTTATCTTGAGATTATATCTCTCTAACTTAGGCGTCGGAGCTCCTCTTGGCATCCAGTGCCGCCCTCTCATCTGTTGTAGGTCATCCGAGTAGTTGGTGATATGAAACACGTCATTTACACTAACGTATCATATTCTATGTTAATTTTTATTTTTACTTTTGTGAAATCTCTTTCTAATTATACCAGTTCTCAAACCAAAATGGCCACTCTCACCAAAGAGCTATAAGTGAGGAGGCCGATTCTTCCTGATATGTCTCCCCTTATCTTTTAATTCCCTTATCTTTTCTCTTTTTATTTTTTATTTTTCACCAAAGACTGGGAGGCATGTTGTTTTGACAGGCAAAGAATTCCTAGAATTTTTAAATTCTCAAAACTTCTCATAGATTCATTCCCAAAAATCACTCCAACATAAAACGCTTTTCAAATTTAAATTTACAACTTTTTCATCTAATTAATATCCAAACACAAAAGCCAATATAACTTTTATAAATTTGAAAACAAAACACAAAACTCGATACAACTTTTAAAAAGTCCAAAACAAAAATAATATTCAAAAATTTTTTAAACTTTATAATACTTTTATTCAACTTTTATTCATTTGTGGCGCTCCGGCCCCCGCTTGTGTTTTGGCAGAAGTCGTGATGCCGGGATGTTGGCCACTTGGGTCATATACCCATAACGCGTTGTGATACAAAGTGTGTGTGCACATACAATAAAATGGTTTACAATTAATTTGCAATAGAAAAATAAAAAGGGCAATTATAAAAATCTAACATCACTAGAAAAATTAAAAGAGCACCTTTCCAATAATCCATAATTTCCAACTCTTCAACCAAAGATGAGAAGATTATTACTTTCATCATGTGATAATAAAAGGCTGAAAATAGACTTAATAACAAATGGGGAAAAAGACCACAATCTGCAATCCTCAGGCGGAGCCAAACCTCCATGCCAGTACCCATCCTCTGCATCAAAATCTACGGAGTGGAACCGTAGGTGAAGACATCACAGTGAGATTTCTAAAAATCTCAGTAAGTAGAACTAAGTCTACCACTCAAAATATATGCAGGTGAAAAAGAAAAATTATGCATACATTTCATCCAAGCAAAGGAAATGATGAGTAATGCAATACAATTTATCAAATTAAACATAAACCATATTACCTCATTGCTAACTCCTGCGACCAACTATCCGAACATGTCTATCCTCTACCAATCATTTTACCAGCTAAGTTCAATCATTTTACATGACCCGAGACATTTATATCCTCTGGAACCATTTCAAGAATCACACACTGGACTCAAGACATTTATACCCTCTGAGTCCAATCATTTTACATGATTCAAGACATTTATATCCTCTCATACCATTTCAAGAAGCACACACGAGATCCGAGACATTTATACCCTTTGGAACCATTTCAAGAATCACACACTGGATCCAAGACATTTATACATTCTAATAAGTCCAATCAATTACATTTTCTGAGACATTTATACCCTCTGGAATCATTTCAAGAAACATACACTTGACCCAAGACATTTATGCCATCTGGGTTTGATAGTTTTACATGGCTCGAGACATTTATACCCTTTGGAACAATTTCAAGAATCACACGCTAGACCCAAGACATTTATACCCTCTAAGTCCAATCATTTTATATGGCCCGAGATGTAACACCCCGTATTTTAGTGTATTTTTACTGAAGGATTATTTTTATTTATTAAAGATTTATCCTCTTATTTTAAAATTGGTCGGATTTTTAGTGAGTTTATTTCTGTGATTTTAATTTTGGTGAAAATTATTTTTATGTGCTTTCTTAATATTTATTTATTGTTATGCATTTAAATTGCTTTTAATATTTAAATTAATTACTGCGGGATTTCATTATTTCAATTTGACTTTACCATTATGTTTAAATTATTTTATTTAACTTGTGGTTTTAAAATCGTTTCCGTTGGATCATTTTCGTGACCCAAGTTATGAGGATTGGACCTCATTTCTTTTTCCCTATTTTTCTTTTCCCCCTTTTCTTTTCTTTCTTTTTCTTTTTCTTCCTTATTTTTCCTCTCTCCCGCGCGCGATCTCTCTCTCCTCTCTTCCGTCCGTTTTTCGTTCCCCCACCTAGTGCCGCCGTGAGTCGGCGGTGGTCGACACCGCTCGGCCCACCGTCTTCCCCTGCCGCCGGCGACGCCACCCCTCCATTTCCACCTCCATCCGCGCCGCCGTTAACCACCACCACCACCACCACCATTGGCTTCACCGACCTCTCTAGGCCCTACCCTACCATTTTTGGGTCTTCGTTTGTCTTCGTTGAAAAGTGGGCATCTGTGACCCACGGCCACAGTGTATTTTACACTGTGGTGTTGCTCAGACATCGCCACTTGCAACTCCGTGATCCTTCGAAAATTGCTATATTGCACTGTAAGTATTTCTCCAAAGAATTCTTGTGAATTTAATGTATTTTTTGCACTAACGCATTTCACTGTATTTAATCTGCTGATTGGTTTTGCCGGACTGAGTCCGAGGAGTACGGGAGTCAGATGGTTTGTTGGTTGGAGTGTTTGGTTGGAGTTGATTGGTTTGGTTATTGATGGTTGTGGATTGGTGTTGGTACATGTACATCTCATTATTTCATGCATGATCATGTTTGTAAAGAAAACTGGGTTTTCGTGTGGTGCATTCATGCTCATGTGTGATTTGGAAATTGTGTTTTTATGTGAGAATATTTTTGGGTGCGTGTGTATCACGACCCCAAGCCGAGATGGGGTATTATCTCGGTGGAGCTCCTCTGGTTACTCGGGAGCGGAATAAACTGAGTAACGTCCCCTGGATTGTCGCTGGGCGATGATGGGATCGGACGAGAGATTCGTGCCGACTCCGTGGTCCTTCTGCTGGTGGGGACCAGAGGATGCTTGGCTACGTACGCGCTGGGCGCGGAACTGGGCATCGCTCGTTGCGTAGTGGGTGCTTGGCTACGTACGCGCTGGGCGCGGAACCGAGCATCACTACGAAGCCAGGACGTGCGGATGGTCCCTAGGGGAGGCCATGGTGCATAGGTTAATAAAGGATTAAATTGGCTATTTTCTGGGAAAATAGTGTGCGTGGATTTTGTGTAAATCATTTTCTGGGAAAATGTTTTACGGATTATTTTTGGGCCAATGAGACTTTGGCGTGTGTTGGAAATTGTCATTTTCGGGGAAAATGATGTTTTGAGAAAAATGCATATTTCATCATATGCATGCATGTTGGTTGCATTAAATGCATTTTATTTCTAGAGGATTATTTGGGTTATACTTACCTGCGGTACCATTTTGTGGTAACGCAGATTTTGATGCAGATGAGGAGGAGGAGGGCGAGCCTGAGGAGACGGCTCCGCCCGAGGAGTGATCTGGGATCACTGGTTTTATTATTTTATTTTGCTTATGGTATTTTCGGGACATGTGTTAACTTTATTTTGGATGACTGTATAACTGTTTTTAAACTTCTACTGATGTTTAGTTGTATTTAAATTCTGGTACATAGTAGACTTGACTAATTCCGCTGCTTTATTTTAATTGTACACCGTTGCATGTACACACACTGGCACTTCGATGGGATGTGTGACCGTGTTGTCACCATCCTGGTGTCTCGATCCCCGTGTACTTTTATAAGGGGGATTGGGGGCGCCACAGGTGGTATCAGAGCAGTTCGGCTCTGGGTAAAACCACATGTCTCATAGGTGCAGTACCAGAAAGTTTTAAAAGTTGTGATTTGAAATTATTTAATTTAAAATATGTGGTTTTTATTGGTTTTGTTTAGTTATTGTATACTACTTGTTTATTTATTTATTTATTTTATTGTTTTATTTGATGGTATGATATTTTATATGTTTTAATTGTTTATTGTATATTATGAGTTTATGATTATTTTATTTTGTGTTAAATGAACGTATTTATGTTATTTCATGTTATTATATTTTTATTATGTTGCTTTGGATCGTGTTTGAATTGTTTAATTTAGAGTATTGTTTTATTGGTTTATTTATTTTATTGTATAATAATTCAGTTGTTATTTATTTTATTGTATGTCATTTTATTTTATTTGTTTTATTTATGGCGGATTATTTTATTGTTTTAATTATTTTATTGTGAACTACTTCATTGGTTTTATGCATTTTGTCGTATGTCATTTTATTTGTTGTATTTTATTTTATTTTGTTTTGTTCGAAATTGAAAGGCGGGTTAAGGGCTGTGCTATGACAGGAAGATGATTAGACTGAGAAGGCCATTGTAAGGCTTGAACATTTGGTGTAGTAGGCCTGAACTCTTGGGGATTGGGTTGTTTTAATATCGAGGCTTGAACATCATGGTCAGGGTGAACTCATTGGAGTAGGAATTCAAGTTGTTGCTAAGGAGGGGAATAATTCTTAAATTGCTTAGGACAATTGAGGTTCTAGGTTCTGTAGAATTTATTTAATGAGTCTTTGGAAAGGAGGTTGTAAGTTCAACGAACCTCAAGGTTAGATTTATGAGAAGTCCATCTAAGGTTTGTAGCATCATAGTTTTTAAGAAATAAGTTATGAGATTTAAGGTGGTAGGTTCAACAAACAATTAAGGGATTACTTAGACTATAAGTTTTCGATATTGCTGACCTTGGTAAGCAATTTGATAGCATTTGATATTTGAGATTTATAAGTTTTATAAGGTGAATATTTTAGATTTAAGATCATCGATCTTGAGGATTTTGGAAAATGATTTTTATCTGGGTTAAGGTTTTAGAATTACAGAGTTGAGTTACTGATATGAGAAATTTTTTTCAGGCGTGAATTTTCTTGGAGATGGAAGGTAATGATCTAGTTTGTTTATTTTCTGGGGATTGAAGATGTTGATCTAGTTTGGTTAAATAATTGTTTTTAGCTTGATGTTACAGTGATAGGTTAATGATTTAATCCATATTAAATTTTAAGGATAATAGATGGTGCGGATTTAGGAAATGATTTTTGCTGATTCTGAGGCTATAGGTCTAGTGATGGAAATGGTAGGGATGATCACTTGTACGATTGGAGGATTATCGGTTTTGGCTGAGGTGCATGAGATTGATGCATAGAAATGGTGTGTACGCATTTCGGAGGGTATAGGTTCTAGTCTTATTTTGGTTTGGAGAAAGTGATTTTTCTAAGTGTTGAAGAGGAGTCGACGCAATAGTAGTAAGTCACGAGACCTTGGCTTAGAATTTTTGGTGAGTTGATCGAAGTGTGTAGTCGAGTGGGTTACTTAATGGAATTATGGTTGATAATAGTTATTGTGATTATTTTTAGGAATTAATTGTGACTTGAGGTTATCTAGGAATTTAAATTCTTGAGGCTATATTTACCTTTGGAGATTGAGCATCCAATTGGTTGAATTAAGGACGTTATTTAACTTGAAGAGAGATTGTTGGGACATCATGTATGGTGTAGGAAAAGATCTTCAAAGTTGAAGTTTAGGCATCAACAGTGGATAATATGATCAAGTATGTGAGTTAATAAAACATTAGGATCCTTGGGTGTTGTGCAATGACTTTTGGTGGATTGAATATTTGAACAGTATGGCTTGCTTTGAGGTTTATTAATGATGTACTATTGAAGGAACTAGTTGTGTTAATGCTAGCTTATTGGAGTAGAAATAGGTGGGCGAGTTACCAAGAAGGTTTTGATAATGTTTTGGTGTAGTCTAAGGTGGTTCGTAGTGAGTTTAGTCACCGTTAGATTAGATGTTGTTCAGAATGTAGGTGATGAGTTTTTGGGTTTAGGTTGTTAGGTAGGAGTTTATAGGCGCTCTTATTGGTTGGTCGGATTGGAATCGAGCCTTTTAAGGTATGCTCTTTATTGTAGATGAGATGGATGTATTTTGAATTGAGGTTGCTTATTTCCAATTTGGAATGTTAAGGTTGTTTGATATTGGGTTTATGTCAATGATCATGGATGTATTTTATGGAATTTGATTTTGATCAAGGCAGTAGGAGTTAATTGAGGAATTTGAGTTATAACTCGTGGTTTTGGGAGAGAGTATTTTTCTACCAAATTGTTATAAGAGTTTTGGTTAGTAGGAATGGAGCCACCTTGTATTCGATGGTGTTAGCTTCATGAGGACATGAGTTTTATGCATGTGGTGAATATCAGAGTGCGCAGCAGAAGCGTGGTATTTTTGTTATAGTCAGGAGTTCAGATTGTGCTATTGTGAGGAATTAGTGGTGACTTGAATTTTGACAAGATACTTGTAATTGAAGATTAATAATTTGGTTTTGCAATTTGTTATTGATGGTTAACTTTGGAAGTGGCTATTAGGTTTCCAATAGTAGAATTCAATGAAGGTTTAGAAGTTGGAGCATAGGAGTTGATTGCAGTTGGCACATATTATTGTAAGGGCTATTGATCATTGGAATTTATTGGATGTTGTATTAAGGTTCTTGAGGAAATGAGATTTTTGATAGCAGTCACCCTGGGAATACTGGTTGTGATGTGCCACTGGGAGACTAATACGAGTATGTTGGATATCGCCATGTTTATTGGAAAATGTGCCACGTGCTGTCAAGTTAGGGTTGAGCATCAAGGTAGACTTCAAAGTTCAACCTCTCCCTATTCCAGAGTGGAAGTGGGATGATATTTCTATGGATGTTGTGGGTTTGCTGAGGACCCCTATGGAAAGAATTAAATTTGGGTGATTCTGGATCGGTTGACCAAGGGTGCCATTTCTTGCCTGTTAATAATACAGACTCTTTGGGTAAGTTGACTCGGTTATATGTCAAGGAGATAGTGCGTTTGAATGGGGTACCCAAGAGTATCGTGTTGGATTGGGACCCGCGGTTTACGTCCCACTTTTGGAAGAGTTTGCAGGCAGCCTTAGGCACTAAGTTGAAGTTTAGTTTTGCGTATCACACCCCAAACAGACGGCCAATCAGAGCGTACTATTCAGACTTTTAGAGGATATGTTGCGGTCTTGTGTCATGGAATTTCAAGGAAGTTGGGAGAATCACTTGCCGCTTATTGAGTTCTCTTATAATAACAGTTTTCATTCCTCCAATTAGATGACCTGTATGAAGCTTTGTATGGAATGCAGTGTAGATCGCCCTTGTGTTAGGATGAAGTTGGCAAGAGCAAATTGTTTGGGGCTGAGATAATTCAAGAAATGAAGGATCAAGTTCAGTTCATAAGGACTAGAATAGCGGTAGCGCAAAGTCGCCATAAGAGTTATGCTGATACAAGAAGAAGAGACTTATCCTTTGAAGTAGGTGACTGGGTTTATTTCAAAGTCTCTCCTATGAAAGGCGTTAAGCGCTTGGGTAAGAAAGGAAAGCTTAGCCAAGATATGTTGGCCCTTTTCAGATCGTAGAGAAGGTTGGACTTGTTGCTTATAGTGGCCTTACCGGACTATTTTGGCGGTATGTTCTTAAGTCTGCTCTTAGTTGAATCTTATTCCTGTCTTAGTCTTAATGTTGATCTTGCCAATTTCGAGGACGAAATTTTATTTAAGGGGGGGAGGATGTAACACCCCGTATTTTAGTGTATTTTTACTGAAGGATTATTTTTATTTATTAAAGATTTATCCTCTTATTTTAAAATTGGTCGGATTTTTAGTGAGTTTATTTCTGTGATTTTAATTTTGGTGAAAATTATTTTTATGTGCTTTCTTAATATTTATTTATTGTTATGCATTTAAATTGCTTTTAATATTTAAATTAATTACTGCGGGATTTCATTATTTCAATTTGACTTTACCATTATGTTTAAATTATTTTATTTAACTTGTGGTTTTAAAATCGTTTCCGTTGGATCATTTTCGTGACCCAAGTTATGAGGATTGGACCTCATTTCTTTTTCCCTATTTTTCTTTTCCCCCTTTTCTTTTCTTTCTTTTTCTTTTTCTTCCTTATTTTTCCTCTCTCCCGCGCGCGATCTCTCTCTCCTCTCTTCCGTCCGTTTTTCGTTCCCCCACCTAGTGCCGCCGTGAGTCGGCGGTGGTCGACACCGCTCGGCCCACCGTCTTCCCCTGCCGCCGGCGACGCCACCCCTCCATTTCCACCTCCATCCGCGCCGCCGTTAACCACCACCACCACCACCACCATTGGCTTCACCGACCTCTCTAGGCCCTACCCTACCATTTTTGGGTCTTCGTTTGTCTTCGTTGAAAAGTGGGCATCTGTGACCCACGGCCACAGTGTATTTTACACTGTGGTGTTGCTCAGACATCGCCACTTGCAACTCCGTGATCCTTCGAAAATTGCTATATTGCACTGTAAGTATTTCTCCAAAGAATTCTTGTGAATTTAATGTATTTTTTGCACTAACGCATTTCACTGTATTTAATCTGCTGATTGGTTTTGCCGGACTGAGTCCGAGGAGTACGGGAGTCAGATGGTTTGTTGGTTGGAGTGTTTGGTTGGAGTTGATTGGTTTGGTTATTGATGGTTGTGGATTGGTGTTGGTACATGTACATCTCATTATTTCATGCATGATCATGTTTGTAAAGAAAACTGGGTTTTCGTGTGGTGCATTCATGCTCATGTGTGATTTGGAAATTGTGTTTTTATGTGAGAATATTTTTGGGTGCGTGTGTATCACGACCCCAAGCCGAGATGGGGTATTATCTCGGTGGAGCTCCTCTGGTTACTCGGGAGCGGAATAAACTGAGTAACGTCCCCTGGATTGTCGCTGGGCGATGATGGGATCGGACGAGAGATTCGTGCCGACTCCGTGGTCCTTCTGCTGGTGGGGACCAGAGGATGCTTGGCTACGTACGCGCTGGGCGCGGAACTGGGCATCGCTCGTTGCGTAGTGGGTGCTTGGCTACGTACGCGCTGGGCGCGGAACCGAGCATCACTACGAAGCCAGGACGTGCGGATGGTCCCTAGGGGAGGCCATGGTGCATAGGTTAATAAAGGATTAAATTGGCTATTTTCTGGGAAAATAGTGTGCGTGGATTTTGTGTAAATCATTTTCTGGGAAAATGTTTTACGGATTATTTTTGGGCCAATGAGACTTTGGCGTGTGTTGGAAATTGTCATTTTCGGGGAAAATGATGTTTTGAGAAAAATGCATATTTCATCATATGCATGCATGTTGGTTGCATTAAATGCATTTTATTTCTAGAGGATTATTTGGGTTATACTTACCTGCGGTACCATTTTGTGGTAACGCAGATTTTGATGCAGATGAGGAGGAGGAGGGCGAGCCTGAGGAGACGGCTCCGCCCGAGGAGTGATCTGGGATCACTGGTTTTATTATTTTATTTTGCTTATGGTATTTTCGGGACATGTGTTAACTTTATTTTGGATGACTGTATAACTGTTTTTAAACTTCTACTGATGTTTAGTTGTATTTAAATTCTGGTACATAGTAGACTTGACTAATTCCGCTGCTTTATTTTAATTGTACACCGTTGCATGTACACACACTGGCACTTCGATGGGATGTGTGACCGTGTTGTCACCATCCTGGTGTCTCGATCCCCGTGTACTTTTATAAGGGGGATTGGGGGCGCCACACGAGACATTTATACCCTCTGGAACCATTTCAATGATCACACTCTGGACCTAAGACATTTTTCCCCTTGGAATCCGATGGTTTTACGTTGGTCCGAGGCATTTATACCCTCAGGAACCAATTGCGATGGTTTGTTCGTAGTCAGTTAAAGGAAATTTACCAACATAGGCTCATAGTGCAATAATAAGAGATTCCAGCAAACAAGTATAAAACAAATAACATGCCCACAGTACTTATTCAACAGATAATTACATGATAACGAACAATGCACAAGGGGAAAATTCCATCAAGCATTCACAAGCTGTAACTCGGGTAAGGGAGGGAATTTCCAACATACTTTCACATGCTGTAAACCAGTGCAAAAGTGAAAAAGTTCCAACTCTGCCTTACGACTGAACAACGGTGTGAATGAGGGAGAAATTCCCTTAATGTGACTTGACATCCATAATAGTTAATATGTGAACACTTTAAACAACAGCAAAATGAATAAATAGACAAAATTACCCAAATACTTTAAACCGCACACAACCACATCGTAAACCACACAATTGATCTCAACACTTCGCACAACACAAGGCAACATCACAAACAACACAGATTTTTCCTACACTTCACGATCCCTCGACCACTACACAGATCACAACAACAAGCAACAAGTCAATCCCAACACTTCACGTGGCCCTTGGCTACCACACAGATCACAACCACAATGCTACAAGTCACAATTTCACAAATCCAGCAATATATATTTCAAGATTAGTCCTAGTGCTACTTACCTCATTGCGATGGTTGACGATGGAAAGGAGTTGATTTACAGTCTGGTGAGATGAACTTGGGGTTAAGCTTCACAGTGCTCTGTTGTTCCACTCGGTGGCTTATTGTTTGCACGTGGGTTGGGGGTTGCTCCACTACTGCTATATGTTGCTTCCTTCTTAACTATGGCTGGTGGCAGTCGATGTGCTTATGGCTGAGAAAAAGGTGAGATAGAGGGGCAAAGAGAGAGATGGGGATGTTCTGTGAGTACCGTTGTGGATGAGGAGCCGTGAGCAAGAGGGGGTAAAAAGGGAGGTAGTCGGACAGCAAGGGGAGGCTAGACTTGGCGGGCCTATTCCTAGGATGATGAGGCACGGTGGAACGACGACGGTAGCAGAACCCTAAGTGCAATATAGAGATCGAGAGAGATCTAAGGGAGGTGGGACCAAAAGATGAGAGGGAGGTGGGGGTGTGGACGAAGGGCCTACGGGTGGGTGAGAGTGTCGGTGCAAGGGACATGAAGGTTGAAGGGTAATGAGAGAGAGAGAGAGAGAGAGATCAAGGAGATGGAGAGCGAGATTTAGGATTAAGAGGGCTTACTGATGGACCTGGCAATGGCGGCGATGACAAGGACCTAGCAAAGGTGGCTGCTGTGAAGCGTCAGTGCAGTAAGTCAGAGAGAGAATAGATAGAGGAGAGAAGCGGACAGAGAGAGAGAGAGAGAGAGAGAGAGAGAGAGAGAGATTGAGGGACAAAGGGGTGTGGAATGGGAAGAGGGAGAGGGGACGGCGCAGAGTGAGAGAGAAGGAGAAAAAGAGGAAAAGAAAATGAGATGACAAGAGAGGGAGAAGTTATTGCAGGGTTTGTGAGTTTGGGGCCAAAACGACGCCGTTTTAGGGGATGGGTTGGGTTCTTCTCAAGGTTTTGGGCCAAGTTGTGGGCTGGGCTTGGGTTCTTAGTACTGGGCTTCACATCCTCCCTTCTTTACAAAAATTTCGTCCTAAAATATTTGCTCTGCATAACTATAACTAATCCCCAAGGACTTAAAGAGTCAATATTGTCTACCTCTATTTCCTTAGAGTCCCCCTCCATTATGACCAAAACCAGTTTTCCCGTTAGCACCTCGTGTCTAAAATCCCAAGGAAGGCCATATTATCAAAAATCTCTGGATTCACAAAGGCATATCCTATAACATCCATGGATCCTGGTGATGTCTCTATTGCACTCACTTGGTCAACTGCCATTTCCTTCTAAACTCAATCATTAATAACCAAATATTTGCATTGCAACATGATCATCCTACCATAAACTATATATCTCAAATTTAAATCCCTATGTGATCTCAAGTCACAACTAATTCCTCAAAGATCATCACGAAAATTGACTCCCATTACTATGTATCACGCTTCTGATGCGTCAGTAGTCTGATAACTTCACCAAAATGCCTAGAGTTAAGACCTCTTAAAAATATCACCCTTAAGTCTAAACTAGCTCAATACCTACTGAGAAAACTCTTACCACACTTGGATAGGATGATAGACTTGTCTCCAAAAACCATGAATTACTCGTCTTTCTAGATTGTCTCTTGAATCCTTAGCCAAAATCAATACTCCTTGAAAACTATATATGTGATCGATGACAATATACTAGTACCAATCAACATAAACACATCACACTACATACAACAAATATCTTCATATCAATTGTTATGGCTTTTACACAAAAAGGAGTGATCTAAAAGAGTGTACCTAAGACATTTTTTCCATCATTTTTTTCTTGGAATGATCTTAGAAACTCATACATATTCAATCATAGGAGCTTTAAAATATAGATAAATAAGGCTTTGGTTGGAATGTTTAGATCAAATACTTGTCAAATCCGAGTTCAAACGTACATGAACATCTATATTGGTTTTGTTTGAGCATTTCGTCCGATGTTAATGACATTGGCTTATGGTCCAATGTTAAAAGATAAAAGCTTGTAAGGTTGATGTTTCTAATAAAGTTTGTTTGTTATAAAAAATAAAAAAATAAAAAAAAAATAAATTTGTTAGAAATACTAAATCAGAATGTACAGCGGAAGCTATATTACCTCATAGGAAATATCTCGGATCTAGTACGGTTGTTCCACGGATTCTCCAGCATCATTGTTCATCCACAATCTTCACATCGATGGTGGAGTGTGCTACGTGGTAATATCAGAGCAACACTCACACGTTCCATAGTCTAGATGCTGTAACTAGAGAGAATTATTGGTGAGAGAGAACTTGTTTATCCAAGTGTTTCATCCAAAGAGGGAGACTTTGTAAATAGCCTCTCTAGTGTAACCTCCTAGTTGGCCATTAAGGGCCAGCCATCAAGTCTCATGAAGTGGCTTCATAACTCCCAAAAAAATATGAAAGAATGCCCACTATAGGTGCCCCTTTCTTACAAAAATAATAATAATCTGAACAGAATATATATACAAACTATGCTTGTGCCGTTAGGCTATGTTCTTTTACCTCTCTAATTTTCTTTTTTCTTTTTTATTTTGATACATCTCTAATTATTTTGCTCATAGCTGTGCAGCAAATTATTATCTCCTAGCTAGAAACAGAGTTATGCTAAAGGGGAAAAATCACATCTCAGAACCTTTTTTCAAGCAACGAAACGACGTCACTGAAATAATCAATTACAAAGGGAACCCAGTTTGCAATTGCTACCTAATTGTTTTAGGTGACCAGGCTCTATTCTAGCCTTCTTTTTCACTCATTTATTAATTAATTGGCTTTGCCTTCTTTTTTACCTGAAAATTATAAATTTTGAAAGAATTAATCAATTACAAAGTAATTGAAAATGACTATATATGCTTTTTCTTCAACTACCCTACCCTGGCTGCGCCTTCCCCTGGCCCCTCATCCCATCAATGTTTCAAAGAAAAGCTGTTCAGGAAAAATAAAATAAAAAATTAAAGATTAAGGAAAATTAAAGTTTTGTCGCAATCTAAAAGATATAATACAAGGCTTTTCAAGTCAGCATTGTGGTCGATTTTTTAATGCTGCTACACATCATTTGGACAGACATGCATGGTCTAATTCAGTTATGGTGGCACTTTGTTCCTACTTTTATTCAACATTTTATTTATGATGATCAATTATTTTTTACTCAGATTTGAGGTTTTTATTTTTTAGTACCTCTTAGCAATGAAATTCAAACTTTCTCTCAAAATATATATATATATATATATATATATATATAAATTCTATTAAAAATTATTTCAAGAAACTTTAAGGGACTATGTCTGGGATCATAGGTCAATGAGTTATTTTATTTTCAAGTCGGTGTGCAAAGTATACAATCCACATCACTCAAATTGTAATATTTGATTTGTAAGATTCAAGCTTTAAATCTATCTTCCAAATCAAATCATATCACATAAGCAATATCACGTCGTACAGTTGTGTTTGGATAGTGAGGTATTTTCAAATATTATATGAATAGTAATGAAAAAATAATGATAGAATATTAAATAGCAGTAAATAATAGTAAAAAGTATGTGAAAATTAATAATAAAACAATAAATAGTAATGAAATATTACGAGAAAACCACTACATACCTTAAAATAAGAGTAATCTAGCTAAGCCAAATCCCTCCATTGTCCGTCCTCTTCTTTCTTTCTTTTCTTTTTCTTATTTTACTGATCTTCTTCTTTCTTCTATACTTTTATAAAAAATAAAAAGATAGGGACAATTCCCATATCATCGATTTCTAATTACTTTCTTTAAACAATACAAAGTCAAAGTTCGTATCCGTGTTTTGAACGAGAATTACCTGTCAAAGGTGTTTGCAGGGGCCCCTCCACCCAGAAGAAAACTCCAATTATATGAAGCCGGCAGCACCTGCACTACACAATATAAGACAACATAATTCGTGTATCTGAATAGAAAAGCTCATAGTTTCAATATTCTGTATGCTTTTTGCTAAGTTCTGCCATTAGAATTAATGGGGGATAAGGTGAAGCTGATTGCCACTCCACAAAGCCTTCCCTGCTGCAGGGTTGAATGGGCTTTGAAGCTTAAAGGAGTGGATTATGAGTACATAGAAGAAGATTTGAGAAACAAGAGTCCCTTGCTACTCGACTCCAACCCAATTTATAAGAAGGTCCCGGTGCTGTTGCACGCCGGCAAGCCGATCGTCGAGTCACTCGTCATCCTCGAATATATTGAGGAGACATGGAAGGACAAGTACCCTTTGCATAGTGAGGATCCACATGAGAGGGCCATGGCTAGGTTTTGGGCTAAATATGGTGATGAGAAGGTACGTGAAAGGGGTATCTCAACCAATTATCATTATTGATATTTTAGTTTTTTGGGTCTCGAGTCCTTAATTGATCACAATAAAGGTAAGATTAATAGTCTCCTTTAATTTGAGGCTAAGTCCAAAATGTTATTCAATAGAGCAATTCTAAGCATCTGCCTACACTCTCCACACACCATGCACTCAAAATTTTTTTTTTTAACTCAATACACTAAGTGTGTTGAGTGTGTGATAAATAGTAGAGTGTGAAGAAGATTTTTTCTATTCAATATATATACTTGTTATTCTTTACCTGAAAAAGAAGCTCTTATTTATAGAGCCCAAAATTTACTTTCAGTATTCGGCAGACCCTGCTACAGCCACACTTTCCACCGAGAGTATCCACCGAGAAGATTGGTTTTTTTTTTTCATACATTTTTTTTAGAGTCGCAGAGTAGCCCGCTCTACTTGACCGAGAGTGCAATTTACAACTTATTTTTTTTATTTTTCTATTCACATATTTTAATATATTTAAATATTTTTAAAAAATAAAAAAATATACCAATACACTTAAAATTATTTTCTTAATCATTAAGTAAAAATAAAAAATAAAATTTTCCCGAGCGGTCACATTTGGTGGGCAAACCAATTTTTTCCTTTTTTTTATATCTTTAAACATTTAAAAATAAAATCACTGCATCATTAAAAAATCACATCATCAAACGGTAGCTACCATCAGTGAGTACTTTTCTCTATAGGATAAGTATTATTCCTCTTAGAATACGTTTGGGAACTGAGGTAATATCATATAAGAGTAATGTTACATACAGTTTTCATTTGGAGACTGTATGTATAAACTTAATCAATTTTATATTTAAAATTTTTTAAAATTATAATAATATACTTCTCAAAATGGTATTTTTTTTTATTTAATAAAAAATTTGCACATGCAGTCCCCGTAACTGTTTCTAGAGGTAAACCATGTAGAAATATTAAAGAAAAGTTGAAAATTTTGGCCCAGTATATTACGTGTAAGCAGACAATTAGCTCCTGATCATGACCACTCTCTTTCGCTTTCCTTGAACCCAGTGTGTTGTAGGAGCATTTGGGGCAGCTTTCCTGACTGAAGGAGAGGAAAAGAACAAGGCCATAGAGTCTGCACAAGAATCACTGGCGTTTCTTGAGAAGCAGATTGAAGGGAAGAAGTATTTTGGGGGAGAACAGATAGGATTTCTGGATCTAGCACTGGGTTGGATTCCTCATTGGCTCAAGGCTCTGGAAGAAGTGGGAGAAATGAAGGTACTCGATGCTGGAAGGTTTCCATTACTCCATGAATGGGGTCAGAACTTCTTGGAAATTCCACTGATCAAAGAATCCATTCCTCCTAGAGAAAAGGTTGTCGACTATTTTAATTTTGGTATAAGCTACATGCGTTCCTTGGCAGCCAATATACCATGAAATTCATGTTGATATTGGCCATGGTTTGATGGCAATGTTAGATGGTCATGTTGCAGCTTATTTGTATTGTTCCCGAGTATTAAAAAATCGAAAAAAAACAGAGATTTGATAGCATTTTAATTGAAGGTCACTTTGTTGAGAAATGGATATAAGAACCTGTTATGAATTAAACATGTGCGATTTCTTTGTTTCATTGTGCAAGGACTCGATATACCATTAACCCAAAAGCTTGATCAAGTAGTAATTGTGTTTCTTTTTTCTTTTTCTTATTTTCTGGCAGTATGCTGTCGACCCACTTGCTTGTCGAATAGTGGGTCCAAAAGTTTGTAAGGTTTATCTTTTAGCCCACATTCTATCAAATAAACTAATGACAGTGTCCTCAAAACCTGTTGAAATCCCTGCCCAAGCAAGCAGTCCACAATGGCTGCTTGCTGCTCAACCCTCAGCACCCAACTACCTATTGAATGCAACAATAAATACATTCATACATATAGACGATACTGATCCTCGCCTATAAATTGAAGCTCCATGCGAGAGCTTCAGATACACCTAAGAAGAAAAGAAAAGAGAGAGAGCCGGGAGAGCTCTGAAAGAAAAGAAGAGAGTTGAGTTGAGTGGAGTGTGATCCTCCTCCTCTGTAATATTTTCTTGTGTACCACTATTTAATTAGTGAAGCTCTTTTCTGTGGATGTAGGCAGTTGCCGAACCACGTTAAATTCTTGGTGTCACTGAGTGCATGAGTGTACTCTTTTATTACCACTTTTATCCCTTCCGCTGTGTTGATTTCCCCAACAAGTGGTATCAGAGAAATTGTTGGGAAGAGTTTTTTACAGAAAACTCGGTTTTAGTGCGTAGCTCAGTTTTAAAATTTGAGCCTACCACTGTGTTCGTCTCATCGAGACAAGAAAAGTGGTGAAAACCAGAGGCCGGACGGACTCCGCACGCTCCCCCACGCGCCGTCTGAAGATCGGAGAGTGAGCCCACTCTCGACACACGCCGCACGCGCCCAAGAGAGTCACGAGCGCATGAAACCCACTCTCGACACGCGCCACACGCGCTCCTACTAGAGTCTTGCGCGTGAAGTTCACGCGCACTTGAATCAAGAAGGCGCGTTAGATACA
This sequence comes from Juglans cinerea, assembly GCA_961763995.1. NCBI lineage: Eukaryota > Viridiplantae > Streptophyta > Magnoliopsida > Fagales > Juglandaceae > Juglans > Juglans cinerea. The sequence goes on from CAUIVZ010000016.1 coordinate 16,137,826, forward strand.
CGCGCCTACGCGTTCCACGCGCTCCAGTGAGGTTCTGGCGCGTGAAGAACACGCGCCTACGCGCTGTTAGTCGCGCCACGTGCTGCACGCGCGACAGTGTTCCTGTTTTGGTTCTTTTGCTCATTCCTTGTGCTATCTGAGTCCGATTTTGACGAAACAAGACTCGTTTCCAACAAAATCAAGCGTTCCGGACGCAACGGTGCTGTCCGTTTTACGATATTCCACTTCAAGGATCCTGTACTTGCATTTTGTATTTAGAATCAGTCTAAATTCATGGAGGATTCAGCATCAGGCGCCATGATAAAGCTGACTGCCTCAAACTACAGTCTTTGGAGGCCTCGGATGGAGGATCTATTGAACTGTAAAGATCTGTCTGACCCTTTGGAAGATGAAGGGAAGAAGCCAGATGAAGTTACGGATCAAGTGTGGAAAAAGATGCACAAGAAGACTATCGGTCAAATCAGGCAATGGATTGACCATAGTGTCTTTCACCACGTGGCCCAGGAGACGGATGCATATAACCTCTGGAAAAAGTTGGAGAATATGTATCAGGCTAAAACTGCTCGAAACAAGGCCCTCTTGATGAGACGGCTTGTTAACTTGAAGTTGAAGAGCGACACCTCTGTTGCCGAGCACACTAGCGAGTTTCAAAACCTAGTTAACCAGCTCGGGTCCGTCAACCTGAATTTTGGCGATGAAGAACAAGCCCTGCTGCTTCTCAATTCATTACCAGATAGTTGGGAGACGCTGGTGGTCTCCCTGAGTAACTCTACTCCAGATGGCAAACTCATCATGACGATGGTTAAGGATGCCCTGTTTAATGAGGAGGCCAGACGAAAAGAGACAAGCATGAATCAAACTCATGTCCTTGTCACTGAGAGTAGAGAAAGGCCTCGAGGTGATGATAGAGGGAGAAGTGGAGGCAGAAACAGAGGAAAGTCTCAACCACGTGGAAGGTCCAGCAGTAGCAGGAACCAGCAGACGGGTAACATAAAGTGTTACCATTGTGGCAAAGAAGGCCACATGAGAAAACACTGCCGCAAGTTTTTAAGGGAGCAAGGTCAAAGTAGTAAGCTGAAGAAAGAAGATGGTGAAACCCTTGTCACTCTTTCGGGAGATGTGGCAATACTCTCCACCAGTGACGAGACGTGTCTGCACGTTGCAAGCCATGATGTTGAGTGGGTGGTAGACACAGCAGCATCATACCATGCCACTTCCCATAGTGAATTTTTCACTACGTACAAAGTAGGAGACTTTGGTACGGTAAGGATGGGGAATGCCAGTTCCTCGAAAATCGTGGGAGTTGGCGAAGTGCAGATAAAAACCAACGTTGGTTGCACCATGGTGTTGAAAGATGTTCGACACATTCCTGACCTTCGGCTCAACCTGATTTCCGGGACAGCCCTTGATCGACAGGGCTATGACAGCTACTTCAGCAAAGGCACTTGGAAGCTGTCACAAGGTGCCATGGTTGTCGCCCGAGGACATATTTGCGGTACGTTGTACAAAACCCATGTGAAGATTGGTTTTGATAGCCTCAATGCTGCAGAAGATGAGGCATCACCGAATCTGTGGCACAAGAGACTCGGACACATGGGTGAGAAAGGGTTGGATACGCTTATGAAGAAGGCACTCATCAAAGTTGCCAAAGGAACAGCGTTAAACCCTTGTGAGTACTGTTTGTTTGGCAAACAATGCAGAGTCTCGTTTAAATCCTCTACGAAGAGAAGATCAGAGTTGTTGAGTCTGGTACACTCTGATGTATGTGGTCCCATGGAAGAAGAGTCATTGGGAGGTAACAGATATTTCGTGACATTCATTGATGATGCTTCACGAAAGGTCTGGATATATGTTTTGAAGTCAAAGGATCAGGTCTTCGAGCACTTCAAGAATTTCCACACCCTAGTGGAAAGAGAGACGGGAAAGAAGTTGAAGTGCCTGCGAACGGACAATGGAGGAGAATATGTCTCCAAAAGGTTCGCTGCATACTGCGCTGATCGCGGTATTCGACATGAGAAGACGGTTGCATATACCCCTCAGCACAATGGTGTAGCCGAAAGAATGAACCGGACCATCATTGAAAGAATAAGATGCATGCTCAGTATGGCCAAGTTACCAAAGCCATTCTGGGGTGAAGCTGTTCTTGCTGCCTGTTACCTGATCAACAGATCACCTTCTGCACCACTGGAATTTGAAATTCCTGAGAAGGTTTGGTCTGGAAAAGATGTCTCTTACTCTCACTTGAGAGTGTTTGGGTGCAAAGCCTTTGCACACGTATCCAAGGAGTTGAGACAGAAGCTCGATGTCAAGTCAACTCCATGTATCTTTGTTGGATATGGAGATGAAGAATTCGGATACAAGTTATGGGATCCAGTGACAAAGAGAATTGTCAGAAGTAGGGACGTTGTGTTCCATGAAAACCAGAACATAGGAACTGAAGCTTCATCAAGAGAGCTTAGTTCTGATACTCCAAATCCTGCACCATTACAGTCCGCCACAGATAATGAGGATATGCAGGATCGAGATCCAGAAGCAGAAGAAGAAGCTCAGGGTGTCGAGCAGGGGGAGCAAGAATCCTCTCCACCAGCAGCTGGTGTACCACCACAAGGGATAGATGGTGATGAACCTCCTTTGGTTGATGAACCAAGAAGATCGGCAAGAGGCCGCCTATTGATTCCGTCGAGGAAATATCCGGAATCAGACTATATTCTGCTTACTGATGAGGGGGAGCCGGAGAGCTTCCAGGAAGTTCAAACTCATGCTGATAGAAGCCTATGGGTGCAGGCAATGCAAGAAGAGATGAGTTCTTTGCAGAAAAATCAGACTTATGAGTTGGTGAAACTTCCTGAAGGAAAGAAAGCCCTAAAGAACAAATGGGTGTTCAAGCTGAAGAAAGATGGCCAAGGGAAGCTGATAAAGCACAAGGCCAGATTGGTTGTCAAATGATTCCAGCAGAAGAAAGGAATTGACTTTGACGAGATATTTTCTCCGGTGGTGAAAATGATGTCAATTCGAGTCATACTCGGATTGGTAGCCAGCTTGAATTTGGAACTCGAACAGATGGATGTGAAGACAGCCTTTCTCCATGGAGATTTGGAGGAGGAGATCTATATGGAGCAACCAGAAGGGTTTGAAGCTCCAGGGAAAGATCACTTAGTCTGCATGCTAAAGAAGAGTCTCTATGGCCTCAAGCAAGCACCGAGGCAATGGTACAAGAAGTTCGACTCATTCATGATGAGTCATGGTTACAAGAGACTTGCTGCAGATCAGTGTGTCTATGTTCGAAGGTTCCAGGATGACAAGTTTGTCATACTCCTTCTTTACGTTGATGATATGTTAATCGTTGGTGAGGATAGGTCCATGATTAACAAACTAAAGAAGGAACTATCCAAGTCCTTTGACATGAAGGACTTAGGCCCAGCACAGCAAATTTTGGGCATGAAGATTGTTCGTGATAGAAAAGTCAAAAGGGTGTGGCTATCACAACAAAAATATGTTGAACAGGTCATCAGACGTTTCAAAATGGGAGATGCAAAGCCAGTCAATACTCCACTTGCTAACCACTTCAAGTTGAGCAAGAGCTCGTGTCCTTCTTCAACAAAAGAGATTGAAGAAATGGAAGCAGTCCCCTACTCTTCAGCAGTAGGAAGCCTGATGTATGCAATGGTTTGTACCAGACCAGATATTGCTCATGCTGTAGGCATGGTAAGCAGATTCCTTTCAAATCCAGGAAAGGATCATTGGGAAGCAGTCAAGTGGATTCTCAGGTACCTGAAAGGTACATCAAAGATGTGCTTGTGTTTTGGGGGAGCTAAACCAGTTTTGGAAGGCTATACAGATTCAGATATGGCAGGAGATCTGGATAGCAGGAAATCTACTTCGCGATTTCTCTTCACCTTTGCAGGAGGAGCTGTCTCTTGGCAGTCCAAGTTGCAAAAGTGTGTTGCTTTATCCACAACAGAGGCAGAGTACATTGCCGCAGCGGAAGCTGGGAAAGAGATGTTGTGGATGAAGTGTTTTCTCCAAGAATTAGGGGTTAGTCAAAAAGACTACAAGGTACATTGTGATAGTCAAAGTGCTCTAGACCTGAGCAAGAATTCAATGTACCACTCCCGCACCAAGCATATTGACATCCGCTATCATTGGATACGCGAAGCGATGGAACAACAGCTATTGAAGCTTGTGAAGATCCATACGAAAGAGAATCCAGCGGACATGCTGACGAAGGTGGTTACAAGTGAGAAACTTGAGCTATGCAGAGACATAGCTGGGATGGATAGCATATAGGTAAATGGGCATGGAGGGGGAGAATTGTTGAAATCCCTGCCCAAGCAAGCAGTCCACAATGGCTGCTTGCTGCTCAACCCTCAGCACCCAACTACCTATTGAATGCAACAATAAATGCATTCATACATATAGACGATATTGATCCTCGCCTATAAATTGAAGCTCCATGCGAGAGCTTCAAATACACCCAAGAAGAAGAGAAAAGAGAGAGAGCCGGGAGAGCTCTGAAAGAAAAGAAGAGAGTTGAGTTGAGTGGAGTGTGATCCTCCTCCTCTATAATATTTTCTTGTGTACCACTATTTAATTAGTGAAGCTCTTTTCTGTGGATGTAGGCAGTTGCCGAACCACGTTAAATTCTTGGTGTCACTGAGTGCATGAGTGTACTCTTTTATTACCACTTTTATCCCTTCCGCTGTGTTGATTTCCCCAACAAAACCTTGTGGCACCAAATAAGAATGCAACGCATGCACCGTGATGTAGTGATAGATCAGATCATGGAGGCGGAGATCTTTTTCTTCCTCACAAATGGTGGTAGAGATCATGGAGGCGGAGACATTTTCAAAACAAGTCATTTTCATCACAATCGACAAAGAGCGGATTTTGCATGTTTCGGAGGAGGAGTTGAAGATCGAGATCGGACTCCAACTTAATCGAAGTCGAGTCGAAAAAGTTGAATCCGACTCCGACTAAGTACAGAGGCTAGAGTCAAGGGTGATCATGAACATGGCAAATTCACAATGGAGAAGCTTCATGTGATTGAAGCGAGTTGGTGAAGATGTCACCGTGGATGACCGTAGAGATTGAAATATTCAACAAATTCAGAGAATGTATAGTTCCCAACAAACAGTACATGCCACGAGATACTTGCTCATCTCTATTGCAACAAACTGGTGTGAATGAAGAATGAATTCAGGGTGAAGATTAGCACTACTCAATAGAGAGATAGATTCCAATCAGTGCACCAGACATACGTTATACGGTATTATTGGCTTTCAATGTTCATACTGAAGTTCTTTTTCATAAACCTTCAAGTTCTAGTGTTTTGCTTTGCGTTTCAAAAGAGCAAAGAAATTAATGGATCTCCCTGACTTGATGAGGGGGAACTCTTGTTCAAGTTTCCTTCTAAATGATTCAAAGAGCTCGTCTAAGATCACATCCCCAAAATGCTCCTTGATCAGTCCATCCAATGCAGCTCGAAAGTGAGATGCCAATATTTGGCTTTTAGGGAGGTTGCTAGTTTCTGTAACACGAGCCAACTTCTCAATTCTCTCTACACTAAATTCCCCATTTCGATTCACAGCTACAACCAGCTCTTGAGGAGACATGGAATAAGTTGGTACATTGAAGGAGTCCACTTTTTCCTCACTAATTATCCCCTGAACCAAATAAAATAGCAAATGCAGAGATGTAAGAACAAACCATGTTTTGTGCATTCCAAGTGCACAACAACAACCATTCATCTTTATATAATTCGATGTTATGCTATTATTATTGTCAACTCAAAATGGTAATAAAAAAATTAGTACTTTCCTTAAACTGAGGAGAAAGGTTGTAGTGGGATGATTCCAAATATGTATCTTTAGGTCTCTGGTTCAATCCGAATAGACCAGATTGAAAGGGGGTATCCATGTAATTCAATCAATCAAGAGGATTATCATTCCTTCCTCTGAACGGTAAGGAAAAAAAGTTCCATCATAATAAAAAGAGGCATGAATGATAAGAACTAAAGGCAAGCTGTTCATATCCTACCTTTCTTGCCATGTCCATGAGGCAAGACCCCAAGAGATCATATAGGATATTCACATGAGTTTGAGAATGTAGGGCATCATTAGGGCGGCCATGAACAATAAGGGCAATCAACCCTCCACACACAACCTCTTGAGCCCTTGCATGCAGAAAGCAATCCATATCTTCAGCATATTGAGCTTCATAGGCCTTCACAACTTCATCTTCTGTATTAGAGATGTGGATTCTCCCTTTATTCCAAGCTGGGGAGCTTTTGTCAACCATCGATTTCGGGACTCTTGAAAGCCAATGGATGGCATAAGAGGAATGAACAAAGTGCAGAGAGTCATTGGGAAACAAGCGACAGTAAAAAGAACCTGCCACACCCACAGCATAATATTGCCTGTCTGGTGGGGCAGATGTGAAGAGTCTATTGAAATCATTGGAGGCGTGATCATTGAAGAAAACTTGAAATTCAAGAAGTTGAGGATCGAATCCTTCGCATTGACGCTTACACTGCACTGCCTCGATTATGTTTTGTACTGCAAAAAATGTGTTAGGCCCAACAGAGCAACCTAAGTCTGCAATCCGAAACGTGTTTGATAGAACTATGTTCTTGAGATCAAGTTTGTCTGCAATTTCATCAGTGACTAGCTTTTTCGCAGTATCAATGACTCCTCTCTGAAATATAGAAAATCTTTGTCCAATGTTATCATTTGAATATATAATCTTTTTTCTTGTCATCATCATTGTTCATCACTACAAAACTACATAAACCATATAACCTAGCCATTGCCACTAATGTAAATTAGTATTCTATCTTATTAATGAAACATGTGAGGATATTCCAACTGGTCATCTAAAGCACACCTTGAAGAATTTGTTGGAAATATTTTCAAAATAGTATATATAATATTTATTATTAATAATATTTTGGGGATTTATTTTTGGAAGTTGTGAATTATTTTGGAAAGAGAGGAATTAAGGAAAGTTTATAAGCAATAGCTTATGGTTATAATATTATTGGGTCTACGAGCCTTCATAAGGCAATCACTGGCTTGGTGGTGTTAGGGCCATTGGATTACTCTGAAGGCTTGAGTTCGAGTAACCCCTTTGACGAAACGGTTTTTAATTTCTCCTCACATGAGAAGCAAAGCTCCAAGAGGCATGCGGAAGGCATGCAACGCATGGGCTCAATGGGCGTGCTGCATGAAGTGGTGCGACGCCATGGGCAATCAAGGTGGGGCACGCGAGGCGCTGCAATGCCTTGGGAAAATGAAAAATTAAATTTCCAAGGCAACCATTGGACTAAGTCCAACTGTTGTGTCATTTGGCAACAGACACAATATATGTACTGGTTCTGAACAGTTTTCAGAAATACAAAGAGTTATAACTTTTCGTTCACAACCTTTGGTCATCTATAAATAGACCCATTGGCCTGCCATTTGAAAATGATATAATAGAATTTCGAATTCTCTCTCTCTCTCCCAAGTTCTTCACTTCTTCATATTATTAGAACTTGTTAGAATCTGTTTGTTCTTGAGAAAACAGATTTCTAATTTTCTTGGTTGAATAGCAAAATCTGAAGGTATTCGGGGTCTAATTTCGTGTGTGCATAACACAGTTAGACAAACAGACTTGTTCTAGGCTTCATTGTATCTTGGAGGCAAATTCGCTTGTAACCGGTGTGCATACCGTTATTGGTGAGGGCGAATATTGTCTTAAGGAAAGCGACATTGTAACGCGCCTTGAAGCAAACTTTCTCTGACTATTGTGTTTTTTGCAACCCCTTTGCACCAACAGAATTAAACTTGTTGGGAGGAAAGTGATCATCTAGAACATGTCATGTTTTACAAACGAAAAAAGTGTAAATCAATTAAAGAAAAAGATAATATTTAAAGGGAAATTGCACCAAAAGAAGATAAAAACAGCTTAGTGGAGCCCAAGCCATTTTCGAGACCAAGTTTATGCCCCAACTGACGGTCCTCCCTCCTTCCCCTTGCTCCAACTCCTACTACAAAAACCTATTGTTTTTTTTTTTTTTTTTTTGTGGGTTTTGAGAGAGTCTAATGAAAACCACCACACTTGTAAAGTGGTGAGTATTTTCCATTTATATTGAATTACAAAATACAAGAAATAATTACATATCAATTGGAGGACAAATAAATGGAAAGTATATACAAAAGAATCTCCTAGAATTAGGGGTCAGTTATGTCACATATGGCAATCATAGATTAAGGCAAAGTATCCTCGACACCCCCCCTGTCGGGGAAGCTGAGCATCGGATTGGAATGAATGTGAAGCTTGAATCGAAAAAATTCAAAAAGAGATCGAGGAACACTTTTTGTGAAGATGTTGGTAACCTGTAGGTGAGAGGGCACACTGCGTGTGAAGTTTGCCAACGACAACAAGTTCCCAAAAAAATGATAGTCTAATTCAACATGTTTGGCCCACTTGTGAGAAACTGGGTTGGAGCTCAAAAAAATGGCACTTTGTTATCGCATAAGAGAAGAGGCCGTCGTGGAATGGGAACCTGGAGGTCACGAAGTAGATGTATAAGCCAAAGAAGTTTGGCTGTAGTGTGCGCAAAAGCACGATACTAAAATTCACAACTGGAACGAGATACAATAGGTTGCTTCTTAGCACTCTAAGAAACCAAATTGTTGCCAAGATAAATATAGTAGCCAGAGGTAGAATGAAGAGTGTCGGGACAGCTTGCCCAGTCAGCATCAGAGTAAGCAACAAGAGCACCATGAGTAGTAGATGGGCAAAATGTAAGGCCAAAATGGAGGGTACCTTTGACATAGCGAAGAATACGCTTAACAGCAAGAAAATGATCTTCAATTGGAGCATGCATAAATTGGTTGACAGAGTTGACAGTATGAGCAATGTCTGGGCACGTGATGGTCAAGTATTGGAGTGTGCCAATGAGAGACCTGTAAAGAGTGGGATCTGAAAACAAATGATCATCAGCAGACAAGTGCTGGGAAACAACCATGGGAGTATGGACAGGTTAGCTATCAAGTAACTGAGCTCGAGTAAAAATATCCCGTGCATATTTCAACTGACTGATAAAAAGACCATCTGTAGTTGGCGAAGCTTCAAAGCCAAGAAAGTAACTGAGAGGACCCAAATCCTTAGTGGCGAACTCAGAACTGAGCTTACAAGTAAAACTGTTAAGAAGAGATAAGTTGTTGCTAGTAACAATAATGTCATCAACATAAAGAAGCAAATAGATAATGTCAAACTACTTATGAAAGACAAATAGAGAAGTGTCAGCACGGCTGCAAGAGAAACCAAGTTGAATGAGAAAAAGCTGAAGCGCTGAAACCAGGCACGAGGAGCTTGCTTGAGACCATAGAGTTCTTCAACTGACAAATATGATTAGGGAAGTGAGGATCAACTGAGCATAGGATGATGGAGTGCAGGGGAATGGTGAGTGGAAAAGAAGGGCCAAGCCGATCTCAGTCACATGGCGGTGTTTTCATTTAGTGTGACCATTTTGGGTAGGTGTATGTAGAAAAGTTGATGGTGAATGTCGGAGGTACGAAGATGAGTTTTGAAGCAATTGCTAGAAAATTCAACCCTGCCATCACTTTGAAAAATCTTGATATGAGCAGAATATTGATTTTCCACAAATTTTTGAAATTGAGTGAAAACATCATAAAAGTCATATTTGAATTTCAAAGGATAAAGCCAAGTGAACCGTGAATAATCATTAATGAAGAGAATGTAATAGGTGAGTGCCAAATTTGATTTGATGGGAGAAGGGCCCCATATGTCGCAATGAATAAGGTCTAACACATGAGACAACCTATGTTCGTTACATGAATAAGGCAAACGATGATTTTTGCAAGTTGACATGTACTACACAATGCTGAAGAGGGCAATAAAGATGTAAGATAAAGATGTCATTTTTTATTTCAATATAAATAACATAATGATTCACATGTCCAAGACGAGCATGCCATAAATATATGAAGCATATAGAGATTTATTCTTAAGGACAGAAATAAAAGCGGAGTTGCCACGCTCTAGCACATATAAGCCTCTATCTCTCTTGCCAGTTGCCACCACCCTTCCTGTTTGACGATTCTGAATAGTGAGAATGTTATTAGTAAATGTAACGGATAAAGAAAAATCAGACGTTAATTTACTAATTGAAAGAAGATTTTTGGTGAGGTGAGGAACAACCAAGACATCTAGTAAATGAATATTTGGAGTAAGAGAGAGGATACCAGTATGTGTAATGGGTAGGGAGGCACCATTCCCCACAATTATCGAGTCCTTAGCGTATATTGACTAGACTGGTCCAAAATGGATGGGTCAATGGACATATGGTCCGAAGCCCCAGTATCCAAAAACCAATCAGAGGCCTCAGGTTCACTTAGAGAGCATGAACCAATGAAGGCCGAGGCCTCAGCAAGATGAGCATTGGACTCACTGTGTGCATACCGCTGGTTGCACCGATCGGCAAAGTGACCATCCATTCGACAGATTTGGCAGCGGTGAGGGCGACGCCCTTGACCAGAGTGGGAGCGGCCTCTGTTTGAAGAAGTGCGGCCATGGCCATTGGTTCGGCCATGCGAGTTGCAGGAGAAGTTCCTCTGGTTCGATCGCTCAGGACCGCAATTTGTGGCAGTGAACGCCTTAGCAGGAGGAGCAGAAGTCTCAATGGACTTCTGAAAAATCTCAAAACTCTCAGCTTTGGCGACCAAATCGGAAAAACAGGGGAGAGGCGTAAGGGCCATTTGCAAGGTGTAAAAGCTCGAGAAATTGAAGCCGAGGCCGCAGAGGAACCAATGCACCTTATCAATGCCGTCAACAGGCCGACCAATCGCATGGAGTTGGTCACAGGGGGCCTTGAAGGCTCGGGCATAGGCAACAACAGAACGGGTGTCGTGCTTCATCAACTAGAGATCATCTTTGAGGCAGAGTTCGCAGGCCTTCGAACGGTGGCTGAATGTCTTCTCCAAGGCAAGCTAGACCTCACGTGCGGTGGAGAGGCCAACGACCTAAGCCATGGCCTCCTCAGTGAGAGAGGAAAGCAGTAGACTGAGGAGGCGTTGGTCAGCAGCTTTCCAAGCCAAGTGTTTTTCATTTGGCGTGTGAGAGTCGGCAGGTTCAAACTGAGGTAGCGGCACAATGGTTCCATCAACATAGCCCAATAAGAAGGGGAAGGAGTTGGCTCTTCTATAGGAGATAGTTGTTGGAAGAAAGCTTGATGGTGACAATGTGAGTCAAGGTGTTGAAAGGGAGTAGGGTGGGGGAGGATTCGATAGTGATGGCGGGAGGATGAAGGGATCGAACAAGGGATGCTAATCCAGTTCGACTCGTGATACCATGAGAGAGTTTGATGAAAACCACCACACTTGTAAAGTGGTGAGTATTTTCCGTTTATATTGAATTACAAATTGCATGAAATAATTACATATCAATTGGATGACAAATAAATGGAAAGTATATATAAAAGAATCTCCTAAAATTAGAGGTCAGTTATTTTACATATGGCAAGACTTAGATTAAGGCAAAGTATCCTCAACAGGTTTCTGGACTTGGTATTGAATATGAATATGAATATTTTCAGAGCAACAATAGTTGCAGTAGTTATATGTCTACCATGCACTAAGAGGACCATAATCAGATGTCGATCCGTACGTGATCATGTTGAAAAGATTACCTGGTAGTAGGAGTTGTTGGCATAGCTATGAACACCATCTCCACCTTTCATTGGGTATGCTTCAGAAGTTTTGCTTATATGCTCTGCTGCCATAATCTCTCTCTCTCTCTCTCTCTCTCTCTCTCTCTCATTGTAGCGTAGGCATACATACATATAGATTCAAAGGTCGTTATTTTTTTAGTCATATAAATAATGAGATCAACAACAAAGAAATAAATATATAATGAGGGCGATACATATATTTGAATCTGTTCTTCCATTGTGCTGCACGGCATAGTGAGACTTTTTGGCAAACGATAACTCTGTTTGAAGTTTCTTTTCTTTCGGTTCCAGTAACCGTTGTAGATTGGCCCAGTGATAAAAACTGGACGGTCCGCTAGCATCATCCTTGTTTTAGAAAGTGGCCTGGTGTAGTTACTATTTTTAAATAAATTATTGTGGAATTACTTTCTCAAGAGCCTTATGGTTTTTTGTAAGAGCATGGTTGTTTACATCAGAATGGAGGATTTTGAAATTTCAAATGTAGAAAAGATGTTAGTTTTGAGCCATTCAATCATAGGGGTGACCTAGAAATCTTGGGCTGCATTCATTATTTTTTTAAGGTGATTCGCTTCACGTTGTACATGCTGCATTATCAAAGAATCAAGATGATTTCAGAATTGGTTGTATCCTCTCAAGTTTTCACAATTTACTGGCTGGTTCTTGATGGAGAATTCAAAAAAGACTATTTATAAGTTCACTTTACACAATAATTATATGGCATGATATAATTTATAAGATCAATTTAAAAATTTGAGTTTAGCAAATCAAATCTTGTCATGTTAATTATATAAATTATAACCAAGAAGAAGTAGTGAGCGAAGAAGAAGAAGCTGCAGCAGCAGCAGCAGCAGAAGAAGAAGAAGCGAAAGAGGAAGTAGCATCAATAGCACAAGAAGAGCAGCAAAATGAAAACCCACAAAAAATATAATAAAATAGTAGTTCTTAGTCCTTTGCTTTGCGTTGCGTTGGAGAAGAGCAAAGAAATCAGTGCTTCTCAATGACTTGATAAGGGTTAGTTCTTCTTCAACTTTCATTCTGAATAACTCAAAGAGCTTGTGGCGCCCTCAATCCCCCTTATAGAAGTACACGGGGATCGAGATACCAGGATGGTGACAATACGGTCACACATTTCAACGAAGTGCCAGTGTGTGTACATGCAACGGTGTACAAATAAAATAACGCAGCGGATAGTCAACTAAGTACCAGAATTTAAAAACAACTAAACATCAGTAGAGGTTTAAAAGTAGTTATACAGTCATCCAAAATAAAGTTAACACATGCCCCGAAAATACAATAAGCAAAATAAAATAATAAAACCAGTGATCCCAGATCACTCCTCGGGCGGAGCCGTCTCCTCAGACTTGCCCTCCTCCTCCTCATCTGCATCAAAATCTGCGTTACCACAGAAGGGTACCGCAGGTAAGTATAACCCAAATAATCCTCAAGAAATAAAATGCATTTTAATGCAACCAACATGCCTGCACATGATGAAATATGCATTTTTCTCAAAACATCATTTTTCCCGAAAATGACAATTTTCCAACACACGCCAAAGTCTCATTGGCCCAAAAATAATCCGTAAAACATTTTTCCAGAAAATGATTTACACAAAATCCACGCACACTATTTTCCCAGAAAATAGCCAATTTAATCATTTATTAACCTATGCACCATGGCCTCCCCTAGGGACCATCCGCACGTCCTGGCTTCGTAGTGATGCCCGGTTCCGCGCCCAGCGCGTACGTAGCCAAGCATCCTCTGGTCCCCGCCAGCAGAAGGACCACGGAGTCGGCACGAATCTCTCGTCCGATCCCATCATCGCCCAGCGACAATCCAGGGGACGTTACTCAGTTTATTCCGCTCCCGAGTAACCAGAGGAGCTCCACCGAGATAATACCCCATCTCGGCTTGGGGTCGTGATACACACGCACCCAAAAACATTCTCACATAAAATCACAATTTCCAAATCACACATGAGCATGAATGCACCACACGAAAACCCAGTTTTCTTTACAAACATGATCATGCATGAAATAATGAGATGTACATGTACCAACACCAATCCACAACCATCAATAACCAAACCAATCAACTCCAACCAAACACTCCAACCAACAAACCATCTGACTCCCGTACTCCTCGGACTCAGTCTGGCAAAACCAATCAACAGAATAATACAGTGAAATGTGTTAGTGCAAAAATACATTAAATTCACAAGAATTCTTTAGAGAAATACTTACAGTGCAATATAGCAATTTCCGGAGGATCACGGAGTTGAAAAATGCGACGTCTGAGCAACACCACAGTGTAAAATACACTGTGGCCATGGGTCACAGATGCCCACTTTTCAACGAAGACAAACTAAGACCCAAAAATGATAGGGTAGGGCCTATAGAGGTCGGTGAAGCCAATGGTGGTGGTGGTTTGCCGTGGGTGGCGGCGCAAGGGGTGGTTTTAGGCCAAAAATGTGCAAATCGGAAATGAACTTGGTGGGGCTTCACCGGTGACGGATCGGAGTTGGGGTTGGGTCCAATGGGTTGCTGGGAGGTCGAGGATGAAGTGGTGAAGAGATGGTGGCCGGAGGTGGAGCGACGGCGGCGCTGGAGCTCAAAGTGCGCCGCGGCTTGTAGTGGTTCGTGGCGGCTAACGGCGGCACAAGGGAGGCTGAAAATGGAGGGGTAGCTTCGTCGGCAGCAGGGGAAGCGGAGGGGCCGGGCGGTGTCGACCACCGCCGGCGGACGACGGCTCTGGGAGGGAACGAAAAAAATTGACGGAAAGGAGAGAAGAGAGAGAGAGATCGCGCGGGAGAGAGGAGTCCAGGAGAGAAAGAAAAAAGAAAAGAAAAGAAAGAAAAGAAAAGGAGAGGAAAGAAAAATAGGGGGAAAAGAAATGAGGTCCAATCCTCATAACTTGGGTCAGGAAAATGATCCAACGGAAACGATTTTAAAACCACAAGTTAAATAAAATAATTTAAACGTAATGGTAAAGTCAATTTGAAATAATTAAATCCCACAGTAATTAATTTAAATATGAAAAGTAATTTAAATGCACAACAATAAATAAATATTAAGAAAGCACATAAAAATTAATTTTCACCAAAATTAAAATCATAGAAATAAACTCACTAAAAATCCGACCAATTTTAAAATAAGAGGATAAATTTTTGAATAAATAAAAATAATCCTTCAGTAAAAATACACTAAAATACGGGATGTTACAGAGCTCGTCTAAGATCATATCTCCAAAATGCGCCTTGATCAATCCTTCTGACACAGCTCGAATGTCAGTTGCTCTTAATTCGCTTTTAGCAAGGTCTCTAACATTAGTGACGCCAGGCGATTTCTCCATTCTCTCTAATCTAAATTCTCCATGTCGATTCACAGCAGCTTCAAGCTCTTGAGGAGACATCCAATACGTTGGTATATTAAAGGAGTCCACTTTTTCCTCACTAACTATGTTACTATACCCTGAACCAAAAAAAAAGGTAAGAGATTTAAATGGCAAGGATCTTTTTATTAGGATAATAAAATCTGGACGAGGTTGATCATTTCCTACCTTTCTGGCCATGTCCATGAGGCAAGATCCCAGAAGATTAAAAATGAAAGTAAGTGGAGTTTGAGAATGGGGGGGTTCCGTTAGGACGGCCAGCAAAGATTAGGGCAGTCAACCCTCCACGTACAACCTCTTGAGCCCTTGCATGCAGAAAGCAATCCATATCTTCAGCATATTGAGCTTCATAGGCCTTGACGACAACATCTTCTGAATCTACAATGTAGATTCTTCCTTTATTCCAAGCAGGGGAGGTTTTGTCGACAACCGATTTCGGGACCCTCGAAAGCCAATGGATGGCATAAGAGGAATGAACAAAGTGCAGAGATGAAATGGGAAACAAGTGACAATAGAAACACCTGCCACACCAGCAGCATAATACTGCCCATCTGGTGGGAGAGATGAGAAGAGTGTATTGAAATCATTTGAGGTGTGATCATTGAAGAAAACTTGAAATTCAAGCAGCTGAGGATCTAGTCCTTGGCATTTACCCTTGCCCTGCACTGCCTCAATTATGTTTTGTACTGCAAAAAACGTGTTAGGCCCAACAGAGCAACCTAAATCTGCAATTCGAAACGTGTTTGACAGAACAATGTTGTTGAAATCAAGCTTTTCTACGATTGTATCAGTGATTAGCTCTTTTGCAGTACCAATGACATCTCTCTGAAAATACCAAAAAAAAATTCACCATGTTTGATCATTCTTGACTACAAAACTACATAAACCAAATAAGATTATCATTGCTGCTACTATAAATTAGTATTCCATTATTTTAATGAAACATAAGTGACTGCTTGCCAACTGAAAACCTCCACGTTAGATTTGGAGAGAGATGGAAAGAAAGCAAATTATAAAACATTCGAATTGACAACATGCGAGTTGCCCACAAACTCACTCCCTTGGACTGAGCTACCTCAATACCCAAAAAGTATCTGAGATGACCGAAGTCCTTAATTTGATTGAAAGTCTTTGTTCAAATGAGTGTTCTGTTCAACAGTTCTTTCATTATCACTCCCTGTAACAATACACATCCTGCTACTTGGATACGAAGGAAAGACAGATAAAACATCAAGACTTTACTCGACCTCTTGACCTATTCATAGGACTATATATTTGTCTTTTGTTTGTTACACAACTCTGAATGTACAATTCATTTGTTCTTCTGCCATCATTTCGTTTTCCCGACCGATTGTGGCACTAGTTAAATGGGGTGAATCACCCAGATCTTGAATCAACTAGTAGATCATCTAAAGTACAGCTTGAGGAATTAAACATGTTGGGAGGAAGTGATCTTGCAAAGATTTTTTCTGTTTTAAGTACCTAGTCCACAAAAGAAATTATAGAGATAGACCTTATACTTTCAAACCGGTGTGGCACATATACTTAATTTCACACTGCTACATGCCAATCTTTGGTGTGAAGGGTGGGTCCTCCACGCCGACTTGAAAGTATAATATTACTTGATGTGATGCATCAAATTACTTTGCCAAGTCACGTAAGTTATAAAGTTTCTATTTATAACTTTCGTGGGGATCAAGTGAGTTGTAATTGAGCTTGATTCAGAAACGACGTTCCCTTTGTAAAGTAGGCCTTTTAATAACTAATTAGAATTGACATGAAATAGATCACGGAAGGAAGATGTATATGATGAATGAATGATTGAATGAATCCCCTCCCACCCACACAGGATCTTCTAAGGAAGGAGTTCCCCTTCTTCTATGTGAGGTGGGGTGTACGTAATAGCGGAACCTAGATAGAACGTGGAGCGCCGCCCCGGCCGCCTATACAACTTACTAAGCCTCGGCAATTTCTTTTCATAATTAGAGGTGAAGTATACCCAAAGAGAACAAAAACAGCTTTAGTAGTGTGGACCCTATTAGATATTCTTGTGTTGTGGGTTTCTATTTTCTGTGCAGCTATAACAAAATTAGTTGCAGGAAGATGAGGACTACAATCAGATTAAGATTGATGGTTACCTGGTAGTAGGAGTTGATTGTGTAGCTGTACACACCAGTTCCACCTTTCATTGAGTATACTTCCCTAGTACTCTTTGCCTATATCCTCTGCTGCCATCTCTCTCTCTCTCTCTCTAATTGTGGTGTATAGATCGATAAGAGACATTAATGTTATTAATTAAATCATCTAAATACTGAGAACAACCCAAAAACAAATAATGATGGTGATGATTCATTTCCATTCATCGAAATAATTGGAACCAAGGCATGCGGCATGCCTTACTTATATTAACAATACTTGTTGGGTTTTCACTCACCGTACTAGTCTTTGTCGCCATATTTAAGTCCATGGTTCTTTGCTAACATTTAGTTGTTAATCGTTCGTTAGAGCAAAGTGACTAGTCAAATTTTAGCTAACTTTTATTAAAGTGGTCTGCATTGGAGTAGTCAAAAGTTCAATACTCTACTTTTGAGCTACAGTAAAATCAAACAATTTTCCAAGTTTGGGCAACTACCGTTCATCTCCAAAATAATATTTTACTCTAAAAATATTCTCCAAGTTGGCAATGTGCTTGTTGGATAATTAGACTGAGAAAAAAATAGTTGAAAAATAATAATTTTAAGTAAAAGTTAAATTATTAATTAATATATGAAGTGTATTTGAAAAATATAAAAAAAATTAAAAATTATTATTAAAATATCTAATATTATATTATTATTTTGAATTTGAGATGGATAGTCGAACGTGAATTAATATTTCCAATGATTTTAACTTTAACCAAAACCTCAACTTTTAGTTTAATTTTAAACTTACCATTGATAATGCTAAAAAGCCACCAGGCTTTCCAAATCTTTACCGTATAAAGTTTGAAAAGGAAATGTAATATTTAATTTCCTGTATTAACTTGTACGTTCTCGGTTGGCTGATTCATCTTCCCTAATAGAAGGGTCTATCCGCGTATAAATAGTGTTTTGTGTTTGATGGACAAAACTATGGCTGTCCGTGAGGTCTTTTGTAAGACGATTGGTGAGTGACTCTTGCTCTTTTCTTAGAGCATTCTCATTGGTTTGGTTAAATTTATCTTTAAAATTTAACCAATATCACATTTTTTTTATATTTACCTATTCCATTTAAATTCAATCTCAATATTAGATTAGCCATTTACTCTCTATATAATAATAAAATATTATTAATTTAATAATTTTTTTATTTAATTAATTGTATCACATTTTATAATTCTACCAATTTAATATTAATAATAATTATATTCTAATTAAATTAAATTAATATTAATATTTATCAAATTTATTAAATATTAATATTAATAATAATTATATTATAATTAACTTATCATTATAATTAACTTAATAATTAATATTCTAATTAATATTAACTAATTAATTTATTTTTATCACATTTTATATTTAATAATAATAAATCGAACTAAATTTCTTAATTACAAAAAATACCTACATATTTTGTGAGAGAAGTGAGAATTGAATATTTTAATATTTGGCTAACCTACTATTTACCAACAAATTTGGAGAATCACTGTAGCAGAAGTCTAAAATTTTATAGAGATGCTCAATCCAATGTGGTGGTTTTTTGGCACATATTGGCTAAAGTTTAGTTATCATTGGACTTTGGCCAAGCCAATAAGGATGCTCTTAGCTTCCTTTGAAGAATGAGATGAGAAATTTATAAATAATAATGAAATTATTTGAATCAAAATAATTTATTAAATTAAAATATTATTTTTATTTTTAAATTTAATATTTTTTTATATTTTGTTTAGTTTAAAAAAATTATAATAATTAAATAATGATCATATGAAAGAGTTGAAATTATACTTTCTTAGGTGATACTTGAAAAGAAAATTATGAAAAATTTTAATATAGATGAGATTATTTGTGTTTGCTTTAGTGTCTATTTTGCCTCTTTATATCAACTAGGATAGCTAAAGATGACAAATGCTCAACATGAAGAAAAATATTGCTCAAAACGAAAGTAAATATTTCCAATTATAAAACATTGATTTTTTCTTAATATAAAAATGCCATTAATGGCCTTATGGCTTTGCTATTATGGTCTCTTCACACGAATTAATCCTTCATTTCTTATTTCCAAGCGTGTCAGAACTCAGAAGCCTTCAGTTAAAAAAATGAAAAACCGTCTGAAGCGTTTTTCTTTTTCCTCTGTTCCTTGCGGTTTCTGATAAGTGCAGTCCTCGCATGTTTTCTTTCTTCAATTCATTTGCCATTCTTGTCTACTGGTTTCCCACTAAACATGATCACATTGATCGGATCTATATGAAGTGAAAAACCCTTAAATGATAGTTACAATTATGAGTGCGCAAGCGCCGCAAAATCACTTTAAAAAAAATGAATATATATGAGACCCACATGAAAAAAATTAATTTTTTAATAATTGAACCATCTCTTTTTCAAATCTTTTTCAAAACGACTGTACGGCACTTGCGCACTCCACAACTGCATCTAGCATTACTCCTTAAAAAAAAACTGGCACCAATAACACCACAATAATAAAACCACTTGCAAGCAAATTTGTTGATCGAGAGAATGTGTTTCATATATCAACTTAATGCATAGCCCAATAGACAATTTAGAGGAACCTTCAAGGGAGCCAAAGCTCCAAAAATAAAAAAGAAAAAGAAAGAAAGACCACATTTTAACTAACATTAATCAGAGAAGACTGACTCAAAAACCATTATTCGTACTCAAATGGAGTTAAGGGATGGCAATGGGTGAATCAGGTCAAATATCACCCATAAAACAACCCAAAACAACAATGCCTCGTAAAGCCCCCCATCCAGAACACAAGGGCATCATCAGCCACAAAAATTAACTCTTCATAAAACATATGCATTTGATGCTGTTCTAATTAGGACCCCATCATGCTGCCATGTAATGCAACATTTATGTCCCCCCTGTCTCGATTTGCCTGTCAAGTAATAATCATTTAATCAATGTTATCAGATAACCGGGAAACAGAAAAGAGACCTTATCCACTATACCAAATAATCAAAAGAACCATGTGAAGCTTTCAGTTCATAAACCAAATCCAGTGATCATCAAATGGATACAAGAGAGTCTACTACGCCATTTGGGATTGTTTTGCAAACAAATTTCGGTGAGAAGAATCGAAGTTCATTCTTAAAGAGTAATATTTCCATCGCAGCCGCGTTAAAAGTCGTGCCCAAATTACCTTTCCGGCTTATTAAAAATGATGAATGAAAACGAGAGAACCACTGATGTAACATGAATGGAGGATGATGCAAGAATCACTAAAATAAAAAGTTTCTTACCTTTATGCCAAAAATTGTTTAAGAACTTGACGAAGGAAGCTCCATGACCTTTCCCATTGCAACTGTTTTTCCTGTAGGACAGCAATTCGTGTGACAACATACAAGAATATCATAAACACTCACCAAATACGTGGGCAGTATCAGTTTCTCACCTTCAGTACGAAGAGTAAACCTTCCAAGTTGAGGAAAATCTGAGAACTTCTCTATGCATATTAAATTATTCACCTAAGAACCAATAGCCCACAAGGGATCAAAATTTTTTTTTTTTTTTTTTTTTGATAAGTAAAATGAAATTTTATTAAAACAAATAAATAGGCAAGGCCCAAGTACACAGAAAGTATACAAAAGAGAGCACATAGTTACAAGTTGGGAGCTAAAGATGGATGCAATAAAACCGTTAAAACTAGCCTCATGAAATAGAATAGCAGAAGCCCATAAAAATAAGGTGTAGAAAAAGAAATCTGATTCCATCCGAAGGGCATTCCCGGTCCTCAAAGCTCCGGTTGTTCCTTCTGAGCCAAATACACCACATGAGAGATAAAGGAGCCATACTCCATAATGCACCACATGAGGACATAAAGGAACCATTCTCCATACATGAGCAATTTGAGGGTTGCCCTGAAGGCCTCTCCAACAAGCCAAAGCTCCACTACCCTCCGTGGCATCAACCATGCAGTGAAGTAAGAATCTCATCCCCCTCACAGTGAAGTAATATATGATCCACTGATTCACTTATTTTGGCAAATATAAGGCAACGAATCCTAAATTAAATGGAAGTGTTTTCAACCAAAGTACAGATCGAATCGTAAAGTTAATTGGCAGTGATTTTGATCAAGAAAGATTAATAAAGATAATTTTAATCATCTGGAAGAAAGGCAAGGTGATGACTACAGAAAATTCTAACAGAGAACCGGCAAATCTATACTTAGAATTGACAGCTAAACTTGTGATCGTCACAAGAGCTTGCAGAAAAAGGTGGCAAACTCTATTTGAGAGATTTTTGCGACATTCATGATACATTTTCAGAAGAAATGCAGCGTAATTTTAATACTAATAAGCAACAAAGCCAACCTGAATGCGGCATACGACGACAGCATTATTTTTCACAAAGAGAACTTTCTTTTTCATAGGTTTCTTCGTCTTTGGATCAATTTGCTTTAACAACTCAACAATCTCGCATTCTTCCACAACAGAATGAATGTGCAAGACAGCCTTATAGCCAGCTGTAAAAATTGCCTAGAAAGCAGCAACATTCACAGTACTTAAGAAATCACATACCTAATTATAAGCAACAATATAAGAGAAAGATAAGATGAACAAAATAGCAAACCACTAAACGGAGGAGGGGGAGAGGGAGATAACTGAAGTTAAATGCATACATTGTCTAGCAACTCAAGAATCTGCAACTGGGCAACAAACTCGGTAACAGCAGGTATTGGTTTAGCTGCATGGAGGAAAGCAAATTTAGTACATCAGAAAGCAACAACAACCCCCCCCCCCCCAAAAAAAAAAAAAAAAAAAAAAAAAGAAAGAATGTTCAAGTGCACAACATTAAAAGTAGACCAGATAATAAAACATGCCAACGGTGGACGGACATGGGATTTTGGAGAAAGGGGGATGGGAGGAAGAAATAGGAAGAAGGTTGGAATTTATAATTTGATAAGGTGTTTACATTTGAAAAGTATTCTAGCCACCGGACGCAGTTAATTCTACTCTATTACATGATCTGATCTTATTTATAATGAAAACTACCAACTCGTTCAATAAATAGAAATGTAAAACAGCAAGGTGGTGCATTTTCATGGAACATCCAAATGCTCACTCACATAACAATTATATTTTTCAAAACAGCGGGTAGGGGTGGAGGGGAGCACCTTAAAATCAACTACAGTAACTGTTTCAATTTAAAGGATTAGCTAGCGTCACCAAAATTACATAAATGCATGGTGAAATTTGAAGTCGATAATACAAAGAAATAATTAGTAATACTCTTTCAAGAACTACAAAGAAAACTGTTTAATATCCAACAAGGAAAATTACCAATGCTTGACAAAACAAAGCCTGACAATATGCCGTCTTCTTCAATCCCAGACAGTTTAACCCGTAGATTTTCACCTGGGCCTGCTTGTCTAACCTTATCTTCATCACAGTATACTTCAAGAACCTTAACATGAGCCTGCACATTAATAAGAAAGTTGTCAGTCAACAGTAAGAAGTTGGGAAGGTACCATTTTGTTCTATGGGAGGCCTGGGGGCGGGGGAGAGAGAGAACAAAAATCATAAGGATACCTTATTTGGCATGACCAGCAATGAATCTCCCTCACGCACACTACCAGATTCTACTTTTCCCATAACAACAGTCCCCATCTCCTTGAACTTGTCTATAATAGGCATCCTAAAAGTTTGACATAGTAATAAACAAGATCACATCAGCAAGATCAAAGCAATCATGAGAGGAGCACAATGTGAATTCTGAATCAAGTTTATTAAGTAACTACAAATTCCCATCAGAAACTAAATTAATTGTGATCAACCAAGTGCTTAATACATAAGAGCCTGCTAATAATAAAGATTGAAGATATTTTGGAGAGAAAGAAATGAAAGATTTTTTGAGGATCATGAATGCTCCTCGGAGGAATTTAGGAGTTTTTTTTTTTGAAGACTTTATTTATGTGAGCCATTGCTTTAGAGTTAAATGGTCTCAGCTTCCATGACGTTCTTGTAACAGTTTCTAGTTCTTAATTTGGTGTACTCATATGTATACCTCCGGTGTACTTGGGCTATGCCTATCTTTATCAATACAATTACTTCTTACTTATCAAAAAAATAATAATAAAGATTGAAATAGTATTGTTTGAATACATTGAGCTGCTTGATAGGGTGACACGAATGATAGGATCTTATCAAAAGCACACATGGGCGCAACTCTAGTAAACAGGAAGTCTATAAAAGTATAAGCCCAACAACTGAGAAGAAAAAGAACAAATTCCTCTAAATATATAAAGCTAGATGATGTTTTGGAATGCCATACAAAATTGCCTATTGTGGAGGAAATGAATTACCAATCTTAATATTAAAACATAAATTTTCTCCCAGCAGCCACTCATTGTGTTTTTTAATCCCAAAAAAAAAAGATGAAAATAAATTTTTATAGGTCAAAGTTGGATTGTATAAAGGCAATCAATCCAGCGACTTTATCATTGTCTTTCTTGGAATTGCTAGACATTTGTAACTTAGAATTTAAATTTTTCCCAGTTTTATGTACCTCATGAAAGCTCTTTATTACTTCTATTATTTTTAGCATTATCTTTATTGCTTTCTTTGTAATTAAACTTTTCTACTGATAAAAAGAGAATAATAAATTTTGAAATGAAATTTGTTCTTTTTTAAATTCAACGTGTTGTAAGAGACAATGATGCTCCACTGAATTTCTAACCAAGATAATAATAACGCCCAGGCTAGCATGAAATCAGTTCACACAATAACGCATCCCCTCATCCAACGTAAAACATGCACACTTAATTATGCATCTTGTCAATGAAAAAAGAAATAAATTTTGAAACATGAGCCAGAATTCACATATGTCAACCAGAGAACTGGTTTCCACAGAGACCACAGGTTGGGTGGGTTGAGAATGGAAGTAGTTAAGCTGTGAGAGAGAGGGATATCTGGGGTAAAAAGGAAACATAAAGACTGAATCACACCTAAATGGACCTTTGGGATCTCGTTGAGGAATTTCAGCGGCATCAAGGGCTTCAAAGAAGCAGGGACCATCCCACCATGGACAAATGCTTTTATTCATTCTTGTTTTCAAGTTTGCACCAAGCAGGCCAGAAATTGGCAGGAACTGGACATCTGCAAGCCAGAAAGGTATTAGAGCAGCAGGCAAGTCTTTAAATCCCCATGCAACCACAACACTACATATGTTCAAAATCTGCACAATAACATTTTTGCTGGAGAGACTCAAACTTGATTTATGAAGTGATTTTCTAGCACAATGTTTTTTGTTATAAGTAATAAGAGATTTTATTAATGCAAGTAAATAGGCATAGTCCAAGTACACAGGATGTATACAAGTAGAAACACCTAAATATAAGCTAGGGACTAGGAGCTAGGAAATTCTGAAAGAAAATCATTTAGGGCTCGTTTGTTTTCAGAGATGAGTTGAGATTAAAGTTAAAAAGTTGAATAAAATATTTTTAGAATATATTTTTTAATATTATTTTTGTTTTGAGATTTGAAAAAGTTGAATTGTTTATTTTATTTTGTGTGGGAATTTGGGAAAGTTGTAATGATGAGGAGAGATGAGATGAGATGTTTCCTGAAAACAAACAAGGCTTAGATTATCCCCATTCAATGCAAGAACTTTCGCCCAAAGTCAGTTCCAAAGAAAAACTCTCTAAATTCTCCCAACGAGCGTTCTTTATCATCGAAACACCACCCATTCCTTTCCAGCCACAGGCACCACATCAAACATAAAGAAATCATCTTCCAAATAGCAGCAATGCGATGACCACCCATAAATCCTTTCCAACAAGCCAAGAGATCCACCACCCTCTTGGGCATCACCCAAGCAATACTCAACCTGCTGAAAATCTCATCCCAAAATGTCTTTGCCACCTCACAATGCAGAAACAAATGATGAACTGATTCCCCATCTTTCTTGCACATATAACACCAGTCTAAGCAAATTATACCATGCTTTCTCAAATTATCCGTTGTCAGAATCTTCCCAAGGGACACCAACCAGCAGAAAAAAACAACTTTACACAGCACCTTGGATCTCCAAATACACTTCCAAGGAAATTGGTTGACATAATGGCACGTCAGCTTTTCATAATAAGAGCTGACAGAAAAAATGGAATTTCCAGCATGTTGCCACAACTATCTGTCCTGCCTTCCCTGCACAATTTTCATATCATACAGCCTACTGAAAAAAACTGTAACAACAGGCACTTCCCAATCATGAACGTCTCTAATAAATCTCACATTCCAATGGGGGATATTATTAGAAAAAATTACAGAATCAGCCACAGTGACTTCTTTGTCTCGTCCATTGTAACGATCAAGACTAGTAAAAGCCCTTGCCATCCTAAAACGAGAAGGAAAGGCATTCTTAAAAGCCAAGTCCCCACACCAAAGATCATGCCAAAAACGAATCCCATCTTCTCCTCCAACCACAAAACATGATTAAGAAATTCCACCCAGCCATTCCAAATATATTTCCACAAACCCACACCATACACACTTCTAACTCCCCCGGGCCCTCCTATATTTAGCATTGATAATATTTTTCCATAACGCATCCCTCCCTAATTGATATCTCCAAAGCCATTTCCCAAGGGCTTTATTAAAAACCTCAATTATGAATCTCCAATCCTCCACAAGCAACCAGTGAACAAACTTTATCCCAAGTTACTAAATGGAACTTCCTATCTTCCCCAAGGCCACCCCACAAAAAATTATGGAAGATTCTCTCAATTATACAAGCCACCCCAACAGGCAAAGGAAAGAGGGAAAGAAAATATGTTGAAAGATTGGACAACATACTTTTAATCAGAGTAATTCTTCCCCCTTTGGACAAATAAATCATTTTCCAACCAGCCAATCTCCTCTCTATTTTCTCAATCACTTCATCCCAAATCGACGAAGATTTATAAGGGGCACCCAAGTGGAGGCCTAGATATCTCATGGGAAGGGATGAGATCTTACAACCCAAAATGTTTGCCAAATCCTTAGCACAGTGTTAAAATCCTATCATCCATTTCTTGTTACAGCCAAAACATGGCACAATATATTACCAAATTAACATACCCGAGTCAAAAGCTTTGTACATGGACTTGTCTTGCTCAAGATCATCACGCTACTCTTTCAAATATTTTTCACAAGAATTAAACTAAAATTAGATGGCCAGAAGAGAGGTTTGCTTCAAAATTGCACAGTACATTCAAGACCCATTTATGACTAGTGCTATATCAGAAACATTAATTTACTGTTCAGGATCACAAACCAAGAACAATGAAAACATACCAGTATTTTACAACACCAAGCACCAATTTATTAACAGATAGGTTACATGGGTTGAAGTCAGGTTGGTAAATTCAAGTGCATTGACAAATATGGCTCAAGTCTCATAAAAAAACATGTTTCAAGTAAACCCGTTATAGGCTTTGGTTCTGAAGACCCAATACTTGAGTTCAGTCAGGTCAGATTAATTTTTGTAGGAACTGCATTACATAATTTTAAGGAAAACATTATCCAGAAAGCTTAGCTGAGTTGAATACCAAAAAGAAATGCTATATAATTCAGAGGCAAGCATTAGAAACCTCGCCCAGATATCGTATACCACTCATGCACAGGTAATTTCGAATAATTGCCATCATCAATGTGGTAAGTGATATCAATGAACCTTTGCAAATCCAAAAACCATAAAATCCATCAAAGGCATCAAAGCTGAGTATAGCACAGCATCAAAAGGGCGCAAAATGGAGTCAAGCAATCATATCTAATAATCATATACAGAAATGAATCTCATGATTACTGAACTCCCATTATTAATCAACACAAATATAATATGTCATCAAGAACACATTACAATGTCACTGCTTTCCAATAAAAACTTAAGAGTCCACGGCATTTACATCGGCAAAAAAATCATACAAACGTATTTCTATAGGCCAACAGAAAATGCAAGAAGATAATAAGATTTGTGAAAACCAAAAACCATACAAGTCATAAAAAAAGAAGAAAAACATTCTTCCAATACCTTTCTTGACATTGTATCCTGATAACTTCAAAAATGGTACCATCTTTGACTCAATTTCATCGTACCTGGAAGAAATGCAACATGAAGAAATTACTGGGGAATATACAAGTAGAAAAGCAGAACCGCAAACAGAAAGAGGGAAAGGAAAAGGAAAAGCACCTTTCCTTTGACCAATTGACAGTTGGGTCATCCATTTTATTTACAACAACAAGCAGCTTAGACACACCCAGGGTTTTTGCGAGCTGAACGTGTTCACGGGTCTGTCCACCTCTCTCATATCCAGTTTCAAATTCCCCTTTTCGAGCAGAAATTACCTAATGAAGAGAGAGAGAGAGAGAGAGAGAGAGAGAGAGAGAGTAATTAATATCCATGATGCCTGACTCATCAAAGAACAATGCAAAAAATAATAGTGTACAAAATCCATGATAGTCAAATATCAAGTACAAAATTTCTAACAAAGCTTACCAACACGCCTACATCAGCTTGAGATGCACCGCTGATCATATTTGGGACATAGCTTTTGTGACCCTGAAAATTCGAAACAAAAAAAATATCAAAAGCATTTCTCCAAGAAGAGAATTTAAAATTTAAACTAAAGAGAGAGAAGACATTATGAAAAGAAATGATATTTGCAATCAGAGTACGAAAGCACCACGCAATCCTTTTGAAAAATGTGAGTAAATATGAACCCACATGAAAAAACTAATTTTTTAATGGTGGACCCACTCTTTTCCAAAAAGAGTTTGCGGCCCCTTGCACAACCCATGACTATATCTTGCATTACTCTTTTGAAAAACTGGAACTAAGGCAGAATAATATATTTAGATCATAATGTTTGAAACCAGATAATCATGATATTTTATGATTCTAAGTGAAATTGGCCTCTTTGCTACTTAACCCCCTCGTACTCACTCGAGCTTAAGGGAAACCATGAGGATGAGATGGGGGGATCCATTCCAGCAGAAAGCAATTTTAGGTCAAATCATATCATCAAATCCTGCACTGCAGTCGAATGTTCTTTTAAATGGAAAAGTATATGACTGAACAAATCCACCTCAAGAATGGTTTTCTTTGTATCGACAGCGACTTTAGAGAAGACCCTAACAATTGATAATTTGAGAAGGAGACACATAATGACGTTGGATTCATGCTTTATGTGCAAAAACCGAGGAGAAACTATCGACCATTTTTTTCACTGTGAAGTGGCTAGGCTGTGGGTCTCAATTCACTAGGGAGTTTCATAGGAATTATTCCTCCAATTTGAATTAGCCAGTTGGTAGAAAATTCAGTATTTCACCTCCCTAGCCAGGGTGCCCTAGGTTTCTATCTCCAACTCACTATTCCATAAGATGTGTTTGCTCTAGTTCTCTATTAGTCTCCTCCTTCCGTGGCACCTTTTCAGCCGATAAATCTCTCCCTTTGCTATCGCATCACAACCACATGATTCCTTCAATAGTAGCCTCTTACAAACCCCATGCAAACTCAATTAAGACCAATTCCCAATTAGATTAGATCAACTTTATGGATACTAATTAACTAACTCAGCAGGCCGCATGTATTTTCGTTGTTCTTATCCTATCAAAAATATCTGTTGGTTATCTCCCTATGTAGAATATCTTCTTTACTACTTATAAAAAGAACAAATCTCCTAAATCCACATACTAACCTAGGTCTCTCCCTCTTCCTCTTGTCACTGAGTCCAATCAGTTCAACTTATAACATTTAAATCCTCAGCTATGCAATTACTATTAAACTTATATCATTTAAATCCTCAGCCATGCAATTACTATTAAGCAATTATCACTCGCAGCTAAGGATGCCCCCCATAGTCGTAGTCAATTTAGATCTGCTCATCAATCCTAGGTTAATTTGTCCTTCAATGGCACACCTGTAATTAAAACATTATCACGACCAAAAATTTCAATAATAGATAAAATTGAGTAAGGTGGCAAGAAGATAGCTCAACAAGATGTACCCACAAGAATAAAATAGAGATACAATCTAGATAGTATCTCTAAGCTTTAGAAATAAAGATCTTAAATGCAAAACATATTGAAACAATTATACATTACTTTTCATTAAAACTATAGAACTACCAGTTCGAAGTATGTGATGCAAACATCTTATATGAACAAGCTGATACCTAAAATCCATCCTTCTAGCTGACCAATTGTTTGGCATGGGGAGAGAGCTAACAAAATTAGAGACAGAACAAGAAAGTCTCCAATCAGTTTCTACGATGTGGTGTAACAAATAGTGACGCACTTTCTCTAGCTTGTCAACTCATCCCTCAGTAATAATTATTCTAATG
Source organism: Juglans cinerea (assembly GCA_961763995.1). NCBI lineage: Eukaryota > Viridiplantae > Streptophyta > Magnoliopsida > Fagales > Juglandaceae > Juglans > Juglans cinerea. The sequence goes on from CAUIVZ010000016.1 coordinate 16,167,467, forward strand.
AGTCCATGTAAAGAAGAAAATTAGTGTCTGGAAAGTGAATTGTGGGCATTAGGCTCCCTCACCGGTGCATCCAAAATTGTAAATCTTGTCGTCTCTGTTTCAAAATGAGCTCTTCCAACTTCAACAGTAATACCCTGCAATCAGCATCACAAATTTATTAGATTAAAGGGTAAATGCAGGTTATAGCTTATAAGTTCTAACAATTCTGAACAAAAATATTTCTCCCCCCTTTTTTGATAAGTAGAACATTATATTAATGAGAATAGGCATAGCCTAAGTACATAGGGAGTATACAACAGGTAACACCTAGTTAGGAGAAAGAAATAGAAACAAGAAAATCTAGGACATTGAAATCTACAGCTTTAGCCCTTAGGAATAAAGTTTTGACAAAGAACAATTTAATCTCCTCCAATGAGCGCTCCTTATCTTCAAAAGTCCGATCATACTAATATATTGCCTAGAAACCCCAAGGGGTTGGCCCAAGTGATGAAGGCCTTGGTCTTGGGGTATCACTCCCTTCAAGGTCCAAGGTTCAACACCTCATGAGTGTAAACAATCTTTTGGGGCCACACCCCCTGGCGAAAAGCCAGCGATTTAACCAATTCCGTGTAGGGAAACTTCCGAGGGTGCGGTACACGGGACTGGGGTTTACTTCGTAGGGGATGGGTCTGAAGGGCCCTACCTTGGAGAGGTTCCCCGACATCAAAAAAAAAATATATTATATTGCCTAGAAAGTATGCAAATTCTATTAGCATATTAAGTGAATCATACCTTGGTTCTCTCCTCTTCATTAGTGTCCATAATATACGCCATATACCTAACACAATAATAGTATTAGTGGTTAGAAAAGGAAAATGAATTAATAGATCATTACCATTAACTATGGATCCAGACTATAATTCATGCAATTTCACCCAAAAGAATCATTTAACATGTTTCATAGACAATGTTGGTGAAAGCAGTAGGCGCAAGTAAGCGCATGGGCGCAAAGCGCAAACGCATGCTTGATTTAAATAAAGTGTACAATTTAAAAAATTATGAATAATAATAAAAACTCAATTAAAAACAAAAAAAAAATGGTTGAAAAAACAAGAAGTAATCAACTAATTACATAAAATTTAAACAGCATTTTATATCATTTCCTTTTGCTTTAGCAAATTCATGCTTACAAGATTTAATAGCCAAAATCAAATTAAAGTACAAGGCTGAACCAAAATAGAGCAAAAAGGCCATTACCAAAAAAGCTCAAGAGTTGTCTGTATTGATTTCTATGCTAACATAAGCAATCAAAAATAAGAAAGCCAACTTGGACAGTTATATTGGGTTCAAAACTCAAAAGCATATGCATCACATATGACATGTCGCGCCACAGTACGTCAATGATCTTCAATATCAACTAAATACCAAAAAATATCTGTTTACATCATTTTCATCAAAAAAAATATTTTTTTACATAATTCTCAGGGTCTTGAACTAATATTTTATATTTTTTTCAAAAACACTTACAAAAACACACTTTTATGCCCTTTAAGCAAGAGCATGATTTTGTACATGGCTCTTCACTTTTGGTAAGCAAAACGCTTTAGCCATGGTGTTTCCACTTAAGCATGCTTTTACCAGCACTGTTCAACAATGTCCATAGAGATATTAATGCATCAAGAGAAAAAGGGGCGAAGGAGGTCAAAGATGAGAAGGGGGAAGAGGAGATGACTATAACCAAATAAGCCATAGATTGAATGTGCATATAAGCAAAAATAAATCTCAGCCAAAAATGAAAATTACCCTTATAAGTTATTTGAGTCTTAGTTCTTCATAGAAAATGATTGGCAATAACCTATGTACAGGCTTTTAGGGAACTGGCAAGTTCATAACAAGATTGAATTCAATAAAAATGTCATGTGAAAGAACAAACTAGAGAAATTATGAAAGAGGAGCCTAAGAAGTTCACTACATGGTTTGCAGTGCTTACTAAATTGCTTCAAATCACCAAATATGTCCTGTCTTTTCAATTGGACAAATGCCCAAGTTCTACTAATTTAGGACACTATGCTCTATGCACACAACCTTTTTTTTTTTAATAGTTAATAAGAATTTTATTACCATGAATAGGCAAATCCAAAGTACACAGGACGTATAAAAAGGAAATACCTACATCACACTAAGAACAAAAAAGAACCTAAAGCAAATCCTGAAAATTATCATCATTCAGTACAAGAGCTTTGGCCCACAAACCAAAGTACAAAAGAATAAATCCCTAAGGTCTCTCAAAGAGTGTTCTTTGTGTTCAAAGCATCTCCCATTCCTTTCCAACCAAAGACACTGCATCAAGCACAAAGGAATCATCTTCCATATGGCAGCCACACTAATTCTCCCCTCAAAACCATTCCAACAAGCGAGAAGATCAACCACTTCCTTCGGCATCACCCAAACAATACCTGTCCAGCCAAAAATATCATTCCACAGACTTTTTCCACCTCACAAAGAATAAAGAGATGATTTATAGATTCACTATCTTTCTTGCACATGAAGCACCAATCAACAATACACATGCCAAGCTTTCTTAGATTATCCATGGTCAGAATTTTTCCAAGAGATGCCAACCATCCGAAGAACGCCACCTTCGTAGATACCTTCACTCTCCATATGCTTTTCAAAGGAAATTCCAAACCTCTATATGACAGTTTAACACTTTATAATATGAACTAACCGAAAACCTGGAATTTCCTGCCTGCACCCACAATAAACTATCTTCCCTTCCCTGTACAACCTTTGAATTATAAAGTCTTTCCAAAAAATCAGAAACTACATTCACCTCCTAATCGTTAACATCTCTAACAAAATCAACATTCCATTGAATGTTACTATAAAAACAAGAAAACGAATCAGCAACCACAACATCTTGACCCTAGCAATCCTAAACAAAGAAGGAAAATCGATTTTGAGGGCCGAATCCCCACACCAAATATCATGCCAAAACAAAATCCTTTTCCCATCCCCCACCTTAAATTTAATATGTATAGAAAAATCTCCCCAACCCTTCCGAATGGACTTCCACAAACTCACCCCCTACGCTCCTCTAACTTCATTTGAACACCAATCCCCCCCACATACTCCCGTATTTAGCTTCAAAAACATTTTTCCATAAGGAATCTCTCTCCATGTGATATCTCCAAAGTCATTTCCCAAGGAGTGCTTTGTTAAAGAGCCTTAAGTTTCGCACCCCCACAAGAGACCCATTGACAAACCTTATTCCAACTAACCAAGTGGAAATTTTTTTCCTCTCCTATACCTCCCCACAAAAAGTTCGGAAAACTCCTCTCAATCCTCGCTACCCCCGCCGGCAAAGGAAAAAAAGAGAGAAAATAAGTGGAAAGATTAGACAATGTGCCTTTAATCAAAGTTATTCTTCCCCCTTTAGACAAATATAGCTTATTCAATCCAGCTAATCTCCTTTCAATCTTCTCAATCACCCCATCCCAAATAGTGACAGATTTATGAGAAGCCCCCAAAGGAAGACCAAGATATCTCATAGGCAACGAAGCTACCATGCATCCCACAATATTGGCCAGATCTGAAATATTGGAAATGGTACCCACTGGAACAAGTTCAGATTTAGATAAGTTGACTCTAAGCCACGAAACAACTTCAAAACATATCAACAGTGCTCTCATAGCTTGAAGTAGGGGTGGGCAGCGGGGCCCCACCCCCGCATGGCTGGGCGAGCAACCCTGCTCCACCCATGCTGGGGCGGGGCCCCCCGCCCCGCATTTCCCCCGCTTACAATTTTATATATATATATATATATATATAAACATAAATATATATATTTATATTTTACAAATTGTGTATATATAAATATATATTACAATTTGTTAGACTTGTTCACAAAATATGTATTGGCAATTTAAAAACTACATAGTTTAAAAACTAATACACTACAACTTACACAAAATATGCACTAGCAAATTTAAAAATTACATAATTTTGAAATTTAAATTTATAATTTGGGTCTAAAAATGTATTTTTAATTACTTTTACACTTAAAAATAATTTTTAAATCAAATAAAATGTAGTGTTTTTTTAAGTAGAACGAGGCGCACCGGGATGGGGGTTGGGGGTGAAAACCCCACCCCCCGCCCCATGCGGGGCAGGGTGCGGAGAAGGGGTGCCCCGACCCCGTAAGGGGCGGCTAGCACCCCTAGCTCAAAGATGATCTTGATTAGGCTCACTAAAAATCAGCGTATCATCCGCAAAAAGCAGATGGGAGACTTTTAAGCATCTCCGAGTCTCATCACCCACTACAAAAGCCGACAAAAATCTTGCTTCCACCGCTACTTCAATCATTCTACTCAAAGCATCCATAACAGGAGTGGAATATTAGCCTTACTCGGGATGCGCATGATTGGGAAGTGACTAGTTTGGTGGAGTTTCTAAACTTGCTGTACAGCACTCCTATTGCTGCCACAATTGAAGATTCACTGGAATGGCGACCCTCTAGGAAAGGGAAGTTCTCGGTATGCTGCTTCTATAACTCTATTACTATGCAACAAAGGCATAAATTTCCATGGAAGACCATATGGAGGAGTAAAGCACCAACCAAGGCCGCATTCCTTGTCTGGACAGCAGCTCTAGGGAAGATTATGACCATAGATAATCTTAGACGACGTGGCTTATCATCACGGATTGGTGCTGTTTGCGCAGAAATAGTGGTGAAACAGCGGACCATCTACTCTTACATTATGATTTTACTCGAGATATTTGGAATTACTTCTTCAACAGAATGGGAATAGCTTGGGTAATGCCAGGTAGGGTGGTGGAATTGTTAGCAAACTGGAGAGGGATCACTGGAACACCACAGATCGAGGCCGTGTGGAAGATGACTCCCATATGTATTTTTTGGTGTATTTGGTGTGAAAGAAATGAGAGGCTTTTTGGGGATCACGAGCGCTCCTTGGAGGAGTTTAGGAGTTTTTTCTAGAAGACTTTGTTTTTGTGGGCCATTGCTCTAGATTTGAATGGCCTCAGCTTCCATGATTTCCTTATAACTGTTTCTAGTTCTTAAATAGGTGTATTCACATGTATACTTCCAGTGTACTTGGGCTATGCCTATTTTCTTTATCAATGAAATAATTTATTACTTATAAAAAAAAAGCATCCATAATAAGAACAAAAAGAAAAGGAGATAGAGGATCTCCTTGTCTCAAACCACGAGAGCTATTAAAGAACCCAACCGGAGAACCGTTCACCAAAATGATGAATCTTGATGTCAAAACGCAATGTTTAATCCACGAACGCCATTTCTCACCAAAACCATATCTCACAAGTAAATACAAGAGAAAATCCCAACTAACATGGTCATAAGCCTTTCCATGTCTAATTTAACTAAAATTCCAGATTCACCCAATTTGATTCTACTCTTCAAACACTCATTAGCAATTAAAACTGAATCAAGAATTTGTCTCCCCCTGACAAATGCATGAACTAACAGAGGGGACTATGCACACAACTAATACAAAAATTATAACCAATCTGCATTCCTGAATGTTCTAACATACATCAGCAACTTTATTTTAAAGCAGTTAAGAAATGAAGCAAGGACTCACCAGCTTTCTCTACTTTTCTCCTTTGCTTCTCTTTCATATTTTTGGATTGTGCGATCATCCACCTGACCACTGAGGAAAAGTATCTGGCCTCCAATAGTGGACTTACCAGCATCTACAACCAAGACACAAAACATGATTATAACTATGAAGCATAAAGTAACAATGGATCAACCACGTCCAAATATGCTACAACAAAGGAAACAATGAATAAAAATAATGAAAGAAATTACCTATCAAAAAAAATAATGAAAGAAATATGCATGAAATGTTTTAATGTTTTTGGCCTATGAATGAAATGAACACGGCAATGGTACAGAGATAAAAGATGAAGACAACCATCCTGTATGGTCTGTCGAGTTGCCCACTCCAGTACACTATCGTTTATCAAGTGTTGTCCATGCCTTTTTTTACGATGTGTGAAATGTTTTATTAATGCCTTTCTTTTATTATATCTGTAATTTATTAATGCCTTTCAAAAATGAATGACGTTAATATGTTTATTACTGGATATTTGACTCATTTAACAACCCAGATACTATCAAGGACTAGTCTCAGGAATATAGAGTGGAGTCTTCTTTTTTTTAAAATAAAAAAAATAAATGTGAATTGTGTCTTCATCAAGAAGATGTTTTTAGTAAGTGTTTGTAGCACAACAGGGCCTATGTTTAGTATGATGTTTTGTAGATTGAAGACTAATTTTAATCTTCAAGTTTCTTTTTCATGAGTTGTAACTACATGGTACATTGTGAAAAGTTTATCTATAAAGGTTGCTTAGGCTTTTGGTTTACAAAATTTTGTATTCTTTGCACTACGATATGAACAATATGTAGCATCATATCCCTAATTGGATGAGGATGTGACAATAACTCCCCTCCCCTCATCTCAAAAATCTTTAGAAAGGAGAAAACTTTAGAAAAAGAAAAAAGCAACAATCATAATCACTCATCTAGACAACTGCACTGCTGATCTGTAGTGCAGATAACTCACTAGTACACATTACCTATGACATCATCAATGGCCATTCAAAGATAAACATCACAAAAGATAGAATATATCCTAGAAGTCAGCAGTCTATATTAAGAACAGCCATGAAATGGATGAACCTACCAACATGGCCAATGAAGACAACATTCAAATGTCTCTTCTTAGATAATTCCTTCTCCTCTGCTGCTCTATTGTCCGAGGCAGAGACTTTCTTGTCTTTCACTGCGATTCCAAGCCAAGAAGTCAACACAAGAAATGATGATTGGAGCCAATATTAAAAAATAATCTAGGTATTAAACAATGAGTTAAAACTATAATTTTGTAAAAAATAAAAAGCTAAGATACTCCTGCAGCACCTTTATGTTCAACCTGCACTGCCTCATTATGGACATCTTCCTTTGAATCTGAAACCAACCAAAGCCAGAAAGCTCTTCAGATTAACTTATATATTCCAAATTCATATAACATATAATAAAAACCATACAAAAATTGGGCAAAAGTGGCCAATAGACTTTGTCTCAACCACCATCTCCTCCCACCATAGAAAATGGGGTAATAGATGAGGTCATGAACTCATCAATAAAAAAAACACCATACAGGCAAACCACCATTTTCCAAACCAGCTCCTAATGCGTACATTAATATATTAGCAACTCTATCAGCATATTAAGGTCAACATATCTAAAACATTACTCCATCAACCATACTTGAATGACCCATAAAGCGAGCATGAGTAGCACCAATAGAGCTGACAATCGATCAGATGTGTTCTATACATGGGATACATGGGATGCAAGTAAAATCTGAAAACTTAATTATGCTTCATTGGGAAGGATCTTTATTTTTTTATCAAAGTAAAGAAGAACAGTGAACTGAGAAGGATCTAAAAGGTCAATGTCTACAGGCAAAACCACATTACTGCATTCTTCTTATTTTCATGCACTAAAAAGGCAGGATCTATAATAAAGAAAAACAAGTATTAGAGAACGACACAGTGGAAGAGTTGCTATCCTAAGTATGGGATTCCTTCTCCAATAATTTCAGATTGAAGATGGGAGATGGAAAGAGGATACTCTTTTGGCATGATCTGTGGTGTGGGGATACTGCTCTTAAGCTGGAATTTCCTGCCCGTTTCAGAATTGCAAGGGATCAAAATGCAGCTGTCTGTGATTTGTATTGCAGTAGTAACAATAAGGTTGAATGGAATGTTATTTTTAATAGGGATGTTAATGATTGGTAAGTGGATGAAGTTAAGGCTCTGCTGGTTAAACTTTACGGCTCAAAACTGGTCCAAGATAGAGAGGATTGTATGGTGTGGATTCCTGCTGGAAATGCTAAGTTTTCAGTTTCATCTTATTACAGAATTTTGTCAAGCCATAGTAGTTGTGTATTCCCTTGGAAAAGTATTTGGAAAGTGAAAGTTCCTTCTAAGGTTGCTTTTTTCTGTTGGGTGGCTTCTTTGGGCAAAGTATTGACTCCTGAAAACCTTAGAAGGGGAGGTTTGTTTATTGCAGATTGGTGTGTTTTGTGCAAAAGGGATGGAGAATCTGTAAATCACCTTTTCCTTCACTGCGAAGTGACAAGATTCTTGTGGAACGAGGTTTTGAGTTGGACAGGATTACATTGGGTTATGCCAAGTGGTGGATTTATTAGTAGGGTGGAAGGGTGTGAAGGGCTGTAAGAATGCGATGATTGTTTGGAAAATGATTCCTCCTTGTCTTATGTGGTGCATTTGGCTCGAAAGAAATGGAAGATGCTTCGAAGATAGAGAACGTTCTTTGGGAGATCTTAGGGTTTTTTTCTTGAGTACTTTGAGTTCTTGGGCTAAAGCTTTTGTAATGGCGGATAATTTTCTACATCTGTTTTAGCTTTATGGTGGTAGTTTTCTTTTTTGTTTCTGGAAGTTGTATGTATTTCCTTTGTATACGTCCTATGTACTAGGGCTTATGCCTATTTCTTTGAATAAAATTTATTACTTAAAAAAAAAAAAAAAATCTCTTGCTTGGAAAAGGTCCAAAGGGTCTTATCTATACGGTTACACCTCCAAGGCTTAATCTAATAGAGTACAAGAGATACAAAAAATTTATATAGTCTTCAACTTCCCAGTCATGATCAGCTCGGGGAAAAAAAGGACTATTGTGGAGAGCCAATGGAAAATTCCAATAAATTGGTCATTGTAGCATGTTGCACATGCATGATAATAAACCTCCAGAAAAAGCTACCTTGAGTGCCATGTCTCTACATACAGCATGCCATATTTTAATTATAAACCCATCACCCACCTTGAATCCATAGTGTAAGTAGACCTCCATCCCCTTCTAATGCTTTTTCCATAACCCAAGAACTAAACTTGAATCCACCATGGCTTTCCAAAACGCATCCCTTTCATGTTGAAAACACTAAAGCTACTTCCTAGTGAGGCCCAATTGAGTTGCGAGCAAGCCTCAGCCCAATTAACAAGGTGGATTATGAATTCTTCACCTAGCCCGCTCCATAAAAAATCCCCCTACATCTCTATCCAATTGGCTACATTGGCAGGGAGGTAAACACAAACACAAAATGTGTGGGCAAATTGGAGAGAGTACTCTTGATTAAAGTGATTATTCCGACTTCAAACAAATACATCCCTTTCCATCTAGCCAATATGCGCTCAATTTTCTCAATTACGCCATCCAAAAAAGACTTGGCCTTGAATGAGACTCCCAAAGGTAGGCCAAAGTATTTCATACACTTCAATAAGCTAGCCAAGCTATCAACTAGGCCAACTTTGATTTGGTCAAATTCACTTTCAATCAACAAACATATTCAAAAAAAAAAATTAAAAAAAGGTCTCAAAGGACTTTAAGGGAGAACTGCTCTTTCTATCTCAACTACTTTCCCTACTACTGGCACAAGAGGGACTTTTTCTCTAAAGCCCTCTCTCTGATCTCCAAACTCTCTAAAGATTTTTGTTGAGGAGTTCCTGATAATCACCTCATCAAATTTCTCGAAAGCTTCTACAAAATAACACGAGATATAAGGTTCTATTGACGATCGCTATCTCTCCCCAAAACCAAAAGCAAAGAACACGTAAACTCCCAATGAACATGATCATGGGTCTTCTCAGTATCTAGCATGCAAAGTACCCCTGGTTCACCTAAGTTGAGCCTACTATCCATGCATGCATTAGCAACAAGAACCAAGCCTAGCATTTGCCTATCTCTAACAAGAGCATCGTCGATTATTTTTTACAACCCTAATTAACCAATTAGCAAGAACTTTAGCAATTAGCTTGGATACACCATTCACAAGACTAATGAGGCAGTAGTCCTTAGCATCCAGTGTCCCAAGTTTTTTAAGAGCGAGGGTCATGAAAGTGGCATTAATACTTTTCCAGACTTACTATTGGGATGAAAATCATGGAATACTCATAATATCTTCTTTAATCACATCCCAAGAAGGTAAAAGAATGCCAAAAAGTGCCATCTGAGCACGATGCTTTATCACTAATCATAATATTTACCACTTTGAGCACCCCCATTCTCTTCAAATGGCCTCTCAAGCCACGTGGCCATATCTTCTTCTATGGAATCAAGTGTTAAGACAACAAGCTTGGCCTCTAAACAAACTGCTCAAAATACAAAAGTTCATAACATCGAGCAAGATGATTTCTAATCTCAATCTAATCAGAGGAGGCTAAGACATCAACCAAAAGCATCTCAGTGTCATTGTTTCTCCTATTCAACTAGCCACTAATGGAAAATCTTTGTATGCTTGTCACCCACTTTTAACCCTAATGCCCCTGACTTTTGCCTCCAAGACACCTTTTCCATTAAAGCGACCCTTCCTAAATCAATGATCACTTCGTTTTTCTTTAACTTCTATTCCTGGAATAATGCTCCCTCCTTTTCCATACCATCCAAACTCTACTACTCCTTGAAGAGAAACTTCTTTCAATGTTTCACATTACCAAAGACTATCATTCCATAACCTTAGATCATTCTTCAGGGCCTTCAGTTTTCGGGCCAACATAAAGCTTGGGAGTTCCTTGAAATTGGATGTCCACCCTCATCAACAAAACCTTCTGCTTTTAGCCACATATTCTAAAATTTGGAATACCTCCTACCTCCTTGAATATCTCCATACTCAAGAAGGATACCAAAATGATCCAACCAAATTCTGGGGAGCCATTTTTCACACATATCAGGTTCACTTCCCAGTTAGATTTTGAGATGTAAATCAGTAACCCTAAATCATATTTCAAGATCTTTTCCTAAATCTGTAAATTCAATAAAAAAAACCCTAAACAAAACAACTCCCATAAGTCCCATTCTATTCACATACCGATTTATGTTAAACGGCGAGGGTTGTTGACGGCGTGAGAGAAGGGCGGCGTGAGGAAGGGTTGCGTGCATGAGAGAGGGGCTGAGAGTGAGAGTGAGAGTGAATGGGAGAGGGTCTGTCGGCTAAGCAAAGAGGAGAGACCGAGAGAGGGGGTCACATGGGGAGAGGGGTAACCCTAACCCCAACTGATTAAAACGGTGCCGTTTACTCCCCTATTGGCTGATTTCTATCCAAACCCCACTAAACAACACCGTTTAATGGGTTTCTAGTGGGACTATTTGCAAACGGCGTCATTTGGCCTTTTGAATAACCCAATCCAATAACTTTGTGTCAATTCAAATGAATGAAACCACATTATATTTTGAAGCACAACAATTCAACGGAAACACATCCACCCTTAAATACAACTCCAAACACCAAACTAGATGATGCATCGTCGCACCTATTCATACCAACGCCACCTAGCTCAGCCATTTCAAAATTAATCAACTCCTTGCCCATGTCCCATTTGGTTCTATCCTCACTTGCCAATCAAGGAACATTCATAGCACTGAGAGTCATCCGATTGAGTAAAATTGAAATCAGGCTACTCAATGGCAAAACAATATTTGTTTTTTTAATTATCGGTAGTATTGCTTGCTTTGTTGCCAATCACCATAGTAATGGTCTCAAGAATCGTGGGCAATAACAGAACAAAACTAAGGTGATGTCCATCTCTGCAAACAACAGACCCCCCAGCCACTAGAAACTACCTTGTTGGACTCCCCGAAATATTCTATTCATTTTTGTCACCAAACATGGGTGTCATTGATTGTCGTTGTTCTCCGCTTGACATATTGGCACACTCAGGTCCTGAACTCTCTAGACCTACTTCGAATCCTAACCCGTGGACCAATATTGAATTTCTAGACAACGGGCTCACCTTCTCCCCCAAACACCATTGATCATCGTAGCCCCCAATTCTAACATGTTCGCCATGGTTGCTTATGAATTAAGTATTGGTTTTGGCCCACGGTGCCGCTCAGGTCTTTACTCATGCTCAAAGGCCCCATCCCGATCCACAGCTTGGCCAACCATTGGGCTTTTGGTTGATGCTTTAAAAAAAGGGGATATGATAAGGGCTCAATTAAAGCCCAACTTTTTATTAACATACCCACATTTTATTGAAAAAACCCATCATCACTTAAGAGGCCTATAATTGGGGCCCAAGTATTTCTCCTGTACAACCACTCCACAAGCAGATCCCTGTAGGTTTATGAAATTCCATCTCCTACACTAGAATCTCGATGATTGTTGGCTCAAAAAATACTATAGAATATTTGAATTCCTCTGCCCAAGATTTTGTCACCTTGTGTACCTTGAATGGCTCTACTCCTAACACAACCTCAGCACAACGCATTCAACCCCTACTCAGATTGTCAAGAGCCGAGCGTGGTCCTTTCCTTTAAAGGCCTTGGCATATGAGCAAAGTCAATCGTTGCCTTCCACAATTATTTTTATTAGTACTTAATAAATTGAGATAGGTACAGTTGAAGAAAATAAAGGGTATACAAGAAAGCATCTAATGAGAGACGTGTACCTCAACTCTATGCTGCAGAAAGAAAACTATAGCCTCAAAATATATAAAATCAAGCCTTATCAACTCCATAAAATGTAAAAATAAAAAGATAAAACAATTTTACTATCCTGGAACCCAAACATGAAATTACAAATTACAACTCAATGGAGACATAATAAACACAATTTACGTATAAAAAGATAGAAATAAAAACATATAAGACATTCAACACAATTTTTTGATAGGTACATTCAACACAATTATATTACCCTTGACTCTTTTAATTTTTTTTTTTTTTTGTACGTAAGCATTTGTGATTCAAGTACTCACATTAAGAGTTATCACAATTTGAAGTTACCTATCATATTAAATTTCAACATGTTTATGTTGATTTAAACTACTCAACAGCTTTCACCATTTCAATGACCTTTTTAACTCAACCAGGAACAAAATACAGTTGAAGAGAAGCAGACACCATATAAATCAAATATTTTGTAAAAAGAAGGTGAAACCTTGAACACAAATATCTGATAACAACGTAGTAAACAATACTTTAATTCCACAACCAACCTTCCTCCATCTTATCCACTTCCTCAGGTTCTTCTGCCTTTGCATCTTCAGAATTTACAACCCCATTAGTATCTTCTGCTAAGTTCAGGTAAAAACATATACAAAATTATTCAAACAAAAAAAAAATAATCAACCATCTCTATTATTTTTTTAACAAATAATGTCTTCTCAATAGTACCTGCCAAGTCGAGCTGCAAAGACCGTATCTCCTCCTCGATATCTATCATTTTTTTCTCATCCACGTCTACCAGAAGAAGTATAAACAAGTCATTTCTATGGATTTCTCAACATTCGAGAAAGAAACTGCAGTAACTCAAGCTCAATTTAACTAACTAAACCTTTTTTAATAACAAAAGAAATAAGATCTTAGTCCCCAAATTGAATTAGTTTTTTTTTCTCTTTAACCAAACGGAGGATAATTGGAATCCTTATGGGAAAGAAAAAAAAAAGTAACAAACAAAAATGGGGAAAATTAGAAGGGAATTTTAAATAAACACTAGGAGAATTCAGATCAGAGCTCAAATAATCACAAAGATCTATCGAAAAATTATTTCAAAAACTGCATGCGTAAATGAAGGTTGAGAATTCGGTATTAGATAGAGAAATGAAACCAAAAAAACATAGATTCTACGATAAAAAAGATAGAGACGGTTGGCGACGTACCCATGGTGAAGTAGGAGCACAGATTCTGCAAGGGAACTAGGGTTTTTGTGAAAACGAGCGGAGATAAGAGGCGTAAGCAAATACTGAAAAAGGAGGGGGGTTTGGGAAGTCTGGAAACTACTATTTGCCTACCAAGTTCAATATCTAATGTTATTCTATTCGGTAACATTATGTGATGTCGTTTCACGCTTCCTTTTTTATTATTCTTTTTATAATATTCGCACAAATATTAATCAATTTTGTTGGATAGATTTCTCTAACAACTTATTGATTAGGAAAGTAATCTCAATTCTTTCGTATAAAATATAATAAATAATTTAATTTTTTTTAATTTTAAAATAATAATAATATTAAAAATTAATATTTTAATAATAATTTATTCAACTTTCATCTTAACTCATCTCATCTTTAAATTCTAACGAGACCTAAATATAATTTAAAAATATATATATTAAATACAATTTTAATATGAGGGAGTTATATTATTTTTAAAATATAAAATAAAATTCACTATGGGCAATAGTGAGATGAGAATTTTTTATTTTAAATGAAAGTTTAAAATATTATTTTTTAATATTATTATTGTTTTGAAATTTAAAAAAATAAAATTGATATTTGAAAAAAATGAATTATTTATTATATTTTGTGTAAGAATTTGAAAAAATTGTAATAATGAGATAAGAATTTTGTATCTCATCCCACTTGCCATACATATTTAAATGAAATTAATTTTTTCAAGTAAAATTATATTTTCTTATTTTTTTTTAATAAGAATATGAGTATTAGTACATTTTAAGATTGTATAAATTATTTTAAAAATAAATATTTATTATATTTAGTTTGGTGAATATGAGAATAAAGATTAAGATGTAAAGAAATTCAGTGAAAAAATATCTTAGAAATGGTAGAGAATTCTAACAAGTAATTGATCCTTTTAAGACACATGGGGGGGCTCCAATCCAATGCCCGACAAAACCACTGATTTTCTTTTTATTTAATTATATTAATAGGAAGGTCATAGTTGCTCTCTCTCTCTTCCTAGGCATATTGAAAACGACACTGTATTCAATCGTATATTGAGAGTTGATGATTCGAAGTAAATAGGTTTTGGGCCCATTCCAGCAGAAAAAAAAATAGTACTGAAGCACTTTGCCTAATATGAACATAGTTTTGGGCCCCCAATATAAGTTGACGTTTCAGACGAGAATTTGAGAATAGAACTCTTTCATTGGGCCTTAATTTCACGTACTTTTTTTCCCTGGTAGGTGGTAAGGGAGGGGTTTGTTGGGCCTTCCTCCTTATTTTCATTAGGCTGAGCTGATCAAATGGCGCAAATATATTTTTTTCCGCCCTTGACTAAGAGCATCTTCAATGGATTAATCAAAATTAAAGGACATAATTGATGAATGTAAGAGAAAATTGACTTTTAGCTATTTCATTCACATAAATCTCCACATTGAAATAGCTATTTTTTCATTATATAACAATAAAATAATATAAGATGAATTTAATTTTGGTTATTCATATCAAATCTCCACATTGGATTATCCATTTATTTATTATATAGTAATGAGTAACTAATAATTTCAAAAATATTTAATTTTTTTAATTATTAATTTATTTTATTTTATCATATTTACTATTCTACCTATTATATATTAATTAATAATCATATTTTAATTAAATTAATATATCACTAACTCAAATTAATATATCAATGCATGAACCCAGCCCCCCAACACATGAACCCGTGCACATGAACCCGGCCATTGTGACAAAATATGTAATAGAAAGAAAAGAGAGAGATAAATAATTGATAGAATATGTATTTAAT
The DNA here is from genome assembly GCA_961763995.1 of Juglans cinerea. Lineage (NCBI taxonomy): Eukaryota > Viridiplantae > Streptophyta > Magnoliopsida > Fagales > Juglandaceae > Juglans > Juglans cinerea. The sequence goes on from CAUIVZ010000016.1 coordinate 16,183,002, forward strand.
ATATGTACAGTAACCTTTAGATTTGGAAATTCTTTTGAAAGTAACTGTAACTAAATTTCAATTATTTGGAATTTGGCTAATCAATTGTGATCACATTTTGTGCTCTAATAGCTAAATACTCAATGGATTCAGCTTTTAGCTAATCCGATGAGGATGCTCTAATTCATTAGGCTTCATTTCGTTTTTAACTTCTTTTTTTTTTTTAGAGAGAAACAAATTTTCACACTAATAGTTAAAAGATGGTTTTCATTGCAAATGGAATTCTGATGCTGCAACTAGGGCTATATAGAAACCGACGCAACTGGCCATCACCTACCTGAACCAAAATGTTGCGTCAGGAACCGATCAGCATGCGGTGGAAATTTAAAGAAATCGACATTTAGCAATACGATCCAGGTTTGAAGCTGGACTGGACCACTAAACTGACCGATATAATAAAACAAATTTTTTTTTAATATACTCTAATCAAAACGACGCCGTTCTACTTTAAGTAAAACGGCGTCGTTTTATACTTATAAGTATTACAACAAATAATGGAAATGACGCCGTTTGATATTAAACCAAACAGCATTGTTTTATTAAGAACACAAGAAAAAAAAACGTCTGAAACGACACTGTTCCACTTAAACTTAAGTAGAACGACGTTGTTTCGAGATGTGGTCTTCTTCTTCCCCAGCCTCTTCTTCCCGATTCACTCTGCAACTCTCTCTCTCTCTCCTATGCAACTCTCTCTCTCATTATTCTCTCAGTAGAATCTCGCCTCTAGGGGAACCGATGTCAATCGAGAATCGCCTCAATTGGTTTCCTCCTCCCCATCGACCGGTTACGGTCGGTTGCTCCCTCATTTTTTCAGACGTCGGTCGGAGTTGGTATTGCCCAAAAACCACGCCAACGCTATTGGTTTTCACCCCTAGCTGCAACCTAAAACAACAATAGGCATGCACCACACACTACGCACATAGGAGGTGCATGGTCTAAAATCACCTATTGAAATGGAGATCTAGAAAGGGGGTGAAAAGTGGGTAGACAACCACACCAATGAAGGGGCACATGCAAATATCATTGGGCAGACTACGGCAAAAAAGTATGATCATGAAAAATGAAATGGGAAGAGATTTGTGGTCATACTGAAAGGAAATATGAGAGAAAGGGTTGGCCAAGATGACCAAACATGTCCAGTTTATTATTAGAACATAGGCAATGCATATAGAATTACATTAAAGTGTTTGTAGCATATTCTAATTCTACATGTCGAGTGTACACTTATCTATTAGTTACATACTTGAATGTTGACTATACAAAATAAAGATTAGAGACTCTTACTCCTATTTATCCTTCTGCTTTTATCTTGAATTGATCATGATCTGTTACTTGAGAATTATCAAAAGGTTTATCCTTTTGAGTTGCTGCCTGTGTGACTATACTAACAATCCCCCACAAGCTGATGGGGGACGAAGTCACCACAAGCTTGGATTTGAGAAGAATAAACTAAGGAGATGGGAGACCCTTAGTGAAGATATTTGCAACGTTATCATGACGAGAGATGAATTTCAGGAAAATATCATGGTTGAGCATCTTTTCAAGCACAAAATGGTAGTCAACCTCAATGTGCTTGGTTTGTGCATAGAAGATTGGATTGAAATCCAAGGACAAGGCAATAACACTGTCACACCAAAGAGTAAGTGCAAGAGATAATGGCAGGCGAAGCTCCTTGAACAACATCTTTAACTAGTAAAGTTCAATAGTTGTGATTTCTAATAAGCAGTATTCAGTCTCGGTGCTAGAGCGTGAAACAAACAATTGTTTCTTTGAAGTCCACGAAACAAGATTGGAACCAAGAAAAACTATAAAACCAATGGTTGATCGTCGATCATCTGAGCTGCCATCCCAGTCTAAGTCACAATAGGCTGAGAGATTGCCTTTGGTATAGAAGAGCCCTTGCTCCTTAGATCCCGGTAGATAGCAAAGGACCCTCTTTGCAATAATCCAGCACGTGTCAAAAGTTGATTCATATGTTGACATAATTGGTTGACAACAAAGACTATGTCAAGGTGTGTGATTGTACAATATTGGAGGGCTCCTACCACATGATGATAAGTAGTTGAATGAGGCAGAGGCACTCCATCATATTTAGATAATTTTGAGCGAGAGAGATAGGGTGATTTGGATGGTTTCGCACCCTCCATATGCACTCGAGATAAGAGATCTACAATGTACTTAGCTTGACACAAGTGAAGCGCTTCATTAGTACAAGCAGCTTATATAACAAGAAAAAAATGCAAGGGACCAAGGTCTTTTAGTGAAAATTCCTACTGTAGTTGTGTAATCAATGAGGTAATCACTTGAGACTTAATTCCAGTCACCAGAATATCATCAACATAGATTAGCAGGAAATTTGGACAACGCCATAATAAAAGTAAAATAATGAGGTCTCAACCAGAAAGGCTGTAAAGCCAATATCTAAGACAAATGAGGACAATCTGAAGAACCAAGCTTGAGGAGCTTGTTCTAAGCCATAAATAGTTTTATGTAACTTGCAAACAAAGTCAGGATGTTCTGTATCAATAAATACTTGAGGTTGTTCCATGAACACCTCTTCCACGAGATTGCCATACAGAAAGGCATTGAAAACTTCCAATTGCCTTTCTTCCCAACCAAAGTGAACAACTAAGGTCAAAACCACACGAATTGTCGAAGGTTTAATTGCAGGAACTAAGGTCTCAATGTAGTCCAACCCTCCTTCGTTGATCAAGTCCTTTTGCCACAATATTTGCTTTGAACCTTTCAATAGATCCATTTGGGTGTTGCTTGATTTTGTAAACCCATTTGTTACGGATGATATTATGCATCCGTGGGAGGGGGCATAAGGACCAAGTACCTGTGAATATTAAAGCCTCATATTCTTTCTACATTGCTTGTTTCCACCTAGAATCTTTAATGGCTTTGTTGAAGCTAGATGGTTCAGTTTCAATAAGGGTGGCTGAAAGAGTTGAAATGGATGTTTATGCCTTGTTTGTTTTCACAACTCCTCTCAACTCATCTCATCTCTTCTCATCTAATCATTATAACTTTCCCAAATTTTCATACAAAATAAAATAAACAATTCAACTTTTTCAAATCCCAAAACATAAATAATATTGAAAAAATATATTCTAACAATATTTTATTCAACTTTTAACTTTAATCCCAACTCATCTCATCTCATCTGTGAAAACAAACGAGACTGCTACAAGTATAGAGATGATAGTCAGGGTAGGTTTTGGTTTGAAGAGTGCCTGTATGAGACCTTGTTATCATGGGGTGAGAGGGTAGTCTCGGGTAATAGAAGTGAGAGAAGATTGAGATGGAGTAGGATCAGATAAAGTGGTGACAGAAGCTACATCAGTCATGGTAAAGAGAAGACAATCTAGTGAAGGTTGGTTGGTGGATTTAGTGTCATGTAAACTAGCAAGACCAAAATATAAATATGGCAAAACAGTAGATAAGAGATGAGAGCTAACAATGAAGGTGAAAGGTGCATCACTAACGACATTGATCTTGGATGGCAAAGTGGAAGCGGCAATATCCTTGGTAGGAAAAGATGTCTCAGCAAAGATGAAACGACATGATAAGTAGACTTTATTGGAGATTGGGTCAAGACACTTATAGCCAACATAGTTGTAGCCAAGAAAAATACAAGGTTTTATCCAAATTTTAATTTATGTTGGCCAAAGGGACGAAGTAAGGGGTAACACTTACAATCAAAGACACAAAGAAAGTTATCAACTGGTGCACGATTATGAAGTTTAACATATAAGGACAGACGATTAAGTGTAGGAGTGGGTAGTCTCTCTTTTTTTATGAAAGTTTGAAACTGTTATTCATAAACAACAGTTACATCAAAGATTCTGACCAAATAATTTGATAAATACATTATGGGAAAGAATTCCACCAAATTACTAGATCATCAAGATGTATGGCAGTCTTTGCCAAAGTGTGCGATGCTTCATTAGCCATCTGTCCCTTATGTTGGATAGAACATTTCGGGAGCATCTTCATCATATTCTTCACCTCGAAAATGAGGTTCCCCCATAAAGATCTTGACACACCTGATTCTAACAATTCATATACTGTTGTTAGGAAAGCATTAACCTATACTCTGTTTGAAAAACTGTAATGAGCCAATAATGTTAATCGTGTTTCAAGTACATGTCTTAATTTACCTTCAACTAGGCCATTCTATTGATATGTATGTGGACATGCCTTGTGATGGATGATGCCATGTTTGATGAGGAAAGCTTGAAAATAAGAAGACACATATTCTCCTCCACCATTTGATTTGTATCGATCCAAAAGAAATTTGATAGCTTAATTTCTTTAGAACTTAGAAATGTCGTAAAATCTCGAAAAAATTTCACAAATTGAGCAATTGATTATGTTTTAGTCCATTAGTGTAGTCGGATCCCGATCCACTATGGTGACGGAGTTGCCTTTCCATTTAACTAAGGCACTTAGGAGTATAATTTTACCAAACGAATTGCACCATTAGATTCATATAAATATTTAGAATTTTACGGTACAATAATAAGTTCCAACTTTTTGGATGAATAGTAGATGGAGTTGCCTTTTTTAACTAAGGCACTTAAGAATATAATTTTGCGAAACAAATTGCATCATTACACTCGTAGAAATATTTAAGATTTTATGGCATAATAAAAAAATTTGATTTTTTCGGATGAATAGTAACCCTTCGGGAGAGCACCACATGACAACTGATTCAAACAGTTGTCAAATTGCCAAGTAGGATGTATAAATCTACACTATAAATACTTTTTAGTTGGACACAAGGCACAATCCTAGCTATCCACATGGGAATCCTAGGACACATGCCAAGTGAAGAACAAAGTGTGAAGAGAAGGAATATGATTCAAACTTGTTATCATGTTATCTTACACCAAATACTATCTCATCCAACCAAACACTATTCTTCAACCAAAAGAGGGTTGCAACACTAATGAGACCCCAAAACATTAGAAGCCAACCAAAACCCCAAACCCTTTGAGGAAACCGAAATCCCAAGTTGGTTTCCAAACCCTAAACACACCTAGTTTTGATTAATTTCTTATTTGGTTAAATCACTTTCACATGCAACTAACCACTCTCTTACACCTCGGTAATTACATTTGACCAAGAAAAAATTCATTTGGACTTAACCCTAGCCGAAACCCTAATTAAACCTCATTGAAACTCCAAATTGAGCCCATTCGGTTAAGCCCATCTTTGGCCCAACCGAAACCCCATTTTGGCTCACATTTCTTGAGCAAGTTTCATCCTCCTTAGAAGGCCATACCATTGCTATCATGCCACCTCATGATTGGCCCCAAATAGTGGCCTAATGGCAAGTCAAACCACCCACATTAGCCCTCACCCATTCGACCAGAACAACAACAGAAAATCTGACAGCACTTCAGCCATTTTCTTCCCCACTTTCACAAGCCAACCTCCCACCCAAGTCAGCCCCTTCATCTATACCCCACACACCTTGCCTTTGCCTCCACTCTTTGTCACTTTTTCCTTTGTTTTCCAAGAGCAAAACTGAAAGACCTAAAGAAGATTTTCTAGGTAGATTTTGCCTCTTGAGCGTACAGCCTTTGTAAGTATTTTCTTGAGCTCTGACATCTTCCATTTTTACTAGCATTGAGTCTAGTTTACTTGGGTGTGTATTGGTGAATTCTTTGTGGAAATTTGATGGATGAAAGTTGGATTTGATGATGGAAAGGTTTTAGTTTTGGCAGTATTGATGGTTGTGTGGAACTTTGATTGTTTTGTGAGATTTTGATGAAATGTTAGGTAGATCTTGATAGGATGAAGTGTTAACATGTTTATGTAGAAGTTTATGGTATGATCCAAGAATGTTAGGTTTTATAAATGAGTTTTGCATGATTACAAAGTGTTAGAAAATGATTGGCTCAAAACAGTTTCTATTTTGGTTTAGGTTGTGATTTCGGTTCTAGGAACTTGATCCTATGGCTTTGATTTTCATATATGTTATTCTTGAGGCTTTGATCTATGTGTTAAGAGTTTATTTTTTTAAGAGTTATGGTTTAGATCTTTGATGGAGTATTGATAAACATGCAACAATTTGTTTAAAACTCAATCTAGAGGCACTCGGTTTTGATAATATGTTTTGATGAAATATTTGCATTGACATGCTAGATTTAATGTTTATATCAAGTTAGAACTTGAACATGAGGTATATTATTTTGTTATTTGAAGATTTGTTTCATAAAGTCAAGGATCTAGTGACTTTGTTTCAAGTCCAAAGCATGTTATACTCAGTTTCATGATTCTATGCAAACCGATTGTTCTAAGTGGTATTTTGTAATTTGTTGATTTTTCAGGCATGCTATCACTTAGGTTTGAATTATGAACATGTTAGGAGAGTATTTAGAATTTTGGAGTCCTTGGAATTGATTTCAAAGTGTTAGGCCAAGAACTTCAAGAGTTGGTTCTATTTTCCCTTATCTTGATGTTTTGGTATTTTCTATGGTGTAGTGAGTTTAAGTTTTCAAGAAATATGTAAATTGGTGTCTTAGCATTATTTTAGAACTAAAGATGCGATTTTTTAGAGTTGCTAAATTCGGTTTAAGCAAGTTAATATGTTGGATGGTCAAGAAGCAACAAAATCATGGTTTTTGCCTAATGGTGAATCGGCCAAGAGAGAGTTGGCGTAGTTGTGATTAGTTTTATTTTTTTTTCAGTCCATATTTAGATTTAGGATGAAATTTAAATAAAAAATGTAAATTTTGATAAGTTTTGAAGTTCGTTTGCAAAATTCTTATTCTATGGGCATATTGTAATTTCTCAAAAGTAGGGGAATAACTTTTCAAATTTAGCCCTAAGTTAGTAAGTTTTATTTTTATGAGATTTATGTCAAATAATCTAACTTTAGAAAATGTCTCATTTCAGTTCACGCCTTTTTACGCTTCACTTAACATTACGCTACGCTTTCTCTTTACGTAAAAAAATCCGTTAGTTAACTTTTAACTTACTCTCGATATTTTTACATATGTGTGGCAATAAGAACTTTATATTCATGTTTATTATGCTCAGTATTACAGTTGTTTATAATATATCATACCATGTCATCTGTTACACATTTATTTGTTTCTTGAATGCCATGTCATCTATTACACGTTCATTTGTTACCTGCCACGAACATCACGCCATCATGTTTGTTATAAATTTATCCATTACATGTCATGAATGTCATGTCATCTATCATTGTTACACGATTATCTATTACATGTTTACCTGTTACATGCCCCAAATGTCATGTCATCATGTGTGTTACACGTCTATCTATTATATGTGACGAATGTCTTGTCATCATGTCTATCACATATTTATTTGTTACATGTCATGAATGTCATGTCATTATGTATGTCACATGTTTATCTGTTACAATCTACGAATGCCAAATCACCATTAATATTACATGTTACTTTGTCACATGCCATGAATGTCATGTCATCATCATTGAGTATGTCATGAAATATTTCTGAGTCAGCATGCATAGGGTACTCATGGCGAAAGCATTCTGCTTGTCAGAGTATTTCTAATAACAACTTGAATAAGGTACTCTTGGCGAAAGCATTCTGTTTGTTAAGAGTATATCTAATAAAATACTCATGGTGAAAGCATTCTATTTGTCTGAGTATCTCTGATGGAATACTTGGAGGAGGCAATATGCTTTGTTTAAATATTCCTAACAAAACATCAAGGCTCAGGCATTCTACGTTGTCTGAATAAATCAGTAATCGACCATATATTTGTAACAATGTCTCATGGTCACGCAAGCACGTCATGTTCAAGTCATATTATGTTCATGTCAAGTTATGTCATTTTCAAGTCAAGTTCATGCCACATTATTTTGAAATCATGTCGTGCATGTTCAAGTCCATTTCATGAAACATACATGTCATTTATTGCCAAGCATGCCTATTCATGCTATTGGTAGCTTGGGAACTTTACTTGCTGAGATTTTGAAAATCTCACTTGGTGGTCCTAACTAAACTTCCCTTGTTAATAGTAGGAGTTGTGCTAAGTCTGATGGAGCACCATGTCCTAGATTGGATGACGTCGAGTAGATCGAGAAAGAACCTTGAAGAATAATGGGGATGATACTTCAATTTTTTAATGTGGTTTTGGCACTAAGAACCGAGCTACGTGAGCGACTTGTCATATAAACTAGATTTCTTTTAGTCTATAACTAAGGAGTTCCAGTTCTAGTACAATGTTTATTTACTTTGAAAATTGGTTGGACTAATGATATTACTTTTGAGTATGCTTATATGAATGAAACATAAGGATATGTTGGGATTAGTATTCCGATACATCGTGTTTTGCTCATAGAAGAAAAAATTATCCGCTGCAAATAGTGCATAGTGTTAAATGCATGCTAGGTGCACTGCATTCTTAATTGTCATGAAATGGGGTATGTGATCTTGTGTTGCATGTCCTGACGCTTGAAACTCTGTTAGATCTTAAACGAAGTTTGGGGGTGTCACATGATTGAAGTTACTTCATGGTTGAAGAGTATTGATTTTTAACCATAAGGTTAAACTTAACAAATATTTCATAGACTTAAAATTTGTTGTAAAGGGTACAACCATGTCCACCTGGAAAAATCATCAACGAATATTACATGACATTTGCACCCACTCATTGAAAGTATAACAGAAGTTCAAATGTTTGTATGGATTAATTGAATAGGGGAAGTAGAGATGCGAGAAGAAGTAGAAAATGGTAATCATTTTCCTTTGCCTAATTGAAAAGAATCATAAAGAGCATTTTTATAAAGATCATTGCTCGAAACAGGGAGCTTATTTTGGTTAATAACATGAAAGATTACGCTAGTTTGGGTAATTACTATTTATTATTTTATTATTATTTTTTACCTACTTTTCATTACTATTCACTATTATTAAATATTCTATCATTACTTTTTTATTACTTTTTCACTACTATTTACAGAATATCTGAGATCACCTCACTACCTAAACACAAACCTGCATCAATGGAAGGGTGTCCTAATCTAGAGTTTCAGATTTTTGAAAAAGTCTTGATGCCAAGTAAAGCCACCAAGCCACGCCAACTCTTTTCAGCAGTCTTGTGAAATCGCAAAGGATAGAGATCATTATCGCTCTTGCCCTCATGAGGATTGCCTTGGTTTGCATTTCCTTCACATAAAAAATGGGTATGTGTAAATTTAAAAGAACAGTTGTTATCAACACAAAATCGTTGAATAAAGAATAGGTTTGTAAAGATTTTAGGACAAGGGAGAACATTGTTGAGATAAAATGTAGAGGTAGGTGAGTGCAAGAGAGAAGAAACATAGTTTTCAATAGGCAGGCCTAGTCCATTGCCGACATCCATAGTCTCATTGGTCTCAAATGGTTGCTGACGTGTGAGATTGGCCAAGTCATTGGTGATGTGGACATTTACCCCACTATCAACATACCACTTATCTTCATAGGCAACATTAGTTTGGGACACCATTATAACAAGCTGAGGAGGAAGGTGTTCTAACAGTCCGCTAGAAATTCAATGGTGGAATTTCTATAGTTTTTAGAAATCTCGTGAAAATTCAAAAGTTTTCAAGAATCGACCAATCGCGTAGGTTTTGGTTTGTCAGCATAGTCAGTGTTACCACTCACTTTGGGGCCAAAAATGAAAGTTTATTTATTTGAGAAATTTAGAAGTTTCATAATGAGATACAGTCTGCACCATTGGACTCAGATAAAAATTTAGAATTTTATGGCCCAATAAACTCATTTTCAGTTTTCAAACGAAATGCCTGTCAAAAACGCATTTTGATTATTTCGAGGCAATTCGGAGTTGATTTTTAATAAATGACTTACACTATTAGGTTAGTATGATTATTTAAGGTCTTTCACAAAGTTTATTTTCACTTTTTTGGAGTGAATAGTAACCTCGATACTAGCACCAAGTGCAGTGTTTTCAAAATCATAGTGTAGAATATCCAAATTAGGTTAGAGAATCACTTAGCAAGATTTTAGTCATGCTTAGTGAATACTATTGGACACTTGACACTAAGAGGAACCATGATATGGAAATGTGAAAGAAATCAAGGTGTGCGATCATGCCACATAAACAAAACATTATTTTATCCAATCATTCATTTTGTGCCAAACCAAATAGGGTTTCTACCCTAGTGAAATCCTAGATACTTAGAATCCAATTGAAACCCCAAAAGTTTGGAAAAAACCAAAACCCTAAACGGTTACCCCAAACTTGATTCCAAACCCTAAATGGATCATATTTCTAGTATTGTATTTAATCACTTGATTAAATCACTTTCACAAGCTATTAATCTCTCAAATCCATGTTATGACATTATTATTCAACCCTTTAAACCATGAAAATTTTGTTGGGTCAAGAAAAATTAGATTTGGACTTGATAGCATCTCAAACCCTAACCAAACCCTCTTTAAACCCCAAAATGAGGTTCATCCGGTTAAGGCCCATTAGGCCCACGAATTTGGACCACCTTGGCAAAGTTTCTTGAGGAAGTTTCCTCCCACACTTGGCTAACCACCCATTACCCAAGGCAGCCCCAAAGTCGTGCAAGATGTGAAGGCCAAAAGCCACCTCACCACCACCCTTCACTTGGAAGATTCCTTGGCTGAAAACCACTCATTGTTGCCCATTGTTTTTGCGCCTTGTTTTGGGAAAAACCACCATCACTCAAATGTCACTCAAGCCTTCCTTTCACTCTTCAGAATGTGTAAGAGATGTGCAAGCCATTTCCACACTCATTTCATCCCTTTCACTCACGTTCTTGGAGAGAATACTTAGGTTGTGTTTAGATAGTGAAGTGAGTTCAGATATTCTGTTAATGGTAATTAAAAAGTAGTGAAACATTAATAATAAGATATTGAGTATTAGTAAAAAGTAGGTGAAAAGTAATGATAAAATAATGAATAGTAGTGAAGTATTCGGAGAACACTCTAGTAACCAAACGACGTCGAGTTTTCTCTCGAGCAGTTTTCTGAGCCTTCTTGTTGAAGTCCTTATATGTATTTTCCAATGATGATTACTTCATAGTTTTTCCTATTTGAGCCTAGTTTCTGTGGATACATTTTTTGTTTGATTTCATGGTCATTAGTCAGTCAAAAGTTGTTTTAACCATGGAAAAGTCACTATGAGCGATAAATTGGATAGTATGTTATATTTTGGAGTTTTTGACCAAGCTAATGGATAGATGTTGATCCGAAAATTTTATGTAGTGTAGTTAACATGTTTATATGAATGTTTGTTAAGGATTCATTGCATGTTATAAGCTTTTGATAAAAGATTTTCTTAGATCTAGAAAGTTAGAAACTGTAAGGAGTAAAACAGTTTCTATTTTATGAAAGCTTGGATCCTTTTGGTTTAATCTTACTCCAATGACTTTGATATTTTTATTTGATGATCCTAAGCCTTTGACCTACATGTTAGGATGTTGGTTTGAAGATTTTAGTTATTGATTTGTGAAAATATGATTTTTATGCAAGAGAATACTCGGTTAGGTCAAAAGTTTGATGATTTCAGCTAGATCCATGTTTTGGTTTATTTTTAGCCATGTGATTTTAAGTTTAATGCTTGAATCTACTTTGAGACATATTTGTAAGTCATATGATGTTTTCGGTTTGAATGTTTTATGAAGGTATGTTTCAGATCAAGTGGTTTGATCAAAGTCAAAGTTGAGAAAATTTAGTTTTGATGAAGTGTTGAAGTCTAGTGCTTCAAGTTGGATTTTTGTGACTTTTGGTGATTTTTACTTGATAATTCAAAACATGTTAGTTCTTAAAAGTGTGTTATGGACATGTTAGAAGAAAGTTTTGAATTTTTTGAGTTCTTGGAGATGTTTTAAAACGAGTAAAAACCTTGAGATTCAAGATTTTGTATTTTAGTTAAAAAGTTTGGATCTTTTTACTAAAACGTTTTGTGTTTGTGTGAAGTGGATTTTTTTTTGTTGTGTTAAGCATACTTCTAAGTATAGAATTTGATTATCTATGTTGCAATATTTTGGTTTAAGCATAAGTTTTAAAGTTGGACAAAATTACAACAAAAATCAAAGAGAAATGACATAAGGAGTTTCGGCCATAGTATGTTTCTCATGGTTATGATTTATTTTAAATATTTATAATTAAATATTTTAGTTTAGGATAAAATTTACATGAAAAATGTAAATTTTGGTATTTTTGTAGTTATGATGTGATTCCTTAAGTTATGGGTAAAATGGTCATTTTTTCACATGTAGAGGGTAAACTAATAATTTTACTCTAAGATAATATTTTCATATTTCTAAGTTATTAGTGATGAAGTTCTAACGTTTAGAAATCCTTAATTACAGTTTTTCATATTTCATACTTTTTCCCATAATCGCAAAAATCATTGTAAGTTAGTTTCTAACTTACTATCAGATTCTTGTGTATGTATGTAGGGGTGTCAAATCGTGTTAACAGGTCATGTTCGTGTCGTGTCAGGACATGTATATTATACTATATGGATCAATCCAAACACGAACCATTAAACTTATCGTGTCAAAATCTCAAACCCTAACACGACACATTAACATAACAGGTCGTGTTGAGTCAACCAGTTTTGACCCGTTCGTGAATACTACGAAATAGGTTAACACGACACGTCCTGACCCGACCCGTTTCAACTCGTTTATGTAGATGGGTTGAACATACCCAAAATTAACCTGTTTGACCTCATTAAGTTTAGCATAATTTTATATAAATGTTAAAATCACAATATTTATAAAAAAATATAAAACTAACTATAAGTCCAAAATTACAATTCAAACAATAAAAATATCAAAATTAAAAATCCCAACAATTTTACTTTTAGGTATAAGGGGTAACTTTAACTTTCTTATCGGGTCATAACAAGTTATAACGGATCAAAATAGTTGACATGTTATCAACCCGTTAAGCAATTGTGTTTTAACGAGTCAACCCGTTAAGACTAAACTCAAACCCATTATTATCATGTCGTATTCGTATTGGGTTAACGTGTTGTGCCACATATTGCTACTCCTATATGTATGTTGGTAAGTGAACTACTATTTATGTACTTATGTTATCCTATATGCCATGCTACATCATGTATGTCTATTATGCATGTTATATTCTGTCATGACATATGTATCTGTCACATAATATATTCAATCATGCAATATTTATCTGTTATACAATCAATATACTATGTCAAGTAATGTTATTTGTTTCATGTTATGCTATGTCACATAATGTTTTCTATTACACATTATGTCATGTCACGAAATGTTTGTCCGTTACATGTTATGTCATGTCAGGAAATGTTTTTTTCTTACATGTTATGTCATACCACGAAATGTTTGTCTGATATATGTTATGTCATGTCATGAAGTGTTTGAATGTTTCATGTTGTCATGTCATTCATTTCTCGTACATGTCACATTACGTTACGTCAAATCATCTATCATTTTGCTTCATATCACGTCATGTCTCGAGTACAGAGTATGTCTCAAGTCATCTGTCCTTACAGATCATCTGAAATATTCTTAATATCAAAACAGAGTGTTAAGAAATCGATGTGGGACATGGTACATTTATACTTGTAGCATTCCATCACGTGCACTTGGGAATTTGATGCCCAAAATAGCTTGCTCTATTAATATTAATGGCAATCATTTTATGTTTTTGTAACTTGGTCTAATTCGTAATTCTTAACACTAATTACTACAAAATTTTTAAACCAGACTATAAGTACGTACATGCGTAAGATAAAATAAATAAATAAATTCTGAATTCTTTAAAGGATCCAAATATCTTCTAAGTTGGTTGTATTCTAGAAAATATTGACCTCCCAATAAATAGTTTCTATTTATAAAAATTACTTTACTTATCGTATACCTTTTTTAAAAAAAATAAACCTCATTGTATTCATATTCAACTTGTATCAGATACAGTATACATTTTGTCTATAACCAACTGATTAGTAATCAAATCTGGACCCTCTTCTACCCAATACATGTCATCATCACAATACAAAGCCATTTTAGCCAATTGATGAGTTACCTCATTACCCTCTCGATGAGTAAAACCCACCTCCCACCTATTATAGTTACTCAGTTTCTGTTGTAAGTCTTCCACCACATGACCAAATCTGTAATCATCCTTATCCTCCTTCATAACAACATCAATAACTCCCTTTGCATCCCCTTCAAACATAACATCCCTTAGCCCCAATTCTTCACACAGTACCATTGCTTCCCATAGTACAGTGCATTCTACAATGAAAGCAAAGCTACTATATCCCCTTTTGGCACACTTTACAACAGTAACCTCTCCATTGCAATCCCTTATAACAACCCCAATATCCATATTCTGAGATGACACATTTAGAGTTGCATCAAAATTGACCTTAAGTTTCAACCCCTGGCTTTTTCCACCTCTTACCTCCACCATTTCCTGCACTAACAGTTTCCTTTTCTGCCTCTCCCCCTATCTTCCCTTGAGCCAACTTAAACTCCTCATACCCTACCAATAATATATGTACAACATTGACAAGATCTAAGAATTTCTTATCAAATACAGCTTTATTTCTTCTATGCCACTAGATATTTCTCATAATCATGCCCATTTTCTCAATATTTTCAATTGTAAGTTTGTTGTACATTTCATCCCAAAGCTGAAAAAAACTCTTCACCCCTACCCTCCATTTATGTACAAGACTCCCCACCTCTGCCTAAACATCAGAAGCTGTAGGACACCACCAAAGAGCATGCATCACAAACTCCTCTTCTGTCAAACAGATAGGACACTTTGCTTCCTTTACCATCCTCCTCTGACATAAGTTCAACTTTGTAGTGAGAATGTTGTTAGCTAACTTCCAAAGAAAATGTTTGATAGCCCCTAGAACACCCAGCCTCCATATCTGCTTCCATATTACTTCCTCTCTCCCATCCCAAGAAATCTCCCCACCCCGTTGCCTCCTAGCCTTCTGCTCCATATGATAAGCACTCCTAACCTAGTACTTACCATTTTTTGTGGGTTCCCAGATCAATCTGTCTTTTGCTCCCATTGGACTGAAAGGTAAAGACAAGATCAAGTCAGCTTCATCTTCATCAAATATCTGCCTCACCAGTACCACCTTCCATCCTTTTACAACCTCATTAATCAACTCACACACTCAAGCATCTTCATGTAGCACTTTCACTTGAGTCTATACACACCCTGTCACAAGTGTAGGCAGCCATTTTTGTCCCCAGATTTTGATAGCTTCCCCATTTCCCACCCTTCACATTCCTCTCCTTATCACCCTCAAAGCTGACCACACACTCCTCTAAATAAAGGAGGGGGACTTGCCCAATGAAGTTTCAAGCAATTTGAAATTTTTGAAATATTTTTCTTTAAAAATCCTAGCAACAAGAGAGTTAGGGTCTTTCAACATTCTCCACCCTTGCTTAGCTAGCATAGCCATATTGAAATCTTTAAGCAGCCTAAAACTCATCCCTCCAATTGTTTTACTCAGTCCCATTCTACTCCACTTCCACCAATGGATCCCATTTTTTTTTTTATGTTGAGACCACCAGAATTTTGCAAAGTGCTGCTCAATTTCAACACACAATCTTTAGGCAACTTGAATACACTCATTGTGCATGTGGGAATGGCTTGTTAAATAGCCTTAATTAGCACTTCCTTCCTAGCTTTAGAGAGAAAGCCATTTTTTCAGTTTTGGATCCTGTTCCATACCCTTTCCTTAAGACCCCTCAGAGCATTGTACTTGGATCTACCTACAATGGCAGGCAACCCAAGATATTTTCATATCTATCACAAATAAAGGACCCAGCATCCTTAAAGATTTCCCCCCTCACACTCTCTTTGGTGTTTGTACTAAAGAAAATGGAGGTCTTATGCTTGTTTAGCTTCTGCCCCAAGACCTTATCGTCACAATCAATGATAGAATAAATGCTTCTCCATTCATCATTAGTTGCCCTTCCAAAGATCACACAATCATCTGCAAAAAAAAAACAGATGATTGACCCTCAACCCTCCCCTCACAGCTGCAACTCCCCTTATTACACCTTCCCTTCTAGCTTTCAAAAACAGTTGGCTTAATCCCTCTGCACAAATCATAAACAAATAGGGGGATAGGGGGTCTCCCTACCTCAACCCCCTAGAAGGTATGATTCTCTTCCCTGGCTTGCCATTCACCACCACTGAGTAGCTACTATTTGAACACATACCATTAGCTGCCTAGCTAGCTTTTCCCCAAACCCCAATCTAATCAACATGGCTTTTAGAAAAGGCCATTCAACTCTATCATATGCCTTTGACATATCAATTTTTATAGCCATACTACCTGTTTTTCCTTTTGGCTTCGATTGCATCGAGTGGAGCAACTCAAAGGCTACTATAATGTTATCAGTAATAAACCTATCTGAGATAAAGGCACTTTGATTCTGAGAAATAGCAACATTCAGTACCTTTGTGACTCTATTAGTAAGGACCTTTGAGATTACCTTATACAAGACATTGCATAAGCTAATTGGCCTGAACTCCATCACCATCTTAGGCTCTTCTACCTTTGGAACCAATGATATGAGGGTGTGATTTAAGTCTTCAACCATAGACCCCCCATTGAGGAACTCCAAAACAGCATTACAAACATCCCTGCCTAAGATTCCTCAATGTTTCTGATAAAACCTAGCCCCAAAGCCATCACGCCCAGGAGATTTCCAATGAGACATCTGTTTTAGAGCCCTCTCCACCTCATCCAGTCTAAAGGTCCCTTCAAGACCCCTCCTCATCTCACAAGTGATCTTAGGCTTTATATCAGCAATACACAGTTCAATATCAGCTGCAGTGGGGTTATTTCAGGTATAGACTTCAGAGAAATATTCTCCAAAAGCCCCCTCAACTTTTGGCTGCTTCCTCAGTATACACCCTTGTGAATTGGTAACCTCAAAAATCAAATTCTTTCTTTTTCTCTGACTTGCATAGGCATGAGAAAATCTTGTATTACGGTCCCCTTGTTGCAACCAATGAGCCTTAGCACTTTGCTTCCACCATATGTTCTCCTGCTCCAGCAACTTATCCAACTCCCCACTAACCATCTTTATTTCAGTAATATGCTCAGGCACTTCCTCTTTTTTTAGTTCTTTGAGCTTGCCAGAAATAGTCTTAATATCTGCCCTTCTCCTTAATTCCTTCCCTTTGGACCACAATCTGAGAGCCTGCTACAAGAATTAAGACTTTTCTGAACATTGGACAGACTCCCTTTCTCCCCATTATTTCTCTTCCACACCCCTTTCACTATTGCCCCACACTCCCCATCCTTATCCCAACTCATTTCATAACGAAATATTTGCTTTCTTCTCTCATTAGTAGCCCCTTCCCCTGAGCTAGTAAGCAATATAGGTAGATGGTCAGAGGACCAAGCTACCGCTGTCTCCACTCCGACCCCATTAAAAACCCTTCTCCAGACTTGGTTTGCAGCTGCTCGATCCAACCTCTCCTTAACAAAAGAACCATCTTCATTTCTATTACTCCATGTGTATTTAATGCCCCTCCATCGAAGATCACTCAATCCCCCATTTGTTAAAGCATTTCTAAAGTCCTCCATCTGTCCCTCCCTCCTCATTTCTCCTCTTGAGACACTATTTCATTAAAGTCTCCTATTACACACCAGCCTACCCCAGATGGAGGCTTAATGGCTTGTAATAGCTCCCAAGAACCCTTCCTCTTAGCAAATTCTGGATTCCCATAGAAACCAGTCAAGAGCCATTTAGAACTCCCCCCCTCTGTTCTTCACCCACAAGCAAATATGCCACTAAGAATAGTTCCACAGGTCAACCCTATCTACATCCTTCCACAACATCACCAAACCTCCACTCAAACCTATCAGTTCCACCACCAAACATCCCTCAAAACCCAGCTTCTTTTGCACAACTTCTATTTTCTTTGATCTCAATTTTGTCTCCATGATGAAGACAAAGTCTGGCACCTTTTCCTTTGCAAGTTTGCAAATGACTTGAACTGTCCGAGGGTTGCCAAGCCTTTGACAGTTCCAACTCAAGACCCTTATTGATCCTAGCAAGGTTGCCTCGCAGCACCTGCCAATAAAAGTGAATTGTCACCCCCCAATTTCCCTCCTCAACTTCTTTGTAATCTCACCCCCTTCTCCATTCTCTTCCTCCTCTCTCCCAACCAACCTTTTTTTTTCTCTCTAAACTCACCCGCGCCCTTCTGTTTTGCCAACCCCCTCTTACTCTCCTCTTCCATGTCTTCATTTGCTCTTGCATTTTATCTCCCACATCCCCCCCCCCCCCAATTTCCCATAGTTTGTACCATCAATGGCTCCTCCCTCTCCATCTTACTGCTTATGGCCTCTCTCACAAACTCATCTACCATCGCACCTCTCACCTCTTTTTCCTTTCCTTCATCCCCTTCCCTACTTTTCAGTTTTTCCTTTGGCCCCTCTCCAGCCTCCAACACCTTAACAACCACTAAACCAATCTCACTGACCCCCTCATCCCCAACCCCTTTATTCTTCCTCTCCCCACCCCCATTTGTTTCTGCCTCACTTTCCCCAACCCCTTTTGACACTCTCCAGCCCCCAACAGTAGCAAAAGATTCACTCTCCTCTCCCCTGCTAGCCCCTTCATTATTGTCTTTCTTCCCCCCAAACCTCTCTCCTCCCCAACTCCCCTGAATCCTCTCTTTTCAAGTCCCACCTCAGCTCTAAGCCACGAGCCAAATTGCTCTTGTATACCCTTCCCACTCCCTGGCCCATCTCCTCCATTCTCGCACCCCTTCTCCCCATGGATCAGCCATCCACAAAGGAAGCACAACCTAGGTAGTTTCTCATATTTGAGACTTGCCCACACATTCTGTCCATTCACATTGATCCATCTACCTCGAACCATAGCCTTCATCAGTGGAATTTCCATCCTAACTCTCAAGAACTTTCCCCACCCTATCCCGTCCACTGGAACATCCACCTCAATGAATTTCCCTAATGACTCACCAATCAACCTCCCTTTCTCCTTCGTCATACAGACCATAGCTAAGTTATGTATCTGAATCCAAAACTGCTCACAGTTGAAGCTCCACTCATTTGGTTGTGCATAGGCATCAAACACTTCGAGTGCAAACAAATGGTTGTCAAACAACCATGGTCTGCCATCCATCACCCGTAATTTATCAGCCAGAGATCAAAAAGTAATAACAAACTTTTTATCACCTACCTCTCTGAACTCAGCTGGCTTGCTGATTCGCCAGATTTTTCCCATCGTAGCCGAGATAATCTCCTTGCCTATTGACCTCTACATACAAATCTTCCCAATGATACTACGTTCACCTTGCTCCCAAAATTCCTCCTCCCCAACGTCCACTACTATTCTCTCCTCCTCCAATAATCTCAGCTTCTCCCACTGTGCTTCCAGTCTCTTCATCCCGCTACCGGAATTCTCTTCCATGGCCGCCTAAAGCACTCGTTCCCACACAGTTAGTTATAACTACTTTTCACCACTTATATTTTCTAGAGAGAAAATAGAGAGGAGACTACAACTCAAATATAGTCATGATCATTACTTATCATAAAACTTGAATGCCTAGTTAAGCTTACAAAGAGATTTAGACAAAATCCAATACAAATTTAGTTTATTTTAAAAGATCCTAAACTAATCTATTCTCTTACTCACTCATGAAAAATAATACAATTCTTAACGAGTGAAATTAAATTAACTACCAAGTCAAGTACTTAACATTGGCTTGTTTGAAAGTGTGCTAGCCGCACCACCTATGAAGGATTGAGATTTGTTTGTTGAATTAGATGATCATCTTGTGGTTGGTGGCTTAGAAAAAAACGTGAATTTTGGAACGGGAAGATCGGGTTTTTTTGGGAATTGAACTATTCTAATATATTCTCAAATTACTTCACTATTATTTACAAACAATTCGCTATTATTACAAATAGTTCGCTACTTATATTTACAAATTATTTACTATTATTCACAAATTATTTCACTACTATTCAGAGATGATCTGAGATACTCTTAATATCCAAACGGAGCCGTAGACTGTGTTTGGTAAGTGAAGTAGACTTTTACTTCTCTTTACAAATAGTTTACTACTATTCACAAACTATTCACTATTTTTTCAGTATTATTTACTACCATTCAAAGATCATCTAAAATAATTTCAGTATCCAAATATAGGCGTAATCATTCTTTATTGAATCTATCAATTGAAGGAAGAATATGAGGATAAGAACATACAATCCTTTTGGAATATAAATTTAGATGATAAGATTCTAAATTTTTAAAGGTCCATGTTCTAAACAATGTAGAAAAAATCTATTTATAAGTATATTTTTTATGCATATCTGCTAATATAGAAGACGTCCACATTAGTTATCTTAAAAAGTTCTTGGTATTTTAATTTTTTTTTAATTGTAATAGATCTGATAATAAATAGCATGTTAACACATCCATCGATTTGTGTGCGGTGAAATTAAAAAATATAAATATAATAAAAAAAAATAGATTGGTTATACTAAACGCAGCATAAAATGTTTGGACATGCATTCTTTTTTAAAGAAAATAGTTTTTGATTTAGAGATAAATTAAGATGAATTGATATATTTTTAGATGAATTAAATAAAATATTATTAGAATATTATCTTTTAATATTATTATTATTTTAAAATTAAAAAAATTAAATTATTTATTATATTTTATATAAAAATTAAAAAAAATTAAAACGATAAAATGAGATAAATTAAAATAAATTGGAATGAGTTTTCGGTCAAAACGGACTCAATGTCTCTTGTTTATTTCGTGGGTCTTTGAGTCTTTGTCGTTGGATTAGTCAGAGCACAATGATGGCGCCATAAAAATAATGGAGAAATGATACAAGAACGGACAAAGGTAAAAAGCAGAACCTAAAACCTTTATTCCTGTAATTGCATAAATAATAATAAGATTTGGATAGTAAAGTCTTGTCAATTCATTTCTCTCATTTTATTAATATTTAAATATTATAAATATAAATATTTTTTAATTTAAATTTTATAATATTTTTATTTAATTATTTCTCTCTTATTTTTTAAAATCTCATTAAACATATTAATTCAAATTATTTTACTATTATTTATAAATTATTTTATTATTATTTATAAATCATTTCTTCTCATCTCACTTTCTAATAAATACCTAAGTAAATAGAAACATAAACAAAAACCAACTAAGAACTCAAAAATCAATTACAACTGAAGAATATACCAAAATTCCAAAAAAAAAAATCAAATAATATTAGAAAAATACTGAAAACATTAAAAAAAAAAACGAAAACATAAGAAACCTTAAAAGAAATTAACATTAGAAAATCAACTAAGAATCACTTAAATTGAAAAACAATACTTTAAAATAAAATTGATAAATAATAAATTAATTTAAAAATAAACTTAAAACTGTAAATAAACAGAATTATTGGTGGACTGTTCTGGGCTAATCACTTGAGAGGGGCAAATTTTTAATTAAGTTTACTTAAAACTTATATTTTTTCAATTTTACTTTTTTTCTTAATTTTAGACTTTATTGTTTTATCTTTCTTTTTGTTTTTACTTTTAAAAAAATTTAATGACATATCATGCTGAGTGTATTTATTTTTTAAACACTAAATTTATTTTTTAATACACGATCATATATAATGATTGGTTCTAATGCAAATAAATCAATCACACCGATATTTTTTTATCACTTAAAATCGGTTTAAAATTGGACAAAATCCTTAGCTACCGTTTGGATAATGAGTTAAAATGAAATGAGATGATTTTAGATGAATTGAATAAAATATTATTAAAATATTATTTTTTAATATTATTATTATTTAAGATTTGAAAAAGTTATATTTTTTATTATATTTTCTGTAAAAATTTTAAAAAATTACAATAATAAAATAAGATGAATTGAAATAACTTTTCAATTCAAACAGAGCTTAAGTTATGTTTTAATGTTGAACTGAGTTGAGATGATAAAATATTATTAGAATATTATTTTTTAATATTATTATTATTTTAATATTTGAAAAAATTGAATTGTTTATTATATTTTATATTAAAATTTAAAAAAATTATAACGATGAGTTAAGATGAATTTAAAAACTAAACGAAGTCTAAATATCAAAAGAGCTTAATTTACATAGCAAAATTATAAATAAGATCACTCAAATATTGTTTACCTAAAAATTAAAAAAAATCATTCGAATATTATTACCAACCACATGACGTAAGCTATTATTGTCGGGAAGCGACAAAGGAGGCCAAGGACGAAATAATTCCAATCACTCATAACCGTACTGAATTGAGATCTAGGCCTAGATTTTGGGACTCCACTCCTCTGCCTAAGCCCCCACCGTAGTAATAGTAAAGAGTAATATTATATACAGTCGTAAAATGTACAAATATCGTAGTTATTTTGAAAAAGAATAAAGCTTACTATTAAAAAATTAATTTCTTTTCATGTAAATCTCATATTTATTTATTTTTTTCAAAATGATTGCACGACAACTGCACACTCACAACTACAAAAATCATTTATCAATAGTTAAAGGAGGTTGCTACGTCCAGAACTCTACCGAACACTCAAAACACTTATTTTTATTTTTATTTTTTTTCTTTCATATTTTTTTGAACTATTTATGTATTTTTTAAAAATAAAAAAAAATCACATATTCATTTAAAAATACTTACTTAATGAAATAAAAAATAAAAAAAATTTCGATAGAACGGAATAGTGTTTTCCATAGTTAAATGACAAGACTTTTTCTTCTACTTTTTTCTTTTCTAAAAATTAAGGGAGCATATTATACATTTCATCCTTATAATTTTTTAAATTTGTACAGAAAATATAATAAATAATTAAATTTTTTTAAAATAATAATAATTTTAAAAAATAATATTTTATTTAACTTTCATCTCAACTCACTATTGAAACGGCACTATACTCTCTATTTCTCTTATTTTTAATTAAAATTAGGAATAACGTAAGAAGATAGCAAGCAATAAATAATTCGAGTAACCTCATTTTTTTTCGAACATGAGATAAGATGAGTTGATATTAAAATTAAAAGTTAAATAAAATATTGTTAAAATATATTTTTTTAATATTATTTTTATTTTAAGATTTTAAAAAGTTGAATTGTTTATTTTATTTTGTGTAAAAATTTAAAAAAATTGTAATAATTAGATCAGATGAAATGAGTTAACGGGAGTTATGAAAACAAACTATGCCTTGTGGAGATGTACATGTGGATGGTAGGTCACCAAAAGATCATCTTTTTATAAACTATCTTCGTGCTATATATGTTTTGGGAGCTATTTTGCTTAGGGAGCAAAAAAAGAGTGAGAAAAAAAGCCAATTATTATATGCATAATTCCTAAATACTAATATATTTGTGCAAGAA
The DNA here is from genome assembly GCA_961763995.1 of Juglans cinerea. NCBI lineage: Eukaryota > Viridiplantae > Streptophyta > Magnoliopsida > Fagales > Juglandaceae > Juglans > Juglans cinerea. Next base: position 16,206,509 of record CAUIVZ010000016.1, read on the forward strand.
CAGTAAAATATATGTAATTTAATTTATTAAATTAGCCTTAGATGTTATATGGATATGAAGTCTACAATGTTACGTTTAAATGTTATTAAATGAATCAGGGAAATTGGGTGGAGGGATGGAAAATATAATATCTTTCATAAGACTTATTGAATTATTATTTAATTTTAAATAAGATGGAATAGTATTATCATCCTATCATAGTTACTAAATAACTAAAATTAGTATCATAACTCGCAAATCTTAAAGGTATTAATTAATTATTTGTGAAAAACTTCAACAATGATCACTAATTTAACTCCCTCACTAACACTTTGATATATATATATATATATATATATATATATTAAAAAAGTTGAATGAAATATTTTTGTTTATTCCATATGTTTTAGGGTTGGTTTGGATACTAAAATATTTCCACATATATGTAAATAATAGTAAAATAATAATAAATAATTTTAAAATACCTGATAACAATTGTGTTCACATACTCTTTAACCTTCTTATATATCTTTTCTATAAAGCATTCTCGTTGGCTTCCCTATAAATTTTCTTATAATTTGGCTAAAAAATACATTTTTTAAGATTTTCTCTTAAATTGTATTCATCTTTCTAAAAATTCCTATATCTCACTCTCTATTATTTCTCTATTCAATTAAAATAATATTTTTTCTATTATTTCTTTTTTTTTTACTCTTTTATTTGTACATATTTAACTACTCATTTTTTTGTCTTTTCGTTAATGATCAGAAGAAAACTTTTTAACTTATTTTTTTTTTCACATTTTCGTAATTATTTCATTATTTTTGTATCCATATTTTCGATTTTTCATCTATAACGATTTTTTAAAATTTCTCATCTCTCTAAATAATAATATTTTTAAAATCATTGTTTTTTTATAATAATATTTAGAAAAAAAATCATATTTTCACAAATGGTAAATTTAAAAAAAAAATTTGGATCATCTCAATGGTGACATTCTTTTTCAAATTTCAACTATAACAAATATGAGTATAAAAGAAAGTGTAGATGATTGAAATAAAAATTTATTTTATTTGTTGACATCCTAAAACTTTTCTTTTAAATAGGGAACCGAATGGAAAAATACTTTTGTCAAAAAGTTAAAACTTATTCTCTAAAATTTAGAAATTTAGAAGGTTTAGAGAAGTGGATGAGAAAGCTTATAGGCTATACTATTTAACCTTGTTATAGAGGTTTCCTACTAACAATTGTGTTCACATATTCTTTTCTACTATCTCTTCCAACGTCTCTCACAGCAACATGCTGTTGCACCGAGCTCATCATCCCCACCTAGGCATGTTTCAATATATTTTATTTTATTTTATTTTAGGCTCTGTTTTGTACATGTTTCATCTCATTTCATTTTATCATTATAATTTTTCTAAATTTTTACACAAAATATAATAAATAATTTGATATTTTCAAATCTCAAAATAATAATAATATTAAAAAATAATATTCTAATAATATTTTATTAAACTGTCAACTTTCACCTCAATTCATCTCATCTCAACTCACTAGCCAAACCATATCTTAGTTTTGTTATTTCTTATTTTTCAAGTTTCATATTTACTTTTTTTATTTTTTCTAAAAGGTTGTATTCAAATGTTTTTTTACAAGTGGTGTGTCGCATTAAATCCTTTAAAAAATTATAAATTTAATAAATAAAATGAGTTTTGCTACTCATCATTTCCATATATTACATTTTATGTACACATTACATTTATTTTAATTTATTTAATTTTATTCTTTCTAAATTAATTAAGTTATTATAGTCATTATCTATACACTATATATTTGATAAAAAAAATAATCATGAATAGATTGTTTTAAAAATAAATTGATAAAATTAAAATCTCCAAAAGCAAAGAAATCTGGAAAGTAATATAAGCACAAATAAGTGTGAGCAAATGTACGGGAGCAAAACTTCAGGGGATTACGGCACACACAGCACATCTTAGCAAGGAAGGGGCGCACGATAAGGGAAAAGAAAATGGAGCAGGAATAACGTGCACACAGTGCTTAGAGGGCCCTACCTGCCTGACCTGCCCTGTCTTGTCACGTCACATCAAACCAAACAACCCTTCTTCCTTGTTGTCTAAATCTAATCAATTACTACCGACCACTCATTCAATCTATTGACTTTCCTACTCGGTTAACCGACACGTGTCAGTACATAGTCCCAATTTTAGTTTTGTTTAGTTCGAGCCCTTATGGTTTATTTCTCATTAAATCTCGTTTCCATCGTTGAATTTCACCAGCAATAGAAGAGATGGTCGGACTTGCTCGCACCTAGTGCTACGTTGGATTCGCTATGTTAAAGTTAAAATTGAGCTCTTATGTAATTTATTTATTTAAAAGGATTGCTATACCCATAAAAGAATTATAGAAAAATAATTATATAAATTGATATGATTTTATCTTATCTGTTAGATTTATTATATAATATAAGTAATTTTATAATCTGACAAATCATATCAAGCCATGTCAATTTGTAAGATTGTTTTTGTGTAATCAGTTTGTGGTTACAATATTTTTCTTTATTTATTTTAGACAAGTTATTTAAAATTTAAAATTTATATTAGATTAGTCATTTCATTCTCTTTTATAGTAAAATATTATTATTTCTTAATCTATTTTTTAATATATTTTTTATTGGTTTAAATATTTTTTTATTTTATTTTAATAATCTCCAACTCTCCCAAAAAATTTTCAACAATGATCTTTATTTTGAAAATTTATAAAATTAATATTTCTAATTGAGCAACAAATCGTACTATTACTTTCACAATCCTACAATTTATAAACAAATTTATAATCGCTACTTAGCACCGCATTGCATTAATGCAGTTTCCCATCAATCAAACGTCAATGGAGGCTGAAATGTACATGGAAAGATATAAGAAGAGTTTGACATACTTGCTGAAATGTAGAAAATAATAAAAAATGCTTATTACTTTACTACAGTCATAACTTGTGGGATAGATTTACTGTACCTGATATTGTGGATGATTTTAATTTGATTAATTTAATGTAGACCAAATTTGAGTTACATTAATTAAATGATGACTTTTATTAGCATTTAACTAAGCTAATACCAGTGTTCTAGCTAAGAATTTTTTTTTTTTAAATTTTTTGAAATTAAGATGATATTTTTTGAAATAAAATATATATGAAACTTGTATTCTATAGAATAATATAGAATACAATTTATGAGTTTTTACGGTGTTTATAGAAAAAAATATTTTGAGAGATGAATTTTTGTGAGAGTTTTTTTTGTATTTTTGTTGAAAGATAATATTTTAATAATAAATAGATTTTACAAAAGTAAACATATAAACTTACACAGATTGATGTGATACATTATATTATAAATTTATTTATTTTTATTAAAAAATAAATCTAATGTATTACATTATTTTCATGAATATTTTTATGCCGTAGCATTTCTCTTGTTAAAATTGTTTTGAATTATTTTAAATTAGGAAAGTCAATTCAAATGGTTATATGAATTTTTTTTAAGACATAAAATAAATAATTTTGTATAAAACATGGAAAAAAAAGGTGATTGGGACACGGGAGACTTGCATAGCTATATAACCATACACCTAAAATTATTACTGTTCGACGTTCGTCCATTGTTCATTTTTTATTCATTCACAAATAAACTATAAATGAACAGTAATTTTGTGATTATTCATTCTTTGGTCAATAAAATCGAAATTTAGATAAATAATTTAGAATTTCTTAGGAAAAAAACTGAGAATGCTGTAACAATATCACATGGAGAACCATATAAAACTCAAGCAGTTTTTGCATTCAACCGTTTTTGTTTGAAACATCACACATGCGGTTCCTGTTACCGAGTTGTATTCTGTTTTCTGGCTAATATCTCATACTTTTGGACACAGGTGAAAATGCCATGGCCGATGCTTTCCGCGTTCAATGCCCTAGGACAGAGTTAAAAAATGCTGTATTTCTCAGAGTACGTGAAGACAGTAGCCATTCAAGGCAACGATATATAGCTCTGTATTATCGGGGTCAGACGAGGCACGTGATGATCATATACATCAGCGAATCTTACAAGCAATTGCCGGTTCCCGAGACTTTTCGTGAAAGGTAAAAGAAAACAGCCCCTGCCGACCCCCCACTATTATTTGTCATCCCTAAATCACTATAAAAATACCCTCTGAACAACCTCATCTTTATGCCAAAGGTCCCTTGGTGGCTTCGAGAGGCATAAGTGGGTGGTGGTAGACCAGTCGTTGTGGCTGTGTAGCTTTCAATACCCTAAAAAGCTAACGTTTTGATGGGTAGGTTTAGATAGGGTTTTCAATGTCCTAACTGTCGGGTTCTGGCCCCAGAAAAGTTTAGAGTGCCAAAGCACTTGTATTTGGAATTGGATGGGTCTTTGCTGATCTTGGTTTTAGTAGCTAGGTTGTTTTTTTTATTTTTCGGTTTTTGGTCTTTGGATCGTGAAAGATTTTTGTCACTTGATGGGTGCAGATTTGTGGGGTTTTACCTGCAAGTAGATGGATCTGTATTAATTACTAGGTTTTTGAGTCCAGTTTAAGATAAACAGCTAGCTCAGCTGAGGTCTTAATTTCTAGGGTTTTCTTTCGCCCCCCCTCCTTTGCATGGTTGGTAAAAACCTGAGTAAAAGTAGTACTACTGGGGGAAAACATCTATTTCCTTTTGTTGTTTTGAAGTGGGGTTAGGGTTTTGGATTGATGGTACTGATGATGAGATTCAGAACTGATGTAGGGTTTAAGGAGTAGAGCTCCTTGAAGTCCAATGGAGGGTCTTGCTGGGTGGATTGAGCTGCTGAGTTATGGATCCCACAGCCCTATCCATACATGTTGAGGTTATTAATTTGGATAGGCTTGCGGCTTGCATATCTCAGGAGCTGCGTTACCTTAAGTCAGATCCTTGTTTGGATTGAAGGGAGCTCTATACCTCTACTCTTTTAGCTCCCGAATTTGAATTAATTAATTATGTATTATTTCTATTTAATTTGTTACTGATTATTAACCTATTTTTTCGTAGATTTATTTCATGTTGATTTCAGTTCCATTTCAGCATTCAATTGGGATGTTCTTCCGTATTTTTTCTTTACAGTTTGTGGTCCTCAAAGGCAATATTCTTTCCATATTCTTTGTTACAGTTTCATTTGCAGAGTGCTTTCAATAGTCCATGGTTTCTTCTTATTTTTCCCGCTTGCAGATATATGTTTGTGCATGCCGAGATCCTTTCATTTCTAGGCCTTGCTATCGATCATCAGGAATTCATGTAGTTGATTTATTATTTATTTATTTCTAGGCTTTATCATCAATATTATTAGCAGATATCTGAACAGGTCTGATTCTGTTTATCAGCCCGTATCTGCAATGTTTTTTAAGATGGTGAAAGAGGCTTCGGATGCCATGGCTTCTCGTATAATTGATTTGAGTAATGATATATAACACTTTTCATAATATATGATGTAAAATGTGGTATTTTTGTAAAATGATGTGATTTTTATATGATGTTTTACAATAATATATTTGAGATTGTGAAATATGATGTGAAAACTTTTGTGTCATACTGTCATTATCGTATTTCTAATTGATTATTCATACATTTTCGTGCCTCTTCATCAGTAGTTAGTATTGAGTTAGTTTCTTTACCGATTTGGTATTATTTGATACTTGTCGGTTTGGTTAGCTAATAGGTTGTATTAATTTTGGCGATCTAAATATAATATTTCATCTCTTAATTTTTAGAAATATTTATTTAACTAAACAGTAAATAAATAGAATAAAATTGTGAAAATTGATATGAATAGTATGTGAACAGTATATAAAGAGTAAAAAGAGTATATGATCGGTGCATAATTCGGATAGAGTAATGATATACACACAACACATTATACAACACATTGCATAATAATGTTATAAAATGAGGATATTTTTGTAAAATAATATTATTTTTATAAGATATTTTATAAAAATATTCTTCATTTAAAATATAGTTGTGTAAAATGTTGTATAATGTGTTGTGTGTAAATCATTTTCCAATTCGGGTGTTCTATAAAATAGTGGGACTCCACCTTTTTCAAATCTAGAGATAATTTTAATTTTTGAGATTTGAAAAATGTGTGTATTCTACTCTTTTATAGAATAGTTGACTTGTACACTGTTTATATATTGTTTATATCAGTTTTGACACTGTTTATGTACTATTTATGTAAGTTTTTATTGTTTTATTATGTATATTTATTGTTTATTTAAGTAAATGTTTTCAAAAATTAAGAAAATATTGTGTTTAAATAGTCAAATTTCTATATAGTTTAACTCCAAATTAGATGTTTTCATTTGTATTGGCTAACCAAACCCATAGATAAAATTTGTCAAAAAAACACTTTGATACTCATTATCATCCTACACATCATTTGTTTTTTTCTTAAATTTTTTTTAATTTAATTCTTGTTAAACTAATTAAGTTCTTGTGTTCATCATTATTCTTAGCTAATTAAGTTCTTGTGTTCATAACATGAATTGAAAAAGAAAAGAGTTGGGCTCTTTTGCTGTTTTTTGCTGTCTAAAGTAGTATGTTCAAGTGTACCGTACGGCACTTTTGGATTTTTTTCCTTTATTTTTTTATATTTTTTTAATATATTTTAATAATTTTAAAAAATTAAAAAATAAATCAATACACTTAAAATTATTTCATTTATCATTAAGTAAAAAAAATTCACTGAACGGTGCGTTTGGGACTATTGCAATCAAATTCCATGTTTTGAGATATCTCGATCTAGAAGTAAATTAATTTAAAATCTTGGAACAAATTAATTAAACTTGATATTTTATGTTGAAAAAGTTATTTTTATTATAAAATAAATTTATAAAAGTTACCTTTTAATAAAATTTATTTTGTAGACGTAGGTATATATTTTCATTGTAGTGCAATATTCACGTGATATTTACAATAATTCCTATTCTCATTACTTATGGTGTATGGTGTATGGAGGTTGGAGATAGGAGGATGTGTAGCATTACTTCTTATATTTAGCTGTCTTGGGTTGATAATGCTGCTATTACTTGTGATGACACCCCTTTATTAAATTTGTCGATTCTTTCTTTGGACACAATTTGGCAAGTTGTAAGTTTTTCCATCCACCCTCTCACCACAATTAGGTGCATTTTTTATGCAAAATTTTTTTTTTTGGTCTTTGATAAGGGTTCCTTTCACCTCCCTCCCTTGTAAGATACTCTGCTCACATCGATGCTTTTTGTATCATTACATCCTTCCTCGTTGATAATTTCATATAGAGAATGATAGTTACAGTCGTGAGTGCACAAGCGTCATGCAATCACTTTGAAAAAAGTGAATAAATATGACTCACATGAAAAAAAAAAAAATTTTTAATAGTAGATCTCACTTGTATTTAAACTGACTGTACGATGCTTGCTCACTCTACGACTGCATTTAGCATTACTCTTTTGGATAATGATTCTACTCAGTCACTCAATTTTGAGGAAAGCCAGCACAACATGTGAATATGGTTGTTGTTAATGTATTTGGATGGTCCACTTGATACTTGTCTAGTTAAATTCGATTCGTAAAAAAAAAAACAAAAATTTGTCTATTTAAGCAGATATCTATTCAATTAGTAAATGACATATTTGACAAAACTTGATTCTGTTAAAGCTCGTTAAAATTTGTTTGTTTATATTCAAGTCCACTCATTAGCTCAATTCAATTAAAAACTAATTTACATATTTATTGATAAATATATGCATATAACTATTTAGCTAATAATATAAATATAATATTTTATTAATTAAATATATAAAAATCTCAATTTCAAATCTTTTGAGTCGAGTCGAGTTCGAAAAGTCAAAATCGACTTGACTCAACTAGTTTACAGCCTACATGTGAAACTCAATGATCATTGTTAGGATATTTATTTCTCTTCAATTTTTGTTTTAGATAAAACAATGTAAATTAGAATTTCAGGTCTATTATCTTTAATAGCTTTTTCCTGCCATTAAGTCATTTCTCAAAATTTTATCCCTAATTTCTTACTCGTGAATTCCAATTAATTATGAGCACCAAAAAAAGGCATGAGTAAGAAAATTACCGTTCCTCTCCCCAATTTCTGATATCAAACTTATTAAAAATGAGTTTGATACTCTTTTAGATATTGCTAACAGGTTTATCACTCTTAGTAGTATTTTTATTGTTAAACTTGTTTCATTTTCATCTGCTCTAAATACTCTCTATGATCCTTATACTAAGCCTATTTTCTCAAACCTAGTATTACCTTCTTTCAAAATTGTTTCAAGCTATTTTCTCTTTAGTTTTCACTGGATTCTTGAGAATTCTGTTAAAAATAATCAGTATTATTATGATATCCTAGTACAAACAGAATCACTTATTATTAAACTCATATTTGATAAAATTGATAAAACCAAATTGATCTTTCATAGTGCTTACATATTGAACATTATTATTGAAGAAAAATGGGAAACTCATCCTTCTAAAACCAAGAAGCTCCTTCATGTTGATACTGTTTACTGCTACTATGATTACATCGATGCTTGGTTCAAATTTATGCTATTTCAAAAACTAGAAATGACACACATGGTTTCTAAATTTTGATAAAAAAGTTCGAGACTAGTTTCCCAATAAGATTTGATAAAAAATTCAAGACTGGTTTCCAGAGTATTCAAAAACCATGAACGTATCTCCACCAAACTTCACTTTGAGTGGAGTTCTTGAAGTGGTATGGTCCACACCCACCACTATCCATCTTAGTGAAGTCGAAAGTAACCCATTAGTGTCACTGAAATGATCAGTAAAGTATAATCATCGAAAACTTGATGGAAGCTTTCAGTGGGTATATAAATTGAAAGCTTTGGCCCTCAAACTCACTCATCTCAACCTCCTTCAATATACACCATCTACAAGAGTGGCTGAAGGAGGTATTGTTTATACACCATCTACAAGAGTGGCTGAAGGAGGTATTGTTTCCTTGGGCATTAAAGTTCATGATTCGGTTTTAAGTGTTTATTTCGCATTGATGCCCAATGAACAGTAGCCATTGATGTTCCTCACGTTGGGTTGCCATTCTCTCTGATGTTTGGTGCTTCCAAACTCTTCCTCACTCTCTGTAGATGGTGAATACTAAAGGAGGTTGAGATGACTGAATTTGGGGACCAAAGCCTTCAGTTTATATAGCCACCGAAAGCTTTCGGTGGTTATGCTTTAATGATCATTTCAGTGACACTAATGGGTTATTTTTTACTATGCTAAGATGGATAGTGGTGGATGTGAATCACACCACTTCAACAACTCCACTCAAAGTGAAGTTTGGTGGATATACGTTCAACATTCTCCCATTTGGTCCACACTTTTAATCTTAAGTCTCATCTTAAACCGAAAATCTGTATTAAGTAATAACTATATGAATCATGACGATAAGTCCTCTAATGATGAGTATTACCTTCCATGTATTACTATGTATTTATTCCTTATACTTTATGTGTCAACGATTTCTTAAAGAATAAACCCTATGTTTATTCTTGGTCCAACACAGATAAATTTTCTCAAAATTAAATTAAGGTGCACATAAATATGAGAAAAACATCACAATAACTAATAATTTCATAACATTGTCCATACAATGAAAAATTACATAATGGAACCAAGTCCCATATTTACCACATGATCCTTGAATTTCAACGCTGACATGTCTTTAGTCAAAGGGTCAACAATCATTAATTCAATGCTTACGTGCTCAATGACCACTTTCTTTTCTTTAACACGTTTCTTTATGGCTAAATACATAATGTCGATATGTTTACTTTGACTCCCACTTTTGTTGTTCTTAGTCATAAAAACAGCAGCTGAATTATCGCAATACATTTTCAATGACCTAGAGATAAAATCTATAATTCTGAGCCTAGAATGAAACTCTTAAGCCATACACCATATGCAGTGGCCCCAAAACAGGGGACGAACTCAGCTTCCATAGTGGAAGTGGCAATAAAAGTCTGCTCGGCACTCCTCTATGATACAGCTCCACTAGCCATCATAAAAATGTATTCTAATATTGATTTGCATGAATCAACACAACCAGCAAAGTTAGAATCTAAGTTCCAACCAAGGCTGTTCCTAAAATGCCATTTGAATTATGGGAAGGTTGGAAATCGAGTTTGCGACATATGCGTATTTGGGATGCCCGTCTGAAGTGAGAATTTATAATCCACAAGAGAACAAGCTGGACCCAGGAACCATTAGTGGGTATTTCATTGGATATACCGAAATGTCTAAAGGTTACAAATTTTATTGTCTATCTCGCAGCATTAGGATTGTGGAATCAAGAAATGCAAAATTTCTTGAAAATGACTTAATCAGTGGGACAAATCAAACCACGAACATAGTTTCTGACAAGGATCATTCAGAATCTCAACCTTCCACCTCAAGTGAGAGATTGGTTATTGTTCACAGCACCCCTCAAGTACAAAGTAGTGTTCAATAACCAATTATTGAAGTTCCACAAGCTATTGACAATATTCCAGTAGATCAAGTAGTTCAATAGTTGCAAAGAATTTTTGAACAACGAGTTGAACCACATACTTCTCAGGAAAATGATGGTACAACATTAAGAAGATCTATTAGAACTAAGAGATCAACAATTTTTTATGATTATGTTGTGTATCTGCAAGAATCTGACTACAACATTGGAGCCGAAAATGATCCCGAGTCCTTTTCACAAGCCATGAGTTGCAAAGAATCAAAATTATGGTACAATGCTATGAAGGAAGAGATTAATTCCATAAAGAGTAACGGTGTCTGGAATTTTGTTGAGTTGCCTATTGGTATAAAATTCATTGGAAGTAAATGGGTCTTTAAGACAAAGAAAGACTCATTGGACAACATTGAGAGATACAAGGCAATACTCGTTGCTAAGGGATTTACTCAGAAAGAAGGAATCGATTACACGGAGACTTTTTCTCTTATATCTAATAAAGATTCCTTGCGTATTATTTTCACATTAGTAGCCCATTTTGACTTAGAGTTGCAACAAATGGATGTGAAAATGACATTTTTCAATGGAGATCTAGAGAATGAGGTTTACATGAAACCACCTGAAAGATTCCCCTTTAGTGATGGTGATGGGCACCAAGATGGACCTAGTTGGGTGAGTTTTCAAATTGATTGTGGGTTCAAAAGATTCCATTCCCACGAGTTCATATCAGATGGTGAGCAATTGGTCTGCAAGCTTAAAAAATCCATATACGGTTTAAAACAAGTATCACGATTCACGACAATGGTATTTGATATTCCATAATATAATTTATTCATTCGATTTTGAAGAAAACATTATGGATCAATGTATATACTAGAAGGTCAGTGGGAGTAAAATTTGTTTTCTTGTTTTATATGTGGATGATATTTTGCTAGCAACCAATGATAAATGTTTGTTGCATGAGGTGAAACAATTCCTATCTAAAAATTTCGACATGAAGGATATGGGTGAGACATCTTATGTCATTGGCATTAAGATCCATAGAGATAGATTTTGAGGTATCTTAGGTCTGTATCAAAAAACCCATATTAATAAAGTTTTAGAGAGATTTCAAATAAAAGATTGTTCACCAAGTGTAGTTCTCATTGTGAAGGGTGATAGGTTCAATTTGAACCAATGCCTGAAGAACGACTTTGAAAGGGAACAACTGAAGAACATTCCATATGCTTCTGTTGTTGGAAGCCTAATGTATGCTCAGGTCTGCACAAGACTTGACATTGCATTTGTTGAGGGAATGTTGGGACGATATCAGAGTAATTCAGGATTAGACCACTAGAGAGCTGCAAAGAAAGTAATGAGGTACCTTCAAGGAACCAAAGATTACATGCTTATGTATAGACGAACGGACAATCTGGAAGTGATTGTCCGTCTGTCTATACAGTGAGAGACAGGTTACATACTTTCAAGTAGTTCAATAGTTGCCAATAATTTTTGAACAACAAGTTGAACCACATACTTCTCAGGAAAATGATGATACGACATTAAAAAGATCTATTAGAATAAAGAGATCATCAATTTCTGATGATTATGTTGTGTATCTGCAAGAATCTGACTACAACATTGGAGCTGAAAATGATTCCGAGTCCTTTTCACAAGCCATGAGTTGCAAAGAATCAGAATTATGGTATAATGCAGTGAATGAAGAGATGAATTCTATAAAGAGTAACGGAGTCTGGGATCTTGTTGAGTTGCCTAATGGTGCAAAAGCCATTGGATGTAAATGGGTCTTTAAAACAAAGAAAGACTCGTTGTACAACATTGAGAGATATAAGGTAAGACTCGTTGCTAAGAGATTTACTCAGAAAGAAGGAATCGATTATACGGAAACTTTTTCTCTCGTATCTAAGAAAGATTCCTTGCGTATTATTTTGGCATTAGTAGCCCATTTTGACTTAGAGTTGCATCAAATAGATGGGAAAACGGCATTTCTCAATTGAGATCTAAAGGAGGAGGTTTACATGAAATTACCTGAAGGATTCCCCTCTAATGATGGTGAGCAATTGGTCTGCAAACTTAAGAAATCTATATACTGTTTGAAACAAGAATCACGCCAATAGTATTTGAAATTCCATAATATAATTTTTTCATTTAGTTTTGTAGAAAACATTATGGATCAATGTATATACTAGAAGGTCAGTAAAGAGTGTATCATTTCTGGTGTCTGTAATAGCATGAACTTGAACGAAGCATCGATGAAATCAATAGTAGTAAACAATATCAATATGCAGAAGCTTCTTCGTTGTAGGATGATGAATTTCTCATTTTTCTTCCACAATAATGTTCAATATATAAGCACTATGATAGATCAATTTAGTTTTATCAGTTTTATCAAATATGGGTTTAATAATCAGATATTTTGTTTGTACTAGGATAGCATAATAACATTGAAGATTTTTAGCAGCAATCCAGTGAAAACCTGGTGAAAAATAGTTTGAAACAATTTTGAAAGAGTTTGTATACATGGACCTATTTGGTTCAAAGTATATCAGAGTTTGCGCATAAATCTTCTTAATATACACAGTTTTTGAAGCAGGGTAATACTGAGCAGAGGAAATAGGCTTAGCATAAGGATCATAGAAAGTATTAAGAGCAGATAAAAATGCAACAGGTTTAACAATATTAATACTACCAAGAGTGGTAAATCTATTAGCAATATCTAGGAGAGTAGCAGACTCATATTTAGTAAGCTTAGTATCAGATATTGGGGGGAGGAGTGGCAATTAAAGTGAACATGACCACTAAACAGAGATGATTGAATCATACCAAGTATGCTAGTCTCAAATTTTTTGAATCTAGCATCTCTCAAACAAAGAAGTATCGAAGCATTAATGCATTTCCTTGTGAGAGGCTTAACAATGACTTGAACAGAACAAATATGCAGAAATTAATTTGTAACATTTTACCAGAAAATCTTGGATAGATTTTCTATTAAATATGCAACATTTTCCATGAGTTTTTGAAATAACATAGGTTTGTTCAACAATCTTAACATTGAACTTAGTCTTAAAGGTAGACTGAATCAATTTGTTTTGTAAATAGATTTAGCATCAATATTTGGAATACTTCATTTATTGAAATCAATATTATCAATTTCTTCAACAGAGAAGTCTTCCTCATTGATAATATCATGAGGTCTACTAGAACTAGAACTAATAAACATTTAGATCTAAACATTCTATTCATCTTGAAATCACATCCATCTACCTTGTCACAGTATAATAGATGAATAGGATGTTTGGATCCAATTCATCTGTTAGCTCCAGATTGATATGTTTGGCAAGTGGGATGAGACACAAAATTCTCATTTCATCATTACAACTTTTTTAAATTTTCACACAAAATATAATAAACAATTCAACTTTTTCAAATCTCAAAACAATAATAATATTAAAAAATAATATTTTAAACTTTCATCTAAAATAAAAAATTCTCTTTTCACTATCCAAGCATACTATTCATTCCCCAGATGCCTCTCGTAAAAATATACTTCATCTCTTCCTTTCACAAACAATGCAGAGAAGTGCTTCTAGTACCATAACGTCCTTGTATATGCATGAGCGAGAGACATCATTGTCAGATAATAGATGGAAAGTGAAAAAAAATTAACAAAATAAGAAGCAATGATCTTTTTATTTCCCTTTTCCAAACATACATATATATATATATATATATTTGCTATAATTAATTCACTATGTTAATTAGATCCAACCAACCCAGTTAAAATAATGTAAGACATACGGTCAAATTAATCCCCACTTTCTGCATTTCTTCATGTCAACATGTATGGAGTACTAGCAAGAGGGGCTGTGCGACGGAGACTCCATGAGAGCAGCTACGTAGTGGCGGCAAGGTGGCTGGGAGGCGGCAGTTTACTGTGGAAGCAGGGAGATCAAATATTGTGATGAGAAAGAAAGAGAGAATGGAGAGAGAAAGCATAAATTAGAAACGGCGTGGGAGTTTACTCATAAAATGGCGTGGGAGTTACGGACACTAGTGGTGCTGAACATCGATCAACTAGGCGACGGAGGCTTGTTTTCCGGCATCTTCTGTTGCTGCTTGCGGTGGCGTCGTGGCCCAACTACAGCAAGTCATGGCCCTCGGTTTGGAGAACAATACTCTGTTCTTCTTGCTTAAAACAGAGGCTGCAGGATTGGTATATATTCATATGTAAGTGGCCGTTGCTGGTTCTTGGCGTCTCACATGTGGCTTTCGATGCAAATTTCCAAGTGCGGAGGGTGGTGGCGCCGTTGGTTGGAGGGACTTCTGTTGTGCATGAGAGGACCCGGCTGCATTGGGTGGTGGTCATACGCGGCTCATGTGATCTGTCATGGCTGATCTTCTGGTGATGCAGCGGCATGGAGTAACGGCGTGAGGGTGGAGGCTCTAGGCGTTGCTTGGTGTTTCTTTGGTTCAGGATGGCAGTGGCATGGAGAAGCTGTGGCAGTGGGTGGTCTTGTTTGGTTCTCCTCCGATGAAGGTTAACGTGTGCGTGGGCTGGGCTGCATCTGGTTGGCTGATATATTTAGGAAATAAGGGGCGCTTCCCTCTGGAATATTGAGGAAATTAAGAGGCGCTTCATACTATAATTTGCAGCGTTGCCCATGAGAGGGAAATTTAAATTTCATGAAAATTTGAGGCAGCGTGGCAACTTAAATTTTCATTATTTTTCATTAGTTCATAGTGGCGGAATGTTTAGGTCCCCAAAAATTTATGTAAATGTGTCCTACATTTAAAAAAAAAAAATCGGCAGCTCTCCAAAGAAATTGTTGGTTCCACCACTTTCTTTCTAATTTGTTGACTAATATTAAGTATGCACACTTATTTCTTTCTAATAATTTGTTTACTGATATTATGTTTGATCAGTACTCTTTGATCCAAATATTCCAATCCTCTCTATAATTGAAATGTTAATATAATATTTTTTATATTATATAATATATAGAATAATATTTTATTATATATATTATATATAAGATAATGTTATTATAACCTTAAACATGAATATTTATTTGATCATATGCTTTAAATAAAATATATATTAATAACATTATATAGCTTAATAAATTCTCAATATATTAATCCTTTTGATAATTATATAAGTAAATTAGTAATGCTAATATACTTTATGGTCTTATACTAACACTCTATTACTATTAGTAATATACTTTATGTCTATATATAAATTATTATATAAATCACTATAGTATTAGTTATATTAATTAATACTACATCACTTATGATACTATTAACTATTAACTATAGTGATATAGTAATATTAATATTATTAATGATATAAACATATATACTATCAACACAAACTTTTCAACATTGTTCTATATTGCCAATCAAATTGTGGCCGCCTAGCCAGAGTACAAGGCTAACGCGTGTAGATCGAATGATCAAGAAATTGCTTAAGATCTTCAACAACAAATATATAGAACTTGATCACTAGACCTTAAACAAGCTCTTAACTCCTAGTTTTAAATAAAAGATTAAAGTAGTTAGACTAATGCCAAAACAAACCTTGAAATAACACAAATATATACAACTTGACCACTAAACCTTAAAATAACTTTAGCTTCAAGTTATAATGTATGAAACGTAATTCACGCAAATTTACTAGAATCATTTATTTGTCCAAAACTAAATTAACCCAACCTTTTATCATGACATAAACCCTTAAAATAAAGCCCACTAAGCTCTACTTATAGAAAATAAAGAAAATTCTTAAATTTTCACTAACTACAAATTTATTAAAATATAAACCTAACTTTTGAATTTGAAGCCTTTAGGCCAAGCAAAGTGTCATTGTAGGTTGGCGTGAGGCTGCCAACCTACAATGACACTTTTTTTTTTCTTCTTTGGATTCTACTGATTTTTTTTTTCCACGTAGCCTTTCTATCCAGCGGCTCTTATGTTTCATTATTCTTTTTTTTTCTTTTTTCCCTGTTGTAATAGCAATAATTATTAAATAATATATATTTATTAGTTTTAGGCTTCAATATTGCTGTGATTTAATTATTTTTTTCCAAATATAAAGAAAAAGAAGACTAAATTTTTAGCGGCATGTTGTCTAAGGACTCTCATCAGTGTTGTTTTGGATATAAATATTAAGTTAAATTTTTTAAGATGCTAAAGATATGTAGGAGTACAATTTCGGATAATATGAAAAAAGGGCATATTTTGAAGATCTAGAAGAAAATTGAAAAAGACGTTGAATGAAGAAAATGGAAAGAAAATTAAAAACCAAAAAAATAATTAAATAAGAAGACATTAATGGAGGATGCAAAAATCTAAAGAGAACTCGATATCCTTCACGTTATACTAATCTATATATTATATATATATAATATATATCTCCACCTAACCCCATGAATATTGCATGCCATTTAATCTTTCCAATGTTTTCAAAGCTTCAACAGGGTTGCCGAATGTTTTAACCAAACACAAATCAATATCGTACAGCGCGCGCATCATGTATGTTTTGTTCGTAGCAACGCCTCCACACAAATCAATATCGCGCGCACCACGTAGTTTGGTTCATGACCCATTCTTTGAATGATCAATTAGTGATTTATAAGGAAAAATTATTATTGAAGTCCGTTGATCAATTGTTGGAATATTTTTAAATGCCGTCAAAGCTATATATTATTACCGGCGTAAAATTAATCAATTGTAGGCGTTTTTATAAACAATATAAACGCCGAAAAACTTAATAATTTACCGGCGTAAAATTGATCAATTGTCGGCATTTTGTTAAATGCTGAAAAAGCTATATATTATTTCCGACGTAACAATATAAACGCCAGAAAATTCAATAATTTACCGGCATAAATTTGATCACTTTTCGGCCTTTTTTTAAACGCCGCCAAAGCTATATAGTATTACGGGCGTAAAAATATAAACGCCGAGAAACAGCTAATTTACCAATGTAAAATTGATATATTTTCGGCATTTTTTTAAACGCCGTTAAAATTATATATTATTACCGGCGTAAAAATATAAACGCCAGGAAATTCAATTATTTACCGGCGTAAACAATAAGCGCCGGCAATAATATTTTTACCGGCGCATAAACAACCGCCAATAATATAAACGCCGGCAATTCTTACTTTTTTGTAGTGACTAGTTTACCCCTTGATATTATTAATGAGGAATTCTACTCTATTGAAGAGTTTGATTATCCTGATTTCAATAAATGAAGTATTCCTAAGATTGATGTCAAGGCTATTTACAAAATTAGTTGGATTCAATATGCTTTTAAGACCGAGTTTAATGTTAAAATTGTTGAATAGACTTGTACAATGAAAAATGTTGTTTGTTGAATCGAAAATCCATTCATAATTTTGTTATTAAAGGTTATAAATTTCTGCATATTAGTTCTATTCAAATTGTTGTTAGGCCTCTTACTAGTAAGGGTATAAATGCTTCTATGCTTCTATATATGAGAGATGCCAGATTCAAAAAATTTGAAACTATTATAGTTGGTACGATTCAATCATCTTTGTTTAATGACCCTGTTCATTTTGATTGATTTCATGTTATGACCATTGCTTTGGATGATCCTAATATTTTTAAGACTTTAACTTTGAATATTTTGACATCTGGTTATGATATGGATGAAGATAGTAAATGCTTGCTATTGTTTATTGTATTTACTATAGGGTGTGCAAACTAATTTAATCCTACAGTTGTTTTAAAATATTCAGGTGATAGACTTTTGGTAATCCAAAGTTTTACCCTTCGTGCTAAGATCCAAAAATGATTCGTTGGAAAAATATTACTCTTCCTAATGAATGGTTATTGGAACATGAATCTCAAGCTACTAAATTTGTTTATAATGAGATTAATCTTGATTATATTCAACAATATCTTGACGATACTGTCAAGATAAGTTTTGATAATAAGGTTAATACATATTTATTAATCAATGAATTAATTCTTTCATTGGATCTATTGCTTCAGAAAATCTAGTAAGGAGAGATTAAGATCTCAATGATTTTCTAGAAATTATTATTAAGCCTAATTTAAAGCTAAAGGGAGTCACTAGTGCTTCCCAAGTTAGTGTTGCTTATTATACTACTAAAAATATAAATCTATCTAAGAAAAAGGTAAAATTGTTAAAAAAGAAGGAGAAGAGACCCTCTTCCATGTCTCATATTGCTTCTGATTTTGTCGATCCTATTATTCATAATCAGTTATCTGTGATAAAAAGAGTTTTTGAAAATGATTTGATTTGTTTATATAATGAGTATAGTTCTATTAAAAAAAAAAGAAAAAAAGAAAATGCTATTATGCTACTTTTGATAACAATGAAAAAGTACATGTTAAAAGAAAATGAAAAGAAAAAATGCATGATATGCAAAAGCATATACTATTTTTTGATTTTGTTGAAAACTATTATATTTCAAATAATGTTTATCAGAACAGTTTAAATAGGGGCAAAAAATTAAATTTTTTCACTGAAAACAAATTTATTATTCGGTCAAGCCATCCAACTCTTTTGACAAGAATTATTAACCATCAAGGATATGAGTTTAAAGCTTCTCCTTTTAAAATTCTTGTTGTTGATTTCAATGTTTCTACTTCTACTAAAACAAAGAAGATTATTGAACAAAATAATTTTGTCACTAATTCTTTACATATTATTCGTCAGCAATTGGAACGTATTGAAGAAAATTTTGAAAAACCTATTTCTTCTTTAAGATTGAAAAACCATTGGTCAACTTACTTGAAACGAGGCAAGCTTTAAGTCTCAAGACTAACCAAGCCAAAACAATAGAAATAATTGACCAAATGCTTTCTGATTTACAAAAAGTAAAAACTAAGAATACCAAAACTTCTATTAGAAACATTGCTTGTGTTATTAATAGTAAAGATAAGAAGGTAATCTCTAATAAAGACTCGTAAATTGAATCTTTTAATTTCTCTAGAGATCATGATATTGCATTAATTGAAGAAAATTTTGAGAAAATTGATTTAGTAAAACCTGAGATAAAAAGGTTTTCAAGAAAACCGAATCCCATGAGTTTTAACAAAAAATTGGTATTCCAAACATACTATTTCTTATTTACAATTTTAAGAAAAAAAAAATCAAACACAATTTTCTGTTTCTTTCGATAAGCTTTATGAATTGAACATTGATGGATTATTTGAACAAGAAATCTTTCATATAATGAATAATATGTCAATAGTTGCTAACGCTTATGTTACTAACCATAAAATTTACTCATGTTAAAAGTGTTGATTATTTAGCTATTGGGTTTTTCAAATTCTTCGTCATTGGTGGGATAAGCATCTTACTGATGATTCAAGACAAACCATCAGAAATGTTGTTAGGATGATGACGATGGTATGCTTATTTTTTATACTACTATCGGTCAGGGTATCCCTTGATGGTGTTAACACTTTGATTTACACTATTGTTAAACATTTTATTGGTACCCCTTCTAATATTACTAATCCTATAACTGATTATTTGAATAATTTAAGATGCCCTATTATGTCTGATTATAGATGGTATCCAGATGTTTTCATTTCTAGAGTAATGCTAAGGGGAGATAGTTTGAAACCTTATTGGAAAGAGAAATTTATTAATGGACTGCCTCATCATTTTGCCCATAAGGTCAAAGATGAACTTACCAATGCTACTGGTTTGATTAACTATGATAATTTCATATATAGTGACATTATTAGTACTATTAAAAAACTTGATATCACCATGTTTAATGATCAAAAGATGTTACAACAACAGCTGAAAAATACCAAGAAAGCCAAATATGAAATGAGAGATTTCTGCAAACAATTGTGATAAATATGGCCACTTTAGTAAGACTGTACTAAAAAACCTGGTAGAATGAGAAAGATGATAAATCAGTTAAACATTGCTAACAATGCTAAGGAAAAACTTATTCGTATTTTCGAATCGAGATTTTTTTAATCATCGGGTATCGATGAATTCAGTACAAGTGATTCTGACTATCACTTTGTTACTAAAGAGTCTAATTCTCCTAATATTACATTTGGTTGTCAAAATTCTTACTACAAAACCATTAATGTTCTCACCAAGGGCGAAGAATAAGAAAATCTTTTGATTAGCCATATTACCAAACATGAGCTTAAGGAAGGATATCTCTAAAAGCTCAAGAAAATCACGGTGAAAGAGCACCATGAGAAAACTGTTAAACCTAAAATTAGCCTTGATGAAACTTTGGAAAGATTCAATAAGAAGAAATCCAAAGAAATTTCTATTAATGATCTCTAGCATGAGATTATTTTTATCAAAAAAGAAATTGTTGAACTCAAGAGTGAGTTAAACAATATCAAAATTGATAATAGCTCTGTATTAAACAAGAGTTGTTACTTTTGAAAATTGAAAAATAGTTTGATCAACACAATGTTTCCGATATTGATGAGCAAGATGATGGTGTTGCCTCTAGTCATCGAGAATCTCTTTCTGATACTGATAAAGTATGTTTGATAGATCGCTTCACTCCTTCAAAATGGTTTTTCAAAATATTGATTGTTGTTTGCCATGAATCTGAATTCAAAATTGTTGCTTTGATTGATTTAGGAGCTTATATGAATTGTATCCAAGATGGTATAATTCCTAGTAAATATTATGAAAAGTCCACTGAAAAATAATTTTCTGCTAATGGTACTCAAATGAAGATTAAATATGAACTGAATAATGCTTTCGTTTGTCAAGACAATGTTTGTTTTAAAATTCCTTATCTTCTTGTTAAAAATATGATAGATAAGGTGTTCTAGGTATGACTTTTATATCTTCTTTATATCATTTTCTTACTGAACATGATGTCATTACTACTAACCATTTTGAGCATAAAGTAAAGTTCAAGTTTGCTTCAACCTTTGATATTGATAATGATAAACGTTTGAATGCTTTTATCTCTACTAAGAATAAACATTTGAATTTCCTTAAGTAGTAAATCAAATATAAAAAAAATTACTAAATAATTATGTCATAAATTGTTACAGTAAAAATTGATAGTTTTGATAAAAAAACTTGATGATATGTTTTCCGATCTTCCTAACGCTTTGTGGCATAGGAAGAAACATATTGTTGATTTGCCTTATGTTAAAGATTTTTCTGAAAAGAATATTCCTACTAAAGCCAAACCTTTTCAAGTGAATAGTGAGATTTTAGAATTTTTCAAAAATAAAATCCATGACTTGCTCGCTAAAAAGATTAATAGGTATAGTAAGTCACCATAATCTTATGCTGCTTTTTGTGTTTAGAAAAATGTTGAGATTGAGAGAGGGACTCATCGCCTAGTTATTAATTACAATCCAATAAAACAAGGTACTAGAATGGATTAGATATCTCATTCCCAATAAGAATGACATGAACCACAGACTTAGTGACGCTTCGGTTTTTTCCAAATTTGATATGAAATCTAGTTACTGGCAAATTCAGATTAGTGAGAATGCTAGGTACAAAACCGCTTTTACCTTTGGACATTATAAGTGGAATGTTATGCCATTTGGTCTTTAGAATGCGCCAAGTGAATTCCAGAATATCATGAATGATAATTTTAATTCATTTTGTCATTTTATCATTTTGCTTATATTGATGATGTTTCTGGATGTCATCAAAAGAAATTATCTTGTTGTCATTGCTAAGAAAATTAAAGTGTTTTCTTTTATTTTTTCTGGTTTTGCGTGTTTTTCTTTTAAAGTAGGGCGAAATGCCGATCTGTTGTTCTCCAGAGCCCAATGACTACCACGCGCCTCACCGCAAGATTCCCAAGGCACCAATCCTTCAGACGGGCGAATAATCTAGTTGAACGGAGCAGCGAGTGACATCTACGTGCCACTGCAATGGGAGCTCTACCGCCGCCACGCGCGACATTTCTGGGACCAGGGCCATTGGTTTCTTCAGACTCGAATGTCCACTGTACTTCCAGGGTGGCGCCACCACAATTCTTGTGTTTACTTTTTTATTTCCTCTAAGGTTGAAAATACGGATCTACATCTTTCCAAGCTGCATTTCGTTATTTTTCCTTGTATCATTTACGTTTTCTGTTATTTCCTTTGTTTTAGGTTAATAATAAAAAAAGAAAGTCTTTTGGACATTTTGTCCATAGAGTGATGTACTCTCCTCCTCTAGAAGATGGGGTTTGAAATATTTGCTTTAGGCAGAGTGTGGTCTCTCAGACGGTTTTTCTGTAGAGAGTTTTAGAAGTTAAGACCATACCAGTCACAAAGGAATTTGTGTACTAGTGGAGCCCCAACCATAAGTAGTTGGCTTGTAATCTAGATTTTTTCCTATATTTATCAGTCACAGCTATAACTTCGCTTTCATGAATGAATGCAGTCTATGTCCCATAAAACAAAAAAAAATCAAGATTCGTTTCCTAGGTTATGATATTCATGAAAGAAAAATTCGTCCTATCAATAGACCCATCCAATTTTCTTATAAATTTTCCTAATGTCATCATTGATAAAACCTAGTTACAAAGATTTCTTAGTTCATTAAATTATGTTGTTGAGTTCTACAAAATCTCAGGAAACACTATTATTAGAGTCATTATGCCATATTTCTCTCAGTATTATTTGTAACAAACTTAGTTGTGATAAGATAAACATATTCTTTTGTATTTATGTTATTTTGCCTTATCGTGTACATTCAAGATCTACCTTATGTGTAACATCTCTATATTTCTATGTACTTCACAATAAAGAAAGTAAGAATTTTCTGCACAAGTTTCAATATTTGTCATGGTATCAGAGAGCCGATCCTTACTATAGATGGCTTCTTCTTCCAACAATTCGACTGATAATCCCTCCAGCCCCTACTTCTTGCACAATAGTGATAGCCAGGTGCGCTCTTGGTTTCCCAACCCTTAATTAGTGACAATTTTACTCCACCTGGAGCCGCTTCATGTTCATGGCCATTAGTGACATGAACAAAACTGGTTTCATTGATAGTTCTCTCCCTCGTCCCTCTCAACGGACTGATCCCTTGTTTGAGCTCTGGTCTCACTGCAACATGGTTCTCTCTTGGATCTTAAACTCTATCTTTAAAGACCTTGCTTCCAGCATCATTTTCATTGACACAACCACTACTATGTGGAATGATCTCAAGGAATGTTTTTCTCAAAGCAATGCTCCTCGTATAATTCAACTCCAAAAGGCTATCTCTTCCTGATCTCAAAATCAAACATCTGTCAGCCACTACTTCACTCAACTCAAAGGTTTTTGGGACGAGTTTAATAATTTTTTACCTATACCACAATGCACTTGTGGTGCCTCCAAAACACTCCTAGCTTATCAACAAGAGGAGCATATCATGTATTTTCTAATGGGGCTCAATGAGTCTTTTTCTTCTATTCGTGGACAGATTCTCTTGATGGATCATCTTCCACCTATCAATAAAGTTTTCTCCTTTGTTCTGCAAGAAGAACGTCAACGTGAAGTTGCCTCCCTCAGTGCTCCTGTTGTGGAACCTGTTGCTCTACTTAGCCACAACAATCAACCTACTACTCGCTCTTGAGTCTAAAAGAGGTTCTTCATATTCAACCTCTAAACGCGAGTGTCCTTTTTGCAATCATTGTTGTATTCATGGCCACATGACTGATTGTTGTTACAAGCTTCATGGCTATTCTCCTGGACATCGACTTCATCAACCATCTTCAGTTAATCAAGTTTTAGGTCTTGATGTTACTACTGCCACACCTCAACTTCCTTTCAACAAGGAGCAATGTGAACAATTTCTTGGTCTTCTCAATACCTCCTCTCCACAGCCTATGGTTAATCACGCTGCTGCAGGTAGTTCACAACCTTCTTCTCAGCCTTCCACCAATTCTCAGGTATTTGCTATTCATTTTTTACGTCTTGTTCCCCTCATCATTGGATACTTGACACAGGAGCTACTGACCATATGGTCACCTCAATCTCCTCTCTCACCACAATCACTTCTTACATATCTAATCCAATCCATCTGCCCAATGGCACCTCGGTCACCGCCTCTCACATTGGCACTGTATCTCTTTCATCTTCTCTACATCTTACTGATGTTTTATGTGTTCCATCATTTACATTTAATTTAATCTCAGCCAGTAAACTCATTTCTACTAACTCTTGTTGTCTCATATTTCTCTCTGATTTTTGTTTCATCCAGGACCAGCTGTCATGGAGGACGATTGGTTTGGCTAAGCGGCATCATGGCTTTTATCATTTGCTACCACCCTCTTCATCTCGCACATACTCTGCTTCCGTTTCTGCTTCTTCAACAACTTTATGGCATAGACATTTAGGCCACATTTCTTCTTCTCTTTTATCATTTTCGAATAATGATGTACTCAAATATTTCTATTTCAAAACATGAGCATTGTAATGTTTGCCCCTTAGCAAAACAACGTCTTTCTTTTCCTATCAACAAAATTTCTTCTACTTTCTCCTTTGAACTATTGCATTGTGACATATGGGGACCAATGCCCCTTGCTTCTCACAATGGTTCCAAATATTTTTTAACCATAGTGGATGACTTCACACGTGTACATGGGTTTATCTCATGAGTCACAAATCACATACTCGTTCTTTATTATCTTCTTTCATTAAACTCACTGAAACCCAATTCTCTTCCAAAGTTAAAATTATTCGTAGTTAAAATTATTCGTAGTGACAATGGCTTGGAATTTGATATGCAATCCTTCTTTGCTGACAATGGTATCATTCACCAACGTAGTTGTATTGCTACATCACAACAAAATGGTGTAGTCGAACGTAAACATCAACATCTCCTAAACGTTGCCCGTGCCCTTCGATTTCAATCTCACTTACCCATACAATTCCGGGGTGATTGTATCCTCACAGCTACTTACCTCATCAACCGTGTTCCCACACCTCTACTCTCTGGTCGTTCACCCTATGAAGTTCTTTTTAACTCTAAGCCAAGCTACTCTCATCTTCGAGTCTTCGGTTGCCTCTGTTATGCCTCTACCATTGCTCATAACAAGTCCAAGTTTGACCCACATGCCTGAACTTGTTTCTTTCCTTGGATACCCATTTGCTACTAAGGACTACAAGGTTCTTGATTTATAGACCAGACAAAAATTTATATCAAGAGATGTCATTTTTCACTAATGTACCCTTCCTTTTGCAGTTGTAGTTTCT
Source organism: Juglans cinerea (assembly GCA_961763995.1). Taxonomy (NCBI): domain Eukaryota; kingdom Viridiplantae; phylum Streptophyta; class Magnoliopsida; order Fagales; family Juglandaceae; genus Juglans; species Juglans cinerea. Next base: position 16,232,241 of record CAUIVZ010000016.1, read on the forward strand.
ACTACAAGTCCCCCAGAACACAAGAGTCCACCTGTCTTGCCAAATCCAATTGTTTCCATTGATATGCCTACCCCTTAGCCTTCTTTGTCTATCTCACTTCCCACTAACGAATCCATCTCATGTCATTCCACTTGTGCCCCTCATCCACCCGGGTATCTACAAGACTACCACTGTAAATTGGCCATGCTGTCACGCCAAACCAACTCTTCCAACCAGTAGGGTTCCACAAAGTCAGGTACTCCTTATTCTCTTTCTTCCTTCATATCATATGATCACTTATCTCCCTCTTATCGTAGCTTTTCCATTGCACTTTCTTGTCACACTGAACCAAAGACTTTTCGTGAGGCTGTGAAATACCAACATTGGCGAGATGCCATGGCTGCTGAGATTAAGGCATTGGAAGACAATCATACATGGACTCTCACTCCTTTACCACTTCACAAACAGGCTATCGGTTGCAAGTGGGTATACCGCATTAAGCATAAATCCAATGGCAGTATTGAACGCTACAAAGCTTGACTAATGGCCAAGGGATACACATAGCAAGAGAGGCTCGATTACCATGAGACATTTTCTCTAGTTGCCAAACTTCTAACTGTCAAATGTTTACTTGCTATTGTTGCTGCACATAATTGGTACCTTCGACAACTCGACGTCAACAACGCATTTCTACATGGGGATCTTCATGAAGAGGTCTACATGACTCTTCCTCCAGGGGTCTGAAACAAGCTTCTAAACAATGTTTCTCCAAGTTCTCATTCGCATTACTTCATTGTGGTTTCACTCAGTCCAGATCAGATTACTCTCTCTTTACTCGGCACCAAGATTCCTCTTTCATAGCTTTATTCATCTATGTTGATGACATAATTATTGCAGGTAACAGTGCTATTGATGAGCTAACAAATCATCTAAACACTCATTTCAAGCTCGAAGACCTTGGTGATCTTAAACTCTTTCTTGACCTTGAGGTTGCATGATCAAAACAAGCTATCTCTCTATGTCAACGAAAATATGCACTGAAAATCCTTCAGGAGACTGGTTTTTTCAGTTCCCGCCCTTCCTCCTTCCCAATGGAGCAAAATCTAAAACTCAACAATTCAGATGGACCACTCTTGGCTGATCCTAGTACTTATCATCGACTTGTTGGACGACTTGTCTATCTCACCAGTACATGTTCAGACCTCACATATTCTGTCAAGTATTGAGCCAATATGATTGAGCTGAGTTATTGCATATTTTATACATCTAGAACCAATACATTTTATTTATTTCATTACATTATCATTGGTTTTAGATGAAAAAATTGTTAAGATAAATAAATTCGAGTTGTGATTTAAATTGGTTAATAGCATAATTTATGCTTAATTTTATAACTTGTGATTTAATTGAACAATGTTCATTCACATACACAACATATTTTTGATATTCTATTATTCTTTTTTATTTTATTTTATTTCTAATTTCTATTGTTTTTATAGGTTAAGAAATGAAAAGCTTGAGAAAAGTCAAGGCATCAAAAGGCAAGTAAAAAAGGGACCCAACATATCTTTTTCTCTTGATGCTTGGACAGAAGCAAGGAAAAGTTTTTTTTTTTTGTACTTTCTAAAAAGGCAGCTGGGCAACACAGGAAAAAAAAACCCACGCATGCACGCAACGGAGCGAGACGCTGGGGCATTTTGAAAAAAAAAACAAGAAATTTTTTTTTTCGTAAGGTGATTTGGGACGACGCGAACGAGAGGATTTATTCTTTTTTTTTTCGTTTTTGAACGGCTGGCTAAAAATGGACGAAAAGTGTGGGGATTATTATTCATTGGGACTTTTTCGTTTGGAAAAAGAGACGCACACAGCGCCGCGCATTTGAAGAGCTCCTCCAGGGGTCCAACTGTCGCAGCCCCGCTAGCTCCTCCACTGCTTACCATCTTCATCTACATTCATTTGGCTTGCTCTTCACTCTATACTATTTATTTAATTTTAGTTTAAATTTTACGATGTATTTTTCAGATATTTGGTTTAGACCTTTGGGCATTTTATTTGCTATTTATTTACTTGGTGTTATTTATTTTTCTCACTTCTTTAAGCTTTCATTAAATATACATTACAATTGTTATGGATTGATTTTGAGAGTTTATGATTTAAATGCAAGGATGAACCCTAAAATTTTAATTTTGGGGCTTTTCAATTTTCAGCTCATATTGCATTAATTATTTTCTAATCAAGCTTAGTTCTTAGTTTAATTTTGTTAATCTTTTAGTTCCATTGCATATTAGGTTAATTAGGACTTAATTAATTTTAGTTTTATTAATTAATTTCCTGATTAATTGAGGTTGTTTAGCTTAGGTGATTCCTTGATTGTTAATTTCAATTTTTTAGTCTCTTACATTCATTTCGACACTCCAAAAAATATAAAAATATGAATCTAGTCCATGACTAGTGCCATTTTCATTCCCGTTGCACTCTCCCATTCATTGCACATACCGCCAGTTTTATTTTCTCTTTGTGAATATTTTCACCATTTTAAACGAGTTTGATTTTAAGTAACTTTGCCTGAGAAGACGATCTATGAATTTATTCCTAATTATTACACGACATCCTCCTGCACTTGGGACAACCTTTGTGCTGCTCATTTTTTAGTGAGTCAAGTTTTTGGTGTCGTTGTCGGGGAATAGTTGTTTGATGTAAATTTAAATTCGTTATTTTTATTTTTATCTTTATCTCAAATGTTTCTTTCACTATCTTATCTCTTATTGCACATTTCACTTATCACCTACTACTCAGTCACTTGAACCTTACTTATACTATTTGGACAGATGTTTCATATTATGGATGAGAGACAATTTAAATAGGTTGGTTTGAGTTATATATCGAGTACTGAGAGTAGTATACACAACCCAAAGATAGATAGCTCTTCTATTTTTTCTACAGACGAAGACATTGAAATTGAACAAACAATGGATGCACCTGCACCACGCACTTTTAGGGATTATTTGCAGCCCACTCGCACCACTACACCATTATGCATTATTTTAGCTGATGACGTACCTAATTTTTCTATTAAGCATGTCATGATGTCAGTGATACCTCAGTTCCACGGGATGGATTCTGAGAGTCCTTATCAGTACTTGACAGATTTTGAGTTGGCCTGCACTACTTTTATCAATAGAGCCAGTGAGCCACTATTGATGAATTTATTAGATTTCGTTTATTTCCTTTCTCTTTAAAGGATAAAGCCAAGATTTGGTTTAATTCTTTGAAGCCTAATTCTATCTCTAGTTGGTCTGATATGCAGCGTAAGTTGTTACAAAAAAAATTTCCTTTTCTGAGAACTCAGTATTTAAAAGAGCAGATCAGCCAGTTCAATCAGAAATCTGACGAGACTTTCAGGCCAGCTGGGAAATGTTTAAGGATTTTGTGAACATCTGTCCACATCACGGTTTTGAATCTTGGAGGTTGGTGAATTATTTTTACACTGGTCTCACTCCAGAATGCAAGCAGTTTGTTTAAACTATGTGCAATGGAGAATTCTTTAGCAAGGAACCTGATGAAGCATTGTCATTTTTTGACTATCTTGCTGAGAGCGCACAACAATGGAACACTCGAGCTGATCGAGTTTCATTGACAGCATAGCCACTGGGGGCTATTGCTGGTGGTGGCAGATATGAGCTTAAGGAGGACACTGACATTCAAGCCCGTATAGCTGCATTAACTAGAAGACTGGAGGTTATAGAGATGGAAAAAGTGAACGTTGTGAAAGCAGTAGAAGTATGCTCTATATGCGCTTATTCAAACCACAAGACCCAAGATTGCCCGATTATGCCAGTATTTTAAGAGAGTGACTCTGAGTAGATGTAATAAGCAAACTCGGTTAAAAGAGCACAAAATCAGCCTTTCTCCAATACATATAACCGGGGTGGCGGAATCAGAATGATTAGCCTGGCTGGTCTCCGCCACCTTCTCAGCAACCATTTCATCATGCTGCTCCTTAGCACCAGTATTAGCCATATCAGAGTTCTCAGAGCTATCCTTTTGTAGCACCTCCAGGATTTCAACCTCATGTAACTGCACAGAGTTCTTAGCCTCAATCATCTGCGAAGAAGTCTCTAAATAACAATATGGCACAGATGGCCAATACACTTCAACAATTCATGCAGATTCAGGCCATCACAAACAATCAAAACACTCAGGCCATAAATGACTTGCGGGGCACTATCAATAAGATGAACACGACATTGAGCACTCTAGAGAGGGAAATTTCCAGCACAGTCTCAGCCTAATCCTCAAATATACCGGCAACAATCACAACATGTACATAATGTCTCAGGGGATGTTATTGAGACAGCGAAGATCGTTCTTACTTTAAGAAAAGGAAATGAAGTTCCCCTACCAGAGATGATCATTAACAGACAGGTAGTTGCTCCTATACCTGAAGATGTAACAGAGACTGATGAAGCTGAAAAAGAACCAGAGGTAGTGAGACCAGAGTAGAATAAACCTGTGAGTGCAGATGCTGAAACTAGTAGGGGGTACCAACCTATGGTTCCCTATCCTTAGAGATTGGCAGCTGGCCAAAAGAAAAAATATCAGACTGAAATTCAAGAGATCTTCAAGCAAGTAAAGATTAGTATTCCACTCTTGGATGCCATACAACAAGTTCCTTTATATGCAAAATTTCTGAAGGACTTGTGCACAGTGAAAATGAAGCCGAATGTAAAGAAGAAAACTTTTCTAACTGAGCAAGTCAGTGCATTGATATTGAGCGAGACTCCTCAGAAGTTTGAAGATCCTGGCTCTCCCAACATTTCCATTATGATCGGTGAGTCACGCATTGATATAGCTTTACTTGATTTGGGGAGTAGTATGAACTTGCTACCATTCTCAGTGTATGAGCAGTTGGGATTGGGTGAGCTGAAAAAGACCTCCATCATGCTACAGTTGGCTGACAGATCAGTTAAGGTGTTGAGGGGTATTGTAGAGGATGTGTTGGTCCAGGTAGACAAATTTTATTACCCAGTGGATTTTGTAATTCTTGATATGCAGCAACCAGCCTCCACTATTTACCAAGTTCCTGTCATCCTTGGAAGATTATTTCTAACTACATCAAATGCTTTGATTAATTGCAGAAGTGAAGTTCTGAAGCTTACTTTTGGGAACATGGCACTTGAGTTGAACGTTTTCAATGCTTGCAAGATGCCAGGACATTTTGATGACACAAGTGATTTGAATGCTGTAAAGAATTTGACACCAACAAAATTTATTTGCTCAACTTTTCCTTTCTCTGATGATGATTCTATTTTTCAGACACCTGAATTTTTACTTGATGAAAAAATTGACCATGTTAATGAAAATGTCTTTGAATTTTTGGACTGTTTTGCAGATTCTTCTTTACCTCTTGAAGTACAATTTGCAGGGCAAGATGGAAACCCCAGTTTGAAACTCTACCACCACCAGACATACTTAAATCTTTAGAGGAAGAAGTTCCCCAGTTGGAACTGTAACCACTTCCTCAAGATTTAAAGTATGTTTTTCTTGTCCTGAAGAAGGCACTTTTCCTGTGGTGATTTCCTCAAAATTAAATTAGAAAGATGAAACCCAATTGATTGAACTCTTCAGAAAGCATCGAGGCGCAATTGGTTGGACAATAACCGACATCAAAGGTATTGATGCTGATTTTTGTATCCAAAGAATCCATCTTGAAGAAGATGCTAGACCAGTTTGTGATGCTCAACGCAGGCTTTATCCTACCATGAAGGAAATTGTCAAAGAGGAAGTGCTCAATCTGCTCACAATTGGTATCATTTAACCCATATCAGACAGTAAGTGGGTAAGCCCAACTCAAGTGGTACCAAAAAAATCTGGCTTAACTGTTGTTCAAAATTATAAAAATGAGTTAATTCCAACTAGAATGGTTATTAGCTGGAGAATGTGCATTGATTATAGAAAACTTAATTCAGTCAGTAGGAATGATCATTTTCCTTTACCATTCTTGGATCAAATTTTAGAAAGAGTGGCTAGTAATGTATTTTATTGCTAATTGGATGGATATTCTGGTTATTATCAAATTGTTGTAGTGCCTGAGAACAAGGAGAAAACCACTTTCACATGTCCTTTTGACACCTTTGCTTTTACCATAATGTCTTTTGGTTTATGTAATGCCCCATCCACCTTTCAAATATGCATGATGAGTATCTTTTATGACATGATTGAGGATATTTGTGAAATATTCATGGATGACTTCTCTGTTTTGGAAAAATCTTTTGATAGTTGTTTGTATAATTTGACACGTATTCTCCAGAGATGTGAGAAAAAAAATATTTTACTTAATTAGGAGAAATGTCAATTTATGGTTACTCAGGGCATTGCCTTGGGACATATTGTTTCTTCTGAAAGTATAAAGGTCGACAAGGCAAAAATTGAATTAATATCTAAACTTCATATCCCTACGACGGTTAAGAATATTCATTCTTTTCTTGGTCATGCTGGCTTTTATAGGCAGTTTATTCAAGGGTTCAGTTCTATTGCAAAACCTTTGTGCACTTTTTTACAAAATAATATTGAATTTGTTTGGACTGATGAGTGCCAAAAAGCTTTTGATACCCTAAAAGAATCGCTTACCACCGCCTCCATTATGCAACCCCCGCAGTGGGACATTCCCTTTGAAATTATGACTGATGCAAGTGATTATGCGTTGTGTGCTGTTTTGGGACAGCGTGTGGATAAAAGACCTTTTGTGATTTATTATGCTAGTAGAACCTTGAATGATGCCCAGAAAAATTACATCACTACTAAAAAAGAATTGCTTGCAGTGGTTTTCGCACTTGATAAATTTCGGGCTTACATTCTTGGTTCCCCTGTTACTATTTTCACTGATCACTCTGCTCTTAAGTATTTGCTGGCTAGGAAAGATGCAAAACCATGCTTGATTTGCTGGATTTTACTACTTTAAGAGCTCAACATCACTATTAAGGACAAGAAATGAGTCGAAAATGTGGTGGTTGACCATCTCTCCAGATTGCCACAATCCTCCCTTTCAAATGTCATCATTCCTCTTGATGATAGTTTTCCGGATGAGCAACTATTTGTAGTTCACAAAGCTCCCTGGTTTGGTGGCATAGTCAACTATTTGGTGACTGAGCAAATGTCTTCTGAATGGTCCATCCAAGATAAGCGCTGATTTCTCTCTGAGGTACGACACTTTTACTTGATGATCCATACATTTTCAAATATTGTTCGGACCAATTGATTCGAAGATGCATTCCTGATGATGGGTTTTCTTCTGTGTTGAGATTTTGTCATATGGGTGCATGTGGTGGTCATTTTTCAGCAAAGGAAACAGTCGCTAAAATTTTGCAAAGCGGTTTTTACTAGCCTTCCATGTTTAAAGATGCTTATAATTTTTGTAAGGCTTGTGAACCTTGTAAAAAATTGGAATTCATTAGCAAAAGAGACATGATACCTCTTTCCCTTATTCTTACCTTAAAATTTTTTTATTGTTGGGGAATAGACTTCATGGGACCTTTTTCGCTTTCCTTTGGAAACACATATTTTATTGGTTGTGGATTATGTTTCAAAATGGGTGGAGGCCTTCGCTTGCAAAACAAATGATCATCGCGTTATCCTAAAATTTTTGCAATCTCTGTTTGCTCGCTTTGGCATGCTCAAAGTTATCATTAGTGATGGGGGTTCTCATTTTTGCAACAAACTATTTTCTACACTCATGAAAAAATATAGTATCAAACACCGAGTTTCTACCCCTTATCACCCTCAAACAAATGGGCAAGCAGAATTGGCAAACAGAGATAAAAATAATTTTGGAGAAAACTATCAATCCTAATAGCAAAGATTAGTCAGTTAAGCTTCTTGATGTTTTGTGGGCTTATAGGACAGCTTTTAAAACAAATCTAGGGATGTCCCATTATCGATTAGTTTTTAGTAAAGTAAGTCCTTTACCTGTTAATATTCAGCATCGAACTCTCTGGGCTATAAAACATATTAACATATCACTTGATGAAACTTCAGGATTGAGAAAATTGCAAATCAATGAATTGGATGAAGCTCATCGGGATGCCAATGACAACGCTCAACTGGCGAAAGAACGCATGAAAATTTTACATGATCAAAAAATTCATCACAAGCATTTCACACTTGGCCAGGAAGTTTTTCTTTACAACTCTCGCTTACATATTTTTCCTGATAAATTGAAATCTCGATGGAGTGGGCCGTACATTGTAAAGAAGGTTCATCCTCACAGGACGGTAGACATTGTCAATCCGAAGAATAGCAATAGCTTCACTGTCAATGGACAAAGTCTAAAGCCTTTTATGACTGCCTTTGATCCAAACGAAGAGATCTTGGTTGTGCAAGATTCCAGGGAAGTGTTTTGATCTTTTTCCCCCTTATAGCTTTGTTTAATTGCATTTTGCTTTTATATTTATTCGTTGTTTTGCTTTGATTTTATATCACATGTTTGGTTGTCTGCGTTGCTTACTTATTCTTATGCACTTTGTTTTCTTTCGTTCGATTCATTAAGGATCATGTCTCTCACTAGTTGGGGGTAGCGTGTGTGCACAGATTTTTTTAAAAAAAAATTGCATTAATGTGATGTGCATTGATACACATATGATTGACACACTTTATTTCTAGTATTTTGTGAAATATGAGCATCTTGGTGGAGTAGTTGAGCAGAATCATTTTGTGAATATTTATTTTCAAATTTAAGCATAGAGCGTGATTTTTTATGCATCATATTTTGTTGATGTGTGGCTTGAAACACCGAGATATTATACTTATTGATATGAGACTTGGTAAGATTTGTATAGAACGAATGACAAATTTTAAAGGACATTTTGCACATGCTTACATTTATAGTGTTCTTCAATTTACAAATTTTAAAGGACATTTTGCACATGCTTACATTTGTAGTGTTCTTCAATTTACTGTTCATTGATTTAATACAGGAGAAGTAAACTTCAGGACTACCTAGCCTTTAAAAAAAAAGAAGAAGAAGAAGGAAAAAAGAAAGAAAGATGAAAGCAATTTATGGAGCTTTCCTAAATTAAGAGCTAGAAACAGTTACCCAAGACTTTGGGGGTTGAGTGTTCAACCTTTAAAAATAGAGTTGGCATGAAAACTGCTAGTCCCTTGGGCTTTGAGGTAGTTAGAATCAACAATGATTAATCTTAAGGTTAAAAAATCCTACGACAAATCATGGCTAGTAATGAGGAACACGCAATTAGTTTAGCTCCACACACACACTTGAGTTCTGAGACATTTGCCCTAAGTCTATGTGAAAGATTGTTGAGATAGTCTTGGTGGGTATAGCCCCTAGGGGTTGAGTAGTAACGTGTCACCTTTTTGCTCTAGGATTAGCAAAAAGCTAGTTTGGGAGTGTGATTGAGATGAGTTATTGCATATTTTATACATCTAGAACCAATATATTTTATTTATTTCATTACATTATCATTGGTTTTAGATGAATAAATCCGAGTTGTGATTTAAATTGGTTAATAGCATGATTTATGCTTAATTTTATAACTTGTGATCATTCAAATGCACAACATATTTTTGATATTCTATTATTCTTTTTTATTTTATTTTATTTATAATTTCTATTAATTTAATAAGTCAAGAAATGAAAAGCTTGAGAAAAGTCAATGCACCAAGAGGTAAGTTAAAAAGGGACCCAACATATCTTTTTCTCTTGGTATTTGGTCGGAAGCAAGGAAAAGTTTTTTTTTTTTTTTGGTTCTTTCTAAAAAGGCAGCTGGGCAACACACGAAAAAAAAGAAAAAAAACACACGCACGCACGCAACAGAGCTAGACGCTGGGGCATTTTGAAAAAAAAGCAAGAATCTTTTTTTTTCGTAAGGTGATTTGGGACGACGCAAACGAGAGAGGATTTATTCTTTTTTTTTCGTTTTTGAACGGCTGGCTAAAAAAGGACAAAAAGTGTGGGGATTATTATTCATTGGGACTTTTTCGTTCGGAAAAAGAGACGCACACAGCGCCGCGCATTTGAAGAGCTCCTCCAGGTGTCCAACTGCTGCAGCCCAGCCAGCCTCCTCCACTGCTTACCACCTTCATCTCCATTCATTTGGTTTGCTCTTCACTCTCTACTATTTATTTAGTTTTAGTTTAAAGTTTATGATGTATTTTTTATATATTTGGCTTAGACTTTTGGGCATTTTATTTGCTGTTTATTTACTTGGTAATATTTATTTTTCTCGCTTCTTTAAGCTTCCATTAAATATACATTACAATTGTTATGGATTGATTTTGAGAGTTTATGATTTAAATGCAAGGATAAACCCTAGAATTTTAATTTTAAAGCTTTTTAATTTTCAGCTCATATTGCATTAATTATTTTCTAATCTAGCTTAGTTCTTAGTTTAATTTTATTAATCTTTTAGTTCCATTGCATATTAGGTTAATTAGGACTTAATTAATTTCGGTTTTATTAATTAATTTTTTGATTAATTGAGGTTGCTTAACTTAGTTGATTCCTTGATTGTTAATTTCAATTTGTTAGTCTTTTAAATTTCATTTCGACACTAAAAAAAACTAAAAATATGAATCTAATCCATGACTAGTGTCCTTTTCATTCCCGGTTCACTCTCATTCATTGCACATACCGCCATTTTTATTTTCTCTTTGTGAATATTTTCACCATTTTAAACTAGTTTGATTTTAAGTAACTTTTCCTGAGAAGACGATCTAAGAATTTATTCATAATTATTACGCGACATCCTTCTACACTTGGGTAAGCCTTTGTACTGCTCATTTTTGAGTGAGTCACATTACATGTCTACTCCTCGGCAATCACACTTGGATGCAGCCCACCGTGTGCTTCGTTACATCAAAAACTCACCTAGCCAAGGAATTTTCTTCCCCTCTCATAGCTCCATGCACTTAAGGGCTTATGCGCTCTGTTACAAGTTATTGTATCCTCCTTGGTAATTCTCCAATCTCTTGGAAATCAAATACACAAAGCACAATCTATCGCTCATTTGCTGAAGCAGAATACCGAGCAATGGCTGTTACAGTTTGTGAGATCATTTGGCTCGTTTGTCTCTTGAAAGACTTAACTATTTTGCATCCCCAGCTAGCTCTACTACACTGTGATAACAAGATTGCCGCAAATCTAGTCTTCCACGAATGCACAAAGCATATTAATATCAATTGTCATGTGGTTCACAAAAAGCTTCAAAGTCGTTTGATATCAACATCTCATATCTCTTCTTCACAAAACATTGGTGATCTTTTCACTAAACCCCTCAAAGCTGCTCACTTATCCGGACTGCTTTCCAAGTTGGGCACTTCAAACATTCACCACCCAACTTGAGGGGGATTAGCCGTCATTATGCCATATTTCTCTCAAACATATTTTTTGGTGTAAACCACTAATTGAGAGGTTAGAGTCCAATCCACCTCCTTGGTCAGATATTCATATTTCCTTTATTAAGCAGCAGATTAAAACTTATGTCAAGACTCTACCTTATCTTAGTATTGCTACCATTAATTCTTTCAAGATTTTTGAAACTGACGCCTCTGACATTGGGTATGGTAACATTCTGAAACAAATTGTTTCACCAAGTTCATTTGAACAAATTTTTTGCTTTCATTTTGGAGCTTGGAGTAGTGCACAAATTAACTATAGTACAATTAAGAAAGAAATTTTATCTATAGTACGATATATTTTTAAATTTAAAAGTAATTTGTTAAATTAGAAATTTCTTTTACGTATTGATTACAAAAGTACCAAATATGTATTAGAAAAATATGTTGAGAATATTGCTTCAAAATATATTTTTGCCCAATAGCAAGCTATTTTAAGTGTTTTTTTATTTTGATATTGATTACATTAAGGGTTCCCGAAATGCTATCTGACAAGGGGGTGGAAGCAAGAAACAAAGAAAGTGACCAGATGACTAGATTGAATAGATAAATGACCAGATAACTAGAGTGAAAATAAAGAATGTGCAAGTAACTAAATACTGGGACCCGATGACTGGAGTCCAGATGGACGAGATGATTGGAGTGTAAATAAATAAAGGAGGCAAAAAAAAAGCAAACAGGAGAAAATATTTAAAGTACTAAAAAATTATCAATTGAAATGGTTGTAGTTCTTCATTTCAGATGAACAACAATACATGAAATTTGTTTTGATAAGTAACAACAATACATGAAATTATTTAGGAATTACATGGGAAGAGCAAGAAACCAGAAGAAGAGAATGGTTCTTAGGTTCTGAAACTCTCAAGGGTTCTCGAAATAAAGTCATGTCTTTCAACAAAGCTAAGCCCTCCTTATATAGGCAAATAAAGACTTACTAGTACAAGAATTTTCTTGATGAACAATAATGAATAGTAAATCTGATTTTTTTACGATTCATTTGACCATAGAAAAGCCACCAAAAGCAAGGGTAAATCAGCAAGGATCTGTGACTTTGCCAGTTGAAATTACAGAACCAGTAGTGAGAATCATGGGGCCTTCAGCAATAATTTGTAGTAGTTTTTGTTGGTTTGTGCCAACACCAATGATTTGGTTTGTGCCCTAGCATGCGGTGGAATTACTGGCGTGCAGGCAAATTTCTAGTGGTGGTCATAATGGTACCTTTTAAGTGCAATGTGGTGTATTTAACAAGAATGCAATGCTCATTTCGTCCACGTCTGTGAAAGGATGGTGACAAAGTTAAAAGTTATCATGCTCAACAATCTCTATGATTGGTTGAATGCTTATGCCAGTGGGTAAGTCTCCAATCTTTTAGAGTTTCAGGAATTTCTTTCGTCTTTTGCCCAAATGGCTGAAGTTTTTTGTATAATTCCTTTGTACCTAGGTTGTACCCCTTTGCGTTGTTAATGAAACTTGTGCATTTCTTATCAAAATATTAAAATCTAACTTTTTTATACAAACAAGGAGTATTACCACGCAATTTTCCAATGGGACACGTTCACACAGCCCTAATATGATCCACTTTAATTTGATCAAAAGAACATTCCACTCCTACCCCCAACAAAAGATCCTAGATAGCGGTTAAAGACTCGTAACATAGAAATTTTCCCTACATTTCCCTTGCTTTTGATCATACGAGTTTCAAATATTTCTGGTAACAATACTATCTTGGAATCTTTTCTGCAAGTTCAATCAATCTCACACATAATATGTATAAGCATGTGGAGTACATGTCCAACACATCAAAGGTGTTAAGAGAATGTCTATCCTATAATCCTACTCACAAGTGCGTGTGCATATTTATCGTATGTGCGTGTCCTTATTTGCCAAGTTATTTGCTTTTTACAATTGCAGAATTAGCTTTCAACTCGGGGAAAAGAAAAGAAAAAACTTTATTACTGAAAAGACACATAGGGCTAAAAGGCATCTCAAGTACTTCTATACATTGCTTCATTATCACAATAAAACAATTTGTAAATGAAAAACATGCAGTGATACAAAATAATAAATGACTCGAAGGCATCAAAATAACACAGTATCGAATACCAAGGAAACATACTAAAGTAAATATTATTATATACACACACACACACATATTTCTAGGAGTTCCTACCTATATGCACCCTGTATCTGTCAGCAAAATGTATGACTGACAAGGACTAAAATTGCTTCTAATGAGTTTATTCATAGTTATGATGTAAATCATAACAGCAGCTTAAATAAACTATGTTCTCAGAAGAGGTAAACAGTTTAAAGATTAATCTAACATCACAAAGAATGGTGCCCCCCCCCCCCCCCCCCCCAAAAAAAACATAAAATACAACAACTACTCTACATCACACCGATCCCAATTAGTTGGAATTCTGGCTTAGTTGAGTTGAGTACATAACCTACATTACATGAATGACAAACTTATTTAGATGAAACCAGTGAAATCACCACTTAAGCTAATGGCAAGAGGTAGATTTTATTATTTATATTTTTAACACTCCCCCTCCATAAGTAGGCCCACCATGTGGAATATTTAATTAATTGGTTGAAGTGTAGAGTCAGGGTTTGAATTCAGGTTCTCTGTTTTGATACCATGTGAAATCACCACTTATCCAAAAGCTTAAACTAATAGGAAGAAGTAGATTTTATTATCTACATATTTAACAAAACCTAAGAAATTAATAATTCACTGGAAATAGATTAATGCATTAAAATAGTTGTAACAACTCACATGTCAAAATCGCAAGTGCTAAGTAGCAAAACTAACAAAACAGCAGAGGCAAAATCAATACTTATCACAATAATCTGATGTCAATTGCAATCTTCAGCTTTTTTCATCCCCACTGGGACATGGATATTCCCCTAATCATTATTGCAGACAACAATTAAAAGAGTAGCCATTAAATGCAAATAAGTAATGAGTAATGCTACGTACACGCCTAAGGTGTCCAAGCTTCGCCCAAACCCTTTGTAAAAAAGTGGACCCCACCATTGATCTTTTTACACTTTTCATGGTGGGGTCCACTTTTTTACACAAGGGTCTGCACGAGGTTTGTATACTTGGGACTTGTACAAAGCATTACTCATAAGTAATATTGTGAAATCTTCGGAACAAATAATAGAAACATAGCATTGAATCTAAAAGAAATATGACATCAAGAAAGAGAGCATACCTTATCTTTCCAAGTGTAACACACTACCGTTCTGTAAATCACCTTCCAAGTTCCAGCCTCTAGAAGAATAAAAACTAATAACTCCAACACCAGCAGATGAGAGAAGACACCAAAAAAAAAAAGAATGCGTATTACCTCTTTGATGCTACTTTCCTCAGTTCTTCTATATGATTCTCAATGCTAGTACATGCAGTTTGAATTTCAATATTTTTCTGACAAAGCTCCTTCCATTGTATAGACAAAGCATTAAGCTTAAATGCACTATTTTGCTGATAAATCAAAGAAGGAACCTAATTATCAGATCAAAATGCAGCAAAATATTGAAATATAAGGTGGGATAGAACGGAAGAAAGTTAAATCACCTGATGATATTTCCTTTCACGATTCACTGTTTCAATCTTCACATTTTGTTCCTGAGCTAATTTTTGCATTCTGGAAAACAACGAAGCAAGTGAAAAATAATACTACGAGCAAGACGGACTATGAAGAGAACATCAACTAATGGTGGTCATATTCATCTAACATAAAGCATTAAGCTAGTCCATGTGACGCCTCAAAATTAAATTGCTCCATGTGCTTTTTAATTGAACCTTTTACTCCATGTGGTTTTAAGAAGATCAAGTCAATCCCTCTGTTAAAAATCAGATAGTAGATTGTTAACTATGCTGACAAGGCATGGCAAGACGTGTCAAAAAATTTAAAAAATAAAATAATTCTAAAGAAAAGTTCTTTTTTTTTTTTTTGGATAGGTAGTCAAGAAGTTTTATTCATAAAAGTAGGCAAAGCCCAAGTATACAAGAAGTATACATGAGAAGTACCTAACTAGGGTTTACAACCAAAAGTAGAAAATCATAGACATTTAGCCCATTAACACCAATGGCCCCTGCCCATAAGAACAATATTTTAAAAAAGAAAACTTTATGCTCATCCATTGTTCTCTCTCGGTCCTCGAAGCTTCTATCATCTCTCTCTCGCCAAATGCACCAACACATACATATAGGAACCATTTTCTAGATTGCTGCCACTTGTGAATTACCTCGGAGGCCTCTCCAGCTTGCTAGAAAATCCACCAGTCTAAGAGACATAACAAATGATAATCCAATTCCTGCAAAAAAATCATCCCACATGGTCCTAGCCACCACACAATGTAAAAGCAGATGATCTACTGATCCACCATTCTTTTTACACATACAACACCAGTCCAATACCATTACTTGGCATTTCCTTAAATTGTTTGTGGTGAGAATCTTATCCAAAGATGTTGTCCAAACAAAAAAAAAAAAAAAAAAAAAAAAACTGCTTTTGAAGGAGCTTTTGTCACTCTTCCATGGGAATGTGGTCATTCCTGGGCTCGTTAAAATTTGGTGAAACGGAGGGGCTCCAATTCATCTTATCTATGGTACCCTCGATCATACTTATGGAATACAATGCTGCATAGAATTCTGTAATAGTCTCCAACTTGCAATCTTGGGCTGCCCTAATGAAATCTACATTCCATTGAGGGGGGAGCCACTAGAAAAGACCAAGAAATTAGCTATCTCTGCATCCTTCGCTCGTGTGAGCTCAAAAGTGGCAGGGAAGGTGTCTTGGAGGCTTTGTTCACCACACCATTTGTCATACCAAAATCTGACATGAGAACCGTTGCCCACAACAATATGTGCATGTCTCCAAAAGATCTCCCAACCTTTTCTAATGTATTTCCAAAAAGCTCACCCCATATGGAAATAAATGAAAGAAAAAGGAGGAAAAAAACTTTATATAAAAAAATGAAAAAAATTCAAAATCTTAAAAAATATAAAACTTAAAAGTCAGAAAATAAACTTTAAAAATTAAAAAATACTTAATTAAAAAAACCACCGATTAGGAAGGGGAGGGACTCCCCTCCAGATGTCGCCCAACAAGTGGTGGCCACATTTGGGCCCCCTGATCTGGGCTGCCAGGGGTGGCTCCCAGAACCGCACAACATAGCGGCCTGATCTGGGCCGTCACAAGAGCCTGGAGTGGCCCTGCGGCTGCAAACCACCTTCATACCTTGTCTGGTCTTTTCTTTAATTCAGTAGTTTGCATTTTTTTTAAAAATAAATAAAATTTTATTTTCTGAACTTTATGTTTTTCTAATTTTTTGAGGTTTATTTTTTTTTTTTTTTAATTTCAAGTTATATTATTTTTAATCATGTTTTAAGTTTTAAACTATTTTTTAGCATGTCAACATAATTAATGGTTTACTAACTGATTTTTAACGGAGGGATCAATTTGACCTTTCTTAAAACCACAAAGAATAAAAAGTTCAATTAAAAAGCACACAAAGTAAACTGATTTTGAGGCAAACCACAGGGATTAACAATGTATTTAACCCTAAAGTTTAACTGCTAATATGAAAAAATAAATATTATAAGTTTAACTTGTTGGTTGAAATATGGCAATGTTACCTTTAGCATTCACATGCATTGAGAAAGGGACTGAATTGACGCATTGCCAAGTACAAGTTTATGCATGTCACAAATGACGGATTTACAGCATGTAGTATACTTAAGGGGCATCATCAAGATTGACACATACTATTAGCTAAAGGTGCAAAACTTGAGAAGAAGTGGGGGGCTTGATGATCGCCCTCAATTCCCCATAATGCCATAATGCTTAGGTTATGTATCACACACCTGAGAACATTAGAAAAATGCATCAAGGTGTTCATGATATGAATCAAAGGCTCATGTAGGTATAATGCTATTAGCTAAAGGTGGGGGCTTAGGTTATGTATCACACAATTCCCCATAATGCTTAGGTTATGTATCACACACCTGAGAACATTAGATAAATGCATCAAGGTGTTCATGATATGAATCAAAGGCTCACGTAGGTATAAGTATCTAAGCTCAGCTGAAGCATCCAGTTCACTAGAAGAGCTATATGTCCGATGAAGTAAGAACCTACCACGCCATTGTCCTAACCAAAATGCCAGGGTGAGTGTCAAGAACATTTAAAAACATTCCACTTGCACAGTACAGAATGTTAATATCAGTGGATTTTGCTTTTCTCATTTAAAAAAAAAAAACGTCAGTTAGAATTCAAAGTGTTGGAGTTATGGGATATATGAGAACGTGAGGAAAAACTTAACAAGTTAACATGATCAACGAAACACAAGTCACTGAAGCAGGAGAATCAATCTGAATAATGAGTGCAAATGATTAATACACTGGAAATGGAATCTTGCAAACAAACCTTAATAAAAGTGCTTCCAACCATTGGATGAACTGCTTCCAGAGATCTGGACCATATTTTACCATCAGGTCCAAATTTTCCAGACTGCAAAGAAACCATTATATTCCTTATAAGTACAGGGAATGTATATTTTGTACTCAAGCAGACAAAAAAACATCAAACGCATACAACTGTTTGATGATCAGGATCTTGCTGCATGTTATAGTTGTAGTAAAGAAATTAATGTACATAGACTCTGGTAGGTTGGTAAGACAAAAAGGGAATGGAGAATATCGCAGAAGAGTCACAAGGAACCAAGTAATATTAATTACTTAGATAACAAGGAAAAGCCTATTCAAACTATTTTAGCTCGGGGTAATCACAAGCAAATTTCGATAACAAACTCCACAGAAGGATGGCTCAGCCACTTCAGGCAGAGGACGCTGAACATTTGTTGAGGGCAAAGTATAATGTACCTATATACTGTAATATATATATATTTTTTTAAGTATATACTATTAATAACATTATACATATTAGTTATCGTCACGGAGTAATTTTACAGCTTATGTATTGAGAAACTCTTTATCTCACTGGAGCACAAATTACACCCAGGCAAAAGCCGGGGACAGATTGAAACAAGTACATGCTACAATATGTGCTTGCACTTCCTTGGCCACATCATATCACACAATAACAGGAAAAAAACAATTATTCTCCTGCCAACAGCAATCAAAGTTCTGCTAGAGTTGAATCTAAAATTTTCAAGAATTATGATCATTACCACCATATAACTACGTCACCTGATCATTTGGTACTGTAGCAAGCATTGAGCTCTCTGAAGTGTCTGCTTCCAAGCTGTTTCATCATTCCTTTTATTCATTGGCGGTGGTTCTAAATTATACCGTGACCTGTCGAGAGGCATTGGTGGCTTTCCAGCTCTCACACGCTCATACTCCCTAGCAATCATTGGGTGATTCTGAAATTCAAAAGTCCACAATAAGACATGCTACTTCACATTCCTCACATCACAATTTGTTCTTAAATTGGCCATTTAGATTAATCTATAATGCTGCTAGAAACAAAAATGGGTAGAATAACACATCAAACCATTAAAAAAACTAGGAAAGAAATAACAAAAGCTAAAATTCATTCAAGAAACAATAACATGTTAAGTGCAAGGCCTGCATTGGAAGAAACAGCACTTCTGTCTCTTTAGTACATCATCACAACTACATGTGTTTGCTCATGCTACTTAGCCTCTTAGAATGGGTATGACAATGTTGCAAACATAATGCTACGACTTCTACGAATCATAAAAAATGGCCAGGAGATTTCCTATAATTGAAAAAAAAAAACATGTCCAAATAAGCCTTTCCTTCTCTTATCTCTATATAGCTCATCCTTGTTCCTTAAACTATTACTACTGGATCATTTTTTTATATGTAGAACTGGATCAATATAAATACGAGCATTATATCTGAGTCCATAACTGACTGTTTACTAGAAGAGGTCGTTCCCCTCTGATCCCAGCTGAGCTCCCCAAGTCCTCCCTCTCCTGCCGCCAGTCAGGAATAGTGAGGCGAATCCTGTATGTGTGCTAAGTGCTTCCCTTTCTATTAGCTAGGTATTTGGCCATGGAGGTCTTTCCCTACCCACCGATCTGAGTACCGAAACAATTTTGTAAGAGACTCGGTGCTTCTTTCTCTATGCTATCTTTTATAGGCATTCATTGGTGCATTTCCTTTGTAGGACTGCTCCCCTGGTATTAACCGCTCTTTTTCTACAACCTCTTTCGGAAGAGAATCTGTTGTTTAATCTAATAGGTTGTACGTACCCCAAAATTAAAGAATGAAAACCCATAACGGTCCGTTCGTTCACTCAAGAAACAAATGAAAAATAAAAAGGAAAGCCAAATCTCCAATTTTATGTTTTTATTATATATGGCCTTGTAAACGAAGATCTCCACCGAAGAAATCCTTGCATGGCAGAATATTCACATTAAGGATATAAACAGTCGTTTCCACAATTTTCTCGAAAGGAAAACAGGTTTAACCTACACGAACACTCTAATGAACTTCTCCAGTTTTCTAAAACTCACAATTTTAACATGACAGCCAAGATTTCTCTCTTCACTTTTTTCAACAGCCAAAGAAGGAATTTTTTTGTCTTTTATAGACACATTACAAACAGAAAAAACCCTAAGTTTAACTTAATATCAGGATATCTCCCAGAATTTAAATTTATTTATTCTTTCTTCCACATCCTAAATTCCTCAGCTAACAAAGACTAAACAAAGAAGGGAAAAGCCCAAGTATCAAAGAAGCCGAGAGTAACCTCGAAATTGAAATTGGGCAGAGGAGGCAGGTCCTTGAGAAAGTCGGCGGGCTTCTTGGAGCTCCAAAGCATCTCTTCCTCAACCAAACGGTCCACCTCTTCCTTGACTCTAGGGTTGGCGTAGTCATCGTCGATGTAGGGCAAGGCGTCGATGACTTCGGCGCTGGATAATCCGGGCCATGTGGGGCCCGATAACTGCGGCGGAGCTTCAAGCATTAGGATATCCCCGTTTCCGTTGTGATTCGTCATTGTTGCAGGCCTGTAAATAGGCCAACTTACAGAGTGATGCAGTGTAGACCGTAGAGCAGAGCACTTCTTTTTTTTATTCTTTTGAGTTTTGAGCAATTTTCTTTTCATTGTCAAAAGACTCAAAACTATAACTTTCTTTTATTTTTTAAGAAAATATATTTACAACTGTTAATTGTATAACCGTCGCGTAATCGTTTTAAAAAAAGTGAATAAAATATGAGATTCACATAAAAAAATTAATTTTTTAATAGTGAACCCTACTCTTTTTCAAAACGATTACGTGGCGGCGTTTACGCACTTTACGATTGTATGTAGAATTACTCTTATTTTTTTGCTAAATAAAGTTTCCCTTATATTCTCTAAAAATATATATATATTTAATATTAATTTTTTTTGTAATTTAGACCATAAATTATTAAAAATTATATATCTTTTATTTCACAACTCTTCTTAACTCATCTTATTTAATCATTACAACTTTATCAAATTCACACACAAAATAAAATAAACAATTCAAACTTTTTTAAATCTCAAAATAAAAATAATATTAAAAAAATATATTATAATAACATTTTATTCAACTTTCATTTCAACTCATATCATCTCATCTCATATGTTTTCCCAATTGTTGTTTCATCTAGTTTTCTTTTTTTGTTTTTTGCGAAAATCTATTTACAACTGTGAATTGTGCAACCGTCGCGTAATCGCTTTGAAAAAAAAATTTTAATAGTGGATCCCACTATTTTTATTTATTTTTTTCAAAGCGATTACGCGGCGGTTGCACAATTCACGGTTGTATGTAGAATTACTCTTATTTTTTATAGTTTATTTTGACAATTTAGGGTGCAAAAATTTGAGCGTGCAGAATGTATTTTTCTAAAAAATATGATTATCCATATGTGCTATGTGTTTTAATCATTTAAATGATATTTCTATTTGGTTTCATCATTTTTTGGTCATCGATTTTATCAAATATTTTGTGTGAATCTAAATCCTAAAATAAATAAATAAATAAATAAAAAGAAGGTATTGGGTATCTTCAGGCCACTCTCATTCTAGGTGAAAGATTTATTTTCACAAGTATTCTAGTGAAAGGTCTAGAGAAAAGCATTGATTTGGAATTGCAACTGGATTCCTTTTAAATCACAAATTGATATAATTTTATATAATATATTAGATCTAAGTTAATTTCTGAATTTACTTTTTATAAAATCTCTTTGTAGTTAAAGCATTTATCTTTCACCATTAATTGAGTCAAGCAAAGGAAATAATAAATCAAACTCGATTCTGCTTTGTAAAACGAATCTGCATTGTCTATTGTTATATTTCTCTGAAGGAAGTTCATATGTTTCGTTTCCAAATAGCATGAATAACTCCAAAGGTTTGCCTAATGAATCTACATCACAATGACAGTTCAAATATGACATTGATTTGCAAACTGTGACTAACCAATTACTTTTCTCAAAGGACTGCGCAGCTGAGTTCTTTGAAATCCATTAATATGGAACTGCATGTAGCCTCAAATGCATCACTGATCAAATTCTAAAAAATAATACTACACACACAACATTTTTTACAATTGTGTTGTTCTAAATGGAGAGTGGATATGCAACATTTGAAATTCAAGTAAAAGAAATCTTCAGTATTTTTTCATAAAGTGGTACTATCGCACAAATTCACAAAGAATATCAAGTTGTGAAACCACTAGACCAACCCGTTGGGGTTTCATAGTCAAGTACAGGGAAGATCATTTACAGAAAGAACTACAACACACCATCATTCACCTCCATAATGAAGTTTTATGTGTCTTCAACTTCAGGGAGTAAAGGAAGACAGTAAGAGGATGAAAACTTTTCTGATGGTAGAAGCAATCTACTAAAGAGAGGAGAAATAAAACAATTAATGTTCTAAACCTTATTTTTCTTTTTCATTCCTCCCAAATTGTTGTAAATTTTGAAAACTCAAACCCAGCCTCATTTAAATTTTTACATCGATGATATCCTTGTAATGAAATTAAGATGCGAGTAAAAATTACGATTAAGCTCACTCACTAAACTATGGGGTAGGCATGTTTGCATAGAGAAGAGTGAAAAAGACTTCAACTTCTGGAACGCTTTGAATAATTTGGATGAACCGGTTTGTACCAGGCTCGCCAAGGAGCATGGGACCCATCTGTGCAACTCGAGCAAGAAGTTTGGCCAGTGCCATCCCTGATGTTAGACTGCCACCAGATTGGGCCACCACATCTTCTATCAGAGTACCAAGCACCGCCGTCAATGCTATCTCGACAATACTCCCAAATTCGGTACTGCAACACAAAGAAAAAGAAAACCAGATTATTACAAAGAATAAGTTTTGCTTGCAAATCCTTAAGATATCAGTCATTGACTGCTGAAAGAACCAAAACAGTAACTTTAGTGGATGTTTGGAAGATTCTAGGACTAAAAACATGAAGTCAAACTTGAATTCAGGATGAGAAAGAGGGTGGGGAGGAAGAAAGAAAAAGAAAATTAAGGTATACACTAAGTTTATTTGAGTCTTAATTACTGCAAGAAAAAAAAAAAAAAAGCACACAAGAAAATAACGAGAACCATGTATAGTTTGTTGATAATTCTATCTTCTATTTGAGCATGTTTCCAATCAGATCCAGCATCTACAAAAGTAAAAAAGGAGGATGCTGGAAGAGGAAAGTATTTGATTGAATATTCGATATTGTTGTTTTTGAGGAGGGCATGGCTGGTAACCAAAAGAAGAAACTTATGCAACGGGTCATAATAAGATATTCTTCAAATGGTTCCTTCCAAATTCATGATCGAGAGGAATATGAGAGATCGTGACCCCATCTAATGGCTAATGTATTGTTTAAAACTTGCTTCTGTAATGCCTTGTCCTGAGTTTTCCAAGCATACTCCAACAACTGGTGCACTAAATCCATACCTGATTTGTAAGTCCATGCAACAGAATCATGTAAAATAATTCCTACCCATTTATTAACTTACATACAGCACGCAAAAAATGTCAGGAATAATAAGATACCTTGCCAACACTGCTTGTGTCTCCGTCATAAGTTGGTAAAATTTGGTAGCTTCAGAAGGAATTTCGTTGTCACTGCTGGAGGCTGTAGGTAGTTTGTGGAATCTAGCATCCTCAGGCATCATGTAGTTTACCCAGTGATGGGGGCTTCTGAGGCTCTTGAACCTTTCAAGTATCAGCACAATAGTTTTATGAAGTTCTGTAGTGTTGAAGGCCGACGTCACCTTCTTTCTGCACGTAAAAATGTTAACAAACTATTAGAAATCTCCTACATGTGATTGTATATGTTTTCCTTTACAATAGAATATTAAATGATATCCAGATATTGTTCTATATAACAATTTGTCGTCTTTTTCAGGGAGAATTAAGCCAACGCATCACCTTTTGTATCTGAGTTGTTAAGTGCTTATGTTCAGTAACTTCATCGATAGAAGGTATATGCCACATTTTAGGGGATCTTACGTGAAGGTCCAGTCCAACACGCCTTAAGTCATACAGGGCCCAGGGGCTCCCCATGGTTGTTTTAAGTTTTGAAGATACAAAAAGAAGCCCAGAATTAGACTAGAATGTCTGATGGCATAGCATTGATAACCCCATTGAGTTCCAAATTCAGAAAACCAGTGGACAAGATTTAGTCCGAAAAATCAACTGTATATACATTAAGCTTGAGTTTTGACCACCAAGAAGAACAGACATGAATGTGCATACACACATACATATGTAACTCTTTCACTTGGAAAGACGGCCTAGTCAAATTGTTCCATCCCATTTTTTTCCTATTTCAAGGCCTTCATTATTCCTCATTAAAGAAGTAAGGAGGTTCATCAAGTAGGCATTCAGCAACCAATGGATTGAACTAACAGGTGAATTCTCCACCGATTGTTGGATTGATATGCACAAAACTTTCTAACTTTTAAGATGGTTCATGGTACCTTACCCCTCGAGAATTTCTGTTGCTGCTGCTTGCACATCAGAAATCAAGGTGGGTAACCCATCATTTGAGAGAAAATCAGCACTAGCCAGATACATCTGCTCATCATCCCAGTCAATAGTATCAGCATTCGCCTGTATAAAACAAAACAAAAAAGTGACTATTTTAAAATAATAGAAAGGGGGGACACTTCGGGCCACAATTTTTTTTAAGAATGAACCTGTAACAGGTCCCATGGGATTCGTCTATAACACAAGCATATAGTTAATAGCCAAAATACAAATTAAATATTTGTTGTGGGAGATAACAAATAGAATGCTAGTGGGGAATAATTACTATCATTCAGTCATGCAGAAGTCCAATGAAGTGACTGTTTATTGAGAAATAAAGTTCAACACAATTGGTGAAGATGTCTAATACCCTATACAGACAGTAACTAAGTAATATGCTGCAAAGTAAATTGTTGGCAATATGCTGTAGATAGCAATATGCAGCTTCATTGATTTCTCCCAAAGTAAATTACACTCAGCAACCCCTAGGGGTTGGCTCAAGTAGTAAAGACCTTGGTCTTGGTAGTATACTCCCTCTAGGTCTAAGGTTCGAATCTTCTTGGGTACAAATAATTTCTAGAGGCCATCGGACGGGGGAAACTTCCCCTTGAATTACCTGAGGTGTGATTGAGAGAAACTCTTTGCCGAGGAATTATGCCCCTGGGATTAGTCGGGACTTTGTTCTCGGACACCCGGTGCCAATAAAAAACAAAACAAAAATTACACTCGGTAAACTAGGAAGTCGATCAGCTTCATTACTGTAAAAGTCCCTCTGATATAACATCCCACTTACCCAATTACTTAACTGCAATTAGTATGCATGTCCAAGGTTTTGAAACTGAGTCAGGACTCTGAAAAATGGGGATCCTGATATTAGTACCATGTGTATACCTGATAAAGTTCCCCAAGAGCTATAATAAACGTATCATTGTTCTAAAATTAATTTTCACTAATAAAAAGCTTTCAAATCAAATTTTGTACGTCTGTGATTTGCTGCTTGTTCCCCAGGCTTAAATGCCCTTAGATGAGGTACATGAAAACGGTTTGTTCAGGAGATTTTTATTGTGTCTACCGCATTGCAGAATCCATGGTAAAGCAATACAATGTGTATATGGAAGTTCAGGCAGCCGTCCTTCACTTGGTAGAATTACCAAGAATAAGAAAGAAGATCTACTGATTCTGCAAATCATGTCTGATAGACCCATTAAGGCAACAATTGGAGGTAAACAGTAATAACATGCCACAGCAGACCCACAGGCAATGTATGGCCATTAAGGAAAAGCAGTTTTTTCCTTTTTTTTTTTTTTTGGGGGGGGGGGGGTTGCAGTTGTGGAAAACATCTGGTTCATCCCAAAGAAATTAAGATGAATGCCCCCCAAGCTGCAAAACAAGAAGTTACTCAAGGTGATGTCATGTCAAAACCACAACAATTTGTCAAGAGTATAGTTAGGAATTTCAGGATATCAATTTCCCACCCCTTTAACAATCCATTTTGAGGCATATTTATTTGCATGCAAAAATTTTCTCTGTGCTGCCTCTTTTTCCAAGTAATATATGTACTTTCTCAGTAAAGCTTAGTTCATGAGGCATGAAACATAATGTTAAAACATCTTTTCCCTGAGATGTTAAAACATCTCACATCCTAAACCAACAGCCTAAATTACATCACTCGATCTAGCAAGTTCTTGTATATTTAAAATGCCTAAAACAACACCACCTTTTTTTATTTTTTGACAAGTAGAAAGAGAACACCACCTATCCAAAGGCCAGTTAATGTATAATAATAAACTCTCTTTTGTTGGATATGCTGTACTACATTCAACTTTTGTTGAATAATCTAGCATATTCCATAAAAAATCTAGCATTTCAGCCAATTTGAACAGCTTAATATTTCTTCTTGATAACAAAATAGCAAGAACAGCATAGTCATAGTAGGGAGAAATCAACTTCTCCACAAACAAAGAAATCGGCTATACCAGACTACTTGAGCTGAGAAGAATTCTGTCAGGATTTGCAAAATGGGTACGTCTGGAACCAAAGGACAATATCTGATGAGAAACATAAAAAATGAGAATAAAGGTAGGGGCTTACAAGTGAATAAGAGCTTCCAAGATCACGTGCAGTATTAATATATAAATGTCTCCCCAATATGTTGACTTGAACTCTAATGTACAAGCTCAGCATTGTCATTGCCCAAAGGGACAGAACCATTCTTGTGAAACCTAAGAAAACATAAGTCCAGTACAAAGGTTGTTAAGTATAATATCTTTGATACATTGAGTATACAGAAAACATAAGAGTTATTCTATTCTCAAGTTGGTGTGTAGAGCACATTATCCACCACTTAAAATGTAATATTTGATTTGTAAGATTCAAATTTTAAAACTTTTATTCCAAATCAAATTATGCCACGTAAGGAATTAACTAGGTGTGCTATCCACACCAGCTTATAAATATAATTTTTTAAAACATAATGTGAGACAGTATATTACTTCTTTGATAAGTAATTGATGAATTTAAATAAAATGCGATGTACATGAGCTAGAACATTACAAGCAAAAAAATGTATGAACACAAAATTATAATAGATTCATACTTAGAATTTTGATTCTATCCCATAACTCAAGCTTCTCTGAATGTGTCAAACTGTTCGGTTGACCCTTTGCTTTCTGGAGCCTCTCAGTAAGCTGAGAGTGGTCCAGTTCTTCTGCAATCCGACGACTTAAATTATCCATTGCATGAGGCAATGTTGTCGTATCAGCTATTCTTTGAATGTTGTCAAAATGGGCTTGCATTCTATTATATTGGCAAAGGACAAAGCAATGTTAGATGTTAGTACCCAAAAAATACATACTTCTGAAAACAACATTCATGATCCCCAAGGAGAAAAATAAAACATGAGATCGTCATTTCTCTTAACTGGGCCTTGATGAATTTCTCCCGCTCAGCGAGTTCTCTCTCCAGAACAGCGACCCTCTGCCGCTTGGCATTGTAGAGCTTATACAGAAAATATCCACTCCCTAAAACTCCAACAGTAACAAAAGCCGTCCTCCTGTACCTCCTCCAGAAATTCCTATCTCCACGAACACATACCAAGATCAGTGACAAGAAATTGGAGCTCAGGAACAGTTATTTCCGACACAACCCAATCACAACACAGGCATGTTCAATTAACCCAAAGAGAAGTAAGCCATCTAAGCATAAGACCACTCATTTCTCAGAAAACCCATGTATAAAACAACAAACGCAAAGAATGAAGAAGCAACTGATTGAACAAAAAGAAAGTAAACTATTCCAAATTCAACCATAAAAATGGCTGAACAGAATCAGCATAGAAAGACAAATACAGAAACCAGAAGAAGAAAATAGATAATTAGAACAATAATAGCATAATTTAAAAGATACCCAGAATTAAAAAGAAAAAAAAATGCAACATATGAGTGAAAACTGACCTTAAAGAAAGCATCTTGCTGCTATAAAACCACCCAAATCTCCATTATTATGCCTTGGATTTTGAGGAACCCATTTGGATTCGTACAACAGAAGGAATGTTATCAGAGAAAATAAAAAGAGCAAATTTTTGGCTCAAAGGAAAAGAAAAAAAAAATAATGAAGAGGGACCGGTTCTTGATTTGGAGTTACAAGCACTCTTTGTAGGAAACGCCGACAATACGATTAAAGGAATTAAATACAGCGGAGAGCAAGAGAACGAGGGAGTAAGAGCCTACAGGTGAGATTCTTATCTCGAGGGTTTTAACTTTAAGATTCCAGAGAAGGGGGGAGAACGGTGGGTGCACTTCGTTAAGAGCTTTTCGAGCCCAATCTAACCTTTCTTTTTTATTTTGAGGAAGATATAAAAGTAGAAAATGAGCTGAATAAAGGGTTGTTTTCAGACTTCCAGTCAACAGAAGTCACTTGTACAGTTTCCAATCAATATTTTTTCATCTCACGTAATTATTAAATTTTTTTAATTTATTATATAAAATAAAAAAAATAAATTAACTTTTTTTAATTTTAAAATAAAAAATAATATTTTATTCAACTTTTAACAAAACATCTTATCTCATCTCATCTTAATTGCATAACCAAACGAGACTAAGGCTATGTTTGGGGAGAAAAGATACTTACAATCGTGAATTGCGTAACCGCCGCGTAATCGCTTTGAAAAAAAAAATTAAAACATGGGACCCACGTGAAAAAAATTAATTATTTAAGAGTGGACCCCACTCTTTTTCAAAGCGATTACGCGGCGGTTACGTACTTCACGGTTGTATGTAGAATTACTCATGTTTGGGTACCAAACATTCATCAACACTTTTCAACTATTCTCGTACTTTTGAAAACACTTCACATGCCAAACAACTTAAAATACTCTCAATGGGACCCATAAACCCACTTCAATCTCTACTCATAACTATTCACAAACATTCTATAATACTTATCACTATTACATATAAATAAAAAATAAAATCACTATAATATTTATAACTATAATATATAAATAAAATAAAATCACTATAATATATAAATAAAAAATATTTATCACTATTATATATAAATAAAAAATAAAATCGCTATAATATATAAATAAAAAATAAAATCACTATAATATATAAATAAAAAATAAAATCACTATAATAAAATAACTATAATATATAAATAAAAAATATTTATCACTATTATATATAAATAAAAAATAAAATCGCTATAATATATAAATAAAAAATAAAATCACTATAATATATAAATAAAAAATAAAATAACTATAATATATAAATAAAAAATATTTATCACTATTATATATAAATAAAAAATAAAATCCCTATAATATATAAATAAAAAATAAAATCACTATAATATATAAATAAAAAATATTTATCACTATTATATATAAATAAAAAATAAAATCCCTATAATATATAAATAAAAAATAAAATCACTATAATATATAAATAAAAAATAAAATCGCTATAATATATAAATAAAAAATAAAATAACTATAATATATAAATAAAAAATATTTATCACTATTATATATAAATAAAAAATAAAATCCCTATAATATATAAATAAAAAATAAAATCACTATAATATATAAATAAAAAAATAAAATCACCATAATATATATAAATAAAAAATATTTATCACTATTATATATAAATAAAAAATAAAATCGTTATAATATATAAATAAAAAATAAAATCACTATAATATATAAATAAAAAATAAAATCCCTATAATATATAATAAATAATAAATAAAATTACTATAATATTTATCACTATTAAATATAAATAAAAAATAAAATCATTATAATATATAAATAAAAAATAAAATCACTATAATATATAAATAATAAATAAAATCATTATAATATTTATCTCTATAATATATAAATAAAAAATAAAAACACTAAAATATATAAATAAAAATAAAATCACTATTATATATAAATAAAAAATAAAATACTATAATATTTATCACTATTATATATAAATTAAAAATAAAATCACTATAATATATAAATAAAAAATAACATTACTATAATATTTATCACTATTATATATATATATAAATAAAATCATTATAATATTTATCACTATTATATATAAATTAAAAATAAAATCATTATAATATTTATCATTATTATATATAAATTAAAAATAAAATCATTATAATATTTATCATTATTATATATAAAAGTAAAATAAAATCACTACAATATTTATTAATATTAAAAAATCACTATAATAAAATCATTATAATATTTATTATTAAAAATCAAATCACTATAATATTTATGGGACCCACACATTTTTCAATTACCTACTCAAAAGTCAACAACTCAACATACTTCACACATCCAAACAACTCAAAATACTCTCAATGGGACCCACAAACTCACTTCAATCTTTACTCATAACTATTCACAAACATTCTAAACACTTCTCAACACTTTTCAACATCCAAACGTACCCTTATCTTTAGACTTGAGGTGTTTTATTCTCCAATTTTAAAGATCCAAGTGAATGAAAATATATATTTCAGTTAGAAACAAATTTATAAAAATCAATGATATGATTTTATCTTATATGTTATATATATTTTATAATAAAAATAATTTTATAATTTAATATATTATATTAAATTATGTTAATTTATAGATTTATTTTTATAAAACTTTTTTATAATCAAAATATTTATATTTATTTATGTGTTGATATTGTGTATGGATAATAATACTCTTACATCTCTTTTACCTGCTTTACTATCTTTTTTTTTCTTTTTTTTTGTTATTTGAATCTGGATTAAAAATTTTAGAACATGACCTTCTTGTATAATTTAGAAAAAAATAAATTCAATCAAAAAACGTAATCATGTAATTTAATTAAAAATAAATTTTATAAAAATTGACTCAAAGAGTAAAAAAATGTCAATTTTTATAAAATTAAATTTATTTTTAATTAAATTATATGATTACATTAATTGATTTTAGTTAAATAGTTAAATAGTAAAACAATACTAAATGATATGTAAGTATATGATTACCATTGTGTAAAGGTTAATATTATATTGAATAGGAGCTATGTGTGTGAAGTTAGGAGATAGATTTCCGTTTAGTAATATATATTTATCAGTTGTGAAGGCTAATACGTAATAATAAATAGGATCTATATAAATATTTAAAAAATATTGTAAAATATAGTAATGTTAGCTATATTTTTTTTTTTTTTAATGTGGGTCTCAAATTTAACTTCATTTCTCAAATATTAATATACAAAATCTTCATATTCTAAAAGAACAAATATCAGTTTTATATAAAATAATACTTATCCAATTTCCCTTATTGGGAAGAGGACTATTTTTTTTTCTTTTTTATAATAAGGATCACATTTCATTCATAATAGTGAACATACAAAAATGACTTAAAAAAATCAGTTATAAACGTTAATAGCTCCCCAGTACACTTTCGTGATTGACATTGTCTAGTTCAGACGACAGATCTCTAAAGACCTAAGTCTAAAGGATCCGTCGTGCACATCTCTGTCCCCAACAGAGTAACAGTAACCAGGTGACAAAACCCATATCCCGACTACGCAGAGTAGGGTGCACCAACCCCATACACCGCCTAAATGGAGAGGGGAGATCACACCGATCGGACCAAGGTCCGACTGGACAAAATTTTTTTGGATTTTTATTTTCAATAAAAGAAGAACAAGACACGAAATCAAATACAATGGAAAAACTATTGTAACAGCGGACACAGACACTGCTCCAAGCGATTGCGGTGACGCGACACGCGCCACCCTGGGAGAAAAACGTCAACCGATCTTGGAGGATCCGGACTCACAGAACCCAGTGACGTCATGCGTAACGATGGTAGAGGGCCTCCCGGCAGCACGAGAGAGCCACTCGCCGAACGTCTCCGATAACTTCTGGCCATGCGTGCGAGCAACTCGCCGCTCCGTTTGGCGCCGCCTTCGGTAGTCTTGAAGATCGGCGGCTAGGCAACGCCATGGAGAGGCGCATGCTGATCTATGTTTGTTGGAGGATCTAGATCCGCAACTCTCTCTTATTTAGCCCGTAAAACACAACAAAACAAAATGGAGCACTATACAGAAGGTATGGAGGGTGGGGAGAAAGGGAGGGAGGGGGAGGAGCCGAAACTCCCACCCCCTCGAGTAAGATCTGTAAACGGGAGTTTTGAATGGCAAAGAAGATAATGGAATTGATTCCTAACTCCCCATCGAGGACTATTTTGAAATGTACGTTGTACTTGTTGTCGGTTTACATACTTGTCAAAATAATAATTGTTATATGCTTATGTACACATTCTTTATAGTTGTAACGTTTCTAAAAAAAATGAAGAAAAAAATATATTTTAAAAGGTTTTTTTTAAACCTTTTGCAATAAATCTCATACAAAATGTAAAATTAATAATTGACAAGTATGAATTTTAGAGCTTAGGAAAAGGAATGTTATTGCCAAAATACACAAATACATGTATCTATGAAATAGATTTTGAAAAAAAAAAATCTATTTGGAGAACTATATACCATATATAATTCACGTGGAATAATTTGATTCAAAAGATAAATTTTAAAATTTGAATTTTATAAACCAAATTATGCAACGTAGATGGTGTAAAAAAATCCCCTTCCATGCAACCACTCTCTAAAAGGAGAGAAACGGACAGTTTGGATTGAGAGAGCCTCTCAACTCAACTCATCTCATCTAATTATTATAATTTTTTCAAACTCTGGTATAAAATATAATAAATAACTTACTTTTTTCAAATCTAAAAATAATAATATTAAAAAATAACATTCTAATAATATTTTATTTAATTTTCAACTTTTATTTTATCTCATCCTAACTTATTATTCAAACCTTATCGTAGTTGGCACGCAACTCCTTTATGAGTTGGAGATGAATTGCTCCCTCAAAGCTAGCGTGGATCCTCAATTCACTCCCACTCTCCACAATGGTCTTCTCTTTCACTTGTTGTCCCTTACTAAGTTAGGTGCAAGCGTGAAATAAAGAGAGTTACATAGTATCATATCTATATCTCTTTTTCATTTTTTAATCCAAAATAATTTGAAAGTTTTTAATTTAAAATTAAAAATATTACCTTGATTTTATTAACATTCTTGAATTTATAGATTTTTTTTTATAACTTATTTAAAATTTTAGCTTAGAAATGTTTTAACTACAAAAGGTCTCACAAAAGTAAATTTACAAGTTAATATGATTTGATGTTGTACATTAGATTGTAAAATTATTTTTATTATAAAGCAGGTCTAACGTACCACAACAACTCACATTAATTTGTAAATTTACTTTTTATGAATATGTAGTTTAATACCTCACCTAAAAATTAACACATGTTAAAAAGTTACCAATGCTAATATGTTGTAAATGATAATCGGCAGATCGTAGGTGTTGTTACTTGTTAATGACATTAGGGCATGTTTGAATGTTTAAAATATCTTAAAATTTTATGAATAATAATAAAATGATTTCAATAAAAATATTTGATTGAGTTTTGAAAAAGCAGAGATAAAAAGTTGAATAAAAATATATTTTAAAATAAATATTGTATTGGAGTTTATGAAAATAGCTATATAAATGAGAACTACTTCACACCGGTCGGGCTGGTTTTTCCACAAAAATAACCCTCCATTCATCTCAAGCCACGTAGGATAAAACAGTCTAAGAGAAATACACCCAACTACAGACAATCACTTCGTCTAGCCTTCTCTTCCTCAGCACATTCCTCTGCCTTCTCTTCCTCGCTGGTCTTTCTGCCCTCAGTCCGACGCCAACGCCGACTCCGACCATCTTAGTCCGACGCATCTTTATCACCAATCTCCCCCGTCTCCTCTCCATCAAAACCCAATCAAACCAAAATTTACAATCAAACTAAAATCAACCCACAATCAAACCAAAATCCTTTGACAGGCGGAGGGCTCGGCGTAAGAGGTGTATTGGGGGCGATCATAGTCGAAGTCATCGGAAGGTGTGGAGGACGACCGACGCCGATTCGTGGGGATTTCCTTCGCGTTGAGCTTCGACTTCGGGTTGAGCTTCGACGAAGGGGGTGCTCGGGTTGAGCTTCGACTTAGGGAATGCGATTTGGGATTGCGAACAAGGGTGCAGGTGCGATTCGACGAAAGGGGTGCTCGGGTTGAACTTCGACTTAGGGGATGTGATTCGGGGGTGCGGGTGCGATTCGGGGTTGTGAAGAGGAATCGGGGGTGCGGGTGGAGGGACGAAAGCCTATGCAAGGGATTTCCTTCGAAGGGGGGTGTGAGTGATTTTTGCAAACAAATTGGTTTTATAATGTTTGATGGTTTAGGATAGATACGGTGGAAGGCTTACGTGTAAGTTTATAAGTGGCAGGCTATTTTTGTTTGAAAACCAGCCGGACCGGCTGTAAGGATTTCTCTATATAAATTTAAAAAACTATTTGAATCTAATTCTTTAATATTATTTTCATTTTGAAATTTACAAAAGTTGTATTGATTTTATGTTTTGTCTAGTGTTTGTAAAAGCTGTATTGATTTTTGTATGAATAATAATTAGATGAAAAAATAGAAAATTTAAAATCGAAAAATATTTTGTATTTAAATGATATTTGAAAATGAAGTTATAAGAAATTTTGAGAATTTTGTAAATTATAATATTTGCCAAATATTCCCTAAAACAGACTATATTTAAGAGTAATTTGATCACTAAACTCTAGACATGAATTTTTCTGTAAGCCAAACCACACAAATTGTCAAATTGATTTAGCAATTAACTTAGTTACTACCTAAGGGATGGAATTGATTTTTTTTTTCTAAAAAAAAAAAAAAAAAAAAAAGAACCAAGGACAGGTAAATCCGGAGTAGGAATAAGCTTGTACAGGTTTACAAACAATCCTTAGGATAGGGTTTAGAAAACCCTAGGGCAAATATGTTTGCATACTCTTCTCTCTCTCTCTCTGATATAAATACAATTCGTTCACTCATTTTCCTCTTAAAAGCCATAGGAGGCAGCAGCAGTAGCAGCCAAGTGAGCGAAACAGAGAACTTCAAGGGGCAACGATGTCGGAAGGACTTGTACTCAGAGGTACCATGAGGGCCCACACCGACATGGTGACGGCCATCGCCACCCCAATCGACAACTCCGACATGATTGTCACTTCCTCCCGTGACAAGTCGATCATCGTCTGGCACCTCACCAAGGAGGAGAAGACCTACGGCGTGCCCCGCCGCAGGCTAACGGGTCACTCCCACTTCGTCGAGGATGTGGTGCTCTCCTCTGACGGCCAGTTCGCTCTATCGGGTTCCTGGGACGGCGAGCTCCGACTGTGGGACCTTCAGGCCGGCGTCTCCGCCCGCCGCTTTGTGGGCCACACCAAGGATGTTCTCTCCGTTGCATTTTCGATTGACAACCGTCAGATCGTCTCCGCATCCCGCGACCGCACGATTAAGCTATGGAACACACTTGGTGAGTGCAAGTACACCATCCAGGATCAGGACGCCCACACCGACTGGGTCTCTTGCGTCCGGTTCAGCCCCAACACGCTTCAGCCCACCATCGTCTCGGCCTCGTGGGATCGGACCGTGAAAGTCTGGAACTTGACCAACTGCAAGCTCAGGAACACGCTGGCGGGTCACGGTGGGTACGTCAACACAGTGGCTGTGTCGCCGGACGGTTCATTGTGTGCGAGCGGAGGCAAGGACGGGGTGATCCTGCTCTGGGACTTGGCCGAGGGGAAGAGGCTCTACTCGCTTGACGCTGGCGCGATCATTCACGCGTTGTGCTTCAGCCCCAATAGGTACTGGCTGTGTGCGGCGACCGAGCAAAGCATTAAGATCTGGGACTTGGAGAGCAAGAGCATTGTGGAGGATCTCAAAGTGGACCTCAAAACTGAGGCTGAGAAGGCGGATGACAACACTTCTAATACCAATAAGAAGAAGGTATATTTCCTTCCAGGAAAAAAGTTGGGTTTATTTGGCTTATTCGGTTTTGTTTATTTTGTTAATTTATTGGGTTTCGTTTATTTGTTGGAATTGGTTGCTAAATGGGCGTGCTATGCTGATCTGGTGTGTAATGCTTGGTATATATACCTTTTGTTGATAGTTATGTTTTGCTCACTGCATATTGGCGATTGTTTAAATTGTCAAATTACTTTTTTAAATCTAAACGGGAAATGATTTATAAAGTTTTAGAATGCTCACGTCTGCTCACTCCTTTGAAAATATACTATATATACAAATGTAATTGGTAGTTTTCAACCATGTAGTCTTGTTCTGGTTATTAGAATGCAACTTGTATTGCTCACAGCTTTAATTTCGTTCCAGTGGGATTCTACTTTCGAGTTGATAGGATTAACTCTTTGTTTGCAATTTTGTTTATGGGCCGATTGCAATCATCAAAATATTGTTTTCTATAATTTGTAGGGTATTATGAGAATGATTAATTTATGTGAATCTGTGATAAGGATTTTCTTTCTTGTAATATGCCAACTTTGGCTTGGTTTCTTGATGTTATCTGTCTTATAGCTGCATTTTACATGTGGGCTTTGAGATGATTCTATTTTATTTCCTTGGTTTTTCTGTTTATACTTATGTTTTGAACTGTCTGTTTCTATTCAAACTTTTGTTAAACCCATTGGTTTAGTATTGTGTTCACTTGACGAATTGTTGTATTCCTTAGCAATAGAATCCTCTATCACTTGTTAAAAAAATAAATTATTGTATGAGCTTGAAAGTGATTTTGAAAGAGTTTGCTATATTACACCCTCATCATACTTATTCCACAGTGATGTGGCACTATCAATCAACTCTTGGATCAACTCTTGTTTATTCAATGGTTGATGGGTTGTGCCATGTTAGCATTTTTTTCATTTTAAAAAGGTTTCATGGCCCTTCCATGGTCTGTTGAGTGTTTTAGATGGTGTTGTAATTGCCAGTGCTTCGTTAAGTGCACCAAGTATAGTCCCAATCTATATGTTATCAATGTTGTATTATTTTGTATAGATTTGGTATGATATCCTCGACATGATATGTAGTATCTCATTTATCTGATATTTTTTGAATATAAAGTAGTGTGTATTGTTCCTTGAAGTAAGGTTCTGTTATTGAATGACTTGATTTGCTGAAGGAGGTTAATCTATCTTATATTGAATGACAAACCATGACAAAGATAAGTTTGTCATTCTTAAATATTCACTCAAAGTTAGGGTGTCCATCCTGTCAGGTAATTGACTAATAATACATTGAGAGTTTGTGTTTCTTGAGGATGGTTTAGATACATTGGGAATTGTGTTGCTTGAGGATGGTTTAGATACTCTCATGCGAAGGATACAAGTTCTTTTTATCAAATTGTTTTCTATAATTGGTGCGTTAATAATCTTATATTTTTTTCAAGTGGAATTTATTATTATCTTTTGCTATTGAATTATAGGTTATCTACTGCACAAGCTTGAGCTGGAGTGTTGATGGTAGTACACTGTTCAGCGGATATACCGATGGTATTATCAGAGTTTGGGGTATCGGTCGTTACTAGTAAAACTTGAGAAGTATTGTATGCAATTTCTGTTTTGAGGACAACCCGGCTACTCTTTTAATCTTTTAGTAGTTCTCGAAGTTTTAGGGTTTTGTTGGCTACGCTAAAACTTTTGCTTATTATGGCTTTGAGGCCAATAATGTTTTGATTTTGGTTTTTACATTAGATATTATATTAGTTTTCCCAATATTGGATAAGAAGTTTTTGTGCTTTCATGTCTTAGTTTGATAGCAGATATATATGGGCTCTTTTGTTTGTGTTGATATTAGCTTCTTGTAGGTTATTTCTATTTTTCTTTCCTAACAGCAGATGATGATATGGACTCCTTGAGCCAACAGAGTTGCAAGTTATTATAGGAATGTTATACATCACACTACTATCAAACTATATAAGACGTGACCATCCAATAATAGATCATGTAATGGTGATAAACGAGTTACATCTTACATAGTGAGACGAAAGTGAGATAGTAGTATCGTGTATAGAATTTTCCTTATTGGAACACCACAACAAAGTTTACAGTCTATCCATTTTAGCCTTCAGACTTGGATTCACATACAAATAAAGATGGAATGAAGTTTTTTCCATTAATTGATTGAGCACTGAAGCATCACATATAAATTTGGGCAAGTTCCATTCTTTTTTATTTTCAAAACCTTTTTATAAGGGTCTCTGGGAAATAAAGAGATGCTTTATCTTTGAACCTAAACCATTTGGGTTCCCAAATCATCTGGACATGAACAGGATGGCAGCACCGGGCCAAGAACATGCGGAGGTAAGATGATTATTTTAATTGAAAATTGAATAAAATATTATTAAAATATTAATTTTTAGTATTATTATTATTTTAAAATTTTAAAATTTTGAATTATTTATTAAATTGTGTAAAAATTTAAAAAAGTTATAATAAATCCCCAATTCCGTGAAATGACGAACATAAAGATCGAAATGTTTCTAGCTGTGTCCCTCGTCTACCTCTTTGTATTTTTCCCCTTTTTTAGGCTTTCTATTTGTTGGAAAGTTGTCTTCTATTTGTTTAGCTCAAAGCCCAATCTAACACTGTTTGGACTGACATTTCACACAACTCGATCCAACTCCAAGATTGGATTGTTTGAAAAGTTAAATGAGATGACATGTATTTTAAAATTTATCAAAATTTCTTTCTCAAATATCATTTAAACATGAAAAATATATTTAAATTTCAAATTTTCAAATTTTTATTTAATTACAAATTTTCTAAACTTCTAAACAAAATACAAAAAATAATATAATTTTTTCAAATTTCAAAATAAAAATATTAAAAAATTATATTCAAACAATTATGTAATTTAATAACATTTTTATTCAATTTTTTTTTCTCTCATTTATCAAAACTCAATAAAATATCATAACTCAAATTATTTTACTGGTACTCACAAACTATCTTACTATTATTCATAAAATTATTATCTCATCTCATCTTATTATCCAAACGTACTAGAGCAAACCCAATCAAATCAAGTCTTTTTTCTTTTACATGCATGTAAAAGCTTCAAACCAAGTCCTACGTACATGCATGGACATGTAAGAGTCATCGATCCAAGTGAGCTCTGTTGATGTCGTGTTTCACCGCCTAGGCAACTCCACGCTATTGTACTTGGACCTGGTTCCTGTTGAGATGAGGAATGGGGGTTCGAGAGCCGTGGTACCTCCGATACTTAAGTTAGTTTCAGTGTAAGAGATGAAGAGAGAAATAATCAAGGAAGATGAGAGTTTAAGTATTCAAGAGTGTGTGTAACCCCCCTCTCGGCTGAGGGAAGGGCCATTATACCTGGCTGGGGTGACTCTCGAGATGGAGGTAGCAGATGTGTAGCTCCGTACTAGGATTGGGTGTCCCTGCCAGCTTCCTGCTTCTTTGCAGACTTGCCAGGCCTGATCACGCCTGTCACTGACACCCAGGGAACATGCTGTAGCGTGCCAACTCCCAGGATGCATTAAATACGGTGTAGCTCCTGTCATGGTGTGCCCATCCCCGTTCCATTAAATGCGGCGTGATCTTGGTCAGACACGTTCGTCCTTCTGCACTATCTAGACAACAGGGTTAGGGACAGAAGATGTCCCTGCTTGTTCGCCAGTGCCTTACCTTCTATCCTTTTGTCAGTGTACCTTGCCTGATTGCTTCTCTTCTTGGGCCTTCTGGGTTGACTCTGCCCAGCCCAGACCTTATCCTTGGACCTGGGCTCGGGTCTACTCCCCAGGCCCAGCCTTGGGGATTACCCCCTCACAAAACCCAATGTAGAATAAGCAAAAGCCAGCTCTATTGGTAGTGGAAAAAGCTCAAAGTCTCAGAATGAACAATCTAATTAATACTCGAAGGCAACTCCCAATAGGAATGATAGTGAGATAGGTAGTAAAATTTGTGAATAGTAATGAATAGTAGTGAGATGTGTTTCACTTATCATGGCTATTAATAACAACCATATATTCTCTCGACTAGATAGCAGATGTCCCAAAAAACAATCATATCCTCTCGAAGGCACTCCTACAAGAAATATCTCACACTCCCTTATGGATTGAAAGCTCATTTACCATCCATGAACCCATGCTGCTTGGACCCCTTTTTTTGGGACTTCTCTTTGAAAAAAAGATATATACAAATTCTAGGGTCCCGTTTGGATTCGAAAAATGTTTCATCTCATCTCATCATTACAACTTTATCAAATTCTCATACAAAATATAATAAATAACTCAACTTTATCAAATCTCAATTCAACTTTTTCAAATTCCAAAATAATAATAATATTAAAAAATAATATTCTAACAATATTTTTTTCAACTTTCATCTTTTACCTAAAACCATCTCATCTCGTCTCTGAATCCAAACTAACCTAAATGCACAAGTCTTGCGCAAGCTCTTTATAAAAAATAAACTCCATTATAAAAAAGTGTGAAAAACTTATTTTTCTTGATGGGAACCACATTTTAACAAAATGATTGTCCAAGACGTGAATAATTGAGACTTATATCTAGCATTACTCATTTTCTTTTACTAGTTGTTATAGCAACAATTGAATAGCCAGTCCACTAGCTTAGGTTGAAGGATTGAACAAAATTGACATCATATTTCTTAGCAAAAAAAAAAAAAAAACAAATTCATCCATCAAATTATGGTGTCTATTAAATTAAACACTCATTCATGCGTTAAAAAATTACAAAAATATTCCTAATTTAAAACATATATAGTTGTGTAAACGATTGTATGTCTATTATTTTCTTTTTCTAAAAGTATTAGTTCTCTATTCTTATTTATTAGCCATTAAATCCTTCTCTTTGAGATTGATTTTTAGCTAGATTTTTATGCATCTATATTAATCTCAGGACAAACATAGAGAAGTGAAACTGTAACGAAACTATTTAGATTTAGACCTAGTTTGTTTTCGTAAATGAGATAAAATGAGTTAAGATTAAAATTAAAAGTTAAATAAAATATTATTAGAATATATTTTATAATATTATTTTTATTTTAAAATTTGAAAAAGTTGAACTGTTTATTTTATTTTATAAAAAATTATAATAAAAAAATAAAATGAGATGAGATAAATTATAAAAATAAACTAGCAGTTACATTAATAATGTTAACGGTAACCAACTGTAATTGACTTTGTACGTAAGAGTTATAAAGTGGCTTGAGAGCTAGCTAGCTTCGTCTGTGCCCTGTTCTTCAGGCTGAAAGCATTGGGACCAAGCTAGCCAATCATTCATTTGGTTGGCACCGATTGAAACCTTGAAGTTTCCAACACACTTTTCCCAAGTTTTTACGGAATCAATCTTTCTTTTCTTTTCTAATTACCATTAATCATCCACATGACAAACTGTATCACATAGCTATCATGAATAATAATGTACAAAACTTTTCACATATTTAGCTATTATTGTATTAAATATATGATAATGATGATCGATGGATCTGTCTTCTTCTGGGAAAGTTTCTATATCCACTATTTTAACTCACTTGGCAAATAAAAAAGATATATATGGGTTGATCCCATTTACGCCTAGTTTGGACAGTAAAATCATTTCATTTCATCTAATCTCATCTTATTTTGATATTCAAATACCACAAACACAAATACTTAATTTTAAATCTTTAACTTTTTTATTTAATATTAAACTTTTTCAAACTTTCAAATAAAATACAATTCAATTTTTTTAAATTTCAAAAAAAAAAAATATTCTAATAAGAATAATGCTAGAGCCACTGTTAGGGGCTCCCGTTGGGCTCTAGTATGTGTTTTTTTAGTTCTTTTTTATATAGAATTTTTAACAATTTTAAATATTAAAAAAAAAAATCCACAACATCACTTCGTGATTAAGAAAGTATTTTTTAATGATTTGTTTTTACTTTCTTATTACGGAAGTGTTTTTTTAATAATTTTCTAAATTTATTTTATTTTTTTAAAATATTTAAAAGTGTTAAAAAAATCTATATAAAAGATACCTTAAAAAAAAACATATGAAAAAATACATGCTAGAGCAAGCGGGAGCCCCAAGTGATGGCTCTAACATTGTCCTTCTAATAATATTTTAATTTTATAATATTTTTATTCAATTTTTTCTCTCTTATTTTCTAAAACTTCATAAAACATTTCAACTTAAACAATTTCATTACTATTCACAAATCATTTCATTACTATTC
This sequence comes from Juglans cinerea, assembly GCA_961763995.1. Taxonomy (NCBI): domain Eukaryota; kingdom Viridiplantae; phylum Streptophyta; class Magnoliopsida; order Fagales; family Juglandaceae; genus Juglans; species Juglans cinerea. Next base: position 16,274,382 of record CAUIVZ010000016.1, read on the forward strand.
ATAAATCATCTCATCTCATCTCACTATCCAAACGAGACGGTAGTATTGTTTTTGCCCCCCTTGACATTTCTGATCCTGCATGAGCTGTTTTTCCTTGCATGTTATCTTGCAGTAACTATGGTGGGACATAAAAGGGTCTAAAATATTATACATTGGATCAAGATTCATTAAAGTTCTTCCTTGAATTTTATTGTTTGGAGACTCCAAAAAGAGATGGACGTTTAAAGTGAATAAAACGTTTGTTGAGTATTTAATTTTGTCTTACAAATATTTTATGGCCTATTTTTTTTTGTTTTTATTATCGCTCGCTCTAGGACCTAAAATTAGGATAATTAATTAGAGCGCGCTCTACAATATCCTGATATTAGAAAGAATTAGAAACAAACAGATTTGCTTAATTTTCTTGCGTGTTTGGTAGAGTACTAGCTAGCTATATCTTTGATTTATTAGCACGAATCAAGTTATTTGTGGAGAGAGATTATAATTAATTACTACTACAGCTACTTGCATGTAAAATTTGTCAGATTTTTTGAAAGGTACATTCTTTTCTCAACACTAATTAACTATCCGTTTAGATAGTGAGATGAGATTAGATGAGATGAAACCGTTTCTATATTTAAACAGAATTCAATAAGCGTGTCACCTCATCTTCTCTCCTAAAAATATTAGACATTCACGTTTTTTTTTTTTTAAAGTTATTTCTTTTTTTCTAAACAAATAAACAGCATTAACGTTGTTCCGGATCCATAAATGAAAGCAAGCTTAAAGTTTAAACTGGTTTGAGTTTGCATTGACTTTTTAATGCTGTTTCATGTTATCATCAATTGAAGTTGGCACAAATTAAATAGACATGCAGATGGAAAATTCTCAACAGTGAAAGAGAGTGTTGATTAATTAGGGTAATTATCAATGAGCTATTTAAGCATAGTTTGTAATTTGTCATAATTTAATTGACTTATAAACATTGCCACAAGATAAATAAATCTTATAAAATAAATTATGCCAGGTAGATAGTGTGCGATGTAATTAAGGCCTTCAAATATCACTATACTGGATGATGAATATCCAGGAAGACATTTAACGAATCGGTTGGTCTGATTCTATATTTGTTTTTGAAAATTGTAGAGAAGTGCATGCGTAAACACTGCGTAATCGCTTTAAAAAAGAGTGGGGTCCACTATTAAAAAATTAATTTTTTCATGTGGGTCCCATGTTTTATTCACTTTTTTCAAAGTGATTACGCGACGGTTGCACAATTCACGATTACAAATATCTTTTCTCTTATACAATAGACTGAAGTGAATGAATAGAAGCAATGCTGAATATTAAACGTACACATACTTTAATTTATTATTAGAGTTAAACTAATGAATTTCAGTACATCATGCATGTAACGTTCGGGTAAGGGTAACGAATTAATGATGGATCTTGAATGAATCTTGGCATACAAAAACGGTATTTAATGAAATATTAATACACGCATGTAACCTTTTCTAAAGGGAAATACTATACTTATATGAAAGAGAAATGTTTAGCTACAAAGATATTTCACAAAAATAAATTCACAAACTGACGTGATTTGATATGGTACGATTAATCTAAAACTAGATCCAATGTAAATGTATCATATATATATATATGAAACCATACCAGTTTCTGAATTTATTTTAAAGAATACTAAATTTGTTATCATTTTTTCTTAATTTCTTCCTTTATCTATATTCTTGATCTCTAGCTTTATGGTTTATTTTTATGCAATGGGATGGCCGGAGGAGAGATTGGGCTTTTGAATCTAGCCAATAAAGCTCGGCTTGGATTGAGAGGGACTCTTAATCTATTTTATCTCATTATTATAATTTTTACACAAAATATAGTAAATAATTCAACTTTTTCAAATTTCAAAACAATAATAATATTAAAAAAATAATATTATAATAATATTTTATTCAACTTTCAATTTTCATCTCAACCCATCTCATTTCGGTTCATTATCCAAACCTCACCTAAGAATGTTGGAATAGGTGATGACACCATTATTCTTGATGACATCAATATTCTTCTCTCAATTCTCTTATTTTGTTTTATCTCTTACGTACGTACCCTACTTTGTTGATTTTTACACATGCATTATTTAATTTTTCATTTTAAAAATTTTTCTAGAAATTTTTTGACGTTGAAAATTTCCAATTTCTAGAAACTTTAGAGAATAATAATATATGCATTTACTTAATTTCCTTAATTCCACATAAAAAGGAGATAGCTAGTTTCCACTTTTTATATTATCAATTTTTCTCTAAAAGCTTTATACTTAGATTTTGATATTATTTATTTATTTATCAATGCCATTGCTATATATATAATGTGCATATATTAATTAACTTGAAATATGTACTTCTGAAGTTTGTAAAACGTCAACTCCTTTTTAAGCATGACTCTCTCTCTCCCCCTCTCTCTGATCTCTCTCTTCTTATTCTTATTCTTATTATTCTTTCTGTATTTGTTTTCTTTTATTTTTATCACTTCATGATACTAATGATCTTGAATAAACTTTATTCTTTATTCTAATTTTTTTTAAAAAAAAATCCATTTTAATAACCCAATTCAATCCCAAAAAAACCGACTCCCTGGATTACTATCCCAAATATGTTCCCAATAATGTGGTGAGAAAATAAAATAAATGCATCTCTGGAATTTTGACACCATATTATATATATATACATACACCAACCCAACAAATACATATATATATATATATATATATACACACATACACCAACCCAACAAAAACATATATGTGTGTGTGTGTATCCAATATAACCTCATTGAGCTTTTAATCAATGGAGGGATGGGGCCCCGATTTGTACGCTTTTGTCTTCTGCTATCAGATAGTAGCTGGCTTGGCACCTTTACAGGCACCCCTTTTACATGGTCATGTGCAACGTACAGCAACTTTATATATGAGATATCAATTATTATCCTTTCAAACTTGATCATCTCAATCTCAAAAAAAGCAGGAAACTGATCTCCCTTTCTTTCAGCACATTATGGCATTCTCTGGTCTATTCTCTTCACCCTTCATCCACCCACAACTTCAGCATCTCGTTGCCAAAATGACCCTCCTAGACTCTTTGTTGTTCTATGTCAGTACAAATATCTCTACATATATATCTTCGATCACTCACTTATATATATATATATATATATGTAATATGAGATATTATACTCTTTTTTATTAGTACTTTGATACATGGTTTGCTAAATTAGGTTGTGCATTTCGTGGACAAGCTGGGGATATGGCATAGACTTCCGGTACTTCTTGGAGTTGCTTATTTAGGGATCAGAAGACACCTGCACCAACGTTATAATCTGTTGCATGTCGGAGGAACCAATGGCCGGGCGTATGACGCCGACGAATTCGCCTATCGGACGGCAGACGGAACATGCAATCACCCTAGTGATGACACAGTGGGTAGCCAAGGAACCTTTTTTGGTAGGAACATGCCTCCATCAACTTCACGATATGGGGTAAGTGTCTTGCATGAAAGTAATTGGTAGTAATTCTACAAGACAGGAACCTAAAACTTCTGGTTTTGCCAAGCAGACAAAGATTAATTACTTTGTTCTTTCACTTCGGGAATAAGTCATGATTCAAGTACTTTTCCCTATCCCATTTTCTCTGTCTAAAGCCCAGAAACCCCAGAATTCTTCCCAAACTGATCGATCTTAACATACTTCATCAATAAAAAACTGTGTTGTATATCTATCTTCCTTATAAATTCACGAGGGTTCAAGTCATGGGAGGAGTTGTTAAATTTTTATTCCAATTAAAAACTTTTTTTGGTTCTTCCGACTAATTGAATTTGGCATCTTAATCTGATCTACCATCTTCTGTTAATCCTGCAAATATTCCATTTTGAAGTACTGCTCATTAATTGATGGCTTAAAGGGAATCCTTATCAACACGCCCACTAAAGATATATAGCATTCCATTTGTAACCGTTGTTGGCACCTTCAAGCAATTAATATTTGAGTAAAATGTGATTATGTGCAGCAGTTGACCTGTTTATTAATGATTTTGATAGCACAGTATACCATTGATGAGGGCCATCCCCGGCCTCCTAAAATGAAAGGTGCTAAAAAAGGGGGACAACAAATACAAATAAACACACGTGTGGGTGAGTATGCTGCATTACATATACATACATACATACATATACATACATATATATATATATATTGATATTTTTGAGTGAGTTGGCATATATCCCCAGCCTCTCAAGTACAGTTCCTACTGATTACTGTCTTTATAAGTTCTGTGTTCAGAAGTTGATCATGATTATATAAGTTGTAAATATGGTGGCGGATTTCTTAGCAAAAGAAGGTTCTAATTAAAGGTAGAATAGCTGGTTTTATTGGTGATGAATCGGTCCAAGGGCGTCTTCGGGGTTTAGTTCGCATGGATAAATTGAGAATTTCTTATATTCGACATTGATCATGTAATTTTGGTTTTGATGAATAGTGTAATTATGGTTTTCCTCCACCTCAGTGAGGGCGTTTTAATAATAAGAGGCTTTGACCTCGCCTTTAAACAAAAAAGAAAGGTGACATTTGCTTTCAGAAAATTTTACCCTAAATTATTATATTATTAACAAACTCAACTATAAAATCTTCAATTTTACATAATAAATTATCACTCTTTTGATAATTTACATGCTCAATTATGATGTAATTCGATAAAATTATATCGATTTTATCGACCTTAACAACTAATAATTAGTCTAAACCAATATTATTGATATATATTTCCGAAAAAATAATAACTGAATATGGATATTGCTGATAAATATTATAATTTGGATGACAAAGTTTTGGAAAAATATGATACTGGAATGTCAAGATTTACTTTCCCTATTAATTTTTCCAAAACAAACGACAGTTTTATTTATTTATTTAAGCACAGATGGTATTCTTCTTCACTTGAAATTATACTGTATGGTAACCAATACTTCCTATCTATTTCTCTACAGCTGCTAGAGCCTCATCCAACAGTCGTAGCCACAAAGCTTTTGGCGAGGAAAGAATTCATTGACAATGGAGATCAATTTAACATGATAGCCTGCTCATGGATTCAGTTCATGATTCATGACTGGATTGATCATTTGGAGGACACTGAACAGGTTAGTTTTGACTCCAAATGATCTCATTCTATGCTTGCTTTCTAGCAAGTAAGTTGCAACATATATAAATTTTTTTTTTACGGTCTTCCTCAGACAGAAGTGAGAGTTTTTTTCCGATAATCATATTGCAACCTAAGAATATATATATATATATATATATATATATATATATTGATATCTAACCATATCAATATAAGACATACTATTCTTCGTCTTCTTAACTATAATTGTTTCATCGACTCTTAATTTGGTATTAATTGATCTGTCAATCATTTGATACTACGGCATTGAGAGATCCATCATGTGGCTCAAACAGATAGAAACCTGTTTAGACACATATATTCATAATTCTTTGAAACAGGTGGAAATCAGTGCTCTTGATCAAGAGATTTCAAGCGAGTGCCCCTTGAATTCATTCAAATTTTTTAAGACCAAAAAAGTTCCCACAGGCTCGCCTCATTCAAAGATTGGCTCTTTGAATACAAGGACTCCTTGGTGGTAAGTAATTTGGAAGTATTGCCTGTTAGTCTTATCAGTGAATACACATTAAGAGTGCTTGCTCAAATTTACAACTTAATTCAACAAGTTTGAACGAGTTTGCATTCGATCCTTTCTCTGCCTGCATGCATAGAAAATGGAAGAAAATGAGAACAGATTTTTTGAAATCTGGGAATTCCACGTCAAAGAATGTAAGATCCAATGTTGACTTTTCTTTCCTCCCTTTCCTCAGCAACCAAACAAAGCATTTGGGTGGAATTATCCATATGCAATTGAGATAGTAGCTGCCTTTGAATATTTATCAAAGAAAAAACTTAGTTTTTAGTTAATTACAGATAGAACTGCAAATGAAGCTTGTCTTGGTAAACAATGTCATATCATGTGTTCCAATTTGCTCAACATGTTAACAAGCAGAATAAAAAAAACATAAAAGAGAAGAGGGAGGATTTCACGCGCGTTAAGATTTTCGGGAAACATGATGCAAAAACTAAAATTGATGGGAATAGATAAATTTACTTATGTCGAATAATTAAATGAGAATAAAATATGGAGTCAGGACTCAAGTTTAGGATCTTTGTTTTGATACCAAGTTAAATCATTACTAGTCCTAAATACTTGAACCAATGAAAAAAACTAGAACTAATTATTTCAATTACATTTGGAACTCATCCTCTGTGGCAAGTTTCTGCCAAACTGGAACTCCTCTAGTTTGGCAGAAAACAAGCCATTGCAAAAGAATATATGCATTTTGAGAGAAGTGGAGTTCTTTTGACATGATTAGGGATGGGAGTGTGATATATGGGAATAACAATGAGGGCATGAAAAGGGTGAGAACATTCAAAGATGGAAAGTTGAAGATCTCAGAAGATGGGCTTCTTCAGCATGATGAGAAAGGTATTCCTATCTCAGGCGATGTACGAAATTGCTGGGCTGGCTTTTCTCTTCTACAAGCCTTATTTGTCAAAGAGCACAATGCTATATGTGATATGCTAAAAGTACGTATGCTAATTTGTTTCCAATTAACTTCTATGATCCTTTTTCCCCATGGTGAAAGTGGATACTTATGTACTTGAACAGTTTCGACATCTAATTTTTACAAAGACAAATGACGTTCTTCATCTTTGATTTTATCATTCTCAGTCATACCAACTGACACGACACATTTAAAGAGCTTTTTAAAGCATTTCTCTTTCAGGACTTGGTTTTACACCAACTTTTTTCAGAAAACTTGCAATGTTGCTGCTCTTAAAATCAAAATGCCTTATTTCTGTTGCATAATTTTTTTTTATTTTTTTATTTCATATGGAATCACCAATCTGATAATGTACACACTTTCTAACATGGAAATATATATATATATATATATTGTTTAACTAATGATTTAGTTGATTGCTCTTTGCTTTTAGGTACATTATCCTGATCTGGTTGATGAGCAGCTGTATAGGCATGCCAGATTGGTGACCTCAGCTGTCATTGCTAAAATTCACACCATCGATTGGACTGTTGAACTCTTGAAAACAGATACTCTTCTGGCAGGGATGAGGATCAACTGGTAAGATATTAAATTAAAAATATATGGCTTTTATTTGATTTAAGTAATGGTAATCACAGAGGTTTCTGCAAGTTGTGAGAAAAAAGAAATCCAACAAATTTGAGAGTAATGTTTGGTGCAACTTTGGTGGCAATCGTTCCCAGTTCAGATTTGGTGGAAATCAAAACATGAAGCATGTTTCCTTGCAGGTATGGACTTTTGGGGAAGAAGTTTAAGGATTTATTTGGACATATTCTGGGACCAATACTGAGTGGATTAGTTGGTCTTAAGAAGCCGAGAGATCATGGTGTTCCCTATTCATTGACTGAAGAGTTTGTTAGTGTCTACAGAATGCATTCACTTCTACCCGAAAATTTTGTCCTTAGGGACATTACATCTTCAACTTCAGAGGACAAATGCCCTCCTGTACTAGAAGAGTACTTCCTCTTTTCTCTTCTCACATTGCAGTTTCTTTTATACCTTTAATGGTTTTCTTGCGTTTTGCTGTAGAGAAAAAGTTGGAAAAAAGAAGAAGCTTTCAACCAATCAGTAGAATTATTATTCTGCAAAGATTGAAGATTTAAACCCAACTCAAACATACACTCAAACAACTAGATCATAGAGAGAGAGAGAGAGAGAGAGAGAGAAAGAAAGAAGGAAAGAAAGACAAATCAACAACACACCAACTAAATTGAAGATTCAAAACCCAAATCAAGAATACACCTAAAAACTGAAAATTCAAAAGCCAAATTGAAACCAAAGCATCCCATAAATTGAAATCCAAATCAACCCAAAGCCCAAACGAAGAAAGAAGGAAACAGACTTGTGCATGGCGGTGTCATGCCACATTTAAAACCAGAAGCCACATAGAGAGATACTGTCATTTGGAGGAGGAGGAGGAGAAGAAGAGCAGCACAAGGAAGGAGGAACTCAGACTCGGTGAAACTCAGTGCTGATTCAGGATTTTCAAATGTTTAAAAGCTTTTTGATATATAAATATAAGACTAAGATATATTATATTAAATACAGGTGGGGGTATTAAAACTATTGGGGTGGATATAATCTACTCCCCTGCCCTCTTAAGGTAAATTGTTTAGGGCATGTGGTATTGGTATTTTGTGTTAATATTGTCATTTAGGTTTTCTTAATGACTAATGCTATCTTCTACACTTATATCCTATCATATTGAGGTGCCATTGTCAGTTGATCCTTTAATTTTTCTTTAAATTAAATATAGGAATTGATCTAATAGTTATAAGTAGTGGTGTCACATCAGCATAGTGAGATAGAAATGCTATAAGGATATGGTATATAGCAAGTCTTTTTCCTAATCATTTAAATGGAAAAAGAAGTAGAATTAATTTTCTGTTTCTTTTTTAAAATGAAAACATAAGGGAGAAAAAGGAAAGCAGTTCTGTAACACAAAATGAATGTTGACAGGCCAGAAACAGTACATGATTAACTTGACTTGGTGTGATACTCCAGGGTGCCTATGAGGAAATTGGTGGGTAGTGAAGGAGAGAGAAGCCTATCAAGAATTGGAATGGAACAAATGTTGGTATCAATGGGTCATCAGGCTTGTGGGGCAGTCACATTATGGAACTATCCATCATGGATGAGAAACCTAGTAGCCCATGATATTAATGGTGAAGATAGACTAGATCCAGTTGATATGGCAACCATGGAAAGTAATCCATCTCATTCTTCATTTTCTATACATAGTTTCCATTTGCTTTAATATCTCAACATAGCTAGATCTAACTTGATAAATATTGCATGATTGATTAGTCTATAGAGATAGAGAGAGAGGAGTTGCTAGGTACAATGAGTTCAGGAGGAACTTACTAATGATTCCTATTAGCAAGTGGGAAGATTTGACAGACGATGATGATGTTGTTGATGCACTCCGTGAGTTGTATGGAGATGATATGGAGAAGCTTGATCTGCTGGTTGGCTTGCATGCAGAGAAGAAGATCAGAGGATTTGCCATAAGTGAGACTGCTTTCTTCATCTTCCTACTAATTGCTTCAAGGTATACTCGATCGAAAAACGCTGTTTACCATTCTTTTAACCATCATTCTTTAGTCATTTCCTCACGTAGCATCAAATGATTGACATAGAGTAAAAGATAACAAATAGTTTTAATAATTATTCGTCGTATCTGGAGTTGATGAGTAGCATTTCTCATACTCCATTTCTTACTCGAACAAAATTAGACTTTGGATTTGTTGTTAACACTTCATGCTTTTCTTGTGTACAATAATGTTGGCTAGGAGGCTAGAAGCTGATCGCTTTTTCACAACCAATTTCAACTGCAAGACTTACACAGAGAAAGGTATAGATTGGGTTAACAAGACTGAGACTTTGAAGGATGTGATCGATCGGCACTTCCCTGTAATGACGAGAAAATTTATGAGGTGTTCCAGTGCATTCTCAGTGTGGGATTCAATGCCAACTCCGGCTAACTATATACCCTTGTATTTACGATCGGCTTCATAATGATGTTCTATTTAGCATTTCCAATGTGCAGTGGTAATCTTGTTTTTTTTTTTATTGACACCGGGTGTCCAGGAACAACATCCCGGGTGGTAATCTTGTTACACTTCTCTTGTATTAGAAAAGGAAAAAAAGAAATATAGTAAAGAAGTAAAGAAGAATAGACCATCAAGATTATAGTTCAAACATGAAAATACACGTATTAAGGTTGCGTTTGGATGTTGAGAAGAGTTGAGATGAGTTGAGTTTTTTATGAATAGTAATGAGTTGAGATTGTTGAATGAGTTTAGTGGGGTCCACTTAAAGTGAGTTTAAAATATGTTTGGATGTTAAGATGATTTTAGATATATTTTTATGAAAAGTTGTAAAATAAATGGGACCCACCAATATTTTATACTGTTTATGTTACAGTAAAAACGGAACACTGCACGTATCTGGCGCCAAGAAACTCCGGTTTTAATTTGGCTCCATTGGCACTGTAGCCAATGCCGCCAGCCTTGACCCAAAAATTGCCATAACAGTTTTTTTTAAATTGTGAATAGTGTCCGTATTATTTGATTCTTGTTATTTTTTATATTACCTTTTCTTTAATTTTTTTTTATCCGTTTCCTTAGGTATCATTTTTCATATTACCATTTCATTATTTTCATTTTTCATCACTTTTATTTCATTATTTGTATTATTTGTTATTTATGATTTGAGTAAAATTAGTAGTGCCAAGTACCATTATATATCTTTCCTAAAGTTTTTTTTTTATTGTATAAAATATTTATTGATTTGTTATTTTTAATTTTTTACAAATAACAAAATTAATAAAGAATATAATTTTATTATTTAAATTAGTCAATGCATGTAAAAACGAAATTTTCACTACATTTTGTATGTAAATTCCTTCTTGAAATGTAAAAAATAAAAAAAATAAAAAAATTATTGAATTAGTGGGAAAAAATACTACTAAGAGCATGGCCACATTTTATTTAATAATTTATTTACATATTAAACATCGATATATGTAAATAAAGGGTCCCGAATTGACAATCTATTGTTTCATACTAACGTAACAAAAAAAATTGCAATACCATACTAGCAATTAGGTGTTTCCTTGTTGACCATAAGTATGCTCCCACATAGATAATGCAATAGCATCTCTAGTTGCGGCCATCGCCTGTGCTGATGCAGTCGACATGTCAGGAACATGAGCTTCTTCACTAGTGTTGTGATCTGCATCCATTCCTGGATAATCATCGGGATTGCTATATGCTAGAAAATCTTGATCATTAGGTGTAACCATGCGGATGAAGTTATGGATCGTACAACATGCAATAATAAGATATCGTTGCCGAGTTAGAAGGTATGGGGGCATTAAATTTAAAATTCGAAAACGCTTCTTCAAGACACCAAAAGTTCGTTCAATGACATTCCGAAGGGATGAATGCCGATAATTAAACAGATCTTTATATCCTTGGAAGGTACGAGAGCCTCTTCGTTCAGATCTATGGTACCTTACCCTCGGATATGGTGGCATAAATCCTTCGGTACAGGGAAATGCCGAATCTACTAGATAATAATAACCTGAAAATTTAGAATACAATATTATTCATTTATAATGTTTGAATAATCCAAATTCTCGCAAACTTTCAAGGTACAAATAAAATAATGTGTAAAAATTACCCTCTTCAGGCCATGGAAAATGATTCTCCGGACGACTTAAGGCATCAATTAAAACACGAGCATCATGGGCTGTACCCTCCCACCCGGAGTATACGAATGTGAATTTCATATCGAAATCACATACACACAAGACATTCTGGGAAATCCTGTGATTCCGATTTAAGTATGCATTTGCTACGGAACCCGGCGCAGCTGCATGGATCATGACCCCATCCATTGCACCATGACATTTCTGCAAATTTCATTTTAAATTCTCATTAATTCCAAAATATCGTATTGCAAACAGTTTTTGACATTTGTAAAATTTTAAGCTACGAAAGGACCGATCATGTAATGGGCAATATTTACCTCGAACCATGGATAAAGTCTTGGATTTCCTTCAATATAAGGCATCACCCTAGTTGTCTGGCTCCGTTTAATCACACGGCGCGATAGGCGACATAATGCACGCATTACGTTGTACATATGTCGATTTATAGTTTCAACCGAATGTTGAAACAAGTTAGCTGCATTCCGTTGAACGACACCATGTCCGACAGTGTAGCAAAACATTCCTAAGGCTTCCTCAACTGTGATCTCTCGTGACGAATCACGCAAGCTAGCATCTCTACGTAAACGATCACATAAAGTACGGAATGCATATACCTCCATTCGGAACATCTCGTAACAGGTGTCAGGATGTCCATTAAGTACTGCGGTGATGTACTCATAACCACGCAAGCCAATGTTATGTTGTGGCCTGGGCATACGACGTTGGGCATGAGATTGCTGCTCCTCCATCAACATGCTTAAAAGAAGAGCCGCTTCTTCCGTACCATCGTTACGTCTAGACCATGCGTACCATTCCGTCCACGTATCAAAATCAAATGTATTTGACGCGTTACTACTAGAGCCCTCCGCACTCGTGTCATTCTCCTCGATATTGTCGTCATCATTCCACGCATCGCTATCATTGTCCATGCTTTCCTTTGAAAAAAAGATGTTCACACAAACAGTAAAAAATACATATTGCGTGAGGAATTTGTAATCCAACGAATAAAATGAATTCATATAGAGCAGGAACTTAGCAATGCAAAATTATTTAAAACCAAATACCAAGTTTGAACTTAAATTAGACAACACGAAATAAGATTGTTAGAAATCACACACCATCTAATAAAGTAAAACATAAAAATAAAGTCTCATTTAGTTTAGAAAAACATAGCAAGTCCGGAGTGGGTATGGTCATTGTAGTGACCAAACCCAATCTATTCTCATCGATGGGGTCATGTTCTGGAAGACAGTTAGGACATGAGGATCCATAAACGCTTTTACTGCACGAAGATGAACGTCCGGTGGTAGGGGAGGGGTGATATCCTGCAAAAACTTCATACACTGTGCTACACTGCTAAAGCCTGCATCCGACCCACTATTCGATCCCTCGCCTCTACTTCGCTTGGTGCTGCAAAGTTCAAACATCTTTGCATCCAATTCTAGCCGTTGTTCAGAAGTGGCGGCAAGTTTCTGTATGGCAGCACTAAGCACTGGTGAGATTGATGGTCCGGCTGCGTCCCTACGTCGCCTACGAGGAGCCCTTCGCTGTGAGACCCCTCCTTGCGTCGATGGAGTCATGGAAATGTCATCCAAATCAACCGTCGAGTCTAATCCAACGCCACTACCCAAAACGGGACCTCGGGTCCTCAATTCCTCCTCCAGGTGCTGCTCCTCCTCTCTAGAAGGGGGTTCCTGCGTTGAAGCATAATGCAAGACCCCTGTTGCGACGGCCTGACCAAAAATTGTGCAAAGGATGTCGTAGTTGGCACAGCCGTTGGTCTTGTACTTTTTCCACTGGGATCGGACCTAAGAAATAGTAAAAATAATTACACAAGTAATGAAACAAATTTATAAAATCATTTTGAGTACGATTGGCCATAAATTATAAACTGATAAAAGCATTTAATCATATATTTAGCCATAAATTATATAAAGAAAATGCAAGAAATCTCAAATACATGAAGGTTAAGCCAAATGAAGACGGTGATTACCCGGATCGCGTTTGCCCAATGTTCTTCCGTAGCAACAACAGTTTTTGTGATGGGGTTCCAACCCATCCCCATTTGGCCCATTAAATCTGTAAACTCGCGTTGCGTCTTCTTAAGACGGGCAATTTTCCCCTTCACTTGTAATGCATTAATTGGTCTAATTCCAAGTTGATTGAGGCGTGTGACAAGTCGGTCTCTGTCACGACTTGTAACTCTAGACCCCACCAATTTACCCTCCAATGTTTCCTGGTACAAAATATCAACCAACATCTCCTCCAACCCACCAGACCACAGTTCACGATCACGTATAACCTCTACGTCATCCATGGTATGCTGCTAATGGCGAACAATGACAATGCAAACAATAGACAATGCAAACAATAGACAATGCACTTATGAGTAAGAACAATTTAGAATGTATTTGTATTGCCAATGTTTTAATACCTTGTACGAGGACCTGCTGGATGAGCGTAGAAAATAGGGCTGCAATTCATACATAGCAATTAGAATGAAATCTGCCCAAAAAATAATAATCTGCAGTCATGGGTTTTTAAGTGTTATTTTGAGTAAACTGTAGAAGCAGCTGGTTACTTTTTACAATTCACCACTCTCAATTCAGATTGTTAACACACAAAACTAAAAGACATGTTGCAACTAATGAAAGTACGTACTAATGTAACTAATGTTGTATTTGCAAAGAGGGACTTGAAATGACTGGACTTGAAATGACAATTGCTGTATTTGCATGGGGGAGATAAATACCTACATTATTATTATTTTTCTTTTTATAAATATATACCAACTTTTAAGTAAGAGTTGATATAACATATTGGGAGGCGCTTAAAGCCTTTGGATTAGACCTAACTATGATCCATACAATATTATCTCCACTCACTTTTGACACATTTAAATCGCATACAGACAGTCCATGCATGCAACCCACCTAACTGCAAGACCTGCATAATTAATTAATCGTGTTTTGGGCCATTTAACAAGTCATTTGTCCTTTAGTTTTGGAGATCTCAAACCCATCACACAACAAAATGGAGATATTGAAAACATCTTTTGTTAAAGAGGAAAAAAAAAATGGGGGGGGGGGGGGGGGAGCAGAGGCAGGGACCATTTGCATATGCACAGTAAACTATAGATTACCAAGAACCTGGAAATTAATTTGCTAACACAACTTGTTATCATCACTCAATGCATCGTTTTAGAATGAATCGATTTTTAACCATTTCCGACTACCATTTTGAAACAAATACATAAGAATGTGCCTTGCCAGATTTTTTTTTCTTTAAAAACAATGGCATGCTTCAATGCATTAAGTGTAGTACAAGTTTGACAAACCATAGAAGAAATGATCGATTCTCTCGACTTTCTAAAACATTAGTTCAATTTTGAACTAGCTTGAGTTAATTTTTAATCTATATACATAAATCAGTAAATCTAATTATACAAAAGTGAGACTTTGGTATAACATTCGTGACTAGTTTGGTATTATGGTTTTATCAAAGACCCCCTTATATACCTATGATAATTCTTAAGATATCTTTTTTTGATAGGTGTCCAGTCCACTCTTTAATATATCTACATCGGTAAAGACATCACAGAAACCATGAATCCATCATTCACAAATGCCAAAACAAGTTTATGATACTCCTATCATTTTTAATTTTTATAACTAATTTATACTCCCTTCAACTAAACACAACACATCTCTTGATGACAAGGAATATACCGGAGGACCATGTGAACGCAACATGTCTTTGATGAGAAATCCAAAAATTTGCAGCTTGCAACTAATGAAAGTACGTACTAATGTAAAAGATTGAAGACATCAATTTAGATCATACTAGGTCCCATTCTACTGTTGTGTCACAAACGATGGGTGTCCAAAAATCATAAATCCAAAACCATTGATGCATCAATGCATGTATCTATAGTTCATGCTTATGTACCAAAAGTGCATTTGCATATGTATTTTGTCTTTTAAGCAATGGTTTGACCAAACCCAAGAGGTTTGTTTGTGACAGTAAAGGCAGCTAAAGCTGTATAAAGCAATCTTTTTTGTAATGCAATTCTTATGAGATATGAATTAAGCATGCTAATTGAGCAATGCCATTTCGGGTTTGGTGTAATGGCTTGAAATCACATGATGATGAGTTTCCCAAAACAGCACCTCACCACAAGGGAAAAAAATGAGAGAAAGAAAAAGAGACAACATCTTGCACTGATGGCAATCTTTCCATCCTCCTAAAGAAAGTAATTTTTTCAATTAAGTGAAGATATAAACTAATGAAATCACATAAACTATGGAAATTTAACTATGCATGCAACAAAGCAGAGTATTTATTGTTTCTTTTGAAAAAATGTTACTCATTTGAAAATAAAACACTGGTAAAATCCATGCCCATTTGATGTCCAAATGCAGTTATCGTTGCCAACTCGGTTTCTCATCATGGTCGTCTTTGTTTTAGTAATGCACAAATCTTTATCCTTATTCCTTGATAAGAGGCATCAACACCAAAAGGGTCCAGTCCTAAACATGCAAGGAAAATCTTAAATTCCCTAAGCTCTCCCCCACCTACGGCGGCAGGGCCCCCCACCAAAAACAAAATCTCTACTGATCTTGAACATCATGTAGCACCAAAAGTCAGACGGCATAGAGCACTTGGTTCATCATAAAAGTGTGATTTATTTGTATTCATATAGTGGGTCAGTTGCAAGATGTAAATAAAGGTTGTAAATAAAGGTTAATCTACCATACCAATCTTTCATAAGTAAATCATACATTGCACTCCACATGTTTGACTAAATTCTGATGAAATGCATATACGGCAAATGTGTAAAATAAAGTTCAGATAGTCGCTTACCCGGTAAGATCGCGTCCTCGGAGCCGTGATTACTGATCTCTTGATGGTTCGCCTTCGGTTGCGAAGCTTGACCGTGGAGGCGCTTTGCTTCCGTAGTAAAAAAATCGTGGTGGTTTTAGTTGAGTTCGGCATGGCCATTATATAGGAATACAACAGAGGAGATGATCACATGGGTTTGTACTAGCACCTGAAAGTGATTGGAAAGAATTGAGTTGAGAGCAGAGGAAAAGAATCAAATTGTACTGAGATGTGTTCTGTTTATTTACTACGCCGAAGGGATGTTCGCCAGGGGGCTACATATAGGTTCAGACGGGAAGGACAAGCCCAAAGGTTTTTCCACTACTGTTGGAGCACGCGGGCTGCAGACGACGGAATACATTTTACGATGGGAAGCTCTTCCGTTGAAACAGTGGCTGCACACATCTAACAACCAACCCGTCGATTATGGGGGACGATTATACGATTCATCGATTGCCGCTAATTTTCAAGCTGCCTTGTTGCGATTTGAAGCTGCCTTCATCGATTGCACGCGATCAAGATTGGTATGGAGGAATCCGTTGGATTTTGAATGAAACGGTAGTTTTGGGATTATTGGGGAAGAAGGAAGGGAAATGGAGAGACAATAGAGGAGTTGTAACGGAATGAAAAAAAAAAATTCAAATGGGCAGACAAGTCAGGAATCTCTGCAAAGTAAGAAAATGTTGCTTTCATCTACAGTGTAGAAATGAGTTACAGTTTGAAACTCGGCTCAAGTACGTTTGGTTGGCAGACGAAGTTTGAAAAAGAACTAATCTGAGCTGCTTTTAGCATCCAAACGAAGCCTAAATCGTTATTGTAGAGACTCATTGCATGTGAAGTCTAAAGTCTCCCGTGCAGCTATCAAGATATATCTCATATTTTTAACAAATGGAGCTTGTAGCTATCAAGAGTTGATCGTCGTAGAGCCTTTCAACGTCCTTAGGGAATGGTGGTGATGGCAACTTCCATGTTTAGAAACGAAAATGGTATGTCCTAAAATTCAAGAGAAACAGGATTCCATGTTGACATTAATGCAGGGAATTACAGAGCATTTAAGATAAGGAAACTAAAACAAAGATTCCAAGATTTTATGAGGATGTATCAAAACTAAAACAGCAATATTCATTGAAGATAAGATATATAGCACACTACACTATAACTGCTGCAAGTCCGAGTGAAAACAAGCATAAAACATGAAGATACAGCTTGTTTCAGGAAGAATGGCCTTTATTACTGAGAGACTCCTAAGAACAAAGCAGCTCTACTGTCTGATTATCAAGAAGATAAGATCCGCGAACATCATAACCTTTGCTACAAGCAACATGCAATACATAGAAAGGCCCTGAAAACAAGAAACAAAGAATTGTTACTACATAAGTTTTTTTGGATCTATAGTTGATTTTTATTACCATATAAATGAAATGCATAAGGATATATTATTATTCTTTTTCACATTTAAATTCTAATAATCTGGGGTTCAATATACAGGCAATTCAATAGTGAGAATCTAAAATAAGCAGTCTGGATACATGAAGATCTCTCTTCAAAAAAAGGAATGATACTATGACAAGCAAATATAGTTCTACTACAGAAGCTACAGATTAACTTCATCTCTAAGCCAATTTCATGATGAGAAATTATATTTGTAGTAGGGTGTGCAAGTCTCGCACACTCCCTTTAAAAAGAAGTAGGTAAATCTGGGACCCAAATGAAAAAAAAAATCATTTTTTAATAGTGGATCCCACTTTTTTTTTTCAAAGGGAGTGAGTGAGACTTGCACACCCTAAGACAATATCTAGCATTACTCTTTCATAACCGAGACCAACTAAGTTTATGAAAATTTCAACAAAAGAAATATTTCAATCGAGAAATTCTGAGCCAAAAAATTCATTTGGCAATCACTTTAATTAAATCCAATAAGATCCCACAAGTTCCTTTAATGCTAAACTGAACAATAGCACGAAAAATTCATTTGGCAATCACTTTAATTACATATTCTGCACTCTGAAAAGCATATCATTGAAATAAATCATCTCAAAGCTACCACCTACAATGGTTTTCAAGTATACTCTATATCTCATACTCCAAGCATTAAAACCAAGCACAACAGTTTCCATGAAAGAAAGTATAACTGATCGTTTACATCCAAGTAAAGCAGGACATCCACTGGCTAAAAGCTGGGAGAGCACATAAAACATGGAGAAGAAAGATCTCGCTGAAAAAGGAGAGAACCAATTTGATATCCCATAGTTTACATTCTTGCATCAACCGGAAGAGATGTGATCATAATAGCTTCTTTCAGTCCAAATAACCATCACATGAGCGGATAAACCACTCTCCAACCAACTTCTCATCAACTACTACTAGCCAAACAAAAATTGTATCATCGATCCTAACTGTACCACTGATAATATACATCATATCAGAATAAAACTTACTAATGACTGAAATCCCACTGACTAGAAATTTATCAGAAGAATATTCAAATATAATACGTCATTGGATAGCTTCTAAACACAACAAAATCACACTCTAGGAAGTAATCATATCCATTCTCCTCCACCTTACAACATGAATTCATAAACTTTACATGTAGAAATTAGAAGCAAATATAGCCTACCAAACAACTTAATGATTAAGAGAAAATAAGAAATGGCAAACAAATGAGAACAAGAAACCCAAAAGGAAAAATGATATCGATACCTAAAGCCACGCGAACTTGCATCAATTCGATCCATTTGCATTTACACAATATCCCAATTAACAATCTACATAAAGAAAAAGAATGCAGCAAGCAAAAGGGCCCAGCTTGTGCAACCTCAATCCCAACAAATATTATTCACATGAATAATGAATTTTACCTCTTGTGGAACCCTACTGTCGGGCCATTCTAAGCCGAAATGGAGGGAATCATTCCGGTCTTCCTGGCGTAATCGAATATGCCACCGGCATCGATGACGGGGCCGGCATCCCCAATCGGCTTCAATCTGTACTCCTTGCCGGTCGTGTGATTGATCAGACGGCTCTCGCCGAGCTCAATAGTCAACGTGTCCCCGGTCTTACACTCCTCACAGATTCTCCCCTCGGATTCCAGAGGATACACCTCCCCCGTGGCCACCGAGTTCCTGAAGAAGATGCGCGCGTAGGATTCCGCCACCACAGCCGCGACCCCAGCAGCGCCGAGCGCCACGGGGGCATGCTCACGGGACGAGCCGCAGCCGAAGTTGTAGCCACCGATCACGATGGAGTATTTCGTCTTGGTCTCGTTGGGTTCCACGAAACGAGTGGTATAGGAGTCGGGAAGGCCGATGAGGGCGTAGGAACCGAGTTTTTCGTATTCGTCGGGCTTGGAGGGGACGAGGGTGAGGTACTCGGCGGGGATGATCTGGTCGGTGTCGATGTTGTCACCGACGACATAGCATATGCCATGGAACGTGGTGGAGGTTGATGATGACTTGTCGGCGGCGGCGGCGGCGGCGGATGCTCGAGGGGCGGCGAAGGAGAATGAGGATGAGGAGCTTTGGGAACGAGCGGTGAGGGGTCTAAAGGGGTGGGATGGGGTTGTGGCGAGGAATTTGAGGAAGTGAGGGCCAGTGGGAGAGAGAGAGGATCTGGGAGAAACGGTGACTCTGGTGAAGGTAGGGTTTGGGGAGCAAGACAGGGTGGCCGCCATTTCTGTTCTGGTCAAAAGAACCAGCAGAGTCACGAACAGTGGATTAGTGAAGTTTGCGATAGAATAATGCGCCACACGGACCAAACTGGTACTTATGCTATTATGTACGGAATGTGCCACGTCATCATAAGAGATTTGAAACTAAGATTTTTTTATTTTAAATAATGATACAATAGGGTATTTCGTCAAAAATAAAGTTTTATCATTATTTTATGAAAATAACCACTTAACATTGTTAAGAAAAAAATTGTAAAGCAATCTTGTCTCTTGCATCCCTCATTTTTTTTACAAGTAAAATGTTATCCATAGTTACAATTTTATTTATATAATCATACGTATTGATATATTGAAAATTATAAAAAATTTAAAATTTGAAATTTAAAATTTAAATTAAAAAATAAAATACTAATAAAATAGGACTGACACTCAGTACATATAATATTGTGCATAAAATTATACATATGTGTAGCACTATTCTTTTTCTAAACGCCATAAGTATACTTATGAATCATGTTTTTTCCATGAATTTGAAAAAGAAAAATTTTTCTCAGCAATCGGTTTAGACAATGCACACCAAAGAAAAAAATCGGGTCTAAATGCTAGGTCATAGTTATCCCTTCAAATGAAAATTCACGAGCTTTTCTCACTTTTCTCTTCTCCCTTCTCGTTCGATTTTCTCTCCTTCCTCCCCATTTTGCTCCCTCCCTCTCTCAACTTCAGACTTCCCTCTCTTCGACGAACACGAGATTCTCCCATTCATCTATTCCTTCTTTGTTCTCTCTCTTTGATGAACACGAGATCCCCTCTGTTGCTTCTCCATCTTGTGTTGCTTCTCCTCAAAGAGAGAGAGAGTGGAGAGCTGAGAGGAGAGAGAGAGAGAGATGTGGATGAGGAAGTGAGAATATGAAGAAATGGGAAAAGGGAAGGGAAAAAAAACTGACAGGATCAATGTGGTGTATGGGCTGCTGTATAGTAGTACTCTTTTAAAACTTGATGTAATAATTATCAATAATCTTAGACGAAAAATTTATTTATATAAAAATCTAAAAAGGTTATTTATTAATGTTATTAAAAAAAAAATAGAACTGGACTACTACGTTAGTTATGAAAAATTAACCCACCTTGCGATTAAAAGAATGCACAATGTGGCACAACCAAGGTGTTAGTAACTTAGTACTTCTATGCTTTTTTCTTTGGAATATGTAGGTAATTCGATTGATAACAAGGTGTTAGTAACTTAGTACTTCTATGCTTTTTTCTTTGGAATATGTAGGTAGTTCGATTGATAAGGTTATCCTTTATTCTAGATGTCATTTTTAAATATGCCTTTTTATATAATAAATATACTGATGTTTGGGCTGAGCAAGGTAGTCATGTACATAAGTGGAGTGTAGGGGTGAAGAGTTTCTACCAATTGTGGGAGGATGTGCATAGTAAACTCACAGCAGAAAATGTAGAGAAAATGGTTATTATTTTGAGGAACATATGGTATAGAAGGAATAGGGTGGTTTTTTATAATAAATTCTTGAATCCGGCTAGCATTGTACAAATGTCTTTATCAGGTTATGAAGATTTAAAATTGGCTCGAGAAAGGAGGGGGGAAGATGCTTTTCAGGCTGATGATAATGCTGGTATTAGTAAAGGCAAGGGATGGAAGAAACCAGAAGGCCATCTGTTTAAAGTAAATTTTGATGCAGCAATAAAAGAGTCTACTAAAAAGTTGGGTCTTGGGGTGATTATTAGGGATTGCAGAGGGGAGGTTTATGCTGCAGCATGTCTTACAAGAGAGTCGAGCTATGGGGCCTTTGGGGCTGAATGTACTGCTATGTGGGAGGCTATGGTTCTTTGTGAAGAACTGGGTTTAGGTGAGGTCATCTTTGAAGGTGATGCAAAGAGTGTCATTGATGCAGTAAGCAGTGGTGAGAAGGATGATTCTAGCTACGGTCACTTGGTAGAGAATTTGCAGCAGAAACTGAACTTCTATTCAAGGTGGGAGGTTGCTTTTATCCATAGGGAAGGAAATGAGGTTGCCCATCAATTAGCTAAACTGGCTTTATATGGAGATAATGATATGTACTGGGTAGAGGAGGGCCCTGAGGCCATTACAAATCAGTTGAGTATAGACAAAATGTATGCAGAGTTTGTTACAAGTTGAATATGAATACAATGAGGTTTATTTAAAAAAAAAATGAATGTGATAAGTAATAACAAATAATAATTCTATTTGAATGCATTTACACCACATACCATCCACGTGACATAATTTGATTTAGAAAAATAATTTAAAATTTTAAATCTTATAAATAAAAATATGACATGTGAATAGTGTGCGGTGTAAAAACCTTCAAATAACAAATCCAAAAATAGGAAAACTTTTAGAAAATAAAAATACAAGATTAGTTGTATAAACTAACCCATTTCAGCTCTTGTATAAACTTCAAATAGTAAATTCCTATCGGCTCTTGTATAAACTAAAAAAGGGTGTGTGTCACCCTTGTGAGTGCAGTAAGAGTTCTATACGAAGAATAGTTGAATCACTATTTGGAAGGTGATTGTAAGTGTAGAATGTGTTCTACACGAATTATTTGAAGCAGTGTTGCTAAAATGTGTAATAGATTTCTATCTCCCCATAAATGAGGTTGAATAATGAATTTGAAAATCCTTAAGGAGTAGCTTGAGGCGAGGACGTAGGCAGTGTAGCTGAACTTTGTTAAAATACAGAATTTTCTTCTCTCTTACCCTTATTCTTTATATTTACTACTGCTTAGTATTTTATTCACATTTTATATTGTTTATTTGATTTATAATTGTTAACTTTTTTTAAAACAACCCAACTCACCCCCCTCTTGGGTTAGTCATATGGGTAACAATTTCATATATATATATATACACACACACTAGTATAGAATTCGAAGGCTACATTTTTTCTATTTTTAATTGTTCATAAATACAAGGCATAAACTCCTATTTATAGAAAAATAGTCGAAGTAAAATAAGGGAGTGTTCTAGTCAAAGTAATATACATCAACTTAATCTAGGTAATATTCTAATCAACTTTGGTTTAATACTCAAATCAAGATAATATTAAATTAAGAGCCTTAATTTTATATTATTTCCAACATCCTTTCTCAAACTCAAGGTAGAAAATTTTGAAATCTTGAGTTTGAAATTGAAGTGTAGCCTTCATATCTATTGATTGATCGTCTATGAGATGATGAAAATGATGTTGGTGGTGAAGTGATTGGCAACTAGAATTCAAATCTGGAGCTGTAGCTAACATTGAGTTGTATATGACCTTGGTCAACTTTAGGACCAAAATCTCAACAAAAGTTGCTGATGGAGTAAATGTCATAAAAGAAGAAGAAGAAGATTTTATTAATGAAGACAAGAAATATCTTCAATTGAATGCAATGGCCACAAATTTGTTATATTGTGCTCTCGATGGAAATGAGTTCGACATGATAATGACTTTTAAGTCGACAAAGGAAATTGAGATAAGTTGGAAGTAACTTATAAAGGAACTTTGACATAAGTTGGAAGTCCGCTGATGCGTGGACAGAACACAAATCCTTTGTTGGAGATAATATTAATCTAAATCTCTTAATTTGATATTATCTTGATATGATTATCCAATCAAAGTTGATTAGAATACTATTTAGATTAAGTTGATGTATATTACTTTAAATAGAACAGTACTCCCTTATTTCATTTTGCCTATTTCTCTATAAATAGGGGTCTATGCCTTGTAATTATGAACAATTGATAATAATAAAAATATAGTCCTAAAATTCTATCTCCTTCTTTCTCTCCCTTCTCTTTTCTCCTTCCCCGTCTCTCTTTTCTATTTTATTTTGATTTTATTTAATTTTCAGCATGGCATCAGAGCCACAAGTTCCCTGTAGACTTTTTTCATAATTTTTTTCGACGTTCTTTTTCGGCAAGCCTATCAATGCTAGGGTAATTTTTATGCATTCTTTTTCGACAAGCTTATCACTGCTCGGTGCATTATAACCTTTAATGCTACTCGTTTTGAAACCAAATTTCATAATTAAGTTTGCATGGTACAGATCATTCAATTTGTGAAAGACCCAATCCCATACGCCGTTACACGCGCCGCCACAACCCACGACCACATTTGGCTCTCAACACCATGTTCAGCCAACAAAATTTACTTTTTCAAAATTTTAACAACATATTTTGATAGAAAAGGAGCCGATGAGTTACACGAGCCAAAAATCAACACCATTTGACATCGCACGTGTTGCCGCCCTAAGGATTTGTGCACGTCGTCCATGCTTTGCCAGACCTCCTAACACGGAGAAAGATCACCAACGACATGTGTCATCCTCGTACTGTGCCACATAAGCCCTAGTACCATGCCATTAGTCCACATTAACCTTAGATCACACGTTACCAAGTGCCATGTTAGTGGCGACATCATCCATTGACTTTCACCATTCACTTTTTGTTGAAATAAGGGAGTTTCTAATCAAAGTAATATACATGAACTTAATCTAGATAATATTCTAATCAACTTTGATTTGATAATCATATGAAGAAAATATCAAACTAAGAATCTTAATTTGATATTATCTCCAAAAAGAAGTAATGCCACACTTCGGATATGACAAGGCTTTTGATAGGATGGATTGAAGTTATTTGGCACATAGTTCTTATCCAGCTGTAATTAATTTCACTTTTACAGCGCTACTTTATGAGGCCTAAGTTTTCCATCTGTGTAAATGATACTCATTCTGATTATTTCTCTTCGAGTAGGGGATTGCGCCAAGGTGGCCCTTTGTAATCCTTCCTTTCCATACTAAGTGAAGAACCATTGAGCAGGGACCTTAGTAAACTTGTACAAGATCTAATTATTACACCTTAATCTGTTCTCGGGAGTTGCAATTATGTGTCTCATAGTTTGTTTGTTAATGATTTCTTGATCTTTACCAATGGTTCTAAAATGAGTTTTGATGCTTTAAAGGCTTCCATATCATGATCATACGAGCTGATCTTAGGCCAAAGAAGAGAAATCCACATAAGAGTGTATTTCTAGTTCACAAGAAAACTCATAGCTGGCAGCAAAAGACAACTAGTGGCTCGAAATACAAGCTTTACTAGTAAAAACCCAAGGCCATTCATTACAAGAAATATTATGTTTTGTGACGGTCTAAAGTTGTCGGAATAAGGCCCAAAACTGTCACAAATTAACTTTTACCATGTTTTATTGAGCGTAGGGAGATTGCCAGGAAATCAGCCTGACATAAGCATGTTTTTTTGCCACAACGGTTCTTCGTAAAAACCGAAGGCCATTCTCGTCAATTTCAGCTGCGGAAAAAGCAGCTTACATATCTATCGCAAATCCCATGATTCCGATCGATTTTCTCGCTGCAAGATCAGTGGTGCTACCTGCTAGATTGGTTCGTAGCACAACATATTTGTATCGGCGATTTCAGACCCGCCGAGAAAGTTAGCTGTGATTCCTCACATGTCGGAAAAAATCTCACAAGCTTCAGCTTCGAAAAACTCATTTACGGCGTCGAACATATCGCCGACCAAGTACAGTGCAACGCAACAGGTACATGCGAAAGTAATTTAAATTGCAATGAATTCGTTGGGTTTTTCGAAGCAATAGGGGATGCCTTTTCCGGCGTAATAAACACCATAAATACAATTGTGGCCATTCGTGTACAGTGGTGTTTGGCCGTAAAATTGGGGACTACTGAATCAACTACTTTAGGCACTCTCAATTTGTCCTACAATTTGGCAAATATGTAGATATGTAGAAATGTCCCCCTAATCAACATTCAAGGTGATTCATTAGTAGCAGAGTATAGGGTTGGAACAATTACTTTTCAATTTGGCACCATAAACATTCAAGGTTTGACACTTAACAATTTATTGGTCCCTTTTTTTCCCTTCTAAATCTCCATTGAATTTGCACATAGGGTGTTCACATAATCCCTATCCCGATGAATTTGGTCTATATAATTCTTGTATGACTGCATATCCATATCTTCTATATATATAAGTGGCTATATAACGGCACTAACGATTTTTCTTGTTTTCCGTCCATTTGTCTTTTTTCCATCGACTCCGTTTATTTTTCCGTTATTCGTTTCCCTTTTTACCCCTCTGATCCTTCACTTTTATCGATTTGTCTTTTATCCATCAGATTTGCTTTCTTCTCTCCTTCTCTCGTCACTTTCTTACAAATCTTTATCTCTCCTAACATCCCATCTTCCAAATGTCTCTCCAGCTTTCTCTCCCTCTTTTTCTCTGTGTTACTGAACCACGCTACATCTCTCTCTCTCTCTCTTTTTTTCATGTCGTTGAAGCTTGTTTGAGGATTGTAGTTTTTTTTTTTTCATGTTTTGATCTTGGTTTGAAGCTTACAGTTTTTTTGCAGGTTCTTTTCTCTGTAGTCTTCACAAAACATGCGCAGATCGGCTATGAAGAACTCGCTGGTTAGGATTCAAGAATCTACAGTAAAGTCTCGACCATTTTATTTGTTCCAGTTTTGCCGTCATGTTTTAGTTGTTTTCCTTTTTTATCCATCAGTTTTGCTTTCTCTCTCTCGTTTGCATGTTCACAGTTGCTCTTCGCCTCTCTCTGTCTATTTGTCCATCACGGATCGATAGGGAAATGGAGAGATCTTGTTCATTTCCTACAGATCTGAACAGATCTCATTGTATTTCTTTTTTTTCCTCCTCATTTTGTTGTTGTTCTTTATTTATTTTTTGTTCCTACAGATCTTTTGTTGATGGGGTGGCTATGTGGTTCTTCAACGGCGTCACGCACTCGTTGTAAGGAAGACCCATCGACCTACCAATCACCGTTTGGAGCATATCTAGCCTCCGGTTTTGGCTCAGACCACCATGAAAGTGTCGTTGTCACCCACACAACAAGATGCACCGTGAGATCCAGCCCCCAACGCCCTTCTCTCTTATGCGTAAATGGCCGAAACGTGAACCACTCACCAAAATGGAAGCAGCAGAAGCAGAGTTCATATGGATCAGAGAAACAGTTCCAAAGGTCTTCAAAATCGTGAGCACGAGACTGCCATAGAGATCTCGTCTTTCTCCTCCTCAGCCCATGGGTTTGCCGCTCTTTTGTCTCCTATCCCTCTATATGTTTCGTAATTTTTTGTTTGCTCGTGTTTTTTGATTATTCTTTCTTTATAATGAAAATTATATCGGTCTGTGTGCTTTGGGTTTTCGTTTTACAAGGTGTAGATTTTTCTGAAATGGGTTTCTTCCGTTTCAGGACGAGAATCTGATGAAAATGTATAGCAAAGTCTTCAAATCCCAGTTGAAGTTCCCCCTTTGGTTTTCGTGCGAGTCGAAGCGATTGATCTATAAGCTCCTCGTCTCCGACCCAGATAGACGCATCACGAACCCAGCCATGATGCGCGTCCCTTGGTTCCGCAAGGGGATTACTAGGCTGGTTCGACCGGTCGCTGCCATTGAGATTATCAAAGAAACAACGCAATTAGAGGCCGTGGGGTATAATCACGATCGTGCGCCTCCGAAGACTCCAACAGAATCGAAATCATGGAGCAAAACTTTACAGTCGTCTTGACATAAAATACGGTACTGCAGTAGATTGATTTGGTCAAATAAGTGTCGTAGGAGTGAGATAAATGCTGCCGGCCCATACAAAAACTTTAATGCTTGTCAATCAGCCCTTACAACAACTTTCATCCTTGGTCATCATCTTTCTCAGTGCAATGAAAGCATCTTTACTATATATTTTAATTTGCTTACTTTTTCTAAATAGAATGTATGAGGTTTATGAAAATATCATTTCTTTTTTTAAAAAAATACATTTAAAATAATCTCTCTTTATCAAATATCCGGTGACAAAAAATAGGAATAGAATTACTTCAGAAATCACTTAGAGCCAAAGTAATTGAGTAATTGTCTACTTATATGTTAAAGTTTGTATATTTTTTTTTTGTTGGATACAGATGTCAATTTTTTTTAATTAAATCGCTTGATAGACATCATTAAAAGGCTAATTGGGACCAAAAGCTTACACTTCACTCATAAAAAGGTTAGGCATAGCTAAGGAGAAAAAGGGTCATCATTTTAAAATTAATTATGAAGAAAAGTAGTTTTGAAATATCCATTTTTATAAGAGGAGCGTGGCCATGATCATTCAAGTTGGCCAAAGATGTTCTTGAATGGATAGAAGATTTGCCAAAAAATGGAAATGATAACGAAACCTGACAAGCTTGTGTGGTATCCAACGTGCTCAAAAGCAATTAAGCAGATAATATAGTTAAAATGACGAAAGGGAACCGCTTTGCAGCGGTCCATCCGAAAATAAGCTTTTAACAGCCTTCAATAATAGTCTACCACATCAGCAATTACACACAAATCAGAATAAGCTCATTACACTAGATGATAAACACATCTTCCCGTCGCCCAAGAACACCATCATCACGTCAGTATTTCACTGCCCAAGAACATATCTCCCATCCACACCACTTTTACTGGCTTTTTTATTCTTTATTTTTCTACTTTTCGTCAAAATCCGTAGATAAACTCTCTTTCTTTGGTTCCTCTCCATTCCCTTCTCAGAATCCAAGCGCTCTCTCTCGACAACTACAACAAAAAAATACCCCAACTTTGACAGAATCGTGCGCGAAGCAGTGACTACCAAGCCGCACTACAGGAAATCATGTTCCCTTATCTAGAAACCTAGACGAAGCCCCCTCCCAAAACACAGAATCATGCAGACCCTTCCAATGAAAATAAAAAGATCAGATCAAATAAACATAAAAAAATTATCGACTGACGCAGAGTCGGAGGAATATATTGGAGGTGGGCGGCATTGTTCTCAGCGTCTCACCGACACACCCTTACCAGACCCATCTAATCTCAACAGCAAGGGAATCCATCGAAGGTCGCGTTCCTCGTGCGACGACAGAGAGATAAGGCGGAGAGAGTGGCGCAGAGGGGGAGATGAAATTTCGTAAAACTGGGTTCTTGGGGGAGAATGAGAGGGGATGAGGCCTGAGGGATCCATCTACGTGTGTGCGTGCGGTGAGAGCATTTCTTTATGTTTTTAGAGAAAAATGTATTATACAACATTCATTAGGAGTGCTCTTAGCCATAAGAAATGCCATACTTTATCTTTTATAATATTATATCAGTTATATTCGCTAAAATTTATTTTTTGTTTTCATTCATTAAATTATTTATTAATTATTTTTTTTAAACCATTTTATTTTTGTAAAAAAAAAAGAAGTGTTTCACCCAACTAAGCAACGTGCAAAGCACGTTGCCTCCTACCTAGTATATATATATATGTGTGTGTGTGTGCGCGCGCGCGCGCACCAATCTTTAGAAGGAAAGTAGGAAAATTCTAATTTTCCTCATTATCGTCATCATCATTGACCAATGGCATAATTAGAACATCATACATGTTTCTATTGGTGACCTTTTGCACGACGGACCAATTACCACCTAGGCTAGTGTCTTTAAGGTAAAACACTTGGGAGGCTTGACATCCAAGGGTGAATGACTCATCCTTATACCATTTGCGAGAAGTGTTGATGACACTAGTTAGATGGTCCCCAGCACGTATTCATTTCTTCCTATCACCGATATCAAACCAATCACATCTAAACAAATATACATGACACCAACCCATGTAACGTAATTGCAATGTCAATCAATACACCGTAGAAATCAACAGGCTTTGATAAATGTTCCCCTTTAACAACCACCCCACTATTTTGGGTTTTACGAAATTGTCCACATAACACTGTATGGGTTTTGATGCCATTCATTATGCAAGCAGAATATGAAGCAACCCATGGGTCTGGTCCACAAGCGAGTGCTTATATGTCATCAAAGACATCATCAGGATTTTCTAAATGTAGTTCTTGAATCGATAGATAATGGTGTGCAACAAGTTAGACATATACTAGAAAGTAAATTATCCTAAAATTAAATGTGTGGGTTGATTTTAAAGGTAACCTACACGTGTACGAAACCAACTTGAAAAATGAAGTTGATCTCTATGCTCTACATTATCGGAAGAAACTTCTTTCATCTTCGTATAGTGCTCACTGCAGATACATATGCAAATATTTAAGTTGAGCCATGAATTTTTAAACCAAACTATATTTATAAGGTACAAGTAATAGAAACAACCAAATAATTACTCTTGGTACTTGCCAATCTCTGCACAATTATTAAGCACATACCACCTTGCCTTTGTATGGAGAGTCTAATCCAATCGATTGGAGGTAGATGAGCCCAAAGGACGTACCTTTTGTGAGAAAATAGGCAAGTTTTCAAATTCTGCACCCTTATCTATATCTCTATTTCGTTCCTCCCGATTATATATGGTCTCAACATCATGGATGTACAAGGAGCAAAATGATAAGCATTCAATATGAACATATACTTGAGCAATTGAACTTTCCGAACGAGCCTTATTTTTGACATAAAGCTTGAATTTTCCCAAATATCTCTCAAAATGATACATTCACTTATATTGAAATTGGCCCTGCAAGGTAAGTCTGGCGGGGTAAATGGATGGCAAGGTGTATCATGATATCAAAGAAAGCAAGTGGAAAAATCATCTCAAGCTTGTAGAGAATAATCGCAATGTCATTTTGTAGTCGCTTCAATATTTCTAATGTCAACGTCCGTGCACACAAATCCTTGAAAAAGGGACTAAAACCAGTTAATGCAAGCCGTATATCAGATCGTAAAAACCCACCAATTGAAACTAGAAGTAATCTTTGCATAAAGACATGGCAGTCATGACTTTTCATTCCTGATATCTTTCCATCAGCAATTGAAACACATCTAGAGATGTTCGAGGCAAAACCATATGGAAATTTAACAGTTGCAAGCTATTCACAGAAATGTCTCCTTTGATCTATATCCAGTGTGTAGGAGCCATGCATCATGGAGTACCCATTTGCTAAAGGTTATAAATGTAATTCCTTCCTTAACCCAAGCTCCATCAAGTCCCTACGTGCATTAGTAGTGTCTTTGATTTTTCCTTCAATATCCATTAATGTCCCTAAGACATTGTCGCAAATATTTTTTTCAATATGCATGACATCGAGATTATGTCTTAACGACAACATTGACCAATTAGGTAAATGGAAGAATATACTTTGTTTAGTTCAATTCAGCTGGTATGTGTTTTCTCTTTCGAGAGCCTTTGCCAAATTCAGTATTAACAACCTGCTCTACTTGATGGAGCACATCATGTCCTATGAGATGTGGCAAGCGATGATCCTTGCTTCTATTGAATGCTGCCTTTTTCTTTCTCCCAGTGTTTGTGGATAGCAAGAAGCGATGATGACCTATATAACAATGTTTTCTCCCATGTTTCAACCACATTGAGTCTGTATCTACATTGCAAGCCATCTTTCCTTTTGTGCTCCACCCTAAAATATTGACATATGCGGGGAAATTATTAATTGTCCATAATAGTGCAGCATGTAGCTGAAAATTTTCATATTTTGATGCATCATAGGTATCTATGTCGTCCTCCCATAACTCTTTTAATTCATGCACTAAAGGTTGCAAATAAACATCGGTATCGTTTCCTGATGCTTTGGGGCCAGGTATGAGCAAGGAGAGTATTAAGTACGAATCTTTCATGCATAACCAATGGGGCAAGTTGTATGGCATGAGTATCACATGCCATATGCTATAAGGTTTACTCATATTATTAAATGGGTTGAACCCATCACTGGCTAGCCCCAGTCTAACATTGCGAGCTTCTTCTCCAAACCAATTGTGGTCTTTATCAACTTGTCTCCACATCTTAAAATCAGCAGGATGCCTTAAAGTACTATGGTCATCAACTCGTTCTTCTTTATGCCATTTCATGGATTTTGCTATATTCTTTGACATGAATAGTCTTTGTAACCGAGGTGTCAGAGGAAAATATCATAATAGCTTCGGGGGAATCTTGCCCTTTTTTCCTCTACTTGACACCCACCTCGACTCGTTGCATTTAGAACAGGCTTCTTTGTCAGCATCATCTTTCCAAAATAGCATGCAGTAATTTGGGCAGGTGTCTATCTTCACATAACTAAAATCCAGCCCATGGTCTAAGCGTCGAGCCTCGTGGTTTGAATTTGAAAACTGAATATCTGGAAAAGCTGCTTTTAACAACAGTCAAACCATGTTAAATGACTTGATAATCCACCCGCCAATTGTTTTGATATGAAGTAGGTTAACTATAAATGAAAGCTTAGAGAACTTTGCACAATCGGAATAAAGTGGACGTCTCACATCATTTAACAATTGGTCAAAATTTTTCAATTGCCTTTCACTCATGGTAGGTTCTGAAGTAGTACCCTATTCTCAGGAATCATGGTCCATGAATGCTCCAGCGCGAATGTTGTCTATCATCTCATCCATATCATCAACATAATTCTGACTTTCATTATATGTATTGTCATCACCATCTGACGAATTAGCACTCCAACTTTCTCCCTCCCATGAAATATCTAATGTGTATAACTTGGATCAATATCTATCGTGAATAGATGATATTCAACTTCATTTATTGGTAGGAAAAGGTTATTACAGCATCTCTTACATGGACACCTGAAAGTAGTGCTTCCAGGTGCATGAGCTTTTGCCATTGTGAGAAGTTGCTTAATCCCTTCAGCATATTCCTATGACTTAAATCTGTTTGGCATGCACATTCATCCATTTGAACCTCAATCGTATTGAGGACATTTCAACCTTAACCACAATATTGATTTAGTAAGGGGCAAGGTTACATATAAACCGAGTGAGTTAGTAAGAGACATTAATTTAACACACACAAACATTGGTATTTCAATTTGGGGAAATAGGCGTATCTTAAATTTTTAAAGGAAATAGGCGCATCTTGAATGTGCCAACTCCCTCTTAAGCCTATCCGTGAAAGTAAACAAAATTACTTGTGGATACCGAAATAGGCAAGACAAAAACAATTTGTTTATTTTTCATGCAGCACACCTTGAAACTAAATTCATAACATTTAAGGCCTATGTCCCAAACCTTTCACAACATACATTAATTTATGATACCTTTTTTTTTTTTAATAAGCTTTCATTAAACTAAAAAGTGGAATACAAATAGAGGGTGTGGGGGAGGCCAACAACAAACCAGGTTACAAGATATATTGCGCTTATAATATCTAAAAAATAAGTAAAGAGCAATGAAGCAACAAAATTTGATTAGGTCCAATTACCTCTGGTTGATTGAGAAAATTAACACAAAATGGTAATTTGTTACCTAAAACTGTGAAGTTTTTGCAAACTAAGCCTAAAAGCCACAATTGGTAATGGTACAATTTGGTTCACTGCTTCGAGAAATCTTATGGAGCTTTCCACATCTTTTTCCTCTAGATCCTCGAAAAAGAAAGCAAGTTCTAATGTCTAACCCTCTTAAGTATATGCATGAAAGTCTTAGTTCAAAAAGCAGTATCAATATGGTCTAAAATATCTAAAATAACTCAAACAAGAAAGTTATATATATGTTAAAAAACCCTCGATATTGTGGAATTAGGTGGAAAGATTGCTTAATTCAAACCCTTTGATTCTAAAGTAAGGCCCAATATATAAGAGGGCATGTATGGTCTGCTGTGAAATCGATTGATTTCTCTACGAAATTGGGCGTGGAATCATGTGGGTACACATTGGGCAGCAACTCAACTGGAACAAGTGGGTGTATATTCTTATATATACTAGATACAGAGTATGGAATAGATAGAAGGAGATCACTTATCGCAGGAGGTGGCGCACTGTCATGGGTTGCTACGGTGACACAGTGGGCCAAGAGAGAGAGGGTTGGGGTGAGAGTTATAGAGAGAGAGAGAGAGAGAGAGAGAGAGAGAGAGAGAGAGATTAGAGGGCATGATCAGGTGGAGGAGAGAGAGACACACCTTTCTTACCGGCAACTTCGCGACGACGCGACAGCCGGCTCACAGTGACAGGAGCGGTGGCAACAATCCACAAAGAAGAGAGAGAGAGTGTGTCTGGTCAGCCAAGCAAAATGGCAGAAACAAATATGCGCGTAGTCCATCGTTATACTCATTACTTGGGTTTTTCAGAGGAAAAAGTTTCGTTGCAGCGACAAACTGCTGCCTCAAAAATAAATCCCTCACGGTGAATAAACTCACCGATGGAAGTGCTGTGTGTTTCCCAGCAAATAACATTTGTGGAAAAATTTATTCGCAGCGGTGTCATTGTGTTTGCAACGATTTCTTGGCGGCGTCAAATTTTCGCCGCAATATCCGTTTTTCGCAACGGGTAAGAGAACCAACAAATAAATGAATGGTCTCAAGCAACGATATTTTTATGTCGACCACATTTCGCTGCAACAAAGTGATTTTTCTAGGCGACTCGAGAACTCTCTGATAGGAACAACGCTGACTGGAATTATTGACTTATTGCAACTGATTTTATTCGTCGCAAAAAATATTGGCCACAAAAAGCAAAAATTTAGTACTGAAGGATCATTTCCCATTACATACCTTGGAGAACTTCTTTTCTGTGGTAGAACAAGAATAGACATGTTTGAACCTCTCTTGGCAAAAGGAAGGAAAAAAACTGC
The DNA here is from genome assembly GCA_961763995.1 of Juglans cinerea. NCBI lineage: Eukaryota > Viridiplantae > Streptophyta > Magnoliopsida > Fagales > Juglandaceae > Juglans > Juglans cinerea. The sequence goes on from CAUIVZ010000016.1 coordinate 16,308,934, forward strand.
TTGCTGGAAAAAATGTTGCTATCTAATAATGAAAAACTATCTCTTATCAAATTTGTTTTCAGTTTAATTTGTCGCTATTCACATATTTTCAGTGATGAAGCCCCTATGCAAAGAGAGTGTTTGAGCTCATGAATCAAGCATTTTCCAATTTATATTGGGGAGAATCGGAGGATCATCAGAAAAGAAAATGGATATCATAGTCAAAGATTTGCAGGCCAAATATACAAGAGATCTAGAGGTATGGAAATAAAAAATTTGGGTGATGTTGCTCATGCATTGCAGTACTATAAAATGGCATGGAGGGTTATTAATTCATGCTCTCTTTGGCCAAACTTTATGAGGCAAAAATATTTATCTAATGGTCAGACATTAGATGATATTAATTCTCCTAGGTTGTGGCATTCCCCCATGTGGAGATCAATTTGCGGGTATTTTTATTATTCAAGCTGAAAGTTAGATTAACTTCATTTCCAGATTGGAAGTTTACTTCACGCTCTTAGGACATGTTTAGGTAATGAGATGGGTTGAGAATTATGTGAATATTAGTAAAATAGTTTGTGAATAGTACTGAAGTTGTTTGAGTTAAAATGTGTTATTGGGTTTTGAAAAATGAGATAGAAAAAGTTAAATTAGTGGTGTATTGGCTTCAAGAACTCAATTTCCATATCAAATTAAAAAAAAATTTAGCCAAGAAGCATATAGTTACTCTTGAGAGGCTGAAAATTCCAATGATGCATGTGAGAATGAAAAAAAAGCCATTTCTAGTCCGTTGGTATCCTCCTCTTGGAAAGTTGAAGTTGTTCAATACAAATGGATCTTCAAAGGGCAACCCTAGTGATGCTAGATGTGGTAGTGCAATTAGAGATCACAGTGGGTGATTCTTATTTAGTTTCTCTTGTTTAGTGTTAAGATACAAAATAAATAATAAAATTTACCTCTTCCTATTAACTTAAACTTTTGGAAAAAGTTATGATTTCACATGGTATCAAAGAAGAGATCTTGAGTTCAAACTCTGACTTTACACTCTATCCTATTTAATTAAATATTTCACGTGTTGGGGTCACCCATTGAGTGGGAGTCTGGCCCACACGCGATGAGAGTGTTAAGATACAAAATAAATAATAAAATCTATCTCTTCCTATCAGCTAAAACTTTTAGGACAAGTGATGATTTTACATTTAGCTTGAAGCAACAATCGTCATGGTTGTTGTTGTTGTTGGTTTTTTTTTCTTTTTTTTGGGAAGAGGCCGCCCTTAGTCCATGTGATTATATGATTGTTGATGCTAAACATGCCTATAGAGAATGCAATTAGTTGGCATATACGCTTGCAAATATGGGGGCTGTAAGTCAACTTGTGTATGTAAATAATATAGATATTAGATAGTTTTACTTGCTCTTCTTATTCTTGTAAATGGTTTGGTATAGTTTAGCTTCGATTGCATAGGTTCAAAATATTAGATTTGATTCCTTCATACACCTTGTGAGTGAGGTACATGGAATCGGCAGTAACCAACCGAAATTGGTGGAGAATTGGTCGGTCAATAGTTCAAACCGAAGGAACTCGACGTCGATTAGATTGGTTCTGTTTTTAACCATATTCAAACCGGTGAACCGACTGATTATATATATATATATATATTTATATATATATATTTTATTCTTAAATAAAACAACGTCGTTTAATTTAAATTGAATGACGTTGTTTTATCAATATGTAGTTAGAAAAAAAAAACACGACAGCAAACCAAACACTCCATTTGAGTACTATGTGGTTAGGAAAAAAAAAACACGTCGTTTTGGGTTAGGGCTTCCACCCTAACCCGAATGCCCTCCCTCCCTCTTCTCTTCTTATTCTTCATTTCTCCGCTCTCCTCTCAACTCTCACTTAGTCCATTGTCGTGTCTTCTCATCTCTCAGACCTCTCGTAATCGATCTTGCCTCTCCCTTCGTCGGCCTCTGTTCGGTCCAGTTGGTAGATGTATCTCATCTCTCCGTCCCAATCTGACCCTCAAACTGTAGAACTGATTGGAACGGGTTCGGCTGGTTCTCTTTCTCTAGTCGGTCGGTTCGGTCAATTTCTATCAAATAAGAAATAGATCGGTTTTGAATCGAAACTGCCCCTTTTGGATTCAGAGATGAGTTGAGATGGTTTGTAAATAGTAAAATAAAATATTGTTAGAATATTATTTAAAAATATTATTATTGTTTTGAGATTTGAAAAAGTTGAATGGTTTATTATATTTTGTGTGGGAATTTGAAAAAGTTGTAATGATGAGATGAGATGAGTTGATGTGAGTTTCCAATCCAAACCGGGACTAGCCAGTTGGTTTTTCAAGCCTCATACACCTTGGTCGTGTAAGTTTGTGTGGCGTCTCCAGCCCCACTTGGGATTGGACAGTGACTGAAATGCTGGGACATGTAACAAATGGCTACACACCCCTCGTACATGATAGATAATATACTATGAACCTAAGTACACTAGCAATATGCAATACAATAGCAGCAAAATAATAATAAAAGTCAGATAATCTAAACAATGCGATAAGTAATTGCAAAGCGCATGATACCGTTACTAACAAAATACCCCAACATTGTCAATTTCCATAAGCATGCATCATAAAAGATATAGTATCCCAAAAGTATAAAGTATGTCTTTAAACTCCCAAAACACGGGACCTTCTCAAAACATTGTTCCTCAAAAGTCGAGACTTAAGCCATAAGTTTTCTTTTTCTTCATTCCACAAAACATCTTAGGTTCCCGTTTTCTTCATCACTACTGTCGCATCAGGAGTCAGACACCAGAAGACCCCATGAGATTGCTGAGGCTCGGGTGGTGTCAGTTATAAGTCTTTTGCTGTTGCCTTTACGTCAGCTAAGGCCTTTGAGGCTCGCTCAAGAAAACTAGACAACTGTTCCATGTTCCACCAAAATTTCAGATTCTTGGATGGTTGGTAGATCGTAGCATCGATCGTGGTCTAACTAATACTAGCTAGAATTTCCCTGAGAACCTTGGCCGTGTGTTTTAATGCGTCCGCATTATAGTCATGACGAGTCTGTACAGTAAACTCGTCCTCTATCTTGGAACCGTCTAGGTTCATGGTTCTCGAGAATCAGGGATACTACGGGATAGTAAACAGCCCCCAAATGCATGTGACATGAAACTTAAGACATACGTTCTTATACTTAACAAATGATATATGAAATGCCATAAATGAAATAACCAAGCAGAACATGTTCAATTCATGGCATGATAACAAAGATCACATAAACTATCAAAACACATACTTGAAACTATGAAAAAGTGCCTTGGCCAAAATATGTTAGTGCAAAAACATGAAGAATCATCACTTAAATATGCTTCAAACTTCAAACATATTGCTTAGAAATCAAAGCGTAATGAAATGGAACATAAAATCATGGTGTTTGGCTAAGATCCGAAACTTATAAGACATGGTGTAGCCGAATCATCAAGTATCACAAATTCACAAGAATGTTTTCCTTAGAACCGAAACATGTTAAGGACATTCTTGCCATTTTCATCTTAAACCAAATCATACCATTCATATCATATTCATATTCTAGGATCATATAAGCTTATTCAGGCAAACAAATAAGAAATAGCAATCAAAACAACCATAACAATAAAAAGATTTACACAAATATATACAAGTATTAACCGAGAGCAAGTTGAGTGTATACTTACAAAAATCCACGTAATGAAATACTAGAAAGCTGTAATCCGAAATGTATTACATTTGAAGGAGTGTCTAAAAACCCTATTTCGTGTTCTTGAGTGTGTGAGGGTTTCTAGGGCATCACTTGATCTTCAACCATTTGGCCTTTAGGGTTTTTAGGTAAAAAATCCCTTCATTTCACTCGTGTTATTATACAAAACTCAAAGTAGGGTAATAATATATGTGGTGATAAAAAACATGGAGGATGAACATCTATCACTATTCGGCTTCAAGGGTTTCTTGAAAACCCGAAATCATTTTTCATAAAAAGGGGTAAAAATGCCTGTGTTTCACCACTCTCGAAATCCTTTGAGATGTGAATCTCATTTTGAGTTGGAAAAGTGACATGTGTGTGTAGAAACTAAGAGAAAACCGAGCCTTACCTTGTCTATCATTGAAAGTGGCGAAATCTTCTCTTGAAAGGGAATCTTCCTTGTTTGGTTGGAAAGAAAATGTAAGAAAATATGAGAATTTTCAAGTGAGCATGTGAGAGTTGTGTGGAGAGAGTGAGAGTTCATGAAAATTCTGAAAAAATGGCAAGGGAAAAGCCCATAGGCGTGTACTCCCTCTTTTTTATAGTGGTCTCCTCATTTCCCTCTTTGGTTGCCTCCAAAATCCTTGCATGGGTGACAAATGTCAAGTGTTTCTTCTTCCCCCTTCTCTTTTGCCAAAAAGACTCTTAGAATCCCACTTGAGATTGCATTGGAAGGGAAAACTTGGGTGGCGTGTAGGGCTTCCTATCCCTTATCCGAAACCCCTCATTTTTCCCTTTATGCCCTTCCTTTTTCTTAAGCAAGTGAATATTTCCTCAATGGTACTTTTGTAAAACATCTCATGCCTCTTCCTTTTCCCAACAACAACTTTTGACATGGGTAACAAGTGGCAAGTGAAGAGGTGCTTGGGAGTGTGGTGGCCAAAATCTTAAGGGTATAATAGTCCTTTGATGCAAAAGTCCTTTCATCTAATCTTCTAGAAGCTTAATGCATACTTGACACTTGGGCAAATTCTGACAAATTCAAAATTCCTTGTGTCCCTTCGGTTTCCCATGCAGATCTCCTAGAAAAAACTACCTTTCTCTTCCCTAGACTCCTCTTTCCAAGAATATCTACCTTGGAACTCGAAACTAGGCCAAAGCTATGGGCCTAGGCATGTGGGAAAGGGTTGGTCAAAAATCCTATAGTCTTCCCATTTCCATTTTGTCCCTTGTTTTTTCTAGAAGGCTTCAAGCATGCTTGACAAGTGGCAATTCTTCTAGGGTAGGCGTGCAAGCCACCTCTTGGTTTTCCCTACACTCCTATCTCCTCCTTAGTCCATTATCAAGTCTAGATTCATAGTGCAACACATGCATGACACATGGCACTAGTGACTAGGGTAGGGTTTGGGTCATGGGCTTAAAGCCATTGGGCCTGGGTTTCTAAACAATTCTGCTACAGGTACCCGGCGTTGGGTACCTTTTGGGGAATCAGCTGATGTGGCTAATGGGTTTTAGAAATCATAATTACCAAAATAGACTTGTTGGATGGCTTGGAACTTTTTCTTTGCTTCTTCCACAAACTTTGAGTTCCCTGACGCTGAACAACGATTTGGGTGTCATCTCTAGCGCAACAAGCAAAATATGTTTCTTACAGCAATGTTTTACAATTCACACAGTTTCTCGCAGATCCCAGTAAAAATTTATCTTTTCCGAGTCCTTCTCTTTTTCTCTTACAGGAAATCCCGTAAACCAAAATCCTCTTACAGTTAAAAAATTATCATAAAAATAGCAATTTTTCAATGATCCCGGAAGGAACCCATATGTTCATTTGAGAAACTAAGCTCAAGAAAAATTTTGTAGGAGATGTTTTTAGATTTAAAAGAAGACCCATTTGATTGAATCGTGAAGAAAAGCCTTTGAAAAAAGCTAACAAGAAAGGTTTCCAACGCTAACCGGTGCAAGTTTCTCATAAGCATTCTTGAGCTTCGACGCAGTCCATTCCTTTTTCATCCCCAGGATTGCATAGGAGTCGTCGCTTTTCTCTTCTCCTTTTTCCATTCTCCAATCCACCAAACAAACACACAGAACTCAGGAAAAAAAAAAAAAACAACAGCAACACAAATCAAGACACTCTTTCGTTGTTGACGAATTCACACAACTTATTGACCTAAATATCAAACAATCTCGTAAACTCCTAAATGATATGTATGCATATCACAAAACTTGGACTACATCTTTGTGGGTTGGAACACAGAACCTTAGCATTTGGTTTTCGTGGCAAAGAATGGGAGAGGAGAGAAGAAAATCAGGCTGAAGAACACTCTAGATGACATGCTTCTGTTTCAACCTAGTTTGAATGAAACGCCATGTTTCGTTTTTACATGTGGATGGACGTGTACGCGGTGGTTCCCCAACCTTGGGTGTGAGTAGAGTTATTGGTTTCTAAATAGGGTCAAAATTATACATCTTGGGCTCAAGTTGCTAGATCAAAAATTCTAAGGCCTTTCCTTTAACTAAAAAAAATAACTAAAATCCTTGAAATGCTATGGCACATTGGCAACTAAGAATTAATTCTATGAGCCATACTTAGTTAAGCTCGGGTCATCCGAGTTTGTAACCATAATCTTCATCTGTTTGAATAAAATTACGGGATACCATCCGTATTCTTCAAAAAGAAAAAATATTTCACTTGTCAATTTAATATTTTTTAGAAAAACAATGACCAAAACAATTATTGTTTTAGATGAAACTAATACTTAGAATTTTCTTCTTGTTAAAAAAAACTCCAAACAATTATAAATAATAATTAATTTGGATTGTCAGGCGGAGTATTGTAAAATCTCAATGTTGCCTCCTTATTTTTGACATCTGCTCCTCTTCCCGCCATCTTCTCCCGCTCGGAATGGAAACCTTCTTCATTATTTCCTCCTATTCTGAGCACACAAAAATGAAAAAGAGAAACCCAAAACCCAGGAGTATCAGAAGGAACAAATGGGTATCAAGGATCTTCTCAGATTTATGAAGCCTCACATTGAACCCATTCACATTAAAAAATACGCCGGCAAGCGCGTAATTATCCTTCCCGGTCTTCTCCTCGTTATTTCTTCCTTAATTTGTACTAGTTTTTGGACTTCTTAAATGTTTTTTTTTCCAATAATTTGCAGGTGGGTATCGATGCTTATTCATGGCTTCACAAAGGAGGTAGCATTATTGTAGTTTTTTAGTGTTTGGCTTTGTGGGAGGAAAGAAATTAACCAAAATGTATTCACTTTTTTCCTTTTCTGTTTTGATTTGTTTGGGGCAGCTTATTCATGTAGCATGGAGCTTTGTCTGAATTCAGATAGCGATAGGAAAATGCGGTATTTGGAGTACTTTATGCACCGAATCAATCTGCTTCGGCACCATACGGTAACCCCCGTCGTCGTTTTCGATGGCGGCAACATCCCATGTAAGGCTGCCACCGAGGAAGAACGACACAGGCACGTATAACACCGTCCCCCGGACTTTTCTTTTAGTTTTTTTTTTTTCAAAATGTTGTGTGATAATTTAGACTCTCCAATTTGTAAATGTTGTGTATGTGTCATTTTGATTCAGAAAAAGAAAAGCTAATCGTGACTTGGCAATGGCAAAGCTCAAACAAGGGGATGCTAGTGCTGCCTATGAACTCTTCCAGGTATTATTACAAGCACCATCTTCCATTTCTTCTTCTTTTTTCTTTTTTAAATGGTATGCTGCCGATCGACCTTGTAAATCACCAAATCTGTTTAACGAAATGATTGGATTACCTGCATGATCTCGAATGTTAACAGTTCCGTAGTCGTAAATTGGTGTTATTTTGGTTAAAATAATTTAGGCTGCTGAACTTATTGTCATTTTTTTCCACGTAGATAATGCCTTATACTCCAATTTTTAGAACTGATGTCTTGAGTTTCCGTGTACTTTCAAATTATTGTTCTTGATTATAGCCGAGTTACGAAAATGTAGAACATTTATGCCACTAAAACATTTCTTTATTGGCCCGAGTCCTGCTCAAATTTGTAAACCGTTTGATTTGGACTAATTTCCCAAATTCCAATTTGAGTAGCTTGTGACTGTTTGGTGCAGATCAGGTAAATGAGGTTTGCAGTTCACTGCATTAGCAAACACGGATCTTCTTTGATATTCTCATGGCATTGTTTCTATATGTGTGCTTTCTCTATTTCAAAAGCTATGGAACATTTTAAAAAAATTTAATCGTTTTAACTTGTAGAGAGCAGTGAGTATTACTCCATCCATGGCGCATCAAGTGATACAGGTACCTAACTGCCATATTTATATTAAGCTATATGCATCTTCTAGTTCTAGACAGCGATTTCATTTCCATCAAGACTTTTTTTTTTTGTTTGGACCTAGATCCACTGCTAGTAAATGTCTCCTTAGTGACTTTTCAGGTTCTTAGATCAGAGAACATTGAATATGTGGTGGCTCCATATGAGGCTGATGCACAGCTGGCATATCTGTGCAGCCTTGAAGCTGAAAAGGGTGGTATCATTTCTGTGATTACAGAAGATAGTGATCTAATAGCATATGGTTGCCAAGCTGTAAGAACTCCCACAAATATTTTGATATGATGCAGATGGAGGTCTACTGCTTCCTGAGGAATTGATCTTCATTTTGTGTCATTAGACTTAATGATATCTTTATATTTTGATTTGCATTCATTTATTACAGATTGTCTTCAAGATGGACAGATTTGGCAATGGCGAAGAGATAGTGCTAGACAAGATATTTGGTTCTGTGGCCCGTACACCTTCCTTCCGAAACTTTGATATGGACTTGTTCACAGGTGGGTTCATTGTGACATGCTAAATTTAGTTTGCATGTTTTCTGTATGGAACAAAGGGACATTATATTATCATAAAAAATTAAAGGGTGGATTGAAAGTATTGACAAAAACATGGTAAAAATTATTTCCGAAAACTGAAGGTATTTCTATACCTCATAATGTGTACAGACCTTGTTCTATTCATACATCTAATGTGGGTAAACCCTTCCGCCAATTTTTGTCATGAAGCTCTCTTGACAAATGTGAAAGCAGATGGGCTCCTTTTTCTATCTAAATGAAAGAAAACTATATCTCACATTCTTAGCGGTTTTCTATAAATGCATTTGAAACATTGACCGCGTTACTTGGTATTTTCACAGGTATGTGTGTTTTAGCCGGCTGTGATTTCCTTTCATCTATTCCCGGAATTGGGATTGGAAAAGCTTATGCTTTGGTCTCCAAGTACCGAAATTTAGATCGCGTAAGTATTCTCTACTTTTACTTACCCAAAAAAGCCACAGAATAATGTAGAACTAAGTAGATTTTGTGTACAGAAGACTTGGTCAACATAATATAGTATCAAAACAGGATGCATATAAAAGATAGATGTTATCTTTATTCCAAGTAGGCTATAAGAGATGTAATATGTTTCATTAGGGGAGTTGCTGGTGGGGGCAGATGTTAACTTGCATCATGATGCATCAAGGGCATATTTAAGAAAAGCCTATTAGTGATCTTTCCACCCAGACAAAAAAAGGGACTTCTAAAACAAGTTCCAATTTTAACTTATGAGTCAGTTTAAGATTACATGGAACAAGTCATAATCTGGTAGTGCCATCACATACAATCAGCTTCTATTCCACTGAAATAAAAGGAATAGCCTTCAACAGCGTGTATTTTCTGAAGAGGTTGGTTTTGATTTGGCCGACTGCCAATTTGAGGAAGTGTACAGGACAAAAGCTTATAATGATTCCATTAGAAAGGTCTTCCACATCTGTCATTTGTTCTGCTAATGACTATTTGGTTTCTGCGTATTCTTGCTTAAGCAGATGATAAGAACTCAAATATTTCTTCTTCTGTTTCCTTGTTGTAAGAAATGGAAAAAATCCACTTGTATAAGACCACCGGTGGTATATTGCACTGTTCAGTGTTTGTCTAGTTTCTTTTCTTATGATCTCTCAAGTTTCTGTCTGATATGAGGATCAAAATCCTTACATGTTTGTGCTCTACCTAGAATAGTTGACATTTTGTGCTTATCCACCCATTGTTTGGCTTTGATCAACCTCACAAACTGATGCAAGTCTTTAGTAATATTACTGCATTGGATTCTAGATCTGAGTTAAAAAGATTCTGATTTATGAATTGAGATTTTTGGCAATTTTTTTTATAACATCTGTGAGTTTCAATTCCCTTCTATTAAAACTAAAATACACCTTCAACTAGGTTTTCAAATTTGCATACGGGCTTAGTCCATCAAAAGCATTTATGATTTTCCTAAGAAGCTACTAATTTAAAAAGATCTCCATAAGCAAGCCATAATTGATATAAAATGTAGACTTTTCCCCTGGGTACCATTGAGTTATCAAGAAACATTTCTAACATCCATGTTTGCATGACTGTACTTTTGGACTGTAGAATTCTTATTTTGTATCTTTTTGTTTCAAAATTTTCTTACTGGTATATAGTTTTAGAAATTTGGATAGCGTAAATGATTGTGCTATACGATGTTATCACTAATAATATCACAAGTGTTGCATATTTACAGGTTCTATCAGTTTTGAAGTTTGAGAAGGGCAATCAAATGCCTGATGACTACTCCAAATCTTTTACAGAAGCAGTTGCAGTTTTCCAACATGCCCAAATGTGCGTGGTTTGTGAAAGTCAATTACGTACTACTGGAATAGATCATAGGCCATCACCAATTCCTCATTCTTTGTTGCTTATATACAAATGCATACTAGCTTATTCCAGTCAGCTAGTGATATATATGATGCCTTTCTTATTACTAATTTGCAGATATGATATTGACACTAAAAAGCTCAAACATCTAAAACCTCTTCCAGAAAAACTTCTACAGTCTCTGAATGGAGAGCTTGAGTTCCTGGGACCGTATCCTTTTTATTTTCTTTCATTTAATTATTTTTTTCTTCTGAATTCTCGATATACTAAAATGGTACCTATTAAATCCTTTTCAGCAATTATACAATGACGGACACTATGACCTACTATCTTATACGTAATGGTACCATTGCGCGTTTTATTTGAGGTTTGAACCTATGAGACTTTGTCCTGTTTAGCATGGTCACATGTCTGAGTGTTCTTGGTACATTCCTTTGTATCTTGGCAACTGCTAATTTTTGGGAACCCTTAAAATGTGAAATTGCAAGGAATAATCCAATCACGGATATGGTTAAGAGAGTGGGGTTTGTGTTTAAGATTCATAGTTTTTCATTGACCACTTATAAATGGAATCAGAGAAATGCCTACATCAATTGCTAGTGCAATTGCTGAAGGTTATTTAGACCCTATAAGCATGGAGGCTTTTGATCATTTCCCAAGTTCTGGATGCCATCCAGATTCCCTTGTTGTCCAATCCTCTGGTCAACTAGAAAGTCTTGAAGCTGCTGCGGTATCTACACAAGAGAGCTGCATCACAATCTCTTCCTCCCACAAAACCAGCAAAACTGATGTTTCAGGCAAGTTATTTGAACCCATGTAATGCATATCAACAAGTTTCCAATATAAAATATTTAATTTTGGCTAGCAGAATTTGGTTTACCAAGAAAAGAAAGCAAACATCTTTTTTGGCCCTCTTGCTAATTCTGAAGTCCTCCATACAAACACAACAAATGCATACATCGATCTAAGCATGTAAGTCATGAATTGATATATGAATAAATAAACTAATCATATCCAATCACGTACATGTATGTGGTATTTGTGGGTGGATACACAGAGAAACAGACGTCAGTTTCAAATTCAAGTAAATATCTGAAGGAAGCTGCAGCACTAGAGAAACTAATTTTGCCATCAGAAATTCATGGAACAGTAGAAATTCCAACGGTTCAGAACAGAAATTCCCTGAAGGTTCCTGACAACAACCCGTTCAAGAAGAGGAAATGGGAGGAAATCCAGTTGGATCCAATAGAGAGCATTACTGAGCAAGTTTCATGTGTGACTGATGAAAGTTTGGGCATCTTGTGTGTCACTCCAGGCAACACTCCATTAAAGGTTCTTGACAAGTCTCCTAGAAAAAGAAGGCTCAGTTACATTCAGTCAGATCAGACAGCTGGTCATGTTTCTGGTATAACTGACTTGGGATACTCAGACACCATGTGCATAAATTTGGAATCCCAGGAGAGTGTAAATTCTAAGCCTAAAAGGGTCACAGATGGAAAAAGGAGAGAGAAAATTGAGAAGTCAAAAAGGGGCAGCAGCAAGAGTTCAGAAAATAAAAAGAGCAACAGTATCTTGAATTTCTTCTCTCGTGTATAGTATACAAATGAGTTTCATTTGTATTTAATTTTTTTTACCGGATAATTTAGGCATTCTTTGAGCCATTTGTTCATTTCAAAGGCGAAGATTGCTGAAAGAGTAGCTCATTTAGGACTTGGTTTAATGTTTCAAAGGTGAACCGAATTCATTTCATAAAAGGAAGTTTGGAACTTTTGTAGCGTGCTATAGGTTCTGCCTTGGTAAAGACAAACCTGGTAAGTAACTAGTCTCTCTGTCAAACGACTTCTATGAGTTGAGGTGACATAGGCAGAACCATTTTCTTAAAAGTGCTGCTGTTATTTGTTGGATAAGATTTTACTTTTACCAACAGAATTTCTGACCAGAGGATTTTCTGACTTAGGGGTGATTCAGAAAGAGTTTCGTATTTTTTTTAAATTTTTATATAAAATATAATAAATAATTTAATTTTTTAAAATTTCAATTCAATTATTTTAAATTTTAAAATAATAATAATATTAAAAAATAATATTTTATTCAACTTTTAATTTTTTCATAATAAATATAGTGAAACTTTGATCGATTATCAGGTGGTGTTTTGATTACCACTGATTTGCTATTCAAGAATTAGGTAGCTGGGAGGAATCTCCCTGAAAACTTGTCAGGGAATCGAAGCAACTATTTTCACTGCTGCATTTCTTTCAGAATTTACAAATCCAAGCTGGTTGCCGTTTTTTTCCCTTTGGTAACTAGAATAGTTGCATATATGCATTACAAAGGCCATCATAAATCATTATAGATATCATCAAAGCCTTGTGCAATTTTGTAATGCGCCCGTATCAGATGGACATAAATTATCTTTAGAAATTATTTACCCCAACGGGTTTGAACCTTAAAACCAAAGACCAAACCTATTACCACTCAAACCAAAGATCAAAGCCTTGTGCAATTTTACAGTTTATCGACTTTGTTGAGTCATATGAAAGGGAGGAAGCTAAGCAGTAAGTAGGGATGTTGTTAACTCCACCATGTTAATAGAAAGTTTTATGTCATAAACACACTATTTCAAATCGACAAAAATATAGCAGGCTGATCAATGCTGTTTCTCTGAGAAGACACTTAGGCCAGCAGGCATACATCTTTAAGTGTAACCTTGTCTCCATTAGAAGTTGTCAAGCAACGACTGATGGGCACCAAAACTTGTTGATCTTGTGGGGTCGTGCAATCCCTTTGGAAGTGTGACATTACCTGGGTCATCCATGCCTGAAAATCAAACATCAGTGTTTTATATGATTTTCAGAACAAGAACATTAATGTAGAGAGCCAATAACAATTTGCCTGCAAATTTCAATTGATTATTGATTAATATATATTGAAAGTTCGAATCAGGCATTGACAACATTAAATTATGTTTATGATTGAATTAGAATTACTCTTGGACAGTAGGCACTAGTGAGAAATACATTTTAGGAAGAAAAGTATCGAGTGTCAAGATTTAATTAACTGCCTGACTTTTCTTTGTAGAGGAAGAGGGTGACAACTACTAGCAAATATATTCAGCACTCCAGTCTTGCTGGTAGCCCAAAACTTTTGGTTTTGGTTGGCGTGGATCGATCATACATGTACGTAGTAAGCATGCACAGTATATATTGATTGATGTTAGCAATGCCTTACAACTCGGCAATAGAAATTGTGAGGATCAAAGGAGTGATAAGGAGACCCAAAAATCTTGGAGTGATAAGGTTGTGAATCCTCACAATGATTTCGAAATCAGTGGAAAGAGTTTGAGTGATCAAGAAGACTTGAGGTCAACAAGTTTAAACCAAAATGTAGTTCAACAAGATGAGAAGATATCACATGGCATAGCAGCTCAATCGGATCAAGCAATCATTGAAGAATAATGCATCAGTTTGAGTTCATGTCCAGATGCATTTTATTTGAATCGGTCAAGCAACAAAGTCCAAATACATTCGCACGTTCAAAGGCTTGTGTGACAATCTTGGAGCCATTGGAAAACCTGTCTCGGACAAAGAAAAGGACCCTGTCTGCTTACTAGTCTCGGTCCTCAATATGAGACTTTTACTACTACCATGCTGGAGCCTCTAAGGCCTACCTACTCTGAGTTATTGTCATAACTTAGAAGTCTAGATCAGCGACAAAGCTGGTTTTCAGGTAACACAGATCTCACAGCTCGTCAATTATCTCCTCAACTGGCTTTCTATGGTCAACAACAGCATCCTCAACAGCAATCCTCCACAGGATATCAAGGAAACTCACAACAACTCGCATCAATAGGACATGGCTTTCAAGCTTAACAACCTAGAAATAACAACAGAGATTACTCAAATAATTCGGCATCCAATGTAAGGCAATGTGGTCCTCTGCCTCCTGGTGAATGCCATATGACTCATGTAGAAAGAGACTTGCATCGTGAAGAAAGGTGCCAGTATTGTGGAACAATGGGCCATATTGCGAAGATCTACTGGTGGGTACCCAAGAAGCCTACTCAGACTGAGGAGATCCCTCAAGCTCTTGTAGCCCTTACCTTGGACAACACCGTTTTGGATACAGAGTGAACTACTGATACTGGAGCTTCTACACATGATAGGTAAGTTAGGTATGTTGTCTAATGTCTAATTTTGCAAATACGTGGGATCTGATTCAGTAGTTATTGGAGATGGTTCTTCCTTGCCTATTGTTGGAGTTGGTGATACAAGTATAAAACAAAATGCGGCTACCTTACCTCTTCAAAATGTACTATTAGTCCCTAATCTAACTAAGAATTTGCTATCTGTGAGCCAATTAACCACTCAATTTCCAGTAAATTGTGAATTTTCTGATGTTGATTTTTGTGTTAAGGAATGGGAAACAGGACAACCTATGATAAAAGGGAAGCACAAGGGTGATCTCTATGTTCTCTCCAACTTGTCGAAATTGCATTTCTCCCATCGTTTTAAATCCGGCTTGGCAGAAGTTTGGCATCAACGTTTAGGACATCCACGATCTTCAGCTTTACAATTATTGAAAATAAGGGGTTGATTGAAGTTGTAGGAGCTTCTAAATTTAAACATCTTTGTGATAGTTGTCAGTTAGGAAAGCTTAGCAGATTGCCTTTCTCTTGTTCTGAACATTCAAGTGTTGCTGTGTTTGACAAAATTCATTGTGATTTGTGGGGCTCTGCTCCGGTTTTATCTATTGGAAAATTCAGATATTATGCTTGTTTAGTGGATGATTTTTTCTAAATATAGATGGATTATTCCTCTGCAACATAAATCTGACTTTATTGATGCATATTTGGTTTTTGAAAATTATGTGGAAAGGCAATTCAACAAACGAATAAAATTTCTTCATTCAAATGGTGGAGGTGAGTTTCTTAACTTGAGATTGACATCTCATTTTTTGACAACTGGCATAGTTAATCAAATATCATTTCCTTATACTCTTGAGCAGACATGTATGGTTGAACTACGCCACAGAATTATTCGAGTTAGGAATGACCATGCTTTTTCATTGTGGTGCTCCCTTAATTCTGTGGGTAGAAGCGTTTACTATGACTGTTTATCTTATCAATCGGTTACCATCATCAACCGTTAATTTTGAGACCCCATATTTTATGTTGCATGGAACTCATCCTATATATTCTTCACTTAGAATTTTCGATTCTAAATATTTTCCGTACACATAGGACACACGACGTCATAAACTTGAACCTAAAACTGTTCCGTGTGTCTTTGTTGGTTATATTGATAAATATAAATGATATAAGTGTTTTCATCCTTCTAGCAAAACATTTCTTATTTCTCGGCATGTGGTTTTTTATGAATTAATTTTTCCATACAAGCAATCTTGCTCTACAACAACCACTTCTGATTCATCTCTTGCTATTAGTATTTTCTACACTTGGCTTCCTCAAACTAACATTGATTTTCATACATGGACTACATCATCTATGCCACCTTGTTTAAGTCCTTTGTCTTTAGTTGTACCCGACACTTTAGTTATGCAATATGATGAAAGTTTTGAACATTTCAATGTGTCACCTCTGACTTCTAGTCAACCTTCACAAACTCCACCTGAAGATAGCAACCCAACAATGCCTTCATCTGATGATCATACAGTTTTGTCCTTGTCTGATGTTCAACGTTCACAAGCCCTGGGTTCAAAGCAGAATAATGAAGCTGGTCCATCCTCTTCAACAACTCATGAATTATTTCAGGACACTAACTTTTTACATATTCCTTCACAGGTTGTCTCCCCACCTTCTGCTGATGACACAGTGCAACCTTCTCATTCAATGGTCACCCGATCTCAACGTGGTGTAGTTAAACCAAATCCAAAGTATGCCATGGTAGTCACGACATCTACTGTTCCTCGAGAGCCTCGCAATATCCGATCAACATTGGCTCATCGGGCTGGAAAGCAGTTATGGAAGAGGAACTTGTGGCTTTACAACAAAATCAAACTTGGCAACTGGCTCTAGGGCTATAAAATGAATAGGCCACTTGACAGGCAGCTCGAATTCGACTCGATTAAACTCGAAATCGACTCGAATCTAATATTAAATGGGCCGTTCGTAAACATAGAATTAGGCTTGATTATTAAACGATACAAACTCGTATAAAGCTTGACCGGCTCGATTAATGTTCGTGAACAAACTCGTATGAAGCTCGACTCGACTCGTGAGCTTGACTCATATATATTTATACATATATATATATATGTATTTATACATATATAATACAATATATATAATTTATAATATACATAATTATGTATATAGACTTAGTCTTATAGACTTACAGTTCACTACATATACTATATATAAATTTATAATATTAACTTCTAGTTTTATAGAACTAAAAGTTATGATAAATACATGAGTCCAATAAATATATAACATTCTAAATTTACAAATTACACCATATGGTCCATATTATATATATATATATATATATATTCATATTAGTATATGTATGTTAGAAAGATGGTATGTTGATATTAGTAATAGTATATGTATGTTAATATATTAGTGGTGTTAGAAAGACGATACATTCATATACTATTACTAATGTTTGGTGGTGTATGATATACTGATATGCTAATATACTAATATTAATATGAAAGAAAGATGGTGGTGTATTAATATGGTGGTGTATTACTATAAGATATTAATATATGTTACTATGTATGATGATGGATAATATTAACATATCATATTAGTATTAGTATATAGAGAGCTATTAGTATTAGTATTAGTATATTGCCAAGTATAATATTTACTATGTATAAGATATTAGTATATGTTACTATGTGGTCCGTATGTAAGCTGGGTGCTCGTTCCACCAGGGCTCGAGATGACGATGCTTGCGGTGGGCGTGACATCTGGGGTCTCACCAGAACTTGTGGTCTTGTAGTTGTTAATGTGGTTATTTGTAGTTTGTTTGTTAGTTTAGTTTTTAATAAAATAGGAATAGGCTATTGGATTTGATGTCCATAGCAGTGTCCCGTACTCTTCTTCCCTGGGAGGATAGAGAGGGCCTTTTAGTTCTGTTTTTACAGAGCGCTTTCTCTGTTACGAGAGAGTTTGATTAGAAGTTAAGACAATGTCCGCCACAAATGTATTTGTGTGTGGGGAAGCCCCAAAGCTGCTGCGTTAGTTAGCTTATAGACTGAATTTTCTATGTATTGGATTTTCTTGTATTCATAAGTCACATTTGTAACTTCGGTTTATTAATGAAACAAGTATGTTTCATTCAAAAAAAAAATATGGTGGTGTATCAATATTAGTGGTGTATTAATAAATATATAGTATTATTAATTTACTAGTAGTATAGTCTTACATAATATATAACATTATAAATTAATAAATTACACCATCTCCTTATCATATTAGTATAATAGTATTATAGTATTAGTATATAATAGAACTATAATATTATATTACGAGTAATAAATTATAATGTTTGATCAAATATAAAGTTAGACAATGTTATGTACTTATATATGTATACAGTATAAATATAAAGTTTTATAGTATATAATACAAATAATTTTATAGTATAGAACATGTGTTACAACTTACATATTAATCTAGTTTTATAGGATATAACATGAGTAACGTGTTACATATAATGTGTGTTAGAGAGCCTGCCCGTGTGACATTTGGAGTTATTGAGGCCCTTGGATCTTTATATCCAAATCTGAGTCGTTGATTCATAATGAAACCCTAGCCGCCCCCGCCCACTTGCATCTCATTTCTCCTTCAGCCGTTTCACACTTCCTCACTTATTCTCTCAAAACCATCGCGAAACCCTAGCCTCCTATGCTTTGACAGCTTCGTCGCTTACCTTGCGATTGTCATGGAATGAAACCTTGAATTGATTCTCGATTCTTGAAGGCTTGCATCCATCAGTTTGATTGATAAGTTTATGCTTTAGTTATTTTTTTTTATTTTGTAATTTCAGAATATGCCCTGTTAGGACCTTAGGCTGTTAACTTCATCCTATATTGATTTTGCTATTGTTTACAATTTTACAAATACCTGTTTCGAGCTTTATATTTCATATTTGAAAATTGTAGAAAAAACCTTCTGAAGAGATTGCCTACAAATCTGTGCTTGAAGCAAATTTCCAGTCTACTGTGAGTTCTCTCAAGTTATTTGGTATTTAATGATGCTTTATGTTTTTACTTGAACTAATTAAAATAATTTTATTGTTCATGTTTTGGTTGATTAATCTGATCCTATGGTGATTTTGGCCTTAATTATTGAAAGATGTTTTTTTCAGCATGTCTTGATTAATTAATCTTATCCAATTTGTTTGAAAGATGGTATTTAAATATGCCCTCATGAACCTGTTTTGGTTGATTATAAATGTCTATATTTGGTTCTTGCTTCAACTATGTAGAACCCATATGTTATTACTTCAGTATTTAAATATGCCCTCATGAAGTCATGAGCCTGTTTTGGTTGATTATAAATTATCATATCTGGTTCTTGTTTCAACTATTTAATTATGCTATCTTTAACATGTCTTGGTTGATTAATTTTTTACAATTTGTTTTGTGTTTATGTTCTTACTTCAGTATTTAAATATGCTTTTTTGAATCTGTTTTGGTTGATTATAAATTATCATATATGGTTTTTGTTTCAACTATTTAATTATACAATCTTTAACATGTCTTTGTTGATTAATTTTTTACAATCTGTTTTGTGTTTATGTTCTTACTCCAAATATTTAAATATGCTTTCTTGAACATGTTTTAGTTGATTACAAATTATCATATATGGTTCTTGCTTCAACTATGAAATGGTGTTGTGGGTTTATGAAATGGTGTTATTTCTTTATCCAATCTGTTTCGTGTTTATGTTGTTGAGGTGCCTTGCTTTTGGAGGCACATCGAGCCACAAAGGCAAGAGTCTACTAAAACTGTTGGAGTCAAAATTGTTTAACTCTAACATCTTTTAGTTGATTATATCAACTGTATCAGCCTTGCCTTTTGGAGGTACATTGAGCCATCAATTGAAGGCTGTCAAGGCAAGACTGTTGGAGTCAAATGTTTTGATTTTAACATATTTTAGTGTCCTTGTTTCTGGAGGCACCTTAAGCCATCAAGACAAGGTTGTTTTCATTTTAGTTGATTAATATAACTTATATGGTCAATGTTTATATGCTTATTTTATGTTTCTGGTTTTGTGTTTAAAAAATATTAGACCCTAGCAAACAGATGATCGTATGAATTTGGTTGATCTGGTGGAGGAGTATGAAAATGAAAACTCTATTGGGATTAGTTTAGTAGGGCCCATATCTGATGATGATGGAGACACTGTAAATACTGAGGCCCCTAATATTGTCTCTACTGAGGGCCCAACAGAAGTTCAAACGGTTGCAACCTGTTAACAAAGTTCATTTCACAACTGACATGTGGACTTCTTGTCAAAAACTTTCATATATGGTAGCGACATGTCATTTTATAGATACTAATTGGCATCTTCAAAGGCGTGTGTTGAACTTTTGTAATGTGCCACCTTCACATACTGGTCTTCTTATTGTTGATGCTTTAGAAAAGTGTTTCCAAGGTTGAAAAATTGAGAATAAAATTAGTTCAATTACTGTTAACAATGTAAGTTCTAATGATGTTGCCATAAAGATCTTGAAAGATGATTTTAGATTGAAGAAAACACTGTCTGTAGGAGGAAAATTGTTTCATGTATGTTGTTGTGTGTATATAACTAATTTACTTGTGCAGTATGGACTTGGGGAGATTAGGGAGATTGTTGATTGTGTGAGAGATGACATAAAATATATAGTAGCATCAGAGAGTAGGCTAAAACAGTTGAAATTGCAAAACAGTTGCAATTGTCCTTAAAGAAACTAATTTTAGATGTGCCTACGAGATGAAACAATACATATTTAATGTTGGATTTTACAATTCAGTTCAAAGAAGTTTTCTCTAGATATGGTGATAGAGATAGTAGTTTTGAATGGGTTCCAACTGTTGAAGAGTGTGGGCAAGTTGAAAATTCTTGTCAACTACTTGCTATTTTCAATGAAGTAATATTGTATCCGGAAGTGATTACCCAACAACAAACTTATTTCTTTCTGAAGTATAGAGAATGAAAGATATCTTAGGTTAGGAGAGTAGAGATGAGAATGAATACATGAAATTAATGGTAAAGAAAATGAGTGCTAAGTTTGAGAAATATTGGGGGAAGTGTAATCTATTGATGACAATCGCTGCGGTGTTAGACCCTAGATTCAAAATGGTCCTGATCCAGTTTTGTTTTCCTTTAATTTATCAAGAGCCGGATGCTTCTAAGAATATTGATCACGTCTCTCAAGTGTTGCATGAGTTATATGATGAGTATATTCATGAATACGATTCGACTCTTGAAGCACAAAGAGAGCAGAAAAATGCTCGAATAAACGTATCCACTTGTTCCTCAAGTGCTGGGAGAAGCATGCATAGTAACCGTCATTATTTAAATCTTTTGTTAGAAGTATTGATACAGTGTAGCCTAGTAAATCAGAACTGGACAATTATTTAGAAGAGAGTATATATATCTGTGAAGAGGGTTCAAATGTAACTTTCAATGCCTTGGAATGGTGGAAAGCAAATAGTTTTAAGTTTCGAATTTTGTCCAAATTGGTCCAAGATATATTGGCTACCCCAATTACCACAGTTAACTCAGAATCAACATTTAGCTTAGGAGGTAGAGTCATTGATCCTCATCGAGCTTCATTGTCAACTGAAACTGTCCAGATGTTATGTGGGTCTGATTGGGTTAGAGTATTATATGGACTTAAAAGATCATCAACTAATTCTGTAAGCGTAACATTTATTTTAACTGTCTGTTATTATTTTACTATTTTATACTTACTATTATTTACAAAAATATTAACTACTGTTTTTTTCTTGTCAATAGAAGGATGTTCCATAAAAAACTCAGATTCTCTTGCCATAGCCATAGGCCTATACAAACTCAGATTCAAGTGAAACTAATATTTCCACATTTTGTCATGTTTAATCTATGGAGCATTTGGATAGTTTGTTGTTTTATCTGATCTTTATTATTTAATTTTATGATTTACTATCTGATATTTGGATAGTTTACTTTGTAATATTTGGACAGTTTAGTTGTTCGCTTGTTCTATATGATTTTGTTTGGGATGATATGAGTCACGACAGTTCAAGTAATTTCTAAGTTCTAATTCCTAAGCATCCAGATTTCTTAAATTTTTTTAAATGGCAAATTAAATTTTGCATTGCAAATATCCATTGACAATATTGCTAAATTAAAAGTACTTGAGTAATGATGCAAGGAAATAAAAATGATATTAATGTTTTTTACTGTATTAGTAATTTAGTGTGTGCAGGTTGTCATGGTGATTTTGTTCAAGTTTGGGAACTTGCTGACTTTTGTGTTCTGTTATGGTAATTTCAGATTTTGTAGAAGTTTGGTAAATTCTTGTCATTGTTATTGAACTTTGTAACTTCTTTGGTAACTGCCTGTGGTATTATTGTATGCCTATTTGTTGTGAACTTGTTTTGGTAACTGCAGTTGTCTATTTAATTTTTTCTAACTGATTTTGATGAACTTTGGTAACTTCTTGTGAACTTGTTACTGAACTTGTCACTTCTTTGACAACTTCTTTGGTAACTGCCTATGGTATTAGTATATGTATGCCTACTTGTTGTAAACTTGTTTTGGTAACTGCAGTTGTTTGTTTAATTTTGTCTAGCTGATTTTGGTGAACTTTGGTAACTTTTTGTGAACTTGTTATTGAACTTGTAACTTCTTTGGTAACTGCCTGTGTTATTAGTGTATGCCTATTGAGTATTGCATACTAATACCTGCTGGCTGCTGGTTGCCAAATTCGATTGATTTTGTGGCTGGTAACTGCCTGTTGTATTAGTTTATGCTTATTGCAGTTGTCTGCCTCACAGTTTCTAACTTTCTTGTTTGGCTGATATGAGTTATTCCTATTGCCTATTGCATACTCGTTGTTTTGGTAACTTTTTTGGTAACTGCATTTGGTAACTTGTCTAAATCCTTGATGCACATATTTCTATCTGATTTTGGGAACTTGCTGACTTCTATCATGATAATTTCATATTTCAACTTGTCTGAATCCTTGATGCACATATTTATTTATGATATTGCTTGTATAATTGTATTGTGTAACTGTATTAGAGATATGGCATTTGAGATTTTAGGCAAATTAAGTTTTGCATTTCCTGTCAAACATCCCTTGACAGTATTACTAAGTTAACAGTACTTGAGCAAATGATTAAAAATAAGTTTAAATTTTTTAGTGTATTAGTGTATGCAGGGCAACAATGTCAAGATTTCTGGCTCCATTCATGAAGACTGGGGACTTTACTGATTTTACAACCCATTTTTTTTGTTGAAGTTTAATGTATCTTATTTCATAATTTATTGTTGTAGAGTATTTTTTGATTCACTTGTTCCATTAGGATGTAAAATGTCATTTAATGTAACATAGCCATAATACTCTTGAAGGCTTCATGATGTAAATTTGTATTTAATTTATTATTTTACTAATGCATTTATTTTAATTATATATATAAGTTTAGTTTTAAAATTTTGCATTAAGGAGTCGAGCTTGGACTAGGCTCGTTAACAGAACCGAGCCTGAGCCGAGCTTGAGTTTATTTCCCATGTACACGAGCAGTGCTCGGACGCTCTCATAGGCCTGACTGACAAATGAGTCGAGCCCAAGCTCAACTTGAGTAGTGAATGAGCCGAGCTCGCACACCCCATGCTCACTCGAGCTCGACTCATTTACAGCCCTAACTGGCTCCACTTTTTGTGTCTGTGCATATTATTGGATCACATTAAGTGTTCAAACCAAAACTCAAACCTGATGGATCTCTGGATCGACTCAAGGCTCGTTTAGTCACACAAGGGAATCATCAAATTGATGGAATCGACTACACTGAAAGTTTTTCTCCAGTCATCAAATCGGGTACAATACGATTCTGACTGTGGTTCTTGTTCTGCAATGGTCCATTCGACAACTTGATATAGAAAATGTCTTTCTGCATGGCTTAATTTTTGAAGAAATATACATGGAGCAACCACCGGGAATGACTGGTCTGGAACATCCAGACCATGATCAACCGATGAGCTGGTCAACTCCTTCATTCAGCTCCTTAGCAGTGAATTTGCAATGAAAGACTTAGGGCCGGTTCACCATTTTCTTGGCATCAAAATTTCTCAAACAACTAATGGTTTTCATCTCTCACAAACCCATTATGCTCTTACCATACTCGAGAAAACAGACATGGTTGATTATAAGCCTATGAGTATGCCTCTAGAAGCAAAAACAAAATATTCTCACAAGGATACCCCTCTAGAGGACCAAAGCTATTTTAGAGGAATTGTTGGAGCTTTACAGTATCTCACCCTTACACGTCCAGATATCTCATTTAGTGTTAATTATATATCTCAATTTATGCATGCTCCCACTGTAGTACACTTGAAAATGGTTAAACATATTCTTCGATATGTCAAAGGAACTATTCACTTGGGATTGCATTTTTGTTCAAACACTACACTTGATCTGTGTGCGTTTTCAGATGTAGATTGGGTGGGTTGTCCTACCACCAGACGCTCCACCACAAGTTATTGCACTTTCCTTGGGCGAAATCTCATATCATGGTGTGCAAAGAGACAACATACTATCTTCCGATTGAGTACCGAATCTGAGTATCGAGCCATGGCAAATATTGCAGCTAAATGACGTGGTTGACTTTCATATTGAAAGATCTCCAAATTCCAATGTCATCTCCTCCAATTCTGTACTGTGATAATCTCAGTGCTCTACATATGACCGTTAATCCTGTTTTTCATGCACGGAGTAAACACATCGAATTGGACTATCATTTTGTGCGAGAACAAGTTGCCCTAAGTCAGCTTATCACTCGAAATATCTCTACTGTTCAATAAGTTTCCGACCTCTTCATGAAACCAATGTCCAAAGCTGCTCTCAATTAT
This sequence comes from Juglans cinerea, assembly GCA_961763995.1. Classification (NCBI taxonomy): domain Eukaryota; kingdom Viridiplantae; phylum Streptophyta; class Magnoliopsida; order Fagales; family Juglandaceae; genus Juglans; species Juglans cinerea. Next base: position 16,333,419 of record CAUIVZ010000016.1, read on the forward strand.
TTTCGGACCAAACTATACCTTCAGCCCTAACACAGTTTGTGGGAGGGTGTTAGCAATGCCTCACAAGCTCGACAATGGAAATTTTGAGGATCAAAGGAGTGATAAGGAGACCCAAAAATCTTAGAGTGATAAGGTTGTGAATCCTAACAATGATTTCAAAATCAGTGGAGAGAGCTTGAGTGATCAAGAAGACTTGGGGTAAAAAAGTTCAAACCAAAAGGTAGTTCAACAAGATGAGAAGATATCGCATGCCATAACAACTCAATCGGATTAAGCAATCATTGAACAATAATGCATCAGTTTGAGTTCAAGTCCAGATGCATTTTGTTGGAATCGGTCAAGCAACAAAGTCTCTACAAAACGATGCAAAGTTGTTAGTTTGTTAGCTTTTTAAATAGTTGTTGTTTGTTAGCTAGCTACGACAATAGTGCAGATTTGTTTATGCCTTTTTAAAAAAAAAAATAGGAATCAATGTATTGTGAGTGCTCACGTTATTGGTCTTCATTCAATAAAGAAATATACAGTCTTTGCCTCTTTTATCCATACTAGAGTTCTTCTTTTTTTCATTTTATCCTCTATTGATACTCCCAAAAATCCATTCAACCCTCACCTGCATCTTGATCTCTTCTTTCGTGAACGTGGTTAGAAACCAATGTCGATGAACTTTTAATTGACATGTTAATATATTTAGAGTATATTGAACTGGACCATGATGATTTATTATTACAATAAATACTGTCAATTTGAATAATAAATTCACTGTTACTAATAGCATTTGATTCTTAATCATAAAAGAAAGGTTGAGAGCTCAAATTTGACACATAAATAGTTTGATTTGGTCTAGATCATAATATTGGGTCAATATTCTTAGTGCATGGAGTAATCACATCTAGTATTGTTGGAACAGTACTGATCTTCAAGACTAAATTTATAATTTCTATTGAGATACAATATAACCCATTATGATAATTTTGATGGGAATGATTATTCTTAATTTCAAGCCCGAGTATTCTAATAAGGAGTTACTAAAACAATATTATACTCCATAGAATGTTAATTCTATGATGAGTAATATGTTAGTGTGTCCACAATATTGCTCGTGAAACTATTCTAAAAATAAGCCCTTAGAGTGCGATGTCAAATGCGATAAAAGACTTGAGTGTATCTTCCCTAACTCCAATTTATTTAAGGTAGCTGAACGGCTTTACAAGTATTATCAAAGCTAGAGGTTATGCATGGGTTCCAGTTATGCAAGAAACCTGTGTCCCTTTATTTGTCCATAGATAATTTTGTATAAGCTAAATTTTACTTTTCCATCTGCCCACAGCCCTTCTTCAATTATTCCATGAGAATGACTACTAGAGTTGAAAAAAAACGAATCTTGTCTTGAAATCTTGACTATTTGTTTTCAACAAAGGAAAATCTCCTTGTAGCATATAATTACAGAGAGATTGTAGAGAAGATCTTTGTAGTAAAATTAGTACTAGATTTGAACAAACATTTTCTTGGCATCAAAATTTCTCAAACAATTGATGGTCTTCATCTCTCACAAACCCATTATGCTCTTACCATACTCGAGAAAACAGACATGGTTGACTGTAAGCTTATGAGTACGCCTCTAGAAGCAAAAACAAAATATTCTTATAAGGGTACCCGTCTAGAGGACCAAAGCTATTTTAGAGGAATTGTTGGAGCTTTACTGTATCTCACTCTTACACGTTCAGATATCTCATTTAGTGTTAATTATATATCTCAATTTATGCATGCTCCCACTATAGTACACTTGAAAATGGTTAAACGTATTTTTCGATATGTCAAAGGAACTATTTACTTGGGATTGCATTTTTGTTCAAACACTACACTTGATCTGTGTGTGTTTTCAGATGCAGATTGGGCGGTTTCTCCTACCACCAGACGCTCCACTACAAGCTATTGCACTTTCCTTGGTCGAAATCTTTTATCATAGTGTGCAAAGAAACAACATACTATCTCCCGATCGAGTACCGAAGCTGAGTATCGAGCCATGGCAAATACTGCAGCTGAATTGACATGGTTGACCTTCATCTTGAAAGTTCTCCAAATTCCAGTGTCATCTCCTCCAATTTTGTACTGTGACAATCTCAGTCCTCTAAATATGAACGTTAATCCTGTTTTTCATGCACAGAGTAAACACATCGAATTAGATTATCATTTTGTGCGAGAACTAGTTGCCCTAGGTCAGCTTGTCACTCGACATATCTCTATTGTACAGCAAGTTGCCGACCTCTTCATTAAACCAATGTCCAAAGCTGCTCTCAATTGTTTTTGGACCAAACTGTGCCTTCAGCCCCAACATAGTTTGTGGGAGGGTGTTAGCAATGCCTCACAGCTTGACAATAGAAATTGTGAGGATCAAAAGAGTGATAAGGAGACCCAAAAAACTTGGAGAGATATGGTTGTGAATCCTAACAATAATTTTAAAATCAGTGGAGAGAGTTTGAGTGATCAAGAAGACTTGGGGTCAACAAGTTCAAACCAAAAGGTAGTTCAACAAACTGGATCAAGCAACAAAGTCTCTACAAAAGGTGATTAAGATGAGAAGATATCGCATGGCATAACAACTTAGTTGGATCAAGCAATCATTGAACAATAATGCATCAGTTTGAGTTCAAGTCCAGATGCATTTTGTTTGAATTGATCAAGCAACAAAGTCTCTACAAAACAATGCAAAGTTGTTAGTTTGTTAGCTTTTTAAATAGTTGTTGTTTGTTAGCTAACTACGGAAATAATGCGTATTTGTTTATGCTTTTTTATTTAAAATAGGAATCAATGTATAGTGAGTAGTATTCTAATAAGGAGTTACTAAAACAATATTATACTCCATAGAATGTTGATTCTATGATGTGTAATATGTTAGTGTCTTCACAATACTGCTCCGTGCAATTCCTCTAAAAATAATTCCTTAGAGTGCGATGTCAAATCTAATAAAAGACTTAGAGCCTATCTTTCCTAACACCAATTTATTTAAGGTAGCTGAACGGTTTTACAAGTAGTATCAAAGCTAGAGGTTATGCATGGGTTCTAGTTGCGCAAGAAACTTGTGTCCCTTTATTTGTCCATAGATAGTTTTGTAGAAGCTAAATTTTACTTTTTCATATGCCCGCAACTCTTCTTCAATTATTTCATGAGAATGACTATTAGAGTAGAAAAAAAACGAATCTTGTCATGAAATCTTGACTGTTTTTTTTTTCAACAAATCTCCTTGTACCATATAATTACATAGAGATTGCAGAGAAGATATTCGTAGTAAAAACAGTACTAGATTTGAATTTTTCAGATTTAAGTTAGTACTATGTACGTGCCCCCTACAATTTATGATCTTATTGATATTTTTATGTAAACTTGAAGGTTTCAATCCTGTTAATTATGTTGTGTATATAATCTGCAAATATGATATATACATTACAAGAAAAATGAGTATTTGTGACGGATTATTAGTGACGTGAATGACTATTTATGACGAAAATAGACTCATTTAGATAGAAAATAGTCATTTTTGTAGAAAATAATTATTTTGACAGGAAATAACTAGCCATAATTAAGCAGTTTTCTTATAGTGATATAATTGTTTTGATATATATGTGTGCACATATTTGCTCTATCAAGTTTCAAATTTGCATTCTCGAAAGCTTGTATTAATTAACAGGGAGATGATCATCGTCAACCAATCACTGAGAACAGTTGGGTGGGCCGGGATATATAGCGCATATATATATATATATATATATATATATATATATATATATATATATATATGTTACATGAAGGGATTAGCCTTGTAATTAGATGTCGTTGTTGAACATTATTTGTAACTGTTATTATTAGAAGTAATTGTCTTTGTCATTGCCAAAAAGAGTACTCCCTCTTGTAGTTCAAGGAAATGGTTTCTGCAATAGGGAAATATCAGTGACACATAGCAAAGTCGAAGTTGACAGTACCGATAATATTGTTTAAAGGATTGTCAGACACCAAGATACTGTAGCACAACGACAATTGACAGTACCGATAAATTTCAATGTACCGATAATATTGTTTAAAGTATTGTCAGACACCAAATAGTATTGGGAAACTTTAATTTCATTAGATTTGAGATTTTCCGACAATACTTTGTTTCTTTCCAAATCTCAACCAGACACGTACATACGTACGTACATGGTATTTTTGAAAGAGAAATCTTATTTACAGTCTTCACTTAAGGACTGTATGTACAGACCTTTTATTAAATGAAAAAAAACATCATTTTAAGAGAGATAATTTTATAATTCTAAAAAATTTTTAAATTAAAATAGTCTAGCGGAGCTCGATCAAGCCTCTTGCTGCAATTAATTCAACGACAGAATTAGTCAACAATTTGGTAATTCTATGGACTTTAAGCTGGAATCTATAGACCAAGAGCGAGTGAGAATGAGTTCGGTACTGCAGATCATGAAAATGGGGAACACAAAAAATTACTCGACAAAAAGTTACGAATAATAATCGTGGAATATATAAATATCATGTAATCGTTTAAAAAAAAAAATTTATTATTAAAAAATTAATTTCTTTTCATGTGGGTCTCATATTTTTTACATAAATCTCATATTTATTTACTTTTTTCAAATTGACTGTACAGTACTTATACACTCATAATTACAAATACCATTTTTCAAAAATTATCCATCTCGGAGCTGCATGCATTGAGCATAAATTCCCAGGGATTTGGTAGCATCGACCATATCCAGATCACGATCGACTTGACAAGATCGAACACTTTCAACTCAAGTCCTGCAGATGGATATCGACTTTCTATAACTAAAATTCAATGCTACAATACTATAAATCATCAATATTTATAAGGAAAATCCCAGCTGATGATCTCGATAGTCAAAAACATCATGTCTAGTCTCTTCTTTAAATTTGCGATCTCAAGTAAAAAGATAAAAATGTAAAATGGGTCTAATAAGAATAATAACTTTATTTTAACACTGTATGTATTTTAATTTTTTTTAATGGTTAAAAAAGTTACTATTAATGTATTGATATTTATTTTATATTTTTTACAAATATTTTAAAATGATAAAAAGGTATGAACAAAAAAATTGAAAAAAAAATGAAAAACTAATAATAAATATTAGAATACTCGTTTTTATGTGTTTATTTGTCTTACTTGTACAGTAAAATTCTTGCAATTTGAATATCTTAGCCAGTATTTGTACGTTTGAGAGCCCAAAAGATCATGCTGGAGAGCAGTTTCAAAGCTAGGTGATGACGAAATCTAGTTGGTACCGACAATTTATTTGTCTGGTTAGAACCACGGCCACGTCGTTGCCAATTCACGTACGAGACTCTCGTAACGTAATTAGGGCCATGCAGGACCACCTGATGATCTAAAAAAAAAGGCTACCGATCGAAACCACAACTGGAACTAGTACGGGATATAAAGCTACCTCCCACCTAACACCATGCGGTCTAGTAATAACTAGTTGATGCAGTTTTACCTACTGCCACACCCACACCCACCATGCAAATTAGCCATCCTCCACTACTTCCAACCTCGATCGTCTTGGCATGGCTATAATCATCACTCTACGTACGAACAGCTTGGCCACACCCAGCGCGGTAACAGGCAATTTATTTTTATCTTAGGAGAGCTTTAACTTTTCTATCGCACGAAATATTAATGTAAAATAAAAAATTATTACAAAATTATATATAAAATATGCGTATATAAAATTAAATCTTGATAATTTTTTAAATAACGTAAAAATAAAATTTTAAAAACACAACTTAATATATGTTTTAAATTTTTTACGATAATATTTTATAAAATAATATTCATTCATTATTATTTTTGTAAATATGAAATATTTAATAATTATTTTCTTCGTAGAAACTGTCAAGCGATCTTTTATAATGTCATATTTCATTATAATATTTAAGCTAGTTTACTAAATTTCATGTAAAATCTATTTATTTTAGTGTCACATTAAGCAAAGAATACTACAATTGAGACCTTACATAAATTTTAAGTTTAGATGATAAATCATCTCTACTATTTTTCATATAAATAATCAATCTCAAATAGTTTTTCTAGTATTTTCATTTTAGATTTTATATTAAGAAACTTAATATTGTATAATAAAAAACTTTGGGATCAATGTTAATAGTTTATTATTTTTTTTAATTTTAGTTTTAATTTAATTTTAACGTGACCACATATTTGAAAATAGGTAATATGTAGAAATTATACAAAATCTAGGAGTTATAGGAAAAAAATTAGAAAGATTTATATGTATATTGAAATTTTTCAAAATTTTAAAAACATATGGGAATAAGAAAATTATAAATTTTTAAGAAAAACCAATTTTTATATACATAACATTATAAATAAAATTTAGGGACTTTTTTAAATTTTAAAAATTTTTTGGAGGGTGGCAGCTAAAGCTATATGTAGATCTACCACTAGCCACACCTAGCTACGAGCAACAGGGCCTTCCTTATCCACCGCACGCGCGCAAGAGATCGTGGTAAGAATATTATGAAACTGATTTTTGGATTGGCATGTATTGACTTTGGTTAATTGCAAATGAACCGGATAACCACCCACGGTGGCAATATGTGATACAACCTGTTAATTCAACATAAACACAATACGATAAAAATAGGTTAGGATTTAACCTTAACGGATTCGGGTCAAAACGGGTTGACTCGTTAAGACACGATTGCTTAACGGGTTGATAACATGTCAACCCGTTTTGATCCGTCATAACCCGTTTTGATCCGTCATAACCCGTTATGACCCGTTAAGAAAGTTAAATTTACAATTATACCCTTATACCTAAAAATAAAATTGTTGAGATTTTAATTTTGATATTTTTATTGTTTGGATTGTAATTTTGGACTTGTAATTAGTTTTATATTTTTTTTATAGATATTGTGATTTTAACATTTATATAAAATTATGCTAAACTTAATTAGGTCAAACGGGTTAATTTTGGATCTATTCAACCGATTTACATAAACGGGTTGACCCGACCCGACCCGACCCGACCCGACCCGACCCGACCCGTTAGGGTTTGAGATTTTGATACAATAAGCTTAACAGGTCGGGTTAGGATTGACCTATATAGTATAATATATATGTCGTGACACGATACGAACACGACTCGTTAACACGATTTGACACCCCTACCCACATGCACACATATATTAGTAATAGTATTACATACAGTTGTGATGTAGCATTGGACAATCACTTTAAAAAAAAGTAGAATTTATTATTAACAAATTAATTCTTTTTTCATATGATATCTTATTTACTAATTTTTTCAAATGGATTGCACCATGATTGTACACTCTACGACTGCATATATATTAATATATATACATATATATACATACATATATACTAGCAGTGACTAAACATGCAAAACCCGTTTACCACATTTGCCTAATAGAAGAAAAAATATAGTCTAATGAATAAGAGTGAAATTACTGTTTATTTATGTTAATAATTTATTATGGAATTTAAATTGTATTAAAAATTCAAATTAATTAGATAGTTTTATTCTCTTAAAAATGTTAGTAAAGTTTGATCATTTATTTAATGATGAAAAATTAATATTTTACAAATTAAAATTGATTTTAATTGTATGATATAATATTTATATTTTAATTATCTATTTTCTGTTAGTTTAAATTAATATTTAAACATCTACCGTTAGATTAAATCTGAAAATTCAAGATAAATGGTTGGGATTTAAAACCCAAACCAAACATTTTCCCTCACTTTTCCTTTCTCCCTCTCTCTCCTTCCCCACGCACGTCATCCCTCTCTCATCCGATCTCCTCCCTTAAGTAGCCTAACGCCGCCGTGCGCCACCCTACGGCGTAACCGACCATCTCATTGGCGAGCAAACCCCACCGTTGAAGTCCCTTGGCAGCTACTCCCTTAGCCGCACACAAGTAACCCAAAATGGGTCTCGACGCATGGGTTTTCCACCATTGCGCCACCGTTGCTCAGCCTAAGTTCCACCAAGCACCACCACCGAGTTCTCCTCACGTCGTGGAGCACTTTCATAGAACCCACGACCTGTAGCTAGCTCCTCCCTAGCCCCACGCACGTAGCCCTTCTAAACTCACGGGTTTCTCCCCATAGCGCCGTCGTTAGCCACCCCTACGGCACCGCGCCACCACCAGTAGCCTCGTCTTTCGCCGACGATCCCTCCACTTCCTCCTTTCCTCCAACTGGCGACCCCTGATTTGTGATTTGTGTGGTGATTTTGTGATTTGTGTGGAAACTTGTGTGGTGATTTTATGATATTTTGCTGTGATTTTGTATTGATTTTGCTGTGCTTTTGCTGTGAAGATGTAGAGAGGGACAATGATGTAGAGAGAGACGTAAGGGGATAAAAGAAAAGTGTAAAACAAGTTTACTGTTATTTACTGTTCATTCATATTCATCTATTTATAGCCACTTTTAAATATAAGGAGATGTATATATACACACAAACTTGCATGAGAAGGACAAGTTGCTGAAGATCAGGTCTGTATGTACGTACGTGCCAATGGATATTAGTGGAGCCAATTAGGATCGATGGGCCTAGCGCGTATTGAGATATTATTTGAGCCGATTGGGATGACTCCATGCTCGATCGGTCTAAAGTCATATATTTTTGGAATAATATCATATATAGACAAGTTAAAGTGTACGTACAAGACTTGCGCATGTCTTTTGTTAAAAAAAAAAAACTATATTTAAAAAGAATAAATTTTTTATTTTTTTATGGTATAGTTTACTTTTTTTTATAAATAAATTACATCAAATTTATTTATTTAGAACTTATACAAATCATTATTCTATATTTTTAACTTTAATATTTAGGCCCCGACATTTGGATTAAGAGTTGAGATGAAAGTTAAATAAAATATTATTATAAAATTATTTTTTAATAATATTATTATTTTGAGATTTGAAAAAATTGAATTATTTATTATATTTTGTGTAAAAATTTAAAAAAATTATATTAATAAGATGAAATGAGTTAAAAAATTTCTCAATCCAAACAGACCTTAGTCTAATGCATGGCTTTTGGGTTTCAACTTTCTACGTACAGAGAGAATAGCTGATTGGGAGACTCAGTCGATCTCACTTTATCTCATCTTATTATTACAATTTTTATAAAGACTTACATAAAATAAAATAAAAAATTTAACCTTTTCAAATCCTAAAACAATAATAATATTAAAAACTAATTTTTTAACAATATTTTATTTAATTTTTATTTTTCATCTCAACTCATTATCCAATCGTCATTCTGTCACCTAGCTAGCCTATCTATCAATTCTACCGACCTAGCTAGAAAGAAATTTATATCATATTCCTCCATCCATGCACCGACATATATTTTTCATTTTTTTTTTCCTAAAAGGTAGGTTAAAAAAATAATCCCTATGATTTGGGTAAAAAAAATACCCAAAACCAGATAATTAGTCCACATGATTGGTATATAAAAACATCATGGATCGATCCCTTATATATAACTTTTTCTTTTTCCTTTTTGTATATGTATGTATATATGTATGTTAAGTACGCACGTTATATGCTATATATATCAAGATAGCTAGGATACATAAAGTGACATTTCAATTGCAGTAAAAATTATTTATTAAGTTATCTAATCATTTCATTGATCTATCATAACCTTTTACATGCTAAAAATATCAGCTTTTCATTGTATAATATTATTTATCACAATAATAAACCCACTTAATTGCCTAACTAGCTAGCACTAAGATTTTTAAAAAAATCTTTAAATTAAGACTTCGAAAGGTTTCCTACTATTAATGATTACTAACTAATTATATAGATCAGGAAAAAAAGTACAAAAAAAATTCTTTTCCAACCATTTAACTCTTATAATATAATTTTATCATTACTTTTTTTAGAAAAAAGACTATTCATCTTACTATAGATATTAACTCTTTGTTACCTACCTCTAATTTGATTTCCTCGCCAACTCTTAACTATTTTATTTTGAGATAAATCTTATGCATCAGTTACTATTTATTCTTAGACTTCACATTTATAATTTTTTTACAGAGTGTTGAGGTGTTTTTCATAATATATGAATGTATTTTTCATAGAGTGTGGCCGGGACGGTGAATAGTGACTGATGATAATAATTTTTCTTATTTCAAACTCTTACTATTTACACCACTTAATTTTGAATTTTTTATATATAACAATTACTCTTTCTCAAGATTATAAGAATAGTTTTGCATTTTAGAGTCTTTGTGACAGAAGAAATTCAGACAACTAATGCAATATGCATGATAGTTAGGTAACTATCTCCACTTGTGTGTATGTGTGATATATATATATATATATATATGTATAGTTCATGGTTCGACAACTAGCTAGTATTATTATTTATATATAACTTTTGAATCATAAAGCTCTTGATCTCCTATAAAGTCATAGAGAAATGATAGATACAAGCCACAAATGCACAAGTCTCGCACAATTCTTTTAAAAAAAATTGTGAAAAACTCTTTTTTTTTTTTTTTATGAGACCCATATTTTTACAAAAGGCTTATATAAGATTTGTACATGATTTGGGACTTTTTTTTTTTTAAATTTTTTATATAAAATGAATTAATTGCGAGTGTAATGCATGCTTAAATGTCGTAATATAGTCATGATTCATCTTCTTACCAATATTGCTACACACCTTTTATTATTACTAGATTATCCATCTCTTGTAGTACTACTTCCTGTTAGTTACGACTTTTAATTTGTTCATTATTACTTTAATTTGATCATTTATTACCATTTCATTTTGATCAGTCTCTTGCACTTTCCGTTATTTAATTATCATCTTTCGTACGTCCATAATATAGATTGCGCGAATTAATGTGCGCCTTGTACTCTTATTTAAGGTGACGCCTTGGCCACGAGTGCAATGTTGAAATGTATCCAACATTTAAGCAGCTAAGAAAGCATGCAGAGAGGTTGGTAGGAGCAACCAACACTCTAGCGCGCGCGCTCACCGTGCATACTTTATTTGTGATTCTCACAGAAAGAAACGAGGTGGGAAAACCACCAGTCCAAGTCAAATGCCAAAGTCTGCACTTATATATCTAAACTTAGCTAGATCAGTTATAGTAAACCCCACCAATATTTCATTCTCTTGTTCTTTCTGAATATCTGCACTGAATTCTTAGGGCTTTTTTTCCTTTTTCTCTGTGCATGCTTTGATCGATCTTTCTGTGGGGTTCAGTCCGTCGATGAGGAAGCCTTGCTGTGAAAAGAAAGAGACTAACAGAGGATCATGGTCCCGGGAAGAAGACCAGAAACTCAGTGAGTACATCAAACAACACGGCGAAGGTTGTTGGCGTTCACTTCCCAAGGCAGCTGGTATTAATTCTCTCTCTCTCTGGGGGATTTTTCGAGCTATGCTCTCCATGCGAATACATGATATTGCATGACTGCTCTTAGATTCCATTATTCTTAATTTTTCTTATAATTTTTGAGACCCTTTTTCTTCGCCCTCTTCTTTTCACATATATAATTACTTTTTATCACCAATTGATGAGTGATAACCGTGGAGAACCAATATAGATTTAAGCTAAAAAGGGGTTAAAAAAAAGGTGGTTTGGTCTGATATTCTTATGTACGTTGATTAGGGTTGCGTCGTTGTGGTAAGAGTTGCAGACTCAGATGGATAAATTATCTAAGGCCAGGCCTAAAACGCGGCAACTTTGGAGAAGATGAAGAGGATTTGATCATCAGGCTTCATGCTCTCCTTGGGAACCGGTGGGTGGGATATATATTTAGATTATTTATTTTTCTGCTAAAATATTTTTATTAATTCACAAAAACAAAAAAGGGGGTCGGGGAGGGTTCAAAATTTTCATTGCTCAATGCAGTAATCTTTGCATAAATTTTCTCTGCTATGTAGAGTACGTCCCTGTATATGATATTAATTACCTTTTTTGGCTTTGGAAAAAGGGTATTTTTAGTGACTTTTTTTTCCTGATTCTTTAAAATTATTCACAAATTATATATATTCACATGACTATCGATTTATATATATATATAGATGGTCACTGATAGCGGGAAGGTTGCCTGGACGGACGGACAACGAGGTAAAGAACTACTGGAACTCTCATCTAAGGAAAAAGCTAATACAGATGGGAATTGATCCTAAAAAACCCCATCAGCTGGGAGGCAAAGCAATTTCTTGTGCTGGAAAACCATTATTATCGGCCAAGAATCAAGCGCCTAAGCTTCTGACCATCCATCGGAATGACAATCATCAGGTCTTGAAATTTGAGAGCAGTCTTCACATCAAAACCTGTCTGCCAGACTTGAATCTTGATCTTACTCTAAGCAGCACAGCTCCAAGTACTACTCTTGTGGAAGAGAGCTAGCTTTCATGGCCTCTGATCTTCAATAATCAAAGTAGTTAACTCATATATATATATATATATGATCTGTTGGTGCAAAACTGGAGATCGACTAAAAATAACATCCAAACTTATCTCACGTATTTTAGCAGTGGAGGAGTTATATATTTATAGCATGTTAGTGGTGAAGAATATATTTGTGTGAAGTAGTATATGGCTAGAGATTGTATTTTTCTAAATGTCTCATCATGCCATACCTGCTTTTATTATATTCTTCGAAACGGGATCGAATTAATATATGTAATTTGACTGTAGTTAATTAGTACTACTTTAGTTATATATTTCTAACAAGCTGCAGATGTATGCTTCAGTGCTCATGTACAGTATTTTTGTTGCCTTATATATATATATATATATAAAATATTAAGTTATTCAGAAGTACACAATTGGCTACAATATGTTTAGGTGCGGTTTGGATAGTGAGATAAGATGAGATAGTTTTAGATGAAAGTTGAAATTTGAATAAAATATTATTAGAATATTATTTTTTAATATTATTATTATTTTGAGATTTGAAAAAAGTTGTAATGATGAGATGAGATGATATAAAACACACACTATGCAAACAGGGCAGTGTAATAATATGTACACCTACAATTATTTTACAACTCATTTTAAATCAACCAATGTAATTCGTGTGCCACTTCATTAAAATATAATTTCAATTTTAAATTATCACCCTTCATTTCAATTAAGTAGAGTTATAAAATAGTTGTAGACTACTCATAGGTTTATCATTTTCCATATATTTATCTCATTTAGCTAAAAGGAAGTTCTTGAAGATATTTAGCTAGCTAGTATCTTTAGGGGTTGCAATCGGTAAACTTACAAATGGAGAATAAGTTAAGCTTACGTAACTAGCTAGGTGACTTTTCTTTCTAAGTTCTAGCTTATATATATCTATGACATCATGTCAATATGGTATTTCCTTTATATATATATATATATATATATATATATATATATATGTACGGACCTAGCTTTTGGTACAACAAGAAAATTACTTATTTGCGACCAGTTATTCCAGCGAAATGACTATTTACAACTAAAATTAGTTGTAAATAGTATTTTGGATACAATAAATTGGTCACAAAAGTTCAATTTTCTTGTAGCGCGGTAATTTGTTTCATCAAAATGGTAGCTATTTAATTATTTCGGTTATGGTTACTACCAACCTGCTTATATAGCACTTCCTTGTCCCCCACAGTGATCCACCCCTACCTGGGCGGAATGTTCCATTTCTTCCCGTCCCTTGCCCGCTCGTACCCACCATGGCTTAGGGAATTTGTGATTCACACCGATCATGAATCATTGAAGCATCTCAAGGTACTGAATGAGCATGACCTTGAGATAAATGAGAGAGGAAGAGAGAAGAATAAGAAGAAAGGATAGGAGAAGAAAGATAAGGATAGAAGACAAAAGATATGACTGAAATTAGGGTTATATAACTAGGTGGGTTGGATTTTAATAGGCGAGTGGGGTTCCCATCTGGTCCTGATTCACCCAATTAAATTTCTACTCTTTTTATGCTCGCCTAGCCATGGTAATGGGTGAGTGCCTCGCTAAACTATGCATGTGCATGATATGCTAGAACCACATGAAAGGTCTCACAAGAGATGGTAATTGAATTGTGAAGATTTGCATGATGGGTAGTACTACATCTCGTCTTAGATGTTTAATAGATGAAACTAGCTAGATAGGAGTACTTAGTTCTAATGCTTATAACTAGGGCTTCAACAATAACTTCAACTAGTTTTTTGGGGGTAATATCATGCCTGTTGTGACTGACCCTTTGCTTGGATCGATCGTTCAATACATAAAGTTGCATGCATGCATGAACATGATATATTGGTTTGAACGAAAGAAAAAACCATATTTGTTAAAAGCTGTAGGTAGCAGTACATGCAAGTGAAGCCTTCATTTCTAGTGCACATATAGCTATATATAATGACTTGATTTGTTTGCATGTTTAATGAAAAGTGTTTTAGCCTCAAAGATATCTTACAAAAGTAAACTTACAAATTGATGTGGTTTGATGTGGTATATTAAATTGTAAACCTACTTTTATTATAAAGTAGATTTAACGTATCATATGAAGTAATGTCAGTTTGTGAGTTTATTGATTTTTTTTTTCTAGTGTCTTGACAATAAGAAAAATGTGATTTCTTAGGTTAATATAAGACCATCGATCTCATTTTTCACCTTCTATAATATTGATGCCTATCATTTGGTGCCTTGTTACTCAACATATATGTGTGATGTTTCATATTGTGAAAATCTGATCATATATGATAGCTAGGTAGCTGTATTTTATATATATATATATATATATATATATATATAATGTTACAAGGCCATGAAGCAGATGTGACTAGCTAGCCAGCTAGAGCCATATCAAGGCTATAACAAGTGGCCGTATTGGAGCACAGATCCTCCAATGCTACAAAGTTACTAATTGGGTGTAAAGATCATCGCAAATTAACTATGTGTAAGGATAGCATCTATAACAGCTAGGATATAATATATAAATTTATATTATACATACCGGCCGCAATCGGGGTATAAGAATATATATATATATATATGTCTGTGTGTGTAGAGGTGGCTAGCTAGCCAATTTCTTGGATTATTACAGCATGCATGGGGTAAATTTCATGCATTGACCAAGTACTCCAATTGATCCAAACGTGCATGCCCGATAATCAAAACCAAGAAAATCATTTACAGAAATGATAATTTTATGGCAAGCCAAACATGAGATTCCAAAACCTCCAAGAAAATATATATATATATATATATATATATATATATATATATATATATTTATACACACTCAGATGATGACGACCAAACATTCAAAGGAATTAAAGTAAACATTAAAAAACAAACCAATGTGCAACTTCCGATCGATCATGCATGATTCATCTAGATCTGGAAGGAGTTAGTTGCACATGCATGCGGCTTCGATCAAGCAGCAGCTTATAACTAACGCTTTGGACCATTAATATTAGGATAAATATAGATAAAAGTTACTATTAGGAATATTTATTTTACATACATGATGTGACATCATTTAGACTACATATCTTTCTAAGTGAGTGTTAGGAATAATCAACTAGAATCAGCCATACAGTGAATATAAAGTGTATATTGCTATAATGATTTCTCTTTAACATTACTCTTAATATTATTGCATGTCAAGATCATGTTACAGTATTTTCAACAAAATGCATGCTGCATGCTGATGATCAGATCGCTACCTAATGTTCAAGTAATTCATGCATGGTTATGATCGTCGGTTATATTTACTCATGCACTTTGAAGTTTCAACTAATAATCTTACTTCTCGTACGTTAACTATTTTCTTCACACTGTTTCGCCTGAATTTTCTGACTTTTAGCATTAACGTCTGATCATCTTCTGAGCAGGCTAGCTAGCTATTTTTGTTGAGGTGTCTCGGTATTTATTTTTGTTTAGGTGTAGTACTGTTTGTACTTCTCTGGTAATATTGATGGCAAATTAAGTATGATGACTTGTCTTGTGACGTAAGGCGGCGGCCAGTTGTACAACAGAAATTAGGAATTGGGATTGAGAAAGATGCAACGATAGAAAATTCTAAATATTAATAATAGAGAGAAATTATTATAGCATTTTTACTTATTGTATGATTGTTTTTAGTTAATTATTTTCAACACTCACATAGAGAGATATGTGGTCTAGATGATATCATATCATGTGTATAAAATAAATACTCCCAATAATAACTTCTATCTATATTTATTTACTTCTAAAATAAACTCGAAGATTAGGGTTCTTATAAGAGTCAAAAAGTCCTATTCTTTAGGCTTAAATAGCTAAGAGGTCTGGGCTGTGATTGTCTAAGTAAGGAATGAAACAAGTATCTTGCCAAAATCTGTCCCCACATACGAAATAAAAATCATCTCTCACAACATAAAGTAACATATCACCATAAAATAACAAAAATAACTGGAGTCGACGATTCGGATCGGAGAAAATGGCTAATTGCGGGGTTGAGAAAGAGATCACCAGGCATAGCTTGGTGACCAGGACATGTGCTTTGAAAACAACTTTTTTAAATTGAGATTACATGCACGATTCCGATATCCATAATCAAAGTGGCAAAAATATTGACGTGTACGCAATATCGTCCTAAATCCAGAATCTTTATCTTTTTATGCCATATCTACACCGATCTGCCTTTTTGAGGTAGTCTAGTATCATCAATGTCGAATCTATCAGATCAGTGACATCATACCCGAATCCTCGTGCATCATCTTGCTGCATACCACAACCTTGCTAGCTATTTAATTGTTTTTCTGTAATTCCACTGCAATTCTTATGATATTGTATCGTGGTGGTTTTAATGGAGATTAGCTTAATGGTTGTAGCTCTCATGTGTGTCTCTAGAAAGGGAGAATCGTAGAGTTTTAGTTAGATTCTAACTAAAACTAAAAGGAAAACAAAGGCACGTTGTTTTCCTGCAGTGACAAATAAGATGTCTTATTCATTTTTCACCCCCGTCGATCATCGATCCTAGAGATAACGATCGATTCACAACAACCCATGCATGCTAAGATACGTACAATCTCATGTAGATAAAGGAGCTGAAATTACAAACAGAACCCAGATTAATTTTTGTAACACCCATTATTGTTGACAATTCTCACTCTATAACAGTATAACTACATTAATTGGGTTTTTGCGGGGAAAACAAAAATCATTGGTAATAGTACTCAGTTTTTCGTTGTAAATAAATTATTGCAACAATTTCCAATCGTTGATCGGTCGATGTTGGAAGTACCATGTGGACAAAGCTCAATACCAACTAAATATCTTATATATATAATCTCTTAATTATGTCATCTGCTTCATTATCTAATATTAATTGTGTAACAAACTGATCATCTATAAATAATAGAGGCTTTGTCAATTCGGATAAGGCCGTACAATTAGGGCTCTTAATTTGGATAGTGACATGAGATGAGATGATTTTAGATAAGTTGAATCAAATATTATTAGAATATTATTTTTTAATATTATTATTGTTTTAAAATTTGAAAAAGTTGAATTGTTTATTATATTTTATATAAAAATTTAAGAAAGTTGTAATGATCATGAAATGAGATGAGATCGTTTCTCTATCCAAACAAGCCCTAAGCCGGGTCTATGGACAATGTTACTATGGCCTCCTCCTGATCTTTTGCCTCAAACTCCATCACGAGCTAGCTACCACAATAACTCCACCAATCTTTAAAACAACATTACCAATAAAGTAACATGTGACAATTATATATTTTCTATGGAATGCATAAGTTGTACTTATTTGAAAAGATTGCATCTCTTTGACTTTGTAGATCATGGCACCAATCCCTGATCTCCGTCACAACATATTGTCATTACATATGCAAAAGGTGATACCTCAGTCGTTGCCAATATTGACTATCTAAATTGGCATTTGCAAGAATATCAATTGATCAATATCAATGCTCTCACTTTCTTTCTATTCGAGATCTTGGCTGAACTTTAAAGCATAAAGCTGTGAGATAGAACATAAATTAGACCTCACAACATTTATAACCATCCGAGTGAATTTAAGTTTAGACAACATTAATTGCATGGAACTCATTTCATATACTTATTTCTCTCACACTCTAGGTCTTACAATTCAGTTGAAATCTCTAGAAATCTCTATCCGTGGTAGTGGACCTCACTTTATCTCACTCCTCTAGCATAGGAACTACTCAAATATCATCAACAGTGCAATAAGATACAATCTGTATATCAATGAGCCGAAGCCAAACAACGTATCGAGTAGTGATTTATATAAGTTCAAAATATACAAGTATCGTGTAGCCAATTTGAAAAAAGTGAACCCTACCATAAAAAAGTAAAAAAAAAAAATACTTTTCCTAATGGGACTTACTTTCTTACAAAAAGAAAAAAACTATGCGAGACTCATATACTTTAATGTTATATCTAACCTTACTTAGAGCATCCTTTTTGGATTATGCAAATGCAAATCCAATGAGGAGTTTGGCTAATAGACCCCAAAAATAGTCTACATTAGATTATGCAATTTCAAAAGGATATAACTTTTAGTTATAGTAATTTGTGATTGGTGGTTATATTTGGTGGTCATTGTACTAGCTAGACCAAATTGATTAAAAAATATTTTCAGGTACTTGCTATAGCTATTTCCTTTGCTTTTCTTTGATCTGTACCATTTCTCCATTTCTTATTTTGTTCCTTTCCTTTTCTTTTGCACCATTTATTTCGTTTCAAAATTTTTTTTTCCTGTTATTGCTGGGTTCCATCTTTTAGATTTAGAATTTTTTTTTTTTTTTGGGAGAGGGGGGAGAGGGGCCGGGAATTTGTGCTTTGTTTTAGTGCTCTCAGGGCTGGGATTTGAGCTAGAAACAAAAAGAAAATTAATGGGTGTTTTTTTTAGGTAAAAATGTAATAAACATATGTGTTTTTGCTATTACATTTTTAGCTAAATATTTAGAATGTATTAAATATTTAATGGTGTTGTATTAAATATTTAGAATATATTTGCTGCACTCCAGAAATATTGCTCTACACTTGTATTAATGTATTTCCATATAGCTCTTAATTTAGAAAAACAACTAATAGAAAAAGTTGAAAAACAAATATTATTATATTTATAATATTTTATTATTATATTGACTAATAGATGGATAATCCAATGTGAGAATAAATTTTGAGTGGAATAGCAAATGCAAAATCATGTCATATTATACAAATTTTACATTTGCATTTGCATAATCCAATGTATTGGCATTGGACTTATCATTTTCATCTTCAAAATTTGATGAAAAATATATATTTTTCATAAATCCAAAACCTCACTGTCCATAACCTCACATTGGATTAATTATTGGATTCATCAAAATAATAATATAATATTATTTTTATAATAATAATAATATTTTTAATTTTTTTTTCCGTATATTGCCATCATTTCTTCTATCCAACAAACCTATCTCCAATTTGTTTATCCACAAACATATTATGCTACAAAGATGATGGCAAGTTCTCCTAGTGCAGAGGAATGACAGCTCTCTTTGTTCACGGGCGAAAAAGATGATGATTTTGCTAATAAAATAATACGGATAGCAATGAACAGTGGATCTTTAAATTTGAAAATGAATTGAAATGTACTGTAACTTATAGTTTTAGATTTTGAAGCACGGTGAATCTATTAATACAATGATTTTAAAATCAAATTTTGAATATAATTAGACTCATTTGATGAGTTCAATACCAATACTCTAATGCTAGCTTTTATCTAGTATTGACAATTCTTATCTCATATATACTTATTTATTGTGTTGCAACCTCATCATCTATAGGCTTTACAAATCTGGGCAAGGCAGTACAACAATCCATTATATATATATATATTAATATTACTTGAACTAGTTCATGAAATGATATAATAATAATTTTCTGCCGGTCTTTCTATTCTTTCAGTTTCAGGCTAGAGAAAAGCTTAATGCCGTTCAAAATGTACCGATCTAGTGTACCGCTGCAGAATTTTTTTTTTTTTAATATTGTTTTTATTTAATGATTAAAAAAGTGATATTAAATATATTAATGTATTTTTCTTATTTTTTTAAATATTTAAATATATTAAAAAAATTAAAATTAAAAAACAAGAAGCGCGGTAGTCAGGCGGCAGAGTAACCACTCGTAGAGTATATTATATGGTTGTGAAAATCAATGAAGAAAGCTGGATTTACGAATTCTGCGATGCTTTATTAGTTTTTTCTTTTTCCTCTTTATGTGTGTCGTTTGAATTTTCTATAGCTTTCGAACCTTAAAAAGGGAAGTTCTTCAGTAGGAACTTTCTCCTGTAATTCAGTTCGTACTTTTTTTTTATTATTTTTTAAAATAATTCTGGAACCGGACATGTCCTAAGCTTTCTGACTGTGGTTCTTGTTCCACGTGTGCTTGTATGGATAAGACTGTGCAGGCGGGAAGAGTACTTTCCCTGTTTGAAATCTAACGGTCAATCAGGAATTAAACACGTGACCAAGCCTACCCAATGGGTAGAATCTAGGCAACTTCTTCCTATTTACATAATTTTTACGCATCATATTTTTTTTTTAATTTTTCTTATTTTTTATCAAATATTTAATATATCAATAACAAATAGAAAAATTGAATTAATTTTAAAAAAATAAATTAAAAATAATATATATTAAAAAATTCTTCTACCAAGCATGACTTTGCATGAAGAAATGACATGTGAAACCAGCCTATTCCATAAAATTTTTGCAAAATGGAGAAATAATATTTATAGTTATATAAATTTAAAAGTATTTTTAAAAGAGATGGATAAATATGAAATTTATATAAAATATTTATTTTTTTAATAATAGATTTCGAATTTCCACAACTTAAAATTATATATAACATTATTAAAAAAGATAGATAGATAGAAAGAAAATAGATACCACATATGTATGTATATATAGAAACTGATCTTTTTATGACTTTAGAGTTGGTTTGGATTTAGAGATGAAATGAAATAAATTTAGATGGAAGATGAAAGTTAAAAAAAATATTGTTAAAATATTATTATTGTTTTGAGATTTGAAAAAGTTAAATTGAGATTTAAAAAAGTTAAATTGTTTATTATATTTTATATGAAAATTTAAAAAAATTATAATGATAAAAAATGAGACGGAGATAAAATACTTTCCAAATCTAAACATGGGCTTAATCCGCTTGAACGGCCAAAACAGCTTGCCGGCGTTGTAAACCCTAGCATAAAGACATTTGCTAGCTTGACCTAAAGGCCGTATAAATTTTCAGATAGTAAAATAAGAGTAATTCTACGTACAATCGTGAAGTGCGTAATCGTCGTGTAATCGTTGCGTAATCGTTTTGAAAAAGAGTGGGGTTCACCATTAAAAAATTAATTTTTTCATGTGGGTTCCATGTTTTATTCATTTTTTTCAAAGCGATTATGCGACGATTACACAATTTACGGTTGTAAGTATATTTTCTCGTAAAATAAATATATAATATTTCTGAGAATATCAAAGTCACTGTGATTTGAACTAGATATTGGTAAGAGAGATATTACTGTACGTTTTCGTGTGACTGACTGAACCTAAAAGCAAATGGATGGTGCAGCGGCATAGTTATACCAACCACAAGAGGAAGATGATATATGTGGTCTGCACACGTACGTATATATATAAGTGCTACCTGAAAGTCAAACTCCAGCTAGAAACCACTCTTTTTATATGAACCTTTGCGATCCATAATTTATTCATTCAAGGTCTTCGTTGCTTTGAAAACACTCTATCTCTCTCTCTCTCTCTCTCTCTCTCTCTCTCGTACGTTGTTTGTCAACTCCTCGCCTCTTGCTCCAATCTCCATCTTCTCTGTGATTAATTGTTTGATAAGGTTACAATGAGGAAACCCTGTTGTGAGAAGGAAGGGAAAAACAAAGGCGCATGGTCCAAGCAAGAAGACCAGAAGCTCATTGATTACATCCGCAAACATGGAGAAGGTTGCTGGCGCTCGATTCCTGAGGCTGCAGGTATTTATTTATATTTGTATTCTAAAACAAGATGCATTTGTGGAGACAAGAGACACAAATATTTCTTCTTCTTCTTCTTCTTCTTACTCCTCTGCCCTTTTTGAGGACTTCAGATTAAGTATATATTAATGGTGTCTTGTGGTGTTCTTTTATCACTGATATCAGGCTTGCTTCGTTGCGGTAAAAGTTGTCGATTAAGATGGGTAAATTATCTAAGGCCAGACCTTAAACGAGGCAACTTTGGAGAAGATGAAGAGGACCTTATCATCAAGCTCCATGCACTCCTTGGAAACAGGTTCAGACATCTCATCTCAGCGTAGATTGTAATTAGCCTTTGGATAAGCAATAAAATTCTTGAAAAATGAATGAAAAGCATATATATCTATTTCGTTATGATTAATACATTATGGACATATATATATACATTGATGTTTATTAATTAATGTATAAAATTGGGTTTAATTTAGGTGGTCGTTGATAGCTGGAAGATTGCCGGGTCGTACAGATAATGAAGTGAAGAATCACTGGAACACTCATCTTAAACGAAGACTGGCTCAGATGGGCATTGATCCGGACAACCATCGCTTGGGTCGACGTCGTCTCACCCGCCCTAGCAAGCTGTTGTTCGTGTCGAGTAACCATACATACAATAAAGAAGTGAACTCTCAAGCAGAGGAATTTCCAGTAGTACTCTTGAATTCTGCTACTGACCCAGAGATCATCAGCAACACCAACATTAGTATGACTAGTAGCGTACCCGACCTGAATCTTGATCTTACTATTGGCCTTCCATTTATGGAGTCGATGAATCAAGTTTGTACATCATGATGAACATTGCCCCCATTTAATTTTAACATAGAGAAATAATGTAGCGGACAACCGTACATTTTTACATGTGGTACATTGCTGATCAGGACAGAAACCACTGAAAGTTTTTGTTTGTCTCAATGTGAAAGAGTAATAATTTCTTTCTGCAAACAGAAACCAGTTTTTGATGTTTGCAGCAGATCTTTAAAGCAGGCTACAAATTAAGATCAGCTCAAACCTAGTATATATATATAAGGTGTAGTCTGTATGTTGTAGTAGGTATTTTATTGGAACTTTTGAATCTTCCGTTGATAGTGCAACTGAGAAGCAGGAGTATCAAGCAACAACGGATACTGTTAGCCGAATACCTTGCAAAAACAGAGGAGCAATGTGATCTGGGCAACTTTGAAACATTCAAATATTTGAACTGTATTTTTTGAAATCATTAAACTTCAGTTTTTGAAATCCCGCAACATGTGCGGATTGTTATACAACTTGTACCATTTATAGTGTACGATGCTCAGATGAATACATGCTCTAAAATCCTTTTCATCCAATCCTTTGTTTAAACTTTACATGGTATAAGAGCCAATTGACCAACGTCACTCACGCTCCTCTTTCACAATGCCTGCCACCCAACTTCCTCTGTTCAACCCCTCCTCTCTAAATATTTCCAAGCTCAATCGACAGAATTTTCTTACATGGAACTTTGAAGGCGACTATGCTTCCTTATCTAAAGGGCCAAAAAGTTTATGCCTACGTTGATGGAACCCTCACACCTCCACCCAAACAGCTCACTGCTACCGATGGCACCACTTATGCCAACCCCTTGTTTGACGTCTGGGAAACTCAGGATAATTTAATCCTCAGTTGTCTCACTTCTTCGCTCACTGATGAAGTTTTGGCGCAAGTCGCCCATTGTACCACCTCCCAAGAGCTTTGGATGGCTCTCACATCGGCTTTTGCTTCCCAGTTTCGGGCTCAAGCTGTAACGCCACAATGGAAGGTCCAAACCACATGTTTTATACTCCAAAAGGACTAGTTAATGATATAATTAGAGCCTATTAGAACCTTATAAAGAGCAATAACTTCTCCTTCCCAAGCAATGTGAAATCCCATACACCACCTACCCTTATCAATATCATATGGGGTATCACAATCTACCCTCCTTAAATTCCCGACGTCCTCGTCGGGCCTGACCATTGTAGGTGGCACGGCTCAAATCCTACATTTCTGGTTGGGATAGGCTCTGATACCATTTGTAACGCTCCAATGGAAGGCCCAAACCACATGGCCTATACTCCAAAAGGACTAGTCAATAGGGGTGTAACCGGTCCGGTTCGGTCCAGTTTTGGACAAAATTTAGGACCAAACCGGTATGTACCGGTTTTGTATTTTTTAAAACCGATTACGCCCCGATTACCCAACTAAACCGGTACCTCTGGTTTTACCGGTTTCCAGTCCGGTCCAGTTTCCCGGTTATTTTAAAATGTAAAAAACATATAATAAAGTGTTAATTCTTATTATAAAATGTTATTAATAATTTAATATATATATTATGTTTAAAACATATGATCAATTAAATTTTCATTTTTAGGATTAAATTTTTATTTTATAAATTATAACAACATTATCTTATATATAATTATATTAATAACATATGATCAAATAAATTACAAATGTTCATATTTAAGATTAACATTTTATGTTATTATTTATAAATTATAATATAAAATTTTTCATATATGAAATATAATTATATATATTATATATAAAAATTTAACATATAATTATATATTATATATATAAATATTTTGTATAATATATAAAATTAATTTTTATATATTTTTTTTCAACCGGTCCAGTTCGGATCGGTTTTCCGGTTTCCCGGTTTAAATTTACACCCCTACTAATCAATGATATAATTGGAGCCCCATTAGAACCTTATAAAGAGCAAGAACTTCTCCTTCCCAAGCAATGTGGGATCCCATACACCACCTATCTTTATCCATATCATATGGGGTATCACACAAGCGATCCATGTGCACTCTCAACTATCCTCTGCTCGAAAGACCACTCAAACAGCTACTGAATATTTTATGCACATTAAAAAGCTCACCAATGACCTTGCCTTTGCTGGTCAGCCCTTGAATTGTGATGATATCATCACATATCTTCCTACAGGATTGGGGCCCGAATATGATTCCCTGGTCAGCACTATTGGTGCTCGTGCTACTTTCCTCACTCTCGAGGAGGTTTTCTCAATGTTACTTACATGTGAAGCACGGATTCAACATCACTCTCAGTCCTTTTCTTCCACTTCCCCTTCAACTAATGTTGCCACTAAGCAGCAAAATATTTCCTTTTATTGGGGACGTGGAAATCAATGAGGCAGGGGCATGGCAATACTTCTTTCCGAAATTCAGCTTGTGGAAATTTCTCTTCCCGCAATCCTAACAATCTTTGGTGCCAATTATATGAGAAGCTCGGCCATACAGCCTCACGATGCTTCAAAAGGTTTGATCCAATTTTTTTAACACCCCCTCCTCGCCAAAATGCTCAACCCAATCTCTCCAGTCGCCACTACTCAAATGGTGATCAAGAATGGCATGCTGATACTGGAGCAACTCATCACTTGACTAACAATCTCAACATTCGTTGTGAAGAGTATGTGGGTACTGATCAAATCCAAGTTGGTGATGGTTCAGGTTTGCATATAACTCACATTAGCACTACTATTTTACCTTCACATTTTAAATCTTTTGTTCTAGATCAAATTCTTGTTGTTCTCCAAATTACCAAAAATCTTATATCTGTCCAAAAATTTACTCAGGATAACTCTGTTTATTTTGAATTCCATAACACTTTTTTTTATGATAAAGGATTACTCGGGGAACATCTTGCATACAGGCCATAGTAAAGATGGACTATATTGCTTCTCCAAGCCTCTTCAGCAAGCTGTCCCTTCTGCTTTCGTTGGTGTTCAAGTTTCCTTTTCCAGTTGGCATTGTCGTTTCTGACATGCCTCTTTTCGTACTGTTAATTACATTTTAAAATCCAATAATCTTTCTGTTGGTTTGAATAATAGATAATCTGTTTGTCCTGATTGTGAGTTAGCCAAGAGCCATAATTTACCTTTTTCGGCCTTTGTTCATCGTGCAAGTCAGCCATTAGAGCTAATTTATTCTGATGTATGGGGGCCCAGTTATGTTATATCCACTCATGGATCTTGATATTATGTTTATTTTTTGGATGATCACACTAAATTTTTTTGGCTTTTTCCTCTAAAAAATAAATCCGATGTTGAAAACACTTTTTTGCAATTCCAAACATATGTTGAACGCCATTTTGACAAAAAATTAAAGTCATCCAAACCGATTGGGGTGGTGAATATAGACGTTTACACAATTATTTTAAAACTTGTGGCATTCAATATCGCCTAGCATGTCCTTATACACATGAACAAATGGGCTCGGTCGAAAGACATCATTGTCAGATAGTTGAAATGGGTCTCGCTTTGCTAATTCATTCCAATCGGCTGCCCAGAAAAATTTTACAACATCAATCTCCTTTTGAAAAAGCTTACAATAAAAAACTTGATTACACTTTCATGCGTACTTTTAGATGTGCATGTTGGCCTCATTTACGACCTTTTAACAAACAGAAAATTGACTTTCACTCCAAAACATGTATTTTTATTGGCTATAGTCTCTCACATCAAGGCTACAGATGTCTAGATTTATCCACAGGAAAAGTTTTTGTGTCACACCATGTTATGTTCGATGAATCCTATTTTCCTTATCAGCCTTGTCACACAACACCATCCATTGCTCAACATACCACCTCCTTACTCATCACTTTACAATCCACACAACCACTTACACTTTCGTTTTCTGCAGATGAACTTCTATGCAATCGTGACACCGCACCACAAGATTGTGATCCTCACCCACATACTCCTTTCAGCACAAACCAAGATCAGTCAAGTGACGTGCCAGCTCCAACTCCGCATACTACTTCGGACTCACCAGATGTTCTATCCCAGCCTATCGTCCCTCCCATACATACATCACCACCTTCTCCACCACGGCGCATGCTCACTAGATCCCAAACAAATTCATTGAAACCGAAGACTCCCTTCATAGGAATTATACGGTATCCTCCGCCGAAAGCACTTCTTGCTGAGTCTAACTCCATAACCAAGCCCACTTGCTTCACGGAGGCTTCAAAGGCTACTGTCTGGAAGGAAGCAATGAATACAGAGTTCAATGCCTTACTCTCAAACGATACATGGGATCTTGTTCCTACAAATAGCTCTTATAATCTTGTTGGCAATAAATGGGTATACCGAATTAAACGTCGTGCGGATGGAAGCATCAAAAGATATAAAGCCCGGCTAGTAGCCAAGGGCTATCATCAGCAAGAAGGACTTGATTTTACAGATACATTCAGCCCCGTCATAAAGTCGAGTACGGTTCAACTCGTGCTTTCACTTGCTGTAACTCATCAGTGGCCTATTCGTCAGCTGGACATTCAAAATGCCTTCCTCCACGACATTCTTAAGGAGGAAGTATATATGCAACAACCACAAGGCTTCATTCATGTGTGGATGATCTTATTCTCACCCAACGAAAATATATAGCTGATCTTTTATGCAAAGTAAAGCTCGATAAGATTAAACCGTGTGCAACACCAATTTCTACAACTTGCAATCTTTCCAAATATGAGGGCTGTGCATTCGAAGATCCTCATTTATACAAAAGCACAGTTGGTGCTCTCCATTATCTGGGTTTTACACTGCCAGACATAGCATTTAGTATCCATCGTGTGAGTAAGTATATGCATTAGCCTCGAGTTCCACGTTGGCAAGCCGTAAAAAGGATCCTTTGCTACCTCAAAGACACCATTTTACTTGGATCGCGGATTACAAGTCAATCTGATCACTCTCTTCTAGGCTATAGTGATGCTGATTGGGCAGGGGATAATGATGATTGTCGTAGTGTTGGGGCTTATAGTGTGTTTCATGGAAAAAACCTCATTTATTGGAGCTGCAAGACAGCAACAAACGGTGGCTCGAAGTAGAACTGAGTCGGAGTACAAGTCACTATCCAACACAATAGCAGAAATTCAATGGCTTCAGTCATTTTTATCAACTATATTTTTTCCATTGCCTAAGTGCCCGACAATATGGTGTAACAATATTGGAGCAACATATTTGTGTTTAAATCCTATTTTCCATGCACGCACAAAATATATTGAAATTGATTTTCACTATGTTCGTGATCAAGTTCTACAGAATAAGCTGAAAGTGTCTTTTTTATCTATCTTACAAAACCATTGGCTACTGCTTGTTTTCATCTATTGAGGAGCAACCTTCATGTGCAGGAACAACCCTTTCGGTTGAGGGGGCGTATTGGAACTTTTGAATCTTCCGCTGATAGTGCAACTGAGGAGCAGGAGTATCAAGCAACAACGGATATTGTTAGCCGAATATCTTGCAAAAACAGAGGAGCAACGTGATCTGGGCAACTTTGAAACATTCAAATATTTGAACTGTATTTTTTGAAATCATTTAAACTACAGTTTTTGAAATCCCGCAACATGTGCGGATTGTTATACAACTTGTACTATGTATAGTGTACGATGCACAGATGAATACATGCTCTGAAATCCTTTTCATCCAATCCTTTGTTTAAACTTTACATATTTCAGCAAAAGTTTTGCAGGGGGAGTTCTGGCTGAATGCTTGTACGTACGTCTCGCCGACTGCTTAACTTCGTTCAGATGTTCACGATAATTGCTAGTTTCTTTGGAGAAATTAATCAATTAAAATTAGGAAGAGAAGTTGCTCTCTCTCTCTCTCTCGGCAAAGCATAAAATGAAGTTATTATTATTTTTTTTAAGGAAGAAAGCACATGAAAATGTAAACTGAATTAACCACCATCTCAAAGTAAAGCACACGAAAAAAATAATAACAACTAAAACCTATGTCTAAACTTTGAGAAATTGGTTAAATTCAGTTTTAATTCGCCCCATGCTAATCTTGGCAAAAAGAAAAAGACAAAGAACAAAGTTTCAGACAAACCCTTAGCACCATCTTTTGCTAGAAGACCCACAACTGAGTTACCTTCCAAACATATGTGCTGCAATGAGAAAGATAAATATAGACCAAAAGCAATTATATCATCCCAAATCTCTAAAAACTTCCAAGGTGAAGAGGAGACTTGATCGAACCAATGTATCAATTCTGCAAAGTCAAATTCAAGTTTAACAACATTAAACTCAAGCTGTAAACAATATTGCAAACCTTCCTTCAATGCCATTAATTCAGCAAAAATGTTCAATTCCTTTCCTAAATGAAGAGAAAACTGAAATTAAAACCTCCACCATCATCTCTCAAGACACCTCCACAACCAGCAAGCTAGCTGGCCATCAATATTAAACTTCTTTTTTCCAACTAGGGGAAGTCTCCAATTAAGTGCACTAACAAGGACTTTTTTATGTTTAACTTGCAGCTTATGAATTTGCAAAGTCAACAGAGGGCGAGAATCTTGGACTCTTAAGATCTTTTTTGGGTTAACAAGCCATTCAAATCATGTAACCAATGAGTAACATGATGATTTATTACTACTTGAGCCGATGACAAGATTCCATTGAACACAATTATTTCTTGACAACCACAATTCCGAAAGAATGATCATCGGTACCCTAGCAGAAGTACAAAATGCTCCCACACTTTAGTAGCTACTCTCCCATTTTCAAACAAATGATTCATATATTCTATCTTTGGTGAATTGGGGCAGCTAGCAGACACTTGGATGCAATGGGAATCGCACATCCTTGTATGTACATGTATTGCTGCATCAACTAGGACTGCATTTTGATAGAGCTTCTATCCAAAACTCGAAATTTTTGGAGGCAAGATATGCTTCCATATACTTGTACAAAGAGAAAAAAACACCAAATAAACTTCTAATTAAGTTCCAACAAGACTTTACAGAAAATTTACCAAAGTAAGATGCATGACTTCCAAATTCTCAAATCTTAATCTCTTTCTTTAATTTGAACTTTGGATTTCAAAACAGTCTTTAATTAAGTGGATTGAGCATTGCTATTCATAAGCCCATACACCACACACCAAAAATTTTTTTAAATTTTTTTAAAGTTTTTTTTTGGTTTTATTATTCTTAAAATAATTGAATTATTCTACTCATAATCCATATACCACATATTTGATAAGAGAATAAAATTAAAAAAATCATAAAAAGGATGGTGTGTGGTGTATGAGGCTTAGGAATAGAATTTTTCTAATTTAAAACCTAATTAAGTCAAGATAATATGAATGGATAATAAGGCTCATGATCAATTAGTGGAAGGTATGAAAGTTCTGTAGTAATTACCAAACATTCAAGTTCTAGCGCCAAGGACCTGTTACAGGTGAAACTATGACGTCCCAAACCAGTACTCAAGTTGTGATCAACAGAGATTCTGACAATATATGTCGCTGAACACATGACTTTGAGAAATTCCTACGATTTGAAAACTGTGCTGATCCATCTACCATTCAAGATGTATATATGTATGCATGCATACAGGTGGGCATTTCTGATTTTAGGTTTCTGGCTTTCTATCCATGATTAATCACAAACGGCTAGCTGCCGTTACCAATAAATTCTGATCATATACCCCCTGGCCTAAATGTCCCCCAAGGGCCCATATTATTTCTGTCCTCTAGGAAAAAAACAGAGAGAATTAATTCTATGCCCCTCTCTCCACAAAAATAAAGTACATTTTTTCTCCGCAAAAACCGATAATGCTCTCTCTTTTTTTTTTCAAAAACATAAAAAATACTACATAAGTTTAAAAAAAAAAGTGTTCATTTTTCTTAAAGGTTAAAAGTTTGGACCAAAAACTAACAAAAATAAAAGTTATTATTATTATTATAGTTTAAAAACTAAATGCACTAATTTTCTAGTCCAATCCTCCCTTGATTCTCGTTCACATATATTCCTTTTTATTCAAGAGGCTAGGGAAAATACTGAAAACGGCAGGTTTGGGGGTGGGATGAGACACAAAATTTTCATCTCATCTAATCTCATCATTACACATTTTTTAAATCTCCGTACAAAATATAATAAACAATTTAATTTTTTCAAATCTCAATTCAACTTTTTCAAATCCCAATACAATAATAATACTAAAACATAATATTTGAAACACTAAAACAAAACATAAAATTCTCATCTCACCCCCCAAACCTGCTGTAAATCCTCATTTGGATAGTCAGATGATCAGATAATCACTGACAAGAAAATTACTTATTTGTGACCAACTATTTCCTGCGAAAATAACTATTTCTTGTTAAAATGAGTTTATTTTTACTGCAAATATTCATTCTCGCCACAAATAATCCGTCACAAATGTTGATAATTTTTCTTGTAGTGAATAAATATGTGACTAGTAATGAGAGAAGTTGTGAATTGTGGTAAAATAATTTGAATTAAGATTTTTATTGAGTTTTGGGAAAGGAGAGATAAAATATTGAATAAAAATATTATAAAATTAAAATATTATTAGAATATAATTTTTGTTTTGAGATTTGAAAATATTGATTTTTTTTTTTTTGTATTTTATATTAAAGTTTGGGAAAGTTGTAATGAATGATTTTAATGATTAGATGAAAAAATATGAAAGAGAATTTGAAAAATATTTGTGTTTGAGTAGTGTTTGGATGTTGAGATTTGATGGGATAAGATGAGACCAATTGCTTATCCAAACAGGGCCTAAGATCTTTATATAAAATTGATAACCTTTCATTAAAATAGATTCATGTGTGCTACATATGATCTGTAAGTTGATGAAAATATTCATAATATTTTTTATATATTGAATTAAGTTTATATTATCATTTTATTATGTTATTGTATATAGTAAAGTAAGCATTAATGTACAAAACAAAGTCAACAATCAAATTAAGCATTCTAAAAACTGTTATACAATTATTCTATCAGATCACCTTGCTCCCATCATATGGAGGAGCTGAAGGGTCTCGCACTACCTGATGCACCTGATCGTCTGTGAGACCACCATCAGGTAGATCCTCATCCTCACTACCATCCTCACTAGCATTTGACTCTACATTCGGGGCTAGCGTGGAGAATGCAGCCAGTGTGTCAGAATCAGATGGTGTAGCCGCTGGTCCTCATGTAGCCGCTGCAGGATATGCGTCGCCCATGTACGTGATTTCAAGGAACTCAGCAATAATGCGGGGAGAGAAAGTAATACTCACTCTCCGGACCGATAAGGTGTAGAACACAGCATTAGCACTATGCTCTCCCATGGCACGGTAAAGCTCACCGACCATCTCTGGATATGCAGTCCCTCATTGCTGACAGATCGGTATCCATCCCCACTAGTAAAGATGGACTGTATGCTCCGTTCCTCTCATGAAAGATTGGAGAAGTTAGACAAAATGATCTCACGCTCGATAATTATAGGCCTCGTCTCCTGAGCATGAGCTGCTCCACTACTTTGGCTAGGCTGATCTCTCGCATGTTTTCTTTCGCTGGATGCCATTAGTTTATTGTTTAAGCACAAGGAAAGTAAGAATATAATTAATCATAATATTTAAATTATATTATTGAAGAATTATACTATATTGAACTGAATTAAAATAATTAGTTCGAATGGAACATATTTTGTTCGAACTAGTAAAATCTATTCATTCAAACCGGTAATCTTTGTTCATTCAAACAAATTTCATTTGTTCAAACAGACTAGAGTTAATTCGAACGGGAATAAGCTAAACAACCATGGCTGAGTCGACTCAGCCCCGAACTTAAAAACCCAATCTAGATGTTATCGTTTATTTTAATTGGTAGAAATGATTAAGGAGTGAAATCCAACCATTTTTACTGATTATTGTGATGTTATTTCTACGGAATACACCAAAATGGAGGATTTCGGATTCGAAATCCATACCCTCCAAACACAACCCATTCGAACATAAAATCAAACAATAGATGTAGAGACTTGATCCATATCTCTTAGAAGTTCAAATGTGGGGTTACTAGGGGGTTGAGTGACGGTTTTCGCGGTAGAGATAAGGGTTGAAATCGTTGCTCTCAACGGCTGCTGGTTCGAACTGGAGATTTTTGTTTCATTGTATTCGAACTGGGTCTATAATGACCGTGGGGTCTCGTTCGAACTAGATAAATATCCGTTCGAATGATTATTATACTAATATATTTCTAATTATATTACTAATAATAATATATAATAATACTAATATTACAAAGTACAAAAGTAAAAAAATAAAACTAATAATAGTAGTATAATACTTTTATTTAATATATTTAGTATATTATTTGTAAATATATTTATTCAATTATACTAAGTACATGCTAAGTACTTAGTATAATTACAATGGCTTAATTATATAGTTACCATATATAAGTTATGATAACTAGACTTGTATAGTTTATATAATATTATAACACTAACTATAGTTACTAGTTATATGACTATTATAGCTATTATGAGTTATGATAACTATACAAGTTAATATAATTAATATATATATAGTACAAATTAGTTATATAGCTACTATAGTGTAAGTATTATATATAGTTACTATATAGATATAGCTAATATCTCCTGGAATGTGTTTAGAGGAAAACTTCGTGCCAAATACTCTGAATGTTAGTTTATTTGAACATGAAAATTCCTCATTCGAACGCACTGGTCGAATTGTGTTACAAAAATACCCTTTGAGCTTCTCTACATTTGAAGAATATGCGAAGGAATATTCTGATTTATTAGTTCGAACGACAATATTACACGTTCGAACGTGAATTAATTTGTGGCAGATTTGGCATCTATTCGAAATTTTTTTGTTCAAACGCGTAAATGTCCAGTTCGAACGGGACTTCATAAATTCATATACCTCAACCTCCAGTTCATTTTCACAATGAACTTGGATTTCTTTGGAGGCAGAGCACAACAGAAGATTTTGTGTGTGAGAGTGTTGTGGAGAGAGAGAGAGAAATATACTTAATGAGAAAGAATGAATTCTTGAGAGAGATGAGAGGTTTATAAGAGGTATTACTTTTTTTTTCTATTTTTTTTTTTTTTATATTTCGAGTTTCATTAATGTTAGTTTATTGCACATGATTTATGATTTTCTCATAATATGTTTTATGCTTATGTAGATATTGTGGATTTATCTTGGATTGCTTAAATTTGAGGTAATATTTATAATTTTTAGATTTTTGATAATTTATAGTTTTTAATTAATTATGTTAAGATTTTTGGTATATTTATGTTTGTGCAATTCCATTTAAAATGGGTTGTCAACCAATATACATCTTATGAGATTGTGTTTGTGAAAATTGTGTCTTGTGGCAAATGTTTTATTTCTGTTTCGTGTCTGGAATCTGGGCTTATCTTGTTCGAACGTTATAATATTAGTACGAACGAGATCCTATCCGAGTAGAATCTTGTCAGAACAGAATCCTGTTTGAACAAACTAAAAAGATTTTAAGTACAAGATTTTACTTAAAAGACTAATAAGATATATTAAAATTATATTTAAAATATAAAATAATATAGTATAATTACAAAATATTTTGCACTTAAATTAAAATGGAAACTTAAAATATAATACAATATAGCAATTGTTAATACTTAAATTAATGTTTAATACTTATAAAATATTTATAATATTGGTGATTAGTAATGTAATTTTGCAATGTATTTGTGATTTGAAATGTGATTTGGAACGTGATTTGCTTTCAAATTTATTGTATAATTGTAAGAGTTGGACAATTTTGGATTTCAGGGTTATTTTTATATGTACTTGAACCTTAGACCCGTTCGAGAGTTGTGGCCAAATATTCTCTTAAAGAATGTTTGGGTATAACTCTTGAATTGTCTAAAGTGGACAGTTTGAGATTTTATCAACTATACAGTTGATATATTCAGTTTAAACTCTTGTGTTATTCAATTAAAATTTTGGTTCAGTGATTCATTACATTCTTCGGATATGTGGTCTGTAAGTTTCTCGACCCATGAATAGGGTCGACGACTTATCGTGACTAGCATACTTAGAGAATTGTAGGAAAATGCTGTCGAAATTTTTACTAACATTAGAGTTTTGGACTGAGTATATATGCGATATAGATGGTAATCTCTCGAATGAGATATGATCAATTACCTTATAAAATAAATAGTAAACAAGTATGAATATACTGTTAATAGTGTTTATCCCATGAATTGAGTGTTTTTTAATAGACATCCGATAAGTAACGAAAATACAATGGATAAAATCTGGATGCTGCTGGGAGATAGACTTGGGCGAGACTATAAGGAGTATGCACAAGGAGTAAAGTTTTTTATAGAGTTTGCTCACATGAGTGTTGATAGTCGATGATTTATAAGATATCCGTGCAAGAAGTGCAAAAATCTTAGTTCTTATAATTTGAAGGTAGTGGAAGATCATTTATTTGTAAATGAATTTTTGTAAGTATTATTTTTATAAATATCTGTAACGTTTGTTTGAATAATAATTTGTTATAATTTCAAATAGATATGCCTTCCAAACGCAAAGCAACACATGTGTTGCCCCCATCCATTACTGACTCCCCGTGTGGTTCACCTGCCATGAATTGTGAGCCAACATCACCAGACCTAGAACAATGTATTTTATCAAATTAAATATCACATCGGTGTCTGCACAGAAAAAGTAAAGAAAGTAGATAAATCCCAGGTTGATATTTCTTATGATCACATCGGTGGATCCGGAGATTCGACAGCGTGGCTTGCTTCTTATGTTGGTATGCTTACTCGCACATATGCATTGATTGCTACATCCTATTGGTCTAAAGTTTCTCAAGATGTGAAAGACCACATAAAAAAGCGTTGTTTGATAATAAGCTACTTCTCAAGCAACTAAGTATATAACATTTTACTTTCAAGTTACATTGCATTTATACTAATTGTTTATAATTTTTGAAAGGATGGATTTGAACTTAATTTTGGCCGATGAGATGATCGATTAAAGGTTGAGGAATTGATGTCGAATGCATTCTGAGGTACAAAGGTCGATGCCATGAACACTATAAGAAGTTCAGTATTACAATAGAGGCGTGCTAAAATCCATTCCAAACAATTCCGCCAAACGAATGGGAGAAGGTTTGTGATATGTTTGAAGATCTTACTTATTAGGTAATTTTGCTGCTATCTTTTTTTAATAGTATATGATAGATGTATTAAACATATAGAGTCATAGATTAATATTTTTTTTGTTAGCAACGGAGTACTGTGAACAAAGCAAATATATCAAATTTAAAAATAAACCATCATGCGGGTTCTTAATCTTTTCATCGTTTGTCTAATAAAATTGTAAGTTATTTTAGTCCCCGTTAAATATTAACATATAATACACTTTTCTGATTTAAGTTCTAATATAGATTTTCCTTTTGCAGAAAGAAAAAAGTCATGTTGACTACGATATGACCCAATTGTATGCTAAAGCACATAAAAATCGTGATGGTGTTTGGGCCAATCCCCAAGCAGAGGCAAATTATATAATTTTAAGTTTCTTTAATTCCATTGTCACATAATATTTTTGTTACTTATACTAACATTAATGTTTTCGTTTTTGTAGGACAAAGTGATATCTCTTAAGGAAACTGTTGCGGATCCATCTGATGCATCATCTGTCAACGATGCTCAGATCCTTTTTCAAGCTCTTGGATCATGTTCTGGATATTTGAGGGGCTTAGGATGTTGCGTGAAACCATCCTCAACATCATCATCCTCTTCTCGAGTCAGATCGAATGACGACAAGACTAAAGAATTAGAGGAAGCAACACTTGGGATAAAACGATTGAGGTCCAAGGAAAAAGAGTTGCTGACCCGATTAGATCAAACAACGGATCTTGAAGCGAGATTTGAAGAGAGGATGCAGTTGAATAACCAAAAAATGTTTGAACAATTCCAGTCAATGATGTCCCAAAACTCTATGACACCACTATAGTCTTGAAATTTATTTTTTCTTTAATTGCATTTATATTATGATGTTTCAAAACATTTGAACAGTTGATGTTTGAATTATAATTTGTGTAATATTAGTATGGTATTTTTAATTAAATTTTGATCTGTATGATTATTACTGTTCGAACGGTAAATAACCAGTTCGAACGGTAAATTACCATTTATAACTCCATTCGAACAAAAACAGGTCCATTCAAACAAAAACTAACACATTCGAACGACAACCGAGAAATATTTGTTCGAACAACAGTAATATGCAAAATCCCGTTTGAACGAATATGATT
Organism: Juglans cinerea; assembly: GCA_961763995.1. Taxonomy (NCBI): domain Eukaryota; kingdom Viridiplantae; phylum Streptophyta; class Magnoliopsida; order Fagales; family Juglandaceae; genus Juglans; species Juglans cinerea. Next base: position 16,370,652 of record CAUIVZ010000016.1, read on the forward strand.
TTCGAAAATAAAATTTCTGTTTGAATATACATAATTTATGTTCGAATACAAGTCATTTGAAAAATTTATTAGTTCGAATGCATAAAATCTGTTTGAGCTCTTCGTTCGTTCGCATAAGATCAAATATGGTCATTAGTTCGAATGAATATTTCAAATTGTTGGAATGGACATGTCGGTTCAAACGGAAAAATATTCCATTCGAATAATGTATTGAGACGAAATTAGTTCGTCTAAAAACAAAGTTCAATTCGAACGGTTTCGACTGGTTCCACCCAATTTCGTCTCTAAAAATAATTTTTTGAGATGAAATTTGATTTTCAGCTCCAAAAACTTTTTTAGATGGTATTTCTGAGATAAAATATAGATGAAATTTTTTTGTCTCTAAATAGAATTTGAGACGAAATTTGAAATTTTTGAGACAATTTTTTTATCTCAAAAAAGCCAATCTTTTTTTATCTCGAATTTCTCACGTTGCACCAAGATATATATATATATATATATATATATATATATATAGGATATAGCTAGCTAGGATATAGATAAATGTGTACGTAATTTATATATAAAAGTCGTCACGTTATCATGAAGGGCAGGAACAAAATGACGAAGGAATAATATTCTGAATGCTCTTGAAAAACACCTTAGATCTTCTTCTCAATGGCTATCCAAAGGCCCAAAGAGCGAGCGAGCCCAATTCCTGTAAATTCAAAGAGAAGTTTCCGGCCTCTCTAACAGAGTAAGCCCAATTACTGTTAATTATATATTTTTTTCCTAATAATTATATATGAAGGATTTTGGTCAAAGTAATCTATATTTAGAACGTTAGTTGATAGTAATAATTCTAAGAATAGTAGTTCATTGTGTGGTCCACTTCACTTTACTTTAAGATCATATATATATATATATATATATACCAACACATCAATTAGATAGACATCATCACTTAATTCCATGGTTAAACTAAGTTTCAATTAAACATGTGTTTTAGATCTTTTGTGTATTATTAGTCTCATTATTTAATGATACACCTAAATCACGTATTATTATACGACTTTTACGTGGACTATATAATGAGAAGGCTGTGTTTTAATGTAATGCCTCAATTCAAATATAACAAGTAGTGATCCTACAAGAAAAAGTCGCTGCAAAAGTCGCTACACGGCAATTTAATATATGCTTAAGATTTTTTACGATAATATTGTTTCATAGAATAATATTCATCTATTATTATTTTGTAATGCAATATTTAGAATTTATTTTCTTCATAAAAACTATCAAGTGATATTTCATATGATCATCTTTCATTCTAGTATGTAAGCTAGTTTATTAAGTTTCATATAAAATTTAGATATTTCCGTGTCACATTAAGCATATAATACTATAATTGGGACGTTAAATAATTTTTTTTTCTTTCTCAATAAAGTCTAGATCAGAATAAAACCTCTTAACTATTTATAAAGATCATCAACCTTAACTGAGTTTTATTGTATTTCCACTTTGGATTCTATATTAAGAATTCAGCCTAATATTCTATAACAAAAAAAATTAGGGATCCATGTTAATAAGTTTATTATTTCTCTTAAAATTAATTTTAATTTAATTTTGGTGAGACCACATCCGTAAAAATAGATAATAGATAAAAAAAAATTATACAAAATTTTTTGGACCACAGACAAAAACATTGAAGAGATGCATTTTTAGGTATATTAAAATTTTAGAAAATTGAGGAGGCCATTTTTTATATTTATAGCATTATAAATAAAATTTAGAAGATATTTTGAATTTTTAAAAAATTTTAGAAGGGCCATGACCACAAGCATAACGTAGGTCCGACACTGTTTGGTAATAATATAGAAGCCGGCCGGAGACTTCTTGATGGTAGAAAATCTACCCAAATCCGTGGTTCTCCCACTTTCCAGCCCTGTCCATAGTTCCTGGCACTGATAAATGAGAACGCCAGATGTCAATATTCACGAAGAAAAAAAGGGACTGCTGGATGGTAGGTAGGCTGGGGATTGAGATTGCTCCTTCTCGCTAGGGAATGGCTTCCTAAACCCATACTTCCCTAAATTTACCCTTCCACGTTCTCAACCCCCCATCTACCTCACCGGCCCACATGATTTCCCTTCGATAAGTACCATCTTTATCTGTTAGTCAATGCTAGCTGCTGCTCTGATACACATGACGGGCTAGTGATCTCGCTCTCTCTCGGCTATAATAAACGCATGCTGGTCTTAGTTCTGCAAAGAAATATATAGCCTCCTAGCTTTCGGTCTTAACCCAATAACTATCCTGTCCTCCATTACTATTTCGCTTCTGTTTGGCAGTCAATTAAATTTGCTATGCAGCAGCTGAAAAATCTCTTCTTCAAGGTTGCAGCTGCTAGCTAGCTTCTTATGTTTTATGTATTTGTGCGAGTTATTGATGATGATCATTCGGCGAGTGGTTTCCATGCCAACCTTGTCAAGTGAACAGTCTCTTCCAGGTTACCTTTATCTCGTTGTCTGTTCGACCTTGTACTCATGATATTGTTCATATTTTCTAAAAGGATCACATAAAAACCCTAAGTAAGAGAAAAAGACATCAACTTAGTAATTAACAGCTAGGTTTAACAGATGTAGCCGATTAGTTTATGTGGTTTTGCTAGCTTCTACTCGATCTAGACAGCATCATTCAGAGATCGATGGAAATCACAAAAATTATGGCTTGTCTGCATTTCTATTAATTATGTTTTCCTTGTCTTCTACTGCATCTTGATCAATTTCATCACTCTTAATGAGTTAACTCCCAACAAACATGTTTAGTTTCAGTTTCCTTTGCTAGTACTTGTCATCATGTTTTCTTAACTCTCGTTTAACACATTTGGTGGCTTTTGAAACCTCCTTTGTAAAACAGGAAAGAAAAATTTTCATTCATGATCATCAGCTAGCTAGCTAGCCCTCAAAGGAAAGAGCAAAACATGTATATATGTAGTCTTCAGGACACTGGTTTTAAGATCCGAAAAGGCATTTCAACTACTATAAATACAAAGAGATTACATAAAAGTAAACTCATAAATTGACGTGACTTCACGTAATGCGTTAGATCTGCTTTACATTAAAAGTAATTTTACAATATGACGTACTGCATCTAGCCACGTTAATTTGTAGATTTATTTTTGAATAATCGTTTTGTAGTTAGAATATTTCTCTTTTATTTTTGCAATTTTCATGGGATTTTTTCTTGGCATGCACATGATCTCTTCCGCTCATGTAGTAGTAGTACTAGTACTGTACCACAGGAAACCGAGAAAATGTACCTGCGAGATTCTCTCTCCTCGGATCATTAGCTACACCAAACTCATTCAAAAGATAGAATAATCCTCCTCCTCACGATCGGATTATTAGATGCACCAAACCAACTAAATTAATAATTAATGTGTCAACCTTGATTAATAATTATAGTAGTGAACATGATTAATGACCTGTTAAATAATTCATTGATCACTTAAAGTACTACTAGATCAGGTGATCTAATGATTTTAATTAAGGCTTTGTAATTATAAGATAATCATTTAAATTTTACGACTTATCTAGTTAGGGTCGAGTACCGCACGCAGGTGTTGGATCTTCTTCGAGGTCGTATTTGGTCGTGTGTACACGTTGATTGATCTATAAAAAGCTTCCATGAATTATTAAGCTAGGCTCAAGGTCGGTGAGGCAATGAAATTGAGGTACATTAAGCGAGAACTGTTTGCTTGACAAGTTTCGCATGGACACCACAGTACTACTTCTGCCCCTCATTTCTTCGATATGCTTACAAGAATTTGTTTCTAAATGTATATAAATATATATATATATATATATATATATATATATATATATATGTATATATGAATATTCTCACACAAACACACAATATATATAGTACTTGTTTTTCCTGATTTTCTTGTAATCTTCATATGACCCATATATATATATATATAGATGATATTGGTATTGATCGATGGTGGTGTACAAGATCCATAACTTGGTAAATAAATATAATGCAAAAAATGGAAGAGAGAGATCAGAGATTTAATGTGGTTTGGCGTGACTTAGCATGCAACATCTTGTTTTGTATTCAAATAAGGAACAAAATAAAAAAAAAATATCTAAATTATATATTATAATTAGTAGCCCTCTTCTTTGTCTTTATATCATACTTTTCTTGTTCCATTAGTCCATCAAAACTTCTTGGCTTTTCCTTTTATGAAGTGGAACCTATTGAAGCGGTTTTGACAATATATATATACAAGCTGGCTCGGGGGATAAGATGCAAATCGAGAGGTCTTCTTCTTCCTCTTTTTCTATCCTCTACTTAACTCATTTTCTCGCCAAAAAGACCATGTATATATAGATAGCTAGAAGGGAGGGTTGAGATCAGTTTGTATTTCATTCTTTTTGTAATAAAATATCATTAAAAATTCTATAGACGTCAACTATTATGTCGAATCACGTAAAATTTGTGTCTCATTTATTTTATCAAATAGTATGAAAATAGCATATATATAGCTATTTATATATATAGCTATCAAATCGACAATGATTATATATTTATATAGGAGGTGGGGGTTTCGAATGTGTTCCTCCATTTGGAAACCAGTACTCCTTATACCTTTTAGTCCAAATTAAGGACCTAATTGGCAGGTCGACAATGATTTTAATTTGTAATGTAATAAACATATATATATATACTAACTACTAGAACATGATATGAATACTAACATGATGTATATATAATGTAGAAAGTTCTACATATAAACCTACGGAATTAATTATCATATTTTCTAATTTGATTCATGATCTGTATCCTATCCTCTCCAGTAGTATGAAGTACAATAGCTAGGGGACGTTTGTACACTCTCCCTAAATTTGAAATTTCCTCTTACAATCTGCAACTGATCTATATATAGATCATTTAATATATCTAAACCGTTTCAAAAGACCGAAACTCATATATAATTAATGTCATTTACAGAATAATTATTTCTTCTAGCATGATTTTGTTTTCTTATTTTAGTGTTCCTAAAAACCATGAATTAATTTAAATAAAGATATACAAATTACAAGGAAAATTAACTCAACACAAGCATTGAAGACACATGATCTAATGCATGGACTAGTCAACAGTACTACCTGGCCTAATCAATGAATTAGGAGACACAATAATCTATTCTCCTTAAAAGGGGTACTACTGCCTGATCAGACTGCTTATAAGCTAACTAGCTTTAATTAATCTTAGGCCAGGCAGAGTTCATGAGTACCTTGAAATATAATTACAAGCTCTTTAATAATAGCTGCATGCAGTAGAGTATTAATTGAGCCAGCTCTAAGCTGAACTCGATCGGCATTTATTTCCTACTTATATTCTGGCGCACCCGGCCGGCGCCCCCACTGCGGCAAGGACTGAAGTTAATTGGGAGGTTGGTCACACGAGTCACACTTGATCTTTCACAATCATATATGTGATAACAAGCGTGCGTACGTGCGCACATGCAAAAGATGATGTGCAGTTATATTAGGAGCGGAAATAAATTAAAAGGAAAGTCATTTATAAACTAAATAACTGTACCAGAGTATATTTGATTTGTATCACCACAAATTATTCATAGCTAGGTCACTTGTCACATTCCAAAGCAACATATTATCACAGTCATTCAGTGTAATTACGTACAAAGATTTAAAATTAGCGCTTAATTATGTACAATGTGGGAATAATCCCAATCTTCACACTTCTCATGCTCGTAACCACCACCATATTTATCATCTACATCAAAATCTACAGATTTGAGAAGTGGGATTGTAGGTGGCCGGACTACAATGGTGAGATTTTACAAAATCCTAGTAAGTGGGGGCTAAGACTAACACTTGAGATCAATGCATGGCAATGAAAATGAAAATTGTGCAAACAATTTATACAAGGAGAAAATGATAATTTGGAATATCACAATTAACCAAAATTTAAACATAATAGAGTGGCAGTCAATTTCAATCGCTTTGACACAAGAAAAGACAATGATAGCTTATACAACACAATTTGCCAAGTTAAACATAACCAAGTAGATCTCAATGTTATCCCCCGCGACCAATATCCGAACGTGCCTAACCCCCACCTATCAAGGGGCACCCACTGGACCCGAGACATTTATATCCTCTAAGTCTCAGTCGGGTTTAGCTTGGCCGGAGACATTTATACCCTCTGAAACAATTTCAAGAAGCACACATTTGACCTGAGATATTTATACCCTCTAACTCTCAATTGGATTCATTTGGCCAGAGACGTTTATACCCTCTGAAACCAATCGTGCTGGTTTGTTCGTAATCGGTCCGAGTGTTAACCAAAAAATCCAGCAATTTTATAGATTTAAGTTTAGACACAATAATAGTTCAATGGTTAGATAATAACAACAAATATCAATTAAGATACAATCCAAGAATACAACATTTAATTACATCAGGAAAGACAAAACACTAGGGAAATTCTCCAACAAGCACTCACTTTCTGTGATCCAATGCAAGGGAGGAGATTTCCAACATGCATTCACAAGTTGTAAGCTCATGCAATAGTGAGAAATTCCAGCACTCCATTGCGATTGAAGAACGGTGTGAATGAGGAAAAGCTCCCCTTATTATAACATAACAACCACAACATTTCAAATGATAAGGTACCACAACACTAGTGCAACCAAATAACAAATGGAAAGCAAGTGTCAATTCTACCAGAAAATTCAAACCAAAAATCTCGACACTTCACAAAGGCCCTTAGCCACAAACAAAACTACAAAGATAATCCCAACACTTCACATAGACCCTCGGTCACTACACAGAACCACAATCAGAACGATAAAGATAATACTAACACTTCATAGGGGCCTTTGGCCATCACACAGAACAAAAATCAGAACTACACAGGTCAAAATTCTCAGTTTCCATCAACACTTATTTTCAATGTTAGTTCAGAAAGGGAAATTTCTAGATGATCTAGACGTTTCGAGCTAGCTTGCTATTCGTGGTTGTACCCATCAGAGGGTGACAGGATGGTCCTTCTAATGGTCTTGGGTGTCTCGAGTAGAGAGGGACAGTGCGTGCGTGCACGTTACTTGGATGAAGAGATAGTGAAAACTAGAGAGACGGGGAGGAAAGGCCTAGAGGAGGGTGGAGTTCAGTGGCTAGCGGCCTGAAAAATCTAGAGAGAGAGAGAGGGAGGAGGGAAATCTGAGGGAGATAGTGAGATCGAGAGGGAGGGGAGCCCAGTGGATGGCATTGCATGGGGAGGTGGTGGCTGGGGTTAGGGTTTCCAAACCTATAAAAGGTTGGGTTTTTCGAGAAAGGAAGAGAGTGAGTGATGATTGGAGAGAGAGTTTGTAACACCCACTTCCCAAGGGTTAGGAGTGTCACGTAATTTACATAAAATATAACCCCACAATAGATCTCATATTTAATAACATAAAATTAGCATTTATTTCACAAAAAGAATTGTATAATAAAATGTCTTCCTAAAACATTAAATGAATAAACTGAATAAAATTTGTGTCATAAAAGTAATTTTATTCTAGGAAGTCTTAAATTAAATCAACTGCTTCTTCTAATCCTGGTCTGCTTGCTCGTGTTCATCATTTTCACCTTGGTGGTTAAAAACATGAAATAGACTAAAATGAGTCGAAGACACAGTAAAAAAATTCATCGCAACGTAAACGTAATAAATATAAGATTTTTCATAAAAGTTTCATGATGAGAGCTTAAATCATGACTGTTCATGTTGATGCTTATGTTATACACGAATTATTTATATAAATTAACTAACTGATTTGATTTATCTGAATTAACTGACTTAACCCTGTGTGCAAGATTGTACACCGGCCCCACGTCCCGTTGTAGCAAGGGGAGCTGCTGATAGTATTCTGGCATACCATAGAGGACCACGCTTGAGTCCGTGACTTACACATCCACCCTAAAACTACATTGATACCATGCATATGAATGATCATATGATTAAATTGATCTAATCTTATTTTGCACTTGAACTTAAAATAGCTTACGTGTCATTGCGACGTGAAATGCATGATATACATACTGATATAAATAACTGTAAATTTCTGAATTTGAACATGATGTTGAATGACATGATCATGTGTTGTGTTTTGTGACATGCTTGCATATGACACGAGTGGTGCATAAAAAAAAATGGCTATCATAGAACTGGCTCTAATAATAATTTATATAAGCTGAATTGTGATGATCCTAATTTGTAATCAAATTAATTATCTTGTATCATAGATTCCAAAATCTCACTTTCGTTACCTATACGAAATATCATAAGTCACTAATTTCTTAAAAATGTCGTGACATTCTATTTAATTAAATTGACATCATAGAGAATAATTTAATAGGAATAATTTAATAAATATTATGATATATGCTAAAAATAAGAAATTATAATATGATTCAAAAGTCACAACATATTCCCTTATTATCCAATTAATAATATAGCATAATAATTTTACCAAAATTTGAAAAAATAAACAATGGAAATTCATTCTACTAATTAAACTTGATTATACTTAAAATTCAAATCCTTGTAATTTATTATCATAATTAAATCATAAATAAATAATTAATCTAATTTAAACTGTAGACAAGATATAAGTGTCAACTAAAAGCAACAAGGACCAAATTAAAACCAAGTCAATATATTAGATCTGTAAGTAAAAATAGCCGAAGTAAAGAGACAAATTTTAAACACATTTTCCATGCCCACACAAATCTAAAAACGTACAACTCCAAAGATTTCAAGAGACATTTTACAAAAGCTAAAAAGTGGAGTCAAAAAGGTTGGAGGGCATTATTTTGAAATAATAAAAAAGCTTGCAGGGCTTATGGGAAGGTTGATACACAACAAAAGCTCAAATTGTACTTTTGTAATTAACTAAAAAGCATGAAAGGTTTTATGGAAAAACTAAACTAAGATAGAAATGGTAATACACGACAAAACCAAAAGGGAAAAAAAGGGATTACACAAACACTGAGGCTTCAACTTCTAGAGACTTTTTACGAAAGTTGAAATATATTGTGTGAATGGTAATTTAGTGATATGCAAAGAGGTGCAGGGCTTTATTGGACAAAACTGAAATAAAAGTGAAGGAGATCCGAAACAAATGCACGAAAACATAAAGAGACGAATACTGGACAAGAAAGGCATCATGCAAATCAGTAAGGTGCTCAGGCTTACCATGAGAGAAAGTAGAAGTCATGCGAAGAAGGATCTGGGTGGCTAAGAGACAATAAAGCTTTGGAAGCAGATAAATATTGTTATATCGAAGAAAATGATGGAGAAGGAAAACATAGATATCGGCGAGGTCATACCAAGAGGATGTCGGAGTGCAATGGTGGTGGCTAGTGGCTGGAGATCAACAGCGACGAAAACTCTAAGAGATAAGTGGGATCTGTGTTGTTAGCTCAAGAAGGAGAGGGTCAAAACAGAAGAGGGTGTGTCTGATAGTTCAACTCACTGAGGGAAAACGTGCGGTGGTAGGTTTGGTGAAGATCGATGGCGACAAAAATCACTATGAGAGGCCTCTGTTTGTGGCAAAATACCGAGAGAATAAAAGAACAAAAATACATTTAGTCTTGATGGTGGTTATGGAGAAAGGAATTAGTTAGAGGAATTGTATAAATCGATGAGAACTTACCACGAAAGAGATGGGAAGTGACAAAGTTGGATGGCGATCTACGCCAGTCAAGGCTGGGATCTTCTTTGAACGGGGTGGTGGAGAAGCACAGACTGCCTGGGCTCTATTTGTTCATTTGAAATGAAGGCTGATTTCTCAATTAAGTTTGTGTTGTTTGCTGTGTCAGTGTGTTGAGGAGTCGATAGAGGAAAAAATATATAGATGGAGATCGGGGTTTGACTTGTTTAAGCTTGAGAGGTTCTAAGAATTCCTGGTGGGAGGGGGACTAGGTATGGTCACAAGATTAAAGGGATAAGCATGGAGGAAGTGGCCTTGGCAGTTTAAGTCGTGGGGGGAGTGCAGTTTGAATTAAACACGTTTAAAATCACAAAGAAGTAAAAATATTGACAGACTCTTAATCCATAATTAATAATTGATTTTAAAATGTTTATTAAACAATTGAAATAAATAAACAGATAAATACTTTAAGCATAATAAAAAAATAATAATAACAATAATAATAATAATAATAATAATAATAATAATAATAATAATAATAATAATAATAATAATAATAATAATAATAATAATGAGTAAATTTACTTTATTGTTCAAATTTTAAACCTGCATGTTACAGAGTTGGAGGGGGAAGGTCTACAGTGGTGTGTGGTGCTGGAGTGTAGTGGGCTATGGCAGCGGAGCCCTAAACTAGAGAGAGAAATACAGAGAAACGAGAGGGACTTGAGATAGGTGAGTGAGGCTGAGAGATGAGGGGGAGGCGATGGAGAGAGTGAGGTTGTTGGAGGGAAGAGAGAGATGGTTGGAAGGGAAAGGGGTCTCGGCTTATTCATAGGCTGGGAAGCCCCCTTGGTCAGAGACAACAGTGGATGGCTAAAACTCAGTGACCCGTAGTGCGAGCGAATCACGGGAGGGGAAGGGGGAGACGGTGTGGGGAGAGAGAAGGAAGAATGAAAGAAAGGAAAATAGAGGATGTTTTAGGGTTTTATTCCAAGGGGCGAAAACGATGTTGTTTCATAAGGGGCTGGGCTGAGCTGGGCTCCACATATATCCTTTGTGATGAACATCCAAAGTATGATAAAATATTACAACGTCAACTTGACCTTAATTTGTACACTCGACTAATGAATATTACAGCATCCAAATGATTTTTTTTTCTTCCAGGAGATCAAATTAAAGGATGAATAATTAATTCTCCTTTTATTTCTAATGTGCACATGCATGTTGTGGATCACCAATCAAACCCAAAACCTCTTGTGTCTTAAGTCTTGTGATCCATTGATCTTGGGGCTCTTTATGTTGGGCTGCACATCAATTTTCCCATTGTCAGACCATACTTTTAGGCCAATGTATGACTTCAACCCGTCTCCCCCCCTTCTACAAACACATTAAAAAAGCAAATACAAAATTGCAAGGGGCAAGGGTTTCATCTCTTCCTAGCCAGCTGCCCCCTTATACTTTCTTTATTCTTTTTCTTTTTCTTTCACTATCTTCTTCCTCTCCTTCCTAAGCTTCTTTGATGCCGACGCTCCCCTCTGCCGCTCTCTCCCTTGCCCGATCCCCGCTCTACTACAGTCGCCCACCACGAGCACCGGCATGAGCCCAGATGGCGTGCCCACTGCAAGCATTGGCTTCCTGAGCCCAGACGGCACGAGCACCTAGCTCGCACGGACACTTGCCTCCACTACGCAGAAGACCCTCCTACGTTCGACCACCGGCCATAACATCGCTCGCCCTTCTCGACCAGCTCTTGCCCCAAGTTGTGTCCATTTCAGGTGGCTCAACACCTCACTCCAGGGCAAAAGAAAAAGATGAAAAATCAGAGGATTATCCGGAAGGTGAAGAACTCATACTTGAAGAGCTCGAGTAGTTTGCCAGAAACCCTAGGGCTTCAAAATTTCCTATCTGTGCCACAACCCCTCTTCTCTCGTATATTTTTTTTTCTTCTTTCTTCTACCTCCTGCTCTGCCCGTGACCCCCTTCCTTATATTTTACTCGTCCCCACAAACACCTGCCAGCCCATCAATGACCATTGCACCAGGCGGCACTCATCACGAGCCGGACCATAGCACGACCCCCCGATGGCCATCGCACAGCCACCACTGCCACCCAGGTGACTCCACCAGGCCGCACAACATGAGCACCAGAACTCATCACACAGAGCACGACCATCATGACCATTGCACACTGCACGAGCACTGCCCGACCGGATCCGTTGCACAACCAATCCAGACCACCAGGCGGCACTTTGAAACCTAGAGGAATTGTGGATTTGTGAGGGAGAAATAGAGACAAAATGGAGTTTAGCAAAGACACAGAAATGAAAACAAAATAAAAACACAAACGTAAAACTGGAAAAAAAAAAAAAAAAAGGAAGGGGGAAGGGAGCCGAAGCTCCCACCCCCTTAGAGCATTAGCATTGGATTATGCAAATGTAAATGTAAAATTTACATAATATGATATGATTTTACATTTGTCTATTCTTCTAAAAACTTATTTCCACATTGGATTATCTATATATTAGTCAAAATAATAATAAAATATTATAAATTTAATAATATTTTTTTCCAATTTTGTTTTCTAAATTAAGAGCTATATAGAAATATTAATGTTATATAATATGGGGCTTGGAGTATACAACCATTCGTGATACAAACATTAGTTGGAAAATTAATGCAATCGTTCAGTATACAACAATTAATGCTCTTAATGCTACAGAGAAAAAATTGGGTTTAACAATTACTGGTATTAATGCAATAGGGAAAAAAAAGGAAGGACAACGAAACACAAGTGCTGTTGGAGAGGAAGAACATGTGGGAAGAAATGAAAAAAAAAATTAAAAGAGTTTAGTAGAAGCCAAAACCGAGGGAAGAGGGAGAGCTTGCAAGGAAGAAAATATTTTTTTTATTCCCTTTGATCATGCTATAGTGACTATCAAATATGACCCAAAGAACTAATTTACTGTAACTTAAAGTCATCTATTTTTCTATTTGCATAATCCAATGTAAAACATTTTGGGATTCTATTAGCCAAACCCTCCATTGGATTTGCATTTGCATAATCCAATGAGAGAAAAGTTGACACATTGTCACATTGCGTACTATTTTTTAACAAGAAATTAAGGACCGCCTAAAAAAATTAAAATATTAATATTATAAAATTAAAAACTGAAGTATAGAAATTTCATATCCTGATTTTTAAGCTAGCAGTGTCCTTTTTTTTTTTTTTGAAAATTTGAAAGCGTCCTTCATGTTCTCTTCACCAGTGTCCATCATCGTCGTCTTCTCAGTAAGCGGGGATTGCTAGGATGTGGCCCAAAACCGCTCCCAGCGATCTATTAAGCTATGGGACGATGAGAAAAAAAATAGTAAATAGTAATAAAAAAATAATTAATAAATAGTACTAAATTATTTATAAACAGTAGCAAGACTTCTTCATTTACCAAACCCAACCTTCATGATGTGACAAAAATAAGGTTCACTCGAAAAAACAGAGGTTTCATTCATGTCAAATTCTCCAAGGAGGAAATGACAGCAAAAGACTGAACGCAGTTTCAACTTGCTAACACAAACTTTGGAGCTGATTATATGCAAATAGCAGAACACCATAAGACCAAGTTACACATGGCACATCCCTAACCAGTTAGCTACACCTTGAAATCTCAATAAATATACATATGTACTTCTTCCTGTCTTTACTCCTGCAAACCAAAAAAGAACGAAAAAAAAATTAGAAAGCATACAATAATATCCAAAGCCAACACAGTGCTGTAAGTAATCAACTCATACGACAAAAGAAAAAGTTAAAGAAGAAAAGCCACTCGCCACTACAAAGCACAGGCTTGGCGTCTAGGAGCCATGTCAAAGAAGAGCTTGATATCACATGGTTGGAAATACCCATTCTTTGATGGTTTCCTTTTCTCTTTCTTCTTCTTCAGAGGCAGCGGCGACACCAATGCCACCGATATCCTACACTCTAAGCGTCTGGGCGTCAAACAACCAGCCTCACAACAGACCTCTTGATCCTCCTTCATGATCACCAGCCATATAATGACTCTTCTCTACACCCAAAGAGCAAGAAAAGTACACCCAGAGAAAGTGTGTGTGGGCAGCCTTTAGAGCAGTGGGAAGAACTAAGAGCTTGGCTTTAATGGTGGTTCGAGGATATACACAACTTTGCCAATATTTCGTAAAAAGCGCTTTAAGATGATGAATGTGTGCAACGGCTGGTTCTGGAAGTTGCTAGTGCCTTAAACCAAATTTGTGGTCCTTGTGAAGACAGTTAAGCAAAAGTGTTTGGGTACGTGTCGTAATCATGCTAAGCTTTGATCTACGTGGAGGTGCACGTACGACGGTGCTTTGAAAATGTTAGGAAAATCTTTCAAATTTGTTGTTGATGTATTTTAATTAATTAATTAATTTTTTATTTAATAGTTAAGAAAATGATTATTAGTAAAAATCTATATTTTTTTATTTTTTTCTTTATAATTAAAAATATTTAAATTATATTTAAATAATCAAAAGATAAAAAACAAATTTTTTTTTATAACTAGCTGGTAAATGCTAGCATCATCCTTCTAGTTTTTATGGCTAGTTTGGTTAGTAGGGTATTATCAAAATACTCCACTGTTATTTATTATTATATTATTAATTTTCACTTATATTTTACTACTATTTATTACTATTCATATTCTATCATTATTTTTTCATTATTTTTTACTATTACTTATACTTATAGAATATCTGAGATCACATCACTACTCAAACACAACTTTAGTCGCTACCTTCGAATTACAAATTTGGCGTCAAGTCTATGTCGGAGAAAACGCGGGAAGTTTTTACAACACTGGATTTGAAAAAAATGGACACCACTGATTGTATATATGTCTCTTTGTTTACATGTCCCTGACAGTAATATTTGGAGCTGACACTACTTTTACTTTTTATTTACATTTTGCATCTTTATTTTTTTAAGGCTGTAAATATATAAGACTATTCTTTGAGATCGATTCGGTCAAATTCGAATTTGACTTGATTTGTTTATTAAAAGAATTTTTTATTAGTTCCAAATTATTATCGATTATTAAATAATACAATTTATATAAGATTCGATTGGACTCGTACAACCTCGTTTAAATTTAAATAACTTCATATTTATTATTTTTATAATAAAAGTATTTTAAATAATGATAAAGATTAGAGGAAATCAAGTTCTAAATCCTAAACATGCTACTTAAATCATTATAAATATAATCATTTTTTGAAGCACATTATAAATATAATGATTGACTTATGTATATAGAAACTTTATAAAGATGTTAGCAAAATTTTGGTCAAATTTTGTAAATAAAATTATAAAATAAAATAATCTATTTATCTTAATGAAGTAGCACAAGTTCGAACTCACTCGAATATTAAAAAAAAAAACTATTTGTGAATATAAAATGCAATTTGACAAATATTCCAATCTCAACTCATATTGGAAAAAATATAAAACGAATAAGATTTGACCACCTACTACTCACTCTTTTACACATCTACCCCTTCAATCCCTAGTCCCTTCAACTTCAATCTTCCCTTTTACTCTCCACACCCCTCAACTTCTAAGATTCCAGCCCATCCAACTCTTCCTCTTCTCCTCTTTTGGGTAATTATATCCTATAGTAAAGGGTGATTGGACTTGCACAGGACTTTGCAGTTACTTGTGACGGAAAGCATTTAAGGCAATGTCTACCCTCATTTAGTTGTCTTAAGTGCATGCCTAATCATCTAATTGAACTATGCCAACCATTAGCAAACAAGCCTTTATTTTAGGCTATTATTTATCTTCTCATCTCATCTCATCATTACAACTTTCTCAAATTTCTATACAAAATATAATAAAAA
Organism: Juglans cinerea; assembly: GCA_961763995.1. NCBI lineage: Eukaryota > Viridiplantae > Streptophyta > Magnoliopsida > Fagales > Juglandaceae > Juglans > Juglans cinerea. The sequence goes on from CAUIVZ010000016.1 coordinate 16,386,243, forward strand.
CTTCAACTATTTCAAATCTCAAAACAATAATAATATTAAAAAATAATATTTTAATAATATTTTATCCAATTCATCTAAAACCATATTTTCTCATCTCATCTCACTATTCATACGAGCCTTAAGTTTATCCAATCAAAGTTGTACATGCCTAAAGCCTCCCTCCTCAACAGATGTCATGGAAATTAAAATTTGAAACGTAAGAATTGAGAAAGAAATACTAAAAGTCTAAAAACATTCAACCAAAAATAATATAATATAAAAAGTATAACATACAAATAGTATATGTAAGAGGAATAAATGTGGAGTAAAAAGAGAGGAGGAGAGAAGGAGGAGGAGGGGAGGGAGAGTAGATGAGAGGAAGGAAAAGTGGAGAGATGAAGAGAGGTGGAAGAGAGGAAGAGGAGGAGTGGATGAGAGAAGGGAGGAGGAAGAGTGGAGGGAGTAAGAGATGAGGAAAGGAGAAAAAGAAGAGAAGAGGATAGGAGGGGGAAAACTAGCAGAAAAAACAATATATATAGGAAATCTTCTACTATGATATTAGTTTTAAAAAGAATTGATTGGTAAAAAAAGTTCCTCATAATATCAAAAAAATAATGTCTGAGAAAACACAAAATAGATCAACAAAAAAATCTGAATAAGTTTACCTGGCTCACTATATTGTCTTGACAATCCTATTGAGCTACACATTTTGCAACTAATGAAAGAGTATGATCATTCTACAAGGAAATATAAAACCTAGAGTTAATGAAGGATAACGTTGAGACTTCCACATTATCAAGACAATGTAATGTACAATAAAATGAAAAGTTCATGAAAACATCAGGAGATATGAAGCTTCTAACATAACATATATGTTGATTCCTTCATAATACCGCAATTAGCTTGTCATAATATAGTCATTGAAAGTTGTCAATATAAAGTGTGTAACTACCTTCATCATCGAAAAATATATGTCATCAGATAAAAAACTAATAGTATAGAATTAATCATGTAATCTGTCATCAAACTATTTACCTTAGTCGTCTAAATTAGGAGTATAATTTTGAGTAGGAAACGACAATATCAGTACCTAAATCAACCTTTCTTCATCCCTTCATCTTTGCATCAAAATGAAAATTATTCCTGAATAAAGGACTAAGACTTATAAAGAGTGTTTTATACAAAAAAAAATAAAAATAAAAATAATGAGTACCAAAATGTTATCTATAGGCCCAGAGAGCATTTGCCTCCTTTGTATCAAAGCTAAAGGCTAGCTACTAAGTTTATCCAATCAAAACTGTACATGCCTAAGGCCTGCTCAACAAATCTCAAGTTTTAGAAATTGAAATTTAAAACCAGTAAGGATTGAGAAATATACTAAAAGTCTAATCACATCCCCAACCAAAATTAATATAATATTTAAAAATATAACATACAAATAGAATATCTAGGAGGAAGAAATGTGTTAAGAAAAGAGGAGATGAGGAAGAGGAAGCGAGGATGAGAAAAGGAAGAAGAGAGGATGAAGAGAGGAGGAGAGGAAGAGTGGATAAAGGAAGAGAGGTGGAGGAGAGCAGGAAAGGACGAGAGAAGGAAGAGTGGAGAAGAGAAATAAGAGAGGAGGGGAGGAAGAGTGGAATAAGGAAGGGAGGAAGGGAGGAAGAGTGGAAGGAGGAAGAGAAGTGTAGGAGAGGAGAAAGAGTGGAGGAGAGGAAGAGAGGAGAAGATGAGGAAATGAAGAGATGAGGAAGAGTGGAGGAGAGAAGGGAGAGAGGAGAAGAGGACGAAAGGAGGTGAGGATGAATAGTGGAGGCGTGTAGGAAGAGTGGAGAGAGGAAGAGATGGAGGAGAGGAAGATTGGAGAAACGGAGGAAATGAAGAGTGGAGGAGAGAAGGAAGATAGGAGAAGAGGAAGAAGAGTGGAGGAGAAGAGTAAATAGAGGAATAGAGGTGGAAAAGAGGAGGAAGAGTTGAGGAGTAGAAGAGTGGAGAAGAGAAGGAAAAGAAGAGTGGAGGAGGAGAGAGGAGGGGAGGAAGAGTTTAAGGAGGAAGAGAGGAGAAGAGGAGAGGAGGAAGAGAGGAGAAGATGAGAGGAGGAAGAGTAGAGGGTTGGAGGAAGGGTGGAGGGAGGAAGAGAGATGGAGGAATGGAAGAGAGGAGAAGAGGAGGAAATGAAGAGTGGAGGAGAGGAGGAAGATATGAGAAGAGGAGGATGAGAGGAGGAAGAGTGGAGGAGTAGAAGGGTGGAAAAGAGAGGAAAGTAAGAATGGAGGAGAGGAGGGAAAAAACTTATAATAAAAAAAATATAGGAAATTTTCTACTATGATATTACTTTTAATAGTAATTGACTTTTAAAAAAGTTTATCATAATATGCATTGCAAAAATAATTCCTCAAAGAACACAAAATAGATCAATAAAAAACATGAATAAATTTACCTTGCTCTATAAAATACATAAACATAGCAAGTATCTTCCGTCATCAATATTTACCAAGTTTGTTGGTACAATGCTAATAGCACATCAACCAGCATGGAAAACCTGCATTATTAGACAATCTTAAATAACTACAAATTTTGTAAATAATGGAAAAGTATGATGAATCTACAAAGAAATATAACAAATCCAGAGTTAATGAAAGAAAATGATTAAAGTTCTATATTATCAAAACAATATAATGTAAAATAAAATAAAAAGTTCCTGAAAATAATCTAATAAGAGACATAATGCTTCTAACATAATATACCTATTGATTCCTTGGTATGTTATGTTAGAAGGATTGGGATAAAGTAAATGAGTAGCTCAATAAATTCGTTTATGAAGTGTCTTTCATATATTTGAATCTCAAATTGCACATCAAACCTTCACGAGATCCCGTAGTTCTTCTCTGCATTCCAGCTTATCCTCTGCCAACCAATACTCCAAAAGATTCTTTTTATTTTGGTTCACAACAAGGCGTGATAATTCCAACGACTCAAAAGAATTGAGCTTTCCTTTTGTCAAAAGTGTCCCAAAATATTGCAACAGAGGTGGCATCTGCCCAGCTTGGACAAGAACACTCTGCAACACAGTAAGATACCAACTTGATATGCCAAGGTTCTTACAAGAAATGTTCCATTCAAGAAGGAAACATGAACAAAAAACTCTTGGCAAATACCAAGATTTCACCCTAGCTCAATTCAAATATTTGTCTGCTCGTTCACATATTTGCAAACAAGTAACATGCAAGATAGAAGTTTGTATTAGCATAGATGTAAATAATACTTGAAAAGCACCATAATGCAGCACTGTAGCCGTAGGGATCCTTTTTATGTTATTCTCTCCAGTTATGTAACAAACTTCGATTCCATTTTGCTTGTATAAATACATGAGAAATATGAATGAAAAGTGACTAAATATTCAAACTAAAATGGGTCTCTGATATGGTATCAGAGCATTCCAGACCTCAGTCTCAAAATGGCCGACGCCTCTGCTGTGAATATCTCAACCTCTGAACCTTCCTTTTCCCATGTTGTAACTAGTAAGCTCACTACCGATAACTTTCCACTCTGGAAAGTTCAGGTCAGTGCCTTTCTCCGGGGCCAAGACTTATACCAATACGTTGATGGCACTCTCTCTTCTCCTCCTCAATTTATTCCTGACCAACCCACTGTTAACCCTAAGTACTCTGCCTGGAAGAAGACAGACCAACTTGTGCTGAGCATTTTGTTTTCTTCCATATCAGAGTTTGTCCTGCGCCATGTTCTCTCATCTACAACGTCACATGAACTCTGGAGATCTCTTGACTCCCTTTTTACCTCAAAATCTCAAGCCAAACAATTCCAAGTTCGTTTTCAATTAGCTAACCTTGTTCGGGGTGAGCTCTCCATCACAGATTTCTTTTCCAAAGTACGAGCACTAGCTGATACCTTAGCCTCAACTGGAAGTCCCCTTCCTGACCAAGATTTTGTCACATACTTGCTCACCAGGCTTGGTCCCTCATATGAATCCTTTGTGACCTCCATTACCACAAGGTTCAACCCTGTCTCCTCCCAAGAACTATTTCAGTTTCTTCTCATTCATGAGAGCAGGTTAGCTCACTCAAATAGGACCATGTCCCCCAATGAACCTTCGGTGAATGTCCCAACAACTAGAGGTCGTACCCAACGTGGGAATACCAAAGGACGCTCCAACTCATACACCAGAGGAGGTCGTAGTGGTACCTACCCCAATCCACCCTCAAATACCTACTCACCTTTCCCAAATACTTGCCAAATCTGTCAAGTGTGTGGTAAGCTTGGCCATGTAGCACTACAATGTCAGCACCATTTCAACCATTCCTACCAATATGAGGCTTCTCCATTCTTTTCAGCCAATTTCACAAACACTTATCAGCCATCCCCTACCTACCCAGACACCACCTGGTATCCTGACTCAGCCACAACCCACCACATCACAAACAACCTTGACAACCTCAATATCTCCTCCCAACCCTATACCGATGGTGATCAGGTTCGAGTCGATGATGGGACTGCACTATCCATCCAGAATATCGGTGACTCGACATTCCTCTCTTCTTCCTCTTCATTTACTCTAAATAAATTGCTTCATGTTCCTTCAATCACTAAAAATCTTGTTTCCGTTTGTAAATTCTGCTCCGATAATAACTGCTTCTTTGAATTTCACTCTTTTTTTTTCTCTGTGAAGGACACTATGACTGGGAAACTCCTCCTCACCGGTCCCAACATTAATGGTCTCTATGTTTTTCCCACCTGCGCCGGCGCTATCTTCTTTCCCTTCCACGCACGTCGGCGAAAAGACCTCCACCGCTCAATGGCATCGTCGTTTAGGCCACTCCTCTCTTCAGCTTGTATCTCGCGTCTTGCATCAACATCGTTTGATTTCTGGTCGCACAGACCACTCTTATGTCTGCTCAAATTTTCCCTTGGCCAAGAGTCATCAACAACCTTTCTTCTCAAACCGGGCCCAAGCCTCAAAGCCACTTGAACTCATTTGTGCTAATGTTTGGAGCCCAACCCCGTATTTGTCTAGAAGTGGTTTTCGTTTTTGCTTATCTTTTGTTGATCAATATACTCGGTTCTGTTGGTTTTTCCCTATGAAACTCAAGTATGATGTTTATTAAGTTTTCACTAGTTTCTTACCATATGTTGAACGTCTATTCAATTCAAAATTAATTTCTCTTCAAACGGATAGTGGTGGTGAATTCAAGTCACTCACCCCCTTTTGCCAAAAACTTGGCATCACACATCAACTCACTTGTCCACATACTCATCAACAAAATGGACTTGAGTGGCTTGTCCACCTATACCGAACTTGCCTTAATGGCACATGCAAAATTACCATACAAATTTTGGGCTGATGCTTTTGAAACCGCCGTTTACCTCATAAATCGTCTTCCCTCTCCCATTTTAAACAATAAATCTCCCTATTCTCTAGTTTATAATAAAGATCCGGACTACAAATTTCTCAAAGTATTTGGGTGTGAATGTTGGCCTAATTTCCGGGCGTATAATAATCACAAAATGCATTTTCGATCCAAATCTTGTCTTTTTCTGGGCTATAGCCCATCTCACAAAGGCTACAAGTGTTTGGACCTCTCTTCAAATAGACTTTATGTCTCTAGGGATGTCCTATTCAATGAGGCCTCTTTTCCGCATGATCATCTTTTGGCCCAGCCCACCCTACCTCCTATTCAATCAACTGATGCCTTCCTTCCTCTCATTACTCCTTCTATTCTAGGCCCAGGCCCAAACCTCCCAATCTTAGTCAGTCCGGCCCCTTCCCCCTCCAACTCATCACCCATCTTACCAACTCCATCGTCTTCTCCCTCGATTCCATTCCCAAATTTCACAGCTAATCCTAACCTCAACTCTTCAAATCGCACGTCCCACCCTAATCTCATCCCTTCAAGGTCTCCCATAATCACCAGAGCCCACACCCACTCATCTCGTCCCCGTATTCTCACCGATGGTACTGTCCCTTATCCGGCTCGACACTGTCTCACCACTGAAGCCATTTCCACTGAAACCCCTCTAAGCTACTCCACGGCCTCCAAGCTTCCCGAATGGTGTTCGACGATGAATGAAGAGTACAATGCTCTCATTCAAAACCGCACTTGGACCTTAGTTCCTCCTAACCCATCTTGTAATATCCTTGGTTGCAGGTGGATTTATCGGACGAAATACAACTCAGATGGCTCGATTCAACGACGAAAAGCTCGTATGGTCGCAAAGGGATACCATCAAAGAGAAGGGGTCGATTATCATGACACCTTCAGTCCCGTTATTAAAGCTCCCACCATCCGGTTGATTCTTTCGCTTGCTGTAGCTGATGGTCCATGCGCCAGATTGACATTCAAAATGCTTTTCTTCACGGTGATTTGAACGACACTATCTATATGCACCAGCCCCAAGGCTTCATTGATCTCCTGCATCTGCAATATGTGTGCAAATTGGAGAAGGCACTGTACGGGCTCAAACAGGCCCCACGAGCGTGGTTTGCTCAACTTAGCTCATGGTTACTTGGGTATGGTTTCATTGCTTCCAAAGTTGATCCATCGTTATTCATTCTTGCTCATGGTGATATTAAAGTCTATCTACTGGTTTACATAGACAATATTGTTATCACTTCTTCACATGATAGTGCTATTGATTCCTTAATTGCTGCATTGAGTCAAGCATTTCTTGTTATGGACCTAGTCTAGTTGTCTTATTTTCTGGGTTTGGAGATCGATTATCTCAAGGATGGTGTTCTGCTCACTCAGCGAAAATACATCAAGGACTTGCTACGTCGTAGCAACATGTTGAATGCCAAACCCATGTCCTCACCAATGGCATCATCTTTAAAACTGTCATCTTATGATTCTTCTTCTTTTGATGATCCAACTCTTTTTAGAAGCACTGTTGGAGCACTTCAATACTTGTCACATACTCGGCCAGATATCAGTTTTTCAGTGAATAAAGTATGTCAATTCATGCATGATCCCAAAGCATCTCATTGGAGTGCTGTAAAAAGAATTTTGAGGTACCTTAAGGGAACTATCAATCATGGTATCTTGTTTTCTTTCAAAACCTCCATGACTCTTCAAACCTATTTCGATGTTGATTGGGCGGGATGCCCTGATGACAGAAGATCAACCGGTGGATACTACATTTTTCTTGGCAACCACTTGATTTCATGGAGTTCCAAAAAGCAGAAAACAGTGGCTAGATCGAGCACGGAAGCCGAGTACAACTCTATTGCCACTGCTGCAACTGAGACAATATGGTTACAAACAGTCCTGCATGAACTAAGGATTTCTCTCTCACATGCTCCAACCTTATGGTGTAACAATATTGGAGCAACCTACCTTGCAGCCAACCCAGTTTACCACTCTCGGACAACACACATGGACATTGATTTTCATTTTGTTCGTGATCGAGTGGTAGCAAAATCATTGACAGTTTCACTTCTCAGTTCAAAGGACCAAATTGCGGATATATTCACCAAGCCTTTGGTTTCTGAAAAATTCTTTCATTTTAAGTCGAGTCTCAATGTTCTTGACACACCATTGGACTCGAGGGGGCATATTAGCATAGATGTAAATAATACTTGAAAAGCACCATAATGCAGCACTGTAACCGTAGGGATCTTTTTCTGTTATTCTCTCCAGTTATGTAACAAACTTCGATTCCATTTTGCTTGTATAAATACATGAGAAATATCAATGAAAAGTGACTGAATATTCAAACTAAAATGGGTCTATGATAGTTTGCTCCTACAGTATGTCTTATTCAGTAACTACCAAAAAATGCATAACTAAACGCCATAAAGAAAGAGGAGCAATCCTTTTTTTTTTAACAGTAACAATCTTATGTAGCAACATTCAATTCAAGCAAAAGAAAGATCCAGATACACAATGAATGTCAAATTGGACAACAGAGATAGTGAGGAGAGATAAGGCCAATACGACCAGTGCTTATAGAGATCCTGAATGGCCAGAAATCAAATGGAGACAACTTGACGTGGATGAAGAACACTGAAGCTATGAAATATTAGCAGCCAACGAAATGTGTTTGATTGAAAAAATATTTTGAAAGGTAAGATGTGTTTGATTGGAGAATCAACATGTAAAACCTGCAATTTGGCAACTGTGACCGGTGTTCAGAGGATTCCTTGGGGGGTACTCGGCAGCAAGTTTTGCAGGTTCTTTGTACTTTGTTTGGGAAAATAGTTCTTGGAAACATTGGACAACCTGAGACCCAAAACCGAGCATCCCCAGATTTTCAGTATTATAAGAAGGCACAGAGCAATAAATAATTAAACTCTAAGCATATATTCACATACAAGCAGTTAAAGAATAAAAACATGTAATTAAAAAACATATTACCATTCAATATATGCATTACAAACATCATTTATACTATCATTGTGAGACCCCAGGTTCTAAAACGCAATGGCAATAATACACGTCCATATTCCCACATCCACAGTGAATATGAGACAGGGACACACTATATTCCCAAGAATAGGGGTTCGCTAACCTCAAGAACCACAGCCCAAAACATCATCTTTTTTATTCTTGGGATGTAATCATACTACACTTGTTAATCGTAACAAAAAGAGCGTCAACAGTAAACATCATTAATAAATCACATCTATCTCTGCTCTTATTAAAGGCTAGGCAGCACTGGTATGCTTAGGAAATCTATAAAAGTACTTAAAACTGTTCAATACTTTGAAGTGAAGGAGACTTTTTAGGAGAAACATGTATAAAGAGAGTGCCGATCATTAAAAAAACCAATCTTTCAAGCATTATCAAATTACAAACTGCAACATGGTTGCATAACTGCGTTAAATAACAATTGATTGATTTTAATTTTTATCAGCTGAAAATTTTCAAACTAGCAGAATGGGTACTATAAGGTGGAATAAGAATCGACTTACAAGCTGCTCGGCTCCAGGAAGATTCCCTCTTTTGGCAAGATTGACAGTAAGGCTGCAACCCGCGTAGAAATTATTGGGTCTGGGGCCGATTCGACCCAAGAAAACCACAAAAAGGCGCCAAACCAGTCCAATCCGACCCGAATGACTCGGGTTGGATTCGGGTCGGGTCGGCCCATCCTTTTTCCGACATTCCAGAATTCCATATTCTTTCATCCTATCGACATAATAGGGTTAGATATGTACAAAAACTACTTATCAAAAAACTATATAACTTCCACTTCTAAATTATAAAATATCAAGACTTTTACAAAGATGATCAATAATCGTAAAAAACAAAAACAAAAACAAAAATTATGGATTAATTACAACTTAATCCATTCAGACCCATCAATGAAGCCAAGTGAAATAAAAGGCTTGGCTTCCTCATCAGTAAGTTCCCTGGACCATGACACTCTCCCTGCAAAAGCTAGCTCCTGGTCCTGTGCGCTTATGCTGCCCCCCATAAAACACAGTCCTGCACTCGCACCAGATGACCCACAAAACATAAAAACCAGCATAAGCATCCATATGGGAGTTTTGAGCAACCAAACATTATAATAATACTAAAGGAACATGACCTGCGCTACTAGAGGAGAAAATTCTTTTGTTGCAAGCAGGCAACCATACAATATAAAGAACAATCAACAATTGAGAGTGAAATTCATACCTTTAAGTTGACATCTGATATTGGTGGAGAAAAATCCTTTGAAATGGCAGACTTGAAGTCTTCAAGTACCAATGTAGATGACAGCAGGATCTAAAGATTAACCTGAGTTTATTTACCTAATAAAATATCACCCATAACAACAACAAAATTAGGAGAAAGGAAGACACACCACCAATCCAGGTTTGATAGGACTGGAGACTTGATGAATACAGAGGTAGGAGAAAATCAGAGGGGTCGCAACGGTCATTCTAACTTCAAAATAAAGATTGACCTACCATGTTTCAATGGACATCTCCACGTTGAAAGCTTCCTCGATTGGCTCCTAGAAGTAGAGAATTTTTTTGATTACATACAGATACCCGAGAATCAACAGGTGAAGTTGGTGGCCTATAAACTACGTGGTGGCGCATCCGCTTGGTGGGAACAGACTCAAAATAACCGAAGACGACAAGGCAAGCAACCCGTCCGTGTGTGGCACAAGATGAAGAGGCTAATGAGAGCTCGATTTCTCCCACCAGATTTTGAGCAGCTTCTGTATCAACAATACCAGAACTGCAGACAAGGCACAAGGTCTATTAATGAATACACTGAAGAGTTCTATCGGCTAAACTCTAGGAACAACCTCTCAGAAACGGAAGGGCAACAAGTAGCCAGGTATACTGGAGGATTACGCATCACCATACAAGACAAAGTGACACTGCACACCGTTTGGACTCTCTCGGAAGCAGTCAATTTGGCAATGAAAATTGAATTACAACTCTCCCGACCACCCACCAGGACACCAAGTTTCTCCCCAGCAAACAAAGGGATTGAACCACCAATTCAGCCGAGTCTACCACATGCCCCTTCCTCTAGTCATGATCCAAAGACACAAAGCAATTATCAAGCCCCTGAGCTCAACACCACCACGGCAGGGAGTAGGGGAGCACTGGTAATAATCCTTACAGCAGGCCTATCACCAGTAAGTGTTTTCGTTGCAACCAACCGGGACATCGCTCCAATGAATGCCCCAATCGAAGATCTGTTAACATGGTAGATGGCAAGGAGTCTACTAGGGAGGATGAAGAAGAATCGGAGGAGGAAAGCGAGTTCGTTGAAGGTGACAAGGGTGATTTAGTGAACTGCATCATACATCGGCTCCTTCTGACACCGAAACCTAAGGATCACTCCCAGAGGCATGTTATTTTCAAGACTCGCTGCACCATTAATCAGAAGGTTTGCAACTTGATTATTGATATCGAGAGTTGTGAAAACATTGTATCAAGGGCACTGGTTTCTACGTTGAAGCTGCCCACGGAACAACACTCCAAGCCATACAAGATTAGTTGGATCAAAAAAGGGGCCGAGACTAAGGTAACTGCCACTTGCCGAATCCCGTTTTCAATTGGTAAAATTTACAATGATGTAGTGGACTGCGACGTGGTGGAAATGGATGCCTGTCATGTACTGCTAGGAAGGCCATGGCAGTTTGATGTGGACGCCACATATAAGGGGCGCGACAACACATATACGTTCTGGTGGCACGAACGAAAGGTGACACTGCTGCCTGCAATAGAATAGCCGCCCGACGCAACAACCCTTACGAAGAAAGCTAGCTTTCTTACGGTGAATGAAGACCAATTCCTGATGGCTGCAAAGGAGTGTGGGGAAATTATGACACTAGTCGTGAAAGGAAGAACAGAGGAGTCCACGTCTGAATTGTCACCAGCAGTGCAGGTTTTGCTAGAAGAATTCTCGGACATTATCCCGCAAGAGCTACCAACAGGACTCCCTCCTATGCTCGAAATACAACATTGCATTGACTTGGTGCCGGGTGCTAGTCTCCCAAACTTGCCACACTACCGAATGAACCCCAACGAGCACAAAGTCTTACAAGACCAAGTTGAGGACCTCATCCGCAAGGGGCTGATTCGAGAAAGCATGAGTCCTTACGCTGTCCCAGACTTACTCACCCCCAAGAAAGACGGGAGCTGGCGAATGTGCATGGACAGTCGCGCCATCAACAAAATCACGGTAAAATATAGATTCCCCATGCCTCGACTGAATGATATGCTAGATATGCTTGCAGGCTCAAAAATTTTCTCCAAGCTAGATTTGAGAAGCGGCTATCATCAAATAAGAGTTCGACCCGGCGATGAATGGAAAAATAGCTTTCAAAACAAAGGAAGGGCTCTACGAGTGGCTGGTCATGCCCTTCGGCTTGTCAAACGCACCTAGCACTTTTATGAGAGTGATGCACCAAACTCTCAAACCGTTCATTGGCAAGTTCGTGGTTGTATATTTCGACGATATCCTCCTATACAACCAAGATGAGCAGCAGCACCTTTTGCACTTGAAAGAAGTATTGTCGGTCTTGAGGGATAACAAGCTGTATATCAACTTGAAGAAATGCAATTTTCTCACCAACAGCTTGCTTTTCCTCGGCTTTGTCGTTGGTTCAGAAGGAGTACAGGTCGATGAAGCAAAGGTTCGAGCAATCTGGGAATGGCCCCGCCCCTCTTCCATTACTCAAGTCTGTAGCTTCCACGGGTTAGCGACTTTTTACCGAAGATTCATCCGCAATTTCAGCACACTCGCAGCACCCATTACCGAATGTATGAAGAAGGGTCGATTTCAATGGGGTGATGACCAAGATATAAGCTTTGCCATGATTAAAGAAAAACTGTCCACAGCCCTAGTGCTTGCACTGCCCAGTTTTGAGAAATTATTTGAAGTGGAGTGTGATGCCTCCATTGTTGGCATTGGGGCCGTTCTCTCACAAGAAGGCAGACCTGTCGAATTCTTTAGTGAGAAATTAAATGAAGCGAGGCGCAAGTGGACTGTCTATGAATTGGAATTCTATGCAATAGTCAGGGCCTTAAAGCATTGGGAGCATTACCTGGTTCAACGTGAGTTCGTGCTTTATAGTGACCATCATGCGTTGAAGTTCATCAACTCTCAATCCCACATGAACCGAATGCATGCCAGGTGGATTACTTACATTCAAAAATTCACCATGGTCCTCAAATATAAATCAGGTCAGCACAACAAGGTGGCGGATGCTCTCAGCCGTGGGGGGAACTCTTGCTCACTTTACGTACTGAAATCACTGGGTTTGAACAGCTCAAAGAACTATATGTGGATGATGATGATTTTGCAGAAACATGGAAGAAATGTACACTCAAGCAACCCATGGCAGATTTCCATATCCGATGTGACTATTTGTTTCGCGGCAACCAGTTGTATATACCCAGAATTTCCATACGTGAACATTTAATTCGTGAATTGCACGGTGGAGGCCTAGGGGGTCATGTGGGGCGCGATAAAACTATTGCTCTGGTAGCCGAACGTTACTATTGGCCACAACTGAAGAGGGATGTTGGCAGGTTTGTTAAAAAATGCCCCATCTGCCAAGTAGGGAAGGGACAAGCTCAAAACACAGGCCGCTTCACCCCTTTGCCGGTGCCAGAAAACACCTGGGAGGACGTATGGACTTCGTACTCGGTCTTCCGCGAACTCAACGCAGAGTGGATTCCGTGTTTGTTGTGGTCGATCGATTCTCTAAAATGGCGCATTTTATACCGTGCAAGAAAACAACTAATGCATCTAATATTGCCCACCTCTTCTTCAAAGAAATCGTGCGGCTTCATGGGATTCCGAAATCAATTACATCCGACAGGGATGTGAAATTTCTCAGCCATTTTTGGATCACACATTGGAAAAAATTTGAAACCAACCTCAAGTATAGTAGCACCTGCCATCCGCAAACAGATGGACAAACGGAAGTGACAAACCGCACATTAGGCAACATGGTTCGATGCATATGTGGTGACAAGCCAAAACAGTGGGATGTCTGCCTTCCGCAAGTGGAATTTGCTTTTAACAACATGGTCAATCGATCCACTGGGAAAACGTTGTTTGAGGTTGTCTACACGCGACCACCGAAGCACACCCTTGATTTAATTCCCCTTCCAAAACTTCCGGGAATTAGTACTGCCGCAGAGAACATGGCGGAAAGAATACAGCAAGTCCATTCAGATGTTCGCATCAACTTAGAAAGGGCTAACTTACGTTACAAACAAGGAGCAGACAAGCACAGGCGAGTTAAGATTTTCCAAGAAGGGAACCCGGTCATGGTGCACCTACGTAAGCAGCGTTTTCCAGCTGGGACTTACAATAAGTTGCAGATGAAGAAGTTCGGACCATGCCGAATTGTGAAAAAGATAAATGATAATGCGTATGTCGTCGACCTCCCTGATCACATGTCAATTTCTTCTACCTTCAATGTAGCAGATATTTTTGAGTCCCATCCTCCAGATGAAGCACTCTATCCTGACCATAGCTCGAGGTCCAGCTTCTTTTCGAGTGAGGAAGAATCTGATGCTACGTCAGGTTTCGACGGTTTCACGGTTTCGACGGGTTCCCCATCTCTAAACCCGATATTAAACTTTGACCCGATGAACCCATCTTTATTCGGGTTGGGCGGATCGGGTGTTTCGGACGGTGCGGGCCAAAGCCTTTTGTGCACATGCCTAATTGACAGCAAGCTCCTAATTGTTCAAATGTAAATGTAAACATACCCCATTTGTAAACAAAATAATTATTCTTCCATAATAAAACCAACAAAAATGCATGCTTGTGAGTATACCTGGCCACGACAAATGGTACAATTGTTAGATCATTTACTGTAGCCAATAACACCTGTCCATGCCTATTGATTGCATAAAAAACCTCCCACTGGTTAAGCTGCTGTCAAAAATATTGGATCTGGACAGATTCTATTTCTATAAACTGCAGTAGCGGTCTCCAAGTCATAAACAAATAATAGCCCAAGCTTGGTGATCACGTAGATCAAACTGTATTTGTGGGATATCTGTGAATTAAATAGTTCATGACTATCAATTTTGCTGCAGTTTACTGAAACAAGTACCAAAAAGTAGCGACTTTGATACCTGCATTGCAACTGGAAAGTCTTTGGCAAAATCTGGGGGGAACAAAAGATCTGCTTGTTTCTTTCTAAAAGAAGGCTTCCCTACCATCAAAAATGCAAATTCATGTAGTTATTAAGGATGCAAGAAAAAAAAATTGGTTGGTAGGATGCAAGAAATTTGCAGAAGTAGAAAATTTGAATACATATTAATGATAACCATAACTTCTGTAAACTAATACTCTGCCTCCAGGTTCCCTATAGATTCTGTAAATTAATAGAGTCTACCTCCAGGAATCCCACTTGATACCAGAAATGTTTATGAATCTCAAGCTTAGTTCCTATAGCCATAAATTTGAATACGCATCTGTTTTTTTGTTTTTTAGACTACTTCAAGCCCAACTTATACAAAACTTCTAAACAATAGCTTTGAAAGTACAACCATGTGAAACCAGTATTCATTTATATTTTCCATAATTTTTCTCATCTACACTAAGATTTCAGTAATTCGAAACACATAGCCGCACCTGCCCTGACCTTTTTTATTTTTTTGTAAGTTGTCTAGGCAAATTTTTTTTTTTTTACAATCGATCTTTAGTGTAGGGCCTAGGCGACGTGTAGAGACCCAGTCCATCAGATTTTATGCAATTTATACTGAGTTTTACAACCAAGATACCTATTTCGTGACAGAAAACCAAATCCATAATTGACTTTACATACATACATATATAAAGAACAAAAATTTCTCTGGAGCAGGGAAATCTATAGGTATGTTTATGGAATTTGGAATGTGGTAGTTAAAACCTATTCCAACCCATGTATACATTCGCTGATATCAATGTTCCTTTCTAAACATAGCTCTTCACCATACCATGGAAATAGCACACGAAGAACATATCACAAGTCATTTTACGAAAACCAGACCATTGAATAGACTGAGAAAATGAAGGCATTACTAGACAATTCTACCTATGTCACTAAAAACAAAAGGAAGAGCAAACAACCAAAAGGTAATTAGAAAGAAATAGCAAGTTCACCTGGCTGGGCACCATGGTCCAAGATAGCTTATAAGGTGTTATAAGAACGACAGGCAAAAGAGAGAGCGATTAAATTCATCAAGAATTTAGATAACAAGCATAAGTAGAGTAACACCCCGATTCCAGAGCCCTCCATGGCATGGTAAAACCGTAAAAGGCTACTAGCAACTAGAGGATACGGGACATGCCTTCGATGATCACCCTGAGCATCAATAAATCTCATCCACCCAGAATAATGTAGCGAAAAAAGTGCCAAGAGGCCGACCTTAAGGTCTCCTTCACAGCCATTACATTTGCCGTCTTTCTTGGGCCCAAAGCTAAAAGACTAAATATATAATAAATAAATAAAAGAATGAACTCAAAAATCAATGATAAAAATAAACGAAATTACAGAAGATTTGGTATTCAAAAGATTTTACATGAGGGAGTTAGGACCTTTTGTCTTCTCACTCACTCGAGCAACGATCGAAAAGAGAGCAGGGCCACGTTTGGGATCAAGTCCAATTGTGAATCTCTTAGCCGAATCAATGAAAATTCCTTCAGCGAAGAATACGAATCGGACCAGCAACAGATTTACTACAATGCTTACAGTTCGGATCATTGGATGCGTCTTGATCGCCTTGAAAACCACCCTTCTCTCCATTGATGCATGAGCCACAATAAACCACCACTCTCTCGAATGGCTACCCGTTTGTGTGAGGAATCCTGGAATAGTAAATATACAGGCGTGTGTGTGTATATCGCATGCCTGAACGTGGGAGGGGAAAGGGGGAACATCTGTATCTTCTCGTGTTCTTTCATCACTGGAAGATTAGAACGGCTATTTTTTGGATTTTGTTTAAAATTCAAATTAAAACCACGGTAAATAGCTTTATTAGAGCTATTATCCAGAGGCAAATGTAAAATTTGAATAGTATCACATGATTTTTCATTTGATTATTCTACTCAAAACTTATTCTTACGTTAGATTATCCATTATAAGTCAAAATAATAATAAAATATTATTAATTTAATAAATTTTTTTAAATAATAGCAACTTCGCGTTATATATCCTCATTCTTTCTAACTCTCTCTCTGTCTCTACATTGTATCCTTTGTTCTCTGTTTGTGTTCCGAGAAAATAAAAAAGTAAAAACATTGTATTCTTTTTAACTCTCTTTCTTTGTGTTGTTTGTTTTTTGAAAGCTTGGTTTGGAAGACTTTGGTATTCGGCAACCCAACAATCTCTCTCCCTACAAATTTCACTTCGATATCAACGTTTTCCCTGCGATTTCTTTGGACATTGCTTCACCTTCAAGTAACGCAAATTACTTGTATTTTTTTCACGATTTGGCTCTTCAGAGGTGATCTATTTGAGAGGTCCGAATTGGAATTATTGCTTCTGATATTATTATTCCTGTTTTCATTTTTTTTATCATTTATATCTACTTTCTGTTTGTTTCTTTCGTGTGAATGAGCAAGTTGGTCTTGCTGGATTTTGCTTTCCATCGGAGTTGGAAGCATGATTTTCTCTTGAAGAGAGAAGAACTTCGCTTGCAGAGATAAAGAGGTCCAGAGACGACGTTTACATGGCCTGTCAACTTAAACGACCTATGACAATGTTTACGTGTGTGACAGACGATAGAAACAAGAGAGAATCAGCCCACGAAATTGTGAGAGTCAGAAACCAGAAGCAAAATCAGAGAAATAATCACACACCTGGGACGATTTATTGAAATAATCAGATATGAGAGAAATTTTCTCACTTCATTTCTAGATATAAACTGAAGCGAAAATGGTGATTTGGAAGTGGAAATCTGGACAGAGAGAATAGGGAAGAGGGAAGTGGGAAAGAGCGAAAATAGTGAAGAAGGATTTCCTAGCAGCAGGTTGGGAAAGAGAAATTTTTTAGGGAAATAAAACTGCATTGGACGGGACGTTTTATTGATTAAATTATTGTTTTGGCCTTTGAATAGTGAAGAGTCAAATATGACCGGGGATGGTTGTTGCTGTAGCTAGAAGTCATATAATTTTGCATTTGAATAATCCAATGCAGACATTTTTATCTAAAATAAACCAAATTATACATTTCACTGTCATTTGGATAATCCAATGCCAGTAGTGCTCTTAGGCCGTCCTTGTGGGGAAAGTTTAGAGAGAAGGGAGAGAGTTTTTCCTAGAAGGAGTTTTGATTATTCGCATGCATACCGCATTGGTATTAATTAATGAGAAATGATACTTGCAGTCGTGAGTGCGCAAGCACCGTGCAGTCGCTTTGAAAAAAGTGAATAACTACGAGACCCACATGAAAAGAAATTAATTTTTTAATAGTAGACTCTACTCTTTTTCAAAGCGACTGCACGACGTTTGCACACTCCACGATTATACGTAGCATTACTCTATTTAGGAGTTTTTGATCTTTACACTTAATAAATTACATGGATTAACATGCATGACAATTAGCGACTTCCTATGTATATCAATTGCTTGAACGAAAAATTATTTAAAATATATCACATCAAGTGATTATGAGTTGGTATCAAAGTAAGTTATAAAGTTATACGTCAAGGTAATTCCTCTTGTGAGAAGAATTCAGTCAGTGTCAGGCTCACTAGGCTGGCTAGAGCGAGCTTTAATATCGATGCTTTAATCATGCTTGATGCTACTGCTCGATGTTAGGGTGGGCAGCACAATTGTCTAATTATTTTGTACAACAATATGAATAATTTGATCAGCTCTCATGACGACACACTTCAAGAAAAAAGAAACGCAGTCATAAAGAAGAAAGAAAACATTGGCAGAGAATACGAGCATACATGCATGCAGGAGATCATGATATATCAGCCTCTTTATATTTTAGAAATTAGAGGCAGAAACTAAGATCACTATTTTAAATTTCGTACCATACCAGTCGGTACGATCGAAATTTTTCATACCGATTGTTGGGCCGGTACAGGTACCCCTTACGTTTCGTACCGGCCGGTACCAAGCCTCAATTTCGGCCTATACCAGCCTATATTTCGGCCGATACCGACCGGTACCGGCTGATATTTCGGTCTTCTTTTTTTTTTCAAACTACAAGTTTATTTTTTTACCCCCAATTCAAATTAGGCTATTTATAATTTATATATATGTATTTATATATAATTTATTCATATATATTATTATTTTGAAATATAATTTATGTATATATATTTATTCATATATCGACTATCTCGAAACGGTACACGAAACGGTACCGGTATCGAAATATTTTATTTCAGTGTTTTGACCGGTACGACTTCCGGTATGGTATTCAAAACATTGACTAAGATATATATAGGGCCATCAAAGTAAGATAAAGTCATTTCTTGCCGGGGAAAAAAATGTGACAGTTTTGATTGTGTATTATGGGCCGCGGCAATTTGGCAGCATCGATGTGCGCATAATTTGAAGCAATGGGCAGCGGCAACGCAAACTTTTGATAACATCCTTTTAATCTAAATAACACATTCTTTGTTGAATTTTCATAGTGGGAAATACTCACCACCTCAGTATAATTAAACAATATTGTCTTCGTACTTGTGTATGGTTTTCTATAAAAAATAATAATAAAAAATAGCTGTCTACTCTTTCTCCATCACCTTTTTGTTATAAATTATGTTCTGCATTTTCGAGTGATACATATATCAACAATGTCATGAATTAGGTTAGAGCTGCTGATTCCTGGTGCGTTAAAAATTATCCAAAAACAAGTGGAATTGATGCATGCGCCTGGAGATCATCAGCAGTCAAAAAAGTGATCAGAACACTTTCATGCAGCTCTTCAAACTTTTAGTACAAAGTGTTGGTGGGAACCATTAGAGGAAGATATATATATAGAGATCAACCTCAAAAGCATAATCTTCAATTAGAAATTAACCTATAAATTATTATTATTATTATATATCTTAGATTTGGAAGCATATAATGATCATATATCGTTTTATGTGCAAGTCTCCAAACTTTGAGATATTAAATTATTTATTTTAGCAAATGACAAAGAATACGATAAATATTGTTTCATCAATAGTTTGTCCATTCTGTCTATATATATATATATATATATATATATATATATATATATATATATGGTCCATACTGACGTACAGTTCTTCTAGCTTCGATTCAAAAAAAAACTACTGCTGCATGCAAGTCGACACTGTCTAGACCCTTCTCTCCATACCCTTTTTTGGACAAAAAAAAAAAAAAAAAAGAAGAAGAAGAAAAACTAGAAGCCTATCATACTCATTAATTACATTTAAGCTGGGATTATTAATATTTATTGACATATTTAATTGTTTTGAAATTATTTTATTTTGTTGTGTATCTTTTTCTCAATTGCTAATTGATTTTTTGCATGCCTACCTGATCTCTCCTTTGCCACACATATTATTAAGATTAAACAACTTAATTGGTAAATTGCCATAGATTTACATGGCTTTGGGAATTGGGATGATGCTTTCGGCGCCTGATACCTTTTGTCAGCAATGTGTGTACAGTTCAACATATCCTCTTCCAAATATTCTCTCTTTGGTAAGTTCAATTTTATTATGAAAAATCAAGCAAGTAATATATTAGAGACGGGCTATTTTGTTGTTTAGAGTAGTCCGTTCTACTTAATTTACAGTTATATTTTGTAATTTTTTATCTTTTTTTCTATTCATATTTTTTTCTATTTTTAAATATTTTTAAAAAATAAAAAATATGTCAATACACTTAAAATCACTTTCTTAATTATTAAGTAAAAAAAAAAAAAAAATTCCCGAGCGATCAGGTAGAGAGGGCAAACTAGCTTTTCTCAATATATTATGAAGCATAACACCTAAAATGTTTAAAATATGTTAAAAAAATATAGTAATTTAGTAATCATTTTACAAAAGAAATACAGTTTTTTTTTTTCTGAAAATAAACCTGTATGTTGTATTCATCATGTATGTGTTGAATTACATAGTTTATCAAAGTTTACAAGGTTTTGAATCTCTTGAGGATAGTCCTCCACCCATACTTTCTCTTCATTTACAAGTAAAGCACTTTTGCAAGGCTATGTGCAATACAATTACAATCTCTATTCACATACAGAACTTCCCAAAGCCTTCTGTTCTTCAGTACCCCCTTCAATTCCTCTATTAGTTGGCCATGCCACTCCCATGAAACTTCATCATTGTTAACAACTTTAATCACAGTTAAGGCATCACCCTTCAGTTGCACCATGCTAAAGTTCAATTCATCACACAGCTTCATGACCCTCCATAAAGCATAGATTTCAGCCCCACAGGATCAGAAACACTTTGTCTAGGACTACATAGTGAGACTAGGACTTCACCACAACTGTCTCTAATCACCACCCCAATCCCACCTCTGTTTTCATTAATCTTCAAAGCTACATCCCAGTTGACTTTAACTATCTCCCTAATAGGTGGTTTCCATTGAGTAACCCTACTACTTTGAGCACCATTCCTCTGGCCACTTCCCTGCTTAGTCTGTGTGCTGAAATTCTGTCAAACTATCAGCAGCTTGATTAAATACATCAGTAGGTCCCTCAAACTTATTATAAAAAACTACCACATTTCTTCTCAACCACACTCTTTTCAGTACCACAACCATTATCTGCAACTGATCTTGAGCTAGCTTTGAAGTCCATTCTAACCAGAGATCAAACATGTCACTTTTACTGCATTTCTGCACTGGACTTCTCTCACAAGCCCACACATCACTTGCCCCACTGCAGCTCCACAAAGCATGACAAACTGACTCTTCAATCCTCTTACAAACTGGACATGAAGCTTCTGTTAGAACTTTCCTTTTCATCAAATTCCTCTTTGTTGGAAGACAAGGTGATAGCCTTCCAAACAAAGACCTTTACAACCCCTGGAATGTTCAACTTCCATAATTTCCTTCAAGCCTCCTCAGCTTCATCTGAATAAGCTTCAGCTTCAGCTTCAGCATGATAAGCACTTTTTATACTGTACAAACCATTCTTTGAATAAGCCCAGATCTGTTTATCAGGGAGCCCAATAATACTGGCAGGCAGCCTACACACTACAGTAGCTTTATCTTCATTGAGCACTTGCTTGACTAGCTCCACATTCCATCCTCTATTCTTTACAATCAATTCCTCCATACTTCCCTCGGCATGTAAAATATTCACAGGAGATTGGACTTTGAAAGTTACAGCCTTGGGAATCCACCTATCCTCCCAAATCTTTATATTCTTACCATCCCCTACCCTCCACACCAAACCATCCTTCAGTAAATCCAAAGAATCCCACAAGCTCCTCCAAATAGCAGAAGGTTTAAACCCTAAAGAAGCTAGTAAGATCTCAAAATTTCTAAAGTATTATCCTTTAGTATCACTGCAGCCATAGACTGAGGGTTCATCACTACTCTCCAACACTGCTTTGCAAGGAGAGCTTTATTAAAAGCTTCTAACTCTCTACATCCCATACCCCCATCAGCTTTTGACAGTCCCATTTTCGCCCAACTCCTCAATTGAATTCTATTATCCCTCTGCTTGAAACCCCACTAAAACTTTACCATTTGTGATGCTATATCCTGGCATAGCTTTTTAGGCAATTTAAAGACACTCATATAGTAAGTGGGAATGGCTTGAATGACTGCCTTTAATAACACTTCTTTTCCTGAGGGTGATAAGAACTGTTTTTTCCAGTTACTCAACTTCTTGCAAACTCAATCTTTGATGCTGCTGAATGATTGGTATCTGGACCTGCCAACCATGATTGGCAGACCTAGATACTTTTCACAATTGTTCTACACTCTAGCCCCACAATCCTTCACAATATCTGCCCTCACCTCAGCACCAACTGTAGGACTAAACAGAACAGTTGTCTTGTGCTTATTCAAACTCTGCCCAGATGCCTTCTCATACACCTCCAGTATCCCATTGATTTTCTTCTACTCTTTCTAGGAAGCTTTCCCAAAGATTAAGCAATCATCTGCAAATAGAAAGTGAGTTAGTTTCATCCCCCCTCGAGCCATTGAAACTCCTTTTATTTCACCTCTTCCTTTAGCCTGCTCAAGCAAGGCACTTAATCCCTCAGCACAAATAAGAAAAAGATAAGGAGACAATGGGTCTTCTTGTCTTAAACCTCTTATTGGATTAATAAAATCTCCTTGCTTTCCATTGACAAGAACAACATATGAGATTGATGAAATGCAATTTATAATTAGACCAATCCATCTAGCCCCAAAACCCAACTTTTTCCTGACTGCCTCCAAATACCCTCATTCCACCATGTCACAGGCCTTTGACATGTCTAGTTTCACTGCCATGCTTCCCACTCTACCTCTATGCTTACACTTCATCGAATGCAACATCTAATAAGCAGCTATGACATTGTTTGAAATCAGTCTCCCAGGAATAAATGCACTATCGCATTTTGAAATAACATCATCCAACACCCTTTAAGCCTATTTGCAAGAGTCTTTGCAATGATTTTATAAACAACATTGCAAAAACATATAGGCCTAAACTCATTCACACTACTTGGCTCAGTTACTTTAGGAATCAGTGTTATAAAAGTTTGATTGATAGCATCATGCAAACTGCCACCGTTGAAGAATTCCAACACTGCATTACACACATCATCCCCCACCACATGCCAAAAAGACTGAAAAAAAAGTCACCATAACCATCAGGTCATGAGGCCTTCAAAGCTCTCATCATTCTCAAAGCCTCCCCAACTTCCTTCTTTCCAAATTCTTTTTCAAGAAAAACATTGATAGAGGCTATTACCCTAGGCTCCACAGCCTCAATACAATCTTGAATAGATTCAGCAGATGGATTTGCACTAGCATAAATCTCAGAGAAATGATCTTTGAAAGCAGCAGCAATACCTTCCTCATTTTTCCTTAAAATTGACTAACCATCTCTTATAGACACAATCTTATTCCTTCTTTTCCTTTGATTAGTACACTCATGGAAGAATCTAGTATTCTTATCTCCCAAGTTGTACCAATTCCTCTTAGCACGCTGCTTCCACTTCACATCTTCTTGTTCTAGTTATAGACCCACCTTCTCTTGCAAAGCCTTCAAATCCTCCATATTATTCTAACTTAAATTTTCTTGAATTTTCTTAATCTTGAGAGAAATCTGTTCAATCTCGCTCCCTCTCCCCTTATCTATCCCTTTAAAACATGATAATAAAGAACCACTGCACGCCTTAAGTCTAACTGAACTCTCTGAAGAGGTTCTGCAATTGACTGTCCCCTTTTAATCACATGTTCACATTCTTCCTACTTTATCCAACAAACCTCAAATCTAAAAGGAAATTGTCTCTCTTCCTGCTTTGCTCACCTTCAACCATGGATAGTAGTATAGGCAAGTGATCTAAACACCTTCCAGTCAAAGTCTCTACTCTCATTTCCTTGAAAAGAGACATCCATTTATCGTTCATTACAAACTTATCCAGCCTCTCTTTTGTAAAAGACTGATTAGTGTGCTTATTGGACCAGGTAAAACCACTACCACGACAGCCAATTTCACCTAAACCACAATCCTCCAACACCTCTCTGAACATATTAATTTGACTCTCAAACCTGCTCTTTCCTCCCACCTTTTCGTCCTGCCACATAATTTCATTAAAGTCTCCCCTTACACACCAAGCTGCATCAATTGAGGGGTTCAACTTCCTCAATGAGTCCCAAGAGAGACACCTCCTTTCCTATCTCAGGATGGCCATAGAACCTTGTAAAAGTCCAATCTCATTCACTTCTTTCCCCTTTAACAAGAACATTGACATGCCAATTCGAATAATTGACCACCTCAACTCCTTTATCCTCCTTCCAAAACAACACAAGACCACCTTTCCTCCTAATAGAATCCACAACCAGGCATCCTTCCATGCCTAGTCTCCTCTGCAATCATGTTATTTTGTAAAATCTAGTTTTTGTTTCACAAACAAACACTAGTGTAGGCCTCTTCTCCTTAACCATGAGGCTAAGATCCTGAATTGTCCAAAGGTTACCAAGCCCTTAGCAGTTCCAACATATGATATTCATAATGCTAGGTGGTGCTGCTCAGCAGCCACCATCCGTAGTCTGTCATCATCACAGACCAAAACAACATTGCCTCTCATCCTATTCCCATCTACCATCAATTCATAATCATCCTCCCCAAGTTCAAAATTTCTTTTCAACATAGAAAGTGAACTAGAAAGCTTACCTAACTCAGGCCTAGCTCGAGCTCTTCTCTTCCGTCTCGATGATCTCTTATTTTCTTGAATTTGTTCCACTGCATTAGAGCTCATCCTTTCTATCAACATCTTACTTTCATACGCTAAAAAGAACTACAATTTGGGATAGTACACTTCTGCTTTCATTCATTTAAAAACAAATAGACAAGATTATTTTTATTGAAAAAATAAGTAAACTTTTGTCCCAATTTTTTAGTCTTGATTATTTATTTTTTAATTAGATATATCTAATTGATTTCTAACCAAATATAAGCTAAATTCATCCCTGCCTAGCTTGCATGGAAAGGGAATCGCCTCTTCATGCCTCGATTGCATAACATGTGAGTTGGTGCACCATATGGCAAGGTGAGGAGATCGGGGAGATTTCCCTCATCTCCCATTTTTTTTCTTTTTATTTAGATAGGTTTTATATAAAGGAAAATTCTACATATCACACTCATATTCCACAGTTATCGGCCATTACGATCGTGAGTAGATCACATTGTTCATTAACCTTTGAATTTAAAAATAAAAAATAATTTAAGAGTGATAAAAGTGCCACATTTTATATAGTGAGATGTGTGTGTTGTTTGTAGTTTGTAGCATTACTGTTATACAAATGAAGGGAATCTAAAAAGAGAAGTCTTACAACCACAAGACATCTCACAAAAGTAAACCTATAAATTAAAATGGTTTGATTTGATATATTAAATCTATTTTACAATAAAAATAATTTTATAATCTAATATATCATATCAAATAACGTTAGTTTATAGATTTATTTTACGAAATCTTTTTATAATTAAAATATTTCTTATCTTATTAAAAAAAAAGATGTCAGATTTGATTGGGTATATATAATTTAGTTAGAAGAAAATCAATTATATTCAAACCATTTGTTGATAAAAGCAACATGCTAATACAAATTAATTCTAAAACCAAATCCTAGCAAAGTCAAAAGAAATCAAAACAAAATATCAAACCATGCAATTACAGATCTTGAGAAAACCAAATCCAAATCCAAATCCAAATCCAAATCCAAAACTCTTTTACCGAACACGATGATTAGACTTCCCAAAATGCTAACACAACGATTTTGCTTGTAGTGAAATTCTATTTTATACCTTGAAATATACTATTTTTGCAATATGTACTCTCGATGTCAGGTTAGTGTTACAAGTATATTTATAAAAAGAAGAAGTCTAGCCAACAAGCACGTGATGCGCTTTGAAATTCAGCTATTGTGCCATTTTTTCTTTTAGTTTGAATTAACAGAAATGATATTACAGTATTGAATAATTTTTTTTTGCAAAATAAATAAATATAAAATTTATATAAAAAAAATTAATTTTTTAATAATCGACTCTATTTTTTCAAAGTTTACGGACTTCTTAATTAAATGGAGCATTACTCTTGAATTAGGCCTTCCTATCGGAAAAGCCTGTTCACCCCAAATTAATGGAAGACACGTGTCACACTATAAGGATATTATGAGTTGAACAATTTTTTTCTTATTTTCAAGTTTTAAAATAGATATTTTTACAAAAATTTAAAAATAGAAAACTTCAAAACAAAAACTAAAATGGTCACAGCCAAATCCAGCCACCCGATGGTGGCCTCAAGCCTTGGCAGCCACCCATGGTGGCTGGAGAGGGAGGGATCACTCCCCTCCCCACCAATGGCTTTTTTTTTTTATTTCTAAAAATAATTTGTTTATTTTATCCTAATTTAAAAAAAAAAAAAAAAAAAAAAAAAAAAGCATTCAATATGTGGTAGCCTTACAATGTGACACGTCTTACATTAATTAGGATGGATAGAATTTGTGAACGTAGAGGCTAATTCAAAACTTGATATAGCATGGAGATTTAAATTTTAATCCTAAAAAGATCGCATACGGACCGAATCTCAAACAGGATAAAACATATGGGATTTTTGTCAAAAATTTTCTTATCAAAAGCTATGATATTTACACCTACAAGTCAGATTTTTCATCGATCATAGTTCCAAACTCTAATTGGGTAAGCAAACTACTAAACGTCACTAGAATACAGAGGTATATAAGGGTGGTAATATATAACACGACTAGTTAATTCAATACAAACATGACACAATAAAGCGGGTTAGAATTTAGTATTAACGGGTTCGGGTCAAAATGGGTTGACCCGTTAAGACACGTTTGCTTAACGGGTTGAAAACGGGTCAACCCGTTATGACCCGTTAAGAAAGTTAAAGTTACAATTATATCCTTATATCTAAAAATAAAATTGTTAGAATTTTAATTTCAATATTTTTATTGTTTGGATTGTAATTTTGGACCTATAGTTAGTTTTATATTTTTTATAAATATTGTAATTTTAACATTTATATAAAATTATACTAAACTTAAATAGGTCAAACAGGTTAATTTTGGGTCTATTCATCCCATTTACATAAACGGGTCAAAACGAGTTGACATGATATAACCCGTTATATTAATAGGTCGTGTTAGGGTTTGAGATTTTGACACGATAAGTTTAATGGGTCGGGTTAGGGTTGATCCATATAGTATAATATACATGTTTTGACACGACACGAACACGACCTGTTAACACGATTTGACACCCCTAGTTATATATAGAGAATTTCCATGAAGAACTCGACATTAGAGCTGAGTAAAAATTCAAAATTTTGACTCCGACTCCGTTCTGACAAATCGACATCGGAGTTAGTTGGAGGCTATACGAATCGGAGTCGGAAGTAGGGCACTCCAACTCTGACAATGTCGGAGCTCACCCTACTCGACATTGGTATAATAGAAGATAATTTATAAGAGAAGTAATAAGAAGAATAAACTCCATCCTTACGAGCCAAACTTTGATATCCCCAGTAATGATTTGTTCATAATATCATCACTAATCCCCTGCAAACTTTAGAGGTAGCCATAACTCAACTTTAGATCCAACCGAGGCTGAGGGTAGCAAGCAGCCAAAAACTCTCCCAGCCCCACTGTATCAGCTTCCTCAAACCCCACCACCCTTTTGTTCATTTGCTTTTAGCTCCAAACATCAACACCCCACCACATCTCCACTACCATTACCTTTATTGATCTGCATTCCCACACCTCCAAAATCATAAAGCAGAAAGAAAACCCACACACACAAGCATTTCTTCACCCAGAGAAAGAGCCTTGCTTTGTACCAATGTCCCCAAACCCACCATTGCTTTCTTTCTTCGTTTTCTTTCCCATTCTCTTTCCCACCTTTCTGTGTCTGGCCAATCTGGACCCGGCCACGATCCAACCATTCGTCCCAACCCAATCTCTACCAGCAACAATTCCTGCATTCCCGGAACAATCCAATTTGGCTGGCTGCCCACTAGACCTCTCCGATGAACTCTTTAATGGGATAAAAACCGCATGCAGTAGCTCAAAAGGTGGCTCTAATGGGGAACTCCGCCGAAGCCGGTGCTGCCCTGTACTAGCAGCGTGGCTTTACGCCGCCTACTCTGCCACAGCCCTTAGCAGGGCAAGCAGAGTAGCCGCAGCAGTGGCGGCTAGTCATGGTAGCAACAATTCCTACGACTTGCCGCTGCTGCCGGATGATTCAGAAACCTGTGTGGATGACTTGGGGAAAGCCCTCAAGGCAAAAGGTATAGAATTGGAGAGACCTAACGCCACCTGCGATGTGGTGTACTGTTACTGCGGCATTAGATTGCACACGTTGAGCTGTCCCGAGGCGTTTTCAGTGACCCAGAAAGGGAAACTGGTCGGGGATGAGAGCGTGAAGAGGTTAGAGAGGGATTGCTTGAGTAGCAGCAACAATGTGAATGGATTTCCAGGTCTTGGTGGGTGCTCCAAGTGCTTGAACAGTCTCTATAAGGTGAGTTCTTCTCTCTGTTCCATCAGTTGTTTCAACGATCACTTTCTTCCGTGCAAATATTTTCATTCTTGAAAATTACATCTTTGTTTTTTCTGTTCTGATTCTCACTATAATGGCTAAGGGAGAAGAACTAAAAAGAACAAAATGGTAGTCTTCTTCATCCAAGCTTTGTAATTGGGAAAGTTTGTGCTACCTTGTCAAAGTCCTTGGGGTAATTTGTGACGCGCCATTAGAGCGAGTCCATTGTTGCCTTGCCACCTAATAAAGCTAAAGCATAAAAGACAGACAATGAAAGAACGAGAGAAATGAGTTCATTTTTTTCTTTTTTACGAAGCATACTAGAGCTCACACGTGCCCAAAGACGAGTTGGACTGTCATCTATCGTTTTTTTCACCATTTTTTGCAGTAAATGACAAGCACATCCAGAGTCAAATGACAAACACATCCACAGTTTTTTTCACAACTTTTTTCACCATTTTGTTGGAGATGTACTCCATATGCTTTGTTTTTCATTTGTAAGATAATGTGATTGAGTTGAGTTCCTAGAGATTATTGTTTTATATTTATGTCAAATAGTTGTTTAGACTGGCCTATTTTTAATTGATTTATTTAGTTCCAACTATTAGGATGGGTCTTAAGATAGACTGGTGTACAATTTAGAAATTGCCAATTTCTGACTGTTTCAAGTCAATTTTCGGCCAATTGTAATGAATTGATTAAATCTTTGGAATTTTTGAATTCTATGGAATTTTGCTACCCTGACTTAACTCTCACCTCCAAATTATAGGATCTAGATTCTTGTATTTGTCTGTGTGTGTATTCTCTGTGCTGGTTAGTTTCATTTTTCAGTGTGAGGATTGGAGTTTGCTTAAAGGCTTAAAAGGTTAGAATTGCACCTACTAATTGGTTATGTACAACTTTATTCACCAAACGTGTGCTTGTCCAATATTCAATGTCCATGCATCATTTGTTTTCTAATTGAGACAATAATTTATGTAGGTTAACAAGAAGAAAACTTCCAATTCAAGCAAATCAGGGGACAGGACCACCAAAATGAACAAGAAAGATTGTCAACTAATGGGTCTGACATGGCTTCTCGCGAAGAATCGAAAGGCCTACATTCACACTGTTTCAGAGGTGTTTCGAGCAACCATGATGAGCAAGGATGGCTCTGATCCTCGGTTGTGCGCTCTCAACAGCGATGGAATGCCTCTGGCTGTTGATTCCTCTGAAATCTCTGGCCATTCTTCTTCAAACACCCTTGAAGCACCCATCTACCTCAGCATGTTATTAGTTTCTTTGCTGTATATGCTTTCTTTGCTAAATCGTTAGAACTATAGACTAGAAATTTGGACTGAAAATTTGAACTGTGATTTATAGTTCTCGGACTCTTTTTTCTTAATATGCAATGCCAGTTTCTCCTCTGTATGTGTTATGTGTAGGTAAATTCGAATGAGCTACTTTTGGCATCTGAAGAAAATTTGTTGTTTCTTGTGGTTTTCTGAGTACAGATATAGAAAGCTAGCGGTTGTCCCAAATTTAAAAGATAAATTTTAATGTGGGCCTCCAATAGCATGTGCTATAGAAACTGCTGTTTTGTTTTGGAGGATACGATTCTTAGCATTATGGACACTATTTTGGTTGCATTAATGCAGAACAGTTGTGTGTTTCACGGGAAAATTCATGGAATGTCAACATCTCACAACATGGAGCCTTTTATCTATTATGGTTTATATGTGCAGAAGATGAGGCATTTGGACATAGGCCAATTGGTTGACAAGCTGGCCGGGACATAGCCTTTTATCTATAACGGTTTCTTGCCAAAACTAAGAAATCAAGAGTGTATCATCTCTGAAGTTTGGAACAACATAAATTTGAACCAGGTGTCAATGTAATCAAAGTAACAGTAAATAATATCAGAATGAGAGAGTTTTTTGGAAGTATAGGGATGGGTTCCCCATTTTTCTTCATTAACAATATTCAGGATGTAGGCACTGTGATAGATTAATTTGATTTTATCAATCTTCTCATAGATGAGTTTAATAATAAGTTATTCTGTTTGGAACAGGATTTTTTACCTTAGGATGCAATTGTCAATGTAACTATTCTCAAATCTCATACTCTTAAAGCTCAAGAGAAATCTTTGTTAGAGTATAAATTAACCTTTTTAATCAGCTTAACTGGGATAATTAGTGATATAATATAGTATTAAAGCAGTGGTTATGAATTCAAACCCTAGCAATATAAGAGCTCTGTTGGATCATCTAAAACTTATCTCTTGGATAACCATCTTGACGAGGCACCACCACTTAGTGCTACGTGGTTTATTAAAAAAACCATAAAATAAATTTAAATCAAAAGGGCATCTAAAAATATAGATAATAGAAGACTGAAACTCTAAGCTTCCTCTGCTTTTTTCTATATGTTTGTGTTTTTAATTTTTGTAATAAATCATATGGTATCACATGGTGGTGCAAGTTTCAAATGGCCAAGTAACATTATTCTAAAGATAAAGAGTTTTTATTGGATATTTCCGCGGCCAGCTCTAGTATTTCTGTTACAAAGGCTCCATTGTAAGGAGTCAGGACTGCATAAGATCAGCTGGAAACATTCAAACAGTGCAATCTGAAGAGCCTAATTAAGTTAGGTACTCGATCCTTATGAACATTGACTCTCTCTTCAACGTCCCAGATGCATGTTGCCTTGAAGCTTGAACGTCAACTTTCTTCAATGCGCCCAAAATATTCGATAATGTTAATATATAGGTCATGTGCATGCAGTATACTTTCTTTTATTTCTCTCTATCAAACCGGACTTCACTCCCAGTTCATGAAAGAAATTAAAAAATATATGAAAAACTAAGAAAAATGCTGTGGCATTAATTACATATCGTAAATAGCTAGTGATATCAAAATGCAACAGTTCATCACAGCAAAGATGCCATATAAAGACTTCCTACTTGAATTTATAAGAGAACTGTTACACAAAGAAATTATATAAAGTAAATTTATAAATTGATGTGATTTTATAAAATCTATTAGATTTATTAATTTATAATAAAAATAACTTTACAATATGATATATTAGATTTTTATAAATTTATTTTTATGTAATCACTTTGTGATTAAAGTATTTTCCATCCATTAATATGATTTCTCTCTTTATTAATAAAATGCCGGCATTGTCGCATGCACAAGTTACAGCCCTTATTCATTTCTTTACGTGGCATGCTGCTGCTGGCAATTGGGCTGTATCTGCTGCAGAACTGGGCCCCATAAAAAATGGACAATATTAGTCTTCTCAACTGTCACGCGGACATCTAACTTTCATGGTCAGAAACTACAAGATTATTACCGGTTGAAGTGATGGAATCCTCTTGTACAGTAATCAACGGCCAGTAGAAGATTTCAAACCATGCATGCATGTGATAATTACACTACAAGAAAACTATTTATTTGTGACTATTTAATTCTAGCGAAATGATTATTTACAGTTAAAATGAGTCTATTTTAATCATAAATAATCTTTTCGCCGCAATTAAATAACCATAAAAACTTATTTTTCTTATAGAATTACCGTTACATTCAGACTGATTTTTCCAAAGAGAATCTCAAAGTCACAGGTAATTAATAACTATGAGGCTATGGACTTTTTATTACCTTTTAAAACAAGACCTAAACAGCCAATGCACCTAATTAAGAACAACAACACAGCAATGGGAGTTACTGAGAAAGCTGCTCTGTAGTGCTTCAAGGTCCACCCTTCACAATCTGTGCATTGATCTCCAAAGGCACAGATTTTTTTCCTGTGGGCTCCATCCACGAACCCCATTTGGCATGACTTCAATTCATGCTTATCTTGTGGTTGCATGAGCCCCTGGTAGTTAATTATGCAGGTCACTCAATATGCATTTACCAGGTGAAAGTGCATGGAAACCGACGGCTATGATTCAGCCATTTGTAACAGGGGGAGTAAAGGATGGTGGTTTTTCCTCTTGGCTGTCCTCACACGTGTTTGTTGCTGCTATTCTTAACTTTGTGATGGTCTATGCATGCATCATAGATTACACTAATCCAAGGGCCCCATGCCATTTTACCTTTCACACTACATTAGTTTGTATATAAAAGCTCTACCCTGCAACCCATGTCTTCATCTGCCGGACACAAAAAAGCCTAGTTTTTTTTTTTCTTTGTTGCTGCTGCTTGTGCTTCTCTGTTCTTCCTTTTCTCATGTCTACCTCGGTTGATCCTCTTGTTGTTGGCCGAGTGATTGGCGATGTTGTTGACATGTTTGTGCCTACGGCAAATATGTCTGTCTACTTTGGCCCCAAGCATGTCACAAACGGATGCGATGTCAAACCATCTACAGCCACCAATCCTCCAAAAATGACTCTCTCTGGGACCTCGGACGAGCTGTATACCCTGGTCTGATCTGCCTGCATGCATGAGTCTTTAATCATGTTGATGATCTAAGTGACTGTTTTATCTTTTCATTTGTTTGTGCTTGGATATATATTCTTGTAAAGGATGGTTTTCCATGCAGGTTATGACTGATCCTGATGCTCCTAGTCCTAGCGAGCCCAGCATGCGAGAATGGGTCCATTGGTTAGACAAGATCATGAGCCCCCTCAATTTTTTATTTCTCTGGCTAGTTTTGTATTTTCATTTCCTTCTTTCTTTGGTTCAAATATTTTCATGCAATTCTTTTGTGTTTTCAGGATTGTTGTTGACATTCCCGGTGGAACAAACCCAACTCGAGGTAGACACCAAAACTCTGTAGACTGACTTTCTTTCTTGTGTTTCCTTTTTCAGTTTTATTTCTGAGATCCAAATAAAGGCATATATTGAACGTTTCAATCTTCTCTCTCCCCACTCCCCAAAAACATGCATGCATGCACTCGAGTTGGTCAAGTTCATAGAATTCTCTGTCTCTTCTGAATAACCAGCTGCTGTACTCGGGGCTGCTTGTCTCAGATACTAATGGTAGAATGACATGGGGAATGGATGGCTGCCGCTGTAACCGCAGTGTTAAATAAGCAATTTCATCCCTGACAACTAGATCAGTGGTCATCCTTCCTTGATAGGGTCACAAAGAATCTTCTGCACCTCTTTTTCCACGCAAAATCAACATGCATATGAATGTCTTTCGTCGATCTAGGATGTTTCTGATTTCAGAAAATCGAAATCATTAGGGCTACATCACATCCATGATGTGCCCCTAGCTAGTCTTGAAAAAAATGCTTGTACCAATTGCTTATTAACAACTGTCACAACTCTCAAGCCGCAGAATTTGCAAAATGGGCAAAAGTATGTATGAGTTTTGCACGCACCATGCCTGATTCTGGCTCTGATCACCACGTGGTGCAAATTAAATATGTTCTATCATGAACATTGTGTGTGTATATATATCAGGCTCTGATCACCACGTGGTGCAAATTAAATATGTTCTATCATGAACATTGTGTGTCTATATATATATATATATATATATATATATATATGCTTTCACTGATCTGTTTCTAACCAATATCTGCAAATATTTTTTCACCTTTTTTTGTTTTTGCTTTCAAATAAATTGCATGCAAGATTGTGGACGACACGTGTTGGGCACATAATCTGCCTAAGCATGGTTCCACTTTTCATAGTCAAACGATCGACATGTAGCAACGTGGGGTCCTTTGAGCCCAGATGGCATATATCTAGGTGTTCCACGTGGTAAACATGTAGAGGCCCCACTAATTGGTAGAAATTTCCAAAATAAGTTTGCTAAATATAACGCAGAAAAACAAAAGAAACGTAAACTGATTTTAAGGATGCTGTAACTTATCTTTAAAAACTGAGAATATTATTGTCTTTGCAGGGAAGGAGATACTGCCATATGTAGGGCCACGACCTCCAATCGGAATCCATCGCTACATACTGGTGCTGTTCCGACAGAGGGCTCCTCTTGGGCATGTTGAGCAGCCAGCCTCGCGTGCAAACTTCAATACCCGCATCTTCGCAGGGCAGCTGGATTTGGGTTTGCCGGTGGCAACTGTTTACTTCAACTCCCAGAAAGAGCCGGCGAGCAGGAGGCGCTGAGCAGTGGCAATATCGCATGCATGGCAGCATGCATAGAGCTGAGATCAGCCATGATCTATGAAACAATATTAGAAGTATCTTTTTTAAGTTTTTGTTTGATGAACGTACTACTAGTACTGTGGGTCGACTCTCTTCCTTCCTTTGGTTTGTGTTTTTTGGTGTAGGAGGGAGGAGGAAGCGAAGTGCCCATTAATTATCGGTCGTTTTTTCCGGCCGTTAATATATGTTAGAACTATATATGTTTTTGTGGTTCTTTGCTATTGGAATTATTATTAATATTGATGCTTGTTTTGTCTATGTATTTGTTGTTTCATAACTTTCATATGATACAACAAATACGAATTAATATCGTATGAAGATATATTAATTTATAAATTTATTTTTATGAATTTTTTCGTAAAATTGGGGCACCCCTTGCGCACCCCTGCTGACTTGGAATGGGTTTAATAAAACGTTGCGGATTGCTTTTTGGTGGAAGACCAAAGTGAAGACTTGAAACGGTGCTTTTCAGCTTCCTCCTTCTCCATTCCCCAGAAGCTCCTTCTTCCTTCGTCCCATTCCCCCTAGCTTCTGCAAGCCAAAAATCGCAGTTCATCAGGGCCCACGAAAAACAATTTCTCGAAGCTGGACCGGAACGGAGACTCACGCAGCGGCTACCGGAACTTGACGTGGAAGAAGAAGAATAACCGAGAGATGGAAGGCTCAGTGGAGAAGGAATTGAAGAAGCTCGGACAAAGTCGATACAATCGCAACGGTTTCAATTTCTGAGCGATCAACGAAGAAGAGATGACCAATATATAAGGAAAAACACCCGAGTTGACCAAACGGTGACAGTCCAAAAATTCGTGGACGTCCATGGTAGATACCACAAACAACTGCCGAATGTACGTTCTGGCTTTCAGAGGTGGTTTTAGTAGTAGAAGGTAGGAGGGGGTGGCTGTACTTTTCTTCTGACACTTTTTAGTAAAAGCAAATAAATACCAATTAGAAAAAAAGAACCCGAAAAAATAATAACAGTTGAAGCTCTCGGGCTTTCCTTTGCAGGGGACTTGGAGAAGAAATGTTGCACTGGTTCGTAAACGGGAAAGCAAGTTGAAGCTTCTTCATGGTTCTCTTCCTGCGAGAGAGACGTGTGAAGACGTTCGGAGAGGAGACGGGCCAGCGGAGATGGGCCAACGGACACGTAGGTGCACTGGTTCGTACTGAGCGGGAAATACTCCCAAAGCTGATTGTTCTTGGAAGGGGCCGTTGATTGAGGATATTCAGTTCATTCTATCAAGGCATGCAAGGTGGAAACTGAGTTTTGTTAAAAGGAGTGGCAACAAGGCAGTACATGTTGCTGCAAAACTAGGCATGTCTTTAGAAAATGAGTCTGTTCGGCTTGAAGAAGGCCCTCCAGAAGTGATGTCTGCTATTTTATTAGACAAACCATGTATTGATTGATATTGGAGCAATGAAATTTCTTTCATTTAAAAAAAAAAACAAAATTCTATTTGGCTGTGTATCAACGGATTGGTTTTGCCAATTTATAAACTGCATATATTTGAATCAAAGGGAATGTTTGGTTTTTGTAAAAGCTTGAGTGTAACCCATCTAGCTTGGCAACGCCTTGATTTTTCTCACTAAGAGAACCAAGAATCGAATCCCTTCTTCTCCATGTTCAAAAAAAAATACAACTTGCTTTGCAGCAACATTTGTCATATAATAATAATTTTATTTGAAAATTTTTATATCTCACACTATCTACGGAGTATAATTTAATTTAAAAGATAAATTTTAAAATTTAAATTTAATAAACTAAATTATACCATGTGGATGGTATGTGGTGTAAAGGCATTGATCAAATAGCACTACTCGTAATAGAATGTATATTTTTCATGAAAAGTATGTGATAGAATCATTGGTAGTGAGAGTTGAGGATTTTGTAGCAACAAATTGAGATGACGATGGAGAAATTGAAGCCCAAAATGGAAAATCATCCACAATCATACAATACAAGCTTCAGAAAAATTTAGCTTGGGAGGAGCGGCCACACTCCCTCAGTTAAAAGGTGTGTCACAATTTGTTGAAAGGCAACCTCCCTATGAGACTCTTTCAATTTGCTTCTTTTAACTTTAGTTGCAAGCAGCTTATACGTGTCGTTAAATTCCAATAACAATGTAATTGCATGTAAGCCACTAAGATGGTGGACTATAGTTCACTTCTTGGGCCCCTTCAAATATTGAATTAAAATTCATATAAAACAAGTCAAATTGAGTATAAAAAGATGGTGATTAGGATCAACGTTATTTGAGAGAGAATTTCTTACTATTTATAATAATTATAATAAATTCAAATTAACACTATAACAAAAATAAGTATTTGTAATAGATTATTTGTGACAAAAACAAACTCGTATTGACAGGAAATAATCATTTTTGTTAAAAATAACTGGCCACAAATAAACAGTTTTCTTGTAGTAATTATAACTTTATATAGGAGTCTAACTCATCCATGGCGAGTCCAATATTAGGTAGATGAAGTATGATAACGACTATATTAAAGGCATTTTTGAGTGTTTATATATATATATATATATATATATATATATATATATATATATATACCAATACAGCGGAATGAAGAGATAAGCTACTGAAAATGAAGAAATTAAGAGTATGCACAATTAAAGGCAGGCGGTAGAACCGACCATATACATGGATGCGATGCAAAATAAGATAAACAAGAGAGTGAAAATAAACATATTCATAATCATAAATTTTATTACAAAATTTATGGCACAAGATAGAAGGTAGAGCGGTATTTGCTCTTGATTGTAGAGAAGGTTTAGAAGGCAGAGGCTTACAAAGTTCTCTGAGCTTGGTAATGAAACTTCTGCCTAAAAATGAAATGAGGTTCCCCTTTTATAGAATAAGGAGTTCCTATTTACAAAAGATCCGTGAGCACAGCTGTCAGTTACTGTGTAATCACGAGTAAAAGTAGGTCCGTGAGTGAACAGCGTTAGTACTGTTTAACCACGGGTGTCATCATTGTGTCTGGCGGCGGATGCTGCTTTCGGCACAAAACGATAATTCTGTAAAGGAGACCTGTCAGTGGGTCTTCTTTGAACTCAAGTAGTGGTCTGGACAAAAGGAGCCTGTCAGTGGGTCTTCTTTTGTCTGTTTTTGGCAATTATTCTTCTTCTGAGTAGAACCCAGAGTTACCGAAGACATTGCTGTATGAAGCCTCTGATGCAGTGTCTGAATCTTCATCTTCAGATTTGCTTTGAGACTTTGATAATGATTCTTTGAGTATGTTGATTAAATCCTTCTTTTTAAGTCCATCAAAGATGTCAGTTTTCTTTTTAGACTTAGAGGATTTTGAGGATGAACTGTCCTTTACCCCCCGGATTTTGTTGGAGAAGCAGGGGCCTGAATTAGAGGATATTCAGGAGCATTGGATGGTCCAGCCATGATCTTTGGAAATTCTGTTTTATTCTGCAGGTTGGGTGCAGTAGTTGGAAAGTCCTTGATCATTAAATCAACAATTTTTTCTGCATTAGTGAATTTATCCCACCATTTTGTGAAATAAACTCGTGTCATAATATCACCTTGCCTTTCATAATTCCATTTGAAGATCCACGGGAGGTGGTATCTTTGACAGAAATGCAAAGTTTGGTGAAATTTTTTGGAGTGTTGATCCAAAGTTGGACCAACGATATTAGCAAAATATTGGTAAGCTTGGGAAAGCTGACCGGGAAGATTCTCGGGAATTAATCCATATTGATTCCACCATTGAAGGAACCATAAGGGAAAACTTCCTTTGAATTTTGAGTCAAATCTTATGAACCAAGAGTGGTCCATATTTGGGGTCTGGAAAAACATGAAACGTTTCCAGGCATCAATATAATCAAAATAAGAGAAATCAGTGTCTGAAGAAGCGAGTCTTTTGGTGGTAGATGGGTTTGATCCCCATTCTGCCTGAGTAATGACTCGATGAATATAGGCACTGTGAAAGATCAATTTATTGGTGTCAACCTTGTCATAAATAGGTTTGATCACCAAGGAATTGGTGTGAATGAGAATACTGGAATAAAATTGGAGATTCTTGGAGGAATCTTCTGGAATCCAGTGGAAAAGAGGAGGAAAATAAGAAGAAGAAATTTTGAACACATCTGTATATATCGTGCTATTGGGCTCGATATGAAACAGATAGGAGGAAAAATTCTTTTTCAAATATTCAGATTTTCCTTTTGGGAGGAAAAACTGAGAGGTAACAATATTTTTGTTTTTTGACTCAATTGCTTTCGCATATGGGTCAAAAGTAGTAGTGACCGCAGACGAGAAAGTATGTGGTTGAGCAGGTTTGCCAAGTGGCTGGAACCTGTTTGCAATATCGAGTGCTGTAGATACAGCACCTGCAGCAGTGGATGATCCAGACTCATTCTTGATGAGTTTTATACTGGGTATTGGTGGTGGTGGATGGACTTTTTTCTCTTTTCCTTTCTTCTTGCTGGCCATGATAGGGTTTCTGCAAGAATTCACGGGTAAGAAAATCAGGGATGGAATTTTGTGTGACTTTGATGTATTCAATGTCAAAATCAAAAACACTTAAAATAGCTTGCCATCGTGCAAAAATATGTTTTGATGCAATGTTTTTAACATCCTTTTCTAAAACAAATTTAGCACTCATGCAGTCAATCCTGACAAAAAATTTTTGGTTTAAAAGGTCAGATTGAAATTTTGAAATACATAGTACTATAGCTAAGATTTCTTTCTTAATAGTGCTATATTTTTCTTGTGCAGAGTTCCAGGTTCCAGAATGGAAACGAACAATTTGTTCAGAAGAACCTGGTGAAACACATTGTTTCAGAATGCCACCATAACCGATGTCTGAGGCATCTGTTTGAACAATTTTGAAAGAATCAGAAGTAGGGATACCAAGGCACGGAAGAGTTTTGACATGTGCTTTGATTTTCCTTACTAGATTTGTATGGATTTTTGTCCAAGGAGGAGGATTGGAAAGGAGTCGTTTGAACAAAGGACGACATTGTTTACTCATATCCTTGTAGAAATCAGAGACATAATTGAGAGATCCTAAGAACCTCTGCAATTGTTTTTTATCCAAAATGACATCAGGAAATTTGTCAGCAAATTCGATGGCTCTTTGGATGGGCCTGATTTTGCCTTCAGAGATGTCATAACCAAGGAATCTAATCTTGGTTTGAAACAATTTGATTTTTGTTGCTGAAACAACAAGACCATTGAATCTAATGATGTCAAGAAACGATTGCAAGTGTTTCCAATGTTCATCAATAGATTTAGAAAAAACAAGAACATCGTCTATATAGACAATGGTAAAAATGGAGAACGAATTGAAAATATCGTTCATGATATTCTGGAATTCACTGGGAGCGTTCTTAAGGCCGAAAGGCATCACGTTCCACTCGAAATGACCAAATGGGGTTACAAAAGCAGTCTTATACCTATCTGACTCGGCTATTTGGATTTGCCAAAAACCGGACTTAAGGTCAAATTTGGAGAAGACCACTGCATCACTCAACCTATGAATTAAGTCATTCTTATTGGGAATAGGGTACCTAATCCATTCTAAGACTTTATTCAAGGGTTTGTAATTAATAACTAGACGAGGGGTTCCACGTTCTAGTTCAGCACTTTTCTGGACATAAAATGCAGGACAGGACCAAGGGGACTTGCTGTCTCTGATAATGCCTTTATTCAGAAGATCTTGTATCTCCTTTTTACAATACTCCAAAGTTTTTCTGTTCATTTGAACAGAGGTGGCTTTTGTTGGAATATTGGTTTCATTAAAATCTTTGATGTATGGGAGAGAAACTATGTGTTTCTTCCTATACCAAAAAGCATTGGGTAAATCAGAACAAACATCCGTTATTAAACGTTTGTTAAAAGCATCAATTTTTGAAAGTAAAATGGGAGAGGATAATTGTTCAGAAATCTTTTTGTATTTGATCTCCTGTTGGAGGAAATTCAAATGTTTTTGTTTGGCTAAAAACAAAGATTTCTTGCTCTTATCCGTATCAATTTCAAAACGAGAAGCAAAATGAAATTTAACCTTTTGACCAAAAGGATCGGTAGTGATACCATCTTTCTCAGTCATAAAGGGATATAAAGAAGAAATAAAAGGAATTCCCAAAATCACTTTGTCAGACATATTTTTTACTAAAACAGAGGGAATTCGAAAACAAATATTATTCTGGCAAACATGAGCATTATTGAGCTCATAATTAATGGTCATCTTTGAGCCATTTGCCGAGAATAATCTTTCAGTAGATTTTTCGAAATATTTGCTAGGAATGAGTCCTTCTTGAATGCAATTCAAGTCTGATCCGGAATCAATCATAGCAATAACAGAAAATTGAAAATCATGAGCAACAATAATATTAACACGCGTAAACCATTTAGGAGGAATGGTATGACGGATTAAACAGATCTGGTTGTCGGCAGGAAGATCCTGTTGACTGGAACCAGCCTCAGTCTGCTCATTGTCAGAAGGAATATCTTGATCAAGTTGTTTGTCAATCTTGATTAATAAAAATTCTTGTCTTAAAACTTCGTTCTCAGATCTGAGGTTGTTTATTTCAGATTTGAGATCTGCAATATCTTTTTTGACAGAATTTATTTCAAATTGTAACTCAGAAACAGAAATATCCTTGGGTTTTTTCTTTTGAAATCTTTCCAAGGTTTCTTGAAAATTAATCCTTTGGTTTGAAGTTTCTGGATCTTGACGAACCATCATCTTCTTTAGCTTAAGAAGTTATTCTTCTTTGAGCTCAGGATTAGTAATTTGTGAAATCAAGGTTAGCAAAAGGTTCTCTTGTTCTTCAGCCTTAGATAAGACATTGATTGTTTTATCTGGGGGCTTACAGCAAGTAGAATTGCAATTGCAACCTAGTTTTAAATCAGAAGGATTAGGAGTTGCAGGTTCAGAGTGATATTCTGAATCACTAGAACTGTACTCAAGCATCTCCGATGATGAAGACGATTCTATTTCCAGGAGTCGAAATAGTTCCTCTTTATCATGGTGATTGATATCCATCTGGCTAATCTTCTTTTTAAAAGTTTTGGCTTTCTTGGGACATTTATCAGCAAAGTGCCCCGTTTTGCCACATAAAAAATATTTTCCTGTAGAAACATCTTTCGAATCCTTTTTTCTGGAAAATGGTTTAGAAAAAGGTTTTTTGTGAGTTTTTCTATAAAATTCATCACGGGGTTTTCTCCTGAAACCACCATAAGGTTTAGCAATTTTGTGCTTTCTTTTAGATGGAGCAATACTAGGAAGACCGAATTGTTCACAGAATGTGCCCATTTCGTATTTGGCCTTCTTACTATTTCTCATCTGTTCACGAAGCATTTTTTGATCATGACACATACTAATGCCGAGTTTCTTAACAATACTGAAAATATCACCATAAGTGTAACTTTCATAGTTAAGAAGCCCAGAGGCATCTGTAAGTTCTTCCTTGACTTTATACGCAAACAGTCGAGGTAATCCATCAATGAATTTCTCCTTCCAGTAAGGCTTCTGGCTATCATCACGAAGCATTACTCTGGAAATAAAAACATCTTGGTACCACCTGTAATCAGACATCTGATGACATCTTAGATTATTCAACTGGTCACTGATGCGACTAGTTATATCGGATGGTGTTCCAATAAAATGCTTTAAAATAGTGTAAATCAAAGTATTAACACCATCAGGATGTGCCATCCCGACAGCTTCATCAAAGATGGGTGTTCCATCTTCTTTGCGTTTTACCGCATGTTGGATGGTTTCCCTTGTATCATTGGTGAGGTACTTATCCCACCAATTTCTCAAAACACCAGTAAAACCCTGGGTTAAAATCCTGACTATGTCTGGCTGTCTAATGTTATTGTTGACATAAGCATTTGCAACCATAGACATCTTACTCATGGTATTAATGATCTCTTGTTCAGAGAAACCATCAATATTCCATTCGTAAACCTTGTCAGCAGAATAAGAAGATTGGTTTTGAAAAACTTTTTCTTCAAATTGTATATCAGGTGGAGTAGGCCTGGAATACCAATTCTTCGTCAGACTCATTGGTTTGGGTCCTTTTGAAGAAAATCTGGCAATCTCCAAATCTTGAAAATTCTTTTGAATTAAATCAATATCCTTATCTCCAGAAGATTCATCGCTAGATGATTCTTCCGAATTCTCTGTAGAACCTACTTCATTACCATTACTGTTAAGAGTACTGGTTGAAGGTTGGTCCTTCTTTAGATCAGCAAGCATTTGATCTATTTTATCCAGAGTTTTGGCCTGTGTATTTTGAAAATCTATTTTAGACCGTGCTTCTGGTAAAATAATCAAAGGTTTTTCAATCCTTTTCTTTGCTTGATCTTTAGAGATATTAACAGGATATTCGTTTTTGAAAACTGGATTTGAAGTGAATACAGGTTTTTCAACCTTTTCTTCAATCCGATCAAGTTGTTCTCCGATCGTGTGAAGAGCAAGATTCGTAAAATTATTTTGAAAAATAATCTTTTTTGCTTCTGTCAGAATCTTGTCCTTTTCTGGATCTTTTGAACAGGTTTGAGCAACTTTAAAAGGAGTAGCGGGTACATGAGTACCCTTAAAAGGAATTAAAACAGTCTCTAATGGAGGGTGAGTGGCCTGGACCACTGTATTTCCATCTTCCCTGACAAAATCATTCTTAACAACATTCAAAGTATTTTTAGAAACATAAGTGTTTTCAGCAAAGTCAAGAAGAGAAATATGCCTTTGGAGTCTATTCATTTCTTCCTTCCATTTGCGTTTAACACGTTGTTTCTCTGGATCAGAAAACTTTGCAAGGTAGGCTTTACGCCTTTGCTTGTTTTCTGGTGCAGCAAAATCTTTTAAAAGAGAAGGTAAATCGATTTCAAAAGGTTTGTTCAAAACATTTAAACTGTGATGAACAGGTGCAGGAGCAATAGGGGCTTGCATATCCGAAGCTGTTGGCGACATAGAATAGTTATCTTCCTTGTCTGCTTCATCATTTATGTTTTGATCTTTGGAAGATCCAGCACCCTGTGCAGTATAAAAAGCAGAAGTAACCTGAGAGGATGTGGAAACTCCTTTCAGTTTTAAAGCAGGTTTAACAGGTTGAACTGTTCGTACAGAATCTTCAAGGAATTGGTTGAGTTTAGCATCATCCCTCGGATTGTTCTGAACAGTATCAACAAAACTGGATCTGGAGCCAGCAAAAGAATTTCTTCTTCTACTAAGGGCTTCAGGTCTATTAAAAGAAATTTTAACAGTTCCACTCAAATATTGTTGGATGATGTCAACACCAGCATCCTGGACAATATTTCTAGGAGGTTTCGGAATCTCATCTTCCAAAATCCATTCATTAAGAAGGGTTATATCTTCCCAATAAATTCTTTTTGGAACATTTATATCAACATCTGAAGAACTACTCTGGATCAGAAGAGTATGTTTTCCAGAAGGTTTTACAATAGCTTTTGGATCTAAATTCGTTCTTAAAAGACGATAATAAACCCTGAAAATTAAGGCAAGAGGTTTACTTCCTTCAAGCATCTGATATCCTGAAGTCAGTACATTCAAAATTAAGCATTTTAAAATATGCTTATCAGTCAAAGCCAAAGATAAATTAGGAAAACAATCAAAATGAACAGGTCCTTCCGAAAGGGAGGATTGAATCATTCCGAGAATGCTATCCTCAAACTTGAGGAATCGACCATCTCGTAGACAAAAAAGAACAGAGGCGTTGATGCCTAACCTTGTTAGAGGTTTAGCAGCAACTTGAACAGACGCTATATGTATATACTTGTATCCCTCAAGAATATATTTTTTAATATCATCATCTTTAAAGAGATGATACTTGTCATGGGATCCAGATATACTATATGTTTGTTCGACTGTCCGAACATTCAAAGATTTTGAAAAAGTCTTTTTCAACCAAGTGGTTGAATAAAGGGAATTTGGATCAATTTCTGGGATCTTCCACGATCTCAGAACAGGAGATAGCTCTTCTCCAAAAGAGCAATCTTCTTCATTAACAATATCAGTAGGCACAGCCGACCTGGAACTGACTGAGGAACTAGTCCTCCCCCACATT
Organism: Juglans cinerea; assembly: GCA_961763995.1. Classification (NCBI taxonomy): domain Eukaryota; kingdom Viridiplantae; phylum Streptophyta; class Magnoliopsida; order Fagales; family Juglandaceae; genus Juglans; species Juglans cinerea. The sequence continues at coordinate 16,431,024 of CAUIVZ010000016.1, forward strand.
CTTTTTTGTCTGTCCTCCATCTATAAGGTGGACATTATTTTTCTTTCCTGGGAACTTACCGTTTGAGAGGCTACCCCAACTGAACCGCTAACTGCCCAACACGCCAACCTTGGCTTCCCTAGGGACTTACCTGGGTTCAACTAAGCTACTCTGACCCGATCCTGAACACAGGGTAAGAGAAACAAGTTCGCACCGGATAGAATGGCTCTGGCTCTGGCTCTGGCACCGGATACCAGAGCCATTCTGGTATCTGATCTGATTGAATTATTCTCCTTTGTATTCTTCTTTGTCTTTCTTAATAGTACTATATTTTTCTTGTACAGAATATCTCACATGAATTAGTTATTTACTAGATGAAACTGCATTTCATAATAAATCGAAGAAAGATTCCTGGCCATGGGATCATGTTCTTGGACGTTGGCTTTCTCCATGAAAAGTAGTAGACTAGTAGTTACAATAGGAATTTTTGCATCGTCTAACTTGAGTCCATTTAATAAAGAGCATATATAGCTCCAGCTCCACCACGCTAATATCTTAATTCATTTGGGTGATGTTATGTTTATAAATGGGTAGGAGGGTCTATTGACAAAACTAGCAGAGAAAAATTATTTTGACAAACATTATGTTTTGTTTTTTGGATTACTCATTACACATTCGATTACTCGAGCACGTAACGTCAATATTTTCTTTAGGTGTTACCGTTTAGAGAGAATCTATTGAGTTTTCCACATCAACTGTACTAAAAAATAATTGGTGTTTTAGTTTTTTAAAATTATAATGGACTCGACTATAAGTGGAGTGGTGTGTTAACACACGGACTTATGTATAGCAAAACTCTACTGTATAGTACTCGACAAAAATTTTTTTGAAACTTAGGAAAAGTCTATCAAATATCACAATGTGTTATGCAGAAGATCCCTAAAGCATTACTCAAAAGTCACACGTATTATGCAATCGAGTGTTCCCAAAAGGCCATGAAAGTTGAACACAAAATTCTGGATGATATGAGTCTTAAGGCAAGGTCCTTTGGAGTCATCCACAAGGAATAAATCCAATCCACCAGATTTATGTACTTGGTAATCTAGGAGAACCTAGTACGGATTATAAACCTAATGTTGATAAACGTTACGCCTGCCAGAGCAGTTGATATGATCAGCTAAGCGATCTATGTAAAGGTCTACAATGTGCAAGCATTGTGCAGACCTTTGAGAAAAAAAAAAAAAAAAAAAAAAAAGACTCGCTAAGAAAAAGTGGGTTTTTTTCATATGGGTCCTACTTTTTTCTCGAAGGGTCAGCGCGGTGCTTGCACATTTTAGACCTTTACATATGATTTTCCAAGTAATAAATGGCTAAAAATGGAGGGGTGAAAAGGCAAGGCAGGAATTAAGAGGATATCAGGCAAGTTCAGCAGTTTCTACCAGTCATTGACAATTTAAGTTATGAATTCAATCAAAGAAACACATTCAACTCCATTGGGGTATGATGGAGATAGGATGATGAAGTTACAAGAAGTTACCAGCAATCAGAACTAAGTGGTTATATAGGTAAATGAAATGAAAACAAAATACAGATTCCCTGTTCTTCAAACCAAAACCTCTCTCCCTATTGTATCACAGTACACAAAGGGGACATTGTTGTGGCGTCTTCCAAATAATGTTTCATTACAAGATTTTCTCTACCACTAACACAATTATCATGCAATCGAGCGTTAGCTTCTACCTGAAATAATGAGGGTCTTCAGTGTAGATTTATGGAGCACCCTCCATCTATACCACGGAGGAAATATGCACTGAACACAAAACTACACTATCTGGTACTCTTGAAAATATAGATCAGAGCTAGGAAATCAGGCATGTAGGGTGGCAACCTTTTGCAACAAGCCATTGACTGCCTCATCATTGTCCTCAACAATTGGTTCCTCCTGCTGTTAACAAGCAAATAGACACATACATGATCAGATAAATGCAGATAGTTCCAAGAGAAGAGAGACAAGCACCAGATTAATGCTGACACTAGGTCATGGACCTCTTAGATTACATAGGTTATTTTGTTATTTTTATTACACTTTACAGTAGTATTGGTGGGCGGGGGGAGACCCTAAAAGCTGCCCATGAAAAAGAGTTGAATCCATTAAGTCTCGAGTAGCTTAAGCCAAAGACCCATCATTTGAGAGCAAGTACAAACCACAATCAGAATGGCAGCCAGAACAAAACAGCCCTCATTTTAAACAGTTAAAAATGTCGATTGGTGGGTAACAGTGATGATGCTTATCACCCAAGAATGAAGAAAGTTTTTTGATAAGTCAGTACGGAAGAAAATTTCTGAGTTCTATGAAGACAAGAATGAAGACTCCAAACGCAATTTTTTGGGGGTGGGGGAATTATTATTACTTTAGTTTCTGAGAGACTTTTTCTGTCCACAAACAATCAGTTGATCATTTTATTTGGACAAATGCCCAAGAGATTAATAGAGATCTATCATCAACATCCAGACATTGAAACAGGAGGGTATGTTTACAAGAATGGTAATTACCTCTGAATCTTTTCTTGATTTCACAACCACACACTTGGAAGCACTAATACTAGCGCTCTTCAACAGACTTCGAGCACTGTGGTTCGGCTTACTAGGTCCATTTTGTGTATCTGTATTAACATTTTCTGAATTTTCATATTGCTGCGACCTTGGAGGACTCTCAAGACCTGTAGCAACAGAAGCTGCAGTTTGCTTTTCAATTTCACTTTTGGGGTCAGTAGTCTCATCCTTGGGTGCACAAACCCGCTCCCTGGAAAAAGTAAAATGCAGGAAATTTATATGAAAGCAAAAAACATCATCTGACTTGGTTTATTAAATTTCCTAGCCTTTTGTTTTGGCAACTGGGGATGGCTTAGCAGCCCAAAAATATAGATTATTTTATTACCAAGGAAAAAACCTTTCAATTTGAAAACCAAACAAATGATGCAACAAGGATCATTCTCTGGTCAAAAACAATTGAAATTGGGTGTACTCTTTTCCACAATGACAGACGAATATTGATAAGTACAAACTAATAACATGGCAACTTTCAATTTAAAGGCGTACCTAGGTAAGGAAGCATGCTGCCTTTGGAGTGGAGTGCTTCTTTCACCTTTACCATAATGCTCTTCAAGATGCGCAAACTGCCGTTTGAATCGATCTACACCACTAAATTGCAAAATACATTTTACTCACTGATAATCATAGCATGAATCTTATTTATAAAAATAATTGCTTTTTAGCATATAACTTGAATTTCTGACTTGCAAACTTGCATCAAAATTCAAACTGCATTGGTTCAATATTTATTCCAATCAGCAGCAAGATAAGCACAATAATGCTTTCCGCTAAGAAAAGAAAACATGTTTGAAGCACCAAAACAATGTCTCAGGCTATGAAAGTCAAGAATATAGGTCCCTCCATTAACAGGAGATCTCATCTCACACGCATTGAACATGATGTTTAGCCCAAACGAAAACATAGAGAAGCTATATAAAAAGTAAATACAGGGGAGGGGGGGTATATAATTCAGTGATGCCAACAGAATTAAATTATAAAGGAAATACAAAGGGTGACGAAACCCCAACAAAAACATCGGAAGTAGGGTGCCAAAAAACCATTTGATCTGTACCCTCGTATGTTGGTGCTTTTTTATTGTTAAAAATCAATGGAACTGGTCAGAAGCAAACCAAAAGTGATCTATCAAGTTTGAATAGGCTACATCAAATAATTGTAGATTGAAAGCATTCTCATTGGCACTGTTTCCTCCTATTGGGTCCATGACTTTGCATAACCATTAATTCAATCAATTTGGGAATATCTATGTAGTCCGTGCTAAACATGCATTCATTGGTTTAAAAAAATCACAATTACTCCAGTCCACATTCAAAGCTGGCTGGAGCAGTGGTCACTGATACAGTAACTGCTATGTAAAGCTTTTGGGAGAAATGACTAAGAATTTAAGTAATAATCAGTATAAATGAGTAAGCATTTCAGATTTATAGCCAAAATTATTCATGACCAGCCATTCTTTATGGAGAAAAATTCCGAGATATAGAGGGCAATCGTGATTGCAAAATGGGCAAGGCTGAGATCTTGATGAAGCTAAAAAAACAAAGTGAGGACTTTCCTAATTAGGTGCATTCACTCCATATACTTCCTGTGTACTTGGGCTACACCTATTTTCATAATAATAAACTTGGTTTTACTTATTAAAAAAAAAAAGCAATTGAGGACTAAACTCTTTCTTTTTTATACTAGGGAATGTTTACCTTTACGCCAAAGAGAGGACTAAACTATTAAGTAAATTCTATGGCCTGTAAGTTTCTTCACCGATGAAGGATTGCTCCATTCTGGCTTATGATTTTTTCAAAACTTATTACTTTAGCATCTATCTCATGCAGAGGCTCATCTTTTTAAGTTATATATCAATGTTGACTATTGGGGACTTTTTTTCTCTAAAAAACATAATGATGATCAGTGGGTTGTACATCATTTGATTGGGAAGTTCTCTCAACAGCTGAAGAAACTGATAATACACTGGGACCAGGTAATACAAAACTGCAGACATGGCAGAGTCCTAGTAAATTGTGAGTTAAAATCTAAGTCATGGAATCCTACAACAATGCTGGACAAGAACAACGGTGTTCTCTATATCGTAGATTTACAATTTCCTTCAATATGCCATAGATTTTGAACCATTGAACATTTAGATGACATAATTTAGAATCTGAGATGTCAGTACGAAGTAGACCAAATGACAAATGCAGCATTAGGTTTACAAAAGAAAATAAATAAAATAGCTCTCATATAATAACAATAACATAAAGTGAAAAACCATAGACAATTGCCCAACCTTGGGTACATAAAGCTAGTCTGATCTCCACCTTGAAGATACTCCTGCAGCATCTGGGGATGATATTCTAAAATCTGTTTGATTCAAAACAAAATTTAATATAGCCATCATGAATAATAGAAGCCATTTTGCTACATAAACAAGCATCAAAATGTGTTGCCATACCTCTCTATAGATTAACTCTCTAACATCATCTTTAGTCAGTTTCCTCCTCTCAAACTCAAACTCAAGTTTTGATATAGGTTGAGTGGATGAAGGTTCACGCTCCACATTAGATAAACTATTGAAGTAAGGATCAGATAATGCCTGTCAGAATAGGAGTAGGGGACATTAGGAGATATTACGAACTCAAACATTTAGATAAATGAAATTCGATTCATTTCTCTTTAGTTTAATTGGAACCTTTGTCTGGAAATTGTTTGACTGAACATAAGTTACCTCTTCAGCCGTGGGACGATCTTTAGGATCAAATGCAAGTAGGCGCTCTAGTAGGCGAAGAGCCAATGGATCCGCATTAGGGAACTTTTGGGAGAAAGGAACTGGTTGCTTTTTCCGCATGCTGCTCAGATACCTTCTTGCCTTTTCATTCCGAATCTGCCAATATCATGGTAAAGTATCAGTTAAAATAAAATCAAAATTAAGAAACTCAGAAACACGATTTGCTTACAGTATGTGATTGGTTTGTCTAAGATAATGAAAAGGAAAAGCAACTAGAATGTGAAAACTTACCCTTGCAATAGATTCTTGAGCAGGAGTGCCAAGAAAATCAGTCATGAGATCTAATTGGTGCACCACATTTTTTCCAGGAAATAGTGGTTTTCCTGTAAGCATTTCTGCAAATATGCATCCTGCACTCCAAATATCAATAGCAGGGGTGTACTGCAAAACAATAAAGACCGTAGAAACAGTTCAATACCAATTTGACAAATCAAACATGTTAAATATTTGATTGTAACTTGCTCATGCAGAAAAAAGAAAGGAAATTAAAACCATGCCACTATATACTAAATAAAAAGTCAATGACAACTGTTGAAGGTGACAAATTTCCTATAGCAAGCATAGTCTTAAGACTCAAAGCAAACAACAACTCTTTCAACACAGGACACTAGGACTACATTCATGACATGGGCAATATTTGCATTACTTTATTAAGCATCCTCACTGTTTGAAAGTCTATCATCAATGACAATATGGGTGTCCAAATAGGCCCATTGATCATTCCTAGTACGTATCACAAGGTTGGTCCAAACGTGTGAATGGACCAATTTGAGAAACAATTGAATGGACCTAATCAGAATTCAGGAAACTAACCAAACTTGGAAAATTATAGCCCTGTGCCATTATGCGATCCAAATGGAGCAAAAAGCAAATTTTCAACCTTAAGTGGATGAATCGTCCAACATTGAATCATGTGTCTCCACAGAAATTAATGAACCATGCCGTTATTAAAATGGGATGAAAAGATATGAAGCATTCACCAAGGGATGGGAAAAAATAAGGCTTTATAGAAGACACGCTTCACTTTATAAGATACTTTCAGTTTACATTCACAAGGTACTTGTCAACATCCACTTCAAACACCAAAATCTTGAAAATTTGGCTATCGCGAATGGATGGCTCTATTTCTTTCTAACAAATAGTAGATATAGAGAGTTTGATGCTTTATAGTGATCTTCCATTAGTTAAAAATAAAACACAAAATAAAAGCTCTGCTAATAGTGCAAATAAGAGAACAAGCTTAACTTGGAATTAAAATTGCAACCACAAACAAATAAATAAATAGTAGCTCGAGTAGAGGAGGCCTTCGCAAAAATGCCCATCTAGAATTTTATTTAATAAAATATAGGAGTTCAAGTATGCAGTAACCTGTGTTGAACTTTCTCAAGCAGATATTATGCAAGTAAGACAGAATTACAAAAAGACTAACAAAGATACAAAATTAAGAAAGGAACCAATTAAAGGAACACCTATGTAACTTAACAAGAAATTAGTTTAGAAGAATCGTATTTTCATATCACTTCATCCAACAGAGCAAATGGCAATAGGATAATCAAGGTATTTTTGCAGCTCTTGTGATTCAAGATATAAAAGCATCAGGTAAAAAAAAGAAGATAAAAAGCAGCTTACTTTCGAGAAAAACGAGCCACACAGTTCAGGTGCACGATACCATCGCGTTGCAACATAGTCCTTCAATAGCAGCAAATAAGTTGGAAAGCAATGATTCTGATGCTAAGACTAGAAATAAATTGAAAGCAAACTAACAATATTTTCTAAAATTTTACTAAAAAATCATAGTAAGAAATTCAGCAAAATGCAAAGACAGAACAACTTACAGTCCAGAAAATTGCGGACGGGGCATCATTGAAAGACACACGAGCAAGCCCAAAATCACATATCTTTAATTTGCAGTCAGCATTAGCAAGAATGTTTTTTGGCTTTAAATCTCTATGAAAGACATTTGCTGCAAGTAACTTAGGAAAATTAATCAACTTTCATTAAAGGCTAAGGGATTAGTGAAAAAGACCAACCTGTATGTATATACTTCAGACCACGAAGAAGCTGGTACAAGAAAAACTGATAATGCTCAGGAGTAAGATCATCATTTGCCTTAATTACTTGATGAAGATCAGATTCCATTAACTCAAAAACAACATATATATCTCTAAATTCCCGTCGTGAAGGAGGAAGCATAATATGCTTTATTTCTACAATATCAGGATGACGCAACAACCGGAGGAGCTTAATTTCTCTCAGAATCCTAGTGGCATCAGAAACATGTTCAAAAACGTCATTAATTTTCTTAATTGCAACCCTTTCTCCAGTATGGGTGTCAATTGCAGAGCCAACAACACCATAACTTCCTTTCCCAACGACTTCTTGAATTTGGTACCGGCTTGCCTCTCCGTACTCTGTGAAGAATTCTGTCTCTAACCCACCCTGTAGGAGGAATAGTAGTTGTTATTTATGACAAAATAGTTGAAAATTCTCTACATGAAGAAAGGACAAGAAAACATCAACTAATACAACTTGTTTATGTCATTGGTGTTGTAACAAATAATAAATTCAACAAAAAGACAAGCAGGAGACAGATATCTACGGCAAAAAACTACTCTCCTATAACAAGTAACAATAAATGGATCTTGAAACTTGCACCATCATGAAACTGATACCAGTTTCTTAGATGTATAGAAAATATTAACAAAAACTTAGCTGTCATACATGCATCTTTTACATCCATTCTGCAATATTCATAACCTTTCTAGAAAGCTGATAAGCCACCATCCCAAGTAACATCTTCCAACAAGAAAAAAATCAGCTACTTTTCTTGCCTTTGGGATGCCACTTTCAAAAGAAAAATGAATAATCTTATTCAATCTCATACATTGCAAATGCTTCAATGGATTAACATCTATCTCAATATCATGGATCTCCATCTTTCTCAGGATTTTAGTCACTATTGAAACAGTGTAGCCAGCTAAAGTGAAATATCAGTCTCCCTGGCAAGAAAAATATCAGTCTCGCTGCTGAGTGGAAAATTATTCTTCATTGTATTATGTGGTGTCTTTGGATGGAGGGAAATTGTTGATGCTTTGAAGATTGGGAGCGTTCCATGGATGAGCTTAAGAGATTCTTTTTCAATATGCTTTTTTCTTGGGCTTCTGTCATTGATTGCAACAGGGCTAGTTTTCATTATTTTCTTGTATTCATTACTAGTTCCTAGTTGTTGTTAGGTTTATTCTTTGTATACGTCCTATGTAGTTGGGCTATGCCTACTTTTATTTCAATAAAATTTTTATCTTTATCCAAAAAAATATATATATCTCCACATCCTCGATACCACCAATTTATCAAATGAAAGGCTCTCTGCAAACTTAGATTAAAAAAAAAAAATACTGCCTTCATACCAAATCAAATGCCTTACTTTTTCTTTTCGGAAAGTCCAAGAATATGTGTCCACTTTGAAAATATTAAAATACTTGTGCATTTTCTCGTAATAGCCTTTGAAAAACATTAAAAATGACACCTATCTATAAAATGCATGAGACTTTTCAGGAAATTTATTATGTAGAATCCTTTTCATTAATAATCTTGCCATTTAAAAAAGGACATTGTAATTATGATCGAGGAAGTATATTTTATCAATTCCATATGGTTAAAATAAAAAACAAAACAGATTTTTTTTTTTTTACAAACAGATAGGAGAATGGTAGATACACACAGCCCCACTAGATTTCATTGACAATTTCATCCTACAAACACTTTGGAGATGTACATCGTACATGTGAGTTATCATGGATACAATTTCGCAGTACAATTCAAATGGACCATAAATCCAACCAAGGGGTGAATAAACACAAACTGCCAATGATCAGAAAGAAGCTAATTAGTTGATTATGTGGATATAACAAAACTAGCGGGGAAATATCAGAGTGAGACCAGGAACTATATAGCAATAATACAGATCATAATGTTAATGAATCAATAGTCAACAATCCCAATGGCCCTAGTCAAGAAGTCAAATCATAAGGGTTAACAATGCAGCGGAACCCCAAGATGCACTACTTTATTGCACTACTTATCCATCCTCATAAAATACATTAACCTTTAACTGATGATGGATGGCAAGAGATCAAAGCCAAACATCACAAATTTTAAAAAATTCAGAGATCCTCGAATTTCAGCTTTTTAAAGTAATCAACACAATAAATTTGCAGGAGAATTGGTTCTAACATCCCTCTGCTCGGTTGCTGAGAAAACAAAGGAAATTAAAATAACCGACTGGTACTTGTTTCCTAGAAATCGAAAACACAATCTAATCGAGTTAAATAGACTAGAAAATCTTAGCTCGGTAAAGTCCCTCAGGTTCGACAACATCATTTTCCCAAATTTCAAAACACGATTCTCTTCTACATTTTACCATCGAATAGACGAAAGATAGCAAACCCTTTTTTTAACTAACTTTTGCTGATCCAAGTCGAATGCCATTCGTGAATACGATAATAATAAGAAACAGATTTAAGGACCCTTTTACGAGTTAAAAAATAATAATAATAACACCAATAGGTAAGCATGAAAATGGAAATACTGTTCCTCCATTGATCGAGAAAAAAAAAACTCAAATCAAACAAACAAGATATGAACAATCAAATCAAATCAACACCCAGGCAAAAAACAAAAGAACCCCCAAATTAAACCAAATGACAAAGAGATCTCAGCCATTTAAAATAAAAAACACCCAGATCTCCAAAAAGAGAGAAAAGGAGAAAAAATAAATAAAAAAAAAAGGAAGAGACCTTCTTTTGGGAATCCATGGAGCCAGGTTTGGAGTTGGTGGTCCGTTTGGGAACCTTAACGAGCTTCAAGCAAGACGTATCAAAGTCTCCCACTGGGGCTTCCTCTTCTTCTCGTTCCTCTCCTTGTTTTAGTCCTTTCTTACGCTTACGAACTACGGATGATTGAGCGCAAAGTTCGCTCACAGAAGAGACGTGGCCACAACTATCATCAATAACGATATTTTTAGCGTGCTGATTATTATAGGTGTTAGTGTTGGTGCCTGAACCGTTACTATTTCTGTAGTTATATGTGCGACGTTGAAACCAGCGACGAACCCCTTCCACCAGTGTACTTCCACTCCCCATACACACAAAACTCCCTTCCCACTTCCTCGTTTCCCTGCCACTCGATCTATTCAGCGTTGCCCTCCTCTCTCTCACTCTCTTTCTTCCCTTCCAAGAATCTCTCTCTATCTCTCTTCGTAGTTTTTGCCACCTGCTCTTCTTTCTTGGGTTGTTTAGCTTGCCTTTCTTGGGGGGGCTTTGGGATGGGACAGAGAAAGTGAAACAGAGTCGTGTGGTTGCTTTTGAGAGATGGGCTGCAGTGAATGAATGATGCAAAAAAACGGTATATAAACAAATGCTTTGCTCCCGACGTGTCGTGAAATCTGTGAGAACGTGTAGTTTTTTATTCAGTGTTGGGTTTTCTTTTCTGTTCAATCATCGAGAGTTTTGCATGTTCTGTCAAGACAAAACCAAGTTTTGACCTGACTCTTTGATGTCATCACTCTCAATCTCCTCCATTATTTATGCAAGAGTTTCTAGGCTTTCCCTTCAAGACAAATTAAGCAGTCATGATCAGGTAAAAATACTGTCACTTTTAGTTCTGAGGAGGCACTTTGATGGATCTGAGATTAGATTTTTTGTAGGACACAGTGATTCCCAAATCTTAAATGGTGTTAAGAGTTTTGAAATCCATATCCAAATATTCTCTCAATAGTTTTGGAGGATCTAGTTACAGCATACTGGGATCTAATTTAAAATGCTAGTTTAAAAAAAAATAATAGTTACTGTCACAAAAAAATTTTATAAAAATAAATTCACAAATTGACATGATTTCATATGATACGTTAGATTTATTTTATAATCTAACATATCACATTAAGTTACGTTAATTTGTAGATTTACTTTTAGAAATTTCATTATAGATAAAGATTTCTCTTTAAAAAATAAGTGATTGCCTTCTCTGACCCTTATCAATAATTGATAAAGATTTCAATGGATCATGGAAGTGCTTGTAGTATTGTTCATTTTGAAAATAAAAATTTTATATACAGTCACTTTTACATATTCTTTTGTACACTCCATTAATGTGATTGATTGCGTCATTTTTTTTAATACAAAATAACTGATTTGATCAATCACATTAATAGAGTGAACAAATAATAATAAAAAATGACTGTACGTAGAAAAACTCGAAAACAAAAACAACTTCCCAATTAATGTACTATATTATATTATAGCTATAATGTACTATATTATAGTTATTCAATTAAAACAACTCCCCAATGGTGGTGGCTTTAAATTTTTTTCCTTAAAATCTAATAGTTGTGAGAATGTGTTTTTGAATGATTTTGCAATATAGAAGCAAGAACATTCGAATGCTATACAGTCTAGTTTTACTTTGTAGTAAATAAAACAAATTCTTTTACTTTTAAGTAGGTGAATACACATAATCTCTTATCGTAGGGTTAAATTTCACAAAATTAAATTTATAAGTGATATGATTTCATATGATACGTTAAATCTACTTCATAATAAAAGTAATTTTAAAATCTTACGTACTATATCAAATTACGTCAATTTATAAATTTATTTTTATAAAATTCTTTTATATATAACTAAAGCATTTCTCTTGACATATTTTGTGGGTGAATAAATTATCTTAAAAATCATTTCTTTTTTTAAATAGAAAAAATACACTAGTTGAAGAGGTTTGACAATTATGCAAGAGCATGGAGCAACCGCAGCCACACAATTAAAAACGCAAAAGAAAAAAACTGCTCACTCTTGTTGAAAATTTCAGCCTATCAAAATGTAGGCACACATTGTTGACAAAATGGACTTTTGATTAATAGAAAAAGGGCAAGAAAGAGTAAAAGCTTCGTAAAATAATAAAAGTTTGCACATTGGGTGTCTTTCTTTGTAAAAACGATAACTCAACATCATTTTTCACAATATTTTATAAAATAATATTTTAAAATAAGAGAGTTTTATAAAGTAATTTATAAAAATAATCTTAATTTATAACATGTATGATAAAATATGTTGTGATGCATATCGTTACTCATTTATATGTGATGTATGACTCAATTATCCGGGAAGTAAGGGTGGATTCCGTTTATGTCAATCAAAGACAATTATCTCCGTTGAAATAATAAACATGGAGGAGTTTGCACGCAATTATGGAATTTTTTTTTTTTTAATCTTTTTAACAAATAAAAGAAAAGAAATCAGTTTATTGTAGTGTTAACCTCTTTTTTATTCTTTTCCAAAATCATAATTTTAAATAGAAATATCGGATTCTTCATCAATAAAAGAAAATAATAATTTCTATTTCATAATATATTTGATGAAAGTATTTCGTTTGTATAATTATGCATAAAAAAATAGCTTAAATATGCTTGACTTTAAGATTGGCGTTTATCATTATTCTTTGTTTTGATAAAAATAAAAAATAAAAAAACTAACCAAATCTAACTAATTTGTAACTAAAAACTAACAATTACAATTGTAATACCTAGACCCACTAAAATATACTCACCGTTTATGTTTCATATTTTTACCTTGGTTTTTCTTTTGTCCACATTTTACACACATATATGTGTCTATAAATAGCAAAAAATTGGAGCATGTCACACTTCATTGAAGTCATGTCCAATCAAATTGTTTGAGGACGTGTTTTGTACTCCTGGAATTAGTCCTACCAACTTGCAACTAGAAAATAAGAGCGGCTCAAAGGTGGGAGCGACGCCTCTAATACCTAAGTCAGTGATGGTAAATCGTGTTTTCATACATTCAGGTATTTATATGGGTAGGTTGCGTCCATATGGTAAAGCTTGTCCTTCAGAGTTTGGCTTCATTCCTTCTTCACTATAATGCAGGTCGTCAGGATCCTAATTTTGCCCATGTGAGGGTGAATATCTTGTTGGGAGTCATTAATTCCCCACGTTGTTTGTTATATTATTAAGCCCATATTAACTTCGATAGGATTTGAATTTCGTGCTCATGTGCTTTGGTAGTCTTGCTCGTTTTGTCTCGAGATAGTATGCTCGTTATGTTTCTAATAACCACATGGCTGGCCCATGGGCCTTGGGGCCATGAACCTTAATCTTTGATCCACTCTCTTGAGTGGAATATTTTGAATAGCATACCCTGTGGTAGAGCATCGGTTATCCACATTTCCAGCCCAGTTAGATCACTAAAGGCATTCAAATCTAGGGAGCCCTTGCCAAAGTACATGTTGAATGGTACCCTTAAGGTACCTTAACACCCTCTTTGCAGCATTCCAATGAGTGGAGGTAGTTGATTACATGAATTGACATAATTGATTCACTACAAAGGCAATTTTTGGGCGTGTCAATGTGCAATACTGAAGTGCTCCAATAATCTGATGGTACTCAGTAACGTTGGGGAGAGGGTCACCTGTTGATTGGGAAAGCTTGACTCTTGAAGTGAGAGGATTAGAACAGGGCTTTGCACCAGCCATTTTGGCTTGGTGAAGTACATCAACAATGTATTTAGTCTGAGAAACGTGCAGGCCAGTTGCATCTCGGTGAACTTGGATGCCCTAGAAATAAGATAATGGTCCCAAATCCTTCATTGCAAAGTCTTATTGCAAGGAGGAAATCAAACTCATGATCATAGATAGATGAGTGCCAAGAATGATTAAATTGTCAGCATATACCAAAATGAACAAATGAGTGTTGTGATGATGACAAGTAAATAGAGAGCAATTCACCTAGGAAGAGTTGAAGCCAAGCTGCAACAAGGACTGAGAGAGCCGCTGAAACCAAACTCTTAATTAGAGCCTGCTTAAGTCCATAAAGGGACTTTTGCTTTATGGACTTAAGCAGCTTACACACATGAGTGAGGGATCGACGATCAATGAACTCAGAGGTTGCTCCATGAAAAACTCATCTTGTAATGTCCCATACAAGAAGGCATTAGACATACCAAGCTGTCGGAGAGGCCAATTAAAGTGAACAACAAGTGCTAACACTATTCGAATGGTGGAAGGCTTAACAACAGGGTTGAAAGTCTCGAAATAGTTGAGACCATCTTGTTGTTGAGACCCTTTAGCCATAAGGCGAGCTTTGAATCTTTCAACTGAACCATCAGATTTTTGTTTCACTTTGTACACCCATTTGTTCTTAATGATGTTGCGATTGAGAGGCTTAGGACATAAAGACCAGGTCTGGTTGGCTTGTAGTGCCTAAAACTCCTTTTGCATGCCAGTTCTCCAATCAGCACACTTTACAATTTGAGTGAATGATGAGGGAGTTGTAGGAATAACTTGAGAATACAATGCGCACAAGGGATGCTTGGTGAAGTAATATAAGTGGTAGTCAGGAAATTGTTTGAGACAATGATTACCTATCTTAGCACGAGTAACCATAGGATGTGTGGAGACAATGTGACTAACACTAAAGGAGGAAGTGGACTGGTTACCACTTGTAGGTTCTGGGGAAGGAGGCAAAATAAAATCTAAGGATGATGGGGAGCTACGTGGATCAGAAGTATGTGTGGTTGTAGTTGGTCGAGTGGGTTGATTGGCAAAGTTATGTTGAGAGGAAGGTAGTGAAATATGAGGAATATTCAAATAAAGGAAAATAAGCATGAAAAGATACCTGAGTAGTAGCAGCAGTTGTAGTAAGAGTGCAGCCTTCAGGATTAGACTCCATGACAGGTGGCCTCTGTAGGGATTGAGTGGAGGCACGAGCAGGGAACATGTATTCATCAATGATCACATTCCTACTGAGATAGACACGATTAGTTGAGGGGTCTAAGCAGCGATATCCCTTATGATTTGAGATGTAACCTAAGAATATGCAGTTTTTGGAATGAAAAAATAGTTTGTGGTCATTATAGGGTCTTAGAAGTGGGTAACAAGCACAACCAAACACCTTGATTAATTTATAATCAGGATCTTTGTGTAATAGTATTTGAAATTGAGATTTATTTCGCAAGACAAAAGTAGGGAGTCGATTAATTAGATAAATGGTAGTGCTAAATGCTTCGACCCAATATTTAAAGGCAAATGAGAATGAGCTAGCAAGGCTAAACCAGTTTCGGTTATATGCCTATGTTTCCTCTCGACAATGTCAGTTTGCTGAAGGGTGTGAGGGCAGAACATTTGGTGTATGATTCCATTGGATGCGAGAAACTATTTAAATTGGTTGGAGGTTAATTCACCACCACCAACTGACTGAAAGTATTTTATTTTGTTATTGAATAAGTTTTCAACATAACATTTGAACTTAACAAAACATGGGTAGGCATTAGATTATTTTGCACGCAAAGGATATAGCCAACTAAATCTAGAAAAGTCATCAATAAACACAATATAATTTCGATAACCACTTATGAAAGAGATGGGAAAACACCATAAGTCAAACTGTATTATTTCAAGTGGAGTCCTAAACAATCGAGTAGAAATATATATATATATTGAAGAGACTTGCACTTTGCTAATTGACAAGTCTCACAAATTGAGTTATTGTCTATCGAGCCCTTAATTGGAAGATTACATTGAGATTTCAACATCTTAAGGACACTAGATGCTGGGTGACCCAAACGTAGGTGCCAAAGTGAAGAATCTATAGAAACTCCAAACTGGGCAGTGTAAGCACTTACTTTATTGGTTGAAGTTAGGAATTGAATAGGGTAGAGACCATACCTACTTGGCCTTTGTAAAAGAGTCTGCCCCACGAGGTTGTACTTCACAACAACAAAAATCAAAGGTAAGTTTGAACCAACAGTTGTTATCATGACAAAAATTTTTAATAGACAAAAGATTGACATCAGCATTTGGGCAATGAAGAACATTATTTAAATGGAAGCGAGAGGTTGGTGTTTCAAAATGGATAGAACCTATGTGTGTAATATGCATACCAGAGCCATTACCTACTGCAACCTCATTTTCACCTTGGTAAGTTGTACTGATTTGAAGATTACTCATATCTACAATGATGTGGCTATTGGCACCATTGTTAGTAAACCACATATGATCTATATAAGTGTTGTTAGGATCAAAATTTGTAGCAATCATGGTTGCCAACTGAGTTGGAGGGTGTCATCCCTTGTAAGCAAAATCCATCATGTGGAAGCAATCAAGTGCTTGGTGCTCTTACCACATATTTGACAAGGAGGTCTGGTTTGAACAGGAAAGGAATAGGATCCAAGCATGTTTCCTTTCTTCTGATTTGATACAAAGGATTGTTGGTTTTTATAGGAACCTCCTGAGCGAGTTTTTTTGCTAAAGTGGTTCTTTTGTTTCTGAGAATAAAGAGCAAGACTACCAGCATCTCAATTAGTTGTTGGATTTTGGGTGTTAATTAGCATTTCATAATTAAGTAATTCAATTTGAAAATCATTAAAAGTAAGCGAGGATTTTCGAGTTGCAAAAGAGTAGGAGGTGATGAAGGCATGAAAAGATGGGTTTAAGTCACTGATGATATAAGAATCTAAATCATCTTCATCAACTGGCTTGTCAACAATGGCCAATTGATTAGCCCAGGACTTAGCTGTTTGCAGAAATTATGTGCATGTCTTAGATCTTTGACGAAGTGATTGCAACTACCTCTTAGGCTGCATTTGGTTGCAAGACTCAACTGAGCTCAATCTAATTTTAAGATGAGTCTAACATCCAAACATGAAACTCTCAAATTACTAAACTCATCTCAACTCAAAACCTCCTTACACATGGGACCCATAACTTTTTCAATTTAACACATCTTTATAAGTGGAACCCATAACCTTTTCCAACTTCTCATAAAAAGTATTAAACTCATCTTAACATTCAAACACACTTTAAACTTAGTTTAGATAGGTCCCACATAGCTCCCTCCACTATTCAATTTACTACTATTCATAAAGAACTGAGCTCAATTGAGCCCATCTCAACATCCAAAATGCAGCCTTAAAGTGTACCACTTGAGAACGTGAATGGGAGGCAAAACGTGAAACAAGAAGATTCCAAACTTGCTTGAACGTATTGAGTCCATAGATTGATGATAGGACAGTGTCAGTCAAGGTTGCATTCAACTTAATTAGTAAATTAATATTGATCCTTTTTTTCCCAAAGGACAAAGTCTGGGCTAATAGTTGATTCCAGAAAAATCAATGCTACGAAGGATTGGGGTAATTTGAGAAACCAATAGAAGATAATTGGTATTATCGAGTTTTACAGAAATAAGGGGAGCTAGATTAGGTGCAGCAAAGGGAAAAGAAGACGAGGCCATAACAGGATCGTAGAGGTGTTAACCTAAGAAGCTCTAGTACCATGAAAGATTGCAATTTGGTTTTGAAATAGCAGCCTACTTCCTGTTGTATATTCATTGAGTATATATAGAGTACATAGCATAATTATGTACAAAGGTTTCTTACATAAACTTATCTCAATCTATCACTTATCTTTATCTACAATATTTGAATTACAAGTGATCAATAATAAGATAATATCAGATAATGCATATAATGATAAATTTTAGCGCTGGCTTGATTGACATTTATCCCTATCGTTCTCTTGGTGATTATCATTAATACTAACAGGTGGAGTTGGATTAGGACTTGAGTTATGGCTTTGCTGAACTGTGTGCAGTAGGTAAAGCTATCCTAACATATTGGACCTAGCACAAATCATATTCAAACAGACCAGTTTTCTCAGAGCTTGGGAACATAGGGGAAGAAATTAGATCGATGCTCAAGAGTTTCAATTCATACGAGGTGAATCATAGTAAAGGTGTGGGAAATGAAGTGGCTCATAAGTGACACAATACATGAACCGACCAAACCCATGAACAAGGCAAGGAGCTGGACATTTTAACTAGGGGTCTAACTATCCCGTTCGGTCCGATTTTGGATATATTCTAAAACCAAACCGATATATACTAACTTTGAAATTTGAAGAACCAATACTATAGTGATAATATATTGTAGTATATTATAATATATATTATAATTGTATTATAGACTATAATGATATATTATAATATATAATATAGTGTTATATTATAGTATATTATAATTTACAATGATATAATATTAGTGTAACTACTAATACAATATACTACAGTGATAATATATAGTTATTTATATAAGATTTTAAAATTTAATATTATATTAATAAGTAATTTATGATATAATAAAAAATTATTTTACATATAATTGTAAAAATTATATATAATATAAAAATTCAAATAAAAAATATTTTATATAATATAAAAAATTAATATATATATATGAACCGGTCTGGTTCGGTTCAGCCCGGCATTAGAAAAATGGCACTGGATCGATTTCAATCGGTTTTAAGAAAAATGGAACCAGTACCGGTCCGATCTGGTCCAGTTTACCGATTCATTGGTTTTTCTTTTCGCCCCTAATTTTAACTGTTTTTCATATGCGCAGAGGTTCCTGTATATTAAAGTTATGCATTTTGTTGCTACCATGTTTTGCTTTCCTTTATTTATTATATACGTGCACAAAAGTCCTAAAAGTTTAAGTTTAATATAAACAAATTTAATCATTTAATTATATTATAACATTTCTCATGGTGAGATAAATTGAAGTAAAATATAAAGTAAGACTTCAAAGTCAATATTCCTGCTTTGATATCTTATTAAATTACTAATCGTCCTCAAACCTCAAATCGTATAATTATATTCTAACAACTAATTATTACTTAGCTTTTGGATTGAGCACTAGGATTATTCTTGTGGGCCTGTTTGGATAATGAGTTAATTCATGATCTCAACTCATCTTATTCCATCTCATTTAATCATTATAATTTTTCTAAACTTTCAAACAAAATATAATAAACAATTCAGTTTTTTAAATTTTAAAACAAAAATAATATTAGAAAACTTTTTATTCAATTTTTAACTCTCATCTCATCTTATCTCAACTTGAATTCAAACCTCCCTTAAGAAAACGTGTTTAAATGGGCTCGAGATCTTAGAGAGGGGTAAACAGTCACTTCTGCTACATACAATCACTTTTGCATACTCTATTGATGTGATTGACCAAAAAAATTATTTTATATTTAAAAAAAGTGATACAACCAATCATATTAGTGTATTATAAAATAGAGAGGCGAATTTTATAATTAATGACTGCAAACAATAAAATGAGGGTGCATGCAGGTATGCCATATTGAACGCGTTTGATCACATGAATGGGGTTGGAAATTAAATGGGCTTGAGATTCATGAAAAGGGGCAAATAAATTAAAATGAAAAATAATAAAATAGTTGTAAATGACATTAAATTAATACTTGTTGAAACCGTTATTAATAGAGAGATGAATTTTATAATTGATGAGTGGAAACAATAAATGAGGCAGGAAATTAAAGCGGTGGCATATTGATCAATGATTTTTACATGAATAGGATGGAGATCATTAGATGTAAACGAGTCCAGTTCGAACAAGTAGTACTGTAGTAGGTGATAAAACATTATTCATTTAATTTTTATTCAAATATGAGTCAAGCCCGAGCTTGTTTAGAAACATCTCCTTTAATATTTCGAATTTGTTCAAGAGCTGCTTTAATTTGACAAAATAGATTATTTACATTATATTTTATAAGTTTATCCACAAAATTTTGAGAAACAAACTTTGACCTTTTGTTAATATCTCTATAAGTTTAACATACACACATATCATAATTACAAGTATTCAAGTAACATGTTTAGTATTAAGAACATGTTCAAGTACTTATCTATTTAAATATATAAACTTTAAAGTGTTCTCATTATAAATATAGAGACGGTACTATAAATATCAATAGTTATATTTATAAGTTTTCGAGTTTATATGAACTTATACGAGTTGAGCTGAGTTTTATACGAGTTGTATCGTTTAATAATTGATAATAATTTTATATTTATGAAAATTTCATTTAATAAACAAATCGAGTTGAACTTGAATTTGATTGAACTGATGACGAGCGGCTTCTTTAGCATTCTTATTTATTTACAGCCCTACCAAATTATAAGATCACACTGACAACATGCTTGATTGAAGGCAAAATTGCTATCTAAGAATTACATGGTACACCTTTCTCAAAATAAGTTTGTTGATCCCCTTCCTCACAGTCTCAGTTATTCTATGGTGGGGTTTCTCAAGGAAGCACTTATGGTTGCTGGGATTTGGTAAATTTGGCATAAGCTTATTCATTCATTGTCATTGCATAATATTCTTGGAATTGAAAGAGGAAGGCCAAATAACACAAATTTATTACGACCACCAAGGTGGTAGTCCATTTGGTACAAGCTGATGTTTCTTGGTTTCGAGGTCAGGAGTTCAAATCAGGACATAAGTTGAAACCACTTGTAGTAGTAAAGTCTAACCTTTAGGTCATGGAATGGGTATTGGACCAATTGGATACTTTGGGGATGCTGTGGTGACGGGTTTGCCCTTGAGGTAGTAGCTATAGCTCAAGCCAGACATTCTGCAGCGCGGAGAGACTCCTATAGTCATGCCAAGGAAGGATTGCTACGCTGGTCACCCCTGCCTCCCTTTATTTGAAAGAAAAAAAAAACACAAATTTATTACGAAGACCAGAGTAAATAATAAATGCAAAAACTGAACATTCGTTTTTTTTAGAATGATATATTGTGGGAGATGACTGGCTATACCGTTTTGGTGGGACAATTGGTACTTCGAATAGCTCAGACATAGAGGACACAAGCTAGGTTAATTGGCACAACTTGGTATGATTTAGCTAAGAAACCCTGGTGTCTTGATTCTTTGGCTTGAAACTACGTGGAATAGGATAGATTGAGAATTTGATGAGCATTGTCGACGATGTGAATTACACCCTATATATGTGAGATGTCGATAATCTAGATCACTTATTTTTCCCTCATTATAACAAAAATGATTTTTTGTTATGAATTACTTACAACAAAAATGACTATTTACAATGAGATCATACTTATTTTAATTCGTAGAAAATAATTACTTTCATAGCAAATAACTGACCACGTGATAAAAGCGTTTTTTTTTGTAGTGTCTTGCCCTTTTGCCCGGCCAATGAATCTTGCAATCAGTGTATGTGTGAGGAGTGAGTGTAGAATGCCCGAATCCATGAGAGTTGTTCAACAATCATCAGCAAAGTTAAGGGTAAATCATTATATTGTAGGGTGACTAAGGTTGTCTTTAGTAGTCATTATGGGAGCTAGTGCAATATGCCAACCATCATGGGACGACAAATAGTAAGCATATAGCCTAACCCTAAAACAAAGCCAAATTTGGCTAGAGAACTTCTAGTAAACAAGCAATAAAATAAGTCAAGGCAAAAAAAATCCGGTTAATTGTAGTATGCTTTAAAGTAATATTCGTACATCAAAATCATGCCCTAACTTGTATTAAATGTTTTAGACAATATTTAAAATATGGTAGACCTAAACAATTTATCTATTTCATTCAAAATTATAATAAAGTCCAAATTAAGAAATCAAGAAGTTTTTCATACTATTAAAACAAGCAAAAAAAAAAACATAAAATTATAATAAAAGTTCAAACTTATACATATAGAAAGAAAAATAATGTTCTTCATCTCAGATTTTTTCATTTATAACCACACTAAATATTATATTTGTGTAAGTGAGTGTGGAGAGTTGCTGACTTGATAGGGTTTGATTTGAACTTAATTTTAAACTTCTATTGCAAATTAGATCATGTTATCTCAGTGGTGTGAAGGATTGTCCTTTATGATTATTTTTTATGGGCAATAAGTGAAGGTTGAATCATAGGTGGTGGAAGATGGTTTATGAATAATAGTGAAATGTTTTAAGT
Organism: Juglans cinerea; assembly: GCA_961763995.1. NCBI lineage: Eukaryota > Viridiplantae > Streptophyta > Magnoliopsida > Fagales > Juglandaceae > Juglans > Juglans cinerea. Next base: position 16,453,242 of record CAUIVZ010000016.1, read on the forward strand.
TAAGATGTTGAGATGAGATGAGAAATTTGTGAAAATTAGTGAAATAGTTTATGAATAATAGTAAAATGTTTTGAGTTAAGATGTTTCATGGGATTTTGGAAATGAGAGAGAGAAAATTGAATAAAAATATTATAAATTTAAAATATTGTAAGAATATAATTTTTTAATATAATTTTTATTTTGAGATTTAAAAAAGTTGAATTAGTTTTTGTGTTTTATTTGAAAGTTTGAAAAAATTGTAATGATTTAATAAAAAAGCTAAAAATTTAAAATTTAAAAATATTTGTATTTGAGTGATGTTTGAATGTTGAGATGAGACTAAATGAAATGAGTTGAGACTAACATCCAGATGGAGGCTCGAACAAACCTAGTTCCCCACATCTTGGGAATATATTATATAGTGTAAGGAATTAGATCAATGCTCAAGAGGTTCAATTCACAGGAGGTGATTACATTGGAATTTGGATGTGGAGAGCACATTCCTCTCGCCCATACAGTACGGGTCTAGGCCTTCACCTACTCATGATTTGAATCACAATACCGAATGGGCTCCTTAAAGCCGAGAAGGACCCAACCCACTTCCCATTGCTGACTAAGTAACCACCCAGCGACAATAAAGGAATGACAGTTATTATAACAATTCATTAGAGCAAGAACCCTCATCTTCAAGTTTGAATTTGAATAATAAATATGTCTATTATCACTTAAGGAACAAAATAGTTTAAAAGGTCTATATAAGAGGAGAACTCATATACGTAAAATGGATCATATTTATTGGTATTATTATTATTATCTTCAGTCACTGACTTAGACATTAGATGCATTCCCTTGAACCCCCAAGCCCTCTACTCGGTTGCAAGTAATCGTGAGGTGGTAGCGGTGAAACACGTCCATAACAAGATGTATTGGAAATGATCGAGTGGCTCGTAACTTACTAGATATGCTTGGCACGTGTTACAAATGAAGGTCCGTTGGAGTTCTTATCCAAAATTTATTTCCCATAACGTCATTAATGGTGGATTTTCAATTGTAATCGAACCATTTATTCAATGAAAAAGTTTTTATCAATCAATGGAACACAAGATTGCATGTTACATATAGTTCACATGTATGCTTGTTATTAAAATGTCTATTTATTTTTAAAAAAGTCAATTGTGTAATTATTTCATGCATATACACATTATTGATCATGATGATATGTAGCAATGATGAGAAGAGTATTTGGATAAAGAGACCATTTTGATATGAGTACGGATAGAGATATGGATAGAGATATTGACGGACCTTTTAAGGTTTAGAGTGAGAAAGATAAATACATAAAATAAATTTTATAATATTTATTGGATATTTAATGCTAAACAAAAATTTTTTTCAGGTAACTATAAGGTCGCGTTTGGATGTTGAGTTGACCTAACCTGACCTGAGTTCATTATGAATAGTAGTGAGTTGAGTAGGTGAAGTTAGTTATGTGAGACTCATCTAAAATGAGTTTAGATGTGTTTGGATGTTAAGATGAGTTTAGTACTATTATGAGAAATTGAAAAAGGTTGTAAGTTCCAAGTATAAAGATGTGTTGAGTTGAAAAAGGTTGTGGATCTCACGTGTAAGGAAATTTTGAATTTAGATGAGTTTAGTAATTTGAGAATTTGGTGTTTGGATGTTAGACTCAACCAATTAAAAAAATGATCAAATCCTAAGGCTAAGGACTACTGTAATAAATTTTCTTTTGTAAATATATTACGTGTGCGCATTTTTCTTGAAAATTGTACATAAGGATATTGTGCATGTAGACATATATTTATTATAATAAAACTGAAAAAAAAAATCAACACATAAGAATTGATGGGTTAATGACCAAAGAGCTCTTGTCTTTGTGTTTGGAAGTTTAAAGTGAGAAGCTTGAGACATTGCAAAAACGTTAGGTTCAATTTGGATTGAGAAATACTCTCAACCTCTCTCATCAGTATAATTTTTTCAAATTTCTACATAAAATACAATAAAAAATTTAATTTTTTCAAATATCAAACTAATAATAATATTAAAAAATAATATTCTAACAATATTTTATTCAACTCTTAACTTTCTTCTCAACTCATCTCATATCAACTCACTATCCAAACCTAACCAAGTTGAAACCCAACATTTTATTTCCTACAAACAAAAATTAATAAACTATTTAATATCATATTTAATTTTTCAAGACCTTTTAACCTCTCCTTCCTTTTCATTGGTAGTATAATTGGCTTGAAATGAAAATCGACCCTATTATTGTTCTTTAGAAATCTCATAAAAGTAAACTCATAAATTGACAATATCTCTTATAATATGATCGATATACTTTATAATCTAATATACAACATCAAGTCATGTCAGTTTGTGAGTTTATTTTTATAATTTTTTTTTGTGATTAGGCCTCGTTTGGTTACACAAATGAGATGAGATGAAATAAAAGTTGAAAGTTGAATAAAATATTGTTAGAATATAATTTCTTAATATTATCTTTGTTTTAAAATTTAAAAAAGTTGAATTATTTATTATATTTTATATGAAAATTTAAAGAAATTGTAATGATTATATAAGATGAAATGAAATGAGATAAGATGAGATTATTTGAAATGTGTAACCAAACCTAAAGCATTTCTCTTTTACTTTTGACCTATCAATCCCTTTACTAACAGAAAATATTAATATCATAAAAACCTAATAATACTAAACAAATGAACATTGTTTAAAAGTTTCTGAATTTATGAATATGTCAATATTAAAAGTAATTAATACTTGGTAAAATCCTTAATAATAGAAAATTAAATTTTATAATTGAAGAGAGGAAGCTAGTAATGAGGCTGGATGAAGATTCAAAATAAAATGACGTCCGAAAACATAAAAAGATAAAGATTGAAACCTTAAGTTCCCTCTACCTATTTTATGTTTGTATTTTCAATTTTTTTAATTGTTGTAATAAACCATGTGGTGGTGCCAGATAAAGTAAGCTATATAATTGAAACGGCATAATATTATTACTCTTTTATAATTGATGAGTATAAAGGACTCATGGCATATTGAAGGTATTTGATGTGAATAAGTTGGAGATTAATGGAGTTGAAAATAAATTAGGTTTGACATTGAATGGGGATAAATAAATTGAGTAATGCTAGATAAAATATTATGCTTGTCCGTGCATTTATTTTTTACAAAAAGTGCAGTCCATTATTAAAAAATAATTTGTTATGTATGTCTCAGTTTTATCTTTTTTTTTTTAAGTGAGTGCACATCGCTTGTACACTCTAAAACTGTAAAATTCATTTTCTAAATAATTTAAAACGAAAAATAATAAAATGGTTGCAAATGACATTAATTAAGAAAATGCTTAGGTGACTTAATAGAATCTTATAAAGTTGCTTTGAAAATAATATCAAAGTTGCTTAGGTGACTCAAATTTTTTTTGACAAAGTTCAACATTTTTAATATTTTCAAAGTTTTTATATACATATATCAATAACTATTTTATAAGAATTCAAGGAACATGTTTAGTACTAGAAACATAAGTTTTATATTTTATTTTCCAATTTTCTTTTATCTTGCTTATTAAACGCAATAATTAGAAAAAGTTAATATCTACTTATTCTATTATATTTTCAAACTAAAAGTAAAGAAAAAAAAACTCACTTCTCAATTTAAAATGTTAACATAATTTTGAATAAAGAAACACAATTTAAAAAGTTCATATCTATACTATATATAATAAGTGTGGATAGCCATGAACAATACTTTTTGTCGTCTTCCGTGTTGCAGTCCATTTTTTGTGTGTTTTCTCCTTTTTGTCCTTCTATTTTAACGTTTTGTGTCCGTTTAGCTGAGGGTATTTTGGTCTTTCAATGGTGTTTTGGTCTTTTCCTTTTTTTTCCTTCCCGAAATTTATCATTCCGTTTTAACGCTCTTTCTCTGGCTTTTATATTTCCGAAACACTTTCTCTCTCTCGCTATTATTTCCGAACTTGATTCTCTCTTCTTTCTACATGTTTGTGTATTCTCTCTTTCTCTCTGCATGTTTGTGTCTTCTCTCTTTCTCTGCGTCTTTGCGTCATCTTCTCATGGCTTCTCTCTCTGATTTTTATTTCCGAAAGTGACGCTCCCTCTCAAGCTTTTCTCTCTAGTTTGTTTCTTGAGGTTTTTTTTTTTGGTGATGTTGTTAGTTTGGCTTACATGGGTTTGTTGGGTTTTTTTTTTTGTGCCATTTGTTTGGGGATTTTACATGGGTTTGCATGTTGGGGTGCCGTTTGTTTGTGAAAACATAATTTTTTCACTTCGCATTTGCATGTTGTGTGTGTTTTGTATTTTTTGTGAAAAAAATTAGTTTTTCTCTTCAAATTTGCATGTTGTGGGTTTGCATGAAGTGGGTTTTTTTGTAATTTTTGTAAAAAATATTTTTTCGTGGTTTTTTTTTTTTTTTTTTTTATGTTGTTGGGTGTTTATTTTTTCGTGTTTTTCGTTTCATTGACTGTTTTTTTCTCATTTCATTATTTGCATATTTTTTAAAAGAAATAATTTTTTTGGTTGTTTGATTTTTTTTCCTTCGGATTTGCATATCGTGAGTTGTCTATTTTGTATTTTTTGCTTTTGTTATTTAAATGTTTTTGAAAAAATAGTTTTTCTTATGTTTGATGGGGGTTTTTTCTTGTGGGTTTGCATGTTGTGAGTTTTGTCTTTGGATTTTTTTTTTCACATTTTTTCGTTTCATGGACTCAGTTTTTTTTAGTTCTCATTTCATTTTTTTTAAAAGATATAATTTTTTTGGTTGTTTGATGGTGTTTTGTTTTTGTGTATTTGCATGTTGTGAGTTCTCTATGTTTGGGTTTTCTCTCTTCAGATTTGTTATTTGCAACGTTGGGTTTGTCTTCGTTGATTTTTTCTGTAGATTTGCATGTTGTGAGTTATTTTTTTTGTCTTCGTTGATGGTTTGTATTTGGTTTTTTTGGTTGTTTGATAGAGTTTTTTTTTTTTTTTGCGTGTTGTGAGTTCTCTGAGTTTGGGTTTTCTCTCTTCAGGTTTGTTATTTGTAACATTGGGTTTTTCTTCGTTGATTTTTCCCAATGGGTTTGCATGTTGTGAGTTTTATCTTTGGATTTTTTTCTCTATTTTTTATATTTGATGGGTTTTTTCCTTGTAGATTTGCATGTTGTGTGACGAAAGTTTTTTTTAGTAATGTAATTGGATGGAACTCAGTTTGTTTTTGAGAAATCTGTTCTATTGTTTGTTCCAAGTTTCATCTTTATCTTATCTACATGCCATTATAACCATAGGAGATTCATTAAGATATGGCCTTTTCTGATCTTATTTGCTCTATTTACACGTCTCACAACTTTTTAATGGTTATTGCCTTGAAATATTTCACATAGATGTTGAACTTTCTGGCATTGGCCTGTTTTTTATTATGAATTGGGTCATTACCCAATTTTGGTCTCACCCAAATGGGATCCTACCTAGGTGTTTTCCTATGAATGATTATGATATTGGATGTTGAACTTCAGAAATATTTCATATAGATGCCAAGCACTTATGTGATTGTATAATTTCAATGTCTCTGTATGTGTTTGGCTGTTATTTGCTTTTGTATGTTATTTGTTTCCTTTTGTATATTATTTGCTTGCATGTTTTGGTTTTTTTGACTTTTTCTGTACTACATATAAATTTCTTGGGTTGCTGATTTTTTAAATTTTGATTGATTAGTATTTTATAATATATTTTGTTTATTTTTGTTTTAGTATAGAAGATAGAACTTGTAAATTGTTACCTTTTTTATTTGATGTTATGATGAATAACTAGTTTTAACCTTTTGACTAACGTTTTGGCATTTCATTTCAGGTTGCTATCTCTTAACTTTCTCAATTTGGGATTTGATTGTTTAATATATGTTTGTTCAATATTTATTAAGCATAAATATTTAATATTTGTTTGCATGGATTATTTGCATAGTGGCGAAATCTGATTAAAGAATATGATGAAATCCCCTCTTACAATTTTTTGTAATTTGTTTGCATTATTTTATTATTTTTAATTGTGAATATATCTATTTTGTAACATTAGCTTTTTGTTTATTTTTTGTAGAGGGTTTCTAACAATAGCATTCACATTGGAGTTTTACTTTAAGGTTTGCCTTTTTTAACTATTTCGTTATAACATTTAATTATTAATTTATTTATAGTTTGAAGAATGATCAAGAGTTTCAAATTTGTGATGGCCATGAACAATGTTTTTTGTTGTCCTCCGTGTTGTGGTCCGTTTGTTGTGTGTTTTGTCCTTTTTTGTCTTTATGTTTAACTTTTGTGTTCGTTTAAGTGAGGGTATTATGGTGTTTTAGGGTATTTTGGTCTTTTGGTTTAGGGTTTACTTTTTCCTTTCATGCATTTTTTAATTTTTGCTTCATTTATTTTTTTTATTCAGTTGTTTACACTTTTTTCTTTTCCCTCTTTGAATTTATGCACTTGATTGTTTAGTTCTTTGAAGGAATTTAGGTTGTACATGTTTTGGATTTGCATGTTATGAGTTTATGTGTTTAGTTTTTTATTTCATGCATCTTTTAACTTCTTCATTTTTGGAGAATTTACAAAGGATGTGAATAACACAACAGAAAAAGCCATTGTTGGATGTTGACATATACTATAAATATATTTTTTTGTAGTAACTATAGAAAATATAATTGTTAACTATAGACCAGAAAAGACATATTCTATATTTTTATTTGTTAATAAAAATACTTTTATAAATTGTAATTCTATCGACTTAAATTATTGTTTTAGTATAGAAGATAGAACTTGTAAATTGTTGTTTTTTTGTCTATGTTATCAGGTTGGTTTTTGTTTCTTTTTGAATTTATGTACTTGATTGGTTTAATTCTTTGAAAGAATTTCTTTTTAACTTTGATTCATTTTGGAGGGGTTGTTTTTTTGGGGTGGGATTTTTTATGTTGCTTTAAGGCCTGCATTTTATTTTCCTATGTTCGATGATGCGCTTTGTTTTTGTGAAAAAAAGTATATGAGTTTTTCTTCTGCTGTGCCATGTTTGTGGACTTAATTGTTTGGGGGAAGTTTGCTCGTGGAAGAAATATATGGATTGTTGATGATGGTACAAGACAACTAGCTGCGATAATGTTTGGTGTAATCGTAGAAAAAATATTGGGTTATTCAGCAATTCATTTTATGAATCATACTGGTAAGGTAATATAATATTACATTTTTTTTAACTCTTTCAATTGAAATAATACAATTATAAATCAAAACATAATTTTTATAATAATAATTTTTTATTTTTTTACAGGAGCATTTGCCATTCTTGAAAAATATGACCAAAGAAATCTCAGAAAAAGAATGGATAATTGAACTTCGTACAAATATAGACCAAATACACTAACAATCCATAAGAATTTTAATATCTTATCAATTAATCCTACAAAAGAAAAAGAGAGTTGCTGATTAATATGGTTGTGATATGAACTTTACGTCCTCCTTAGAATTTAAATCAAACTACATTTTGTAAACTTATATCAAACTTCTTTTATGTATATATTGCTATGGTTGTTGTAGTTATGTTATTTATAATTGCTTATGATGCAAATATGTTATTTATAATTCTTAACTATATGTATATAGTTAAGAAAATATAATTTTTTTATGATGCGATTATGTTATTTATATTCTTAACTATCTATATATAGTTAAGAAAATATAATTTTTTTTATAATGCAGTTATCTTTTTTTTTCCCTCTCCATTGGGCAAATGTTCCATTGGACGTTTCATTACTACTAGTATGTATATATATATATATATATATATATATATAAGAATTTATTATGTGTCACAATATTGACTCTCACGTCTCATATTTATAATATTTTCATAAAGTGTGGAAGTATTTTTCATAAAATATGGGATATGAAGTGGTTTGAATTTAGAGATTGTTTGTGAATAGTAAAATAAAAATTGAATTATTTATTATATTTTGTGTAAAAATTTAGAAAATTTTTTTTGAGATTTGAGAAAGTTGAATTATTTATTATATTTTGTATAGAAATTTAAAAAAATTATAATGATAAAATTAAATGAGTTAATGTGGATTTTAAATGCAAAGGAAGCCTAAAGATAAGCATATAATTATTTTTTTTAATAAGATGTAAACTAATAAGTAACAGATAAAAAGAGCTTTTTATTTATATATACATACAAGGAAGCCATGTCATCAGAGGCCCTCAGCGGTCGGATTAAACTCCAATCCAATCATAAGCATTTTGGTAAGAAAAGAGGACACCACTGTTCCCCATTTCCTCCCCCAATTCCCCATTCACAATCCCCACCTCAGCACTTCCTTTCTCTCTCTCTCTCTCTCTCGATCTCGAAAATCCCCCCTTTTCTCTCTTTTAGAATCAACTCCATCTCTCTCTCTCTGCAAAATCCATGGACCCGACGCTACCGCTGCCGTTTCCTCCGCCGCCCAACGCCACACCCTCCTTTCCCGACGCCACAGCCATCCCCGCCGTAGTCCCCGCCACCACCGAAGCTCAGAACCACCTTGCTCATGCAGCCAACCCTACCCTTAACCCCAACCTCCCCCCTGCCGCCAATCCTGCCCCACCGTTCAACCATAGCCACCCGCCTTACGCCGAGGTACCTTTTCTTACTCTTTTTTACCAAGATTAATTTTTTTTTTGTGTGGTTTATTTAGTTATTCATCTGCTCTGTGGCTCTCAGATGATATACGCGGCGATTGCTGCTCTGAATGAGAGGAACGGGTCGAGCAAGAGAGCCATAGCCAAGTACATAGAGCAAGCCTACTCGGGCCTCCCGCCCAGTCACTCGGCCTTGTTGACTCACAACCTCAAGCGCTTGAAGAACACCGGTCACCTTGTCATGGTCAAGAAATCGTACAAGCTTCCTAGATCTGATGCGTCTTCTTCGGCTCCTCCAGCTCCTCCTCTTTCTGGGGCCCCAAAGAGCCAGGGCCGTGGTCGTGGCCGTCCTCCAAAGCCCAAGATTGCTCCCGGTCCCATTCTCGAGCCCAACGCGCAGCCCGTTCTTGTCGCTCTTGGGCTCGTGGACGATCCCAATGCTCAGCCAGTAGAGCTCAAGCGTGGTCCTGGTCGTCCACGTAAAACTGGGCTGGTGGGCCAGGATGGTGGTCCTGCCAAGAGGGGTAGAGGCCGGCCACCTGGGCCTAGAGTCGGAGTGAAGCCCAGGTTGATGAAGAAGACTCCAAAGCCCAAGTCTGTGACGGCAGTGTTGGGCCCTAATGGGCTCAAAAGAGGCCGCGGACGCCCACCCAAGTCCCAGCTCAAGACCATGGTTATTCCTTTCGCCCCGAACAATGTCCCAGCAGTAGCACCGGTGGTAACTATACCGAGGCCTAGAGGTCGACCGAAGAAGGATGCAGCTGCACCAGTGTTACCGGTGTATGCAGCTGATGGTGTCCTTGGAAAGTTTTCCGGCGGACCGGCAAACGTTGGCAAGGTCCGGAAGCCGAAAAAGACAACTGGGAGGCCGGTTGGCCGGCCGAAGAAGGTAATTCCTGTTCTCTTCACCGTAGTTTTTGGTACATTTGGCATTTTATTGCGATTGTTATTCCTTCCTCCATGAATGGTGCGTGCTTGGGCTTTGTTCGGTGTTTCGATCCTTTATTTATATTGAAAAAAAGAAATTTTTTGTAAGAAAGGAAAAGCTATCCATATTGAATTCTGAATTATTTTAACTTCTTGTGTTGTGTATGCTGGAGAAGCAGACTACTTTCCCTCTGCCTAACTGAGTGAGAAAGAAAACCCTAAGGCTAAGAGCACTAGCATTGGTTTCTCTATATGCATTTTCAAAATCACATCTTTTAAAGATTGATTTTGCATATCAAGAAAAATCTCCACATATATTTGAACCAAATAATAATAAGATATTATTATTTTTAATTTTTTTTCTTAAAATTATTATTATTTTTATATATTTTACAATTAACACCATGGGCTCAAAAATACAAATTCATATATCTAAATATTACTAATTTCATATATCGAAATGACCAATTTTATCAATAAATATTAATATGTATTAAAAAAACACTTTGTTATCATCAACTTAATACAAATTTTATATATCAAAATCATCTTAAGACAAATTTCACAAAGTTGATTTTAATGGGTAGGAGAGAGAAAAAACATTAAAAATAATATTTGGAGAGTGAATAGTGCTTCTTCAAACTTGAAGAAGTACTATTCATAGCTATGTAAAAATTTAGAGATGCATAAGCTAATGTAGATGAATTTAAAGACATATTATGCAAATATGAAGATGAAGATAAAGATGAATAAGCCATTGCTAGTGCTCTAACCCCACTCATCACCCTTCACCTAAGGCATTGATCGGCGTCACCCTTCACCTAAGACACCCCACCACCTCCATAGACAAGGCCGATAGACTCCGGCGTCTCTCCAGCGTCAGTCCTCCCTTCGGCGACCTGGAATTTCTCGGAGATGTTAAGGAGATTTCTCGGAGGCGTCGTCAACTGTTGTACCTGTGCCTTCCCGACACAGACAAGACCGACGGGCTCTGGCGACTCCTCTGAGGGCACTTCGATGTCGGTACTCCCTCCGGCGACGAGATTCAGAATCGTCAAGGAGATCTCTGGGATCGTCGTTTGTTGGATCTATGCCTCCACCACCACAGACAATATCGTCAAGCTCAGGTGACTCCTCTGAGGGCACTTCGGCGATCGGTTTTTCTCAGGAAACCACTCCTTTGATTTCTCTGGCGCAAACCTACATCAGATCTACATGTATTTTGGAGATGATATAAACCACGCATAATCCCTATCAAAATGTTTTTGGGAGATGATGCCAAAGATGACGAAGTGAGAGGAAGTTTGATGTTTTGGGAGATGATGCTATGGTTTGGGACCAGAGGATGATGACGGGCGACGCGAATTAGTTTCAGATGGAAAGTGAGAGGTGGTTGAAGGTGGAATAAAAAACTTTCGTTTTTACGAAGGAGGGAGGAAATAGCTTTCGCATTTCTAAACGTAGTAAAATGATAATTGAGTTCATGTGCCTATGTGGGACGGCAACTTCATGGGTTGGTAAAGGGATTGGGGATTGTTTAGAACCCATCTGTCATGATGGATTCTTCAAGGAGTTAAGAATGGGTAATTGAGTTCTCATCATTCAACATCATATTAAAGCAAGGGGCAGTTTTTTGCAACTTTCAAAATTCTGGAACGGGAGGAGGACAGGTTTGTTGGTGATCCCTAATGGCGCAAATGGCATTGAATGGAAAAGTTTTCTGAATCCATTCGAAGCATCATTGGGTCCAAAGGCACTGTTCTAAAGCATGTAAACAGAGGGGAGTTCGTTGATGGAAAGACAGTGGGAAGGCCTTCCTCGATCAAAGGTGCCTCGTACGCCTCGGTGTTGTGGTCACTGGCGGGTAGTCCGGTCGAGAATAGCTCCACGGTGGAAGGAAAATGTAAGATACTTGTAAGAGACAAAGGTTGTCGAGTGAAATTTGGAGAAGTGGAGGGTAAGCACCATGTGGTGCAAGGTGGAATGGCTACCAGTCAAGTGTTTGAGTATGAGAGAAGTGGACGAAGTCTTGTGGGCTGTTAAAGCTCAATTGACGGGAGTTATGAAGTATGTGAGAGATCTTATGATTAATGTGGATAAGGGGTTGGACCTGGTCATGGGTTTGGGTGGTGGCTTGAAAACGGATGAGGGAGGGCGGGGGTAGATCCTACGGGTTTGAATGCCTCAAGTGCATCGGCAAAGGGCACTTTGACATCGTCACATATAGGGTCGTCGGACGTTGGCATCACTATTCACATTGGTTTGTCGTCTGACTGCCCTTAGTCAATAGTTGCAATTGGGGTTGGTACCTTTTTTCAGGGTTTACTTTCAGTTGAAGATAGGGGTCCTTCTAGGGTTTTGAGTACTTTGAAAGAAGTAGACGAGCTTCTTTTAGAAGATGAAAATGGGGTAACAGAAGGTAGTGCTCCCCTTACCTGTTATATGCCTCCTGAAGGGGTAGTAGGGTATGACAAAGTGGCACAGAAAGGGTCGTTTGGGGGGGGGGGGGGGTGGAACACCTACAAGCAATGTTCTCGTTGATGGAACGATGACACCTATGTTGGAGGTGGAGGAATCTCTAATGGTGACAATAACAATATAGCTGTTGAGGAGGTTTGGGATTTGAATGTAGGATATTGGGGGGAGGAATTTATGGGTTTATCGTTGGTGCCTTGTGAGGAGGAACGTCTAGGGTCGAGAGAGTAGCTGAGAACTGTGTCTGGGGATAATGTTGTTCCCTTGTTTTCTATTCCTTCGACAAACAACATAGTGGGTTCACCATTAGATTGGGTTCTGGATAAGGTTAACGAGATTTAGCATATTGTGGGGCTTTCATATGGAGGATGTGAAGACCAATTTAAAGCACTACTCACTGCGATAGAGACGGGCCATTCGCTTGAAACCAAGTCAAGTTTTAAGAAAAGCAGGGAGTTAAACCGTCTTTCTTGGGCAATTAACTACAACGTTGAGGGAGGTAGCTTAAGTCGAGGGTAGACGATAGGTAGGGCATTATAAAGACATCCTCGTAAAGAGAGTTTCAGGTGGAGTATTAGTTTTATGGGGGTGGGGGGGGGTTGGGGAGGTATGTTCTATTCCAATTTGAACTTGATGTATTTTGGATAGATTTCTAATTTTCATGGGTTTTTTGGGTCATTTGGGGCTAGCTAGTATGGGCTAGGTGTTTTCTTGTATACGTCTAGTTTACTTGGTTACTCCTATTCATATATATAATTTTTTTACTAAAAACAAGTGTATGTTAGAGAAATTGGAAATGATATAAACGGTTACTTCTCATTGAGGACAATGATATTGCACCTAGAAGAAATTGCAAAAAATCTTGGTTTGGATAGCAATAACCTTTTATCTTATCTCAACTTGTTTCATCCCATCTTATCTCAATATCTAAATACCACAAACATTTTCAATTTCAAATTTAACTTTTATTTTTTTCATTTAATCATTACCTAATGATTACAATTTTTTCAAATTTTCAAATAAAACATAAAAAATAATTGAACTTTTTCAAATTTTAAAACAAAAATAATATTAAAAAATTATATTCTAACGATATTTGAAATTTATAATATTTATAATACATGTTTTCTCTTTCATTTTTCAAAATTTCATAAAACATCTCATCTCAAACTATTTCATTATTATTCACAAATAATTTCACTATTGTTCACTGATCATCTCATCTTATCTTACAATTCAAACGAGGTGTAAGTTGTCTTTAAAAGTAATTTTTAGTGCAACAATTACTTGTTGCAAAGTTTGTGGAGAATGAAAGCTTCCAAGTGTTTAAAAGTAATTTTTGGTTCAACAATTATGCATTGTCAAGTATGTAGTTTGGAATAGGACTTGCAATTTCTTTATTTGGTTTTTTGGTCCCTGTTCAATTTCTTTATGTATCCTCACTTTGCCTTTACCATCTTTGAGAAAACAAAGAACGCAGCAGGATTGGCTATATCTGCAGTGCCCGACACACAACCAATCGCCTACGTAGATCTTAAGAGGAAACTTGAATATATAGTAAGTTCCTTTGTTTAGTTTTGGCTAGTTAAATCATCCTCATTGCTTCACTGATTTTTTTATTTCAAATGAGCTGTATTTACTCCAATGAATATGTTTTTTTTTTCCTTATCTTTGTAGCAATCTAAAGTGAGTGAAGCTGTTGCTGTGCTGAAGCGTCAGATAACTAACGAAAGCGCTGTGGCGGCAATCCAAGAGTTGGAAGGGCTTGCAGCAATGGACATTATTTCGGCACCATTACAAGTTGAAACCCAACAGCCGGAACAGCCGCCACCGCCACAACAGTTTCAACAGCTGCTGCATCCACCAGAGCTGCCACAGCCACAACAGCCACAATGGCTGCCCCATCAGCAAGAGCTGCTACAGTCACACCTGCCTTTCGCTCCATAATTAGTAAGAATTTGTGCAAAAAAAAAATGACCCTGTTTTCAGGGATCTAGAATGAGTCTGATTGTGAGGATGAATAAGTTGTCTTCTAAATGTGTTAACATAGCACTAGAGGGAAATGATCTGTAAAGGGAATAGTTAAGTAGAGAAACTAATTTGTCATTGATGGTAGAGATGGACCATGTTCATGAAGTTTGTTGTTTAATTAACTTTAGTGCGACCGTTAAGCTTATCATTTTTTTTTCCTTTTCACTTTGTCATCATCTTGTGTGCATGAAGAGTACTACTATTCTAAGGCCTTTACACTATACACTATTTAGATGGTATAATTTAATTTGTAGGTTTAAATTTTTTAAATTTATCTCTTAAATCAAATTATGTCGTATAAATAATATATAATGGAGAGGCTTTGGAATAAAGTTATTGTGTGCAAAATCTGTCTGCGCGGCCATTCCATGCGTCAGATCTTCAGTTTTTGGCCTTATAATGGTGCTCCTCCAACCCGTAATTGTTGGAGTGAAGTCAACGATGACAAGCAACAGTCTGTTCAATGCACAATTGTGGAGTTTGTGCTGGGTCTCCGGTCCACCCAGCTTTTGCTTAGCGACTCGTTCAGAGGCTTAGATGATAAGTTTATGAAAAAGTGAAATAATTTGAGTTATGTTTTATTGGGTTTTAAAAAATAAAAAATAGAAAATTGAATAAAAATATTGTTAGATTATAACTTTATAATATTATTTTGTTTTGAGATTTGAAAAGTTTGAATTATTTTTTGTATTTTGTTTGGAAGTTTGAAAATTTTATAATGATTAAATAAAAATGTTAATATTTAAAATTGAAAAATATTTGTATTTAAATTATGTTTAGATGGGATGGAATTTTTTCACCTCATCGAGGCCTTAATGGTTTTGCTTGCCTGGGAAAAGAAAGAAGCTGAAAGTGTACTGATAGTCGGTCAAATTGTAAGGCATTTTCATTTGTTTGCACTTGTGGGAGTAATCTTTCAGGAAAAATTCTACTCATTATCTTTACATTACACATTATCTATGATTTTTTTATTTTTTTTCCCTTATAAAATGTGTGGTAAATGAATGATGAGTAGAAGAATTTAATTAGTTTAGGAAGAATAAAATTTAAAAAAAAATGGTGTGCGAAATAATAAGTAGCAAATCTCATTCTTTTTGAGTCTGAAGTTGATTTATTTTGAAAATTTCTAGACATAAACCTCATACTCCTCTGCACACCACTTACAAATATGTGATTTTACTTTTTTACTATCATACTTCATATTTCATATTTCTTCGTGTGAAATATGAAATATAAAATATGAAGTATGAGGATAAAAAAATAAAATCACATATTTTTAAGTAGTATACATAAGTATGAGACTTCTGTGTAGCACGTCCCAAAGGAAATCACAAAGGAAATCGTCAAAACCGAAGTACTCTATACTTCACATAAAATGGGTAATATCCATTTGATAGAAAATATGTGATTATTTTTATCATTTCACATTTCTTATAAAGAAATTATCATTTTTTACGTGCAACGGGGGATATTTTTATGGGTTATTTTCTCCGTTCGTCAGAGGATCCTCAAGAATTTCTTAAAAACAAAAATATAAAACCAGTCTTTTCTTATGATTGCTCTCGACAACCTCTTTGGTTTTTTTCTTTTTTAATCAACTTCTTGGCTACCTCTCTACTAATTCAACTTTTTTCCTTCTGTTGGAGGCTTCTCTTCGTAGAAAACTTTTACACGAAAGTTTACACGTTGAATATAGTTTAATTTGATTTATTAAATTATTAAATTATTTTTATTGTAAAATAGATTTGATGTATTACATTAACTTTTTATTTTTTTCTTTTTGTATTAAATTTGTAAAATAAATTTTTTCTTTTTAATATGTTAATTTAGCTTTTTTTTAATAAAGAAATCAATAAATTTTACTTATGACGGAAGAATACCGTTAGAGTGCTTTTAGGATGCTGCCCAACAGTGACCGTTGAGGCATGCCTCAGGCAAAACTTCATTTTTAATTTTTTTATTCATATTTTTTTAATATTTTTAAAAATTCTTAAAAAAAAAAATCAATACACTAACAGTCATTTTCTTAATTAGTAAGAAAAAAATTTTAAAAAATAATTAAATATATAAGCAGTCAAAATGAGATAACAAATTAAAGCAACATAATAACATTATTCATACCATAATTACAACACCCCCACCTACCTTTCTGAGTACCATAAAACATCCAAAAGCAATGTGCAAAAAGCCCTCTACCACACTAGCTACATGTACAAAAATGATTTACATCTCAAAAATCTGCAATCTGGTTGGACTCACTAAAAACATACCTAATCTGAACACTGACATGTAATCTGTTTCCTAACTTCGCCAAAACGTCAAAGAATTTACCAAGAAAAAAAGGTTAATCTGTAAGATTATCAACTCAATCTGCATCCTACTCTATAGAAAAGAATATGTGTAAAGAAAAAATAAATAAATGGCGATAAAGACTGGCACCTATGAAGCTGATGATCAGCTAATTAGCTTCCAAAGGAGTGTTGATCTATAGCATTTTTTGTTTTTACTTTCTTTAGTGGCCCTACGTTTGAAAGGATTCAATGCATACCACTGAAGTTGGGAGCAAGAATATGTTACATTTCAAGAAAAAATGCAAGTATTACTTAATCTAAGGGAACTAACAAGATGTTAGATGGGAAAATTGTTCTGATTTTTAAGGATATTCTCGAAAGAAAAAGTCTTCTCATCAACCACTATTCACCACCTCACATCCTATAAAAAACACTCCCACACCTTATGAAAAAGCTATAGATGTGGTGTGTGAGAGTAAATAGTAGCAAATGCATAACATTCTTCATTCTCTAAATTCTTCGCAATTCTTATAATTACATAAAAAGTCGAGAAAATTGAAGAAGTGTGAATTGTTGTGATGAGGAAGTCTGCCGCATCAAATAGCAATATAAATATCTGTGTTTAATTTTATTTTTCTTATTATTGTATGGATCTCGCATTAAGGGATGTATGTTTACATATCGATGTAACATATATACCTTAAGACTGAAAAACTACATGAGATGATGGAGCTATTTCATTCAAAATGCTAACCCTAAAAGATCCTAAGCATATGAATGCCAATGAGATTATTCTCACAAAGATGATCATATCATCTTGATAAGATTAAATTAATTATAACAAGATAATATATACTATTATCTTAAAAAAAAACTAGAATTATAATTTATAACAAAAGAAATTAGAATTTTGCTAGACATACTATTTATAGTGAGACCCATTTATAATTTTAAAAAAAATTAAAATACTAATAATTTTGTAGCATAATTAATGTAGAAAATTTATAGATTTTCTCAAAAAAACTAACGTACATGACAGTGATCAACAAACATCCACGTCGGCTGCAAACATATTAACCTTTTTAAGGATGAACATCGTATATATGCACAATAAATAGTTAATTAGCAACGACTAATTTCTTTATTAGTCGCTAATATAAGTGGTTTAATTTATATTAATTAAGGAACATTAATTTAACATATAAATAAATACCCATCGCAATTGACATATATTCGATGATCATCCCAATCATAATCCAAGTTTCATTGAATTAAAAATACAATCTTGACGTTTGAAGGAAAGGCAAAGATTCAAATTTTATTGCTGGTCATACTACGTACGTTAAATCACATGACTTTCGATGCTAACATGTAATATTTAAGTTATTAATAAATTATATTATTGTTTTAGAATATTTTGTTCTTTGGTATATATAGCTATCATTCATTGACTTCCAGAATTTTCGTTTTGTTCTCTTCCTTTTCTTTTTTATATATTATAAATTATTATTATTTTTTATAAGAGTAATATCTTAATATTCTGATTTTAATGAAAAATATATACATATATATGAATAATGATATACACACAACATATTGTACAATACATTGCATAACAATATTATAAAATGAGGCTATTTTTGTGAAATTATGATATTTTTATAAGATGTTTTATAAAAATACTCCTCATTTAAAACGTAATTATGTAAAGTGTTGTACAATGTATTATGTGTAAATTATTTTCCTATATATATATATAAAGAGAGAGAGAGAGAGAGTGAGTGTGTGTGTTTTTGAGACCAAGCTGTGTTTGGTAAGTGAAGTAATTGACTATTATATATAAATAGTTCACTACTATTTACAAACTATTCACAAATCATCTGAAATCACCTCAGTATCCAAACGTAATCAAAAGTGCTGGTGATTTCAAATACAAAGTGTTTGATGCCAAATTTTGGACTTGACAGTCACCAATTAAGGAAACTATAAGTTGTGAACATGATAAATCAAGAAAAATTATAGAAAATAAATGAAATGTATGGATCTATATAGTTTGACATGAAGATTTGCATGGCATGGTAAGTGTAAAAGATAAAAGCAAACGAGCAATAAATGCAAGGAAACAACAAAATCAAAAATTCTATATACTACACTATTATCTTATTTTTATCATATATCCATCAAATTTTTGATCTTTTTTTGAAAAAATAAAGAATAATCTAAAGATGATAAACTGTTGCATTTAATGACACGTTGTATTATTACTCCGCAACAAATAAAAACATGTACAACTAAAATCAACACATAATCTAAGTGATGAGTATAGTATATCTTCAACATAACGTCACGTTTCACTTCAAGACTCACGCCAAAGATTTTGTTATCAACTTGCTTGCATAATTCATGGGATTTGTTTTGTACTACACATGAATTCATATAACTCCCACTTGTAGATACACAATATATATGAACGAGAGTTGCTCCTAGATCTCCATTTGTTGTCTTTTCTTTTAGTTAGGAGGAGAAATTCTCTTTAAATGTTCAAATTACAAGCTGTCATGCATGCTTGTTTGACTATTTCAGAATTATGTAAATAATAGTAAAACTATTTGAGTAAAGATATTTTTATTGGATTCGGGAAAATAAGAGAGAAAAAGTTAAATAAAAATATTATAAAGTTAAAAATTATTTAAATATAATTTTTATTTTAAAATTTGAAAAACTTATATTATTTTTTGTGTTTTGTTTTAAAGTTTAAGAAAATTATAATGATTAGATAATAATTAGGTGAAAAAGTTAAAGATTTGAATTGAAAAATATTTTGTATTTGAGTAATGTTCGAGAATGAAATATATGAAAATAACTGAGAACATGACTTGTGTTCCCAAACATTCCCTTAATCTTCGTGTTTCTCTTGTTTACAATGCAAGTAAAGACGAAGAAAACTGAGGTCCAATCTCCAACTAACCCTCTAAAGAAGATGCATGTTTATATTAGAAGCTCTACTGAGTTTGATGTTGGTTTTTTCAGTCACTTCTTTTTCTTGTACAAATCTCCAAACTTTGTCAGCATATAAAGGGGGCAAAGCTTGTTTGGGGTGTCTCTGCTAGCACAAGCAATTACCTTAAAGTGGGATCCCCTGCAAATATTCTCCACACAAACTACAAAGTATATTTTCTCAAAAGAAAAAATATGCCTTAGCCACTAGGTACAATTAAGCACAACCATAGCTTAGATTAATACAAGGTGCATTAGCCATTAAACAAAAACCTCATTAAAGTTTTATCAAAGAGTATTGTAGCCAAATATTCAGCTATTTATTATGAGTGGAAATGAAATATTGAATATTTCGCGAGTTTTTCATGAAAATGTGCAGACTTTTTACTCTTCAGACACTGCTTATTTTTATAAAAAAGACAAAAAGTAATTTTATAATCTAATGTATCACATCAAAATATGTCAATTTGTAAATTTATCTCTTTGTAATTAAAATATTTCTTTTTTTTTTCTATAAAAGTATCAAACCGAAAAAGGTTTACATCCCACTTGCAATTGGCTCGAGAAGGATGTGGAAATTGTGATTTAAGCTGCTTTACACTTTCGTATTTCGTGAGCTTTTTAAACTTGAGTTGATTCAGTTTAGATTGAGAAACTCTTTCAACCCATTTTATTTTTTGATAAGTATTATAAATTTATACATAAAATATAATAAATAATTTAATTTTTTCAAATATTAAAATAATAATAATATTAAAAAATAATAATTTAGTTATATTTTATTCAATTTTTAACTTTCATCTCAACTCATTTCATCTCAATTCATTATCCAAAACTAGCCTTAGCCAGTTAGGTTCCAATCTTTCCCCACTTTGATTGGTTGGATAGATACACTTTCCATTTATCGCACTTCTTGTCTTTCCCTTTTTCTTTTCTAACCACTCCGTTTCTTGTTTCAATAAAGGAAAAGGAAAAAGTTCTCTACTTATTTTTTTAAGTTTTCACTTCTCCTTTTTCCTTTCCATTCATCCCATTACTAGCAAGTCACACGTTGCTTATTCTTCCTAATTAAGTTCTTCTACCATTCTTGGCCTATTCTTTGAGTTAGGGTTGTATACCGATAAGTTCAGTGTCTGTTTCAATGCAAAATCAAGACCCCACCGACGTCTGCCATGAGTCTATTGAACCAATCGAAACTGGTCGATTGGGAGAGAGAAAATTGATCATATCGGTCTCGATGTGCGTCGGTACGGTCTTCGGTCTACTGTCAGCATCTTCTGTGAAGGAGGAGGAACTAAGGAAGAAGAAGACGCATCGCACCGTTGTCTGCCATCGAAGAAGAAGAAAGTTGCAGAGAGGAAGAAGACGACTCGGGGAAGAAGAAGAAGATGGGTGTTATTAATTCATTTTGAAATGACGTCATTCTATTATTATTAATTTTTTAACTTCCAGTCCCTAAAACGACGCCATTTTATATACATATATTCAAAAAATATATATAAATAGACCGGATAGGCTGGTTCAGCAATTTTCCAGGGGTTCAAGCTAGTGCCGAACCACCGACATCAGTTTTCCCTCAATTCCTCTTGCCTGCCGAACGGTTCCACACTCCGACGGCCAGTTTGATCAGTTCTCGGATGGTTCCGGCGGTTCTTGTACACCCCTATTTTGAGTTTATTTCCTTTTACCACATTTAATAGCTTACCATTTTTATATTTTCAATAGGGTTTGAGATTATGCTATATTTATTGATTCACTATTATGATATTTTCAATATGTTGTAAGTCTCGTATTGATAGTATCTCAATAGGAGTAAGGTTTACCTCTAATTCCTTTCGGAACTAGATCTATTGAATGAAAAGAACGTGTTTCATCTAACTATAGTTTCAATTTTGCATAACTATTTACCCTTTTAAGTACCATATTTTGTATTTTAACATGGACAAAACTTAGATTCGATTCTTGTTGAATAATTAGATCTTGGAGATGAAAGACATATTTCATATAAGAGTTATTCTATTATCAAGTTACATCATTTAAATAATAAGATTTAATTAGTAATATTCAAATTTTAAAATTTATCTTACAAATTAAATTATATCATATAAACATTATGTGGTGTAGAGACCTTAAAATAGCGGTAATCATTCATCATTTTTATAGGACTTTTTTTTCCTCTTTGTAAGAATAGAAAAGTACGAGAAGATTATTGGTGTTCAAAGTTTTTTTTTTCAAAAAATACTATAAATTCAAAGATTTAGGTCCCGTTTGTAATTTAGAGTCTAGACTCAACTCAATTCAGTTTAATTTTAAATTAAGTTTAACATCTAAATACTCAATTCTCAAATTATCAAATACATGTTACGCATCTTAATTTAAAACTTCTTTATAAGTGAGACCTACAATATTTTTTAATTCAACACCTTTTTATACGTGAGATTGACAACCATTTTTAACTTCATATAAATATATTTAAATTCATTTTAATATCTAAATACATTTAAATTCATCTTAAATAAATTTCATAAAATTCACTCTATCATCTTAATTTATTATTATTTATACCAAACTAATCTCAATTCAATCCAACATCCGACCAACACAGAAACAAGAGAAATGATATTTGCAGTCCTGAGTGTGCAGTCGCTTTGAAAAAAGGAAATAAATATGAGACTCATATGAAAATAAATTAATTTTATAATAGTGGACTCCACTCTTTTACAAAATGACTGCACGAAGTTTGCGCATTTCACGACTGTATGTAGCATTACTCCAGAAACAATTCAAGAGGATAAACAATAGTGTTGGCCATCGGTTCACTTGGGCACGCGCTTCCTCACGGTGCAATGACAATCTGAGGAATTCCACTTGTACGCCCATTTTGGTTGGATAAAGGAATCAAGGATCACGTTGGTGCCCAGGACCTAACCCAAAAAGTTACTAACTGGGGCTTCACGCGCCTTCTCCACGCTCCAATCACGTACTCGTGACATTAAATAAGGATTCCCTGATTGGAGGATGAGAAGCGCGTGGGGGATGACATTAATTCCCCAACGAAACTGTTGAGAAAAGTAAGAAAGGAGTAGCCACTGTGTTCGAGCAATAACATTTTTACTTTTTGCCATAAAAGCTTGAGGACAAAACAAAGCCGCCCATGCAGTATCAGCACTCGGACGCCAACTAACTTCCGCCGACCTTGTCGTTTTCCCTTTATTTTTTTAAATATATTTTTTTTATTAATTTACTTTCTATTTTATATGTAAATATTTATTATATAATCTAACATCTATAGTATAAAATTATGTAATTTCGTTTTGTAAACCTAAAATTTATTTTCTGGTTATTAAACATATAAAAATGCAAAATAGATCTATTTTCAAGTTTCTAAAAAAGTAATAGCTTGTTTTTAAAGTTGAGATGAGATGAGAAGAGATGAGTTGAGATTAAAATTAAAAGGTTGAATAAAATATTGTTAGAATATATTTTTTAATATTATTTTTGTTTCGGGATTTGAAAAAGTTGAATTGTTTATTTTATTTTATTTTGTATTAGAAGTTAAAAAAATTGTAATGATTAAATGAAATGAGATGTTTTTGCAAACGAGACTAAATTGAAAAGTCGGTCTCTGCCTGTTTGTGCTCTGATATTGAAACCCTTATGTTGTTGGTAATTTAAGAGCACTCATGCCATTAGTTTTCGTGGCATAAGCAGTATTGTCACATTTGAAAGGCCATTTAATTTGACTTCGAGCTCCATTGTTCATCTCTGTTTTCATTGAAGTTCTTCTCGTCCTTTTGGTATGATAATTCAAGAAGTTTTCAATGCTGGTTGGTGAAGATTTTCATGAGGAAAAATTTTACGAAACGTACTGATCGATCATCTTATCTCGTTACAATGAAGTGACATTGCTCTCAATCTTTAAATTTCTTCTTTAAAAAATAAAGCGTACTATTAATTTATTGGTGATTTTATTATTTATTTTATATCTTAACACTCTCCTTCACGAGTGGGTCAGAATCTCCCTCAATAAATAACTCAATACGTAGAACATAATTAAATAAGATAGAGTGTAGAGTCGTGGTTCGAACTCAAAACTTCTGCTCTTATAACATATGAAATCATTCTAAAATTTTAAACTGATGGGAAGAGATATATTTTATTATTTATTTTACATCTTAACAGTGATTAATATGATTCATAATATTAATCTTTTTTCATATTCTCTCAAATCAAGAACACAATTTTTATCACTAGTATGAAACATTTTGTACTATTTTTAACGCGTATGATTTTTTACTATTTTTTCCCAATTTCTTAACACGAGAGGCACTCATGTACCCGTGTTAACGGTGTACTTTGTATCTTACAAGTAGAATGACTCATAAATTTAATTTTTTAATTTTCTGGTTGAGTCAAATATCTTATATGAGAAATCATTTTGGTACTCTATAAAATCAATAAAAGATATGGTGTTGTATATATATTATTTGGATTATTGATAATATATATACTATATAGTATATTTATGACATTTATTTCACCTTTTTAAAAAAAAAAAAACTTTCTGCGTGATTATAGAATATGTACGTAACTTTTGCGTCTGCATGCGACATTTTTTCTATTGTACGTACTTTATTCATCGATTGTCATGATATGTAGAATGGGTGCTTTCTCTTTCAATAATGTGATGCATCATGCAAGGTTGACTTTTTTGTTTTGCTTGAGAACTTATCCAAAAGCAATATTTTTTTTATTGATTTAGTACTCCATAACCAAGCTTGAAATTAATACTCTCATCTCGTTTTCTTCTAGGTCAAAACAAACTAAAATAAGTAATTTTCATGTCAAGGGATGATGGTTGGAGATTTATCAAGAAAATCAGAACGATGGAGTCGGAGTTGTCTCTGTCGGCCGACGAGAGCGGCCTACTTATATCTATTTCTATCCTTGATTCTTATGAAATATTCTAAAATGACATTTCATGCTCAAGGAACTCCACATGAATTTAGGCCAAAATTGAAGAAAGAAAAGATGATCACATTCAATCTATTTGGAATAATAAAGAAATGTAAATACTCTAGTCACAAAGAGATTATATAAAACAATCTTACAAACTGATGTGGTTCGATGTGGTTCGTCAGATTATAAAATTATCTTTATTGTAAAGTATATCTAACGGATAAGATAAAATCACATTAGTTTGTGAGATTATTTTTATATAATTCGTCTGTAGATGTTGCAGTACTCATAAAGAAATTGGCAACGGTTTGGTGCGATTGAATATATAGTTAAATATTGTGGTTGGCAAGATCATCAAACATAGTCAATGATTGATTACTAATCAATCAATTTCTTCTTCGTTGAAAAAATCTAGCAAATCAACCAATGATGTTAAAGAAATGCTGACATAATCTTAGATATATATATATATATATATATATATGTATACGTGTGTGTGTAAGCTTATAATTTCTCGGAATTATTATTAATTAACCAAGACACCAGAAAAAAGAAACACTAAAGAAGAAGAAAGGCACATGCCCTATGATGTCAATAATGTTGGTAGGAGAGAGAAAGGAAGAGAGAAACACACACACACATACACACATATATATATGTCAGTTCCGCTTCTGGTTGGGATGATGTTGGGCGTTTAACAGCCCCCAATGAAAATAAGACACGTAAGAAGTTTTATACCCTACACACTAAAATTGGTCTCATCTGATTATACTAAGGAAGTTCATTTCTAAGAAGAGAATGTGAGAAGTCAAATCATACGAACTTCATCTTCTTCTTTGAACTAGTCTGCTGCTGCACCAAACCCAGACCACTACAGCACCAAACCAAGTTTGTCGCCGCCACAACCGGAAAATGCCGTCGCACCACCAAGCTCTGTCATCCCCACAAAACTCTCTCTCCCCCATGAAGCTTCGCTACCCATGAACTTGGCTGTGGAATGGTGGTATTGTGAAGAAGAATGTGAGGACTCTGAGAGTGAGTCTTGGGAAAAGTAGCCAATGAGCGGCCATTTGAAAGTGGAAGAGTCGCCTGGGTTGCTTTTGCTCATCTCACTACTGTAAAGTTGCAAACAAAGAGAGGAAAGCCAACACAACCTGGGGTACGATGATCAGTTGCTTGTGGTTATTCTCCACCTTTTTTTTGGCCAACAATTGATTTTCCACAATTTTGCTACATAGTGCATTGATTTTATCTCACTGGCCAGCCTATACATGCCTTTAGTGAAATACAAAAATATATCCAAACCAGGGAGCCAAAAATGCACGAGATTTTTCCTTCCTTCTGTTTCAAAAGAAGGAAAAGCCCTAAGAGCAGCCAACGAAACTGTAAACCGAAGCTGTGCATTTCACTCCCCACCGACGTGAAGCAAAGATGTGCATTTTGTGTGCCCACTGATGTTCACAAATAGGCAAACAAATTTTCAAGAGGTCACAAATGCCTATCACTACAACACAACATCAATGAGTTCAAAAATCGATTTCACATAAAATGATCTCAGTTAAATCTAAACACGAGTTCACAAATGGAAAAATAAATGATCCCTCACAAATCAAAATCTATGAAAATCAAGTGGTTCAAATACTACTTAACAAGTATGAAAATAAAATTCATAAGGGAGATTTATACCCAGATTACTTCAAATTGAAGAATTCGTCGTTTTCGCCTTCAAGTGATGGGTTGGTGCAGATTGAGGAAATAGCCGTCGAGTGACCTAACCTTGGAATGATGGGTTGTGACAAATTGAAGGAGTTGCCGTCGTCCTAACCTCGCTGTCTGACGGAGGGTGAGAGTAAAGTTATGTTTTCAGATCTGAAGGAATTTGTTGAAGGTTGGGTCATGGTGGCTTCGAAGGTTTTGAGTGAGGAGAGTCACGAGTGAGGAGGCTCACAAGGTTTCTGGTCTAGTCCAGGGAAAGGGTGGGCGGAGGGGGTGGTTTCGTGAGAGATGATCTGGAGAGGGACTTTCATGCCAGAGGATGGAAGATGGGGGAGAGGGGAGACGGGGGAGATGCTAGGAAGCTTATTTTGTTCCTATTGGGTTTCATCTAAGCTGCAGGCAGGGATGCAATTCGGTCCGGTCCGGTCTGGGGGGTGATGGACCAAAATTTTCGGTCCATCATTTTCTCCGGACCGAACATCCCTAGGGACCAGACCGTAGCTATCGGTCTGATCCTGTCCAATTATTATTTTTTTATTTTTTTATTCCTCGAGCCCTCCCTCTGATCTTCACCCCCCTTTCCCTTCTCCTCGAAACCCCCTTACCCTCCCCTTCTCCGTTTGACACTCCCCCTCTCCTAGTGAGAAAATCTTAGGCAAACTCCCTAATCCCAAGCTGTGACCCTCCCCTCTCTCTAAAAAAAATGTTCACAATCCAGAAAAACAGAGGGTGTAAGAAGAAGAATGGTAAAAACTACCCAAGACAATGAAAGGAACAAAGTGAGCAAGTGGGACTAGAGTGAGTGTGCAGACGAAGACAAGGACAGCTGGCGATGGTAGAGAAGCCATTGGTGTTAGCAGCATCAGAATCTTGTCCGAAGTTTATGAGGTTTGATTCCTGAGTTTTGGGGATAGAGGATTTCCAGGTTGGAGGTTCATGTGTTAGAAGTTAGAAGTTAGAACTCTGCAAGAGAGAGAGAGAGATTAGCTCAGGAGTATGGAAACAATGCGCAAACTCCAACTACCCTTCCAACAGCTAACATTTTCTCTGTATGAACTGGCTGTGGGTCAAACATTATTCGTATGTAAAATGGATGCAACTACAATAATGTTGAGTTGCCAAGAAAAATAAAAAACTGCAATAATGTTGTGATTCCTTAATTCTCTTTTATCATAAAAGAATCTTGCAGCAGCGGACCTGGTGTCAAATTTCAAAGGAGGCTGCGACGTTTCTCTTCTCAAAAGAAATACGCTTCAGATGGTTTTATCAGATGAAACCAGCTTTATTCCATCTTGTATAGAATTTCATACGTGGCTTATTTTGATAGGGGCTGTTAAACGCTCAGGAACAGTCGGACCATTCCGAAGAGGAACTCATAAATAATATATATAAAATAATATATATATTTTAATTCGATCGGCCGGTTTGGTCCAGTCCGGTCTGAGGTGGGAAACCCCTAAACCGAGACTGGACTGGACCAACTTTGGTCCTCTATTTCTTGAACTGGGATCGGACCTCGGTCCGGTCTGGTTTAGACCGAACTGGTCGGTCTTGTCAGTTTCTCCAGTCCAGACCGATCGACTAACACCCCTAGCTGCAGGCACATAGGATCTAAGATGGAAAGTCTATTTGTCATTCACCCATTGGAAATTTGGAGGGCTGTTGTTTGGGATTTATTTGAAGGGCCAGTCGGAAGATTTTCTCTATGGATGGTGCTACGTCCACTGCTCCCAGCTCCCGCTGGGAGCTACCGTTAGGTGTTATTTTTTTGTTGTGTTTTTTTACATGTATTTTTTAACACTTTTAAATATTTTTTTAAAAAATAAAAAATTATAATATTATTAAAATATATTTTCTTAATCACTAAGTAAAAAGAAAAATTAAAAATTAAAATAAAAAACTACAACGGTAAAAAGGAACGGTAAAAACTAACGGTGACACTATCATTTTCCTTCGTTTTATGTATATAAGGGTCATGCTACAGCTCCCGCTGGGTTTAACATGTACGTTTCGTGTATTCTTTTAATTTATTTTTTATATAGATTTTTTTTACACTTTTAAATATTTAAAAAAAAATTAAAATATCATTAAAAAATACTTCCTTAATCACGAAATATTTTTTAATAATATTGTAATTTTTATTTTATTTTTTTAAAATATTTAAAATTATTAAAAATATCTATATAAAAAAAAAACTAAAACAAACACATATAAAAAAACACTAGATGCCAAAGCTCCAGCGGGGCATCTAGCATTTTCCTTTCTATATAAACTAATAAACTAAATTGATTTTGAATTGAGAAAAATGATAAAAACTTTCAATGACGAGAACAAAAAAAACTTGAAAGAAAGAAGAAAGTGATAGATGGTTGTTAATTTCAAAATATTCACACAAATACACTGATAGACAACCGACATAAACCTCTTTTGAATAACAAAAAGGGGTCAAACCAAACCATTCCTCCCAATTAAAAAATAAAATTAGATAAATCTAAATGGCACAAAGGAAAAAAAAAAAAAACAGAAACAGAAAAAAGGAAAAGAAAAAATAGATGGTTGAAAATATGAGACATGTTTATTTTTCACAAAAATATAGAATAAAAAATTATATTTTCCAAACTATTATTGGAAATTGATAAATAATCCACATACCATATATCCTCCATATGTGACTATTTATAATAAATGGAAAATAATTAATAAGCAACGTTATATAATCTTGACGATCAAATGATCTTAAATTCCGAAAAATTAATTTTTTTATTTTTAACAGGTATACAAATTTTCTACCATCACTTTCAATTTGGAAAGCACAAAAATATTGTGATTATAAAACGAAGTAGCTTCGAGAGGTAGCTAGAGAAAGCTCCTTGTGATCCCAATTAATTATATTAGGGCAATATCATAATATATAGGAAAAAAAGAAAAAAAAAAGGTGTTTTCCTTTTATTATTTTAATTTGGATAAACATTAGATATCCACCTAATTAACCTAAACTGGTTTTAAGGATTCAATAATTGATGAAAATATGCTCAAAGTAATCATTTTAAGTTGAATGAAAACAAGCAAGGCTTTGAAAAAGTGTATCTTATGTCATTGTCAGTTTGATGAAAATGGCAAAAAAAAAAAAGAAAAAAAAAAGTCATTTTCATTCATTTGGAAGGATTCATGTTTCCTGATAGAAACTTGCTAGATGCAATAAATCCAACCAATTGTCAACAATAAAATAACATTAATTATAGTTTTTATCGAATCATAATTCTTCACAACGATATTTATCAAATTCAATCTATAAATTAATGTAATTTAATGTGGTACGTTAGATTATAAAATTAGTATCATATGAAGTCATGTCAATTTGTAGATTTACTTTTGTGAAATCTCTTTCTACCTGTAGCACTTCTCGTATATACATAAGAGTATATACATAAGAAGTAGACCTTACTATATTTAATACCGTGATATCTATATACAAATTGTATTTATTCTTGAAATTATGGAAATCACTATGGTCATAAAATCTTAAGGGATATTAAACTTTTTTTATTTTTTTATCACAACAATAAAATTTGACCAAATTCTCGTAGGGATCGTTAGTGCATCCCTATTATCGCCGTGACAAAAAAGAAAAAATTCCTAAAATCTTTGATTCCTACTATATGCGCAATATGGATGAAAGAATGTAAAGTTCAAGAGTATATATGCACCTTGGCCTTGCTATTTGCAAAGATTAATCTCTTGGGTTCTTCCTTGTTAAGCTTAGCATTTAAAACTTGGTCATGGTATTTGAATTCTCTGAACTTTTTCCTATGACATATATACTCTATGCTTTTTTATGTAATTAAGAAAATCTTAGTTCTTTGAATCACCTTGAAAACAAAGTTCCATCTATTGGTGTAAAAGACATTTTAATTGTGAAATTGAATATTTGCTCACTTTTTAAGTGAAATGATTATAAACAAAAAGCAAAGAGGAAACTTCATTTTACACTCATGTCTTGTGTGGATGTTGAGATCAGATAAGATAAGAAATCTGTGAATAATAGTAAAATAATTTGTGAATAGTTGTGAAATGATTTGAGTTAAAATAATTTATGGGATTTTGGAAAAGAAGAGAGAAAATTTGAATAAAAATATTATTATAATAAAAAATTTTTTAATAAAATTTTTGTTTTAAAATTTAAAAAAGTTGAATTAATTTTGTCTTTTATTTGAAAAAATTGTAATAATTAAATGAAAAAGTTAATATTGAAATTGAAAAGTATTTGTATTGAGTGATGTTTGGATGTTGAAATAAGAAGAGATAAGATAAGTTGAGATGAGACCATCTCAACATCTAAAAGGGGCCCCAATTACCTCAATTTATTAATTTTTTCATTAAATTATCAAATTTATAAGTCATTTTAAAATCTTGATACTCTTCACACAAATAATACTAAATACAATATTAGCACGTGCAAGACTCGCTTACCCTTTTTAAAAAAAGCTGAATCCACTATAAAAATTTTTTTTTTATATAAATTTTAGACTAATATATGCTAGATTTACATACTTCAAATTATATAGATCAATTCACTTTCCACCCTTTGATTAAGAGAACCAGTAAGATGGTGAAAAAAAAAACAGCAGTTGGTAGTAATTTGAGAAATTGAAAAGAAGAGAGGTTTGTCGTGTAGATGGTAAAGATTGATATAAGCGCTTTGCATATAAGCTTCTGTTTGGACATTGTATGGTAGGACAGATTTTCATCTCCTAAAAATATATTTTATTTGACAATTTATATTAGTTTACGTCATTTTAAATTTAATTAACAAAAGGAAAGTGCTACTGGAACATTTTGTGCATTTCTCTCTTGTTTTTATATATAAAAAAAGGTGGCTCTACAGCACCACTCCCAGCACCCAGCCACAGTTACATAGGATTATATATATATATATTTAACACTTTTAAATATTATTTTAAAAAATAAAAATATCATAATATTATTAAAAAATACATTCTTAATCATTAAGTAACAATAAAAAATGAGAGCGGGAGCTACCCGCGATAACCCCCAACAAGAAATGAATCATTTTCCATAGAAAAAGGGAAATCACAGAAATGCACATCTGTATATTTTATGGGTCCCCATTCTCACAAGATCTTTTAAAAACATTTATCTAAAGAATTTTTTAAAGATATACATTTACGATGAAATGAGATGATATGATTTTAAATAAAATATTATTAGAATATTATTTTTTAATATTATTATTATTTTAAAATTTAAAAAAGTTTAATTAAGATTTGAAAAAATTAAATTATTTATTATATAAGATTATTATATTTTATGTAAATATTTTAAAAAATTATAATAATGAGAAGAATTGATATCAATCCAAACGGGTCTTAGAAAATTTTCAGACATTTGCCATATAATGACAAAATCCAAGGTGCTAGAAATAGCAAAAGTTGAGTTGCAAAGAATGATAATGCCCAAGCTGCTCTTTAATATTCCAATTTTGTGCAGATCACCTACCAAAGTTTCCAACTCTTGTCACCCACACTTCGGAGTTAGAGACAGAGAGAGGGAGAGAGAGAGAGAGAGGGAGCCAGTTGGTTGTGCTTGCCACCAGTTAACCTTTTCCTGGGACCGTGAAATCCTTCAGCCTCGAAACTCAAGTGGGTCATTCTTTTATACGAGGTCCTACTCTCTCCCACTTGCCGGTCTTTGCTGTCTCAGCCTGCGTTACCTTACCTGCCCCCTTTTCATACTTCCCCTAGAGACGCTTCTCTCTTTTGTATGTGCTCTTCTTTTCTATATCCGAGTAAGATGTAGTTTTCTCAATCTGGGTATTCTCCTTTTCTTATTGTTCCTGCTTCTCGCGGGTCATGATACATCAAAGTTCTAATTTTGGTGTAGTTTGTGTTCTCTTCGTTCTTTGCTTTATACTTGTTTATGCCTTGTCTTTAAGACGCGTTCTTTCCCGTTCTTCGAGAAGGAGGGTGTTAGCTTTCAATTCAAGCATCTGGGATTGTGCAAGCTTTTCTGGATATTGCCTATGATCTGTGTTTCGGATTTTGGATTTGAGAGTTTGGTTTGGGGTCACTTGTGGAGTGCAAGGGATGTCGGACAAAAGAGGCCTTTTGAATTAGTTTGAACTCTACTTTTGCGGTGGAATAGTGACTATCATTTCATGCTTTCCCCAAGACAATGGAGAGGTTTATGGCCAGATTTTCACTTCTTTAGCAAATACAACCTTATCTTTGTGAAATAATATGAAGAATCTTCTTAAGAAGCTTCATATCGTGTCCAATCAATCGGAAGATGCAGAAGGGTCTACTTCATCCAAGGTGAATACGTCTAATGAAGGGTCGTCCCCTGATAGGATTGTGCACTCTCGGTTCCATCATAATTCTGAGAATAGACCCCTTTTGGGGCTCTCGGGTTGGTTGAATTCAGTTGCTAATATAGGTAGCCCCAGTCATCCGTCTTCTTCGAATGTGACAGGGGGAGAACAAACGGAACCCTCTGATTTGGCTGGTACTGGTAATTTAGATGTTATGGATGCAGCTAGGCGTGATTCAGTTTCTAGCAACTCGAGGGATCCTGATATAGAGGAGGAGTATCAGATACAACTGGCTTTGGAGTTGAGTGCCAGGGAGGATCCCGAGGCAGTTCAGATCGAGGCTGTAAAGCAGATCAGTTTGGGCTCTTGTGCTCTTGATAATACTCCGGCTGAAGTTGTTGCCTATCGATACTGGGTAAGTTTCGCCCTTTCTTTTGCTTCCTAATTTCAGTTTCGTTGACTTGCTACTGTTAGCTATCTTTCGTACGATCACAATCGTTATAAGAACTCGTAGTCCACTTGTAGTGTATAAAATGATATGTTACCAAAACATATTTATGGCTAAAGCAAGTTTAATTCTGCTCCTGTTCATAGATGCAGATGATGTTTCTATTAAGTTGAAAAATGCTTTTTGATGAACTGGATGGTTTAAGCATGCGAGTTAAAGAGTTGTGTAGGGAAATGGGGAAAAAATTTGGGAAAACGTCATTGTCACCCTCGTAGCTCCTGTGATCCTTGTACTTTAATCCTATTAATGTAATGAAAGTGACACTTCAACTGGATTAATGTTTGTCGCATTCTCATATGTAAGCAATGTTGTTGAGAGTCACGGTCAAAGCTGCTTTGCAGTGATAGTGTGTTGGCGAAGGCAGGACCAGCAGAACTAGTTATCTCCAATTTAGAGTAATTCTACTAATTATTTAGCTGTATGTATAGGATGTTCTTGTCCTTCTCGGTAAATTTTTTAGAATTTAAGACCTAATATCTGTGGCATAGTCTTGTCTACAAGTATATCTTCTTTTCTAGTTCACTTTTTTGTTTTTCAGTTCTTTTGTTTTGTAATTCTAGCTTCACATTTTTGTTCCAAGGTTTCTCTCATGCCAATGCAATGCATATGACAATAAATGAATCAGGAAATCTATGTCACACTCCTATTTCTTTAATAAATGGTCCGTTGTCATTGGAGATCAACAAGACAGTAGTCCTGCATCTTGCTTTTGTTGTAAAATTGAAAAAAAAAAGATAGTTCTATTGAGGGTTTACCCACTTGTGTTGGTCATATCTCAGCATACTTGCTGGGCCATATCTCAGCATAAAATGGGAAGTAAATCTCTTGAAATCTATTTTTATTTGATTTGATAAGTTACTATTATATTTCCTGAGTGCTTGATTTATCTATTTGTGGATAAGCTGGAAACTTAATAACTATACAGGATTATTCTTTTCTTATATCTGTAAAAACCTTCATTTTCTCATATCTGAACGTGTATAGTCTTTTCTAACCTATCTCATATCGTAGATTTATTCATGCTTCACAGAATTACAATTCTCTTAGCTATGATGACAAGATCTCAGATGGCTTCTATGACCTGTATGGAGTTATGACTGAGTCAACCTCAGAAAGAATGCCTTCCCTTGTTGATCTACAGGGAACACCAGTGTCAGACAGAGTCACCTGGGAAGCAGTTTTGGTCAATAGGGCCGCTGACGCTAATTTGTTGAAACTTGAGCAGAGAGCTCTAGAGCTAGCTGTTAAATCAAGGTCCAATTCTCTCGTTTTCGTAGGTAGTAATTTGGTGCGAACGCTTGCTATTTTAGTTGCTGACTATATGGGTGGACCAGTTGGGGATCCTGACAACATGTTGAGAGCATGGCGAAGTCTCAGTTACAGTTTGAAAGCAACCCTTGGTAGCATGGTTTTGCCACTGGGTTCTTTGACAATTGGATTGGCTCGTCACCGTGCATTGTTGTTTAAGGTGCATCCCTGGCTTTTTTTAACTCTAATCTTCATTCAGCATAATTCTAAGACCCTGACAACTATCTGTGCTTGTTTCTTAGAATTATTTTATTTTTCTAAGATTATTTTAAGCTATCTGAATATGCATTCGGCATACTATGGGATATGCCTTGTTTTTCTAAAATTTGATGCTTGTTACAACAGGCACTATCTCCCATTTTAGGCTTGTCCAGAGCTTTGCAATTATACCACCTTCATACAACTTATGGAACATCTTATCTGAGTTATTGATGCATTTAATAGCTCACTCTTCTGCCTCCTGTTCTTATAACACGTTATTAGCCATCCTGGACTATGATTAACTTCTTGCTCCATGTTGTAAACGCTCTTCTTGAGCTAGGTTCTGCATCAGACCTAAGATAACTTTGAATGACTATATTAACTGGTCGACAAGTTTGGGCCTGCTTTTGCGAAGTCAACTTATGTTGAGAAATGTAGATCAGATCAAACTCCTCCAATAAACACCTTGTTTTAGAAATTGTGCATGAACTCATCTGATAGGATGTCAGTCTGTCCTCCAAAGTTGGAGCAGGATGGGGCCCATGGTCTTTAGCTCCAAATATTCAGAATGCTCAAGTGTGTCCATTGCGAGTTTTTTCTGTTTGCGTCCTCTGGTTGAATTCGTATGAAATCTTAATTTCTTTGACACTGTGCTTGCCTAGTTTATGTATTGAAGAGCCTCTATCAAAATCTCAGTCAGCTCTGTTTAGGTGGTCACAAGAAAAGCAATATTGTTCAATGTATTTCGGTCTGTTTTCTAGATAATTTGTTATTCTTGTTTTAATCTTCTTTTTAAATGGGGCAAGATCAGTAGAAAGGCAGCCTAGCCTAAGCCCTCTTTATGTCTCTGGAAGATAATATGGTACATTCTGTGCTGGTTCCAGGGTGAGACTCATGAAACCTTCCACTAACATTTGGACCTTTTCCATATAAAACATTATTTATAGCTCTCAGACCCCCTACCTGGTCTGTCATTTCTATGCCGGATGTATGGAAGGCAGAAAAATTGTCCTGGGTAGTTTTTGTTCTCAGTTCTAGTTGAAATTTAAATCACTTCTACCAGAGGGTAAGGTGAATACTTTGATGGCAGAATTAGGATTGGTGCCCTTTTATGATTTCTGATATGTTAAGAGTTTGTTTGGCCAAATATTTATTACCATGATGTTGAAGGGTAGTTTCTCTGTGTACTAACAGTTATCAACAACTGCATTATGACAAGTTCTGTGATTATCCTGCTATCAAGGCATCTGTATATTTGTTAGGAGCTGTTCTGTCTCCTGCAAGTCAGCTGTCTTCATTAGATTTTATTTCTTTTTATATTGTTTTGATAGCTTTATAGATAAAAAAACTTGTCATTATCCTTCGGTCATTTGATCATCTTGTGTTATATGACTCTGTCCTTCACTAGTTTGGATAGTGAGATGAGATGGTTTTAGATGAGTTGAATAAAATATTATTAGAATATTATTTTTTAATATTATTATTGTTTTGGGATTTGAAAAAATTGAATTGTTTATTATATTTTGTATGGGAATTTGGGAAAGTTGTAATGATGAGATGTGATGAGATGAGATGGGTTGAGAGTGCTTCTGTATCCAAACGGGGCTTAACTCTTAGTTTCCCTTCTTGTACGGAATCATGGTCATCCACTAGTAGCTCTCATCTTCAAACTTTTCTGTGGATATGTAGGTTTTGGCTGATAGCGTGGGCTTCCCATGCCGGTTGGTGAAAGGACAGCAATACACGGGTTCTGACAATGTGGCAATGAACTTTGTGAAGATTGATGATGGAAGGTAACTGTTTTTATTAGTTTATTTTTGTGGTGGATTCAAGTCAGTTGGATTATTCAGGATTTTGTTATCTATTTTCTGTTCGCTGAAACATGATTTCGCCATGCATATGAGTTGCTCTATTCTTTCTTTCTCACTCATGGTCTTAGTAAGGCATTGATGATTTTATATAATAGTTAGAAGATAATTCCGTGCCCATTGGTGTTTTAAGATATCATTTACTTGCATTTTTTTTCTTTTAATGTCAATTGCTGCTGCAAATGATCTCAGAGCAGAAAATTCCCTCATTTAGCTCTATGAGTTTTTTCCTTACATTTGGATTTGCAAAGCCATTAACGTTTCTGAGACGTTGATAATGTGAAATACAGGGAGTATATTGTTGATCTAATGTCAGATCCTGGTACACTTATTCCATCTGATGCTGCCGGGTCGCATATAGAATATGATGGATCTTTCTATTCTGCAAGTCCCTTGTCTAGAGATGTTGACTCCTCTTATGTGGCCTCTTCAAGCAGTGGGGTTGGAAGTTCATTTGAGGAACATTCAGACTTTGGGATATTGGACAAGAGGTCTAGGCTCAGCAATTCAGTTACTTTAGGAAAAGAATCTGATGACAAAGGTGATTTCACTACTTCTGCAAGCATAATCAGGCTAACTCAAAGTGAGGAAGAGCACAGGTCATCCTCAGATGATTTTGGATCTCCCTCCAATGTAGATAAGGTGCCAGTGCAGGAGAATCCTGGCAGACCAAGTCATCCTTACATGCATGCAAGATCTCCTTCTTGGACTGAAGGGGTTAGCTCCCCTGCTGTCCGTAGAATGAAAGTTAAAGATGTTTCAAAATACATGATTGATGCTGCCAAAGAGAATCCACAATTAGCTCAGAAACTTCATGATGTTCTGCTTGAGAGTGGTGTTGTTGCTCCACCAAACTTGTTCACTGAAATTTATCCTGAGCAGTTGGAGGTGTTGGTAGTTGAGGCAAGGCCCCCAACTGAAGATAAGGATGAAAATAAGCTGGGGATTGGAACACAAGAGCTCAAAGGTCAAGATGATCATGGCCCTGCTCGCTTTTTGCCACCTTTACCTCCCCAGAGAGTACAATCTAAAGAAAATGTATCCTCTGGTCAACTGGAGCATCTTAAAGGTGTTGAGGATGATAGAGGAGATGTAACTGGACAGCTTATCTCATCACAACCTGAAGTATTGAATCCTGTGAAATTTACTAAGAGAGTGCCTGTTGCTGCTGCTGCAGCAGCAGCAGCAGCTGTTGTTGCATCTTCAATGGTAGTCGCTGCAGCAAAGTCGAGCACTGAATCCAATCTTGAACTTCCTGTAGCAGCTGCTGCCACTGCTACTGCTGCAGCTGTGGTAGCAACATCTGCAGCTGTCAGTAAGCAGTATGAGCAGGGTGCAAGAAGTGATGGAGATGCAGATGTAGCTTGTTATGATCCATGTGGTTGGGGTGACCATCATCAGGATGCTTCTGGAGCCATTTCAGAAGGCGAGAGAATATCAGATAGATCGGCAGGTAATGAAAGCACAAAATCTGATGGCGCACTTGATGAAGTTGCAGAATGTGAGATCCCATGGGAAGAAATCACCTTGGGTGAGCGTATCGGACTTGGTACTTACCTGTGCATTATGCCATCAAGTTCTTGTACTTTGTCCTAAAGAATAATAATATCATATGGTTTTCCACGAGTGTAATTTCATCCTTTTGGGTTAATCCTTTTTCTGCAGGATCATATGGGGAGGTATATCGTGGAGACTGGCATGGAACTGTGAGTTTTCCATGCTGACCCTGAATGAATCTGGTGCATCTTTTATAATACTGGTGTCTACTATGGGTCTAATCCTTTCCTTTCGCCTTGGTTTCAGACATGTTGAGTATTTTTTTTTTTTTTTTTGATAAGTAAAAAATCCATTATAAAACTAATTCAAATTTGGGTTATAAAGCTGTAATTGTCTGTGTGTGGGTTATAAAGCTTCAGTATGGAAATAGTTACCTTTTAAAAATATGGAATTGCCCAACATGCAAAATGTGGCCAAAAAGGCACCCTGAAAAGAATACTGTCACAGCACGTGATCAGAGAAAACAGTACTGTATACAATGTGAATGATGTAGACTTGTCTATTGATTTAGTGTTTAGGGTTCTATACGATCAACATAGGTGGGCTGAAGCCTCTACCTACTAAACTTGGCATTAAAGAACCGGATATAAAAATTGATGGCAGTACAGCTTAAATTCCATGAGTATTTATTTTTCAAAGTTAATAAACTAACCAAAACAGATTATTGCTGAAGATTGTAAACACATTCTTTGATATTTATCAAAGAATAAGGGTCATTGTTTCTTTCAGATGTTAGGTAAAACCTACAATGACAGGCATGGTTTTGTAGGAGGAGATGAAAAGTTCCACAGGTTATTGAATGATGCCCATATAGGTCAAGTTTCAGCGTATATGATACACTGAGCTTTACTTATTTTATTTTCTTCCATTGTGTTTATTTATCTGAATTAAGTCTTTGGAAGGTCTCTCTGTGATTTATTCATTTGAGGTGTTCTTTTTCCCTTTGTATGTATTTGAAGTCCAAAGCATCATCCCCATCTTCCTATTCCAGAGTGCATATTGTTTTTGAAAAGATAAGTTTTATTGATGATCAAGAAATAGGAACAAGGCTATATTGATGTACATAGGGAGTATATATCAGACAACTAATGAGAGAGAGAAAAAACATCGGAAAATCCTGGAAGCTTAAGCTAGAAAATCATAGGTGGGTTGCCATTCAATGGAAAAGTGTATTGAAAAAGAAAACCTTGGGGTTTTCTGCAGTCCTTATACTATCTTCAAAGCTTTGGTCATTTATTTCCCTCCATATGCACCACATCAACCAAATCAGGATCATTTTCCACAAGGTGTCACTGTGAAGACTATCATTCTTCCCTGTCATGGCTACATATTATAACCTTATTATCTGCCTTGTTTTGGGATGTTACTTCAGTCATATAGGTTGGAATAGAAACATAAATTGTCCGGCCCTATGTCACTGTCTTCTGTTTGTTTTGAGATTTCTTGCTTGCATTTGTGCCAAATTCATGTTCTGGGAAACTCGATGTTTGGATCCTATTGTCAGTGTTTGGTTTTATAGGAAGTGGCTGTGAAGAGATTCCTAGACCAGGATATTTATGGTCAATCACTTGAGGAATTCAAAAGTGAGGTACAATCTGCTTTTCCCTTTTAAATATTTCTTTGCATTTACAGTTTTTTGGGTTCTTAGCTCCTGTTTCACAAGAAAATAAGACTTAGTTTCATTTGTTTTAAATGCTTTGTGTTTGCACCTTAATTGATATTATTTTTCTGCTTAATATTGCTAGTAAGATGTCACTTCAAGAAATAGATCTCCTGGTTTAGATCTGATTTACTGCCATTCTTGACCCCTCACATTAACTGTGGCGAATAAATTATTCTTTGCTGATTGACACATAGGAGATGAAGTTATAGTGCAATACAGAATTGGAGTTATTTCTTTGGTCTCTTCAGTTAAAAGCCTGCTTGTGCTGTCAAAACTTTCCATGCCCTCGTTGCCTTATTTTAATTGAGCGTATGATTGACTCATAAAAATAAGGGATGAGAGGCCTGGACACATTTGTTTGGATTTTGATCAGGATTTTGGAAAGTCTACCTGTGATTTCTTCCTCTCAACTTAGACTTTTGCTAGCTGTCATTGTTATCTCTTAAGTCTCTGGAGATTTTTGTTGAAACCGTTTGTTCTACTTGTGGTTTGAGTTTCAAGGTGCTGTTAATGAAAAGACTCAGGCATCCCAATGTTGTGCTCTTCATGGGAGCTGTAACACGTCCCCCAAATCTTTCAATTGTCACTGAATTTCTTCCCAGGTATGCAAATGCTCTTGTTCTGACCATATTTATGGAAGACAACGTGTTCCATATTTAAACTTACGAACAAAAGCCCTTATTAGTAACATGACTTATCAGTATGCTCTAGCTGCATGGTAGACGAATATTCCTTTTTCTTCTCAGGCATTGATTTACTTGAAAGTAACACAGCACCCACTAGTACACACGTGCGAGCACGCACACGCACACGCACACGCACACGCACACGCACAAGCACACGGACACACACAACCAATGAAATGGCTTCAAAAGAGGCTCTTGAATGTAGGGCTTTTGGAAACTAGAAGAAAATGCTTTCATGAAAACAGATCTAAGAAAGTTCAGTTTCTATTAATGGAAAATTTTCCTGAGAAGTATATTCATGTTGCTGTTTCAAGTTTGCTTTATCATAGTAGACAAATAAAAAATCATCTATGTTTTGGAAAAAGAAATATTGATGAACAGAGAATGCCTACACAGAATGTGGCAGGAAAATCCCATAAAGAATACTTCCTATGGCAGAAAGAACACTCCCCACTCATGGCCTTACCCTTAGGAACTCTAGAAAATCAACATGGCTTACCAAATTAGTCAATAACTTCTAAAATCGAATTAGAGCTAAAAACTTGCTCTGCCAGTATGATACTATTTGATTATGACTTGACATGTTAATTCTTGTATCTTATTATTTATGCCAATTGGTATGCTAAAGAACTAGTTTTTTCCTCTCTTTTATTTTTAATTTTATTTTTTGCAGAGGTAGTTTGTATAGGTTGATTCACCGGCCTAACAATCAATTAGATGAAAGAAGGCGCTTGAGGATGGCCCTTGATGCTGTATGATTCTGTCATTCTTGCTCTTTATTCCAGTTCCAGTCAGCTATTTGCTATACTTTGTAACTTTGCAGGAAATAATGTCTGTTTTGGATGATTGAAATTTCAGGCCCGTGGAATGAATTATTTGCACAACTGCTCTCCCATAATAGTGCACCGTGATTTGAAGTCTCCAAATTTACTAGTTGATAAGAATTGGGTTGTGAAGGTGGTGTCTTTTCTCTTTATTGAGCTTGCTCAATTTATTTCATGTATCTTCCATGCCTAATCCAGCATGACGTGAACTTTCCTGCGTGATTAGGTGTGCGATTTTGGCTTATCACGGATAAAGAATAGCACATTTCTTTCTTCAAGGTCAACTGCAGGGACAGTAAGCCATTTACACTTTTCATCCTTTTTTTTCCTTTTCGTTCTGTTTTTTTGGGTAATTCATTTATGATGGACGGATGCATCACATTCATGTCTCAGTGCTGGATATATTCTTCTGACTACATCTAGTTTCTACACACCTTCGAAATGTTTCCAGCAATGGTGAAACACTCTGTTTTGTACTATACTTCATATTACATCATTTCTTGAATTTATTGTGAACTATCTGTCCTTTTTGCTGCCGGTACACTCAAACTTGGTAGATCTTGTGGTGATTAAGAAAGAAGAAAAGAAAAAATTAACAGCTTTTTTTTCGATGTGGCGAATGCTCTGAATAAATATTGATCAATGCATTACAGCAAAGTCACATGTTCTCTCAACTTTCCTACAAGAGAACTCTACTGAGTGGACTTACTGTTTACAACAAATTATATTCACGAGTAAATGAAAAGGTTTATTCACTTCTCACCAAAGATTTGAACAGCATATATACTCTTGGTGGCTGCATTTGGTGGTAGTTGATACTACCATATAATTTATATAATGATGTTAAAAAGTTATTTTTTTTTTCCCTAAGAAATGTTACAGGGAAGGCAATGCAATAGGTGGTTGGTGATATTGCTCTGGAACTTGTGGTTTATCTCCATTAAATGAACTGACTTATCTGGGAAAATTGAAATATTGTGGTCATCTGTCATGCCTGTTGGTTATTAATGCATCTTGCACTATGCTTTGCTTTCTTGATAATTTACTTGTTTCTATGTGTCTTGGATTGCAAGTATGCAACCCTTGAAACTGGTATTGATAAGTTAATGTTTGTATTGCACTCCTTCAGGCTGAGTGGATGGCCCCAGAAGTGCTAAGAAATGAACCTGCAAATGAAAAGTAAGCCTTTTCCGATGCAGTATCTTGTTTCTCACCTGGGACAGATGCTTTTAATTACATCATGTAATACAATATGCAGGTGTGACATTTATAGCTTTGGGGTCATACTGTGGGAACTCTCTACGTTGCAACAACCATGGGGGGGAATGAATCCAATGCAAGTTGTTGGTGCTGTTGGATTTCAACATCGGCGTCTTGACATTCCAGATGATATGGATCCTGCTGTTGCAGATATTATTCAAAAGTGCTGGCAGACGTAAGTATTGTTTTGGTTATTCTCTTCCATCCACTCATTAAGTGTTTATATTGTTATGCTGATTCGAGAAGTCCAATGCACAAACGCTTTTGTTGCCTTACCTTACACTTTAACCATAGCTATTAATACATGCTTGCTCCAGTAACACGTTGACTGGAGTGCAGCCCAGGTTGTCACTTGAACCCTGTCAAAACCCTGGGAAACCCACCTCTCTCTCTCTGAGAGAGAGAGACAGCGAGCCATGTCAAGGCCATATACAAATTCTTCTAATGCTAACATAATCAAGGTCATACAAATTCTTCAGAACACACTACCTTTTATGTTACTAGGCGAATGATTGAATTTCAACTGTTATTCCCATGTTTACACTACAGTAACTACTACCACTTCTTGCTGTATGTGATTCCGATGTGATTCCCATATACCTACACGCCTTGAACATTGCCAATGTGATTCCATTTAATCCCTGTTTGTACCACTTCTTGCTACCAATTAGTTAATGCTTATCTTCTAATCATCTTTTCTACAAAAGAAATATCTTGTCCAATTCATTCCTACCTAGGATGGACTCGATTTCCCATGCGTGACATGATCTCTGTGCTCTCTTTAAAAAAATTGATTATAACTATTGCCCAAGCAGATAACGATAATGCCATTGGGAAAGATCATACAAGGTTAAATTCTCTTGTGAATTAGTAGTGGTGGATGGGAATTTTATTTTTGTGTTTATCATGGTTGTTACAATGTATCGAGTATACTCCAAATTCATTTCTGCATTCCTGACAAAAGATCCAATTTAACATTTTAGAGACCCAAAATTGAGACCCACGTTTGCTGAGATCATGGCTGCTTTGAAGCCGTTGCAGAAGCCAATAACCAGTTCTCAAGTTCCCAGGCCAAGCACATCTGCAGGCAGTGGCCGTCAGAAGGCTCTGCCATCACAAAATGCAGAAGAAGCAGGCTAGAAGAGCAAACTATACCATCATTCTCTGTGTCATTGGACTGCAAAAATATGGGGTGAAGTTCTAGATTGCCTTGGACTAGTCTGAGAAAGTGACGGGTTGATTTCCCTACATTCAAACAAATTTGAGATTGTGATTCTTTTTTCTCAATTCCCTTTTTTCCCCCATCACAGTGCAGCTATCCTCAAGATTGTATATTTGTTTATACAAATCCATTGAAATTGTTGTAATCAAAGTTTTGAAATTTTTTCTTTTTGTTTTTGTGGAGTTGTATCAAATGGTTGCGAAAGCTTTATAGGATGTCTGTGGAGTAGTGACCATGGAAGGATGGAAACTGACATGTACAGGGTGAATTTGATGAATTATTCAAGTGGGAAGATGCTGAAATTTGCATATTTTAATCGTATCTTTCTGTCTCTTTCAGGATATGGTAATTATCCAATACTTAGTTTGCATGTGGCTAATTTGGTTATCTAATCAGGACATACTAATCTACTAATTCAAACAACAAACAACAGAATATAATAGGAGGGAGTTCTCTCCTTTAAATCCCATTTATTATGTGTTTCCTTCTTCCTCACTGATTTCTCGAGTTACCAAAATCATCCGATTTGTTCCCCACGAGAACAACCACCATGTCTGAACTACATCAACCATTTTGTTCACATTTTCAAAGGTTCCTCTCCTGGTTATGTCATATACTAGCAACGCACCTAGAGCTGCTCCCCGGTAGTATGAGTTGGTAATGGCTCCAAACCTGCAACAAGATTATATTCACATTTGTGATCATAACAAATCTGAAATTTTCCTAAACATTGTTGTGTTTATAAAAATACATTTACATATGAGCTTTGTTACTCATTATTTTACATACGGAATACCACACTTATTTTTATTTATTTTGATTTTATTCTTCTTAAACTAATTGAGTTCATCTAGTCACAATTCATATACCATACATTTTCCAAGGAAAAAAAAATTAAAAAAATTAAAAAATCACGTGTAGTATGTGGTGTGAGAATGATGAATTGAATTTTTCTTTACATAAATTATTGTTGGATAAATGGGCTGCCTGGGTGCCCAAAAAGGCCCGAAGCAAGAGGAATTCTCCTTCAAAGGCATCTTTGGATAATCCTCTCCCCACTAGAATTATAAAGCAAAGCCCACTTTTGATAATTATCTTATTTTAGAAGCAATTAATTAATTTTGGTTGCTCTTAATTAGTGATCATCTGAAAAAATATTTTTTTAAGAGCATAATTTCTTATAAGAAAATGTGGCAAAATGAAAAACATTTTTATGTCAGCAAAAGAAACAAAAATAAACGTCAATTATCAAAAAAATAAAAAATCTAAGAAAAAAATATTAATAAGCAAGAAAAAAATTATTTCATATCTCAATTATAGTATTATATACTTATCTGACACCAAAATATTCAGATTTAACATGAAACTTGTATAAATTAGCT
This sequence comes from Juglans cinerea, assembly GCA_961763995.1. Taxonomy (NCBI): domain Eukaryota; kingdom Viridiplantae; phylum Streptophyta; class Magnoliopsida; order Fagales; family Juglandaceae; genus Juglans; species Juglans cinerea. The sequence goes on from CAUIVZ010000016.1 coordinate 16,498,104, forward strand.
TACGGACTAGAATGAAAGATGAGTTATAAAAATTCGTCTGTTAATTTTTATTGAGAACAAATTTCTAAAATAATTACAAAAATCGATAATAGATTAATATTATTCTATGAAAGAATGTCATAAGAAATCTAAAGAGGGTGATAAGTTGTGCTTTTTAAATTTTTATTTTTACATGTATATGAAAAATTATATATTTTCTCTGCGAAAAAAAAGGTCCATTAAATTGGATAATTTTATTGATATGTAACTTTTATATATAGTTATTATATTACGATTTACTGTGGAGCTAAATATAAGATTTATTTCTTTTTATTTTAAATAAACATTATACATTATAAAAATTAGCCCCTCCACATCAAAATATCTGGTTGCACCATTGCATAAGTTGATGGTGAATAAGAGGATGATGAATCACCAAATATCAAAATCTCATCACACTCTGACTTGTTTTAGTACGCCTAGTCAGGTGCATTCGCTACTATTACAGTGGTTTATCTTCCTTTTCTTCTTTATTTTTAACAAGTAATTTGATGACTAACATATGTGCTTTTAAGAATGAAAAATTCTAGATATAAGCTCCACACTATGCACATCCACTTAAAAATATGTGATTTTATCTTTTTATCCATATAATGAAAATGATTCCAGACATGTTTGCAAGTAAAATAGGATAAAACGGTAAAATAACATGTTTTTAAATAGGTGTGTAGGGTGTAGGGCTTATAGGTAGCACTGCATACACGATATACTTATTCAATGGACATGCACATGTTTTCGATATATATATATATATAAATATAAAATATTATAAGAAAAGTGTTTATTTGTGAAAATGACTATTTCCTGTCAAAATGAGTTTGTTTTCGTCTTAAATAGTCATTATCATCGAAAATAATCCGTCACAAATGTTCGCTTATCTTGTAGCGTATATAATATGATACTCATGGAATAGTACTCTCATGTTGAATGGGATGATGAATAGATTTTTTTGTTCCGAGTAATGCTACTCATCATCCCAACTTCTATCATCCTCCCATCATCCTATGATGTGTCATTAAATGATTGAAGATTATTTATTATATTTTACTTGTAAACCTATCATTTAATGTCACATCATAGGATGATGAGAGGATGATGGAAGTTGAGATGATGAGTAGATTTTTTTCGTTCCAATATGTTCTAGTACTGCTTGAAGCATATTTAGCAAGCAATTTTTGTTTATCCTAGAGAGATAAGGGTATGACAAAATTCGAGATCAAGAGAAAGATCAGAATAATAATGCCAGCGAAAAATGCGATCAATATCATTTATATTTTTTTTAATTTTTAATTTTCTTTGCATAAGATGTTTTAAAGAGAAATATTATTCATAAGTTATTTTTTAATCATCATACTTTCATCAATCATTTGAAGCATTGGTGGATCTACATAGAGACAGAGGAGCCAGGCCATGGCCTCTGATCTAGCCTCAAGAATAAAAGTAAAGTAAATATATTTATCAACAAATAAAAATTGAAATTTTTTATGATTACTTAGAAAAGTTTAAAAATCTCAAAAAATTCTTAAAATAAAAATATAAAACTCTCTTTCATTTCCATCTAAAATTATTGAGTTCCATAACAATATGCAGATAGTTTCTTTAAAAAATCCAAAACTTTACCTCCATAATCTATAAAATTATATAGAGTTAATCTTCTTGCAGGCACATCTTATACTCTTCTATCAACAGCGTCGAATGGTAGCTTACCACGTAGACTCTACATGAACCCAATGGTAAACCGCGATTTAGAAGAAGAAAAAAAAATATATGGGTGATTTGCAGCATCTCTCTCTCTCTCTCTCTCTCTCTCTCTCTCTCCCTTCCCAATAAGACCTTTGAGGAGTAGGGCCCACGATCGACCTAAACCCACTCCATTTCTCGGATTCCTGTCCACGCAATCCCTCCTCCATGTGACTCTCTTGTTTGTAAGTCACTCTCTCTCTCTCTCTCTCTCTCTCCTTTCCACCGTAAGTCGCCGTAGTTGTGGGTCGTGGAATTTCCAGTTCAAGTATTATTATCCTCATTTTTGAATCCGTGTTTGAAAAATTAATTTCAAGTTCAAGAATTTGGTCTTGTTTGTTTGAGACCGTGTTTATGATTTTGATAGAAACCTGTTGTAATTGATGCTGTGAGTATTGTGATGTAATAAGGATTCGGTAGAGTTATGAATGGTAGCTACAAGAATGGAAATGAGAGATGTGGGAAAGGTGTTTGATGAAAGGTTTCAAAGAGCCACAAGCTAAAATCACATTCAAACAAACTCCACTCATTGCCTCAATATTTGCTTGGACACGAGGGCTAGAACATAGGTCAATTTTTTGTTTAAATAAAATCGATGTTACATCTATCACTTTGAAAATACCATCCTAGCAATATCATTTTCAAATAAAAACTTTGTCACATCTATCACTCTGCTTGGACATGGGTTGCGCCACACAAGTCTGGAGCTTCTCCGTCGGTGTGTACAGTGTGCGGCAATGAGGTGGGTGCAAAAATTCATCGGCGTCGGAGGCAAAATCGTATTAGTATGTTGGTGCTTCTCTCTTCACCAAGTGAAATAGATATGCACGAGAGGGAGGATGAATTTTGTGGTTTAGATCTTGTGTGATGAGGTGCACCATCTTCTTATGGGATTTTCTGACATGTCAATTTTCTATTGGGTGCTGATAGACTCTACATATAGGCATTGCCGGTCCAAAGAGGAATTGAATTATATATATTAAACAACTAAAAGATAGGTCCCAAAAATCTATAAAAATTGAACTTATAAGTTTAAAAACCCCAAAATTTTATCCTATACATGTGCATAATTCGAACAAAAAAAAAAAATCAACAGTCTTCATTTTTCTAAATTTAAAATGTAATTTTTAAAGTATTAATATTTATTATTCTTATATATATGTATATATATTCTTCTAATTATTTTTGAATTAGTTTTTTTTTTCTCAATGAAAAAAAATACATGAATGAGAAAAAGGATGCAAGTTTTTTTTTTATCTATTTAAAATGAAAATTTTAATATGACCAATTGTCAAAGTTGATAATAATTAATTCGTTGGTATCCATATATTGAGTAAATATGAAATGAAATTACATCTATATAAAAAAATGCAAAATATATACACACAAATTAATTACATGTACACTCAAATAATCATCATTATATAAGTTTGGCCCCCCAAAGCTATATATGTATTTGGGTTCCGCCATGATTTGAAGTGACATCAAATTACCTAATAATTATTTATTATTTATAATTTACATGTCAATCATTTATGTCCTATAAAAAATGATGAACGGATGAACATGATTTACCATCTTACGATCTAATTAACATATGTACTTTCCAATTACAAAAGAGTTGCATTAATTTGAAGCTTTCAGTTGGTCTTGATGGAAATTCCATACGACGAGTGGGCTGCAATTGGTAAAGGAAAATGATATTATGTTGTCTAATGAGATTGTTCTCTAAGTTGACCGCTCACATATTTTATCTTTTTTAACTTAATAATTAAGAAAGTAATTATTATTGATTAGATGAGATGATATGAGATTAATTGAGATGATTTGTATACTAAACGATGCCAGGTCACATCTGGAAAGAATACTTTATATTTAGATTTCGACCCGAAGATTTTGAAAAGTTTAAATTCTTGTTTAGTTTTGATCCTGATCCAAATCCAAATTTTAATACATGGCATAAACAAGAATTTCGATTTTACAGACCCAATTCCAAATCCTCGTGGATCCCCAAATAACCATCTAAATGCACCATTAGAGTTTTTGTAGAAGACATGACTCCATCTCGTCTAGCAAATTTTTTTACAAGTTTTGGGTTTTGATACTTTCCTTCAATGGTGGGGAAAAGCACATGACACTTTTCTTCCCTATCGTCTAGAAGAACATGATACTTTCCTTTCATGGCATGCAGAGAATTAAGCATATGATCATACTTTCCTTTCATAGCGTGCAGAGAATTACGCAAATGATACTTTCATTCGGCCATGACTTGTAGATCAGAAGAACATAATACTTTTCTTCCATGCATGGCGTCTAGATCAAGAACATATAGATTTTAATATATTTTACATCAAATTAATACAGACTCAAGACTTTTAAAAGTGTCATTTTTGTTTTATAATTCTTAAAATATCGATTGATTCTAACTCTAAGAAAAAATAAGAAGAATCATCACAGAAAGAAAAAAAGCACATGATGATACTTTGGTCCCCTATCGTCCAGAAGAATATGATACTTTCTTTTCATGGCATGCAGAGAATTAAGTACATGATACTTTCCTTCCATGGCTTGTAGTTCAGAAGCACTCGATACTTTTCTTCCATGGCGTCTAGAAGAACACATGAGAAAGAAGACATAAATTTGTGATCAGACTGCTCTTGGATTTTTGGCAGAAGAAACCAGAGACTTCTTTCTTCTCAACGTACGTTTTGCTGATCTTTGCATACTTTCTCCTTAATTCAATTCCTTTCTCCGACGAAAACAATGGCAGAGCTCTTTCTTTCTGCATTCCTTCATGTGTTGTTTGACCGACTAGCGTCTCCCGAGTTGCTGAAATTTGCTCGTCGAGAGGGACTTCGAAAACAGCTGGACAAGTGGGGCAAAACCATGGAAAGAATTCGAGAGGTGCTTGATGATGCAGAGGAGAAGCATCAGACTCAAAAGACAGTGAAAGCTTGGCTTGATGATCTTAGAGACTTGGCCTACGACGTGGAAGATATACTGGATGAGTTCACCACAGAAGCTTTGCAACGCAAGTTGATGGCCTCTGAAAGTCAGGTTAGTGCTAGTATGGTACGAAATCTCATCCCTGCTTGTTGTACTAGTTTAACTCCAAGTGCTGTTAGAGTCAAGTTTAGGTTGTGTTTAGAGATAAAAGAACTCACTGCTAGATTTAATGATCTCGTGGCAAAAAAAGATCAACTGAATTTGAAAGAAAACTCTAGTATGGGACCAAGCAAAAGAAGAGAGATCAGATCTCCCTCAACTTCCTTGGTGACCGAAGATCACATATATGGTAGGGAGGAAGTCAGAGGGGCTATACTTCAATTATTGGTCAATGAAAAACATAGTGATGCTTCGAATAAAGTACCCAATGTGATTCCTATAGTTGGTATGGGGGGTATCGGAAAAACAACACTGGCCCAGCTTGTGTACAATGACAAAAAAGTGGAGAACTTTTTCAATCTGAAAGCATGGGCTTGTGTTTCAGAAGATTTTGATGTTACCACAGTTACAAAAACAATTTTACAATCTTTGACCTTAGAAAACAGTGATGGCAAAGCTCTAAATTGGTTGCAAGAAAAATTGAAGGAGAAACTACGTGGGAAAAGGTTTCTAGTAATTCTTGATGATGTTTGGAACAAGAACTACCATGATTGGACTCTCCTATGTGCTCCTTTTGAAGTAGGGGCTCCGAGAAGTAGTATTATTGTCACAACTCGTGACCAGAAAGTCTCGTCACTAATGCGAAACAAGGAAGTTGATCCTTTTCAGTTGGAGGAGTTGTCAGATGAAGCTTGTTTGCCCATATTTACCCGACATGCATTGGATGCAAGAGACTTTAGTGCCCATCCAAACCTTAAAGATATTGGTGAGGAAATTGTTAGTAGGTGCAAAGGCTTGCCATTAGCAGTTAAAACTATTGGAGGAGTCTTACGCAGTAAACATGAAGACCGCAATGAGTGGGAAAAAGTTTTGAAGAATAAAATATGGGATATTTCAGTGGAAGAAAGTGGAATTCCATCATCTCTTATGGTAAGCTATGACAATCTCCATTCACATTTAAAGAGGTGCTTTGCATACTGCTCAATACTACCAAAGGACTATGAATTTGAGGAGAAGGAGGTGGTTTTATTATGGATGGCAGAAAGTCTGATTCATCCCCCTGAAGAGAAAATGGAAGATTTGGGTTTCGAATATTTTCACGATCTGTTGTCAATGTCATTTTTCCAAAAGTCACGTATTAATGAATCAAAATTTGTGATGCATGACCTCATCAATGATTTAGCTCAATCGGTTGCAGGCGATACATGTTATAGAATGGAAGATAGAATTGGGAGTAGTCAGCATGAGAATATTCCTATGAAGGCACGCCACTCATCTTATTTGGGAAGCCAATATGATGTAACTAAAAAGTTTGAGGATTTTTCTAAAGTCACATGTAGTTTACGTACATTCTTACCTCTCATGCTGCCAGAACCAGGTGAATGCTATTTGGCTCATCAAGTTCCTTTTGAATTGGTTCCAACATTACGTTGTTTAAGGGTGTTATCTTTCAACGGATACTACATAACGGAGCTATCGGATTCTATTGGTAATTTGAAGCATCTGCGGTACCTTAACCTTTCAAATACTCAAATTAGACTCCTGCCAGAATCAATAACTAGTCTCTACAACTTACAAACATTGTTGTTGGAGAACTGTTTTCGTCTAAAGAAATTGCCTTCAATGTTATGCAACTTGGTCAACCTACGGCATCTCAACATTGACGGTACAATAAGTTTGGAAGGAATGCCTATGCAAATAGGTAAACTAACTTGTCTTCAAACACTGTCTAGTCTAGTTCTGGGAAAAGACAGTTGCTCTAGAATAAAGGAGCTTGGACATTTGAAGCATCTTAAAGGGACACTTCGCATTTCAAAATTAGAGAATGTGATTGAACCGAAGGATGCAAAAGATGCAAAATTAATTGAAAAGACGAAAATTGATGTGTTGTTGTTGGAATGGAGTGAAGACACGACAAGTGAAGACATGACAAGTGAAGACACGACAAGTGAACTAGAGGTACTAAATGGGCTACGGCCTCATGATGCTTTGATGGAGTTGGTTATAATTAACTATGGTGGTACAAAATTTCCTAATTGGTTAACATCTCCTTCATTTCCTCGTATGGTCTCCTTGAGATTAGAAAATTGTTACAACTGCACATCCTTACCTCCATTGGGGCAATATTTGCCATCACTCAAAAATCTTTGGATCAAGGGCATGGCTAACGTGAAGAGTGTTGGTTCTGAATTTTGTGGCTGTAATTTAGAGACTCTGCATTTCTATGACATGGAGGAGTGGGAGAATTGGCGTCCTTGTGAAGAATTCCCAAATCTGCATCAGCTTTCCCTTCATAAATGTCGGAAGCTATTAGGGAAGTTACCAAACAACCTTCCTTTACTAAAAGAAGTTGAGATAAATGATTGTGCGCAGTTGGTGGTCTCACTTTCATGCTTTCCAGATAAATGCAAATTTAACATTGAGGAATCCGAAGTGCTTGATATGGAAGGGGTGGTTTGTGGAAGCAAGGTTACATTCAAATCAATACAATTCTACAGATCACTTTCACCAATTTCAGATGAAGGGCTTGATATGGACAGGCTGGTAGAGTTAACTATTAACAACTGTGAGGAGTTGACGACTTTGTGGTCAGACAAGGTGGGATCACTGCCACATCATCTCCCATTTCTGCGTGATCTCTACATTAATTATTGTCCCAAACTAGTCTCTTTGGTGGCGGAATCATTACCCAAGGCATTGATGTACAACAACACGTGTCTTCAGTCTATTTTTATCAATCATTGTGATTCGCTAACGCATTTTGCAAGAAGTCATCTGCCTCCAACTTTAAAGCGGCTAATTATAAATAACTGCAAGAGTATGAGGAAATTGGTGGAGGATGATGATAATGATACAAACAACAATAGTACTACTGCAAGTAGTAGTGGCATCACATCTCTTCTTCTTGAGGCCTTGTACGTTAACAATTGTCCATCCCTTGAATCCTTAACATCAAGCGGGGAATTACCTACCACTCTTCAACACCTCATTATTATCAGTTGTCCGAAGCTGGAGTCAGTAGCCAAGAGTTTTCATCATAACTCATTTCTTACATATATCCGGATCATCAATTGTGAAAAGCTTCAATTGTTAAACGGCATACACAACCTCACCTCGCTTCAATATTTGGAAATACAGTATTGTCCGAGCATTTTATCATTTCCCAAAGAAGGTTTTCCCACAAACCTAACAACACTTAAGATCTCTCATCTTAAAATCACTGAAGCCTTGTTCCATTGGGGGCTGGACAATCTCACTTCTCTTAATGAACTTGAAGTTGGTGGATGTCAGCATCTCGTGTCCTTTCCAGAGATGACGTTGCCTGCCTCTCTAACAAGCCTCCACATCTCAAATTTCTCGAATCTGGAATGCCTGTCTTCCGAGGGCTTAAGAAAACTCACCTATCTTAAAACACTCCAGATTTCTAACTGCGAGAAGCTCACGTGTTTTCCAAAGGATGGCCTGCCTCCCTCACTCCTAGAGCTTGATATCTCTTCTTGCCAAAAGTTGAGGTCCTTTCCAAAGAATGGCCTACCTGCCTCACTACAGGTACTTCTAATCGACAAATGTCCTCTGCTGGAAGAACGCTGCAAGAAAGATCAGAGAGGAGAGAGGCGCAGGATAGCTGACATCCCTCGTGTTCAAATTAATGGCAAATACCTTTATGAGACAGAAACAGAGGAATAAATCCAATAGTAAGTTTGTTCTGACTCTGATCCAAATTTCCATTTATGGATTTATTATTATTATTATTTATGGATTTGCTTCTTGTCAAATCGTCGATTGCATGACATTGGGTTATGAATATGATTGTTAAGGATGTGTTTACATCCATATAAATACAGAAATCCGTATAAAAAAAATCCTCTGTTTTACCGATTAAGAATACGAGTGTATATATATATATAGGCTGATGAATATTTATTTGTTCAATGCTTGCAGATTGTTCAAAAGACTGACGCAAGCTGTTGCAACTCCCAACTGCCATCTGAAAATTGGATGTGCGAGTAATATTGCTTTTCTCTTGCTATTAATTCTGCTATTCATATCTACATAATCAATGTCTGGCTACCTTTCATGTTACATTGAATGATTGAATTTGAACCGTTAATACCACGTATAAACTACTACCACTTCTTGCAACCAATTGGTTCGGGCTTATCTTCTTATCTTCTTTTCTCCAAAAGAACTGTAACACCCCGTATTTTAGTGTATTTTTAATTGAAAGATTATTTGTTATTAATTTAAAAATTTATTCTCTTGTTTTAAAATTGTTGGATTTTTAGTTGTGTTATTTTTATGATTTTTAGTTTACGAAAATTATTTTTAAAGTGCCTTCTTTAAATTAATTATTGTTATGTGTTTAAATTTCTTCTCGAATTAATTTAACTTGTTGTGGGGTCTAATTATTTATTTTCATTTTAATCATTACGTTTGAAATATTTTATTTCACTAGCTGTTTTAAAATCGTTTCCGTTGGATCATTTTGTGTGACCCAAGATATGAGGATTGGACCTCATTTCTTTCCCTACATTTTTCTCTTTCCTCTTTTCTTTTTCTTCTTTTCTTCTTTTTCTTTTTCTTTTTCCCCGCTGCTTCCCGCGCGGACGTCTCTCTCTCTCTCTCTCTCTCTCTCTCTCTCTCACGCCGTGCAACCGTTCCTCACCCAGCCCGCCGCCGTCGCGCCGCCGTGCGCGACACCGCCCACCCCATCGTGCTCCCCACCGGCCGGCGACCTCCCCCTCCGATTTCCAGCCACAGCCGCGCCGCCGTTAGCCTCCACGCACCACACGAAGCCGCGGCATTCCTTGCGCCGCTGCGCCGCCGTCGCGCCACCTCCGGCCACCATCTTCTCACCACATCATCCTCGACCTTCTAGCAACCCAATGGACCCAACCCCACCTCCGATCTGTCACCGGTGAAGCCCCACCATCAACATTTCCGTTTTGGGTGTTTTTGCACATCAACCGCCTACTGCGCCGCCACCCACGGCCAACCACCACCACCACTAGCCTCACCGACATCCCTAAGCCCTACCCTATCAATCTTGGGTCTTCGTTTGCACCCGTTCAGAAGTGGGTTTTTGAGACCCACGGCCACAGTGCATTTGGCACTGTTTTGTTGCTGCGTTGCCGCTTCTAGCACCTCCGTGATTTTTCAAAAATTATATTATAGCATTGTAAGTATTTTTCCCAAAGAACTTTTGAGATTTAAAAGTATTTCTGCACTAATTCATATTTACTGTGAATTTGTTGGTTGTGCCGGACTGAGTCCGAGGAGTAAGGGGGGGTCGGTTGGATTTATGGTTGAGAGAATATTTAGAGGGGAATTAATTTTCTTTGTTGAGTGCAGTTTAATTTTTGGAGGTATTAGTTTATATTTTTCTGTTATGGAGTTGTGAATGGGAAGAAGTGTGCTTTGTTTAGTGTTGGTTAAATTGTTAGTAATTGTTTGGGACTGCGAACTGTTGGAATAAGTGTGAGTTATTGGAATTTGAATTGGCATTGGTCTTGATGCTTGTATTGGACAATACTGAGATTGGTATAGAATATTTTGGGTCGAAGTGAGGGCTGTCCGGATTGTTATTTGGCTGTTGGAGTTTGATTAAACTTGCTGAATTATGATCTAGAGTTTGGATCTGGAGTTGTCTAAGACCAATTTTGTGTTGTTGGACTTTAATATTTAGTTTATATTATTTTTATGAATAGGTGAAGAGACAGATAGAGACTGTTTTCAAGTCATAGATAATGCGCTGCAGGAGTCAGGTAAGCGGGGTTCCTATGCTGGGTTTTATACAAGTTAATAAGACTGAGGTTGATTTTGTGAAAACTTGCATAAATTGTGTTGTGTTGGGAACTTGTGAAAACAAAGATCAACATCGGTCTCTTATCTGCATTATTCATGAAATCTGTGAGAAAAAGGAAAATATATTCTGACATGCATTGTGTAGACATGAGCTGAATTCTGTCATGTGATTTCTGAAATTTGAAAAAGAGCGATATTGAGAATATGAAAAGTTGTGCATTTATTTGTTCTGGCTTTTGTGTTCAGCGTGTGTAAACTGTTCTGAATCTGTTTTGGTACTTTGTATTATTTTGATATAACATCTGAAAACCTTTGGCATGGTGTACTGGTTTTCGTATCTGACTCTGTCTCTGCTTTGCTCTGCTCTGCTCTGTTATGCTCTGCTCTGTTAGGGTTGGTACCAACTTCTCTGTCTCTGAGTGCACCCACTTTGGAAACAAAGTGGTTTTATTGTGGTCTTTCCTGTGTGCACACTCGGGGCTCCGAGAAGAATAAAGGAAAGATTTCACCTCTGTCTCTGCCTGGTTTGGCCACCGGGGTTAGCACAACCCTACCACGGGGGTGAAACATGGTCTCTGCTCTGTTTGATGCTCTGTTTGGATCTGATGATGATACTCAGTTTATGTTATGCCAAAGCACTAAGGGTTTTACTTGTCTTAAAACCATCGTTCTGTTACTTTTGAAAATATGTTCTGTTCTGCATGTTAACTCTGGAAAATATTTTGTTCTGCATGTTCTACTTTGTAAATGCTCATGTTTACACGCTAGCATATGATTTCTGCTTACTGAGTTGTCGATAACTCACCCCCTATCTTCATAATATTTTTTCAGATGATGTGGAGAGTCCAAATGAGGACCTGGAGTAGATTTCTGAATGTGTTTAAACTGAGGAGATGTTGTTGGAAGAAGGACTTCTGATGTTCTTAGTTTTAATGTTTTTGAGCTTTATTAATATCTTGGGTTTCAGAAAGAGGTATGAAATTATTGGTTGAGTTGTTATGATTACCGAGAGATTACGGACTCCTTAGTTTATTTTAGCTGCAGTAATGACTTTGTGGAGTTGTCAAGGTGGTTATTTAGAACTCTTGATATTGAGTTTTGTTATTAAAGATTTGAGTTTCATTTTAGTTGTGTTGGATTATAAGTTCTTTAGAGACAGGTAGTAAGTCTCCAGATCATCCGGGTTTGGGGCGTTACATTTGGTATCAGAGCCTCCCAACCAGAAATGTGGGACTTGAGCCGTGCCACCTACAATGGACAGGCCCGACGAGAACGTCGGGAATTTAAGAGGGGTAGATTGTGATACCCCATATGATATGGATAAGTGTAGGTGGTGTATGGGATCCCACATTGCTTGGGAATGAGAGATTCTTGCTCTTTATAAGGTTCTAATGGGGCTCCAATTGTATCATTGACTAGTCCTTTTGGAGTATAGGCCATGTGGTTTGGGCTTTCCATTAGGGCGTTACAAGAACTGTCTTCCTCATCCAATTCATTCCTACCGAGTATGGACAAAGGATGATCTCTGTCCTCTCTTTAAAAAAATTGAGTATAAACTGTTTCCCAAGTAGATAATGATAGTGCCATTGAAAAAGATCATAAAAGGTTAAATTCTCTTATGAATTAGTAGTGTTGGATTGGAATTCTATTTTTGTGTTTTTATGGTTGTTATAGTGTAACGAGCATGCTCAAATTCATTTAAGCATTCCTGACAAAAGACTCAATTTAACATTTTAGAGACCCAAAATTGAGACCCACGTTCATTGAGATCATGGTTGCTTTGAAGCTGTTGTAGAAGCCAATAACCAGTTCTCAAGTTCCCAGGCCAAGCACATCCACATGCAGTGGCCGTCAGAAGGCTCTACCATCACAAATTGCAGAAGAAGCAGGCTAGAAGAGCAAACTATACCATCATACTCTCTGTCATTGGACTGCAAAAATATGGGGTGAAGTTCTAGATTGCCTTGGACTAGTCTGAGAAAGTGATGGGTTGATTTCCCTACATTCAAACCAATCTGAGATTGTGATTCTTTTTTCTCAATTCCCTTTTTTCTCCATCACAGTGCAGCTATCCTCAAGGTTGTATATTTGTTTGTAGAAAACCAATGAAATTGTTGTAATCAATGTTTTGAAAATTTTTCTTTTTGTGGAGTTCTTCCATTTTGATTTTCTAACTGAATTGATACAAAGACATAATGCAATCTGCATTAGTTGTTACTACAAGGATGAGAGCAAAGGACAACATTCCCTTTATGTTCTACAACTATTTAACAGAACATTTCATTTTACAACTAACCAAGGTGATTGCCATTTCATCAAAAATACTAAAACTTTTTGTTGCTTTGAGCTTTTAAGTTTTACATTTTCTCGTTCAATTTTGATTTTCATGATCTTATGCAAGAATGCTTCCTTCACATTCAGATTCTCTTGTACTGCAGATGTTTATGTGAATTACCCAAATCAGATTTCTCTCGACTTCTGGGTCCCATCTGACTTGGATTAATATTATCTTTCTCTTCTTAGTTATGATTACAACATAGGAGAAAATATCTATGGAGAAACTTCTCTGGCTGAGTTTAAACTGTACCCACCCTAATCAACTTTAGCAGAGTTTCTCCAATAATAATAATAATAATAAATAATAATAAAAAAATCCCTCAGCTTATCTGTTTTATAATTCTTATATATGTTTCTGGATTTATTAATTGTTTTTCATAATCTATATATTTGGAACAAATCTATATAGAAGAAGTTTGATTAATCTAAACGAAAGGTGGGCTATAAAGAATAAGAAAACACAGATAAAGAAAGGATTGCAAACTTTATATTCCAGTATGCAAATTGAACCCCAACAGTGGACTTGGAATCTACCGGAATTCCTCTTTTGCAAACCTTCAGATAAGAACTGTCTTCATGAATAGATAATCACAATCTTCATGAAATGCATCAGCCATTTATTTTGTATTTCTTTTGCTCTGAATCTCTCTGATCAAGAAAGTCAAAAGGAAAATAAAGAAGAAAACTTTGAGAAAAAAATGAAGTTTATAAGAAGAGGGAAATATCTATATGATCTATATCGGTATATATATTTATGTATTTCAAACAAAGTACTTTTAGCAGTTCCTTTGGCATTGTTTTTGGAGGGTACAGAATATTTATATGTGAAAACATTGAGGAATTGAAAAGATATCATGGCTGTTTCCTGATGTTATTAATTTTCATATTTAATATTTATGCTGATGTGTCAAAGCTTGATTAGAAGGTCTTCCCTAATACAAATTGATGATTTAGCTTATTTAATTTTGGTTGCTCTAAAAGTTGTGTATTAGTGATCATAGATTTTCTTAGAAGTTGGTGAATGAACACCATCATTTTCTGAAATCCCCTGCATGACAAATCCCAAGGAACATGGGCTCAAACTTTATGTTCATTATTCATTCCAGTAACTGAATGAGACTTTTGCTGAGAGTTTTCTATCCTCTTCTCTTATATCTTTCATTCCTTTGAATTTTTGTTTTACAAGGTTGTCATGAGGACTCAGATGATTACCTTAACTAATTTCAAATCACCCAGAGTTTTGGACTCAGATTCTAGGGGATTGAAATCTACCAAGGAGACAAGTTGAGCGATGAGATGAGATGAAAGTTGAATAAAATATTATTAAAATATTATTTTTGTTTTAAAATTATTTGTATTTTGTTTAAAAGTTAAGAAAAGTTGTAATAATTAGATGAGATGAATTGACATGGTTTGTGTTTGTAGCCTTTTAGAGATATCCTTGAAAATCACGTCTGCTCTATCTGTATTGTGGAACAAAGGATTTGTGATCTTCAAATAGTATAAAACGAGAGCTTTCTTCATTGTAACAGCACATGTTATCTTATGTTTATGCTTATGCTTAACCACTTACTTTATTCAGATCATCCATTGGGGTTATGAATATAAATACAGAAATTGGTATAGAAAAACAAAATCCTCTGTTTTACTGATTGAGAATATGAATATTATATATATAAGCTGATAAATATTTATCTGTTCAATGCTTACAGATGGATGGCATTTCTCATAACAAATAATTGGCTGTAATTCTCAGTGGGGTGGGCCAAGCTCACAAACATTAGCTTGCGCTCTTCAAACCCCATATATTTGCTGTTTTCACAATGGCAGGATCATGGATTCCTTCTCTGCCTCAACATACTCTTTTAAAATTGCAGCACCAAGTTGTTGTTGGCATGCCAAGTCTTTCTTCATGTTTTGGATGCCCAATGCTTATAAGAGCTGTCAAGAAGGTGCTTAAAAATAGGTCGGTTCACGTGGAGTGTAGGGTCCCGCGCATATGAGAGATTTTTTAAAATATTGGAAGACTCCCCGTTATACTTTGAGTGAGAGTATCATTACTTTTTTCAAGAAGCCACCTTCCTCCATAAACTCTAAAGCAGCTAATACATACTTAGCTGTAAGAATATGAGAAAATTGATTTAGGAGAGGATGATAATACCAACAACAGTTGCAGCAGCATCTAATCTCTTCTTGAGCACTTGTACATTCAAGATGAACTCTTTCCTTATAAAGCTGTCTCTGATGAATATTTCTTTTGATCTTCGATGCTTGTAACTAAGTTGTTGCAGCTTCCAAGTGCCATCTGAAAAATGAATGTGCAAGTACTACTGTCTTAATTTGTTTACTGTCTTTGCCTAAACTTACCATAAACACTTTGATTCTGAAATGGACATCTATTCGCCAATATTTCCTGCCACTAAACATTACTGTCTTTCATATTCATATGTTAGGATGAAACTCTACTTGACAGTATTCCTTGCCACTAAGCACTACTGTTTCTATTGGTTCCTCAGCAACTAAAGGATGTATTATTAATGTACAACAGAATACTCAACACTTTTCTGGTACGTTGAGATTGGTGAATTGCTCTTTGCTGAGTGGTCTTGCAATGATTCTTTTACCTAAATATTCTAATAGAAAAAGGCTTACTCCTCTTAAACTTCAAGAGATTGATGCTTGGGATGACAACTACCTGAGATACAGCAGGGCTATAACATCACCTCTCTTTCATCTAATATCCTTAATTCTATTAAAAAAAATACGCCTGTGTTTAAAGTTGTGTCAATTTAAGAGATTGTTAGTGCCTATAACATTCATTAATTAGTTATATGGAGCAGGCCGCATCTTGTTTCTTAGAGTTGGTGATGGTGGGCATTATAGACATTTTTATCAATTAAGTTATATCGAGCTCTTGAATTTTTGAGGAAGTTGGAACCACCTGGGTATTGGATAATCAAAGTCCTAATTTGTTTGTGAAAAGTCATTGAGCGCATGTGCTGCACTGTTTTGACTTTTGTCCTTAAGATTCATTTTTGTCGACGAATAATGGAGCTTTGGATTTGAAAGAACACATATGTTAACTGGAAGATACATAAACAATCACTTGTTCCAACATTTATTGTAGCTATATGTGCACATAAAAGGTTACTAGTTGTGTGTCTCATTTTGTCTGTTCATTTATTGTAGCATCAGTATCTCTTGGTGTGAAAATCTCAAATTCTTGAATGGAGGAAACTTGATATATTCTACTGTAAGAAAATACTGGCATTGCCCAACAGCATTCTATCATTTCCAGTAGAAGGTCTTCCCACAAACCTAACAATACTTCAGATATCTGATCTCAACCTCACTTTTCTTAATCAACTTGAGATTGGTGGATGTTAGCATCTGGTGTCCTTTACAAAGATGACGCTGCCTGCCTCTCTAACCAACCTCATCATCTCAGACTCCTCGAATCTGGAATGTCTTTCTTCTGAGGGCTTAAGAGAACTCGCCTCTCTTAAAAGACTGTCTATCTCGGACTGCGAGAAGCTGGAGTCCCTTCCAAAGGATGGCCTGCCTGCCTCCCTCCGAGAGCTTCGCATCTATAATTGCCAAAAGTTGAGGTCCTTTCCAAAGAATGGCCTACCTCCCTCACTTCAGAGTCTTCATAACGTCATAACTAGTGTTTGTCAAAATTTTCAAATCTCCAAGCAAAGAGAGAAATTTGTATAGAAAAAAAAAAAAAATTATCCCGTTTTACTGATTGAGAATATATATATATATATTTATATATAAGAGATTGATGTGTAGAAGAACTGTTGGAGTTATAGTGAACTCAGGAAAGCCACTTACAAGGAAGCAAATGAACAACCCAGACTTACCAAAGAAACTAGCATCTCAAAAATGGAAGGCCTAACTTGTCTAATTTCAAAATACCCTTGAGCAGATTGAGGAATATCAGCATATAGCAACCACGTTCTGGGCAAACTAGAAGCCATGCGAGCAAGGAAATCAGCGCCAGCATTGCATTTCCTAAAAATATGACATACCACAAACTGCCTAGAAGAAAGAATTCCTAGTAATCCTCAAGATACTAGATCCCACAACGTTTATCCTCCAGCCAGTGTACAACTAACATGGAGTCCAACTCCACTTCCACCTTCATTATGCCAAGCTCTCTGCAATGTCTCAAGCCAGGAAGAAGTGCCATAAGTTCCGCAACATTGTTCGTACCATGACCCAAACCTATGGAAAAAGCCAACTTCAACTTCCCTTCATTATCTCTGATAACACCTCCCGCTCCCATACGGCCAGGATTTCCGAGACAACTTCCATCGACATTCAATTTGAACCATTTACTGACCGGCTTTGCCATTTAACAATACGCACATTTTTTTTTTCTTGGGGTCTTTAAACGGTATGGACAAAGCTGCCAACACCTTCTCATCCCCCACAGCATTGTATTCCTAGCTTTTAGCCGCAGCCCAACCCAAGCAATAGCAGCCTTAATCGAGTGTCATAAAGCTTTCACAAAAAGTAATTTTCCTTGCATTCGTGCTTTGCAGCTCTACAGCCATAGAGACCAAGTTAAAATAGACGGAATAAGGCCGATTAAGCAACCTTTTTGAGATGAACGAGCAGCATGTTGGAACCAAGACTCCATTGTATCCTTCCAAAGCCTGCTCGGGACAAATGGCATACCCACTTCCACTGTATCCATCCAAAGCCTGTAATTAGGGACCAATGGCATACCCACTTCCACATAAATTCTATGCCAAATCTACTTAGCTACACTGCCAGTAGCCAAAATGTGATCCCGGTCATCCAAATTCCCCCTGCACAGCATTCACATTTCGATACCATCAGAATACCCAACTTACTTACTCTACCATCAACACTAAGACAAGCATTCATCCCCTTCCACATTGTCACTCAGTATTATTTTGGGAGAGCAGCGTTCCACATCCAATCTGACCAATTCATTTTTGAAGCTTTAACTCACACACTCCCAAGCGCTTTTTGAAGAGAATTCACGATTCAAGTTAGGAGTCCAAACAAGCAAATCAGCACCTTCCTTATACTCCTCAAGGCAACCTAAAATCTCTTCCAACTTACTATCCCCCACCAGACCCTGTAATAACTCCACATCCCATCCATTTTCGATCCTGCACTCACACACTTTTAGAATTAAAGGCCGAACAATAACATGAAACTTATTCACAAGAGGACCACTCTCCAGCCACTTATCTCGCCTGAAAGAAACATCTACATCCCAAATTCTTCATCTCGCATTATTGAGATCTTTTGGTACACAAAGCATGACGTCTTTCCAGAATTGAGTTCCTTGATGAGCCTCAACCAAAGAAATATGTTTGCCTTTAACGTACTTGGCTTTAAAAAATTGACACCATAAAGAATTTTAAGTCAAAATTTTCCAAACAAACTTCATGAAGAAGGACGTTTGAACTTCCTCCAGACTATGCAGGCCCACACCCTTGTCAGTTTACAAAGAAAATTCCAAGATTTCCACTTCCTTTCCAGCTTGCCCTAGGAAGACCCCCAAAAGAAACTACTCATAAGCCGATTTAATTTAGTCATAACCGACTTAGGCGCATGCACCACCGAAAATAGATGAACGGGTATACTAGCAACAACATGTCGCAGAAGAAGAATCCGAGCACCATTCGACATAATGCGATGCTGCCAACCCCCTAGTTTTCCTCTAATACTAGCCACAAGACCATCAAAATGAGCCACCTTAAGACGTCTAACAATCAGAGGAGCTCCCAAATATTTTACAAGGAAAGAACCTTCCGAAAACCTTGTCGAATGCACCCTCCTTTGTCTAACAGCAGATATATGCTTTGAGAAAAAAATAGACGATTTTTCCTTACTAACAACCTGGCCCGACCAGTCCTCATACTTTCAGAAAATGTCTCTAATATTTTTCAATGAAGAGCGACCTCCATTAGCAAAGACCCGAATATTCCAGTCTTTGAGAAATTTTCAGTTTTTTTAGTTTCCCTGCTAAACGAAACAATCCCATCTCTCTCGATGGCACATTCCAGGCCACCTTAACCAAATTCTGAAACTCAGCACGAGAGACCCACATTTGTTGGAACTTAAAAGGGGTAGGGCCATAATGCAAGACAAGGGGTTTCAAATCAAAAACCATAGGAGCATGATCCGATGATGTCCTTGGAAGGTAATGCAGTAATGCATCTTGTAACAACTCAACAGCCTCAGAATTCATCAATCACCGACCAAGTTTCGACCAGCTTCTGGCCATCCTAGCCATTGCACCAAGAGAACTTACTACCAGCTCACTTCATATCACATATACCACATAGCTCAATAAATTCATTAAACTCCTCCATCGCTACCCTCAACCAAGGCCTTCCTCCACGATGCTCTTCATCCCCATGAATCACGTTAAAATCACCACGGCCTAGCCAAGCTTCATCACTAAGAATATCTTGCTTTAAATTCTACCAAAACTCCCTACGCTCTTGATAGCAGCATTTCGCATAAACTACTGAAATAAAAAGCCTTTTATTCTCAAATGGCAACGACACAGTGACATGTTGTGCACTTGCATTCAGGACTGAAAGCTGTAAACCAGTTCCCCAAAGAAACCATAATTTACCTCCATAGCTCTGGTTTGAAAACAACACTCAAATTACAACAAACTCCTCAACAACATCAGCTTTGATTCATTCGCAAAAGGCTCTGCTAGCATGATGAAATTCGGTTTCCTTCTCTTCACTAAATTTCGTAATCTCCTCTTTGACGTACCCAACCCACATATGTTCCAAAACAAAGGATTACACATCATAAGTTCAGCCGAGAGGTCTTGCTAGGAACCCTAGATGAACTTTGGACTAGCTAAACAATTTTCCCAACCTCCTTCATGTTTTGAGCCTCGCTATCCGACAGACAATTTTTAAATTTCCCCAAATGTGCTACGACTTCGCCATCAGGATCCAACGAAAAGCCACCATGCATAATAGATCTTCCTCACGTGGTCCAGTGCCAACCATTCCATCATTCTCATGCACATGACCCTTTCATCAGTGGGCGACACACACTCACTTGCACCACCCATCTCCTTGGGAAATAAATCATCCTGCCCTGCATCAACATGACCCAAATCCAATAATCCACGAGACAGGGCACCATCCAATAATCCACGAGATAGGGCACCCTCCTCTACTAACAAAAAATCTTGACTACCATTCACAACCTCCTTTTCACCAGTAGAATCACCTTCCACCTCTCCCCCCTCGACAATGACCTCGGCCACAGCATCTAAATCCTTGACAAGCAAAGGCAGAGCACCACTCTCCCCAACCTAAGGCAATTGCACTGGTTCCACAATAACCTCCGCAGAAGTGGTGCTCGGGCCTAAACATCGACAAACATTAGATTGCACTCTTCAAACCCCATATATTTATTGTCTTCACAATGGCTGGATCGTGGATTTTCTCTACTTCAACATACTCTTCTAACTTGCATCAGCAAGTTGTTGGCATGCCAAGTCTTTCTTTGTGGTTTTGCTATTCATATCCACATAATCAATGTCTGGCTATAAGCGACACCTTCTCATGGTAATATTTTGGAGCTCCAATGCTTATATATAAGATGTGGCAAGAAGCTGCTTAAAACGTTCTATTTTTTTTCCCCCTAGTTAATGTTGATGCAATTTGTCATTTATTATATCTAATTGTAAATTTGTAATGAATCAAAGTAATCCCATTTTCATGTTGAACTACAAATTTATTATATCCAAGCATTTCTTTTGTAGCTTTGAATTTCTCATCCACTCTCTGCAACTCAATGATTTAAAAAAGAAAAAAAAAATAGACCAATTCAGTAGATTCCAAACCAGCGATGTACAAGAAGAGGAGGAAAATTTATAAATTTATAAAAATAACTTACCATATTTTTATTTTGCTTGGGAAAAAGTGAAACACTAAAATTGGCTTATAATACTAATAACAGGCACACGTCATTTTCTTTATTTGTTATCAACTGCATGCAGCCTCTGAATCCACTTGGTGAATGAACATGGGCTCAATGACACAAATCCCAAGGAACATGGGCTCGGACTGTCGGTCCATTATTCATTCTAGAAACTGAATTGAGTATTAAGGCCCGGTTTGGATACACAAAACCATCTCATCTTATCTCATTTTATTATTACGATTTTTTCAAACTCACACACAAAATATAATAAACGATTCATTTTTTTCAAATCCTAAAATAAAAATAATATTCAACTTTCAACGAAACATCTTATCTCATCTCATCTAAACGCATAACCTAACGAGACCTAAGACTTTTTCTGAGTTTTCTATCTCCTTCTCTTATTTCTTTGATATTTATTTATGGATTTTTGTTTGTTGAAAAAAAAAAAAGCTCAATGAAAACTTGCAGTTAATATCCTCTAGATTTTTGGTTTATAAGGTTATCTCGATCACTCAGATGATTATCTTAACTAATTTCAGATCACCTAATTGAAATTGGATAGACACTTGTAAAAACATGAAATTCACTACACAGGAACAAGACAAGTTTACGCGAGTTCTCTAAAAAGTTCGTGAGGCTTCATTCTAAGACAAACTCAAGCTCGGGCAAAATGTTTGCGAGATTTGCCATTTTATACCTGAAATGATTGTGAGACATGACTCAAGCAACTTTTGTGATTTGAGGATTTATAAATTAAATCATCAAATCCATTACCTAATCATTATACAAAATCACAAAATCCCATACAATTTTTCTAAACTTTCAAACAAAAATTGAAAAATTAAAACTTTTCAAAATTTCAATAAAAAATTATTTTAATATAATTTTTTAACTTTATAATATTTTTATTCAAATTTTTCTCTCTCATGTGGTGGAGTAGTCCATACCACTTATGTCTTATATGACAATAGAACACATTATCTACATCACTTATAAGACAATATTTGGTTTATAAATCATGCCATGTAAGCAGATCCACGTCTACTTATAAATACCATTTTTCTTTGTTGAAGTGACGTGGCCAACTCATGCGGTGAATAACAAGAGTTTTTCATTCTATCTCATCCCATCTAATCTCATTTTAATATCAAGACACTACAAACATAAATATTTTTCAATTTTAAATATTCAACTTTTTCATTAATTTTAACACACAAAAATTTTTTCAACCCAACTTAATTATTACAACTTTTTCAAATTTCTAAACAAATTATATCAAATCTCGAAACAAAAAATATTAAAAAATTATATTCTAATAATATTTTAACTTTACAATATTTTTATTCAACTTTTTTCTCTCTTATTTTTCAAGACTCCATAAAACATCATAATTTAAATCATTTCACTATTATTTACAAATATTTTATTACTATTTGGAGATATCTCATCATATTTGACTGTCCAAAAGAGGCCTTAATGATTTTGTAGTTTTATTTATTTATTGGATTGGTAGTCTAGTAGAATCAATGGGGCCAGCTGTGGAATTGAATGAGAGGAATAAAAGAAAAAACACAGTTACAAAGTGGAAAAAGACTTTGTTTGATGATTGTACATAAAAATTCTTTGGAGTTTTAGTCAGCTATATATTAATGCCAAAATAATCTAAGCCATCTACCCTACTATCACGAATTTAATTAAATGATAGAGACATTTGAAATTTTTGCAACGAGAAGTTGCTCTATGTTAAAGAAATGAAAAAGGATTGATGCATATGTTGAAGTGATGAAAACAGATTGATGAGTTGAGAGGAATACTCAAGGCAAGACAACGATAGTGAAGAGAAGAATCACTTTTCTCATTACATATATATCAGCAGTATCAAAGGTTTCTTATATAGAACATATATATAAATATTGTTATAGATAAAGTTAAGATAATTTACATTCATCCAAAATACAAAATTAATTATAGGATAAACTCTATCATCTTACTTACTTAGTCCTATCCAAACTTATTAACTTAGTCACCTAGTTCTAGTCAAACTTTTGTGTCTACAGAACATTACATAAACGTTCGAATGAATTTGAATAGTAAAATGTTCGAATGTCAAAATGGAAGTTCAAACTATTAAACATATGCTCGAATGTGAATATCTTTAGTTCGAACATTCAATTATATACGTTCAACACTGTATAAAGTTCGAACGTAAATATGACGTTCGGATGGACTTTCATTCGAACTGAATTTATTCAATCGAACAAACCAATCTATTCGATCATTTTTAGATGTTCGAACTAGTAAATTTTACCGTTCGACTGTATTTCTGGAATGAAATCAAATCGTCCCAAAAAAATTTTCAGTTTGAATACTATCAATTAATTGTCTCCAAATCCATCCCAAAAAATATATGTTGGGATGAAAATCAAATTTTTGTCCCAAAAAAGCTTCTGGGACCGTGATATTGGAATGAATTTGCGATGTGTTTTCGTCCCAAAACCTACTTTGGGACGAAACAATAGTTTTTTGGGAAGAAATTTTTCATCCCAAACTAGTGCTTTTGTTGTAGTGCTTTCATATAATTTCATTTCATTAATAATTTAATACTATATATAGTCTTAATATGCGTAAGCTCCGTACACACTATTTGAAAAAGTTGACAAATAGTAAAAAATAATAATAATGAAATTGCTCCTAAATACAAAAGACTCCTTCAACTAATCAATAGGTATATATATTTTAGTCTTAATTACGTACCCCGGACGGCAAAAACAAGAGTTTCAGCTCTTAATTGCTTGCTCATGAATTAAGAATATAATAAACAACTCATTTCAACTCATCTCAACTTATCGTTACAACTTTTTCAAATTCTAACATAAAATATAATAAACAATTCAACTTTTTCAAATTCTAAAATAATAATAATATTAAAAAATAATATTCTAATAATATTTTATCATCTCAACTCAACTCAACTCAACTCAACTCAACTCAACTCACTTCAACATCCAAACACAACTTTAGTCTTGATTTTCAGCGACAAAACTTTGGTAGTTTTCGAATGAATTGTGACAAAAAGAATATGATAGAAAAAAACAACTTTCTCTCGTACGTACGTATTATCAATTTACTGTGCATTCAACATTAATATTTTCGGAGCTGATAGATCAAGGCATTCTTGGTCAAAACGCGTTGATCATGTAATTTGATTTTTCATTTGAAAGAATGAGTCGCACACATCAGCTGTGATTTAGATATTTAAATATGCTCTAGAGGGAATCTTGAAAGGAAAGTACTGCCAAGTAGTCCCTCAAAGTTACCATTAGTGTATTTGTTTTCAAAAAAATTTTTTTTTTTGTTTTTAATATTTCAAAAGAAGAAAAAAAATACAAAAATGAATTAGTGGTAACTTTGAGGGGCTGATGATAGTAGAAGCACCCTTCTTGAAAACTTCAATCTTTATACTGTTTTTCGCCGAAACGAATGCATGACTGCTTTTAGATCTTATTGTTGAGTATTTGAAGTCTGGTCCACGCCGCTCGAGCGAAGCGTTTAGCCGCTCGAGCGAAGACAAGACAGAGAGCCTCGCTTGAAGGAAGCTCGACAGACCGCTCGAGCAATTGCAAGTCAGAGAGGTTCGCTCGATGACCGCTCGACTCACCGCTCGAGCGGAGGGAAGTCAGAGAGCTTCGCTTGAGGTGCTGCTCGACTCACGGCTCGAGCAATTGCGGGAAGCAAGTTCGCTCGACGCGGGCTCGACACGCCGCTCGAGCGAACATCCTTAATTCTGCTGAATTAGGGTTTCCTCCGTACAACATATAAATATTATTTTTATTTGTCTTGTACTGTAGCTGAGTGAACAGTAGCCGCTCTACACTGTTTGTATTTTGATTCCTCAAGAAATAAAAATCCTCTGTAGCTCCCGTGGACGTAGGCAATTTGCCGAACCACGTAAATACTGTGTCGTGTGTGATTGCTTATTTTTCGTGTGTTTACATTCACTTTATTGTCATCATTTTCACAACAATTGGTATCAAGAGCCAAGGTTCGGGTATGAGAAAAACGATGGCTGGAGAAGAAGTGAGAGTATCGGGGATCGAGAAATTTGATGGCACGGATTATGGGTATTGGAGGATGCAGATAGAGGATTACCTCTATGGGAAGAAACTCCATCTTCCATTGTTGGGGAAGAAGCCGGAAAGCATGTCAGTTGCTGATTGGAATCTGTTGGATCGACAGGTTCTGGGGGTTATTCGTTTAACTTTGTCGAGATCCGTTGCACACAACGTCATCAAGGAGAAGACGACTGCGGATCTCATAGCGGCTTTATCAGGCATGTATGAAAAACCGTCAGCAAATAATAAGGTACATCTGATGAAGAAGTTATTTAATTTAAAGATGTCGGATGGTACGTCTGTTGCACAACATCTGAATGATTTCAACACTATCACAAATCAATTGTCGTCTGTTGAAATTGAATTTGATGATGAGATACGTGCATTGATACTATTGGCATCATTGCCAAATAGTTGGGAAGCCATGAGGATGACTGTTAGCAATTCTGCCGGTAAGTCAAAATTGAAATATGATGACATCCATGATTTGATTTTGACTGAGGAGGTACGCAGGAGAGATTCAGGCGAGACCTCAGTTTTGAGTTCAGCACTGAATGTTGACTCTCGGGGAAGAGCACAAGACAGGAACTCATACAGAGGCAGATCAAAATCAAAGAATAGGAGCAAGAGCAAGTTGAGACCTGGCCAGCAGGCAATTTGTTGGAATTGTGGCAAAGCTGGCCACATAAAGAAGAATTGCAGAAATCCCAAGAAGACAGAGAATGATAGTGCTAATGTGGTAACTGAAGAATTACAGGATGCACTATTGCTTGCAGTTCATAGTCCAGTTGATGACTGGATACTTGATTCAGGGGCATCTTTTCATACATCTTCCCACCGGGAGATAATGCGAAACTATGTTGCGGGTGACTTTGGAAAGGTGTATTTGGCTGATGGAGAAGCTTTGAATGTAATTGGAATGGGAGACATCGACATCGTACTCCCTAACAAGAACAAATGGACCTTGCAAAAGGTCAGACACATTCCTGAGTTAAAGAAGAACCTCATTTCTGTTGGACAGCTTGATGATTGTGGCCACTCAGTGGTGTTCTCAGATAGTACCTGGAAGGTCACCAAAGGAGCACTAGTACTGGCTCGGGGTAAGAAAACTGGTACACTCTATATGACTACTGGTTTGAATAACACTATTGCCACTACCGTTGCAGAGAGCACAACAGACTTGTGGCATTGCAGGCTTGGCCATATGAGTCAGAAGGGTATGAAAGAACTTTTGTCCAGAGGCAAGCTACCAGAACTGAAGTCAGTTGATCTCAGTATGTGTGAGAGCTGTATTATGGGGAAACAGAAGAATGTCAGTTTCTTAAAGAGTGGTAGAACTCCGAAGTCAGAGAGACTAGATCTTGTGCACACTGATGTGTGGGGACCTTCCCCAGTGGCATCTCTTGGAGGTTCTCGCTACTATGTTACGTTTATTGATGATCACAGCAGGAAGGTATGGGTTTATTTTCTGAAACATAAATCTGATGTATTTAGTGTGTTCAAAAATTGGAAAGCCATGGTTGAGATTGAAACAGATTTGAAGTTGAAATGTTTGAGGTCTGATAATGGTGGTGAGTACATTGATGGCGGGTTCAAGGAGTATTGTGCAACTCATCTTAAAATATTTGGCTGTCTTTCTTATGTTCTTATTGATTCTGATGCTCGTAATAAGCTTGAGGCTAAGTCAAGGAAATGTTATTTCATTGGCTATGGAGACGAGGCATTTGGCTATCGTTTCTGGGATGATCAGGGTCAGAAGATTATAAGAAGCAGAAATGTGATCTTCAATGAGAAGATTGTGTACAAAGACAAGTCCAGTACAGTTGCTGAAGCAGCTCCTCAGGAGTCTGAGTTTGTGAGTTTGGATGATCTACCAGAGGTCACAGTGCAGTGCAGAGATGTGAGTGACGGGGAGAGTGGGTCCAGCACACCCACTCCTATTATTCCGCAGTCAGATCCAGAGCCGTCCACTCCAACAGCTGCAGTTCGCAAGTCAGTTAGGACTATTCGTCTTCCACAGCGTTTCTCACCTTCCTTGAATTACATTTTGCTGACAGATGGTGGAGAACCACAAAGTTACCAAGAAACCTTGCAAGATGAAAATTCTAGCAAGTGGGAGTTGGTCATGAAGGATGAGATGGATTCCCTGTTAGGGAATCAAACATGGGAGTTGACAAAACTTCCATCAGGGAAGAAGGCATTACACAACAAGTGGGTGTACCGGGTGAAAACTGAGTATGATGGCAGTAAGAGGTACAAGACCAGACTTGTTGTAAAAGGCTTCCAACAGAAACATGGCATTGACTATTCTGAGATCTTTTCACCTGTGGTAAAGATCACAACCATCAGGCTGGTTTTGGCTATGGTTGCTACTAAAGACCTATTTCTTGAGCAGTTGGATGTGAAGACAACTTTTCTTCATGGAGATCTTGAAGAAGACATCTTCATGCACCAACCTGAGGGGTTTGTGGTGCAAGGAAAGGAAGGTTCAGTTTGCAGACTAAAGAAGAGCTTGTATGGCCTGAAACAAGCTCCCAGACAGTGGTACAAGAAATTTGATAGTTTCATGTGTAGTGCAGGGTACATCAGATGTCAGGCAGATCATTGTTGCTATGTTAGACAGTTTGACAATTCTTACATTATTTTGCTGCTATATGTGGATGACATGCTCATTGCAGGGGCTAGTATTGATGAGATCAATAGTCTGAAGAAGCAGATGTCAGAGCATTTTGCAATGAAGGATTTGGGACCTGCAAAGCAAATCATTGGCATGAGAATTGTTAGAGACAGAGTCAGAGGCACGTTGAGACTTTCACAGGCTGCGTATGTGAAAAAGGTACTCAACCGGTTCAGTATGGACAAGGCCAAGTCAGTTGGCACACCCTTAGGAAGTCACTTCAGACTCAGCAAAGATCAGGCACCAAAGTCAGAGGAGGAACAAGACTATATGAGTAAGGTTCTTTATGCCTCAGCTATTGGGTCACTTATGTATGCTATGGTTTGCACTAGACCAGATATTGCCCATGCAGTGGGAGTTGTGAGTAGATAATGAGTAATCCTGGAAAACAACATTGGGAAGCAGTGAAGTGGATTTTGAGGTACTTAAAAGGCTCCTCAGAAACGTGCTTGTGTTTCTCAGGAGAGGGCTTAGAGGTGCAAGGCTATGTTGATGCTGATTTAGCTGGAGATATTGATAGCAGAAAAAGTACCACAGGGTTTGTTTACACTCTGGGTGGTACTGCAGTTTCATGGGGTTATAATCTACAGAAGACAGTTTCTTTGTCTACTACAGAAGTTGAGTATATTGCAGTTTCAGAAGCTGCAAAAGAGATGGTTTGGATACAGGACTTCTTGGAGGAATTGGGTAAAAAGAATCAGAATGGCACTCTCTACAGTGACAGTCAGAGTGCCATATTCCTTGCCAAGAATCCAGCATTTCATTCCAGGACTAAACACATTCAGATCAGGTATCACTTTATACGATCATTGTTGGATGATGGACAGTTGCTACTTGAGAAAATTTGTGGAAGTAAGAACCCTGCTGATATGTTGACAAAGGCTGTTACACTTGAGAAACTGAAGTTGTGCGCAACTTCAGTTGGTCTTCTAGCATGAAGACAGGAGCTGTGAGTTGCAGAGGTGGAGGAAATCATGTTTGAGGCAGAGGGCGACAATGTGGGTGTACCAGTCTCCAAGTGGGAGAATTGTTGAGTATTTGAAGTCTGGTCCACGCCGCTCGAGCGAAGCGTTTAGCCGCTCGAGCGAAGACAAGACAGAGAGCCTCGCTCGAAGGAAGCTCGACAGACCGCTCGAGCAATTGCAAGTCAGAGAGGTTCGCTAGATGACCGCTCGACTCACCGCTCGAGCGGAGGGAAGTCAGAGAGCTTCGCTTGAGGTGCCGCTCGACTCACGGCTCGAGCAATTGCGGGAAGCAAGTTCGCTCGACGCGGGCTCGACACGCCGCTCGAGCGAACATCCTTAATTCTGCTGAATTAGGGTTTCCGCCGTACAACATATAAATATTATTTTTATTTGTCTTGTACTGTAGCTGAGTGAACAGTAGCCGCTCTACACTGTTTGTATTGTGATTCCTCAAGAAATAAAAATCCTCTGCAGCTCCCGTGGACGTAGGCAATTTGCCGAACCACGTAAATACTGTGTCGTGTGTGATTGCTTATTTTTCGTGTGTTTACATTCACTTTATTGTCATCATTTTCACAACACTTATAACTTTTGACGAAAAACATAATAATAATAACAATAATAATAATAATAATAATAATAATAATAATTGTTATTATTAACGATAAGAATAACCACTATAATACGATAAAAAAGTATTATATTAGAGCCGTCTAAAATTCAAATTTTAGAACCGAAATAATATTTATCATCTTGAATTTTAATATAATTAATCCATGCTATTGTGACTTATTTTAAGTAATTTAACAATTTGTAAATATATAGCCATGAGAAACGTGTTGTTTATGTAGTGCCGAAAGTTTTATCCTTGTGATTAAAATGAGGTGCTTCCCTTATCTAATGATAATAATAATAATAAAATCATATGAGTATATAAAAGAGTTTATAAAACCTACATTTACTGCAAAAAATCAATTCTTACTTGAAAAAAATGATAGAAAATTGGTTAGTGCCACGACTACACCCGTGACGATTAGATTGCTCACTTCTATTTTTTTTTTTTTAATTTCTACAAAGAGATTACTTCTCGATAAGCATTAGAACACATAGCCTCACACTCTTTAAGTTGTTAGTACTTCAACTGAATCAAAGGCTATATCAGTTTGGACTGCAATTCATTCGATAAGAGAGATGGAGTTAGGTTGAGAAGTCGCGTGCTCTTAAAAGTATGAAAGATTGCCAAAATCTTGCTTTGGTTGTGGTATGATCACACATCTGGAACACTTGCATCACAACAATATGGATTTTGGTTGAGGGCTTCAGGTGCTGTTCATCGAATTGGTATTGGCATATATGTGGATGTCTTAGGGGTTTCAGGCAGTTAGAAGTTACAATTGCAAGCAACAGAAAGTGCTAAAGGATGATGGGTGGGAGTCTGGCCAATGTATGGTGGCTAGTCAATCTATTGCTGAGAAAAATCAGGTTTCTATGCAGGGTGGTATTGATCAGATCTTAGAGAATTCCCCAGAAGTTTCTTTTTTGAAATGGAAAAGTTTATTAAGGAGTAAGGGGAGGCTCTCTACTAGGGACCAAACATACCAAGTACTCTAAAGAAAAGGAAGGAGATTGTTGGTTTTTCTTTAGAGAATGAGGAGGCCCAAAAAGCATTGAGAAGGACTTGCCCTATAGCACAAACTTTTGATGAATCGGGGGAGGCTATTAATCAACCCCACCTTAAACCATAAGGCTTCTAAGCTGGAAATGCCAGGAGCTTGGCAACCCTCGGACAATTTATGAACTTAACTATTTGGTTAAGGATAAAAAGCCTAGTATGTATAGTATTTCTTATGGAGACTAAGTTATCTAAGCCTAGAATGGAAAGATTGAAGGTGCTATTGGGCTTTAGTTTTTTTATTTACTGTTGATGGAATTGGGCTTGGTGGGGGTTTATCTTTGATGTGGTCAGACTCAGTTAACTTGAATATCCACTGTTATTTACAGAGGCATATAAATTCTTGGATTTTGGATGATAGGGACAATACTCAATGGATGTTAACTTGTTTTTATGGGAATTCGGATGTGGTAATAAGGTAGGGACAATACTCAAGTGTTTCCGCTTTAGACATCCAGAGGAGGTATTCTCCTAGATTGCGTATGTGGCACCCCCAACCCCCCTTATATAAAAATACGGGGATCGAGGCGCCAGGATGGTGACAATACGGGTCACGCATCCCAACGAAATGTGCCCAAGTGTGTGCAATATACAAAAGTACACAACAAAAGTCGTAGTGAATAATATAGTAAGTCAACTAAGTACCAGAAATTTAAATACAGGTATCCAAAATAATTTACCTCTAAAAAGTTATACAGGCATCCCAAATACATTACAAAGGATAAATACATAAAAGAGTAGGATAATAAATCTCGATACACAAGAGCAATCCCAAATCGCTCTTCCAATGGAGCCAAAGCCTAAGACTCATCATCCTCATCTGCATCAAAATCTACGATCCCATAAAACGGTACCGCAGGTAAATATAACCCAAATAACCATGTAATAAAAATGCATTAAATACGACCAACATGCATGCATATGAAGAAATATACATTTCTCTCAAAACATCATTTTCTCCGAAAATGATTATTTCCAACACATGCCAAAATCTCATTTAGCCCAAAATATCCGTAAAACATTTTTCCAGTAAATGATTTACACAAAACTCAACCATTTATCGGACACTGTAGGCGGGACTCACAGGCGGGACTATACCACCATCCCTGCTTACCACCATCCCTACTGCATGCACCATAGGCGGGAATCACAGGCGGGACACAACCACCATCCCTGTTTACCACCATCCCTACTGCATGCACCACAGGCGGGAATCGCAGGCGGGACTCTACCACCATCCCCGCTTACCACCATCCCCATAGTCTCTTTCCCTTTTTCTCAAACCCGTAAATCCAAACATTTCAAACATACCCAAAATCATTTCTCACATGAAAACCTAGTTTTCAAATAAACATGCGAGCAAGCATGCAATCATGCGAAAACTCAGTTTTTAGTTACAAACATGAACATACGTGCAATAGCAATGAACACAACATGACAACAATAACTAACAACCAACAATGTCAACACATTCCAATCACACAAACAACTTCATTCTCTAATCCATCCGACCCCCGTACTCCGGACTCAGTCCGGCAAAACAAATCAATAATCTAATGCAGTGTAAAGTGTTAGTGCAAAAATACATTTAAATCACAAGAGTTATTTGGAAAATACTTACAGCGCTATATAGCAATTTCCGGAGGATCACGGAAGTGTAAGAAGCAGCAACACAGCAACAGAATAGTGTCAACTACACTGTGGCCGTGGGTCTCAAAAATCCACTTTTGAACGGGTGCAAACGAAGACCCGAGATTGATAGGGTAGGGCCTAGGGATGTTGGTGAAGCTAGTGGTGGTGGTGGTTGGCCGTGGGTGGTGGCGCAATAGGCGGTTAAAGACCAAAAACACCCAAATCGAAAATGGGGTTGGTTGTGCTTCACCGGTGACGGATCGGAGATGGGGTTGGGTCCATTAGGTTGCTAGGAGGTCGAGGATGAAGTGGTGAGAAGATGGTGGCCGGAGGTGGCACGACGGTGGCGCTGGAGCGAAGATGACGCCGCGGCTTGAAGGGCTGGTGGTGGCTAACGGCGGCGCGAATGGAGCTAAGGTTGGTGGGGTGAGGTCGCCGGCGGCTGGGGAGGCCAACGGGCTGGGCGGTGACGATCATAGCAGGCTCACGGCGGCGGGCTGGGGGAGAGGAAAAATCGGACGGAAGGAGAGAGAGAGCTAGACGTGCGCGCGGGAGGCCAGGAAAAGAAGAAGAAAAAAAGAAAAAGAAAAGAAAAGAAAGGAGAAAAAGAAAAAGGAAGAAAAGGAAAAAAGAAAAATGTAGGGAAAGAAATTAGGTCCAATTTTTACATCTTGGGTCACAAAAATGATCCAACGGAAACGATTTTAAAACCTTAAGTAAAATAAAATAATTCAAACGTAATGATTAAAATGAAAATAAATAATTAAACCCAACAATAAGTTAATTTAATTCGAGAAGAAATTTAAACGCATAACAATAATTAATTTATAGAAAGCCCATCAAAAATAATTTTCGTAAACAAAAAATCATAAAAATAACCCAATTAAAAATCCAATAATTTTAAAATAAAAGAATAAATTTTTGAATCAATAAAAATAATTCATTCATTAAAAACACACTAAAATACGGGGTGTTACAGCGTAGATATGAAGTTTCATGGTCTACATGAGGATTGTGCAGATATAATTCAACATGCATGGACACAAGTGATTGATTCCTGTGGCGCCCCCGACCCCCATGTAAGGAAACACGGGAATCAAGACGCCAAGATGGTGACAACACGGTCACGCATCCCAACGAAGTGCCAGTGTGTGTGTACATGCAACGGTGTACAAAAAAATAACGCAGCGGATAGTCAACTAAGGACTAGAATTTATATACAATCAAAACATCAGTAAAGTTTAAAAAGTAGTTATACAGTCATCCATAATTAAAATAATATACAGTAGATAACATAACCAAGCAAATGATCTCAGATCACTCCTCAGGTGGAGCCGTCTCCTCAGGCTCGCCCTCATCTGCATCAAAATCTGCGTTACCACAAAATGGTACCGTAGGTAAGTATAACCCAAATAACTACGTAATAAAAATGCATTAAATGCAACCAACATGCATGCATATGAAGAAATATGCAATTTTCTCAAAACATCATTTTCCCTGAAAATGATTATTTCCAACACAAGCCAAAATCCCATTTGGCCCAAAATATCCTTAAAACATTTTCCCAAAAAATGATTTACACAGAAATCCAACACACACTATTTTCTCAGAAAATAGTTCATTAATCCATTAATACCATATGCACCATGATCTCCCCTAGGGATCATCCGCATGTCCTGGCTTTGTAGCGATGCTTAGTTCCGCGCCCGGCGCATACATGGCCAAGCATACACACTGCGCAACCAGCGATGCCCAGTTCCGCGCCCAGTGCGTAAGTGGCCAGACATCCTCTAGTCCCTGCCAGCAGAAGGACCACGAAGTCGGCACAAAACCATCTCGTCCGATCCCATTGTCGCCCAGCGACAATCCAGGGGACGTTACTCAGTTTATTCCGACCCCGAGTAACCAGAGG
This sequence comes from Juglans cinerea, assembly GCA_961763995.1. NCBI lineage: Eukaryota > Viridiplantae > Streptophyta > Magnoliopsida > Fagales > Juglandaceae > Juglans > Juglans cinerea. The sequence goes on from CAUIVZ010000016.1 coordinate 16,532,053, forward strand.
AGCTCCACCGAGATAATGCCCCATCTCGGCTTGGGGTCGTGATACACACACACCCAAAATCCATTCTCACATGAAAATTCAGTTTTCATAAACACATGAACATGAATGCAATACACGAAAACCTAGTTTCCTTTACAAACATGATCATGCGTATAAAATGCAAATGGGTCGAGGATGAAGTGGTGGTGGTGGTCGGTGGTGGCGCGACGGCGGCGCGCGAGCACAAAGAACGCCGCAATTTCAAGCCATGCGTGGAGGCTCACGGCAGCTCAAGGGAGGCTGGGATTGATGGGGGATGACGACCGGCGGGAGGGGAAGCTGTGGTGGTGGGCGGTGATGGTCACGGCGGCGGTGGGCTGGGGTGAGTGATGGAATGCACGGGAGAGAGGGAGAAGCCGTTCGCACGGTAGAAGGAAACCGAAGGAGAAATAAGGAGAAAAAAGAAAAGAAAGAGAAAAGAAAAGGAGGAAAAGAAAAATAGAGGGAAAAGAAATGAGGTCCAATCGTCATAACTTGGTCCAAAAAATGATCCAACAGAAACGTTTTCAATACCACAAGTTAAATAAAATAATTCAAACGCGATGGTAAAGAGAAATTAAAATAATTAAATCCAACAGTAATTAATTTAGAATAGGGAGATTTTAAACGCATAACAATAATTAATAATAAGAAAGCACTTCAAAAATAATTTTCATAAGCTAAAAATCATAAAAATAACCCAAATAAAATTTAATAATTATAAAACAAGAGAATAAAATTTTGAATAAAAAAAAAATCATTCAGTAAAAATACACTAAAATTCAGGATGTTACATCCTCCCCCCTTAATAAAAATTTCATCCTCGAAATTACTAAGGTCAAACATTAAGGCTAAGACAGGAATAAGATTCAACTAAGAGCAGACTTAAAACATACTGTCCAGATTAATCGAACAACTATGGATATTGCTCTCTCATATCGGCTTCTCTTTCCCAAGAGAAATCTTGAGCCAACAGATCACCCCATGACACTTTCACCGAAGGTATTGTCTTGGACCTTAATCTTTGCTCTTTCCAATCCACGATCTGTGTTGGGACAACTTCATAAGTAAGGTTAGGCTGTAGTTGAATGCGTTCGGGGTCAACAAAACGTGGCTCTTGCTGTCCAAAACTCTTATTCAACGAAGACACATGAAACACATCATGAACATCCCCGAAATAATCCGGCAAGGCAACTTTATAAGCAACAAGCCCAACCTTCTCAATGATCTGAAAAGGGCCAACATATCTTGGACTAAGCTGTGACGCCCCAAGCCCCCTTATATAAATACACGGGGATCGAGACGCTCGGATGGTGACGACACTGTCACACATCCCAACGAAATGTGCCCAAGTGTATGCAACATACAAAAGTGCACAACAAAATTCGCAGCGGATAATATAATAAGTCAACTAAGTACCAGAAATTTAAATACAGGTATCCAAAATAATTTATCTTTAAAAATTTATACAGTCATCCCAAATATATTACAAACGATAAATATATAAAAGACTAGGATAATAAATATCGATGCACGAGAGCAATCCCAGATCGCTCTCCCAATGGAGCCAAAGCCTAAGACTCATCATCCTCATCTGCATCAAAAGCTGCGATACCATAAAACGGTACCGCAGGTAAGTATAACACAAATAACCACGTAATAAGAATACATTAAATGCGACCAACATGCATGCATAAAAAGATTATACATCTCTCAAAACATCATTTTCCCCGAAAATGATTATTTCCAACACACGCCAAAATCTCATTCGGCCCAAATTATCCGTAAAATATTTTCCCAGAAAATAGATTACACTAAACTCAACCATTTATCGGACACTGTAGGCGGGACTATACCACCATCCATGCTTACCACCATCCTTACCGCGTGCACCGTAGGTGGGAATCACAGGCGGGACACAACCTCTATCCCTGCTTACCACCATCCCTACCGCGTGCACCGTAGGCGGGAATCACAGGTGGGACTCTACCACCGTCCCTGCTTACCATCATCCCTACAGTTCCTTTCCACACAATAGATACATATCAGAACACTGTAGGCGGGAATCACAGGCGGGACTCTACCACCGTCCCTGCTTACCACCATCCCTACTGCATGCACCGTAGGCGGGAATCACAGGCGGGACACAACCACCATCTCTGTTTACCACCATCCCTACTGCATGCACCGTAGGCGGGAATCGCAGGAGGGACTCTACCACCATCCCTGCTTACCAACATCCCTACAGTCTCTTTCCCTTTTTCTCAAACCAGTCAATCCAAACATTTCAACATATTCAAATCATTTCTCACACATGAAATCATGATTTTCCAATCACACATGCACATGAATGCAAAACACGAAACCCAGTTTTCTTTATAAACATGATCATGCATGAAATAATGATATGTACATGCACCAACACTGATCCATAACAATCATCAACCAATAACCAATTCAATCAAACCAACCAAACAACTCCAATCACAATTCCATCCGACCCCCGAACTCCTCGGACTCAGTCCGGCATGTCAAACAAATACAGTAAAATGAGTTAGTGCAAAAATACATTTAAATTATGAAGATTATTTGCATAAATACTTACAGTGCAATATAGCAATTTCCGAAGGATCACGAAGTTGAAAAAGGCGACGTCTGAGCAACACCACAGTGTAAAATATACTATGGCCGTGGGTCACAATTACCAACTTTTCAACGGGTGCAAACGAAGACCCGAGATTGATAGGGTAGGGCCTAGGGAGGTCGGTGAAGCTAGTGGTGGTGGTGGTTGGCCGTGGGTGGCGGCGTGGGCGGCGGTAGAAGACCAAAAAACCCAAAACGGACAAGTGGATGGTGGAGCTTCACCGGTGCCGGATCGGAGCTGGGGTTGGGTCCATTGGGTTGCTAAGAGGTCGAGGATGAAGTGGTGAAGAGATGGTGGCCGGAGGTGGCGCGACGGCGGCGCTGGAGCGAAAGTGGCGCCGCGGCTTTGAAGGGCTACTGGCAGTTAACGGCGGCGCGGATGGAGGTGAGGTTGGTGGGGTGAAGTCGCCGGCGACAGGGGAGCACGATGAGGTGGGCGGTGAAGGCCAGCGCGGATGGAGGTGAGGTTGGTGGGGTGAAGTCGCCGGCGACAGGGGAGCACGATGAGGTGGGCGGTGAAGGCCACTGCCGGCTCACGGCGGGGCTGGCGTTGAAGGCGTCGGACGCACGGGGAGAGAGAGAGAGAGCTACGTCCGCGCGGGAGAAGGCCAGAAGAAGGAGAAAAAAGAAAAAGAAAAAGAAAAGAAAGAAAAAGGAAAAAAAGAAAAAAAGAGAGAAGAAAAAAAAAGAGAAAAAGAAAAATGTAGGGAAAGAAATGAGGTCCAATCCTCACATCTTGGGTCACAAAAATGATCTAACGGAAACAGTTTTAAAACAGCTAGTAAAATAAAATATTTCAAACACAATGATTATAATTAAAATAATTAATTAAACCTGATAATAATTTAATTTAATTTGAGTAAAAATTTAAACAAACAACAATAATTAATTTAAGAAAGCGCTAAAAAAAATAATTTTCGCAAACTAAAAATCATAAAAATAACCCAACTAAAATTTAATAATTATGAAGCAAGAGAAATAATTTTTGAATAATTAGAAAAAATCCTTCAGTAAAAATACACTAAAATACGGGGTGTTACATAAGCTTTCATTTCTTACCAAAGCGCTTAACGCCTTTCATAGGAGAGACTTTAAGATAAACCCAATCCCCTTCTTCAAAGGATAAGTCTCTTCTTCTTGTATCTGCGTAACTCTTCTGGCAACTTTGCGCTTTAGCCATTTTCTTCCTTATAAGCTGAACTTGATCCTTCATCTCTTGAATTATCTCAGGCCCAAACAATTTGCTCTCGCCAACTTCATCCCAACATAAGGGCGATCTACATTTCCTTCCATATAAAGCTTCATATGGGGCCATCTGAATGGAAGAATGAAAACTGTTATTATAAGAGAACTCAATAAGCGACAGGTGATTCTCCCAACTTCCATGGAATTCCATGACACAAGACCGCAACATATCCTCCAGAGTCTGAATAGTACGCTCTGATTGGCCGTCTGTTTGGGGGTGATACGCAGAACTAAACTTCAACTTAGTGCCTAGGGCTGCCTGCAAACTCTTCCAAAAATGGGACGTGAATCGTTGGTCCCGATCTGACACGATACTCTAGGGTATTCCATGCAAACACATTATCTCCTTGACATATATCCCAGTCAACTTACCCAAAGAGTCAGTATTATTAACAGGCAAGAAATGGGCACTCTTGGTCAACCGATCCACAATCACCCAAATTGAGTTCTTCCCACTAGGAGTCCTCGGCAAACCTACCACAAAATCCATAGAAATATCATCCCACTTCCACTCTGGAATAGGGAGAGGTTGAAGTCTACCAACAGGTCTCTGATACTCAGCCTTCACTTGACGGCACGTGTCACATTTCTCGATAAACAAAGCGATGTCCAACTTCATTCCTTCCCACCAGAAATTTCTCTTTAAATCTCTATACATCTTTGTGCTTCCTGGATGAACCGAATAAGGAGCCGCATGAGCTTCTGCTAAAATCCGCTCTTTAAATGCAGAATCTCGGGGAATCACTCTACGATCCCGAAACCGAAGAATACTATCCTTATCCAAGCTGTAATGCAAGGGTCCTCTAGACTTCCTGACTCTTTTCCTGATAGCTAACAACTTAGGATCCCTTCTTTGAAGAGTCTTTAATTCTTCAAAATCCACTACTCGGACATCCAAAACTGAAGATAATAATTCCTCTTGCTGCGAACTCTCAATAAGAAGTCTTCTCATTCCACAAAGGAGAGAGTCCACATCTGATGACTCCGCTTCGTCCACTTGTTGAGACTCTCTACTCAAGGCATCAGCGACTAAATTCGCCTTTCCTGGATGATACTTGATCTCACATTGGTAGTCGCTAATCAGTTCTAACCACCGTCTCTGCCTCATGTTGAGATTATTCTGAGTAAACAGATGTTTCAGGCTCTTGTGATCAGTACAAACTTCACAGGCTTCGCCATACAGATAATGCCGCCAAATCTTAAGAGCAAAAACTATTGCCGCCAACTCCAAATCATGTGTGGGACAATTCCTTTCATGAATTTTCAGCTGACGAGATGCATAAGCTACAACCCGTCCCTCTTGCATAAGAATGCATCCCAACCGGAATTTGGATGCATCACTAAAAATCACAAATGGTTTGTGTGGCTCCGGAAGTGCCAAAATAGGTGTCGTTGTCAATCTTCTCTTCAACTCTTGAAAACTTCTCTCATATTTGTCAGACCATACAAATTCAACATTCTTCCTTGTCAAGGCAGTGAGAGGTCCTGATAGTCGAGAAAAACCTTTCACAAATCTTCGATAATAACCAGCAAATCCCAAGAAATTTCGTATCTCACGAACTGTTGAAGGGCGAGGCCATGACAAAACAACTTCCACTTTACTCGGATCTACTGCCACTCCCTCTTGGGAAATCACATGACCAAGAAATTTAATTTCTTCTAACCAGAATTCACACTTGCTTAGCTTAGCGTACAATTGATGTTCTCTTAACTTCCCAAGCGTCAGACGAAGGTGACAAGCATACTCTTCCAAATCTCGAGAATAAATCAGAATGTCGTCGAGAAACACCACCACTAAAGAATCAAAAAATGGTCGAAACACCCAATTCATTAAATCCATAAAAGTGGCAGGGGCATTAGCTAACCCAAAAGACATTATTTTAAATTCATAATGCCCATACCTCGTTCTGAAAGCAGTCTTGGGCACATCCTTATCCCTTATCCTCAGCTGATAGTACCCTGATCTCAAGTCAATCTTCGAAAAGATAGCTGCTCCCTGAAGTTGGTCAAACAAATCATCAATTCTAGGAAGAGGATACTTGTTCTTAATAGTCACCTTGTTAAGCATCCGATAGTCTATACACATTCTGAGGGTACCATCTTTTTTCTTAACAAACAAAATGGGCGCTCCCCACGGCGAAGTACTAGGCTGAATAAATCCCTTGTCGACAAATTCTTGCAATTGAGTCTTCAACTCTTTTAACTCAGCCGGTGCCATGCGGTAAGGAGCTTTATGCACAGGAGCCACTCTAGGTTCCAAATCAATAACAAATTCCATATCACGAAAGGGAGGCAATCCGGGTCACTCATCCACAAACACATCAGGAAATTCTTCCACAACTGGAATATCTACTAAAGACTTCTTCTCATATGGCGTAGACACGACTTGAACCAAAAAAGCATCTGCTCCACAAGCTATGTCTCTCCTAGCTTGAATTGCTGATATAATTGCTAGTCTTGCCTTCAACTTGCTTCCCGCGAATTCCATCGTGGGTCTCTGGAGCCCCATAATCCACATCATCAGGAGTCACTGCATAGACCCGAGCTTGTACCAACTGTCTCTATTTGCCCCTTCCACCTCGTCGACCTCCTTGTGCTCCTTGCCCTCCTTGAACTTGACCAGGACACTCACGAGCAAAGTGACCTGGCTGGCCACATCTAAAACACTAAATTCCTTTCTGGCCGCAGTCGCCCTCATGGGCTCTATTGCACCTGCTACAAACTGGAGCTTGACCTCCAGCACGAACACCAGAGGTCGTCTGCGAACGGGCACTAGACCTTTGCACGAACTTATGCGGCGACCCAGAACTACTTCCTTCACCAACATAACTCCGCCTCTTCTGACCTGGGGGGGAGCCTACTCCAAAACTATTTTCCCGTTTTGCAATGCTGGCCAAATCCACTAACTCCTGAAATTCCCTAATCCGAAGGCAGGCTACTTGTCTACGTATCTCATGGCGCAGACCCTCCTGGAAAAGCTCGACCCGCAACTCCTCAGTAGCAATGAGGTGAGGAGCGAACCGTCCAAGCTCCATAAATTTCCTTGCATATTGCTCGACAGTCATGTCTCCTTGAACCAAATTATTGAACTCCCAAGCCTTTCGCCGTCTCACCGAAACAGGGAAGAATCGGTCATCAAATTCTTTCTTAAAACGCTGCCAAGGATCCCAACTCCATTTCTAAGAGTGACCGCTTGGTCTCCCACCAATTTGCCACTTCACCTTGCAGCATATAGCTTCCATATAATACCATCTGGGCCTCAGTGCATCCACAGACTTCAAATGTTCTTTCCAGATCTTGAATCCACCTCCTAGCTCGCATTGGGTCCTCCTCCCTAGTAAAGGCAGGAGTCCTATGCGTTAGGAAGCGCTCATAGGTGCACCCAACTTGGACTCCTCTATTTGAATCTCCTTGCGGCGGTCGGAAATTCTGTTGGAGGAATTCTGTCATTCTATTCAACGCCCTCGCCATGGCATAATTTCCATCACCCCTGGGTAGCTCATCTTCAGGTACATCAGCTTGCCTTCTTGGTCTCACCATTTTCCTGTCATAGAGCAATCTCCAACCCCGCTTAAATCCAGATAAAACCAAACTCAACCCAAAGCAAACACCAAACAAAAAACAATAAGATAAAATAGATTTAAATAACATCAAATAACATAAAATAAAATAACAATAAACTCATAATATAAAATAAATAACTTAACTTACCACACTTAAAAATTATTATTTATTTATTTATTTTTTAAAATAGTAAAATAATTTTTGGCACTATCCTAAGGGACATGTGGTTTTACCCAGAGCCAAACTGCTCTGATACCACCTGTGGCGCCCCCGACCCCCATGTAAGGAAACAAGAGAATCGAGACGCCAGGATGGTGACAACACGGTCACGCATCCCAACGAAGTGCCACTGTGTGTGTACAAAAAAATAACGCAGCGGATAGTCAACTAAGTACCAGAATTTATATACAATCAAAACATCAGTAAAGTTTAAAAAGTAGTTATACAGTCATCCATAATTAAAATATTATACAGTAGATAACATAACCAAGCAAGTAATCTCAGATCACTCCTCAGGCGGAGCCGTCTCCTCAGGCTCGCCCTCATCCTCTTCATCTGCATCAAAATTTGCGTTACCACAAAATGGTACCGCAGGTAAGTATAACCCAAATAACCACGTAATAAAAATGCATTAAATGCAACCAACATGCATGCATATGAAGAAATATGCAATTTTCTCAAAACATCATTTTCCCTGAAAATGATTATTTCCAACACACGCCAAAATCCCATTTGGCCCAAAATATCCCTAAAACATTTTTCCAGAAAATGATTTACACAGAAATCCAACATACACTATTTTCCCAGAAAATAGTTCATTAATCCATTAATACCATATGCACCATGATCTCCCCTAGGGATCATCCGCACGTCCTGGCTTCGTAGTGATGCTCAGTTCCGCACCCGGCGCGTACATGGCCAAGCATCCACACTACGCAACGGGCAATGCCCAGTTCCCCGCCCAGCGCGTACGTGGCTAGACATCCTCTAGTCCCCGCCAGCAGAAGGACCACGGAGTCGGCACGAGACCATCTCGTCCGATCCCATTATCGCCCAGCGACAATCCAGGGGACGTTACTCAGTTTATTCCGCTCCCGAGTAACCAGAGGAGCTCCATCGAGATAATGTCCCATCTCGGCTTAGGGTCGTGATACACACGCACTCAAAATCCATTCTCATATGAAAACCCAGTTTTCATAAACACATGAACATGAATGCAATACACGAAAACCCAGTTTCCTTTACAAACATGATCATGCGTGCAAAATGCAATGTACATGAACACAATATCCAACCAACAATTACCAATCCAATCAAATCCAATCAAACAACTCCAATCACAAATCCATCCGACCCCCGAACTCCTCGGACTCAGTCCGGCACGTTCAACCAAATACAGTGAAATGAGTTAGTGCAAAAATACATTTAAATCACGAAAGTTCTTTGGAGAAATACTTACAGTGCAATATAGCAATTTTCGATGGATTACGAAGCTGCAAGAAGTGACGTCTGAGCAACGCAACAGTGCAAAATACACTGTGGCCGTGGGTCACAAATACCCACTTTCAAACGGAGGCAAACGAAGACCTAATATTGATAGGCTAGGGCCTAGGGAGGTCGGTGAAGCTAGTGGTGGAGGAGGTTGGCCGTGGGCGGCTGCGTGGGCGGCGTTAGAAGATAAAAAACACCCAAATCGAAAATGTGGATGGTGGAACTTCACCAATGGCGGATTGAAGGTGGGGTTGGGTTCATTGGGTTGCTAAGGGGTCGAGGATGAAGTGGTGAAGAGATGGTGGCCGGTGGTGGCGCGACGGCGGCGCGCGAGCACAAAGAACGTCGTGGCTTCAAGCCGTGCGTGGAGGCTCCCGGTAGCTCAAGGGAGGCTGGGATTGATGGGGGATGACGACCGGCGGGAGGGGAAGCTGTGGTGGTGGGCGGTGATGGTCACGGCGGCGCGACGGCGGTGGACTGGGGTGAGCGACGGAATGCACGGGAGAGAGGGAGAAGCCATTCGCGCAGGAGAAGGAAACCGAAGGAGAAATAAGGAGAAAAAGAAAAGGAGGAAAAGAAAAATAGAGGGAAAAGAAATGAGGTCCAATCCTCATAACTTGGTCCCAAAAATGATCCAACGGAAACGTTTTCAAAACCACAAGTTAAATAAAATAATTCAAACGTGATGGTAAAGAGAAATTAAAATAATTAAATCAAACAGCAATTAATTTAGAATAAAGAGATTTTAAATGCATGACAATAATTAATAATAAGAAAGCACTTCAAAAATAATTTTCATAAGCTAAAAATCATAAAAATAACCCAAATAAAATTTAATAATTATAAAACAAGAGAATAAATTTTCGAATAAATAAAAAAAATCCTTCATTAAAAATACACTAAAATTCGGGGTGTTACAATTCTTCTCGGGATGTATCACAGCTTACAAATAAATTGAAGTGTTGCATGGCATCCTTGCAATCTTGGAGCAAAAGAAAGGATCCTATTACTAATACTGCTCTACAAGCTAAAGTTAAGAGACTTTTAAGTATTGCAACAGAATTTATAGGCAGAATCTGTGCAAGAAGTTTCTAAACTCCAACAAGAAATTAGTAACTTGCAGCATAGGATGCACTTGAAATGGAAGTAAAGAGCAAAAATTAATTGGCTACAGCATGGAGATAAAAATATTAGGTATTATCATCATTGTGCAAGTTAGAGGAGGAGAAGGAATAAAATAAGACAAGTTATGGATGAGCAAGGCAATCTCTTTACATACTTAAAGGACGTTCGAGGGGTCTTTACAGATTATTATAAGAGGTTATTTACCACATCTTGCCCTTCTAATATTGACACATGTATTTTTGCCCTTACTGAAAAAGTTACTCCAGACATGAATGCAACGCATTTAAGTATTTCTACAAGGGAGGAGATTGACAAAGCTGCTTTCCAAATGGGCCCTTTAAAGCAACTAATTCTAATGGATATGGTAGTTGTTTTTTTCAAATCCATTGGGCTATTTTGGGAGATTCTATGTGTAAAGCAGTGTTATCTTTTCTTAATGGTGAGGCTGATCTTACTAAAGTCAATCACACACACATAGTGCTTATTCCAAAAGGCAGTAATCCACATAAAGTTATTGAATATAGACCCATAAGCCTATGTAATGTGATCTACAAAATTATCACCAAGGTATTGGCTAATAGAATGAGGATGGTTCTGCCTTCTATTATTTCTCCAAATCAGTGTGCTTTTGTGCCTGGTTGACTGATTACTGTGAAGCCCAGCCCTTTTGAAGCCTAAGTCTGGAAATGCGTGCAGTTTTTAGTGAGTTGGAGCCCAAATATGTGGCTTAAGTGGATTTCATTTTAGTGTAAGAGTATTCAAATTATGGGCCTCGCTCGTGTGTGAACCTAAAAGCTGAAACAAGAGCCCAACCCCCCTCCCTCTATATAGCGTCGTTTAGGCCTAAAGGGGTAAACCCTAAAATTTCTTTTCTCTCTTCTTCCCTCCTCTCTTGTGCCACACCACCCCCAACCCCTTTTCTTCCATTTTCTTCTTCCCACAACACCTGAGCTCACACCCACCATGAGCTCGCCGACCTCACTTTTTCTACTCTATTCCATCCAGCCCCCTCTCGCCGACATCCTTGCGCAGTGCACCCCCCTCTGATTTTCTCTCTCGCATACTCTCCTTCACTCTCTGTTTGTCGTCAATCCAGCAAGCCGCGGCCTCCATCCACCATGACCCCACACCCCATTAGTAAGCATCTACTAGCCCCCTCCCCTCCCTCTGAAAGTTTTTCTCTCTCTCTCTCTCTCCCCTTTGCAACCCGTGTGTGTTGCCATCAGTGTCGCCATGTCACAACGTGTCCATCAAGCAGCAGCCCCTCTTCCCCATCTGCCACCAACACTCTTTTCAATGTGACCCCCGTCTATCCCCTTTGTCAATACAAAAAGCTTTGGCCATGGTAGCTACTCGTCGCCGCATCATGCCAACTGTCGCATGCCGCGCATGTGACGCTCAACTTCCCCCACCGTCCTATGCCTCCACTTGCAGCCTAGGTTGCGTCCATCGTGCCCTAGCTCCACTGCCTATAAATAGACTGGATCTCCACCCTTCAAAACCCATCCCGAGCCACTCTCGCTCTCAGTCCTGTCCTCCATCACCAATCCCACAAGCCCTCCCTCTCTAGTTCTCTTTTCCATGAATTAGGAAAATTTCTCCCTAAGCTCTGACGCGGGCCACCCCTTCCTGCAGCTTTGCACTGGCATCTGACTCGTCTCCCTCTGCTAGACCTCTTCCCCTCTCAGATCCACCCAACCCGAGTTTTGATCTACCTTTAGTTTTCTGCTTCACCTCCTACCACCACCCTCCGCCACTCAATGAAGGTCATAGGAGCATCCCCACCCCTCTCCAGTTCCCACTCAGCCTCTCCCCTCTCTGATCTTCCCCAATACTGAAACCAAATCTCTTAGGGTTTCAAGCCATCGCCAACCACCACTAGCCACCGCATGTCACCGCGAGCCCCCCTTCCACACCCTTTATTTTCATGATATTTGTCACCCACCATATTCCCAATTGTAGAGTCCCAAGTGCTACCCGGATCTATCGTCGTGCTTTGCCACTCTAGGTGCCACCATAGTAAGTCGTGTGCCATTCTAATTTTGTGTTAATTTCTCAGCCTCGTCAAATTTAGCTAACTAGTGGCCGAGGGCCAATGGAGTGTTGGGATGAAATCTGTAGTTGGTGATGGATTGTTGGCCGAGGGCTAGGTAAAGCGTTGGGAATCGCGTGTAGTTGTGAAAATCTACAACTGTGAAATTTGTGTATTGTGGTTGTTGCCATAATTTGCTATGCCATGTCATCTAATAATTGCTTGCTAGATAATTGCATTTTATTTTATTCCAAGGAGCACATCATTTTATTTTATTTTATTTTATGCCATGACAAAAGCACAATTCATTGAATTTTATGAATGTGCTCTATTTTGTGTGTGTGCATATCACGACCTCAAGCCGAGAAGATATATTATCTCGATGGAGCTCCTCTTGTCACTCAGGAGTGTGTAAACCTGAGTGATATCCCTTGGGCTGTTGCTGGGTGATAGCAGGCTCTGCCAAGATGGTAACACTCTTGGTACAACTGGTGAGAGCTAAAGGATGTCTAGTTACGTAATTGCTCTTATACTATTGAACATGGTACAGTCCCCATTTGCTCGTGCAAGCTTGAATAATTTTGTCTTTAAAATTTTTTAAAATTACAATAAAGTTCCTATCAAATTACAATAATTTCTATTTAATGAAATATATTAACGGGTCAGCACACAGTGCTCATTGGGCATTCACTAATTAAGTTGCACAACTTACCGATAGAGAAATAGGATAACGACAATAAAAATAAATAAATAAAGAGAGAGAAATAGAACAAGAATTCGCCTATCTAATCCCATTTGTTTCTTAGTTTTTAGGCAGTTTTCTAGGGACATTATATTTATTTTTGGAATCCTTTACGTACCCCAGACGGCAAAGACGAGATTTTCAGCTCTTAATTATTTGCTCAAGTAGTCTTCTTCAGCGACAAAACTTTGGTAGTTTTCGAATGAATTCATGTGACAAAATTAAAGAATATGATAGAAAAAAAAAAACTCGCTCTTGTATTATTAATTCATTATGCATTCAACATTAATAATTTGGGAGCTGGTGGATTGAGGCATTCTTTATCAAGACGCGTTGATGTCACACATCAGCTGGGATTTAGATATATATTTAAATGTTCTCTGGAGGGAATCTTGAAAACTTCAATCCTTATATTTAATTTTCACCGAAACGATGCATCGACTGCTTTCTTACTTTTGGCAAAAAATATTTTAATAAGAATGATGAGGACAATATTTATTAATTATAATAATAACCACTATATATAATATCATAATTAATTAAACTTTTAGAGTTATGATGTAAAAAATATATTATATTTGAGCCGTCTCCCCTTAAAATTTTAGAAGACAAATATTATTCATCATCTTGAATTTTTTAATGAAAAATTCTATTTACAGTCTTGAGTGAGGGATTCCGTATGCAGTCCCATTGATAAATTAGAATAAAATGAAAAAATATCATTTTAAAAAAGATATTATTATAATTTTAAATGTTTTTTAAACATAACTTTATGACTTGCATGAGCAATTCTCATTTGGGGACTGTATGTACACTAACTCTTTTATAATTATTAATATTTGCTATTATAACCGTATATGCAAGAGTTTGGCTTAGACTAAGTGACTAAGTTGATAAATTAGATAGGACTAGGTGACTAAGATGATAGAGTTTATCCTATATCACTAACTTTGTATTTTGGATGAATGCAAATTATCTAGACTTTATCTATAACTATAGAGTTTATCGAGAAGGTATGAGGAATTGTTTTAGATAAGTTAAGAGTATGAAAATCAAGTCCCAATGAGTATGTAATTATCTAGAGAAGAGTTTGAATTGGAATCTATTACTGCTGAGAAAATTTAGTGCAAGGTGTCAGCATCCAGTTAGAAGAGTCCTCCCGACAGAGTCGCTTTGTCAGCAGAATCCTACAACAATTCAAACTGTTTTCAGATTGTTTATTTAAGGGATCCTACTAGTTATGATCTGTAGATATTCAGTTCTAGATATTTTTTACAATACTTTTTAGTGCATATTTTGGTGAGAGAATTCCTTAAAATAATTTTCATATTATTTCTCTCAAAGAGAGTGATCGTTGATCCAAGATTGAGATTATTGTTGTTGGGTATGGCATAAAAAATGATGTTGATTACTTCATTACGTGCCTCTTGTACTTCTCAGGCCTCTTTTATACTTTTCGTGAGTTATTGTTTGCTCTTTATTACTTCTACTCTTTTTTACTATCCTTTTGCATTAATTTTCTTGTCTCTAGCAATTATACAGTTTATTATTTTTAATTACTATCCTAAACAGCATGTTATCTTAGGCCAATTAGTAGATCAGTTCAAACCTTGAGTCAAAACGTCTCTCCTTCACTCGGAATGATCTTTTATTGGTGAAGGAAGAGGCTAGTATTAGTTGTTCGACAATTAAATTATATTAATTCCATTTACAGAATAATAGAATAGATAAGTTATACAACTACCGAGAAATATATAATAAAATAATATTTATATTAAAAATAATAAAAAAATAAAGAGAGAAATTATGGAACAACAAGCCGAATGCTCCCAATGCCATTGTTCCAAAGTTTTTAGGTAGTTTTCCACTAAAATTCATGAATAGAGAGAGAGAGAGAGAGAGAGGGTAGTCTTCCATGCATGCACCAGTACCTACCATGAAATAACAACAATCAATTAAATAAGTTTGTCATTGTCATTGTCCAATCAGTAATGACGAAAATAATAGAATATACAAAAGCAACTTGCTCTTATACCATTGAACATTATTCACGAAGTTGCACAATTAACTTACCGACAAATAGGATGACAACAATAAAAATAAATAAATAAATAAAGAGAAAAAAATGGAACAACAAGAATTCGACTAGCTAATCGCATTTTTTCTTAGTTTTTAGGTAGTTTTTCAAAATAAATAAACAAATAAACAAATAAAAGGGCATTCTAAGATTCTTCCACCAATAACTACCATGAAATTAAGTGGCCGCCTTTGTATGAATTGTATTCTATTAGTCATTGTGCAAGTTACAATGCGGCATGTGACGCCCCGACTCTCACATGCAAAAATACGGAAATGGTGACGTCAGGATGATGACAATACGGGTCACGCATCCCAACGAAATGTACTCAAGTGTGTGCAACATGCAAAAGTGTACAATAAAAATCGCAGTGGATAATATAATTAAGTCATCTAAGTACCAGAAGTTTAAATACAAATATTCGAAACAAATCATCTTTAAAAAGTTATACAGTCATCCCAAAATATATTACAAAGGCAAATACATAATAATTGATAAAACGAATCTCGATATACGGGAGCATTCCCAGATCACTCCTCCAACGGAGCCAAGCTTAAAACTCGTCATCCACATCTGCATCAAAATCTGCGATACCATAAAATGGTACCACAGGTAAGTAATAATCCAAATAACTCTCGGGATAAAAACGCATTAATGTAACCAACAAACAGATCCCAAAACCACATTTTTTCGAAAATGATTATTTTCCAACACACGCCAAAATCTCAATTTGGCCCAAAAATATAATCTGTCATTTTCCCAGAAAATGATTCACACAAAAATCAACCATTTATCGGACATTGTAGGCGGGAATCGCAGGTGGGACTATACCACCATCCCTACCGCGTGCACCGTATGCGGGAATCACAGGCGGGACACAACCACCATCCCTACCGCGTGCACCGTAGGCAAGAATCACAGGTGGGACTCTACCACCATCCCTGCTTACCACCATCCCTACAGTTTCTTTCCACACAATGAATACTTATCAGAGCACTGTAGGTGAGAATTACAAGCGGGACTAGGCGGGACTATACCACCATCCCTACTGCGTGCACCGTAGGCGGGAATCACAGGCGAGACTATACCATCATCCCGACCGCGTGCACCTTAGGCGGGAATCACAGGCGGGACTCTACCACCATCCCTGCTTACCATCCCTACAGTCTCTTTTTCTTTTTCACAAACCAGTCAATCCAGTCGTTTCAAACACACTCAAAATCATTTCACATGAAAATCCAATTTTCAAATAAACACATAAACATGTATGCAATCATGCGAAAACTCAGTTTTCAGTTATAAACATGAACATGCGTTCAAATGCAATGAACAAGACATCACACCAATATCCAACAACCAACAACTCACAACGCAAATCAAATACACAAACAACTCCATCCTCCAATCCATCCAACCCCCTTATTCCTTGGACTCAGTTCGGCATAACCAACCAGTTCACAGATAAAATGAGTTAGTGCAAAAATACATTTAAATCACGAAAGTTCTTTGGGAAAATACTTATAGTGCTATATAATGATTTCCGAAGGATCATGAATTTGCAAGAAGTGGCGTGGCCGTGGGTCTCAAAAACTCACTTTTGAATGGAGACAAACCAAGACCCGAAATTGATAGGGTAGGGCTTAGAGATGTCGGTGAAACTAGTGGTGGTGGTGGTTTGCCATGGGTGGCGGCGTAGGAGGCGGTTTTAGGCAAAAAATGTCTAAAACGAAAATGGAGTTGGATGTACTTCACCGGTGACAGATTGGGGCTAAGGATGGGTGCTTTGGGTTGCTAGGAGGTCGAGTATGATGTGGTGAAGAAATGGTGGCCGGAGGTAGGGCGGAGGTGGCGCAACGGCGCAAGGAATTCCGCGGCTTTGAGGAGCTCGTGGTGGCTAACGGCGGCACGAGGGAGGTTGAAACTGAAGGGAGGTGGTCGCCGGAGGGAGGGGAAGACGATGGGCTGGGCGGTGCTGGCCATGGCGGTGTGACGGCGGTGGGCTGGGTGAGGAAGACGCGGACGCGGGGAGAGAGAGGAGAGCTTCCGCGGGAGAGAAGAGAGAGAAGGAGAGAAAAGAAAAGAAAGAAAAGAAGAAAAGGAAAAGGAGGAAAAAGAAAAGTGGAGGGAAAGAAATGAGGTCCAATCCTCACATCTTGGGTCACAAAAATGATCTAACGGAAAAAATTTTAAAACCGCAAATCAATTAAAATAATTTAAACGTAATGATACAATGAAAATAAAATAATTAAATCTAACAATTAATTAATTTAAAAGAAGAACAATTTAAATGCATAACAATAATAAATATTAAGGAAATATCTTAAATTAATTTTTTTACAATTTAAAGATCATAAAATAAACCATTTAAAAATATCCGATAATTTTAAAACAAGAGAATAAATTTTTGAATTAATAAAAATAATCATTCAATAAATATACACTAAAATACGGGGTGTTACAATGCGGCATAAGGTGGCCTTTATATAGGAGGCCAAACCACTCACTATAACAAATAAGGTCTTTTGGGACGAAAAATTTTGTCTCAAAAGATTTGATTTTCGTCCTAATATATATTTTGAGATGAAAGTAAAGCGTCTCAAGGTCGTCCCAATATCACTGTACCAAAAGGTATTTTGGGACAAAAATAACAATTTCGTCCCAAAAAATATCTTTTGGGAAGAAAATTTTGCTGGACTATTTGATCACGTTCGAATGGAATTTTTGTTTTGGGAAGATTCAATTTCGTCTCAAGAAGTCGTTTGAACGACCGAAAAACTGTTCAAACAATATGTCTGTTCAAACGGTTACTTCATGGCTGGTTGATCGATACCAGTTCATTCAACCAAATAGACATGAAAAACGTTCGAACAAATAAATTGATGATTGAACGTTAATTATATTAATTTTTATAATTGAATAAGTCGTTCGAACGTGTTTGGTTAGGAAAGAGTGAGTTGCCTATTCAAACGTGCTCGAACAGTTTGCAACGTTTGTCTACCGTTTGAACTCTAACTTGTGATGTTTGAATGGTTGTATCCGATGTATATATGTTTGAACGTTTGATGATTGTTCATTTAATCATTTAATTTACCTTATATGATGGATCCTCAAACATGTCGCAAAGTTTTTCCTAATCTTCAGGTCGGACATCTTGAAAAGGATGTTGGCATGCATCTTTCCTGTTCTCGTACTTCTTGTAATGCTCGTAAAAAAAAGCATAAATCAATTTTGAAAAGTTTCAAGCTAAACATGCACATATGAAAGATGACAATCAATCATCTTACAAAAATTCAAATTTCAAACTTTTAATATTCAAGTATGTCATGCATATGTGATAAATGCAATTTGATATTTAATGAGAAAATATTAATTTTGAGCCTTAATCCAATTTCAAATTTTATCAAGAGACGTACAAAATCACTCTAAGAGATTTATTTGTCAGCTTGTTCAATTTCTTGTTCATGTTTGATTCGTTGATGTGCTTGACTCCATTGTGAAGATAACTTGAGCTTGAGATTCCTTTATGCTTGAATTCATTTGTAACACCCTGTATTTTAGTGTATTTTCACTGAATGATTATTTTTAATAATTCAAAATTTTATTCTCTTATTTTAAAATTGGTGGATTTTTATTGGGTTTATTTTATGATTTTTAAAATTTCAAAAATTAAATTTGATATGTTTTCTTAATATTTATTATTGTGATGCATTTAAATTGTTCTTTATTTTAAATTAATTAATTGTGGGATTTAATTATTTTATTTTCATTATATTATTACGTTTAAATTATTTTATTTGACTTGCTATTTTAAAATCGTTTCCGTTGGATCATTTTTGTGACTCTAGATGTGAGGATTGGACCTCATTTCTTTTCCCCACTTTTCTTTTTCTCTTTCTCTTTTTCTTTCCTTTCTTTCTTTTCTTCCTCTGCTCTTCCCCTTCCTGCACAACGTCTTCCCTCTCTCTCCCCGTGCTTTTCGTCGCTCGCCCAGTCCGCCACCGTGCGCCTCCGTCCGGTGACACCGCCCCTTCCGTTCGATTCCCCATCGGCCGGCGACCCCACCTCCCAAATTCCAGCTCCTCTCGTTCCGTCGTTCTCCTCCACGCGCACACCAAGCCGCGGCGTTCTCTTCGTTCGCGCACAGCCGTCGCACCACCTCCGGCCACCATTTCTTCACCACTTCATCCTTGACCTCCTAATAACCCAATGGACCCAACCTCAGCTCCGATCCGTCATCGGTGAAGCACATCCAACCCCATTTCTGATTTGGGTATTTTTGGCCTAAAACCACCATTTGCGCCGCCACCCACGGCAAACCATCACCACCATTGACTTCACCGACCTCTCTAGGCCCTACCCTATCAATTTTGGGTCTTGGTTTGTCTTCGTTCAAAAGTGTGTTTTTGAGACCCACGGCCACAGTGTATTTTACATTGTTACGTTGCTGAGCCGCCACTTCTTGCAACTTCGTGATCATTCGGAAATTATAATATAGCACTATAAGTATTTTTCCAAAGAACTTTCGTGATTTAAATGTATTTTTGTACTAACACATATTATTGTGATCTGGTTGGACATGCCGGACTGAGTCCGAGGAGTTCGGGGGTCGATTGGATTATGGACGAAGTTATTGTGTGATTGGTTTGCATTGTTGGTTGTTGTGGTGTTGTTTCAAGTATATGGCATATTTGCACGCATGATCATGTTTGTAAATGAAACTGGGTTTTTGTGTACATACATTCATGTTCATGTGTTTATTGAAAGTTGGATTTTCATGTGAAATGATTCTGAGTGTGTTTGAAACGACTGGATTGACTGGTTTGAGAAAAAGGAAAAGAGACTGTAGGGATGGTGGTAGAGTCCCGCCTGTGATTCCTAGCTACGATGCACGCGGTAGGGATGATGGTAAGTAGGGATGGTGGTTGAGTCCCGCCTGTGATTCCCACCTACGGTGCACGCGGTAGGGATGGTGGTAAGCAGGGATGTGGTATAGTCCCGCCTGTGATTCCTGCCTATAGTGCTCTGATAAGTATTCATTGTGTGATAAATATTCATTGTGTGGAAAGGAACTGTAGGGATGGTGGTAAGCAGGGATGGTGGTAGAGTCCCGCCTGTGATTCCCGTCTACGGTGCACACGGTAGGGATGGTGGTAAGCAGGGATGGTGGTTGTGTCCCTCCTGTGATTTCCGCCTACGGTGCACGCTGTAGGGATGGTGGTAAGCAGGGACGGTGGTAGAGCCCGCCTGCGATTTCCACCTACAGTGTCCGATAAATGGTTTGTTTTGTGTGAATCATTTTGTGGAAAAATGACGGACTATGTTTTTGGGCCAAAATGGGATTTTGGCATGTGTTGGAAATAATCGTTTTTCTGAAAAAAATGGTATTTTATGGCTAAGTCTATTTTGTCATATGGATGCATGTTGGTTGCATTAATATGTTTTTATCCCGAGAGTTGTTTGGTTTATACTTACCTGTGGTACCATTTTATGGTATCGCAGCTTTTGATGCAGATGTGGGTGACGAGCCTTAGCTTGGCTCCGTGGGCGAAGTGATCTGGGATTGCTCCTGTTTATCGAGATTCGTTTTTATCAATTATTTATATATTGCCTTTGTAATATATATTTGGTGATGACTGTATAACTTTTTAAGGTAATTTGTTTTGAATATTTGTATTTAAACTTCTGGTACTTAGATGACTTATTTATATTATCCAATGCGATTTTTATTGTGCACTTTTACATGTCGCACACACTTGAGCATATTTCGTTGGGATGCGTGACCCGTGTTGTCATTATCCTAACGTCACGATTCTCTTGTTTTTTTTTTTTTTTGTACGTGGGAGTCGGGACGTCACATCATTTGTTATCATCAAAATTTATATGTAGATATAAAATTATATGAAGCTTGAAACCTTGGGTTTAACAATCATTAAAAATTACTTCCTTAATTACTAAATAAAAAGAATTAAAAAATCTCAATAGGAGCTCCCATCAGGAAGAGTAGCATTTTCCTTTATTTTTAGAATGCTTGTTTAGTCATTAATGTACCACAAGCTTGCATTTTGGTTATTCCAAAGAGAGAAGCGGGCCCTTTTTCATATAATTTCGTTTTATTAATTCTAGTTAGATACAGTTTTAAAGTATACATAAAGTTCTGTATACTCTATTTGAAAAAATAAAGATTTTGGCAAATAGTAGGGAGTAAACATGATGAAATTGCTCCTTAACATACAAGATTCCTTCAATATATTTAATCGACAATAGATATGTATCAGTATTACTCTTAATTACGTACCCCAGACGGCAAAAACAAGAGTTTCAGCTCTTAATTATTTGCTCAATTAGTAGTCTTGATCATCTTCAGCGACAAAACTTGGGTAGTTTTCGAATGAATTGCGACGAAAAGAATATGATCATAGAAAAAAGCAACTTGCTCTTCTATTATTAATTTATTGTGCATTAATTCAACATTAATAATTTGGGAGCTGGTGGATTAAGGCCTTCTTTGTTAAAACGCGTTGACGTTTGATTTTTCATTAAAAAGAATGAGTCACACATCAGCTGATCATGGATTAAGGGAATCTTAGAAAACTTTAATCCTTATATTTTTTCGCCGAAACGATGCATCGACTCATGTGCTCTTTCTCACTTTTGACGACAAATATTTTAATAAGAATTATTAATTACAAGAATAACCACTATAATATCATAATAATTATCTTAATAGGGTTCTGATAAAAAAATATTATCTTAGAGCCGTACTCTATAGTTAAAATTTTATAAGAGAAATACTATTTATATATATATCATCTTCAAATTAAAAGCTAATATATGCTATATATTGTATTTTTAAGTAATTTATCAACTAGTAAATATATTGTCGGTCATGAGAAACGCGTTGGTTAGTGCCAAAAGTTAATTTTATCCATAATGATTAGGTCCCATTTAAATACAAGAAGTATTCTATCTCATTTCATCTTATCATTATAACTTTTTCAAATTTTCACACAAAATATAATGAAGAATTCGACTTTTCAAATCTCAAAACAATAATAATATTAAAAAATAATATAATATTCTAACAATCACTTATTGCAGTTTTTTTTTTTTAAATAACATTTATTCAAGCTATATGTGCACAAAAAAGATTCCTAGTCGTGTGTCTCATTTTTTCTGTTTATCTATATTGCCCAAAACTCACTGTGTTGTAATTTTACTTCTCTGTTTTTCCTTTAGAAAACTTGAAGGTAGATGGTATTTATTTTGCAAAACTGCTACGTACAAACGGCATGCGCAAATGGGATGTAAGCGGCTCTACGTGACAAAGTTTACGTAGAAGTGAAAAAGAAAAAAGTAAAAGTAAAGAAAAGGCCAATGTAAAGAAAAATGGAAGATTTTTCTTCTTCTTCCGTGACTCCATCAGAGTTGCAACCCTGTATGCGGCTTAGCTCCATGGTGCTTAGCTCCAACTATGGAGATCTTGTTTGAAAAGTAGATCCCTTTCTCGATTAGAATATGGGGCACAGCTTCAACTATGTTGCAAGAAACAGAAATCTAAGGGATGCGTGTAAGGGAAAAATATGATGTTGCAGTACTACTCTGTCGAGATCAAATAAATTGGGAAAAATGGAACACATTTAATATGGCTCATCAAAGAAATGAAACACCTCATATTTTGCCCCCAGTCTTCTTCAATCGGCTCCCAAGTGCCCATTTCTCTAAACAATTCTTGGCAAAAAAAAAATCCTTACATAATCATCAACCTCGAACCCACATGACAACCCCAAGACGGCGGGAGTTCTATGGAGAGGTAAGGCTTATGACTCTTTTTGTCCTTTGATGCAATCTTTCTTGGAAAATGGCAGCAAATATGATCTGGGTTGTTCTTATTCCTCATCGAGGCCTTATATCTCGTAGCTGTTTCATTTTTGCATCTTGTCTTTGAGGAGGGAACCAGATCTTACAAGGAGGAAACACGACTTGTGCAAAGGCTGTTTAATGGTGGGACCTAATTATTTTACAACTTTCCATAAATATATCTAAACTCATCTTAACATCCAAACACACCTTAAATTCATCTTAAGTGGGTTTCACAAAACTCATAGCAATTCACTATTATTCATAAAGAACTCAGCTCAGCTCAACAACTAAACACAACCTTAATATATCACATGACTTTCATTGTTTGGCAAGAAAGCACCACGCTTTAGGAATGAGTTCTTTTACATTATTTATATGGCAATATTTGATTTATGGAATGAAAATTTTAAAATTCTTTTTTAAATCAACTCATCATTATAAGCACTTTGTTAAATGTGTTATCCACGTCGGCTTGTGCAAAGGCTTTTTAATTAGTCTTGTTTGTTTTCACAATCATTCACATCTGATCTTATCTCATGATCATTACAACTTTTTCAAACTCCCACATAAAATAAAATAAACAATTCAATTTTTTCAAATTCTAAAATAAAAATAATATTAAAAAATATATTTTAATAATATTTTATTCAACTTCCAACTTTTATCACTACTCATCTCTTCTTATCTACAAAAACAAATGAGGACCATAGTTGTTTTTTCCTTTGAAGGGTTGTTCTAAAATTATTTTCACTTTATTTCTAAAACCTTGTTTTATTTGTCAATTTATAGCTTTTTTATATATATATATATATATATATATATATATATTTATATTTGAGTTTGTAATTTCCACGAAATTTCCACGATTGAATGCGAGCAGTCGGAAGAATAGAATTTTAAAAAGAAACAAAACAGAAAGGAAAAAGGCTCGTGATTATGAATTTCGTTTTGAGAAGAAAAATGATACTTAGAACTTCATTATATTCCGAAGAAATGGATTTTTTTTTCGAACTTTTTAGTTTTTTTAAATAAAATCTTATAGCACTTTTTACAAATTCACAGAGTGCATTAATCTGTTACAAATTAGGATCCAACATTAATTCTGCAGCTCAGGTTGATAATGATAATGGCGGGCCCTACCTAACCGAATACAAAAATGCCATGCACTTGGGAAATAAATAGTCTTGCTTCCTTCTTTTTTCTCTCTCACGAGTCACGACAACAACAAAGGCCTAAAACAGTAGTGTTTCTTTATTTGCATACTTTCTCCTTAATTCGTTTTCTCTCTCCGATGAAAATAATGGAAGAACTCCTTCTTTCTGCATCCCTTCAAACTTGGGATGGACAAATATCGGCAAGTGGATTGAATTTGTGGTGGTCCATGCACCATGTGACTGAACCACCAAATAAAAGAAAAAGATCAACCATCACATGATAAAGAGAAAAAGCATATATAAACAAGAGAAAGAAGCTAGCAAGTTAGGTCCCTACCATGCACAGTCCTAAAATAAAAAATAAAATAAAAATGGGATTCTTGCTATAGTACTCTTGCTTCCTTCTTTTCTCTCTCGCGAAACAAAAAGGCCTAAAACAGTATTTCTTAATCTGCTAACTTTCTCCTTAATTCCTTTCCTTGCTCCGACGAAAACAATGGCAGAGCTCCTTCTTTCTGCATTCCTTGAAGTGTTGTTTGACCGACTGGTGTCTCCTGAGTTGCTGAAATTTACTCGTCGAGAGGGACTTCAAAAACAGCTGGACAAGTGGCGCGAAACCATGGAAAGAATTCGAGAGGTGCTTGATGATGCAGAGGAGAAGCAACAGGCTAAAAAGACAGTGAAAACTTGGCTTGATGATCTCAAAGACTTGGCCTACGACGTGGAAGATATACTCGATGAGTTCGCCACAGAAGCTTTACAGCGCAAGTTGATGGCCGCTGAAAGTCAGGCTAGCGCTAGTACGGTACGAAATCTCTTCCCTGCTTGTTGTACTTGTTTAACTCCAAGTGCTGTTAAGATCAAGTTTACATTGAGGTCAAAGATAAAGGAAATAAATACAAGATTTAATGATCTCGTGATAGAAAAAGATCAATTGAATTTGAAGGAAAATGTTAGTCCGAGGCCAAACAAAAGAAGGGAGAGACCTCTCTTAACTTCCGTGGTGACCAAAGGTGACATATATGGTAGGGAGGAAGTCGCAGGGGCTATACTTCAATTATTGGTCAGTGAAAAACATAGTGATGCTTTGAATAAAGTACCCAATGTGATTCCTATCCTTGGTATGGGGGGTATAGGAAAGACAACATTGGCCCAGCTAGTATTCAATGATAAAAAAGTGGAGAGCTTTTTTGAACTGAATGCATGGGCTTGTGTTTCAGAAGATTTTGATGTTGCTGCAGTTACAAAAACGATTTTACAATCTATGAGCAAGGAATTAGATTGTGCTAACAGAGATCTAAATTGGTTGCAAGTCGAATTGAAGAAGAAACTACTTGGGAAAAGGTTTCTAGTAATTCTTGATGATGTTTGGAACGAGAACTACAATGATTGGACTCTCCTACGTGCTCCTTTCAAAGCAGGGGCTCCGAGAAGTAGTATTATTGTCACAACTCGTAACCAGAAAGTCTCATCACTAATGCGAACCAAGGAAGTTGAGGCTTTTGAGTTGGAGTTGTTGTCAAATGAAGCTTGTTTGTCCATATTTACCCAACATGCATTGGAAGCAAGAGACTTCAGTGCGCATCCAGACCTTAAAGATATTGGTGAGGAACTCGTTAGAAGGTGTAAAGGCTTGCCATTGGCAGTAAAAACTATTGCAGGAGTCTTACGCAGTGAAGATGAAGACCGCAATGAGTGGGAAAAAGTTTTGAAGAATAAGATATGGGATATTTCTGTGGAAGAAAATGGAATTCCTTCCACTCTTATGGTAAGCTATGACAATCTCCCTTCACATTTAAAGAGGTGCTTTGCATACTGCTCAATACTACCAAAGGATTATGAATTCGAGGAGAAGGAGGTGGTTCTATTATGGATGGCAGAAGGTCTGATTCAACCCCGACGAGATCATGAAGAGGAAATGGAAGATTTGGGTTCCGAATATTTTCGCAATCTGTTGTCAAGGTCATTTTTCCAACAGTTACGTATTAACGAATCAAAATTTGTGATGCATGACCTCATCAATGATTTAGCTCAGTCAGTTGCAGGCGATACATGCTTTAGAACGGAAGATAGGGTTGGAGGTACTAAGCATGAGAATAGTCCTATAAAGGCACGCTACTCATCTTATTTGGGGAGCCAATATGATGTAACTAAAAAGTTTGAGGTTTTTTCTAAATTCACAAATTTACGTACATTCTTACCTCTCATGCTACCAAATCCAGGTCATTGCTATTTGGCTCATCATGTTCCTTTTGAATTGGTTCCAACATTACGTTGTTTAAGGGTGTTATCTTTCAACGGATACCGCATAACAGAGCTATCAGATTCTATTGGTGATTTGAAGCATTTGCGATACCTTAACCTTTCAGAAACTCGAATAAGACTCCTGCCAGAATCAATAACTAGTCTGTACAACTTACAAACATTGTTGTTGAAGAACTGTATTCGTCTAAAGAAATTACCTTCAATGTTTCGAAACTTGGTCAACCTGCGCCACCTCAACATTGAAGGTGCAGATAGTTTGGAAGGAATGCCTAAGCAAATAGGTAAACTAACTTGTCTTCAAACACTGTCCAATCTAGTTCTGGAAGGAGATAGCTGCTCTGGAATAAAGGAGCTTGGACCTTTGAAGCATCTTCGAGGGAACCTCTGCATTTCAAGATTAGAGAATGTGGTTGAACCGAATGATGCAAAGGATGCTGAATTAATTAAAAAGACGAAAATTGATGCGTTGTCGTTGGAATGGAGTAGGGACATTGATGAGTCAAAAGACAGGACAAGTGAAATAGAGGTACTAAATGGGCTATGGCCTCACGACGCTTTGACGGAGCTGAGTATAATTAACTATGGTTGTAAAAAATTTCCAAATTGGTTAACATCTCCTTCATTTCCTCATATGGTCTCCTTGAGATTAGAAAATTGTTACAAGTGCACATCATTACCTCCATTGGGGCAATATTTGTCATCACTCAAAAATCTTTGGATCAAGGGCATGGCTAAGGTGAAGAGTGTTGGTTCTGATTTTTGTGGCGGTAATTTAGAGACTTTGCATTTCTATGACATGGAGGAGTGGGAGAATTGGAGTCCTTGTGAAGAATTTCCAAATCTGTGTAAGCTTTCCCTTCGTAACTATCCCAAGCTATTAGGGAAGTTACCAAACAACCTTCCTTTACTAAAAGAAGTTGAGATAATTGATTGTGCGCAGTTGGTGTTCTCAATTTCATGCTTTCTAGATAAATGCAAATTTAACATTGAGAAACTCAGAGGGCTTGATATGGAAGGGGTGGTGTGTGGAAGCAAGCCTACTTTCAAATCAATAAAATTCTCCACTTCACTTTCAGCAATTTCAGATGAAGGGCTTGATATGGAAGGGTTGGAATGGTTAACCATTGACAGATGTGAGGAGTTGACGAATTTGTGGTCAGACAAGGTGGGATCACTGCCACATCATCTTCCATCTCTGAATTATCTCAACATTTCTCTTTGTCCCAAACTAGTCTCTTTGGTGGCAGAAGAAGTTGATCAAGAGCGTCTCCAACTCGGAATCATAGATTTTACGTGTCTTCACACTATTTTTATCTATAAATGTGATTCGCTAACGCATTTTGCAAGAAGCCATTTGCCTCCAACTTTAAAGAACCTAAGTATACTTGACTGCAAGAGTATGAGGAAATTGGTGGAGGATGATGATAATGATACAAACAACAGTACTACTTGCAGTAGTGGCATCACATCTCTTCTTGAATCCTTGTTTGTTAGCAATTGTCCATCCCTTGAATCCTTAACATCAAGCGGGGAATTACCTGCCACTCTTCAACAGCTCATTATTTCCAGTTGTCCGAAGCTGGAATCAGTAGCCAAGAGTTTTCATCATAACTCATTTCTTAGAGCTATCTCATTCGACAATTGTCCATCCCTTGAATCCTTAACATCAAGCGGGGAATTACCTGCCACGCTTCAAAGCCTCTTTATTGACAAATGTCCGAAGCTGGAGTCAGTAGCCAAGAGTTTTCATCATAATTCATTTCTTACAACTATCTCCATCAAATATTGTGAAAATCTTCAATTGTTGAATGGTGGAGAGTTTCTCAAAGAAGGTTTTCCCACAAACTTAACAACACTTTACATCTCTCATCCTAAAATCACTGAAGCCTTGTTCGATTGGGGGCTGGACAACCTCACTTACCTAAATCGACTGGATGAGAATTGACGTTGCCTGATGTCGAAGAATCTGGTGTCCTTTCTCAAGAGATGAGTGTTGGCCCTGGTTGCCGCTCGAGCTAGCCGCTAGACAGAGAGCTCCTCTCGAGCAATTGCAAGTCAGAGAGGTTCGCTCGATGACCGCTCGACTCACCGCTCAGAAGCTTCGCTTGAGGTACCGCTCGACTTACGGCTCGAGCAATTGCGGGAAGCACGTTCGCTCGACGCGGGCTCGACACGCCGCTCGAGCGAACATCCTTAATTCTGATGAATTACTACAACCTATAAATAGTGTTTTGTTTTGTCTTGTACTGTAGCTGAGTGAACAGTAGCCGCTCTACAGTATTGTGATTCCTGAAATAAAAATCCTCTGCAAAGACGTAGGCAATTTGCCGAACCACGTAAATATTGTGCCGTGTGTTCTTGATTGTGTTGCTTTTACATTTGTCAGTGTATGGCCTCAAGAGCCAAGGTTGAGTCGGGATGGACCTTCTAGCATTGGAAGATGTTCCGCTGACTTTGAAGAGTGGCACACAATGTCGAGAACCACGGTGGAAGACTTTGTCAGGCAAGAGCGAGAGATGAAGGTTCAATCGTCTGAGGGTAGGACTTGAAGCTACGACATCCGCTGGCATCGAGCAATTGAACTCACATAGATGGTGCTTGCTTGGGTGATGACACAATAGGGGTAGAGGACGAGCGCAAGATGAGACAGCAGATCACAGAGTTGTGGCAAGTCGGGCCACATCAAGAGAAACTGCAGGAATCAAGAAAGTTCATGCAGTGAATGTAGTGGCAGAAGAAATTCATGACTTACTTCTTGCAGTGCATAGTCCGAGCACATCGAGGAATTTTGGGAAGATGTATCGGCTGATGGAAAGGCACTGGATGTAGTGGGAGTGGGTGATGTGTTCCAAACTGGCTCAAGTCAGACATGTTCCAAATTTCCTCTTGGGACAATGACAGCGGTTTTGTAGCATGGAAGATCACTAATTGGTAAGAGATCTAACCGTCATCCTGCCTATGATGTGTAGTCCTGGGAAAGTTTGTTGCCAAGATCTTCCTAAAGTTGTGTAGTCGGACTTGACTTCAGTCTTCTAACATGAGACAGAGCCTATCTACATGTCTCCATGGATGGTTTCGAGCGAAGAGTTCCTCGAAGGAAGCTTAAAAATTCGCTCTGAACTTGACAGAGAGACCGCTCGACTTACGGCTCCAATTGCGGGAAGCACACGCGGGCTCGACATATCCTTAATTCTGATGAATTGTTCTACTGTATTGAACAGTAGCCGCTTACACTGTTGTATTGTGATTCCTCAGCGTGGACGTAGGCAATTTGACATCTTTTACTTTATTTGTCAACTTTGCATAGTAACATTGCATGACTTCTAATCAAGAAGAACACTGGTATCTGACATGCCAATTAGAAACATATAGTGACCTGAGAAGGTAAGGAATAGACGGTGGCGAGATCCCCATCTATTGTTTTAAGATTTCATGTTTATGTTTTTCAAAGAAAATTGCTGAATTGATCGGGGATAACTTATCTGATTTTTTCATGATTATGACAACTACTTTGCAGGTCTCTATTTAGCTTGCCTTCGAAAAAGTCGTATGGATTGCGTTGATGCATGACATTGGGTTATGAATATGATTGTTAAGGATGTCTTTAAATCCATATAAATACAAAAATCGGTATAGAAAAAAATCCTTTGTTTTACCGATTAAGAATATGAATATATATATAGGCTGATGAATATTTATTTGTTCAATGCTTGCAGATTGTTCAAAAGACTGACGCAAGTTGTTGCAACTTCCGACTGCCATCTGAAAACTAGATGTGCAAGTAATATTGTTTTTTCTCTTGCTATTAATTTTGCTATTCCTATCGACATAATCAATGTCTGGCTACCTTTCATGTTACATCGAATGATTGAATTTCAACCGTTAATACCATGTAAAAACTACTACCACTTCTTGTTACCAATTGGTTAAGGCTTATCTTCTTCTCTTCTATTCTCCAAAAGAACTGTCTTCCTTGTCCAATTCATTCCTACCGAGGATGGAAAAACAATGATCTCTGTGCTCTCTTTAAAAAAATTG
The DNA here is from genome assembly GCA_961763995.1 of Juglans cinerea. NCBI lineage: Eukaryota > Viridiplantae > Streptophyta > Magnoliopsida > Fagales > Juglandaceae > Juglans > Juglans cinerea. The sequence goes on from CAUIVZ010000016.1 coordinate 16,562,307, forward strand.
AGTATAAATTGTTTCCCAAGTAGATAATGGTAGTGCCATTGAAAAAGATCATAAAAGGTTAAATTCTCTTATGAATTAGTAGTGTTGGATCGGAATTCTATTTTTGTATTTATTATGGTTGTGACAGTGTAACGAGCATACTCAGATTCATTTCTGCATTCCTGACAAAAGACTCAATTTAACATTTTACAGACCCAAAATTGAGACCCACGTTTGCTGAGATCATGGCTGCTTTGAAGCCGTTGCAAAAGCCAACAACCAGTTCTCAAGTTCCCAGGCCAAGCACATTCACAGGCAGTGGTCGTCAGAAGCCTCTGCCATTACAAATTGCAGAAGAAGCATGCTAGAAGAGCAAACTCTACCATCGTACTCTCTGTCATTGGACTGCAAAAATATGGGGTGAAGTTCTAGATTGCCTTAGACAAGTCTGAGAAAGTAGTTGGGGGGGGGGGGGGGGGGGGGGGTTGATTTCCCCACTGTCAACCCAATTTGAGATTGCGATTCTATTTTCTCAATTCCCTTTTTTCCCCATCATAGTGCTGCTATCCTTAAGGTTGTATATTTGTTTGTAGAAATCCATTGATATTGTTGTAATCAATATTTGGAAATTTTATTTTTTTTGGAGTTCTTCCATTTTGATTTTCTAATTTTTTTTGAAGTATAAATGGTATATTTCATTATCAATAAAAAAAATCAGTCATTACAATATTTCTCCCTTAGCACAGAATTCATAATCTGTAAGGGACCCTCCTCTATCCACACGTATTCTCCAGTACAAGTAAGAGCCAATTTGGCCAGTAAATGAGCTACATTATTAGCTTCCCTATGAGTAAAATTCACAACCCAGTTCAAATTGTCCTCAAGCATTCTTCTGGTATCTTCAATTATGACTCAATAATCTGCCAATAGTTCCTCCTTGGTATTTGTGTCCTTTACAATTGCCAGTGAGTCTCCCTCCAAAATCACATTGGACAGACCCAACTCCAGACATAGGTTCATGGCTCTTCTCAGAGCATGTGCCTCAGCCATAAAAGGCTTCAAGTGAGCATTCATCATTAAGCAAAGACAAGCAAGAATCTCCCCTTCCGAGTCTCTGATTATAACCCCAATACCCACCTTCTTATTCTTCACATCAAGAGCTGCATCCCAATTCACTTTATAAACCAAAGTATCAGGTTTCTCCCACCTAACCAAACTCCTGTCCACATGATTAGGTTTGAGGTTAATGTTTGCTGCTCTGAAATCATCCATGTTCTGCTTAGCAGCAAGGAGTAGTGACCTCAGGCTCTCAAACTTCTTCTCAAAGATGAATGAGTTTCTTCTCAGCCAGATTCTCCACTAAGCCAACCTCCTCTTCTTCCAAGCACATATTCAATTGTTTCCATAATTCCATAAAATCCCCTGCTGTGCTAGCCCACTTATGGACTGGACTATCATTTTGATTTTCTAACTAGATTCATACAAAGACAGACTGCAATCTGGATTAGTTGTTAGTACAAGGATGAACAATGGACAACATTCCCTTTATGTTCTACAACTATTTAACAGATCGAACAGTCGATTTTACAACCAACCAAGTCTCTTCCTCATTCTACTTTATGCAACAACCACTGCATGATGCTTGGTCGCCGTTACTTCTTCATCCATGATGATGATTTTCTCTCCACTACCAAGACTTATGGTAGTTCCATTTGTTTTGGCTTCCAAAATTTTCTTGTCTTGAGATTTCTTGGATTTTCATGATCCTATGCAAGAATGCTTCCTCCGCATTCAGATTATCTAGTGCATATGTTTCCATGAATTACCCAAATCAGATTTCTCTCTGGCTTCTGGGTCCCATCTGAGTTGGATTAATATTATCTTTCTATTCTTAATTATGATTACAACATAGGGGAAAATATCTATGGAGAAAGTCCTCTGGCTGAGTTTAAACTGGACTCACCCTTACAAGCAACTTTAGCTGAGTTCTCCAATATTAATAAAAAAATAAAAATAAAAAATCCCTCAGCTGAGCTGTTCTATAATTCTTATATCTGTTTCTGGATTTATTTTGTCTTTCATAATCTATATATTTGGAACCAATCTATATAGAAGAAGTTTGATCAATCTAAATGAAAGGTGGGTGACAAAGAAATAAAAAAACACAGATATAGAAAGCATTGCAAACTTTATATTCCTGTAAGCCTTTAGATAAGATTTGATTTCCCAACCCCAGAGTCTCCAGTAAAGAACCGTCTTGAATAGATAATCACAATCTTCATCAAATGCATCAGCCATTTACTTTGTATTCTTTTGCTCTTAATCTCTCTAATCAAGAAAGAAAGAAAAAAAGGAAAAGAAGAAAACTTTGAGAAGAAAATGATATTTATAAGAAGAGGGAAATATCTGTATCTATATCAGTATATATATATATATATATATATATATATATATATATATATATGTATGTATGTATGTATTTCAAACAAAGTACTTTTAGCAGTTCCTTTGGCATTGTTTTTTGGAGGGTACATTTTAACATTTAACATTTTAGAGACCCACGTTCGCTGAGATCATGGTTGCTTTCAAGCCGTTGCAGAAGCCAATAACCAGTTCTCAAGTTCCCAGGCCAAGCACATCCACAGGCAGTGGCCGTCAGAAGGCTCTACCATCACAAACAGCAGAAGAAGCAGGCTAGAAGAGCAAAATATACCATCTGAAAAAAACAGTGTAAGAAAGGGTGTTGATCAATGTGATCAATACGGTATACTTCATTTCTTTATATAGAGCATTTACGTGTTTGAGACTATATACTAAAGAAGGAAATAAATTGACAATTGATTCTGTACAAATCATATCCCAAACTAACTCCTTAAATCACGTGATTGTCCATCATCTTCATCAGCTGCACATATCATGGGATTTCTCTGTTCGTGAACTGATATGGGTTTTATTTCAGGATTGACTTGGACAGCTGGAGATAGCATTGCCTGATTGCTATTCTTGCTAACACCATCATACTCTTTGTCATTGGACTGCAAAAATATGGGGTGAAGTTCTAGATTGCCTTGGACAAAAATACTAAAACTTTTTGTTGATTTGAGTTTTTAAGTTTTACATTTTTTGTTGCCAAGGTGAAATATTCTCGTTCAATGTTTATTATTAACAATTCTTTTTCTTTTTGTAACTGAAAATCCTCTCATTACTTACAATCTCTCGTATTCAATTACCTAGAAGAGTATGTTAATCTCATTCTACTTTATGCAACAACCACTGCTTGAATGCTTGGTCGCCGTTACTTTTTCATCAATGGTGATGATTTTTTCTCCACCACCAAGATTTGTGGCTGTTCCATTTGTTTTGGCTTCCAAACTTTTCTGGCTTGAGATTTCGTGGATATTCATGATCTTATGCAAGAATGCTTCCTCCACATTCAGATTATCTAGTGCAGATGTCTTCGTGAATTACCCAAATCAGATTTCTCTCGGCTTCTGGGTCCCATCTGACTTGGGTTAATATTATCTTTCTCTTCTTAATTATGATTACAACATAGGGGAAAATATCAATGGAGAAAGTCCTTTAGCTGAGTTTCTCCAATAATAATAATAATAATAATAAAGAAAATCCCTCATTGAGATGTTTTATAATTCTTATATATGTTTTTGGATTTATTAATTTGTTTTTCATAATCTATATATTTGGAACCAATCTATATAGAAGAAGTTTGATTAATCTAAACGAAAGGTGGGTGATAAAGAAATAAAAAAACACAGATATAGAAAGCATTGCAAACGTTATATTCCAGTAAGCAAATTCAACCCCAATGGTGGGCTTGGAATCTAACCGGAATTCATCGTTCGCAAACCCCGGAGTCTCCAGTAAGAAATGTCTTGAATAGATAATCACAATCATAATCAAATGCATCAGCCATTTATTTTGTATTTCTTTTGCTCTGAATCTCTCTGATCAAGAAAGACAAAAGGAAATTAAAGAAGAAAACTTTGAGAAGAAAATGAAGTTTATAATAAGAAGAGGGAAATATCTATATGATCTATATCAGTATATATATGTATGTATTTCAAACAAAGTACTTTTAGCAGTTCCATTGTCATTGTTTTTTGGAGGGTACAGAGTATTTACATGTGAAAGCATTGAGGAAAAGATATCATGGCTGTTTCCTGATGTCATTAATTTTGATATTTAATATTTATGCTGATGTGTCAAAGCTTGATAAGAAGGTCTTCTCTAAAAATTGCTGAACTTGACAAACTAGACAAATTATTGGGGTCCAAAACCGCTACGTTTTGATCGAAGGGAAAGTTGCAATTGGTAAGAGAAAAGTGCATGTTCCAAGGCCTTATCTGTATGCCTATTAGTAGGAATAGTCTGAATAGATGAAATCATTAATTAATGTTTGGCAAACATGAGCTCCCAAATTAATTAATGCATGAGCATCTCTGTATGCATAAAAGATTTAACATGGAGGCTGCTTGGATGCAAAATCAGTCTAATTTTGGTGTGGGATATGATGAAGTATAAAGATGTTGAGTTTGTCTTAATTTTCTTAACTATTGCATGAGGAATATGGCGATGCAGGAATCTTAGTTTGTATGAAGCCACTGATTGGATTCCTGAAGGATAAGCTGAGTTCTGATGGGAGTCTTAGTCAGGATTCACTTAAAGCTGGCTATGAGCAGAAAGGAAGAGGCTGTTGCAGATGTGGAGGCCAGTGCAGCACTTAGAGGCCTACAAACGGCCTTGTTCTAGCAAAGATCAAATACCTGCTCCAGACTTTTGATTTCTATGAAGTATCCCATGTTTGTAGAGAAGGCAATGGAGCTGCTCATTTACTTGCTATTCATGCCAAATGAATTTTTGAGGAAGTTGGAACCACCTGGGTAATCAAAGTCCTTTGTTTGTGAAAAGTCATTGAGCGTATGTGCTTCACTGTTTTCACTTTTGTCCTTAAGATTCATTTTGTCGACTAATAATGGAGTTTTGGATGTGAAAGAAAACATATGTTAACTGGAAGATACATCAACAATCACTTGTTCCATTTATTGTAGCTATATATGCACATAGAAGGTTACTAGTTGTGTCTCATTTTGTCTGTTCATCTATATTGCCCAAAACCCACTGTCTTTTCATTTTACTTCTCTGTTTTTCCTTTAGAAGACTTCAAGGTAGGTGATATTTATTTATTTTGGGTAGGGCTGTAAAACTATTAAAAAAAAAAGAAAGAAAGAAGGTGAACAGTGAAACCAACCGAACCGGTGTGTTCGGTCCGGTCTAGTTCCGGTTCCTAATAATCAAAATCGGTTAGAAATCTGTTTGGTTCCAATTTTGATATTTAGAACACTGGTTCGAACTGAACCAAACCGGTAGATATATATTTTTTAATTTTTTATATTATATATATTATATATTATATTATATATATTATATGCTAATTGTTAATTAATATAACATGAAATTTTAATCTTATTATTCATGTCTATTAATCTTATAACATAAAATTAATCTTATAATTTTTAATATAACATTTGAATTTTGATAGAACATATAAATTTTGATTTTATAACATAAAAATATAACATAAATATAATATAAAATTAGAAATATGTGTCAATCAACCGGAAAAACCAAATAAAATTAGACCATAACAAACCAGTTTTCCTGGTTTCAATGGTGGTGAATCTGTCCAATATCGGTTTTTAAATTTTCAAACTCAATATATACGATTCAAAATATCTAAAATCAGACCGAATCGAATTAGTTACACCTCTAATTTTGGAGAGTTTGTTTAGTATATCACATGGCCTGCATTGTTTGGCAAGAAAGCACGCTCTGGGAATGGGGAGGGTCGTTTAAAATTTGTTGTAGCTATGGTGTTATTTTTCTCATTTTTTTAATAAAATATGCATTGAAATTAAATAAGAAATATAAGAAGACAGAGTGGAGTGTCCCATACAAGAATCACGTTATAGTGATAGTAGTAATCGAAGGGAGAGGAGGTAAAATAAAAAGAAGGGGCAATGAACCATTAGGTTCATGCCCATGTTACCTCCAGTGGTGGGCATCATACAGCTAGTAGCTAGTGTCACATCTTCCTTAAATTCTTAGAAAAATCTTCCAAATGTATCTTGGAATTGTGGTACAAGAATGAAACTGGCTGGTTCTTCTCCCTGGATTTTTTATTTTTATTTTTTAAGTTTTCATCCCTTTGATTCAGTAGGTTAGTTCACTTAATGTGGCCAAAGTTTGGTGGACTCCACAGACGTGATTGAATTGGAGAAATCAAAGAAAAAACAGAGAGGGAAAAAGACTTGAGCACAAGTCTTTGGAGTTTGGTATGACTACAAATTTATAGAGCTAGCTAGTGAGTCAAGTATTAATGCCATCAAAACTGAGCCATCTAGGTACCCTACTTTCCACGAAATTGAAGGAGACTTTTGAAATTCTTGGGATAAATACTTGCCTCGACAAATAAAGAGAGAAATCAAACAATTTCGATGAAATTGCTCTAGATAAAGAGAGATAATACTGTACAAGTGGACTTTAATTTCCTTCATAATAGTTTTCTATGGATGGAGTAGGCCGCTATAATTCTTAGGTCCCGTTTGGATTCAAAAAGTGTTTCATCTCATCTTATCATTACTACTATCTCAAATTCTCACACAAAATATAATAAACAATTCAACTTTTTCAAATTCTAATTCAACTTTTTTAAATTCTAACACAATAAAATATTAAAAAATAATATTCTAATAATATTTTTTTCAATTTTCATCTAAAATCATCTCATCTCATCTCTAAATCCAAACCAGCCTTTAGACTTTTTGCATTCTTTACCTATTCTATTATTCAATAGAAAATGGAAGTTTTTTGTTTAATTTTTCAAAATTAAACTGTTCAAGTGATATGAACATTTGAGACTAGTGCTAAAGTTTTTGTAGAAGAAACCAATTACATGTCTTTGAATTGGACATCCTGGCTATCTTTGCGTCATTACAGTCATTCCTTTATACAGAGAGCACCATGGAAGTAAAAGAGCTCTTTCTTTCTTCGGTCATTGAAACGTTGCTCGAGCAATTGGTGTCTCCTCAATTGTTGGACTTTGCACGTCGAGGGGGTCTTCTAGAAAATCTAAACAAGTGGAGGAAAACATTTACAAGAATTCGGGCAGTGCTTGATGATGCGGAGGAGAAGCAGCATACTCTCAGAGTAGTGAAGATGTGGCTAGATGATCTCAGAGATCTTGCTTACGACCTGGAAGACATATTGGATGAGTTTACAACCGAAGCATTGATAAATGAAAACCAAGCCAGCTCCAGTAAGGTACGAAAACTCATATATGGTTGTGTTACTCGTTTTATTATCAACACTAGGCTCCAGTCAAAGATAAAGGAAATCACTGAACGATTCAACGATCTTGCCGCAAGACAAGGCGAACTAAATTTTAGACAAAATATTGATAGGAGGTCACATAGAATAAGAGGGACACTAGTCCTAACTTCTTTAGTGAATGAAGCTCATGTTTATGGTAGAGAAAAAGAAAAACAGGCTATACTTGATTTACTGATGAGTGCAGAAACTAAGGATGCTGAACTCTCTGTGATTCCTATACTTGGCATGGGCGGTATTGGGAAGACAACTCTTGCTCAACTTGTATACAATGATGAAAAGATGCAAAGCTTTTTTGACCTGAAAGCATGGGCTTGTGTTTCCAAAGAATTTGATGCTATTAAGGTGACAAAAACGATTTTAAAATCTGTCACCTCTAGAAGCTGTGATGATAATGATCTCAATTTATTGCAAGTCAAACTAAAGGAGAAATTAAAAGGGAAGAAGTTTCTAGTCATTCTGGATGATATTTGGAATGAGAACTACCACGACTGGAGTATCCTACGTGCTCCTTTTGAAGTAGGGGCTCCGGGAAGTAGAATTGTCATTACAACTCGTAACCGAGGAGTTTCATCAATGATGGGTACCATTCAAGCTTATTGTTTGCATGTGTTGTCATATGATGCTTGTTTATCTATATTTACCCGACATGCATTCGTGGCAAGAGACTTCATTAATGCACATCCAAATCTTAAAGATATTGGAGAGAAGATTGTGATAAGGTGCAAAGGCTTGCCTTTGGCAGCAAAATCCTTTGGAGGCCTTTTACGTTTCAAGGAGGATCCTGATGAGTGGAAAGAAGTATTGAACAAAAATATATGGGATATACCAAAGGAGAGAAGTGGAATTGTTCCAACTCTTATGTTCAGCTACTACCATCTGCCTGCACATTTGAAGAGATGCTTTGCCTACTGTTCAATATTTCCAAAGGACTATGAATTTAAGGAGCAGCAGTTGGTTCTGCTATGGATGGCAGAGGGTTTAATTCAGCCACAAGAAGGGGAAAAGCAAATGGAAGATTTAGGTAAAGAGTATTTTCGCAATCTATTGTCGAGGTCATTTTTCCAACAATCGAACTATGATGACTCAATATTTTTAATGCATGACATCATGAACGATTTGGCTCAATTAGTTGCAGGAGATATATACTTCAGAATGGAGGAAAGATTTGGGAGTAGTGAGCAAAGGAAAATTTATAAAAGGGCTCGACATTCGTCTCATCAAGGTTGTGGCACTAAACAGTTTGAGGCCTTTTCAGAACTTACATGTTTACGTACATTCATGGCATTTATGCTTCCACAAAGTCCAAGGTATTGTTTCTTGGCTCCATTCAAGAGTTCCTCTTCAACTGTTGTCAAAATTGCAATGCCTACGGGTGCTCTCTTTAAGTGAGGTACTGCATCTATACGCAGCTTTAAGCCATGCGTTACATACGTTACAAGTAACGCATGGCTTAAAGCCATGCGTTAAAACAATATCTACGATATCTTGACCTCTCTGACACTCCAATCACAAGCATGCCTGAATCAATAACCACTCTCTACAACTTACAAACATTGATATTGGAGCAATGTCCTTATCTAAAGAAACTACCTTCAACTTTTGAGAACCTTGTCAACTTGCGCCACCTCAATATTCTAAATACATTCTCATTGGAAGGAATGCCTCCACAAATAGGTAAATTGACATGTCTACGGACATTGTCTCATCTAGTTGTGGGAGAAGCAAGTTTCTCTGGAGTAAAAGAGTTGGGGCCTTTATTGCATCTTCAAGGGACACTTTGTATTTCAAGATTGGAGAACGTGATTGAACCTAGGGATGCAAGGGACGCTAAGTTAATTGAAAAGTCAGGCCTTGATGGCTTGTTATTGGAATGGAGTGACAACTTGAATGAGTCAAAAGACAGAACATGTGAATTAGATATACTTAGCATGCTACACCCGACAGGCACTTTGAAAGAGCTCATTATCAGATGCTATGGTGGTACAAGATTTCCATCTTGGTTAAGATATTCCTCATTTCCTAATATGGTGCTCCTAAGGATTGAAAATTGTAAAAAATGCACATCATTGCCACCAATTGGGCAGTTACCATCACTCAAAGACCTTACGATCGAAGGCATGGCTAGCTTGAAGCATATAGGTGCGGAGTTCTATGGGAAAAATTGCCAACAGACTTTTAGATCCTTGGAGACGTTGTATTTCAGGGGGATGGGAGAATGGGAGAACTGGATTTCTTATGGAGAATTCCCACACCTGCAAAAGCTTTTTATAGGAGATTGTCCCAAGCTTTTCGGAAAGTTACCAAACCATCTTCGCTTACTAGAGAAAGTTGTGATATATGGATGCTGGCAGTTGGAAGTTTCAATTTCAAGCTTTCCTGAGCTCTGCCAAGTTGAGATTGACAGATCCAAAGGAGTGGTGTGTGGAGGTAAGGTTAACTTCAACTCATTAAATTTTATGTCTCTTTCAACAATTTCAGAATTCACTTGTCGAATAAAAGGGTCTGCTATGGATGGGCTCACAAAGGCAGAAGATTTAGCAATTTTCAAGTGCAAAGACTTGACACATTTGTGGTCACATGATGTGGGATCACTGCCACAGCTCCCATGTCTTCGTGTTTTGAAGATTGAGGACTGTATCAAACTAGTTTCTTTGGTGGCAGAAGAAGTAGAAGAGCAGCTTCAACTTGGCATGCCATCCATGCTCAGAGAAATCAAGATCCAGAATTGCATTGTCCTAGAATCCTTACCCAAGGCAATGATGTACAACAACACATGTCTGGAGTACATTCAAATTGTAAAATGCGATTTCCTACTATACTTTGCAAAAGTCCAGCTACCCCAAACTCTAAAGCGACTAGAGATAATACATTGCAAGAATATGCTAATTTTGCTTAATGGGGATGACAGTAACTGCAGCAGCAGCAACACTTCTCTTCTCGAGTACTTGTATATTGAAAATTGTCCATCCCTTAAATCCTTGACCTCAAGCGGAGAATTACCTGTAACACTTAAGCAATTAAGTATTCGCTATTGTCAAAAGTTGGAGACAATTGCAAAGAGGTTTCATTACAACTCATTTCTTGAAGTCATTAGAATCTCAAGTTGTGAAAGCCTTTTATCATTACCGATGGGAATACTCAGCCTCTGCCATCTAGATGAGATTGATATTTGTAATTGTGCAACTCTTGTTTGCTTTCCGGAGGAAGAGTTGCTCACTTCCCACCTGAGATTGCTTCAAATTTCCGGCTGTGAGAAAATGCAGGCCTTACCCAATTGCATACACGGCCTGACCTCTCTTCAAGAATTGCAAATAAAGGCATGTCCAGGAATTCTGTTCTTTCCGGAAGAAGGATTTCCCATCAACCTAAGATCCCTTGTGATATCTGATCTCAACATCACTGAGGCCTTGTTTGAGTGGGGGTTGCATCGGCTTACATCTCTTAGCCGACTTGTCGTTAGTGGTGGATGTCAGCATCTGGTGTCCTTTCCAGAGAAGAAACTGCCAGCTGACTCTCTAACCAACCTCACCATTGAACGCTTCCCGAACCTAGAAGCCCTGTCTTCTGAAGGCTTTCGAAGCCTCACCTCTCTTGAGCAGCTACGTATTGAAGAGTGCGGAAAGCTCACATCAATTCCTGAGAATGGCCTGCCTTTCTCACTCTTGAAGCTGTATATCTATAAGTGCGAGAAGCTCACGTCCTTCCCCGAGAATGGACTGCCTCCCTCACTCCAGCAACTTTCTATAAACAGATGTCCTCTGCTGACTCTGCAAGGAACATATCCCTTTGATGAAAACTGAATATGCTTATTTGCTCGTGAGTTCTTTTGGTTGTGACCTGAATGCTGGTGTTGGAATGGTTCTGCTGCTCCTGTTTCTTGCTGTTATTCTTGACGCTCCGACTATTCTTGTTGGGGTATCCAATTCTTGGGGTATTTACCTGAAGGGCATGAGAAAGAATGGCATATATTGCTGATCAATACATATTTGGCAAATCATTGGGAGCTGAAAAGGTACATAATTACGGTTTATACCTTATTCATACTTTGTATTTGTATTGTTATTTGCAATGTCTAATTAGAAGGTCCTTTGTAATTCTTTTGACAGAGAAGGAGAAACCTGCAACTTGATTAGTTCAACACTCCCGGCCCACACACCAAACCAGGAGGCAGAGGAGTATTCTTCATCACACCCTCAAAGTTTCAGGCGGAAGTTTTCCATGATGAAAACGTTCATTTTGTAATATAGCTTCTTCTTTTTTTTCTTTTTTTCCTGTTTTACTCTTTGCATTTGTTCCTGATCTGTAACAGCAATATAGGTTACTCTTTGATGGTTTTGTGATGTTCTCTGCATATATAGGTTACTCTATGCCAATTAGCAATTTGCCTAGAAGTAGGAATAGATCGAATCATCATATTACTTCTATGTTTAGTTTTTAAAGTCCATATATATGTTGGTATATCTTGTTCCTTTCTAGTATTTTTTTTTCCATTTATGGATTTATTATTTTTTTCATTTATGGATTTGCTTCTTGTTAGATCATTGATTGCATGACATTGGGTTATGAATACGATTGTTAAGGATGTTTTATTTTTTCAACAAGTTTCCATTATAACAAGTTTCCTTAGTTTGTTATTTTGTCAAAAAGGTTTCCATTTGAGAAAGTTTCCTTAGTTTGCTCCAGTCTCCGTTATAATGTAGAGATATTGTTTGATGAAATAATTAAAGATTACGGTGGTTTTAATTTTCATTGATTTCTTTGTAGTTGCAAACACAGAATTCCTACTGGAATTATCCTTACACTTCCGCTATGCCAAAAGTCCTCTGGCTGAGTTTAAACTGGACCCACCCTTGCAAGCTACTTTAGCTGAGTTTCTCCAATAATAATAATAATGATAAAAACAAGAAAATCCCTCATCGTTTCCCAACCTCAGAGTCTCCAGTAAGAACTGTCTTCATGAATAGATAATCACAATCTTCATCAAATGCATCAGCCATTTATTTTGTATTTCTTTTGCTCTGAATCTCTCTGATCAAGAAAGACAAAAGGAAAATAAAGAAGAAAACTTTGAGAAGAAAATGAAGTTTATAAGAAGAGGGAAATATCTATATGATCTATAGCAGTATATATATGTATGTATTTCAAACAAAGTACTTTTAGCAGTTCCTTTGGCATTGTTTTTGGAGGGTGCAGAGTATTAACATGTGAAAGCTTGATTAGAAGGTCTTCCCTAATACAAATTGATGATTTAGCTTATTTAATTTTGGTTCCTCTAACAGTTGTGTATTAAGGATCATAGATTTTCTTAGAAGTTGGTGAATGAACACCATCATTTTCTGCAAACTTTAGGTCCATTATTCATTCCAGTAACTGAATTGACTATTGAGACTTTTCTTCTAAGTTTTCTTTCCCCTTCTCTTATATGAATATAAATACAGAAATTGGTATAGAAAAAGAAAAAAAAAATCCTCTGTTTTACTGATTGAGAATATAAATATATATATATATATAGGCTGATAAATATTTATCTGTTCAATGCTTGCAGATGGTTCAAAAGACTGATGCAAGCTGTTGAAACTTCCAATTGCTGTCTGAAAAATGGATGTACAAGTAATATTGCTTTTCTCCTGCTCTGATATTTCTCTTACCATGGAGAAAACCACTTTCAAGTTAATATAAGAGATTGATGCATAGAACAACAGTGAATTCCATAAGCCAAGTTCCCCTAATGCAAGATCTGATGCAAAGCATGTTGAACTACTTCCAAATTTCTTTTTAGCTGTCTGAGACCAATTCATGGATGTACAAGGTAATTTTTATTGCTTTTCTTATATCCTGAGCTCTTTGATTTTTATTTATGAATTTTTTTTTTAAAAAAAGAAAAAGAAAAAAAGAAAACTCAATTAAAACTTGCAGTAAATATCTTCTAAATTTTTGGTTTACAAGATTGTCTCGGACTCAGATGATTACCTTAACTAATTTCAAATCACCTAATTGAAATTGGATAGAAACTTGCAAAAACTTGGAATTCGCTGCATACGAACGAGACAAGTTTGAGCAAGTTCTCTAAAAAATTCGTGAGGCTTCATTCTAAGACAAACTCAAGCTCAAGCAAAATCTTGGCGAGATTTGCCATTTTATACTGGAAATGATTGTGAGACACGACTCGAGCAACTTTTGTGATTTGAGGTCCAAACAAAGCACAGATAAATTACAACTTTTTTAAAATTTCATCGAACAATTATATTCAAATAATGTTTTAATTTTATAATATTTTTATTCAATTTTTTCTTTTCTCTCATGTAATCTTAAGACACATCATTTATTCAATTTGGCAATATTGAATTTATCTACATCACTTATATGGAAATATTGAATTTATAAATCATGTCATGTAAGCATATCCACGTCTACGTCTATTTATAAATAGAATTTTTCTTTGTTGAAGTAACGTACGTGGCCAACTCATGTGGTGGAGTAGTCCATACAATGCGATTGAATTAATGAAACAAAGAAAAAGCAGAGTACTGGAAAAAAGACTTGATCAAAGATGGAGACTTTGGCTACTAAGTCAGCAATAATTAATGCCATAAAAATTAAGCCATCTGCCTTAAAGTAATTTCCACGAAATTTGAAATTCTAGCTCTTTAGCCTCTTTTATAACTCATTTTTATAAGAAATATTATTCATATAAGTTTTTTTTAATTATCTCATTTTCATCAATCATTTGAAGTAATGGCGGACATACATAGAAATATTACAAGAAAATTATTTATTTGTCGTCAATTATTTCTTATAAATATAATTATTTTCTGTTAAAATGAATCTATTTTTGTTTCAAATAATCATTTTTATCGTAAATAATTTATTACAAATATTTATTTTTTGATAGTGAGACAAGAAGGGAAACATATATAACCTTCTGTACTCAAGAAAAGAAAATTTTAAGTAAATATATTTATTAACAAATAACGATTGAACATTTTTATAATTACTTAGAAAAGTTTAAAAATCTCTTAAAATACTTAAAAATATAAAACTCTCTTTCATTTCCATCTAAAATTATTGAGTTACATAACAATATGCAGACTGTTGTAAATATATAAATGTTGGTGGATCACAGCTTCTACATTGATAGCGACGAAGAAGTGGATGCCGGGAAAGAGTTTGACAAAGGTGAAGACAACGGAGATGGAAATGCAGACACGATTCAAGTGCTTACGTCTCCCTTTTCAGTGCAGCAGAGAACGTTTCTTTGAGTTCTGCAAGTCCCTTCTCAGTGAATTGCTTTATCCCAACGTCCAAGACTCTTCCGAGTTCCCAAGGGCCAACTTTACATTTCTACATGCTTTTATTAATTTATTTATTTGATAGAATCTACAGGCTGCTTTCTCTTAGATATAGTAATTTTCTTTCTTTCTTTTTTATGCTTGGCCTGCTATTACTTTTCAAAAGATTAAAAAAAAAAAAATTAATGATCCAGGTTGGATTCCGGCCCGAGTCTAACCTGGATTAATCCAATCCAGATTGCAGCTCAAGTTTAAAACCTATATTTTGATCTAGATATATCCGGATTTTCAAGTCAGAACCGAATAAAAAGTGCTACATGTAGACTCCACTTATTAGCATTATAATTAATGGGTGGAATGGTAGGAGTACCAACCCCATGATTAGGTGATAGTGGATGTACCAATAACTCCAATTATCTACATTAATGGCGGTAGGTTTGCCCTCTTACTCCCTATAAATAGAGGAGCTCCTTGAAGAGCAAAGACACAAGAAAAGAAAGAGAAATGAATGATATTGAACTCTTGAAGAGTCAAAAATATTGCAATCTCTCAATTTCTTATTTCAATCTTTCAATCATTTACTAGTACTTCTCTTTAGTTTTATAACACAGAGAGTTTCTTTGTTATTTTAAAATCCAAAATTGTTGCCTCCATAATATAATATCTATAAAATTGTATATATAATTTTTAAAAAAATTAAAAAATAGACCCCAAAAATCTAAAAGGTTTGAACATATAAGTTTAAAACCCCCAAATAAAAGAAGATCAATCATCACATAAAGAGAAAAAGCATATATACACATGAGAAAGAAGCCAGCAAGTTAGGTCCCACCCACGTACTCATGTGGTGCAGTAGTCCATAGTCATACCATGTGATTGAATTAAATGAATGAAGAAAAATCAGAGTACTGGAAAAAGACTTGAAAGAAAGGATCGGAGACTTTGGCTAAATAATTAATGCCATAAAACAGAGCCATCTACCCATTAGAGTAATTAATTTCCACGATTGAATTAATAGAGCAAAAAAACAGAGAGGAAAAAGACTCGTGATAACTACAAAATTAAGGAATTAATAGAGCTATTAATAATACCTTCCACGAAATTAATTAATGAATATGTCTATTTTGAAAAGAAAAATGATACTTAGAACCTTTTAGTTTTTTTAAATAAAATCTTAAAGCACTTTTAGTTTTGCCCCACTTGCCAAATCACTTTTTTAAAGTGATCTTAATGGATCCAATTTCATCCATTGACAGAGTTTTATCTCCTACTCTTCAAGAAGAGAAACAAAGAAAAGTTGTTGGATCTTCAATATTGTCTGAATCTGCTGCTTTGTTTAGCAAGAATGTGGCCCCTGCATCGACTTCCTCAACTAATGTCAAGAATTATCAAAAATCAAGATCACGACCAGTTTGCACTCATTGTGGCCTCACTAGACATACAGTTGACAGGTGCTATAAACTGCATGGATATCCTCCAGGGTATTGACATAATGCAAGGCCAAGAACATCCTCTGTTAATCAAGTTTCAACATCTTTGAATAGCTTTGATGAAGCATCTAATGGTTCAAACTCCACTCCTCAATTCCCCTTTACTCAAGAACAATGTAATCAACGTCTCTCATTTCTTCAAAAGTCCTCACAACAACCAACAGCAATGAATGGCTGTAGCAAATCCATTGAGTCTATTATGTATAGTTAACTCACCTGATCATGTTCTCCAAAAGTCAAATTCTTGGATAGTTGATAGTGGTGCTACTGATCATATGGTCAGTTCCCTTTCGCATTTCACTACAATTGTCTCCGTTGCACATACTTCAGTAAAATTGCCTAATGGTATATGTGTTCCAGTAACACACATTGGAACAGTCAAATTATCAGAATCATTGATTCTTGATAATGTTTTGTATGTTCTTTCTTTTTCTTTTAATCTCATATCAGTCAAAAAGCTTACTGAAAAATTATGTTGTTTTGTTTTTCTTGCTGATTTATGTTTCATACAGGACCAACACTCTTGGAAGACGATTGGAGTGGCTAAACAAGTGGCTGGGTTGTATTTGTTGCAACTATCTGATAAACATTCTGCTGCTAATTCTAGTAAAATTTCTGTTTTCAATTCTACTGTAAACAACTCTTCTTTTGATCTATGGCATTTTAGGTTAGGCCATCCTTCCTTAAAAATGATCCAAATAATTCACAAATTGTTTCCTGATGTTACTACTCCTTCGACTTTTGATTGTAATACTTGTCCATTGGCAAAACATAAAAGATTGCCATTCAATACCAGTGATTCTATCAGTCAAGAATTTTCTGCCCCTATCACTCCACAACAAAATGGAGTGGTCGAAAGGAAGAGCAGAGTTATTCAATAAATGACACGAGTCATGATACACAGTAAAAATGTACCTACTCACTTTTGGAGAGAAGTTGTGAACACAGCATGTCATATTGTGAATAGAGTCTATCCACGACCAAGCACTTCCAAAACACCATATGAGATGTGGAAATGAAATAAACCTAATGTGAAATACTTCCGGGTGTTCAGAAGTAAATGCTACATTTTGAGAGATAGGGAAAACTTAGCTAAGTTTGACCCTAAGAGTGATGAGGGAATTTTTCTTGGATATTCCAGAAACAGTCGTGCTTATAGGAGCTACAATCTACTCACCCAAACCGTCATGAAGTCCATAAATGTGGTGGTGAATGATGCTCCTGAAGAGGAATTGAACAAGGAAGAGCCAACTCACCCATCGAGTGAAACTGGACAAGAAGATTTTGGTGCACTAAATGAGAACTTAGAGACCTCTTCAAATGAAAAGGTGAGTAACCAAAAGAAGCCTTCTTCAAGAGTAAAGTTAAATCATCCTCAGGATAACATCATAGGAAACAAAGATGAAGGGATGAGACTGAGGAGGAAAGTGATAAATCAATTGGCTCACTCAAGCTACATCTCACAAATTGAACCAAAAAGAGTCGAAGAAGCCTTAAATGATGAGAATTGGTTGAATGCTATGTATGAAGAAATAAACCAATTTGTGAGGAACAATGTATGGTATTTGGTGCCAAGACCAGAGAATCACAATGTGGTGGACACTAAGTGGATCTTTAAGAATAAGTCGGATGAGAATGGTACAATAGTGAGAAATAAAGAAATATTAGTTGCTCAAGGGTATTCCCAGATGGAAGGAATAGACTTTGACAAGACCTTTGCTCCGGTTGCTAGACTTGAATCTATCCGGATATTGTTAAGCATTGCATGCCACATATGTTTTAAGTTGTATCAAATGGATGTCAAGAGTGCCTTTTTGAATGGGATCCTCCAAGAAGAAGTGTACATTGAACAACCAAAGGGCTTCAATGATCCAAAATATCCTAATCATGTCTATAGGTTGAAGAAAGCCTTATATGGTTTGAAATAAGCTCCTAGAGCTTGGTATGAAAGGCTAACTCCGTATCTAGAAGATCACAATTTTCTAAGAGGAAGTGTTGACAGGACACTGTTTATCAGAAAAGTTGGATAAGACATAACAGTTACTCAAATCTATGTGGATGACATTGTATTTGGATCATCTATTAACGCCTTGGCTCTTGAATTTGGTGAAGAAATGAAAAATGAATTTGAAATGAGCATGGTAGGTGAACTAACCTTTTTCTTAGGACTCCAGGTGAAATAGTTAGATAATGGGCTATTTATATCTCAATCCAAATATGCAAAGAAATTAATAAAAAGATTTGGATTAGATGGGAAAAGCCATGCCAGAATCCCTATGAGCACGAATGTTAAGCTTAGCACTGATGGGTCAGGCAAGAATGTTGAGCAATCCTTGTATAGGAGCATAATTGGGAGTCTACTGTATCTCACTGTAAGTAGACCAGACATTGCTTTTAGTGTTGGGGTCTGTGCTAGATTTCAAGCCAATCCCAAGGAATCACATTTGGTAGCTGTCAAACGCATACTTCGCTATGTGAATGAGACAGTCAATTATGGGATCTGGTATTCTAGAGACTCTAATACTGAGCTTGCAGGCTATTCAGATGCTGATTGGGCAGGTAATGCAGATGATAGGAAAAGCACTTTTGGTGGGTGTTTCTATGTCGGCACAAACCTTGTTGCCTGGATGAGCAAGAAGCAAAACTCCATATCGTTGTCCACAACTGAGGTTGAATATATTGCTGCAGGCAGCTACTGCACGCAATTGTTGTGGATGAAGCAAATGCTATGTGACTATGGCGTTACTCAAGGTGTGATGAGCCTTTATTGTGACAATACCGGTGCCATAAACATTTCAAAAAATCATGTCCAACACTCTAGAACCAAGCACATTGACATTAGACATCATCTAATTCGAGAGCTGGTAGAAACACATGTTGTGACTCTTGAGTACATTCCCACTGAATACCAACTAGCCGACCTTTTTACTAAACTCTTGGATGAGCTTTTGTTTGAATTACTTAGAAATGCTATTGGTATTTTTGCATTGACTTGAGGGTTGAAACATGCATTGCATGCTTTACATGCATTTATTTTTGTTGTTTTGTGGTTATTTGTTTTCATATTTCATTTTTGTAATGCCTTTACATGCACTCCATGGTTGTGATATTAAGTTGTTGGTGCTGTTAATTCTAAAAATCTATGTACATGTGTTTTTTGAGAATTGTTTTATATATCTATGGTTTACAAAGGTTTGGAACATGAGTATCTTTTGTAATTTGTGACTAGCATCACACACTTCACTCCCTACATGGTCAATCGACGTTTCACCACTGTGAGTTTTGGGGAGGCAATTAAAAGTGTTAGGAAGCTCTACCTGCACACAGAATTGACCACGGGCTAGACAACCTCATTATTATTCCCTTGTGCAAAGAAAAAGAAAAAGAGATGATGTTGTATATCATTGAAAAGAAAAAGAGATGATGTTGTATATTATTGAAAAGAAAAAGAGATGATGTTGTAAATAAAATTAAAAAAAAAAGAAGGGAAAACAGGTATCATGATATTGATACAGGTAATCAAACAGAAGCATCCAGGTTCTAGCAGCATTAGGTTTGACTTTTTGCATCTTGGAAGAACTTCTCAAACACTTATGGTTTCTTGTACAATCCAACCTCGCTCACACTTTTAGGTTGAAATTTCTTGATTGAGCAAGGACCTTGTTAACACTCGTGTCTTTATTACTTGTGATACTTTGTTTTTATTACCTGCATGTTTTATGAGGATATGATGCTCTTCTACATTTGATATGTATTTTTGGTTTGAAAATTGACTTCATTAATATTTGGATCACACTGAAAATTTTAAGCAGGAAATGAAAATTTTGGGCTTCTGCTCGAGCGAAACTTAAACTCCGCTCGAGTGAAAACGTTTTAAAAGCCCTCGCCGTTTCCTTTTTCCCTCATTTATTTTTCTTCCTGTGCCGTTTTCTCTTCCCTCTTCGTGAAATACTTCCCTCTTTCTATCCTTGTGGTTTTCACTAGATTTCTCTCAAGAAATCCCATCTTAATCACAGTAAAGTCTCTCATCCTTACTTCTTCTCAATCATTTTTGGTTTTTATTTTCCATTTCCATCATGCATTTCCATAAACATGTATTTTGGTAATTAGGGATTTTGTTTTGGATTTTGAAATGGAGAATTTTTTTTTGGTGTGTTTGTTGTTTGGTTGGAACCCATGGTTGTCCATTGCCTATTGTCTTTGTATTTAGGAGGTTCATGAAACTCCCATGGGGTTTTTCATTTAGTTTTTGCTTGAATGCACTCCAAGTGCTCGGTGAAATGCCTCAATGGTGTTTTGGTTTCACTTTTTCATCATGCATTATCATAGCATTGTTCCCATGCTCATTTCATGTCTATCCTAGTGTTGGGAGGGTGTTTGCCATGAAATTGATTTGTGTTTAAAGATGGTTTGTGTTTAGGAGGGCCATGGGACTTCCATTGGGTTTAAAACCCAACCTTGGCATTGTTTTTGTTGGGTATTGAAATGGGCTGTTAAATTGTGTTCTTGGGCATGTGAATTATGCATTTTGAAATGTGTTTGGCAAAGGACATTTGACATGTACATTGGTTTACATTAGGCATGTGCATTGGATCATGCATTGGGCATTTTGCATTTTGGACATGCATACATCGGGTCTTAAATACCTTTAGCCTTGTCTAACGGTCACTGATTATGTCCACAGCTAAAGTCATGTCTCGATGTGTTCGTCCACGCCAAAATCCTCCTGCCCCCGCTCAAGCACATTTCCACAATCCTCTTGCAAGAGAACTTTATACTCGGAACTTCTATGACCGTTCTCCCATTGTCGAGCGTGAAGTCACCCTCAGTGAGCTTACTGAGACTTTTATTCCACATATTTTTCAGTCTCGCTAGTGGCTGGCCTTGACCATTGGTCATCCCACTCCTTCTGTGGAGTTGGTTTAGGAGTTTTACTCCAATATTTATGTCGTCTCTGATGATGGCTCTTTCGATGTTAGTTTCCTGAATATCGTCTTCCGGGTGACTCCGGGCATGTTAGCGGACTTGCTAAATGCCCCGAGTGTGTCAAATCCTATGTATCCCTATACACGGACATCTCATCCCAGTCCGCCAGTCATTGCTCAATGTCTGTATGGTACGCCTACTAGTTGGGATGGTAAGTCACCACTTCTAACTGTGAGATTTCCACCTGAATATCTCATTCTAAGTAGAATTGTCCTTACAAATCTATATTCTACAGGTCATCAGAGTGATGTGGGTCTTGACCGTGCCACTCTTCTGTATGCATTGATCAATGATGTCTCCGTAGATCTGGGGAGTCATCTTTGTCGGGTCTTACTTGAGGCTTTTAATTCTCCCAAACTACGGACTGGCTTGCCTTTTGCCTGCCTCATCACTCGGTTAGCCATCTCCCAGTCAGTTGTGTTTCTTCCTCATGAGCCTAGAATTCCTCTTAAGGCTCCTATTGGGCATAAGACCATGCAACTGAGACTTGCTCACATTACCCCTCACCCTTTGAATGTTGAGCATCCTCCAGCACCCTCATTTTAGCCATCGAGCTCTCGGCCATCCAGCTCACAACCTCATAGCTCAGCTCCATCCACATCGGCACCAAGTTTGACCGAGCCCAGCCTTTAACAGGTCCTTGAGTGCCTTGCTCGCCTTGAAGCTCGGTTTGATAGCCTTGATGCTAAAGTTGAGAGCCTACAGCAGCTTGTGACTCAACGCTTCAACGATATAGAGGAGTGCCTTGATGATGATGGTGGCCGTCAGAGTAATGGTGATACTTGAGACCCTTGGCTTGTCGTGACAAAAAGGGAGAGTAGTATAAATTTAGGGGGAGTAGTATAGATGTAGGGGGAGTAGCAAGAAAGCTGAATGGGTAGCTTTTGTTTTTGTTAGTAACACATTGTTTTGTGGGGGAGTAGCTTTTGTGCTTGTGCTGCTATTGTATGTCTTTTTGAACTCAATGTCTGATTAATTTCTCAATGAAGAGTCTTTTATGAAAATTGTGCTACAAACATTGTTTATGCTTTAGAGATTATTTCTTGCATATTTTTGTTGGTACGTTTAACCGTTTGCTGAGTGTTTGCAGAAATATCTCAACGTATTCAAGACTATGCCTGAATCATGGAAATCTTGTTTGGGGTGTGTCAGGATTAGGTCCTATGTGTAGGTTATGGGTTTTGTCATAGAAATGCCAAAGGGGGAGATTGTTGAGGGAAAAATTAGTTGATTGACATTTTCTTGTTAAAACCTATGTAATATTGTGTTGTAACAAGTGTTGAAGTGGTGTAATATGAAAATGATTGAAGTGTGCTCAACATGGCTCAACTGGCGCTTGAGCGGAACCTTTTAGAGAGGTTCGCTCGATGTGCGCTCGATGTGGCATTCGAGCAGAACTCTTCTAAAGAGGTTCGCTCAATGTGTGCTCGACGTGTCGCTCGAGTTGTTTCTGAAAGACAACGTGCGCTTGAGCGCCGTGATCTATTGGAACTATATATAGAATAGCTTATTTCTGTTCTTGGGTGTGGAAAAACAGAGCAAAAACCTTAGTTGCTTCAAGAGCCATAGAGAGAAACCTTTCCTCACATTGTGAATCTCTCTTGGACAAACACATCTCCACCACACCACACTCAAGATCAAATCTTATTCAAAGTCCATTGAAGTGGATGTTTTGATTGGCCGGAAGAGTCCGAAGCTGCTGTTGATGCAGAAATTGAGAGGTTCTCATGGGAAGCTATAGAAGGTCGGAGTTTCGGCACTACATGCTTGTAGAGATAGAGTGGGTCAATTGTGATGTTGCAAGCCAAGTTTAGCCACTACAAAGGTTTTGTGAGTGTCTCTAAATTGGTTGTAATAAACTTTTTCTATAGTGAATTTTAGGTGGTGCCTTACACCCGGAGTGGTTTTAGAATTTGAAGAAGTTTTTCAAATTACCACTTCGTAACCAAAATCATTGTGTTGATTATTTGTGTTAATTGATTAACTGTTTTTTTGTCTCTATTTTTTAAAAGACCATCAAAATTGGGTTACACCTATTCACCCCCCTCTAGGTGTAGTGATTGGTAGAACCACTGCTTTTTCAGGCACAACACCTCGCATCTGCCTTCGAAACTACGAGGACTTATTCGCACGAAATAGCTAAATCTTCCATATTTACGTAGTCAATAGGAAATGCTTTTGTGGTAAGGGTGGAAATTCTCTTGGAGCCATGGTGATAAAGTAGATGGTTTTTTGTAGGAGTATTTGATTTTGTTTTAGTGTGGGTCCTGTATTCTGGGTGTTCCTCCGCGATAAGTGAGACTTCAATCAATAAAGGGAGGTGTCGTCCTCATTTTTGAAAAAAACAAAAAATTACAATACCCAAATGGCAAAAACAAGATCGGCCTCCTACATAACTTTTCTCAAGTACTCTTTTATTCCTCCACCATAAGTGAGACTTCAATCAATAACAGGAGGTGTCGTCCTCATTTTTGTTAAAAAAAAATAAAAAATTACAATACCCCAGACGGCTAAAACAAGATCAGCCTCCTACATAACTTTTCTCCGGTACTCTTCCTAATTGGCGACAAAACTTTGGTAAATAGTTGTTATTGTCCAAGTAAGAATTTGGCTTAGTCAACGTAATTTATTTTGTAGTTATCGTACGTGCAACTATCTTCTTTGCTGAAGTTTTCTAAGGACATTATATTTATTTTTGGAATGCTTGTTTAGTCATTAGTGTACCACAAGCTTGCATTTTGTTTTGGTTATCCCTAAGAGAAAAGCCTTTCACATAGGGCTGTAAAACTATCAGTCCAGATCGGATAAACTCATGACTGGCCGATAATCTTATCATTGGTCAGTCTCGAGACCGATGGAATGTATGTATATATATTTTTAAATATTATATATATAACATTATTTTATATAATAGTTGTATAAGTTAATTATGTAATTTTTATTCAAGAGATCACTATTGAACATATATACAATGAAATTATTTAATATTCATTAACTATATATAAAATGTTAAAGAGATTACTTAATTTTAATTTTACTAATTAAATTAAATTATGTGTTAATTTTTTTTGTTGAAAAAAGATTAAAAAAAGAATCATGCAGCGAATTGGCCTGAATGGACTGGCCGGATCGATAACTTAACGGTTTAGTCCGGAAAAAATGATGAACCAAAATTATCGGTCCGTGACACCCCGACCGGACCGATTACACTCCTACTTTCACCTTATTTACTTTGTTTAATTAATCCTAAATACAATTTTAGAGAGTGCAAATTTTTGTACATAAAAAGAGGTTAGAAAATAATAATAATAATAATGAAATTGCTCCTAAACATACAAGATTCCTTCAATTAATCAATAGGTATGTATTACTCATAATTGCGTACCCCAAACGGCAAAAACAAATCATGTTTCATGTCTTAATTATTTGCTCAATTAGTAGTCTTCTTTAGCGACAAATGAAACTTGTTAGTTTTCGAATGAATTGTGACAAAGAAAATATGATAGAAAAAAGATCGATCCTAGCTCTTGTATTAATTAATTAATATGGTGCTTCAACATTAATAATTTGGGCTGAGCTGATGGATTAAGGCATTCAGCTTTGTCAAAACGCGTTGACGTAATAAGATATTCATTTAAAAGAATGAGTCACACACGCCAATCGGTCAAACAATTGAATAAGTTTTTGGAATTTTTAAAGTGGCAGGCCTTATGGATTAACACAATTGTTTTGTTTAAGCGAGACCAACAAATAGTATAAAGGAAAGAATAAACTTAATTATCAAACTATTTATTATTATTATTATTATTATTATTTAAAAAGGAGCGGTGTACGTCCCGGGCCATATATTTTTAATTTATTCCCTTTAGAATAATATTATGCACATGATCAGAAAGAAGCGAGCAAGTTCCCAACGCAAAAATTCCAATCCACCTTCCTGGACATAATCTCAGATTCTTCTATTTTCTTGATATCGTTTCACTGTTTGCATATTTTCTTAATTTCTTTTTGTGACTAGCTAACACAATGGCGGTGGGAGAGCTCCTTCTTTCTGCATTTCTTCAAGTGTTGTTTGACCGATTGGCGTCTCTCGAATTGTTGAAATTTGCTCGCCAAGAGGGACTTCGAAAACAACTGGCAAAATTGGGTAAAACCATGAGAACAATTCAAAAGGTGCTTGATGATGCAGAGGAGAAGCAACTCACTGAAACAGCAGTGAAATCTTGGCTTGATGATCTCAGAGACTTGGCCTACGACGTGGAAGATATACTAGATGAGTTCACCACAGAAGTTTTGCAACGCAAGTTGATGGGTACTGAAAGTCAGGCTAGCGCTAGTGGTATGGTACGAAATCTCGTCCCTCCTTGTTGTACTAGTTTAACTCCAAGTGTTGTTAATATCAAGTTTAGGCTGAGGTCAAAGATAGAGAAAATCAATACTAACTTTAATGATCTCGTGACACAAAAAGATCAACTTAATTTGAATGAAAATGCATATGGGAGGCCAAACAAAAAAAGAAAGCTACCGCCCTCAACTTCCGTGGTAACTGAAGATCACATATACGGTAGAGAGGAAGTCGCAGAGGCTGTACTTCAATTACTGGTTAGTGAAAAACATGGTGATGCTCTGAATAAAGTTAAGGTGATTCCTATCCTTGGTATGGGGGGTATCGGAAAGACAACACTGGCTCAACTAGTTTACAATGATAAAAGAGTGCAAAGCTTTTTCGATCTGAAAGCATGGGCTTGTGTTTCAGAAGATTTTGATGTTGCTACGGTTACGAAAACAATTTTACAATGTGTGACGTCGGAAAACTGTGATGGCAAAGACCTAAATTGGTTGCAAGTCAAATTGAAGGAGAAACTACTTGGAAAAAGGTTTCTAGTAATTCTTGATGATGTTTGGAACGAAAACTACAATCATTGGATTCTCCTACGTGCTCCTTTTGAAGCAGGGGCTCCAGGAAGTAGCATTGTCATTACGACTCGCATTCAAGAAGTCTCATCAATGATGAGAACCATTAAAGTTCAACCTTTCCAGTTGGACTTGTTGTCAAACAATGCTTGTTTGTCCATATTTACCCAACATGCGTTGGATACAAGAGACTTCAGTGAACATCTAAACCTCAAAGATGTTGGAGAGGAGATAGTTAGAAGGTGTAAAGGCTTGCCTTTGGCCGTAAAATCTGTTGGAGGCCTCCTACGCAATACACAAGACCGCAACAAGTGGGAAAAAGTTTCGAAGAGTAAGATATGGGATATACCCGAGAGAAGTGGAATTGCTCCTGCTCTTATGTTAAGCTATCACAATCTCCCTTCACATTTAAAGAGATGTTTTGCGTATTGTTCAATACTACCAAAGGACTATGAATTTGAGGAGAAGGAGGTGGTTCTATTATGGATGGCAGAAGGTTTGATTCAATTATCACGACAAGATGAAGAGGAAATGGAAGATTTGGGTACCGAGTACTTTCAGAATTTGTTGTCAAGGTCATTTTTCCAACGGTCACGCATTAATAAATCACAATTTCTTATGCATGATCTCATCAATGATTTAGCTCAATCGGTTGCCGGCGGTACATGCTTTAGAATGGAAGATAGAATTGTGGGTAGTCAACAAGGGAATATTTCTGTCAAGGCACGCCACTCATCTTACTTGGGTGGCCAATATGATGTTAGTAAAAAGTTTGAGGTTTTTTCTAGACTCACAGGGTTACGCACATTTTTACCTCTCATGCTACCACATCCAAGTAATTGCTATTTGGCACGTCATGTTCCTCTTGAATTGGTTCCAACGCTACGATGTTTAAGGGTGCTATCTTTCAATGGGTATTGCATAACAGAGCTATCGTATTCTATCGGTAACTTGAAGCATCTACGATACCTTGATCTTTCCAAAACTCTAATTGAAAGTCTGCCAGAATCAATAACTACTCTCTATAACTTACAAACATTGTTGTTAGAGAAATGTATTCGTCTAAAGAAATTACCTTCAATGTTTAGGAACCTGGTCAACCTGCGCCACCTCAATATTGAAGGTTCAAATTCCTTGGAAGGAATGCCTATGCAAATATGTAAATTAACTTGTCTTCAAACATTGACTAATTTCGTTCTGGGAGAAGACAATCGCTCGGGAGTAAATCAGCTTGGGCCTTTGAAGCATCTTCGAGGAGCACTCCGCATTTCAAGATTAGAGAATATGATTGAACCAAAAGATGCAAAGGATGCTGAATTAATTAAAAAGACCCAAATTAGTGCGATGTGGTTGGAATGGAGTAAAGACATTGATGAGTGGAAAGACAGGAGAAGTGAACAAGAGGAGATACTGAACAGGCTACGACCCCACAGTGCTTTGGAGGAGCTCGTTATAAGGTACTATGGTGTTACAAAATTTCCGATTTGGTTAACATCTCCTTCGTTTCCTCATATGGTGTCCTTGGCATTAGAAAATTGTTACATGTGCAAGGCATTGCCCCCATTCGGGCAACTTCCATCACTCAAAACTCTTTTGATCGAGGGCATGTCTAGCGTGGAGAATGTTGGTCTAGAGTTTTGTGGAGATGTTTCGTCGCAATGCTTTAAATCCTTGGAGACTTTGAGTTTCAAGAACATGAAGAAGTGGGAGTCCTGGAGTCCTTGCCAAGAATTCCCAAACCTGCATGAACTTTCCCTTGTTCGGTGTCCGAAGCTATCGGGAAAGTTACCAGACAGCCTTCCTTTACTAAACAAAGTTGAGATAAATGATTGTGGGCAGTTGGTGGTTTTAGTTTCAAGTTTTCCAGATCAATGCAAAATAGTAATTGATAGAGTATCCGAAGGGGTGGTGTGCGGAAGTAAGGTTACCTTCAAGTCAATAAGATTTGATTCTGTTCAAACAATCTCAGAACTCACTTCATGTAGAATAGAAGGATTTGATGTGGAGGGGCTTGCAAAGTTAGAATATTTGGACATACGGAATTGTGACAAACTCGTATCTTTGGTGGCACAAGATGAAGAAGAAGAGGGGCTCCAACTGGGTATGCCATCCACACTCAAAACAATCTGGATCGAGAAATGCAAAGCCTTGGAATCCTTACCAAAGGCAATGATGTACAACAGCACTTGGCTTGCGTTTATTCGTATTTATGAATGTGATTCGCTAAAGCATTTTGCAAGAGGCCAGCTACCTCCAACTCTAAAGAGGCTTGAAATAAGGGGGTGCAAGAATATGCGGAAATTGGTGGAGGAGGAGGATGATGATGATACCATCAACAGTTGCAGTAGCATCCCATCTCTTCTTGAGGAGTTGGACATCAAGGTTTGTCCATCCCTAGAATCCTTAATATCAAACGGAGAATTACCTGCGACACTTCGAGAACTCAGTATTGTCAATTGTCCAAACCTGGAGTCAGTAGCTAAGAATTTTCTTCATAACTCGTCTCTTGAAAGTATCACCATCTCTGAATGTGAAAATCTCAAATTCTTGAATGAACGTGACTTGCTTCCTCCCAACCTGAGACAACTTTCAATACTCCACTGTCAGAAAATGAAGCGACTGCCCCGCGGTATACAAAACTCCACCTCTCTTCAAAGTTTGGCAATAAGGAATTGTCCGAGCATTCAACCATTTCCAGTAGAAGGTTTTCCCGCAAACATAACTGCACTTCGCATCTCTCATCAGGAAATCCCTGATGCCTTGTTCATTTGGGCGCAGAACAACCTCACTTTTCTTAAGCAACTTCATATTGGTGGATGTTATAATCTGGTGTCCTTTCCAGAGATGACGTTGCCGACCTCTCTAACATGCCTCCGCATCTCAGACCTCTCGAATCTGGAAAGCCTGTCTTCCAAAGGCTTAAGAAAACTCGACCGTCTTGAAACACTGCAGATCTATAACTGCGAGAAGCTCAAGTGTTTTTCTGAGGATGGCCTGCCTCCGTCACTCCTAGAGCTTCATATCTCTAATTGCCCAAGGTTGAGGTCCTTCCCAAAGAATGGCCTACCTCCCTCACTCCAGAAACTTGAAATCCGTCAATGTCCTCTGCTGGAAGAATGCTGCAAGAAAGATCAGAGAGAAGAGTGGTGCAGGATAGCTGACATCCCTTATGTTGAAATTAGTGGCGGAGATACATCTATGACAGCAGCAGAGGAATAAATCCAACGATAAGTTTGTTTTGGTTCTGTTCCAAAGGTCCTTCGAATGTTCAATGGCGGTATTGTAGAGATCCCGTTACTCCTATTACTTGCTGCTACTCTGGGCGGTATGCTGAATGTCTAAATATTCTTACTGTGATTTTTACTTCTCGTTTGCCTGACTACATAACAGGTGTTTGTCAAATTTCCCAAATCACAAAGCAAAGAGAGAAGCCCTTCGAACATGCAGTTTTTCATTACGAATTGGTAAATTGCTCATCTTGACGAACTTGAGGAATGATTGGGCTCCAAGAAAGCCTCGTAACTGTATATTGATCTTCTGATTTTGTAAAGATCAGCAATATGCCAATTAAGGAGAAATTGCATGTTCCAAGGCATTCTCTCTATGCCAATTAGCAATATGCATATGAGTAGGGATAGATCGTAATCGTAATATCACTTTAAAGTCTACAAAGTCCATGTAGGTTGAGATATTGAAAAAGTGAGGACTTTTTCGTAAAGGGATTTCATATTTCAGTGAAAGGGACTGCTTTTATTTTGATACTCTAGTGGGTATGATTCCATGAGCTTACTCACGCTATGGATGTTTTACTATGGGCTATCGGAATCAGTAATTGGAGCGGTAATGTTCATTTTGCAGTTATTAATTTGACCTCTGGAGAAGTTTTGCTTGTTGGAAGCATATGTTCCTTTTGTCAAGTGATCTATCATCACAACCTTGTTTTTGCAAGCAGAAGCTTTGGAAGATGCTCCTTCTGGATAGAATATTTTTGGTAAATCTTGTTCCTTTCATTCCTTCTAATTTATTCCTTGGCAAAACAGGGTTAATTAATATTACTTCTATGGTCTATCCCTAAGAGGGGAAAGAACGAGCTTAAGTGGGATTATGAATATGAATAGGTGTGGTTTACTGCTCATGCAATCCATTGTTTAACTGACTGAAAATATGAATTGTAGATGTAGTAGGGAGTCTGTACCTATCTCTCTGATGAATATTTCTTTGATCTTTGATGGTTCAGAACAGTGATTCAAGTTGTTGCAAATTCCGACTGCGATGGATGGCATTTCTCATAGCAAAATAATTTGATGTCTTCACAATTGCTGGATCATGAATTTTTCTTCTCTGCCTCAAATATACTCTTCTAAAATTGCAGCAAGCGGTTGCCATTCCAAATATTTCATCCTGCTTTTGCTTTATGTTTCAATGCCAATAGCAAATATAGCTATAAGATCTGTCAAGAATTCTCTGTTTTTTATTTCATATGTTCAAGTGCTTTGTCATATCTGTTGAGAATTTTTGTTTTATTTTCTATTGAATTTTGTAATCTTCCTTTGATTTGGTAAATGAAAAACCGTATTTCATTGAATTTTTCTACTCTGCCTTTGAACTCTTCATGGACTGGTATTCGGGCAGATTAGAATTTCTGACTTTGAAAGTGGTTGAGATTCTTCTTATTTTTGGTGGGATTGTAATAGGATGAATGTGAGTTATATTATTTTGCAATTCAGACTTATTTTCCTATTAGAATCAAACATGTGATCTACGCATAAGACACCGCCTTATCTGAAAATACAGTTTGTTTCACCTCTCTCAGCTTCCTACAGCACTCTCAATGGCTTATTTGTTTTGCAATTTTATGTAAAATGATTAACAAGAAGCTCTAAAAGTAGAGATTAGGGCCTGAAATAAATAAGGTTGCTCGACAAGCCGATTGAGATCAGCTCTATCAAACTCGGATTCCGCTCAATTCGTTTATCAAACGAGCATTCATGATTCCATGAATACGAAATTATAATTGATTATTAAACGATACAACTCTTGTAAAATGTGGTTCGACTCGTTCAAAGCTCTTATACACTCAAATAACTTCCTACTTCTTATTTTTGTAGTATTATCTCTATATTTATAATGAAAATACATTTCAATATTTAAATAGATTAGAGGAAAGCATGTTCCTAATACTAAACATATTACTTGATTTCTTATAAGCTAATCATTGATTTGTGTATATATACGTACAATTTATGAATTAGATAACAGCAAAACGTCAGAATCTGTTTGTCAAAACTTATGCTATGTCAAATCGAAGAACTCGTGAGTAAATTTGAACTACCCTCGAATATTAAATGAGTTGTTCGTGAACATAAAATCAAACTCGACTCACTCGAAATTGACTCTTAATTTTACGCTCCTAGTAGAGATTATCAACTCAAGCTTAAAAGTAAATCACGGCTGTACCTAATTGTGGTACTGTGGCAACATTCCTGTTCAGTATTTAGTTTCTACACTACTAAATAGAATTACAAAACTATAGACAAAGATTACACCTCCCGGTGGAATTCCAATGGGCCGTGCCGCTGAGCAAAAAAAGACGTTATTATTAATGCATAAAACTGTCAGGTTAACACCCTTAAAATACCATGCAACTAAGCAAGAAAGTTTTATCAAATACAATTGACCAAACTTGTTTCTTTCTTTCTTTCTTTGAATTTGTTGCATGGAGGAAGCTGGGATGGAGTTGTAAAACTTTGAATTTGATAGTCATATTTTGAAATAATTGTAAGATGATCCAAAATAAATTAAGATAATGATTCCGTAGCAGTACATAATGAAGAGGTGGACCAAGAATGAGAACTGGGATTCTTGTGGATAGATCTTCATGTGTATGCAGCACAGAGTGATCCTGAGCTTGAAGTGAGAGCCCGTTTTGCTAATGAGTTATGTGTAAAGGCGATCAGAAAATAAAGAGAGAGAGAAGGTACTTAATGAGTTATGTCAATAGCTAGTATAGCTATCAGATCTGTCAAGAAGGTGCTTAAAAAGTTCTGTTTTTTATTTCAGATGTTCAAGGTGCTTAAAAACTTCAAATTTGGTTTGATTCGTTTATTAAATGAGCTCTCATGAATACGAAATTATAATTGATTATTAAACGATACAATTAGTATGAAATGCAGCTCGACTTGTACAAAGCTTGTATACACTCGAACAAGTTCCTACTTATTATTTTTATAATATTATCTCTATATTTAAAATGAAAATAATTTTAATATTTAAAAAATTAGAGGAAATCATGTTCCTTTTTTTTTTCTCAACAAGATAGATTCATTCATAATTAAAACCATTCTTACAAGATTAAGACAAAAACTAAATTAAAACTATACATCATCAACTAGTGTAAAGTAAAAGGAGGATCTTTTCCGCTATGGAAATCCAACATACAAGGTGGAATAAAAGAAATGGGTATGCATCCATATAAATTCTTGGAAGCTGCCCACTGCGCAATGGAATGCGCGTATCGATTCTGATTTCGGTGTATCTTTCTAGTGTGCCAGCTGTCGAAAGAGTTCAGCAAAGATTTGATGTCATTGACTACAGGCTGGATGGTCCAATCGACTACTTTTTCAGGATCATTTGCCCCTTGCAGAACCACTAGTGAATCCCTTGCAATGACTAGTCTTTTTATATTGCTGCGTCTAGCCTCCTCTAATCCAATGTTCATCGCAGTGGCTTCTCCTAGATTGGGTTATGACTATCAATATGCTTTGTTATGACAAAGATTGGGTAGCCCTCATCTGGTCTGCATAGCGCTGCTACTGTGCTACCTGTTTGTCTAACTGCTACATCAAAGAATAGAGTGTAATGCCCGTTTGGTGTAGCTCTCCAGTCATGGCTGTCATTTACTTTTTTAATGTCCCACGCATTAGAGTGTTCCTTATAAGTTCTCAAAGTGCTAGAAATAAAATTATCAAGATTTGGAATTAGAGACTCATGAACAATTTAATTTCTTAAAAACCAAATACTGTCCATAACATTGATGGCAAATATTTGAAAGTCTTGCTCCTCTCTATCCAAAATGTTCAACATTTCTGTGGGGGAAATGATGCATTCAATCCAATCACAAATTTCATGATTACAAAACATGTAATATCCAAGGGCCAAGGTGATTTTTTTTTTTTTTTTTTTTATAGAAGAGTCGAGATCACCTGTCCATGAGTGACTCATTCCCAAATTTTATTAATTACCCTCACTTTTGGCGGAGGAATACCGTGGTTACAGACCAACACCTAGTATTACAAAAACTTCTCCTACCAGGTGTCAAAATTACAAACTTACTAAAAAGGACAACCAAGCAAGGACCATTCCGCATGAACATGACGCTAACGGCAACGCAATGAAGGCAAACCCAGAATATCCAAACGGATTAAACCACGAAGCACCCTAGGCACCTCCCTAACAAATCTCCACTCAGAATTAAGACCTGACGCACCACTCCTGGCCAACCAATCCGCAGCTTTATTTCCTTCTCTATAAACATGACGAACTACGCACACCATAGAATCCATAAGAGCCAACGTATCTTCCCAAAAATCTTCCAAGTACCATACACCACACCTTCTCCTATTCCACCACGAAATCACCACTTGCGAATCTAATTCAATTTCCACAAAATTAATCCCCAGTTCCTTACAGGCTTTGAGTCCCTGAAGAACAGCTAACAACTCCGCTCTATTGCTGGTACCGACTCCAATATAAGAATTAAAAGCATAAACCATAAGACCTCGATCGTTCCTAATGATACCACCCACTCCTGAAAATCCTGGATTACCAAAACTACTCCCATCTGTATTCAATTTAAACCACCCTTGAGCTGGCTTTTTCCAAGCCACTAGCTTTAAATGCTTCCTATCAGGAACCAAAGCTGGAATATTCAATGACTGTAACACCTGTGAATCATGTCTAGAACATTTGCTAACCTTTTTCATATCTCGAACTACTAATCCCATCCATCTACTAATAGAAAGCCGAACCGAAAAAATAGACTGGAGTCTTCCCTCCATACGTGCAGTACATCGTCTATTCCAAAAATGCCAAGTAATAATAGAAGGTAAAAGCCCCACTATTATTCCCAATTGAGAATTAGAAGATGCCCGTCGAAACCAAATTTGCACCGTCTCCCTCCAAGTACGACCAATAGGAATACCAAAAATAGATCCATAAAAATGCCATATTGCCGATGCAAACTCCCCTGAAAGTAGCACATGATTTTGATCTTCATAATTACCTTCATCACAACAATCACATCGAGAAACTATCTGGATCCCAATGCGCCGAAGACGATCATCTACGCTTAATGCCATGTTCCACACTTTCCACATTAAAACCGAAATTTTAAGTGGAAGTAACTTATGCCACACCCAAGGATGCCACTCCATCCTAGATCCTTGTACTCGAATGTAATCCCAAGCGGATTTGGTAGAAAAATTCCCACTGTCATTCTTCATCCAAATCAAGACATCAGATCCTCCCTTACACCTAGCCAAAGCCTCAACAATATCCTCCACATTATCTTGGCCAACCAACGTACTCAAAAACTCCACATCCCAACTATTGGACAACTTACACTCTTTAACTTTCAACATCGGATTACCCACTATCTGGAACTCATCAATTAGAGGACCCCCATCTCTCCATTTGTCATACCAAAATAAAATATTACCATCTCTAACTCTCCACTTAGCATTATTAAGAACACTCGGAATACTTTTGACAATCATTTTCCAAAACCTTGTTCCTTTTCTCATATCAATAAGACACCAAATCGAAGATCCCACATATTTTCCTTTAAAGAAACTAGCCCACAGGGATTCTCCTTTCAAAAGATTCCATGCAAACCGCATGTGCAAAGCTTTTTGAATATCCCCCAAATTCCGCAAACCAAGACCACCCTCCTCTATTGGCTTACAAATACTCTCCCATGCCACCCACTTTGTCTTTCTTTTACTATTTATCTCTCCCCAAAAAAATGTGCTCAACATTCGGTTTAGTTCTTTAATAATAGATTGGGGAACCTGCAATACTGCAAATATATGTAAAGCCATACTCGTCAGCACATGACGAAGTAAAATTAAACGGCCACCCGCTGATAATAATTTCATTTTCCAACCACTGATTTTGTTCCAGACTTTATTAATCATCTCCTCTAGATGCTCATGCTTAAGACGCCCTAATACTATCGGAACCCCAAGATATTTAAAAGGAAACAAGCCTTCAGAAAACCCTGTCAGCCTTTTAAGAGCTCTCTTTCTTACAAACGAAATTTTTGGAGAATAAAATATGGCCGTCTTTTCTTTACTAAGTTGCTGACTGACCAATTTTCATACTTTTCAAAAACCAACAACAGTTCCTTCACCGATCTCTTTCCTCCATTCAGAAAAATAACAATATCATCAGCATACATAAGGTGAGAAATATGTGGAGTACCTCTTGCTTGGGAAAATTTTCCAATCTTTTTTTCAACAAAGCTTTGTTTCAAAAGTCTAGAAAGTATTTCTAGAAGGATAATAAAGAGGTAAGGCGAAAGGGGATCCCCTTGGCGCAAGCCCCGCCTCCCATGAAAGAAACCTTTCGTCGTTCCATTAATCATCACAGAATACCATACATTCAAAATACAAGCACGAATAAGATCACAAAAAGAAGAAGGAAAGCCAAAACACCTCAATACCTCAATCAAAAAATTCCACTCCACCCGATCATATGCTTTAGCCATATCAACTTTAATCATTATATTACCACCATGTATCGTCCTCTTCAGTGAGTGAACCATTTCCTGGGTAAGACTGATATTCTCAAAAATACTCCGCCCAGGTATAAACGCTCCTTGCTCTTGAGAAATCATTTTGGGAAGATGACCTGTCATACGATTAACAATAATTTTCGAACAAATTTTATAGAAAACTGAACAAAGGCTTATTGGCCTAAATTTATCAACTCCCGAAGGCACATCTACCTTCGGGATAAGCACAATAAAAGAAGCCGAATAAAATCTCGGAAGGCGTTTTGCTAGAAAAAATTCTGAAATAGCTTCTAAGACCTCAACTTTAACCACCTCCCAGCAACTCATAAAAAAACCCGCGCCAAAACCATCGGGGAACTATTAATAGGAATAGATGATAGAGCCTTTTTCACTTCAACCAACGAAGGGATCCCACAAAGACGGACACAATCCTCTTCATTAATAACCGACGATATCAAACTAGTTAAATCAGGCACCTCCCTTGCCGGATTAGATCTCTGAAGAAACTCAGAAAAATAATCAACGGCCCCAATATGAATTTCTTCCGGAGAATTAAACTCCATCCCATTCGAAGTTCTCAACTTATGAATTTTCCTATGCCTTTTATTAGATAACCAAACATGAAAGAATTTTGAGTTCCTATCACCATCCATTCTCCACTTAATTTTAGCCATCTGCGCCAGTCTTATATCCTCCCTTCGCCTCCAAGAAGACAAATCATTAGAACACCTCACTAGCTCCCTTTCAATATCAGCATCCCAATCTCTTTGCAACAGATTTTCAAGACTCCCAACCTTATCTTCAAGAATAGCAATCTGATTATTAGTTCTCCCAAATACCCTCTTATTCCATTCACGTAACGCCACCTTAAACTTTTTAAGTTTGCTAGCTAATTTAAAAAGCCCCGAACCTATGACAGATTCAGACCACACGTTTTGAACAAAATTCATAAAATCTGGATGCTCAACCCACATTTGCTGAAATCGAAATGGAGGGGGACCATAAGAGAAAGGATCAATTAAAAATTCTATAAACATAGGACAATGATCCGACGTTGTCCTTGGAAGATATAAACAATGAGCATTCGGGAATAAAGACAGGAAATTTGCATCAAGTAACACTCGATCCAACTTTGCCCAAGCTCTAGATAACCCCTGCTGACCATTGCACCATGTAAACTTACCTCCTTGTGAATTCATTTCCATCAGCCCGCCCTAATGAATCCATCTATTAAACTCATCCATTGCAACTCTATTCCTCTGACGCCCACCACACCTTTCCACATCCGACCGAATTATATTGAAATCCCCAGCAAACAAGCACGGCTCAACACCCATTCTATCCGAACTCAACTCCTCCCAAAGCATCAATCTCTCAAACCTATTACACTTGGCATAAATAAAATTGCCCAAGAAATGAACATCTCCTTCGGTAATACGTAAGGACACATACTGCGAACTCATGCGGACCACCTGCACATCCACTTCATTTTTCCAAAACACCCAGATTTTTCCACCATCATTCTCGTTTGTTATCACCTTATCAAACTGCAATATCCGCATGAAACTCTGGATTTTATCCACACACTGAAAAGGTTCCAGCAACACTGCCATCTTTGGCTTATGTTTAGACAGCAGTTTTTGTAAACGTCTCTTAGAAGTACCTAAACCTCTTATATTCCAGACTAATATTGAACCAGTCATTGAATAAACTTCTGTGTTCTAGTGATCACCCGCCTAGAGCTCCTGATTTTCTCAAACTGCCGCTTTTGATATTTTCTTTTTACAACTTCATCTTCTGCATCCGAATGATATTCCTTCTCCTGCAAAAATACTTCCGTATTTTTCTCAGGTTCCGGGTCAGACATCGAGCCATCTTCCAGATTTAACTCTTCCTCATGAACATTCTTAACCTCCCTTTCTGCAGAACTAGGAACTACTTCCCCCTCCCTCATGTCCGTTTCCAACTCTGTTTCCCTTAAACGGCTCACGCATTCCATTTTTCCTTCAAATCTTCCTGGGTTCATCTCTTCCGCAAGATCAAGATTTTCCTCTTGATCCTTTTCCGGTTCCAACTCCTCAACCAAAAGAATGGGATCACCTAACACCCGATGCTGCTCAGTTGCTTCGTTTGTTTCAACTTCTGTATCCTCAACAACTGGGGTATTAATTTTATCCGTCGGCTCTTCCACAATCGGTTCTTGTTGCCGAACCCAAACATTACTTCCTACATTCTTTTTCCCAACACGGCAAGTCTTTAAATTATGCCCCTGTTTTTTACATTTAGAACAAAACGCCGGCAAAGTTTCATATATAATTTCTTGCTTTCGGCTAGTTCCCAGACCAGGCATCCCAATCCAAAAATAAGGTAAAGGTTTCTTTGCAGCATCCATTTCCACACAAATACGAGCACCATCGGTTCGAGTAACACAACGAGTAGAGTTATCACTTCTAATAAATCTACCAATAGGGGCTGTAAGAATTTTAAGAATGGACTCATGATAATAGTTAGGAGGCAAACCTGGAAGTACAATCCACACCGGTACAATCGAGGGTTCTTCATCTTCTTTAAATTTTGGAGTCCAGTGAAATGGACGGTAAGGAATTCCTTTTATATCATTAACTTCACGAGACAGAGCCTTCATGCAATCTTCTTCCGAAACCATTCTGATAAAAACATTCCGAGGATGCCTCATATTAGAAACGACTGGAATGCTATCAAGATTCCATCGCTTATGAATGAAGGCCCTAATGGCATCCAAGGATGGTCGGTTCCTCAAAAACTTCAAAACAATCGAGTACCGAAAAGGCTCGGCAGATCGTTGGATTTCCTCCTTAGAAAATTGGAAATAAATTTCGCCATCCTTAGATTTCGGCAGACGATGTGCCACAGACATTTCTGGAAGAGGCTGAGGAACCACCAAAACGAGATCCACGAAGAGCCGTCGACCTCCGTTGGTAGCAGCAGCAGCCATTACTTGCGTCAAACGTAGCAAGAAAAAACTTTCAAGAAGAAAGTCATTCTTGGAGCATTCTTGGAGCTTTGTTTAGCATTCTTGGAACGCCCTCCGTAAAAAATTTAGTCTTGACCAGGGCCAAGGTGATTGCCTCCAAAGAATTCTTGTAAAAGGACAAGTGAAGAACAAATGAGTTTGGGTCTCTTCCTCATTGTTGCATATGGGACACTGAGCTTCCTCCTCTGTTAGTGGTGCAAACATTTTTACCAAGGATTTTATTGGAATTATGTTATTCAGAATTTTCCAGCAAAGCAATTTTAATCTGTCTTGAATTTTAATCTTCTAAAGATTTTTCCAGATGTTTGTTTGAACCTGCGGTGGATTGGAATTCATAGTGATGGCAGCATAGGTAGATTTCACTGAGAATTGTCCATAAGAATGATGCATCCATCTGAGTTTATCCTCCTGTCTACGAAAATCTGTTTGAGCTAGAGGAATTTTCAGAATTTCAATCACAGTAACAGGATGGAAAAGGGCTTGTAACAGTAGGATGTTCCATCTTCTAGGTTCTTCCATTGTAAGTTCAGAGACAACTAGTGTCCTATCTAAGGTGATGGAGCTATTCTTTGGAATTGGCTTGAAATTCAGCTAAGTTGGGATCCATGGATTAGACCACACCTTTATGCTCGTGCCATTATTGATTTGATAACACACACTTTGTTTCAAGAAATCTCTTTGTTTTAAAATGCATTTCCAGATCCAAGAATCTGAAGCTTTTGGAAGAGTGTCAAAGAAATTTGAGTTTTCTAAGTATTTTCCAAACAAGACAGTTTTCCAAGTGGCATTGCTTTCATTTGAAATGTTCCAACTAATTTTACACAAGAGAGCTTTATTGAAATCTGAAATCAGTCTTAAGCCAAGACCTCCAATGGATTTGGGTTTGCATATTGACTTCCAAGATTTGGGTGTGAAATTTTTTTATTTTTCGATTGGGAATCCCCACCAAAACTTTGAGAAGGCTTTGTCAATTTTTTTTGTGATTGATTTTGGGATCAAGAGAGTGGACATGACATAAGAAGGGATTGAGCTAGCAACAAATCGAATTAAAGTTGTTCTACTAGCTTGAGAGAGAACTTTTGTCTTCCTCGCTGCTACTTTTTCAAAAATTCTTTCTTGTAGATCTTCAAAATTGATTTTTTTTTAAGCTTTAAAAGAGAAAGGAAGTCCCAGGTATTTTAGTTTTGAAGAGTCATTTGAATAACCAAAGAGATTCTTAACCTCTATTTTCTTATGAGGACGGGTATTCCTGCTGAATTGAATGGTTGATTTGTTGGAATGAATTTTTTTGGCCCAACCAAGAAGAGTATTTTTCCAAACAATTTTTGAACATTTGAGCATTTTGTTGAGTGGCTTTACCAAAAATAATGAGATCATCAGCAAGAGGAAATCATGTTCCTAATAATACTAACATGTTACTTGTTTTTTTATAAAATAATCATTGATATGCATATATATACAATTTACAAAGATAATAGCAAAAAGTCAAAATCTGTTTTGTCAAAACCCATGCTATGTCAAAATGAAATAACTCGTGAACAAATTCGAACTCGCCTTGAATATTAAAGAAAAACTCCAACTCGACTCGTATTCAAATAAAAGTTAAACAATCAAAGCTTGACCATCCACTACTCACTCGAAATTGACTCATTTACTGCTAGGCCCTCTCAGCATTTGGAATGATAAAAATTGTGATTTCTCAAAGTGTTCAGTTCTTTCTAATCTTAGCATTAGGTTGTAGAGTATAGGATTGTTGCCCCGTTTTCACCGTGTAGCACACTCCACTATTAAGGATGATGAACCCAACGCTTATTGTACTACACTTTCTCAAGTCCAATTTGGCTATTATTTGGGCTGAAAGTTTGCTGGCAAGCGCACTCACTGGAAGATGGATGTCAATTAGAACTGATCTAGTCATGCTGAATTTTGTTCAAAAATTTTGGTCTACAATGCAGGAGTTGGTCTCAGAAGGATGTTCAACATGTAGTAATTAGGTATCCAGAGATAATTAATTGCCGCTTATAACAATCCGGCAACAAATATGGCGGCAAAAATCAGGTAATTGGGAAAAATGCCGAAACGACTTTTCTCAACGAGAAAAGGTGGCAGGAAAGATCTTTCTTCTCTAGTAAGCCTTATTCCCGACAACAAATAATTACCAAAAACAATTTTACCGGCAATAAAATTGGCCGTAACAAATAAATTTCGGCCTGCATATATCGCAGCAACAACTACTCTACAGAAATACTTCTACTACCTGCGACAAAACGTTGTGACAATAATAATTGACAATAGAAACAATAGAAACACGTAGTGGCATCGAGAATAATTATTTGGATAGCTTGCGCAGTGAGTGCGCGAGTTTTGTTTTTTGTTTTTTTTAATTTAACCAGAAGCTATATTGAACCTCACTTTCGGCGGAAGAAAACTTTTACACAAAATAAGCTAATCCAAACACAAAATACAACTTCCCCCCAAATCAAATTACCTATTTGCAAGGAATATATGTCGTGCCCATTTTGTCCAATCTATACAACCCTCTAGTCAACCTCGGTAAGTCAAGACAGTCAGTAAACAACCTATTTTCCCCAACGCTCCAGCTTTGGCCAAAGAATCTGCTACTTGGTTGCCTTCTCTATACAAGTGTTTAATAGAGAAATCAAAGTCCACCAACATTGACATCAATTTCTTCCAAAAATTCCAAAGATACCAAACTGTACATTTTTTCCCTAAAATCCAAGAAACCACCACCAAAGAGTCACACTCAATATCTATGGAAAAATGTCCCAACTGACGGCATATTTTAATACCTTCTAACACAACCCGGAGCTCCACTTCGTTATTAGAACAGGAGCTAAAGCATTTAGAAAAACTGAAAACCAACTTACCCCTAGAATCCCGCAGCACACCACAACCCCCAGCTGGACCCGGGTTCTCAAAG
This sequence comes from Juglans cinerea, assembly GCA_961763995.1. Classification (NCBI taxonomy): domain Eukaryota; kingdom Viridiplantae; phylum Streptophyta; class Magnoliopsida; order Fagales; family Juglandaceae; genus Juglans; species Juglans cinerea. The sequence continues at coordinate 16,604,119 of CAUIVZ010000016.1, forward strand.
CTACTCCCATTGAGATAAGGTTGAGTTTGGATGTTGAAGTGAGTTGAATTGAGTTGAGTTGAGATGATAAAATATTGTTAGAATATTATTTTTTAATATTATTATTATTTTGATATTTGAAAAAGTTGAATTGTTTATTATATTTTGTGTTGGAATTTGAAAAAGTTGTAATGATGAGTTGAGATAGATTAATGATCCAAACGACTGGCCTCAGCCACCGCACCTCTTTCACCTTCATCTGTTGTTTCTCTACAATAGGCACATTTAAAGACCTCAAAATGCTCTCATCACCTACGTGGCAGGTGATTTTTCCTACTCTGTTAGGGTTTGTGCGTTTTCGATTGAGCGCGAGGGCTTGGCCTATGGCCGAGTTGCCTGATATAAGTTTGGCTAGAACTAGGTGACTAAGTTAATAAGTTTGGATAGGACTAGGTAAGTAAGATGATAGAGATTATCCTATATCACTAACTTTGTATTTTGGATGAATGCAAATTATCTTGACTTTATCTATAACTATAGAGTTTATCTAGAAGGTATTAGGAATTGTTTTAGATAAGTCAAGAGTATGAAAATCGAGTCCCAAGGATGTAGTTTGAATTGCAATCTATCTGCAGAGAAGATTTAGTGCAAGGTGTTAGCATCCAGTCAGAAGAGTCCTCCAGACAGAGTCGCTTCGTCAGTAGAATCCTACAACAATTCAAAATGTTTTCGGATTGTTTATTTAAAGGATCCTACTAGTTAGGATCTGTAGAGATTCAGTTCTGGATATTTTCTATAGCACTTTCTAGTGCATATTTTGGTGAGAGAATTCCTTAAAGAATTTTCATATTATTTCTCTCAAAGAAAGTGATCGTTGATCCAAGATTGAGATTGAATGATCGTGATTTAGCCACTGGAGTTTCAAGAGAAAAGTTAATACTTCAAGATCGTCAAAGGTTTTAGCTGCTACTACGGTAGGTCGTTTGTCTGATCAAGTAAGAGTGTCAATCGAGAAATATTTTGTAATTGAAACTTGCTTGTTAAGAATTTTCAAATAATAAAATTGATTTTTCTGGATTTGGCTGTCACGTAGGGTTTTACCTTTAAAGAGTTCTTTAAAGAGTTTCCATTCTCTACCAATCTTGGTGTTATATAATTTATTCACTTATATTATTTCTTAATTATTAAATAATTGCATGATTGACGACTAACAAATTTATTTGTACGTTGAGTGAATTGGTAGATTTTTGTGTTATAATACAGGGACATTTGGGTAATTTAAGTAACATATTATAAATAATTTAACTAGTAGATATATATTCATGAGAAATGCGTTGGTTGGTGGCAAAAGTTTTATCCTTAGTGATAAAAAACAAAATCACTTTAAATATGCATCGTCTCCATTATAAGCATAGGAGTTTAAAAATATACTTTAATACATTTCTTAGAAATAGGATTACATTTGCTACAAAAAATCATTTCTTACCAGAAAAATAAGTCTAGGTACTTGTTTGACTGTCAACTCAAGTGTTGCATGAAAAATGATCTTGCCGGCCTTAGGGTTGCTGCATTACATCTGTTAGCATATGAAATGCTTAGAAAGTTATAATATGGGTAATAGGTTTCTTGAATAAAAATTTTTAGCAATTATTTAAATAATTATTAAAATATTAAATTTTAAAAAACATTTGACGTGGCTAAATATTTATATTATATTCTTAGACCTTACATGGACTTATTGTTGTTGGGTATGGCATAAAAAATGATGTTGATTACTTCATTACGTGCCTCTTGTACTTCTCAGGCCTCTTTTATACTTTTCGTGAGTTATTGTTTGCTCATTATTACTTCTACTCCTTATTACTATCCTTTTGCATATTAATTTTATTGTCTATAGCAATTATACAGTTTATTATTATTAATTACTATCCTAAACAGCATGTTATCTTAGGCCAATTAGTAGAGTTCAAACCTTAAGTCAAAACGACTCTCATTCACACGGAATGATCTTTTATTGGTGAAGGAAGAGGCTAGGATTCGTTGTCCAGTCATGAATAGAGAGAGAGAGAGAGAGGGTAGTCTTCCATGCATGCACCAGTACCTACCATGAAATAACAACAATCAAATAAGTTTGTCATTGTCATTGTCATTGTCATTGTCCAGTCAGTAATGACGAAAATAATAGAATATACAAAAGCAACTTGCTCTTATACTATTGAACATTCAAAAACTCTATATGCAAGCGGGGTCGTGCAGTCGCCATGCAAACGGCTGACGTGGAAAATTGAAAACGGCGTCGTTTTCAATTTTCCACATTTTTGCCGTTTGCATTTTCCATTTCCCCCCATTCCCCCATTTCTCCCTCCTTCCCCCATTTCGAGTCTGAGATCCCCAATCCCCCTTTCCATCTCCGTTTCTCACCCCACCAATCGAAGACCCTTTCCATCTCCGTTTCTCACACCACCAATCGAAGACCACCAGTGCCCTTCCTCTCTGTTTCTCACCCCACCAGTCGAAGCCCACCGGCACACAAAAAACTCTAGCCCATCGTCTCTATGTTGCGGCGAGGCACGGCGAGGCGAAGATCCAGCTCCAGAATCCCACCCGCGCCCTTCCACTCTAGCCCATTCCTCTGTGTCGCGACGCGGAAGCCCTTCCACTCTGATTCCATCCTTCCTTCCTCCCTCCCTCTGAAACCCTAACCCAAACCCAGCCCATCCCCTTCATCCCGAAACCCTAACCCAAACCCAGCCCATCCCCTTCATCCCGAAACACTAACCCTAACTAGCCAATATCCCTCATCCCGAAACCCTAGCCCTAACCCAGCCAACCCGAACCCTAACCCTAACCCTAACCAGCCCCTTTCCCTCATCCCGAAATCCTAGCCGTGACCCAGCTCATTAAGGAAGAAGGAAAAGAGTCGCCCCTGTCCGGTCCAGGTTGAAGGCAGGTTCAAATTTTCAAACCCTTTTGATATATTCTCATTGTAAAAACTTCCAAGGTAGCTAAAACAGGTATGTTTTTTTTTTTTGTGTGTGTGTGATGTTAAGAAACGCCAATTTGAAGTTGGAAACAGTAGTGTTCTGTTCAAAGTGGGGTTATCACCTTCAGGGACCATTAAAAAATTTACATGTTTAATATTAGCAAGTAGAGAACCATATTTTCTAGTTGGAAAACATCTCTGGCACCAATCATACTATTGGTTTTGAGCACTAAGCTGTGTCAATAATGTCCTTAATCGTTCATCGTTTTGCTTCACTGGGTAGTCAATTCTGGTATCAACTTATTTTATGACATGGTGTTCAATGTTCACCATTTTTATCAGTGACCATTGCTCTCACTGGGCATAGTCTGAGCCGCACTCCACTGCAATTGCATTTCCATGAATATAGGAACTTTCTAATCTTCATTACATATTGTTGCTGCTGTAACTGGCTAAAAGCAATTGTATTTAACCATCTGATCTGTACTTTTTCTTGACCATTGAAAAGTCTGAGACGTGGTTCAGTCCTGGATAAGCAAAGTCCATTTCAAGAGGTTGTGTACCGCATTAAGATCATTGTTGCTGTCAAAGTTTATTGACTTGTTTTTCAAATTGGAGGTACGTATCTGATAACCTAAAGCAAGTACTATTACGAGTGCCTGGTGTTGTCACAAGTCACTCTTTAATTTAAAAAGCCAGGCCAAAACATTGGCTTATGACAATGGGAGATAAGTGATTGGCTATGTCGTAGTTTAGCCTGCAGTATACATGGATTTTTTATACACATATCAAATGCAATCTGTTAGCTTGATCTTAGCCAGGAGGTAGATACAGGTACAGAACACTATCTGCAATAAATATTAAATCCTTCCACTAAAAGTGCCAACTTTGTTTCTGATTATCTTCTTGTCCTCTTCCCCTTGGCTAACTTTGCCCATGCACTAAAGTACTCATATATAAAGATTTTGCCTTTCTGATTTCATAAAGCACAATTGGCATGCCTAACCAGTTAGCTTCTTGCTGTTTCATTGAAATGCTGATTGTCCTGCATTAGACTACAGTTGGAAAGTATACCTAACCGAATTTGCTTCAAGAAGATGTCATGGCCTCATATTAAAAAAAAAAAAGTTTCCATGGAATGTTTGCTTGCCGATACATAGCTGCAATTGTACTTACAAGTTAGATTTCAAATATATGGATGACTTTTACCTAGTTGATGGGAATTTGATTTATAAAGTTTTGAGCAAAATACTGCATGTATTATGAATTGTTTAGTTTTAGATGTTTGTCAACTAGAAATTGAATATGTTCGTGGGTTGTCGACCCATGAACGCAATTGAAAAATCTGAACACCAAAGCATAAAAGGATATGTTATAAATGCTGAAGTGGGCAATATGTATATATATGTTATGATGCCAGGATAACTGGTTTGATTCTTTATGATTTCGTCATCATCACTGTCTTCTTCATCCGTTGGCAAACGTACTGCGGCATCGCCCTTGTGCTTCTGTGACGTTGAAGCTAATTTGAGATACTCAAATACTAAGGCAAATCCTGGACGACCCTTCTTAGGGTGTTCAAAGTACAACACGAAGGTAGCTACATGACTTACTTTTTGATATAAGTTTAATGAATTGATTAATATTACGTACCTAACATTTGAATTGATTTTCTGTGCAAATATCAGGGATTACAACACTGTAATTATTTCAAGTGGGTAGATAGTGAGCAAGACATAGAGCTAGAAGAAAGAAAAAATTTAGTGTCAAGGAAAATCGAGGAATAGCTCCAAAAGAGACTCAGCGATATCGAAAATAAAGTAACTGAGCTCCTTAAGATAGCGGATGACATCAAGAAGATAGAGTTGGTGCTATATAGTATATCGGAGGAGATCCGGAAAAAGGAGTCGGTGCTTCTTGAGAGAGAAGCTGCCCTAAGGCGTTCACGCACGTTATCCCGGATGTACTTTGGTGTTTTTGTAATTATTTTTTGCTATTTATACCTTTGGTAGTGGTTTATGTTACATTTAAATATTCGGAAGTTGTAGGTTAAGTGTTATTAGTTATTTAGTGTTATATATTACTTATTTAGTGCTATAAATCTGTAGTTTAAGTGTTATTAGTTGTTAACTGTTATTAGTTATCTATAAAACTGAATTATTAGTTAAGTGTTATTTAAGGTGTTATAAGTTATTTAATTTGTATAATTAGATTTGTATAATTAATATAAGGTGTTATAAGTTATTTAATATTTTATTAGTTTTTGATATAATTTCTGTGGATGCTGTTTGGTGGAGATGGGAGTTTTTGTTCAAGTATATCTGTAGCTGTTTGTTGGGTTTCAATTGCTGAGGCAGGGGAGCTACCCCAAGCCAACCCATCCTTACACTTCGTTTGTCATTGCCTTTTTTTTTTTTTTTAAGTTTTGTTTGTTTTAATATCTCCTTGGAATAGGTAATTTGGTTGGTGGAATGGGTACCTGGAAATGAATTAATTTCAAATAAGAGTTTGCATAGATAGATCAAGCTCCATGACAAGGACATTCGAAAGTGAAGAATGATAGCAATTTCATACACGTCATTTGAGAAAAAGTGAAGAATACCTAAAACAATCCTTACACTTCATTAGCAATGCACGTGAATGACCATTTGCCAATTGAAAATGCCACCTGCACTGGTTGGCCAACTACTAAATAAATACAACCAACGCAAACCTGAAACAACTAAAAAGCCATCCAATTGACCATTTGGCAATTACGGACTTACTCAATTCTTGGAACTCTACTAATATTAATATAAGTAACAACAAAAATCTGCACACCCATCCAAAAATAATGTGAAATGGTATCACTTTTGAAGCTATGTGAATATAACAAAATTACAAAAACTTTAATCACCAACCTTCATACTTACAAGATAATTACAAAAACCTGCAACAATACATTTATACTTTCCTTCTTACAAAATACTTACAAAAACTCATCAAATAACACCAACCTACATTTCTTCTTACAAAATAAATACAAGTCAATGCCACCATAAAACACAAGTGGGAAACCTTGATAATTCTTATTCCCGCAATCCTCATTCCCAAGAGCAACATGTCTCAACTCAAAAGTTCTGGATGTCCCATTGCAGCTCGCATAGAACCCCATCTAGAATTAGGATCACGTCTAGCAAACTCAATCCTTTTCCAAGGCATTTCTGTAATCAAGCCATTTATCATCATAAAAAAAATTATTGACTTTTTTTTAGCACAAAAAACTAAGGCTGAGTTGTACAGAACATGAATTGATCAACTTGGAGTATCACTCATGGATTCTCTACACCATCAAAAGCACTCCTACTAGAAAATATACTATATAGTCTTGGATCAAGAAGAAAAAATCTTGATAAAAAGCATGATTCATGAGCCTACACCAAGCAACAATCCAGAGCAACACTTCACAACAATTCTTTTTAAAATTATTTTTAAAAATCCTATATAAAGTTATTACACTCAGAAGCCTCTATGAAGTTTTTAAAATTCTTTTTAATAACTACTACACTACACCAAGCAATAATCAAGAGCAATTGATTTTTGATATGGCTCATAAATTACATTGTAATACCTTGTGTATCTTGCCAAGCTTGCAGAGTCACTAATATTCAACCTTTTTGCACTGGTTGTGATCCATCACAATCCAGGGAGGTCCGGTCGTGCGCCATTGAACCCAAAAAAATCTATTACAATCAATATGAAAATATTAATGTCATTTAAATATTACAATTAAATTGTGTAAAGTTTAGAAACGTTACACTTTCTTGGCTACCCATCACTGTTTCTCGGTGTTCGATTCCACTACTGTGAACTACTGAGCTGTCTATAACAGTCTGTTTATAAATAACAAAATACTTAGTAAATTGTAAAGGGATGAAAAGTTACCATTTCAACTTACAAAAATAATTGTTTGGCTTATAAATAGAGGTATTTTTGATACCTGCACTTGTCCAGGATTGGTGATATCCACTTCTGATTGCCCAAATAAATTCCTGCGCGTTCCAATGGCTAGTGTATCTCCAACATTGGAACTCACATCTCCCTAATAATAACGTAACAATTAAAAAAACTCTTTCTAAGTTTACATTATAAAACTACAAGACATTCACACGTTAAAGGAATTGAACGGTTATTTTTAATTCTCCCAATGTTAAAACTTCACCTGTTTGGCTTTCCCTCTGGCTTGGGCTTTCTTCTGTTTGGCTTTCACCTTTCGTATGTCTGTCTCCATCCTGGATGCTCTTCTCAGAGATGGGGGTCTTCCTTTCCCTCTGACAACAAGTGGACTCTTGACTTGTTGTGAACCAGCAACTGCAGTTGTGTCCAGTGTCATGTAACCAGCATTCGAATCTGTTATGGGCAAAGAACTGATTAAATATGACATCATTAAACAACTAAAATTAAGTAATTTTTTTTCTTCATTCATAAGTAGGAATTAAGTACTTATAAAGAAGTAAACAAGATAAATAGACTTTAAACCTGTTTGGGTCAAAGATCTGTTGCGTGTTTGCTCGCGATAACATTCAGTCATCTCATGTATCCTCTTCTTTGCATCATCAAATTGCTCTGTAGAATCCGCCGCATATGTAATCATCCCATAACACATATTCAACAAAATTGAATATCTATTACCATTAGGCCTCTGATCCCCTGCGTCATAGCTACTGCGGATTAACGTGTATCGCCTCTTGATGTCCTTTCTCCATCGGTCTAAAATGTACCGATTTGGCAATGATTTTATACCGTTACATTTGAATACAGCCAAAATATGCCTACACAGTATCCCCCTCATCTGAATTAACCCACATGAACACTTAGCATTGCAGTCTTCTTCATTAAAGTCCACTGAATATGTAACCATTTTACTGAACTCCTCAATACGAATTTCATCTTCTACCAAATAACTCTTCGTTACACCATCTGATGTAAGTAGAGATGGATCCAAATCAAGCACACCTATTACTTGCTGCTGCACTTCTCTAAATTTAGCTTTAGTATACAACTCTTGGAATTTCTTTTCAATTGGAGATCTCGATACACAGGGAATGACCTGGCTAAATGATTGGAATTCCGCATGATTTTCATTCTCAATTTTCTTCTTCAGCGCACTGTCAAACTGGTCGACAAACTCCTTCAAGTTTGTTTTTGAATGCACATAACCGTCAAAAAAAGCATTCATACTCTCGCTGCGTTGGGTTGTACTCATTCCAGCCCAAAAGTGCTCTTTCAGGAAAACCGGTACCCAATGCTCACGCTCTACATATAAACTTTTCAACCATGGATTCTCATGTAAGTCATATGTGTTAATAAACTCGGCCCAACATTTCTCAAACTCCTCAATAGTTTGTGTGTCGTACACACATTTCATTAATTGAGTTTTCAGCCCACTTCTGTATGCAGCATATGACCCAAGCTTCTCAGGTACTTTCTTCAGTATATGCCATAGGCATAATCTATGTCGATTTTCTGGAAAGACAGTAGCAATTGCATTTTTCATTGCTCTATCTTGATCAGTAATAATAGCCTTTGGAGCTATACCGTCCATACACTGCAACCAGGTTTGAAATAACCATGTAAAGGTCTCCGTGTCCTCACTGGAAATTAACCCAGCTCCTAAAAGAATCGACTGCCCGTGATGGTTTACACCAACAAATGGTGCAAATGGCATCCCATACCTATTCGTCAGGTATGTGGTGTCGAATGTAACTACGTCACCAAAATACTGGTAGGCTGCCCGACTACGTGGATCTGCCCAAAAAACATTTTTTAACCTTCCTTCATCGTCTAAATCCATCAATGAAAAAAATCCATTATTCTTGTACTGCATCCTCATAAAATAATCTTGAAGTGCTCCAGCACCACCTGCGCCAAGTCGTAGATGTCGTGCTTTGTCGATGTAATTGCGACAATCCTTTTCCAAAAATGGCAAGTTCTCAAAGCCACCTGCGCCAACGACAAGAGATCCGTAACTCTTATTCAGTCGGATCCCAGCTAAATCGTTTGTGTCTAGGACTCTTTTAACAGAGTCACTCACTTCTCTGTTACATCGAAAGAAGCGGGATTTTATTGGGCTCAGACCGTGATTATGTGTATTATGGACTGTTGTCAACCGCATCTTTCCCTCAACTCTTAAGGCATTAATCCTTGCCTTACAGTCCATTTTTCCCGTCGGACGTGGGTTGGCGAGATTAGAACTCTTATTTCGGGCCTTCCCTCCCCGTGCACAACCAAGGGTGACATATCTGACACTCTGATCCTCTGACCTCTCACTCCTTTGTGTCATCACCCCAAACCCACATTTTTTACCATAATGCTTATAATAGCTGAACAACTCTTCAAATGAATTGAACTCCATCCCCGACTTTGGTTCCTCAACGATATCATCACCATCCGACGATGGCACTACCTGTGGTGTACCAGTAGTGCCATCGTCAGTTGGTGTACCGGTAGTGCCATCGTCAGTTTCCCGTTCATCTGGTCTAGCAGAAGTACATGGCGCTTCAGTTTGCAGACAATCGGGTCTATCTTCTTCAGTACCAACAGTACCAACTCCTGCGCTCATTCCAGAGCTTGTACCGATAAATGGCCTCGGAGGTCTCATCCCAAATTGAAATGGGTAACCAACGTTTAGCTTAAAACAAAAAAACTAAAACATTTAATTTGTTTCAAAAATTATTATCTTATAACTAAAAAACAATAAAGGAGTTGAAAATCACCTGGATGTTGCTTGGATTATTGGTTCCATCTGGATATGGCAAGAAAGCTGGTGACCATGCAGGCACTGGTCCAAAATAACCGTGCATGTAATTTTGATAGTTTAATATACCAGTTTGAGAGATGTCCTAACAAAATAATAATAATATTAATAATTATAATGTTAAACATAAAGTAACAATTAATTTTCTTAATTATGAAACAACATATTGAATTTGACGGATTTGAGCTAGATGGTGTTAGCGGAAATTGGTGTTCTTCTCCTTTTCCCATGCCCTGTACAAGTTGTTCAATATCCAAGATCAGTCTTTGATAAGTTATCAAGAAAATTACTTCAATCAACCAGAAGACTAATATTGTACATACTGCTTTCAACAAAAAAAAAATGATAAAAATATTAGCATAAAATATTTTTATCATCAATATTAGCATCAACCAGAAGACTAAGTTGTTCAATATTAGCATCAAATACTGTTTACACATGCCAGAGATGATTGATGCCTTTCTTCTCAACTAAATTTTGAGAAGTTGTAAAATCAATTTTAGAATTTAACGTACCACATTATAATTTTTTTAATAACAATTACATTGACCGACGGTTTCTACAACACAAATTATATGTATGGATGATGGAGTTGCACACGTGGGAATCAATGGAGGGACAAATTTGACTCGTATAACACGAACATCCAAAATCCCGTCTCATAATCCATTAAGGAAACATTAAATTCAAATATATCATTTGACTCCCAAAGGTAGTCACAGCCACTCACTGACTTTTCTCTCCAAATTGGGATCAGTGATTAGTTATTCTATTTCCATCTCCTTAATTAATAATCTTAAGCTCCTCCAAAAATAAATCTGGGCCTCCTTTTTCCGGCATTTATTATCAATGTATTTCATCTCCAGCTCATATTTTCTGTAGAAAATATAATCCCCAAGTAAAATGTAGAAAACAATTTCATACACAAAATTATTGATGTTTCCTGTTGTATATTTAACGACAACTAAACCATAATATTTAAACCACAATATTAATATTTAACCACTAAATTAATTGTTCAAATAACAAATTTTCACATAAACAACTCTATGCAATGCAAAAATTTTGAATTTAACAATATCAAATCTAAATCATAACAGGCTGTGTAAGGAAAAAACTATCTAAATTACAACAGAAAAAAATCACCTAAATCATAACGTGTTGTGAACAAAAAAACTAATCTATGGAAGAAAAAAATCACCTAACTCACAGAAGAAAAAAAATAAGCAAACTCAATCCTTGCTTCATTGTTTATCAGTGAGTCAGTAACCACAACATTTAATCAAATAAATGGCAGAATTCCAGATCAAAGTAGAGATGAAGTTGACCCAGAGTGCGACGGAATGGGGACGAAGATGACCGTCAAACCGACCCACGTCGCTGACCCGAAACGCTGGGCCACAGCTGACCCGAGATGATGGCCCATGAACCTGACCCGCCGAAGCCCACGAACCTGACCCGCCGAAACCCACGAAACTGACCCGCCGAAGCCCACGAAACGGACCCAAACTAAGCCCACGAACCTGACCCAGCCCAACGCAGACCGGCCTTGACCCAACCCAACGCACCCACCGACGATCTCTGGGTTTCAATCTGCAGACCAAACTCGCTCCAGAATCAAAAGCTTCTATTTCTCCAAATCGCCCGGCGCATGTACGAAGAACACGAGCGGGAAACGAAATGAAATGACCCAGCTCTCCGCTTTTCATTTTCGTTTCATTTTGTCGTTTTTTTTTTTTTTAAAGGCTGATGTGGCGTCATGCCACGTCAGCCGACTGCACAGCCGACTACGCGAGACGACTGTATATAGAACTATTGTTGAACATTATTCACGAAGTTGCACAATTAACTTACCGACAAATAGGATGACAACAATAAAAATAAATAAATAAAGTGAAAAAAAAAATGGAACAACAAGAATTCTACTGGCTGGGTGCTAAGCGACGAAAAGAAAAATGCAAGACAGCAATACGGAAATCACGCACTGATTGGAGGATGGTGGGAAGCAGCCTCCTGCCTGGTTGGATGGTCTTGATGGTATCTCCACGAGAGTGGATGGTCCTTTCCACAGTGCCATTCTCCACAATACAATTGCCTTAATTAGAGCTGAAGGATTTTTGTTTCGAAATGAATCGGGTGAAATTTAAAGTAAATATAGATCAAGAACAAGAATATTTTATGCTCTAGTAGGATTATTTTAATGGTCGTACTATCAATATTTGTGGCATAGACATTTCAGTCTAATATATGATTTGTGGAGGTACGTACGTACTTGGTTTTGATCAAAGGCATGGCTATATGACACTGCAAGAAAATTGTTTAGCTATAGTCAGTAATTTTATGTGAAAATAATTATTTTTTATTGAAATGAGTTTATTTTCATCGTAAATAATTTTTTTTGTCGAAAATAATTCGTTACAAATACTTATTTTTCTTATAGGGTGAATTCCAATTGAAAAGGCTCTAAATGCTCTTTTATTATAGATAGATAATGGGACATATTGTGATGGACTGACTCCCACCACGTCATTGCATGGATTAGATAAATTAGGCGATAAAGAGAAAAGATACTCAAACAAAGACTATTAGAAAGAAATAGGACCCAAAACAGGATAATAATATATTTAATATGATGATGGGGCCAATAAATTAGTGGGAGCATAATCAAGAAAAGGAATAAAAAAATGCATGCGCATGAGAAAGAAGATGCTGGCCAGCTACTTCCCCCACAATTAATTACAGAAAATTTGGGTGCTTAGGGGTGTAATTGATCCAATATGATCTAGTCCGGTTTCAGAAAAACTTTATAATTGAATCAGTATATACTGGTTTTGTATTTTCGAAAATCAATTACACTTCGATTACCCTCCTAAACCGATATCTCCGGTTTTAAAATTTTAATAAAATGTAAATTTGGCATAAAAAAATATGTTTATAAAAAGAAAAGCTACTTTAAGAAAATCTGTTTTATCAAAAATATGTTACTATTTACAAAAAACTGTTTTATAAAAAAAATCTGTTATGTAAAAAAAATCTCCTATAAAACAAAAACAGAAATATGCTGTAAAAAAAAAACTTTTTGCTTAAGCCTATAAATATAGTTGCTACAAACAAGAAATGTAATAATATATTAATGTATTATGTATTTAAAATGAAATGTAATTAATATACTAATGTATATTAGTATTACTATTGTATTATGTATTTATCGAAAAGAATATGTTGAGAATTTATTAGGCCAAAAAATATTATTAATATATATATTTTATGTTTAAAGCAAATGATCAAATAAATTTTGATGTTTAAGATTAAAATCTCATGTTATAAATTATAATAATATTATCTCATATATAATTATAATTTATATTATTATATATATTATATATAAATATTATATATAATATTAAAAATATTAATTTAAAATATATAATATAGTAAACCGGTACCGGTTGGTTTTGGAACTAAGAGAACCGATTCCAGACCAATTTGGTCTAGTCCGGTCCAATTTTTCGATTTTCTAGTTAATATTTACACCCCTAGATGCAATGTGCAGACCAACTTGTTCCGTCATGACAATTAAATGACTGAAACTGCAATATACTCAGCTTCTGTAGTAGACAAAGAAACTGTCTTCTGTAGATTAGAACCCCATGAAACTGCAGTACCACCCAGAGTGTAAACAAACCTTGTGGTACTTTTTCTGCTATCAATATCTCCAGCTAAATCAGCATCAACATAGCCTTGCACCTCTAAGCCCTCTCCTGAGAAACACAAGCACGTTTCTGAGGAGCCTTTTAAGTACCTCAAAATCCACTTCATTGCTTCCCAATGTTGTTTTCCAGGATTACTCATGTATCTACACACAACTCCCACTGCATGGGCAATATCTGGTCTAGTGCAAACCATAGCATACATAAGTGACCCAATAGCTGAGGCATAAGGAACCTTACTCATATAGTCTTGTTCCTCCTCCGACTTTGGTGCCTGATCCTTGCTGAGTCTGAAGTGACTTCCTAAGGGTGTGCCAACTGACTTGGCCTTGTCCATACTGAACCGGTTGAGTACCTTTTTCACATACTCAGCCTGTGAAAGTCTCAACGTGCCTCTGACTCTGTCTCTAACAATTCTCATGCCAAGGATTTGCTTTGCAGCTCCCAAATCCTTCATTGCAAAATGCTCTGACATCTGCTTCTTCAGACTATTGATCTCATCAATACTAGCCCCTGCAATGAGCATGTCATCCACATATAGCAGCAAAATAATGTAAGAATTGTCAAACTGTCTAACATAGCAACAATGATCTGCCTGACATCTGATGTACCCTGCACTGCACATGAAACTATCAAATTTCTTGTATCACTGTCTGGGAGCTTGTTTCAGGCCATACAAGCTCTTCTTTAGTCTGCAAACTGAACCTTCCTTGCCTTGCACCACAAACCCCTCAGGTTGGTGCATGTAGATGTCTTCTTTAAGATCTCCATAAAGAAAAACTGTCTTCACATCCAACTACTCAAGAAATAGATCTTCAGTAGCAACCATAGCCAAAACCAGCCTGATGGTTGTGATCTTTACCACAGGGGAAAAATTCTCAGAATAGTCAATGCCCTGTTTCTGTTGGAAGCCTTTTACAACAAGTCTGGCCTTGTACCTCTTACTGCCATCATGCTCAGTTTTCACCCGGTACACCCACTTGTTGTGTAATGCCTTCTTCCCTGATGGAAGTTTTGTCAACTCTCATGTTTGATTCCCTAACAGGGAATCCATCTCATCCTTCATGGCCAGCTCCCACTTGATAGAATTTTCATCTTGCAAGGTTTCTTGGTAACTTTGTGGTTCTCCACCATCTGTCAGCAAAATGTAATTCAAGGAAGGTGAGAAACGCTGTGGAGGACGAATAGTCCTAACTGACTTGCGAACTGCAGCTATTGGAGTGGACGGCTCTGGATCTGACTGCGGAATAATGGGAGTGGGTGTGCTGGACCCACTCTCCCTATCACTCACATCTCTGCACTGCACTGTGACCTCTGGTAGATCATCCAAACTCACAAACTCAGACTCCTGAGGAGCTGCTTCAGCAACTGTACTGGACTTGTCTTTGTACACAATCTTCTCATTGAAGATCACATTTCTGCTTCTTATAATCTTCCGACCTTGATCATCCCAGAAACGATAGCCAAATGCCTTGTCTCCATAGCCAATGAACTAACATTTCCTTGACTTAGCCTCAAGCTTATTACGAGCATCAGAATCATTAAGAACATAAGAAAGACAGCCAAATATTTTAAGATGAGAAAATTTGACCTCTTTCCCGCTCCAAGTCTCCTCAGGCAATGCACAGTCCAAAGGAACTGATGGTCCTCTGTTTATCAAGTATACTGCAGTGCTAACTGCATCTGCCCAGAAAGTAGGTGGTAGCCCAGCGTGCAGCCTCATGCTTCTAGCACGCTCATTTATGGTTCTGTTCATACGTTCAGCAACTCCATTTTGCTGTGGTGTCCCAGGAATGGTCTTCTCCATTCTGATTCCCTGAGTTGCACAATACTCCTTGAACCCGCCATCAATGTACTCACCACCATTATCAGACCTCAAACATTTCAACTTCAAATCTGTTTCAGTCTCAACCATGGCTTTCCAATTTTTGAACACACTAAATACATCAGATTTATGTTTCAGAAAATAAACCCATACCTTCCTGCTGTGATCATCAATAAACGTAACATAGTAGCGAGAACCCCCAAGAGATGCCACTGGGGAAGGTCCCCACACATCAGTGTGCACAAGATCTAGTCTCTCTGACTTCGGAGTTCTACCACTCTTTAAGAAACTGACCTTCTTCTGTTTCCCCATAATGCAGCTCTCACACATACTGAGATCAACTGACTTCAGTTCTGGTAGCTTGCCTTTGGACAAAAGTTCTTTCATACCCTTCTGACTCATATGGCCAAGCCTGCAATGCCACAAGTCTGCTGTGCTCTCTGCAACGGTAGTGGCAATAGTGTTATTCAAACTAGTAGTCATATAGAGTGTACCAGTTTTCTTACCCCGAGCCAGTACTAGTGCTCCTTTGGTGACTTTCCAGGTGCTATCTGAGAACACCACTGAGTGGCAACAATCATCAAGTTCCCCAACAGAAATGAGGTTCTTCTTTAACTCAGGAATGTGTCTGACCTTTTGCAATGTCCATTTGTTCTTGTTAGGGAGTACAATGTCGATGTCTCTCATTCCAATTACATTCAAAGCTTCTCCATCAGCCAAATACACCTTTCCAAAGTCACCCGCAACATAGTTTTGCATTATCTCCCGGTGGGAAGATGTATGGAAAGATGCCCCTGAATCAAGTATCCAGTCATCAACTGGACTATGAACTGCAAGCAATAGTGCATCCTGTAATTCTTCAGTTACCACGTTAGCACTATCATTCTCTGTCTTCTTGGGATTTCTGCAATTCTTCTTTATGTGGCCAGCTTTGCCACAATTCCAACAAATTGCCTGCTGGCCAGGTCTCAACTTGCTTTTGCTCCTAATCTTTGATTTTGATCTGCCTCTGTATGAGTTCCTGTCTTGTGCTCTTCCCCGAGAGTCAACATTCAGTGCTGAACTCAAACCTGAGGTCTCGCCTGAATCTCTCCTGCGTAGCTCCTCAGTCAAAATCAAATCACGGATGTCATCATATTTCAATTTTGATTTACCAGCAGAATTGCTAACAGCCATCCTCATGGCTTCCCAACTATTTGGCAACGATACCAATAGTATCAATGCACGTATCTCATCATCAAATTCAATTTCAACAGACGACAATTGATTTGTCATAGTGTTGAAATCATTCAGATGTTGTGCAACAGACGTACCATCCGACATCTTTAAATTAAATAACTTCTTCATCAGATGTACCTTATTATTTGCTGACGGCTTTTCATACATGCCTGATAAAGCCGCTATGAGATCCGCAGTCGTCTTCTCCTTGATGACGTTGTGTGCAACGGATCTCGACAGGGTTAAACGAATAACCCCCAGAACCTGTCGATCCAACAGATTCCAATCAGCAACTGACATGCTTTCCGGCTTCTTCCCCAACAATGGAAGATGGAGTTGCTTCCCATAGAGGTAATCATCTATCTGCATCCTCCAATACCCATAATCCGTGCCATCAAACTTCTCGATCCCCAATACTCTCACTTCTTCTCCAGCCATCGTTTTTCTCAGACCCGAACCTTGGCTCTTGATACCAATTGTTGTGAAAACGATGACAATAAAGTGAATGTAACACACGAAAAATAAGCAATACAAGACACGGGAGCTGCAGAGGATTTTTATTTCTTGAGGAATCACAATACAACAGTGTAGAGCGGCTACTGTTCACTCAGCTGCAGTACAAGACAAAACAAAAATACTATTTATATGTTGTATGACGGAAACCCTAATTCAGCAGAATTAAGGATGTTCGCTCGAGCGGCGTGTCGAGCCCGCGTCGAGCGAACTTGCTTCCAGCAATTGCTCAAGCCGTGAGTCGAGCGGCACCTCAAGTGAAGCTCTCTGACTTCCCTCCGCTCGAGCGGTAAGTCGAGCGGTCATCGAGCGAACCTCTCTGACTTGCAATTGCTCGAGCGGTCTGTCGAGCTTCCTTCGAGCGAGGCTCTCTGTCTTGTCTTCGCTCGAGCCGCTAGACGCTTCGCTCGAGTGGAGTGAACCAGACTTTAAATACTCAACAACGCTAAGTTAATTGAAAAGTCTGGCCTTGATGGCTTGTTATTGGAATGGAGTGACAACTTGAATGAGTCAAAAGACAGAACATGTGAATTAGATATACTTAGCATGCTACACCCGGCAGGCACTTTGAAAGAACTCATTATCAGATGCTATGGTGGTACAAGATTTCCATCTTGGTTAAGATATTCCTCATTTCCTAATATGGTGCTCCTAAGGATTGAAAATTGTAAAAAATGCACATCATTGCCACCAATTGGGCAATTACCATCACTCAAAGACCTTTCGATCGAAGGCATGGCTAGCGTGAAGAATATAGGTGCAGAGTTCTATGGGGAAAATTGCCAACAAACTTTTAGATCCTTGGAGACACTGTATTTCAAGGGAATGGGAGAACTGGATTTCTTATGGAGAATTCCCACACCTGCAAAAGCTTTTTATAGGAGACTGTCCCAAACTTTTGGGAAAGTTACCAAACCACCTTCCCTTACTAGAGAAAGTTGTGATCTATGGATGTTGGCAGTTGGTAGTTTCGATTTCAAGCTTTCCCGAGCTCTGCCAAGTTGAGATTGACAGATCCAAAGGAGTGGCGTGTGGAGCTAAGGTTAACTTCAACTCATTAAATTTCATGTCTCTTTCTACAATTTCATAATTCACTTGTCAAATAATAGGGTCTGCTATGGATGGGCTCACAAAGGCAGAAGATTTAGCAATTTTCAAGTGCAAAATGATTGAACCACTCGGGTCCATTAAACCAAAGGCCATTCATTGGATTCTCTACTTTCTTTCTTTTTTCTCTCTTGTTTTCACACAGCTGAGTAACCTCCCCTACCCCCACGACGTCGTTCGCTGTGAGCTTCCACTTGTCGCTTACATTTTTATCTTCTCAACCGTTTTTCAATTTTAGTTTCTACACTTCCGAAGATTCCTCCACCTAATCTCCGTTATCCCCACTTATTTTCGTTTCCGTCCATCCTCTCAAACTCTCTCTATTTATCTATCTTCTCCGCACCAAGTCGCGAGGCACCTAGAAACTCTGCCATCCAACCACCTCGGGTCAGCCCCCACGGCCCAGCGCCACTGTGTCCTCAACGAAAGCCTGTCCCAAGCACACCGTCGGCCTCCACTGAACCAGCCAAGATCATCGTCAAAAAGGAATAAGCTCTGTCACGCGTCTATCCCTCCTCCTCGAATCAGACAACTACTCTCCTCCTCAACCACCTCGTAAGGTGCTGCCTCACATCAGAAATACCATGAAAACAGCCCAACCACCGCGCCCCAACTGCCCAGAAACCTCCTCTGTTTTGCTATGCCAAAAACAGAGTAACCCACCACCAGTTTTACCTCAAACCGCAACTCCTTGTGTCAAGCGAACCGCTGCAAGTTACCCAACCACCACAAGCGTCGCACGGTGCAGCCCTTGCTACACGGAAACCACTGCATGCAATCCCGTCTCCACCGCACGCCATCTCTCACTCTACCTTTCTCGCTCTCCCTCCCGCTCATCTCTCTCTGACTCTCTCGCGTTCGCCGCCCAATGTAGGCAACTTCGCTGCTTTACGCCCCTCCCAGCTCGACAGCCGCGCCACCACGGTACTTCCAGCCTAGCCGTCGCAAGCGGTCCCTAACTCCTCCTAGTGTAAGTCCCTATCGTCGCTACTTCAGTTTTTCTGTGTTTTGTTTCCGATCGTTGCTAGTCTTTCTCTTAAGGAGTGTATATTTATATGTAAATTGTTTTGTTTTTGATAAGTATGTAAATTGTTAACCAAATATTTGAGTACTATTATCGGTGTATGTTTTCGGATGAGTGGTCTTTTTGGGTTTATGTTTAAATAGGTTTTGTCTTAAGACTCATAAAATATTATTTTTGTGTAAATAATATTTTAATAATATTATTAACTAAAGGAAGTAAACCTATTTTTAATTTAGGAGTTTTTCATGACGTATTTTATAAGATTTTTAAAGTAGTCAAAGTATTTTATGATGCGTCGTTGGTACATTAGATATTTTTTAAATATTACTTTTTATTGAGTTCCGTAATTGTCTTAATACATGCTTGATTAAACTCTTATTCGGTACGAATTCGTTTAAGTCGATATTGATGGTTTTGGGAAAATAAGGGTATTTTGGGAATTATGAGAATTTTAGTTTTTAAGGAATTAAATAAGTTATTTTAGAAGTTTAGGATTAATTATCAAAATAAGTGGTTGATTGGAAATTTACAGGAAATACTTGATTATTTTATAGGTGACGATTGTTATTGATTTTCTGAAAACTTTGCATATTTTTATGGTGAAATGAGAACTTGGAAAAAATAAAACCAACCTCGGTCGTTTATTTGCATACTCATGAAATCTGTGTGGAAAAGGAAAAATATATTCTGACATGCATTGTGTATACATGAGCTAAATTCTGTCATATGGTTTCTGAAATCTGAAAAATGAGCGATATTGAGAATATGAAAAGTTGTGCATTTATTTGGAAAGATGTTCTGGCTTTTGTGTTCGTTGTGTGTAAACTGGCTGATTCTATTTTGGTACTCTGTATTATTTTGATATAACATCTTAAAACCTTTGGCATGGTGTACTGGTATTTGTATCTGACTCTGTCTCTGCTTTGCCCTGCTCTGTTATGCTCTGCTCTGTTTGGGTTGGTACCAACTTCTCTGTCTCTGAGTGCACCCACTTTGGAAACAAAGTTATTTTATTGTGGTCTTTCCTGTGTGCAAACTCGGGGCTCCGAGAAGAATAAAGGAAAGATTTCACCTTTGTCTCTGCCTGGTTTGGCCACCGGGGTTAGCACAACCCTACCACGGGGGTGAAACATGGTCTCTGCTCTGTTTGATGCTATGTTCTGATCTGATGATGATACTCAGTTTATGTTATGCCAAAGCACTATGGGTTTTACTTGTCTTAAAATCATCGCTCTGTTACTTTTGAAAATATGTTCTGTTCTGCATGATAACTCTGGAAAATATTTTGTTCTGCATACTCTACTTTGTAAATGCTCATGTTTGCACGCTAGCATATGATTTCTGCTTACTGAGTTGTTGATAACTCACCCCTTATTTCCACAACATATTTCAGATATATTGGATATTTCAGCGAAGGTTCAAGAATAGGAAGCATGGATAAGGCTTTATGAGCATAGTCTATTAAATACAGAGATGGTACTTATGATTGGAGAATTTCATTGAATAGTTTCGTTTGACTCTGTTGACTTAGTACTTTGGGAAGTTGACTTTTATTTTGAGATTTCGTCGTAATCTTAGTTATTTATTTTGGAGTAGATGGTTTAAAGCAATGAGGTCTACGAGTAAATGAGGAATTGGAGTTTACATTTGTACAATGAGATATGATTTTAAGTGTTAAGAGGTAACTCTCCAACCCATCCGGGACCGGCGCGTTACACAAAGACTTGACACATTTGTGGTCACATGATGTGGGATCACTGTCACAGCTCCCATGTCTTCGTGTTTTGAAGATTGAGGACTGTATCAAACTAGTTTCTTTGGTGGCAGAAGAAGTAGAAGAGCAGCTCCAACTTGGCATGCCATCCATGCTCAGAGAAGTCAAGATCCGGAATTGCATTGTCCTAAAATCCTTACCCAAGGCAATGATGTACAACAACACATGTCTGGAGTACATTCAAATTGTAAAATGCGATTCCCTATGATACTTTGCAGAAGTCCAGCTACCCCCAACTCTAAAGCGGCTAGAGATAATACATTGCAAGAATATGCTGGTTTTGCTTAATGGGGATGACACCAACTGCAGTAGCAGCAACACTTCTCTTCTCGAGTACTTGTATATTGAAAATTGTCCATCCCTTAAATCCTTGACCTCAAGCGGAGAATTACCTGTGACACTTAAACAATTAAGTATTCGCTATTGTCAAAAGTTGGAGACAATTGCAAAGAGGTTCCATCACAACTCATTTCTTGAAGTCATTAAAATCTCAAGTTGTGAAAGCCTTGTATCATTACCAACGGGAATACTCAGCCTCTGCCATCTAGATGAGATTGATATTTGTAATTGTGCAACTCTTGTTTGCTTTCCGGAGAAAGAGTCGCTCACTTCCAACCTGAGATTGCTTCAAATTTCCGGCAGTGAGAAAATGCAGGCCTTACCCAATTGCATACACGGCCTCACCTCTCTTCAAGAATTGCAAATAAAGGCATGTCCAGGAATTCTGATCTTTCCGGAAGAAGGATTTCCCATCAACCTAAGATCACTTGTGATATCTGATCTCAACATCACTGAGGCCTTGTTTGAGTGGGGGTTGCATCGGCTTACATATCTTAGCCGCCTTGTGGTTAGTGGTGGATGTCAGCATCTGGTGTCCTTTCCAGAGAAGAAACTTCCAGCTGACTCTCTAACCAACCTCACCATTGAACGCTTCCCGAACCTGGAAACCCTATCTTCCGAAGGCTTTGGAAGCGTCACCTCTCTTGAGCAGCTACGTATTGAAGAGTGCGGAAAGCTCACATCAATTCCTGAGAATGGCCTGCCTTTCTCACTCTTGAAACTGTATATCTATAAGTGCGAGAAGCTCACGTCCTTCCCCGAGAATGGACTGTCTCCCTCACTCTAGCAACTTTCTATAAACAGATGTCCTCTGCTAACTCTGCAAGGAACATATCCCTTTGATGAAAACTGAATATGCTTATTTGCTCATGAGTTCTTTTGGTTGTGACCTGAAAGCTGGTGTTGGAATGGTTCTGCGCTCCTGTTTCTTGCTGTTATTCTTGACGGTTTGCTGAATGCTCCGACTATTCTTGTTGGGGTATACCATTCTTGGAGTATTTACCTTAAGGGCATGAGAAAGAATGGCATATGGTGCTGATCAATACATATTTGGCAAATCATTGGGAGCTGAAAAGGTACATAATCCCATTTTCATTGAACTACTAATTTTATACCCGTAATTTCAAAGCATTTCTCTTGTAGCTTTGCATTTCTCATCCACTCTCGGCAACTCAATGATTTAAAAAAGAAAAAAAAATAATAGACCAATTCAATAGATTCCAAACCTGCGATGTACAAGAAGAGGAGGAAAATATATAAATTTATAAAAATAATTTACCATATTTTTATTTTGCTTGGGAAAAAGTGAAACACTAAAATGGACTTATATCTTTGAGGATTAAGGCTTTTGTTCTGAGTTTTCTATCCCTTCTCTTATATCTTTGATTTTTATTTATGAATTTAAAAAAAAAAAAAAAACTCAATGAAAACTTGCAGTTAATATCCTCTAAATTTTTGGTTTACAAGGTTGTCTCGAGGACTCAGATGATTACCTTAACTAATTTCAAATCACCTAATTGAAATTGGATAGAAACTTGCAAAAACTTGGAATTCAGTGCACACGGCCTAGACAAGTTTTAGCAAATTGTTTAAAAAATTCGTGAGGCTTCCTTCTAAGACAAACTCAAGCTCGAGCAAAATGTTTGCAAAATTTGCCATTTTATACTGGAAATGATTGTGAGACATGACTCGAGCAACTTTTGTGGTTTGAGGATTTATAAATTAAATCATCAAATCATTATATAATTATTATATAAAAATACAAAATTCTATGCAATTTTTCCAAACTTCCAAACAAAACACAGATAAATTACAACTTTTTAAAATTTCAATAAACAATTATATTAAAATAATTTTTTAATTTTTTAATATATATATTTTTTCTCTCATGTAGTCTATACCTTGAATCTTAAGATACATCATCTATTCAATTTGGCAATATTGAATTTATCTACATCACTTATATGGAAATATTGAATTTATAAATCATATCATGTAAGCATATCCACGTCTATTTATAAATAGAATTTTTCTTTGTTGAAGTAACGTGGCCAACTCATGTGGTGAATTTTTCTTATAATTTAGCTAAAAATCACATTCTCTAAAAGTTTTCCATAAATTTCATTCATCTTTTAAAAACCTCATACATCTCATTTTCATCCCTATCTCTATTCTATTAAATAATATTTATCTATTCTTTTTTTATTATTTTTTTCTCTTACTTCAATTTACAATCTTAACTACTAACTCTTATGTCTTATTATCTTCTTTTCAAATATCGCATTCTACTAAATACTTATACGATTTTTACTACCGGATACAGTATTATTTTTCAAACCAAAATCTGTATTAAAAAATAGTAATTTTTTTTAATATGTGCATTTTTTTAATTTCTATAACGGTAATATTTTTTTCTCTTTTCTCAAACGGTAAGATTTTGAAGACTTTCTCAAAATTTATCAATTTGAACTCCTACCTCTAACAGTAACTGAATTTGTCTTTTCTCCAACGGTAATTTTTTTCTTCAGTCTCAAACGATAACATTTTTTGTCTTATATGTAACAATAACATTCTCCTCTATAAATACGCATTATGCCTTCATTCACATTCTCACTATCTTAAGTCTCATTTCATCTAAAGAACCGAATTTCAACAATTTTCCCTGATCTCACACTCCTTTCATCAAATGACTCGTACCTTCTTTTGCAAATTGATCACATATTTATCATCTGAAAATGAGTTGGATGTTGTTCTTAATGACGAGACCGATGGACAGTCATCGAGGCATCGTGCCAATCGCCAATGCCGTAAGTTTATTTGGCCTGATCATATTCAAGGGCACGAGCGCCTATTTCGCGATTATTTTACAGAAAATCCAGGATATTGCTCGAATCTATTTCGAATGAGATTTCGGATGAGCCGTCCCCTATTTCTCTGTATTCTAAATGAGGTAGAGTCTTACGAGCCGTACTTCATCCAGAGAAGAGATAATGCTGGAAGACTCGGTTTATCTTCTATGCAAAAGATAACCGAGCACTTATAATGTTGGCGTATGGGGAAACTGGAGATTTTATGGATGAATACATATGTATTGGTAAAAGCACCGCAATGGAGAGCCTTAAAAAATTCTCCAAGACAATAGTAAGTATTTTTTTCGATGAATATTTGCGGTCTCCAAATGTCAATAATATTGCTCGATTGCTTGCGATTGGTGAACAACGAGGATTCCCAGGAATGTTGGGAAGCATTAACTGCATGCATTGGAAGTGGAAAAATTGTTCCGCAGCTTGGAAAGGTATGTACTCCGGCCACATTCGTGAACCAACTATTATTTTAGAAGCAGTTACTTCATATGATCTCTAGATATGACATGCATTTTTTGATATGCCCGGTTCACATAACGACATTAATGTGCTAGAGAGATATTCTATTTTTACGGAACTTGCCTAAGGGCATGCTCTTGTAGTCAATTACACAATCAATGGCAACCACTACCAGATGGGTTATTACCTTACGGATGGTATTTACCCCAAGTGACGAACTTTTGTGAAGATGATTCCATCACCACAAGGGAATAAATTTTTTTTTTTTGTGAAAGCACAATAGTCCGCAAGAAAAAATGTCGAGCGTGCATTCGGGGTACTTCAACAACGATTTGCAATCATTTGTGGACCTTCCCGAATGTTCAAAGTCAAGGAACTAACAAATATAATGAAGACATGTGTTATTCTACATAATATGATCATTGAAGACGAGCGTGATGATAGTGAGGGTCTGAACATTGAGTATGATCAACTTGATGATGAAGTCTTAGAACTGTCGTGCAATCATACAACTGAACTTATGGACTTCATCCAGCGTCATCATCATATTAGAGACACATCGGCACATCATCAGCTCCAAGCATATCTAATTGAACATCAATGGCTATTATATTCCCAACAGTAGACATGTTGTATAATTGATTGGTATTTCTTTTATGTTATAGTGACTATATTTGAGTTAATCAAATTTCAATTCGTATTTCCTTCATGTTAGTATAAACTATATTTGAGTTAATTAAATTTCCATTCGTATTTCTTTCATGTTAGTAGTGATTATATTTGAGGTAATCTGTAATAGTTTCTGAAATTGTAATAGCCAATTTCCTTGTTTCAAAATATCAATTTACACAATCCAAATTAAAAATTTAACTATCTTAGTATCAATAATATTGTCATCCATCATTGTCTTAAACAAAAAATATATAAAGAAATAAATGTTTTACAGAAAAAGTTTATCAAACCAAATGTCCTGCATCATTGCGTCTCGCCATGATTTCCCTCTGCAGTTGCTGGAAATATAACTGTTGCGGTCTTGGCATGGCACTCACATCCATTATCATAATGCGCTGATCCGCTTCCTTCTTGGCGAGCTCTAGTTTCTCTACCTCCAACCTCAGTCTTTCATCCTCTTTGACGGATTTTATTTAGCTCTTTTTCCTTCTTATTTTTCATCTTCTCAGCGTCCAACCTCAGTCTTTCATCCTCGAGACGGATGAAATTTAGTTCTTTTCTTTGTCATACTCAATCTTTTCGGCCTTGAGGCGAAAATACTCTTTCTCCTGAGCACACGACTACTCAAAAAACGTATACTTCAGCTTGTTGAATTCAACAATCTCCTGTACTGACGTGGCTTGGGCTCTTTGTTTTCCTTTCTCAACTTCCTTCCCATTGGTCGGTCCAATTCGATCATGTCATTATCTATCACATTATCTGCCTCGAGATCAAAAACTGAATCCACCTTAATGCCCGAACATTGAGTTGGGGTCGGGGATGGGGACATCATCTTCCTTCGCTTTGGATCCTCCTTTGTCAGACGCCAAATCCATTTAGGTTGGTCCTTTAACAGGTGCCAACAATGCTCGAACTAGAATGAGCATTTCTCTAGCGATGCGTACATAACCCTGGCTTTGTCAAACTTGCATGTAAACAAAAAACCTTTATGTTAAACTAATGTATAAAAAAATTAATTATTCATAAAACAAGTAAGAGTATGGATATTCTACCTTGTCTTGCTCGGTCATGCCACTTTGATTCAACCCTTCAACCTGCACTAGTTCCGCACAAAATTTATTTGTCGTCTTTTGAATAATCGACCACCGATGTATTAAAGACTTGATGGTCTGATCATTTGTGATTTCTTTAAATTGATGGAAGTGTTCAAAAAAAAATTTCCAAAGTTGGGAGTTTTTTTGGTCTGTTCCCTGGACGGCATCAACGTTACAATTAAGCCATGCAGAGACAAATAACTTGTCTTCTTCGGGGGTGAAGTTCGCACCCCTGACTGATTTCCTAACGCCAATAAGATCGTTATAGGGTAGGGGTGGAGAGTCATCAATAGTCATAAGAGATTTTCCACTTTTCCCCACCGTAAGTGGGGTCTAGTTGAGGATCTTCACTTAGAAGTTTAGTGAAGTACATATGTCCAGGGTCTTGTGAATCCATCTCTAAAAATGCATTGAAATGTAAGATACGTAAATATAAAGTTTGGGGTTTTTCCAATCGCTGGCTCAGGAACCAAATGGTGACATCTACGAAATTTGGCCACCCTCTCATGGCTGCAACAACCAGTTGCTACTACTTGTTAGCATCCGGGTTACCTTGCCATTGAGGAAATGACCATAAATTTCATGTATCCCCACTAGGCTTTGTCATCATCACAGACGAAGAGGTTTAATTTACACGTTATTTTTTTTATCACAACATAACTTTCTCAAACAATGACACAGCAAAAAAGCAATATAACAGAACTGACCAATTCACATATTCACACAAAACAATGACTAAACAACAATGCAAATCACAATAATGCTAAATAAGAGCATTTCCATCAAGTTACTTCATATTGAATTTATAAATAAATGAGGCTCAGAATTATGGAAATATTGATAGCATGCTTAAACAAGGAGCTATTCACATCGAATGGTTGCAAAATCCAACCCGAACGTCTATTGTCTTTTCTGGAAAGTACCACAAACTGCAATATGGCAATCCGGGTGAGGATTACCCCGCCATATCGATGGAGTCCAATTAACACTTGTGAATTAACCCGCACTATAACACTATCATCACAGCCAAATAATAGCCCATCTCCCAAGAGATACGAAACACTGCAATGGACTCAACAATATAGAATAAATGAATGAATGGATAACCACAAACAATGATAAATCGCATTCCATAACCACAAACTCCATGAAATTCTACTCAAAACCAATAACCCCACAAATTCTATAAGCACAAACTCCAACAAATTCTCCTCAAAACCAAAAATCCCACAAAACGGTTGGAAAACAATGAAAGAAACATATTAAAAAATAAATGAATCTGTGTGATAGCATCATCAAATTCGCAGCCAAATAGTCAACACAACCAACCACATTCACAGACAGAAACCCACCGCAGAGTATCCTCAAAAAGCCATAATCGCAAACCATAAACAATCGATCAACAAAATTGGTTGGACATCAATAAGAGAAACATATTAAAAAAAAAAATCCATGTGAAATTGATCATCACTTTCTCAACAGCCAAACAATGAACACAACCAAAAACCCAATGCAGATCATCCTAAAAAATCCACAATCTCAAGCCTAAATGAATGTTTAGATCAAGAAAAATGGTTGGTTTCACAATGAGAGAAACATAATAATTAAAAAAAATAGAGATAATGCATCATTACTTTCTCGGCAGCCAAACACTCAAGAGAGCCAAAATAATATAGAGAAATCAATGGCAACGCAAGAATAAAAATGAGAAGCAGTTTCTTCAAACAAAGCCTAAAATCATAAATTTAAACGAGAGTGAGAAAAAATGCAAATTAGTGAAAGCATTGCAAGCTTTCTCTGCAACCAAACAATGAAGACATCGCCGACGCATAGAGAGAGTTGAAGACCTTCTATTGAAGCTTACCTTGATCATGGCATCGGGAGGAAAAAAAAATGGGAAGAGAGAAACAGAGAAGGAGAGAGATATTCCAAGAAAAATACAAGAAAATGAGGGAAGAGATAAACGGTTTTATTTTGAAGAAACCGAAATCAAACTTACAGAAATTGTCAATGGAGAGGGGCTGCGATCGTTGGTGTTGCGAGGGAGGGGCCAACCGAGAGAGAAGAAAATGCGGAACAAAGAAGAAGCAGAATGCGATGGGATGTACAGTAGTTCTCCATATATGGGGAACGACTGTACACACCGTAAACACAAACCGCAAAATGGGGATTGGGATGGAGAGGGTTTTTCTCCAAAACCTTAAAATTTTTCCTAAATTATGGAGATGGAGGAGAGATGGGGAATCCAATGGGAATGCTCTTATAACTCATTTCTAGATAGAAAGATATTTGTGCAAAATTTTAAAAGTAAATAAAGTAAGAAAGATATATTTACATAAATTGAACCTTACAAATAAAGCTTATCATTTAGGCATTGTTTGGATAACCTCTCATTCTATCTCATTTCATTCCAATTTTAAAACATTACAAATATAAATACTTTTTAATTTTAAAATTTTAAATTAGTCATTTAATCACTACAAATCTCGAAACAAAATGTATTAAAAAAGTATATTCTAACATTATTTGAACTTTAAAATATTCTTATTCTACTTTTTCTCTCACATTTTTCAAAACTCTAAAAAACATCATAATTTAAATTATTTTATTACTATTTACAAATATTTTATTACCATTTAGAGATAACTCAACAAATTTGGCTGTCCAAAAGAGGCCTTAATGATTTTGTAGTTTTATTTATTTATTGGATTGGTAGGTTGGTAGAATCAATGAGGCCAGCTGCGGAATTGAATCAGGGGAATAAAAGAAAAAACAGAGTTACGGAGTGGAAAAAGACTTGTGATGATTGTACATAAAAAGTCTTTGGAGTTTCAGTTAATGCCATATATTAATGCCATAAAAAACTAAGTCATCTACCCTACTATCACGAATTCAATTAACTGATAGAGACATTTGAAATTCTTGCAACGAGAAGTAAATAGAGACAACACGATGCATAACGTGGACGTGATTTTTATCTTTGAAGTAATGCCACGCGTCATTATTTTTATATTTTTGTATTTTACTATCATCTTCTATCAGCTTCTGCTACCGGCTTAATATTTAACTAATTATTTGATGCAATATAAACAAATTTAAAGAGAATAATAATAAAATTTTGATCAGTAGAGTAGAAAAATAAAACTTTCTTCTCAAAATTCAATTTTTATATTTCAAATCAATGAAATTTATTTCTTTTTTCCAATTTTTGAATTTTTTTTTAAGTTTTCCGAAAGATGAATTCTATGCATTCAGCCACTATTCACTATCATACTCCACACCTATAACTTTTTTTTTAATAAGATGTGGGGTGTGAGATGATGAATAATGGCTGATGAGAAAAATTTTTCTTTCCAAAATCTTTTTGTATAGTTATTGCATGTGATCAACTTTATTTGTTGTCCATCTCTCTTTTTTTCTTTTTCCTTTTTTTTTTTTTTATCCGTATGGAATTTTATATCATGTTTTGGTGTTCAAGTCGAGCAAGACTTGGTTGGTGCTCACTGTTCATGATAATACTTTACATCTCACATTTGTGCATTTGATTTCCTGATTTTTCCTCTCGTTCCAAGACAGCGTGCCGTGACCTGCATCTAGAAATTTCTTTCATGTCAGTAAGGGCCCGTAGCTGAACTAAACTTTAAAATGCATGTTGTTGGAAGAATTGTGAATTTGTGTTGGAAAATGTAGAACTGAGGGGTGGTTGTGAAGCGTAGGGATGGAAATTGTAGTTGGTTGTGAATTTGTGAAGTGGCTAACGCACCATGAAGCATTGGGATTTAGTTGCAGTTGTTGTGGCGTTAAGTACTGGCTTGCTGTGAATTTATATTTTGAAGACTTCGTGGCCTCTCTAATGGCAGAGGCTAAAGGATGTCTGGTCACGTATTAACTAGGCACAAAGCTGGGTATCGCTCTTTACGAAATCACACGCACACAATCGTTACTTAGGGGCCTTTTTCTTATTCTGATTTTCTTTAAATTTATTCATATGA
Source organism: Juglans cinerea (assembly GCA_961763995.1). NCBI lineage: Eukaryota > Viridiplantae > Streptophyta > Magnoliopsida > Fagales > Juglandaceae > Juglans > Juglans cinerea. The sequence goes on from CAUIVZ010000016.1 coordinate 16,634,468, forward strand.
ATGTAATGTTTTTATGCCGAAATTTGGCAAATATCGTGGCTTATTGTTTCTGGTAGTATTAGTAATGACTATCCTCTTTAAAATTTTTGCTGTGAATTAGCTGCACAAGATTGTATTGCATGTCACAGTGCGCTAGGGGCGTTTGCATTCCTTTTCCTTAATTCGATTCCTTTCTCCGACGAAAACAATGGCAGAACTCCTTCTTTCTGCATTCCTTGACGTGTTGTTTGACCGACTGTTGTCTCCTGAGTTGCTAAAATTTGCTCGCCGAGAGGGAATTCGAGAAGAGCTGGACAAGTGGCTCAAAACCATGACAATAATTCGAGAGGTGCTTGATGATGCAGAGGAGCAGCAACAGACTAAAAAGACAGTAAAAGATTGGCTTGATGATCTCAGAGACTTGTTCTACGACATGGAAGATATACTGGATGAGTTCGCCACAAAAGCTTTGCAACGCAAGTTGATGGCCGCTGAAAGTCAGGCTAGCGCTAGTATGGTACAAAATCTCTTCCCTACTTGTTGTACTTGTTTAACTCCTAGTTCTGTTAAGTTCAAGAATAGGCTGGGGTCAAAGATAGAGAAAATAAATACAAGATTTAATAATCTTGTGACGCAGAAAGATCAACTTAACTTGTTGAAAAATGTTACAAGTCTGATGCCAAGCAAAATAAGAGAGACCACATCTCCCTTAACTTCTTTGGTGACCAAAGATCACATCTACGGTAGGGAGGAAGTCGCAGAGGCTGTACTTCAATTATTGGTCAGTGAAAAACATAGTGATGCTTGGAATAAAGTACCCAATGTGATTCCTATAGTTGGTATGGGGGGTATTGGAAAGACAACATTGGCCCAGCTGGTATACAATGATAAAAAAGTGGAGAGCTTTTTCGATCTGAAAGTATGGGCTTGTGTTTCAGAAGATTTTGATATTACTGCAGTTACAAAAACAATTTTACAATCTTTGACCTCAGAAAACTGTGATGGCAAAGCTCTAAATTGGTTGCAAGAAAAATTGAAGGAGAAACTACTTGGGAAAAGGTTTCTAGTAATTCTTGATGATGTTTGGAACGAGAACTACGCTGATTGGACTCGCATTCGTGCTCCTTTTGAAGTAGGGGCTCCGAGAAGTAGTATTATCGTCACAACTCGTAGCCAGAAAGTCTCGTATCTAATGGGAAACAAGGAAGTTGAGCCTTTTCAATTGGAATTGTTATCAAATGATGTTTGCTTGTCCATATTTTCCCAACATGCATTCGATCATGCAAGAGACATTAGTGCGCATCCAGATCTTAAAGTTATTGGTGAGGAACTCGTTAGAAGGTGTAAAGGCTTGCCATTGGCAGTAAAAACTATTGCAGGAGTCATACGCAGTAAACAAAAAGACCAAAAAGAGTGGGAAAAAGTTTTGAGGAATAAGATGTGGGATATTCCAGCGAAAGAAAGGGAAATTCCTTCCTCTCTTATGGTAAGCTATGACAATCTCCCTTCACATTTAAAGAGGTGCTTTGCATATTGCTCAATACTACCAAAGGACTATGAATTTGAGGAGAAGGAGGTGGTTTTATTATGGATGGCAGAAGGTCTGATTCATCCCCCTGAAGAGGAAATGGAAGATTTGGGTTCCAAATATTTTCACGATCTGTTGTCAAGGTCATTTTTCCAAAAGTCACGTATTAATGAATCAAAATTTGTGATGCATGACCTCATCAATGATTTAGCTCAATCGGTTGCAGGCGATACATGCTATAGAATGGAAGATAGAATTGGGAGTAGTCAGGATGAGGATATTCCTATAAAGCCACGCCACTCATCTTACTTGGGAAGCAAATATGATGTAACTAAAAAGTTTGAGGTTTTCTCTAATTTCACAAGTAGTTTACGTACATTCTTACCTCTCACGCTACCATATCCAGGTTATTGCTATTTGGCTCGCCATGTTCCTTTTGAATTGGTTCCAACATTACGTTGTTTAAGGGTGTTATCTTTCAACGGATATTGTATAACAAAGCTACCGGATTCTATTGGTGAGTTGAAGCATTTGCGGTACCTTGACCTTTCCAAAACTCAAATTAGAGGCCTGCCAAAATCAATAACTAGTATTTACAACTTGCAAACATTGTTGTTGAAGTACTGTAATCGTCTAAAGAAATTACCTTCAATGTTATGCAACTTGGTCAACCTGCTCTGCCTCAACATTGAAGGTGCAGATAGTTTGGAAGGAATGCCTATGCAAATAGGTAAACTAACTTGTCTTCAAACACTGTCTAATCTAGTTCTGGGAAAAGACAGTAGTTGCTCTGGAATAAAGGAGCTTGGACCTTTGAAGCATCTTCGAGAGACACTCTGCATTTCAAGATTAGAGAATGTGATTGAATCGAAGGATGCAAAAGATGCAAAATTAATTGAAAAGACGAAAATTGATGTGTTGTCGCTAGAATGGAGTAGGGACATTGATGAGTCGAAAGACACGACAAGTGAACTAGAGGTACTAAATGGGCTACGACCTCATGATGCTTTGATGGAGTTGGTTATAATTAACTATGGTGGTACAAAATTTCCTAATTGGTTAACATCTCCTTCATTTCCTCGTATGGTCTCCTTGAGATTAGAAAATTGTTACAATTGCACATCATTACCTCCACTGGGGCAATATTTGTCATCATTAAAAAATCTTTGGATCGAGGGTATGGCTAAAGTGAAGAGTGTTGGTTCTGAATTTTGTGGTGGTAATTTAGAGACTCTGCATTTCGATGACATGGAGGAGTGGGAGAATTGGAGTCCTTGTGAAGAATTCCCAAATCTGCATCAGCTTTCCCTTCATAAGTGTCCGAAGCTATTAGGGAAGTTACCAAACAACATTCCTTTACTAAACGAAGTTGAGATAAATGATTGTGCGCAGTTGGTGGTCTCACTTTCATGCTTTCCAGATAAATGCAAATTTAACATTGAAGAATCCAAAGGGGTGGTGTGTGGAAGCAAGGTTATATTCAAATCAATACAATTCTACAGATCACTTTCACCAATTTCAGATGAAGGGCTTGATATGGAAGGGTTGGAAAGGTTAACTATTGACAGCTGTGAGGAGTTGATGACTTTGTGGTCAGACAAGGTGGGATCACTGCCACATCATCTCCCATTTTTACGTGATCTCTACATTAATAATTGTCCCAAACTAGTCTCTTTGGTGGCGGAATCATTACCCAAGGCATTGATGTACAACAACACGTGTCTTCAGTCTATTATAATAGATAAATGTGATTCGCTAACGCATTTTGCAAGAAGCCATCTGCCTCCAACTTTTAAGAGGCTTAGTATATATAGCTGCAAGAGTATGAGGAAATTGGTGGAGGATGATGATAATGATACAAACAACAACAGTACTACTTGCAGTTGTCTTGAGTACTTGTACATTTACAATTGTCCATCCCTTGAATCCTTAACATCAAGCGGGCAATTACCTACCACTCTTCAACACCTCATTATTATCCGTTGTCCGAAGCTGGAGTCAGTAGCCAAGAGTTTTCATCATAACTCATTTCTTACAAGTGAAAAGCTTCAATTGTTGAACGGCATACACAACCTCACCTCGCTTCAATATTTGGAAATACAGTATTGTCCGGGCATTTTATCATTTCCCAAAGAAGGTTTTCCCACAAACCTAACAACACTTAAGATCTCTCATCTTAAAATCACTGAAGCCTTGTTCGATTGGGGCCTGGACAACCTCACTTCTCTTAATGAACTTGAAATTGGTGGATGTCAGCATCTCGTGTCCTTTCCAGAGATGACGTTGCCTGCCTCTCTAACAAGCCTCCGCATCTCAAATTTCTCGAATCTGGAATGCTTGTCTTCCGAGGGCTTAAGAAAACTCACCTCTCTTCAAACACTCCACATTGATATCTGCGACAAGCTCAGGTGTTTTCCAGAGGATGGCCTGCCTCCCTCACTCCTAGAGCTTCGTATCTCTAATTGCCAAAAGTTGATGTCCTTACCAAAGAATGGCCTGCCTGCCTCACTACAGAAACTTGCCATCACTGGATGTCCTCTGCTGGTAGAACGCTGCAAGAAAGAACAGAGAGGAGAGTGGCGCAGGATAGCTGACATCCCTTGTGTTCAAATTAATGGCAAATACCTTTATGAGACAGAAGCGGAGGAATAAATCCAAAGGTAAGTTTGTTCTGGCTCTTATCCAAATTTCCATTTATGGATTTATTATTTTTTTCATTTATGGATTTGCTTCTTGTCAAATTGTTGATTGCATGACATTGGGTTATGAATATGAATGTTAAGGATGTCTTTACATCCATATAAATACAGAAATCGGTATAGAAAAAAATCCTCTGTTTTACCGATTAAGAATATGAATATATATATATAATGGCTGATGAATATTTATTTGTTCAATGCTTGCAGATTGTTCAAAAGACTGACGCAAGTTGTTGCAACTTCCGACTGCCATCTGAAAATTGGATGTGCAAGTAATATTGCTTTTCTCTTGCTATTAATTCTGCTATTCATATCCACATAATCAATGTCTGGCTACCTTTCATGTTACATCGAATGATTGAATTTCAACCGTTACTACCATGTATAAACTACTACCACTTCTTGCTACCAACTGGTTAAGGCTTATCTTCTTCTCTTCTTTTCTCCAAAAGAACTGTCTTCCTTGTCCAATTCATTCCTACCGAGGATGGACAAAGAATGATCTCTGTGCTCTCTTTAAAAAAATTGAGTATAAACTGTTGCCCATGTAGATAATGATAGTACCATTGAAAAAGATCATAAAAGGTTAAATTCTCGTATGAATTAGTAGTGTTGGATCGGAATTCTATTTTTTGTGTTTATTATGGTTGTGACAGTGTAACGAGCATACTCAAATACATTTCTGCATTCCTGACAAAAGACTCAATTTAACATTTTAGAGACCCAAAATTGAGACCCAAGTTTGCTGAGATCATGGCTGCTTTGAAGCCGTTGGAGAAGCCAATAACCAGTTCTCAAGTTCCCAGGCCAAGCACATTCACAGGCAGTGGCCGTCAGAAGCCTCTGCCATTACAAATTGCAGAAGAAGCAGGCTAGAAGAGCAAACTATACCATCATACTCTCTGTCATTGGACTGCAAAAATATGGGGTGAAGTTCTAGATTGCCTTGGACAAGTCTGCAAAAATATGGGGGGGTTGATTTCCCTACTTTCAATCCAATTTGAGATTGTGATTCTATTTTCTCAATTCCCTTTTTTCCCCATTACAGTGCAGCTATCCTCAAGGTTGTATATTTGTTTATAGAAATCCATTGAAATTGTTGTAATCAATGTTTGGAAAATTTTTCTTTTTTGTGGAGTTCTTCCATTTTGATTTTCTAACTTTTTTTTGAAGTATAAATGGTATATTTCATTAGCAACAAAAGTCTGTACGTATTCTTCAGTACAAGTAAGAGCCAATTTGGCCAGTAAATGAGCTACATTATTAGCTTCCCTATGGGTAAAATTCACAACCCAGTTCAAATTGTCCTCAAGCATTCTTCTGGTATCTTCAATTATGACTCCATAATCTGCCCATATTTCCTCCTTGCTATATGTGTCCTTTACAATTACCAGTGTGTCTCCCTCCAAAATCACATTGGATAGACCCAACTCTAGACATAGGTTCATGGCTCTTCTCAGAGCATGTGCCTCAGCCATAACAGGCTTCAAGTGAGCATTCATCATTGAGCAAAGACAAGCAAGACTTCCGAGTCTCTGATTATAACCCCAATACCCACCTTTTTATTCTTCACATCAAGAGCTACATCCGAATTCACTTTACAAACCATAGTATCAGGTTTCTCCCACCTAACCAAACTCCTGCCCATATGATTAGGTTTGAGGTTAATGTTTGCTGCTCTGAAATCATCCATGTTCTGCTTAGCAGCAGGAGTAGTGACCTCAGGCTCTCAAACTTCTTCTCAAAGATGAATGAGTTTCTTCTCAGCCAGATTCTCCACTAAGCCAACCTCTTCTTCTTCCAAGCACATATTCAATTGTATTTGTTTCCATAATTCCATAAAATCCCCTGCTGTGCTAGCTCACTTATGGACTGGACTATCATTTTTATTTTCCAACTGAATTCACACAAAGACAGACTGCAATCTGGATTAGTTGTTAGTACAAGGATGAGCAATAGACAACATTCCCTTTATGTTCTACAACTATTTAACAGATCGAACAGTCCATTTTACAACCAACCAAGTCTCTTCCTCATTCTACTTTATGCAACAACCACTGCTTGATGCTTGGTCGCCGTTACTTCTTCATCCATGGTGATGATTTTCTCTAAACAACCAAGACTTGTGGCTGTTCAATTTGTTTTGGCTTCCAAAATTTTCTTATCTTGAGATTTCTTGGATTTTCATGATCTTATGCAAGAATGCTTCCTCCACATTCAGATTATCTAGTGCAGATGTTTCCATGAATTACCCAAATCAGATTTCTCTCTGGCTTCTGGGTCCCATCTGAGTTGGATTAATATTATCTCTCTCTTCTTAACTATCATTACAACGTTGGGGAAAACATCAATGGAGAAAGTCCTCTGGCTGAGCTTAAATTGTACCCACCCTTACAAGCAACTTTAGCTGAGTTTCTCCAATATTAAAAAAAAAAAAAAAAAAAAAAGAAAATCCCTCAGCTTTGGTGTTCTATAATTCTTATATCTGTTTCTGGATTTATTTTGTCTTTCATAATCTATATATTTGGAACCAATCTATATAGAAGAAGTTTGATCAATCTAAATGAAAGGTGGGTGATAAAGAAATAAAAAAACACTGATATAGAAAGCATTGCAAACTTTATATTCCTGTAAGCCTTGAGATAAGATTTGATTTCCCAACCCCAGAGTCTCCAGTAAAGAACTGTCTCGAATAGATAATCACAATCTTCATCATATGCATCAGCCATTTACTTTGTATTCTTTTGCTCTAAATCTCTCAAATCAAGAAAGAAAGAAAAAAGGAAAAGAAGAAAACTTAGAGAAGAAAATGATGTTTATAAAAAGTGGGAAATATCTATATCTATATCAGTGTGTATATATATATATATGTATGTATTTCGAACAAAGTACTTTTAGCAATTCCTTTGGCATTGTTTTTTGAAGGGTACAGAGTATTTACATGTGAAAACATTGAGGAAAAGACATCATGGCTGTTTCCTGATGTTATCAAGATCTGTGGGTGTCATTAACAAATAGGCCAAATATTAATTTTCATATTTAATATTTATGCTTATGTGTCAAGCTTGATTAGAAGGTCTTCCCTCATACAAATTGATGATTTAGCTTATTCGGAAGCAAATTAATTAATTTTGGTTGCTCTAAAAGTTGTTTATTAGTGATCATAATTAATCATTCCAATGAATTTTCTCGTCCGAAACATATATTTTTTTAAGAGCATAATTTCTATGAAGAAAGTGTGGCAAAGTAAAAGACAGTTTTATGTCAGCAAAAGAAGAAATCTCTTAAACTTCATGTCTAGTGAAGACCAATTCGGTTAAACTTACCAAAATAAAAAGATTAACTATTACAATTCCAATTTCTGAAGATTAGAAGCGGTCTTAATCCGAAGAATCAATACATTCATAGCAATTTTCTCTCCATTTTCACATGGCTTTCCCAATCACCAACTTTGTAACCTGTATTTCTTACCATTTCTGAAAACACCAGATGGTTGGGATCCAAATTGTGAGAAGGTAAGACCTTTCAAATAGGGAGAAAAGGTTGCGTTTGGATGTTGAGCTGAGTTGAGAATAGTTGAGATTAGTTGAGTTCTTTATAAGATGAGTTCAGATGCATTTATGGGAAATTGAAAAAGATTGTGAGTCCCACATTTAAAGAGGTCTTGAGTTGAAAAAGGTTGTGGGTCATACATGTAAAGAGGTCTTGAGGTGAGTGATGTTTAGTGATTTAAGAGTTGTGTGTTTGGATGTTGGATTAGACTTAAATTTGAACTCGATTCACATGAGCTCAGTTGTTTCCATGTTCCAAACTTAGCCTTATATCTACTTTTATAGTCAAGTTGACAGATTGTAGTCTCATTATTAATCTTGCTTGCTAATGTGCTGTTTTTTTCTCCAAGATGGAAGAATCAATATTTGTAATCCTGGGGCAAAATCTTTGCTTCTCCAAACAATGACTTAATGGGCAAATTTTTTTAATATCTCAAATTTTCAGACCAGACCTATTTTTTTTTAAAAGAATTTTTCTTTCAAGTTAATACTCTTTTTCTTCCAAACTAATAAGCTAAATAGACTAGCCATTACATTCGGATTTTCGTGTTCTCTTTTTCATGTGTGGCAGGCCAGATTATTATTTTTTATATTTTTAAAGTACATGAATAGTTTTTTAAAATATTGAAGCAGATTTTAAAACATTAACACATCCAAGTTAACGTATAAACTATTTGGCATTAGACTTATTGAATGTCAAGAGTTTTAAGAGTTTATGGGCATAGTTGAGCCTAGATAGTTATGATTTTTTCAGCCAATCTGTCTATTCAGCAAATAAATAACAGTTATATCTATCAATATGTATGGTCTTGGACCATCAATAATGATTTTTCTTTAGAGTTCAGCTACTTGATCGATCCACTTACTTCTATTATGTTAATCTTAATTACTACTGTTGGAATTATGGTTCTTATTTATAGTGACAATTATATGTCTCATGATCAAGGATATTTGAGATTTTTTGCTTATATGAGTTTTTTCAATACTTCAATGCTGGCTCGAAAAGTTAAGGATTAGTAATCCTTAGTCTAAAAAACAGTTGAAGCTCTTATTTGCACACAAAATTAGTTGGAAGCTCCCTCCATTAATTATGACTCTCAAGACTTTATGGAAAATGCTGAAAGCTATAAGTTTGAAAATTGTAAGATTGATTTTGAAATATCATATATTTTTATGTAGTTGTTTTAATAATTATATTTTGAACATAGTTTTCTTTTTTTCTTCGTGCAGATAATTTTCAATAATGTTTTGAATAAGGGGTTTGTCAAGCTGTGTCTGCTGCTTTTAAATCTGGTTCCTGGTTTACAGGCCTGAATGACACTTACATTGCTTTAATTCCCAAACTCCCAAAACCAGAAAATGTCTTGGCAAATAGGCTGAAAATTTTCCTCCCATCTATTATCTCCCCTACACAAAGTGCATTTGGTTATGGCCAGGTTGATCACTGACCGTTTTATCATAGCTTATGAATCAATGCATACTATGCAATGCAAATTATATGGGAGGGATGGATTTATGGCCCTTAAGCTCGATATGTGCAAGGCTTATGACAGGATAGAGTGGTCCTTCCTTGAAGCTATCATGGAGAAGCTGGGTTTTGCTAGAAGTTGGATCGAGCTCATTATGAGATGTGTCACAACAGTTTCATATTCACTTCTTATCAGTGGCAAGCCACACAGGAAGTTCAAACCTACCAGAGGTATTAGACAGGGTGATCCTCTCTCACCCTATTTTTCTATTCTTTGCTTTGAAGCCCTTGGCCATTTGTTAAACAAAGCTGAAGCTGCAAGTCATATCACTGTTGTTCCCATTGCTCGAGGTCAGCTCCATATTACTCACTTATGTTTTGCAGATGACAGACTTCTCTTCTGCAGGGCCAACACACTGGAGTGGAACAGGTTGATCAACCTTTTGGAGACTTACGAATTGGCTTCTGGTCGAAGACTTATAAAGAAAAAACCACCATATACAAAGGCTGAAACTAAGAAAGCCATCATCAGTATAGCTGGTGTCAGAGCAACTCAATCCTATGAGAAATATCTTGGACTTCCAGCCATGGTGGGCAGAAGTCGAGTCAGCTCATTCAACAGCATATTAGACAAAGTGAGAATTCGAATCAGCAACTGGAAAATGAAGTTCCTCCCTCAAGCTGGCAAGGAGATATTGATTAAGGCTGTGATCTAGGCAATTCCTACTTATTGCATGGGAATCTTCAAAATCCCCAAGTCAGTTTTGGTGGATATAAATAGAATTATGCAGAATTTTTGGTGTGGAAAAAAAGAGAGAGAAAAAAGGAAACACTGGATTACTTGGCAGCAGATGGGAAAAAGGAAGTCTATAGGGGACTTGGGCTTCCGAGACCTGGAAGATTTTAATTTGGCTATGCTTGCCAAACAATGTTGGAGACTGGTGCAAAACCCAGATTCACTTGCAACAAAAGTACTTGGCTTAAAATATTTCTCAGGTGGGGACTTTCTTAATGCAAAGCTGGGAAGGAAGCCATCTTTTTGTGGAGAAGTTTTATGGTCGCAAAGCCTTTGTTAGAAAAAGGTCTTTTCTGTACAGTGGGTAATGGCAACTCTATCTAGATTTGGTCTGACAAGTGGGTTCCCCAGCCCACTTCTTTCAAGATCCAGAGTCAAGTCATAGTACTACAAGAAGATGCAAAAGTAGTAGAATTAATAGACCAAGAGACAAAACAGTGGAATCAAGAACTGATTAAGGAAGTTTTCTCAACTGAATAAGCAGAGATCATTTGAAAGATCCCACTAAGGCCTTGTGGTAGTGAAGATAAACAAATCTGGAGATGCACAAAATATGGTTTCTTCACTGTAAAAAGTTCTTTCCATCTCCAAGGGGAAATTGTTGAGAGAAAGAAGGGTCAAGGTTCTGTTGGCACCCATCAAAAGGAAAATTGGGAGAGGCTGTGGGGATTGAGAGTTCCCAGTGCGGAGAAGTTGTTTCTATGGAAAGGATGTCATGATGGTTTGCCTATTAACCTCAAGCTGTTTAGAAAGGAAGGTTATTGACAGCCCAAAGTGCCCCATATGTGATCAAGAAGAAGAGACAAAAGAGCATGCACTGTGGACATGTGAGTCTGCCAGGGATGTCTGGTCTCAGTGCTGAAGCTACAAAAGGACAAAATTATCAACCAGACTTTTAAGGACACTGTGACTTTTATGCTACATAGTTTGGACAGTGAAGAATTAATAGAGTTTGCAGTGGTGACATGGAGTCTTTGGAAAAGGAAGAACGATTTCATCTTGCGAACAAGATTTCTTACTCCTAATAGACTGCTTAAATAGATCTCTCAAAGAATGCAGGACCTCAAAGCTATTAATCTGTCTTTTCCAATTCAACAGACCCTTACCCCAGTGGATAGATGTTGTATGGGTTGCTCCTCCAAAGGATATCATCAAGATCAATTGGGATGTTGCAGTTGACAAGAACACTTGTAAAATTGGCGTGGGAGCTGCTGCAAGGGACTGGGAAGGACATGTTCTGGCTACTATGAGGTTGAACAAATCCCTTTTTCCAGATCCATTTTTAGCTGAAATATATGCTGCCCTTCATGCAACTATTCTAGGGATTGAGCTGGGTTTCAAGAGGATCATTCTAGAAGGGGATGCTCTTCTTGTTGTGAAGGCTATTGAAAGTACAGAAACAACTTTGGACAGTAAAGGCATGCAGTTTTGTGATGTTAAAAAAATGCTTTCTCAGTATGATAGCTGGGCTGTTAAACATGTAAGGAGAGAAGCAAATATTGTTGCTCAGGCTCTAGGACAAAATGCATTATCTATCTCTGATTTGATCACCGACATAGTGGAAGTTCCATTTTCTGTTCAATCTCTTTTATAGAGTCTTTTATCAATAAAATATTTTCTTCCCCTCAAAAAAAAAAAAGAAAAAGAATACAAGGTGTTTGTAACTTCTTGGGGTCTGTATTCATCATATATATTGAAATTCTTGCAATTTTTATTTTACCTTCTGAAAATATGTTTAACTTGCACATGAGATTAGTTCTCACAGGTGCCACACCTCCACAAATGTATGTTGTTTACTCAGTTTATGATTATGTTTTGTTTTTCAAGTTTTGGCTAGTTGTTGGTCTGTTTGTGGGATTGGAATTGTTGGAAATATTTTCAAAATGATTAATTATATATTTTATTTATTAATAATATTTCTGGGATGATTTTGGAAGTCGTGAATTATTTCCGAACAGTTTTCACAAACACGTAGAGTAATAACTTTTCGTTCACAACTTTTGGCCATCATAAATAGACCCATTGGCCTGCCATTTGAGGATCCCGGAATTCAATTTCGAATTCTCTCTCTCTCCCAAATTTTTCACTTCTTCAAAATTTGTTAGAATCTGTTTGTTCTCGAGAAAACAAATTTCTAATTTCTTGGTTGAATAGCAAAATCTGAGGGTATTCGGGGTCTAATTTCGTGTGTGCATAACGCAGTTAGACAAATAGACTTGTTTTGTGTTTCATTGTATCTTAGAGGCAAATTCGCTTGTGACCCTTGTGCATACCGTTATTGGTGGGGGCGAATATTGTCTTAAGGAAAGCGACATTATAACACGCCTTGAAGCAAACTTTTCTCTCACTATTTATTGTTTTGCAGCCCCTTTGTACCAACAGGAATTAGCTATTATTTTGGTTTCTGATTTGGGTATCTTTCGGATGATGCTTTTAATACTTGCAGAATGACAGAAGAAGCTGTGCTACAAGTGGAAATATATGGGCTCCAGACATGCCTACCCTGGGTTCCATTTCAAGGGCTGCTTTTGAAATAGATGAGTTAATTATACGAGAATTGTGGAAATCCTGCACAAAAGGTTCAAGGAATTGTTGAAAAATAATGATGTGCGTATTGTGAAATGGAAAGCTTCACCATATATTCCTTTTCCATTGATTTCCTGGATCTGCTGAAGTGCATACTTGGGAACCCTTTATTCATTGCGTATGCTTTTCCACCTCTGTACCAATAAAAGGTATTTTCGATCTGGTTAAAGCAATACCCTTTATGGTTGGTATGCTGAATGTCTAACTATTTGCACATGCAATTTTTTCTTTTCAAACTGGCAAATTGCTGAACTTGACAAATTATTGGGGTCCAAAACTGCTACGTTTTGATCGAAGGGAAAGTTGCAATTGGTAAGAGAAAAGTGCATGTTCCAAGGCCTTCTCTGTATGCCTATTAGTAGGAATAGATGGAATCATTAATTAATGTTTGGCAAACATGAGCTCCCAAATTAATTAATGCATGAGCATCTCTGTATGCCTATTGGTTTTCGAAAATTGCATGTTTGGCATAAAAGATTTAAGATGGAGGCTGCTTGGATGCAAAATCAGTCTAATTTTGGTTTGATGCTGTGGGATATGATGAAGTATAAAGATGTTGAGTTTGTCTTAATTTTCTTAACTATTGCTTGGGGAATATGGCGATGCAGGAATGTTAGTTTGTATGAAGCCACTGATTGGATTCCTGAAGGATAAGCTGAGTTTTGATGGGATCTTAGTCAGGATTCACTAAAAGCTGGCTATGAGCAGAAAGGAAGAGACTGTTGCAGATGTGGAGGCCAGTGCAGCACTTAGAGGCCTACAAACGGCCTTATTCTAGCAAAGATCAAATACCTGCTTCAGACTTTCGATTTCTATGAAGTATCCCATGTTTGTGGAGAATGCAATGGAGCTGCGCATTTACTTGCTATTCATGCCAAATGTATGGTGGAATTCTCCCCCTGATTTTATTCTACAAAGAACTCTTGTAGATGCTGCTATGTAATTACTTTATTTAGTCACTAATGAAATATTCAATTATCAAAGAAAAAAGTTTGGCTCACGTGGAGCCTAGGGTCCCGAGCATATGAGAGATTTTTTAAATTTAAATAGGTCAGCAAGTGGAAGACTCTCCGTTAAACTTTTTGCGTGAGAGTATCATTACTTTTTGCAAGAAGACAGTTTCCTCATCAACTCTAAAGCAGCTATACATACACACTTAGCTGTAAGAATATGAGGAAATTGGTTTAGGAGGAGGATGATAATACCAACAACGGTTGCCGCAGCACCTCATCTCTGATGAGTATTTCTTTTGATCTTCGATGCTTGCAGATGGTTCAAAAGACCGTTGCAAATTGTTGCAGCTTCCAAGTGCCATCTGAAAAATGAATGTGCAAGTACTAATGTCTTAATTTGTTTACTGTCTTTGGTTAAAATTACCATAAACACTTTGATCCTGAAATGGACATCTATTCGCCAATATTTCCTGCCACTAAGCGCTACTGTTTCTATTGGTTCCTCAGCAACTAAAGGATGTATTATTTATGTACAACAGAATATTCAACACTTTTCTGGTAATTTGGGATTGGTGAATTGCTCTTTGTTGAGTGGTCTTGCAATGATTCTTTTACTCCTCTTAACTTGAAGAGATTGATGCTTGGGATGACAACAAACTGAGATACAGCAGGGCTATAACATCACGGCCTCTCTTTCATCTAATAGCACCCTTAATTCTATTAAAAAAAATACGCCTCTGTCTAAAGTTCTTGTTTCTTAGAGTTGGTGATGGTGGGCATTTTAGCCATTTTATCAATTAAGTTATATCGAGCTCTTGAATTTTTGAGGAAGTTGGAACCACCTGGGTATTGGATAATCAAAGTCCTAATTTGTTTGTGAAAAGTCATTGAGCGCATGTGCTGCACTGTTTTGACTTTTGTCCTTAAGATTCATTTTTGTCGACTAATAATGGAACTTTGGATTTGAAAGAAAACATATGGTAACTGGAAGATATATAAACAATCACTTGTTCCAACATTTATTGTAGCTATATGTGCACATAAAAGGTTACTAGTTGTGTGTCTCATTTTGTCTGTTCATCTATATTGCCCAAAACCCAGTCTTTTCATTTTACTTCTCTGTTTTTCCTACAGAAGATTTCAAGGTAGGTGGTATTTATTTTGGGTAGGGCTGTAAAAAAAGAAAAGAAAAAGGGTGAACCAGTGAATCCAACCGAACCGGGGTGCTAGGTCCAATTCGGAACTGGTCCGGTCTAGTTCCAATTCCTAATAATCAAAACCAGTTAGAAATCGGTCTGGTTTCGGTTTTGATATTTAGAACACTGGTTTGAACCGAACCAAACTGGTAGATATATATTTTTTAATTTTTTTTATTATATTATATTATATATTATATTATATGCTAATTGTTAATTTATAGAATATGAAATTTTAATCTTTTTTTTATATATATTATTCTTATAACATAAAATTAATATAACATTTGATTATGATATAACATAAATTAACCTTATAATTTTTAATAAAACATTTGAATTTTGATAGAACGTATAACATTTGTAGCTGGAGTTAGTAGTCAAGAGTTTTCATCATTACTCATTTCTTACATATATCACCTTCCAGTCTTGTGAAAATCTTCAATTCTTGAACGGCATACACAACCTCACCTCTCTTCGAGATTTGAAAATAAAGAATTGTCCGAGCATTTTATCATTTTCCAAAGAAGGTTTTCCCACAAACCTAACAACACTCAAGATCTCTCATCTTAAAATCACTGAAGCCTTGTTCGATTGGGGGCTGGACAACCTCACTTCCCTTAATGAACTTGAAATTGGTGGATGTCAGCATCTCGTGTCCTTTCCAGAGATGACGTTGCCTGCCTCTCTAACAAGCCTCCGCATCTCAAAATTCTCGAATCTGGAATGCCTCTCTTCCGAGGGCTTAAGAAAACTCACCTCTCTTAAAACACTCCAGATTTCTAACTGCGACAAGCTCAGGTGTTTTCTAGAGGATGGCCTGCCTCCCTCACTACAGAAACTTGAAATCGATGAATGTCCTCTGCTGGTAGAACGCTGCAAGAAAGAACAGAGAGGAGAGTGGCGCAGGATAGCTGACATCCCTTGTGTTAAAATTAATGGCGTATACATTTACGACACAAAAATAGAGGAATAAATCCAAAGGTAAGTTTGTTCTGGCTCTGATCAAAATTTCCTTTGAATCTTGAACGGTGGCATTGGAGAGATCCCGTCACTCCTATTGCATGCTGCGACTCTGGTTGGGTATGCTGAATGTCTAACTATTCTTCTTCTGGTTTTTTGTTTTCCATGCAAAGAGATAAGGTCTTCGAAAATGCAATTTTTTATTTTCAAATCGGAAAATTGTTGAACTTGACAAATGATCGGGCTCCAAAACAGCTACATAACTAGATATTGTTCCTCTGATTTTGTCATGATCAGCAGTATGACAACTGCTAAGGAAAATTGCATGTTCCAAGGCCTTGTCTCTATGCCAATTAGCAATATGCCTAGAAGTAGGAATAGATTGAACCATCTATACATATATATATATATATATATATGTTTAGTGTTTAAAGTCCTTGTATGGATTTATTATTTTTTTCATTTATGGATTTGCTTCTTGTCAAATCGTCGACTGCATGACATTGGGTTATGAATATGATTGTTAAGGATGTGTTTACATCAATATAAATACAGAAATCCGTATAAAAAAAATCCTCTGTTTTACCGATTAAGAATATGAGTGTATATATATATATATAGGCTGATGAATATTTATTTGTTCAATGCTTGCAAATTGTTCAAAAGACTGATGCAGGCTGTTGCAACTTCCTGCTGCTATCTGAAAATTGGATGTGCGAGTAATATTGCTTTTCTCTTGCTATTAATTCTGCTATTCATATCCACATAATCAATGTCTGGCTACCTTTCATGTTACATTGAATGATTGAATTTCAACCGTTAATACCATGTATAAACTACTACCACTTCTTGCAATCAATTGGTTCGGGCTTATCTTCTTATATTCTTTTCTCCAAAAGAACTGTCTTCCTCATCCAATTCATTCCTACTGAGTATGGACAAAGGATGATCTCTGTCCTCTCTTTAAAAAAATTGAGTCCAACTGTTTCCCAAGTAGATAATGATAGTGCCATTGAAAAAGATCATAAAAGGTTAAATTCTCTTATGAATTAGTAGTGTTGGATTGGAATTCTATTTTTGTGTTTTTATGGTTGTTATAGTGTAACAAGCATGCTCAAATTCATTTCAGCATTCCTGACAAAAGACTCAATTGAACATTTTAGAGACCCAAAATTGAGACCCACGTTCACTGAGATCATGGTTGCTTTGAAGCCGTTGCAGAAGCCAATAACCAGTTCTCAAGTTCCCAGGCCAAGCACATCCACAGGCAGTGGCCGTCAGAAGGCTCTACCATCACAAACTGCAGAAGAAGCAGGCTAGAAGAGCAAACTATACCATCATACTCTCTGTCATTGGACTGCAAAAATATGGGGTGAAGTTCTAGATTGCCTTGGACTAGTCTGAGAAAGTGATGGGTTGATTTCCCTACATTCAAACCAATATGAGATTGTGATTCTTTTTTCTCAATTCCCTTTTTACTCCATCACAGTGCAGCTATCCTCAAGCTTGTATATTTGTTTGTAGAAAACCAATGAAATTGTTGTAATCAATGTTTTGAAATTTTTTCTTTTTGTGGGGTTCTTCCATTTTGATTTTCTAACTGAATTGATACAAAGACATAATGCAATCTGCATTAGTTGTTACTACAAGGATGAGAGCAAAGGACAACATTCCCTTTATGTTCTACAACTATTTAACAGAACACTCCATTTTACAACTAACCAAGGTGATTGCCATTTCATAAAAAATACTAAAACTTTTTGTTGCTTTGAGCTTTTAAGTTTTACATTTTCTCGTTCAATTTTGATTTTCATGATCTTATGCAAGAATGCTTCCTTCACATTCAGATTCTCTTGTACTGCAGATGTTTATGTGAATTACCCAAATCAGATTTCTCTCGACTTCTGGGTCCCATCTGACTTGGATTAATATTATCTTTCTCTTCTTAATTATGATTACAACATAGGAGAAAATATCTATGGAGAAAGTTCTCTGGCTGAGTTTAAACTGTACCCACCCTAATCAACTTTAGCAGAGTTTCTCCAATAATAATAATAATAAATAATAATAAAAAAATCCCTCAGCTTAGCTGTTTTATAATTCTTATATATGTTTCTGGATTTATTAATTGTTTTTCATTATCTATATATTTGGAACAAATCTATATAGAAGAAGTTTGATTAATCTAAACGAAAGGTGGGTTATAAAGAATAAGAAAACACAGATAAAGAAAGGATTGCAAACTTTATATTCCAGTATGCAAATTCAACCCCAATAGTGGACTTGGAATCTACTGGAATTCCTCTTTTGCAAACCTTCAGATAAGATTTGATTTCCCAACCCCAGAGTCTCCCGTAAGAACTATCTTCATGAATAGATAATCACAATCTTCATGAAATGCATCAGCCATTTATTTTGTATTTCTTTTGCTCTGAATCTCTCTGATCAAGAAAGTCAAAAGGAAAATAAAGAAGAAAACTTTGAGAAAAAAATGAAGTTTATAAGAAAAGGGAAATATCTATATGATCTATATCAGTATATATATTTATGTATTTCAAACAAAGTACTTTTAGCAGTTCCTTTGGCATTGTTTTTGGAGGGTACAGAGTATTTATATGTGAAAACATTGAGGAATTGAAAAGAAATCATGGCTATTTCCTGATGTTATTAATTTTCATATTTAATATTTATGCTGATGTGTCAAAGCTTGATTATAAGGTCTTCCCTAATACAAATTGATGATTTAGCTTATTTAATTTTGGTTGCTCTAAAAGTTGTGTATTAGTGATCATAGATTTTCTTAGAAGTTGGTGAATGAACACCATCATTTTCTGCAATCCCCCTCCCCTACATGAAAAATCCCAAGGAACATGGGCTCAAACTTTCGGTCCATTATTCATTCCAGTAACTGAATGAGGCTTTTGTTGAGAGTTTTCTATCCCCTTCTCTTATATCTTTCATTCCTTTGAATTTTTGTTTTACAAGGTTGTCATGAGGACTCAGATTATTACCTTAACTAATTTCAAATCACCCAGAGTTTTGGACTCAGATTCTAGGGGATCGAAAATCTACCAAGGAGACAAGTTGAGCGATGAGATAAGATGAAAATTGAATAAAATATTATTAGAATATTATTTTTTAATATTATTTTTGTTTTAAAATTATTTGTATTTTGTTTAAAAGTTAAGAAAAGTTGTAATAATTAGATGAGACGAGCTGACATGGTTTGTGTTTGTAGCCTTTTAGAGATATCCTTGAAAATCACGTATGCTCTATCTGTATTGTGGAACAAAGGATTTGTGATCTTCAAATAGTATAAAACGAGAGCTTTCTTCTTTGTAACAGCACCTGTTATCTTATGTTTATGCTTATGCTTAACCACTTACTTTACTCAGATCATCCATTGGGGTTATGAATATAAATACAGAAATTGGTAAAGAAAAATAAAATCCTCTGTTTTACTGATTGAGAATATGAATATCTATATATATAAGCTGATAAATATTTATCTGTTCAATGCTTGCAGATGGATGGCATTTCTCATAACAAATAATTGGCTCTAATTCTCAGTGGGGTGGGCCAAGCTCACAAACATTAGCTTGCGCTCTTCAAACCCCATATATTTGCTGTTTTCACATTGGCAGGATCATGGATTCCTTCTCTGCCTCAACATTGTCAAATTGGTTTGAATGCCCTTTACCGAGGGTTTGCTTTCATTATATAGAAGAGGATTTACAAGATTGTTGCCAGATTCTATGCGTCTAAGATGCTATACAAGGTAAGTATTTTCATCAAAGTCTAATCTAGCGAGAAAGGAAACTATCACCAAAAATACAATAAATCATATCCCAAATCATATCTCCGTAACATCCGTAACATCCCCCCTCAAATTGATGCTGGTAGATCAAGAAGCATCAATTTGTCAACTAAGAACTGATGCCGGTGCCGAGAAAGAGCTTTAGTGAAAATGTCGGCAGTTTGATGTTCGGTGGAAATGTGAGGAAGAGTAATCACATGTTTGTCAAAGGATTCTCGTATGGAGTGACAATCGACTTTGATATGTTTCGTACGCTCATGGAAGACAGGATTAGCAGCGATCTGAATAGCACTGGTATTATCAGTATGAAGAGGAGTGGACTGAAGCTGAGGAAAATCAAGTTCACCCAATAACCCACGAAGCCATGTGATCTTAGAGCATGCGGAAGACATAGCACTATACTCAGACTCAGTGGAGGACTTGGAAACTCTGTCTTGCTTCTTACTCTTCCAAGAAATGAGTGCATTGCCTAAAAACATGCACCAGCCAGTAACAGAGCGACAAGTATCCGCACATCCAGCCCAATCAGCATCACTATACCCCACCAACTGTAATGAAGATTCCTTAGAAAAGAATAACCCACGTGTAGAGGTGCCCTTCAGATATCGGATAATGCGGCGGACAACAGCTAAGTGAAGATGTCGGGGGGCTTGCATAAATTGACTAACCTGCTGCACAGCAAAAGAAATGTCAGGACGAGTAATCGTCAAGTAGTTCAAACTCCCAACGAGCTGTCGATACAAGGATGGATCTGAGAGAAGTTCGCCTTCCTCCTGACGAAGCTTAAGATTTACTTCCAAGGGAGTAAGAACAGAGTTACCCGATTGGAGACCAGCCAATGAAATCAGTTCTTGTGTGTATTTATGCTGATGTAACAATGTACCAGTCGGAGTAATTTGCACCTCAAGGCCAAGAAAGTACTGCAAGGGACCAAGATCTTTCATGTGAAAAGAGGCCTTGAGATGCAGCTGTAATTGCTTAATTAACTCAGTATCAGAGCCAGTAATCACAATGTCATCAACATATACCAGAAGCAATACAATTCCTGTAGAAGTCTTGCGAAGAAACAGAGAGGAATCAAACTGACTCTGAGTAAAGTGAAAAGCAAGTAAAGTAGAGCGAAATTTATCAAACCATGCACGCGGAGCCTGTTTCAATCCATACAAAGATCGGTGTAGCCGACAAACCTCTGAGGAAGGTGTAGTAAACATGCCTGGAGGTGGAGACATATAGATTTCTTCCTTTAAGTCCCCATGTAGAAATGCATTCTTCACATCCATCTGCCGGAAAGACCATCTCTGCGATGCAGCAAGTGCCAAGATAGTCCGTACAGTAGTCATTTTGGCAACAGGTGCAAATTTCTCTTCATAATCAATACCATACTCCTGCCGGTTCCCAAGGGTTACGAGACGAGCCTTATATCGGTCAAGTGAGCCATCAGACTGAAACTTGACTGAGTACACCCATTTACAGCCAATAAGTTTGACACCAGAGGGACAAGTCAAAAGATCCCAAGTGTGATTGTCTTGAAGAGCTTAGATTTCTTCTTGCATGGCCTGCTGCCAACATACTTGGGTGGCTGCCTGAGTATAAGAGCGAGGAACATAAATAGTGTCGAGAGTGGCAGTAAGCGAGGTATGAGAAAAACCATACATATCTGGTGGATGTGTAACTCTGGTGGAGCGTTGAGTTATCGTAGAATCAGATGAAAGATCAGTGTCTTGAAGAGGCATTGAAGGAGGATGTCTATGATAAACCATACCTGGTTTAAATCGCTCAATAGAAGAAGACTCATCATGAAAAGCGGGTAGAAGAGTAATAGAAGGATCGGAAATAACCTGAGACTGAAAAAAAATATTGATTTTCAAAGAAAATCACATTTCGTGAGATCCGAAATTTGCTCGCATGAGCATCATAACAAACAAATCCTTTCTGAGTAGGACTATATCCCATAAAAGCACACGTGACAGACTGGGCAGCAAGCTTGTGACGATCAACAGGTGGCAGATGAACAAAACAAACACACCCAAAAGTATGAAAGAATTGATACTCAGGAGATATGCCAAATAATCGAAAATAGGGAGAATCATAATTTAGGGTGGCAGTAGGCAAACGATTGATTAGATAAACAGCAGTGGATAAAGCTTCTACCCAGAACTTAGAAGGAACAAATGAATCAATCAGCAAAGTACGGACAACATCTAAGAGATGACGATTCTTACGCTCAGCGACTCCATTTTGTTGAGGGGTATAAGGACAAGAACGCTGAGAAATGATCCCTTTTTGTTGAAGATAAGCCTGAAAGGAATGAGACATGTATTCCCCCCTGAGTCGAAGCATAAGATTTTGATACAAGTACTGAATTGTGTCTCGACAAGTGCAACAAACTTTTGAAAAATAGAGAACACGTCAGCTTTAGAACGAAGAAAATAGATCCAAGTAAATCGACTATAATCATCGATAAACGTCACAAAATAACGATACTGATCATGAGAAATAATAGGACTGACACCCCAAACATCAGTATGCACAATCTCAAAGCAAGTAGAAGCATGACTACCATGCACAGGAAAAAGGTAATATTTTACTTTTACCAAGACGACAAGTAGCACAATCAAAAGATACAGGAGACGAAGAAGAAGAATCTTTATTGCCCAAAAAACCATGTTTCAAAAGATGAGTCAAGACAACAGAATTAGGATGACCTAATTTCTTATGCCAGACTTCATTATTATTGGCAGTAGTCGTACAAGCAAAAGAAACAACATTAGGAATAGAAAACTGTAAAGGAAATAGACGTCCCACTTTAGGCACCTTCGCGATCACTGTCCCCGACACCTGATCCTGCACAAGACAACCACCACGAGAGAAATGAACATCACAATTATTATCTACCAATTGTCCAACAGAAATCAAATTGGTAGATAAACCAGGAGAGATAAAAACATCTCGAAATGAAGAACCCAAAGTACCAATGGCAGTAATGGGAAGTGTACTGCCATCAGCAATCTGAATAGTTTGCGTGCCGCCATACTTACGAACACCATGAAGACCCGTCGTACTACCAGTCATATGATTAGAGGCACCTGAATCAACAATCCAAGAAGAATTGGAAGTAGGAGATGTACCTTGTAAGCCCAAAGCCGTAAAAGCAGACACAATCATCTGTTGAACCATGGCAGGTGTGAGAACAGATGAATCAGAGCTTACAGTGGGGGGCGTAGAAGAAGACGAGGACTGAACAGCAGCTTGAAAGGCTTGAGATTGGCGATTTTGAGGCCGCACACGACAGTCTTTGATGAGATGTCCCTCTATCTTGCAGTAGTTACAAACTTTCTTCGGACAGTTGCGAGCAATGTGACCGAACTCCTTGCAACTGAAACACTGCAACTTGTTCTTCCCTTTCCCTTGTGCTGCATAAGCGACATTCACAGCCTCAGAAAGGACCTTCTCAGAAGTCATACCCATCTGAATGGATAATCGTTGTTCCTCACGCAATAATTCTCCCATGCAAATATCCAAGGAAGGAACTGGATTACGGTTCAATAAACCAGCCCGAACAGGCTCAACTTCAGGTCGAAACTTCATCAAAAATTGATCACGTTGACTTTCAGCATGAACCGCTTGAAGAGCCGCGAGGGCCGCAGTGGGAACTCTAGCATGAACAATAGCAGAATACTCGCTCCAAATATTAATAAAAGCAGAATAAAATTGCTCAATGGTCAAATTACCTTGAGTGTAATTGCTAATTTCCAATTCCAATTGGAATTTCCGAGCGCTGTGATCTTGGTGATAAATACGATGGAGATAGGCCCACATAGCCTGAGCCGTAGTAAAACATCGAAGATTTGTCACAAGGTGAGACTCCATCGTCCCCAACAGCCAAGACATTACCTTAGCATCCTTGACCTCCCATTGAGCAAATTCCTTTTCATCAGTGGGAACTCGAGCAGAACTATCAATATGATTTGACAATTCTTTCCCTTTCAAAAACATTTTAAATTGAAATTCCCACGTAGAAAAATTCTTGCCAGTGAAACAAACAATAGTATTCTCAATAGACATGATAAAGGTTACGTAAAACAAAATCAGCCCAAGCAGTCAAAAAAATAACAGCAAGCCCAAAGTAAATCAGTTCCAGCCCAAGTGAAAAAGAGGCCCAAACACGTGATGCAAAATAAAAGATCACGGACAAAAGGATGAGGCCCAAGTAACGGCCCAAAATTGATACCTGCCCAGCTCAAAATAATCAGTCAAACGAAAAATCTTCAGATGGAGAAGAATGTGCACCAAGCACCGACGTCAACAGAATTGGTTGACCACTTCGCAACCACCACAGAACCTCCCGTCTGCCACAGAGAGAGCCAACGTGCCCACGGCAACCCAACCACCACAAAGAAAGCACCGAAAGAGAGAATAACGGCCAGAAACAGAGCAATGGCCACCACAGATATGGTCAACCACCACAGAAAACGCCGAACGCCTCCACAGAGATGGTCGACTGCCACAGAGGAAGTCGATGGACACCCTGCTACCCAGCCACGACGAGAAAAACGCCGGATGCACAACTCAGAAGCGTACGCTACACATAGAACAATACGTCGACAGCCACAAAACAAGAAACCCACGAAGTCGGTGACCACAGAAAGTGCCGACACACCAATAGTAAGAAGAAAAAAAAAATTCTTCTTGTCACACACGAGTGATTAAAACCACAGAGATGAATAACAGAGTAGGGGCTCTGGTACCATGTCAAATTGGTTTGAATGCCCTTTATCGAGGGTTTGCTTTCATTATATAGAAGAGAATTTACAAGATTGTTGCCAGATTCTATGCGTCTAAGATTCTATACAAGGTAAGTATTTTCATCAAAGTCTAATCTAGCGAGAAAGGAAACTATCACAAAAAATACAATAAATCATATCCCAAATCATATCTCCGTAACATCCGTAACAAACATACTCTTTTAAAATTGCAGCACCAAGTTGTTGTTGGCATGCCAAGTCTTGCTTCATGTTTTGGATGCCCAATGCTTATAAGAGCTGTCAAGAAGGTGCTTAAAAATAGGTCGGTTCACGTGGAGTGTAGGGTCCCGCGCATATGAGAGATTTTTTTAAATATTGGAAGACTCCCCGTTATACTTTGAGTGAGAGTATCATTACTTTTTTCAAGAAGCCAGCTTCCTCCATAAACTCTAAAGCAACTAATACATACTTAGCTGTAATAATATGAGAAAATTGATTTAGGAGAGGATGATAATACCAACAACAGTTGCAGCAGCACCTAATCTCTACTTGAGCACTTGTACATTCAAGATGAACTCTTTCCTTATAAAGCTGTCTCTGATGAATATTTCTTTTGATCTTCGATGCTTGTAACTAAGTTGTTGTAGCTTCCAAGTGCCATCTAAAAAATGAATGTGCAAGTACTACTGTCTTAATTTGTTTACTGTCTTTGCCTAAACTTACCATAAACATGACTTTGATCCTGAAATGGACATCTATTCGCCAATATTTCCTGCCACTAAACATTACTGTCTTTCATATTCATATGTTAGGATGAAACTCTAGTTAACAGTATTCTTTGCCACTAAGCACTACTGTTTCTATTGGTTCCTCAGCAACTAAAGGATGTATTATTAATGTACAACAGAATACTCAACACTTTTCTGGTACGTTGGGATTGGTGAATTGCTCTTTGCTGAGTGGTCTTGCAATGATTCTTTTACCTAAATATTCTAATAGAAAAAGGCTTACTCCTCTTAAACTTCAAGAGATTGATGCTTGGGATGACAACTACCTGAGATACAGCAGGGCTATAACATCACCTCTCTTTCATCTAATATCCTTAATTCTATTAAAAAATATACTCCTGTGTTTAAAGTTGTGTCAATTTAAGAGATTGTTAGTGCCTATAACATTCATTAATTAGTTATATGGAGCAGGCCGCATCTTGTTTCTTAGAGTTGGTGATGGTGGGCATTATAGACATTTTTATCAATTAAGTTATATCGAGCTCTTGAATTTTTGAGGAAGTTGGAACCACCTGGGTATTGGATAATCAAAGTCCTAATTTGTTTGTGAAAAGTCATTGAGCGCATGTGCTGCACTGTTTTGACTTTTGTCCTTAAGATTCATTTTTGTCGACGAATAATGGAGCTTTGGATTTGAAAGAACACATATGTTAACTGGAAGATACATAAACAATCACTTGTTCCAACATTTATTGTAGCTATATGTGCACATAAAAGGTTACTAGTTGTGTGTCTCATTTTGTCTGTTCATCTATATTGCCCAAAACCCAGTGTCTTTTCATTTTACTTCTCTGTTTTTCCTATAGAAGATTTCAAGGTAGGTGGTATTTATTTTGGGTCGGGCTGTAAAAAAAGAAAATAAAAAGGGTGAACCAGTGAATCCAACCGAACCAGTGTGCTAGGTCCAATTCGGAACTGGTTCGGTCTAGTTCCAGTTCCTAATAATCAAAACCGGTTAGAAATTGGTCTGGTTTCGGTTTTGATATTAGAACACTGGTTCGAACCGACCAATCTGGTAGATATATATTTTTTAATTTTTTATATTATATATTATATTATTATATTATATGCTAATTGTTAATTTATAGAACATGAAATTTTAATCTTTTTTGATATATATTATTCTTATAACATAAAATTAATATAACGTTTGATATATAACATAAAAATTAACCCTATAAATTTTAATATCACATTTGATTATGATATAACATAAATTAACCTTATAATTTTTAATAAAACATTTGAATTTTGATAGAACATATAAATTTTGATTTTATAAAAAAAAGTATAACATTAATATAACATAAAATCAGAAATATGGGTCAATCACTTATTAAAGTTTTTTTGAAATATGATTTTATTTATCCGTAAAACCAGAAAAACCAAACCAAACCAGACTAGAACGAACTGGTTTTCCCAGTTTCGGTGGTGGTGAGGGTCGTTTAAAATTTGTTGTAGCTATGGTGTTATTTTTCTCACTTTTTTAATCAAATATGCATTGAAATTAAATAAGAAATATAAGAAGACAGAGTGGAGTGTCTTATGTTCAGCTACTACCATCTCCGTGCAGATTTGATATACCAAATTTATGGTATATAATCACTTTTACGTTTCAAGGAGGATCCTGATGAGTGGAAAGAAGCATTGACTAAAAATATATGGGATATACCAAAGGAGAGAAGTGGAATTGTTCCAACTCTTATGTTCAACTACTACCATCTCCCTGCACATTTGAAGAGATGCTTTGCCTACTGTTCAATATTTCCACAGGACTATGAATTTAAGGGTTTAATTCAGCCACAAGAAGGGGAAAAGCAAATGGAAGATTTAGGTAAAGAGTATTTTCGCAATCTATTGTCGAGGTCATTTTAACAACAATCAAACTATGATGACTCAATATTTTTAATGCATGACATCATTAACGATTTGGCTCAATTAGTTGCAGGAGATGTATACTTTAGAATGGAGGAAAGATTTGGGAGTAGTGAGCAAAGGAAAATTTATAAAAGGGCTCGACATTCGTCTCATCAAGGTTGTGGCACTAAACAGTTCGAGGCCTTTTCAGAACTTGCATGTTTACGTACATTCATGGCATTTATGCTTCCACAAAGTCCAGGGTATTGTTTCTTGGCTCATAAGGTTCCTCTTCAACTGTTGTCAAAATTGCAATGCCTACGGGTGCTCTCTTTAAGTGGGTACTGCTTCTATAAGCTTTCAATTTGAATTGGAGATCTAAAACATCTACGATATCTTGACCTCTCTGACACTCCAATAACAAGCATGCCTGAATCAATAACCACTCTCTACAACTTACAAACATTGATATTGGAGCAATGTCCTTATCTAAAGAAACTACCTTCAAATTTTGAGAACCTGGTCAACTTGCGCCACCTCAATATTCTAAATACATTCTCATTGGAAGGAATGCCTCCACAAATCGGTAAATTGACATGTCTACGGACACTGTCTCATCTAATTGTGGGAGAAGCAAGTTTGTCTGGAATAAAGGAGCTGGGGCCTTTATTGCATCTTCAAGGTACACTCTGTATTTCAAGATTGGAGAACGTGACTGAACCTAGGGATGCAAGGGACGGTAAGTTAATTGAAAAGTCTGGCCTTGATGGCTTGTTATGGGAATGGAGTGACAACTTGAACGAGTCAAAAGACAGAACAAGTGAATTAGATATACTTAGCATGCTACACCCGGCAGGCACTTTGAAAGAGCTCATTATCAGATGCTATGGTGGTACAAGATTTCCATCTTGGTTAAGATATTTCTCATTTCCTAATATGGTGCTCCTAAGGATTGAAAATTGTAAACAATGCACATCATTGCCACCAATTGGGCAATTACCATCACTCAAAGACCATTCAATCGAAGGCATGGTTAGCATAAAGAATATAGGTGCGGAGTCTATGGGGAAAATTGCCAACAAACTTTTAGATCCTTGGAGACACTGTATTTCAAGGGGATGGGAGAATGAGAGAACTGGATTTCTTATAGAGAATTCGCACACCTGCAAAAGCTTTTTATAGGAGACTGTCCCAAGCTTTTGGGAAAGTTACCAAATCACCTTCCCTTACTAGAGAAAGTTGTGATATATGGATGTTGGCAGTTGGTAGTTTCGATTTCAAGCTTTCCCGAGCTCAGCCAAGTTGAGACTGACAGATCCAAAGGAGTGGTGTGTGGAGGTAAGGTTAACTTCAACTCATTAAATTTCACGTCTCTTTCTACAATTTCAGAATTCACTTGTCGAATAAAAGGGACTGCTATGGATGGGCTCACAAAGGCAGAAGATTTAGCAATTTTCAAGTGACACATTTGTGGTCACATGATGTGGGATCACTGCCACAACTCCCATATCTTCGTGTTTTGAAGATTGAGGACTGTACGAAACTATTTTCTTTGGTGGCAGAAGAAGTAGAAGAGCAGCTTCAACTTGGGATGCCATCCATGCTCAGAGAAATCAAGATCCAGAATTGCATTGTCCTAGAATCCTTACCCAAGGCAATGATGTACAACAACACATGTCTGGAGTACATTCAAATTGTAAAATGCGATTCCCTACTGTACTTTGCAAAAGTCCAGCTACCCGCAACTCTAAAGTGGCTAGAGATAATACATTGCAAGAATATGCTGGTTTTGCTTAATGGGGATGACACCAACTGCAGTAGCAGCAACACTTCTCTTCTTCTCGAGTACTTGTATATTGAAAAGTGTCCATCCCTTAAATCCTTGACCTCAAGCGGAGAATTACCTGTAACACTAAAACAATTAAGTATTCGCTATTGTCAAAAGTTGGAGACAATTGCAAAGAGGTTCCATCACAACTCATTTCTTGTAGTCATTAGAATCTCAAGTTGTGAAAGCCTTGTATCATTACCGACGGGAATACTCAGCCTCTGCCATCTAGATGAGATTGATATTTGTAATTGTGCAACTCTTGCTTGCTTTCCGGAGGAAGAGTTGCTCACTTCCAACTTGAGATTGCTTCAAATTTTCGGCTGTGAGAAAATGCAGGCCTTACCCAATTGCATACACGGCCTCACCTATCTTCAATAATTGCAAATAAAGGCATGTCCAGGAATTCTGATCTTTCCAGAAGAAGGATTTCCGATCAACCTAAGATCACTTGTGATATCTGATCTCAACATCACTGAGGCCATGTTTGAGTGGGGGTTGCATCGGCTTACATATCTTAGCCGACTTGTGGTTAGTGGTGGATGTCAGCATCTGGTGTCCTTTCCAGAGAAGAAACTTCCAGCTGACTCTCTAACCAACCTCACCATTGAACGCTTCCCGAACCTGGAAACCCTGTCTTTCGAAGCCTCGCCTCTCTTGAGCAGCTACGTATTGAAGAGTGCGGAAAGCTCACATCAATTCCTGAGAATGGCCTGCCTTTCTCACTCTTGAAATTGTATATCTACAAGTGCGAGAAGCTCACGTCGTTCCCCGAGAATGGACTTCCTCCCTCACTCCAGCAACTTTCTATCAACAGATGTCCTTTGCTTACTCTGCAAGGAACATATCCCTTTGTTTTCCTGTTTTTCCTCCATGGTTTTACTCTTTGCATTTGTTCCTGATCTGTAACAGCAATATAGGTTAGTCTTTGATGGTTTTGTGATGCTCTCTGCATAAATATGCCACATATATAATAACATCTTATTATGGTACTACCAGAAAATAAAATGGCGAGGCATGGAATTAGGACCACTGCCCTTATATTCTGCCTTTTTTTTTTTTTTAAAGTAATGTCAAATATCTTATAAAAGTACTGTTATAAACATACTAATATCTTATACATGAAGTATACTGTATTTGCAAATATGAATAACTGTAATTCTACGAAAACAAAATTCGTATCTAATTATATATTGTTAGAAAGAATTTTGTGTTATTTTATTGAACTCTTCTATTTGAAAGTCAATATTTAGAACCCACCATATATCCACATAACTTATATTGCAAGATTTGATACGTAAGATTCAAATTTTAAAATTTTTCTTTCGAACGATATGATGCAAACCCTTAAATATTTCCTATGTGTGTTTCTATACGGACTTAAAAATAAAAAATTTCTTATTTATTAATTATTCGCCATTTATATATATATATATATATATATATAAGATCTTTTTTAAAAATGATAAACAAGTCGAGTTGAGTTGAATGCTAGATTAAGCATTTGGCTTTATGTTTAATTGAGTCTCAAGTCGAGTTTGGATATATACGAGAATGTCCGTCGGTATAGAATTCAAACTCGAGCCCAATCTCTTAGTAATCAAGTAAATTTTGATCAAGCACTACGTGCCTAAAGTCGACTCGGTTACAACCCTAATCCCAATGTCTAGAAAAAATGGAAACTAAACCCTGTCTGGATATTTATCATTAATTTTGTGAGTTAAAAAGCGGTCTACAATTCCAGCTTCAAAAGCTGATGTACCTGTATCTTGTACGTACAAATTCCAATAGAAACACAAGTACTTCATGACCCGGCCTTGTGTCTAGAGACAACGTATATGAAGTTTGAACTACACTAAATTCAGAACCGAACATGTTTTTTTTGCAAACATGACATTCCGAACATAACATGACTTTACACAATTTGTCGAGGATATATAGACATGATAATTAATTTACGGACCAGATCATAGAATTCGATGATCAATTAATATATAGACTTGACATTATTTATTGCGGGATTTATATATTATTGTGAATATGATATCTTTTCCAATTATAAAAAAAATGTGTTGGTCAAAATATTAAGTAGGGAATCGTGATCCCAATATTTGATATGGCCGTTTGATGCTTCGCAAGCTATATTAATTGTCTCTCAATATATATTTTGATCAGAAAGCTAGAAGTAGTCCTACATGTACATAAAGATGCATCGGAATTGTTAGATGAAAAATACTCAATTCAACTAAGTTAATATGCCTCATGATCATCATGTACACAATTATTAAATAGAGGCTCGATAGCCTTTGAATATAAGCAAACAATTGAAAATATATGTTGGTGAAATTCACAGTAATAAAATGAAAAATTATAATGAAATGAAAAATTCAAACGAAACTAGCTTGGACTGAGGTACGGAAATCTCGCTCTCTTTAAGGAGATTCAAGCCTTTTGCGGTATGTAAAATTTCAATTGAACCGATGTAGCAGATCTTCTCTTGACTTATCTCCTCTAGGATACAACAGCCCAACTGATTGTCATATAGCTCAAATAAACTCTGCACAAGATATTGAGCTCAAAGCTCCTCTAAAAACAATACCTCTCTTTTGTCTGGAAACTCTCAATATCTCGACACTATCTTATTTTCTTTTCTTTTTCACTATACATAGCAAGCTGAAAGAATGACTTTTTTCTCGACAATATCATGCATGAACCCCAGCCGCCTTTATATAGAACTTTTTGAAAGGCAAAAGCTGAACGTCTGTGACTTAGTCTTCCGAAGAACAAGAATTTGGCTTTATTACGGAACCTACTAGCATAAGTTGCATTCCAAAAATTGCTAGCTCCTAGATTCTAGAAACTGAAGAGATATAATAAAACGGCTAATTTTTCATCCGTTAAAGCCGGTTTGACTAGGATTACAAGCATGTAGCCAATTGATGGAGTCAAAGATATCAAACCCAAATTTCGACTTATTTCAAAGTTCAAAACTTGAATGCAAAAAACAAATAACAAAAGGGACGGGTGAAAGACGAAACTAATATTATCTATTAAAAAAAATATCAACAATATACACATTGACCAAATAAAACATTAGGTGGCTCTCCCATATTGTTTTTGACATTAGTACTTATATATATATAGCACTCTCTATGGACTTCTTTCTTTCTTTTTTACCTTTTTCACTACAAGAGATTGGGTTTTTTGGGAAGAATCATTTTGTCTCAAAAAACCCAAATGTTGTCCCAAAAGGTTTTTGAAGACGAAATAATTAGAATGGGTGCACTATGCACACTCTCTCCGTCACTCACATATCTGCACTGCATTGTGACCTCTGGTCTCACCAACTTAGACTCCTAAGGAACTGTTTCAGCCAATGTATTGGATTTTTCCTTGTACATAATTTTCTCATTAAATATAACATTCTTGCTCTTTATGATATTCCTACTGCTCATCCTATAAATGATAGTGAAATGCCTAATCTCCATAGCCAATGAAATAGCATTTCTTTAACTTGGCCTCAAACTCACTACGAGCATCAGAATCAATATGAACATAAGAAAAATAACCAAAAGTTTTAAGGTGAGAAAATTTAACCTCTTTTCCGCTCCAAGCCTCCTCAAGTAGTCCACAACCCAACGAAATTGATGACCCTCTGTTTATCAGGTAAACAACAGTGTTGACTGTGTTTGCCCAAAAAGTAGGTGGTAATCCAGCATGCATCCTCATGCTTCTAACACGCTCATTAATGGTTCTATTCATACATTCAGCAACTTCATTTTGTTGTGGTGTCCCAAGAATGGTCTTCTCCATTCTGATACCCTGAGCTGCACAGTACTCCTTGAACCCTTCATCAATGTACTCACCACCATTATCAAACCTCAAGTATTTCAGCTTTAACTCAGTCTCTGTCTCAATCAAGACCTTCCAATTTTTTAACACAGTAAATACATCAAATTTATGTTTCAAAAAATAAATTCCTACCTTCCTACTGTGGTCATCAATGATCGTGACATAGTACCAAGAACCTCCAAGAGATGCCATTAGAGAAGGTCCTCACACGTCTGTGTGCACAAGATCTAGTTTTCCTGTTTTCAGTGTTCAGCCACTCTTAAAGAAACTGACATTTTCCTGCTTCCCCAAGATACAACTCTTACACATATTAAAATCAACTGACTTCAGTTCTGGTAGCTTGCCTTTAGACACTAGTTATTTCATGTCCTTTTGACTCATATGGCCAAGCCTAAATTGCCCAAATTTATTATGCTCTCTACAACGGTAGTAACAACAACCAATAGTCATATAGAGAGTACCAGTTTTCTTACCCCGAGGCAGTATCAATGCCCCTTATTGACCTTCTAGGTACTATCTGAGAACACCATTGAATGACCATAATCATCAAGCTGCCCAGCAGAGATAAGGTTATTCTTCAACTCATGAATGTGTCTAACCTTCTGCAAGATCCACTTGTTCTTGTTAGGGAATGCAATATAAATGTCTCTCATTCCCACCATGTTCAATGTCTCTCTATCAGTCAGGTACACCTTCCCAAAATACTAGTGGCATAGTTCTGCATTATTTCTCGATGGGAAGATGTGTGAAAGGAGTCCCCTGAATCCAATATCCAGTCATTAACCGAACTATGAACTGTAAGCAGTAATGCATCATGTACTTCTTCAGTAACCACATTAGCACTATCATTTTCCATCGTTTTCAGATTTTTGCAGTTCTTCTTTATGTGACTAGCTGGGAAGGGTGAAGAGCAAGTGTTTGGCGTTGGAAGAGAATGAGGAAGGAAAGAAAAGAGGAAAAAGGAAGAACTTAAGGTTTTAACCCTTTAAGCCAAAACGACGCCGTAAGGGGTAAGGGGCTAGGTTTTAGGTCTTAGTTTGGTGATGCAATACAATAGTTCATGTGATAATTGATAGAAAGTTGATGCAAGACACTAGTTCATGTGATAATTGATAGAAATCAATTCGAGAAGATTATCAAGAGGTGGGAAATTTTTTGGGTTATCACTAGCAAGGCAACCTTAATAATTACTTTCCTTTAGTAGCTTTATTTGAATGTTTGACTATTTGACAACAACCTTAATTGATTTGATGTCCTGTTTTTGTCGATTTACTTCCATTTGGTAAGCTTTCCTTTCTAGGCCAATAAATCTTCTTTCACAAATTGTCTACCTCTATAATAGGAGTTAGTTTTTTATGCTTAGCCATCCAAGATAAAGTCTCGTTGTACACCGTTTGGACCTTATAAGAAGCTGTCAATTGGGCTATAAAAATTGTGATGCAATTGTCTCGACCACCACCAAGAATACTAACATTCACCTAGCAAACCAGGAGTATTGACCAACACTCTCAACCAAATAATTCACAGTCACCCTCGTCTAGTCAGCCTTATAAAGGAAGCAACAACAACCAAATTTTGAAGGCACCAACTAGCTTAACGATGCCAAGGGGTAGTACTAGTAGTAATCCTTACACCAAGCCCATCATGGGAAAGTGTTTCTGATGCAATCAGCCTGGACATCGTTCCAATGAGTGCCCCACATGATGTACAGCATATGTCATCGAAGAAAAGGAAGGGGATCCAGAAGAGGAAGAAGGGGCAGTGGGGATGAAGAAGTAGAGGAGTTTGTAAGAGGTGATGAAGGAGAACCAGTAAACTGTGTCATCCAGCGAGTGATTTTGGCCTCGAAACTCGAGGAGGAGAACTAGAGGCATTTTATCTTCAAGATTTCTTGCACTATCAACAATAAAGTGTGTAATGTGATCATAGACAGTGGTAGCTACGAGAATATCGTGTCAAAAGCCCTTGTGAATGCACTCGAATTGAAGACTGAGAAACATCCATGACCCTATAAGATTAGTTAGATCCGAAAGGGAAATGAAATGTGGATTAATAGCCTCTGCCGTATCCCTTTCTCTATAAGGAAATTCTATAAAGATGAGGCAATATGTGACGTCGTAGAGATGAATGCTTACCATATACTGCTCAGTCGACCATGTCAATTTGATGTGGATGCCACTTATAAGGGACGTGATAATCTTTATTCATTTTGGTGGCATGGGTGAAAAATAGTGCTGGTACCCCCGTAGGAGAAAAGGGCCATGATCCTAATAATGCAGAAAAAATAGTACTTTTCTGACCGTAATGGAAGCTCAATTCATGGAGGATGCTAAGGAAATAGGGGAAGTATGGACCTTAGTAGTGAAAGGGGAGAGTGTGGGTGAATCAATTGACATACCCCACAAGTGAAACTCCTTTTGGTCGAATTTGAGGACATCATTAAACAAGAATTGCCAGATGGGCTCCCACCCATGAGAGACATTCAGCACCACATAGACTTGGTTCCGGGAGCAAGTCTACCAAACCTTCCACACTATCGCATGAGTCCAAATGAGCGCTAGATTCTACAAAACCAAGTGGAGGAGTTCATCCAAAAGGGCTTGATCAGAGAAAGCATGGGAGTTGGAGGATGTGCGTGATTGTTATGCCATCAATAACATCACGGTAAAATATTGTTTTCCCATTCCTCGACAAACTGATATGTTGGATATGCTTGCGGGGTCCAACATTATTTCAAAAATTGATTTGCGAAGTGGGTATCACCAAATTAGAATCCGGCTTGGCGACGAGTGGAAAACGACATTCAAAATTACGGAAGGGTTGTACGAATGGCTAGTAATGTCATTTGGCCTCTCAAATGCACCAAGCAATTTCATGTGTGTCATGCACCAAGTTCTTAAGTTTTTCATTGGAAGGTTTGTCATTGTTTATTTCAATGATTTTCTTCTTTACAGTCGAAATAAGGATGAACTTTTTTATCACCTAAGGGAGGTTCTGTTAGTCTTGCTTGCTAACAAGTTGTACATTAATCTAAAGAAGTGTGCTTTAATGAGCAACAAATTATTATTCCTCAAATTTGTAGTTAGTGCCAAAATACATGTGGATGAGGAAAAGGTTCGCGCCGTTCGAGAGTGGCCGAGGCCCACAACTGTTAGTCAAGTTTGTAGCTTCCATGGGTTGGCCACTTTCTACCGTAGGTTTATCAAGAACTTCAGGTCCATTCCAGCACCCATCACGGAGTGTATGAAGAATGGGCAGTTTCGTTGGTGAGAAGAGCAGGAGATCAGTTTTGCTATGATTAAGGAGCGGCTATCCACGTCACCAATACTTGCACAGCCCAGCTTTGAGAAGCTCTTTGAAGTGGAATGTAATGCCTATGTAGTTGGCATCGGTGATGTCCTATCTCAAGAGGGTTGGCCTATTGAATATTTTAGTGAAAAGCAGAATGAATCTCAACAAAAATGGACTACATATGAACTGGAGTTTTATGCGATCATCCTATCTCTTAAGCATTGGGAACACTACTTGATCTAGTGTGAGTTTTCCTATACAGTGATCACCATGCTCTAAAATCCGTAAACACTTAAAGAAATTTGAATAGGATGCATGCACGATGGATCAGTTTCATGCAAAAATTCACTATGGTACTCAAGCATTAATTGGGGCAACAAAATAAGGGGGTTGATGCCCTCAGTTGACGTGCAACACTGCTGGTGACTTTGAAAGCAGAAATCACTAGGTTTGAACAACTTAAAGACTTATATGCCGACGACTTGGAATTTGCCGAAACTTGGAGCAAGTGCTCAAACGGGCAACCATTCTCTAATTTCCAAATTCAAGATGGGTACCTCTTCCATGGGAACCAACTTTGTATTCCTCAGACCTCTTTACGGGAGTACATCATATGTGAACTACATCGAGGGTAGGAGGACATGTGGGATGGGACAAAACTGTATCATTGGCTGCTGAACGTTATTTTTGGCCCCAATTAAGAAGAGATGTAGGCAAGTTTGTACAAAGATGTCCTGTGTGCGAAGTAGGGAAGGGTCAATCGCATGATACTGGGCTATATACACCATTATCTGTGCCGGAAAAATCGCAAGATAGTGGTTGTTGACCGATTCTAAAAAATGGAGCATTTCATTTCATGCCAGAAGACTTCAGATGCCTCAAATGTGGCTCACCTTTTCTTTAAGGAGGTTGTCCGTCTACATGGTGTCCCCAGGTCCATCACTTCTGACTGTGACAACCTCGTTTGCTTTCAGGGATAAAACCCAAAACTTTGAAAACCTCTCATCTAATCTTATCTCATCATTACAACTTTCTCAAATTTCCACACAAAATAAAATAAACAATTCAACTTTTTCAAATCTTAAAATAAAAATAATATTTAAAAAATTATTTTAACAATATTTTATTCAACTTCTTAACTATAATGTCAACTCATCTCTGAAAGAAAATGAGGCAAACTCAGCCACTTTTGGGTGACTCTATGGAGGAAATTCGGAACTTCTCTCAAGTACAATAGCTCTTGCCACCCTCAAGCTGATGGCCAAATCGAGGTGACCAATCGGACATTAGGCAACATGCTTCAGTGCATTTCAGGTGACAAGCCAAGGCAATGGGATGTAAGCCTCCCGCAAGTAGAGTTTGCTTTCAAAAGTATGTGCAACCGTTCAATAGGATAAACACCCTTTAAAATTGTCTACACCCAACCTCCTAAACACTGCCTTGATTTGGTTCCCCTTCCAAAGCTCCCTAGTTTTAGTGTAGCAGCTAAGAACATGGTCGAAAGGGTCAAATGAGTACAATCTGAAGTTTGTAACAACCTGGAGCTAGCCAGTGATAGGTACAAGGTCACAGCTGATAAACACAAGCGAGTCAAAATGTTTGAAGAGGATGACTTAGTGATGATCTACCTACGTAAGGGTCATTTCCAATCTGGTGTATACAAGAAGTTGTAGAATAAGAAATATGGCCTATTTTGAGTCCTCAAGAAGATTGACGACAATGCCTACGTAGTTGAACTCCCAGAAGACATGTCTATCTCCTCCACTTTTAATGTTGCAAATTTATTTGAATACCACCCACCAGATGAGCCACTTTACATTAACACTGACTTGAGGACAAGTCTTCTTCAAAGTGGGGAAAAGCTGAGGACAATAGTTCACGTGATAATTCATAGAAATCAATTCAAGCAATGGGAAATTTTTGGGTTTCACCGGCAAGGCAACCTTAATAATTACTTGCCTTTACTAGCTTGATTTGAATGTTTGATTGTTTGACAGCAACCTTAATTGATTTGATGTCCTGTTTTTGTCGATTTACTTTCCATTTGGTTAGCTTTACTTTCTAAGCCAATAAATCTTCTTTTACAAATTGTCCGCCTCTATAATAGCAGTTAGTTTTTTACATCTTATTGGAAAACTTTAAATAAAAAAGTTGTTGATTCACGTTGAGCAAGAAAGACACATTCTTCTTTGCAAACCTTACTCTTCCACAACGCCATTTGGGCTTCTACACGGGCCAGGCCCATAGTAACAAAAGATAGTAAACCAAAATATTGGGCTTGGACTGGGCTTCACAATCTACAAATAGTAGTGCAGCTAATAAGAAGATTCCTAGGTACATTATATTTATTTTTTGAATGCTTGTTTAGTCATTAGTGTACCACAAGCTTCCGTTTTGGTTATCCCAAAGAGAGAAGCCTTCGATATTAATGTTAGATATAGTCTTTAATTTGCAAGTTCTTAATAGTACTCCATTTGAGTTAAAGAATTGTTACAGACACAAAGAGATTATGCAAAAGTAAACTTACAAATTGATGTGATTTTATAGAATCCATTAGATCTACATTACAAGGAAAATAACTTTATAATCTGACAATGTGACATCACATCAAGTCACATTAGTTTGTAGGTTTACTTTTGTGTAAACTCTTTGGGTCTAAAGTATTTCCCTTTCAAAAGGTTGGCAAATAGTAGGAAATAAAAATAATGAAATTGCTCCTAAACACACAACATTCCTTCAATATATTTAATCGATAGGGTATATTTTACTCTTAATTTCGTACCCCGGACGGCAAAAACAAGGGTCTAGCTCAGCTCTTAATTATTCTTCAGCGACAAAACTTTGGTAGTTTCCGAATGAATATGCTATGTGCTAATGGCTAGGATTAAAATGAGGTGCGTCGTCCCTTATCTAATAGGAATATGCTAGCGCGCGGCCGACTAGCAAGCATTTTAATTTTTTTTTGCATTTGTCTTCTCTTGCAATTCTTGTAACAAGTGACTGTTTTTTACTCTTGCATTTTTCGTAAGTTACTGATGATATACAAGATTCCTTCAACTAATCAATAGGTATGTTTTACTCTTAATTACGTACCCCAGACGGCAAAAAACAAGAGTTTCAGCTCTTAATTAATTACTTGCTCAAGTAGTCTTGATAAACTATTAATGACAAAACTTTGGTAGCTTTCGAATGAATTGTGACAAAAAGAATATGATTCATCTCATGGCTATAGATCATTTACTTAAAACATGTCACGTACAGTAGCATATATTAATTATAAAATTCAAGATGATAAATATCATTTCTCTTCTAAAATTCTAACTATAGATAACAAGAATTTTATTTAATATTTATATATCATCTTGAATTTTATAATTAATATTAGATGGATCATGGCTCTAATATAATATTATATTAGAAGGATCATGGCTGGCTCTAATATAATATTCAAGATGATAAATATTAAATAAAATTCTTGTTATTATCATCATCATCATCTATTAAAATATTTTTCGTGAAAAGTAAGAAATTAAGTAGACTAAGTAGTCGATGCATGGTTTCGGCGAAAATATGCGGATTGAAGCTTTCAAGATTCCCTCTACAGAACATTTAAATATCTTAATCACAGCCGATCATGTGTGTCTCATTCAACGCGTTTTGACAAAGCTGAATGCCTTAATCCATCAGCTCCCAAATTATTAATTAATGTTGAATTAATGCACAGGTTCTTTCCTTATCTAATAATAATAATAATAATTCATAAGTATATAAAGAGTTTACAAAACTTACTAATTATTTATATACATTTATTAGAAATAGAATTACATTTACTACAAAAAAATTATATATTTTGTGTATAATAATGAGATGAGATGAAACACTTTTACTATTTAAACGGAGCCTTAAAAGTTAAAACTATATATTTTGTGTATAACCCAATTTTTCTCAATACATGCAGCTGGGGATAAATCGAAATGAAGAAGCCAAAAAGTGGGAAAATGCTGCAGAGCTTTTGTTATTTTTAATTAATGGTCTATAGTAAAAAATAAGTTTAGTCGGCTACCTTCCTCTACTAATGACAAAGACAACGTCATGATCGCAAATATGTTCAAAACAACAATAAAAAATAAAATAAATAAATTTAAGAAGAAGAAGAAGAAGAAGAAGAAGAGGGGTATTCTTCCACCAATAACGACTACCATGAAATTAAATGGCCGCCTTTGATATATTACGGCAAGAGTACAAGCAGGGATACATTGAAATGAAGAATCCAAAAGTGGGAAATTGCTACACATCACACAAAAATAAATTTATAAATTGACATGAATTTATATGATATGTAGGGGTGTAACCGGTCCAATTTTGGATAAAATCTAAGACAGAACCGGTATGTATCGGTTTTGTATTTTCCAAAACTGATTATTCACCGGTTACCCTCCTAAACCGGTACTTCCGGTTTTACCGGTTTCCGGTCCGGTCCGATCCGGTTTTCCAATTTTTTTAAAATGTAAATTTCACAATTTATCATTAAAAATTTGTTTATAAAAAAAAAAACTTTTAGTATTAATTATAAGTATTAGTATTCGTTATAATCTTTTAGTAAAAACTTTTAGTATTAATTATAAGTATAACTATAATCTATAGTCTATATTAGACTATTAGTATTATTTATAAACTTATATATTAGTATTAACATTTAATGTAATAATTTATAAATTATTATATGAAATTATAAATTAACATTATAAATTTATAATTATACATTATATATAAAACTTATTTATATTAATATTTAATATATATTTAAAATATTTTGTATAAAATTTATATATAAAAATATTATTTTTTATTTTTTTAATCAACCGGTGTGGTCCGGTCCAAAAAATCCCAAAACCGGAACCGGCCGGTTTTTACATTTTAAAAACCGGTTCCGGACCGGACCGATTCAAAACCGATAAAACTGGTCCGGTCCAGTTCGGACCGGTTTTCGAATTTTTCGATTTGAGTTTACACCTCTAATGATATGTAAGATCACGTCAGTCAGTTATTTATTTTGTGGGAGCTTTATGTAACTCAAGCATTTCTCATTTTTTAAATCGTATATAGGCAAAAATAATACATATTTAGCCGGCCACCTTCAAAACAATCATATACATCTAAGCAAGAATATCAGACAATCGCATACATTGATTTTTTATGTTGGATTAGAATCTAGTAAATCAAATTCCTCAATTTTTAATATTCTTGACAATCCTTTCTTTTCCTTTTAAGATTTCGTTTCTTAACATTTATTTCAATATCATCATTCTCCTTAATTTATAGGAACTTTTTGTTACATTTTTTGAAAGAAAAAAAAAATAGACGAAGGTCACAAACCAGACATTTGGAATTTACAAATAATGAAAAAAGAAACCATCCCAAATATCAAACCAAAACACACTAATAAGCCAAAAGCAAATAACAAGGCCTATAAATTAAAAACGAACATTATGCAAACCCAATTTTTCCAGTCTCAAAGACCCTTTAAGAAATTTCGGACAATCATTCACATTATTTGAGGTAGACGTGCACCCCTCCACCTCTAGCTTAGCAAGATAATCTGCCGATGAATTTCCTTTTGTTTTTAGAATATCCCAAATCTTAAAAGTTTTTCTTCCTTTTTCAAAAATAATAGATTGGGTTGGGATTCCATCCGGATTGAAAGAAATTGTGGACGACTCCACACCGCCATCATGTGTCTGAACCACATAAAGACGATCTATCAGAATGAAAAAGAAGAATCAATATTACATAAAAATTAAAAGAAAAAAAAAAGGCATATATACATATGAGAAAGAAGCCAGCAAGTTCACAAAATTCGTCCCATGCACGTACGTTCCTCGAAACTATTTGACAGGGATCTTGCAATAAAAGTAAGAACTTTGTACTGTCTTTCTCTGACGTAAATAAAAATAACAATTTTGTAATGTTGCAAGAAATTATATTTGTTCCAAACAGTACTACAATTTCTTCATCTATAGTCATGTCTATAAATATTATAATCTATTAAAAAAATAGAAAGAATCTTAAAACACTTTTTAAAAATTCATTATATTAAAAATAGAAAGAATCTATTTTCCTTCAATTTTTTAGTTTTTTAAAGTAAAATCTTAAAACACTTTTTACAAATTCATAGAGCACATTAATCTTTTCTTCGTTTTAATAAAGAAAATAAAAAATAAAATCAACCGCCCAATTAATTAGGATCCAACATTAATTGGGGAGCTCAGATAGATAATGATAATGGTGGGCCCTAACCGAATACAAAAATCCATGCACTTGGGATTCCCATAAATAGTCTTGCTTCCTTCTTCTCTCTCTCACCAAAACTAAAACAGTAGTCTACGTTTCTTAATTTGCATACTTTTTCCTTAATTTGATTCTTTTCTCCAACGAAAACAATGGCAGAGCTCCTTCTTTCTGCATTCATTCAAGTGTTGTTTGACCGACTATTGTCTCCAGAGTTGCTGAAATTTGCTCGTCAAGAGGGACTTAAAAAACAGCTGGACAAGTGCGGCAAAACCATGGAAATAATTCGAGTGGTGCTTGATGATGCAGAGGAGAAGCAACAGACTGAAAAGACAGTGAAAACTTGGCTTGATAATCTCAGAGACTTGGCCTACGATGTAGAAGATATACTGGATGAGTTCGCCACAGAAGCTTTGCAACGCAAGTTGATGGCCGCTGAAAGTCAGGCTAGCGCTAGTATGGTACGAAATCTCTTCCCTGCTTGTTGTACTTGTTTAACTCCAAGTGCTGTTAAGATCAAGTTTAGGCTGGAGCCAAAGATAAAGAAAATAAATACAAGATTTAATGAGCTCGTGGCACAAAAAGATGAACTTAATTTGTTGCGAACATTTATAAGTCCGATGCCAATAAAAAAAAGAGAGATAACTCCCTCAACTTCTGTGGTGACCGAAGATCACATCTACGGTAGGGAGAAAGTCGCAGAGGCTATACTTGAATTATTGACAAGTGATAAACATACTGATGCTTCGAATAAATTAGTACCCAATGTGATTCCTATA
Source organism: Juglans cinerea (assembly GCA_961763995.1). Lineage (NCBI taxonomy): Eukaryota > Viridiplantae > Streptophyta > Magnoliopsida > Fagales > Juglandaceae > Juglans > Juglans cinerea. The sequence goes on from CAUIVZ010000016.1 coordinate 16,677,432, forward strand.
GTTGGTATGGGGGGTATCGGAAAGACAACCCTCGCCCAGCTCATTTACAATAATGAAAAAGTGGAAAGCTTTTTCGATCTGAAAGCATGGGCTTGTGTTTCTGAAGATTTTGACATTGCTAAAGTTACAAAAACGATTTTACAATCTATGAGCAAGGAATTAGACTGTGCTAACAAAGATCTAAATTGGTTGCAAGTTGAATTGAAGAAAATACTACATGAGAAAAGGTTTCTAGTCATTCTTGATGATGTTTGGAATGAGGACCGCAATGAATGGACTCTCCTACTTCTCCCTTTCGAAGCAGGGGCTCCGAGAAGTAGCATTATCGTCACAACTCGTAACCAGGAAATATCATCAAAGATGGGAACCATTAAAGTTGAACCTGTTCAGTTGGAGTTGTTGCCAACTGATGCTTGTTTGTCAATATTTTCTCAACATGCATTGGATGCAAAAGACTTTAGTGCACATCCAGACCTTAAAGATATTGGGGAGGAAATTGTTAGTAGGTGTAAAGGCTTGCCATTGGCAGTAAAAACTATTGGAGGAGTCCTACGCGGTAAACGTGAAAATCGCATTAATGAGTGGGAAAAAGTTTTGAAGAATAAGATATGGGATATTTCAGTGCAAAAAAATGGAATTCCTTCCTCTCTTATGGTAAGCTATGACAATTTACCTTCACATTTGAAGAGGTGCTTTGCATACTGTTCAATACTACCAAAGAACTATGAATTTGAGGAGAAGGAGGTGGTTCTATTATGGATGGCAGAAGGCCTGATTCATGAACCCGACCTACAAGATGAAGAGGAAATGGAAGATTTGGGTTTCGAGTATTTTCGCAATCTGTTGTCAAGGTCATTTTTCCAAAAGTCACGTATTAATGAATCAAAATTTGCGATGCACGACCTCATCAATGATTTGGCTCAGTCGGTTGCAGGCAATACGTGCTTTAGAATGGAAGATAGGATTGAGAATATTCCTATAAAGGCACGCCACTCATCTTATCTGGGAAGCAAATATGATGTAACTAAAAAGTTTGAGATTTTTTCTAAATTGATCACAAGTTTACGTACATTCTTACCTTTCATGCTACCAGATTTAGGTTTTTGCTATTTGGCTCATCATGTTCATTTTAAATTGGTTCCAACATTACGTTGTTTAAGGGTGTTATCTTTCAAAGGATACCACATAACGGAGCTATCAGATTCTATTGGTGATTTGAAGCATTTGCGGTACCTTAACCTTTCCAAGACTCAAATTAGTAGCCTGCCTGAATCAATAACTAGTCTCTACAACTTGCAAACGTTGTTGTTGGAGGAATGTTTTCTTCTAAAGAAATTACCTTCAATGTTATGCAACTTGGTCAACCTGCGCCACCTTAACATTGAAGGTGCAGATAGTTTGGAAGGATTGCCTATGCAAATAGGTAAACTAACTTGTCTTCAAACACTATCTAATTTAGTTTTGGGAAAAGACAGTTACTCAGGAATAAAGGAACTTGGACCTTTGAAGCATCTTCGAGGGACACTCTGCATTTCAAGATTAGAGAATGTGATTGAACAAAAGGATGCAAAGGATGCTGAATTAATTAAAAAGACGAAAATTAGTGCATTGTGGTTGAAATGGAGTAGGGACATTGATGAGTCAAAGGACACTGCAAGTGAACTAGAGGTACTAAATGGGCTACGACCTCATAACACTTTGACGGAGCTGGTTATAATTAACTATGGTGGTACAAAATTTCCTAATTGGTTAACATCTCCTTCATTTCCTCATATAGTCTCCTTGAGATTGGAAAATTGTTACAAGTGCACATCATTACCTCCATTGGGGCAATATTTACCATCACTCAAAAATCTTTGGATCAAGAGCATGGCTAACGTGAAGAGTGTTGATTCTGAATTTTGTAGTAGTAATTTAGAGACATTGCATTTCGATAACATGGAGGAGTGGGAGAATTGGAGTCCTTGTGAAGGATTCACAAATCTGCGTGAGCTTTCCCTTCGTAAGTGTCCGATGCTATCAAGGGAGTTACCAAACAACCTTCCTTTACTAAACAAAGTTGTGATAAATGATTGTGCGCTGTTGGTGGTCTCACTTTCATGCTTTCCAGATAAGTGCAAATTTAACATTAAGGAATCTGAAGTGCTTGATATGGAAGGGGTGGTGTCTGGAAGCAAGGTTACATTCAAATCAATACAATTCTTCAGATCACTTTCACCAATTTTAGATATGGAAAGTTTGGCAGAGTTGGAAGAGTTACGTATTATGAACTGTGAGGAGCTGACGAATTTGTGGTCAGACAAGGTGGGATCACTGCCACATGATCTCCCATTTCTGAATTTTCTCCGCATTAATAATTGTCCCAAACTTGTCTCTTTGGTGGCAGAAGAAGTTGATCAAGAGCTTCTCCAACTCAGAATCACATCTATTCGTATCGACTATTGCATAGCCTTGGAATCATTACCCAAGACATTGATGTACAACAACATGTGTCTTCAGTCTATTCATATCACAAACTGTGATTCGCTAACGCATTTGGCAAGAAGCCATCTGCCTCCAACTTTAAAAGAACTATTTATACACGACTGCAAGAGTATGAGGAATTTGGTGGAGGATGATGATAATGATACAAACAACAACAGTAGTTGCAGTACATCAAGCGGGGAATTACCTGCCACACTTCAAGGCCTCTTTATTATTAATTGTCCGAAGCTGGAGTCAGTAGCCAAGAGTTTTCATCATAACTCATTTCTTACAAATATCACCATCTGCTATTGTGAAAATCTTCCGTTGTTGCTCCTCCCTTCCAACCTGAGACACCTTCAAATATTTAGTTGTGAGAAAATGCGACTGCAAAACGACATACACAACCTCACCTCTCTTCAATATTTGCAAATAAAGAATTGTCCAAGCATTTTATCATTTCCCAAAGAAGGTTTTCCCACAAACCTAACAACACTTGAGATCTCTCATCTTAAAATCACTGAAGCCTTGTTCGATTGGGGGCTGGACAACCTCACTTCTCTTAATGAACTTGAAATCTGTGGATGTCAGCATCTGGTGTCCTTTCCAGAGATGACGTTGCCTACCTCTCTAACAAGCCTCTGCATCTCAGAATTCTCGAATCTGGAATGCCTGTCTTCCGAGGGCTTAAGAAAACTCACCTCTCTTAAAACACTCCATATTTCTGACTGCGAGAAGCTCACATGTTTTCCAGAGGAATGCCTGCCTCCCTCACTCCTAAAGCTTCATATCTCTTCTTGCCAAAAGTTGATGTCCTTACCAGAGAATGGCCTACCTCCCTCACTGCAGAGACTTGTAATTCGTGAATGTCCTCTACTGGAAGAATGGCGCAGGATGCCTGACATCCCCTATGTTGAAATTATGTGACAGAAACAGAGGAATAAATCCAAAGGTATGTTTGTTCTGGCTCTGATCCAAATTTCCTTTGAATGTTGAATGGTGGCATTGGAGAGATCCCGTCACTCCTATTGCATGTTGTGACTCGGGTTGCTATGCTGAATGTCTAACTATTCTTCTTGTGGTTTTTGTTCTCATGGTATATCTTGTTCCTTTCTTGTGTTTGTTTTTTCCATGTATGGATTTATTTATTTTTTCATTTATGGATTTGCTTCTTGTCAAATCGTCGATTGCATGATAAGGGAAAAGATGAAGAAGGGGAAGGATGTTTTTACATCCATATAAATACAGAAATAGGTATAGAAAGATAAAATCCTCTGTTTTACTGATTGAGAATATGAATATATATATATATATAAATAGCCATATAGGCTGATGAATATTTATTTGTTCAAAGCTTGCAGATGATTCAAAAGATTGATGCAAGTTGTTGAAACTTCTGACTGCTATCTGAAAAATGGATGTGCAAGTAATATTACTTTTCTCTTGCTATTGTTTTTCTTACTGCCTTTACCTAAATGTAGCAAACCACTTTCAAGTTAATATAAGAGATTGATGTGTGGAAGAACTGTTGGAATTTTGGTGAATTCCATAAGCCACGATCACACCTCAAATCATTGTAAAAAAATTGATTTTGGCAATTATACAATGTATGATTTAGGAGTTTTGTGGGTATGCTAATATAAAAGAACCGTTACTCTTGTTCTCAGGAAGAAGTTGTAAACCAAGCAGCGATGGATGCCATTTCTCATAGGCTCTAATTCTCAGTGAGGTGGGCCAAGCGCACAAACGTTAGATTGCGCTGATCTTCTAACCCAATATATTTGCTGTCTTCACAATGGCTGGATCATGGATTCTTCTCTGCCTCAACATACTCTTCTAAAATTGCAGCAGCAAGCTGTTGGCATGCCATGTCTTTCTTCATGTTTTGCTATTCATGCCACCTAATCAATGTCTGGCTACATGTGAACCTGTCTCATGGTATTGTTTTGGAGTCCCAATGCTTATAAGAGCTGTCAAAAAGGTGCTTGTAAGTTTGTAATGAATCAAAGTAATCCCATTTTTTTGATTCAAACATTAAAATGGACTAATAATTAGTATTCAGGCATAGAAGATAGAAATCCAAAACATCCAAATTGATCTGCCATCATCCTCTGCCATCATTCAGGCCAAGTCCAAAGACTGAAAGGAAGTTCATTGGTTTGAATCTCTATTCAGCTAAAAATGTCTAAAAATAAGTGATTTTGATAAGATGCCTGGACATTTGTTTGGATTTTGATCAGGATTTTGGAAAGTGTACTTGTGATTTATTCCTCTCAACTTTACAATTTTGCTAGCTGTCATTTTTATCTCTCGTATGTGGAGTTTTTTGTTGAAACCATTTGTTCTTCTTGTGGTTTGAATTTCAAGGTGTTGTTAATGAAAAGACTCAGGCATCCCAATGTTGTGCTCTTCATGGGAGCTGTAACACGTCCCCCAAATCTTTCAATTGTCACTGAATTTCTTCCCGGGTATGCAAACTCTCTCTTGCTCTGACCATAGTCATTTATGGTCTTATCACAGATTTATGGAAGACAACGAACTTACGAACAAAAGCCCTTATTAGTAACCTGACATATCAATCTGTATGCTCTAGTTGCATGGTAGGCGATTATTCCTTTTTCTTACCAGGCATTGATTTACTTGAAGGTAACACAGCACACGCTTGTACACACGACCGCACACGGACATGGACACACAACCAATGAAATGGCTTCAAAAGAGGCTCTTGAATGGTAGGGCATTTGGAAAGTAGAAGAAAATACTTTCATGAAAACAGATCTTACAATGTGAATGATGTAGACTTGTCTATTGATTTAGTGTTTAGGGTTCTATACGATCAACATAGGTGGGCTAAAGCCTCTACCTACTAAACTTGGCATTAAAGAACTGGATATAAAAATTGATGGCAGTACAGCTAAAATTCCACGAGTATTTATTTGTCAAAGTTAATAAACAAACCCCAACAGATTAAAGCTGAAGATTGTAAGCACGTTCTTTGATATTTATCAAAGAATAAGGGTCATTGTTTCTTTCAGATGTTAGGTAAAACCTACAATAACAGGCATGGTTTTGTAGGAGGAGATGAAAAGTTCCACAGGCTATTGAATGATGCCCATATAGGTCAAGTTTCAGCGTATATGATGCACTGAGCTTTACCTATTTTATTTTCTTCCATTGTGTTTATTTATCTGAATTAAGTCTTTGGAAGGACTGTCTGTGATTTATTCATTTGAGGTGTTCTTTTTCCCTTTGTATGTATCTAAAGTCCAATGCATCATCACCATCTTCCTATTCCAAAGTGCATATTGTTTTTTAAAAGATAAGTTTTATTGATGATCAAGAAATACGAACAAGGCAATATTGATGTACATAAGGAGTATATATCAGACAACTAATGAGAGAGAGAGAGAAAAACATCAGAAAATTTTGGAAGCTAAAGCTAGAAAATCATAGGTGGGTTGCCATTCAATGGCAAAGTGTATTGAAAAGGAAAACCTTGGGGCTTTCTGCAGTCCTTGTACCATCTTCAAAGATTTGGTCATTTATTTCCCTCCATATGCACCACATCAACCAAATTAGGATCTTTTTCCACAAGGTGTCACTGTGATGACTATCAAACTGCCCTTCCATACCTACATATTTTAACCTTATTATCTGCTTTGTTTTGGGATGTTACTTCAGTTGTATAGGTTGGAATAGAAACATCAATTGTCTAGCCCTATGTCACTGTCTCCTGTTTGTTTTGAGATTTCTTGCTTGCATTTGCGCCAAATTCATGTTTTGGGAAACTCTATGTTTGGATCCTATTGTCAGTGTTTGGTTTTATAGGAAGTGGCTGTGAAGTGGTTCCTAGACCAGGATATTTATGGTCAATCACTTGGGGAATTCAAAAGTGAGGTACAATCAGCTTTTCCCTTTTAAATATTTCTTTGCATTTACAGTCTTTTGGGTTCTTAGCTCCTGTTTCACAAGAAAATAAGACTTAGTTTCACTTGTTTTAAATGCGTTGTGTTTGCACCTTAATTGATATAATTTTTCTACTTAATATTGCTAGCAAGATGTCACTTCAAGAAATTGATCTCCTGGTTTACATCTGATTTACTGCCATTCTTGACCCCTCACATTAACTGTGGCGAATATACTATTCATTACTGATTGACACATAGGAGATGAAGTTATAGTGCAATACAGAATTGGAGTTCTTTGGTCTCTTCAGTTAAAAGCCTGCTTGTGCTGTCAAAACTTTCCATGCCCTCATTGCCTTATTTTAATTGAGCACTCATAAAACTTTCCAGATTTCTTTCGGCGAGAAGCTCACGTGTTTTCCGGAGGATGGCCTGCCTCCCCCACTCCTAGAGCTTCATATCTCTAATTGCCAAAAGTTGATGTCCTTACCAAAGTATGGCCTACCTCCCTCACTGTAGAAACTTGCAATCGAACGATGTCCTCTGCTGGAAGAACGTTGCAAGAAAGATCAAAGAGGAGAGTGGCGCAGGATAGCTAAGATAATACATTAATGACACAGAAACGGAGGAATAAATCCAAAGGTAATTTTGGTCTAGCTCTGATCCAAATTTCATTTGTATGTTGAATGGTGGCATTGGAGAGATCCCGTCACTCCTATTGCATGTTGCGACTCTGGTTGGTATGCAGAATTCTTATGGTTTTTTTGTGCTCGTTGGGTTTGCATAACCACATAACAAGTCCTTGTTAAGATTTCTAAATCTCTAAGCAAAGAGAGAAGGTCTTCGAACATGCAATTTTTTATTTTCAAATTGGAAAATTGCTGAACTTGACAAATGATCGGGCTCCAAAACAGCTACATAACTAGATATTTTTCCTCTGATTTTGTCAAGATAAGCAGTATGACAACTGCTAAGGAAAAATTGCATGTTCCAGGGCCTTGTTTATATTCCAATTAGCAATATGCCTAGAAGTAGGAATTGATCGAATCATCATATTGAAAATAAACGTGCTTTGACAACTTGTCATAGCATTTGGAGTTTATTATATATAGAGACATTACATTTATGTCAGGATATACACAAGGAAACTTTACATACAAAGCTTAAAGCAAATAAGGTATGCACAAAACAATTCCTAGAATAGAATCAATCTGCATCTGTTATTCGTGGAGTCTGTAATTGTGGAGTTATTGACGTTGGACAGCTCGACGTTAGTTGGTTGCTTTACACATATTACTTCTATGTTTAGCTTTTAAAGTCCACATATATGTTGGTATATCTTGTTCCTTTCTCGTATTTTTTTCCATTTATGGATTTATTATTTTTTTCATTTATGGATTTGCTTCTTGTCAGATCATTGATTGCATGACATTGGGTTATGAATATGATTGTTAAGGATGTTTTTACATCCATATAAATGCAGAAATTGGTGTAGAAAAAAAATCCTCTGTTTTACTGATTAAGAATATGATATATATATATATATATATATATATATATATAGGCTGATGAATATTTATTTGTTCAATGCTTGCAGATTGTTCAAAAGACTGATGCAAGCTGTTGCAACTTCCTACTACTATCTGAAAAATGGATGTGCAAGTAATATTGCTTTTCTCTTGCTATTAATTTTGCTATTCATATCCACGTAATCAATGTCTGGCTACCGTTCATGTTACGTCGTGAATGATTGAATTTCAGCTGTTGATACCATGTATCAACAACAACCACTTCTTGCAACCAATTGGTTTAGGCTTCTCTTCTTATCTTGTTTTCTCCAAAAGAACAGTCTTCCCTGTCCAATTCATTCCTACTGAGGATGGACAAGGAATGATCCCTTTGCTCTCTTTCAAAAATACTTGAGTATAAATTGTTGCCCACGTAGATAATGATATTGCCATTGAGAAAGATCATAAAAGGTTATATTCTCTTATGAATTAGTGGTGTTGGATCGGAATTCTATTTTTATGCTTATTGTGGTTGTTACAATGTAACGAGCATACTCAAATTCATTCTTGTATTCCTGACAAAAGACTCAATTTAACATTTTAGAGACCCAAAATTGAGACCCACGTTTGCTGAGATCATGGCTGCTTTGAAGCTGTTGCAGAAGCCAATAGCCGGTTCTCAAGTTCCCAGGCCAAGCACATCCACAGGCAGTGGCTGTCAGAAGGCTTTACCATCACAAACTGCAGAAGAAGCAAGCTAGAACAACAAACTATACCATCATCATACTCTCTGTCATTGGACCAATTTGAGATTGTGATTCTTTTTTCTCTATTCCCTTTTTTCCCCATCATAGTGCTGCTATCCTCAAGGTTGTATATATGTTTGTAGAAATCCATTGAAATTGTTGTAATCAATGTTTTGAAAATTTTTCTTTTTGTGGAGTTCTTCCATTTTGATTTTCTAACTGAATTGATACAAAGAAAGTTGCTATCCTACAGATTTTATTTTTTCAACAAGTTTCCTTAGTTTGTTATTTTGTCAAGAAAGTTTCCATTTGAGAAAGTTTCCTTAGTTTGCTCCATTCTCCGTTATAATAAGGACGAGCATTGTAATGCAGAGATATTGTTTGATGAAATAAAGATTATGGTGGTTTGAATTTTCTTTGATTTCTTTCTAATGGGAAACACAGTTTTCCTACTAGAATTATTGTTACACTTCCGCTACGACAAAAGTTCTCTAGCTGAGTTTAAACTGGACCCACCCTTAAAACAAGAGATGAGTTGACATGATTTGTGTTTGTAGCCTTTAGAGACATCCTCGAAAATCACATCAGCTCTATCTGTATTGTGGAACTATGGATTTGTGATCTTCAAATAGTATAAAACGAGAGCTTTCTACATTGTAACGGCGCCTGTTATCTAATGATTTAGTTCTTGTCAAAAAGGGTTCTTTGAATGTACTGCTATGGCCTTATGCTTATGCTTAACCACTTACGTTACTCATATCATCCATTGGGGTTTTGAATATAAATACAGAAATTGGTTTAGAAAAACAAAAATCCTCTGTTTTACAAAACTCACTGTCTTTTCATTTTCCTTCTCTGTTTTTCCTTTTGAAGACTTCAAGGTAGGTGGTATTCATTTTACTTCTCTTATATCATTATTTTTTTTTTAAATAATTCTATTTAAAAGCCTTTACACCCAACATTATCTATGTTGCATATTATAATTTAAGTTTAAGAATTTGAGACATTAATGTACGTCCACCCTAATTGGCCAAGACATTTATCGATCATGTGCATTCATGGTTTAGCTGTAGGTTGTGGCTCTTAAACATTTCTGATCATTTTCTATGATCGAGATTAATGAACCACTTGATTGGCTTACTTTTTATTATCATTTAACAGTCAAATCTAGATCTAAATGGTACTAATATTGCAAACTTGTCATAGATGAAGAAGCAATAATCTAGTTTTTTTAAGTTTAGAACGAGCATCACTATAAGAAAAACGATTATTTGTAGTCAGACATATATATGCGCAGGGGCATAACTACTAAGAGGGCCTCCCCAAAATTTTCAAAATTTGATGAAAATTAAGTTTTGAAATATGTTTTTATAAAGTAGACTATATGAAAATTAATATAAGGCCCTCCTAGAATTAATTTTTTTAACTTGGCCCCCCCAAACCAGATTTTTTGGTTCCACCCCTGTATACGCGACGAAAACACTCCTTCTCGTCGCAAATACCTGGCCACCAAAAGAAGCATTTTTATTTGTAGTGCATTAGTACCAAAGAGTTATAATTATTTGCTTGTGTGAAGTCTAATTTGTTTATATAAGAAGGCAATGTGCCCTCTCTCATCATCCCCAAATTAGCAAATTATTCAAGAGAACCTTTTCACGATGGCAACTAAAAACTGCAATCAATGAATGCAGCTTACAATGAACTTATCCGAGTTTGAACCAAGATATATAAACTTGCAGAAATTTGTAAGCATTCATTGATATGAAAGCACGTACGTGATAGGAGTACTTAATAATTCTTCCAAAAAAAAAGAGACAAGCTAGAATACATAAAGAAAGATATAGAGAATGTCATTCAAGATTGATTAATGCAAGTTCATACCAAGAGAATTATATTGTCATATTCAAAATGTTAAATGCTAAGATAATTATTGTGGTTTGTAAGGGAGACATGAGATCATTACTCACGATCGAAGACATATATATAGTACTTATTGAAAAGGAATTAACAATATTTTCTAATATTTTTTACTATAGTTATTTTATCAAAGATTAATGTTAGATACGGTATGTTTGTGTTATCCATATGATCAATGCATTCTCATGGTCTATTAAGGACCTTCGATTGAGACTCAACTACATGGTGAGATCATCAGTTTTGTTTTGTTAGAGCTCTTAGCAAGGCAGACGGATGATCATCAGTTATATTATAAAAAGAATTGCAAGCCATAAAAATTAAATTTTGCTATATTGATTTTGCGAGGTGCTACATGCATTAAAAAATCTTACAAAAGTAAACTTACAAACTGATATGATTTTATATAGTACGTTAAATTTATATTATAATAAAAGTACCTGTACAATATAACAAGTCAGTTTATAAATTTAATTTATTGAATCTTTTTAGGCTAAAACATTTCTCTTTGTGGATTGTGATTGAAAAAATCATCCTTGGAGGTACATGATCATTTATTGCATGGAGTCCATACCTTGTGATCGAATTAGGCTGGATTACAAAATCATATCAACTCATCTCATCTAATCATTACAACTTATTCAAACTTCCAAACAAATTGAAGTAGCTTTTTATTTGCTACTATATATGTTTGTGTTATCCATATGATCAAAACAATCAGGATCGACAAATGCAAATCCTTGGAATCCATACCAAAGGCAATGATGTACAACAGGACTTGTCTTGCGTATATTAGTATTTCTGGATGTGATTCAACTTAAAGAGGCTTGAAATAATGGGGTGCAAGAATATGCAGGAATTGGTAGAAGAGGATGATGATGATACCATCAACAGTTGCAGTAGCATCCCATCTCTTCTGTGACGTTGAGCATTACAAAACTGATTGTCAATTGTCCAAAGCTAGAGACAGTAGCTAAGAATTTTAATCATAACTCGTATCTTGAAAGCATCAGTATCCCTTGGTGTGAAAATCTCAAATTCTTGAATGGAGGAAACTTTATATATTCTACTGTAAAAAAATAATGGCACTGCCCAATAGCATTCTATCATTTCCAGTAGAAGGTCATCTGTAACGCCCGTCCTTATGGTGGGACTCTTTTCTAAATATTTTTGTAAAAAGGACGACGGGAATTACCGTCCTGTTTAAAACTTTTCACTTGCATACCCAGGGTGCAAGACTCCACGTTCATAATTTAAAATGTGCTTTTATCATAAAAGAGGTTTACAGCGGAAAACATAAGTCTTATAATAAAAAGGTCTCTCGTACGTTTAAAACTCGTGCCTAGACTTCCGTGCTCTTCCCCATGGGCCGTGTCCGTCCTGATCGTACAGTTCCTGTGAGGGGGAGGGACATACATAAAACTAAAATGAGTCGAAGACTCGTAAGCATTACTTCATACCGTTAAAAATATAACAATATAGGTTTTCAATCATGCATTCATCATTCGTACATACTATTACGTGCGTGCATGCGTGTGTTCGTTTGAAAACTTCACTGGACGGGGTTTTTCTCTTTTAAACATGGGTTTCCTTTTCGTAAAACGTTTCTCCCGTGAGTGCCTTCATTTCTGCAAGAGTTCGTGCATGTTTACGTGCGTTCTTTTGAAAACGTCACTGGACGGGGCTTTTCTTTCAAAAGACTTTCCTTTCTTTAAAAACGTGTCCCCCGTCAGTGCCTTCATTTCTTAAAGATTCGTACATTCGTGCGTTCGTGCATGCGTGCATACATCTATTCATTCTTATCACTTTCATAGGCCAGTACACACTGTTACTCCCCGTGTGTAAGGGGTTAGCGATCTTCCTTTGGACCCGAATTCTGCCCGTGGCCACGGGTGGGGAATCCCTTTTCATAGGGGGCAGCACTGGGTGCACTTCCAGCACTACTTACCCGGCATTGCAATCTGCCCATTCATTGGTACCCTTTCATTTCAGTTATGTGGCCGTTACGTGTCTTCATACATTCATGCTTTCATTTCTTTCTTTCTTGCTTTTCATTCATGTATTCGTTCATTTGTGTCAGCTCGAAAGAGCTGATGCTTTCGTTCAGTTTTTTCTTTCATTTACAGTCCCTTTCTTTTCGTGAGAAAACATTTCTTTTCGTGAGAAAATATCGTTTGGGGCGTAAGCCTGAAAATGGTCTTTTCATCTTTTAGTTCATTTCAGTTCTATCTTTTCTTTAACAGTTCGTTCGTGGAAAACTTCATTTGAGAACATACATGGGCTTAAACGTCAGCTTTCGTGGCATTCCATAAGTGTCACCTTTGAACGTCGTCTCTCATGGCATCAACGAGAGTCACCTCGTGGCGCACATGAGGGCGTCGGTTCGTAGGATTCACAAAAGCATCCGTTGTCATGCCCTCATGCATCTTCATCAGTTTATGGATTTTCTTAGAAAATACATACAATAGATACAGCGTATAGTCATCCATTCACATGCATACAATTAATACTTTGGATGCGTAAAAAGGGGCTGCCAAGGAGGGGCCGTACATACTTATACCTTTTAACAATTAGCATTTTCTTTCTTAAAACGTCTTTCATTTCTTTTCGTGAGCATCTTAAGGAAAAGCGTTTCTTTATCTTTGAAAACTCTAGAAGAGTATGAACGTAACACTTACCTGGACTCCATGCTACTTGCATGTCATGCAGTCCATTCATGCTTGTCAGATGGCAACCTACATGCATACACATAACCTTAGCATTATTCTCTATCTAATGCATAAGTAACTTAAACTATAAATAGAACTACGCTATACTTGGAACATTCTCCTTCTATCTCGTGCACTTACGTGCCCTTCACTATGTTAAAACCTTCGGGGACCCATTACGGTCACCCCATCTTCCAACTCATGTCTTGCCTCGAGTGCTCATCCACTAAAGTGAACTCATGATTCACCTTAGGATTGAGACACTAAGGCCTCTGTCTCATTTTTCTCATTAACCTCATTCCGACGCATGACTTAAACCAACTAAGTCACGCATCCCGTCCTTAGACAGTACACCCGTCACTTTCTTCATGCATCTTAACCCATACAAATCCTCATTCCCATCTAGACAAGCCATCCGGCTCTAAGCCAACTCTGAGGCTTAAACACCGTGTAACTATACTCAGGATAGATTACCCATTACATATGGTGAATCCATCCGGCACATGTGTCTAACTAGACTACACATGTACTCTACCCCTTATCACCTAAGATCAACATATATAACACGTTGATCACTAGCTTCGAGGGACAAGGGCCATACTCCGATACCAACCTTCTCTTAACCCGGTTAGCATGACTCCTCATGCTACCCGTCCCTTTTGACAGTTCATCCCAACACTTAACACGACAAGACTCCATTCATAACTACGTTTCATGTCACGTTATATAGCCCGAGATTGCTCCAGTGTTACACTGTGACCTTGTCGTGTTACCTAGCATTCTACTACATCACTCCTGACTCATTATGAGTACGGTTCCTCACGTACTCCCGTCACATCGTGACATCTCGTCACGTTACCGTTACACCATTTTTATACTTTAACACTTCACCCATCATAAGCATGACTTCCAATAACCACGTCACTTTGTGACGTTGCCCAGTCATGCTTCCGCTGCGTACTCTTATACTTATTCACTACTTCACCCATCACAAGCACGACTATCATTAGTCAATGTCACTTCGTGACATTCCTCAGTCATGCTTCCGCTGCGCACTCTTATACTTGCTCTGATACTTCACGTATACTCCCAGCCATAAGTCCATAACAGTGACACTTGTCACCTCAGACTACAGGCTATGTCGTAACTACTTCGGGACACTGTTCCACAATTCCCAACACTATCCATCACGTTCTACGCCCATCAATCATATAACTATCCTTATCTCTACGACATGCCACACGGAGTGTCGCTGTTACATGGAGTACACTCCATGTATATGGAGTACATTCTACATGTACTCCATCTATACACACCATATCACCATTATGGCATTCCCGCCATATGGTACATCGCTCCACTACATAGAATACACTCTGCATATATTCCATGCATGTTACGCCACATCACCACTATGGCATACACGCCATATGGTGCATCTCACCATCTCATGGAGTACATTCCACATGTACTCCCTTTACATATACAGCACGCCACATCACCATTATGGCATACCTGCCATATTGTACATCGCTCCATTACATAGAATACACTCCGCGTATATTACATGCACTTACGGCACATCACCACTACGGCATACTCGCCGTATGGAGTATATTCCACATATATCCCCTTCATATATCATACCCCACACAGAGTACACTCAGCGTGTACTCTTCCTGTTCCACATACACTACGCCACGTCACCATTATGGCATACACGCCATATGGTGCATCAATCCACCACATGGAGTACATTCCACATGTACTCCTTTTACACGCACTACTCACAGAGTACACTTCTCCGTGTACTCATCCCGTTCTACCTTATGCCAGGAGGGTATATTTTATATATACTCTCCTTGTCTCACATTATGCCACATACAAAGTACATCTAGCGTGTACTCTTCTCATTCCACACAACGCCACGCCATCCATACAACACATGCCCCACAACTGCATTACACAGCACAGTCCACGATACTTCACAATACACCCAACACTTCACAATACACTACACGGCACAATGCACCTCCATACAACACAGATAAGCCCAACACTTCATCACACAGAATGCCCAACTCTTCATCACAATGCCACAACTCCACAATACTAACAGCACAGTCCACAACCTAGTCAACTAATCAAATTCTAACATAATTAACGAGGGATAGAGAGTTATACCATCGACGGGATAACCCGTGCGTTACTCGTTAACTGCCATAGCCGATGTTGTCGACAGTGTCGTATGTGGTGGCTAACTCACGTACGGTGACTGTTTAGGCATTTGGATAGCTAGGTGTGGTCTTGGAAGGGCTCGTGATGGCCTTGTGATGATGGCAAGGGGCATAACACAGCGGATCTAGCCGTGTGCAGTGGCGGTCAATCACACGCAGTGATTGTCCATCTCGTGCAGTGATTACCCATCACATAAAGTGATGGTTTGGACCTAGGGCTTGGCTAAGGAAGGTGCGGTGAATCTCGTGGTGGCATCGAGGTGGCGCCACGGTGGCTCACGGTGGCGGATCTGGCCATTCCGTGGAGGAGAAGCCGTGGGAGAGTGAGGGAGAGTGTGCTTTCATGGGTGGCAGATCGGGGCCAATGGAGGTCAGGTTGGCTTGGTGGCGGCCTGAGGAGGCTGGACATGGCGGTCATCAGCCATGGGTGGCGGTGCATGGTGGTGCACGGCGTGCAACCCGTGCATGCATAAGAGAGGAGCCGTGAGGTGGAGGAGGGGGTTTCTGGTCATGGGTCACATGGAGGAGCTCGGGGAAAGGGAGATGAGGTCCATGGCGTCGCATGGTGGTCGTGGGTGGCCGCGTACGGCGGCACACGGTGGGAAATGGGCTAGAGACCCATTTCGGATACTTGCCGTGGAAGGAGGGGAAGGACTGCTTCATAGGGGCTGGCTTTGGTGGAGGATGATGGCCGGTGGGAGAGGAGCTCGCCGTGGGAGCGGTGGAGCCATTGGGCGGCGCACGGCGGTGTTACGCGCACAAGCCAATTCGGGCCGTGTGCTTTCGAAATGGAGAAAGGGAGAGCGTGAGGGGGAGAGGTCGGCATGGGTGGACTTGCCGGAGGGAGAGCAAGCCATTGGTGCCGGCGGTGAGGGCTGGCGGCGCACAGCGGCGCCGGGCTGAGGCCTTAAGCCGTTCGGCGTGGGGTGGGTCTACGTACAGCGTTCGCCGAATGAGAGAGGGAGGAGAGAGAGGGTTACGGGGAAAATGAGAGGGAAAGAGAGGGGTCTGGGTATTTAACCCAGTCCTTTCGTCTGGGGATCTACACAACGATCTAACGACGAGGAATTAAAATACTGATTTGAAGATGCGTAAAACATTAACTTAATTAGAAGCACTTAGAGGAATTAAGGTAATATTATTTTAAACTAACTTTAGTTTATAAAATAATATTCTTCATCATTAATAAAATGATGAAGTCTCACTTAACATATTTAAAAGGGTTAAACCATTTAATTAATAAAAGTTCTCAACATAATTTAAATCTCATAATATCTTAAATAATTGAAATCATTTTAATAATAACATTAAAATGATTTCCGGCAATTATAATATTTTTGGAGCTCTTCAAGAATATTATGATTGTCGTATTTAAGATCAAATCTTAATTAAATAACAATGGAAATACTCCTTATAAATATTTCCAGCATATTTAAAACACTGGGCGTGCCCTAGAAGTCACACGATATCTTTCGAGACACGCCATCATGGTTTGACACGCATAACGTGACTCGCATTCGCTAATGAGAAGGGCAGATGATCACATAATCTCTGCCTTCGGGATTTGCTTACGTCATCAAGACTAAACATACGTCAGAAAGAGAGAAGCGTACGTAAGAAGAAGGAGCTGGGTATTACATCATCCCACAAACCTAACAATACTTCAGATATCTAATCTCAAAATCACTGAAGCCTTGTTCGATTGGGGGTTTGACAACCTCACTTTTCTTAATCAACTTGAGATTGGTGGGTGTTAGTGTCTTTTACAGAGATGACGTTGCCTGCCTCTCTAACCAACCTCATCATCTCAGAATGCTCGAATCTGGAATGTCTTTCTTCCGAGGACTTAAGAGAACTCCCCTCTCTTAAAAGACTGTCTATCTCGGACTGCGAGAAGCTGGCGTCCCTTCCAAAGGATGGCCTGCCTCCCTCACTCCTAGAGCTTTGTATCTATAATTGCCAAAAGTTGAGGTCCTTTCCAAAGAATGGCCTACCTCCCTCACTTCATAGACTCAATAACGTCATAACTAGTGTTTGTTAAAAGTTTCAAATCTCCAAGCAAAGAGAGAAATTTGTATAGAGAAAAAATCCCCTGTTACTGATTGAGAATATTAATATATATATATATATATAATAGATTGATTTGTAGAAGAACTATTGGAGTTATAGTGAATTCTATAAGCCAAGGCCATTGTAGAAAATTATTTTTGGCAATTATGCAATGTGATCTTTGTAGGTATATTAGCGGTTTGGATAGAGATGAGTTGAGATGGGTTGAGATGGTTTGTGAATAATAGAATAAAAATTAAATTATTTATCATATTTTGTGTGGAAATTTGAAAAAGTTGTTTGGAAATTTGAAAAAGTTGAATTATTTATTATATTTTGTGTAAGAATTTGGGAAAGTTATAATAATGAGATGAGATGAGTTGATGTAGGTTTTGAATGCAAACGAAAGAGGACAAGAATTATAAACCAAGTAGCAATGGATGCCATTTCTCATAGCAAATATTTGGCTCCAATTCTTAGTGTGGTGGGCCGAGTGCATAACATCATAACTAGTGTTTCTCAGGAAAGCCACTTACAAGGAAGCAAAGGAACAACCCAGACTTACCAAAGAAACTAGCATCTCAAAAACGGAAGGCCTAACTTGTCTAATTTCAAAATACCCTTGAGTAGATGAGGAATATCAGCATATAGCAACCACATTCTGGGCAAACTAGAAGCAATGCGAGCAAGGAAATCAGTGCCAGCATTGCAATCCCTAAAAATATGACATACCACAAACTGCCTAGATGAAAGAATTCCTTGGATTTCTTCCCAGTAATCCTCAAGATACCAGATCCCATAGCGTTTTACCTCCAGCCAGTGTACAACTAACATGGAGTCCAACTCCACTTCCACCTTCATTATGCCAAGCTCTTTGCAATGTCTCAAGCCATGAAGAAGTGCCATAAGTTATGCAACATTGTTCGTACATTTCTGATAACACCTCCCTCTCCCATACGGCCAAGATTTCCGAGACAACTTCCATCAACATTCAATTTGAACCATCCACTGGTCGGCTTTTGCCATTTAACAATACGCACATTTTCTCTTTCTTGGGGTCTTTAAACTATATGGACAAAGCAGCCAACACCTTCTCATCCCCCACCACATTGTATTCCTAGCTTTTAGCCGCAGCCCAACCGAAGCAATTGCAGCCTTAACCGAGTGTCGTAAAGCTTTCACAAAAATTGATTTTCCTTCCATTCATGCTTTGCAGCTCTACAGCCATAGAGACCAAGTTAAAATAGATGGAATAAGGCCAATTAAGCAACCTTTTTGGGATGAACGAGCAGCAAGTTGGAACCAAGACTCCACTATATCCTTCCAAAGCTTGTTCGAGACAAATGGCATACCCACTTCCACTGTATCCTTCCAAAACCTGTTAGGGACAAATGACATACCAACTTCCACATAAATTCTACGCCAAATCTACTTAGCTATACTGCCAATAGCCAATACATGACCCTGGTCATCCAAATTCCCCCTACACAACATTCACATTTTGATACCATCAGAATACCCAACTTACTCACTCTATCATCAACACTAACACAAGCATTCATCGCCTTCCACATTGTCACTAAATATTTTTTTGGGAGAGCAGCGTTCCACATCCAATCTGACCAATTCATTTTTGAAGCTTTAACTCTCACACACTCCCAAGCGCTTTTTGAAGAGAATTCACCATTCAAGTTTGGAGTCCAAACAAGCAAATCAGCACCTTCCTTGTACTCCCCAAGGCAATCTAAAATCTCTTCCAACTTACTATCCCCCACCAGACCCGTAATAACTCCACATCCCATCCATTTTCGATCCTGTACTCACACACTTTTAGCATTAATGGCCGAACAATAACATGAAACTTATTCACAAGAAGACCACTCTCCAGCCACTTATCTCGTCTGAAAGAAACATTTCCATCCCAAATTCGTCATCTTGCATTATTGAGAACTTTTGGTACACAAAGCATAACGTCTTTCCATAATTGAGTTCCTTTATGAGCCTCAACCAAAGAAATATGTTTGCCTTTAACGTACTTGGCTTTAAAAAATTGAGACCATAAAGAATTTTAAGTCAAAATTTCCTAAACAAACTTTATGAAGAAGGACGTTTGAACTTCCTCCAGACTATGCAGGCCCACACCCCCCTCCCTTATTGATTTACAAAGAAAATTCCAAGATTTCCACTTCCTTTTCAGCTTGCCCTCTGAAGACCCCTAAAAGAAACTACTCATAAGCCGATTTAATTTAGTTAGAACCGACTTAGGAGCATGTACCACCGAAAATAGATGAACAGGTATACTAGCAACAACATGTTGCAGCAGAAGAATCCAAGCACCATTCGACTTAATGCGATGCTGCCAACCCCCTAGTTTTCCTCTAATACTAGCCACAAGACCATCAAAATGAGCCACCTTAAGATGTCTAGAAATCAGAGGAGCTCCCAAATATTTCACAGGGAAAGAACCTTCTGAAAACCTTGTCAAATGCAGCAGCCCCTTTTGTCTAACAACAGATATATGCTTTGAGAAAAAAAAATAGATGATTTTCCTTACTAACAACCTGGCCCGACCAGTTCTCATACTTTCAAAAAATGTCCCTAATATTTTTCAGTGAAGAGTGACCTCCATTAGCAAAGACTATAATATTATCAGCATACAATAAGTGTAAAACAAGTGGAGCTCCTCGAGGATGACTAAAGGCCTCTATATTTCCATAATCAAAATTATATTTTAGAAACCTGGACAATATTTCTTCAACCAATATAAATATATACAATGACTGGGGATCTCCTTGGCGCAGACCACAACCACTTGGAAAAATTCCCTTCTTAGAGCGACATAATCTCCTCACTTCCGCTGCTCCTCCAATTGATACTATTGCATTAGCTGGCCGTAGAACATTTCCTTTTTCTCCCAAGCGAGACAAACCTTACTGGACTCATTGTAAAATCACAGGCCATACTTTGGCTCAATACTTCAAATCTGGAAATGCCACAGCCCCTGTTTGTACACATTGTGAAATGACTGGACACACTGCCGACCGTTGCTACAAACTTCACGGCTACCCACCTGGACACAAGTATCACAAGCCACATCTCAATGCTGTCTCCATTGAAGCACCTTCTTCAGCAACCAACAATGATTCAAACATGGTGTTCACTAAAAAGCAATATCAAGAACTTGTAGCCTTGCTACACAACAAGAACTCGACTGCTTCTCCATCTGCAAACCAACTCCAAATAGTTTCTCCAACTCAACACCATATTTCATCAGTTGCTGGTATCTCTTTGTGTTTATCCTCTTTTTACTCTAAACCTTGGATCATTGACACGGGGGCTACAGATCATATGATCTGCAGCCCCTCCTTTTTCACCACAATAACATCCACCATGTCCAATGTTGTTAAACTCCCAAATGGTGAAGTAGCTACTGTCACTCACATTGGTACCGTGCAAGTAACAGCAACTATTTTCCTTCATGTTGTTTTATGTGTTCCAAATTTCCATTTTAATTTGTTGTCTGGAGCTAAACTTGCCAAACAAGTGAATTGTTGTCTCATGTTTTTCTCTGATGTTTGCTTTATACAGGGCCTTTCTCCCTGGACAACGATTGGGAAGGGTAGCTTGCTACATGGTCTCTATCATTTACACACAGAAGATATTTTGCCTCAAGCTTTAGTCCATACTCTTTCTCAGCATTTTACTGTTCCAAATTCCATTTCAGCCTCGGTTCAACCTCTCGACAGTGCTCATAATTTATGGCATTGTCAATTAGGTCACCCCTCTCATTCTCGCATGTTACACATCCATGATATCAATGTAACCACTCATATGAATATCAATAAAAATTTACCTTGTCTTACTTGTCCTCTTGCCAAACAAACAAGGCTCCCATTTCCTTCACACACTAATTCAACTTCTACTTGCTTTGACATTGTTCATTGTGATTTATGGGGACAACACCACATTTCAAACTACAATGGCTCTCGTACATTTTATAGGACTTGCACATCTCGGTCTCACGTGTGATGCCCCCAAATTCCACTTGGGATCGGACGGACGTTTGAAGCGTCGAGACATGTCACACAAGGTTACCTGCCCCCGTTCATGACATATAAGATGCAATATTCTGAACATGCATCTAGCATTATGCAATATTCGCAGCGGATAATTTTTTTTTCTTCAGCAATACTATGCACCAAACCGAAATATCCCAAATATTTAAAAAAAACTTCATACATAATGACGTACTAAACAACTGAGATCACAACACTAGTCCAAAATGGTTGTGATCAAAAGAGTGTTGGAGATTGAACACCACAAATACAAGTAGTAATGAGGTAACTATTGTACTACCATCTACGTCACACCATCGCTTAGTCGACCGTTTCCAGTTGGTCGATTCCCAGTTCTCCTTCAAATCCTGTAGCAAAATCTACCATTCGGGGGGAATGGTAGTTGGGACTACCACAGTGAGATTTGATTACAAATCTCAGCAAATTAAAAAGAAACTTCCACACAGGTTAATGATGCATGCATGGCAGTAAAAGCATGAATGCATAATTAAATCATAAGTAATCATAGTTATAACTTGACATACAACAAAACACTACTGGCATAACTTAAATTGAAACTGAAGCTTAGTATGAACGTGACTTGAAACATAACATGAACGTGAACATGTATAATTTGAACATGAACTTGAACATAACTTGAACCTGAGCATGACATAACATAAATGTGAACTTGGAACATAACGTAAACGTGAACATAACATAACATGAATTTAAAACATATTTTTGTCTCATGGGATTACCATGATTGCGTGAACGTAAACTTGAACATAACATAACGTGAAACATGACTTGAACTTGGAATCTTATTCAATAGACTTAATCATTAAAGTGACCATATGGGTGCTACATAGGTCCCCTTGAGCCGTGTGTCCCCGCCGATTACCGCATCACATCACAAGTGTCTATACCAGCTGTGAGTGAGTTAATACGTACTCCACAATTGTTGTGGCCCCACTTATTCTACGTGTCACAATTGTTGTGTCTCACGTAATGTATGCTCCACAGTTGTTGTGGCCCCATGACTTATCTGTTTGTGCCACACTTGCTGTGGACACACGTAACATAATGTGTGGCACCATCGGCGTTAGTGCCTGGCTCGCTCCGGTGACCAGCTAATTAGGCCCCATTCGCAACCTGTTGACTGTACTTCGTCAACCCAGGGAATTTCACACCTATTTAGACACTCCAGTGTGAACAAAGGAGTTCCACTAAGATATTACCCCATCCTAGCGCTTAAGGTCGTGATTGACATGAATAACTTAACTGGCATACATGTCATGAACATGACATAAACGTGACATAAAAGACAGAAGTCCTGACGTAGCATAACGTGACATGAACGTAAGACGACAGACATGAGATATTTTGAAACATAAATATAACAGATAACATTTCATAACATGGCATACACGTAACATAGCATACCATGTAACAGACAACATTTCTTAACGTGGCGTAACATGTGACAGTGAATATTACGTGACATGAAATACATGTAACAGATGGCATACTTAACTTAATATGACATACTTGCAATGTATAGCAATACGTGACAGAATATCTTGTGTAACAGATGAATAACTCACGACAGAATAAATTATGTGTAACAGATAAATATGTAATGACTTGGCATGGCACATATGATAACATGCATACATACACTTTAGTTCCCTTACTTATCACTCATACACATTAAACTGATAGTAAGTTAGAAGCTGACTTACCTCGATCTTCGCGCTTAAAGACAAACTCAAGTGCAATCACGATAAATTGAAAATAGTGATTTCTAAAAATTAGAACTTAATCACTAACAATTAGGAATATGGAATAATATCAACTTAGAGTAAAGTTACCATTTTACCCTCTACATGTGGGGAAAATGACCATTTTACCCCTAACTTAAGGATTTTGCATCCTAACTCCAAAAATCACCAAAATTTACATACCTTATGTAAATTTTGTCCTAAACTCAAATATCAATTCAGAAAAATTTAAAACTAAATACAACCATCAAAACTCTATATGGCCGAAACTTACAAGGCTAATTCTTTTGCTTTTTGTTGTAATTCTTTCAAATCTCAAAACTCATGATTAAACCAAAATTTTTCTTCTACTATACTCATAACATATTTCTAAGAATAATCATGTTTTGAATCATAAACAAAAGTCATCAAAATCACTAAAACCATACTTGAACTTTTTGGTTTCTCTTCTAAGTTCAAAACAGATTTTTGTTTCTAACTTGTTTTGATCAACCTCTTGATCCATGACTTATAAAGAAGTGATCTTCAAACCAAAACATCACATGGTTCAAAAAGGTGTCCTAAAACAGATCCAAGCTTCAAACTCAAGATCACATGGTTAAACATCACCCAAAACATAAATTTAGCTAAGAACATCATCACTTTTGCCTAACCGAATATCTCCTTGCATAAAATTTCATATCTTTGAAACTAACATCAAATATCTTCAAAATAACATTCTAACATGTATATAAGAGGCTTAGGATCTTCCAATAAAAATATCAAAGCCATTGGAATAAGATTAAACCATAAAAGATTTAAACTTTCTCAAACCAGAAACTGTTTTGCCTCTTCCAGTTTTCTAAGTTTCTAGACCTAAGAAAATATTTCACCAAAACTTTTAATCATGCAACAAATCCTCAACCAATAATCATATACACATGTTAACAGTACTCCATAAAAATTTCTGACCAAGATCTATTCATTAGCTTGGTCAAAAACTCCAAAATATAACACACTCTCCAGTTTATCGGCCAGAATGACCTTTCTGGGTTCTAAACAACTTTTGACCTATCACATATTCTCCAAATGGAACGAATAAGGTATCCACGTAAACTAGACTCCAAAATCAAGAACTTTAATGAAGGAAACTTTGCGATAAAACACTTACAAAAGCTTCGAAACTGGCGTTCAAAAGAGGTACGAAAAACTGTCCGAGAGTGTCTTTTGTGTTTTATGAAGGAAAAGTGTAAAGGAGAGTTGCTTTTCGTGGGAAGTGGACTGGAGAGCTTCTTACATAAGCTATGTAAAGTGATATGACTGAAGGAATGGTTGAGTGTTGGCCTTTTCTTCTCATAAAAAGCAGACCAAGATCTTTTCTCAAGGTGGAGTGTGAGAGTGAAAGAGTGAGGTGGCCCTTTAGCTTTGTCTTTCAAGAACCTTCTAGGCCCTTCTTGTAAAGCTCTGGCCAGCCAAGTGGGGGTACAAAACTTAGCCATGAAGCAATCCTATGGTGACCAGATTCGTGGGCCTTAATGAGCCTAAACTGAATGGGCCTAAATTTTGGGGTTTAAAGAGGGTTTGGGTTGCTATCAACCCCAAATCCAATATCACTTGGCCTAATCAATTTTTCAAGGTTAACAAGGTTGGATAATGATGTTCTAACACAAATTTGAAGGATTAATAGTATGTGGAAGTGATTTAATCAAGTGATTAAACACAATGCTAGAAATCGGATTAAAAATGTTTAGAGGCCAACTTTAGGGTTTTGGGGAAACCGTTTAGGGTTTCGATTTCAACAATGTTTCTGGGCTTTCAATTGGATTCCCACCATTTAGGGTTTCATTAGGATTGAAAACCTCTTTGGTCTGGCACAATATGGTTGCTCAGATGAAACAAAGTTTTGTTTAAGTGACATGATTTCACAGCTTGATTCCTTCAAATCCATCAAACATTCCTCATGGTACCAGGTGTCTAATATTACTCACTAAGTGTGGCTAAGAACTTGCCAAGTGTCCAAATAAATTTTCTCTAATCTAATTTGGACATTTCACGCTGTGATTTTGAAACACTGCAATTGGTGCGCTTACCGAGGTTACTATTCACTCTGAAAAAGTGAATCATAAACTTAACACTAAAAATTTCTAAATATTCATATTAACCTACAATGAAAATATTTTACCAAAATTCAACCTTGAAGTGTCCCTAAAAATAATTTCACAATTTCCAACAGACGTTTCGTCCGAAATTATGAAAATTGGATATTGCGCCATAAAATTCTAAATAATCCACTGAGTCTAATGGCGTGGACCATAATGCATTCTGACACTTCTAACCACCTCAAATAAATAAAACTTATATTTCTAGCACCATAGTGAGTGATAATTGACTATGTTGACAGACTAAAACCTATGCAATTGGTCGATTCGTAAAAACTTATTAAGCTTTTACGAGATTCCTAAAGTTAATAGAAATTTCACCAATAAATTTCTAGCGGGCTGTTACATCCTCCCCTCCTAAAAAAAGATTTCGTCCTCGAAATCAACGTAAGTACAAACATAAAATACGCTCAAAAGAAGAAGTTGCTTACCAACTTATTGCCCATCACTGGATGCCTCATCACGCAACAGGCAGGTCTCATTCTTCTTGAAATAACATCTTCTTCCCGTAGTCAACACTATTATTATCTATAACCATCACATGGTTATACAAAATAGCTACTACTATAACATTAGGGTATAACAATCCCAAAGGTTACTGCCTAAACTTAATAACTTCTAGTCTGACCTTCTAGGATACTGAATCCTTTTTTAAAAGAAATCACTATTCTCTTCACTATTCAAAGAATTATCCACAACGTGTATATATATCTACCATTCTTAACTATCTTCCTCTCAAATTATAACAATCTGTACTGGAGTCCTTCCACAAGGTAGGTCAAGTCGTACCAGCATACTCTCTAAATCTAAAGCTTCAAGTATTCATGCAGTTCAATTTGAAAGAATTAAATCATACACAACTGAATTTACATTCTCTATTTCCTCAAGGAATTATATCTGCCTAGGACTAGCTTACTCCTTCATAATCACCACGAATCGTTCCTCCTCCTAGGTGGTACCTTGATAAACGATCAGTTATTAACCTCAACTCAAGAGTTTCTCTCTTATGAATAACATAGCTCTTCTATCCATCATGAGCTGCCTCTTATTCTGACTCTAATCCAAAGAATTTGATCCTACTGTTCACGTAAATCCTTAAGACAAGATTTTACTCCCCATATAAATGTCTCCAATATAAGGGTAATCTAGGTTTCCACAAACACGGTGCTTCGCCAGAAACCATTTATTCGCGATTGGATAAAACTATTATCATAAGTGAATCCTACTAAAGCCAAAGCTTCTCCCACATACAGTACTCTTCCGAATACAAATTTCATTGTAACCTTCGAATCAAAACAAACTCCAAATACTTGGGATACTAATTCATCAACCTTGAATATCCTTCCTCGTACTACTAAAAGGTATTCCATATCTACACTGGTATGAATAGAAATACTCCTAACAAGAAATGTTACTCTTACCACCTAGTAACAATTCAAAGTATAAACTGAACTCTCGTGCAATACCACAATCACTAAAAACAGGGCCTCGCTTGAATCAAACTGCGCACAAGTTATAAACCTCAATGATTTAACTTACCCAAAGTATTAATAATGCAATAGTACCATCAATTGTAATCTAATCAACCTTAAATAAGCTTAACAATATAGAGGTCTTAGAAAAATACCAGTGACGGTGCCAACTCCTTTAGTTCCTGGGGCGTCAGCATCTGCGTCTCTAGAAGTACCTGGATACACTTAAGCTAGTACTGGAGGTCATGGCTTTGGTTTTGAATCTCCAATGGGAACAGTTCCATTTCTCCGACCTCTTTTGGGACAATTTCTGATCAAGTGGTCAGGTTGGCCACATCTGAAACAGAGTCCTAAGGTAAGTTTGCACTTGCCTCCATGGTTCTTTCCTGACATCCCACATATTGGGTACATGGTTAGTATTGAGCTTCCAGTCTCGATGCCTTTTCCCTTATCTGGTCCAGTAGACATCTTCTTCATTTCTAGATTTTCTTCAGTAGCAGACAATGAAGTTCTCTTTCATTCGGTATTGATCTGGATCGCTAGACCTCTCTGCTCAGCCTCTGCTATCGCGGCCACATTTACTAACTCTTGGTAATTCTTTATTCTTAGGCAAGCTACTTGGCTACGGATCCATGGCTGAAGTCTAGCTTGAAACGTTCGTGCCTGCATCCTTTGAGTAGAAACCAAGTGTGGTGCAAACCTTCCTAACACCATAAACTTAGCGACGTACTACTCTACGGTCCAACTGCCTTGAGTTAAAGTCGCGAACTGCTGCACCTTTAGCTGTTTGATAGAATCTGGGAAGAATCCGTTGTCAACTCTTCCTTAAATCTCTCCCAAGATAATGCATCCAAACTTCCTAGTTCCCTAACTAGAAGTTGCCTTTGTGTATCCCACCATATTCCAGCTTCTCCTTAGAATAGGTATACAACATATAGAACCTTCTGGTCCTCAGTACATCCACAGTTCTCGTATGTCCTTTCGAGATCCATAATCCATTTCTCGGCTTTTAGAAGCTGTTCATTACCAGAAAAGTTTGGATAACGATAGATCAATAACTTCTCACACAGACAATCCCTGACTTCGAGTCTGGGTACATGTGCTTGCTGATGTTGTTGTTGTCTAAGCATGTCAGTCAGCAAACATACAGCCTCAGCTAATCCTCCATCCATCGGGGGATTCTGATTATCCTAATTTGTGACTCCCTCAGGGTTTTGAGGTGTCCTATCTCGAGTCATGTCACTTCCTAAATCACACGAGTACACGTGTTACAACCACATTCTATCTCTTATACTTCAAGAAATTCAAGCCTAATGAAGACTAAAATTTCAAGCCTAAAATTTGGTGCATTTCTTAAGGACGTGTGGATTTAAACTCAGAGACATATTGCTCTGATACCACCCTGTGACGCCCCCAAATTTCGCTTGGGATCGGACGGACGTTTGAAGCGTCGAGACATGCAACACAAGGTTACCTGCCCCCGTTCATGACATATAAGATACAATATTCCTAACATGCATCTAGCATTATGCAATATTCGCAGCGGATAAGTTTTTTTTTTTCAGCAATACTATGCACCAAACCGAAATATCTCAAATACTTAAAACATACTTCATACATAATGACGTACTAAACAACTGAAATCACAACACAAGTCCAAAATGGTTGTGATCAAAAGAGTGTTGGAGATTGAACACCACAAATACAAGTAGTAATGAGGTAACTACTGTACTACCATCTACGTCACACCATTGCTTACTCGACCGTTTCCAGTTGGTCGATTCCCGGTTCTCCTTCAGATCCTGTAGCAAAATCTACCATTCGGGGGGAGTGGTAGTTGGGACTACCACAGTGAGATTTGATTACAAATCTCAGCAAGTTAATAAGAAACTTCCACACAGGTTAACGATGCATGCATGGCAGTAAAAGCATAAATACATAATCAAATCATAAGTAATCATAGTTATAACTTGACATACAACATAACACAACTGGCATAACTTAAACTGAAACTGAAGCTTAGCATGAACGTGACTTGAAACATAACATGGACTTGAAACATAGCATGAACGTGAACTTGAAACATAACATGGACTTGAAACATAACATGAACGTAAACATGTATAATTTGAACATGAACTTGAACATAACTTGAACCTGAGCATGACATAACATAAATGTGAATTTGGAACATAACGTAAACGTGAACATAACATAACATGAACTTAAAACATATTCTTGTCTCATGGGATTACCATGATTGCGTGAACGTAAACTTGAACATAACATAATGTGAAACATGACTTGAACTTGGAATCTTATTCAATAGACTTAATCATTAAAGTGACCATATGGGTGCTACATAGGTCCCCTTGAGCCGTGTGTCTCCGCCGATTACCGCATCACATCACAAGTGTCTATACCAGCTGTGAGTGAGTTAATACGTACTCCACAATTGTTGTGGCCCCACGTATTCTACGTGTCACAATTGTTGTGTCTCCCGTAGTGTATGCTCCACAGTTGTTGTCGCCCCATACTTCATGCTCCACAGTTGTTGTGGCCCCATGACTTATCTGTTTGTGCCACACTTGTTGTGGACACACGTAACATAATGTGTGGCACCATCGGCGTTAGTGTCTGGCGTGTTCCGGTGACCAGCTAATTAGGCCCCATTTGCAACCTGTTGACTGTACTTCATCAACCCAGGGAATTTCACACCTATTTAGACACTCCAGCGTGAACAAAGGAGTTCCAACATGACATAAACGTGACATAAAAGACAGAAGTCCTGACGTAGCATACCGTGACATGAACGTAAGACGGCAGACATGACATACTTTGAAACATAAATATAACAGACAACATTTCATAACATGGCATACATATAACATAGCATACCATGTAACAGACAACATTTCTTAACGTGGCGTAACATGTGACAGTGAATATTACATGACATGAAATACATGTAATAGATGGCATACTTAACTTAAAATGACATAATTGCAATGTATAGCAATACGTGACAGAATATCTTGTGTAATAGATGAATAATTCATGACAAAATAAATTCTGTGTAACAGATAAATATGTAATGACTTGGCATGGCACATATGATAACATGCATACATACACTTTAGTTCCCTTACTTATCACTCATACACATTAAACTGATAGTAAGTTAGAAGCTAATTTACCTCGATTTTCGCGCTTCGAGACAAACTCAAGTGCGATCAAGAGAAACTGAAAATAGTGATTTCTAAAAATTAGAACTTAATCACTAACAATTAGGAATATGGAAAAGTATCAACTTAGAGTAAAGTTACCATTTTACCCTCTACATGTGGAAAAATGACCATTTTACCCCTAACTTAAGGATTTTGCATCCTAACTCCCAAAATCACCAAAATTTACATACCTTTTTGTCCTAAGCTCACATATCAATTCAGAAAAATTTAAAACTAAATACAACCATCAAAACTCTATATGGCCGAAACTTACAAGGCTAATTCTTTTGCTTTTTGTTGTAATTCTTTCAAATCTCAAAACTCATGATTAAACCAAAATTTTTCTTCTACTATACTCATAACATATTCCTAAGAATAATCATGTTTTGAATCATGAACAAAAGTCATCAAAATCACTAAAACCATACTTGAACTTTTTGGTTTCTCTTCTAAGTTCAAAACAGATTTTTGTTTCTAACTTGTTTTGATCAACCTCTTGATCCATGACTTATAAAGAAGTGATCTTCAAACCAAAACATCACATGGTTCAAAAAGGTGTCCTAAAACAGATCCAAGCTTCAAACTCAAGATCACATGGTTAAACATCACCCAAAACATAAATTTGGCCAAGAACATCATCACTTTTGCCTAACCGAATATCTCCTTGCATAAAATTTCATATCTTTGAAACTAAAATCAAATATCTTCAAAATAACATTCTAAAATGTATATAAGAGGCTTAGGATCTTCCAATAAAAATATCAAAGCCATTGGAATAAGATTAAACCATAAAAGATTTAAACTTTCTCAAAACAGAAACTGTTTTGCCTCTTCCAGTTTTCTAAGTTTCTTGACCTAAGAAAATATTTCACCAAAACTTTTAATCATGCAACAAATCCTCAACCAATAATCATATACACATGTTAACAGTACTACATAAAAATTTCGGACCAAGATCTATTCATTAGCTTGGTCAAAAACTCCAAAATATAACACACTCTCCAGTTTATCGGCCAGAATGACCTTTCTGGGGTCTAAACAACTTTTGACCGACCAAATGATCTCCAAATGGAACGAATAAGGTATCCAAGTAAACTAGACTCCAAAAGAAAGAACTTTAATGAAGGAAACTTTGCGAGAAAACACTTACAAAAGCTTCGAAACTGGCGTTTAAAAGAGGTACGAAAAACTGTCCGAGAGTGTCTTTTGTGTTTTATGAAGGAAAAGTGTAAAGGAGAGTTGCTTTTCGTGGGAAGTGGACTGGAGAGCTTCTTAAACAAGCTATGTAAAGTGATAGGACTGAAGGAATGGTTGAGTGTTGGCCTTTTCTTCTCATAAAAATCAGACCAAGATCTTTTCTCAAGGTGGAGTGTGAGAGTGAAAGAGTGAGGTGGCCCTTTAGCTTTGTCTTTCAAGAAACTTCTAGGCCCTTCTTGTAAAGATCTGGCCAGCCAAGTGGGGGTACAAAACTTAGCCATGAAGCAATCCTATGGTGACCAAATTCGTGGGCCTTAATGGGCCTAAACCGAATGGGCCTAAATTTTGGGGTTTAAAGAGGGTTTGGGTTGCTATCAACCCCAAATCCAATATCACTTGGCCCAATCAATTTTTCAAGGTTAACAAGGTTGGATAATGATATTCTAACACAAATTTGAAGGATTAATAGTATGTGGAAGTGATTTAATCAAGTGATTAAATACAATGCTAGAAATCGGATTAGAAAATGTTTAGAGGGCAACTTTAGGGTTTTGGGGAAACCGTTTAGGGTTTCGATTTCAACAATGTTTCTGGGCTTTCAATTGGATTCCCACCATTTAGGATTTCACTAGGATTGAAAACCACTTTTGTTTGGCACAATATGGTTGATCAGATGAAACAAAATTTTGCTTAAGTGACATGATTTCACAGCTTGATTCCTTCAAATCCATCAAACGTTCCTCATGGTACCAGGTGTCTAATATTATTTACTAAGTGTGGCTAAGAACTTGCCAAGTGTCCAAATAAAATTTCACTAATCTAATTTGGACATTCCACACTGTGATTTTGAAACACTGCAATTGGTGCGCTTACCGAGGTTACTATTCACTCTGAAAAAGTGAATCATAAACTTAACTCTAAAAATTTCTAAATATTCATATTAACCTACAATGAAAATATTTTACCGAAATTCAACCTCGAAGTGCCCCTAAAAATAATTTCAGAATTTCCAACAGACGTTTCGTCCGGAATTATGAAAATAGGATATTGCGCCATAAAATTCTAAATAATCCACTGAGTCTAATGGCGTGGACCATAATGCATTCTGACACTTCTAACCACCTCAAATAAATAAAACTTATATTTCTGCACTGAGTGATAACACTGACTATGTTGACAGACTAAAACCTATGCAATTGGTCGATTCGTAAAACTTATTAGGCTTTTACGAGATTCCTAAAGTCAATAGAAATTCCACCAATAAATTTCTAGCCGGCTGTTACATCACTTCTAGCTGATCTCTACTGTGATAATCAAGCTGCCATACATATTGCAGCAAATTCGGTGTTTCATGAGCACACGAAACACATCGAGATAGAGTGCTACCTCATTCGAGATAAAATTCAATCTGATTTTTTGCACACTAGCCATGTTCGTTCTTCACTCCAGCTTGTGGATGTCTTCACCAAGGCACTTCCTTCCACTCAACTTGGCTTTCTTTTATCCAAGATGGGAATAGAAAACATCTATTCTCCATCTTGCGGGGGGATATTAATGAATGATGATTCAGCTGCCACACAATAAGAACAAAACCGAGAGAGCAACACCACTACATCAGCTGCCACACAAAAGGAGCAAGATAGAGGGCACAACACCACTACATGCCCAACTGATTCGCAACAGAATGGATAGTGATATTTTGGGTTGTACACACTTGGGGGCAATATTGTACATTCATTTATTCTTCATGTATAGAAGGTTATTATTCCTCTTATATAAATAGATTACTGTACAGTTTACGAAATGAATTGAATACAAAAAATAGAGTATTTTCTCTTCATCACCATTGTTGTTCTGCTACTTTTCTTCTAGTAAACCAGACCTTCACTAAATCTTACATGAAGGGAGCATCATTAGCATCCTATTTTCATCCTCAAAAACATCAACACTAACAAATTCAGACAAATCTGGTAATTCCCTCCATGGCCTAGCTTGAAGAAAATCTTTAAAAATATATACTATACCCAAATGAATATCCTCTGGAGACTTGAGAGTATTACCATCCAGCAATCTCATTTCGTCCACCATCATTTTCGACCTCGAAGCAAAGGATTTAAAGAAATGGGCCGATGCTTCAACTTTGTCGATCCAACTAATTTTCATCTGTTGAGCCAATCTAGTTTCTTCTCTTTGATTCCATACTGCCAACTCCTCCTGAAAAACCAGCAGGTCTAACTCAATCTCCTTCGGAAAGTGTTGTTGGACCTGAACTTCCAAACACTCTATATGCTTCTATAAATTCGAAATTTCTATGTTCATTCGACCAATGACCCGAATGTTCCAGTCTTTGAGAAATTTTCAGTTTTTTTAGTTTCCCTGCTAAACGAAACAATCCCATCTCTCTCAATGGCACATTCCAAGCCGCCTTAACCAAATTCTGAAACTCAGCATGAGAGACCCACATTTGTTGGAACTTAAAAGGGGTAGGGCCATAATGCAAGACAAGGGGTTTTAGATAAAAAACCATAGGAGCATGACCCAATGATGTCCTTGGAAGGTAATGTTGTAACGCATCTGGTAACAACTCAACAGCCTTAGAATTCATCAAGCACCGATCAAGTTTAGACTAGCTTCTGGCCATCCTCGCCATTGCACCAAGAGAACTTACTACCAGCTCACTTCATATCACATATACCATATTGCTCAATAAATTCATTAAACTCCTCCATCGCTACCCTCAACCAAGGCCTTCCTCCATGATGCTCTTCATCCCCATGAATCACGTTAAAATCACCAAGGCCTAGCCAAGCTTCATCACTAGGAATATCTTGTTTTAAATTCTGCCAAAACTCCCTACGCTGTTGATACCAGCATTTTGCATAAACTACTTAAATAAAAAGCCTCTTATTCTCAAATGGCAACGACACATTGACATGTTGTGCACTTGCATTCAGGACTGAAAGCTGTAAACTAGTTCCCCAAAGAAACCATAATTTACCTCCATAGCTCTGGTTTGAAAAACAACACTCAAATTACAACAAACTCCTCAACAACATCAACTTTGATTCATTCACAAAAGGCTCTGATAGCATGATGAGATTTGGTTTCCTTCTCTTCACTAAATTTTGTAATCTCCTCTTTGTCGTACCCAACCCACATATGTTCCAAAATAAAGGATTACATATCATAAGTTCAGCCGAGAGGGCTTGCTAGGAACCCTAGATGAAATTTGGATTGGCTTAACAATTATCCCAACCTCCTTCATGTTTTGAGCCTCGCTATCCGACAAATAATTTTTAAATTTTCCCAAATGCGCTACGACTTCGCCATCAGGTTCCGACAAAAAGCCACCATGCATAATAGATCTTCCTCACGTGGTCCAGTGCCAACCATTCCATCATTCTCATGCACATGGCCTATATAAAGGAGGCTTAGCCTTTTTGTAAGGTGCACCAGTCAAAGTTTAATTAGTAACTTTTGACTTTAGTTAAAATTCCTATGTTGGCCTTTTTTGTAAAAGGGGAAGAGGTGAGAGTAAAAGTTTGCTAGTAGGGAAGCTTTGTGGGTGTCATTTGGGACGAGGAGAAAAATGGTGCGATTGTAACTATTTTTCACATAGTAGATTTTCTTCTCTAGGTCTGGTAGTTTTTTCTCCAACTGAGGAATTTTCCACTTAAATTCTTGTGTTGTTATTATTTCTCTATTTTTCTTGATATTCTTACAAAGAATGGATCCTAGGGGGTGAATTTGGTAGGGCCAAATTCCCAACAGTGGTATAAGAGCCTAGGTCCTTTTGGTGGGGTGGAGCTTTGGTGTGGTAGTGTGGATACGTACGGTCTAAGGATGTTCTGTCTAGGAGATTGGAAATTTAAAGTGTGTCCATTGTGACCCTTCATGGGAGCCTGGAAGTTCTGTCTAGGAAAGGAGAATCTTTCCTGGGAACTTACTTAGTAAGTACTATTCACTTCTACGATAAAATTTATCGAGGCAATCTCAGGAAGTAGGGCTTCAAATCCTATCAGATTTAAGGTGGAGAAATTTGAGAGGATAATCAATTTTGGCTTGTGGCAAGTTCAAGTCAATGATGTTTTAATTCAATCAGGATTACACAAGGCGTTGAAGGGCAGACCAACCCCTGAAGTCAACAGTGGTACTAGCGTGACTGGTGAAACAAGGAGCATGTTCAGCAAGTGGCTCCAAGTTAGTAAATGGAGATACCGGTAATGAAACTAACGTTGTGTCTCTCTCTATGGAAGACGATTTCTTTTGAAAATGGACATGTACATCCTCATGGCATGCCGCTAAATCCCAAAGTTGCCATGATAGAGGATGTGTTAATGTTAGCGGATCCACAAGTTTGCACACGGGCATTATTTTGGCATTAATGCATGGTGTGTGGTGGAAATTCATGTCGATGGCTGATGAACTTCCAGGAAAGCCAAACGTGGAAGTTGCACCATAATTTTTCAGCAAGATTATTTTCAACATGGGCCGAAGTGAAATGCTAGAAATTGATTTATTCTGAGTGGGTATGCTTTTATGGTGGAGCATGATAGCAGAAGCTATGAGGATCTTCATTGCGGTGGAGCGTGGTTGTGGGATCAGCCAAAGTCGCAAGGTGGAGATTGTTGGGTTTGCTCCTTTTTGTTTGGAGTCCCACATTGGTGAGATTAGAGAAGAGTGGCAAGGCTCATGGCCTATATAAAGGAGGCTTAGCCTTTTGATAAGGTGCACCAGTCAAAGTTTAACCAGTAACTTTTGACTTTAGTTAAAATTCCTTTGTTGGCCTTTTTTGTAAAATGGGAAGAGATGAGAGTTAAATTTTTGCTAATTGGGAAGCTTTGTCGGTGTCATTTGGGGTGAGGAGAAAAATTGTATGATTGTAACAATTTTTCACATAGTGGATTTTCTTCTCTGGGTCTGGTGATTTTTTTTCCAATTGGGGAGTTTTCCATGTAAATTCTTGTGTTGTTATTATTTCTCTATTTTTTCTTGATATTTCTGCAAATGATGGATCCTAGGGGGTGAATTTGGGAGGTCAAAATTCCCAACACATGACCCTCTCAACAGTGGGCGACACACTCACTTGCACCACCCATCTCCTTGTGAAATAAATCATCCTGCCCTGCATCAACATGACCCAAATCCAGTAATCCATAAGACAGGGCACCCTCCTCTACTAACAAAAAATCCTGACCACCATTCACAGCCTCCTTTTCACTAGTAGAATCACCTTCCACCTCTCCCCCCTCAACAACGACCTTGGCCACAACATCTGAATCCTCGACAAGCAAAGGCAGAGCACCACTCTCCCCCACCAGAGGCAATTGCACTGGTTCCACAATCACCTCCATAGAAGAGGTGCTCGGGCCTAAACATCCACAAACATTGGATTGCACTCTTCAAACCCCATATATTTGTTGTCTTCACAATGGCTGGATCGTGGATTCTTCTCTGCCTCAACATACTCTTCTAAATTGCAGCAACAAGTTGTTGTTGGCATGCCAAGTCTTTCTTTGTGGTTTTGCTATTCATATCCACATAATCAATGTCTGGCTACAAGCGAAACCTTCTCATGGTAATATTTTGGAGCCCAAATGCTTATAAGCGCTGTCACGAATGTGCTTAAATCGCTTTTGTTTCCCTAGTTGATGCAATTTGTCATTTATTTTATATAAATGTAAATTTGTAATGAATAAAAGTAATCCCATTTTCATGTTGAACTACAAATTTTATACCTATAATTTCTAAGCATTTCTTTTGTAGCTTTGAATTTATCATCAACTCTCGGCAACTCAATGATTTAAAAGAGGAAAAAATAATAGACCAATTCAGTAGATTCAAAACCTGCGATGTACAAGAACAGGAGGAAAATATATAAATTTTAAAAAATAACTTACTATATTTTTATTTTGCTTGGGAAAAAGTGAAACACTAAAATTGACTTATAATAGTGATAACATGCACACGTCATTTTCTTTATTTGTTATCAACTGCATGCAGCCTCTGAATCCACTTGGTGAATGAACATGGGCTCAATGACACAAATCCCAAGGAACATGGGCTCGGACTTTCGGTCCATTATTCATTCCAGAAACTGAATTGAGTATTAAGGCCCGGTTTGGATATACAAAATCATCTCACCTCATCTCATCATTACAGTTTTTTCAAACTCCCATAAAAAATAAAATAAAAAATTTAATTTTTTCAAATCCCAAAATAAAAATAATATTCAACTTTCAAAGAAACATCTTATCTCATCTCATCTGAATGCGTAACCTAACGAGACCTAAGATTTTTTCTGAGTTTTCTATCTCCTTCTCTTATTTCTTTGATATTTATTTATGGATTTTTGTTTGTTAAAAAAAAAAAAAACTCAATGAAACCTGCAGTTAATATCCTCTAAATTTTTGGTTTATAAGATTATCTCAAGCACTCATATGATTATCTTAACTAATTTCATGTCACCTAATTGAAATTGCATAGACATTTGCAAAAACATGAAATTCACTATACAGGAACAAGACAAGTTTGCGCGAGTTCTCTAAAAAGTTCGTGAGGCTTCATTCTAAGACAGACTCAAGCTCGAGCAAAATATTTGCGAGATTTTCCATTTTATACTCGAAATGATTGTGAGACGTGACTCAAGCATGTCTCAAAACCCATTACCTAATCATTATACAAAATCACAAAATTCTATATTCCTATACAATTTTTCCAAACTTTCAAACAAAAACAGAAAAATTAAAACTTTTTAAAATTTCAATAAACAATTATATTAAAATAATTTTTTAACTTTATAATATTTTTATTCAAATTTTTCTCTCTCATGTGGTGGAGTAGTCCATTCCACTTATGTCTTATATGACAATAGAACACATTATCTACATCACTTATAAGACAATATTTGGTTTATAAATCATTTCATGTAAGCAGATCCACGTCTATTTATAAATAGCATTTTTCTTTGTTGAAGTAACGTGGCCAACTCATGTGGTGAATAGCAAGAGTTTTTCATTCTATATCATCTCATTTAATCTCATTTCAATATCAAAACACCACAAACACAAATATTTTTCAATTTCAAATCTTCAACTTTTTCATTAATTTTAACACAAAAAAAAATAAAGTTTTTCAACCCAACTTAATCATTACAACTTTTCAAAATTTCTAAACAAACTATATCAAATCTCGAAACAAAAAATATTAAAAAAATTATATTCTAACAATATTTTAACTTTATAATATTTTTATTCAACTTTTTCTTTCTCATTTTTCAAGACTCCATAAAACATCATAATTTAAATCATTTCACTATTATTTATAAATATTTTATTACCATTTGGAGATATCTCATCATATTTGACTGTCCAAAAGAGGCCTAAACAATTTTGTAGTTTTATTTATTTATTGGATTGGTAGTTTAGTAGAATCAATGGGGCCAGCTGCGGAATTGAATCAAAGGAATAAAAGAAAAAACAAAGTTATAGAGTGGAAAAAGACTTGTGTGATGATTGTACATAAAAAGTCTTTGGAGTTTCAGTCAGCTATATATTAATGCTATAAAAAACTAAGCCATCTACCCTACTATTACGAATTTAATTAAATGATGGAGACATTTGAAATTCTTGCAACAAAAAGTTGCTCTATGTTAAAGAAATGAAAAGGGATTGATGCATATGTTGAAGTGATGAAAACAGATTGATGAGTTGAGAGGAATACTCGAGGCAAGACAGTAATAGTGAAGAGAAGAATCACTTTTCTCATTACATATTAGCAGTATCAAAGGTTGCTTATATAGAACATATACATAAACACAAATGCTAAAAATAAAAAAGAACCGAAGGAGACCAATTATGTTCACTGTACATAAATGAATATTTTTGTCCACTATATTCCTAGCTAACTATATCAAACAGCTACTGTGTCATGTGCCCACCATTACTTTTTGTTTCTTCTATTCTGATCATTGCATGCACTCCACCACAGGGTGCATTATCTGATGCACAACTCATCCCTTGGACAACAACATTGCTTTTTGTTTCTTCTTCTCTGATCATTGCAGGTACACCACCACAAGGTGCACTATCTGATGCACTGCTCAACCCTTGGACAACAGCTATAGGTTGCAAGTTTCTTTGTGAAGTTTGTGACTCCCCCTCAAGATGGGCATGGATTTTTAAGGTGCCCATCTTGGATAGTAGAAAATCGAAGGTGGCAGCAGGGAGGGCCTTGGTGAATATGTCTGCCATTTGGATTTTGGAGGCTATATGTATAGGTGTAAGGATGTTAGACAATACATTTTCCCTAACAAAGTGGCAATCCAATTCTATGTGTTTAGTCCTCTCATGGAAAATTGGATTCTTGGTTAAGTGGATTGCGGATTGGCTTCACAATATAAGAGTGCTGGCTTGGGATGGTCTATATTAAAGTCCTTGAGCAGAGAGATTATCCACACAATTTCACAACTGGTATGAGCCAAGGCCCTATACTCTGACTCTGTAGAAGATCGAGAGATGGTGGCCTATTTCTTGGACTTCCAACTGACTAGGGAGTCTCCAATGAAGGTGCAAAAACTTGTTATGGACCTTCTAGTTTCTGGGCAAGCTACCCAGTCGGAGTCACTAAAGGCCTTTATGTGCACAGTTGACTGTGAGGACAGGAGAACACCTTGTCTTATGGAGCCTTTCACATACCTTAGGATCCTGTGAGCTGCAACCATGTGAATATAAGATGGCTTGTCCATGAATTGGCTAAGAATCCTAACAGCATAAGTAATATGTGGTTAAATTAATTAACCTCCCAATTAGTCTCCTATAACTTGTTGCATCAGTTAAGAAATCTAACTGATGCAAATGGAAAATGGTGCATTACATATCTTTTTCAATTTTTACATTGGGAACACAAGATTGAATTACATTCATTCTCTGTTGAGAAGTGTGCCCTAATCTAAAGTGCCAAAGATCAAATTTCTGCTGGGGGTTTGCTTGGAAAACATGACTGAACCCTAGCAAGTCCAATCGTCATCCATGAAGAGAGGGCATGTATGAAGCAAAGTTTGCTTAGAAAAACAAGGCAAAGTGAGGTGTTGTAAGTGAGTTTGCTAACAGAGAATAAGTTGAAGGTGAATGAGGGTACACAGAGTACATTATTGAGAGTTAAGGAATCAGACAGCTTCATAGTCCCAATGTGAGTCACCTTGACTTGTGTTTTGTTAGGTAATTGAACAAGGGATTGGGTCTCACAAGTGATGGAAGTGAGCAGTGATGTAAAACAGACCATGTGGTCTGTAACTCCAGTATCAAGAATCCAAGTTGCAATTTGTGAGTTGGTTGAGTAGTGGTTTAAAATAGATGTAAAGCGTTCATGGTTAGGTGCAGAGAAAATGGAAGAATCTGGCAAGGAATAAGCAATAGATGGGTGTAAATTTGTACTTGCCATGTTGGAGGAATGAGGGGCTCTAGTTGTGGTATCTGCAGATTTTTCTTGGTTAGGGAATGGAAGGTTACCAACATTGAGCTGAGATGTCTTAGCATTGACAAGTTCAAGGAGTTGTTGACTCTGAGCTTCAATAATGGGCAATTGTAATCCTTCCATGGGTGCCTTCTCATGATTTGTTGTTGTGACTTGGTTTGCAGAGTGCTCAGCTTGCCCAGATGAGAATCCTCCTTTTGACTTAGCAAATTTGAAGTTGAGAGGGAAACCAATCAATCGATAGCACTTGTCCTTAGTATGTCCACTCTTACCACATTGGTAACATGTTACCTCAGCCTTGTCTCTTTTCTTTGCTTGAGATTGGAATGCAGCCAAGGCTGAGGTTTCATGGTTTGGTAGCAAGAGGGCACGAGTTTCCCTTTGCCATTCTTCCTGAAAAACCAGTGAAAAAATCCTATCCAAAGAAGGTTTTGGAGTCATCAAAATAAGCTACCCTCTGATGCTATCAAAGCCGTCATTCAATCTCATTTGAAATTTAAAAACACAACCTGTTTGTTGAGCCTCAGCAAGGGATTTTACAATGTTGCAAGTGCATAGCTCACAAGAACAATAAGGAAGGGGTTTATAGGTGTGCAGTTCTTCCCAAGCAGGATTGAGTTGAGTAAAGTAATCACTTACAGATTGAAAACTCTGTGTGATGGAGGCAAGTTGTTGTTGAAGTTGATAAATCCTTACATTGTCGGTTGTGCAAATCATGCCTTGAGTTTATCCCATATTGTTTTGGCATAGCTAATGTATAGAACATTAGATGCAATCTCCATAGAGATGTAGTTTAGAATCCATGAGAGGATGAGGTTGTTACACCTCAACCAAGGCATGTAGGGAGGGTATGTGAGGCTAGGTGTTTCGATGGTTCCATCAAGGAACCCAAGTTTGTTCTTGATGAAGATGGCTAGTGTGAATGAACGGTTCCATGAAAGGTAATTAGGTCCTGTCAAGTGTGGGGTGACCATCACGGTGTTGGCATTGTCACTGTGGTGCAAGAAGAAGGGGTTGTTGGGGTTTTCAAATGGAGAGGAGTTGTGGGAGGCATTCACAAAGGATCCTAGATCAGCCATTTTGATGAAAGGACAGTGAGTTGCAACTGCAAGAAGGTTGAATTAGTAGAAATAGATAAAAGAAAAAAAGAAAATCAGTAGCAAAAATTACAAGTGAACCCACTCTGATATCATATAAAAAATATTAAGAGAATAATAATAAAATAAATGATAAATATCATATTACATTGGATAAGAGGAATCAAAGAAAAAACAGAGTGGAAAAAGACTTTAAAGAAAAACGAGGCTTGAACACAAGTCTTTGGAGTCTAGCATAACTACAAAATCAATTAATGCATAGCCAGAAAAACTTTCTACTATATTGAAGAGTTGCAAGCCATATTTAGGTTATCCAAAGCTTTTTACAAATTAATTTCTGCTATGTTGAATTTCTTAAAGTTTTCCAGAAAATCTGTTTGTAAAGTCGCAGGTTTTTTGTGTATTTGATTTTTATAAAATATGCTTGAATCTTAAGGAACCTCATTTATTGGATTTGGTACGTTATAAGTTGAATGAATTCTTCAATTTGCAAGCTGATATATAGAATGCATTATTACATTATTTACAAGGCAAGATTTTGATTTGTGATATTTAAATTTAATTTTTTTTTTAAATCAACTCATGCCATGTTAGCATTTTGTTAAATGAGTTATCCACGTGGTCGAGATGCAAATATATTTTTTCCTGTTGAATTAATGTGGGCAAGTACTCATGTGGTGGAATATTGGTGCTGAGCAGTACGTACTTGTCAAACTATGTGCATCTAATTCAAAGCTGTCTAAGATCCCGTTTAGTTGTTAAACTCATCTGACTTCAACTCAGTTTAGTCTAATTTTAGGTTAAGTTTAACATCCAAGCATCTAACTCTCAAATTACTAAATTCATCTCAACTCAAAACCTCTTTACATGTGGGAACCACAACATTTTTCAATTCAACACTTCTTCACGCGTGGGACCAACAACCTTTTTCAACTTCCTATAAATATATCTAAACTCATCTTAACATATTTCACATGTGCATATTTTGTTTGAAAATTTTGAAAAGTGATTGATGTTCTTTTTGTCATATGTAAAAGGTAGATGATTTTATTTAAAAAATATGAAAAGTAAAATAATGCACATTTTGTTATATGTGAAAAGTAAAAGATTAGATTTGAAAATTTTAAAGAGTGAGTAGTGCTCCTTTTTGACATGTGTGTCTTTTTAAATTAAAAAATGAAGTCTCATATGCCTATAAATTTAACCATTGTTCATTTTGAGAGGGATATAGCTTGCGTTGTATTATTCTTATTTCACTCATTAAGTGTTTTCTGATAACTTACT
Organism: Juglans cinerea; assembly: GCA_961763995.1. Lineage (NCBI taxonomy): Eukaryota > Viridiplantae > Streptophyta > Magnoliopsida > Fagales > Juglandaceae > Juglans > Juglans cinerea. Next base: position 16,720,690 of record CAUIVZ010000016.1, read on the forward strand.
TACTATAAGCTCTTGTATCAGTAAAATAGTGTGTATAACCCTTGTGCGTGTAGAATGTGTTCTACACAGGGAATAGTTGAATCACGACGTACAAGTTGATTGCAAGTGCAGAGGGTGTTCTACACAGATTCTTTGTAGCAGTACTACTCAAAGGTGTAATAGGTTTCTATCTCCACCTGAATGAGGTTGAATAATGAATTCAGGAATCCTCAAGTGGTAGCTTGAGGTGAGGAAGTAGGCAGAGGGGTTGAACCTCATTAAAATATTGAGTTTGCTTCTCTTTTACCTTTACTCTTTATATTTCCTATTACTTCGTATTTTGTTCATATTTTATATTGTGTATTTGGCTTATAATTGTTAATTTTTAAATACAATCCAATTCACCCCCTCTTGTGTTAGTTATATGGGCAACACTTATTATAATATCTTTGAAGTTATTTCTATACTAGTGTCTAATTTATTTCTATCTGAGACTTATACTTTAATTTCTAATTACATGCTATTATACTAATTTCTAACTTATTTATATACTAAATTTTCTTGTGTCTAATTTCATATTATTATACTTTAGCAAATTAGTATTAACTTATTTCTATACTTAATTATGTATGATAGTAATATTATAATGTTTACATGTACTAAACTATCATTAGTCTATTTATATTATTGTATAAGTATATTAGTTTATAATAATTAACTCATGCTAGTATATTATTGGATTCGACTAACTATATTAGTATATATGATAAATATATAGATAAATATATATTTTTATAACATATATACAATATCGGAGTTGAAGTTAAAGTCAAAGTCGAAGGGCAAAGTCGGAGTCGGAGTCGGAGCATAAAGTCGGAGTAGGATCGGATCAGAGTCAGAGTCGGTCCAACAATACATCCGACTCCGACTCCGACTCCGATTGAAAATTAAAAATAAATCCGACTCTGACTCCATTTTGTTAGAGTAGGAGCGGAGCTAGATTTAGAGTCAAATTTTTTAGCCCCCCATCCATGTTTCTTGTCTTCTCCAAAAATCCCTCCTTTTGCAGGGCCATTAAAATCGACTGCGTAGCATTACTAAGACTTCCATTGAAATCGATTGTGGCATTGCAGAGAAACTCCCCAACTTGGACTGCATAATTTTGGCCTCGAGTCCTTGCAATTTGGGTAAGTCTAGTTCTTTTTTTTTTTTTTAAATGACAATCTAGTTCCTTTATTAACATGCATGGATATATATCAAGAAATATGCTACATTGCTACTGAAAATATCAATTAATAGATTAAAAAAAGTTAGACTCAAATTTCTCTTGCAAGTATATATGAGAGAGAGGCTAATAGATCTTAGTTTTCATAGATAATGTATAATATGCATATAATATATATAAACTTCAGATTTTAGTGCTAATTTTTGATGGGGTGAAAATACTCGGTCCAAAGTTTTAATCTTTAACACAATAAGCAAACTTTTTTTATCCTATTTGTATGTTATAGAATTTACCGATTTGCAGACATCATAGTTTCATGATGTTCTGAAATGGTTTTGTTTTTCTGTTTATTTTTCAATAATAATGATTGTTTAGATTCTCATATTGACTTTATCAAATTCTTATTTATTCCATGGCGTTTGAAGGTTTGTTAATTCGGTTTAGATGTTTGATGGGCTGCCACTCCAAGAATTGTGTTGCATTTGGTTGATTAAAAAGTTTGGGGAACAAATAAGAATAGTTGAATGTCATGCACTCGATCAATTGTTTGCCTTTTTAAGAAGTTGATGTTCTTAAATTGTTTACCTTTTAAATGACATAGTAGTGTATGTTGTTTTCTTAGCATGAAGCTCGATGGACAAAGAGGAAGATAAGGCGCATGGTTATAATAACCCACCAAATATATCCTTGACAGATTGTTCAAACTCTATGGAGTCCATGATTTTGTTTATAGATTTTTTTGTCAACTTTTTCTTGTTATTGTTGACAAATTAAAACCAATACTATTGAAACTATTTAAAAATATTTCCAACAGTTGGTGGTTTTTGTTTCAGTGTCAATAGCTAATATAGCTATAAGAGCATTCTCAACCGATTCTCCATATATCATTTATCTTTATATTTTTAGGGAAAGTTTAGAGCTTGCACCCAAAACTTCCCTCCATTCGGATCCCTATTTTAGGAAAAGCTTTCAGGATGTGAACAATGGTTCCCTAAATATAAAGTCATCCATTAAATAATTTTGTATCTATTATAATGAATAAAATAAATTAGTATTCCAATCATCTATACCTCTCTCATGCTCACATTTGTTATAGTTTTAAATAATAATTTTAAAAATAATTTAAATAATTACAAAAATGTAAAAGAAATAATTTTAAAAATATTACCGTACCCGCAAAAAAGTAAGTTAAATTTTTGTTTAAAATATTCACTAGAGAGTAATAATTCAAAACATAAGAAAAAATATAAAATATTGAGTAGTTAAGTTTGTAAATAGAAGTGAAATAAAAAAAGTAATAAGAAAGAATAAAGAAATATTGTTTTAATATAATAGAGAAATGAGATGTAGGAGGTTTTCGAAAGATGAGTGAAATTTAGGAAAAACTTTTAGGGAGTATATATTTTAGCTAAATTTTAGGAAAATGTTTTGAGAATCGGATGAGAATGCTCTAAATCGAATGCTCTTTTTAGAGCATTCTCATCCGATTCTCAAAACGAACCTTTTTCTTAATTTGCCTTTGAAGTCTCGAAAGAAGAAGATGTAGTCAACCTCTCCAAGTAGAGATTAGGGCCCTAAATAAACAAGACTGCTGGACAAGTGACTTGAGATCGGCTCAATCAAATTCAAATTCGGTTCGATTCGTTTATTAAATGGCGTTCATGAACACGAGATTATGATCAATTATTAAATAATACAACTATAAAATTTGGCGGGCCGACTCGTACAAAACTTGTATGAACTTGAATAACTTCATATTATTATTTTTATAGTATTATCTCTATATTTATAGTAAAAGAATATTTTTAATATTTAAAGAGATTAGAAGAAATCATGCTTATAATTCTATACATGTTACTAGATATTCCAGTTCAATATCTAGTTTCTACACCACTAAACAGAATTACAAAATTATAGACAAAGATTATACCTCCCAGTGGAATTCCAATGTGTAGTGCCGCTGAGCAAGAACAGAGACAAGAAAGACATGCATTATTACGAATGCATAGAACTGTCAAGAAAAATAAAAAGTGAACACCCTTAGCGAGCTATTTCAAAAGGAAGAAGTGGGATGTAACTTGCGCAAGAAGATTCAAGGATAAGTGGGGAGACAGAACGTCAGGAACAATGAATGGGGGCGGCAGTTACCAAAGTGACGTATATATGAACGTGAGGGTGAAACGACTCTGACAGGAGTGGTAAGACTTTGCTGGATAATTAGGGAGGGCCTTTAATCCCACCAAAAAGCCCAACATTGCTTTATCAGAAATCCCCATTGTACAATAATACAATGAGGCTTCGTTGGATAATTGGAGGGGGCCTCAACTCTAATCTTAGGTTCCAACGGTTTTTAGTATACAAGTCCCAACATGCAATGCATGATGAGACTTTGCGGGATAGCTGGAGGGACCCAACACCCTCGTAAGGGCTCGCGGGGTGTTGTTGTGGGCCTGAGCTGCATAAGGCCCAACAAACCACATGACCCCAAGGCTCGCATCTCTCCTTGGCTCGACGAGGCTTATATCAGCTAGTTAGCTACCTGAACAACCTACTGATTATCCTGGGATAATACGGATAACACTCATTCAAAGTGAGTTGGTATCCCAAACACCCAGGAGCTTGAATTTCAAATATCAGCCGAGCGGTTAAGCTAAAGGTAGAAGTTCTATTTAAAGGACTCAAGTATGTTACTCATCTTGGTTGATCATTTTGGTTGAATAATACTCCAATCTTTACTGACTTTAGCGTTCACTCAAATCAAGCCATTTACTCTCTGGTTGCAGGTGATCGATAGTGTATAGCTCTGAAACATGTCCACAACAATAGTTTTATCAAATATAAATATACAATTGACCAAACTTGTTTCTTTCTCTTTTATTTTAATCATAGCCTAACATTGTTCCCTATTATGTACTTGTCAAGAAAGTTAGATCTCCATCTCCTCGTAAAAATTGAAATATGTTTTGGCGATAGAAGGAGGAAGGGCGGATGGAGTTGTAAAAACTTTGCATTTGTTGGAAATTCTGCAGTACAGAGTGATCCTGAGCTAGAAGTGAGAGCCCGTTGCATAGGTGATTTCCTTGTAAGCCAATATTGCTAATGAGTTGTGTAAAAGTGGAAGAATGTCTAAAGGTGCAATCTATGGGCCTTGATGAAACACTCATGATAAAGCCAGGGATTGTATTGAATGCAATTGGTAATTGGAGTGAGCACAATGTGGTAGAAAACGGTATCAAAGTCAGGTTTCAGTCTACGCATTGTCACTAAAATAAGACTACTGCTTAAATTTTTGGAAAAAGAAGAAGACAAAGACTATCAAAAAGATAAAAGGACAATCAATAAAGGTGCCTTGTGGGAGTTCCAGTGCTCTTTACCTTTCTATGCCTTTGGTTTTTTTTTTTTCGAAAAAATGGTGAGCAAGTTCTCATGTTTAACGCTGAGAATTTCTTTGAAACTACTGTACGCGTAGAAAAAAAGATAATTATTGAGCGGCGGATCGAAGCGTGGAATTATTAAAACAAGCAACAATTGTCAGAAGATTTTTGCCTCATTTTAGTATGCTAAATGGAGCATCCAAGAATATCAAGAACGAGGCTTCGTGATAAGGGCATTCATGCATGGTTGCCGTCGATGGCCCCTTGGCCATTACGGCGCCTGCTCCTTGGTTTAGATCATTTGCAGACATGGTTCGGGAATCCCCTCAGCTCCCTGAGGTGGTGGTACCATTTCGCTCTCATAAAACTGTGGATGGCGAGGTATGTGTGGTTCTCTCCAAGGATGAAGTAGATCGTTCGGCGATTCCATTTCAGTATTCTCTTGTTTTGAAATTTATTCATCAACGTCCATCTCTAGATTCCATTAGATCATTCATTACATCAAGATGGGGCTTGATGAACCAACCGATAGTTTCATCTATGTGGAGGCCACGGAACGTGTTCATGCGTCTGTCCTTGGAAGGTGACTTCGTAAAGGCCTTCGCTCATGAGAATTGTGAGATTGCGGGTGTTCCATATAAAGTCTTTCACTGGACTACAGATTTTCAAGAAGATCAAGAACCTGTCCGCGTGCCGGTTTGGATTACGTTGCCGGGTTTACCACCCAATTATTATCATGAATCGTTCATTCGTAGTATCACAGCACCCCTTGGTCGATTTCTCAAACAGGATAACCCAACCCGTTGTGCTTCTTGCACGGATGGTGCACGGTCTTTATTGAGATGGATGTTACTAAAGATCCTATCAAGGCACTATGGATCGGTACTCCAAGGACTCATCAAAGCTTTTATCAATCTATTGAATTTGAGACGTTGCCTGCATATTGTAAAAGATTCCATGTCCAGGGCTATAATGATAAGACTTGCAAATGGGAAAGTAAGAGTAAGAAGGTGAATCTGAAGGAACCGAAAGAAAATGCTAAGATGGATTCGATATGGGTTATGAAGGAAAATATGGTGGAGCTTCCAGTTATCATGGATCTGAATGGCGAATCGAGTAAGAGGGCAGAGAGTTAGTTGATAACGGGTATGATTCTTGCTACTAAGGGGGCCGAAACAAACCAGACTATGATTTCTCACGCACACTCACATGAACTTTGATATTGATGATTTATGAGGAATGAACATTCACAAGTGATTGTTGTAAATGAGTGCGTGCAAATGAACAGTTTTTTTTTTTTAAAAAGAAAACACATTATGGTTAAACTACGATTATTTTAAGCATGATCCTTGTCTCATTATTTATATTTATATTTTTCAATAAAAAAATAATAAAAAAATAAAATAATAATAATATAGAAAATAATAATAATATAGAAAAGAATTATTATTATGAAATATTTTGAAGTGGTTTGGGATATTTGCCTCAATCTGAAAAATTGGTCTCAAATTTTTTTTACGGAAGTCTCAGTGGGACTCTATGGCTTACGACTTGCGCATAGGACTTAGTCACTTAAGTGACTTACGGTGCCTCTATAGGTCACGACTCAACACGCCCAATCTTCATCCCAATTTTATTTCCCCAATCCGTGCGACATAACTGCCCACGACACTTTCACTTGTTATTTCTATCCACTTCATCCATATCGGTTTCGATTCTCTTGGAATCAAGAATACACAATCTTATCCTCAAATTCTCCACTTTCAAATCCCAGTAAGTCTTCTTTGGAGTTCGAATATCTCACGTTCTAGGGTTCGATATGCATCTGTGGAAGATTGGTGTGTCGATTGTGATTATGTGAAGTTTGGATTGATTTGTTGGTTGGGTTGCGTATCTATTGTTTTGATTACTCATTTGAGATTATTCTTTACATGTATTAAGGACTGTTGTGTGTGGGTTACGGGCTTGTAGATTTCGGATTCTCACGACTGCACACCATGCGTTTGTGAAAATTTCTGAATCAACCCAGAGTCTTCATTTAGAGCTATTTATAGTGGCTCTCTCACATATAGTATGAACATACGTGTGAGTGAGATATACATGTGTTTTAACTAAAAAGACCAAGGGGTGCTAATGTCATCATCTTCACAGTCAACTGATTCTTACTACTCTTATATTGGCTATTTGTTTTCTGACTTAGTTGATTTGATGATATAGATGAGATTCAAGGAACGTGCTAAGAAACAAAAACTCACACCCTCAGTGCCAACTAAGAGCTCCACCTCCTCAAGTAAGGATGAACCTGTGGCAGATCCAGTGAAGTCAGGAGAAACCTCAACTCATTCTCTTTCACCCGTACCTATACCTACTGGAGCCACTACTGATCGCTTCACTTCAACTGACGCTTAGAATGCCTATCACACTACCTTTTCTAAAAGGCCAGTGTTGGGTAAGAGGGAGGTAAGTATAAATGATTTCCCTTTGGATGACTTTCAACTCATCCAAAGAATATTTACTGAGAGAGGCTGGGAGAAACTTACACATGCATCTCCCACTCCTTGTGTTGAAGTTGTCCGCGAGTTCTATTCGAACATTGCTCACTTCAACCTGGACAAGCATAGTATTACGTCTATTGTTCGGGGAACTCAAATCGATGTTTCTCCTTCTGTTTTAATAGACTTATTTGATCTACCTGAGGTGGAAACACCTCTATATCCTTATAAAGGCATAGGGGCTCCAATAAAGACTGCAATGCGCAATCTATTTGTTGGTCCTGATGGTCCAAAGTAGACAGCCAAGACTCATAGACTACCTCTCAACAATATGCTCCCTCAGTTTCGACTCTTGGCAAAAATAGTGCTCACAAACCTTTGGCCCATAACTGCCACACAAAAATTACACTTGAGAGAGCCTACTTCATGTATGCTTTGGCAACTAGAGTCTCTATTGATTTTCCACATCATGTTATTGATATTATTCATTATTCTCATGTGGAAAAAGAGCAAAATCTTCCTTTTGGTAGCTTAATTACCAAGTTAGCTATGAAAGCCAAAGTCCCTCTCCGGTCCAATGAGCCTACAATGAAGATGCTAGGGTCCATCATAGCCTTAACTGTGGTCAAATCTACGGCTGTCCTCACTAAAAAGAGACCTCCAACTAATGAGTCAGCTTCCTCACCCACAGAGCCTTCTATTTCTATGACTCAAGTTCTTGAGCAGATCTCTCTTTTGTCTCAAAAGATTGATTTATTTTCTACAAAATTCAAAGAAAGTCAGTCCAAGTTAGAGCAACAATTAGCTGTTGTACACTCTGATTGTATACAATCAAATGATCGATTGGTTCAACTTTCCTTGGATGTCCAGCAAATCATCGCAAATGTAGCCGACTTTGATGATGATTTCTAGATCCACTTAGCTGATTGCAGATGAAAAAGGGAGAGAAAAATTTGAGGGGGAGCAGCAGCACCAGAGGGGGAGAACAGCTACAGCAAACTATCCTGTTATGCTTTTCTTTTTCCTTCTTTTCTCTTTCATGTTTATGTTTTGCTTTGTATGAAAGACTGATATACTGGTTATGTTCATTAAGTGGGAAAGGATTGACTTAACAAGTACTTGAAACTAGATTTTTTTCTTTATTTCTAAGTCAGGTTATTGAATCACAACTTTTGAGAACCTTTACTATCTTTTCTTGGTCTGCTATTTTGAAATATGTCACAGGGAATTTACATTCATCAAGATGTCTTCGTCACCAATCCGCCAAAGGGGGAGATTGTAAATGCTAAAGTTGGCTAGGATTAGATGACTAAATGATAGAGTTTATCTTATCATTATAAGTTTGAATTTGGATGAATGTAAAACAATTGTTGACTTTATCTTGAACAACATTGAGTTTATCTATAAATCTTTGAAGTTGGTTAGATATGTCAGTAACGTGAAATTCGAATTCAAAAACATCTAAAATTATCCAGAACAGAAGCTGAACACAGATCAGTAACTACAGAGAAGAATTATCGCGAAATGTTAGCAATCTGTCAGGAAACGTTCTCACGACTTACTCTACGTGTCAGTAGAATCCTACTTCAACTGAGACTCTTTCCAGATCTAATATTTAAAGGGATTCGGTTTCATGACTCTCTAAGGAGTTTGATTAAGGATCATTAAGATATATTTTGTGTACTTATGAAGAGAAAATTGCCTTGAGGATTTTTACTTTGATTTTCATCTCTCCTTAAGTGTGATCGTGCTCCAAGTGTGGAGGATCGAGTGATTGGACTTCAGCCCCTAGAGTTCTAGGAGGAAAGCTAATATTTGAAGATCGTCAGAGATTCTGGCTGCTACCGTGGTAAGAGACAAACGGATCGTTTGTCTGGGCAAGTAAGAGAGAGTCAAGTTACAAAAGTTTTGCAATTGATGAATACTTGTAATTGATTTTCAAATAATAAGATTGATTTTTTTGGGTTTGTCTGCCCTGTAGGGTTTTACCTTTAAAGAGTTTTTTAAAGGATTTCTCTTCGAAACCAATCGTTGTGTTGAAAAAAGTAGTTGATTTACTTCAAGTATTTGATTTATTTAATAATCCTAATATTAAGATCTAACCAATTTGTTCAAGTAAATTAATAGGTGATTTATTGGAATCACATGGGTACTTTGAGAATTTCAGTTGTCTAGGATTGAGAGGCGCCAAATATCCTTATATGGTGACGAGATTCCAAGTTGGTTCAGTCATAAGAGAAAAGGGTCTTCAATATCCTTTCATATACATTCACTTTCAGATCAAGAATGAGTGATTAATGGATTAGTATTTGGAGTTGTTTGTAGTAATAAGAACAGTCTGCATGCATGGCACGCGCGGTGAAATTAGCGTGGTATTCCATAATAAAACAAGAGGCCACATACAAATTATTGATCGAATATTCTATTACACGATAGGGTCTCTGGATTATTTAATTTTGCTTCAGGTGAGAGTGGATGGAGGTAGTAAAATCCGGCCATATGATCTGGAGCTGATAAATGGGGAGGAAATCGAGGTGTCCTTCGAGTTCGAGTGTTCCCAGGCGCTAGAGTACGTTGGAGTGAAGGAGTGTGGTGTTCATCTCCTGATCATTCAGCGTGGTAAGTATTGTGTACTGGTTAATTAATATTACAGTATTGTGGCAACTTTATGGGTCAGTTTGCAACACACGAATTTTTGTCTAGTATTTTTATATATTTCGTTTTCAAATATTATTTAAATATAAATATTTTTAATTTTAATTTTTCAACTTTTTCATAAGGTTTGAATTCCAAACCTCTGTTCTGATATCATATATATGATCTTTTGTCCCAAAAATTTAAACCGGTGAAAAGATGTAGATTTTATTATTTATTTTACATTTTAATACTCTCAAACAAAACACAAAAAATAATACTACTTTTTCAAATTTTAAAACAATAATAATATTCAAAAATTATATTCAATCAGTTGTTTAACTTTATAATATTTTTATTCAACTTTTTATCTCTCATTTTTTAAAACTGAAAATAATATCTTAACTAAAACGATTTCACTACTATTAATTACGTATTCTAATTATTCAAATGGGCTTTACTGAGCTACGTACGTACTCTCTATATATCCTGATTTACTCTAAATAAATTTTTTTAGTACTGAAATTGTTTTGTAGAGGAGGAGTGTTAATCAGTGTTGTGCAGTACCGAAAAGAATAACAAAAATACGATAGAAGATGATATGATCGATACTCAGCCTGTTACGATGCTTATAAGAGACAGACCTCATAATCAGCCGATGCACCGGGATTACGATGGGCTCAGTAGTTATGTGTCATATTTAGATCGTATGAAATCAGCACTTGCTTCATAACCTTAATTAAGTTCATGGGAAGAAATAGATTTTATAATTTAATTTATATCTTAATTATAGTATTGGATCTCTGTTTTGATACCATAAACTTAAATTAATAGAAAGATATAAATTTTATTATTTTATTTATATTTTAGCATAATTCTTGTACCTGATGTAACACATCAATTTTTGTAGAGCTTATAATTATATATATATTAATTTGTAACTGTTGTAATTCCAAGAACAGAATTTTGTTTGCCAAGATATGTCAAGAACATACTGTTAAACTTGTAAACATCCACGCCAGGAACTATCTAGAGCTTTTATTGATATCAAACACAGCTATTAGAGAATACAATATCACACCTCTCAGCCTGATCTCTCTTTACAGAACTCTCAGAAAAGCTCTCTCTTTCGATCTCCCTTTTCTCTCCTGTGTATGTATTTTCATTTGTTATGTATCTCTCCCTTTACAACCTACTCATATTTATATACATATTTGTAAGTGCACATTATAACAGAAGCCTCTCGTCTGGTATACGTGTCATCCTGATATTGGCTGTGCAAGGTCCCCTTCTCATTTTACAGGTCTTATTTCAAATGGTTGACACCACTTTATAACAGTAACAAAAGTCAAATTAACAATATATTTTTAATTATGGTCACACTCGTCATATAATTCATAAAAAAAGATAAACATGACTGAATACAATTCGGCCATAGGAAAATTCTATACACCATACTACCATCCTATTTTTATCCCATTAAGTATGATGTGGCACATTTATCACCATTAAATGATCATTTAATGCATGCATCTTTATCATCTAATGGTGATAAATGTACCACATCATAGTTAATGGGATGAAAGTGGGATGGTAGTATGGTGTATAGCATTACTCCCTGCCATAATATCCCGCAATACTAAGAACCGATTAATTATGACCAAAAAGTTATGTTTTGGTTAGTAAAAAGAATTGTCATTCGATAATTGGAGACAATGTCACAATATTTTAACATATTTTATTTATCATAATATCTCAAGATTTTAACATATGCTTCCGAAAACTCTGACAAGTAAACTTTCTCTCTACAAATTTATGTAACTAGTAAGTCATACATTAACATTTATTATCGTCGGTATAAATATTCCAAACAGCATTAAATTAATGAACAATGAACAATAAATAATGTAAATCTCATCAGTTTATAAATATATCCTTCCAATATGATAAGGCTCTCATTATAAGAACAATATTATACGTACATGACCTCGATAGATGAACTCCAATCTTGCAATTATATATTGTGATGAGCCGAAGGCACAGCGCGCGGCTTTCTGCCGGCCTATAAATAGAGGACCATAACGCCTCGAGCAGCAGCCTAGGGATTGAGGATTAGAGGCAGCGGAAGATGAGGACTAGAGCCCTCCTTTGCTTCCGTCTCTTGTTAGCCTTCGTGATAATGTTTTCTGCACAAAACTCCATTCCAATTTCAGGTAGATATATATATGTTTCTGTTTCCTTATGTTTATTAACTTCTTAATCTCTCATATTAACTTACACAGTCGAAAGAAACATGTATTTTATATACATGCTTGCACTGGAAATGCTTGTAAGATGAAGTTCTCGTTCTCACCTACCACTCTCTTTTATGTGGAAAGGAAAATACATGTGATATTGTTTGATTTAATTATTAATTAACAAGGATTATTGAGCTCAAACCCACGTACAGTATTGCACTCTCATCAGTACCTGAGTTTTGAAAGAAAGTTTTGGTATTCTTAGGTCGATCGTTTAGCCAGTTTATATATATATATATATATGGCAGCTAGAACTAGAAGAACTGATCAAAACCCAAGGAAGCTAGCACCGAGCTAAGATCAGATGGTCTTCGTTTGCGTTTGAAACAAACAATGGCGGCCTTGTGGTCATGTTATCGTAATATGTACACTAGATCAGCTTGATTCCAGGCACATGGTCTCATCCATGTCTGTTTCGTAATATTTAGTTACTTATTATATCTGGTGCTTGCTAAGAGACAGATTGTTTCTCTTTCTTTTAATATTTAGTTACTTCTTAATTATATGTATATCACTTGCTAAGAGACAATAATATGCATGGTTTCATAATTTCATATGCATTCAAATTTCAAAGTCGTACCTACCCCTTTATAATAATACTCATGAGTTCAGCTTCTTCAGTATGCATGGCAATTATATATACAGGTGGCATGTAATTAAGTGTTAAGATAAATATAAATGGTTAAATCTACATCTTCTTATTAGTTTAAATTTTTTTAGACAAATGATAATTTCACATAATATCATAACAGATGTTTTTAGTTCGGACCATGACTCTCCATTCTAAACTTTTGGAACATGAAGTGCTGAGTTCACAATAATACCAGAAACATGGCATGCCGCCATATTTCCCGTTACAACAGTGTGGCTAGCTTAGTGAAAATGATCGAGGAGCTTTTGGGATGGTTGTGATGAATTAAGTACTACATAGAGCTATATATTAATTTGCTTATCACCAATCTCATGTTGAGGGAATTTGTTGTGTATATATATATAGGGAACAAAATGGTTTTGGGGGTGAAGGGAAGATCTTTGAAGGTGATCAGGATGGACGACTACAGTGAACCAGCAGCAAACGGTGGGCATGATCCTTCTAAAAATGGAGGCTGGGGTGGCAGTAGGGGTCGGAAAGGTTGAGATCGATCAGATCTATCTTAAATATTACTGCATTATTATATATCTTTTTAATTTGGTGCGATGATTATATTCATTCATTAGAAAGATACATTGTTCAATTCATGTGCTCGTTCGTTCTTGCTTGTTTTCACTCTAGTACTAGAGCTAGCTGATCTATAAAGATATCTTGCGAGAATCGAATAAATTTTTGTATTTTCTCGAGTCTAATTATCTTTTCTTCTATTTCTTTTTCCTCCAGAAATTATATGCCAAAATTCCTCCCCATCCTTAAGCTCTCCAGTTACAGTATCATTAATCCTTGCTTTATTGTAATAGTCATAGACATGTGTGCATGAATAATTAGATTATTTAGTCAATAGTACTATATTGAAATGTTTTTGAAGAGACAATGTCATAGTCCAAAGGGTGAGTTTAATTTGATCGCTTCGTTGTAACGTAGCCGACCTACTCTTGGGTTTTGGGTCAGAAAGCAATGGAGCAGACAGGCTTATGCTATTTTTTTTTTTTTTTAGACTTGGGCTACATAGAAATCTCGCAACCTTCGCATTACTTAAAAATTTGTAATTTTATTTTTTTAATATAAAATATGAAAAAAATAAAATTACAAATTTTTAAGTGGCGTGAGGAGTGTGGGGCTTATGTATATAATTTTTCATTTTTTTTATGAAATAAAAAATAAAAGTTAAATAAAATATTAGTAAAATATACTTTTTTAATATAATTTTTATTTTATGTTTTCAAAATTGAATTAATTAGTATATTTTGTTCGAAAGTTTAGAAAAATTATAATGGTTAGATGTAACATTGTTTCATCCAGGTTTCAAATCGGATACCCAGCCTGAAACTTGGATTTCAAATCTGGTCCTATACTCGAAAAATTTGGGTTTTAAAAACTCGAAAATCCGGTATCGGGTCGCATCTGGATTATTTTTTTAATTCCATATTTAATTAAAGTTTAAAAAGATAATTTCTTTTAATAAAAGCCTATATTTTATTAAAGGTTTTTCAAGAAAAATCCATGTTTAAAAGCATAATTCTTTTTATGTAAAACCCTATATTTATTAAGGTTGGGTTTAGATAAACAGTTCAGATGAGATGAGATGATATGTTTTGAATAGTAGTTGAATAAAATATTGTTAAATATAATTTTTTAGTATTATTTTTATTTTGAGATTTGAAAAAGTTAAATTTTTTATTATATTTTTGTTTGAAAAATTGATAAAGTTGTAATGATGAGATGAAATGAGATTAGGAGGTTTGTGTATCCAAACCCAACCTAAGAAATTCAAAAAAAAAAATGTTGAAAATCAAGTTGAAACGCATAATTTCAAAACAAAAATTTTCAAAGCATTATTATTTTTATATGAAAGCTTATATTTTATTAAAAAAATTTCTAAAAAGTCAAGTTGAAACACATAATACTATTGCATTGAACATTATCCATAATAATAAAAATATATCAAAATGAAAAACTAAATTTTATATAAAAATAACTAAAACTAGAAACAACTAATTATCTTTTTACCTAAATGCATGTAAAAAAAAAAAATCAATATTCATCCTGTAAAATGCATGCAACATGATGCAATCTACTAAATATCATATTATTTGTTATTTATATATTACATTACAAAATATAAAATTACAATATATGAATTACAAAATCACAAGCATGGTCTTTCATTAATGATTTAATCTCACACCAAATAGCAACTTCAAGTGATTTGACTGAAAGAGATCATGCACAAAACAAAAAGTTTTGAACAACTTTCACAGTTGCAAAAAATTGAAAGGCAGAGAGAGTTCTAGCTTATGTTTTGACGGAAATCTAAGAACATAATGACAAGCTTACAAGGAAGGAACCCAAGCACATTCCGGGTCAATTTTCTTTAGAGGCTTTCTTCCCAAAGCATACTTAGGGATCGGATCAGTAGCTATCAGTCCAGTCTGGTCGATTCGTTCGGTCAGGCCCAATTTTTTTCTTTTTTTTTCAAATAAATTAATAAAAAAATAATTAAAATTAAGTGAATTGTTAATGTTTATTACGTAACTAACTCATTAAAAAGAGAATATATATGATCAATGATAATAAATTAGATAAAAATTACATCATTAACTTATATAATTACTATATAAAAATAATATATTAAATTATTAAAAATATTTTTAAAATATATATAGGAGTTCAGTCCGGTCCGGTCCAAAATTTATAAACTCTGAGACCGGACCAATTTTTTTCAGTCCATAATTAATGGGACCGAGACTAACAAGTCTGGAGTTTGGTCTGATCCGGTCGGTTTTTCCGATCCAGACCGAACTCCTTACACCCCTACCACCAACTCCTCCCAAGCTCCCAAAAGCTGCCCCTAAGAACCCAATCATTGTGCCCACCACAATTTTCCAGCCAAATTTCATTTCCTATCCCAATTTCTAAAGCAATAAGCACAATTTTTCAACATGTTCAAGAAACAATGTATATGTTAAGAGAAAATCTATTCATAGTCCGGTTTAACTCGTCACACACCACACGAATCTTACATGGCAAACTGAATCAACTTGAAGTCCGGTCCAACTAGCTCATTGAATCTAAAAATTTGAAAACTCCAAGTCCCTCTCTCGTGAAGCCTCACCCTCCCTGAAGAAATCCCTCCCCCCGAAACCTATCACCAGAAATCCCTCTCTCATGGGCAAACCAAGTAAAAACCAAAGAGAAGCTTAACTAGATCAATGAAAATCAGAAACAAACGCAAAAGCAGACACCCCAGATGAAGCACAAATTGTCCCATCTTGATCCAAATGGAATCACAGCCGTTGAAAGCACAAAAACAATATGCTTTGTTGCGAGAAGTTGGCTCAGATCAACGCACTTGTCATAATAAAAACGGAAATATATGGCTGTGAGATTAGGGCATAGCCGCATAAGAAAAAAAATCGAAACCCACGGATGATTTGGATATTTTATCTAAAAGCACGTTTAACTCCAAAAAAAAAAAAAAGAAAATTCATATCACGCTTTTCGTGTGGTGTACAAGGGAAGGAGGCAGGTGAGTAGAAGTGCTCGTATGTTAATATCGACAGAAAAGAGCATTTCAGCAAACAATAGTCTATAGAGTTAAATTTTCGTAGGAGATTTTGATGCAAAATATGGGAAACAAAAAAGAAAAAGAAAAAGAAGAGGCCTTATAATCTTTGAATCTGGTGGATAATTTTGAATTCAACTTCACAAGTTAGGTTGACAGACCAGATAACAATAATTATTAGAAAAAAAAATACGTTCAGCTTCCCTTGCAAATAAGTAGAGTAGGGTAAAAACTAAAAGCATCAAATACCTATAATCCAATGTACAAATACTAAATTATGGAATAGATAGACTAACCGGCCGAATTACATGCTCATGACCAAATCACCAGGCTGCGCTTGGGAGTTTGATATTCTCGTTAAATAACGAGATTCAATTACTTCATTCACTTTCTGAGCTAATATTTCCTTTCCCCAAACATGCACCGAGACCATGACAAGAAAAGCAATCGCAACCACTCCAATCATTGGAAGTCAGAGAAATGGTTAACAGAATTCCACCGAGCTTCTCATCGACGGTGATCGATTCCTCCGAAAGAACACTGAGCTGTTCAAAGGAGTATGGATGCTCTGGATCTCTGATATTCCTCACGAAATTTTCCAATTGTAGTCAAAGATCCCAAATTTTTCTTTCCAATAACTTGAGCTCTGCAACTAAATGGAAACCCAAGAGAAAACCCAGTAAAAAAAGCGACATATAAAGGAAAAAGGATATCATAAATTTCAAGAGGATCAACGGCATCGTCTCCATGAGGATCTTCGGTACGAGCGACCCGTTCCTTCTTAGCGTGAACGACGGGGCTTGCGTTGATTAGACCCAGAGTCATCTTCTCTCTCTCTCACGTTTCTCGAACACAAGTTTCTTCATCCAAACATATTTTCTACTGAAACACCATTTTCATCATGTTTATCATTGCTCACAGATCGAGAGAGAAATTGGGCTAGTTTGGATCCCAAATCCATCTCAATTCATCATTACAATTTTTTTAAATTCTAATACAAAATGATAAAACAATTCAATTTTTTCAAATCCTAAAATAATAATAATATTAAAAAATAATATTCTAATAATATTTTATCATCTCAACTCAGTTCAACATTCAAACGTAGCCTAAAGTGAGAGACAGAAAAGAGACTTACCAAAGTGAGAGAGACTTATAACTGTATAGAAGGACAAAAGACCATAGCCCATAATTGGGCCCAGCCCACCACTAGGAATAAGAAGACAAACAAGAAAGAGACAATGAGGAACATGAGAGCATACGAGTGTCAGAGGGGTTAGAGGGAAAATAGGAAAAGAAATGAAGCTAACACACGCAAGGGAAACTAGCCACCTTATGGTAGGCTGGCATGTGCAATAAGGGTCAGATACACAACTACTAACAGTTGCAGGAGGAGGACTGTATAAAAGGAGATGTCCAAACAATTTCAACACTCACTCTCGATCATATCTTCAACTTCTTCTTCAACCTACAACAAGCTCCAGGAAGATTTTACTCAGCCAGTAGACCACTACCAATCCTTGTAGGCTTGTACAGTAAGATTGGAGAGACCATGTGAGACTATAAACAGATATATTATAGTGGATTCCCCTCCCCAAACGTCTGTGGACGTAGGCCACGTAAATCTTGGTTTCCATCTCTTTTTACTTTCTCTGTACTTATTTTCCATTCGTCGTCATGGACGTATGCATCATCACCGTACAGCCGCACCGGAACATTGCCGGGGGCTCCAAACAATACCAATCGAGGCCCAGTCAACTTAGTGGGCCGGAAATGACTATTTCTCTCCCTCCAGCCCATTGTACAATTTTTTCAGCTTCAACAGTGGCGTCGTTTATGGGATCACTTTTTCCTATAAATAGCGTGTCTGTCGTATGCCTGCAACAACGCGCACTCAAGCCTCACGACATGGAGAAGAACAAGTTGAACAACCTGAAGCGATGGAAGGAAGGGTCAACGAGCAGGCTGCAACCACACAGAAACTCATGGACGACATGGTGACCCTTCATCAGGAGAACGCAGCCTTGCGAAGGGACGACAGGGAACTTGAAGGAGATCAACAAAGCCATAATTCTGAGGTCTTTCAACCTCCCATTGCAACGGCGATGGAGGAAGAACGACGTAGGGTAGACCTCCAGATCCAGAAGCTCCAAAACAAGTATGATGAGGTGGCCATACAGATAGGCCCACCATCAACTATGGACCGACTTTTCACCAGCGTCAAGGTTATGGTAGTACCTCTACCTCTGAGATTCAAAGTTCCACAAATAGATGCATATGACTGGTCAAAAGATCCCTTAGAACATCTAGAAACCTTCAAGGCCCACAGGATCCTGCACGGTTTTCCTAGTGAGGTTGCATGCAGAGCATTCCCCTTTACGTTGAAAGGGGCGACAAGAGCTTGGTTTGGGTCCCTATGGCCTAGGACTATTATTAACTTTACCGAGCTAACCCTTCTCTTCTTAATGCAGGTCATGGCCAGCCGGAAGAGGAGAAGACCAGCAACTTACCTACTGATTGTGAAGCAAAGAGACAATGAATTGCAAAGAGACTAGTAGCTTACCTCCTGATTGTGAAGCAGCTTACTGCGTAGACTGTTTTATAAATGCTGAAGACACACTCCAGCGCTGACAGCCCCTAGGCGAACCGAGATGGAAAGAGCGGACAAGAAGGCAGCTGACCAGATGAGAGTGTCAAATTGAGACAACGATAAGAAAGGGACCCATGAAACAAAACACAAGGGAAAGCAGACCTTGCATGAGAAGTCCGGACCACGCGTCCATTCCAACTTGGCACCCCATGATCGATAGGCCACCTCCTAGTGTCAGGGCTTAATCAAGAGAGCACCTCATAACTTTCAGGGAAAAGGACGAAGAGGCCTTGTTACACCCCCGTAATGACGGTCTAGTGGTAACTGCACAAATTGCCAACTATCTGACAAGGAGGGTACTGATCGATAATGGCAACTCCGCCGACATCCTCTTTTGGGAAGCATTCATAAAAATGGGGATCACTCCAGATTGACTGCGCCCAGCACCTACGCCCCTCAAAGACTTCATCGGAGACCTGGTCCAACCCATCGGAGTGATCACTTTGTCCATCTTGGTCGGAACAGCCCCCAGAACAACATCCCTCATGGTAGACAGATAAAGTGATAATAATGTATTAAATGAGCATAACGTTGAGGAAAGTTTAGAGCAAAATCATGTTACATGCTTGTTTAATACATTAAAATGAAAGTAAGAAAGTTTGAAGCATGACTAAAAGGAAAAGAGTTTTTTTTTCACAAGAGGACACGGAAGCAAAAAAATCCTAAATTTATTCTATGTGTTCACTGATATCCCTTTCTCTCTCTTATTTACTCAAACTTAGAAAGAATGGTGATGGAAAAGGGATGGAAACAAGTCTTTAGACTATTGAGTCGAACTTGGTATGCACAAAAATGAAATGATGTGATTTAATCTTTATTTTCTTTCAATTTGAACAATGTATCTTTGCAGTTTCAATAAATCTTTTTGGAAAATCTTTCAATAATGCTTGAGCTTTGCAGTTTCAATAAAAAAAAAGATTCAAAACAATTTTTTCGATATCTAAGGAAACTTTTGTCAAAAGGCTACAGGTTCCTTCTCACATATTGGTTTTACAAGAAGGGTTAGGATTTCTCGATTTCCTTTAAACACTATTTCGGTCAAGAAAAAAATATCTGGCTAATATATATGATTCATGCTCAAGTTAAACTCTAAAATAACCACCATCAAATTAATATCAAATTTTCGTTAGGTGTACTAACAAAAAGTCTCACACAAACCAAGAATCCACCGTGCCCTTCAGTCTACGATGAATCAAGGATTGGTAAATAAGCTCTGAAACGGCATCATATAACATATGATAAAGAAAACTCTCTGGATACCACTTGCTAAACACGTTGGAAATCACAAACCCTAGGAAACACAAACCATTAAAAGAAATCCCGAGCCTAAGTTTTAGAGATTACTCACACATAGTGTGTTGGTAAACAATGGAAGAAAACCCAGAAAACATCACAGAGTAAGATTGAGAGAGAAATAGAAAAACAACAAAACGAAAGGACTACCAAAATCTACTCTGGCAGCAAAACTCCCTTTGCTCCACGAATCTTTCCCCTTCTTCCCGAACCCTTGCTCGACTTTCTCTCCCGAATATTCCATGAGTTGGTTATCCCCTCCTGTTCCATGCGGTTCATTACTGGATGCTAGGGCTAGAAAAGAAAACAACAGAGAGAGAGAGAGAGAGAGAGAGAGAGAGAGAGAGAGAGAGAGAGAGAGAGAGAGAGAGAGGGATATAAGTGAACACATAGAATAAATTTAGTGATTTTTTGCATCTGTGTCCTCAAGTGAAAAAAAAAAACTCTTTTCCTTTTAGTCATGCATCAAACTTTCCTACTTTCATTTTAATGTATTAAACAAGCATGTAACATGATTTTGCTCTAAAATTTCCTCAACTCTTTGCTCATTTAATACATTATTATCACTTTATCGTAGACTTTCTTATGGTAAAAGATCCCTCCTCTTATAACGCGATTCTCGGATGACCATCCCTAAGCATCATGAGGGCGATATCTTCTACATACCACCTGAAAGTAAAGTTTCTAATCCCATTGGGGTAGGTGAAATGCTTGGTGAACAAAAGACTTCAAGAGACTGCTATGCACGAGAAATTAAGCCCAATGCGATAAGCAGTTTGAACTCTCAAAGAAAACCACGAAGGAGCCGTCCTGCCCCCACCTCTAGCACTGACAGAACTAGACAGAGAAGTGAGAGATGAGGAGGCTTTACGGCAAGTGGAGCCCAACGAGCCATTAGTCCTAGTGCCAGTGGACCCAGGAAGGTCAAAACACACTATCTGAATGGGGACCAAAATGACTAACTAGCTGAGCCATGCCATCAGACAACTCCTCGCCAAACATTGAGACGTGTTCGTATGGAGCCACGAAGAGATGTTCAGAATTGATGCATCAGTAATTGAACACGGCCTCAGCGTGAACCCTGAGGCAAAAAGAGTCAAGCAAAAACACTGCAGCTTTAATACGGAGAAGTATGCGGCCATCGCCGAGGAAGTAGATCGTCTTCTAGCTGCAAGGTTCATCAAGGAAGTGCACTACCCTGAGTGGATTTTCAATGTCGTTTTGGTAAAGAAGGCAAGAAGTGAATAATGTGCCTAGACTTCACTGACCTGAATAAAGTCTGCCCTAAAGATAGTTTTCCCCTCTTGGGGATAGACTTAATAGTAGTTTCGACGGCCGGACACCCCTAACTTAGCTTCATGGATGCATACTTGGGATACAACCAAATCAGGATAAACACCGATAATGAAGACAAACGGCTTTCATCAACGACCGAAGACTCTACTACTACAAAGGAATGTCGTTCGGACTCAAAAATGCAGACGCAACATACCAGAGATTGGTCAACCGAATGTTCAAAAACCAAATCGAGCGGAATATGGAAGTCTACGTAGATGATCTCCTGGTCAAAAGCAGAAAACCCGAGCAACATCTTGATGATCTCAAGGAAATCTTCGCGACACTCATAAAATACAAAATGAAGCTCAACTCGTTGAAATGTGCCTTCGGCATTGAGTCGGGGAAATTCTTGGCCTTCATGGTCTCCGATCATGGAATCGAGGCCAATCTCGAGAAGGTCAAGGCAATTGTGAATATGTCACCGCCACGAAATATCAACGAAGTCCAAAGGCTGGCGGGAAGAGTGGCTGCTCTGAGCCGTTTCATTCCAAAATCAACCAACCGTTGTCTTCCTTTCTTCAAGGTCATTAGGAAAGCACAGGAATGAGACGACGAGTGCGGTCGGGCCTTCATCGAATTGAAAGAATACTTAGCTCATCCACCGCCCCTCAGTCAAACCAATCTCGGGGAGGACTTAACTACATACTTGGCAATATCATCAAATGCCATATCCAATGTCCTAACTCGGAGTGAAGAAGGGGTTCAGCGACCGGTCTACTAAGCAGAGTCTTTTGAGGCGCAGAGGCCAGATACCCCCAAACGGAAATGTTGGCATTCACATTGGTCATCGCTGCCAGACAACTAAGGCCGTATTTCCAAGCCCACCCAATAAAAGTATTCACGAATGTCCCACTAAGTAAAATACTGCAGAAACCAAATATATCTGGGCGATCGAATTAAGTGAGTACGAAATCGAATACCTTCCTCGTACTACGATTAAAGGGCAGGTATTGGCAAATTTCGTGGCAGAATTCTTAAACTTTCCAGAAGAAATAATCATTGCACCCCAAGGCAAACCCTGGCAAGTCTAAGCCGAAAGCTCGTCCTGCCGAACTGGAGGGGAGTAGGGGTTCACGTAATCACAAAATCCGGAAAGGACCTCAAGTACGCAATCAAGCTCAGCTTCAAAGTCACCAACAACGAAGCTGAGTAACTACTGGCTGGTTTGACAGTAGCCAGGTCATTAGGTTCTGATAAGGTTGAAGTAAAAGCTGATTCCCGGGTGGTGGTCAGCCAAGTAACAGGATAGTTCACTACTAAAGGAGAAAATCTGAAAAAATACCTCCAATGAGTAGGAGAGGAGCATGACCTTTCCAATATTCCCACATTCAACAAATCCCGAGGGGAGAAAACTATGAAGCTGATCGCCTGGCAAAAGCTGCCTCAGGATAAGTCCACAATCCAGATATCACCACCCCCAGAATGGGCAACCAACACTGTAAAGTTTCTCAACAAGGGACTAGTTCCGGACGATCGAAAAGAAGCACGAAAGATCAGGAACAGAGCGGCTCACTTTGTATTAGTAGAAGGAACCCTATATAGGAGAGGCTTCGCTGAGCCACTCCTAAGATGCATACCATCCGAGCAAGTCCAATATGTGTTGGCCGAAATACATAAAGGAGTCTGCGAGAACCATACGGGGCGGGATACCACTGGCCTTAGCAGCACGAATCATACTGGGCGGGATACTACTAGCCTTAGCGGCACAAATCATACGGGGTGGGATACTACTGGCCTAACTCTCTCAGGGATACAGAAGACTTTGTAAAAAAAAATGCCTTAAGTGCCAAGAGCACGCACGTATTCCCCATTTCCCTCCTAAAGAGCTCACCTCTATCGTCTCCCTCTCAGGAGAATTTGTCGGGCTACACCCTCAGTGGTAGGGCTAAGCAAAAATCAGAAAATTTGACTTCGAATCCGACTCCGTTATGACTCCGATCCAGCTCCGCTCCGACTCTGACAAAACAGAGTCGGAGTTGGAGTCAGAGCCAAAGGTGTCACTGGACCGACTCCAACTCCAACTCCAACTTTATGTTCCAAGTCCGACTTTGCCCTCCGACTCCGATATTGTACATATATTATAAAAATATATATTTATCTATATATTTATCATATATACTAATATAGTTATATAACTAGAACTTATATAGTTAAATTTAATAATATAATAGTATCAGCTAATTATTATAAAATAATATATTTATTTTCTAATATAAATAGACTAATAATAATTTAGTATATGTAAATATCATAGTATTACTACCATGCATAATCAAGTATAGATAGACACTCGTATTGAAATAAGTCTAGTATAATAAATTAATAACACATATACTAATTTATTAAAGTGTAATAACATGTAATTGGACACTAGAAAGTCTAGTATATAACTAAGTTAGAAATAAGTTAGCTTTTAGTATAATAACATGTAATTCTAATGTATAATAACGTGTAATTAGACACTAAAAGTAATATGTAATACTATAGTATGATAAAATGTAATTAGACACTATAGTATAAGTCTAATATAAAAATAAGTTAGATATTAGTATAAAAATAAATTAGCTATGAATAATTTAGTTTTAGTTTTAACTTTTTTGGAAAAAAAAATTTGCAAGGCCTCAAAAATTATTTTTTAAAATGGGTTAAATATGAAGCTAAAAAAAAGTTCAAAATAGAAAGCCCAAATTCGACTACGCTCCGACTCTAACAAGTCGGAGTCGAAATCAAATCAAAGCCTACACAAGTCAGAGTCGGAGTTCGAATTTGAACTCCGACTAAGTCGTTGCTCACCTCTAATTGATGGGTGTAGCATGACTCTTATTTTTTGTCAAAATAACACTACACAACCAACAATTCAGATAGATATATATATATATATATATATATATATATATGTATATTATTTGAATTGCCAACTTTGATTAACAAGCCAGCTCTCATATTGATATTCTCCTCATGTTTGATTACTTTGAGCTGCAATAACATTCACAATTGTTAGTTTATATAAATTATATCATCTCCTACTTGCCACAGTCTTGTTCGGTCACTCCCTAATAAACCCATTCTCTTCTCTGTCTTAGTCTATCTGTCTGTCTTAGTTTGTATTAGTCTGTGAGTCTGTGAGTCTGTCTCAATTTGTATCAATCTGTATCTCAATTGTCTATCACGTTTGCTTTCTCTGCTAAGTTTGCTTTGGGTTCAAGATTCATTGTCGTTTTGAGCTCTTTTTTTTTTTTCTAATTTTTGGTTCTAGGGGCCCATGAGTGTTAGCTTCGAGGTAAAAATCCCCTATCGTTCGCTCCTTTTAATCAATAGCTTGATTGTTTTTATACAGTACACATATATAAGTATTCGATCTCCTCTCTTCGTCTCCTCCATTTTTAATTTTCATTTTCTATTTTTGTCGAGGCATCTTCAAAATGAACAAATTGGCAGTGTTGAGGATGCACGTGGTCACAAACGCACTGATTGAGCCATCTCTCTCTCTCTCTCTCTCTCTCTCTCTCTCTCTCTCTCTCTCTGTCTGTCTGTGGCTTTGACCCTCCGACGACTCTGATCGGAGAGTTCGATCGGAGTCGAGGTTCAAAATTACCTCTGAGTCGAAGGTCAGAGGTGGGCTTTCCAACTCTGTTGGAGTCGGATCCCACCCCTAGCTCATAACGTGTGAAATCATCACCTATATCAAAAGTTTAAACTTATGAAAAGAAATAGATTTAATTATTTGTATTATATTTTTAGCACTCTACATCACGTATGAGCCAGACTTTCTCTCAATGAATGGGTCCAACATGTGTAATATTTAATTAAATAGAGTAGAGTGTAAAGTGAGAGTTCGAATTCAGAATCTCTACTCTGATAGTATGTAAAATCACCACTTATTCGAAAAGTTCAACCGTATGAGAAGATGTAGATTTAATTATTTGTATTATTTTCTTAACATAGAGGTTGAGCCGCTTCAGAGTAGCTCACATTAATAATGGCCAATTCGTGGTCGCTGAACAATGGAAGGGGTGACAATTGATCACTTTTTAATTTTTGGATTTTTTAAGTTATAATATATTTTTCAAATGATTGAAGTTTTATTTCATTTTTGGTTTCCTGTATTTTTATTTCAAATAACGAAATGATCTTATTTATAATTAAACATGAGTGTCCTTTAGTTAGTGAGTAATTCTACATACAACCGTGAAGTGCGTAACCGCCGCGTAATCGCTTTGAAAAAGAGTGGGGTCCACTATTAAAAAATTAATTTTTTTCATGTGGGTCCCATGTTTTATTCATTTTTTTCAAAACGATTACGCGGCGGTTACGCAATTCACGGTTGTAAGTATCTTTTCTCTTAGTTAAAAAACTGAAAGAAAAATAATAAAAAGTGGGCCTTTCTACTTTCTATCTTATTTATAATAACAATATAGCCCTATTATAGTGCTATATATTAGGTTCATGTCCGTCTAATTCAGCATTATATACATCTTAATGCTCTTTTAGTCACATTTGCATATAATTATGATCATATTAATTTGGTATAGAGAAATCTTTGTAATGATGCAAGAAAAGTCCAAGTCACACATGGACTTAAATATAAGAAAATGATTAGTCAATGTTAAAATTAGAACTTTTTCTATTTATTATAATCTCATACGATATATATATATATATATATATATATATATACTCATACGAATATATATATATATATATATATATATATATATATCATTCCCATCCTCTCCTAATAACAAATTCAGTAGATTACTTCATAAGTATAGGATGGTCCTTTGGAAATATACATGATGAATGCTTAATTTGAGAGGAATGGAACTATAATTAAAAGCTATGCTAGGTACAGTCTCCAAATGGAGACTGCAATGCAAGCCTAGGCTAATTTAACTTTAAAATTTTTTAAAATTACAAAATTATCCCTCTTAAAATTATGTTTTCTCTCATTTAATAATGTGTCTGCACATGCAGTCCCCACTTGAAGACTACAAATAGAATTTCTCTATAATTAATACCTTTCATATAAACGGTTAGTGGCTATAAGCAGTTTTTGTTGGCTTATCTGTATTATAATTATTTAAAAATAATAGCTCTAGACGAACCATATTTAATACCTTTCATGTTTATTACATGGATGCCCTCTAACCATGGGCTGGACTTTGTTTCACGTGGGCTTTGCTTTTAATTAGTTGGTTCTATTCCAAAGTTCAATTGTGTTTCGAATCTAAACGTTTCGAATGCATTGGTCAAATCAAGTATTTGTATTAATTCAATATTTTTATATTAAAATGGGTTGATATAATTAGTTGTGTTCGAGTTAATTCAACATAATTGTTTCTTTTTTAGGTGTATGATCATTTTGTTGTTCTCAGAAGCTGCTGCCTTTTGTGTTTGGTCATTATCAAATAGTGCATATAGATTCATGTTTATTACCAGGATGACCTCTAACCGTGGGCTGGACTTTGTTTCACATGGGCTTTGCTTTTAAGTTGGTTATATTCCTATGTTCAGTTGTGTTTTTAAGATGGACACAACTGAGGTTAGAAAGCACCGAGTGGCGACAAGCTTGCCGAAAAGGACGTCGAAAATGACCCTAATGTTGGGATCGAGTCTTTCACAGATCAGATGATCTATACCATGCTAACTAATTCTGAATTTTATTTTCAGAACAAATTGCGTTGAAGTTTGGAAAGTACCGAGCGACGACAAGTTAGTCGAAAAAGAAAAAGGTTGAAAAAAAAAAGTGATACCATTGTTTTTACATAACCATCTTTTCATGTAATGGAACAAGATCAAAATGGCAGGAGCAATGAGAAAATTTTGTGAGAGGTAAAGCTAGCAGAAGAACTTTAAAAGAAATAGTCTACAGAATTAAGCATGGCGCTAGTCAAGGTCTCTAATACCATGTAGATCAAACTTTTTGATACCATTTTCGATAAAAGTTGATCAAAGAGAGTTTAGTAGATAATTTCTTCTCAAAATTAGGATAAAAGTTTATCAAAGAGAGTTTAGAGATTTATTTTATACCGTTTTGGTACAAACTTTTCCAACCAGCAGGCCCCTTGTCTAGATCCTTACTCCCAATTTATATATGCCTAGGCAATCTATTAACATAACTCCAAATGCAATGTACTTGTACTTTAAGGGAAATACTTTAACTACAAAGAAATTACACAAAAATAAATCAAAAAATTGATGTGACCTAATATGATACGTTAGATTGTAAAGTTATTTTTATTATAAAATAGATCTAACGAATTCCAAGAAACTACATCAATTTGTGAATTTTGATTTGTATAATCTTTTTGTGTTTGTAGCCGTTCTCGTACTTTAAAGGGAGAATTACGTCTAGGTTGAAAGCAGATTCTCACATTACACGTATGAGATAAAAAAAATTTGTTTAAATATCTTGATATAGGAGCAAAACCTCGTCTCATTCCCTTTCGATGCTTAGCAAAACGGGGTGGAGCAGTGAAACAGAGAGATTGAATGGGAAGGTACCAAATGATCAACAAGCACAAGTAGTACTACAACAACAAAGGCAAGTTCTGACAGCATCAATATCACCACTTTAACTCTATTTTTCATCCCTATCAAATCTATATAATTTTTCTCTCTCGAGCCCTTGTCTCCGTAGGGGTGATTTCCCTGCCTAGTGCAGTATTCTTTAGTTTCGTAGTGCTTGGCTTTATTGCGGGATTCCCTTTGGGGAGAACATTGCTTCTATGGATGAGTGTTATCTAAATAACCTATATCAACTTATGTCATTGACGGAGAAGGAAGAAGAGGAGGTGGTGCTTGACACTAGCAGGTTGGAAGATGTCTCCCTCTATGGAGGAAAAGGTTTGCTGGTGAGTATTTTTGACTGGCAAGCATTTTAATAGGGAAGCTTTTAAGGTGACAATGAGGAGGGCTTGGAGGTCAGTTAAACCAATCACCTTTAGGGACCTAAGTGCTTCTCTGTTTCTTGCTGAGTTCGAAGATCACAGAGATAAGTAGAGGGTTATCAGAGAAGGCCCATGGTCATTCGGCAAGCAGTTGGTGCTGTTAAAGGAAGTGGATGGTAGATTGCAGGTTCATCAAATCAAGATCACAGAGGTTTCTTTTTGGGTGCATATCCATTATCTCCCTTTAAGAGCGAGGAACGACTATGTAGGTAATTTAATTGGTGCAAAAATTGGGAAAGTGGAGGAGATCGACATAGAAAAATGAGAGGTTGCCAGGGGAGAGTTCAGGTGAGTTCCTGTATTGCTTAATGTTACAAGGCCTCTGCTAAGAGGATCAAAAATTCCACTGGGGGACGGAGAATATTGCTGGGTCTGATTCTCTTACGAACGGCTGCTGAATTTCTGCTATAGGTGTGGCTATTTGGGTCATGGGGATAAGGATTGTGGGCAGAGGAAGAGTCAGGCAGAGTCAATGGTTGTAGTTATTTCCCGTATGGCTCCTGGTTGCGGGCTTCTACTTATGGTGATCAATTCCGAGATGGTCGTAGTTGAGAACATTCAGATAGTAACAAGAAGGTGGCTCAGCCTACTCCGGTGGAAGTAACGATGGGGAAAGAAGATGTAGGGCTGAGGAGCCCGACTCAGGACTCTGGAAAAACTTACCCGATTTTTAAGGCCAATATTAAGGGAAAGGTAAATGAAGTTGAGGAGGAAGTGGCCCAGTTTGCGCATGCTATCGAGGAGGAAATCTTGGAACCAATGGTGTTGGGGGTCAAAATTTTAGGGACAGCTTCGGGGGAAGGGAAGAACAAAGGCGCGGGAAATGTTTTAGGGGATGAACCAAATATGGTGTCGTCTTATACGCTTTCGAATGAAAGGCCTAATACGTTACATGGGAGTGGGCCAAGCCGAAAGGGAGCTGGAGAGAGTTTGGGCCGTGATGAATGGCCAAGCCCGAATGGTTTGAAAGGTCGTAAATGGAAGAGGTTATCCACGGGATTCGATGAGAGGGGATCTCAGTCTAGGAGCGTCGCGGTGAGTTTGGATTACAAACTCATCTCAACTCATCATTACAACTTTTTCAAATCCTAACACAAAATATAATAAACAATTCAACTTTTTCAAATCCTAAAATAATAATAATATTAAAAAATAATATTCTAACAATATTTTATCATCTCAACTCAACTCAACTCAACTCACTTCAACATCCAAACACACCCTAGCCTCCAGAAAAAGAAAGATCTCTGAAAGTGAAGATGGCGAAGCTTTCAAAATCTAAAATATTAAATTATAACAATCATTTCCTAAAGTCTGCAAAACCTTAAACTTTTGGTGAAATTTCCGTAAATCTATCCTTAAAGTTTGTTGAACTTACAATCTTCTATTCTAAAGCCTCGTGTCATACATCCATGAAATCGAAAACCTCAAATATCTTACTTCCTAAATAGATCACCCAGACCATGCCGTTCCTTTCAAACCTTGATATTCTAAAAGCACATAAAGTCGATAAAAGTTCAAGTTTACTCTGCTAAATATAACAATAGCGTTCTCAGTTGTACCATCTTCCTGTCATAACTTAATCATTAACCCGCTTTTCAGCTTCGAACGAAATGAACAAAATAAAATAAACTTAATAAATAAAATAACATAATTTCAATTCAAATAAAATAAAATCAAACAAAACCAAATAAATTCAATTTAAATAAAACAATAATTTCTAATTAAACCTTTAAACTTTTCTGGTACGGCACACCGGATTTTTTCCATTATTAGCCATATCTTTAACCAACTCGTATAGTCATTCTTATCATCTCATATTGTAAACCCAACATTGCTCTAAACTCCAGTACATCTTTAGAATCCAAACCACAAAAAATCTAAACCTTAAATCTTAAAAAGATTATCTCTTATAGTCCACAAAGTAAGCTTGTCGGATCTAAAATCTCTAAACCTCAAAATCTCAAAACTCAATCATAAAGTTTGCAAAATTTAAAACCTTAAATATTCACAAAATCAGCTCTTATTCTATACAAATCTACACCTCAAATCTGAAGTTTCACCCTAAACCCACGGATATCCAAAACTCAAATGTTTTTAGTCAGCAGAACCTCAAACCTATCTTTCGGTCAAACTTAGGTCAACTTCAAAAGCTAAACCTTAGATCATTTCCAAGTCATGTCCTGCATCCTACAAAATAAGCTTACCGGATCTAAAACCTGATATGTTATAAAAATCATTTCTTAGAATATGCAAAATCTAAATCCTCAAATCCCATCAAAATCAATCATAAGGTTTTTAGAATCTCAAACTTAAATATCCACATGATCATCCTTAAATTCCTCAAGTTCCTACACTGAAATCTTTACATCCTATGAACCCACAGAAATCTAAACCTCCAAGGTTTATAGTATGCAGAATTCAAACCTGTCTTTGATACCAAATGTAACACCCCAATGGAAGGCCCAAACCATATGGCCTATACGCTAAAAGGACTACTCAATTATATAATTGGAGCCCTATTGGAACCTTATAAAAAACAAGAACTTCTCCTTCCTAAGCGATGTGGGATCTCATACACCACCTACCCTACTCATATCATATGGGGTATCACAATAACCTGGCTCTGATACCAAATGTAACGCCCCAAACCCGGTTGGCCTGGAGAATTACTACTTGTCACCTAAGAACATGTCTCCCAACACAACTAAAAATAAAACTCCAAAACTTTATTGGCAAAACTCAATCTCATGTACTCTAAATAACCACATTGAAAACTCTACAAAATCATTACTGTAGCAAAATAAACTAAGGAGTCCAAAATCTCCCGGTAGTCATAACAAACCAAACTAATACTTTCATAAGTCTTACTAAACTCAAGCCCAAGATATCATTAAATCTAAAAGATATTAAAACTAAAGGACAACAGAATTCCTTCTTTTAACATCCTCTCCTAACCTTAATCATGCTCACTAATCTAATCCAGGTCCTCAGTTGGACTCTCCACATCATTTGAAAAATATTATGAAGATACAGGGTGAGTTATCAACAACTCAGTAAGCAGAGGACATATGCTAGCACGCAAACATGAGCATTTACAAAGTATAGCATGCAGAATAAAATATTTTCCAGAGTTATCATGCAGAACAGAACATATTTTCAAAAGTAACAAAGCGATGGTTTTAAGACAAGTAAAAACCCATAGTACTTTGGCATAACATAAACTGAGTATCATCATCAGATCAAAACAGAGCATCAAACAGAGCAGAGACCATATTTCACCCCCTTGGTAGGGTTGTGCTCACCCCGATGGCCAAACCAGGCAGAGACAGAGGTGAAATCTTTCATTTATTCTTCTCGGAACCCCGAGTGTGCACACAGGAAAGACCACAATAAAACCATTTTGTTTCCAAAGTGGGTGCACTCAGAGACAGAGAAGTTTGTACCAACCCAAACAGAGCAGAGCATAACAGAGCTGAGCAGAGCAAAGCAGAGACAGAGTCAGATACAAATACCAGTACACCATGCCAAAAGTTTTCAGATGTTATATCAAAATAATACAGAGTACCAAAACAAAATCAGCCAGTTTACACACAACGAACACAAAAGCCAGAACATCTTTCTAAATAAATGCACAACTTTTCATATTCTCAATATTGCTCATTTTTCAGATTTTAGAAACCACATGACAGAATTTAGCTCATGTGTATACAATGCATGTCAAAACATATTTTTCCTTTTCCACACAGATTTCATGAGTATGCAAATAAACGACCAAGGTTGGTTTTGTTTTTTCCAAGTTCTCATTTCATCATAAAAATATGCAAAATTTTCAGAAAATCAACCTCAGTCTCAATAATTCGTGTAAGGCCTAGCATAGGAATCCCGCTTACCTGGACAACTTAGCTTTTCAGAATTTTTCTCAAAAATGTCGAGTCGAATATAAATCGTCGCCTATAAAAATAATCACATAATTTCCATAAGTTTTCAATCAATCACGGATTTCGATATTTAATCCTAAATTTCTAAAATAACCTATTTTAATATCTCAAAACATAAAACCCTCATAATCCCAAAATATATCATCACTTCCTAAAAATCACCAATATTCATCATGACCAACGTCAAACTCAAAACACCAATATTTAAACCTGAATCAGCCAACAAATTTCATAGCATAAACCAATCTCACACAAACAACTCTATCATCCAATCCAACCGATCCCCTTACTCCACGGATTCAGTCCGGCACAACCAATAAATTCACAGTAAATATGAATTCGCGCAGAAATACATTTAAATCTCAAAAATTCTTTGAAAAAAATACTTACAATGTTATAATATAATTTTTGAAAGATCACAGAGGTGCTAGAAGCGGCAACGCAGCAACAAAACAGTGCCAAATGCACTGTGGCCGTGGGTCTCAAAAACCCACTGTTGAACGGGTGTAAACGAAGACCTGAGATTGATAGGGTAGGGCTTAGGGATGTCGGTGAAGCTAGTGGTGGCGCAGAGGGCAGTCGAAGTCTAAAATACCCAAAACAGAAATATTGATGGTGTGGCTTCACCGGTGACAGATCGGAGGAGGGGTTGGGTCCATTGGGTTACTAGGAGGTCGAGGATGATGTGGTGAGAAGATGGTGGCCGGAGGTGGCGCGACGGCGGCGCAGCGGCGCAAGGAGTGTCGAGGCTTGGTAGTGCGCGTGGGAGCTAACGGCGGCGCGGTTGGGGCTGAGATTACAGGGGGGTGGTCGCCGGTGGCTGGGGAGGACGGTGGGCCGGGCGGTGTCGCGCACGGCGGCGCGAGGCGGCGGGGCTGGGTGGACGAAGGAACGGACGTAGAGAGAGGGAGGGGGGTTGCGGAGCGCGGGAAAGAGACCAGGGGAGAAGAAAAAAAAAGAAAGGAAAGAAAAGAAGAAAGGAAGAAAGGAAAAAAATGAAGAAAAAGAAAAGAGGAAAGAGAAAATGTAAGGAAAGAAATGAGGTTCAATCCTCACATCTTGGGTTACAAAAATGATCCAACGGAAACGATTTTAAAACAGCAAGTGAAATAAAATAATTCAAACGTAATGATTAAAATGAAAATAAATAATTAAACCCCACAACAAGTTAATTTAATTTGAGAAGAAATTTAAACGCATAAAAATAATTAATTTAGAGAAAGCACTTCAAAAATAATTTTCGTAAACTAAAAATCATAAAAATAACACAACTAAAAATTCAACAATTTTAAAACAAGAGAATAAATTTTTGAATCAATAAAAATAATTCATTCAGTAAAAATACACTAAAATACGGGGTGTTACAGGATTATTACGGTAGGAAAGGGGTTTGGCCTTATTTTGGGGGAGGGATGTTTCTCTTTTTATTATCAATTATTCTCAGTTTCATATTCTTGTTGTTGTGGAAGTTGTTAAAGGGAGTGTGTCTTGGTTTTTAACGAGGTTTTATGGTTCTCCTGAGGCTAGTAATCGACATAGAACATGGGATTTGTTAAGAACTTTATGTTGTAGTCAGGGGCCTCATGGTATTGGGAGATTTCAATAAGATTTTACATCAACATGAAAAATGGGGGGGTCGACCTAAACCCGAGTGTGATACCCCATATGATATGGATAAGGGTAGGTAATGTATGGGATCCCACATTACTTGGGAATGAGAAGTTCTTGCTCTTTATAAGGTTTCAACAGGGCTCCAATTGCATCATTGACTAGTCCTTTTAGAGTATAGGCCATGTGGTTTGGACATTCTATTGGAATGTTACAAATTGTATCAGAGCCTATCCCAACCAGAAATGTAGAACTTGAGCCATACCACCTAAAATGGACAAGCCCAACGAGGACATCAGGAATTCAAGGGGGTAGATTGTGATACCCCATATGATATGGATAAGGGTAGGTGGTATATGGGATCTCACATTGCTTGGAAATGAGAAATTCTTGCTCTTTATAAGGTTTCAATGGGGTTCTAATTGCATCATTGACTAGTCCTTTTAGAGTATAGGCCATGTGGTTTGGGCCTTCCATTAAAAGCGTTACAAAGACGGATTCACTAGGTTAGTTGGAGTAAAATGTGTGAGAGTAAGGCGAGAGGGGGAATGGGTTTTAAAGATCTAAGAACTTTCAATCTTGCTTTTCTAGTAAAGCAAGACGCAAGATGAGAGTTCACTAATCCATAAACTGTTGAAGGCTAGATGTTTCTCAAAATTTAGTTTTTTGGAAGCTACTTTGGGGTATGGTCCATCCTATACATGGAGCATTTGGGAAGCTAAGAAGTGGTTAATGGAGGGTTGTAGATGGCGTATTGGGGACGGTAAATCAACTCATTTATGGACTGAACAGTGGCTGCCAGGATACAGTTCTTTGCTCTAGGTACATCCTCTTGATGTTCAAAACAGGGAAGAGTTAATGGCTTCAATAATTGATGAAACAACAGGGTGGTGGAACATTGAGAAGATTCGATCTCTCTTCAATCCAAGAGTTGTGTCGAAAATTCTTAAAGTGGTCATTTGTCCGGGGAGTGTAGCAGATAATGGACATGGAAATATGAGAGAAATGGTCAATTCTCGGTTAGGAGCTGCTATAGGAACATCTGGGTACAGCAAAGGGGTTCAGGTGCAGAAACTTCAGATATGGTTAGACAGCAGAAGGTGTGGAAGGCTTTATGGAAACTGCAGGTTCGTATAACAAGATTAGAATTTTTGCCTGGCATGTTTGTAGAGATCAGGGTCTTCCAACAAAGAATAATTTGGTTCAAAAATTTGTTAATAATGATGGCGTATGCAGTCTTTCCTCTAATCTTCAGGAAGACTTGCATCATGCTCTAATTAGTTGCCCTCAAATCATAGAGTATTGGAAAGAATTTTTGCCTTCTGTTTCTGCTTTTAATGGCTACAAAGTGTTTGATATAGCTCTTAAACTGATAGAAGGAGGGGAAGGGACAGCTTAGAGTTACTTTTTGTCTAGCGTGGGGGTTCTAGTACAGGAGAAATATATGAGAGTTTGAGCAAGTTAGATTAAGCCCTAGGCATGTGATTAATCATGCTATAGGTCTTGTGCACAGTTATAAAGCAGTAATAGTGAAAAATCAGGTGCAGACCCGTGTCCACTTTGGTTGGAAACCACCCCCCAGAGGCTAGTCTGAAACTTAATACTAATGGGGCAATGTTCTTGAATTTTCAGAAAGTTGGGATTGGAATAATTTTGAGAGGTGAATGTGGGAAGGTTGTAACACCCCGTATTTTAGTGTTTTTTTTTAATTGAAAGATTATTTGTTATTAATTTAAAAATTTATTCTCTTGTTTTAAAATTGTTGGATTTTTAGTTGTGTTATTTTTTATGATTTTTAGTTTACGAAAATTATTTTTAAAGTGCCTTCTTTAAATTAATTATTGTTATGCGTTTAAATTTCTTCTCAAATTAAATTAACTTGTTGTGGGGTTTAATTATTTATTTTCATTTTAATCATTACGTTTGAATTATTTTATTTTACTTGCTGTTTTAAAATCGTTTCCGTTGGATCATTTGTGTGACCCAAGATATGAGGATTGGACCTCATTTCTTTCCCTACATTTTTCTCTTTCCTCTTTTCTTTTCTTTTCCTTTTTCTCCTCTCCTCTCCCGCCGTCTCTCTCTCTCTCTCTCTCTCTCACGCCGTGCAACCGTTCCTCACCCAGCCCGCCGCCGTCGCGCCGCCGTGCGCGACACCGCCCACCCCATCGTGCTCCCCACCGGCCGGCGACCTCCCCCTCCGATTTCCAGCCACAGCCGCGCCGCCGTTAGCCTCCACGCACCACACGAAGCCGCGGCATTCCTTGCGCCGCTGCGCCGCCGTCGCGCCACCTCCGGCCACCATCTTCCTACCACATCATCCTCGACCTCCCAGCAACCCATTGGACCCAACCCCAGCTCCGATCCGTCACCGGTGAAGCCCCACCAAGTCCATTTCCGATTTGCACATTTTTGGCCTAAAACCGCCCCTTGCGCCGCCACCCACGGCAAACCACCACCACCATTGGCTTCACCGACCTCTCTAGGCCCTACCCTACCATTTTTGGGTCTTCGTTTGTCTTCGTGGAAAAGTGGGTATCTGTGACCCACGGCCACAATGTATTTTACACTGTGGTGTTGCTCAGACGTCGCATTTTTCAACTCCGTGATCCTCCGGAAATTATTATATTGCATTGTAAGTATTTTTCCCAAAGAACTTTTGAGATTTAAAAGTATTTCTGCACTAATTCATAATTACTGTGAATTTGTTGGTTGTGCCGGACTGAGTCCGAGGAGTAAGGGGGGGTCGGTTGGATTTATGGTTGAGAGAATATTTAGAGGGGAATTAATTTTTCTTTGTTGAGTGCAGTTTAATTTTTGGAGGTATTAGTTTATATTTTTCTGTTATGGAGTTGTGAATGGGAAGAAGTGTGCTTTGGTTTAGTGTTGGTTAAATTGTTAGTAATTGTTTGGGACTGCGAGCTGTTGGAATAAGTGTGAGTTGTTGGAATTTGAATTGGCATTGGTCTTGATGCTTGTATTGGACAATACTGAGATTGGTATAGAATATTTTGGGTCGAAGTGAGGGCTGTCCGGATTGTTATTTGGCTGATGGAGTTTGATTAAACTTGCTGAATTATGATCTAGAGTTTGGGTCTAGAGTTGGCTAAGACAAATTTTGTATTGTTGGACTTTAATATTTAGTTTATTTTATTTTATGAATAGGTGACGAGACGGATAGAGACCGTATTCAAGTTATAGATAATGCGCTTCAGGAGTCAGGTAAGCGGGGTTCCTATGCTGGGTTTTATACAAGTTAATAAGACTGAGGTTGATTTTATGAAAACTCGCATAATTTGTGTTGTGTTGGGAACTTGTGAAAACAAAGATCAACCTCGGTCTCTTATCTGCATTATTCATGAAATCTGTGTGAAAAAGGAAAATATATTCTGACATGCATTGTGTAGACATGAGCTAAATTCTGTCATGTGATTTCTGAAATCTGAAAACGAGCGATATTGAGAATATGAAAAGTTGTGCATTTATTTGTTCTGGCTTTTGTGTACAGCGTGTGTAAACTGTTCTGAATCTGTTTTGGTACTTTGTATTATTTTGATACAACATCTGAAAACTTTGGCATGGTGTACTGGTTTTTCGTATCTGACTCTGTCTCTGCTTTGCTCTGCTCTGCTCTGTTATGCTCTGCTCTGTTTAGGTTGGTACCAACTTCTCTGTCTCTGAGTGCACCCACTTTGGAAACAAAGTGGTTTTATTGTGGTCTTTCCTGTGTGCACACTCGGGGCTCCGAGAAGAATAAAGGAAAGATTTCACCTCTGTCTCTGCCTGGTTTGGCCACCGGGGTTAGCACAACCCTACCACGGGGGTGAAACATGGTCTCTGCTCTGTTTGATGCTCTGTTTGGATCTGATGATGATACTCAGTTTATGTTATGCCAAAGCACTAAGGGTTTTACTTGTCTTAAAACCATCGCTCTGTTACTTTTGAAAATATGTTCTGTTCTGCATGTTAACTCTGGAAAATATTTTGTTCTGCATGTTCTACTTTGTAAATGCTCATGTTTACACGCTAGCATATGATTTCTGCTTACTGAGTTGTCGATAACTCACCCCCTATCTTCATAATATTTTTCAGATGATGTGGAGAGTCCAAATGAGGACCTGGAGTAGATTTCTGAATGTGTTTAAACTGAGGAGATGTTGTTGGAAGAAGGACTTTTGATGTTCTCAGTTTTAATGTTTTTGAGCTTTATTAATATCTTGGGTTTCAGAAAGAGGTATGAAATTATTGGCTGAGTTGTTATGATTACGAGAGATTACGGACTCCTTAGTTTATTTTAGCTGTAGTAATGACTTTGTGGAGTTGTCAAGGTGGTTATTTAGAACTCTTGATATTGAGTTTTGTTATTAAAGATATGAGTTTCATTTTAAATTGTTGGATTATAAGTTCTTTAGAGACAGGTAGTAAGTCTCCAGACCATCCGGGTTTGGGGCGTTACATTTGGTATCAGAGCCAGGTTTGAATTCTGCATACTATAAACCTTGGAGGTTTAGATTTCTGTGGGTTCATAGGATGTAAAGATTTCAGTGTAGGAACTTGAGGAATTTAAGGATTATCTTGTGGATATTTAAGTTTGGGATTCTAAAGATGTACTGGAGTTTAGAGCGATGTTGGGTTTACAATATGAGATGATAGAAATGACTGTACGAGTTGGTTGAAGATATGGCTAACAATGGGTAAAACCATGTGTGCAGTACCAGAGAAGTTTAAAGGTTTATTTAGAAATTATTTTTTTTTTATTTAAATTGAATTTATTCGGTTTTGTTTGATTTGATTTTATTGGAATTGAAATTATGTTATTTAATTTATTAAGTTTATTTTATTTTGTTCGTTTCGTTCGAAGCTGAAAAACGGGTTAAGGATTAAGTTATGGCAGGAAGATGGTACGACTGAGAACGCTATTGTTATATTTAGCAGAGTAAGCTTGAACTTTTATCGACTTGGTGTGCTTTTATAATATCAAGGTTTGAAAGGAACGGCAGTGATCTATTCGGGGAGTAAGATATTTGAGGTTTTCGATTTCATGGATGTATGACACGGGGCTTTAGAATAGAAGATTGTAAGTTCAACAAACTTTAATGATAGACTTACGGAAATTTCACCAAAAGTTTAAGGTGTTGCAGACTTTAGGAAATGATTGTTATCATTTAATGTTTTAGATTTTGAAAGCTTCGAGAGTCGATTGTTTTATTATTGGATATAAGTTCATTGATCTTACAGATTTCGAAAAATGATTCTGGTATAATTTAAGGTTTTAGAATTACAGATTTGAAGGATCGAATTGAAATAAGATTTAAGTTCTTAATTATGCAGGCTTAGTGTGCTAGCTTGATTTATTTTGGAGACTGGTTAGTATGTGACCATTATTATGGGGTTGATCGAAGTTGAGTTATTGATATAGGAAATTTCAAGGGGATTTTTTTTTTTGAGAATTGAAGGTGTTGGTCTAGTTTGGATAATGACTGTTATTAGTTCGAGGTTTTAGTGGCAGGTTTTAGGATTGATCCATGGCAGATTCAAGGATAATAGTTGGTGCAGATTTAAGAATGAATTCTTGATGAATTTGAGGAAAGTGTGTAATAGTGTATGGTTTTAGAGGTCAAGAATTTTCTACCAAATGTCATAAGAGTTTTCTGATCAGTAGGTATGGAGCCACCTTGTACTCGATGGTATCGCTTTATGAGGACATAAATTTTATGCATGTGGCAAATTATCAGAGTGCGCAGCAGGAGCGCGATATTTTGGTTATAATTAAGGATTCAAACTTTGTGTTGATCTTAAGAAATTAGTGGTGATTTGAGAATTTGATAATGATACTTGTAATTAGAGATTAAACTATTGGTGGTGCGGAATTAGGATATAATTCTTGTTGATTTTGAGGGAATAGGTCTGGATGATGGAAATGTTATTGATGGTTAACTTTGGAAGTAGCTAAAGTTACCAACTTGTAGAATACAATGAAGATTTGTGAGTTTTAACATAGGAGTCGATTGAGGTTAGCGCAGATCGTGTTACGATAATAATAATAATAATTGGAATTCCTTGGATGTTGTATTAAGGCTCTTGTGGAAAGATGAGATTTTGGATAGCATAGCCACCCTAAGAATACTGGACGTGATGTGTCACTGGGAGACTAATATGAGTATGATGGAATTGCCAATGGAAATAGACTTGAGAGAACATTACTCAAACTGTTGGGAGTTGTTGATTGTATAATCCTTTCGAGCGTGTTTTTGGGTTGTATCTTCTATCCTGCATTAGTGTCACGTTTGACCTTACAAATTTCGAGGACGAAATTTTTTTAAGGGGGGAAGGATGTAACACCCCGTATTTTAGTGTTTTTTTTTAATTGAAAGATTATTTGTTATTAATTTAAAAATTTATTCTCTTGTTTTAAAATTGTTGGATTTTTAGTTGTGTTATTTTTTATGATTTTTAGTTTACGAAAATTATTTTTAAAGTGCCTTCTTTAAATTAATTATTGTTATGCGTTTAAATTTCTTCTCAAATTAAATTAACTTGTTGTGGGGTTTAATTATTTATTTTCATTTTAATCATTACGTTTGAATTATTTTATTTTACTTGCTGTTTTAAAATCGTTTCCGTTGGATCATTTGTGTGACCCAAGATATGAGGATTGGACCTCATTTCTTTCCCTACATTTTTCTCTTTCCTCTTTTCTTTTCTTTTCCTTTTTCTCCTCTCCTCTCCCGCGCGCCGTCTCTCTCTCTCTCTCACGCCGTGCAACCGTTCCTCACCCAGCCCGCCGCCGTCGCGCCGCCGTGCGCGACACCGCCCACCCCATCGTGCTCCCCACCGGCCGGCGACCTCCCCCTCCGATTTCCAGCCACAGCCGCGCCGCCGTTAGCCTCCACGCACCACACGAAGCCGCGGCATTCCTTGCGCCGCTGCGCCGCCGTCGCGCCACCTCCGGCCACCATCTTCCTACCACATCATCCTCGACCTCCCAGC
Organism: Juglans cinerea; assembly: GCA_961763995.1. Taxonomy (NCBI): domain Eukaryota; kingdom Viridiplantae; phylum Streptophyta; class Magnoliopsida; order Fagales; family Juglandaceae; genus Juglans; species Juglans cinerea. Next base: position 16,761,678 of record CAUIVZ010000016.1, read on the forward strand.
AACCCATTGGACCCAACCCCAGCTCCGATCCGTCACCGGTGAAGCCCCACCAAGTCCATTTCTGATTTGCACATTTTTGGCCTAAAACCGCCCCTTGCGCCGCCACCCACGGCAAACCACTACCACCATTGGCTTCACCGACCTCTCTAGGCCCTACCCTACCATTTTTGGGTCTTCGTTTGTCTTCGTGGAAAAGTGGGTATCTGTGACCCACGGCCACAGTGTATTTTACACTGTGGTGTTGCTCAGACGTCGCATTTTTCAACTCCGTGATCCTCCGGAAATTATTATATTGCATTGTAAGTATTTTTCCCAAAGAACTTTTGAGATTTAAAAGTATTTCTGCACTAATTCATAATTACTGTGAATTTGTTGGTTGTGCCGGACTGAGTCCGAGGAGTAAGGGGGGGTCGGTTGGATTTATGGTTGAGAGAATATTTAGAGGGGAATTAATTTTTCTTTGTTGAGTGCAGTTTAATTTTTGGAGGTATTAGTTTATATTTTTCTGTTATGGAGTTGTGAATGGGAAGAAGTGTGCTTTGGTTTAGTGTTGGTTAAATTGTTAATAATTGTTTGGGACTGCGAGCTGTTGGAATAAGTGTGAGTTGTTGGAATTTGAATTGGCATTGGTCTTGATGCTTGTATTGGACAATACTGAGATTGGTATAGAATATTTTGGGTCGAAGTGAGGGCTGTCCGGATTGTTATTTGGCTGATGGAGTTTGATTAAACTTGCTGAATTATGATCTAGAGTTTGGGTCTAGAGTTGGCTAAGACAAATTTTGTATTGTTGGACTTTAATATTTAGTTTATTTTATTTTATGAATAGGTGACGAGACGGATAGAGACCGTATTCAAGTTATAGATAATGCGCTTCAGGAGTCAGGTAAGCGGGGTTCCTATGCTGGGTTTTATACAAGTTAATAAGACTGAGGTTGATTTTATGAAAACTCGCATAATTTGTGTTGTGTTGGGAACTTGTGAAAACAAAGATCAACCTCGGTCTCTTATCTGCATTATTCATGAAATCTGTGTGAAAAAGGAAAATATATTCTGACATGCATTGTGTAGACATGAGCTAAATTCTGTCATGTGATTTCTGAAATCTGAAAACGAGCGATATTGAGAATATGAAAAGTTGTGCATTTATTTGTTCTGGCTTTTGTGTACAGCGTGTGTAAACTGTTCTGAATCTGTTTTGGTACTTTGTATTATTTTGATACAACATCTGAAAACTTTGGCATGGTGTACTGGTTTTTCGTATCTGACTCTGTCTCTGCTTTGCTCTGCTCTGCTCTGTTATGCTCTGCTCTGTTTGGGTTGGTACCAACTTCTTTGTCTCTGAGTGCACCCACTTTGGAAACAAAGTGGTTTTATTGTGGTCTTTCCTGTGTGCACACTCGGGGCTCCGAGAAGAATAAAGGAAAGATTTCACCTCTGTCTCTGCCTGGTTTGGCCACCGGGGTTAGCACAACCCTACCACGGGGGTGAAACATGGTCTCTGCTCTGTTTGATGCTCTGTTTGGATCTGATGATGATACTCAGTTTATGTTATGCCAAAGCACTAAGGGTTTTACTTGTCTTAAAACCATCGCTCTGTTACTTTTGAAAATATGTTCTGTTCTGCATGTTAACTCTGGAAAATATTTTGTTCTGCATGTTCTACTTTGTAAATGCTCATGTTTACACGCTAGCATATGATTTCTGCTTACTGAGTTGTCGATAACTCACCCCCTATCTTCATAATATTTTTCAGATGATGTGGAGAGTCCAAATGAGGACCTGGAGTAGATTTCTGAATGTGTTTAAACTGAGGAGATGTTGTTGGAAGAAGGACTTTTGATGTTCTCAGTTTTAATGTTTTTGAGCTTTATTAATATCTTGGATTTCAGAAAGAGGTATGAAATTATTGGCTGAGTTGTTATGATTACGAGAGATTACGGACTCCTTAGTTTATTTTAGCTGCAGTAATGACTTTGTGGAGTTGTCAAGGTGGTTATTTAGAACTCTTGATATTGAGTTTTGTTATTAAAGATATGAGTTTCATTTTAAATTGTTGGATTATAAGTTCTTTAGAGACAGGTAGTAAGTCTCCAGACCATCCGGGTTTGGGGCGTTACAAAGGTATTAATGGCAGCTAGTAAAGTTGAATTTGAAGTTGAACATCCCGAAGTGATTGAGCTCTTGGCAGTTTTTCGAGGCCTTCAACTGCGTTCCACCATGGGCATCTCTAACATTATTGTTGAAAGTGACTGTTTGCTACTGGTACAATCTCTTCAACAAAATAATATGGTGGAATCTATTTTAGGTGCTCTGTATGCTGAAGTTTATAGGCTTAAGAGTTGTTTTCATTCTTGTATCTTTAATCATGTGTATAGGGAGGCCGGTAATATAGCAAGTCATCAGTTTGCCCGTTATGCTTGGAGTGTTGAGAGTATTTAAATGTGGTGGGATTGTATTACAGACTTCCTTTCTCAATCCATTTGGCTTGATGAAAGTCTGTAATTGTTGTCTCTAATGAAGTTGATAGATTTCTTATAAAAAAAAAAATCTATTTTTCATCCCAATTCCTCCATCCATATGTAGTTTATATTTCCTTTACCTTTCCTTGGATTTTGTCTGTTGTTTCAAGGGTCCGGTCTAGCTAGGATGAATCTACTCTATAATAATATAGCATTTCCATCTTTTATAACGTATGTAAGAAATATATACTACTGCCTCGTACGAGCCAGGCCGCGGGATGGAAGAGTATTCCTTTTTCTTTCTTTCTTTCTTTCTTTCTTTCTCCATACTTGATTCATGAACATATCAGCTGTTTAAGCTTGGTTATAACTTAATTTTTCAACATTTTTAATGGCTTTTCAGATACAAAAAGGTCATGTGTCCTGGCTCCTGCATGGTTAAAATAAGAGCCAAAATTTTGTCTTTTGGAAAAAGACATGCCATAATATATTGCCTTTTTGTGCTTTCATATGTATACAAGTTCTGATGTATATACTGCTCGTTTGAAAAGAGGTAAAAGAGGGATACCATATTATCTGATTCGCAACCCTTGACATAATTAAAAGATGAAAATAATAATATTCTTTGATCAATTTTGCCACATGAAGCTAATATTCAAGCATAGTCAATCAACTTCTGATCTGCGTGGAAACTATCACGCAATTACAAATAGTTATTTAAGCATTATACTAACTATCAAGAGAAATATTGTTCTGGATTTGTCATCCCTAATCAAATGGATGACGCATTTGGTAAATTGAAGCTGCTTTCCTACGTGAATGGAAGGTTACAAAGCAGCTACTATGAAGAAAAACCATCATCGTTGAGCACGACTACCATGATTAAAAACAAGCAAGTTCCATTTTCCGACAAGATTACAACATCCCAACTCAACCTATCAACTTCCAGACATAGCCTGCATTTCCATGCATGTTGATGTGGTTTAGTTTTTCAATGGAAGGAACTCAAAAAACTGGAAAGGTGTGAAGTTGGCATTCATGGCTGAATCCGATATCTCAGTTTCTCTGTCGTTAATGTTGTCGTTGACATCCCTGATGCTCTGAAGAGGGAACAGTTGAAGGGTTTGTGAATCCCCACAGCTATCTTGTTCATTGCTGACACTGTCCAAGAGGTTAAGACTACTTTCTCTGTAGGGTGCCATAAAGATGTTCAGGTCACGAGTCTTAATGAACTTTTGGTCAATTGTTCTTACTGTTGCTGGGGCCTTAGTGGTCGTAGTAGTAATATTAGAAGTAGCAGCAGATAAAGTAGGGGTGTAAATGAGGTGGGTGGGAGGAGCACAACAAGACGACTGCATCATCTGCAACGTGGCATTCGTTTCCACAAAGTTTCTTCTTTGCTGTAATTCTCCTTCATCGAATTGGATCCACCCATCTGTCCTACATTCTGACAATGCTGCTGCTTTTGCTGACTTTTGGACTGAAACAGATTCCTGAAATCATTATAGACATTCATCACATGAAATCTTCAACTCTGATATTTGATAATTTGTATTATATGTATCTCACAAACTGAAAGTACCAATTTTAATTAATGGGGCACTCCCTAATTTAATCATCTTAAGATCAAAGAATCACTTCTAAAGACCACGGCCTTGGTCCATAAGAAGCCAACATAGAGACAGTACCAGTGCAGTAGGGTTAGCATTGTCCTTTCAATATCAAGTTGCTCATTTCTATAGAATTTCAAGTGGGTGCCCTAAAACTTGCCTAAATGGCATGAACAAGCACAAGACCCAAAATCTCAGCTAAGTTTCATAGCAGCATCCCGACAGAAAGGAAGGAATCCAGCTTTTAGGTCCTTTTCATTTCCCAACAAACAAAGCTTTTCTTGGTTCCCTAGCGAATATCTTCCCACTCTACTTTTTATTATAAACTCAACCTGATCTAGTTCCTAATCATATGTAAATGATCCCTGCTTAATTGATTCTTACTGACTTTCTAGAGACTAAAAGCATTCCAAGTTGAAAAGGGAAGGATTAGCCTATGTAGAAAGACAGAGACAAAGGATGGTAGATATAGACCTCTGCCAGAATACTGCAGTTCGTATAGGGTGCCCAGTTCCTGGTCTGTTCAACTTCAAAGACTGTCCTCATGCAGCCTGCCCCTGAAGGCAAAAAGAAAAACAAAATGAATACAACTTTACATCTCGAAAAACTATCAGAATAGAGAAAAGCAACAAAAATCAAACATCTCTAACAAGCCTAGGGAGGGTAAAAAAAACACCTCCAACAAATGGAATGGAAGATGCCAGCAAAAAAACCAGACCTAAACTTCACGTGGCTGTGATCATAATAACAGTAGAGAGACTAAATTAAGTTAATGATTATACATGCATACCTAATTCTTTCCTCTCTAAGGTTTCAATATCGCAGTGGTGCTCGTCGGAAGCCGATTCCATTTGACGACGGCGTTTCTGCCTCTCTCGCGCCTTGTGATTTTGGAACCAGTAGAAAACATTCTTCCCTTCAATCTTACCATGTCTTCGAAGCTGTGCGGTAATATGCTGAATTTGCTCGGCCGAAGGAGTCCGCGTCCCACGTCGATATAATTCTTCCAGTGCCCTCAACTGCTCCGGTGTCGGATTCCACCTTGAGCTCACTACAACGGGTGGAGTATTGTAGTCTCTCTTGTTTTGTTCCGCCACATGAGCTGTTGTAACAAAAAAGCATATGAAACACAAACACGGGGATCAGCGCACACACTAGGAAAAAGGATAGTATACGCACAATAAAAAATAAAAAATTTACACAAGACACGGCAAACACATACTCAGATGGTGACATTGTGAAAAAAAATCGGTGCCATGAAGACGGCTCAAGCAAGATGGGGTGGTTGTTGAATTGTTGTTGGCAGATAGCAAAGGCCTTGGAATGAGAGGCCGAAGTTTCCGGCCATTGAATGAATCAGGAAGGTTGAACTCCCCATCATCACTATAACCCATCATCCACATGTTGACAGAACCAAGGCACTCTCTCTCTCTCTCTCTCTCTCGCTCTGTGTTCGTAGATCAGAATGAAGGGGTACAAAATGGAGAACGATGCAATGGAACAAGAAGCGTAGGCGAGTAAAGTGGCGCTTTAAATAGATCTGATCTTACGTATCCTCACTTTCACTTGAGGGTGTAAAATTTTGATATGATGGCCGATCGAGAAAGAATGGTTTTGGAGTAGTGGAAATGTGGGAAGAGAGCATTCAAGGCATTGCATGGGAGTGGGTTATGAAATAGGAAATAATCATCATGTACCTCATAGGAAGTCGATATGATCTACCTCCTAGTCATTATATGTGTTGATACTTTTAAAGAGACCTATTGTTGAAAATGGGTTATTATTTTGATCAGCAATGTTGTAGTTGGGCTGAAATAGCAAGTATTTGAGTTTCCCACATTCGAAGATGGGGATTGATCTCTGTAAAAAAAGAAAAAAAGTGGAGAGCTAGACAGGCGATCGAAAAGGAAGAGAGAATGGTGTTGGTTTAATATTGAACAAAGCAGGGAAGACTTGAGGTTGACTACGCTATTTAGAGAGATACAGAGGGGAAAAAAGGGCAAAGGGGAGGAGAGGGGGAGGGGAGGGTGGTGGGGCTGAGAGCCTGAGACTCTGAGAGGAAGCAGTGAGAGAGGAGAGGAAGCTTGGAATTCTGGGAGGTTTTTGGGAGTAGCGAAAGAAAAACGACGTGACGATCATGAGGGTTATCATAAGCCTCATCACCCTCTATTTACCCCCCATCTCATTTATGGCTCACCTCACGTCCCGTGCCTTTCATACTTATTCTCAATCCGAACTGCCTCTAGAGGGTGATGACGATCTCTCCCTCTTTCTGCCCTTCCTTGCCCTTTTCTCTGTCCATACATACAGTTCATGCACCCTCTCTCTCTCACGTTCTTCCAAAACAAACGATAAATTAGCTGTATATATGGATCTGCTGCTGCTGCTGCTGCTGCTTCTCACATTCTGCATTTTACCCTTTCATGCATACGTACTCGACCTCATCTTACATATTCACTAGATCTCTGATCCAATCCCATCTACTCTCCATTATTGTCGAATAAAAAAATATTTACTCCTTTTCTAGGTTAAGATCATACGCGGGTAGCTAGCTAGGATGATGTTATACCTTTATATGCTATTAAAACAACTGTCTTTGCTTGGAATCTACCTTTTCTGCACTTCCTTTTCTGAATAAATTGAAATTTTTAGGGTTTTTCTTGTTGTTTTGTCCTTGTCCTGCTACTTGCAGCCATCTCACTTTCCTCCTTCAAAATATATAATCCCTTTGGTCATTATGATGGAATGAGTCGATTCTGGAGTGTTATAAGTAGTGTACGTACCTGGGTGCAGTGAAAGAATTTGAATGCCATAATTGTTTAATTATATCTTTATTGGATAGGGGGCCTAGCTAGCTAGCTAGCTAGCTAGGACTACTGCATGCTGAAAGCCTAGCAGTCTATGTCTGTATCTTTGAAATTTCTGTGTGATACATTTTTCCACGAAAGTACGTACCAAGCATTCCCTTTTTCTCTTCAAATAAAATATAAGGAAAAAACGATTGATTAGAGTCAATTGTTAGTAAAATGGAGATTTTGCTTTTAAATAAGAGCGGTGCTGCTCCCACCGCTTGGAGCTCCCGGCTCCCGTTAGTGATTTTAAGATTCGTTTTTTTTTTCTTTTTATATGTATTTAAATATTTTTAAAAAATAAAAATTTATAATATTATTAAAAAATATTTACTTAATCATTAAATAAAAAATAATAAAAATAAAAAATAAAAAAATCACAACGGTAGAGATTAGTGGTAGAATCTAACGGTAAGTCTAATATTTTCTTTTAAATAAATAAGTTTTGTGTAAGTTTTTTTTTTTTTTTAAAAAAAAGTGAATCTCAAGACTAAAAGAATAATAAATTATTATCTAGTTTCTGAAGTAGAATTTACCTTTTTACAAAAAAAATGTATGGGATTTGTCTATGTAGAATTTGTACAAATCATTTCTCATAAATTAAAACTCTCAAATAAGAAAATAATATTAGTGAAGTATTTTATCCAAAGAAATATAAAAAAATATACTCACAAATTTACATGATATATTAAATTATAAAATTATTTGTATTATAAAATATATCTAACGTATCATATAAAAATATGTGATATATGTTTAATTTTATAATATCTATGTGTATATATAACAGTACTTCTCACAATATTTTATATTTATATGTTGATGATCAGTACTACGTAAAATTCATGTTCGCTAGTTTTAAAGCATAAAGGAATGTTTTCTCCAAGATTACCGTAGATTGTGCTTTGACTTTACAGATTTCGATACGACTGACTCGAAATTTACCCAGAAAATAAACAAGAGAACCCAAGCCAAATACGGTAAAAATGCATTGAATTGATGAGGCTTACGTACCTACTATGAAATGTAATAATGCAGGATGCATTAAGCCAATTAGGACAATCAAATTAAACACGTCCGTACGTACTGATCGATGCCGAGCTGCTGGTGATCAGTGGCAAGCTAGCTAGCTAGATCCACGTACGTACCAACATTTTCTCATAGGAACCACCTCCTTGTCGATATATAGGCTTTTGGTTGGGGCTGCGCATGTATCATGTCTCGGCCGTCTCAATCGGCTAGCCTTTTTTCGTTACTGGACAAATTAATTTAAAAATATATATGTACATAATAGACCAGATCTGGAGTCTCGAGAGAATATGGTTGTCCAAAACAAGGTGAAAGAGGTTAAGAAAATCGGACAGTAGTCATGTAGCGCATGGCCGCCACCACCTGCAACTGCGGCAAACACACGTTAGTACTGGCTTTGGCCTGAAAATGATTGGGTCTGTTGGAGAAGTCTTGGGTAACAATATTTGTGATGAGTTTTTTTTTTTTTTTTTAACCAAGATCTTTGAAAAAATTTTATAAACCACCAAGCATAAGCTGATTGGTCTAAATTTATCAAAACTTTTCAGATCTTCTACCTTGGGAATCAACACAATATAAGAAGCAATATAAAAATGAGGTCAAGGGTTACTCGAGAAGAATTCACACGCAGCCTCTACGACATCTTCTTTAACAAAATCCTAGCAATAAACATAAAAGGCAGAGCCAAAACCGTCTGGCCTAGGTGTACTCTCCTTCGGAATTGTTGCCACAGCTGCTGCCACTTCCTCACATATTGGAGCCTGAACAAGATATCCAACTCTACTTTGGTTATAAGATAATCATTTTCTATTTCCACATCATAACCATTTTGTAGCTGACACTCTAACATTTCTAATCTTTCCTCTAACACTTTGATAGTCTAACCCACATGCCCAAAAGTATTATGATTCCACGTCCTCAGCTCAATCTTCACTTTCCTTAGTTTTTCAGACAGCTTATTAAGCCCAGAAGATAACACTGGTTCATGCCAAATCGCCTCAACAAATGGCTTGAAACCAGCATGATTACACCACATATTCTGAAATCTAAAAGGACGATGACCATAACTTACCTCAAACCGCTTAAACCGAATCAGCATAGGAGAATGGTCCGAACGTTTCCTCTTCAAATATTCAAAAAAGGCTGACGAATAAGATCTACCAAATGAAGAGTTTATTAGTGTTCAATCCAAACGAGGCTAGCTTCTTGTTCGCCCATCATGACCATTACACCAAGACAAACACCTGCCTTCCACTACAAGATCAAATAACCCACAGTCATCCAAACACTCATTAAAATCAGATTCCCACCAACTCGCTTCCTATCATCTCGTTGATGTTAAAATCCCCCACTACCATCCAGGGCCCCTCTATACAAACCTGCTTTAAGCTATCCCATAACTCCCTTCTTTCCAACTGATTACATTTCGCATAGACAAATGTAACAAGGAAATACTCCACACCATTCTTTACCCTCCCAGTGATTATTTGGTTAGACACACACAAGACTTCAAATTCATACGACACACTCCAAAAAACACATACTTTACCTCCCAATTCCGCATTGGTGCAATATTTCGACAGGCCCAGCAACCCGGCCATCCTCTCCATTTTACTAACATCCGTAAAGGGTTCCGAGATCACAACCAAAGCCGCATTAAATTTCTTCACCAACCGACACAAACGATTTTTTGACATGCCTAACTCACGTACGTTCCAAACCAACATATTACCTCATTTTAATATGTTATTTGCGATGAAAATGATTCTTTGCAATGAGAATTACCTCATTTTAATAAAAAAAAAATTGTTATTTTCATTGTAAATAATGAATCATATAGAAAAAAGTTTCTTGTAGTAAATTCTCTTAATTAATATGGTGCGTGTAAAGGTGTGGTGAGTGGAGAATTATCTAAATTGGGTATATATCTAATGCCATAGAAAAAGTGGGGCAAAGCTACCAATATGGTGATGAGGCAGAAGGGAGATCGAAGAGGAGAAAGAGTAGAAAAACTGTCATAAGAGAGTGAGCAAAGCTTCTCCCTTCCTACTATGACCTGCCATCAAAGACCTTTGTGAGAGGAGATTTTTATGCAATTCCAATTTCCATATCCCAAGTACTTTACTCTTCCTAAAAAGAAAAAGAAAAGAAACATGAATTGTAAAACAAGTACTAATTTTGAATAGATTGTAGGAAGGAAGTGGGTATATATTTACATTAGTAATTATGCTATATCCCAAGAAATTAAATCTTAGCATAATTACTAATGTAAATATATATGAAATTACTTTTTGCTGGTAGTAGAACTATTCTTCTTCGTCATGTTTTGTCTAATATGGCTACTCACCTTCTTGTAGTTTTACATGTCCTATTGTTGTGATTAAGTCGCTGAACAAACTTCTGAGCTCCTTTTTTTGGGGTGATTCTGATGGTAAAGGTAAGAGAAAGTGGGTGGGTTGGAACAAAATTTGTAGACCTATAAATGAAGGAGGATTGGATATTCGAGACTTTGGGGATATTCAAAGGCCCCTTCATATGAAACTTGCTTAGCATTTAATCTCGAGTCAATGTTTGTGGGCGGAGTTCTTTAGAAGTAAGTACGTTAGGGGCAACCATTTATCTCTTCTGGCCCCTAACAAGGGTACGCGGTTATGGAAATATATTGTGAGAAGCATTCCATATGTCTTATCTAACTCTAAGTGGCTTATGCGTGAGGGTAATATTCTGTTCTGGTTTGATAATTGAGAAGAGGGGGGCCTCTTAAAGATCAGTAGCCGGTGATTGGGAATCCTTTGTTGAAGATTAAAGAGTGTCGTATTGAGAATGGTTGAGATGTTCCTCTTTTAGAGAGTTTCATCGGTCAGCAAAAAGCTAGTGAGTTGTATCAATTTTTGGCTAGACGGAAGGAGGGGCAGGATGTTTTAATCTAGAAAAAGGAAAATGATGGTAATTTTACTACTCAAAGTTCTTGGGATTGTATTAGGGTTCGAACGCCTTCTGTACCTTGGGCCAATGGATTTGGCACAAAACTCTTCCTAAAAAAATCTTCATTATGATGTGGAAGGCTTATAATAATTGTTTTGAGTGTGGATGCTAAGGTTAAAATGGTTGGTATTCCCCTAGCCTCGAGATGTAATTGCTGCTCCTCGGGGTACATTGAGAATCTTAATCATGTGCTTTATACTAGTGATTTTGCTCTACAGATTTGGTGCCTGGCTTCGGTTCCGTTCGGTGTGCATATGGGTATCTTTCGAACTTGGTAGGAACAAGTTAATTGTTGGTTTCGTCGTGCTGGTAATGGATCTCAAGTTAGGGCTATATTTGGTATTCTTCCTTCCATTGTTTCCTTGAAGCTTTGGGATTGGCGTTGCAAAGCCAGGTATGAAGGCAAGTTTGAGATGATGGGATTGGTCTGGCATGTTATGAAATTTTGGATTCGTATAATTATGTAGTTAATCATCAAAGTATTGAGACTCCCTATTAAGGATATTGATTTCTTAAAGAGGTTGGATATTCCAATTTTAGTTCCAAAACCAAAGAAGGTTTTTGTGGTTAAATGGATTAGGCCACAGCAGAACTGGGTGAAACTTAATTTTGATGGGAGTAGTTTGGGTAATCCTGGGACAACTGGTGATGGGGGTATTATTCCGAATTCTGGTGGTAATTTATGTACGGCTTATTCAGTTTTTTTGGGCCAAAGTTCTAATAATTTTACTGAGATGAGAGGTTTGCTGGAAGGGGTTAGGAAGTGTTATCAGCTTGGTTTTCATCGAGTTCATATTGAGACAGACTCTCAAATACTTGTTAGATAGATTACTAGAGGAATTTGGTATCTTGAGGACTTTTGGGAAGATATACAGACTTGTCTTGCTTGCATGGAATATAAAGTAAGTCATGTCTTTCGAGAAATAAATGTTGTGGCTGATTTTCTTGCAAAACAGAGAGTTGGAGTATTAAATATGAACTGGAATGACGACAGTCAGTCGTTGCCCAGTAAGCTTAGAGGCCTTATTTGCATGAATAGAATTGGATTGCCGTATATGCGGCTATCATAGTGAGGTATGTGATCCGTTACTTTTGTTTTAATTTGGCATTTTAATTATTGTTGTGCACTGACGATTCTATGCTGGTTGTTTTTATCTATTGTTTTGTGTGGGTTCTTCTTGTGTTTTTGTTTTTCATACTATATGGGATCTTTGTATATTTGAGACCGAATATTCCTAGTGCATTGGGAGTTATGTGTCACCCAATAGATGTGCTGACAGAAGGCTATGTACAAGAGAGATTGATAGTGTAAGGCAATGCATAGAGGACATGTTGCAACTAAACAATACCAATGGTAGTGTAAGGCAGGCATGGCAACCACATAAATTCTTTAAAAAATCATTAATGGCATCCAGATCATGCTCATCATTTCATACAGTAGTCATAATATATAGGTCCATCGGCTCTTCTTTATTTCATTATTTGAAAATGAAAGGTTGCTGAGAACAACAAAGCCAGGATGCTATCAAGATGACAAGCATCGGCTACAATGATTAAGAAAAAACACGATAGGAATAGATTGTTCAAAAACTACTAGATATAGGGAGAACGGAGGGAAATAGAATCAGTTCTTCCTGGCAATGAACAGGCCCCATCTTTGCTCACCAGACGAGCTCCTGACCAGCTTCGCTTTCCATCCGCCAACAATGTCATTGTAGTCTTCCTGCACATTACCATTGAATCGGAGGAAGAAGAAAGAAAGATAAGAATGAATCTACCAATCAACCAAAGAATAATACTTGATGTCAAAAGGGATAAAGAAAAAGAGGGAAAATGCACTTCAGAAAAGTCGCAGATGAACTCATCCTTGTCCTTCTCAATGGCATTCAATTCCCGCTGCAGAACTTGAATGAACTGATGCAAAAGTAAACAATTGTCTTAATCAGGAATTCAACAAAGTTCATATCTACAGCATATAAAAAGAGCACGAGTCTAGGAAAACCTGATCAGTCCGATCCTCTGCAATGACCTCACCAAAACCAGCATCCCGAAGCATCTGCACCATGGTTAAAACACAAGTTTTATATGTCAAGAAATACAAAGAGAAATACCGTGAAACTAGCCATGAAAAGGCATTAAATGAGAGGAATTTTTCATATACATGCCTGACCATACGCTTTAACATCGTGGAGATCATATCCTCTTTGCTTAATATATTCAGAAAATTCTGGGGATGGAGTTCCAGCATTCCTGCAGTAATCACTAATAAGAACTTTACCTCCTGGCTTCAACCACTTGTAGAAGGATCTGAATAATGCAGGTTTGTCCTGAAATTTGACCGGCAACTATTTCAGACATTGTGAATGGGGGGAGATATACCTCTAGCAAAACCCATAACAACTGTGAGGATAGAACACCAAGATCCTAAAAATCTGTATGGAGTAGGATTGGCCAAGTGAAATATTATACAGGTAACAAAAATCTAACAGATGTCTTCAATGATGTAACTGAGCGAGCCACAATCGGCCCCATAGTAATAGAGGATAACATATTAGGAGAAAAATAAAGAAAATGCTTATAAATGTTCAAACATGAATCCACAGAAGGAGAGCTGCCTTACTTGAATGTGCAGAATGGTATCACGGCTGTATATCACATCAAATGTGTTATCAGGATATGTTTTCTTAGTACAATCAGCAACTTCAAATTCAACTGGGCATTTCAGCCCAATGGCACGTTCAAGAGCAAATGAAACCATATTTATGGAGAGGTCAATCCCAACCACCTCAACATCGAAGTTCTCAGCCATATAGAAGTCACCTCCCCCAATGCCACATCCAACATCTAGAACCTTTTGGCCAGGCTTCAGTTCCAACTTTTGCACAAATTCTTTAGTTGTATCTGTTCAAAGAAAAGGGTTCACTTAAACTTAATGACAAATTTCAAGATTACGTTGAGTTATGAACTTCCCCTACACCACGCTGGGGAAGGAAAAAATAATTAAAATACAAATATTTGTGTAAAAGTAACACCATAGAATTTTTTCTGATTTGTCTGATTATCTTCTAGATTTCAATTTCAAACTGAAACACTCCATGTTTGTGAAGATGTAAAAGAAACATGACAAATTGTGGAGAGTAAAGTTAACGAAATAAACCTAAAAGAAAAATACCAAAGGAAAATGGAAAAAGAGCTGCTTGCATGTTGACTTCCCAAATAATAATCATTTTCTTCATCATACTACAAGGTTATCATGTTAAAAGCGCATTTGGAAAAGGTTTCAATGATGAGAAAGAATGATGTTTGCCTCTGCACAACTTGTTGAGGGAATGTGATTCATATCTCCTCTATGAAAATATTATTCTTCAAAACATCAGAAAAAGTATTTCAGTGGAGAAAGTAATAAAATACCCCAGTGACCGAAACTTTTAAAATGATAAACCGGTTTTTCTTTTAGTACAAGTAACGGCATTTCTGACTTGGCCTGCCCCTAGAAGCATGATCAATGACTCAATTGGCTGAAAGCTTTATCATAAAACCACATTTAAGAGCTTACTGACAATAATTTATAGCTCAATTATTCATTTTTATATATGCTTGTTCTTCATTTCTATCCTTCTGTGACTGATATCAGGTGGAAACAATCGAAACAGAGAAAGTGATCACTAAGACATACCTATCCCTCCTGTGCTCACAAAACCTGGTCCAAAGACACGCTCATAACGTAATATGCCACTAGATTTATACTGAACATTGTCTAAGAACCGCTGGAAACCCCTATCATCCTGTGAACTGACCTTTTGCCATGTCCAACAAATCTGCATTTCCCAAATATTTTATGTGCATAATGTCAGTTAGCCAATTTAAGTAAAAGGATGACAACATTTGTAAGTGATTGCATTACCTGGTTCTGATTCTTTTTGTTTCGCACATAGGCTCCAATACATTTGCAGCCAGCAAGAGCGAGCTCAAAGGAATTTCCCGAACCATCAAGCATATGGCACTCTTTAAAGAGCTGCGGAAATTTATAGTTAGAAATCAATTATGGCTACAATAAACTTTTGCCTTACAGACAGCATGTCAACCTTGTCCTGCTCATATTTTGCAAATGAAAACCCATAGTTGTAAGTATGGAAGTATGCATTCAGATCGTATTATATGTCTGCTACAAGTATACACATAAAAAGAAAAATGATTAAAAGAACTTTTGTTATGCATTTTGTTGATATATTTAGATTGCCATATCTTAAAACTAAATAGAACTTCGATGAAGACAGTTTGGCCAAACATGCATGAAAATAATCGAACTTAGCCAGGATGAATGGACAACCCATTAAAAATCATTGGATATTCTTTCTCAAAGCACAAGGCCATAAGAGTAATAACATGTCTGATTTCAGGTTTGAATGCAGTTAAACTTAATTATCATGTGGTTGACTTACATTCAAGCCATTCCATGGAGTCTAACTCAATTTGTGGATGCTTATCTGCTTTAATTCACATACATACACACCACAGGAAGTGCATCGATTAAAAAAATACAATATATAGTAATGATGGTCTTTCAAGGCGTATTTGACAAACAAACTTGAGGATTAAAAAAATACAATACACAGTGATGATGGTCTTTCAAGGAGGATTTGAAAGTGTTGAATAAAGAAATTTGAAAGGCAGACCTTCGTATAAAATCTGGGCTCCCGATAGTGGGTTGGGTTGTACTTTCGCTTGCTGTCTCCTGATTGGTGGAAACAAGACTCTCTGAAGAAAAGAAACCCACCAACCTTCAGCCACTTGACCATTCTTTCGGCCAAATCCTCCACCTGCAATGCATGGAAAGAGAAATGAATATACCTGGCCGGGAAAGAAGCTAATAACTCGTTCTTCCCAAGAAATCAAAATTCATATGAAATACTCAATCTAATATTTTCTTCGGAATAATATCGCAAGCATATATGAACAATTAAACATGCAAATTGAAATGAATCATCAGAACAAATAGAAATATATGCTATTAGAAGGTAATAACAAATGAATTGATATTTATAACCATTAAATGCTTGGTAAGACACCAGAATTGACCTCAGACCTAGGCAAGCAAGAAAAAATGCTAAGCCTGTCTTAACAACTCCCTTCGGCATTGTATTTATAATCATACACAAACACTAGTCTGCATTCAACGATCAATTTCTTTCGAAATACCATGTGAGAGGATTGTTTCCTCTCAAGTATCATGGTAATATCCCCATTATTGTTCTCAAGTGCTTGTAACCGCTAAACCATATGCACAAGATTATTCTTCTCAGTGAGTCCGAAGCAGACACAAAACCCAACATTACCTACCTCTTTGTCCGAAAGATACATGAGTAGCCAATTGGAGAATATCAAGTCCACTGATTCATCAGATATTTTCAAGTCCGGGGATGTCACATCCGCACACATAAACTTAACATTCTTGTGATGACCATTAATGCTTTCATTCTACAAAGAAACGATTGGGAAGTGAATAGTCAGATAAGCCCCACAAAAACACAATTTCATTCAGTTTAATAATCTTCAGCAAGGTGGGGAAACGCAATTACCTTCTTTATTACACTCTCAATGAAGTCCAAAGCTAGAAGCTCACCGGCCTTCTGAGCTAATTCACCAGTAAAACGGCCAATACCTGCTCCAAGTTCCAAAACCGTTTTTCCTTCGTACGGCGGGAGAAGTGAAAGTACCTATTTTTAACACACTCAATTCAGTCTAGCTATCCAAAATTGAACATGTCGACAATAAACATATTAACAACGACAAACATAGAATTATGTATCAATTTATAAAAAAAAAATTAATAATAATAATAATAAAGTCAGAGCATACTGTTCTAGTCCTGTTGCTCACTTTGAAGCGACGACATGGAAATAAAACAAGATCATTGGCATTAGCGAAATCCAACTAGTCATGATCATAAAAGGATATTGAGATACCGAACAAGATATATAGATTCTCACGACACTCTTCATAAGAAATTGCACCGTGATTCGCCAAAGCTGACACCAAACGGTTCAGAAAATTTCATGGAAGAGTCAAAAGAAAAAAAAAAAATTAAAAAAATGAATAATTCTATATATAACTGTGAAGTGCGTAAATGCCGCATAATCGCTTTGAAAAAAAGTGAAGTCTACTATTAAAAAAATAATTTTTTTATGTGGGTCTCATATTTTATTCACTTTTTTCAAAATGATTACGTGACGGTTGCACAATTCACAATTACAAATATCTTTTTCTCTAAAAAAACAGAGAAGCATAATTAAGTACCAAAATAGAGACTCGAATGAAGAAAACAGAGCGTGGGCGTATGTAAACATTAACCAATGAGAGACTGAAAGATGCTATGATCGAACTCCATGAAAGAAAAAGTACATATAAATAGATAAAAAGAATAAATATAGATAAAAGCAAATCTAAAGGGTCAAAAAGGTAATTTTTGCTTTGAGAGGATGCAGTATGCCCAAGAGAGAAGAAAGGAGGATTCAGTATGGAGTGGAAAAAGACGAGTGAAAAGTTTCAAACCGGTCAAAATTTTTTTTAATGAAAAATAGATTTCATTCATTTATGAAAATAAAGTTACTGATATGATATATACAGAAAAAATTCTAGATTACAAATAATTACTCACGATTAACCAGTCATATATTAGTATGGTCATAATTTCTATAACTCTCTAAAAAAAAAAAAAAAAAAAATCATCTTAGAGGTCATACTGTCTAAATCTGAGATGTGTTATTTCATTCTGTATTCATAAACCGTGTTTATAATTTATTTATCATTATTTAACAACAGGTTATGCGCCAAAACTTTGAACAGTAATTTCCATTTAGACAATTGACAATCCATCGCATCACAGTTGTCAAATCGGTCTTCCAAAGCCCACACCTTATTAGAAGAAGCACGTCAAAAGCTTAAGGTTAAGAGTAATTCTACATATCTGCATACACTCTCCAAATACCGTGCATTCAAATTTTTTTTTTTTTTTTTAACTCAATACACTAAGTGTGTTGAGTGTGTGATAAACAGTAGAGTGTGAAAAATAATTTTTCCTTAAAGAATTGGTAGGAGGTGTGTCTGTCGCAATCAAGAATCCAAATCGGAATCGAGACTTTTACCATGAGAAAGCATATTCACAAGCAGCTGAAAGAAGTTGCTCATCTCGTTCTCATTCTTGATGAAGTCTTGGGAATTAACGAATATGGGTCACTTAATTCCAAAATTTCAACTTTTCATATGTACCAATAATTTAATCCAAAGTTAATTTATTTTAGGAAGAGAGAGAGTTTACTTCGGGTCGCTCTTCTTTATCAAGATCGGAGGCTTTGGAGTCGAGCATCATAGCTTCGACGGACAAATCCGCAGAGTTCTCGATCCAGTAACACTTCTGAACCTCTCGCTCTTGTCCTACACAATAAACCCATTTCCAAATCAAATCCAAAACAAAACAAAAAAAACAACCAAAAATGCCAACCTTGAATTGCCTCCATTGCGAAAAACTGCAATGCGGAGGGTTTAAGTAGGGATCTAGAAGGGAGAAATTAGGAGATGATAAAAGGTCGAAGAAATAAAGTGTTGTGGGGGGGGGGGGGTTGGTGCTAAAAGCCTTCAATGGCAATGCGTGATCTGGAAAAGCTCCTCGATCTACTATTATGTGATCTGCCTCTCTGCTGCATCCGCTCTTAACAATAAGAATGGAACTCTTGGGGTCTATTTATATAAGAGAAAGGGTCATCGGCTTTTTTTTTTTCACTTACGAGTTGGGAAGCTGCGAACTGCCATGGTTGTTTGGTTGATTGATTGAGAGAGAGAGAGAGAGTGTGTAGAATCTTGGTGAATCTGGCTTTTCCTCTTCTGTCCCTTGCCATGTGATTCCGAGTTCCCCACTTCCACCTAAACTTATTAGCTTCCCACAATTCACCAATTTTTTTCCTTTTTCTACTTTGGCAGCTGCAACTTTTGTTGATTTTAATAAAGTTTTTTCCTTTTCAGAAAAGTTTCAGTGGACAGAGAGTTTATTAAATGAAAAGAGAGGTGTTACGTCCGCTCCAGCCGGAGCTACCGTTATTTTTTTTTTATATATATATTTTTTAATACTTTTAAATATTTTTTAAAAAAAATAAAAAAATCACAATATTATTAAAAAATACTTTCTTAATCACTAAGTAAAAAAAAATTAAAAAATCACAGCGGTAGAAATGAGCGGTAAGAATAGCATTTTCCAAATGAAAAACGTTAGTTTATCTTCTCATTTTGTTCGTTCATTTTGATTCTTTGTGTATTTAATTTTTTTTACTTAATAATTAAGAAAATGATTTTTAATGTATGAGTGTATTTTTTTATTTTTTAAAAATATTTAAATATGTTAAAAAATATGAAAAAAGGAAAATCTCAAAATGGCCTAGCGGTCAAATGGAACGGTGATACTTAGACAACAGAGTAGCACTGCTCTTATAAAAACTTCTTCTTACCTTAATAAATTTTGTATTTGAACGTAACATGAGAGTTAAAATATTTTATTCATAAAGAAGATATACAAAAGTAAATTCATAAATTGATGTAGTTTGATATAATACGTTAAATTGTAAAGTTTTTTTTAATATAAAGAAGATCGAGTAGATCTAACGTATCATGTGAAGTTACTTTAATTTATAAATTTATTTTTATATAATCTATTTATATTTGTAGCAGTTCTCTTTTCCAAAAATTAGTTCTTTTAAAGTTGAATTACTTTTTTTTTCTCGACAAGTTTAAACTACCTTCATTATAACAAAATAATACAACTGGAAGCAGTCCAAAGTCTGAAACAAAAGCTTTACAAACAGGGTGGATCATTTCCACTATGGAAATCTAATAAGCATTGAGGGATCTTAATCAGCGGGATGCTACCATACTGATTGTTGGTAGCGGCCCATTGCGCAATGGAATGCGCGCATCGATTCTGTGATCGATGTATTTTCCTTGCTTTCCAATTTTCAAAACTTTGGAGTAGAAACCGTGTGTCTCTTGCAATGCCTTCTATAGTCCAATATGAACTGTTGTTACCATTTTTTGCTGAAATAGCTACTTGGGAGTCACCTTCTACAATGATTTTTTTGATATTTTTTGTGTGGGCTTCTTGAATTCCAAGTAAAGCTGCTTGTGCTTCACCTTGGTTGGAGTTGCTACTCTATATGTGTTTTGAAACAACAAAGATTGTGGCTCCCTCATGATTCCTGCAAATTGCAATTATAGTACTCCTAGTTTGCCTAGTTGCTACATCAAAAGAAATCAAAAGATGGTCAATTGGAGGAGCAGACCAATTTGGGAATACATTGGATATTTTCCAGACCCAAGATTTGCAGTGATCTTTGTGGGACTTAATGGTTCTTTGGATAAATAACTCAATAGAAGAGGAAACCTTTTCATGAATAATTTGATTTGTTATGAACCAAAGATTATCCATGGCTAAAACAGTAAACAATTGGAAGTTATGGACAACTTCAGATATGAGATTTAAGGAAATGATAGGGTTAAGCACAATTTCTATCCATTTACTCAGCTCATTTTCAGTAACAGATGTGATGTCCATTGGCCAAGGGGAATGGCGCCACAAAATGCGGCTAAAGGGGCACCTTAAAAAAAGGTGAGAAGCAGATTCCTCCTCCCCTGAACACAATGGACAGAGAGCCTGATCATCAGTGAGAGAGAGACAGGTTTTGAGGACTGATCTGGTTGGCAAAATGTTACTTTTAACATTTCACAAGAACAGTTTTAACCTATCTTTGATCTTCAAAGACAACAATTTTTTCCAGTTAAAAGTGATGGGATGGTTGGGCTGGATGGAGGAGGAAATGGCTGCATAGGCTGATTTTACTGAGAAAATACCACTGGAATGGTGTTTCCACTTGAGACTATCCCTTTGATTATGGTATTGATATTGAGAAAGAGGGATTCTTTCTATTTCAGTATCAATCTTCTCAGAGAATAAAGCTTGAATCAAGATAGTATTTCATCTTCTAGGTTCCTCTAAGATAAGTTTAGAGACTCTAAGCAAAGGATTTTGAATTATTCTTGAGGATCTAGGAGAGGGGACAGGAGGAGAAAGGGTAGGAATCCATGGGTCACTCCAAGCTTTAGTGTTAAATCCATTATTGATTTGGAGGTAGCAACTAGAGGCTATGAAGTCTCTATTTTAAGAGGCCTTTCCAGAAGTTAGAGTCAGAATTTTTAGGAGAAACATTAAGCCAAGATGAGTTTTTGAGGTACTTTGCTAAGAGGACAGATTTCCAATTGCTGCTTTCACCACTAATGAGATGCCACCCTAGCTTACTAATCAATGCCTTGTTGAATTGAGCAACTAGTCTTAATCCCAGACCACCCATGGATTTGGGGGTACAGATAGATTTCCAAGATTTGGTAGTGAAGTTGTGGGTTTTTTTTTGGATCAAAGCTCCACCAAAACCTCATAAAAGATCTCTCTATTAATATGTGGTAGAAAGACTATTTATTAATCAAAGAAATGATATTGGTAATTTTACATGGTACAAATTTTACGTACTCTCTTTTAAAAAAGTAGATAAATCTAGTACTTACATGAAAAAAATATTTTTTAATTATAGACCTTATTTTTTTTCATCAAAGAAAATATGCGGAGGATCACAGAATCTAAGATTATATTTAGTATTATCCATAAAACTAAAGATAAGACGTAGACGAAGTTTGACTATGTCTAACGGTAATGAAAGTCTTACGGGAAGAGATTTTATTAGACTTTCCCATGAATTTTCGATAGATTTTCCTTAAAACTCTCTCCATAAATGTATATAAAGATTCTATTTTTTGTATCAATGAGCAAGAATTGATAAATATTTGTAAGATAGTTTAGCTCATTGTTTAAAAAAATTGAAAAAAAAATCGAAGTACCGATGAAAATTATGTAGAGTCTAGGCTGGAGTCTAATGACATTACCATAGAAAAAACTAAGAGAATAATATTATAAATAGAAGTATAAAAACATTACAAATCATTTATTATTTAGGAAATGAGAAATGCTGGCATCACTATTATTCACTTACACACCCCACACTTATAATTTTTTCATAGAGTGTAAGTGTTAAGGACAAAGATGCCCCTACACTGCCTGTTAGCCAAACTACATCACAGCAGCAGAACCATAGCTCTCCATCGTAACAAACTCTGCAGTGCATGCGTTGGATGTGTACGCTCACTGCCATCGTGTAACAGACTTCTTATACATTAGAATATTCTGGTTTCTTTGTAATCTAGCTTCTATAAAAGGAAACCCTGTACACTGCTTTTGAATCAATGAAATACACATATACCTTTCAGCATTTCTAGCATGGTATCAAGAGCCTAAAAAGGACTCATCGTCCATGGCTGAATCCGACTCATCCTATGTTTCTCCCACCCTCCCACAACCAAATTTCTCCCACACCATTGCTGTGAAACTCACGCCTGAAAATTATCTACTCTGGAAAATCCAGTTAGTTCCATATCTTCATGGAAACCGACTTTACAAGTATGTTGATGGTTCTTGTCCATCACCTAAACTCATGCTTGATAACAAAACCCCAAATCCAGCCTACGCACTCTGGTTTCAACAAGATCAACAAGTAATGTCTACTCTCATTTCTTCTTTATCTGAATCCATAATGGCCCAAGTTGTTGGCTGCTGTTCCGCAAGAGCTGTTTGGACCTCCCTTGAATCAACGTATGCTTCCGTTTCTCAAGCTCGGGTCATCCAGACCCAACTTCAATTGGCATCTCTCAAGAAGGGTGTCGACACCATTTCCACCTATTTTCGCAAAGCAAAAAGCCTTGTTGATGTCATGGCAGCTGCGGGTCGTCCTCTTTCTCCTGCGGACTTCCTTCCGTATCTCCTTGCTGGACTAGGCCCAGATTATGATGCTACCAGGCTTATTCCAATTTCTCCTAAGGAATTACTCGGACACCTCTTGGCTCATGAAGCTCGATTACTTCATCATTCTGAAATTAGCACTTTTCCAACAGAAGCCTCCGCTAATTTTACTACAAAAGTTTCCTCTGGTTCACAAGGTCGAGGAAACCGTGGTGGACGCAACTTTAATCGTGGACGTAATGGAGGACGATCAAATCGGGGCCGTAGCAACTATGCAGGTAACGCATCTTCTAATTCGTTTTCCTCTGCTGCTGATCAACGTGTGGTGTGTCAGGTCTGCAATCGCCAAGGCCACATTGCTATCAATTGCTTGAACCGTTTCAATCAAGCCTATACCAGTCCATCACCCATGACAGCCAACTTCACCTCAACCAACTACTCACCCGATACCAACTGGTATCCAGATACCGCTGCCACAAACCATATCACCAGTGAATTGAGTAATCTTAATCTGCATGCACTTGAGTATGGTGGAGACGAGCAACTTCGTGTTGGTGACGGCTCCTCAATTCCTATCTCACATTCTGGTTCAGCCTCTTTTCTCTCCTCCTCATCTTAATTCCTTCTAAATAAAATTTTGTGTGTTCCCTCTTTTAAAAAAAATTTGATCTCTGTCCGCCAGTTTTGTATGGACAACAATGTTTTCTCCCAATTTTATGCTAACTCTTTCTCTATTCATGATTGCCAAGTCCGGGAAGCGTCTTCTTCAAGGGACCACAAGTAACGGCCTCTACACAATTCCATCTCCAGTTTCATCACCCTCTGCTTTCTCAAGTCATCTTTCAGTTCCATTTTGGCACACTAGGCTTGGACATCCTTCCATCAAGCTCGTCCAGTCCATCCTCCAGCAGCATCAACTTCCTTTTGAGCGCACTTTAATTCCTTTTTGCAATGCCTGTGCTCAGGCCAAACATCATAGATCACCTGCTCATCAACGAATAAATAAATCCATTGCACCTTTTCAGCTTATATTTTCGGATCTATGGGGTCCATCCCCTTATGTGTCTCCTGATGATTATCTTTTTTACATTACATTTGTTGATTATTTTTCCCGATACACATGGCTTATTCCACTCAAAACAAAATCTCAAGCTCTCGATGGTTTTGTTAATTTTAAAAATAATGTTGAGCGTCAATATAATACAAAAATCTTACAATTCCAATCCGATTGGGGGGTGAATATCGTCCCTTTTCCAAATACTTAAAATCATGTGGCATCACTCATAGACTTACTTGCCCTCATACTCATACTCAAAATGGCATCATTGAGTGTAAGCACCGTCACATAGTTGATACGGGTTTAGCTCTATTAGCTCACTCATCTGTCCCTCTTCATTTTTGGCCTCAAGCATTTCTTCATTCAGTTTATCTAATTAATTTGTTACCATCTCCCACGTTACAAAATAACTCACCCCATTTTTTACTTCACAAGACCCAACCAGATTACCATTCTTTACGCGTCTTTGGATCCGAATGTTGGCCTCTTACCACATCTTACAATCCACGAAAATTTAATTTTCGTTCACTCTCATGTGTCTTCTTGGGTTTAAGTCCAAATCACCGTGGCTTTTTATGCTATCATATTCCCACTGGCCGTACATACATCTCCAAAGATGTACGTTTTAACGAAAACTCCTTCCCTTATTCATCTCTACCAAAGCCAACCGTCCCTTCCCAACCCACTCACATAACTCTTCCCAATTTTCAGTCCAATCCGTCGACAGGTCTAGACTCACCTTCTTCGTATATTCTTGGACCTGCTCCTACACTGCCTTCTTCTCCATTATCTACATCAATTCCAGCAGAACCATCACAGACTCCATCATCACCATCATTAAGTCCATCATCTTCACCTCCTCAGCTGCACATGCACACAATGGTTACTCGTTCACAAACCAACTCCCTTCGACCTTCTACCTTTCATGATGGAACCACCAAATGGCACTTACCCCAAGCCTTCCTCACTGATCTCAGTCCTATCCCTGAAACTCCAGCCACTTACACCATAGCCAATCAGTACCCAGAATGGCGCGACGCCATGGCTAAAGAATTTCAAACCCTCCTTGCCAACCAAACATGGACTCTTGTCCCTGTTTCACAAGCAACAAACACCATCACTTGCAAATGGGTGTTCCGAACCAAGAGACTTGCTGATGGTTCGATTGAACGTCGCAAAGCCCGACTGGTTGCCCGGGGCTTTCTTCAGCAGTCTGGCATTGATTTTGAGGAAACCTTCAGTCCTGTGGTCAAGGCAACCACGATTAGAACTGTGCTTGCACTTGCCGTATCTCAAAATTGGTTTGTCCATCAGTATGATGTGCAGAACGCGTTTCTGCATGGGCCACTTAATGATACGGTTTTCATGGCTCAGCCACCTGGCTTCTCACATCCTCAATACCCATCATTTGTTTGCAAACTAAATAAAGCCATCTATGGCCTTCGGCAGTCACCTCATGCTTGGTATGCACGCCTAAGTTCTCGGTTGGTTGATCTTGGTTTTGTCATTTCTACAGCAGATTCTTCTCTCTTTATTCATCACTCTGCAAACATTACTACTTTTGTTTTAGTCTATGTTGATGACCTGTTGGTCACAGGGAACTCCATGCAATACATATCTGATCTTATTGCAGCTTTACGCCGTGACTTCCCCATCACCGACTTGGGCAAACTGCATTACTTTCTTGGGGTCAAAGCTTCTTATAACTCCAAAGGTCTTCTCCTCACACAACATAAATACATCATTGACCTGTTGCAGCGCACCAACATGCAAAATGCAAAACCTGTAAAGAACCCCATGTCCACTTCAGAGAAGCTCAGTATTTTTTCTGGACAACCTTTTGAAGACCCCACCCTATATCGAAGCACCGTTGGATCCCTGCAGTACCTATCATTTACAAGACCCGATCTTGCCTTTACTGTAGGAAAAGTGTGCCAGTTCATGCATAGCCCTCGAGTGCCTCATTGGCAAGCCGTAAAGCGAATTCTTCTTTACCTCAAGCATACGTCCACTGTTGGCTTGCAACTCTCTCCCTCATCACTTGTTCAACTTACTGCTTGGTCTGATGCCGATTGGGCAGGATGCCCAGACGATCGGCGCTCTACAAACGGCTATTGCATGTTTCTTGGATCTAATCTTATCTCATGGTCATCAAAGAAACAACCAACTGTTGCAAGATCTTCAACTGAGGCCGAATTCAAGGTTGTTGCAAACGCTACAGCCGAAGTCATCTGGCTCTAACATCTCTGTCGTGATCTTGGTGTCCATCTAGAGTGTCCACCTCTGCTGTATTGTGATAACATGGGAGCCATGTATTTATCCTCTAATCCTGTTTTTCACGCACGTACTAAACATGTTGAAATAGACTTTCATTTTGTGCGCAATCGGGTGCAGAACAAATCTCTGCGGGTTGCTTTCATATCTGGTAAAGACCAGCTCGCAGACGTGTTTACCAAACCTCTATCCTCTTCTCGATTTACATCACTTTGTTCAAGTCTTCATCTACAATCTCTGCCGCTCGACTTGAGGGGGGATGTTAAGGACAAAGATGCCCATGCACTGCCTGTTAGCCAAACTACATCACAGCAGCAGAACCATAGCTTTCCATCGTAACAAACTCTGCAGTACATGCGTTGGATGTGTACGCTCACTGCCATCGTGTAACAAACTTCTTATACGTTAGAATATTCTGGTTTCTTTGTAATCTAGCTTCTATAAAAGGAAACCCTGTACACTACTTTTGAATCAATGAAATACACATACCTTTCAGCATTTCTAGCAGTAACGATGTTTTTCATAAAAGATGAGAATGCTTTTCAAGCGTGTAGAGTGAGGAGTAATAATATATAATGACTGATGAGAATAATTTAAAAAATTATTATTCCAACCTAGTAAAATCTCCATCATACTGAACTTGTGATCCAAAGGGTGACATATTTTTACCATTTTAAGCTCATTGCTATTTATATAAGAAGAGAGCACAATCTTTATCGCTGAGGGAATCCCCAGCATTGTTCATCAGTACTTACCAATACTTAAAAAATGACTTTGATTTGCAATTTCTCATTTAATATCTCTAAGGAACCATTCCCCAGATATGGTTGATAAAAAGATTATTAACTTTGAGATTCTTCTTGAATATTAGTATATTAACGATAAGAGAAATGATATTTGTAGTCATAGAGCGTGTAAGCGCCGAGCACTCTTCTTGAAAAAGTGAGTAAATATAAGATCCATATAAAAAAAAATTAATTTTTTAACAATAAACCCTACTATTTTTCAAAAGGAATACGCAGCGATTGCATATTCCATGATTACAAATATCATTTATCTTGTAAATATGTACGGTAAAGAGCAAAATATTATAGGATTTACTTAACGTGTCTCTTCAATCTAAAATCCTTAAATTCGTTCAAAGTTCTAGAATTAATTTTTTTCTAACAATCCAAATAATTTTTTTTAACCATTTTAACTTTTCAAGTGACTGATCCCTTTTTTATCAACTTTTCTGGCGAAAGGGCTAATTATTAAACTAATTAGGGCATCCAAAAATAAATGTTCGTCTAATGTATTGGTAGGTAATAAATGTGCATAGATTAAGAAAAGAATCAACTAGTAAATATGCATTTAATTTGGAGCTGATTTCGTGCTATATTCACCTGTACAATTTTCGAAAAATATTAATCATTAAATTTCGTTCCAAACATTTTAGTTTAATTCCAAAATTCTGCATCTCTGATAATTATTTATAAATTAAGTTCACCAACATGAAAATTAAAATAAGGAGTACTAATTATATTATTATTATTATTAAGAAATGTTTTAGCTACATAAGATTAATAAATTCATAAAATAATGAGTTTTGATGTGATACATTAAGGGAAGATTTAGATATAAAAATATTTTTAATTCATCTAATTTAATCATTACAATTTTTTAAAATTTTCATACAAAATATAATAAATAATTAAATTTTTTTAAAATTTAAAATAATAATAATATTAAAAAATAATATTATAATAATATTTTATTTAAGTATCTTACTATCTAAAATAAATTATAAAATTATTTACATCGTATCTAACAAAATTCACCTCTTATTTATTAGGTTGCGTTTGAATGTTGAAATGAGTTAAAATTGAGTTGAGATGATAAAATATTGTTAGAATATTATTTTTAAATATTATTATTATTTTAGAATTTGAAAAAGTTCAATTATTTATTATATTTTATGTTAAAATTTGAAAAAATTATAATGATGAATTGAGATGAATTAAATTATATTTTGGTGCTTTGTGAAGCATTTATCTTTATTATTTAATACGATTTATTTTTATACAAAAGAATAAAGATAAAGTTATTCCTAGAGATGCGTGAACTTACGCAGCTAAACCCAGATTACACGTGCATTTCAATCCCCAGATAAATGAATTGTCTACCTTTAACGGAATGACTACTCTGACACTATTGATTCTATCCAACAGCCTCACTTTCTTCAGATCTTGAAGGGTAGTTTGGACATTAAACAGTGCTTAATTGAAGGCCCAGCGTTCGACATCACGGGATCTGTTTTCCTTTTTCTACAAAACTGACAAAAAAGAAAAAACAACGTCGTTTTGTCGGTTTGCTAGCCAATCCAATCAAGATCACGTGTTGGGCCTTACGGTTTAGGTTAACTCATCATCTCAATTTTTATTATTTTTTTAGTATTATATAATGTGATATTTAATGATTAGAAACTATTTAATATATTTTATTTACAAACTTATCATCTAATACCACATTATGGGATGATGCGAGGATGATGAATATATTTTTTCGAATAATAATAGTATTGTGAGACCCAAAATCTGAGTTGTGTCGAGTGATCTCTCTGAGTAATACTACACAACATTCCTAACCTCTACACACCACATTTTTTAATATTTTTTTGAGTTTATTCTTTTTAAACTAATTCAATTCGTCAATTCATTATTTATATATTAAATATTTGATAAAAGAAAAAAAAATTAAAAAAAGTATGGTGTGTGGAGGTTGTGTGAATAGTAAGAGCTTGTGTAGATTTTTTCGATCTATATATATATATTAAATAAATAGTTTAGATATAAATATATTTCATAAAAATAAATTCATAATGTGATTTGATGTGATATATTTGTAAGTTTATTTTTATAGAATCTCTATGTGGTTGTAGCATTATTTCTTTCTTCAAGTGGAGGATATAAGATTATACTAGAAATATTATTCAATGTGATTTTAGACTTTATTCATTTGTCATTATTTAAGTAGCATGAAAAATATTAAAATTGTTTTTAACTCCTCAATAAATTATCTGTTTTAAAAACTATAAATGATGAAAGGATTATGATTAAAATCCAATAAATATCATCTTCATATTTTATTTTCGTGTGACTAAATATTATGAAAGGAATGTGATTAAATATTATTTTGTGTTGAAGTTTGTAAAATTTGTATTAGTTTTTGTATTTGGATAATAATTAGGTAACGATTAGATAAAAAACTTCAAAGTTTAAAATTAAAAAATATTTTATATTTAAATGATATTTGTGAATGAAATTATAAAAAGTTTTGAGAATTCTTTTACCTGTCCAAACATGCCAACGATCCATTGTCAAGCTTTCATTTTTGTTGTTGTCATTGTTCTCAAAATTCTCTATCGTCGCCCACCCATTAATTGAGTACTCACCTCCTCCCGAATCTCCCGATCCACCAATCCACGTAGCCATGCATGCATTATTCATTTTCCACTGGTATTTGAGGCTCACGCACCTCCTCATATTTCATGCATGCATGAGCCCAATGCGCTGCCATTATTCAGCGTGTTTTAGGATTTCCTCATCCACTGGCTAATATCTCTCCATGCATCCTGATCTTCACTCTTAGATTTATCGGCCTTTTTGTCTTTTATATTATTTTGTCTTTAATTTTCTTGGTTATTTTTTTGGCGTTTTAGAAGTTTTAGAGCCTAGAGTTGTCGCCATCGGCATCTATCACCCTCCACGTACACACCCTGCATGCCATGCATGCAGAAGTAGTCTCCTAGCTAGCATCCAAAACCCACCAATGCCTCCATAGATGAGCTAGATTTCATTTTAACCAGTGCATGCATGCTAGCTGGACATGTGCTGCTACTGGTGGGCATGTTCACTGCACGCTACCAAGCTGATCCTCTATACTCTGCATGCCACCTTTTGAATACTACTAATTCCCAGGAGCTAGCTAGCTAAAGCTTCATTCTCTCCTCTTTCCAACAACATGGATTGGGTGTTCAATACCATATAATACTCCAACTAGGATCTTCTAGAACGCTCTTTGATCGTGATAATTCAACACTCAAACATTGCGCTAAAACTCACTCGAGCAGTGAATTTCTTGGCAGCTTCTGCATGCAGATTATATCAATAAATATGGAACCAATTTTTTTAGCAATTTCCCCCTTTTTTTATTTTTTATTTCCTCATTAATCCTCCCTCATCCACTGTATTATCTATTAATTTACTCAAATTATTAACTTGCTAAAAAAAAAAAACAGAGAGAGAATTGTTGCCGAAAAGTTGGTTTCTTGTGCCTTCTTCAATATGAGATTTGCTCGTCCAAACAAAGAATTATGATGGATGAGATCAGCCCACACAACAACAACTACTGGGCCTCGTTTGGATGTTTTTCACTTGTTGGGCCCTTAACAGTTTCATGATGAGGAATGAGGTGTCTTTCAGATCAAGCCCACCTAAAGACTCAAGACCCTTTCAATATTATAATACTTGGCAAAAGATCAGGTGGGAAGTAACAAAAACCATCGTGCATTTGCTGCGTGAGATATGCCCAAGAATTTTGTTTACAAATGTGGGGGAGGGTGCCGCCCTGCGCGGGCCTATGCTCGTTGCTCCCCCAGTATTTATGAGTGAAAGAGGACTGACCTAAGGTGTGTTCTCGGCAAAGCGCCGAGTTGCTGGTAAGGAGTTAGCATGAGCGGGCTGGGCTCACACAAGTAACTGAAGGACCTCCTAAGGCTCTTTTTGAAATGTGGCCCACATACACGGCCAGGGGGGAAGAAAAGGGTGGGGGAATAAGATTAGAACAGAAGATCAGGAGTTAGCCCAAAAGAAAGACTACCAGAAGTGGACAGAATCAATAATATTTACAATAATTTACTTCTCGTGATGTTTAGATAGCATGCTGTTTCTTTTGTTGGGTTTCTCATGCCATTGGTTTTGTTTTGTAATTCTTCATTTAAGAACGATTAGAATAGATACGTTTGAACGACAACCCAACATTTGAATGTTAAACATTTTACGTTCGAATGCTTTGCCATTAACATCCAAATGCTACATTTAAACATCTCCAAGCAAACGTTCAAACGTTGTTACATTCAAATGTAAATATTAATCGTGCGAAGCAAAAACAAAGAACATCCAATTTTTTTATGTTCGAATGTTAATCGGTCGGGCTAACATTCAAACATTGGTTTTTACGTACGAACATTATTTTCTATGATTGATTTTAATCACAAAAAAACTTCACATTCAAACGTTACATTTAATGGAAGACTTCCAACCGTCACAGTTGAATAGTAAACCATCACAAATTACTTTCTGTTATGCCTTTTAGGTGACGGTTGTGCTGACAGTCTCAAACCGTCACAAAAAAGTATTTGTGACGATTTGCTTATTTTTTGTGATGGCTTCGTCCGTCACAAAAGTCAAAATCTGTTGTAGTGGTACTAACTAATTCCCTAAAGTGCACCGGAACATGCCTATTTGAAAGATGCACAATCTATTTTGCTCTTCTTGAAGCAGTTTTAAAATTTGAAGATTCGAGACACTTTGTTTTTTTTTCCTTTATAACTCTTTCCTATTTATTTAACCTTTTTACCATATGAATTCTTCTTACGGTAATTCTTTAAAGAAAATTATATTTTCTTTCTTGGAATGGAATTTTATCTTGAAAAGAAAAATACTATTTTTCATATATATTTTAGTTGTACTTTGGAGTATTTGATAAGTGTTTTAAGAAAATATAATATTTTTCATATAAAATGTTTTGCAATGAGTTAATTTTTAGAAGAAAGAAAAAAGGAGTAAGAGGGAGAGATGTTCTCTCATTGGATTTGGCTAATAGGGATGTCTTTCTTCACTTTTGTAGTAAGAAGATTCTCCTCATGACTACAAGCAGTAGTACTGGTCGCACGTGATTATTGAGATGATATCCTACTCTTCGATCCATTGTCAAGCTTTCATTTTTGTTGTTGTCATTGTTCTCAAAATTCTCTATCAATCGTCGTCCTCCCATTAATGGAGTACTCACGTCCTCCGATCTACCATTCCACGTAGCCATGCATGCATTATTCATTTTCCACTGGTATTTGAGGCTCATGCACGCACCTCCTCATATTTCATGCATGCATGAGCCCAACGCACTGCCATTATTCAGCGTGTTTTAGGATTTCTTCATCCTCTGGCTAATATCGATCTCTCCATGCATCCTGATCTCTACTCATAGATTTATCGGCCTTTTTGACTTTTATATTATTTTCTCTTTATTTTTCTTGGTTATTTTTTGGCGTTTTAGAAGTTTTAGAGCTTAGAGTTGTCACCATCGGCATCCACCGCCTAAAGGATTTGAAGACTTTGTATATTCGAAAAATATCTCATTGAATTACAGTGAATACAGTGATCTATTTAAAGAGGAAAAAGGTGCACGGCACAAGTGGGGCACACCGACAAACAGGTGACGTGCGTTAGTGCTACCCAACCTAGAGCAGGATTTGTTACAACAGAAAAATATTCCTTTCATACAATACTCAGCAAGAACCAAAACAGAATTAAGAAGAAGGAATTCTAGAGGATTCGGTTGACAAGGATGATGCTGAGTTTGAGTCTTGTGCAGAGGAGACCTTGCGTGGAGCTGACTTGGAGGCAGGGCCAGATATATTTCTTTCACCGCCCTCCACGTACACACCCTGCCATGCATGCAGAAGTAGTCTCCTAGCTAGCATCCAAAACCCACCACCTCCATAGATGAGCTAGATTTCATTTTAACCAGTACATGCATGCTGGACATGCGCTGCTACTTGAGAAGATTTGAGCAAAACCACCACACCTCAAACGTGGTGAGTATTCTTCTATATATTCAATATTTACATAATGTCTAATTACATGAAAGGAAACTAGAATCAATCTGTACAATGAATGTCCTAGAATTAAGGTGAAATATATTAGGCCTTGAATTAAGGGATTGTTTCCTTAACACCCCCCCCCCCCCCCCCGCGCAAGCTGAGCGTCGGATTGGAACAGACATGAAGCTTGGTTCGAAAGAATTCAAAGAGAGGGCGAGAAACACTCTTGGTGAAGAGATCAGCAACCTGTAGATGAGAAGGCACATACTGCGTCCGAAGTTTTCCAGCAACAACAAGTTCTCGAAGGAAATGATAATCTAGTTCAACGTGCTTAGCCCGTTAGTGAGAGACGGGGTTAGAACTTAAAAAAAGAGCACTTTTATTGTCACATAAGAGAAGTGGCTTCTGTGAGAGGGAGACCTTGAGGTCCTGAAGAAGGTGCATAAGCCAGAGAAGTTCAGCTACAATGGTCGCAAGAGCACGATATTCAGATTCACAGCTGGAACGGGAGACAGTAGGTTGCTTCTTGGCACTCCAGGAGACCAAATTATCGCCAAGATAGATAGAGTAGCCAGAGGTAGAACGACGAGTGTCGGGACAGCCGGCCCAGTCAGCATCAAAGTAAGCTACTAGAGTACCAGAAGCAGCAGAAGAGCGAAAGGTAAGACCAAAGTGAAGGGTGCCCTTGACATAGCAAAGAATGCACTTGACAGCAAGAAAGTGATCTGTAGTAGGAGCATGTAGAAACTGACTGATAGAATTGACAGCATGAGCAATGTCAGGTCGGGTGATGGTCAAGTATTGAAGGGTTCCAACAAGAGATCTGTAGAGAGTGGGGTCCGAGAAAGGGGAACCATTGCCAGTCAGGTGTTGGGAGACAACCATAGGAGTGTGAACTGGCTTGCTATCAAGTAACTGCGCCTGAGTAAGGATCATATCTCGTGCATATTTCAGTTGGCTGATAAAAAGACCATCAATAGTGGAGGTAGCTTCCAAACCAAGAAAATAACTGAGGGAATCCAAATCTTTAGTGGAAAACTCAGAATTAAGCTTGCGAGTGAAGCTGTCAAGAAGAGAAGAACTGTTGCCAGTAATGATAATATCATCAACATAAAGAAGCAGATAGATAATGTCAAAATTCTGATGAAACACAAAGAGAGAGGTATCAGCACGGCTGCAAGAAAAACCAAGTGTAATGAGAAAGAAACTGAAGCACTAAAACCATGCTCGAGGAGCTTACTTGAGGCCATAAAGAGCTTTCTTCAACTGACATACATGATGAAGGTAGCGAGGATCAACATACCCGGGAGGTTGCTCCATATAAACAGTTTCAGTGAGAGTACCATTGAGAAAGGCATTCTTGACGTCCAATTGGCGAAGAGGCCATTTGTTAGTAACAGCAAGAGAGAGCACAACATGAACAGTAGTGGCCTTGATAACAGGACTAAAAGTATCGGTGTAGTCAAGTCCAGGTACCTAAGTGTAACCTTTGGCAACAAGACGGGCTTTGAGGCGCTCAATGGATCCATCAGGTAGATATTTGGTCCGAAACACCCATTTGGAACAATGTTGGTGTTAGCAGGTCGAGGGACCAAGATCCAGGTACGATTGTTTAGCAGGGCATGAACTTCGTCATCCTTGGCAGCAAGCCAGGCATGATTCTTAGCAGCAGATTTGAATCCTTTGGGATTAGTGGATGCAAGAAGAGCAGAAAGAAGTCCAGAGGATCCCAAGACACTGAGGTTCGCCGGATGACGAGTCTTGAAGATACCAGCCTTTGCTCGTGTGAGCATCAGGTGAGAACCCATCGGAAATGCTAGAACCTGAGTGTGAGCAGTAACATGGGGATTTATGTCAATCTCAACAGAAGGCGATCTAGGATCCGAGACCGGTGAAGAAGTACCTACAAGAGAATGGGGAACCTGCAAAGACTCAGCCACTAGGTCAGTACAAATAGCATACGGGAGGGATCTGGATGGAGTAATGTGTAAGGAATGGTGCATAGTGGAAGGGGGAGGGAGGTCGGTATGGAGAGGAAGTGGTTCAAGAAAATTGGAAAAATTAAGAGAGGAGATGGGCTGAGCATGAGAGCTAGAATGAGAGGGAAAATAGGTTTCATCAAACTGAGCATGTTGGGTGATATATAGCCTAGATGTAGTGGGGTCAAGACAGCGAAACCCTTTATGAGAAGGACTGTAACCTAAGAAAATGCAAGGGATGTTGCGAGGAGAAAATTTGTTAGGCATATAATCACGTAGACAAGGGTAAACATGACAACCAAAAGGATGAAAATTTTCATAGTTGGGTGAAGAACCATAGAGAAGCTCGAAAGTGGACTTACCTCCAAGAAGCGGTGTGGGCAAGCGGTTGATAATGTAAGCTGCAGTACTGAAGGCATCAACCCAGAAACGAGGAGAAAGGTGGGAGTGGAAAAGAAGGGCTAGACCAGTCATGGTTACATGGCGATGTTTTCTTTCGGCACGATCATTTTGGGCAGGTGTATATGGGCATGAGAGTTGATGGTGAATACCCAAGATACGAAGGTGCGCTGTGAAGCGATTACTGGTAAATTCGGCACCACCATCACTTTGAAAAATTTTGATATGTGTGGAATGTTGATTTTCAACAAATTTTTTAAATTAAATGAAAATACTATAAAAGTCAGATTTTAATTTCAAAGGGTAGAGCCAAGTGAATCGAGAATGGTCATCAATGAATATCACATAATAAATAAAACTCAAATTTGATTTGACGGGTGAAGGGCCCCAAATGTCACAATGAATAAGATCTAACACATTAGATGACCTATGTTCATTACGAGCATAAGGTAAGTGATGATTTTTTGCAAGTTGACATGTACTACACAACGCTGGAGAAGGCAATAACGAAGTAAGATGAAGACGACCTTTTTTATTCAAAAAAGAGATAATGGAATGGTTTACATGTCCAAGGCGAGCATGCCATAAATCATAAGAATCATGAAGAGTTTTATTCTTAAGAACAGAAATAAAGGTGGAGTGTCCGCGCTCCAGCACATATAGGCCACCATCTCGTTTACCTGTTGCCATCACCCTTCCCGTTTGATGATTCTGGACAGTAAAAAAATTATTAGTAAATGTAACATAGAGCGGAATTTATTAGTAAAAAAGAATCGAGGGATGCTAATCCGATAAGGCTCGTGATATCATGAGAAGATTTGAGCAAAACCACCACACCTCAAACGTGGTGAGTATTCTTCTATATATTCAATATTTACATAAAGTCTAATTACATGAAAGGAAACTAGAATCAATCTGTACAATGAATGTCCTAGAATTAAGGTGAAATATATTAGACCTTGAATTAAGGGATTGTTTCCTTAACACTACTGGTGAGCATGTTAACTGCATTCTACCAAGCTGATCCTCTATACTCTGCAACCTTTTGATCAATACTACTAATTCCCAGGAGCTAGCTGGCTAAAGCTTCATTCTCTCCTCTTTCCAACAACGTGGATTGGGTGTTCAATACCATATAAAACTCCAACTAGGATCTTCTAGAACGCTCGTCGTGAAAATCACTCAAGCAGTGACAATTTCTTAGCAGCTTCTGCATGCAGATTATTATATCAAGAAATATGGAACCAATTTTTTTAGCAATTTCCCCCCCTTTTGTTATTTTTTATTTCCTCATTAATCCTCCCTCATCCACTGTATTATCTATTAATTTACTCAAATTATTAACTTGCTAGAGAGAGAGAGAGAATTCAGAATTGTTGCCGAAAAGTAGGTTTCTTGTGCCTTCTTCAATTAAGCCCCTATCTTGTTTGGGCCAAAAACCCAAAACAAACTCGGCCGAGTTACAAACAAACTCATTTGAGCCGAACGAAGATATGTACGTCTCTGGGCTTTATGCCCTTCAAATTTTCTTTTACTTTTGTTGTAATCTCTGTGTTTTTTTTTTTTTTTGGACATTTCATTTTTCTCTTTGTACAATAACTCATCATTCGTTGTAATTTGATTTGAGCTGAGCTAGACAAGTCAAAGACTGGCTCAACTCGGTTCGATTACAGACCTAATTACAGTCTTATTTAAGAATGGAAAATTACACGTGTACAATTATTTTCACAATATTTTACATTGTGAAAACAAGCCCTTTTCATTGTTTTCTCAATGACTGGTGCAATATGAGATTTGCTAGAATTCTGATGGATGAGACAACATCAACTAGGCCTCCTTTGGATGTTTTTCACTTGTTGGGCCCTTAACAGTTTCATGATGAGGAATGAGGTGTGTTTCAGATCAAGCCCACCTAAAGACTCAAGACCCTTTCAATATTATAATACTTGGCAAAAGATCAGGAGGGAAGTAACAAAAACCATCGTGCATTTGCTGCATGAGATATGCCCAAGATTTTTGTTTACAAATGTGGGGGAGGGTGCACGCCCTGCCCAGGCCTATGCTCGTTGCTCCCCCACTATTTATGAGGGAAAGAGGACTGGCCTAAGGTGTGTTCTCGGCAAAGCGCCGAGTTGCTGGTAAGGAGTTAGCGTGAGCGGGCTGGGCTCACACAAGTAAATGAAGGACCCCCTAAGGCTCTTTTTGAAGTGTGGCCCACACGGCCAGGGGA
This sequence comes from Juglans cinerea, assembly GCA_961763995.1. NCBI lineage: Eukaryota > Viridiplantae > Streptophyta > Magnoliopsida > Fagales > Juglandaceae > Juglans > Juglans cinerea. The sequence goes on from CAUIVZ010000016.1 coordinate 16,799,301, forward strand.
AGAAAAGGGAGGCCGGGATGGATAAGAATAGAACAGATCAAGAGGAGTTTGCAAAAGTGGACAGAATCAATTCTATATACAATAATTTACTTCTACTTCTCGTGATGTTCTAGATAGCATGTTGTTTCTTTTGCTGGGTTAGTACCGGTGTAAACCCGAATGTGGATTCAAGTACCCCAATTATATCCAGATCTACATCCAGATTTTTAATGTGCTTTAGATATCCTCCCGGTTTAACCTAGTTATAATCAGGCGGGTATCCAATTATAAAAATCTGGATATTTGAGTAGTAACCGAATACTTGAATTTGAAAATTCATTTTAAAGAGGAGGCCAGGTTACAAACATAAAACAACGTCATTTCAAGCAGAATTTTTTTAAAATATGAAATTCGGCTACCGGTACTCGAATTAAATAACTGTATCGACATCTAGATAGAAGTAGTAGTTACGAAATCAGGATATATATATACACGCCCATATGAATCCGGTTTTCTAAATTCTGGACTGACTGGGAAAAAAAGAAGCCTAGATGCACACCTTTACAAACAAAAGTTCATGTGAAGCACAAATCATGCGCATCAGATTATACAGTCATAAGCATTAATTGTACTAGGTGATATTTCTGGCCAAAGCTGTTTCCTATGTGGGTGTCAATGGATTCACATGATTAACCTAATTTCAGTTGGATCTCTTTGTTTGCCTGTCATTATATATCCCATTTCCGCACGCTTCATAATGAAAAAGAACATATTTCCAATTGATGATTGAACTACCTTTTCTGGGGTGCATTATTATTGTAATACTGTATATTATATATATATATATATCAGTGGAAAGTTAATTATACCATCGCAGCTAGCTAGGCCTGATCATAAATAGTTCATGTCATGGAGATATTGGGGTGCAAAATGTTCCAGATAGGACAATCAAAAGGTTATTAGGAACGCATCCACACAGTCATGAGGATTTCAATGTGCACGATTTAGCATGCAAAACAAGTCGCATGCATACTGATCGCTTTATAAGGCCAGGAAAGGGTTCCCATGATCTCATTGCCTTGGTTATAATTACTTGTTTGTTTCACATTACCGACCTCCTGAATTATGTTGTCTCTAGCGGATCAAAATCATCTAGAGTTCGATCAACTTGTTTAGAGTGGTCGGGAGAGATCGATGAGTTTTACAACATTTATTATTATCTACGTACGCGAATCTCTTGGGCAATCTTTAATGTCGGCAAATAATATTGTGAAGCTCATTTTATCTCACTCATAGCCAGCATTAGGGTTCGGACAAGAAATCTAGGAGCTCTAAATCTGTCCCCAGCATTAATGTAAACCCACACTTAATCGTACAATTCACAGGTATAAATATTTTTTCTTTTATATATATATATATATATATCTAAGAGCTCATAGATCTTAGTTGATAGTGTTTATTATAAAGATGAGAAATGATTCTTACAGTCGTGAGTATGCAAGCGCCGTGCAGTCGTTTTGAAAAAAATGAATAAATACGAGATACACATAAAAAGAAACTAATTTTTTAATAGTAGACCCCACTCTTTTACAAAGCGACCGACGTTTGCACACTCCACGACTGTACGTAACATTACTCTTATAAGATTACCCTTTATAAAACAGAAAAAATGAATATTTAAGTTTTATTGTTGATTCCATCCTCTACAACTGGAATTTAGAAGAAGACATGATCAAGAAGAAAAGTGAAACATAAAAAAACATCATTATATATGTACCAATCATGAAAGTCGTGTGTATTTTGAGGGATGGTAAGCAACGGGAAGAGAAATTATTAGTGGTTTAATTATTCTTGTCAAGGTCACTAATTCACTTTATTACAAACGAAGAAAACTACAGCATTATAGACAAATTCATAGAATTAGAGAAAAAAAAAGTATATATATATATATATATATATATATATATATATATATACTTGGTTATTTTGGAATACGGGAAATTTGCAAGTTCTTATTTGAATTTAATAGCTCCAATAAGAGAGATAAATATATGAAATGAGCATACAAAGTTTATTGAACATTTAATGCTGGTTAAAAAATATATTCGCACGTATAACAATAAATATTGATAAATGAAAAATTAAATAGTATCGTAAATCCATTTTATATCATGTCTATAAAATGGATTTACTACCACTCTCCTACTTAACAGTAAATGAAAGCTGGCTAATTTGTTGAGTGAAACCAGGCTTTTGGTTTGCTTTATTTCTCAAAGGACAAGATCAGTGTGATGCTGAAGAAATTTTGCCCTAATTTTATCAGATTTCCACTAATGCAACTAAAAGGAATTAAGCCATCCATCCATCATCATGATGATTTATTTGTACATGAAATGAAGAAGAACAGAAAAAAGTGACACTTGATGATTAATGTTGTATTCCCACTAATTAAGGATGTAAACTAGGATGTCTAGGGCCTCCTTGCTAGCTAGCTTAAATCATCATCATCAACTTTTGAAAGCAAGCAGCAGGACTAGTACTTGAGTTGACCATTCTTTTCTTCTTTTTCTTTTCACTTTTTGAACTAGTAATTCATGTTTTGGATTTATCTGCATTAATAAGGCTTCCATGCCTTATTGCTAGCTTATGATGATGATCTGGACATGTATATATAAGCATCTTCTATAGATTCTAATGGTCTCTTGGTGTCTCTTTTTTTCCCCCACTTTTCAATGGCTAAATCACTATGAAAATATGAATCATGCATGCATAAAAGCAACCAGCTAGCTTGCAGACCATGTGCTTTGGCACAGTTCTGGGGCATTGAATGGTTTTATTATGTTTCATGTAATTGAACATGAAATTTGAAGACCTACTTACCCAAAAAAGAGAAAAGAAATCATGTGAGGATGATGTTTGAAAAACAGTCATTGTAAAAACGTTGAACATCGATCATTTCCCTTCTTTATTTTGATGATGGGCCATGCAAGTAATGATTAATTTCCGTTTGCAATTTTGGTGGTATTAATTAAGCCAATTATAAAGGGAATTAGCAGTACTTTTGAATTATATTGGTGGTGGAATATTTCATATTTTTCACCTCAACTAGCCCTTTCATGTCGATGCTTTATTTTGAAAATAAAATTAAATGCGATAACTACTTATAAGTAGAAATTAATCTTCCAAATAATTCTTAGAGCGTTAATTCTATCATGATCATGAGACCTACAGTACTTCAAAACATGATTTTGTTACAACAAGTCACATTGATCGATCGAGTGATTGTAAAATACAAAATGGATAAGATAAAAAATCCATTTCAATCCTAAAATTCGAGTTCAACCCTAAAATATTTACAAAATGGATAAGATAAAAATCCAATTTCAATCCTAAAATTCGAGTTCAACCCAAAAATATATTTCCAAAACAAAAATGATCGAAATGTAAAAAATTGACTTTTTGGGTTGAAACTCGAGTCGCCGCCAAAAAATACTCGCAAAAAGTACTTTTTCTTGTAGTGCCAAATCCTTAAATAAAAAATGTATTTTATTCCCATAATTTTGGTTTTATTATTTTATTTAAATACAAACCTTTTAAATATTTAACTTATCTAGCTACGACTTTCTTTTTCTTATCCTTGATTAATATTAAGGAAAAATATAATTGTAAGTAATTTTGCTCACTAATACGTGTACCTATTCAATATGATTGGTCAGAAAATAGATTTTATTGAAAACAGTGCTAATTTGAATTTAAAATATGAAGACAACAACGTTAGTACGTAGATTAGTACGCAAACTTGCTTGTACATAGCAAAACTCATTAATTAATGACTAAAAGAGCATATTTCTTCCTTCTCCCATTCTCAATTTATACATAATTTTAAATGCTTGAATCGTATTGCACGTATATATTTTCTTTATGTTCTTTTATTAACATTAATGAAATATTCATTTGATCAAAATTTTCAAGAATCTAATGATTCAATTTATACATGAGTGATTCAACAACTTGAATAATTGGATGCATTGAATTGGCACTTGTTAGATTTCGATTTTCGAACCTTTGATTTTTCTAAGGCTTTCCTGATCTCTTATTAAAAAATTATTCCCGATTCTAATCTATCATCCACTTTTCACGTGCAATATTAAACAATCTTAACTTTGGGAGAGAGAGAGATCAGAGATAGCAGATATGGTGAAAGGGATGAAAAACAAGTCATCATGAACAAAAGAGATTAGATAATGGAAAGGCTGGATTCTCCAGAGATCCCTTTCCAAGTGTCAATGAAATTGTAATGGGAATCTCGACCGGGAATAAAACAAGCACACAGGCACAGTACTTGTCCAGCTTTATATTTCTATGCATGTAATAAGAACTATAACCAATATCATGTATGAGAGAGAGAGAGAGGCCTCCTGGCAAGCTTGGCAGTGAAGGCCCTAATACAGACGTGACAAAGCCACAAAGCATTGTCTTGGAGACGGCCGACCCAACACAAGTTAGTGGGAGACAATCTAAACTTTAGCCACAACTCTTTCTTCCTCTCCCACACTAAAGCTTTTGCATCCACTTGAAAAAAGACAACACTGACGTTGCTTGCCTTTCCTTTTCCTAAATCTAGTGCTTTTTTTTCCCCTATCTCTCTCTCTCTCCCACATACATCGATCGCATCCCCTAAGCAAGTTTTAAAGCAATTTCCCCTGCAACTGCGTGCATACATATGTTATATTCTCCTAGAGATGAGTGTTCAAAGATATAATTTTTTGAAAATAAATACTCTAGCGTGACTAGCTAATTGATTACATAAAAAATAATCTCATTAATTGATATGGTTTGATATATATAAAACAAATGTGACGGATCGATCACATAAAAACACGTCAATTTATAGGATTACTTTGATGGCTATAGCTAGCACTCCTCATTTTTGAATGATTGTAACTAATAAATGATATCCATTTTCCGTTCACCTTTTATTAGTCTTATTGCTCAGAAAGTTTTGGTTTGATATTAATTTATTACAATACGATACATATAATATTCTTTCCACCCAATTTATTTTCAATGCACTAGTTTATAATTAATTATAAATAGACGTACGGTCATGTATTTACCGGGAATAAGAACAAAAATGATTTGTTTTAGAGGAAATAATCCTTTTAAGAAATGGATTAATAATTAATAAAATAAATTTTTTTTTTCTAATTTTAAGAAAGTGAGGTACATGCAGTAACTTTTGGCTTTCTCCCTCACAAAAGTTTGCTTTCTATGTTTTATGTATGATATATATATATATATATATATATATATATATATATATACACACATTATATACACACATGCACACACACACACGCAAGCAATTAATTAAATATATATATATATATATAAAAGTAGGTTCAAAAGATCAGGGGGTGAAAAGCTTCAAAAATATTCACCAAAGAACATTAATTGACAAAAAAAAAAAAATTGAAAAGGAATAGACAATGGGATCCATGTGATCAGTGGTCCAGGACCCATGCATGGTCCCATTGTCTTCATTGCCAAAGAAAATAGCAGTTTTTTCAAAGAATATTAATGTTATATATATATATATATATATATATATATATATATATGCATGGTTTGGGGTGCAAATATTCATTATAAAGTGGACTACTGTGAAGTACTTTGTACATTAACATTCGGCAAGCTTTTGACATTGTAGTACTAGGGTGCACTGCTCTTGATTGGAATGGATCCAGCAACCAATTAAGAAATTCTGCATAATTTATATGTAAAAGTATGTTATATAATATATATTTATATATATATATATATACACACACTCCCTTTTATTCACGGATTGCTAGCTATAGGGGAGACTAGCTATGATGATCTCTTATAAGAGTAGTGCTCATGATGTATTTATAATTTTACGCATAAAAGATTTATTTTATCAAAAAAAATTTTTGGAATTAAATTACGAATTTCATATATAATTTTTAGCATATTAATAACTGACATGTGAAAAATTAAGTATTTTTATAAATTTTTCTAAAATACGCAGCTAGCATTTTTCCTGATCTTATACTTTAGATTTCTCAAGATCTAGATTTGAAAAGTAAATTTGGATATGGATCATCTAATTAAGGAGCTTGGATGATCTACAAAATCACTCATGAATTAATGTCACTGCATGAAGTACTAATAGATCTAGATCAAGTACGTACTTAAGGATCGATAGTAACATGCAGTACTTGTACGTAGTAGTAGTAGAGTTAGGTAAGCATGAGATGGGTGGTGGAGGTAGTAGGAAGAAAAAGAAAAGAAAATGAGATCAAGGCCGCAGGCATGATCATGATAAATAGGTGGGGGAAATTAAGACACAGAGAATATATATATATATATATATATATAGCAATGTTACATATAGTTGTGAAATACGTAAACGTCGTGCAGTCCCTTTGAAAAAAGAGTGAGGTCCACTATTAAAAAATTAACTTATTTTCATGTGGGTCTCATATTTATTCATTTTTTTCAAAATAACTGCACAACGCTTGCGTACTCACGACTACAAATATCATTTCTAATATATATATATATATATATATATATATATGATCCTTATAATGTACTAGCTAGCACTTTGCAGGCAGAAGAAAAGGGAAAAGATCGATCGAGGAGGGGTTCCGCATGATAAATTTGACTCTTTAATTCGTGGGTTTAATTTTCTCTAAGAATTTGACAAATTAAATAAATTTAATATTATATTATATGATATGACTCAACTATATGACAAAATTGAATCCAATATTATATATTATAATTGCTAATTAACCAATCTCTTTTTATTCCCTCGTCATGATTCGATCGATCGTGTTTTAATTAGCATGTAAATGTGTAGATCATGATGTATGTACACACAATCAGATTTCAACTTTATTATGCGGTATCACATGATATTCAAATTAATGTCCATTAATATAACAATTCTCACTACATTAATGTCAAAAAGTACATGTAAATATTATAATGTCATGTCGTATATTTTCTATTCTTCGAATTAAAGGGTTTCACTAGATATTGCCAAACCCAATCATAAACTTTTTTTTATATGTCTTGTCTTGGGGTTTGTAAAGGTGGGGTACTTAGGTAGATTAATTTGAGAACTGTTATGATGATAAAAATTATTTTATGACTTTTTTTTTTTGGATTTTTGTTAAATTTGTTTTTATTTGTGTTCTATTTTTTCATTAAATCTAGGTAAATGTTTATATGAAAAGAGTTTTTGATAAATGGTTTTTTTTTCCCTAGGTTTAATTTAGAAAGATGTTTGGGTTGAAGTACTTGAAAATTTTGAGGAAAAAAAAAGATCTTTTTTTTACGACAGACTAAAATCGTCGGAAATAGTAGTTTTTTGTGACGATTTTTGCCTTTTGCTGAAATTGATCAAAAATGACTTTAGGATTTCGACGAACCTGCAACGATTTATAAATCGCCGAAAATAATCAAATGCAACGATTCTGAAGGGTATTTGCGGCGATTTTGAGCGCTGGAAAATGCCTGATTTCTTGTAGTGAGATAATTAACTATAACGACTAAACATTATTTTTTAACTAATTATTGAAAGAAAAATATTAATTGTTAGCTGATATATTTGGAGGGTGTCTTTTATACACCTAACAATTAATTGTTAGATTAAAGAAACAATTTAAAATTCAAATCCTTGATCTTTTCTCTCAAATTATCAATTCTTGCTATATATATATATATATATATATATATATATATATATATAAATTAATAAACGAATTAGATCTAAACATTCTATTCATTATGGAATCAACTAAAACAAAACTCAGCACTCATTAATCTGGCCTATCTTTACTCACAGTTCTGTTGCATTTCATAACATATATCCTTGGTCCAACTTTATACTCTCTCCTGTCCTAACACGCTCTCCTGTTAAAAAGGGTCTGATGGACGCGATATATATATATATATATATATATATATATAGCTCGATCTTATCCACTAATTGAACATGCACCCACTTGATGTGTGACTGGTTGTAGAGTACTAATTAATTTGAATGTAGCATTCTCTGATCATGACTAATTGGTTCACAGAGTTATATAGAAAATAAGTGGAACTGTCTCGAATATTTACAATTTAAAATTGCATGATATTTATTGACATGATTTTTTAAATCACTTCAAACTTAGATTATCAAATTTATGGATACTGAACATAGTAATAGATCATTACATGACTCAACAAGAGCAAAACTCATATATATATATATATATATATATATATATATATGTGTGTGTGTTAGAGAGTTGATAAATTCTCAAAGATATCTCATAAAAATAAATTTATAAATTGATATGACTTCATGTGATACATTAAATTTATTTTATAATAAAAATAACTTTATGATATATCTAATGTATACGTCAATTTATGAATTTATTTTTATAAATATTTTTGTACGAGTAAAGAATTTCTCTCTATGTTATAGATCGATTTGTACAACACGCAACTAGCAGGCCAGAGTTGTCTGATCACAATCCCACAAAAACTTAATGATAGGAAGTAGGGCTTGTTTTATGGTGGAGGACAAAGGAAAAGAAAGCTAACTAATGATAACTAAGTTTTGTCCTTTTCTTTGATCTCCATTTTAACCGTTACATATATGTATATAAAGATCAGTTTATTTTCCCCGTCGGCCACTCAGGTCACATCTTCCCTTTCGTTATTATCAAGGTTCTTTATTCAAGGTGCATGTTAATTGATAGCCATGCTGGAAACCCTAAACTCTCTCTCTCTCTCTCTCTCTCTCTCTCTCTCTATATATATATATATATATATAAATAAATGATAGTACTAAGAAGAATCATTTCACACACAACTTTTCTTGTTGGTGCAATGCATGGCAGAATATCGAATGATAATTCTTCTGCATTTTTAGTTTTTCCTCTTCAGACATCCATTCCTATTTGATATTCTAATGATCTGCCAGTACTACTTCTACAAGATTCATTGTCCACGCGTGATGGAACTAGAAGTACTACTAGATCAAGTCCAATATTGATTCTTTTTGTTCGAGAAACTTGCATATATATCTTCATTATTATCATGAAATATATATATATATATATACTTTGATTTGATTGATGTGAACCATTGATATTAGTGATGAGATTTCATGCCTTTATTTGCATGTTGATCTCTTGCAGGCAGTACTGAATATGTGTGTCTTGTGTCGTCTCAAATCAAAGAGTTTTAGCTGTTTGTCCATCAGGTAGTACCTGGAGCTGGGGGATATCAGAGGCACCACTACACAATGCTAGCTATCATTCATGATTGTTTTGAACTTCTTTTCCACAAAGCCACCTGCATTTCCATGGTCATGCTAGGATTTGATAGATGAATGAGTCAAATACTATATGAGCTTCATAGCCGGGATTCCTGAAAACTTTTGTGCCTGTTGATGTCACGAGAAGAAGAACTGCGCGGCGCTTGTCTATATCTTAATTGTGAACAAGTTTTGCGATAATATGAGACTAGTATGAAAGGAAAATAGTATAAAGAAATATTTTAGCCACAAATAGATTACATAAAAGTAATCCTACAAACTGATCACATGGCTTAATGTGGTTCGTTAAATTATAAAGTTACTTTTATTGGAAAGTAGATCTAACAGATCAGATGAAACCATATCAGTTTGTGATATTGTTTTTGTATAATTCTTTTGTGAATGTAGCAATACTTTTATTTACTGTACTTATATATTGGTTTTGTCTATCAACGTACACCCTAGATAAATTCTTATTTTTTCTTAAAAAAATAATGTTGATGGACAATACTACATAATTAACAGTACTGATGAATATATATATATATATATATATATATATATATATATATAATTAAGAGCTAGCTTGGCAGTTCTATCATTATAAGAAAATTGCTTATTAATTGTGACTAGTTATTTCCAACGAAAATGATTATTTCATGCTAAAATAAATCTTTTTTATCACAAATAATCGTTATCGTCGCAAATAATCCGTCATAAATACTTATTTTTCTTAATCTGGCACGCCGCTCATTGCTAACAATTGGTTGAAATATTTTCCTAAAAAACATAAATAACTTGAAATTAAGCTGATGAAAATATGAAGAAAAGTTGCAGCAAGAATAAGTGATAAATTAATATGAAGATTAAGTTTCCACAATGCATGAACTTTGTCAATATTAAACACTTAAAAAAGTAGGGTTTATACAATAAATGTAGAATAAATAATTAGAACTGATTCCAATTAAGTTAGCCGTATATATCCAGAAGAATATTGATAATAATTGTAATAAATACCAATTCAGTTTCTGAAGAGCAATGGAGAGGCATCTTGACCAGCTAGCAGCTGGTTGTCTTGAGTATGCTGATTATCATGCAGGGCAGGCAATAGGCATAGAGGAGGAAAAGTCTATGAGGCAAATGGGCAGAATAATGAAACTCATGACGTACGTACAAATCCATAGTGCATGCTGACAGCTTTGCCCATATTGCATGCTCAGTAGGCACGCCCTAGGAAACAAAGCCCCATACAATACGACACGTACCTAATATTAATCAAGCTCCTGAAAGAAATCTAGCTACCTCAGCTTGCATGCGCCTTTGTGCGTGGGGGCTATGATCACATGCATTTAAGCACGTGCTAGCTTAAAGCTTATTAATTAAGTGATCATGCTCAAGATCATGTACAACAATCAGTACTAGTGCTAAACACATCATATTTTAACTATTATAGGTACGCAAGCATGATACTATATATTATTTATTTATTATACAGGGATCGAGGGTTTGAACCTGATTCTCCCATTTGGAGATCAGACCTAACGTCATTTGATTCCGAGGACCTTGGCAAGCATGGCTACAAGTTGATCGTTCTCAATTCATTCCACATTGAAATTAATCTGATCAATTACTACATGCAAGTTGATCGCTTTACCAAGTTTACCTTGTGCATGTAGAAACTGAAAAAAAAAAAAAAGATGGCGAGTGTTGAAGATTTTGGGGAGTAGAAGCCCCTGCCATCAAGAACCAAAATGCAAAAGAATATATAGGTTTTGATCAAGTTTTCTTATATATAATCAACATCGTTATTACAAGTGAGGTAGAAGAGATCAAAGAGGTACTTTTTCACTATGGAACTAGGGTGAATGAATTTGGTGAAAAAAAATGAGATCAAGTGCTTCCTCTAAGGGAGGCAACGACGATTCTGCCAAATCATGCGTACAAACAAGTTTACTATATGAAATATTATAATATTTTCATATAACTAGTACTGTTATTCTAAAACTTCTACACTACATACTGCTTACGTGACATAATTTGATTTGAAAAATAGATTTTAAAATTTGAATTGTACAAATCAAATCTTACCATTTAAGTGATATACATGGATGGTGTGCTCTAAATACCATGACTTAAGAATAGAATATAATTCATTCTAATGTAGATGCATTTTTTAAAAGAGTTGTAAATGATTGGATGAACATGAGCTGAATTTGAATTTGTGCGCATGAGCCAAGCTGCCAAATCTTGTGCACAAGAGTTGTCTCGATGAGAGCTATATGTAGCTGATCTTCTTTATTAGTTGAGAATTTTGGGAATGAGATACTGCTAAAAGAGCTGCTAGGACTTAACCTGCAGCTGAATTTCAGGTGGTTAGGCAGTGTTGGCTCAAGTGTGGAGGGTTTATCTGTTGCTGTTGCAATATAAGAGCAATTTTCTCTTGTTGCCAATCACAACTGATCTCTCACGACGGTCATGTGAGTTTGCTTCAAAATGATTTTGGAAAACAACAAAGCAAACTAGAACAAGCAAGAAGTTAAAGGAGTAATTAAAGGGAGGATAAAAAATTCATGTGCTATAATGCTCTTTATTTAAAATGGATGTTTTAGTTTTTGAAAATTTTGTAGGTCAAAACTTTTAACTTATAAAGAAAAAAATGATATTAATCACATGACACAAAAATTTACGTGGTTTGGCAACGTGCATACATTCACGGAGTTAAAGAGGATTTATATCTTGAGAAATGTCAAAATACACTATATATGGGGAGAAATTACAATGCTCTGAACGGTCATACTGTTAGTAATAAATGTATATATTGGGTTATACAGTAAAAGTCCTAATTTTTCAATTATGTATTATTCGTTCGAACGAACCTCGAGCGAACTCTCTACATGAGCTTTTTAGATCTAGCAAACTTTATGTCTGGCATTTCTTACGTCACACAAAAATTTTCCCAAGGGCAAAACCCCCACAAGGCTAATTAGGCCAAACTTGGCAGTCACAAGAATAAACTAGACTACACAAACCCAACAAAAATGCAATCTACATTTTATATTTTCAAGAGGCAAAGGTAGTTAATTTAAATTATAGGCGACAAAAATTAGAGTTTTTTAAATAAATTTTTCACAGAGGGATCACAAGAAGGACGGTGGGTTTTCAAGATTTTTGGGGGACCTGGCCTGTGTATGGCTTCCTCATGAGCCTCTGCGCTCTCCCCCACCAACGTCCGTCTTGTATCCATATCCGACCTAGCTTCCATTACTACTCATGATATTGATATTAGTCTCAACACATGAACCAAAATACTTTATATATGGTGTTTATAAAGTATTAATGTGGCCATTGAAAATATTGTGAAAAACACAAGATCATGTGTGATTTTTTGTCGAAAGTTTTGTTAATTGAGATATTAAAAAATGCTTTGATATTTAAAAGATTTAAATATCTTTAAAACCAAATTAAACCAAGTCTCAATAATGAGAATATTCCCCATATATACTCTCGAAAAAATAGATAAAATAAAATAATGGAAGTACTTAATTAAAAAGATATCATGTATTGAATGACCAATAGGAAGAGACCTTCCTCTATATAACCTTTTTTTTATTTTTGGTAATTCATAAGAGTTCAAAAGGATGTCATCCAAAGCACCAAACATAGACCAACAGTGAAAAGGAAAGTTGTCAAGAAAAGGCATTGTGTAACTAAAAAAGAATGAGAGGGACGAGAGAAAAATAAAAAGGAAGAGAAACTTTGGATTGTGACCATTGTCCCCCAATATTCCAAAGAGGTCTAAATCAAATCAAACCCCATCTTATAATGGAGGGTCCCTTTTTGCACTATCTGCTTAATTTACCTTCTGAAAACCATAGCATCCATAATATAGCCCTCAAAAACCTCCCTAAATCCCTCAATATTTCTTTCTTATCAATTAGCTAGAAGGCCCAAGTAATCTTCATAAAAAGTAATGCTTATATTTGGGATTAGATATAACTGGAATCAACTTTCTCGACTTTTGACTTATTGGTTAACAAGTTGTGAACGAAGAAACGGATCTTCAAATTTGATTAGGGCTCGTTTGGATAAAGAGATGAGATTTGATAATTTTAGATGAATTGAATATAATAGTATTATAACATTATTTTTTAATATTATTATTGTTTTGAAATTTAAAAAAGTTGAATTGTTTATTATATTTCGTGTAGGAATTTGGGAAAGTTGTATTGATGAAATGAGATGAAACCAACTCTGTATCCGAACAGGGTCTAAATTTACCTTACCCAAAACTCTGATTAGGTACAAGTTTGCATGTATCATTAGTAAATTGTTGTAGGAAAAAACCAATTTGCGAGTACTCTGCTTATTGACACAACAAATATACCACATAATTGATGTAGAAACTTACCAAATACAGTAAGTGCTAGTGCTGTGTATGTTTACATGTCAATTTGTAAATAGCAAAAATCGGTAAACAAACAAAATGGTTAAAGAAAAGAAAGCTTGAAACCTTCAGCTAGCATTCATTCATTCAAGTAGAGCATTAGACAATTATAACATGAGGGCATCATTACATCCACTCACTTTCCTTTCCTCCTTTCCTTTTTCTTTTCCTTTTCTTCTTTCTTTTCTGTTGCTTTTTCTGAAAGGCTAAATTCTAGGAAGGGAACAGAAGGAAATTCTGGTTTATAATTAACTAAAGCAACATTTTTTTTAATATATATATATAAATTGACTACAAACATGATTTTACAATTTTACTACCAAGACATGAATTCAAAAGAAACGATTCATCATTCTCCGATCCTATTCCTCATTATGCTTTTGATTTTGATCATCATCTGTCTGGCTTTTCATTCAACTACATTGGCCTGCTTGAGCTTTCATGGATGCATGCCCTGTTCTCTGATGATTTCCACCGATTCATAGCCCCAACAAAATATAGAAGACAAGGGTTATGGGCAATGCTATTAGCATCCCAAATATAACACTGCAAAAAAAAAAAAAAAAAAAAAAAAAAAAAAGACAAATCCCTCAGCACATGACACACAAAAAGAATGTAGGAGAAAAATCTAAGGATTTTAAAGTGTCAGGAAATATATACTCACGCTGTGCTGAGAATGTCAGGATGTACATTGTACTCCTTGGCAAAGACAAAGGGGACAATTCCTTGTGGGAGAGCTGCCTGTGATTTGTTTGGCAATCCAGGGAACATGATCAGGGGCAAAAAAACATGTTAATAATGGTACAGATATTTGTTGTTCATTAACACCTTCCCTCTCCCACCCAAACAAGTTGTTGATAATGGTTGGACAATGTACTAAGCTCACTGCTTTATTCCCATTGCTCTTTCCAGCACATGTTATGGATTTTCCAGGAAAGTCATAGAAAATAAAAACTCTGAAGACTCAAACGTGGTGCTGTGATTATAATATCATATACAAAACTTTTACTGGAAAAAACATAAAGAATCTTATCAAGATCAATATATTATAGATATAATACTTTTTCAATGGGGAGTTTTTCGAGCTTATGTAGTTAAGAAGGATTGATTTTTGTCAGTAAGAGGCAGAAGAGAGAGAGGGAGAGAGAGGTGACCTGGACAATGGCAACGTGTAAGAGAACGCCCTTAAGGCCAACAGCAATGGAAGCTGCAGCCATGACAGCTGGACCTGCAAGGAATCTAATAGTCATAGCAAAAGCTGCAATGGAATTCCCACATGCTATGATCCTCGGTTGCAAAGCCATGAACAGACCTGTCATTCACATCAAAAAGAAAAAAGAAAACATCAGCATGCCCGGCCATCACCAACCTTCCTTCATCAGTGATCACATCCCCTCCAATGTCGGTCATCATCATCATCATCACCACCACTCCTACTCATCGCCACACATGACATCGATCCCAACATAGACACGGCAAAAAGTGAAAGACAACGTATAGTCCAAATCCATAAAGGAACGAAGACATTATCATAACCACACTGTCGTTTTTCTTTATTTTGCTTTTGTTTACTGGTTTTTGCTTGCTTTCTGAATACTTCTAATAATGAAATATGAGACACTGACTTGCCAAAAAAATATGAGAGAATGGGGAAATATTTTATAGCAAATCTGTAATACAAAGCGGGTGTTGGTACTGACCAAGACTGAACATAGCCATGCCAAGCCCTGCATCTGACAGTATGGAAATGGACTTTGCTACGATGGCAGGCATTTCAATATTCCACCTGCAAGGAAATATGCAAAACGATCAAAATATATAGATATATAAGCATAAATATAAATAGAATTCATAAACTGGAAACTAAAAATACTTGAGATTTTCATGGTTTGGACTGAGAAGAAACGACAGATACCTGAATGAGACTAGAGACCAAGTGAGGCCAATTAAACTGGAGTATGTGTTGGGGTTTCTGATCAGCTTTCTCCAAACCATGATGAGTATAAGCCTAGTCATGACACTTGCTGGAGGCATGGTTTTGGGTTTTCCATCTCCCACTTTCTCAGCTTCAAGATTGTTCATTTCTCCTTCCATACCTCTGTTCCCAAAGCTGAACTCGTCTCTCTCCAAGTAGTCCTGAGTCTCTCTATGACCCTCCACTGATAATCCAAATGCAAAACAAAAGGATCAACGGTTAAAACCTCATTTAACAGATGCTGGAAAGTAAAAAGAAACAAGAACGAAATGATCTTCAAATGCTTTTCTATAAGAAACAGAAGTGAATATTAAGAAACTACCTTTTCCTGGAGAAGCGCCCATTCTCGCTTCTTTCTGATCATGAGCAACATATTCATGCCCTCCAAAGACATCTGAAACAGGAGAAGCACTAGAGCTCCAAACAAACATATGGAGATCCCTAGCACCATCCTCGCTCTTCTGTTGAGCTTGGCCATTTGGCTTCTTTGCATTTGCATTAGCACCAACATTTTTTGATCCCGTTGGTGAGAACATGCCCGGGTTTGGTGCGGGGTAATGCCCTGCCCCACCAGTGCCAGCATGGTAATGGAACCTTGGCTTGCCACTGACGCCACCATCTTCCTCGTAATTCGAAGGCCTTGGAGTTGGCCCTCTTGACGCTGAGAGGCCATAAACATCAGAGGCACCAAAGTTTGAGTTCCTCCCACCGGCCATCATGGAGTAGAAATCTGTGTGATTGAAACTAGAACCTCTTGGAGTGGGGTTTCTTGAGGATTGCAAGGAGTATATCTCTGCATTGGTTAGATTGGAGGGTCTGGGAGTTGTGGATGACAAACCTTGTGACCTTCTTGAGAAGATATCTGATCTTGAAGCATTAGATTTTCTTACAGTGACATGAAGCTTTCCATCTTCTTTGATTTCAGCTTCGGTTTCTAGAGGCTGCCTTCCATCAAGTGACATGATGTCAGAGTCAACATGGATTGAGACAATGGAGCCCGCAGTGTCTGGGAACTGCTCAGAGATGAGCAATCTGGCGCCTCTGAATTCAAATAAGAAGAGCATCAAAGTGTACCAAATGATGCACTGAAGGACCACTATTTGGACCATCAAACTTCCAGAAAAGTCACCATACATTCCTTTGAGCAAAGGGATGCCCATGACCAAAGTGTTTGGTAGAGTTGAGACTGAGAACAGAGTAATTGCCCATTCCAAGCAGCCCCTTTTGCTCACCTTAGTCCAAACCGCAAGAGCAGCTAAAACGATGAGCTTTTGGAGGGTATCAGCAGCAATAAACCTCAAGTTCATGGTGTACGGATCGTTGGTGGAGATGAAGTGGAACGAGAGGAGAGGGACTGCAAAGAGAGCCACAAACCGGTTGATACCGGAACACTGGTCTGGGGTGAAGATCTTCCACCATTTCACTGAGCCGTAGGCTAAGATCATGGCCACGTAAAGTGGCACCATTGCAGTCATAACATGGTAGAAATCTAATAGCGAGATCATATTTGCTAATTCCTTGTATTACCCAATTCAACAAAAAGTCTCCAACACCTGAGGAAGAAGGTGAAGTTCAAAAGATCGGATGAAAGTTGAGGAAGGAGGAGAAAGAGGAAGAGGAGATTTTGGTGGTGGATGTGATGATAAAAAGAGTTGGGGAAATAAACGAGCATGTGTTTTGGTTTTCTTTCTGGGGTAGTGGGTAATAAGCAGAATACAGCAAATAGTTTTTCAGCTTTGAGAGTTGCGAACAAGCTTGCACTTGCAGTCCCCAAAGCACGCACACACAGTTTCTTGCTTTCTTTATTTTGCTTTGTTTTGTTTCCCTTTTGTATTGAGTTATGTTTGGATTTGGGTTTTTGGGGAGAGAGAGAAAGATAGAGAGAGAGAGAAAGAGAGGGGGGTGGTATTTGATAACTTGGATTTTGGTGTGTGGCTCTATCTTCTATGGGACTACTGGTTGCATAAAGTAGAGAAAAGGCATTTTGGTTGGGTGTCCCTAAGCACCTGTTTGTAGAGCTTTTTTAAGGCTTTGTAAAGAGCCCTACCCTCTTTCTTCTTGGATTCGCTTTCATGCTCATGGGCTGTAGATGAGCTATGGCCATATGTTTGTGTTCTATTCCTTCTATCTGTCAAAGTTTTCTAGCAATTTTGCAAAAAAACCCCAATTTTCAAGTGATCCTTTTGAAGTTGGGTGTTTCATAGGTGAAATTATCATCATTATGGGGAGCAGTGATGGATGGGGAGAGTGATACCTTCACGTGGACCCTAAATTGTCCATTCCTAACCGTATCCTAATACTTGGCAATTGCAAAGCCTCCAACTCAATGCGTTAAAATCCAGGCATTGACTCGACGGTTTAATTAGGCTGCTGCTGCTGCTGCTGCTGCTGCTGCATAGCGCCACACCTTTCCTATTCGTGTCAAGCTATAACCTATAACTTAACTCAACTGGGATCCTCTTCATTTGGCAACCTTCTTTTGATTGTACCTGAAATAGTTATCTTTTGATCAGTATCATTAATTGAGTTAGGATTTGTTTGTGGTTACATGAGAGATCTGAGATCTTCGATCTGATCTTGTGTTACATGTGTATCAAAAGTAAAAGGGGAGTTTATGGAAGTAAAGAAATCTATCCCCCATTTCCGAAGGACTCCCAAATTACAGATAGGAGGTGTTGAATGCATGTTTTGTAAATCATATGTAAAACTTTCCCGTTTGGATTCATAGATGAGTTGAATAAAATATTATTTTAATATTTTTTAATATTATTATTGTTTTGAAATTTGAAAAAATTGAATTGTTTATTATATTTTGTTTGAGAATTTGAAAAAATTATAATGATGAGATGAAATAAATTAAAATAGGTTTTCAATCCAAACCGGGGCTTAATTAACATACTTGATAACAAGTTCTTAACACTATAAAACCCTTGATATGTAATGGACCCATGTTTGATATAGACAAATCTTTTGGTCTTCGATCTCAAGAGCACCAAGATTTTTGAACAATTATTTCGTGTGACCTTCTACTTTCTGGGATTCCAATAGTAAGATGGTTCGTAATGTCTGTGATACGGTTAAATGAAACACTCTAAAAACATGAAAGTTGAAATCCCAATCATGAAAATTTTTGTTGTTGGTACATCAAGATCATCCCACTACATGGCATCGAAGCATAAGGTCTCGTTTGGTTACGCAGTTCAAATGAGATGAGATGATATGAGATGTTTTGAATAGTAGTGAGATTTTTGAGTTAAGATAGATGTGATTGTTTGTAAAAAAATATATTTTGATAGTGAGATGAGATATTTTGTAAAAATGAGTGTGTTTAGTTTTGTGGTCATGTGTTTTTTATTATGAACATTTTTATTGTTTTGTTTTGTGGTCGGGTTGTTTAATATTTTTTGATGCATGGGTTTGGTTTTGTTGAATATTTGTAACCCCCATGTATTCGGATGTAACCACAGTTTTCCTCCGTCATAAGTGAGAGCTATCAATAAAATTGGGGTACCGTCCACTTCTTTAAAAAAAAATGTGTTTAGATAGTGAGATAAGATGATTTTAACTTTTTGAGAATTTAATAAAGCGATGAGTCCCACCAATTATTGAAAAGTATTTTTAAATATTGGGTGGAAATATTATGAATATATTAAAAATAAGTAATATTTATTATTAATTTAATAAACGAAATTATTCTGACCAATTTCTTATACTATATTTTATAAAATTTGAAATATGTTTTTCTAATTATATATTACAATAAAATAAAAAATTCTAATAGATAATTATATATATTAAAAAAGTGATAGTTAGTCTTACTGTAGCAGTACTGTAGAGGCAGATGAAACTTTGTAGCGGTACTGTAGCGGTACTATAGCATTACTGTAGAGAACTGTAGCGGTGGTTGAAAAATTAGATATGAGACAAAACTTTATATTCTGCAGTTTGGATAGGCAGATGAAACATGTCGTACGGCCTCGTTTGTTTTCAGAAAACAACGCATCTCATCTTATATTATCTTATCTAATCATTACAACTTTCCCAACTTCCAATACGAAATAAAATAAACAATTCAACTTTTTCAAATCCTAAAACAAAAATAATATTAAAAAATATATTCTAACAATACTTTATTCAACTTTTTAACTTTAATCTCAACTCATCTCATCTTATCTCACCTCATCTCTGAAAACAAACGAGGGATAGGGCATCCAAACTAGGCCTAAGTTTTCAAGGCCAGATTTCATAGATGTTCCTATGGTATTCATTGCGGAGGCTTTCTCTTACACTTACAAACTGGCCACCAGCTTAATCCACAACCGATATGGGACAATCCCAACAATCTCTCCCTCACACATCGGGCCTTGGGTCGGAGCAGTGACAACCCGTTTCTTCTACGAACTGTTGGCCTAAGGTTGTTGGTAAACCTGGGCTCTAATACCAGTGTTGAGTAGTCTTGAACGTTTCTCAACCCCAAAAGTTAGTTCAAGAGGTGAGGTTTTTTCTCGCACTTATAAACTGACCACTAACCTTTTCCACAACAAATGTGAGACAACCCCAATAGATCAAAAACATATTATAAAAGATCTTACTCGATGGTAGTGAGAACAATGTGAACTCTCAAATAAGAAAACTCACTGAACCTGTCCTACTACAAAAGACACAGGATATTGTGCGTGGATTAATTAGATCAAAATATATTTTACAATTTCTTTTACAATTTAATCTTAAACAGATAGTATTTATGAAAATACTGATACTGTTATAACTATATTTTATAAAAATATATTCCATTTAAAACAGAGTTGCAAAAATATTTTTAAAAATTAAAATCCATCAGCACGATCACTATGATATGAGAATGATGAGATTGTCATATTCAACGGTTTAATTACAACCTGCCGCCACATCTCGAGTGATGAATACGGATGTCAATGCCATGCACATAAATATGTAGACCATGTAAGATATGTAAAAGACAGGGAACAAAAAAATTAATTAATTTTTTTCTCAATATTGATTCTCTATAGTTATAAATTATTTTCATACTAGCTACCTTAAGTATCGAAGGAACGCATACCATATAGATTGAAACATTTGGTCTCATGTTTCCCCACTAGATTGAAACATTCATTCACTCATTCATATATATGATAATTTATATATATTATTGCATTTTAGTAGAGAGTTATATAGATAAAGTGCAAATAATAATCGTAATGAAATGATTTAATGGAAAATGACTTGTACCGTTTTAAAGTTTGTAAATGTATGACTTGTACACTCATTTAAAAAAAAATTAGATAAATTTGGGACCAATATGAAAAAATCTATTTTGGACCAATATGAAAAAGTATCTTTTTTAATGGAATGTCCACTTTTTTTAGTGAGTGTATGGAATTTTCACACCCTAACACTAGGTCTCGTTTGAATACAGAAATGATTTTATCTCATCTCATTATTACAATTTTTTCAAATTTTCACATAAAATATAATAAACAATTCAACTTTTTCAAATTCTAAAACAATAATAATATTAAAAAATAATATTCTAACAATATTTTAACTTTTATCTGAAATCATCTTATCTCATTATCCAAACGGGGTCTATGTCTAGCATTACTCAATGATAATAGCGAGGTGATAATACTTACTATACTACAATATATGAAGATGGTGACGATAAGTTTGTTAAGGGATTACATTGCAAATTTGATTCGTAAATATAATTACAAGAAAAATGCCTATCCGTTGCAAATACTTGCCGCGAATAAGTGTGTTATTTTTTTATAGTTATATACTTAATCATGTCATGGATTTATATATTTTTTAGGTAAATGACTTATAATTTGATATATCAAGTTCATTTAAAACAAAAATTAAAAATTGTTCAATAATTATATATGATAGGTGAAATGTCTCATAAAAGTTTATTTCGAAATCTAGTTAGTAAAGAGAAATAACCAAAATAATGGGGAAAAGAAGAATGCAAAAGGATATATATATCAACTTGGAGATCAGAGCCAATGAGCCTAAGATTAATATAGGTTTGGAAAAAGATTTAAAAAAATGGAAATGAATGCATCTATCCTCCTCGATCTCAACACTCACAAGAACGACAAAATTATTTGCAAATATTAGCACGCTAAGATATGATTGGCTTGAGAGAAAATAAATTAAGGTTTTGTTCAATATTGGAGAGAAGATGGATAGATAATCCACCCTAGAAGTGCTAAAAACACATGAGAAACAAGCATGCGTTGAAGTTAATGATGGAGGGTTTGGGGTGGCAAAGAAAGAATAAAAGCAAAATCATGTATATATGGGACAGGGATTGGCGTGTCAGTCAGTTCAAATTCGAAACACCAAACACCATGCTTAACTGCACGCACTGCTATAGGGTTTATGTTTTCTATGAGTATTTAAAGGCAATGCGTGCACTTGATTTGTTTAATTAATTATTTGTTTGTCTTTTTGCTTTGCATTTGTCATCAACATCTTTTTAGGATTTTTTAAAGAGAAATATTTTTGGTACAAAACTATTATATAAAAGTAAACCTACAAACTGACGTGTCTCGATGTGATACGTCAAATTGTAAAGTTATTTTTATTGTAAAATAGATTTAACGAATATCATAAAATCATATCAGTTTGTGAGTTTACTTTTGTGTGATCTTTTTGTATCTGTAGTAGTTCTTTTTCTTAAATTACTAGAGCAATTTTTTTTTCTTAGAATTTAAGATAGAATATAAGTGATTAGAATCTATTTCTTTTCATCAACTTAAAATCTTTGAGCAAACGGTAATTTCACGTAGTATCAAACCAGAGATATTAAGTTTAAACTCTGATTCTACACTTTATTTTAATTTATATATTCTTTAATATATAAAAATTATTAAAGACTACATCTTTCCGACTATTATATTAAACTTTTGGAACAAGTGACAATTTCATATGGTATTTTAATCATTTATATTTTGTCTAAACTATAGGTAAATCTTTTATATTTTACCTAGTTTTTATTTAAATAATTGAAAGTCATTTAAAATGTTGTATAAAAAAAAATGTGTTACATTTTTCATTTTTTAATTAACTAAGGCTTTTGAACACTGATCAATTGAGATGAGATGAAAGTTGAAAGACGAATAAATTATTGTTAAAATATTATTTTTGTTTTGAGATTTGAAAAAGTTGAATTTTTATTATATTTTATTTAAAAATTTAAAAAAATATATAATAATTAGATGAGTTGAAATGGTTTCATTATCAAACGAGACCTAAATCATGTTCTACTAAGATATTTGACTATTCATCTAATATGTAACCATCTTAATCCAAAACCAGAGATCGCGATTCATCCATTTCTTGACAAACGAGCCAAGAAAATATTTTCTTGAGAGTTATAATAGGGATAGTCATATATATGAACTTTTCATATAATAGAACCATAAAATTTATGGTGGCTTCTTTGCAAATTGCATCTCCCTATTTTTGCATAATTATAAGAGATCAAATAAACAGTTATGGACAATTATTAGATGATATGGACAATTGTCTGCTCAAATGACTGCTCAAATGAATGTCTTGACGTGGCACTACCACATATTGCCACATGGTTTATTAAGAAATAAAAAATACAAAAAAATTACAAAAGGGATAGAGGGAACATAAACTTTCAGTCTTCCTCTTTTGTATTTTTTAACGCTCTTTTATTTTAAATATGTTTTTTTATAATAATCCATGGGACAATACATGTCACATCAAGAGGGTCGACGATTCGACATCTTGAACAGTAAGTTTCATATAGCCCAATAGTAGTACTCTGTTCTTAATAATTTATCTTACTATTGTTTTTTTAAGTGAAGAATAATTACAAAAACAAAAGAACAAATAACAAAATGACCAATAACTGACAACCAAGAAAGACTTGGATCATTCCTTTCATTTCAGTTTTTTGTTCGACCGGAATCAATTGTTCTTTTTCTGGGTTGGAAAATGTGATAAAAAATTAATTAAAACATTACACATTATCAAATGATCATTTTTATGGAGCTAATTTAATAGACAAAAGAGCAAAAAGAGAAACTAATTTCATTAATGGATTGCCTCTTTTTAAACACATGCTATATATTGCTGAATGTGATCCCTATGTGTAAATTATAAGCCACACCCATTTTCATGGGATGAAAAGAAATTTCTTAAAATAAAAATATAAAATGTACAAATTAAATGTTAGAAATGATGTTATCTATTACTAAGATGGTAGTCCAGTTAGTACGAGCTGGTATTTCATGGCTTTGAGGTCAGGAGTTCGAGTCAGGACGTAAGTTGAAACCACTTGTAGTAGTAAAGCCCGACCTTTGGGCCATAGGATGGGTTTTGGACCAGCTTGATAATTTGGTAGTGCTGTGGTGATAGGCTCGTTTTTGGGACAGTAGCTATGGCTCAAATCGGACATTATGCAGTGAAGAGAGGCTCCTATGGTCACTTTCAAGAAGGGTTGCTACGCTGGTCGCCCCTGCCGCCTTCGGTTTAGGAACAAAATTCTACTTTGTTGGAGAACGGGGCATTGATTTTGTGGAGAGCACACTAATTTAATTGTTCAAAAGAGCCAACATGCATTGACCTAATTGCTTGGGGACTCGAAGAGAATTATGTACATAAATATATGCGTTTAATTGCATAGAAATTGATCAATATTTAATATCACACGCATGTGTTTTATTGAGCAATGCGATTGGCCCTCAAATCAAGGACATCTATTCTTTATAATTATTACTTTTGTAAAAGGTCGCTATTTTTTTAAATTATTTTATAAAATATCTCTCATTTAAAATATAATTTTATAAGAAAAAAAAATTGTGAAATTATGTTGTGTTTATCATTTCCATAGCAATGAGTCCCAAGAACAAAATTGGATAATTGAAAATCACGAATCCAAAAAACCATTTTACTACAAAATTCTATAAATTATGGGATTTTGCTACTCACGAACATGTGAGATTCTTTATATTTTGGCTAAAAACTAAAATATAAATATTATTTTATGTTAATTGATGTAAAAGACTTTCACATCGAGTTTTGCTATATACAAACAAGTTTGCGTATTAATCTGCGTACTAATGTTGTTGCCTTCATATTCTAAATTCAAATTAGCACTGTTTTCAATAAAATCTATTTTTTGACCAATCATATTGAATGGGGGTACATATTAGTACACATAATTGCTTACAATTAGATTTTTTCTTTACCAAAATGAATTACACAAAAGTAAACCAACAAACTGATATAGCTTAATGCAATACATCATATTGTAAAATTACTTTTATTATAAAGTAGATCTAACGGATGATATAAAAGTATATCTGTATGTGAGTTTATTTTTGTGTTGCTATCTTTGTGTCTAATATAAAATGGATGGCCTAGAAGAAAAAGTTTATGGTGACAAATGACAATAGAGCTATGCATGGGCCCATATCAAGAGATGGACTAGATGAAGAAATTAGGGCTGGGTTCCACATTGAAACATTGTTTACCCTACCATTGCAAGTGGATTGAATGTTGAGTGGATTGAAATAATAATAATTTTCGTTACTCCAATTCTCTTAATCATACATGCATGAAAGAGACTTTGGAGGCAAGGAAAGAAAAATAAAAAGAGAAATGGAATCCATTGATGTTAACTAGTGAACCAAAAAGGTTGTTCAATTCTTAGGGGTCAAGGGGACTATCGCTTGCCGATCGTCTTCCGACCTAATGGTACTTGTCTCCTCTCTCTACTAATGTCCAAGGATCGCCATACACCTTAGTCCTTAATTTTGTTTCAAAAATACTTGAGATTTTTAAAACCCTATATTTTGTTAAGATTGTTTTTAGCAAAGTGGTATTGATTTTAAAAAGATGACTATTATAGCCACAAATAGATTGCAGAAAAGTAATTCCACAAATTAACGTGATTTTATGTAATCAATTAGATTTACTTTACAATAAAAGTAACTTTACAATCTAACAAATCATATGAAGTCATACTAGTTTGTAAAATTACTTTTATGTAATCCATTTATGACTAAAATATTTTTCTTTTAAAAAACCAGACATTGCCCTAAAGGAAAGTATTTTTTTTTTTTTAGGCTAAAGGAAAGTAATTTGTGCAACCATAGATTGTGCAAATCCCAACTCTTTAATAAAAAGTGAGGCCCATCTAAAAAAAAATTAATAATAGGCCCTATTTATTTAAAGAAATTGAATGTCCTAAACTTATATCTATCAAAGATATTAGTGGACTTTCCGAGTGAGGTTTACGAGGTTCATCTAGTTTGAAATTCTAAAGGGCTCGAAATCTTTTTCCATTAGAAGCTCTCCGCCCAAGTATTATAGGCCTAAAAGCCCAGAACCCATTACGCATAACTGTATAAGGAGCTGGCTCGACCCACTAGAGCCCAAATTCTTTGTAAATTACACAATAATGCACAAAGGTCTTCTGCTGTTGTGAAAGTTCGAAACTCTTAGTGCGGTTCGAGATGAAATTAAATGATTTTAGATAAAAGTTAAATAAAATATTATGATAATATTATTTTTTTAATATTATTATTATTTTAAAATTTAAAAATATTAAATTATTTATTATATTTTATGTGAAAATTTTAAAAAATTGTATATACCAGATGAAAAGTTTTCACTATCCAAATGGAGCCTTAAGCAACAAAAGACCTCTTCTCAACGCACGTTCATGAACACATTTGAAGGAGTGCATGAATATACTATAATTACGTCAGTTTCTTATTTACATTTTGTAAGCCAAGCATTTCTAAAAAATTATAAATGTAGTGAAATAGTTTGTAGTTTTTTTAGAAACAGAGGATCAACTTCAATGACAAAAGTAAAGGAAACGCTTATTTGCAACTCGTGCTTATCAACCACACTTCAGTTGAAAAAACAAAGAAATTGAACATGTTTCTTCATGAGCTTTATCTCATTTTTTACTGAAAATTTGTAAATACAATATCGAAATACCTGCTAAGTGGGCAGATGATGATTGTGCAACATACAAAATATTAATTTGGGTAACAGTAAGACCAATACAAGGTCACTTCATTACACTTCTATGAACTGTGAAGCTCACCCGACGCAGGGTTGTAGAAGCTTTAAGACCAGCCCATAAACTTTGCATAAAGGAGCAGTCACATACTTTCTAAACCCTTGGAACCAGGAAGATCAATCCATTGCAATTGGATTTCCACTTCCCCACATTCCACATTTCTCAATCTGAGGCAGAGATCTTGGACCACCTTGCCCTCGTTCCACACTATGCAGCTCTCTTCAGCGAGACAGTTTTGCCTGCATGGCTGTACTCTTGAGATTATGGTGCCACTTGGGAGGCCTTGCAAATTCATCCTCAAGGCATCTATGTATGCTTTGATGTCAAACTCAGCATCTCCCATTTTGTCGTCTTTGCTGAATGTGTCATGGTCATAAACAGTCTGTAATCACAAGAAACAATGACCGTCAACATTCGAATAGGAGGAAAACGTAAGAAACAACATCGAAAAAAGGAGGAAGTCAAGTGGCTTTGCCATATTTGTCATCATCTAGGACATAAAGGACATTGGCTCCCAGTCTATGTTACTCTACAAAAGTCATTTCGACCTAAAAGGTAGATTTTATTACATCAGATTTTGGGCTAGCGAACCAGTTGATCACTTGTTGGTTTCCTTCTAGTTTTACAGCAAAGCTTTATAAATGTGAAATGATCATAAAAAAAGGTGGAAAGTACGTATGAGAAAGCATTCTATATAGGAGACTGGAGCCACTAGACATATGAATTAATTACTAGTTGTTTATCATAAAATATGTCTTATAACCAAGTTAGAGTCCCGCATTCTTCAAGGAACTAACAGACAGCAGTCAAGCCAGCTTAGATATATACATGTACAGGACAAGTTGAGCTCCAGAATGTTGCTCCACAGTCACCCAAAATTCTAAAAGCACCATAAGAGGTGCATTAAAAGGTGAAGTCACCATACAATTCATCATGTATGCAATTATCCAGAGCACAATACATCCTGAAGCTTAAAATTTTCCAAAAATATTTTTCAGATAGCATCTAGATAACTGTAAGAACTAGTCTATCTCAAGATAATTTTCAGATAGAATACGGAAAAAGATAAGAAAAGGAAGGTTGTTGTTTTTACACATGAAATTATGAAAATGCCTGTCGTTTAATTTAGATTTTATATACAATACATGTGGCAGTGAACAAAACACTTACCAGCTTTACTGGAAGATTAGGGTCAGTAACAGAAAGAGTTAGATCTTCATTCCACTCAGGATTAACGTCCTTCTTAATAACACGTGTCTTCAGTTTCTGCACCAAATGTCCATGCACACTTACATTCAATTAGAAGAACTGAACAGAAAATAGTTGAAAATGACTGACTACATAGAAGTTTATGAAACCATTTAAACAAACAACCATGTTGCTAATTGCTGACCACATATTACTCAACTAACCCATAAATGTATGGAACAAAAAATTGTATTTAAAAATAATAATAAATCTAGGATTTCAAGCCGCAGATAGATTCTATGCACTCAGATTCATTACCTCGTACTCATTTCAGAAAGCAATCAGAGCAGCTATGTGGCAAAAAAATTAAACGGACAAGGAAATAGTTCTAGTAGACATCAGTTTTTTGTTGTGAAAACAGCATAGAAGTTCAATCATTCACATTGGTCCGATGAAATAGGGATCTTAAGATCAAGTTTGATCCGAAATGCCAAAGCAAAAATCAAGAAACTTACTATATATATTCCCTAAACTTTTAAAACTAAATGGAGATTGTTAAGATGTCTTGGTTAAGAAATTAATAAAATAGTTGCCCTTGTTTTTTAAAGCATTGAAAAAGTAAAAGAGAGAGCAAAAAAGAAGGTAAAATGTCAAAGCTATGAGGCCTAGCAATAGGGAACGATGAGTGCTATCACTACCAAGATCATCTATCTCGGACTGCCAAATCTGTGACCACCTTACTGCCATTTCCATGCCAAAACATGCAACAAGCACATTTTGCACCCTCGTGTGCAGAGAAGGACCAGCAAGGAAAGAGGGATACAAAACTGGACAAGATATCTACGAATTTCGGCTGATCTAACCTCCTACATCTGTTGCAAAGGTTTTGCACGTTTACAACGATTGAAAAAAATAACGCCTTCTTGACTCTCGAGTTAAGATTTAAAGAGCCTTTCTCCTGCCTTTTTCCTTTATTTATTAACCAAAAAATAAAAAGTTAAGATATCATTAAAAAAATAAAAATTGAACAATTACGTTACATCCTTCTCATTAGATTCCAGTTGCTGCATGCATGGTCTAGCTAGCTCAAACGTTTTCGTCTTAATTCTGGGTGCGAAATTTATCGATCTTGTAACAATTAATGTGCAGAAAACGAAAAGTAAGAACAATAATAGCTATTACATAGTTTTCCTTAGGAATTTTCCTCCCGCACGATAAAGTGCCCAGATTCTAAACAACAAAACTAGAAAACAAAAGAAGACAATCGAAAGAGGAAGAAAAAAGAAGAAAGTAACAACGGAAAGAACCTGTTTGGCCATCTTGACGACAACGTATGGGTCGCTGCTAGAGACGTCGCGGACGGCGAGATTGACGCCACGCTTGACCCGGATTCTGAGGAGTCCAAGCAAACTCTCCATTAGGGAAGACGATGTTGTCGTTGATGAATGATCCTTCATCTGCTGCTATATATCTCCCTCTCCTCCTCCCCCACTGACTTAGACCAATCAGTACTCCAACTCAAATGGCCTAATCTCTAACACCGACAAAGAAAATTTCGGATTTAACTCGAAAAATGATTACTTTTCAATTCTCCTTGTGCGAGGGATTGAATTTGAGACGTTGGGGTGTTGGGAGGGAGATTGGAGACTCGATAGAGGGAGGCTGGAGGCAGGGAGAGAGAGCGAGCTGAGGAGGGTCTGCTTCTCTCCTGTATTAAAGACAAAGGAAGGTGACCGGGAGATACGGTAGCCGGTTTGATAGCCAGTTGGACCAGCGTTGTTTGCGGACCGCGAATGATGCTGGGTCTGTGAGAACGTAGACACCGGGGCCATACATCTTTTTCCGATCATAGTACTTGTTTAATTAATTATTAAATATTTTCAAAATATGAATATATGTTACTTTTATTTAATTAAAAGTAATATTTACATTACTAATTTTAATTATATAACTAGAATAAAGATAGCACTTCGTCCCTTTTTCGAGACAACATACTCCTCATAAGTTTCACCCGTGTTGCATAAAAAATAGGAAAATACTAGCTTGAATTTGTATTCTCATTTTGACAATTTATGTATATTAATTTCTTTTATTTAATAATTAAGAAAATAATTTTTAATATATTGATATATTTTTTTATTTTTTAAAAATATTTAAAAAAATATAAAAAAATGATAAAAATAAAAAAGTGATTTTGTGCTAGCGAGCATGCCCGGCAGTAAAAGTTGGGCAGCACGCTAGCAAGACTCTAAAAAATAGCATATCCAAAAGAAAATACAGGAAGTATGTATTACAATATGTGAAAATATTAACATGAAATGGATCATAAAATGATATATGTATCATAGTTGTAAAACAATTGGAGTGATAGAAGTAAAGAGGAATTCGAAACAGAGGATGATGGAATTGTTCCAGTTCTTGAATTGATATTTTTCAATGAGATAAAACATCATATACGGATAACTCTTTATAGAGTATTAGTACAACAAAGTAGCTATCTTCTAGATATTACAAAATTTAAATAACAACAAGAAGATCATTTCTAGATAAAACTAACAACAGAATATCTTTTCAAAATTTAGAGAATAGCAGAAGATGGATCGGTTGTCCTCCTAATTCTCCTCCTTATTTTCTTCCAGTTGACAGCTACGGTTTGGTTTGTTATTGAGCTCCACAATTTCATCTACAATAGCTATCAAAGTCACAAAGATAATTAACATAATTCAAAGATAAACAGATTGAAGAAAATAACTCATTCTTCTTCTTGAATTTGTTATTGTTGTTGTGACTGTTTTTATTTCTAGTATTATTGTGGTTATCAATGGATATCAACTCCTTATCTCCCAGATCCTACTGGTTGTTACCTTGAGAAAAGATATTGTTATCATTATGGTTGTTGTTGCTGTGATAATAATATATTAAAATCTATTTTAAATGCCATTTTTTCAAAAGAGAAATTCAAATTGTTATCGTTTTGAAATAAAATACAAATTCCAATTGCATCATGTTTATAGTGTCTTGTTTCTTCTCGGCCATTTTTCTAGGAAGAAATTATATTTATAATTTTAGAGTGTGCAAGTCTCACGTATTATTTTTGAAAATATGTATGATGGACTCCATTTTTTTTTAAATGAGTCTACAAGACTTGCACACTTTAGAACTGTCTCTAACATTACTCTTTTTAGAGTGAATTTTTGGATATTTTTATAAGCAATCACATTTCTATTATTTCACATTTAAATTTGACATCTCATACATATTTTTGTTGGCACTTTGAACATTAGGTGATGAGTAAAGATCAACACCAAAGATATCATGTTCTTCGCGACCCACAAATTGTGAATAACATGTGATTAGGTATGACAAGTCACAAAATATAATAGAACTTATCCATACATGAAGGACATAATGTGAAATATAATCAAAGAGCTCTTATTAATCACATGCATCATTTGAAAAAATAAGTTAAAAAAACATGCAATTATTGTGTACAAAAAGAAAAATGTCAAATGCATTGGTTGTCTGCAGTGAATCTCTAAAATGGACAAAACATCCTAGAATTCAGAAGTAATGGCATTGTAATAAACTATACAAGTCCCAAGATAACAAGAAGTCAGCTTTCTCTCAGTCTTTTTTTTGTTTTCTCGTTTGGATATTGGAGGCATATGAGTGCAATTCATTTTTAGACTGGAGGCATACGAGTGCAGTTCATTTTTAGACTGCACTCAACATCCAAACACAAGTTTTTTCTTCATTGAGTGGAGTTCAAGTTTGAACTTTATGAGACTCACAACAGGTAACTTTTAACTTTTCTTTTACATGAACTTGTACAACAACAAACTCCCATGAATAAAAAAAGAAAACGGAATCAATTCAATAGCAAATCCCAAGAAACAGAAACTCTAGCACTGGCTTTCATGTTTGTTTTTTTTCTTTTATATTTGTTTAAAGGTTGCGCCGGCTATCTCATGTCAGGTGAACGGTGGTAGGATCCATATATTTTACAACTTCACATAAATATATCTAAATTCATATTAACATCTAAACACATCTAAGTTCATCTTAGGTGAAGCTCACAAAACTCACTCCATCATCTCAACTCACTACTATTCATAAAGAACTTAACTCATTTCAATTCAGCTAAATATCCAAACGCAACCTTAAATGTGTTTTTGTGAGTACCATTCTTTGGTTATTTCTTGTGGTAGACAAATTATAGCCTATCTCTTTTCTTTTTTTTTTTCTTTCACATGAAACATGTGAGTAGTAAGTACTGGTTGTTTATATTTCATATTAGAACTTGTACATATTTAAAACTTGGAGTTTTTTTTTTTTTTAAAATAAAAATAATTTATTTGGTGTTGAAGTAAATTTCAATAGTATTATTGTTGCAACAACAACAATGGCAACACCCATGACATTACTCCTTTTATCAACCGTAACATGTCATTTGCGCGCATCTTTTAGTTGGCGTTCGAGAGGATTCTCAATAATCGAGAACTCCTACTTGAATTGGAGTTGTGCTTATATTGGTGAATGAACATAAATGTATTTTATGACGAGTTATTCGTCTAGATTATTTCTTCATGAAAAATAATATTTTTAGTAATAAAGTGCGTAAACATCGCACATTTTTTTTTAAAAAAAGAAGTAAGTAAATATGATATTCATATAAAAATTAATATTTTAATAATAAACCTCATTATTTTTTTAAAGAGAAATTTTATTTGCAGTCCCCACTTGGGGACGGCATGTGCAGACCCTTTATTAAATGAGAAAAAGTATCATTTCAGGAAGGATAGTTTTGTAATTTAAAAAAAATTTAAAGATAAAATTGCTTAGACTTGCATTGCAGTCCCCATTTAGGAAATTGCTCTTTTTTAAAAAAGTGTACAGCACTTACACAACTCATGAATTTATCTAACATTACTCATTTTTTATTTGAGCTAAATCAAATCCATTGGATAGCGTATTATAGTTCATTGAAATTATACTACATCTATCTTTTCAAATTAATTATAAAATAGAAAATGATATACCTATAATTTTTTTACAATTATTTTATAACTCATTTCAAATCAATCAATAAAACTATGATAATTTTATTTTACATAAACACCCTCTAGTTTAAATTAAATTATAAAATAGTTATAGTATAATAATAGTTTTATCATTCTCCTAAAAGAATAATAATTGAGTAAAAAAATTATAAAAACCATTATCGGTGAACAAAGTTATGATTCAAAGGCCCATTAAATGTCAGGCCCAGCCTGCCATCCCTTCTCAAATTTCTACGTTCCCGCGCTTAGCTCTGGAAGATCGGAAAGAGATCGGCTATGGAAGACGAAGAACGACAAGAACCGTGGGAAGCACTAGACGTAGACGATTCAGTTCTCTCCTCTTTCCTCAAATCCGCCGATTGCGCCTTCTCTTCCCCCGAAAACCCCATTCTCCGACGCTGTTCCCGCCCCCCTCTCTCCCAAACCCTAACTTCTCAATCCCAAAAGTTCAAGTCCCCGACTCCGTTAACTTCCTCGCCGCAACTCATTCCGGGCCCTGCTGGAGCGGTTCAGTCAGCAATGCACCGAAGAAACAAGCACAATCAGAGCTTGTTGCACGGGGAAGAGCAGCCTGTCCCTACTCAGGAGTATCTTAGAAGAGTTGTAGAAAATGGCAACCCTGATGAGGACGATGACGACTTCGCCTGCAATCCTTGGCTTTGCGCTCTGGATTTTATCAGCCGTGAAGGTTTTGATTGATGATTTGTGATTCTAATATAGTTGGATTTTATAATATGAATTGCTGCTGTACGAGTTGTTCTGGGGCTTTCTTTTTTAGGTAAAGGTACTGCCACCGCGCCTTTGAGCTCGATCAAGAACGGGATTACTGGCGAGAGAGTGGCTCAGGTATTGTTAATTGCGAGTTTGCAAATGAGTCTGAATCAGGGGACATGTGTAAAGTATTAACCATTTGGATTTGTTTTGTTTCAAAGAAAGCGCCGGAAAATGAGCGCAACTGATTTTAGCGGCACATGATTTACGAACCAACCCAAAACTTTTGCTAGTTTAGATAGTTATGTGTGTGCTTGTTCTGAATGAAGCTTACTTTTGTTGACTATTTGATGCTAACCTTTTCTATACTGCATATTGCTTTCTCGGTCCCTAGAATTAGCAACCAAGTATAGGCTTCCTGACCGTAGCATCCATCACACGCGTGATTAATTTATTAGAAGTTGATGATAGATGATCTTTGACTTATTACGCTATATTCTAATTTTGTCTCTGCTTGTAATTAGGTTATTGCCATTATCAAATCATGCACCCAAAATGGTCTTGGAGACATAATGGCGACTCTGAAGGTGAAATTATACTGGAATGTGGCTATAACTCCAATGCTTTGATATTTTTTGCCTTCAGTTTTTTACTTTATTTAACTATTTATAATTAGTGGGGTGACCCAAATTTTGATTACAGGATCCAACGGGTACAATTGGTGCCAGCATTCACCACAAAGTTTTTACTGAGGGTGAGTTTGGGAAGGACATATCTGTTGGCGCAGTTTTAGTACTCCAGAAGGTTTGATTTTGATGTTTAGGAGATTCAAAGCATTTTACGCCATGAATGAGTGTTGAATTTGAGGCTGTGACGATGTTGTCAACATTGCAGGGTGGTTAAGCGTGTTTTAAATTTTTGTTTATTTTCAGGTTGCTGTTTTCTCCCCTTCACGCTCTACACATTACATGAATGTAACCCTTACCAACTTGGTCAAGGTACATGTTCTTTCTGGTGTTTACAATGAACCAAGTTATTATCAAGTTATTATAGATCCTTACAATAAGGGGGTAGAAGTCTTTGGACGATATTGGATTATGGTTTGCCCACATCATCTGGTTCTTTTTCTTTCCGGTTTCTCTCACGTAGTAGGGAACATAAGTGCTTACCTCTTGCCTATCTATATCTTGAAACGTTGAATGTGCTTGGGATATACGTTCATATCCCCAGTCTATATAGACATGAATGTTTTAAAATGTGGATACAATAAATCGTCACAATAAGTTGGGATAGTAAGCACTGTTTCTTGGAAATATGGAATTACTGCCTGGTGGTGTATGGTCTATACTGGATAATAACCATGCCAAATTATAAGAGTTTCCTTTTTCTGTTTTCCGCATGCACCGGGGTGGGGGGTTAGGATCTTTGTTTCGTGTGTGAGTCTGTGACGACTAATAGAGCACAAAAAAACTTGCAGAAACAAATGACTTTTAAGTTTCTTTTTTCATCAATATTATTTTTAGAAAAAAAAAAAAAAAGCTTGTTTAATTCCATGGCAAAGATCTAAGCAACATCCATCTTCAATCTATCTTACATTGTAATAAAAAAAATACTCAATTTGCTGTTGTACCCTGATACAAAATTTTGTTAAATTTTACAGGTAATCTCGAAGGATAGTGGACCCCCATTAAAACAAGCATATCCTGCATCAATCAAACATACTGCTCCTGCTCCTGGTAGGTGTAGTTTTTTGTTCCAGCTTCTGGTTTTACGTTGTGTTGCCTTCATTACTAGCTATGGGATCCTCTCATTCAAGAGAACTTTTTAGTTTAACTGTCCATTTACCATTTTTTTTCCATAACAGAAACATGTGAAAAGTCCTGGATGCCTAGGTGGACGTTTTCTCCATCGCAGGAAGTAGCTGAAAGAACCATGAATAGCTTCAGACAAACTACTAAGTTGAGAGGAAGTACACAGAGTGACAAGGATGCGGAGAAAGGGAACGCAGCACCTCAAAGTGGCTGCCTTGCCAATGGAAAGAGCAGAACCCAAGATGCTTTAAAAGAGAAAGAGTCCTTGTTCATGAGAATGGGTTTTGCCAACGGTATGACTGCAGTGGCTCCAAGAAAAGACACCATTGGTATTGATAAAGAAAATGTGTCGAGTGAGGAGTCCAATCCTTGTAAACAGACTGAAGTAGGCAACACATCCGGCAACACCCATGGCATTGGTGAAACAGCTAACTTGATTGATGATCAAGAAAGTAGTGGGACAAATGGAGCTAACAAGAAGAGTCAGCCAGCAGTTTCAAGGACTTCACTTCCACAGTGGACAGATGAACAGCTGGATATGCTAATGGCGTTTGACTGAGGTGATGAATCTCAAATATGGTTGCTGAGTTTGGCATTATCGTAATCAGGGAAGATGAAATTGATCTCAAAAGTGTACATACATCCTGTTTTCCAATGTTGATAACATGTCTTTAATGATAGGCATGAAAAACTTGGAGATTTTCATCTCATATGTTCTTTGCAAAGAAAAATCATAGAAATGAAAGACAGTCAATGTAAATCTGCATTCTGGTTATATGGCCATGTTAGAGGCGAATGGCCGGCTGCGGTCTCTAAAGTCCACCTGTAAAAACTCCAACGTTGTTCCAACACTCGCACTCCTGTGTCCAAAAACTGAGCATGCTTAGCCCAAATGCTGTTCCAACTTCCAACACTCCCCGCAGGCACATTTACACCCTCCTAGGGGCAAATTCTGCCGGGCGCAACAAATACCAAGGGCACTAAGTTGGAACAACGAATGAAGAGAATTTGAATTGCAGAAAAGAGAAAAAATGCCCAGTGCACTTCGACAGCATCTTCTTGCTTATTAATAAAAATGCAAATAGAAAAAATGTTCTGTATTTTGCTGGGTGGAGGGAGGACAACAATTGACATATTGGCAATTACTATCACGAAGAGTTAATTCCACGAGGAATTAAAACTTGGCCTTACAAGTAGTACATCCTGAATGAAAAACTCTAAAATAAACAAAACTGAACCATACTTCCATTAAGCAACAAAATAATTTCTGGACCGGAAAAACAATGAAAAGATTCTTGTATTTTCTCTCTTTTTGGAAGGTATAGATTCTCTTCTTAACTCCTAAATAAGACCCCAAAAAAGTCATTGTCAAATAAAAATGTTGCAGGATGTAGCAATCATCAACCTTCTGAAAGGGTACACAGCCATGCAGGATGGGAACCAATTCTTTGAGCCTCCAAGAAGTTTGCTTAATCTTGAATAACTATTGAAATAGCTTCCTTAATCTTTCAACGGATTGTGTTGCTCTTTTATTGGTTGGCTCAAGGACAAGCGCATATCTAAAATCTGCAGGGTAAAAACAAGATCAACCAAATGACTCGAAAAATTAAACCAAGTCAAACACGAGATGTACACCTAGAAACACTGCCAGGTGAATACAGCTCTGGTTCATTGTTATTCTCCACATGGTTTTTAGCTGTTGTATATAGTAACTTGCAATCTCATTGCAATTAGCTTAAAGAAGCACATTAATTCCTCTGACTCTAGCTTTGAAATACCATGATTCCAAACAATTTGAATGAAAAACCTTATTCAGATTTTTCTCTCCTTTCCCAAAACCTAATCTCAAACAAATTGCCAAAATTCTCAAACATTTCCAAACATTTTTGGTATCCAAACATGGCCAAGTAGGACCAAAGCTGAGTATGGGAAGCGCAAATTTAATTAAAAAGAATTTACAGGAATGGAGTTCAAGAAATTACCACCTTCCAAAATATGCCCTCAAAAAATGATAAAAGGCTTTTTTAAGGATAATGTACGCTCGATGGAGGAACTTAGATCTCTCTTCTTCAATACATTATTCCTATGGGCATTAACTGTTGATTTTAACTTTCATGGTTTTCTTGTATCTATTTCTTCTTCCTAACTAGGTGTTTCTCTTGCATACGTCTGGTGTACTTAGATAATGCCTTTTTTCTTTTTATATTAATAAAAAAATTTACTTATAAAAAAAGCATTCTTCAGATGGTAACTAGTGAACAAATGATGGGCATTATTCTGTCACAACCAATTTAAGAAACACCGATACTTTTATTTTCTACAAAAAGAGGGAGTAGTTTACCTTCAATTGCTTCCTTATAATAGCCTAGCATCTCTCTTGCTGTGGCTCTTCGTAAATAGGCCTTTACATTCTGAAGAAAGAGCAGAAAACAAATGTTGTAGCATATCAAATGACAGAAAGCACTCATATAAAGGAATGTCTCTAGTAGATTAAAAAATATCATGTATTCTAAAATGCATCATGGAAGAAATTTAAAGATGATACAGTTGCTATATAGGTCTCATTTGTCCAGCTACATAAATATTGAACCTTCCAAAGTATGCACGGTTAAGGAATATCTCTAGGAGCTGGAGCTTTCTTTTTTCATACTTTGTTGCTTAGGGCTTCGGTTATTGTAATCGATGGGATTAGTCCTAATGACTTTCATGCTGTTTTTCAGCTTTAGCTTGTAATCAGGTGTTTTTACTCTTGTATACTTCCTGTATACTTGGACTATGCCTAATTACGTGGTTTCAATAAATTTCTTACTTATAAAAAAAAAGAGAAGATATGCACGCACCAATGTCCTTAAGTTATTTATACTGCCAAACTTCAAATCCAACATATATTAGGATTTGGCAACATGACACAATGGACAGAACATTGTGGGTCAACTGGAAGCATAACCCTCATAGTCATCTTTCCTGTGGCTGGTGCTGTACTTTATTTTTCAGGTCAATCATACCTGAACAGTAGCCTGAAAAACATTATGCCTACCATTTTACACTACATTATGTACACCACAAATTATCACTGATACAAAACAACCAGAATTTTTATCAAGGGATTCATATTTACCGTTTAAGTCATTGAGTGAATTATCTGAGAAAAGTTTTAGGGCTAGTTTGGATAGCAGAATACTCCACTACTATTCATTATTTTATCATTACTTTTCACCTGCTTTTCACTACTATTCAATATTCTATCATTACTTTTTCACTACTATTCACAGAATATATGAGATCATCTCACTACCCAAACGCAACCTTATTCTACTTGTCAAAAGTAAAACTTTTACAGATAAGTCAGTCAAAGACAAACAGCCTAAATCAGCGCTGAACTTAAAAGACCTGACCATATTAAATATAAACCTTTCTTGGAGATCTAGCATCGACAAACTGGGTATTTTTCTATTTTACTTGTTAAGACAATGTAAAGCCCTAAACCCTCACACTAAAGATTTTTCCCGAAGAAACATTTTACCTTTTTATCAAGAGTGATAGCTTGAGTACAATCTGCCTCAGCTTGAAGGTAACTGTATGCACAGAAAGGAGTTGGTCAATCACATTTAATAATAATACATTGATCAAGCTCCACTCCCGAGAATATAATTATACCTCCCCAGTTCCAGATATGCTAAAGCCCTATTACTGTAATATGTTGCATTAGTGCCACTGAGTTTGATAGCTTCTGTATAAAAGCCAATAGCCTTCTGCCACTGCATATCCTTGAATGCTTGGTTGCCCTAATTCACAGAACCCAATAACACATACAATTTAGGAAAAACATATCCAAGATTCATTAAAAAGAAAAACGGAGAAGAAAATTAAAAAAAAAAAGAAAGAAAATAATGAATACATTTTTTTTTTATTAGCACCAGGCATCCAGAACAGCGTCCCGACTAATCCTGGGGGTGCACATGCCCTTGGCAAGAAGTTTCCCACAAGTGCACCTCGGGTAATTCAAGGGGAAAATCCCCCAGTTCGATGGCCCCTAGAGATTGTTTGCGCCCTAGGGGATTTGAACCTTAGACCTAGTGGGAATACCCCCAAGCCCAAGGCCTTTACCACTTGAGCCAACCCCTAGGGGTTTGAAAATAATGAATACTAGACATATATAACCCTAATTAGTTGGGGAATAAATCTTAGTTGAATGAATCATCCTTTACCTTTTCTTTAGCAATCTCAGCAGACTGCTCCTTGCTCAGAACATTTCTAGATGATTTAGGTTTGGAAGCAGTATCAGCCTGCTCCTGCAGAGATGTATACATGGTATGCACTGTATCTAGTAAAAAGCGGTCACCCCCATGCCTGGCTATCAAGGATACTGAAATAGGACACTTGTTGTGAAATCCTAGTGGTATTGTGACCTGAAAGGAGACATCAACAGGACAGAGATGATATTTGAGCAGCACACACCACTATATAACAGAGAAGTAACAAACAGCAAGCAATTAATTTTTTATATTAAAGGTTCAAGACACAGGAAAATTATGTATATCAAACCTTTTCAGAGAGAGAGAATCACCTGACAGCAGCCTGATATGCTAGCAATACTCAATAAACTACATGCACGGCTCTGGTAGTCCTCTGACAAAATCTCCTTCCCACCAAGTTTTGGAGAAGTATCAGCAATGGTAGGGATTACCAGAATTCCATCATCCTAAAGGAAACATCAAATATCGAAACAAGAATAAATAAAAGTGACTAAAGAAAATATAAAAAAAATACCAATAAAAAGTAACAAGGCAGTAATTTACTCGCAGAAAGTTCAAAAAATGCAATACCCGCTCTTCCACTTGAATTGGTAAAAACCCAATTGCCCCCCAAAAAGTTGTATAGAAATAAAAACAAATAGATAAATAAACAAATAAAAAAGCTTTATTCTCAAAAAAGAATGACTAAAAGCAATATCAATTGGAAGTTCGTGAATAGATACTATAAAGTCAATACTCATCTCAGCGATGTACAACTTAAGTGTCCAAATTAGAAACAGACACTATTCTATTATTACCTATAAAAAAAAAAAATAGAAACAGACACTTCTACTTCTATAGAGCTATCACCTTCAAAAGGGAGTGCATAGCTGACCGCATTTCATCTCTGATTGATTTGTAGCTTTCAAAAACTGTATCTGGCATCTCAAGTGTTCCAAATATTTG
Organism: Juglans cinerea; assembly: GCA_961763995.1. NCBI lineage: Eukaryota > Viridiplantae > Streptophyta > Magnoliopsida > Fagales > Juglandaceae > Juglans > Juglans cinerea. The sequence goes on from CAUIVZ010000016.1 coordinate 16,840,114, forward strand.
TGATGAGATCGCAGGATCCAAAACAGGCTTTACCGAACTAATCCATTCCGCATGATTACGTTTGAACTCGTGTCTGCATCAAAGTGGGTAAAGATGAACCACCATTAACAAATTCTCCAGGGAACGGTACCAATATAAAGAACAGACTGAATCAATAGACACCACATACTACTTAGAGAAGAATGCAGCATCCGAGTAAAAAGATGCCAACATATACAGATATCCTTTGTTGGATTAAATATCAGGACAAAACTAGGGGCAATAGGGTTGTAAGGAACAAGACTAAGATAGGTCCGAATCCTTTAAACTCAAATAAAGGAAAACGGAAAATCGGATTCGGCCTTGTTCCTATACCCAGATCCAGAAGAGTATGGCAAGTCAAAAGGAAGTCTGGGTTATTTGAAGTGGGTTCTACGTCGGGTATCGGCGTAGAGACATCTGCAATGGAATGTCATTCGCCTTAGGTGACTTCTGTACTCGAACAGACTATGGCTCCCTCATCGGAGTTGAAGGAAAATGGTCTCAGACCATTGGTGAAGGGACCCACTGAAGTTGCACATGAAGGGTCACCAAAGGTAAAGGGACTTGATGTCATACCATTGGAGAGAACCAATGGAGTTGCTGAGGAGGTACGGGATTTGGATATTGATTTGGCGTTGGTGCAGTTGGATACTATGTCTGGGGATATTGTGGCTCCCCTGGTCTCTCTTCCTCCAATAGCGGATTGGATTCTGCCTAAAGTTAACGAGATTCAGCAGTTCGTGGGAATTTCACATGGAGGATGTGAAGACCAATTTAAAGAACTAATTACGGCGATCGAGGCAAGCCACGCGCTTGAAACCAAATCAAGTTTCAAGAAAAGCAAAGAGTTACAACGTCTTTTTTCGGGAACCAACTACGACGCTAAGGGTGGTAGCTCATCTAGAGGGAAGTCTAAAGGGAGGGCATTGTGAAGACAGGAAAACAAGGGGTTGGGGTGGGGTTTTTGGGTAGAGTTTTAGTTCTACGGAAAGCAAGGGGTTGGGTCGGGCTTGGTGTATTTTGGGTTGTTTTTCATTGGCTTTTTGGGTTATTAGGGGTTTTCTATTATGGGCAAGGTGTTCTCTTGTATACATTCAGTGTACTTGGTTATTCCTTTTGATATATATATATATAATATTTTTACTTATAAAAATATATATATATATATCAGGACAAAATATTTGACTAGTGAATTTAAATCCTCCTTCTCCAAAAAGAAAAAGTGGATCAGAGTACAGATGGGAGTCACCAGAATAGCTGCCATCTCTTTTTGACTAATCACATCAACAAGATTGAAAAAGGCACAGCAACAACTGGCATAAGCAACCACATCATATCAACTCCTATACGGGACAGCTCAACAAAGGAAGCTGCCCACTGCCTTTGAAGACCTACAAAGTCATGCAATGGCTAATTGAAAACCCATGCATGATTTGGCTTACAACAGATTATGCTGATGCCATTTGACACTTCTTGTAGGCTTGTGTAGTTTATTCATACTCTTGTTTTCAGTTCCATTTGTTGGTTAGGCAGATTGTAGTAATCTCGGAATTGCAGGACGTGGGCTTCCATAATGGTCCATGAGTCCTATATGGACATTCTCATGTTATTAGGCTTTTCTTCGAGTGACAATTATTTTTGTTTTTCATTTAATTTTTTAAATAATTGTTCAACTTATCGGGCTTCTACCCGTGGTTTAGAGTAGTTGTTAATTCTGGATTTGTAAAGATCTATTGAGTCTCAATTCTCTACTGTTAGAAGAACTGAGCTTATAAATATAGACAATTATTCTAGCTTAATGAAGCATCATTTATAAGTAATCTTTCTCACCTTTGTATCAATATAAAAACAATTATATGTAATCAAGAAGCAAGCTAACCAGATTCTCATATCCTGACTGATTGAACTTCCCTCTAACTTTTCTCTAAAACCTTCCTCACTCCGAAACTAGCATGATGGGGTGGGAGTTTTGGCTCCTCCCCCCTCACTTCCTTCCTGCCCTCATTTTCAGTCTGTTCTGTTTTGTTAGTATTTATGTGTTTTTTTCAGGTCTAATAAAGAAGGAATACTCTTTGGTTACTCTTTCCTCTCTGTTTTTTCCTTCTAGTCTCTGTTTTTCAGCTTCTCCCTCGCGATTCGTTGAGGAATCTTGAGAACCACTGGAGGTGATAAGCCTTTGCTTTGTTTCGTTTTGAGGATCGCAATCCCGGAGTCGGTGATGAGCCGCGATGGAGGACGCTGGAGGTGGTGTGCAGAAAACTCTAGAACCCGGCCGGCCGTATGTGTGACCCGACTCGATCAGAAAAACGGGTTGAAGTAAATTGCGGGTCGAACCCGCTGAAACCGACAAGCAGCGGGCTTTGAAGGTTGTCTCCAAGGCTCTGATTGAGAAGAACGACAAGGACCGCGGCACGTACAAGAGGATTTGCTTCGGGCAGAAAGGCAAATCCTTCTGTTTGGCTTCCAAGCGAAAATGGGTTGGAAATTACCCATTCTTCCTGTGCTAAGCTGATGTTCCAGCCACACGTCCTTTACGCTTTCATCGCTAATATGATGTTATCGCCCTAACATCATCGTTTTTCTTCTTTTTCTGGTCTCTAGGTTCTACGCGGCAGAACTGATGTTGGCGTTGGAATATTTGCACTGTGGAGAGAGAAGCAAGGTTGGCTGAAGAGAAGAGTGGCTGCAACGGGAAGCCTCTGGAAGAAGGAAGTCGAAGGAGCGCCTCGAAATCGATTTCAATCTCTCCAAGAGATTATATACAAACCTCACCCCAGCTCGTCGATTTTGAACCCCAGCTCAGTCTCCAAACCTCACCCAGTCAATAAAAGGCGGTTCTCGCCGTTGCGGAGGAGTACGTTGGGCCTTGTGCTTCCAATCTCGGGTCGGGTCGGCCCAGATCGGGTTGTTTGGTTCTGTAGTCGGGTTCGGGTCGGACTAAAGAATGGATCGGATTACTCGGGTTGCAGCCCTACCGGTGCTTGTGCGAGGGTGGAGGGGACACTTGAAACCTAGGTGGAGGTGGCCGATGGTGGGGGACGGGCGAGAGGGACGGTGGTGGGAAGCTGGGCAAGAGGAAAAGCTGGGCGATGCTCATGCAAGAGGGAGTGGTGGCAGATGGTGGGAGAAGCTGGGAGAGACGGTGGAGGACCGATGCTCGTGCGGGAGGTGGGATGAGGTCGCAGAGGCCAATGTTCATGCGGAAGGAGCATGGGTGAAGGAGGAAGGAAAAAACAAAGGAAAAAAAAAAGGGTGGGGGGGCGGCAGCTGAAGTAAGAGATGAAACCCTAAGGGCTGCCCTCCACTATTTGCAAGCATGTTGGACTTTTGTTTAGGCTGGGCCATGTGTTTCTTCAGTCCATGTGTTGTTTATTTAGAGTTGGTGTGATTTATCTCCTTCTCCTCCTTTTAGAGGATGAGGGTTTTTGTAATTTTGTAATGTTGATATGTTTATTTATTAATAAAAGAAATAGACTATTGGACTTATGTCCATTGCAGGGAAACCCCTCCTCTTTTGGAGGATGGGGTAGTTTGGATACCCCTCCTTTTGGATGGGTGGTTGTATACCCCTCATTTTGGATGGGGTGGTTGGATACCCCACCTCCAAAAGAGGTGGGGGATGGTTTTATCTCTGTTTATTACAGAGAGTGATACTCTCTTATGAGAGTTTCTAGAAGTTAAGACAACGTTTGTTGCAAAGAAATTTGTGTGCGGGGAGGTGTACAACAGATGTGCAGTTTGGCTTGTATTCAGAGTTTTTCTCTATATTGACTTGTCACAACTCCTTATGGATGAAATGAAGTCTAACAACTCCTTATGGATGAAATGAAGTCTATTTCCTATAAATAAAAAAATAAAAAAAGAAGAAGAAGAAGTAAGCTAACCTGTGAAGAAACTGCATAACATTTGCAAGCAATCTCAAGGAAGAAATTTTCAATTCACCATTTGATTTCCTGCTGTGAAACTCTTTCAAGCTTGGAACTTTAGACTTCAGATAGTCTTCAACATTTTCATGTTTCAATGCTTGTCCTGAAGAAGTTTAATGAGGCAAAATGTACAGAAATTATACCATTAAATGTAGAAAAAAAATGACAAAAAAGGACATGAGGCAATAGCAGCAATGATAATGATGACACATCAGCAGCAAGAAGATAGAGAAGTTTTTGCTTAGGGGCACACAGCAAATTGACATACTTCCAAAAAGCTTCTCAGTGGATTTGATGACCACCTGAGCAACTCTGTCAACACTAATCTTTAAAAGTTGAAAGCAATCATCAGCAATGATAATTTGCCTGGGACTGCGTTGAACTGCATATGGAAGTTGCAACAGCACATGGCCAACACGGCGTAGAATATTAGGATCCTTGGCAAACCATCCTGCCAAGTTATTGCATAGGTTAATTAAAATGAAGTTACATGAGATCACTAGAGTGTATTGATGGCTAACTGCAGAAATCTATTTTTCCAGCCAAGCAAAAGGCAGTTCACTACATATGATCGCCAAAAGGAAACCGAGAATAGAACTAAACTACCAAGTATGACACCTACCAAGCCATGGTGACTGCATGCTAAATCACACGTAATGACTAAGTAACTCAAGGCATACCTTCTTATAATCACTATTAAACTGGGATTTCAAAGAGTATAAATGAGAAACCCACGGCCTATCTCAATTACAGAGAAGTTACATGCACTTGAACGAAAATGGCATTCACCTATTAATGGTGCAAAAATTATATATATATTTTTTTATATGTAATGGTGCAAAAATTATATGAATAGCTTTTAGTGTCCAAATTCAATTAACGGTCGCTTATTACAGAAGTAGAATTAACTACTCATGGCATTTTATAAGGCTTAAAACAGATGCATGGAATCTTAACTTAAAAAATATTTTTTTTTGTAAGTAGCATTAAGACTTAACTTCAAAAATATTTTTTTGATAATTTAACTTAACTTCAAAAATATAGGGAGTGAAAGGCATAAACTGTGAGTGATACGAATCCATCCCCATTAATCCCAATGTACAATGACTTGAGCAAACTGAACCTAGATCCTCATACACGAAATCTTTTCCTTGCTGAACCGATATTTTGAACACAGAAGGAAAACCAGAATAGAACTACTACCTTTTATCCACATCTAAACTATCATATGCAAACTAAAAGTACATACATATGTTCCATTTCTCCAACTAAGGGGAAAAGAGGACAAAACAAATCACTAGTCATAGGCAAAATAAATATAAGAAGTAAAAGGGCTCTCTCTCATCAACTTGACACAAATTAACAGAACCCAGACAATGAAAACATTATATGCATCTCCTTAAAATGGCCAGGATATAAAAACTATGATACATATCTACATTAAGGTAGCATACAGGATTGTAGCCATGCATACCAATTGTATCAAGGCTTGTTGAAATAGGAATAACGCCCACATGAGAAACAGCCCCGTGTGAGGGTCGGAATCCTAAAATGCCACAAAATCCAGCAGGTATTCTCACGCCACCAACCGTATCAACACCTGCCATATACTGTTAGTACGAAAGGCATGACCATATGCTAAAGGAAAATTCTATACCCCACACTACCATTCCACTTTCATCCCACTATGGTGAGGTGGCATTGCCCATCAATCTTCATATTTATTCTTTAAAAAAATAAATGATCATCCAATGGTGATAAATGTGCCATATCTTACATAGTGGGGTGGGAATGTGGTGTATAGCATTACTCTATGCTAAAACAAATAGATTGCTCCAGAAGTTAAAATATGATCAAGCATCAGATAAGATCTATCAACCAATTTTAAATAGCTTTTGAAAGAAAAAATATAACATATATGAGTGCCAGAGAGAATGAAACTTTAGTACTTGAGAAGTATACAAAAGAAACACCTAAAAAACAAGAGGACAAAAACTAATGCCTAATATCCAATTTATTGACAGATTCCAAAATGATAACTGCATTCACACGAGTGATAAAAGTCAATAACCATGAAAAGGACCACGTTCCAAAAGCAAATTTGATCTTGCAGACATAGACTTCCCGACTAGGATACTCGATCAAAGCATAATTAACATTGCTGGTGCAAGCATACTAATTAATACCCATTCAGCACGCACATCAATACTGGCCCAGAGATTAAACTAAAATTTTCATTATTAAGAGATAGTTCAAAGTTTCATCCGCTAAAGTCGCCATAAGTATGGAGTAATTCAAAGTAAGCAGCTAAATATTTCACAGCAAATATAAATAGCTTACCAGTAATTCGGTAACTTAGCATCAGTAATTCTATGATTTTAGTTGAAAGTGCAACACTTGCTTGTTAAGTTCCACTAGGCTCCACCATAATTACCCATATAAACATATTCGCAGAAGCACATATCAAAATTGAATTTCAAGGGTTGAAATAACAAAGATAAAACTTAATATTACCTAGTATTCATATTCAAGCTATAATGTTGATGACCTTGCGGCAAATGGAAATAATAATATCGTTAGCATCTGGTATTTCACACTTATTATTAATGTAAAGAAAGTTTTTCTTTTGTTTTTTTTTTTCATTTGTTTTTTTCCTAAGGAAACAAAACTTATTTTAGTTCCTAAAATTCCCAAGGGTGCAGAACGCATCCTTTGACTGTTAAAAAATTGTTATAGGTATTTTGGTTGTTTTGAGCATAATTTAATTGTGCCTGCCTAGATAGAAATTACAGTCAATTCAACCAATTAAATATTATGATACCCCATTCTGATAAGTGATAAGGGTAGGCGGTGTATAGGATCCCACATTGCTTGAGAATGAGAAGTTCTTGCTCTTTATAATGTCTCAATGGAGCTCCAATTGTATCATTGACTAGTCCTTTTGGAATATTGGTCATGTGGCCTAGGCCTTCTATTGGGGCATTATAAATGATATCAGAGCCTATCACAACCAGAAATGTGGGACTTAAGCCGTGCCACCTACGACGGATTGGCCCGATGAGGACATCGGGAATATAAGGGGGGAGATTGTGATGCCCCATTCTGATAAGTGATAAGGGTAGATGGTGTATGGGATCTCACATTACTTGGGAATGAGAAGTTTTTGCTCTTTATAATGTTCCAATAGGGCTCTAATTGTATCATTGACTAGTCCTTTTGGAGTATCGGTCATATGGCATAGGCCTTCTATTTGGGTATTACAAATACTTTGGGCATCAACTAAAACAAAAGAAACTTTTGATGATGAGGAATCCTAGAGACCGTACAGATGGAACATGTCTTTTACCTAGTTAAATCCCAGACCAGTGTAATATGCCTACATCACACTGATCAAGTACATTATTGGCTTTTCACCAATGGGTCATGGACCTTAGAACTGAAACAAACGAAACTATATAAACCAAACCAGTGTAATAACTCTACCTGCCTTTCATCTTTGCAAAAAGAAAAGAAAAGAGGAAAAAACTAAGATGACAAGAAAAGAAATGGAAATCAAAACATAAGAAATTGAACCCATTAGCATTAAAGAAATCAAATAACCAAGTTTACCGCTAGAGGCTTCTAGTGAATTTTTTAAAAATGGATAATGTATGTGCTGAGACTTAAGAAAAAATCAAGGGAAGGGCATCGGTTGTTGAGAGTTGATAAGAAGCTCACCCAATGAGAAGTCAACAAGATTAGCAGCTACAGCCACAGCAGCCCCACTAGAGGATCCACCTGGTAATCTTGCGGGTGCTGCAGGATTGGTGGGTGTACCATAATGCTTATTTTCTCCACTAATACTGAAAATAAGACATGCCAAAAAGATGTCACTACTAAAATCCAAACAAAAGCTAGAGAGGGAGAGTTTGGAATGGCACTTTTCATATTTTTATTTTTGTTGCATTCACCATCCTCATATTTGATACTACTCCCAGAGTAGTATCAAGGAGAGTGAGGGAGGGAGGGAGGAGAGAGAGAGAGAGAGAGAGAGAGAGAGAGAGAGAGAGAGAGAGAGAGAGAGAGAGGGAAGTATAATTAAATAAAAATAAGTAGACAGATGAAGACAAACTGTACCCTAAGCAATATACATTTTTACTAAGTTCAAATAGATGTTTATCATAGCAACAAGAAGGATCAACAGTACACAGCCCAATGTAGAATTGCAACAAATTGAGTACTAGGCAGATACCCATATGCTAGTTCATCCACAACAGTCTTTCCAATGCAAGTAGCGCCTCCTTCAACAAGAGCAGTAACCGCAGGAGATGTCCAGGAAGCTTTTTCATGCGTCTTCACCCAGTCTGGATGGCCAAATCCAGTCACATGTCCATCAATGTCAAATCTGATAATTACAATAAAAGATTTAATAAGTTATAAAGGCTTTTGCCACTTATGATCAGTGTTCACAAGAGCACAAAAAATAAAATAAAATCAGAAATCAGTAGTGCAAATACAATCAACGTTCATGACTATGGCCAAAACAGCAATGATCTTCTCTTTTACTTTCCTCAGCAACCAGAAAAGAGTTAAAACTAAAGAATGACAAACCCAATTAACAGCATCTTTAATCAGGACTGAAAATAACTTGCTTAACTGGTCGCAAAAAAAATTATTCATTTATATGATGCTCGCTAAAAAAATAAAATAAAATTAATCCCCAACTCAACTCAGCTAAAAATCCAATTACATGGCGTAGTTGGAAATTGAAATAAAACCAAATAGCATAAAATGTATTAAAATTTGTGTTCTCATAGCTTTTTTTATTCAAGTGATAGATTTAACATCCCATAAGAAATCGATTCCAAAAGTTGGCGTTGCATTATTTACTGCAGGAACCCGAAACAAAAACAAAACCTCAATTCAACCAAGTCTACTAGGACCTTGAAAAACAATCACGTAGGCTACTCCGTAAACTTTCCACTAATTCAAACGACAGTAACACAAAAGAACAGAACTTCACCACTTTTTTTCTCTCTTTTTTCCTTCCCTCCCAACTTTTCTCAGCAACCAAGCAGAACGGTGAAGTATAAAGAGTCCCCGAATGGAGCTAACTCTTTACATACTTCAAGACCCACGAACAGCATAAACCACAAGCATAGCAACTTTCCTACTTTATATGTTCAGTCCCCACCCCCCCCCCCCCCCCCCAAAAAAAAAAAAACAGAAAAATAAGACAGAAACAAAAACAATATCAATTAAAACAATAAAGATTTGAGTTTGAATAAAATGAGATTACACGTCGGAAACAGCGAAGGTGAGGCCAGTGAGAGGGTGGGGAGCTTTGGGTGGAAGCGGTGGAGGAGGAGGAAGCAGCTGAAGCTTCTCAATAAATGCGCCGAAGTCTTCCCTGATGGCTTTCTTGAGCTTTCTCGTTACAAGCAGAATTCCAGCCAAGCCCAATCCCAGCAGCACCCACAGGTTGGCAGATTGAGAGGCCATGTCTATTGAATTTCGGATGATTATTCTCTAAACCCTATAATAGAATGGGGGACGCAGGAGGGTTTTAGTAACAGAGACGGAGGGACTGGGAGAGGATAACACAGTAGTATTTTGTTGTGTAGCAAACTTAATAATAAAGCAATTCGCCTAAAAAAAAAATAAACCAGTCTTAAATTTAATTAAATTTTAATTAAATCTTCTGAATTTTTTTTTTAATTTTTTCAATCTTTATTAATTTCATGCATCCGTATACAAATAAAGTTTGAATGAAAAGCATAAAATTAAGATAAAAATAATAATATTAAGTAATATAATATAATAGCAAGAGGGTTGCATAAAGAGTATTAATAATTTAATTCCAAGATTAGTTATATATATTTTATATATTATTGGCTTATTATCATTTTATCCATTATTTATGTTATCTCAAGTTTTTGTGTTAATTATTTTATTGGATGAATACGGTTAAAAAAGGAGAATTATTTTGTAATATATATATATATATATATATATATATTAATTTAATTATATTTTTATGTGGAGGATAATTGATATTGAAATTTTAAAATCTAGTTCAAGTTGCATTGAATCAAATTATATGAACGTAGGTGAGAATAAAACTATAGTTTATCGTTGGAAACGTAATTAATCTAAGATTGTTATTTTTGCTTTTCAATTTTAAGCACATATTCTTGTGTGTAAGGATGATAAAGTATAATTATTCTTTTTAGTTTCGATAAAATAAAGAAATAAAATAAAGTTTTGGCTCCTCTTATTGTTGGTAGAAAACTATGAAACTTTTTACTTGGTTCACAAGCCTAGCTACAACGTGCCTACAATCAATTGATGTGGCTCTTTTCTTTTTATTTGAAAGGACCTAAGAATTTCATTAATGCAATCAAATAAAACATGACTTGTCAAGTTGAATCACAGACAACTTCCTGGGATCATCCTCAATCCACACATACTCATTTTGTAAACACGTGCCTAGTTTTACAACAATATTAGCAGTTTGGTTGCCTCCTCTTCTTACAAAGCATAGTTTCCAACCAATTCTAAGCGAAATCATCATTGCTCCCATTAACCCCATCAACAACTAGTTTTGCATCGCCCTCGAAAAGCATCTGATGCAAATTCATCTCTTGGCATAGTTGAATGCCTCTGATGAGAGCATAGCACTCTGCTGAGAATGCAGAACAGACATGCAACCTTGGAGCAGACACCACAGTCTCAACCTTCCCCTTGCTATTCTTACCGTAATACCAATGCCCATTAACCTCTTTTCAGAATCATAAGCAACATCAAAATCGAGTTTACAAAAGGGGTCAGTTGTGGATTCCACCTCATCTCAATTACCTGTCAAGGAATGCTGTCAACATTAGACATTGAGCACTGATGTATATCATGAAATACCTCAATATCATTTAATGCAGATCTAAGTAGAGCAGATGGGCTATTAAACTTGTTATTAAAAACAAAGCAATTCCTTCTAGTCCACAGTTTGTGAAATATAGCAGCAGCTTGATCTAAAAGCACATCATCCAATCTGCTGAGTAAATCACCCCATACCAGTTTAAAGTCATGATAGTTAGAATTCCATTTCCTTAGAAGACTATCCTTATCCCCCTAAACATCGATAGATGTAGGGCAGTTCTAAAAAACATTAATTATTGACTCCTCATCCCTCTTACAAACTGGACACAGCTAATCCTTAACTCTCAGTTTTTTCTTTAGCATCTGCTTTGTAGGTAATATTTCATTTAGTGTCTTTCAGAGAAATTGTTTAATCTTCCATAGAACCTGCAATTGCCATAACTTCCTCCATACCACCTCAATAACCTCTCCATTCGATGACTCTCCTTTAGACTGCTTTGACAATACATAATCTAGGAAATAAACACTTTTAATTGAGAAAACCCCATTTGTATTCCTGAGCCAAATCAGCCTATCACTGATATCCCTCATGTTGAGAGGAATACTGCAGATGAGCTTAGCCTCCTCTGAGTTGAAAATGCTTTAACTAAATTAGTCTTCCATCAGCAAGTAGCACCATCAATTAACTCAACAACTATAGAATCTGCATTCAGCTAATTTATAGGGGTTTGATCTTTATAAGAGATAGATTGTGGGAGCCATCTATCATGCCAAACTTATATGTTGTGCCCATTTCCTACTCTCCAAACTGCACCTGCCTTCACCAAGTTGATAGAGGGACCATATGCTCCTCCATATATGAGAATAAGAGGATCCTAGTTTAGACTCCAAAATGTCATAGTTCTTGAAATATTTACTTTTAAAAATCTATGTCACCAAAGAATTAGGATATTGAAGTAATCTCCACACTTGTTTAGCTAGTAGTGCTCTATTAGAACTATTTAAATTCCTAAAACCAATGCCACTTTTGTTCTTAACCTCCCTTAATCGTTCTCAACTCCTCCAATGAATGTTGTTTACACCTCTCTTATGGCTCCACCAGATTCGAGAAAACATGACTTTAATTTCCTTTATCAAAACAGATGGCAATCTGAAGACACTCATGGTGTATGCAGGGATAGCTTGCAAAACACTCTTGATTAGGATTTACTTTTCTGCATGAGATAGCATGTCAGATTTCCAACTGTTTATTCTCCTCCAAACTTTCTCCTTTAGGTGTCTAAAGGTATTGTACTTTGATCTCCTTACCATTGTAGGCAAACCTAAGTACGTATTATAGTTCCCACATAGCACTCCATTGGTGGATTCATAAATCAACTCTCTTTCTTTCGGATTTGTGTTGGAGCTAAAAATAATAGAGTTTTCCTTATTCATTGTCTGACCAGAAGCACATCCATACAAACATAAGATATGATTCACTGAACATTATTCTTCTTGTTTTGCCCTACAAAAGATGGCACAATCGTCTGCAAATAAAATGTGGTTAATGGACATCCCACCCCTTGAGGTAGCAACACCTTTAATGAGTTCATTCCTCTCAGCTTGTTGAAATAGAGAATTAAGCCCCTCGGCACAAAGAAAGAATAAATAAGGGGACAAGGGATCACCTTGTCTTAGGCCTCTTGAAGGAAAACTAGTCTTGCCTTGAATACCATCCACTTTAACAGAATATGACACAGTTTTGACACAGAGCATAATCAGATTAGACCATTTCTCACCAAAACCCAGCTTCAACATAATGGCCTCCAGAAAATCTCATTCAACCTGGTCGTATGCTTTGGACATATCCAGATTAATAGCCATGCTACCCATCTTACTTTTTTGTCTTGCCTACATAGTGTGTAAGAGTTCATAGGGCACCATAACATTGTTTGTAATGATTCTACCTGGAATAAATGCACTTTGGTTCTAAGAAATTACCAAAACCAACACCTTTTTTCTTTTTCATTCTGTTTGCCAAAACTTTGGATATTAACTTATACAACACATTGCATAAGCTAATAGGTCTAAACTCATTCATAGAAGAATGAAAGTTTACCTTAGGAACCAAAGCAACAAGAGTGTGATTTAAACTTGCAGGCATAACACCATTCCTCAAGAAATCCAAGACAGCTTGAGTAACCTTCATACCTACTATCTCCCAATGATCTAAGAAAAAATCAGCACTAAATCCATCTAGTCCAGGTGGTTTAAAGGGAGACATTTGTTTTAAAGCAAATAACACTTCCTCACTAGTGAACTCCTTTTTAAGTCACGCCTTATAGCTTCAGAGATTCTAGAATTCATCCCATCTAAACATTGATTTATGCAATCTCTAGAAGGAAAAGTAGAGAGAAATACCTGTGAGAAGTGTTGCTAGAAGCCATGCATTATTTCTTCAAAATCTATTAGCACCACACCATCAGTATTCATAATCTTTTTAATACAATTTTTCTTCCTTCTCTGGTTGACATAAGCATGGTAAAATTTGGTGTTCATGTCACCATTTTCAAGCCAATGTCTCTTAGCTCTTTGCTTCCATTTAATATCATCTTGATCCAATTGAAAATCAATATCATTCTGAAGTTGTTTCTGAGCGACCATAGAACTCGGTGTCTCATTTTCTTGCAACTGTGCTAACAATGTAGATTTGTCTTTGATAGCCTTTATTCTCTCTCTATCCATGTTCTTGCTCCACTTCTTAAGGCCCTTTTCGCAAGCTTCAAGTTTTGCCTGCATAGATTCAAGGATGGTCCTCCCAGCAGTCCCTTTTGCCACTCTATTGCTACCAATGAAGTGCAACCCTCTTCTCTCCCCCAATTGAGCTCATATTGGAAACTACCAGGACCTCTTCTTTGTACAAGCCCAGACGGGCCACAGTCTAACATTAAAGGTCGATGATCAGGGCAAAGAGCAGCAAATGTTTCAACTCTAAAGTTTATGTTACCATCTAACCAAAATTGATTAGCCAAAACACTGTCTAATCTCTCTTTAGTATAGGTGGCATCCTCATGCCTATTACTCCAGGTAAACTTCTCCCCATTCTAACCCAATTCATACAGATTTCCTTGCTCTAAAACATGTCTGAATAAGTTCATCTGATTCTCACTTCTCAAACAACCACCCATTTTCTCATCATTTGATAAAATCTCATTAAAGTCCCTAATGACACATCAACCTAAGCCATCAGGTTTAAAATATTTTAATAAGTCCCAGGCTCCTCTCATTTGACTAACTTCGGGATGACCATAGAAGCATGTAAGAAGCCAGCTATGATCACCAAGAACATCTTAGACTATAACGTTTATATGTATGGCTGAGTAATTTATTAACTCAATATTAAGTTTAAGGTCCTATTTCCACATGATCATAAGGCCATCACTTTTACCCCGTGCATCAACACCAATACAACTCTCATACTTAACTTTTGTTGCAATAAACTTAGGACGACTAACAGACATTTTTGTTTCCATTATGAACACCACCTTAGGCACTTTAGTCTTCACTAGGGAGCAAAGACATTGAACTGTTAGGGGGCCTCGTTCACTTTCACAAAACTTTTCATCTCATCTCATCTAATCATTACAACTTTCTCAAATTCTCACACAAAATAAAATAAACAATTCAAAATTTTCAAATCCCAAAACAAAAGTAATATTAAAAAAATATATTCTAACAATATTTTATTCAACTTTTAACTTTTATCTCAACTCAACTCATCTCATCTCATTTCATCTCATCTTATTTGTAAAAACAAATAAGTCCTAAAATTTTCATAATGCTTAGTGGGGCTGGCACCCAGCCTCTGCCAATTCATTGTGTAAGACATCATTAGTTTTACCTTTCTTTGAAATCACTAAGTTTGAGAATGTAGCATCATTCTCATCAATTAGTCTTTTCCTATTATACTGAGCATCAAGGTGTAGAGCAATCTTACCTTGACCTCGAGCTCCTCCTTCATTTACCTCCTCCTTTCTAATTAGATTGAGCCTTTCCTCAAGCAGACACCTTCTCTTGCAGTACACTGGATGAAGTTGTTGGTGGTGAAGCTGTTAAGTCCTCACAGGATTGAGGAGCAAAACAATTGGGTCGTCCCCTCAATTGATCAAAACTGCTGGAACCCATTACCAAATCATTAGACACTGTCTGTACTAGGCCCAAAAGCCCATCGCGGCCCATCACCTTTATCTTATCTCTTCCAGCAACTGTACAATTTAAATGATCTGCTTTTAAATTCTCATTAACAACAACCGCCGAAATTTACTCAAAACAGTTGTCACTTCCCCTGGATAACTGATGCACCTTATCCCCACTTTCAAGACCCTGAACTAAACCACTGCTATCCCCTAGGAACTCTCCTTGTTTCATGGAATTTCCATAACCACCTTTCACATTAGCCTGCAAAACTTGCACCGCCTCAACACCCTTACACTGACCACCATGTTCAGAGCTACCAACAGATCCTTCCATCACAATATCCTTCTTCTGACAGTTACCTTCCTTTCCAGCAAAACTAGTAGTAGAAGATAATAGTGATAATCTGCGGCAGAATCCTCCCTCACGAAGCCATGCACTGAACTACATGGCATCCTTATCAGACCCAAAAACACCAGAAGGACAGCCAGCATGATCATGGACAAGCCACCCACACCGAAAACAAATCTTCGGTAATTTTTTATATTGGAATGAAACCCACAATTTACTACCTAGATGATGAATAAACCTTCCACGAGCAACAGGCTTATACAGAGAGATTTCAATTTTAACTCATAAGAATCTCCCCCATCCTGTTCCATCATCCGCCACATCAACCTCTAACACCTTGCCAACAGAGGCATTAATCTGCTCACACACTCCCTTGTCATATGTCCCAGAGGGAGGTCATGAAACTGCACCCAGAAAACCTCGCTTTCAAACTTGATTTGACCAGGTAGCAACATACCATCATATGGATGTAGAGGAAATAATGCATTGTCGAAAAGCCATGGACGTCCATCTAAAATCTATTACTTATCAGTATGCATAGCAAATGTCACCACAAAGACGTTCTAATCAACCTCTTGAAAGACAACCCTCTTACTAATCCTCCAAATTTTGGCCGTAGAGTTCGATATAAAATCCTTGCCCACACCTCGTTCACTGCAGACTTTCTCGATAAGACTAAGTTTACCTTTCCTCTTAATGTCTTCCTCCTCTCCAGAAGTAATTTCTAGAACTGCCTCTTCCTCCTCCGAGAGACGTAATTGCTTCCATCTAACTTTAAGATCTTCCATCACACGTGTACTGCCTCACTACCTCTCTGAAGAACTCAGAACATTACCTTTGAAATCGCCTAGGGCTCTACCAGAGTTGAGACTTTAGATGTACTCAACTATTAAAAATATAATAATAAGATATTTAGTAATCATCTATGTGGCTCCTTTTTTTTAATACTAAGTTTTAAGTGTTTCCATATGAAATTTAAACAAAATAGTCCCCCGCCAACCACGCGGCTCCCAGGCCTAGACTTTGAGGAAAATCGTGTCACACCTCCAGAGGCTCTACCCACCATTCAACAGCATCATCTCATGTGAGGACCTCTCTCTCTCTCTCTCTCTCTCTCTCATAGATTTGGATAAAAACTCAATGTCTATACCGTAGTTGTTGTCATTGCTGCCACCATCTAGATTCCGATGCCGCCACGCATAACTGCCGAATATGCCCCTCTCGAGCCTTTGGATAAGCCCCAAAGTTGCCCTCTCTCTCCCTCAAACTCTTATGTGCCCTAATTGTTAAAAACTTTATAGGTTGATTTGCCCCACTCCCTGCATGAAGCCTCCTATTGCCACTAGACCTACCATACCATGAACTAGACTATAGGTAACCTTGTGACTCTATTATAGTCTTCTTTGTTTTGATTGTGATATTCAGATCCTTTGTTTTTGTGTATTAGTTGAGCTAGTTTTTACACAGGCAAACTCTTATGAACAGATTATATATACATATAGATTACATCAATCATCCAACACAAAGTCATTGTTTTGAAATTACCATTCTTTATTTACATTCACCACATGGAATAGATAGATACGTGAAAAAAATCCAAATTTAATATAATTAATTTAAAGTTTGATTTCTTTGTTTTCTATTTTAGATTTTGAGTTTGAACAAATGTTGGCTAAACAATAAAATGTAGTTATCAGGCTAATACTTCAGCTATATCTGTATTTGGTTTGAAAGTGTGTGGTGTGTTCATGTGTGTAGGAATAGATAAAAATGATGGAGGCAAAAAGAATGTGGGTGTTGAAAAGCCAAGGGTGAGAATGACATTTTTCTTAGAAGATGAAGTAAGAACATATTATACAAGGTATGCAAACCAAATTGGTTTTGGCGTGACAAGATGAAATTGCAAAACAAGAGCTGGTGGGAAAGTTAAGTATTTCACCTTTACTTGTGTTTGCCAAGGCACATTTGTGAGCACATCATCGAATATCCTTAAGCCCGGATCGATGGAACATAAAGGTTGCAAAGCTAGGATCAATGCCATATCAGGTTTTGAACGAGAGTTTTGCTTGACTCATGTTGTGCTCCAGCATATGCATGTTCTTAGTCCTGGAAAATCAATATACATTAAATGCCATAAGAAGTTGGATAAGCCGATGAAGACAAGACTAGAATACAATGATATGACTAACATTCAATTGAGCAAGAACAACAATTCTTGCATTGCTTAGAGCATTGGCATTGGATTAGCCAAATGCCTTTTCATCTTCAAATTTAAATAATTTTATAAAAAGTTGACCTACATTGAATTAGCTAAGCACATTTCAAATAAAATCTGATCTACAGTCTTTTCATCTTTTTTTTCTAAAGATGAAAAGAACTGTTTCAAGTTCAAACTAATTGTTTATTATTTTCGGCTCAACTCCCGCGATTTCCTTCTTTCTTCTTCTTTCCTCTTTCTCTCCCGCGTCTCTTCTTTCTCTTCTTCTTCCCTCGGTCTTTCGCGTCTCTGCCTTCTTGTTCCCTTTTTCTCTCCCACGATTTTTTTTTCTCTCTCTCTTCTTTCTCTTCTTCTTCCCTCTCTCGCATCTCTGGCTTGCTCTTCCTTCTTTCTCTTCTTCTAGGGTTTTTTTTTTCTCTTCGCACCATCTTCGTCTTCCCTCTGCCTTCCTCTTCCTTCTTTCTCTTCTTCTAGGTTTTTTTTTCTCTTCTTTCTCTTCTTCTTCCCGTTTCTCTCCCGCGGCTAAAAACGCTTCCATCTTGTCTCCAGCACAGCATCGCAGCAGCTTCTCTCCAGCACGACAAGCAACTCGATAAAATTTGAAACTTTGTTCTTGATTTTATTGTTTGGGTTTGATGTTAATTAGGGGTTTTTCCTTGATTCTTCGTAGCTTATGATTATTTATGTATTGGGTATCGGATGCGTACAAGTTAGGCATTTTATTGTTCTTTTTTGCCTACTGTTTGAAGTTTGCTTCATTACTTTTGAATTAGAGATAACTCGTTTCTTGGAGGTGTGATTGGAAATTGCATGTTGTGTAATGTACTATAAAATTTGAGATAACATGTTGTCTTTAAAATTTGAAGGGATGTTGATAAGTGCACAATGTCAAATTTTGTTCAATCGGTAGCTAGATTGGGGCAGAATCTGATTCATATATAGAGAACCTACATAATTTTACAGTAGTGTGTAGTAGAATTTTGCAGAATTTTGAAAGGAATGATGAAAATGTATTTTGAAGGGATGTTGGGTTTGATGTTATTTATGATGAGAATCTGATTCAATCGGTACCTTTGTTGATATAGACATAGAGGATATATTTTATGCATAATGGTCAAAGTGATCTTCATAGGTGCCACTTTGTATCATTTACAATTATCTTCTTCCCATGTACCACCTAGAATCACTTGCCTTGCCATCAACCCATTCAAGCTCTGTTTTTAAGGGATGGAAAAGGTAAATTATTTAATTAAGGGTTAAAAAATAATCTTAAAAGTTTAAAACAGAACAAAATTATAAGAATCATTTGCCTAAAAGTCTGCCAGAAAAAATTTATATAAATAACTTTTAAATTTACCTACCATTTTGCATACCTCAATACAATAAGTACTAAGAATTTTTGTTCAAACTTCTCAGCCTAGCTCCAGATTTACCACTGATCTTTTGGCTTTGTACATGGCAAATTTAAAATCATCATGATGTGATCATCTGCAGATCCAATATTTTCTAATCTAGCCAGGTCCAAATCAGCTTAAATATTATAGAATCCAAATCATCTTTTCCATTTGCTAGCAATCCTTAAATAAATTAATGGATATCATATACAGTGTATACAAATTAATTTACCAATGCATGTACACTTGGCCTACTACATCAAAACTTGCTAGATGCTGTCCAAACCTTGCACCTCAAACGTACCCTACAGATAACTTGATCTACAAAAGTGACCTTTCTCTTGGTAACTAATGAAAGGATGCCTTAAAGCCAATTAAGAAAGTATTGGACTAAAAGTACTATCTTTTATGAGAAATGCTTTAGTCACAAACATATCATTTTATAAAAGTAATTTACTAATTCACTAACAATGAGTGCCAACCTAATGGTTGAGCTCATTATTATTACCTGGTCTTGGGTTCAATCTACCTGGGGTACGTCTTTCCATAGGAAATAGGTGAACACCTTTAGGATTCTTGCATGCAAATTAAGATGACCAAGTTATGGCAAAAGAATATCATCTAGCTACCTAATTTTATTCTTTTTTGTTTGAGTGCTGCGCTACTCATCATGCATTCTGTGTTGATGGAAATGGAGCGTTGTATTTGGCTGCTGTTTCAGTAGCTGTTGTATTTGGTTGCTGTTTCAGTAGCCTTATCTTTTTATGCAAATACCTAGTAAATGTTGTTTGTATGTGGCTGCTGTTTCAGTAGCATTGTATTTCTTGGTTCTCTGATATTTGTATGAGTCCAGTCCTGATTTTTGGATATTATACTTGAATCAAGGATGGATACCACATTTGATGAAAATCCCTTCTTTACCACTCTATTGCAAAGTGGTGAACAAGGTATATCCAGTACCCTAATGACTAGTAGCCATGAGAATATTGGACTCCAAGCAACACAATTGGAAGGTGAAAAAAGGCCACCTAGTAAGAAAACGCAACGAGGTGTGTCTTTCACCGTAGATGAGGACAATCTCCTCGTGTCGGCTTGGCTCAATATTAGCATGGATGCTATACGGGGGACAGATAAAAAATACTCTCAAATGTGGGAGAGAATTAGCAATTATTACAATGAGCATAAAAAACCTAGCATGGCAAATCGTTCAGGGGGTCATTGACCAATCGATGGTCGGTGATCAAAAAATGCACAAATAAATTTTGTGCTGCTGTGGCTCAAGTAGAATCTTTGCATCCAAGTAGTGCGACATAGCAGGATAATGTATGGGTTTCTAACTAAATTTCATTTTAAATTTTCTTGCTAAAATTATATTCTCATTCTTGTTATATTTGCATATTTAGATTGAAAGAGCTAAAATCATGTATAGAGAGACTGAAAAGGCCACATACAACATGGAACATTGTTGGTGTCTATTGAGACACCAACCAAAATGGCAGCAACACGTGTCCATGTTGTCAACTAGAAGGAAACCACATGGAAAACGCCCTGCTATGGCGGAGTCGACTCCACTAAGAGACGACACGATAGATGACAATGAAGAGGTCATTTTTGAGAGGCCTCCAGGGAGGAAGACTGAGAAAGAAAGGGAGAGAAAAAGGAAAGCTGCAGAATCTTACGATGCAGAATTTGTTGAGGCCTTAACTATAATGACAAATGATAGAGCTGTTTTCATGTTTGAAAGAAGACAAGCGACTAGTAAATTGGATGCTGATAGGGCTCAATTACTAGTGGAGAAAAAGAGGAGAAATGATACGGAGAATAGGAAGATCGATATGGAGATAATGAATATGGATCTTGCTGGCATGAATGGAATGTAACGAGAATATTTCTTGAATCTTCAAAAAGAGGTTTTTGAGAAATCAAGGAAGCGATTTTCATCTCCATCTCAATCTTCATCTTTTGAAGATGTGTAGCCTTTTGTTGGTGGGAAGTTTTGGGGTTGTAGCCTATGATATTTTGTGGTGTTTTGTTATTTTGGATCACAAATATGGGTGTGATGTTCATAGTTTTATATGTTGGTTACTACCCTATTCATTACTCTTATTTTGCATTAGTTGGTGATGATGTTTGTGAGAATTGACTTGTTGCATTGAAGATCGATGAAATTATTTTGATAATATTGATATCGTGTGATTAAATTTTGTTTATTGGATTGTGAAAATAAATATGATTGTTGGAGACTATAGGAGGTTATGAAGATAGAATTAATTAAAAAATAAAAAATAATTATAAGAATAAAAAAATAAAAAAATAATATTTTATTATTATAGAGAGTATGATGACTAATCCAATGTAGACTTTAAGTTTTGAATAGTTAGCTAAAAGTGAAAAAGTTACATATTCTTCAAAATTTGAAGAATAAAATAGCCAATCAAATGCCAATGCTCTTAGGCTAGAGGGACGTACGAGAATCTCACGTTTGGAGAGAGAGATGTAAGTAAATACATACATGAGATCAAATTACTTACAAAACTACTTTATGAGAATGTATACGCAAAATGATGGTTTTTATTATGTTATGGATGTTGATGATGAATCCAGATTGTGAAATATGTTTTAGCCGAATGTCGATAGTAGAGTTATGTATGAATCTTTTGAGGATGTTATAACTTTTGACAAAGCATACTTGACCAACACATATAAAATGAAATTTGCTCCTGTTTTGGGAGTTAATCATCATGCTCAATCAATTTTGTTTGGATTTGACATGATCTTCCGATAGGATATGAACATGTTCGTATGGTTGTTTGAATTGTGGCTTAAGTGCATGAATGGTTTCGCTCCAGAAGCCATAATAATAAATCAAGATAAGCTATGCAAATTGCAATTGAAAAGGTACTTCTAAAATCTCGACACCAATTTTGCTTGTGGCATCTAATGAAAAAAATTTCAGAAAATTATGGCGTATATGGCCAATATGATGATATCAAAAGTGAACTACACAGCTATGTTTACTTCATAATGAATATTTTTTAGATTTTTGCATCTTCTCCCAGTGGTATATTATGGAAAAATATTTTTGAGAACTTTGGGTACACGCTCACAAGTGTGTTTATGGCACATTAACCCATCATGAACTTGATAAGCATTGGCGGCAACTTCTAGATACGTTTCATCTACGTGATCATGTATGGCTTTAGTAACGATATTCTGAGTGAAATTTATGGGTGTAAGCTTATATGAGAAATCAATTTTGGGTATGAATGTCAACTATTTAAAATAAGTGAATGTATGAATGCATTCTTTGATTATTAATTCAATTCAAAGCGAACATTAAAGCAATTCGTAGATCAATACGATAATGCACTTAAATGCAAGATTGAGAATGAGGGTGCATGTGATTTTAGTTCCTTACACACATAAATTATGTACACAAGCTATTATCTCATTGAGAGGCAATTCCAAGAAACTTATACAAACGCTAAGATTAAAGAAGTTTGGGAGGAGTTCATGTGATGCCCCTAATCCCCGCTTGGGATTTGACTGTAACTGAATGCGGCGGGACAAGTAACACAAGATTACATACTCCTTGTACATGACAATTAAGATGCAATCCACCTAACATCTAGCAATATGCAATAAAAATTGTAGTGAAATTTTTTTTTCTACCTATTTAAGCATGGTGGCAAAATAATTAAGACACATGGTACCAATAAGTGCAAATATCCAAAAAGCTTTCATATAAGCATAAGCACTTCAAAATAAGAGTTATATTTTCCAAAAGACTTCCAAAACACGTAGTGTATCAAAAATTTATTTCTAAAACACAGGACCCTTCAAAATATTGTCTAATCCTAAAAATAAAATTTCCATCTTAAGTCTTCATGGCTTTTTAGGTTTCATCCTCTTTTCTAAGAATCAGTCATTGCCACAGTTTCTGAGTCGCTTAAACTCATAAATGAATTTAATTACTTCGGTAATCATTTGGTCTATGGTCTCCAGCTGCTCCTAGATGAAGGGCCCAGAAGAGCTCACTACCATCTGGTCTATGGTCTCATCATTTCGTATCATTTCATGTCATAACATAGCATATATTGGCATAATATATCACGTCATATCGTATCATGGCATATCATAACATATCATGTCATAGAGCTCAAATACCTTGTTTATATCATATAATTTGCATGATTAGATACCTCACGGCTCCCCTAAACACCATGTGTTTCCCGCTAATTACCGCATCAACCAACGATGCACTTGATTGAGGTGACTACGTCATAAATATAAACACATTCTTTACGATAGCTAGCTTATTTTGCCTTCACCGTATTACACCTACTAGATTTAGGTGCAACCTCACTTCGATATCCTTTCATAGGAATCATTCGAGACCCGCCGACTGTATTTCGTCGACCCAAGGGTCTCCACTTGACTTTAAACACTCCAAAGTGGACAGAAAGTTCCACTAAGGCATTTCTCATCCTAGCATTTGGGGTCATGATAAAACATATGTTGACTATTTCTTTTGAAAACATAAATCCAAATGCATGAGACATGAATATATGATGAAGCATTTATCATATTCATGAAACATGTAAAAATCAAATCATGTAGTTCAAACAATAGCATGCATCATGCATCATAGCTTGAAAATATTAGAACATGCGATATACATGTAAAAATACTCAAGCATCAAAATAGATTTTTAATACCTAATATGGCCTTGGCCGATTCATCCTTCCAAAACATGGATTTTCATCATCACAACTCATAAACTCATGCTTTCACACAATCTTATATCAAAACAAACATGGTTAGCATATACAATGTAAAACCGAAACCCTTACATGACACACTCGAAATTTTCTTCAACCAAAGCATCCCAAAACATGACATTTCATTACTTTAACCAAAACTGAATACATTTACATCAAGATAATAATATTAAAGCAATGAAATACGAACAAGAGTTCACACAACATATGAACTGAGTATATGCATATCATAAGGTGACAAGTTCAAGCAATAAAATACAAGGAAGAGTTTACAAAATATATACAAGTGTTATCAAGAGAGTAAGTTGAAAGTTTACTTACAAAAGTCCAATGAACACCTAGCAAGAATTTGAAAAGTGTAGTGGTATTAAAAGACATAAAACAAAACCCTAATCTCGAAATATTAATGGGTGTGAGTGTCTAAGAATTTTGAAATCTTTTTCTTATGCCAAAAACCCTATAGCCGAAACCCTTTGGAGGTTCAAACCCTAGTTTTCTTTTTAAGCCAAAACCGAACCTTACACTACCCTAGATCACGTGTTCATGTGTTCAAAACATCAAGAACATTTTGGGTTCCATCTTCCATGAAGAAAAACCTTAGTTTCTAGAGTGAAAATGTGTGTTTGTGTGAGAAAAACCTTAAAACCAAAAATGACTAGATGAGTTCTTCACTTGGTCGTGTTATGTGTATGATCATCATGAAAGGCTGAAAAGATCCTTACCTCTAAGTGCTATGCTCCTACTCAGAATATTGAGAGTGATATGCGAAAATGGTGGTAAGTTTAGTGGTGTTTGATTAGTGAGAATGCGAGAAAATGAAGATTTGAGAGAGAAAAAGTGGTGGCCGAAATACTCTAGGGAGACAAAAAAAACTTTTTGGGCAAAAGGACCTCTCCCTTTTCGGCTTCTTCTATATATAGTACTTCTCCTTACTTTTTCACCAACCAACACATAGGACAAGTGGCAAAACTTTCTTCCATCTCCCTCATGATGAGATAGCATGGGGAAGACCAAAGGGTGGCTTGTGCGTGTGCCCTTCTTCCTTCAAATCTGAAACTCATCTTGCCTCCATTTCCCATCTTGTCCTTCTTCCTTTGTCTTGGTTTAATCCACTTAGTGGTCAAAAGGGTCATTTCCTCAAAACCCTAATCTTCCTAAGATTTTTTTCCAATGCATGGGTGACATGTGGCGTGAGGAGTGTGTGTGGGTCTTGGGTGTTGAAACTGACATGCCTCCTTAGGTGACTTTTGTGTCATTCCTAAGGTAGCTTTTTGGGTCTCTTTCTCTCCCCCCTTTTTTGTCGGCTACATGCCTCTCTTTTTCCTCAAAAAGTATTCTAGAAACTCAATTTTTGCCTTCACTAGAATGACGCATCTTGAAACTCACAAAAACTCCTTCATCCTAGCTTGACATGTGTCCATGAGAAGCTTGTGTCTTACAAAAAGTGGCGCCTAAGTCCATCATCCGAAAATCCCTATACCCTTTTTGCCTCTTCCACTTTTTTATCTAAGGGTCCAACACATGGATGTCAAGTGTCACCTTAGTCCTTTTTCCAGAAAGACAAAAAACTCCTTTCCAAATGCCAAGTGGCGCCTCCTCATCCAATAGGTTAACTTGGGCCTTCCAAGTCCTAAATTCTTAATGGGCTGAATTCATATGGGCCTATTTCTTCTATTTTCCTTTTGTGGACATTTCTAACTTAAATCTCCAAGATCCAATCCAACAAAATAGAAAGTGACATAAATGGTCTTTCTAATACTTAGCCAATAGCCCAAATAAATAAATAAAAAGATAAATAATATCCACAAAAATCACGAATGAAATCTTAGCAAAAATCTAGAGTGTCATAGTTCGAATGTTTGCTATATTGTTGCATAGTGATGATTAGGTGCGAAAGCTCAATTTTTATATATCACTTGGCTGATCAAGTCAAAGTTATGGATGGATTCATTAAAATGACAAACTATATTGTGCACTTTAATGATGAAGAGTGCTAAATCAGCTGCACATGTCATTTGTTTGACTTCAAAGACATTTTGTATAGACATGCCCTCCATGTGTTAACATTTCAAGGATGAGTTATCTTCGAAATAAATCCTTGATAGGTGAAGAAAATACATGAAATGAGATTACATGCTCGTCTGAAGTAGATATGATGATTTTCGTTGTAATCTAAATGTACACCGAATGAATAAACTGAACAAGAATTTTTATAAAATATCTTCAATTGCATCAAATAGTGAAGAAGATTGATTGAAGTTAATGACTCAATTAAGTAAATTAAAACTAGAATGAGTTGATCAATCGCCCAATGTGTGATAGTAGTATACCAATTTATAATCATTTGATCGAGGCATTAGGGTGACAAAAGACAACGAAAAGTTGTGAAATCCTATCACGGCTTAGGAAAAGGGAGGCAACTTTCTAAGTAAAAATAGTTATTGGTTGAGAAAGCAATGAATCTATATTGAAATTAAGGAAGACTCAATGGTCTCATCAAAGTCAATTTGTTTGTATTTGGTATTTATAATCGAATTTAACTATTTGTGCAAGAATTTTGAACAGAAGAATAGGCCGCACCTAAATTCAACTATATGGTCCAAGTTTGGATCACCTAACTTGGCCATGCTTGATTTCCCTCTAGATTCTATTGTTCAATCAACTGTGGTATTGCTTGTTACTATTTTTATATAATATGGTTATTTGATATATATTAATTGTGGAATGTCTTAATGGGCTGAATTCCTATGGACATATTTATTTTATTTCCCTCTTGTGGGCATTTCTAACTTAAATCTCCAAGATCCAATCCAACAAAATAGAAAGTGGCATAGAGGGTCCTTCTAATATTTAGCTAATAACCCAAATAAATAAATAAAAAGATAAATAATATCTACAAGAATTGCAAATGGAATCTTAACAAAAATCCAGGGTGTCACATCCTCCCTCCTTAAAAATAGATTTCATCCTTGAAATTGGCACGTGATAAAACTTAAAATAATATTAACCACTTGAACTCTATACCTCTAACACTTGCTGCTGTGGAATCTTCTGATGACGACAGGGGTGGCACGCCATCCTCTCCTGTTACTGAATTTTGTGAAAAATAGAATATTGCGTCTAGGTCATAAGCAAAATACATGTTCACCCGTATCTCATTCAACTTATGCTCTATTTCAAGTTCCGTATCCTCGATAGGTTGGCCTTCTTCACGGAAACAAATACGATCCGTAGATGTATCCAAGGTCTCAAAAGGCTTGTACCTCATTGTGCGTTAATTTTATAGAAATACACGGTTGTTACATTTTTAATAGATACTTGTTTAAAATATATGATAATTTTACACTTTGAGCCTCCAACTAAGCGTCAAAGCCATCCCTCTCTCTCCATAATACTCTTATGTGCCCCAACTATTAAAAACTCCATAGGTTGATCTGACCCACCTATTGGGGAAGCCTCCCACCATCAAGAACAATTCCCATGAATCAAAATCAAACTAGAATACTTAACCCAAAATAAAAGTC
This sequence comes from Juglans cinerea, assembly GCA_961763995.1. Taxonomy (NCBI): domain Eukaryota; kingdom Viridiplantae; phylum Streptophyta; class Magnoliopsida; order Fagales; family Juglandaceae; genus Juglans; species Juglans cinerea. The sequence continues at coordinate 16,867,357 of CAUIVZ010000016.1, forward strand.
GAATGGACCCAAACAAAGACCAAGTCTCTTGTGATACCCCATATGATATGGATAATGGTAGGTGGTGTATGGGACCCCACATTGCTTGGGAATGAGAAGTTCTTGCTCTTTATAAGGTTCTAATGGGGTTCCAATTGTATCATTGACTAGTCCTTTTGGAGTATAGGCCATGTGGATTGGGCCTTCCATTGGGGTGTTACAAATGGTATCAGAGCCTATCCCAACCAGAAATGTGGGACTTGAGCCGTGCCATCTTCAATGGATAGACCCGACGAGGACGTCGGGAGTTTAAGGGGGGTAGATTGTGATACCCCATATGATATGGATAAGGGTAGGTGGTGTATGAGATCACACATTGTTTGGGAAGAAGAAGTTCTTGCTCTTTATAAGATTCTAATGGGGCTCTAATTGTATCATTGACTAGTCCTTTTGGAGTATAGGCCATGTGGATTGGGCCTTCCATTGGGGCGTTACATCTCTAGTTTGTGAAAACACTCATTGTGCTAATATAGAGCCTGATGTGAAACTTTATTCCCATGATAGTCACTTACTAGAGATCCGACATAGTAACTACCTGCTAAAAGTAAATCTATAAAATGATATGTTTTTATATAACACGTTAAATTTTATAATAAAAGTAATTTTACAATCTGACGTATTACATTAAGCCACGTCAATTTATGAATTTACTTTTGTAAAATTTCTTTATAACAAAAGCATTTATTACTTTAAAAGATTTTTTTATTACTTCACCCGCCCTCTTTGTTAGACGGGTATTGCCCATCTCCAAACGATATAGAAAATTTGTTGTTGCATTATAAGCCCTATTTAGATAGTGACATGAGAAGATATGATTTTATATGAAAGTTAAATAAAGTATTATTAGGATATTATTTTTTAATATTATTATTGTTTTGAGATTTGAAAAGTTGAATTATATATTATATTTCAGTGCTTCTACGTACAGTCGATATATACAATCGGTATGCAGTTGTTTACGGCACGTGAGATTTAAAAAAAAAAAAGGACATATTGAAGCAGAAGAGGATAAGAAGCCCGCCAGCTTGTGCATTGCAAACATTTCGTTGCAATTTCACACTAGTAGTTGAGCATCACTATCTCTGGGTTGAGCATTGCTGCAAGGGAATAACATCCCAAATGAGATTTGCCATTAAGAGCATCACAATAGTACACTCCCATTGCAATCTAAACAAACTGCTTTCACACTAGTAGTTGAGCATCGCTGCAATTTCACACTAGAAGGCAAAGCCTGCCAGATCTTTTCCCCAGATCTCTGTCTCTGAGAACTCTTTGCAAGGGTCTGTGCTTGGTTGGTTTTGGTCCCTTCCAAGCTTGGCATATGTTAATTTGTCCAAGAATCGGTTTGGAGGGAGCATTGGATTTGAACCCACCATGAGAAATGGTTCCTTCTCGCAACAATTTTCGAGCTTTGCCTTTTGGGTTCGCCAACCTCAGCAAGCTAGTGCACCTCAAAATTTCAAGCTGCAAAATCTCATGTCCAACCTCATTCCAAAACCCCTCCTCACAATCGCAGACCCGTCCAAAAGCACAACCCTTTGAACAAAAACTCCAGCACTAAAAACTCGAAATAAAAAAACAAAACTTTGGTTCTGGGTCTATCATGTGCATCTGCATCAATCTTTTGTTTTCATGGTCATTTGTATGGGTTTGTTGTACAGAAGGAAGAGACTTGCAAGACAGAACAAATGGGCAATCTCCAAACCGGTCCAATTGCTCTTCAAGTATGAGAAAATCTAGGTCGTTTTCGTTCGAGACGGAGTCGGGCACGTCATGGGTCGTGGACATTGAGGGAGAAAAACACAGAGTCTCGACGAAATGGAATTCGTCTTCGAGGGAGAGAACACAAAGAGGGAGAGAAATGGAAGGAGGAAGAGTCAGAGATCTGGGAAAATGCAAAGAGGCAGTGACACGGTGCTTTTTTATTTTTCCACGTCAGACGCGTTTGCCCTGCGCTTGCACTAGACGACTGCATATAGCTTTTTTCATTATATTTTGTGTGAAAATTTAAAAAAATTGTAATGATAAGATGAGATGAGATGAAATACTTTCACTATCCAAACCGACCATAATACAAGTATATATGATTTAATAGGTCTTAGATATAAATTGAATTATAAATATTTTCTTTTTCATTTTAAAATTTGTAACTTAATTATCCTGAAGAATAGAACATATTTAAGTAATTTTATATATTAATAATTTAAAATATAGGGTTTAAATATATTCATTATAAAAATAATGAAAATAATAAAATATAATTGGAAGAGTAATATATAAGATGAAAAAATAGTTTTGCTTAAAAAAAAAAAAATTGGGAAGGTAAACCTGAGATTTTTGGCCCGGAACAGTCGCAAAACCCTATCCTTATCAGAGCCTTCATTGACGTATTGCAAATACTTTCGCACAGACGCATTTCTCTTTCGCTTCTCTCCCGAGTCCCGAACTCTACACACAAAAACCACTGAAAATGTCAGCCTCCAAATTCTTACACTTCGGCACCGCACTCTTCCTCCGTACCCCTACACCTCCCTCCCCACTTGTCTCCCCCAAATCCCTACGTTTCCTCCGCTTCAGTTCCTCCGCCGCCGTCGACCCTCTCACTAACGGTACCACAGTAACGACATCTTCCCCTCACCATCAACCCCACCCGTGGCCTGAATGGATCACCTTCGTCGACCGCTTGAAGACCAAGGGTTACTTTGTGGAGCTCCCTCCCGAGGCCAAACAAGAGGCCGGGGCTGACGTTGGTCCCGGTGATGCGAAGAGCCTTTACATCGACATGAATCTCGTTAAGGACGCTTGCCTCAGCTTTGCGCGTGACCGCTACGATGTCTTCAAGTAGGTTTATTCGCTTTCTTTATATTGCTCTGTTTGTTTCCTGTGAAAGTTCTGCTAAGAAAACTTCAATCTTTATTTCTATTTTTTTAAATTCTGTATCTTGGTTGAGTTTTTGTATCTTCTGAATGGCATCTTAGCTAGACAAAAATAACCTTAACTCAAATTTTCATTTTTCTTATATATTGTGCTTATTTTTCCGGCGTATCATTATTTCTTAAGGCAATTTGGATTGAGAAATTAAATTCATACTGTTAAGATTAGAAATTTCTTGATTTGGACTTGGACAAGCTGAAATATTTGGTTTAGATTAGTGAAAATGCAAATTTCTTTCAATTTTTTTTTCTCAAAGTATTAGAAAGTTTTATTTTCCTTTATATTTAATTAGCGAAATTAGAATATCTCTTTTTTATTATTTTATTCTATTTTATTGAATTCTCGACGGTTATAGCCCTGTTGGTGATAAGATTAGGTGAATAGTGCAGATTACTCGAGGGTTCATTCAACGACGTAAACAAAGACTACATAGTGCATTGGATAGATATCAATGCTTAATCTTTAGTTAACCTTTGCTGGACGGACTTGGTGAGTGAATGGTCTGGCTAGGTATGGAAAGATGGTTAGAATATGAATTGTAGATGTAGGAGTATGGTTTTTAATGGTTACTACACAGCAATGTTAGCAACGCTAGCCATATATTGGTCCCAACATTTAATGTCTCAGTAGTATAAAGGTTGTCCTCAATCCCCATGTTAACTTGCATTGTTTGGCAGTGGCTTTTTCATTTCTTCCAATCTCTATGAAGTAGTTGTTTAAGCATTAAGGTATGCCGTTATTTCTTTAATGTGATTTTCCTTTTCTGCCTCTCATGCAGATCATTATCAACCAAGGATATTCAAATGGTTGTTGAGGGTGGTTGTCCTAATCTTTTTCGGAAATCTGTTAATTCAGCAAAAAGATTGAGAGCCTTTGTGCGTTTGGATGAAGGCGAAGTATGTTATTTCTTTATTTTTTTTGATAAGTAAAGCACACTCTCAATAAGGGGGCATTCCGAGAGAGTTATTTCTTTATTAATGACATCTATCTATCAAATTTGTTGATTCTTGGCTTGTTTTCTATTTTAATAGTTTCAAAATCACTCCTCAGAAAAAGAAATGACTATACTCTGTCAGAGTGGTTTATTTTTCTTTCTGTTATGTTTCGGAAGCCATTTTGTTGCCTAAACATCTGACAGGTTCACTTATTTTCAGGTATGTAGTACTTGCATTCTACGAGGATCCTGTGATAGGGCTTATGTGATTTTAAAGGAAGATGAAGCCGCTGCCCGTACTGTGGATATAGTGCGTATACTGTTGTTCTATGCACTAGATCCCCTTGTTATTTCAGGAGGAGAGAAACTGCCTGGTAGAGATACAATTGAATCATCTGCAAGGAAACTGTTCTCTGAGTTGATTGATCTGAGTGAAGCATCCCCTGATCCAGTACTTCCAAGGCCTGCTGTCAAGGGAATGAAACAAAAGGAAGAGAGTGTAAAGTTCATGGATGATAAACTGTCTCAAGATGTTGAGATGAAGAGGGGGGATTGGATGTGTCCTAAGTGAGTTTCCTTCAAACTTCAAAGCTTCTTAGTTTTGTGTGGGAGTGAAGTAGAACTGCCTCATATATCGAATACTTCCATTTGATGGAGTTGAAGGGATAGAGGGGCATCTTCTCCATATCTGTCATGTTTGACATTACTTGTCCATGAGCTTATGCTTGCTATGTTGTTGCAGATGCAGTTTTTTGAACTTCTCTAGAAATATCCGATGCCTAAAATGCCAGGAAGATGGCCCTAAAGGAGCTGCAGGTGATGTTGAAATGAAAAAGGGGGACTGGACTTGTCCTGAGTAAGTTTGATTTTGTGATATTAGTTTTATATGATAATAATTAATCCCCTCAATATATATATTGTGGAATATATTGAGAGCATGACACATGCTGGATTTAGGGCTTAGTGTGGTGGTTTTATTTCATTTCATTTCCCTTTTGTTTATCTAATATGGTTTCGTAATTCATGTAATGTTATCATCCATATTTGATATGCTACTGCCAGTGGTAGACTATGGACGAGTCCTGCACCTTTCTTGTTTTTCTTCTCAACTTTACTGTCATGAAATGCTTGTGTTCCATGTGTTGCATATGTTCAATGATTCTGACTGGTGCACTTCGTGTTTGTTACAGATGCAATTTCATGAATTTTTCTAGAAATATACGTTGCCTGAAGTGCAAAGCAGAGGGGCCAAAGAGGGTTAGTGCAGTGGAGGTGGAAATGAAAAAAGGAGATTGGAACTGCTCGCAGTTTGTTTCCTATTCGCCTCTGGCTAATCAAAATAAAATTTAACTGCTGTTCATTTGAACTCATGCACTTCATTCCCTTTGAACACTTGGGGTCCTCATGAATTAGCCTCTTTCTGCAGGTGCAAGTTCATGAACTTTGCTAGTAATAGGAAGTGTTTGCGCTGCCGAGAGCCACGGCCTAAAAGACAGCTAAATCCTGGAGAATGGGAATGCCCCTCGTGAGTCTCTCTCTCTCTCTCTCTCTCTCTCGCACTTGCGCTCGTGGGTGATGCTTATCTTTAAAATAACTGAAGAACGTATTGACACATGGTTGCGTTTTGTAGATGTGACTTTTTGAATTATAGAAAGAACACAGTATGCCTGAAGTGTAACTGTGAACGCCCCAGAGAACAAGCAACTTCTGAGTATGAAGAGCATTTATGGAGGCGGCCTTATTAGTAGTAGTATCAGAAGCGGCTTCATTGTACTTACCCAACTCATGGATCATGATGCTTGGACGCATGTAATCTCAGGTTGGTGTTAAAAAAGGGATCAACATCAAGTTCATTCCGATGTTTTTCTCTGCTCACTGCAACCTGATATTGCACTCTATTTTGTCAATTTTGATTCTTCCCAGGATTTTTACAAAATCAATGATAGAAAGAGGAATCTGTAGTTTGCAATTATAGAATTGAGCACGGAATCTATAGTTCATTCATCTTTGTTTCAATACCGCGGCTACAATATTCTCTTCAAGGTTTTCTGCTCTGCTAAACATGGCTGGCCAATATTAATGATTTGATAAAGAAGCATGATTGACTGGATGGAAATGTGCCTGTAGAGGTGTGTTAACAAAAAAGAAATACTTCTAGAAATGAGGAATGCATAAATAAAGTACACTGGTTAATATTGCACCATGACATTAGGAAACATCACGCCTAGTCGTCGCCAACGATGCCTCTCACGAAGATAAAGGACAGCGAGTAAACAAGCAAAAAGAGTCAGAATGGTTGCATTTTCTTTCTCCAAGAGCACATTCTCCACCCATGCTTTTATTTTAGGATAGACTCCAGGCAACGAATCAATCAAATGGACCTAGATTTCATCAAAACAAAACCCATAATTAGCTCAGCAAAAAATTTAATGGCACAACTTATTTTTACAAATTTTAATTTTTGTAATCCTCAAGGCCAAGCTGAAAGAAGAAAACAACCAAAAATTAATGGAACAGAGAGAGTTTAAACATTAGAAACAGCTTAAGATCGGGCAAACATGATATGAACAGACAAATTTCCAACAAACCCCCCTCTCTTGTCAAAGCCTGATATTATTCTCTTCCCCTACCCTTATTATTTCTCAGGTTTTCTTCTCAATGTAGTCATTAAAAAGCTGACAATTCGATGTATAGGTTCCAGCTATGCATCCCTATTCATCCTACAAACAAGACATTTAAATTGGCTAATAGACTATCCTTTTACAATGAGAACTGCCTCTGTTCATAAAGGGTGCAAGTGTCTACTGTTCATCTTTGGTTTAAAAAAATATAAGACAAGAAAACAGCAAACAAAAAGATAAAGGGGCCCAGTTGCTATGTGCATGCTTGTGGACAATCTACAATCTATAATCTAATGGAAACAAGACCATAATAATTTTATTTTTATGAGCAAATCCAAAAGCTCAGTATCACAGTATGTGCTGATCAAGGGCCAACTATTCCTATTAAGTGTGGGATAGCTAGAATCTTATGCATGGCTAATAAAGCAGTAAAAACGTTGTGTTGTTGAATTAAAGAAGGAGATGAGATGATACTAAGTTAAATAGAAGCCTAATATTGTATTCTAAGGACATTCCTTTCTTCTTCTTTTTTGTTTTTCTGGAAATTTCTGGCGTGCCAGTCTGTTGGCTCTTTCAGCAGGCCCAAGAGTCCACTTCCCCTCAAGTCTTCTATTCCCTTTGTCTCTGCCACTGACCTCCTTTTGGTGCTCACCCCTATCAGAAGAGATAAGCCAATTTGATGCCTGTGGAGTATGTATTGAAAAGTCACACATGACTTAGGAACAAATTTATCTTGGGATTTATAAGGAGTTACCCCACTCCTCCTATAGTATGAAGTCCAACACTCCTTTGACTCTTAAAAAATGTACATGAAGCAAGCAAGAAGGGCAAAACTTCTGAAACTTGGCACTTGCTTAAATTAGTGGCTTACAGTTATTTTTTCCTTCCTCTTTTATTCAGAGAGGCCCTACTCCCTCCACCCAAAAATTATGTCAATTTACTATGATCCTTCAGAGAGGCCCTAATACCAACAAAAAAATAACACTCTGCATCAGAAAATGCTGAGATTTTCTCCATGACTCTCGATATCGGGACTAGTTCTATGTTATAGTGTCAAATTAGTCCATAACCCGAACTCCTGTGGCCCAGAGAGAAAAAAAGCCCATATGTACTGAGAGCCAAGGCCTAACATATTTTTGTCACCATTCAAAGGAAGATATCGCTGCTCCATGAGCCATTTGTAACCTTGACTGAGCATGTCAGAATGCATGTCAGGGTTATCATACATGTCAATTTCTGTCAAGCTGCTCTTACCAATAATTGAATAGGGTTGTAGGTATTGGATAGAAAAGCAAAGTCCAGCATTTGGGCATGGTAGGCATTTTGCTGCACTTAATAGAACATAACATTCTATGAAATCGAAATTTGCTTCTGCAATTACAGCTCAAGAACATGAGCTGGTAAACAGACAAGAGACTCACCAAGAAACTATTTGCATAGTTCATTCGAATCCACAAGCTTGCAAGGGCAAGTGTTACAGGCAACTTTGCGTTGGGATCAGTCTCTAGTGCTTGATCATAGTAACGCTTGGCAAGATGGAGATCAATTGGAAGTCCTTGGCCACGCTCATACATGTACCCAAGGTTGAACATGGCTTGTGCATTAGATTTCTCTTTGGCAAGCATGTAAGCTGTTGCTGCACGATGATAATCTCTCTCAATACCCTAAGAGAAAAAGAGGGAACAGATGAAGGGTTAAGCAAATCATGGAGTAGGAGATCCAAGAGCATGATCTAAATCATCTTCCCGAACCTTGAACATGAACAATATGCATATTTCATCCGAGATACATACCTGACCATAGTAATATGCATCCCCAATCAACATCGCAGCATGTTCATTACCCTGCTAAGCTTGCCACCACAAAGAATTTTCAAGTCGATGCCTTTCTGCATCAGTGCAGAACTTAGATTCTCCCATGCACATGCTACGTTTCCCATATTTGTTGAGTATCCATGCAGCATTACTCTGTGCTACCTCATACCCCAGCTCAGCCATCGTTGCATACAAGAGGAATGCCTTACCCACATCACCTTTTAAGTATGACTCAAGTGCCCATCTAGACAAGGAAGTCCATGGTCCAAGTTCAGCAACTACTTTGTATAATCTAGTTGCCTGAAATCCAAAATGTAAGATTGATTATTTTTTGGTTCATGTTTGGATTATTTGTTTTTTTTTTTAATATTATATAAGAACGATGTTAGACTTTCATAATAGCCATTAGGAATTTACATTGAACACTGAACACAATAAATTTTTTTACTAAAGAGGAAAAACACTTATCTTTTATTACCATAAACGTGCCATATATATATATATATATATATATATATATATCCCTAAATTGATAAATATATTAATAATTAATTATATATTGACATATATTATGTATATAGCAAAATACGCATTATGAAAAAATATTAAAAAAAAATTAACTATTGTTATACCACTTCAGTCCCTCTCAAGATGAATTTCTAGATCAGCTATTGAACTCAAAAATTAACTTTATGTCTCTGTCTCTAAGTTCCAAAAGACTCTAAAAGCTTTTGAGATTAAAAAAAAAAAAACTCTATGTGCCTTACTATCCTATTTCCATTAATAACTTAAAAAAAAAAAACTGAATTTACCTCTTGAAGGTTCTTCTTAAGCCCCACACCGGTTTGTAACATCTTTGCCAGCTGGTAGAATGCCTTCGGTTCAGCTGCATTAGCAGCCTTCTTAAAATACTCATATGCTGTCCACAAATTCTTCTTTACCCCAATCCCTTTTAGATACATTACTCCTAGGTTATATTGGGCGCTGGAATCGTTCTTAGTAGCAGCCTTCATAAAGCACTCTCTTGCCTGTAATGGAAAGCAACAGTCTGTGGCTCATGCTCTGAAATTAGACTACAAACAGATCTAAAACAACTTCATGAGTATACGCATTATGTTTGGATGTTAGCTAAGAATACTTTGGCATATCCAATATCTAGATTGTATGTCTTCCAGTTTCTTCCTTCTTTTTAGTTCGGTGCTTTACGTCCTGTTTTTTCATTAAACACATTAATCAATCAAACCAATGTTTTTACATTAATTCTGCTCTTCACTTTCAAGGAGCACTGCTGATAATAATAAAGCATCAACATATAAGTATGCAGCAAACCAAAATAATCTTACCTTGGTATAATTCTTGCTGTCAACACCATAGCCTTTGACATACGAATACCCTATCCCATTATAAGCCGAATGAATTTGCTGTCTGGAAGCAAGGGTAAGCAATTCAAGCGCTTTCGTGTAGTTCCTCTCAACCCCAACTCCCCGAGCATATATCTCTCCAAGAACTGCCATTGACCTTGGTTCCCTCTTCTCCACAGCCTTCAAAAACCACGACACTGCCTTGGCATGATCAGGCCTCAATCCTCTAAGCCCCAAGTAGTAAAACATGCCAATTGTGTACATGGCTTCAGCGTTCCCTCTCTGTGCCAGAAGTTTCAGAATCTGTACTTTCTCAGCATCCTCTCCTCTGAAGCTCATCAGGACCTCCTCATTCTCCTCCGCCCCGATGTGGATTCTGACTGGTTCATTCACAGGTGGATATTTTGAAACCAAGAAACTTTTTACAGCTATGTCTGCTAACTTGGCGTAAAGTAAAACTGCTTTCTCATATATCTGCAAATAATCAAGATAAACGATAATAGTCGTACTAGTTACTATAGAATTTAAAGAAATAGAACATGACAAAATGAAATTCAAAAACCATACTTTATTATCTTTGACACTGAAACACTAAGCTCACCCAAGCTTCTGAGTTGCGTTAGACAAAGTAACGTAGAACAAACCTCTTGACGCGAGTAGGAATAGGCGAGGGCCATCTTGGACTGCATATTGCCCCCCTCGGCTGCAAACTGATGGTACATAAAAGACTTGGCCTTGTTCCTCTGCTTCATCAATCCCATCCCGTGCAGGAACCCAAGCACGGATCTTGCGTGAGCGTGGCCCTCACTCGCCGCGTTTTCGATCTCCGCTGCCGCCTCTTCCATTAACCGAGCGTCTCCGGAGCTCGCTGCTGAGACCATCTTGGACACACCGGAGAAGTACAGCGCCTCTAGAGTCGTACTCGTATTGGATGAGCCAGTGGCTTGAGAAGGGGAGGCCGGCTCAAAGATTGGTTGCCATGATCCGGGGTCAAGCTCGTCCTCGGGCATGTGGGGTGAGCCGGAGTCGCCGAACTCGTCCCAGTCGGGGAAGTCGTCGGAAGAGAAGGACTGCTTGAAGTCTTCCCCAGTGAGAACGATGGTGTATGGTTGGACGGTGAAAGAGAGAGGAAAGAGAGAGATCAGAACGATGAGAGGTACTAAGAGCTTCAGGATTGCGCTACGCGTCATTTTGACGTTGAACGAGTAGAGTAGAGCAGTAGCAGAAGAAGAAGAAGAAGAAGAACGTAAACAAGAGATGGACGTGATCTTCGGTTAAGGGAAGTATTCATATTTATCTGAATTTGGGTTATAGACTTCTAGTCAAAGTCTATTGATTTATTAGCGATAGAGAGAGAAATCCTTTTTATTTGGAAAATATTCTGGTCATAAATAGCTTATAAAAAATAATTATTTAAATTAATATGATATTATATGATTGATCTGATTATAAAATTATTTTTATAATAAAATAGATGTAACGAATTATATAAAATTATATCAATTTCAATCGAAGAAAATTGCATCGTTTGCATTTTGTCACGTGGGACGCGATGCCGCGACTAAGGCCGGTTGTCTATAGAATTTTTGATAGAAAAACTCTAAACGCAAGCAAGTTCGTGGACCCCTTGCGCACCTCCAATCTATCTGGCATGCCACACACAAAAAGAAAACGGTGCGTTTTGATCTTACAAAATGAAGAGTTGGCCAGTTGGGGGACGAGCGGGAGACGAAAATAAGAAGAAAAATTTCATGACCAGTCTGGGCGATGAAAAAGGATGAGAATCTCCCTTATGGTTGCTCGGCACCCATTGACCAATCCGGGAACTCTAAATCCCATAAATCAAAATCCATTTAAATTAAAGCATTCTCAGAGAGAATCACCAATTTGAAGTTAAAAATTAAGATTTTGTTGTTTAGGGGGCCAGATGATTTGAGCTAGTTAAACCCGACGCAATGTGACGCAATATTTGGAGCGAAGTTGTTGTAAGATAGGGAATAAAGCAGTGAATTTGAGAAACTCGAAATCCTATCAGTACATTGGAGCGGCAAATTTGAAGCAAAATTCAGGAAAGTGTGCTCAAAATGCGAACTCACAGGATTTTCCCAGGTTGGAGAGAGAGAGTAGAGAGATGGGAATAGATGTAGCTCTCAGAGGAGATTAGCTAATATGTCAGGTTAAAGATTGAATACTCATAATGCAAAAATCTGGGTATAATTTCTTTTTCTTGAATACTTATGTTCGAAAATGTGATTTGGAGAAAATGAACAGGTTCACCAAAATCTGGTACAATTTCTTTCTTTCTGTCCTCTGTCTTTTTATTCTTCTTTTGTTTATTTATTTATTTTTAATATAATATAACTGTTGATGTCAGAGGGTGCGGAGGGGGTGCGCCAATTCGTCTGTACGTAGAAGCACTGTTTTTGATATATACACACTACTAAGGTACCACATGCACGTGGGCCCAGTTGATGATTTTTGTTGTCTTAAATATTTAATTATAAGAAAAATACTATTTTGATATCTAAATTTGAGATCTCATTTTAATACCTCATTTATTTTATTTTTTAATTTTTTCTACTTAATGGTAAAGGAAATAACTTTTAGTGTATTGATATTTTTTTATGTTGTTTTAAAATGTTTTAAAATGATAAAAAAGTATAAATCAAAAATTGAAAAAAATAAAACGGCCAATTTGGCCTAGTGGTCAATTAGAACGGTGCTACTCAAGCGGCAAAGTAGCACGGTCTTAACGTAAGTAGACATATTTTATCTATATTTTAAGAATTTTTTTCCTGTTTACAACACATCACATATAGTATTTTGTAATAACATTTAACATGAATTGAATTTATCTGATATCCTTCATTCTCTGCCTCTCTCTCTCTCTCCCTCTCTCTCATACTCTCTCATCTTGAAAATCCCTTTCAACTTCCTTGTTCTCTCTCTATCTTCCCCCCTCAAGTCGAACGCTACGTTTCTCTAAACTTTGGTCTTTCTTTCTCTTTGTTTTTGTGCTAATTTTGTTTTTCAACTAAAATTTTTAAAATTTATTTTAATAAGGGATAAAAAGGATCAGTTATTAAACTACAAAGTAAAAATAAATAAACTATTGGCAAAACAATAAAATTTATTTGTTAGAGATTTTATTTTCTTAATATAATTTTATGGAATATTTTATTTTCCACATATAAAGCCCAAAAAAGTAAAACTGAAATTCAAATTTTACATCAACTTCATCCCTCCATTAATAAAAACAGAGCAAAGTATATAACTAACTGCAGATTTATACTAAAATATAGAAATTTAATTCAATATTTACAACACTGAAAATAAGAACAAATAAAATACAGCAAGACATTAAAATCTATTTTCTAAACATTTTCATCTGATTCCTATGAGCCGAATTGAATCATGTGCAACACTAGATCCCCTTGTTATTTCAGGAGGAGAGAAACCGCCTGGTAGAGATATAATTGAATCATCTGCAAGGAAACTGTTCTCTGAGTTGATTGATCTGTGTGAAGCATCCCCTGATCCAGTACTTCCAAGGCCTGCTGTCAAGGGAATGAAACAAAAGGTAGAGAGTGTAAAGTTCATGGATGATAAACTGTCTCAAGATGTTGAGATGATGAGAGGGGATTGGATGTGTCTTAAGTGAGTTTCCTTTAAACTTCAAAGCTTCTTAGTTTTGTGTGGGAGTGAAGTAGAACTGCCCCATATATCGGTAATACTTCCATTTGATGGAATTGAAGGGATAGAGGGGCATCTTCTCCATATCTGTCATGTTTGACGTTACTTGTCCATGAACTTATGCTTGCTATGTTGTTGTAGATGCAATTTTTTGAACTTCTCTAGAAATATCCGATGCCTAAAATGCCAGGAAGATGGCCCTAAAGGAGCTGCAGGTGACGTTGAAATGAAAAAGGGGGACTGGACTTGTCCTGAGTAAGTTCCATTTTGTGATATTAGTTTTAAATGATAATAATAAATCCCCTGAATATATGTATTGTGGAATATATTGAGAGCATAACACATGTTCGATTTAGGGCTTAGTGTGGTGGTTTTATTTCATTTCATTTCATTTCCCTTTTGTTTATCTAATATGGTTTCGTAATTCATGTAACGTTATTATCCATATTTGATATGCTACTGCCAGTGGTAGACTATGGACGAGTCCTGCACCTCTCTTGTTTTTCTTCTCAACTTTGCTGTCATGAAATGCTTGTGTTCCATGTGTTGCATATGTTCAATGATTCTGACTGGTGGTGCACTCCGTGTTTGTTACAGATGCAATTTCATGAATTTTTCTAGAAATATACGTTGCCTGAAGTGCAAAGCAGAGGGGCCAAAGAGGGTTAGTACAGCGGAGGTGGAAATGAAAAAAGGAGATTGGAACTGCCCGCAGTATGTTTCCTATTCGCGTCTTGCTAATCAAAATAAATTTTAACTGCTGTTCATTTAAACTCATGCACTTCATTCCCTATGAACACTTGGGTCCTCATGAATTTGCCTCTTTCTGCAGGTGCGACTTCATGAACTTTGCTAGTAATAGGAAGTGTTTGCGCTGCCGAGAGCCACGGCCTAAAAGACAGCTAAATCCTGGAGAATGGGAATGCCCCTCGTGAGTCTCTCTCTCTCTCTCTCTCGTGGGTCATGTTTATCTTTAAAATAACTGAAGAACGTATTGACACATGGTTGCGTTCTGTAGATGTGACTTTTTGAATTATAGAAAGAACACAGTATGCCTGAAGTGTAACTGCGAACGCCCCAGAGAACGAGCAACTTCTGAGTATGAAGAGCATTTATGGAGGCGGCCTTATTAGTGGTAGTATCAGAAGCGGCTTCATTGAACTTACCCAACTCATGGATCATGATGCTTGGACGCATGTAATCTCAGGTTGATCAAGTTCATTCCGATGTTTCTCTCTGCTCACTGCAACCTGATATTGCACTCTATTTTGTCAATTTTGATTCTCCCCAGGATTTTTACAAAATCAATGATAGAAAGAGGAATCTGTAGTTTGCAATTATAGAATTGAGCACGGAATCTATAGTTCATTGTTTCAATACCGCGGCTACAATATTCTATTCAAGGTTTTCTGCTCTGCTAAACATGGCTGGCCCATATTAAATGATTTGATAAAGAAACATGATTGACTGGATGGAAATGTGCCTGTAGAGGTGTTAACAAAAAAGAAATACTTTCTAGAAATGAGGAATGCATAAATAAAGTACACTGGCTAATATTGCACCATGATATGATCATTAGGAAACAGCACGCCTACGATGCCTCTCACGAAGATAAAGGACAGCAAGTAAACAAGCAAAGAGAGTCAGAATTGTTGCATTTTCTTTCTCCAAGAGCACATTCTCCACCCATGCTTTTATTTTAGGAAAGACTCCAGGCAACGAATCAATCAAATGGACCTAGATTTGATCAAAACAAAACCCATAATTAGCTCAGCAAAAATTTAATGGCAGAACGTATTTTTAAAAATTTAATTTTTGTAATCCTCAAGACCAAGCAGAAAGAAGAAAACAACCAGAAATTAATGGAACAGAGAGAGTTTAAACATTAGAAACAGCTTAAGATCGGGCAAACATGATATGAAAAGACGAATTTCCAACAAACCCCCATCTCCCTTGTCACGGCCTGATATTATTCTCTTCCCCTACCCTTATTATTTCTCAGGTTTTCTTCTCCATGTAGTCACTAAAGAGCTGACAAGATGGTGTATAGGTTCCATGACAAACAAGACATTTAGAACTAGTAGAATTACATGACGAAACTATAACAAACTGCATAAAGACTTCATGTATTTTTTCTCTCTCTATCTCTGTTTTTTCAGCTTAAATTGGCTGATAAACTATCCTTTTACAATGAGAACTGCCTCTGTTCATAGAGGGTGCAAGTGTCTACTGTTCATCTTTGGTTTTAAAAAATATAAGACAAGAAAACAGCAAACAAAAAGATAAAGGCCCAGTTCCTATGTGCATGATTGTGGACAATCTACAATCTATAATCTAATCGAAACAAGACCATAATAATTTTGTTGTTATGAGCAAATCCAAAAGCTCAGTACACAGTATGTACTGATCAAGGGCCAACGATTCCTTTTAAGTGTGAATAGCTAGAATCTTATGCGTGGCTAATAAAGCAGTAAAAACGTTGTGTTGTTGAATTAAAGAAGGATATGAGATGATACTAAGTTAAATAGAAGCCTAATAATGTATTCATGTCTGCATTTTGCTTTGTTTTGGGGGAAAGGACATTCCTTTCTTCTTCTTTTTTTCTTTTTGTTTTTCTGGAAATTGTTGGCTCTTTCAGCATGCCCAAGAGCCCTCCTCCACTTCCCCTCAAGTCTTCTATTCCCTTTGTCTCTGCTACTGACCTCCTTTTGGAGCACACCCCTATCAGGAGAGTTAAGCCAATTTGGTGCCTGTGAAGTATGTATTGAGAAGTCCCACACGGCTTAGGAACAAATTTATCTTGGGATTTATAAGGAATTACCCCACTCCTCCTGTAGTATGGAGTCCAACACTCCTTTGACTCATAAAAAATGTACATGAAGCAAGCAACAAGGGCAAAACTTCTGAAACTTGGCACTTGCTTAAATTAGTGGCTTACAGTTATTTTTTCCTTCCTCTTTTATTCAGGGAGGCCCTACTCCCTCCAACCCAAAAATTATGTCAATTTACTATGATCCTTCAGAGAGGCCTTAATACCAACAAAAAAATAACACTCTGCATCAGAAAATGCTGAGATTTTCTCCATGACTCTCGATATCGGTACTAGTTCTATGTTATAAAGTGTCAAATTAGTCCATAACCCGAACTCCTGTGGCCCAGAGAGAAAAAAAGGTCCATATATCTCGTACTGAGAGCCAGGGCCTAACATATTTTTGTCACCATTCAAAGGAAGATATCGCTGCTCCATGAGCCATTTGTAACCTTGACTGAGCATGTCAGAATGCATGTCAGGGTTATCATACATGTCAATTTCTGTCAAGCTGCTCTTACCAATAATTGAATAGGTTTGTAGGTATTGGATAGAAAAGCAAAGTCCAGCATTTGGGCATGGTAGGCATTTTGCTGCACTTAATAGAACATAACATTCTATGAAATCGAAATTTGCTTCTGCAATTACAGCTCAAGAACATGAGCTGGTAAACAGACAAGAGACTCACCAAGAAACTATTTGCATAGTTCATTCGAATCCACAAGCTTGCAAGGGCAAGTGTTACAGGCAACTTTGCGTTGGGATCAGTCTCTAGTGCTTGATCATAGTAACGCTTGGCAAGATGGAGATCAATTGGAAGTCCTTGGCCACGCTCATACATGTACCCAAGGTTGAACATGGCTTGTGCATTAGATTTCTCTTTGGCAAGCATGTAAGCTGTTGCTGCACGATGATAATCTCTCTCAATACCCTAAGAAAAAAAAGGGGGAAAAGATGAAAGGTTAAGCAAATCATGGAGTAGGAGATCCAAGAACATGATCTAAATCATCTTCCCGAACCTTGAACATGAACAATATGCATATTTCATCCGAGATACATACCTGACCATAGTAATATGCATCCCCAATCAACATCGCAGCATGATCATTACCCTGCTCGAAAGCTTGCCACAACAAAGAATTTTCAAGTCGATGCCTTTCTGCATCTGTGCAGAACTTAGATTCTCCCATGCACATGCTACGTTTCCCATATTTGTTAAGTATCCATGCAGCATTACTTTGTGCTACCTCATACCCCAGCTCAGCCATCCTTGCATACAAGAGGAATGC